>JAQSUU010000602.1:12500000-15000000 GCA_038087645.1 Saccharum hybrid cultivar R570
TGTTATGTTGATTTTAATAATAAAATGCATTATATGTGTTTATGCCATGTTGCTTATCACATGAAATAATGTTTTATTAGTGTTAAAGGATTAATCATGGTTTAGTTAAAAAGAATAATCAAATGAATTCAAAACCCTGAATCCAAAACCCTGATTTTTACCCCTTTTGAAATAATTCAAAATCTAAGCAAAATTTGGGAAAAGTTTAAAACCAAGTTTGTAGATCTTTTCAAGGGCTACAACTTTGGTGTTTTGAGTTTTCAAAGTTTTAGTGTAAAATGTGGAGCAATTTTGAAAAGAAGCAAATTTCAAATTTGACCCCTTTTCATCCCCAAACTCAAATTTCAAAATGGAGGCAGATTTTGAAAATGGTTTGAATAGAAAAGTTGTAGGTCTTGTCTAGATGTACAACTTTGGTATTTGGAGTTTTTGAAGTTTCAATATAAAATTGAAAGTAATTTCTAAATTACCAAATTTCTGAAAAGTGTCCCCTTTTGATTTTAAATTCAAATTTCAAAATTCAGCTCGAATTTGGAAAAGTGTTCAATACAAAACTTGTAGAGCTTGAAATTCTGAAGATTTCATATCTTGGGAATTTTTCAAGTTGCTACATGATTTTGAGAGTAATTTGATAAAACAGTTTGATTTTGAAAAAATTTGGGGGGAGAGCTACAGTAGCACGACCAATGGCGGCCGGCCACCGGCCGGTATGGGCGCCGGCGCGCCACCGTGGCCGTCCAGGCCCTTCTCGCGCGCACCAGGACCGCCAGCGCGACGTCGCGCGTCTTCTAGGGCTGCTGCTGAGACCGTTGCCTATTTATAACCCGAGATCACCGTGGAGCATTTTTCTTCTCTGTTTCGCCATCACCACCGCCGCTTAGCTCCGCCGCTCGCCGCTGACGCCGTTGAGCCACCACCAGCCACGCAAACCGCATCGTCATGCTCGCCTCGCCCTCGCGCACCTCGTGGTCCAACTGCTATAGCCTTTTTCTCGCCCAAATCACCGCACCACCATTTCCCGTGCCCAACTCCGGCGACTGAGCCGCCTCACGTGGTTAGCACCCTTCACCGCCTCCCAGCGCCTCCTTGTGGCTTCCTGGCGACTGTTGTAAGCTCCTGTTGCTCCCCGTGCCTTCGTTGTAGATGCTACCATAGTGGATCGTCGGGACGCTGGTCACCGTGACCGTCGGTCCGCCATGGCCGTCGGGAAGGTCTTCCCGGAGTTGTAGCGTAGCCGTTAGGTGTTAAAATGGGTTCGCGGTGAAGTGTAGATGCCATTGAGCAGCTTGGTTGGGCGACCGACGCCGTGATCGCCGGCCGACCACCGTGTGGGCATGGCCAGGTCGCGGGAGAGAAGGAGAGAGCGGAGGAAGGTGATGACAGGTGGGGACGAGTTGTCAGCGAGAGAGAGAGGGAGCGCGAGCGCGGACACGGCTGGG
Organism: Saccharum hybrid cultivar R570; assembly: GCA_038087645.1. Taxonomy (NCBI): domain Eukaryota; kingdom Viridiplantae; phylum Streptophyta; class Magnoliopsida; order Poales; family Poaceae; genus Saccharum; species Saccharum hybrid cultivar. Next base: position 12,501,440 of record JAQSUU010000602.1, read on the forward strand.
CTGGTCTGCTGGGCCGCGCGAGCGCGCGACGCGGGCGAGTGCGAGCGGGCCGTTCGGCTGGGCTGAACCGGAGGAAGGAAGGGAAGGCAGCCCGAGATGAATTTTGTTTTTCTTTTTATAAAATGTGAATAGTGTTGGTATTTGTTTATTTCATTAAAAATTCTGTGGAGCTCCAAAAATAATGAAAATTTTTCTGTAAGCTTTTCAAGATATAAACTACTTAGGAAAAATATTAAATGCTAAATTTGATTACTTTTTGTAAGTTATTTAATTAGTTCAATTAAATATTAAATGCAACTTCCATGAATTTTAGTAATTAAATTATTAATCCAAAAATCTTGGAATTTTGTGAGTATGCTTTGCATGGTAAGATATACCTTCACCAAAATATTGGTACTGTTTTGATAACTTTTAATTATATACTTTATTTCATGCCTTTTATTTATTATGCTTATATGATTAGAATAAATCATAATTTAGGGTTGGTGTGATTTTGGGATTGAGTGATGACTTTGGGTCATTAACATGTAAAGACCCTTGACACTTTAATTAATTATTTGAGTTCATGATTAACTTGTTAATTAAAGAATTATTGATATGTGATTAATGTAATTAGCATATGTCATTAGTAGTTAATAACTTACTTATGTTAATACTTAGTGGTCTTGTGGTAGAATTACTTGTTATTAGATGCAACCTCTTGGGTAAAAAGTAAAGTTAAGTAGTTTTCTTAACAACATCTTAATGTGATTGAAGTTGTTTAATAGCTAGTTCTGTTGGATTGCAACTGTACCGCGAAGGAAAGTTGTACTCAAGTAAATAACTAATGTTTATCCTTTCTAAATGTCCCTTTTATACTATGCCTTGTTCATCATCATGCATCATGGCATGCATTCCATCATATTAAGCATCGCATCATTTATATATGTGTAGTGCCTACGAGAGTGAGAAGATTCGTGGTGAACAAGTGATGACGAGGTTGGTGTTGATCAATCTTCGGAAAGGTGTCATCCACCCGTGGTGTTGGTGTCAAACTTGACTTCTACGAGAACTAACCACCACTGCAACGCAGGCAAGCCCCGGTGCATTTGAACCCTACCTTGAGTTTTACAAATCTTTATTATTTATACTATGGTTTACTGCATTAAGTAATTAGGAGTTGGGTGATAACCCAATTGCTGCATTATCATCCTTGATTATTGCGATATCACCCTTGATACCTGTTTTACTAAAAATGTGTAGTATGCTTTGCCATGCTTACTGAATTAAGCTTTTTAAATGAATGTTTATATGGCCATGACGGCATACTTAATGAATATTGAAATATGAGAATGAATTAGAAGATCGGGCGGGTGGTTTGGCCACTGCTAACTTGCATTAGGAAAGGAGTCTCAATGTAGTGTTTCCGCCTTGTCAGTTAAGGACCGTATGTTGCAGTCCTGTTTGTGTTTCGAGACTTTGCAACTAGCTTCATGCCTTGGGTAAGCCCAAGATGTTAGTGATTCCATTACAAGAACGTCTAACCTCGCACTGGGAGTGGAGAGATGGCGGGAGTAGCATGTACCCTCGGGGCTAGAATCGGGCCGGGTTCGAGGAGTATTGTACTCTCGGGTGGCGATGGACACGTTCTGGTTTTGGAAGATCTAAATGAGGGTTGGCATATGCAAGATTTGGTTCTACATATGTCGTGAGGTTAGAGATCCCCAGCTGGGTATAATCGGTTTGAATCGTCGTTGCTCCTCGGTTATGGAGACTCGATCACATGTCCTGCATCATAGTTAAGAACTAGAATTGAAAGAGAACGAGAAGGATCTTAACAAGAATTACTTTGATCTAGATTAGGATCACTTAGAATTGGTTAAGGAACCATCAATGGTAAAAGTAAAATATTGAAGGTAAGGACTTACTTTAGTAAGCTTTTCTGCTAAAGAAATTTTGATTCTTGAATACCCATACCTTGATTCCCTAAAGTTAGCATGCCCTTAGAATCTTTTTCTTAGTCGGGTAAGTCTTGTTGAGTATCCTCAAGTACTCAGGGTTTGTTAACCCCTGTTGCAGATACTGACTGGTGCTGTTAACCGGGGTCATGTCAGTGGGTTCAATATGATCTGGTCGACCTCTCCTAACTTAGGTGCTCTGCCTAAGTTGTCTTCTGTAGTTCTACTCGACTTCCGCAATACAAGTTAAGTTTGTAAAAAGTTAACTTAATCATGATTTATAAATTCTTTATTGTTATTCTTCCGCACTCTGATGTAAAGTTTTATAACAAATGTTGTAATGTTGTAGTTACTCCTTTGTTGATCCTGGTATGAGTTGTTAAACATAGTTGAATCGGGGTCCTGCGAGGGCACCCGACAGATCTTCTTAGGTTATCTGGTGTACATACATAGCCGTCAGAGGTCTTAAGGACAATGACAGGTGCATGTGGGCCATATAATTTAGGAGGTTCTGCTACAGTTACTGTGACCGGACTCCATTGTGAGTCCGATCCCTATCCACCTGACGCGTCAGGTCAACAAAAGTTGCCTCTGGACACTCTCTGATGTCGATCGGACTCAGTAGCCCGCGCTTCGGTCCTGAGCAGAAGCCAGCGTCTGGTCGTGGTCCTTTCCCTACGTCGTGGGCCAATCAACTGACCGGACTCACCCTGACTGAGTCCGGTCATAGCATCATCAGCGTCCGGTCATCCTTTTTACTTCAAATCACTTCCAATTCGAAATTCTCTGTGAATGAGGTTGACTCCACTTGATCTTTGGGCTATCCTTGAGCTACCTAGTGCTAAGTTTGACAAGTGTGCACCACACCTAACACATTAGACTCGTCTAGGTCAATCTACTAGTTCATATCCCCTTAATAGTACGGCCAAAGGAAAAACAAAGCCCTAAACTACTCTAAGTGTCTCTCCAACGCCAATCTCATACTTAGAACTAGTTCGTCCTTAACCTTGTCATCCAACCTTTGAAAATCAAAACGATTTCCATCGATAGGGGCATGAAAACCATTGATCGCCCAATCACCATTACCATGACCTAACTCAAATTTTCTCTGCAAAACACACGTTAGTCACAGTAATCTCATGTCGTCATTAATCACTGAAACCCAACTAGGGGCCTAGATGCTTTCAACCAGCTTGGGACCATTGAAAACCAACTTCTCCAACAACAGACCCAGCTTCCCCAGTTACAAAATCATAGCCTCTAGCAAGAACTAACCCATCAACACCATATCATTCTCACTAAGCAAGAAATTTTCCATAGACAGAGATACAAAAAAAAGTTGGGCTATCAAAGGTGATAGAAATACTTCCTTCTTCCACCAATCCATCCTCAAAAGAGCTAAGCGTAACCACATTACTCACCTCCAAAACCTAGATGGAACTATATCCACCACCCCGCAGCAACTGGCCGACACCCTCACCCATTACTTCACTGAAATTTTTACATCTAACAATCTATAGGATACCCATGATGACATGAATGATGATCCTGACGCCATAAACACTCAGACTTGCAGGAGTTATACAGCATTGTCAAGCAGATGAGAAGCCATGCAACTCCAGGACTAGATGGCCTCAATGCTGCCTTCTACAAAGCCACCTGGAGTTGGATTGGACCGGATGTGCATCAGTTGGTCACCTCTTTCTACCACTCTGCTCATCTCCCCAGTGCCATCAAAGACACTTTTATTGCTCTCATCCCCAAAAAAATTGCTCTGTTGACTCCCAAAGATTTTCGCCCCATTAGCCTTTGTAATGTCAGCTATAAAATTATTGCCAAATCTCTTGCTGATCGCCTCAAACACCATCTCCCTCACATCATCCACCCTACCCAAGCAGCTTTTGTTCAAGGCAAACACATAGCTTCTAACATTATTATTGCCCAAGAAATTATCCACTCTTTCAATCTTAGATCTTGGAATCATAAAGCCTTCCTCCTCAAGCTTGATCTTGCCAAGGCTTTTGATCGCATTGAATGGCATTTTATTGTGTCTGCTCTCCGTAGACAGGGTTTCCAGGATCATTTTATTGACCTTATTTATGCCTGCATCTCCACCACCTCTCTCTGTCCTCATCAATGGTGACTCCATCACTACTATTCATCCCCACCATGGAATCAGGCAAGGCTGTCCTCTCTTGCCCTATCTCTTTGTTGCTCTCAATGAATTTTCCATGTGCCTTCAAAATAGCATTCACACTAACAACATTGAGGGTGTCAAACTTGGTCCCAATAGCCCACAAATCCATTCTCTCCTTTTTGCTGATGATTTAATCCTTTTTGGTCAGGCTAGCACGATAGAAGCGACCAATATTAACATGATTCTTCAAGAGTTCTGTGCAGCCTTAGGTCAAACTCCTAATCTCAACAAATCAGCCATCCTCTTCAGTAAACATGTTGATTCCCATACTAAACAAGCTGTCAAAAATATTTTCCCTGTGCCTAATCTCAATCCTAATACCATCCACCTTGGTCATCCTCTCATTTTTAACCATGGCGATTGATCCAAAGCTTACCTAAGCTCACTACTGTCAAAGCCAATAAGTTGAATCATGCTGGCCGTCTCACTTACATCAAGTCTGTCCTCGCCTCCATTCCTATTTATTACATGTCAACTGTGCTTTTCTCTAAAACTTTCATTAATAAAATTACTTCTATCATTCGGAGATTCTGGTGGGCTGGTGTTTAAGAAGACTCTCATTCTTCTCCCTTTCATTTCAGATCCTAGAATGACATCTGTCAATCCAAAGACAATGGGGGTCTAGCCATCAAAGACTTACAGTCAACCGTAGCCTTATCCTTAATGCGGCTTGGCACATTGCTACTCAAAAAGATCACTATTTGTCTGCCATTCTCAAAGCCATGTACTACCCAAACACTTCTTTCTGACTCTCCAATAATAGTAGCACAAAATCCATTTTTTGGTCATCCATCCTTTAGGTCAAGAATACTATCACTCAAAATTGCATTGTCCAGATTCATAAAGGTAATTCTAGCATCTGGTCTTCCCCTTGGTTTCCCCTTTGGGAATCTATCCATGAACACCTGAACCTCCCAGTAACTCGGCCTACACTTCCTCAAAATGTTTCTGACCTCTGGCACCCACATACTCAACAATGGAACAGAGATTTAATTGTTAAAGTTTTCAGTACTGAAGCCACTGCTGCAATCACTCAAGTCACGATTGTCCCATCTGAAGAATCCAACATGGTCAGGTGGAAACCAGATAACAAAGGTACATACACCTCTAAAATTACTTTTATGTTTCTCAATTCTCAGCTGCAGAACCAGTTACCCCCACAAGGCACTAGAAGTATTTCTCCACAGGCGATGTCCATTCTTAAAACAACATGGAAACACAAGACCTTACCACCGAACATCAAAACCTTCTGCTGGAGATTGGTTAGAAGAGCACTGGCAACAGGTGAACGAGCGACAAAGGTACTCCAATAAAATTAGTAAAAATTGCACTATCTGTGGTTTAGTTGAAAATGATGCACACCTATTTTTCCACTGTACTTTTGCTCGCGCAGTTTGATTCTCGGCAAACCCTCCTCTTTGCACCTCAGTTTTGCCATAGGAACAGGACGTTGTACAGGAAATTTTACCTCACATCATACATGACCAGACCACTGCTGAACAGATGATAACCTTCCTCATCACCCTCTGGTACATATGGAAGGCCCGTAATGATCACCGCTTCAGTAACAAAAAATGGACTATTTTTCAGGTACACAGCGATGTCAAAGCGGACATTGCTGTGAGTTCCGTCTACCTGTAGCAAGACGAAGAACAGGTCCAATTGGAGTGCGCAAGAGGGACCTAAGGATGTACAACTCAGTCAACGAACCAAGGTATGGTTCCTCAAATTACAGGTACACAGAATGCACACACAGGAAATTGCCAGCCTTCTCAGCAAAATAACAGCGCTGGCTGCTCTACTCCAGCACCTCCACTGTACAGAGTCACTATGCCGGCGCAGCTTCAAGGAATCAGATGCTACACTGATGCCGCAACCCAGCCTGATGCAACCAACCAATACACCAGGCAGGCTGGACTTGGGGTGTTCATTTTAAACACTCATGTGCACCCACCATAGACCATTTTGTTGCAGGCAAAGATGAGCAACACCACATCAGTTCTCATGGTGGAAGCTACAGCTATGACTCTTGCAGCCAAGGCACCTCTGCTTCAGCTCCAAGGAATAAATTTCCTCACAGATAATCAACATCTGGTGACCTTCTTTGACTCTGCAAGCCACTCTACACCACCAGATTGGACAATTAAGTGGTTAACTCAACAGTTCATCAACTACACCTCTCAGTCATCGTGTCATGTTTACAAGATTTCAAGAGATTCTAACATCATTGCTCAATGCTAGCGAGTCATGCTTCCTCTGACAATACTTCTAGTTCTCAGCATGCTGTAGTCTCTTGTTCTCGTTTGGAGCATGTAACAATGTGCCCCCTCAGGGTTGCACTATCTTTTGTACAATGGGAGTATTTCTCCCTTCTCACAGCCCGATGTTGCTAATAAAATTGTGCTTATTATAAAAAAATCACTATAAAGAACAACCAGGTTTTTTTCTATTCTGAATTCGTGACATTTTTTGATCGGGTATAACTTGGACGCACACAACCAACACACACGTGCATGTCCATACACATGCAAAAAAGAGATTGGGAGGCTCACCAGGTAGCGTCCCACTAGACAGCCCTACCATTGGACCACAGGTTCATTCGCCTCAAATGTGATGTTATAACTATACAATATCGGTCAACCCATAAACCAGTCTCCCAAACTTGACTAGTGAGCCTTACCTAAGCCCTTCAACCCATTCCGAAGACCCTTCATCCTAGTGAAAAGAATTTTTCTCACACGGTCAGGTTCTTTCCATAAGGGCGCCAAAACGGGTGTGGCCATTGGTCTCAATACTACTCATCGGAATCCGGACTTCACGCATGAATTGCCGTTGTGTACGATAGTCGCAGGGCGTGCGCTGGCATAGAGATGAAAACTCTATTCTTTTCACCTATGCTCCCCACCTTAAAAACCTAACTGACCTTGTTTTTTGTCTCAACTACTTATGCTAAGCATGGGACGAGCTTTGTTCTAAGTTGGAGAGAACTTGTCATGACCCGACGGCCGTCCAAATCCAAATCTTAAAAAAAACCTTGGAAGCCCTGATTCCTATCCATCACCTCCCTAATCCTTAACGTGAACCTTGTCAATTGCCCATAATTTCTTCAAATTGCAATGCTCATGTTGATCATGCCCTAAATAAGGCATCTCTCCCCTTGCTCTCCTTCTACAATGGTCACGCTCGTCAACCAGGTAGAAATCACCCAACCCTAATCTCAACGGTGAAATTCCCTGAAAACTAGTCAACAAGTCTTATGAAAATCTCCGGTCAACTCCTAGTCAACTTAATCGATTGAAAGCCCAAGTTTGGTTTTGGTAATTAATGACATCAAGTTGCTAATGCTATTGTATCAAGTGTGATTAAGCTAGGCATAAGCAACACATGTGATGAAGGTGTATGTGGCAAGGAGTGGTGGCCACAAGATCACAAAGAAATGGTGCATGGACATGAAATGATGATCATGGTGGAGATGCACATTAAATGATGGACATGATGATCAAGTGGAGGAGAAGGATCGAAGAGCACAAGGCAAAGGTATAACCATAGGGTTTTCCTTTTGCCGGTCTAAGATGAGTAGAGAAGTGATTGACCGGATTTAGGATACATAGCCGACTATCAAGAGGGGCAATCACGGTTAGCTCGGAAATCAAGTGCCACTAGATCAATGTCTTGAGCATATACATTAGGATCTAGTTGAGAGCTAACATAACGCCTTAAAAAATATTTGTGAAATGCTAACACACATGCACATGGTGGTGTACACTTGGTGGTGTTAGCACATTTGCGAAGGCGGTGGAGTTTGAGCGGTAGAGAGGGGTTTGGGTTCCTCTCTCCCTCCCGCCGAGCTTGCGAGGCGGGATTCGGCGCTTTTTGGGGAAGTGAAACGTCTATTTTCTACTGCGCCGAAAGTTGAAAAAGAAACGGAGGCGAACGGCGGTCACTGTGGTGACCGGACGCTGCACCAGACGCGGTCCCGGTTTGACCGGACGCGTCCGGTCAGTTCAACGCAGCGCGCCTAGGGTTTGTGACCGGACACTGGTCTGGCCTGACCAGCGCGTCCGGTCAGTTCACCTGTGCGCAGAAGTAGAGCGCGCGTCCGGCGCGTCCGGTCCCTCACGGAACCGGAGCGTCCGGTCAGGCGTCCAGAGGGGCAGAGTGCAGCGGAGTGCTGATCGGACGCGCGGCGCGTCCGGTCACGTGTGATCGGACGTGTCCGGTCGCGGTGGGAGCTTACTGGACTCCGACCGGACGCCAGGTGCAGCGCGTCCGGTCAAACGCTGGAGCGCGTTCGGTCACGGCAACGGTTACTTCTGACGCACACTGTTTTCGACGCACACCGTTTTCGCTTGTCCTGTAGTGACCGGACGCGTCCGGTCACCCTGACCGGAGCGTCCGGTCAGCGCGATTTTAACTGTGTCGTCCGGTAACGGCTAGCTGCGTACCCCTTCGCTATAAATAGAAGTTGGCCGGGGTTTGAGGGAAACTCTTGCACATTTTGAGACCTAGAGACATCCTTTGAGCTAGAGAACAACCTCTCCACTCATCTCTTTGCTTGGTTGCACATCTTGAGTGAGATTGAGTGAGATTCAAGTGCATTGCTTGAGAGTTGCATTCTAGAGGCACTTGATCTTCGAGTTGCTGCGGATTTCTTGTTACTCTTTCGTGTTTCCCGACACGGTAGACGGCTTGGAGCAGCGGAGGTGATTGAGCTCGCAATTAGAGATTGTTGGAGCCCTCACCAAGTGTTGTAAGTGGTTCTTGATTCTTCCCCGCGGGAGTTCGTAAATTGGATACTCTAGTGGAGCTCGTGGCTTGGAGGATCCCCATCTTGTGTGCGGTTGTACGGCGCCCGCCGAGGGCTCGACTCTTGATAGTCGATTAGCTCGCGAACCGACAAGTGGGTGCATCGCCACAACGAGGAGTAGCTTGCCGGGAAGCAAGTGAACCTCGGTAAAAATCTTGTGTCATCTCTTTGCCGAGGATTTCTCTTGTGGTTGATCATTGTAATTGATTCTTCGAGTGGATTACTTCTCTACATCATTGGTATAAGAATCAAGTCTCTTGCTCTTTACTTTCTTGTACTAGTCCTAGTGTAGTTTGCTTAGTGTAGCTTTTATCACATAGGAGTAAGTAGTTAGTGACTTAGTCGTGTTGGTGTGTATTAGAGATCATAGCCTTGCTTTACTAGAATTGTATAGGTGGCTTGCATAGTGTAGTTGAGCTAGTGCTAGAATTAGCATAGCCATCTCTTATACTAACGTGGTTGTCTAGTGAAGCTTGTAGATTTTTAAATAGGCTATTCAGCCCCCCCTCTAGCCATTTGGACCTTACATCGATTCGTTAGATCAAGATCCAAAACATCATCTGGAAGGCACTCTTCAAGCTCAAGTGGTGTTTTATCAACCTCTATGATTGATGGTCACTTCCCAATCTGAATTCTTCATCTTAATCAAGAAATCCAGGCTCTTGATATTCTCTCAGACCATTTTGAAATGCCCTCGAACTATTCTCAAATTCCTGTCATACTCTAATTGACCAGTCAAGATAGCGGAGTTAGCGAGGTTCTACCAAACCATCCATCAAAACACTAAATCAGCCAAAATGCAGACTGATGAGCTATCCCTACCTCCCTCTCCTCGACCCTACATGTCAGCTCCAAATAGACATCTCTAAGACACCAGAACCAACCCCTCTCACCCGCCTACTCTCCCACTCTCATCTCTCCCTCTCTCCCTCTCTCTAGAAGGAAGAAACAAGAACAAGAAAAGAAGAAGAAATGGAAGCATGTTGGCAACACATTAGCATCCACTGGGATCTTGCTACGAGTTTGTTCCAAATGATAGTTCAAGCCAAGCAACATTTCTCGAGTCCCTTCTTTATGGAATTCTTTATCGTTGATGCTTGAAAAATTCTTTTGATTCATAGACACCACTTCGATGAGGAAGCTAGGCTTCAAGCTTATAGATTTAGTGACTAAAAGAACCAGTTTTCCTCTCCATGCTAAGCCTCTTTGCTTAAGCTCCTGCTCTTTCTCTTGCTTGGTTGTTGTGCAGTTTTGTTTTTTTTGTTTTCTCCTTCCTCTTCCGTTCGTTGTACAGCTTCTTGTTTAGTAGTTTTTTCTTAATAAAATAGTATATTAGGGGCTTCTCTTGTTGTATTTATGGTTAAAAAATCCTTCTAAATTATAAGTCATTATGGCTTTTCTAGGAGATATACACTATGTTTAGATACATAGCTTTTACTGCAGAAAGACTTATAATTTGGAATAAAGGGAGTGTACATTTAAACTCATTTATCAATGATTTAGCTACTACCATGCAAATTCCTGAAAATGTCACAAATAACGTCGTGTTGCATATATAACAAATGTACCTAATAAAATTGCATTAATGAATCCTACATCCTCAAAATCCTTTTTGCCTACACTAGAATCTGCACAACACCTTGCCGGAGAAACTTAGGCACAAAAATTTGGTTAGTTCACTAGTGATTAGCGAAACTACACATGAAATAAACTCAGAAATAAGATCATCAACAAGAATGCATAGAAGGTATTGGTACTAGGAATGCTCATTAGCAGATAATTGATGGGCCAAGAGCTTTCTGTGACGTCTCCGTGGCTATAGAACAACCTTTTATCGGTGTTAAACAAGTATTGGTATCTTTACTCTCACCTCACCTATGCATAGCCTATCTAGTGCATTTTTTTAGGTTGCAATCCCATGAAACATGGATCCATGGGACGCACAAGCATATGCACTATTATTAGGAGCTAGTATAGCTACCGTGCTACAGTGCTAGACTTACAAATGATAAACTTTCTCACTAACAATGAGGTGGTAGCTACAACAACTCGACAAAGGTCTCTGCACCATAACCCAAGACATTAGTCCTTGCGACTAGCGCTAGCCCTTGCTGAATTTACAGAAATAACTCAGGAGATGCAACACTCGGTCATTAAGATCAAGAGAGAGATGAACAAAGTTGCTGATAGGCACGCTAAGCATGCTAGACAAGCAACCATTCTGGTATCTTGCGTTTACTTTTTTTCGCGAAACCCAGTTACGTAAACGCTCACACACTTCATGAACATATCCACGCATACTACCATAGGAGCACGCCTTTACTCTCACAAAGGACACTTGGAAAATCAATAGGGAATGTTTTGCCCCGAAATGAATATCCGTTACTTATAGAAAAAAAAAGAAACGGCAGAAACTCTCACCCCCAGGTGAAAAAGCATGCCAGAACCCCGGTAAAAACCCAGACCCAAGTCCCTTCTCCCCCCGACGGAAAGCCGGAAACCCCTCCCTACCCAGTCCCCCAGCTGTCCTCACGGCCGAAACCCTCCCCTTCCAGGATGGCCGGCCGCGGCGCCTCCCCCGCCGCGTCGGCCCCCGTCCAGGTGCGCTGCGCCGGCTGCCGCGGTGTGCTCGCCGTGGCTCCCGGCATGACCGAGTTCATCTGCCCCAAGTGCCGCATGGCGCAGCGCCTCCCGCCGGAGCTCATGCCGCCCTCCCCGCCCAAGGCCTCCCCGACTCCGCCCCCCTCAGGCCCAACTCCGCCGCCACCACCTCCACCTTCGCTGCCGCCGCAGCCTCCGCCGCCGCCTCCGCCTCAGCCAGTGCCGCACCCTCTGGCCCGCCGCTCTGCTCCCCGGGCGCAGGGCGTGGACCCCACCAAGATCCAGCTCCCCTGCGCGCGCTGCAAGGCCGTCCTCAACGTGCCCCACGGCCTCGAGCGCTTCCGCTGCCCGCAGTGCGGCGTCGACCTCGCCGTCGACTTGTCCAAGCTCCGCCATTTCCTTGCCTCTGCGGGCCCAGGCTTTGTCCCGCCTCCACTCCCGCCGCCACCGCCCCCTCCAGTTCCAGTGCCAATGCCAATGCCTCACCTGCCCTTCCTGCCGATGATGCCACGCCTTCCAGTTCCAGTGCCCATGCTGCCCATGTTCCCTCCTGTTGAGCTACCTGAGGAGATCAATGAGGTATGGCTCTGCCGGTTCATCAGTATTCAGTAATTCCTGTGTTGGAGTTAGGCTACCGTGTTACTCCTCACTGGTTTGGCAATGGCTGACATGAATTAAGGCCAAATGTCAAAATTTTGGTGTCAGTTGATTTGATCATGGGTCAAATAGCTTTTTTTCTTTAAAAAAAAGCTTCTTTTTTAACTGAGCAATGGCATATGAGAATTCGTCACATGCATGCCTGGATGCCATTGTTCTGGTTATCTGGTAACATATGGAGCTCAAATCACCAAAATCCTTGCAAGCCCAATAGATAGTATGCCAGGGGGGAACACACCTTCAGCACTTGTGAGCATTTCAGTTCATCAGAAGCTGAACTTACATGCAAGAAGGCATGCCTTCCTTTTGCTTTTCCAATTGTCTGCGGATGCAACAACTAGCTAAGCTAACCTTTTATTTGGTTCGTCATACTTCCATGGTGTTGGACGGTTCCCTTTGTGACCCTGACTTCTCTGTAAGATAAGAACTGAACTTTTTGTTTGCACAAGAAAGCAGAGCACTGTCTATATTCAGTTCTAAAATGTTGCTGTGTAATTTCTCGAAGTATCATGTGGAATCCATCCACTAACTTCCTTTAGTCTTCATAGGGATAACATGCGCAACTTAATAGGTTTAAGTCTTAATAATTTTTAATTAGCTTATTTGGTGGAATAACCTAGCCTCAGTGCTAATCAGACATCAGAAAAGTGAAAAATACTTCCACATATTGGCAAATTATTTGAAGTCTTTTTGTCTGTCTGAAGTCATCTGGAACCCTGACTAGCAGTTTGATTGGCTGTAGTTGCCATGTGTACAACACATACAGTTTAGCGTAGTGTAGTTAACTTATGCATGTGCTAAACACTAATTTCACTTCGCATTTTCTTATCTGTATTTATTTAATCAAGTTTGGTTGTTGAACGGTGCATGTAAACACTGGACAGTCAACAGTCCCTAGCATTTTATCAATCGCCATTGTCATTTACAATCTCATGCATCAATGGCTTCTTGATATGCTACTAGATTTGTAACTATATCGGTTTTAAGCAGGTTGCAGTTGATGTTGAGCGTGATGAAGATGAAAGTGGCACTTTTGGAGAAACTTTCATTGATTATGTAAGGGTTTATGTTTCATTTATTTTCATGAAAAAAGGGAGAGCAGCTTTGTGCTTCCTAGGTCCCTTCCTGTTTTCACTTCTATTGTTGCTTTTGAGAAATTTACATATTCCTATTCTATTTCCAGAGACCTCCCAAGCTGTCTCTTGGTCTTCCTCATCCTGACCCTGTAGTAGAAACATCCTCCTTGTCAGCGGTGCAACCTCCTGAACCTACTTACAAGTTGACTATGATGAAAGAATTGGATGAAACCAATGCATTATCTTCCTTACAGATTGAAACAATAGTGTATGCTTGTCAGGTCAGTTATATCTTCATTGTTGGACATCTCCTTTTTCATGAAGTTTTGTATGTACAATGCATCTCATCTAAGTCTACATCCTTGTATGGCAGAGGCATCTTCATCATCTTCCAACTGGAGCTAGAGCAGGTTTCTTCATCGGTGATGGAGCTGGTGTTGGTAAAGGACGTACCATTGCTGGATTGATCTGGGAAAATTGGCAGCAGGGAAGGCATAAAGCTTTGTAAGAACTTCTGCAAGAAAAGAAATTCTGTAACTACCTATCCATTTTTTTTGGCTATACTGGCATTATTTATTGCCTATTTGCATTTTTAATGAGTGATAAATTATTCAGGTGGATATCAATTGGTTCAGACCTGAAATACGATGCTCGCAGAGATCTGGATGATGTTGGTGCAAAATGTGTGGAAGGTGCGAATCTGCAAATGCACTGTCTTTTTTGAGTCATGAGCAAAATGAAATTGCAATTCATTCTAATTGAGGCTATCTCATGCAAAGAACTGGAATTGAGAGACATGATGCACATTGTCATTGTTGAAAACTTGTATGAAGGCATATAGGCTGACATGTAATGTTACTTGTATCAAACATTATGGGAGTGCATATAAGAGAGAAGTATTATAAATCAAAGATAAATATCAATGACACTCAACAGTATGGAAGCATTGTTATTTTCCATTTTTCAGATGTCTTTATGGCAGTCTTGATGAGAAACAAGATTAACCATAATCGTTAAATATTTCATCTGATCTGAAGTATAAGATGATTTGGACCAATGTGGTCTTCAATATGACTGGCAATATCTATAGTCATATTATCATAAATTGCTAGAGATAATGATTCTATTGATTAGGGCTAACCCTAGAAGGGTAGCTATATAGGTTCCATACATGGGCCACATGGGCCTTAGCCACATGGGCCTAAACACATACTCCAACACCCCCCCGCAGTCTGAACTACCGGCGCAGCGGAGTTCGAGGCTGAACAAGAAAGAACACACACAACCCCCCCACAGACGCAACTAGCCACCGGTGATGTTGAGGCTGGAGCGAAACTCGGCGAAGGTCGAGGACGGGAGGCCTTTGGTGAAGATGTCCGCGAACTGGGAGGTCGTCGGAACATGAAGAACCCGCACCTCGCCCATGGCCACCCGATCACGGACAAAATGGAGGTCGATCTCCACATGCTTCGTCCGCTGGTGCTGGATGGGGTTGGTGGAGAGGTAGACCGCACTGACGTTGTCGCAGTAGATCAGTGTGCTCCGGGAGGGTGGAGTGTGCAACTCAGCCAGCAGCTGCCTGAGCCAGGCGGCCTCCGCCACGCCGTTAGCAACGGCGCGGTACTCCGCCTCGGCGCTGGACCAGGAGACCACCGGCTGGCGCTTGGACGACCACGACACCAGGTTGCCGCCCAGGAAGACGGCGTAGCCGGAGGTGGAGCGGCGAGTATCCGGGCACCCGGCCCAGTCAGCGTCGGTGTAGACGACGAGGTCGGTGGAGGAGGCCCGGTGGAGGAGGAGGCCGTAGTCGAGTGTGCCCCGGAGGTAGCGGAGGAGGCGCTTGAGAGCCGTGAGGTGAGGCTCCCGGGGATCATGCATGTGGAGGCAGACCTGCTGAACTGCATAGGTGATGTCCGGCCGGGTGAAGGTGAGGTACTGAAGGGCCCCGGCGAGACTCCTGTACGCAGTGGGATCGGCCACCGGTGGTCCCTCAGCCTCAGACAGCTTGCCCTGAGTGTCGACCGGAGTGGAGCAGGGGTTGCAGTCAGTCATTCCAGCCCGCTCCAGGATGTCCCGAGTGTACTGTCGCTGGTGAAGGAGGAGTCCGGCAGGACGGTGCTCAACAGTGACACCGAGGAAGTGGTGGAGCTCACCCAGATCCTTCATCGCGAACTCGTGCTGGAGAGCAGTGATGATCCGGCGGAGAAGTGGCTCGCTGGAGGCGGTGAGGACAATGTCATCAACATAGAGCAACAAGTATGCAGTGTCGGCTCCATGGTGGTAGACGAACAGGGACGTATCAGACTTGGCCTCCATGAACCCCAGGGTCAGCAAGAAAGCGGCGAACCGGTGGTTCCACGCCCGAGGTGCCTGCTTGAGGCCGTAGAGCGACCTGTTGAGCTGGCAGACCATGTCAGGACGGGTGGTGTCGACGAACCCCGCCGGCTGACTGCAGTACACCGTCTCGGTAAGAAGGCCGTGGAGGAAGGCGTTCTTGACGTCCAGCTGGTGGACGGGCCAAGACCGAGCAAGTGCCAGCGATAGCACGGTACGGACGGTGGCCGGCTTGATCACCAGGCTGAAGGTCTCATCGTAGTCGACGCCAGGGCGCTGAGTGAAACCCCGGAGGACCCAGCGAGCCTTGTAGCGCTCGAGAGAGCCGTCAGCCCGGCGCTTGTGGGTCCAAATCCACTTGCCGGTGACGACGTTGGAGCCTGGCGGCCGGGGCACCAACTCCCACGTCTGGTTGGCGAGTAGCGCGGCGTACTCCTCTTCCATCGCGCGGCGCCAGTGAGGGTCCAACAGGGCGTCGCGGACGGAGGAGGGTACCGGAGAGACCACCGCGTCGCCGGTCGAAGCCTCGAGGGCACGAGGCGGCAGGGTGCCAGCCGCGTGTCGTGTCACCATCGGGTGAACATGCCGCGGGTGTCGGTGAAGCAGCGGCGGGTGGTAGACCGGCGGGGCACCACGAGCCGGCGGAGACAGTGGCGGTGGTGTCGGTGTCCCCGGTGGAGAAGGGACCACGAGCGGCGGTGGCCGCGGCCTGCGCTGGTATACCCGTACCGGCGCGGCGAACCTCGACGGAGGTGCCGGGGCAGGTGCCGAGACGGGATCCGGCGTCGGCAACCGGCACGACCCCCCCCGGGGCAGAAGCGGGGGGCGAAGGCCCCGGGTCTGCACCAACTGGAGAAGACGGGGCCGCGCCGGAGGACGACGGGCCCGGACTCGCAGGGGATCCGGGACCGGTGGCCGGCTCGGAGCGCGGCGAAGCGGTACCTGCAGGAGACCACGAAAAAGGTGGCTGGACCACCGGGTCAGTGGGAAACAGAGAGGGTGGGTCAGGGACCGGAGGTGTGGTGGTGCTGGAAAAGGGAAAGACGGACTCATCGAACACCACATGGCGCGAGATGAGAACACGTCGGGAGGTAAGGTCAAAGCATCGGTACCCCTTGTGATCCGGGGAGTACCCGAGGAAGACACAGAGCGTGGAGCGAGGGTCCAGCTTGTGAGAAGAAGTGGCAGCAGTGTTGGGGTAACAAGCACACCCAAACACGCGGAGGTGATCGTACCGAGGCGGGGTACCGAAGAGGGCGTGGTGAGGTGTGGGAGCGGGACAGGCAGCGGAAGGAAGGCGGTTAAGAAGGTAGGTGGAGGTGTGCAGGCCCTCAGCCCAGAAGCGAGCAGGAAGAGAGGCCTGAAATAGAAGAGTCGCACGGTGTCGTTGGTGGTGCGAACCATCCGCTCTGCCTTGCCATTCTGCGAAGAGGTGTATGGGCAAGACATGCGCAACTGAACACCGTGAGAGAGGAAGAAAGCTCGGGAGGTGGAGTTATCAAACTCGCGACCATTGTCACACTGGACGGCCTTGATGATGAGACCGAACTGTGTAGACACCCAAGTAAAGAAGTGAAGGAGCGTGGTAAACGTATCCGACTTCGCACGTAGAGGAAAAGTCCACGAATAATGCGAAAAATCATCAACAACCACAAGATAGTACTTATAACCAGAAATACTGAGAATAGGAGAGGTCCATAGGTCGCAATGTACAAGATCAAAAATGCGGGCCGCATGAGAAGAACTAGAAAAAGGAAGACGAACATGTCGGCCCAATTGGCACGCATGACACAGTTGCTCATCATGAGCTCGAGTACATGGAAGACCAGAGCTACGACTGAGCTGTATCAGGGCATCACGTCTAGGATGGCCGAGGCGCCGGTGCCAAGTAGTAGAGGAAGTAGAAGCGGCGAAGGCAGCTGACAAAAGGGACGACGAAGAAGACGAATGCGCCGCCGGGAAGCGAAGGGTATAAAGGGGCCCGGTGCTGTCACATCGGAGCAGAGGACGCCGGGAAGCCAAATCCTTTACAGTAAGACCAGAAGAGTCAAATTCCACAGAACAAGAATTGTCAGCTGTAAAACGACGAATAGAAAGAAGGTTATGAATCATAGAGGGAGCAACAAGAACATCAGGAAGACGAAAGGAGCCATGAGCACCGGCGGTACCCACAGACGTGACAGGAAGACAAGAACCATTGGCGACCATAATGGACGAAGGAAGAGAGGAAGGAGAGTGGAGCGACGAAAGTATACCGGGGTCAGGAGTGGTGTGGTAGGTGGCTCCTGAATCAGCGATCCACTCGGGTCCGACCGGAGGTGTCAGACCCATGGTGCTGAACGAGCGAGTCAGGGCCGCTTGGTCTCATCCGGCGACCCCCGGAAGAGTCCCAGACGGTGGAGTCCACGCTGTAGCAGGGAAGGCGCCGGGTGGAGGACCAGCAGGAGGAGCTCCGGTGAGCATGGCCACCGGTGGGCGCGAGTCGGCCCCGGTGGTGTGGTAGGGCCACATGGAGATGCGCCCTGACCATGGGTGCTGGAAGGAGGGCCATGGTGCCCCCCCCGGTGACCCACCAGGTGCCTGAGCCTGGGTGTGGCCGCCCCGGCCACCCCCGCGACCCCCACCGCGGCGACGGCGACCGCCATGACCCCCCTGCCTCCGCTCGGCCCGGAGGGAGGGGGACCCAGGAGAGACGATGGCGGTGGAGCAGTGGACCGCGGTGGAGCAGACGGGCGTGGTGAAGTAGCAGCCAGGGCCGTCGAGGAGGACGAGGACCCCGCGGGAGTGGTGGAGACCGGCTGGAGGCCCTGCGTGAGCTCCTCCATGACGAGATCGTCGCGGACCTCTAGGAAGGTGGGGAAGGGCCGCTGGCGGGTGATCCACGTCCGGAGGTGGGCGTAGCGGTCGCTGAGCCCCCGGAGGACGTTGAGGACCAAGATGCGATCCTCCACGGGCCACCCAAGGTCCCCCAGGGAGTCGGCCATGCCCTTCATCCGGCGGCAGAACTCGCTGACGGAGAGGTCACCCTGGACGAAGGTCCGGAAGCTCGCGTCGAGGCGCAGAGCCCGGGCCTCAGCGTTGCCCAGGAACTGGCCCTCAAGGGCAAGCCAAGCCCGGCGCGCGTCAGGAGAGGTGCGGACGAGGTCGTGGAGGTCCAGAGAGATCGTCCCCAGGATCCAGGAGAGGACGATGCTGTCCAGACGAAGCCACGACGGGGTCTGGACGGCGACCGAAGCGTCAACGAGGACGTGGTCGTCGAGGGCGTAGCGGCGAAGAGTGAGAAGCACGAGGTCCCGCCAGCGGGCGTAGGAGGGCGACTCCGGCTCGAGAACGACCGGCACGAGGAGGCGAATGTTCTGGACCCCCCGGCCTGGTAGTGAAGCTGCGCCACGAGCGGGTCAGCCGGGTCGTGCCAGAGGACAGCGGTGTGAGACACACGGCGACCCGGCGAGGCAGAGGAGTTGGCCCCAGCCGGAGAGGCGGGAGAGAGGAGCCGCTCCGCCTCGGCAATCTGGCGAGCCAGGGCGTCGGCCGCTTCGCGCTCGTGCTCCCACACGAGGGCGGCCGCCCGCACCCGGGCCTGCCCCTCCGTGGCGGCGGCACGTGTGGCGACGAGAGCAGCGGCGAGAGGCGAGGCATCACGGCCGGCGTAGGGTTGGGAGAGCAGTGGTGGTGTCGGGGCCGGGAAGGCCTGGGCACCGGCAGGAAGGAGGTTGCCGGTGTCCAGCCCGGCGCCGGGAAGTTGGACGGCGTCGGCGGGGCGCTCTGTCAGGGCAGCAGCCCCCCCGTCCTCAGCACCTCCTGCAGCAAGGGCTGCATCAGGGGCCCCCCCATTCCCCCCGACCGCAGGAGCGGTGAGAGAGGAGGAGCCCGAGCCCCCTGCGGCTCCCTCAGCAGCAGCGGCTGCTGTGAGGGCAGCGGCAGAAGGGAGGGGAGAGTGAGGGGAGGCGCGGAACCCAGGGGAGAGAGCAGGGGAAGGGCGGCCCTCCAGAGCGTAGCCAACGGCGTGAGGATGGAGATGGGAAAGGGCGGCAGCAGGGAGAACCGGCCGGGCGGCCATGGCGGGCAGGACTCCAGCGGCGGCGGGTGGGGCAGTGGCGGCTGCAATCTGGGCCCAGGAGGAGGTGGGGAGAGAGGGGAAGGAGTGGAAATAGGAAGGGGAGGGAGGAGGGGAGCGGCGGCCGGCCATGGTGGAGCCAGGCCACAGCGCCGGCCAGGATGGCGGCGGCGGCGGCTCCTACCAGGGAGAGGGCGGCGGCTGCTAGGAGGAAGAAAAACAGGCTGCTGATACCATGCTAGAGATAATGATTCTATTGATTAGGGCTAACCCTAGAAGGGTAGCTATATAGGTTCCATACATGGGCCACATGGGCCTTAGCCACATGGGCCTAAACACATACTCCAACATAAATGAAAAGAGTTATATATTATGAAAGTGTTTTCATAACGAATCTAGCAATACTAATCTTATGTTGCCATGTGCATAAAATTTGGATATTCATAGTCCAAGGTAAAAAGGAAAGATTACTTATAATTTCCTATCGGAGGACCAAACCAATGGACTTATATTTCCTAATGGAGGAAGAGCTTAATATAATTCATTGATGAAATGGCCTGTCTGGTAGTTTTAATAATTGAGATGAAATGTAGAACTCAAATTTTAACCTCTATCTGGCAAATACATCAGTTTTCCATTTCATGTTTGTTGGTGATATTTATGACTGACACCATATACTTTTTCTGCAGTGCACGCTTTAAATAAGCTTCCATATTCTAAGCTAGACTCTAAAACCATTGGGATCACAGATGGAGTTGTTTTTGTAACTTATAGCAGCTTGATAGCATCCTCTGAGAACCGTTCCCGTTTGCAGCAGTTGGTACAGTGGTGTGGATCTGAGTTTGATGGTCTTCTGGTGTTCGATGAGGTAAATAAGACTCAGGCTTGAATTGCGAGTCACCTACAAAAGGAATAAGATCTAATTGAATGAATTTGCAAGGCATCTCGCCATCTCCTAGAAAACATCCATTTACTTATGCAAACATGATGATTGATGGCATTAAATAATGTGCTGAAATGATCTCTCTTGCAGTGTCACAAGGCCAAAAATCTGATTCCTGAGGCAGGGAGCCAGCCCACACGCACTGGTAAAGCTGTTCTTGAGATTCAGGTGCATGTAGATTCATACTTGGTGATGTTTCTTTGTTCTGTTCTTGTTATCAACATAGAACATGTTCTGCTGATATGGTCTTACGTGTTCAATTTCTTGAATGCGAGCTGTGTGGCTTTTAAAAGCAGACATTTTGTATATAAATTACTGCCTGCTAAAATATATGTTTAAAACCATATAGCCAAATTGTCCTGCCATTGGAGCATAAACCTTGTAAAAATTCGTACAAGGGATGTTATTTGGATGAAGGAACTTTTGCCACCATAGCTTACTATGGTGGTTGTTGTGAATTTTGTAATTTCATTAAACAATATTGATGGTCATGTCATTATACCCCTTTCTTTGGAACAAAGATCCTTTACTTTCTAGGGGTGGCCGTATTAATTCTCAGTTTGGCTGATTTATTTTTTTTGTGACAATAATTTACTTTTCCGATGAGGTGTTGATACACTAATGGTACAAAACATTACAGGATATGTTACCTCAAGCACGTGTTGTTTATTGTTCAGCGACTGGTGCATCTGAGCCTCGAAATTTAGGTTATATGGTTCGGCTTGGTCTATGGGGAGATGGAACATCGTTTGAGAATTTCCACCAATTTCTAGGTTAATGTTAATTCCTCCTTTTTTTTTCTTTGTGCATATATTTTTCCTTTGGCCTTGTCTGAATTCACATACAAATGATCGATCCATTCATCCCAACAGCAATTACAATACTTGTTCCCATCTCTCAGTGGTGAGGCTTCTACCATAATTACAGCGCTAAGTATCTCTAAGGCTGTAGTAGTAGTTTACTTGTAGTTGTCCATACTCCATATGAAAGCAAGATTTGCAGTTCTTGTACATTTTGTTGTGCAATAGAAGGCTTGGAAGTAATCAGATAGAGAATCTAGTATTATCACTTATCAGATGTCTTTGGTGTTAATTAGCATTTAAAGATGGATTCTTCCCAAAGTAAATGGAAATGAACAGGCGCTTTATCGGCACTTTTCTTTACTTGAATGAAAGGACAGCGTCATCTACTTTTACTGTTCATTAGATTGTTCCACAAAAGCTTATAGATTACCACGTATTAGTGTAAGGCAAATATCCCTTTGTCTTAGCAATGATGGACCTCTCAGTTTTAGGCACATATGTTCACAATAGTTAGCATTGTATCCTGTACTACTATGCTCCATTAGATTTTATCAAAAATTTAATCTGTGATTTCAAAGAAATAATAGTGATGTGCTTATGCTTGGTGGGATAAATTTTCAGGTGCTCTTGAGAAAGGAGGTGTGGGTGCTCTTGAACTTGTTGCTATGGACATGAAAGCCAGGTTAGTGTTTGTGGAACTGCTGAATTACCAAGTTCTGCCCAATATGTGCACAACTGCACACCAATTGATATAGACAGCACGTATGCTTTGATGACATATATCTAATGTTCCGTGTATATTGCATACATAGGCCACAGAGTTATCCTGTTGCTAAATTCCAAATTCAGTGCTTTTGTGCATCAATGTTCATTAATACTGCTTTTGTAAATCTTTCCCAGGGGAATGTATGTTTGCCGTACTCTAAGTTATAAGGGTGCTAACTTTGATGTTCTGGAATCACTTCTGGAGGAAAGAATGATGGTAAATTGATATACTGCCTTTTTCTTTTATTTTGGTGATAAGATCGTTTCTCTTTGAAACATTTTGTTAGAATATTTTTGTTAGTATGATTGCTCATCGATGTAAAGTAGTATTCTTTTTGCTAGAATGTCTGATTCATTGATTGGGCTAACCCTAGAAGGGTAGCTATATAGGTACCATACATGGGCCACACGGGCCTAGCCTCATGGGCCTAATACAAACACACTCCAACACCCCCCCGCAGTCTGAACTACCGGCGCAGCGGAGTTCAAGGCTGAACAAGAAAGAAAACAAGTAAGAGCACAACACACAGGACCCCCCCCCCGCAGCCACAACTAGGCACTGGAGACGTTGAGGCTGGAGCGAAACTCGGAGAAGGTCGAGGAAGGGAGGCCTTTGGTGAAGATATCCGCAAACTGGGAGGTGGTCGGGACGTGAAGAACCCGGACGTCGCCGATGGCCACCCGGTCGCGGACGAAGTGTAGATCGATCTCCACATGCTTGGTCCTCTGGTGCTGCACAGGGTTGGTGGAGAGGTAGACCGCACTGACGTTGTCGCAGTAGACGAGCGTGCTCCTGGCGAGTGGGCGGTGAAGCTTAGCCAGGAGCTGGCGGAGCCAGGCGGCCTCGGCCACGCCGTTGGCCACGGCACGGTACTCCGCCTCGGCACTGGAGCGGGAAACCACGGGCTGGCGCTTGGACGACCAAGAGACCAGGTTGCCGCCGAGGAAGACCGCGTAGCCGGAGGTGGACCTGCGGGTGTCCGGGCATCCCGCCCAGTCAGCGTCGGTGTAGACAACCAGCTCGGCAATGGAAGACCGGCCGAGGAGCAGCCCGTAGCCAAGGGTGCCACGGAGGTACCGGAGAAGCCGCTTCATAGCAGCCAGGTGAGGCTCCCGCGGAGCATGCATGTACAGGCAGAGCTGCTGGACGGCATAAGTGATGTCCGGCCGTGTGAAAGTGAGGTACTGAAGCGCGCCTGCAAGACTCCGGTAGGCGGTGGAGTCTGCTGGCCCAAGCATCGGACCCCCAGCCTCTGACAGCTTGCCCTGGGTGTCCACCGGTGTAGAGCAGGACTGGCAGGCGGTCATCCCGGCTCGCTCCAGAATGTCACAAGTGAACTGCCGCTGGTGGAGGAATAGGCCGGAAGGTCGGGGCGCAACAGTGACGCCGAGGAAGTGGTGGAGCACCCCAAGATCCTTCATAGCAAATTCCTTCTGGAGTGAGGCAATGATGCGGTGGAGCAGAGATTCGCTGGAGGCAGTGAGAACAATGTCATCCACATAGAGGAGCAGGTAAGCCGTCTCACCCCCATAGTGGTATATGAACAGGGAGGTGTCAGACTTGGCCTCCGTGAACCCAAGAGTCTGCAGGAAGGTAGCGAAGCGAGAGTACCAAGCCCGGGGTGCCTGCTTGAGCCCGTAGAGAGATTTGTTGAGCCGGCAGACGAAGTCAGGACGAGAAGCATCCACAAAACCTGCCGGCTGACTGCAGTAGACCGTCTCAGTCAGAGTGCCATGAAGGAAGGCATTCTTGACATCCAGCTGATGCACAGGCCAGGAGCGCTCGAGGAGAGGACGGTGCGGACTGTAGCTGGCTTCACCACGGGACTGAACGTCTCAGCATAGTCAATGCCGGGCCGCTGAGTGAACCCGCGGAGGACCCAGCGAGCCTTGTAGCGCCAGCAGGGAGGCCGGCGGATCGGGCGGCCGCCGCGTTGGAGGAGAGATGGTGCGGCGCCAACGGGGAGAGAGGGGGAGGAAACGGGGTGGAGGAGGGAGGAGAAGGGGAGGGAAGGCGACCTGCCATGGCTGGCGGCTGCTGGCCGGCGGCAGCTGCACACCAGCGGCTGGCGGCGGGTTCAGGAGCCGGGGAAGGGGGCTGCTGCGCCCACGCCTCGGAGGAGGCGGCCGGGGAAGGGGGCTGCTGCGCCCACGTGACAGGGGAGGAGCAGGAGAAGGAGGGGTGGGGAGGAGGAGCGCCGGCCATGGCCTCCTGGCCGGCGGCGGCAGCCACCAGGAGGGGCGGCGGCTGGACAGGGGAAAGAGGAGAAGCACTGGCTCTGATTACCATGCTAGAATGTCTGATTCATTGATTGGGCTAACCCTAGAAGGGTAGCTATATAGGTACCATACATGGGCCACACGGGCCTAGCCTCATGGGCCTAATACAAACACACTCCAACACTTTTAAATTTAACTTTTTCTAGTACTTTTCTTAACCTGTAGTTCCAATCTCATGTTGCAGAATATGTATAGAAAGGCAGCTGCACTTTGGGTTGAACTGCGTGTTGAACTCCTATCAGCCATTGAATATTATGCAGAAGATAAAGTCAATTCAGCTCAAATATGGCGGCTATACTGGGCCAGTCATCAGGTGGTTCCTTTTCATTTTATGCAACTGAAAACATACTTTCTCCAAAAGTGTTTTTTCCCTCAAACATGTATGAGAACTGTGAGTATTGCATTATGAAGAGGAAATAGTTTGTTACATGGAACAACACATGTGTTTGGTAGTTACATTCTCGTTCATTTACAAATTGAATGACAACCCGAAAGGCAAACTCTTTGATGTTCTCAACTCAGATATGGGATCAGAGAGAATTCTAATGCATTATTCTTAATATATAATGATAAACAGCTCTCCTGCACGTTCAAGAAAAAGAATTTTTTGGCTGTGAACTCTGGCAGATCATGTGCTTCATATGCTCTTAACTCTACCATATATTGTTAACAATTTAATAACAGTACATTATGTTTATTCTTTTTTCGCAGCGTTTCTTTAGGCATATGTGTATGTCTGCAAAGGTACCTGCTGTTGTGAGATTGGCAAAAGAAGCCTTAGCAGAAGAAAAATGTGTGGTGATTGGTCTCCAGAGCACTGGAGAAGCTCGAACAGAGGAAGCTGTTGCTAAATATGTGCGCTTGTCATCTAAGACTACTAATTATTTTCTTCCCATCTTGTGTATTTCTATGGCTAGGCAGGTGAACTGATGTTACAAAATGTTTCTTAATTCAAATGTATGTTGCAGGGCATTGAAATGGATGATTTCGTTTCTGGTCCTAGAGAGCTTCTTCTTAAGCTGGTAGAAGATAATTATCCTTTGCCTCCAAAGCCTGATTGTTTTGAACAAGGTTTGCATTGGCATAAACTTTATAGATGTAGTCATGTAACATGACACTGATGCTCCAGCTTAAATCTCTGTAGTTTTTTTTTTTCTCGAACAATGCGGGAGAGCTGCGTGTCATTTCATTAAGAAGAGAATGAAAACAAAGGAGGAGAGGCAGAGCCTGCTCCCCCAAGTAGCCAATCACAGGACTCTTAGCGCCACACACTATGAAAAACAGACAACCACTGCCCAAAAAAAAAAAAAAAAAAACGCTTAAAAAGCTGCAGAGCCTTAGCTCCAGCCCAACACCACAACAAACACTCTTCAGAAACTTAAATCTGTAGTTTTGTGATAAGTTTGCCAAAGTATCTGTAGTTTTCCAAAATTTACTCTCCCTGTTTTATTTCTTCCAAAATAAGCTAAATTTATACATAAAAAAATTTATTGATGTTTTGTTATTAGTAATTACTTAATTGTTTTCTGGGTGTTTACATGTTGGTTCTGTGCTCAAACCATGGTGGGTTTCGTGTTTGTTAGTTTGTACACAAATAATACTCTAGATAAATGACTAATGAACTTTGGCTTTTGGTTGCTGCACAAGAGGCTGGCTGTTTTTTATCTAGTAATTGCCATGCCATCTTCTGTTGTGCTGATATAAGATCATACACCTTACCTTCTACATCACAATTAACTGTTGCAGCACATCCTATTTATCATCTCTTAGTCCAGTACATATGTACAATAAGTCAATAACTCCACCAATTGTTACATTATGCTTTGTAATCTACTACTTTCCCACTGTTGGATCTGTACTACAGGGTTCCCTACATTGGTTTGATAGCTCTCCCCCACTATCACAGACATTCTTTTCAGGGAAAAAAATCAGGACTTGTAGTTTCTAATCTAAACTTCAATGTCTCAGATGTTGTCAACTGCTGTAACTTTCACAAAAAATTCCTGTTTGAAAATTTAATCATCTGTATTGCAGAAAATGAGTTTTGGCACTCCGTTGACTTTGATTTGGAAGAGAATATTTGTAGTCTATGCAGTCCTGCTTGCTTACTTCTTTATTAACCTATGCTGTTGCAGATGAAGAAAAAGTCCAGGAGTTTCAGCACAAGCGGCATGGATCTGATATGTCCTTGAAAGGGCGAGTTAGTAAACTTGGAAAAAAGGAAGATGTGAGTGAAGATGGAGGTGATGAGTACCCTGCACGTAAGTTTTCTGACAAAGTTGTTGATAGTGATTGCTAAATATGGTACTGCAATGGCAAAAGTATTTCTATTTTTTATATAGTTACCACTTGGAAGCATCTTTGTAGGAGAGCAAAGTATTTGTGAAGCTGATAAATATTCCTTTCTGCTCCTAGATTCCATAGAGCAGCACTGTAGCACAACAACAAACCTGCCATTAATGGGTGTTCTTAATCACTTCAATTTTTTCATACTATGGTGTAAATTACATAGGATGGGATACATTGTTCATTTACCGAGGTAGCTTATTCTCTCATCTCAAGGAGTGGTCATTGGCAAATTCTCTTCCCTCTCCTGATAATCATATTATTTGTTGCATTGGGATGTGCCTGTTGTTAAGAAATTAAAATTAAAACCAATGGAACCTGGTTTGCTCATTACATATAATTGCATCTATTTACGTAGTCTGGACATGCTTTATTACTAACATTTACTCCGTTTTATTTTTACAGGAATATAATGTATTAGGATTTGAAAAGGTCAAATTCATAAATGTTGACTAATAGCTAGTCAGATTATGTGTATGCTTAGTGAATGAAAGTTATATCAATAGATTCAGTTCAGAAATCTTTTAATACGACATTGATTTGTAGCAATTGCTGATATATTGTAAGAGAAATCGATGGTCAAATTACATAATTTAAAGTCTTGTCCAAATCCTTAGACACATTATAAAAGGAAAAAAATAGAATGAATACATAATTGCGATGAAATGTCATGTAAATAGCAAAGCTGTTGGAGTGTGAATGTATTAGGCCCATGAGGCTAGCCCATGTGGCCCATGTATGATACCTATATAGCTACCCTTCTAGGGTTAGCCCAGGGAATGGAATCTCAGTTTACAACATGGTAATCAGAGCCTAGGGTTATTTTTCTTTCCTTCCTCCTCTGTCCAGCCGCCGCTCCTCCTCCTGGTGGCTGCCGCCGCCGGCCTGGAGGCCATGGCCGGCGCTCCACCTCCCCACCCCTCCTTCTACAGTCACTTCCCTTCCCTCTCATCCTCTTCCCCATGGGCGCAGGTCCTTGCTGCCCCATCTCCAGCCGCCTCCAGGGGACCTCATGCTCATCCACCTGGCGGCGCCGCCCCTGATCTGGGCGCCGCCCAGGCCGCTGCTGCCTTTTCTCCTCCCCTTCTAGCCGCCGGTGGCTCCTCTCCTCTTCCCCAGCAGGTGCAGCCGCAGCCCCTTGGCGCTGGGCAGCCGCATCCCCTGCAGCCCCTTCCCCTTGGCGCCGTGCTGCACGGGGCCGCAACCCGGCCTTCTCTCCCTGCTGCCCTGACCGGCGGAGCAACCCGCCACACCCTCTGCTCCCCAGCGGCTGCTCCCTCTCCAGCGGCTGCTGCTGCTCTTCCTCCTGGCGCAGCAACCCACCACACCCTCTGCTCCGGTCCGCCCCTCACCGCCCCAGAGGCTGCTCCCTCTCCAGCGGCTGCTGCTGCTCTTCCTCCTGGCGCGGCTGCTGCTGCTCTGGGCGCAGTGGCCGCGACTGCTGCTGCTCAGGGCCCCGCGCCAGCCCAGGCGTGTGCAGCTGCCGCCGGCCAGAACCCGCCATCCATGGCCGGTCGCTTTCCCACCCCCGCTGCTCCTGCCCCTGCTGCCCCTGCTGCTGCTGCTACTACTGCAGGGGGTGCTGCTGCTGCTGCTGCCCTTACTGCGCAGCCCGCCGACGCCGTCTACCTTCTCGGCGCAGGTCTCCTTCCTGCCGGCGTTCAGCCCCTGTTCCAGCAGCACCCGCCCCTTGTCCCAGGCGCCACTTCTCTGCCTGCTACGGCCGCCGACGCATCTCCTGCGGCTGATTTTCAGGCTCCACCGCGTGCAGGTCCCGGCGTCCTTTGGCCGGATCTCGCCCATGCTGCTGCCCTGCCGGGGGGGGGACCTCCAACTCCGGTCCCTGCCACGGCCCTCCCAGCCATGGCTGGCTTAGCCTCGGGGGGTGCCCCTACCACCTGGCAAGCCATCGCCGGGGCTGCCGGTGCGGGGGGCCCAAGAGTCGCCAACCCTAGGGTTAACACCACATCCCTGTGTCCTACACCTCCCTTGGCCTACTCCTTCGGCACCACCGCCAGCCCTAATTGGATCGCCGACTCGGGCGCCACTTTCCACACCACGCCCGATGCGAGTCTTCTTTCCTCTCTTCGTCCTCCCCACCCTTCCTGTCCCTCTTCCATCATGGTCGCCAATGGCACCTGCATTCCTGTCTCCTCCGTGGGCACTGCCAGTTCCCACGGCTCCTTTCATATTTCTGATGTTCTTGTGGCTCCCGGGATGGTTCACAACCTTCTCTCTATTCGCCGTTTCACCACTGATAACTCTTGTTCGGTTGAGTTTGACCCCTCTGGCCTCACCGTGCGGGATTTGGCCTCCCGGGCTCCTCTGCTCCGGTGTAACAGCACTGGGCCTCTTTACACCCTTCAGTTTCCGGCTTCTGCTTCACCTTCTTCGCCTTCCTCCGCCGCTTTCGCCGCCACTCCTTCCTCCACCACTTGGCACCGTCGCCTCGGCCATCCTGGCCGGGATGCCCTGATGCAGCTCCGTCGTAGTTCCGACATTCGTTGCTCTCAGGCTCACGATGATCACTTGTGTCATGCGTGCCAGCTGGGCCGTCACGTTCGCCTTCCCTTTCAGTCCTCATCCTCACATGCCTCTCGTGCATTTGATCTTATTCACTGCGACTTGTGGACTTCTCCTGTTCTTAGCATGTCTGGCTATAAGTACTACTTGGTGGTTGTCGATGATTTCTCCCATTATTCCTGGACTTTTCCTCTGCGTGCTAAGTCCGAGGCTTTCCCCACGCTTAGCAACCTCTTTGCTTGGGTTTCCACTCAGTTCGGCCTCACCATCAAGGCTGTCCAGTGCGACAATGGCCGTGAGTTCGATAACTCCACCTCCCGTGCCTTCTTCCTTTCTTCCGGAGTCCACCTGCGCATGTCTTGTCCGTATACCTCCTCTCAAAACGGCAAGGCAGAGCGTATGATCCGCACCACCAACGACATCATGCGCACCCTTCTGCTCCAGGCATCTCTACCCGCTCGCTTCTGGGCTGAGTGTCTGCACACCTCCACCTATCTCCTTAACCGCCTTCCTTCTACTGCCTGCCCAGCTCCCACGCCTCACCACGCTCTTTTCGGTACCCCTCCTCGGTACGACCACCTTCGAGTCTTCGGGTGTGCGTGTTACCCTAACACCGCCGCCACCGCTCCTCATAAGCTGGCCCCCCGGTCGACCCTCTGTGTCTTTCTCGGATACTCTCCGGATCACAAGGGTTACCGATGCTTTGACCTTACCTCTCGCCGTGTCCTCATCTCTCGCCATGTCGTGTTTGATGAGTCGGCGTTCCCTTACTCCACCACCTCTCCACCCACACCTCCCGCTGACCCTGCGGAGGCTTCCTTCTTTCCCACTGACCCGGCGATTCCGCCACCCTTCTTCCCCTACCCTGCAGGTACTGCTCCGGCGCGCTCTCCTGGTGGTCCCGCGTCGCCCCAGGACCTTCCAGTGCCTGACACGGTCGAGGCAGCCCCGGAGCTTCCACCCTCGCTCCCTGTGGCTTCGCTGCCTCCCGTTGTGCCGGATGCTGCCATTCCGATCGCGGGACCGCGCACACCGACACCACCTCCGCCCGGGCGCTTCGGACTCGTCTACCAGCGCCGGCGGGAGCCGCGTCCGCCCTCACCTCCTCCCGGGCGTTTCGGGATCGTCTACGAGCGCCGGCGTGAGCTGGCTCCGCCGCTCTCGTCCCCAGTGCCGTCGTCGCCGGTGCTTTCTCCGCCGGCATCCCCACGCTCTCGCGTCGACCCGCCGGTGTACCACCCACCTCTTCTTCACCGGGACCCTCGTCACACTCACCCGATGGTGACGAGGCAGGCGTCTCGCCCGCAGGCCCTCACCGCCGCCGCCTGCGAGCCGGAGATCTCTCCGGTGCCCTCTTCCGTTCGCGCGGCCTTGGCGGATCCTCACTGGCGCCGCGCGATGGACGAGGAGTACGCGGCCCTCCTCGCCAACCAGACGTGGGACCTCGTGCCTCGTCCGCCGGGTGCCAACATTGTCACCGGCAAGTGGATCTGGACGCACAAGAGGCGGGCTGATGGTTCCTTGGAGCGCTACAAGGCTCGCTGGGTCCTCCGCGGCTTCACTCAGCGGCCTGGCATTGACTATGCTGAGACGTTCAGTCCCGTGGTGAAGCCAGCTACAGTCCGCACCGTCCTCTCCCTGGCTCTCGAGCGCTCCTGGCCTGTGCATCAGCTGGATGTCAAAAATGCCTTCCTTCATGGCACTCTGACTGAGACGGTCTACTGCAGTCAGCCGGCAGGTTTTGTGGATGGTTCTCGTCCTGACTTCGTCTGCCGGCTCAACAAATCTCTCTACGGGCTCAAGCAGGCACCCCGGGCTTGGTACTCTCGCTTCGCCACCTTCCTGCAGACTCTTGGGTTCACGGAGGCCAAGTCTGACACCTCCCTGTTCATATACCACTCTGGGGGTGAGACTGCTTACCTGCTCCTCTATGTGGATGACATTGTTCTCACTGCCTCCAGCGAATCTCTGCTCCACCGCATCATTGCCTCACTCCACAAGGAATTTGCTATGAAGGATCTTGGGGTGCTCCACCACTTCCTCGGCGTCACTGTTGAGCCCCGACCTTCTGGCCTGTTCCTCCACCAGCGGCAGTTCACTTGTGACATTCTGGAGCGAGCCGGGATGACCGCCTGCCAGTCCTGCTCTACACCGGTGGACACCCAGGGCAAGCTGTCAGAGGCTGGGGGTCCGATGCTTGGGCCGGCAGACTCCACCGCCTACCGGAGTCTTGCAGGCGCGCTTCAGTACCTCACTTTCACGCGGCCGGACATCACTTATGCCGTCCAGCAGCTCTGCCTGTACATGCATGCTCCGCGGGAGCCTCACCTGGCTGCTATGAAGCGGCTTCTCCGGTACCTCCGTGGCACCCTTGGCTACGGGCTGCTCCTCGGCCGGTCTTCCACGGCCGAGCTGGTTGTCTACACCGACGCTGACTGGGCGGGATGCCCGGACACCCGCAGGTCCACCTCCGGCTACGCGGTCTTCCTCGGCGGCAACCTGGTCTCTTGGTCGTCCAAGCGCCAGCCCGTGGTTTCCCGCTCCAGTGCCGAGGCGGAGTACCGTGCCGTGGCCAACGGCGTGGCCGAGGCCGCCTGGCTCCGCCAGCTCCTGGCTGAGCTTCACCGCCCACTCGCCAGGAGCACGCTCGTCTACTGCGACAACGTCAGTGCGGTCTACCTCTCCACCAACCCCGTGCAGCACCAGAGGACCAAGCATGTGGAGATCGACCTTCACTTCGTCCGCGACCGGGTGGCCATCGGCGACGTCCGGGTTCTTCACGTCCCGACCACCTCCCAGTTTGCGGACATCTTCACCAAAGGCCTCCCTTCCTCGACCTTCTCCGAGTTTCGCTCCAGCCTCAACGTCTCCAGTGGCTAGTTGTGGCTGCGGGGGGGTCCTGTGTGTTGTACTCCTACTTGTTTTCTTTCTTGTTCAGCCTTGAACTCCGCTGCGCCGGTAGTTCAGACTGCGGGGGGGTGTTGGAGTGTGAATGTATTAGGCCCATGAGGCTAGGCCCATGTGGCCCATGTATGATACCTATATAGCTACCCTTCTAGGGTTAGCCCAGGGAATGGAATCTCAGTTTACAACAAAAGCATCCAAATATTTTCACAGGCCTCTTTACTTCTGTAGTGTGAAAGTAATATCTTCTGATAATACTGGGCACAGGCCTCTGTCCTTCTGTAGTGTGAAAGTAATATCTTCTGATAATACTGTGCTGTTGGAAAGTTGAAACAGTTGATTGCTATTGTTGCATGGACAGCTTGAATAATAGTTATGATCTCTTTCCTAATATTTTCTTGATGTACTTATTTATCTATTCTATAAATGTCGCAGCAGAGTCAGATCATGAATCAACAGAATCTGATGAGGACTTCTATATGTGTCAGATTTGCAACACTGAGGAGGTGACCTTTTATGTTTCAATAAGCACTGCAAATTTTAGCCTACTTGTGATGTACTTGGTCCCTGCACATGTCAATATAAGTTTACTGGCAATCTCCAAATCTTACTGAACTTTTAAATGTTAGCCAGACGCCAATTGTTCAAATTAGCGCTACCGGGCAACTGTTCAATATAGCCCTGAAATTTATTAAATACAACCACTAACTGCTTCAGGTCCTGTTGCACTGTACAAAAAGGCAGCATTGCTTTGTAATAGCATACAACACTGAGCTCTTGGAATTTGATGACAACAGCTGCTTATTTTTGTTTAGTTTGTCTAACCCTTTAATTTGCATGTCATTTCAGGAGAAAAGCCTGTTGCTTTATTGCTCTATTTGTGCTTCACGGGTTCACCCTGGTTGCCTCACTCCACCTTGGACTGAAATTGTGACTGATGATTGGACATGTTATGGTTGCAAGGAGAAAGTAGAAAGCTACTTAAAAGAAAGAGATGCTTACTTGACTGAACTCTCAAAGAGGTGTCTGTTATGTGAATCAATAAGCATTCACTAATTTGACATGCTCATATGGCCCATTTCATAAACTTGTTGAAAATTGTTGTCAGGTATGATGCTGCATTGGACAGAAAGTCAAAGATTCTTGACATAATCCGCTCCTTGGATTTACCTAGTAATCCTTTAGATGATATCATCGATCAGGTAATCAAACTTTCAAGTCGAAAATATTGAACTACCCTCATGAATTTTGCATTGAATGTTGACCAACAGTTGGTATTCATAACCTCACACTAGAGGATGATGTGAACCCAAATCTCTGAAGACATGGAAAAATAGGATGGGCTATTAATCATAGACCTCTTATGTAGATTAGACTTACGTAGATTAGACTTTAGCAGTTTAGCTGAACATATGAGTAAATATTTTAGGTATTTTGGAGGGATCAGTGACTTCTGATGTGTGACCTAAGATATACAAATTCGATCCAGCTAGTCCTATTTGTGAACTGGAAATATAGAATGAGCTATTAATAGCAGAACTGCATATGGAGCTTAATGGAATATAATATAACTAAACCTTCATGTGTGCAGGAATTACACCCTTCTAACGGCCTCTAGCTACTGTTTAGCACTGTTTGGCTATGTTTAGTAATGGAATTAAATTGAATTCTTCAATATGTAATGAAGAGGCCAACAGTGCATGCATGTGGCCTCTTGTGCATTCAAAAATGATCACGCCGATGCGCTTGCCTCGATCTCTCCGTCGCCCCTTGGTCCATGGACCTGTTCCCACGTCACCCTTGTATGGGTAAATGTTAAATAATTTAGGTGCTTAGGAAGGCGCCAATGGCTTTTAATGTATGAATAAGGCATCCAGGGTCGATACTGTCCTATTTTTTTAACATCATTAGTCCATCATATGCTTTGAATCAGCAGAGTGAAATGTTTGTCTAAAAAATTTAGCTGATTATTTGGTCATCAACAATACCTCCAGACATTTCTTTTGTTTTTGTATTTTTTATAAGGTTTTGTTTTTGTATTTTGTAGCTTGGTGGTCCTGACAATGTTGCAGAAATAACTGGACGACGTGGTATGCTGATAAGAGCATCAGATGGAAAAGGTGTTATTTACCAGGCACGGAACACGTGAGTGAGCTTTCATGTAATGTTGTCTTCTTTGATTCAGTAATTCTAATCCAAATATATGCCTTTTCTAGGAAAGAAGTTGCATTGGACATGATCAATATGCATGAAAAGCAGCAGTTCATGGATGGAGAAAAGAATGTTGCCATAATATCAGAAGCAGGATCAGCTGGTGTTTCTCTACATGCTGATCGAAGGGCGAAAAATCAGGTCTGTTTTCCTCCTCGTCCATACAGTTCAAGATGGTTGTCTGTAGGAATGTGCCTTATCCTGCTAAACTGCACATGCCAGAGGAGAAGAGTGCACATAACACTAGAGCTTCCTTGGAGTGCAGACCGTGCAATTCAGCAGTTTGGGAGAACTCATCGTTCTAATCAAACTTCCGCACCTGAATATAGGTATTATATGAACACAATTTTTTCAATTTGCTCATCTATACTGTTTGTTATTTACTTATTTTACTTTTAGATATGTGAGTGCGTGAGTTTGTCTAAACTAACTTGGGACGAGTCTGTTAAGAGAGATCTTAAGGAGTGGAATATCTCCAAGGATTTAGCTATGGACAGGAGCGCTTGGAGATTGGCAATCAACGTGCCTGAACCGTGACCTCTTTTTGTCTTGTGCCCTTTATGTCACTTTATGTGTCTCCCTGTTTCTCGTCTCTTTTGGGTTTTATCTCTAGCCTACCCCAACTTGCTTGGGACAAAAGGCTATGTTGTTGTTGTTGTTGTTGTTGTTGTTGTGAGTGCGTGAGTTCGTGGTAGTGTGTAGGTTATTGTATGGATTATTTTACCCTTTTTCCTTCTTAATATAAAGATACGCAGCTATCCTTCATATTTGATAAAAAAAATGCAGTTTTTGTTTGTTCATGGAAGTATTCTGATTCTCATGTAGCACAAGAACACTTATATTAGCTTATGCTCAGTGATAGAAGGGAAATTGCTAGATGTGTATATATCTAGGGGTCTAATTGTAATTGTACTGAGCTCCTTGTGACTGTTATGAAAGTCACCCCTCCCTAATGGAGTGAGGTGCCCTATTCCTTTCTACAGAAATGACCCTCTTTTAAGTTACCTATATCTGAAATTATGAATCATAAATTTATAATTCTTAAAACACCAATCCAGGCTTCTTTTCACAAACCTCGGTGGTGAAAAGCGATTTGCTTCAATCGTGGCAAAGAGACTGGAGTCTCTTGGAGCTTTAACGCAAGGAGATCGAAGGTTCTTTCTCATGCTTACTGATATCAGTAAGCTCTGTTCTGTGATAAGTATAACCTTGAACGTCTTTAGTTACATTGTGTGATCCAACTTTTGTAGAGCTGGACTATCACTTAGCGCCTTTAACTATGACAGTAATTATGGAAAGAAAGCCCTGACAATGATGTACAGAGGAATAATGGAACAGGTTAGTAGTTAATATTTGATTTTCACTTTGGAAGGAAGGCAGGGTCATTTCAAAATATATGCATTGTTCTAAAGCATTTTATTTCAAGGTTACCAGGATGCCTTTCCTGTTGTGCCTTTTGGATGCTCTGAGAATCAAGCTACTCTTGAAGAGTTCATCACTAAAGCAAAAGCTGCTTTAGTGTCAGTTGGAATTATTAGGGATCCTATAATGTGTAAGTTCGTTTCACAAACTTATTTGTATTGTCTCAGAATTAGAAATATGAACTTTAGAAAGTTCTGTTTTGATTGTTTTGCTTCTTGCTAGAATTGTGATTCATTCAATTTTGGGCTAACCCTAGAAGGGTAGCTATATAGGTACCATACATGGGCCACATGGGCCTAGCCTCATGGGCCACATACATTCACACTCCAACACCCCCCCGCAGTCTGAACTACCGGCGCAGCGGAGTTCAAGGCTGAACAAGAAAGAAAACAAGTAAGAGCACAACACACACAGGACCCCCCCGCAGCCACAACTAGCCACTGGAGACGTTGAGGCTGGAGCGAAACTCGGAGAAGGTCGAGGAAGGGAGGCCTTTGGTGAAGATGTCCGCAAACTGGGAGGTGGTCGGGACGTGAAGAACCCGGACGTCGCCGATGGCCACCCGGTCGCGGACGAAGTGTAGATCGATCTCCACATGCTTGGTCCTCTGGTGCTGCACGGGGTTGGTGGAGAGGTAGACTGCGCTGACATTGTCGCAGTAGACGAGCGTGCTCCTGGCGAGTGGGCGGTGAAGCTCAGCCAGGAGCTGACGGAGCCGGGCGGCCTCGGCCACACCGTTGGCCACCGCACGGTACTCCGCCTCGGCACTGGAGCGTGAAACCACCGGCTGGCGCTTGGACGACCAAGAGACCAGGTTGCCGCCGAGGAAGACAGCGTAGCCGGAGGTGGACCGGCGGGTGTCCGGGCATCTTGCCCAGTCAGCGTCGGTGTAGACAACTAGCTCGGCAGTGGAGGACCGGCCGAGGAGCAGCCCGTAGCCAAGTGTGCCACGGAGGTACCGGAGAAGCCGCTTCATAGCAGCCATGTGGGGCTCCCGCGGAGCATGCATGTAGAGGCAGAGCTGCTGGACGGCATAAGTGATGTCCGGCCGTGTGAAAGTGAGGTACTG
Organism: Saccharum hybrid cultivar R570; assembly: GCA_038087645.1. Lineage (NCBI taxonomy): Eukaryota > Viridiplantae > Streptophyta > Magnoliopsida > Poales > Poaceae > Saccharum > Saccharum hybrid cultivar. The sequence continues at coordinate 12,538,372 of JAQSUU010000602.1, forward strand.
AAGCGCGCCAGCAAGACTCCGGTAGGCGGTGGAGTCCGCTGGCCCAAGCATCGGACCCCCAGCCTCTGACAGCTTCCCCTGGGTGTCCACCGGTGTAGAGCAGGACTGGCAGGCGGTCATCCCTACTCGCTCCAGAATGTCACAAGTGAACTGCCGCTGGTGGAGGAACAGGCCTGAAGGTCGGGGCTCAACAGTGACGCCGAGGAAGTGGTGGAGCACCCCAAGATCCTTCATAGCAAATTCCTTCTGGAGTGAGGCAATGATGCGGTGGAGCAGAGGCTCGCTGGAGGCGGTGAGAACAATGTCATCTACATAGAGGAGCAGGTAAGCAGTCTCACCCCCATAGTGGTATATGAACAGGGAGGTGTCAGACTTGGCCTCGTGGAACCCAAGAGTCTGCAGGAAGGTAGCGAATCGAGAGTACCAAGCCCGGGGTGCCTGCTTGAGCCCGTAGAGAGATTTGTTGAGCCGGCAGACGAAGTCAGGACGAGAAGTATCTACAAAACCTGCCGGCTGACTGCAGTAGACCGTCTCAGTCAGAGTGCCATGAAGGAAGGCATTCTTGACATCCAGCTGATGCACAGGCCAGGAGCGCTCGAGAGCCAGGGAGAGGACGGTGCGGACTGTAGCGGGCTTCACCACGGGACTGAAAGTCTCAGCATAGTCAATGCCGGGCCGCTGAGTGAAGCCGCGGAGGACCCAGGGAGCCTTGTAGCACTCCAAGGAACCATCAGCCCGCCTCTTGTGCGTCCAGATCCACTTGCCGGTGACAATGTTGGAGCCCGGCGGACGAGGCACTAGGTCCCACGTCTGGTTGGCGAGGAGGGCCGCGTACTCCTCGTCCATCGCGCGGCGCCAGTGAGGATCCGCCAAGGCCGCGCGGACGGAAGAGGGTACCGGAGAGATCTCCGGCTCGCAGGCGGCGGCGGTGAGGGCCTGCGGGCGAGACGCCTGCCTCGTCACCATCGGGTGAGTGTGACGAGGGTCCCGGTGAAGAAGAGGCGGGTGGTACACCGGCGGGTCGGCGCGAGATCGTGGTGATGCCGGCGGAGCATGCACCGGCGACGACGGCGCTGGTGACGAGAGCGGCGGAGCCGGCTCACGCCGGCGCTCGTAGACGATGCCGAAACGTCCGGGAGGAGGTGAGGGCGGACGCGGCTCCCGCCGGCGCTGGTAGACGAGTCCGAAGCGCCCGGGAGGAGGTGGGTCCGGTGTGCTCGGTCCCGCGATCGGAACGGCAGCATCTGGCACAACGGGAGGCAGCGAAGCCACAGGGAGCGAGGGTGGAAGCTCCGGGGCTGCCTCGACCGTGTTAGGCACCGGAAGATCCTGGTGCGAGTCCGGCAGGGGCGAGGCGGGATCACCAGGAGAGCGCGCCGGAGCAATACCTGCAGGGTAGGAGGAGAAGGGTGGCGGAAGCGCCGGGTCAGTGGGAAAGAAGGAAGCCTCCGCAGGGTCAGCGGGAGGTGTGGGTGGAGAGGTGGTGGAGTAAGGGAACGCCGACTCATCAAACACGACATGGCGAGAGATGAGGACACGGCGAGAGGTAAGGTCAAAGCATCGGTAACCCTTGTGATCCGGAGAGTATCCGAGAAAGACATAGAGGGTCGACCGGGGAGTCAGCTTATGGGGAGCGGTGGCGGCGGTGTTAGGGTAACACGCACACCCAAAGACTCGAAGGTGGTCGTACCAAGGAGGGGTACCGAAAAGAGCGTGGTGAGGCGTAGGAGCTGGGCAAGCAGTAGAAGGAAGTCGGTTAAGGAGATAGGTAGAGGTGTGTAAACACTCAGCCCAGAAGCGAGCGGGTAGAGATGCCTGGAGCAGAAGGGTGCTCATGACGTCATTGGTTGTGCGGATCATGCGCTCTGCCTTGCCGTTTTGGGAGGAGGTATACGGACAAGACATGCGCAGGTGGACACCGGAAGAAAGGAAGAAGGCACGTGAGGTGGAGTTATCGAACTCACGACCATTGTCGCATTGGACAGCCTTGATGGTAAGGCCGAACTGAGTGGATATCCAAGCAAAGAGGTGGCTGAGAGTGGGGAACGCCTCGGACTTGGCACGCAGGGGAAAAGTCCAGGAATAATGGGAGAAATCATCGACCACCACCAAGTAGTACTTGTAGCCAGACATGCTGAGAACAGGAGAAGTCCACAAGTCGCAATGAATAAGATCAAACACGCGAGTGGCATGTGAGGAAGAGGACTGAAAGGGAAGGCGAACGTGACGGCCCAGCTGGCACGCATGACACAAGTGATTATCAGGAGCCCGAGAGCACCGAATGTCGGCACTATGACGGAGCTGCAGCAGGGCATCCCGGCCAGGGTGGCCGAGGCGACGATGCCAGGTGGTGGAGGAAGGAGTGGCGGCGAAAGCGGCAGAGGAAGTCGAAGAAGGTGAAACAGACGCCGATGAAGGCGCAGAAGGTGAAACAGACGTCGGAAATTGAAGGGTGTAAAGAGGCCCAGTGCTGTTGCACCGGAGCCGAGGAACCCGGGAGGCCAAATCCCGCACGGTGAGGCCAGAGGGGTCAAACTCAACCAAACAAGAGTTGTCAGTTGTGAAACGGCGAATAGAGAGAAGGTTGTGAACCATACCGGGAGCCACAAGAACATCAGGGATATGAAAGGAGCCGTGGGAACTGGCAGTGCCCACGGAGGAGACAGGGATGCAGGTGCCATTGGCGACCATGATGGAAGAGGGACAGGAAGGGTGAGGAGGACGAAGAGAAGAAAGTAGACGCGCATCGGGCGTGGTGTGGAAAGTTGCGCCCGAGTCGGCGATCCAATTAGGACTGGTGGTGGTGCTGAAGGAGCAAGCCAAGGCAGCCGGGTCCCAACCGACAAGCCCAGGCGAAGCACCGGGAGGTGAAGTGGGGTGAAAGCCCGGGGAAGCACCAATGACCATTGCCGCCGACGGGCAAATGCCACTCTGAGGAGGCAGGGACGACTGTGAGGCAGGAAGGTGGAGGTCGCCGGCAGGAAGGAGGACGGGCGCGCCCTGGAGAGCAGGAGCCGCGCCAAAGGGTGGTGCGGCAGGAAGGAGACTGGGCGCTGCGGTAGCAGCGGCGCACAGGGATCCCGTGCCTGTGCCATGGAGCCCGGCCGCGGCAGCTGTGGTGCCCAAGGGTCCGGCGCTATAGAGTCCGGCGTCCTGGGGTCCCCCGTCCACACCCGCGCCCGCTTCCAGAACGCTACCAGAACAGGGAGGGTAGCAGCACAGGGCGGCAGGGGCGGCAGTAGTAGAGGTGGAAGAGAGGCTGGAAAACGGGGGCTGCTGCTGCGGAACGGAGAAGGGCGGGAGGAGAAGCGGCTCGCTGTTGGGGCAGCAGAAGTAGGGGCGGTCCGCCCCTGGGGCAGCAGACACGCCGGGTAGGCGTCCTGGGGCCGGACCGCCCAGCAGGCCTGCTCCTGGGGTAGCTGCAGAGGAGAGCGGGGGAAAACAGGCCGAGGGGAGGCGGCCAGGAGCAGGGGCGGTGGAGGGAAGGGAAGGGAACGCGGCGGGGCAGGGACGCAATCGCGGCGAGGGCCAGCAGGCCCAGCCCGGCGCCCGAGTAGGCGACCAGACCCGGCATGGCGGGAGCTTGCCGCGCGCCGGGCCGCTTGTCGTGGTTGGTGCCGGCGCGGGTGGGTGTGCTGCTCCGGGGCGGCGGATCTGAGCGCCGGCTGGGGGTGGTAGGCAGGAGAAGGAGGGGTGGGGAGGAGGAGCGCCGGCCATGGAGTGGGAGGGGTGGGGAGGAGGGGCGCCGGCCATGGCCTCCTGGCCGGCGGCGGCAGCCACCAGGCAGCGCGGGCGTGGGTCCTGCCGCGGGTCGGCGGATCTGAGCACCGGCTTGGGGGGTAGGCAGGAGAAGGAGGGGTGGGGAGGAGGAGCGCCGGCCATGGAGTGGGAGGGGTGGGGAGGAGTAGCGCCGGCCATGGCCTCCTGGCCGGCGGCAGCAGCCACCAGGAGGGGCGGCGGCTGGACAGGGGAAAGAGGAGAGAAAAAAAGCCATGGAGTGGGAGGGGTGGGGAGGAGGGGCGCCGGCCATGGCCTCCTGGCCGGCGGCGGCAGCCACCAGGCGGCGCGGGCGTGGGTCCTGCCGCGGGTCGGCGGATCTGAGCACCGGCTTGGGGGGTAGGCAGGAGAAGGAGGGGTGGGGAGGAGGAGCGCCGGCCATGGAGTGGGAGGGGTGGGGAGGAGTAGCGCCGGCCATGGCCTCCTGGCCGGCGGCAGCAGCCACCAGGAGGGGCGGCGGCTGGACAGGGGAAAGAGGAGAGAAAAAACTAGGCTCTGATTACCATGCTAGAATTGTGATTCATTCAATTTTGGGCTAACCCTAGAAGGGTAGCTATATAGGTACCATACATGGGCCACATGGGCCTAGCCTCATGGGCCACATACATTCACACTCCAACACTTCTAAAGGTCGTGTTTTACCATTCACAAGGTTAAAACTAGTGACACATTTTATCATTCTTGTCCAATTTATCATATATGTAAGTACCACTTTTGAACCTAATAATGTGTTTCAGTTATTGCATTCTTCTGTTTGTAGTAAAGCCTGTTCTTATCTTAGACAAACAAAAACATCACATGGGTACACTTCTCAAAGCTATATATGCTGCTTAGCCACAAACTTCATGTTTTTGGCCAATTTATCATATAAACTTCACCTCTGAGTTCATAATCATGGGTGCACAAACTTCATGTTTTCGCCAATGTCTCATTTCTAATTTGTTTGAAGTAGTAGTTTGGCTGTAGTCTGAGTTCATAATCATGTGTGCACCCGTTGATTTTTTTGGCTGCTTAAGTGGAGTTTTTATATATTAAAGCCTCTGACCAAGTTTATAAAAGAACACATCAACATCGCAGGGGTTTGGGGGTTTTCTCAACCTGCGTGAGAAGGTCTTCTTCTTAGTGCAATGCCCGGGGGTTGTCTTAACACTACTCCCTCCATCCCAAATTATAAGGCATTCCAAGAATCTTGGAGAGTCAAAAGATCTCAAGTTTGACTAAATTTATATGATAAAATAATAATATTTATGACACCAATTAAGTATCATTAGATTCTTCATTAATTATATTTTCATAGTATACCTGTTTGATGTTATAATTTTTTGTAATTTTCTCTATAATTTTGGTCAAACTTAAGATGCTTTAACTCTCTAAGATTCTTGGAATGCCTTATAATTTGAAATGGAGGGAGTAGAACATGAAATTAGTTTTTATTAATTTCTCCATGAAATGTGTATTGGTTGAGCATTTATTTAAACTTGTAAATGTTAATACATTTTTGTCAAAACTTGGTCAAAGTTAGAGAGTTTGACTTAGGACATAAGCAAAAATGAACTATAATTTGGAATGGAGGGAGTACCATGCAGTGCATGATACAAATGTTCTGCTATTTTTGCATCAAATCTGTACTATTTAGTTTCAAAATTGGAGCTTGTGATTGGCAACTGTCTTTGCAGGCAATGGAAAAAATGGTGGAAAGCTTACTGGTAGGATTCTTGATTCTGATATGCATGATGTTGCCCGTTTCCTTAATCGTATTCTGGGATTGTTTCCAGACATCCAGAATAGGCAAGTTTTTTCTGAACACAAGTTTCTTTCATTACATTTGTACCTGGTCAGGCGATAGCTCACGGACATACTTAATATGACAGATTATTTGATCTTTTCACAAGCATACTTGATATAGTGATTCAGAATGCACGAATTGAAGGGCAACTTGATTCTGGCATTGTTGATTTCAAAGCTAAAAGTGTTGAAATGAAAGACTCACCAAAGGTACTGTTTCTTTCAGACAAAAGTTTGCTGAAGTAGCTCTACTTGTAGCTATAACTGAATTTTGTTTGTGCAGATTGTTCATGTTGATACTGTGTCTGGTGCTAGTACAGTATTATATACTTTTACAGTTGACCGTGGAGTTTCTTGGGAGGTAAGTTTCGTATTGAAGCCATTATCTGTTTTTCTCAAGAACTTGTGGGACATGAAATGTATCTATACTAGGAGCATACCCCGCGTGTTGCTGTAGGAATTGCGAATAAATTTTAGTGGATAGTATTGTATGCTGACATGGACAAATAAATGATGTTAGTGGGTGATGTGGCTTGCTGATGTGGATAGCTTGCATGAATAGATAGGTGACATAATTGCATGTGCTAGTGGGCTGCTGATGTGGATGGCTTGCATGTTGAGATAGGATTGTAGTGGGTTTTAGGATTATAAGATATATAGATATAGATATAGATATTCATTTCAGTTTGGTTCTGCATTACTTTTTTTTGAAACATAGTTCTGCATTACTTTTAAGACTGCACCTCTTGACAAGCGCATTGTTTTTTATGTTTTCAATCGCAAATGTTCAGTTAGCAAATGCAATACTTGAAGAAAGGCTGAAAGATAAAGCAAATTCTTCTAGTGATGGATTCTATGAGTCCAGAAAAGAATGGATGGGGAGAAGACACTTTCTGCTAGCTTTTGAAGGGTAAGATGTGATTGATGAGCATGCTTTATTTATATTTTTGTTATTTTCTATAAGATGTCTCAGGATTGTAAATTTCTTTCTTAGAACATGGGTAAGAAATAACCTTCAGTGGCGGAGCCTCAAAGAGGCGAAACTGGCCGTTGCCCCCCCCCCCCCCCTCCCCCCCCCCCCCCCCCCCCCCTGCCTCTGACAACTTACGAATCCCTGAAGACAGTAGACTAGTAGTGCAAGAAGGGAAGACAATGACTGTGATTTGTAGGGAAAGAAGAAAAGACAGGCCATATGAAGTGGTGCTGGTGCAGCAGGCATAGCTACATGCAGTACTCCAGCTATGACTGAGCTCAGGGAAGGAGAAAAAAAGTAGGCGATGGAGAGACGTGCATGTCTGCCACTGTCAACTGCCATAGCTACAGTAGCACCTTTTAAAATTAGGCCCTCCTTAATTCGGATTCACCCTCCGCCACTGATAAACTTCCATAACTAATAGAAGATGGTGCAATTATTGTGGCATCTGATGACAAATGAAACATTTCAGCAAGAGATCCCTACTGTGATGGGAATCCTTGGCACATGTGATATATTTTTCTATACTATTGGATAGTTTATCGCATTGTCAACTTGTAGTTTTTCATGAATTCTACAACGAATTCAAAGAATTTTAAATATATAAGAAAAAGATCCCTATTACTGTCATGAAAGATGGAATATGTCTTAACGATGTTTGGAGTCAGATACATGGATGGATATTGAAGTATATGTTGTAATAAAAGATGCTCTGGTATGCGTCTATCATGACTACAAAGTTTGTTTGGCTGCCAAAAAATATGATGCCACATTGTAATTGCAATTATGCTTTTCTCGACCTGAATCCTTATTGCATTTGTTCTCGCTTTTGCTGTACCAGTTCAGCTGAAGGATTGTACAGAGTAATTCGTCCGGCTGTCGGGGAGGCTTCAAGGTACTTACTTCATCATTTTCCTAATAATTTTCTTTTGTATTACTGCTTTCAGAATACTTCAAATCTTGGCAGAGTTGATTTCTTCTACTCCCTCCGTCCCAAAATAAGTGATGTTTTAGTTTTGTCCTAAGTCAAACCATTTTAAGTTTGACCAAATTTAATAGGAAAGAGCATCAATATTTATGATACCGAATATGTAGAATATGAAAATATATTTCTTGATAAATCTAATAGTACTTATTTGATATCATAAACATTAGTATTTTTTTGTATAAATTTGGTCAATCTTGAAATAGTTTGACTTAGGATAAACCTAAAACATCACTTATTTTGGGACTGAGGGAGTATTCATCTTGAGTACTCCAACCGTACATAAATAAATGTATGACAGTTTGGACGTCGTCGGTCTTCAGTGTGCAACTTTGACCATAATTTTTTATATAAACATGAGAATAAAAACATATAAACTACTATATTATGAAAGTATTTTTCATTCTTTTACCCTTATAATCAACCTAAATTCTAAATTGTTCAAAGTTAGAGTAGTTTGACTGCATGCATTCTGGGGTGTCACAAATGGAGGCAGTAAAGCATAGCTGTTACTTGTGGACTCTTATATCATGGTGCTTAGTTTACGTTTTCATACTTAACATGTTGTCCCTGTCTTGTTTTAAGGGAAATGCCTTTGGTTGAGCTTAAAAGCAAGTACAGGAAGGTCTCATCTGTTGATAAAATTAGTAAAGGCTGGCAAGAAGAGTATGACTCTTCATCCAAGCAGGTAATGGTCTAGTTAGAGAACTTCATCCAACCTTCACTGTGATGTTTGTCAAACTACCTGTAAACTTATGTGAAGCTGGGTTACTTATTTTTTAAGCTTACAGTGATCTGTTATTGCTAATGAGCGTACAAATTAGAAAAGAAATACAAGTAGGATTTACCATTAGCACAAAGGGATGATACAATAATGCTGGGACATAATAAGTCTTTGACTTTAGTTGCTTTTAGCTGTTTCTTTTTTACGAAGTTGCTTTTAGTTGTTTTGTCTCTACCCCAACTTGCTTGGGACAAAAAGTCATTGTTCCAGTTCAATGTTGTTTACTATCAACCATCTAAAGGAGACCATCCCAAAGGGTTCTATTATTTTAGCTCTTATTTTGATTCAACAAGTTATAGTTCGAGCATCTGAAAACTAGTGTATAGTTCCAGGATTAATCCTCACTTTGTTTGCTGCTTTTACCTGAACCTAACTGCTCGTATTTTAGGAAGACATGATTGACTATATCGTCTGCACTTTAACCAACTTGGGTTTGTTTCATCCGTTAATCTGGTGTCTTTTGACTTACAGTGTATGCACGGGCCAAAATGCAAACTTGGAAGCAATTGCATGGTAGGCAGAAGGTTGCAGGAGATTAATGTATTGGGTGGTCTAATACTTCCTGTATGGGGTGCAGTAGCAAAGGCACTAGCTAAGCAGGTTTGTTTATTTTTATAGACAAAAACAATGTTTTCTCTTACTTGAAGCACCTGCCGCAATTATCAGTTCATTACATGAAGTGTTTATATTAGATAGCATGGTAAAATTTAATGATAGAATGGGTTTGTACATGTACTAGAGCCGTGGAGGGTATTTAATCTATGCTTCTCTAATTGGCAGTTTTTTTTGCTTACATAAATTAGGTGCGACTGATTCACAAGAGAATACGTGTTGTCCGCTTGGAGACAACAACTGACAACAAGCGGTTCGTTGGACTTATTATTCCAAATTCTGCAGTGGAGTCGGTACTTGAAGGTCAGTTGTAGTGTTACACTTTCCAAGAAGAATTCCCATCTGTTAGTACTTTTAATGATCTGTAGTCCAAGAAACTGGTGTTGATTTTGCATGCATGGCTGGAAAACAATTGATGCTACTAGCTGTTGCTCATTAGTGTCATTGGATGAACAAACAGAGTGAATAACCAGTTCTCTTTAGTCTTGAGCCTCCGCGTCTGGGCGGGCGACCTAACCCTAGCGCCACCACCCCTCACCCCTCCACTCCACGTCATCGCCACCTCATTCGCTGGATCGAATGGAGCATGGCATGTAAGGCCCATGTGGATGTTGCTTGCGCCGGTGACATTGGTGGTCTTTGCCAGGCGTCTGCATGTGTGAAAAACTCGTATCTATTTTTTTTTTCATTTTCTTAAGTTATGATGAAATCCAGGTTATAATGAGCTTCCCTTTTGGGGTGAGCTCTAGTTTTGCATGTTTACAATTTTATACTCAATCCGTCCCAAATTATAAGACGTTTTAGCTTTTGTACATACGTAGTTTTTACTATACACATAGATATACACTATGTCTAGATACATACTAATGTATCTAGAAAAGCCAAAACGTTTTATAATTTGGAATGGAGGGAGTATAACATAATACCCTTTTCCTTTTTGACGTGTTTGCAGAATTTTATATGACCCCTGCTCATGTTGCTTACCATGTGTTGTTGCACACATTTTTGTTGGACCATGGCAGGTTTGCAATGGGTTCAAGATATTGACGATTGATTTGGCAAGAAGCTAATCCTTTGGCGCTCCTTGCGTAGCTGTGGACCAAATCTGTGTCGCCGAGGCAACTTGGGAATCTGGTGTGATTGTACGCAGTGAGCAGTGAGCAGGAACAGTAATACGACAGCGGCTGGCCATCTTTTTGTGTTATATATATTTAAATGTAGTTATATAAGTTTATTATTGGATCTGGGCCTAGTTGTAAGTTAGCCTGTTGTTGGGGGCCTATGGCCCACTTGTCAGCTAAATCGGAGGGCTACATGCCTATATATGACGCACGCTGTACTGCAGTGTGGTGGACTGGAACTGGTGGTGGTTGTGGCTCTTGTAGCTACCCATGTTTGACATTCTGAGCAACAGAAGTTGGAGGCGGACTGCTGCGCAGATACTTGATTCACAAAAAGGGGGAATGCGAGACCTAGCAGGCCATGGGCACAGTCTAACGCACTTGCAGCCACCTTTTTTTTAAAGTAGTGTGCCGCGTCTTCTCGAGCAATCTAGCTGCCACGACGGTGACTGCAGGCGGCGCCTGCGCTGAACACCTGAACTCCTAAACCATGGACCGTGGTCGTTTCGTCGCCTGGTGCTGCAAGGAACGCATCAGAGATGTACTACTTGATACTTTTATTTATAATTATATGAAAATACCCAAACTCAAAAGCACGACACGTTAAAGAAGGCGAAACTTGGACTTGGTGTATCAAAATTTTGACCACGCTATAAGTTTACCACCTCAACTTCTAACATCTACAAATCTATGGCCTTGTTTAGATGCTAAAGTTTGGAGGCAAACTTTGTACAGTAAATATACTGTAGCAATTTTGTTTTTATTTGGTAATAATTGTTCAAACATTGATTAATTAGGCTTAAAATGTTCGTCTCGCAAAGTACAACAAAACTGTGCAATTAGGTTTTTATTTCATCTATATTTAGTACTCCATATATATGTCGGTATTTTGATGTGACGGGAATAGGAATTTTGCATAGTAAATTTGATGGCCAAACTTTATTATCTAAACATGGCCTATATCTATATGTACCTAATAATAATCTACTCCTAATATTATGTTAAGGCCAAAAGTGGATTCTATCAATCTTTCCTTTTCACCTCTCATAATGCTTTCACACCTCTCTCTATATAGTTCGTGACCTGGCCTCAGACTATCCGCACTCATGGACCTCTATATTCACCCTCTAAAAGGAATATTCCATCCTAATCACCACAAAATATACAGTTTCCCCGCACCCATCAATCCTCTATTCACTATGAGCCCACTTGTCACTTTATCTAAATATATCCCTGTGACATCTTGTTTTGAAGTATTTATTAAAACGAATTTAATGATACAATCGGAATTTAATTTGGTTTTTTGGTTTATGAGTTATAACATTTTTTAGAATTGAAATAGTGGGACCCGCAGCACATGCGCTCTCTCTCTCCACCTTTTTCCCTTCTCCCTCTGTCAGCCGGCTATAGCGCACGAACGCCATCTCTCCAAATATAGCGGACCCGTCTGCATAGCGCATGTTTTAGCGCACAGCGATGCAGCTACGTTTTATGGTAAATGATCCTGCAGCTGCTTTAGCGGAAGCTTTGGCGCATAGCGGTGCAGGTAGTCTCACAACCGGTACTCAGAAATTATGACAGCCTGTGTCCAGCTGTGGTATGGAGTTTGATTATAACAAGTGGATTCTTCCTATCTTTCTTTCTTTTTTTTCACTCCTTATAGTGCCTTGCACCTCTCTATCTAGTCCGTTCGCGACATGGACTCACAACTTATATTGAATTAGAAAATGTGCATCTAACAATGGTGTGGAGTCTGATTCTGACGTATTTGAGCAAATGATGTGTTCATTGAATAAATCTTTAAGCCGCAAATTGTCTAGGTGATTGCGCAATAATCTGTATGCCCCGGAGCAACACACAGACATGTTTGTTATTATTAATAAAATTAAAAGCAACAGTTATTCTTTCTTTATATCATCCTTTCCACGGTTCCACCTAATAATAGGTGAGCCTGAGGCTTTCTTAGTTGACCAGGACTCGTTAACACAGTTAGATTTTATGATAATCTAATAATTAGATTATATTTTAAAAAGCCCGAAACAGGTGTGCAAGACTTTTTCTTTCGTTTGCGTCCCTTCCATCCAATGATACGTGGGGCTGATCAATATTCTGCCAATAATGTTGGATTTTTCTGATTGTCTACTGGTCCTCTATTATCAATTAGGGATGCAAGGTGGATTACGTGCGAACCTATAAATAGACTAAATTTTTGTTGCCTACCCGCAAACCTGTAAAAGTTTAGACTATTTGCAGGCTTATGGACAACCCACCTTGCATTCCTATCACCAATCCTAAGACTTTTTGGGGATATTTTCTTTCTCCATTGTACATACATAAATATATCTTGTAGTGTATAATAATAAATAGAAATATGCTTTGTGCCTTTCTCTTGCCTAGGGGGTCAAAACACATGACTCGTCTTTACAAAATTAATTGTTTTTGATGTTGCTCGCGCCGGCCACCAAGCGTGCCCATCCCGTTAACCACGAGGACCTCTGAATGAAGGAGGAAAAAAAATGGAAATGGGGAAATGAAATTCACGGGAGCAAGAGCAAGGCAACCGAGCACGGACGCGTAAAGCCAACAGCGGGGGGACCGAGCGAGCACGAGCAAACCGAGGCGACTGGCCCAACCCGTGCTTGCGGCGGCGCTGCGCCTGCGCTGGTGCCGGCCACGGCCATGATGGGCGGCGGGCGGGCGGCGGACAGCCAGCCGGCGTCCTGCTCGTCCTCGTCCTCGTCTTCGTCCTCGCCGTCAGGCCCCTCGACCGGGGCCCCCCGCGTTCACCGCAGCAAGAGGCGGCCCGACATCCTCAACATGCTCATGGTAACTAACGCAAGCTTTTCCTCTGTTATTCCTTTTGCGTCCCCGGCGCCGGCGCCGGCGAGCCCGGCTTGGCTGGCTGGCTGCTCCAGCCCTTGTCGGGGCGAGGACCTTTGACGGACGGGCTTCCTGTTACTGCCTGATTGCAAATTTAGGAAAGTAGCTTTTTTGAAAACAATTTTGGATAGTACTGCTAGCTTTTGTATCAAAATCGTGGTGGGGTAAATTATCATCGGGCTCCCAGCGAACGGTGCGTCCAGGAAACGATTTAGTTTGGATTTGATTGCTCCACGGACGTTGGACGGGAATCAATAGTAGCCTGGTGTCTGGCGATCGATAGTTGATACACGATGCTAGTGGAAGAGGAAGAGGGTTAGATAGTTGATACAGCAAGTGGGGTTTTTGCCCAGGTGTTCAAGTAGCCAGGTAGTACTTAGCATGTCCAGGACTTCCTGCATCTGATGCAGTACTAGCAGTGAACGCGAAGCAGCTGCACGCAGGCCGTCACACCCCAATAGAGAGAGAGCTTGGTTCAGAAAGCATTCCCTGTGGATTATTCAGTCCCAGGAGCGCTAAATTTTTGTATTTTTTATTGGTTCCAATTCTATACTTTCTGCTACCCACCAGCGGTTCTGAAGTTGAAACTGGAATATAGCCCTTTCGGTGCTATGCATAGATAGCACCTCACTGAGTATCATATTGGTAAGGGCCTTTGAGGATTTCATTTATTTATGATAGGATGATTGGATTATGATGAATGCCACGAAATGTTAGTTAGGGTTATTTTGAATGGCTAAGTATGTAGAGATTAGGGCATCTATGTAGTGATGATCTCCTTGTCAAGTGTTGCCAGTTGTCTACATATGGAACTAGGGTAATGTCCACATGGCCATCTGGATTTAGCCATTTCTCCACTGTCCTTTTTCTTCAGTGTATTGATTATTGAATGAAACTTGTACTCCAGTTGTGTGCTTTCTTTTGGGCGTATCCCTTTGGTCATATCATGAACCTTTAATAAGGTGGACTGCACTAAAAGTTCTTACTATTCTGAAACTTGCAGCTTCTATTTTCCATTTTGCCCAACTATTACCAGACCTACCTTGGATGATATCTTCGATGATTTGCCTTTCCTGCCTCCTCCATCTAGCTCCTTCTCCAAAACTAGTGATGCAGCAAGCTAAGATGATCTTATTACTTTATTAGTGGCTGAACAACTGCTGGGAGGTCAGAGTAGGGGTACTGGTTGGATAGGACTGGTAGGTGGAGGTTTGCCGCTGGTAGATGGTGATGAGGATATAATGATGAAGATTGTAATTTTGCAGCATGAGAGAAGTGAAGACTTGTATTGGGTGGTGGACTGGTGGGGCTATAATGGTGAAAACAGCAATTTTTCACTTTACAGTGAGGATGGTAAGAGTAGTGACAGAGGGAGCCTGTGGCGGTGATAGGTGATACGTTGTGGCTACTGGCTAGCTAGAGGAACGATAGCAAAGAGGTGAGGCGACTTTGGGCTCTGAACTGCCAACTAAGTGGAGTTTAGGGATAATTCTTTGCACACCTTCACTAAACATGCAATGCTACTTATAATGAGCCGGACTCCCAGTAAATTGTGCTAACAAACTGGAAACAGAAAAATAATCCTCCAACTGAATAGCAAACAAACCAAATGACTAACAAACTGAGGAAGGAACGGCCTGGTTCTGGCCACGCCTTGTGTTTGTGCTCTTGCTTCTTCTTCCCCCAAAAAAGCGTTCACAACATAGGTGGCACAACCATTAGCATTTCAAATACGAATTATAATAGTCAGTTTCATCAAGTTTTTTTGACATTGTAAACTTCATTGTATAATAACCTTATGATAATTTTGATTGAATATCTATTAGAGAACAATTGGAGGAATAACTCAACTCAGTTTTCCATTAATCTCAAGCGGTGTTTATATAGAAATACATGGGGATATGAAACGATAGAGGGAATATGAAAACAAAGAGTCTAACTAATCAAACACTTGATATTCTAACACCCCCCCGCAATTGGAACGTCGACACTAGTATGGAGTAGAGATATTCAAACTGGAGCGAAACTCTGTAAAAATGGATGTAGGAAGACCCTTGGTGAACACATCCGCATGCTGGGAGGTGGATGGCACATGAAGAACACGTATCTCCCCGGTAGCAACCTTGTCCCGGACGAAATGTAAATCAATCTCAACATGTTTGGTGCACTGATGTTGCACCGGATTGGTCGAGAGATAAACGGCACTAACGTTGTCACAAAAAACCACTGAGGAACGCTGGGGACAGAAATGGAGCTCCTGAAGTAATTGCCGAAGCCATGAGATTTCAGCTACAACATTAGCAACGGCTCGATATTCAGCCTCAGCACCGAAACGAGAAACCGTGTGTTGGCGCTTCGAAGACCATGAGACCAAATTGTCGCCTAAAAAGACAGCATAACGCGAGGTGGAGCGACGAGTATCTGGACAACCGGCCCAGTCAGCATCTGAGTATGCAACAAGGTCACAAGTTGAGGAGCGATGTAACTGCAGACCATGGTCCAAGGTTCCCTTGATGTAGCGGAGAACACGCTTAATCAAGGCCAAATGTGGCTCACGAGGATCATGCATATAGAGACATATCTGCTGCACAGCATAGGAGATGTCTGGGCAAGTAAAAGTGAGGTACTGTAGTGCACCAGCAAGAGCCCGGTAGTCAGTGGCATCGGCAACAGGAGGACCATCAGCGGAGAGCTTGGCATTAGTATCAATCGGAGTGGAACATGGCTTGCAACCAGTCATACCAGCATGTTCCAAGAGCTCAAGAATAAAGTGACGCTGTGAGCGGAACATACCAATGGAACTCTGAGAGACAGTTATGCCAAGAAAATGGTGCAAATGCCCAAGATCCTTTGTAGAAAATTCTGCAGTAAGAGAACTCACAACACTGCGTAGGAGATCTCCAGATGAGGCAGTCAATATAATGTCATCAACATAAAGAAGCAAATATGCCATGTTGGAGCCACGCCGAAGAACAAAGAGAGAGGTATCTGACTTTGCTTCCAAAAATCCAATAGATCGAATAAAGGAAGCAAATCTATTGTACAAAGCCCGAGGCGCCTATTTCAAGCCATAGAGTGATTTATTAAGGTGGCACACATGGTTAGGCTTGGAAGGATCAATGAACCCAGACGGCTGTGCACAATAGACCGTTTCTTCCAAGGTGCCGTGGAGAAAAGCATTCTTCACATCTAATTGATGTACCGCCCAATTTTGAGAGACCGCCAAAGAAAGGACTGTGCGGATGGTGGCTGGCTTGACGATAGGACTGAATGTTTCACCAAAATCAATACCAGGACGTTGTGTAAAACCTCGAAGGACCCAATGAGCTTTGTAACGGTCGAGTGTTCCATCCGGATGTTACTTGTGTCGATAGACCCACTTGTCTGTAACAATATTAGTGCTAGGTGGAGGAACAAGATCCCAGGTGTAGTTTGCTTGGAGGGCAGTGAATTCCTCTTGCATAGCATCACGCCAATTAGGATCGGCCAAAGCACCACGGTATGTCTTCGGAATGGGAGACAACACAGTGGCCTGGAGATTCATAATAGTCCTGGGTTGCCGAAAGCCGTGCTTGCCTCGAGTGGCCATGGTATGATCATTTGCAACGGGCGGTATTGAAACAGCCCCTTGTGGAAGATGAGCACCGGTGAGAGAGGAGCCAACAGCCTCAGCCGAGAGCTCAGTGCCACCAGCTGCCGAGTGTCCACCAGCCGCAGTGGCTCCTCCTGCCGAGGTGCTGGCGGTGGCAGAAGAAACAGGCGCCGCTGCTGTGTGCGACACAGAGCCAGCACCTGGCGCCGAAAGCCCAGCAGCAGCCGAAGGCCCAGCAGCAACCGAAGTGTGGAGGGGGGCGGAATTTCCAGGATCACGGCCGGAAATTCCAGGTTCTCGCTGGCAACAGCCCGAGAAGCATCGGGGGCAGCGGGAGACGACCCAGAGCTGGCAACACCTGGACCTGCAACAACTGGTGAAGGAATAGGGCTATGCACATAGTCAAACTCCGACAGAAAATCAAGGTTAGATGAAGGTAGAGGAGCAGGAAGCTTGGCAAAAAGAAAGGAAGATTCATCAAAAGTGACGTGACGAGAAATAATTAGGCGGTTTGTGGCTAAGTCGAGGCAGCGGTATCCCTTGTGGTCTGAGGGATAGCCTAAGAACACACAAAGGGTGGATTGAGGAGCTAACTTATGGGGAGTAGTGGGAGATAAATTGGGGTAACACTTGCAACCAAAAACACGAAGATGATGATAGGAAGGAGAGGCACCGTACAGAGCAAAGTACGGAGTTTGGAAATTTAGTGTTTTGGTTGGATGACGGTTGAGGAGATAGGTGGCAGTGTGGAGGGCCTCCACCTAGTAGGATGGCGGGAGGTTGGCTTGGAACATTAGGGAACGCATGATGTTATTAATGGAACGGGTAATACGTTCAGTACGACCGTTTTGTGGAGAAGTATGAGGACAAGACATGCGAATGGTGGCGCCATGAGTAAGGAGAAAGGTATGAGCGGTGGAGTTGTCGAATTCGCAACCGTTGTCGCATTGGACAGTCTCTATGGTGGTGCCAAACTGAGTAGCAACATAAGAAAAAAAGTTAGAAAGTGTAGGAAATGTATCCAACTTAAGGCGTAAAGGAAAAGTCCATGAATAATGGGAACAATCATCAAGAATTATAAGATAATATCTATAACCATTGACACTAGGAATTGGAGAGGTCCACAAATCACAGTGTATTAAGTCAAAATTTGCGGAAGCACATGAAGTGGATTGAACAAAAGGGAGGCGGACGTGGCAGCCTAACTGATAAGCATGACATAAGGTTTCTAACTCACTTTTATTACAAGACGAATGTAAAGAAGGTGCCAAGTGAGATAGAGACTCATGGCCAAGATGACCGAGCCGGCGATGCCATAGCATGGGGGTAGATATGATGGCGGCGAAGGCATGAGGGTGTGGACCGGTGGCCGAAAGGAGTATAGCTCCCCAGAACTATTGCACCTGACGATCACGTTTCCCGTTGCTAGATCCTTCACAGAAAGGCCAAAAGGGTCAAATTCGATAGAACAATTATTGTCAGCGGTGAAACGACGGATAGAAATAAGATTCTCAATAATATGCGGGGAAACAAGAATATTATGTAAATGTAATGAGCGACCGAGTATAGGAAAAGAAGTAGAGCCGATCGCAGTAACAGGTTGAGAAGAGCCATTACCGACGATGATATTGGACAGTGTAAAAAGGTTGGGAGGATGAGCATGGGATAGGGAGTCGGATTTTGAGACCATGTGAGAGGAAGCACCTGAGTCCATATACCAGTTGTTGGTCGGCGGAGGAGTGAGCGTCATGGTGCTGAAGTTGTTCGCCAAGACTTGAGGGTCCCATGTCCAGGACTGCTGTTGGGGTGGTGGTCTTGCTGGCGAGAGTCACCTCTTCGATGAGTAGATCAGCACGGACGTCGGAATATGACGGAAACAGACGTGTGCGCTTGATCATGGCCGCCATATGAGAGTACTGCTCGTTAAAGCCACGAAGAACCTTGACCAAGGTGCGGTCCAAGACCGGCTCACCCAAAGTCCCCAGAGCATCCGCCATGCGCTTCATCTTGTTGCAATAGTCGGTGACAGATAGATCCCCTTGAACAAGGGTCCAAAATTCGGCATCAAGAATGATGGCACGAGTTTCTTTGTTGCCGATGAACTGCTCTTCAAGCCCGAGCCAAATGGTGATTTGACAATACAATCCATGCGATGCCAGTGAGGATCCGTGGAGAAATCATCATATGTGAGCACGAGACAATCAAGGGCATATTTGGCACAGTATTGAGGAAGAGTGAGCGCCAACGACTGTAGAAGGTGGACGTCTGCTCGAGGACGAGGGGGGTCATAAGCTTGATGTTGATCACCGCGATGGCCTGAGCGTGGAGCTGTGCTTGCTCCGTGTTCTCGTACTCAGCAAGCCGTTGATCGGCTTCCTCCGCACGACTAGTGGCTGCCCGGGCCTGGGCGGTGGCTGCTTCGGCAGCAGCGATCGCCTCTTCGGCTGCCTGCTGGAGCTCCTCAATGGTTGGCGACATGGTGACAGAGGCCGCACGGGAGCCGCGGGGACGACCCCAGAGGGTTGTCGCGGGAACCTGGCGTCGCGGTACGTAAGGCGGAGTCGCGGTAGGAGCCCGGCGTTGCGGCCAGCAGAGTCAAGTCACGCCGGTGCCCGGAATCGAGCAGACCGAGAGTAGGCGAGGCCGGTGAATTCGCGAACTCGTCCCACGAGCCGGTGAAGCCGCGACGTAGAGGCGCTGACGTAGAGGACGATCGGGCCGAGCCGCGACACAGAAGACGATCGGGCCGCAACGTAGATGACGATCGGGGCCGCGATGTAGTGCAGACAGCGGCGAGGCGACGGTGTCAGCGTGGAAGGGCGCGGCGCTGCGTGGAAGATCGCGGCGTGGCGTGGAAGACCGATGGATGCGTCGGCCCTAGAAGGAGCGGAAGCGAGGGATACGTAACCCTTCGGATACCATATTAGAGAATAATTGGAGGAATAACTCAACTCAGTTTTCCATTAATCTCAAGAGGTGTTTATATAGAAATACATGGGGATATGAAAGGATAGAGGGAATATGAAAACAAAGAGTCTAACTAATCAAACACTTGATATTCTAACAATATCCTTAATCAAACACTTGATATTCTAATAATATCCTTTTCTTTTGATCTGTCAATGCTTTAACAAGTGCTAGTGCTTTTAAGTTTTAACTATATCTATTGTTGTAACTATTTTTTTCTTCCATTTCTACATGTACTGTAAAGAGTGCAGCATGTCTCAGTTCATCATCTTCTGATACTGGAAAAGGACAAAGCAAGTTGTCAAGCAACAAAGTAACACACGGATTTCACTTAGTGGAAGGAAGATCTGGCCATGATATGGAAGACTACCATGTAGCAGAGTATAGATATGAAAATGATCACGAACTTGGTCTTTTTGCCATTTATGATGGACATTTGGGAGATAGCGTGGCCAGTTATTTGAAAGTTAATCTTTTTGACAACATACTGAAAGAGGTAAGCTTTACATTTGTTCTATACTTTCTGTGTAAAACATGAGATGTACTCCATCTACAAATTAAGCTTCATTTTAGTGGAATCTCAATTTATGTTATTTCCTCTACAAAGATGCTCATCCAGTTCCCTTTTATGGTGTTTGCAGCCTCTATTTTGGTCAGACCCTCAAGAAGCAATTAAAAATGCATACAGCTCTACAAACAAATATATTCTGGAAAATACTAAGCAACTTGGACCAGGGGGTTCAACAGCAGTCACTGCTATTGTAGTTGATGGTACAGATATGTGGATTGCAAATATAGGTGATTCAAGAGCTGTTGTGTGTGAAAGAGGTACTGCCAGTCAGCTTACTGTTGATCACGAACCCCATACCACTAATGAACGGAAGAGGATCGAAAAACAAGGTGGTTTTGTCTCTACATTCCCCGGTAAGCATCTAGTTGCCTAACTCTCACGTCATTGTTCTATCCAATCGCCATGTAAATCGTCTCAATACATTTTCTAGTTGCTGATAGGTGATGTTCCTCGTGTAAATGGCCAACTTGCGGTTGCAAGAGCATTTGGTGATCAGAGCCTCAAGGCTCACTTGAGCTCAGAACCTGATGTTAAGCATATAAAGATAAACTCAAGCATAGAATTTGTCATACTTGCCAGTGACGGGTTATGGAAGGTATGCATTTTCCTTGCGTATTTCACTTAACGTTGTCACCTTCCCTATATAGTTGAAGATTTCAATATCCAATTAGAATCATTTTCTCCTAATTATTTCTTTTCTCCTTGTTTATATTCACTCCCCTTGCTGTGTTCTCGGTGAAGGTAATGAAAAACCAAGAAGCTGTTGATCTGGTGAAGTCAACCAAGGACCCACAAACAGCAGCGAAGCGGTTGACATCTGAGGCTCTAGGGAGGATGAGCAAGGACGATATCTCATGCATCGTCATCCGTTTTCGATGCTGACTGAGTCTTGTGTAATCCAGCTCATCCATTGGACCTTTCACCTTAAGCTGCCTCTGTGCATCAGCAGTATTGTTTTTTTCTCCATACCTGATCTATGTACATTGCAGTTGGTAGCGTCTGGATCTGTTGCAGCCCAGGATCAGATTGGTGATTGGACTGGACAGGTTCCTGACCAAAGAAAAGAAGAATGCTGGGTGTTCATTTTTTGTCTGTGCATATATACAACTTAGAAGCAAATATTTACCGTCGGACCGGAGACAAGAAAAATAATATACCGCCTAAAGATGCAAAGATGGTACAGATTATGTAAGCTTATAGACATGTAGTAGCTGGATTATGGCTTTTAGTGACTCGTGTGTGTGTGTGGTGTGGTGAGAATTCTTGTGTGCTTATGTGCATTTAAGATACCGTTCCGTTGCCATTCACGTACGGAACCAGCGATATGCTTTGAACGGGATCAACTTCAAATAACATTTTCCTCTCCTTTATTAAACGAAGAGACTAGCTCCCGGACGCCCGTGCCTCTTGTCTGTCTGTTTTGAATAATGATATCCTCAGGGCTCCTGTGGATATAGCTTTGTGCTCCGCGCCTGTGGCCTGCCCACAATGGATGTAGCTTTGTGCTCCACTTTGCTTTGTGCCATGCCTGTTGCTCGTCAATGCTTGTAGCTTTGTGTTCCGTGCCTGCTGCCGTACCTGCTTCGTTTTGCGCGCGCACACTTGCAACATAAAGCATTTGCTGTAACATATATTCGAAACAAATAAAACATTTGCAACATATGTGTATGGATAAACATATGCAACATCCAGATAAAACAATTGCAACATACATTTGAAGCAGCTGAAACATTTAAAATATACACTTGCAACATACATGTATAGCTAGTGCAACATATACAACATCCAGATAAAACACTTGCAACAAAAGTTTAAAACACATGAAACATTTCAAACATACACTTGCAACATACGTGTATAGTCATTGCAACATATGCAACACCGGATCTACTTTTGCAACATCCAGATAAAACTTGTGCAACATACATCTAAAACGCATGAAATATACAGCTGCGATATGTGCCCATCTACTTGCTGCCCACTGATGGACGCTCGTTGACGCGGAGCTTGACGCCAGCATGGAGCTCGATGCCACGGCGCGGGGGGCGGACCTCGGCTATGCGCAGCGCGAGTCCGAGCGGGAGGGGCGAGAGGTGCGGCAGAGCGCAGCGTGAGACGCGAGGCGTAAGCGGCGCGCGCCGCGAGGCACGAGGTGCGGGTGGGGGCGCGAGGCACAAGGCACGGGCGGGGCACGCGAGGCATGAGGCACAGGGCGCGCGAGGCGTGGGGGCAGGCGGGTTGGTCCCATCTGATCGGACGGACGCTCGGTAGAGAGCATTTCCATTTATTAAAAGAACTTTATCAGAAATAGCATTCTCCCCTCGCGTATCCAGGTGGCAACAGAAAGCTGGATAGCAGGATTGAAGGTTTCCTTTTAGGTCAAAGTTGGATGATTTTATAGCATGCAGCCACCGTCATCAGCGTCTGATGTGCCTTGAAGCTTGCTCTCTAAATTTAGCCAAGAGCTGAGTATCTCCGAGTCTTTCTAAAACTTGTTATCTAAATTATTATTTAGAGTCACTTGCATAAAAAATTATTTTTATATTTTTTCACTCTCTAACAACTTTTTTATATTATGTGCGTACTTTAGATAGTCATTCTCGCTTTCTATCTTAATCATTTTTTATATTTTTTAATCTCTAACAGTTCTTTTATATCATGTGTGCACTCTAGAGAGTCAATTTTGCTTTCTTTTTTCGAGAACACGAAATAAAGAATGGCTGTATTTAGATATAACCAATTAAAGAAACTGTTCGAGGATATTTTTATCTCTACTCCTAATAATTAGAAAGGATATAGGATGCCTCTTGAGTTGCTCTAAATACATCTATTGTTGACTCATTGTCGTTAAGGGTACTAAGATGCTTTAAAAATTGGTAGGATGAAGCCTATACCGCATCTGTACGTGGCGGGGGTATTCTGTTTGGCCAGAGCGTTCGGGTTTACCAGTGGATGCACAGGAGCAAATGAGAGTGGCCAAATGGGACACTTGGTACTTGCGCATGGCTGAAATCGCAGGGATCCCGATGGACCAATGATTTCGGTCCCTCCATTTCTTCTTTAGCCAAGCTAGGATTTGGCTGTTTTAGATATTGACAAAATCTATAAAACATGAGTTAGTGTACTATTGCTAGCTGTACTTATAATTAGAAAATAGTAGTATACATTTATTTTAATTGAAAATCATTTCTCGAGGTGTCGAGTAATTCATATTTCTCTATGCTATACTTCCTCCAAAATACTTGATGTTCTGTGATTAAAAAATGTCCCGAAAAATTTGATGTTCTGGTTCTGGGTATTGGACATGCACTATCTCTACATGCCGCCATGCAACACACTTTGATTATAAAACTTAACCGTGACAACCCTCCTTTTAAGAAAATCTAGAAATCCTAGAACATCAAGTTTTTTAGATAGAGGGAGTACTATTCATGACAAGTGACATGGATCAATGGGCATATTAGAACTTCGTATGAGCCAAACTTGGAGCACAATCTCCTGAGGCAACGTGCGGGGTGGCTCGCTCAGGGTTTGCCTTGGCCTCCACCGCTAGTGGTGGCCACCACTCCCGTCCCCCTTTCCCACACCTCTCCTCTCTCAGTATGCACCCTCTCTGCTCGAGGTGTGAAGTAGAAGCAAGGTTGGGTGTGTTGACTTGAGGTGATGTGAGGAGGGAAGTTGAGGTGATGTGAGGACCCTCAGGTGGATTCAGGGTTTGGAGATGATGATTCAGTCATTATTTACTATTTATTGCAACCCACAACCTAAATAATAGGATGGTCGGATCCTTAGATATAGGCCACTTAAAGTTCTAGGTGCTGACCATGGCCTGCATGCTTCTGGTCGCATGCAAAATAATGGACTTGTAGGAGTGTTGGAAATGTTCCAAGGTTACGAAGTGCTCAAAGATGCCTATGGATGTGAACATCGCTAAGCTTTGCTGCTACACTTCGCTGGACGTTGTTTTCCTTGCTCTTGGATTGATCTCCACGGATCTGATCTCGTAGTTTGTAGTATGCCATTATTCAATTGTACTTGAACTTATGTAATAAAATGATTTGTAACACTACGTATGGATATGAAATAGGTTGAAAATGAGAATGCGCTTGATAGATTTCATTAATTCTTGGGACAAATGTACAAATGTTAGAATTTCTATTTAGGAAATCATGATCCGTTTCAGGAGTGTTCACTTGGGCAAAGCTCATATTGAATGGATGAGACGGGCGCCTCTAGTCCACTCCATAAGACGAACCAGGAAAGCAATTCTGTAAACAACCTAGAGAAAAGAAGAGGGACAAACTAGTGGGTTATGAGTGATAGGTTTTGCTCCGGTGTATTCCTCGTGACCACCGGAGCAAAACTCATTTAAATAAGATCTTTCATATGGCCTTTTCTTTATGGTATATTCCTTGTGATGAATCTTGATTCGTGGTAGCCATGTATGTATCCTTCCAACCTGATCCTATATATTTGCACTAGTAGAGTGCACGAAGTGCATCTATGAGGATTACCAGGCTAATCAGCTTAAGCTAGGTTAGTCGAGAGGACAACACTCAATTTATGTTGTGCATACAGTTTGTTGCATCGGAGTTTGGACAGAAGATGGCCTGTCATTGTTGACGTCATTTTCGTCCCAGGATAGATGGATTGGGTTCTAATGCCGAGTAGAATGGGTAGATAATTGAGCACTTGATGGCATGACCAGCTATCTAACCGGACGTCTTGTGTAATTATTATATATATACTCCATTCCATGATTGCATACACTACTCTCTTTTCTATTGCAAAAACTTACTCCCTCTGTTATAAATCAATTCTTAAAGTGTTAAGTCAAGTTTTTTAAAGTTTAATTAAATTTATAGAAAAGATCGTTAAGATTTATGAGACCAAATTAGTATCATTAGATATCCATAAACTATATTTTCATATTGTCCATTTTATGTCACAAATATTTAAATTTTTTCTATGAATTAGGTCAATATATAAAAGTTTGACTTATGTCAACTCTAGAAATTAATTTATTTAGGAATGAAAAGAGTATTGCAGAACATAGATGAGTGTCATGTAAACAAATCCCCTTTATATAATAGCTTTCAAGATCTCCTTAAAACAACTCTCCAATTTGAATTTTTTTAAGAGAGAAATATAAAAAATAGGGCTCTAATGGTAAACTCTCTAAAGATAAGTACTTGGTAAATCTCTCTCTCAATACATAAAGAGTAAATTACATGGCCGGTCCCTAAACTATTGGTGGGGTTTCATCCCGGTCTCCAAACTATCAAAACGACCATTTAGGTCTCTAAACTATTACTGAGGTTTCATCCCGGTCCTCAAACTATCAAAACGATCGTTTATATCCCTAAACTATTGGTGAGGTTTCATCTCGGTCCCGAAACTATCAAAACGGTCATTTAGGTCCCTAAATTATTGTTGAGGTTTCATCCAGGTCCCCGTCCATGCCCTGAGATGGACAGGAGAGAGGTGGAAGATGGAGCTGACATGTGGGCCCCACATGTCAGTGACCCATGGTCGTTTTGACATGTGGGGCCCACATGTCAGCTCCATCTTCCACCTCTCTCCTGTCCATCTCAGGGCATGGACGGGGACTTGGATGAAACCTCAACAATAGTTTAGGGACCTAAATGACCGTTTTGATAGTTTGGGGACCGGGATGAAACCCCACCAATAGTTTAGGGACCTAAATGATCGTTTTGATAGTTTAGAGACCGGGATGAAACCTCAGTAATAGTTTAGGGACCTAAATGGTCGTTTTGATAGTTTGGGGACCGGGATAAAACCCCACCAATAGTTTAGGGACCGGCCATGTAATTTACTCATACATAAATATATGTGCGTGCTTTCCGCAATTGCTATCCCTCCAAACACTTCCTCCATCATGGTTTCGCTCCATCCCCCTCTCGTCTTCCTCCTACAATCCGGTTGTTGAGTTTTATGAAACTATCGGAAAACGAGGGCTCTATATTTATTTTTATTCACTTAGCATAATTATTGGTTCACCAAGTAATTCTTAAGTATCTTTTGGAGATGCTCTAATAGCATTTCCAAAGTGTCCTACAAACAACCCCTAATTCGTTTGTATGGTAAAAAAAATGACCCTCTGACAGCTTTGTATCCAAACTCACTAAAGACCTGACCTTAGAAATCTCCATCTCGACTCATAATAAATACACAGTGCATTTGACGCTTGCTATCCGTCGTTTGGACGTCCCCTGCACTGCGCAGTGTGTGGTTTCCCCACTCCCATCCGGTTTTTGAGTTTTAAGAAGCTACCTATTAGAAACTATTGAAGAAACGCAAAAATAGAGCTTAAATTTATATTTTATTCACTTAATATGATCGACGATTTATTAAATAATATTTAAGGAGCTTTTAGAGATGTTCTTGCTATTTTCTTTGTTGGCTGTGGTTCGTGGGCCTGCGATGAATGCTAATGCTGCAGTTTACCTCTGTGTTAAACAAACTTGGATATGTAGACAATGGCGCTACTACTGCCTCAACCAGTACAGAAAGTACTCTGGCTCCTTATATAATCAGTTGTCTGTTTACTGCACATAATTCCAACCACTACTTCTGATTGAAATATAAGCAAGTACACTTCATACATTGTGAAGTAAGCATAGCCAGTACATACTCTATTGCGTTAGTTTAAATATGGAGCTGTTATGCATATCTATTATATCGAGAAAGGTAGAAACAAGACACATGCTTGTGTAGCCCAAGGCGTGTCCCAACGCACATGAGCTCAGGTTTAGCCAGCCAGACCAGTCTTGCAGCTCCAAAACCGAGGGAAGGAAAAAGAAGAGAGGTCAAAAGTGAAGATGATGGACCGAGGGGAAAGAAATTTTCACTTTTTAATATTAGAAAATATATAGGTATACATTGGCAGGTTCCAAATTATTGTAGTAATTTCGATCCCGATTTCCTTCAAAAACGTTTCTACGATGAATCGGGTCTTTTTATAGAACCATTTGGCTCTAGTTGGTTAGATTCTTAAAACTAGAGCTAGAATCAGGAGGAACCATATTTGGATGTTTTTATGGATTGTAAAAATGATAATCGGTTCTAAGTGTTTCTCTCTGAAACATTTCTATTAATAGTTTAAAACGTTTCTTGCTACTAAACACATCTATAGATAGATTAGGTAGAAGTTTTTTGAGATACTCTTACTATTTCTCTTTATCTGCGAACCATTCTAATGCAGCGCCTTATCTCTGTGGTCTGTGCTAAACAAACTTGGATGCGTAGACAATGGCCCTTCTGCTTTAACCAGTAGTAATCTGGCTCCTTATATAATCGCCAGCGTTAACCACTCCTGAATGAAGTAAACACAACAAGTGCACTTCTGCCGGTAGATCATTTGATCATCACAACTCACGCAGGCCCATATGAACACAATTTTGATACTCTTATAACTCATAATAGGTGTTCTGATGTTTCCGGTTAACTATTTCTTTAGCAGCAGGTGGCTGCTAGAACCACCTTCCACGAAACCGATAGGTCCTAAAATTAAAGAAAACTTATCATAAACATTTCGTTCAAGATATACACATCTCCTTCCTCTAATATCTGATATATCCTTTTTTTACTGCAATAAATCCAGTAAAACACGAACAATTATATAAAATCTAAGACTTAAACCCGTACATACAGTTTTCACCCATAAAAAAGCTAATCAAATTAAGATAAACCTGTACTACTCTCCTACAATCCTACTGCAATAACTATTTTTGTTAGATTGAATTGGACTTGGCCCAACCTTAAATCAAACAAAAATGCCAAGACTCATAATAAAATGCTAGTGCAATAAAAGATTAATCTCATATGAGAAATTAATGTGAGCTTGACTTAACTTAAATAGGTGGCTATTTGTGTGTATCTGTTGTGAGTTTAAAAAAGGTGTATGATGTATGCCTACACGTGAGATGCGGCACCAATGAGCTTGAGCAACCAGGCTATGACACGAGTGGTGTGGCACTAACGAAGGCTTTGCAGCTCCAAACTCAATGCGAGAAGGGTGACAGTGAGAAATAATAGACCAAGGAGCATAAGGTAGCGAAGAAATAAATTTTTGTTCTTTAATATTACTAGCAAATCCGTGTGTTGCAACGGAATGTACAATTTGTTGACGGTGCTCATGAGTCATGGCAATGATAATGAGTTAGCAATTCTTTGTGCATTTAATTAAGCTTGACCCAACATTGAATTGAATAAGTTCCCATGCCTATAATAAATGTTAGTGTAATAAAGGATTAAATTTGTATGAAAAATTGACATGAGATTGACTCAAACTTAAATAAGTGTCTGTTATGTGCACATATTGTGAGTTTAAAAAGGTGGAAAGGAACCATATGCCCACACGCGTGTCGTGGCATGAACTTGCTTGGACAAACAATCCATGCCATGAGTGGTTCACCGAACATGAAGATTTTGCAGCTTCAAACTCGAAGCAAGAAGGGTGAGACTAGGGGACAGACAGGGGGCGAAGCCAGAAATTACTAATAGAAGAGGTCAAGTGTTATAAGATATATTATTAGAGAAGACAAATCAATAATTTTTTACTGAATTATATAACGAAATATTATGTTCAAAAGAAAAGATCATCTAGCATAGCGGATGCTTGCCCCCTCAGCTCCTCCCTCTGTCCCTGACTCCCTAGGGACGGAAGTTAAGGAACGAATGAAAGGGGGAGAGAGATGGGAGAAAGAAATTTTAACACTTGATATAGAAGTTCTTGAAGATAATCCTATTATTTCTCCGCTGCGGTTGGTGGGCCGGCGACCAATTCTAATGTGGCGGCTTATCTCTGCGCTAAACAAACTTGGATGCGTGGACAATGGCGCTACTGACTTAGCCAGTAGTAACCTGGCTCCTTGTATAATCACCTGCGTTATCCACTCCTGATGAAGGCCTCGTTTGGATGCGTAAGTATTTCGTCTCAATCCACATGTGTTGAAGTGGATTAGAGTGGAATTAAACTAAATTCCATTCCATTCCACTCCAACACATGTGGATTGAGGTAGATATACATGTATCCAAACAAGGCCTAAAGTAATAAGTGCACTTCATTACTTTCTGAAGTAAGCACAGCCGACATATGAAATTTACAGTACTCTAATAACTTAAGGCCTCTTTAGTACAGCTTAGCTTCACCCGTAAATCAGCTTTAGCTCAAAAGGCAGCTTTTCTTTTAGGGGCTCTTACGTTTTTACCCTTGTTTTGTATTGAAATTGTGATTTTACCCCTGTTTTTTTTACTTTGTGAATTTACCACTGTGATTTCTAAACGAAGAACAAGTTTGCCCCTACTCAGTCATCGTCCCCTAACGGTGTTAAATTTTGTACAAAAGGACGGAAATGCCCATGTGATTTTACCCCTGTTTGTTATGCCTATTTGTGATTTTGGCCCTGATTTAGAATTAGAACTTTTTATTGTATACTAACACAAATGAATAAATTTGGTCAAATATATTTGACACAACTTGCAATAATTTCAACTCAGATTTAATATTAAAAAATATTCAAAATTTTGGCAGCACCTTTCCAATACTTTGCTAGTATCATGACAACAATACGAAGCACATATATAACACATGAGAAAAATCATGGAGAACCAACATTTCAAAGTCTCCCGTACAGCATGTCAACATGTCCACAAAAGCTACAAGTCTACACCATGCCACCATATCCACAAATGCAACCAGTCTGCGTCAACATGTCAACAAAAGCAACAAGTCTGCACCATGTAAACATGTGCACAAAAGCTACAAGCATCTCATTGAAGGACCACCTAGAGACCTAACAAACTAGCTAGCCTACCTCATGTTCGCCCTCCTCTTCCACTCCCTCTAAAAAGCATTGACCAGGTTGGTTAGTAATCATTACGTCAACAAATAAATACACCAATACAACCATAACTTACATTGGCTCACTACTGCCCTCTCCTAATTATCTTCGTCTTCCCCTTCCCCTTCCTCTTTCCCTTTCCCTACTAGTAGCACTTGCACTAAAAAGAGAAGAAACATGATTTTAAAATTAGCTATGATCAGAGCATGCAATAAGCAGAAGTGGGCACCAATAGAACCATGAATTACATTGGGTCATTGTTGTCCTCTCCTGACCGTCTTCCTCTTCCTCTTCCCCTTCCCCTTCCCCTCACAGTAGCACTTGCACTAAAAAAGAGAAGAAACATGATCTCTAAATTTGTAATGGCTATAGATCTAGAAATAAATAGAAGTACACCATGACTTACTTTGGGTCATTGTTGTCCTCTTGTGATCCATGTTGTGAAGAATTGAGCCTTCTCTTTTGACTAGCAGTGAGACCGCCTTGGCAAGTTTTAGCTAAATGCCCTGGTTCATGGCACTCAGAACACAATCTTCTTTTCTTGCTACTACTAACCTCATCATATGCCTTGAACCTAGACTTTTTAGGTTCCCAGGTTTCCTTCTCAATTTAGGCTTATGGATTTTGTAGCCTAAGTCAACACGCGGCCAAAGTTCTTTGGATGTCATTGAAATGAAAGTACATGCATATGCCTTTCTCAACCTTTCAATAGAGAAGTATTTATGGACAAACTCATCCATTTGAACCTCTCTACTAAGCTTTGCAATGAAAGCTAGAGCATGGCTGCAAGGCTTTTCAGTCACTTGCCAAGCCCTACAAGTACATGTCTTTAATTCCAAGTTAACTGCATGCCTAAATCTGTTGACTGTCACTTCTGCTTTTTTAGGCCCACAAATCATGACATCATGGTCCTTAATGGCCTTGGATTGAGCATTCAGATCTTTGATGATATTTGGGATTATTTTTTCAGTCATCTTTCTAGCATTCTTTAATCTCAAGACAAATTTCTCAATGATCATTTGTCTTATCTTGTCATGCATTTCCACAATTTGATGTTTCTTTGTTTTTGACACCCAACTATTGAAACTCTCAGAAAGGTTATTGTTGATGTAATCTACCTTACAATCTTCTAAGAATTTACTTCTACTCCATATGTATGGATGGTTCTCATCCAACCATTCAAGTGCCTTGGGATCCTTCTCTTCTATGTTCCTCATGAAGAAGTTGAACTTGTCAGCTGTGAAGCTCTTGGCAGCTGCCCACATATTCTTCCCATAAAGAGTGCCACTGTAAGTTTTCTTCATGTTCTTCCACAAGTACCTCATACACTCTCTATGCTCAACTCCTAGATAGACACCTTCAACAGCTTCTTCAATTCCCTTGCCTGCATCTGTACTGATGACCAAACCTGTGACATAATTGACATATGTTAGGTAACAACAATTTTAACTTGAAGGAAAACAGGCAAATAGTAGTCATATGTACATACCTGGAGGAGTACCAATTGCTTTTTTCAAGTTTTGGACGAACTAAGTCTAACTTTCCTTAGACTCAATCTCAATCACCTCATATGCCACTGGGAATAACCGATTGTGACCATCTACTGCAACAGTTGCAGCCAACTCACCTCTCGACCTGCCTGTCAAGTGAGTTGCATCCATGGCAATATATGATTTGCATCCTTGTAAAACCCATCAATGCATGGCTTTAGAGCAACAAAGAATCTCATGAAACATACATGGCCATTATGCTCCTCAGTCTCCAGTTCAACCACACTACCAGGAACTGACCTCAAAAGCTCAGCTTGATAAGTAGGAATCAAGTCATAACAATCTTCCCACTTCCCATATATGATATCAAGTGCTCTCATCTTTCCTCTAAAAACTCTATCATATGGAACATCCACTGAGTACTTCTTTTTTTAACTCATCTAGCAATTCCTTTAGACCCATTTCAGGGTCATCCTGCAGTAAGTCCACAACTCTATCACAAACCCATTTATTTGAGGCCATGGACTGACCACACTTGTTGAAAGAACCACAAGTGTGCTTTGGTCCACTTGTCTTCACCTACAACACAATAATTACACTACATTAGGATCTTGTTAGCAAATTACATCTCAAGTTAATACACTACATTATGGAAAGAGGACCAAATTACCTTGCATCCAATGTACTTCTTGCTTGTAGACGTGAAAAAAGTCCACTTACAACCCTTATCAGCTCTCTTACATATGGCTCTAAATCTTTCTTAATATTTTTTGACAATCTTAAAAGCATGGTCATGCAAGATAGCATGATGTGTAACTGTAGACTAGCACTGATCCACATATGGGAACACCACATTTACATCAAATGCATGGATCATTAGGATCATATGAAAACATGGGAGCATCATACTCATCAACATCATCAAGTATTTCACCATCAAGATCAAACTCTGAGTCAGAGCAATCATCATCAAAGTCGGAAGATGCAGCTAAATCACTGTCATAGTTGCTGTCAGAGAATATGCCCTTATCATCATCTCCTACCCTCTCATCATCATCTTCTACCCTCTCATCATCATCTGTTGCTCTCTCATTTGTGGTGGCTCCCTCATCTGTGATGGCTCCCTCATTTGTGCTTCCCTCAATAAGGTGTACTCTACTCCTCACACAAGGATGAAACCTACGTTTGGTTGGTGAAAACTGCAATGGCCCTTCAAAATCATTTATCTGGGCATTGATGCAAGCTACCCCCTTGTCTACATTGAGTACAAACCACTCTAAAAGATGTTCATCAGTTTTTATCTGAAATAAATCATTTTCCAGATCACGCCATAAGGTTATGTATTGCTTAGACCCCCATATGCAATGCTCAGCTATGAAATCAATCAACTGCAGCAGCCCAAAGCTATATATGTCATCAACAAATTTAGTTGGCAAAGTTTTACCCTCCTGCCATGACTTTGGAGCATTGTCTGGCAAGCTAAAAAAAGATTGAATTCTAACAAGCCGTATACCCCTATGATTTGGCCTACAAACCACAGCAAGTAGTATGCGGTTAGCTTATCTGACTCAAACCATCAATAATGCATTCACTCTAGCACCAAAAGAACAGCACAGAAGGGTTAGGGTTTGTTGAAACCACCTTTGCTCTTCCATGTTGATCAATTTGAGAGATCCGGTGTCCATGAGGTGTCCTTAGCGTCGTGTGCTGAGTAGGATTTCCGCAAGGCATGGGGCTTTCAGCGCGCGCCCTGCAGCCATGCAACCAGGCACCCAGAGGAAGAGGACGACCCGTGATTGGGAGTCGCTAGGACCTGTGGCCGAACGCTGGGACCTGCGGACGAACACCGGGACCTGTAGGCGGACGCCGTCGGTGAGCCACGGTAGGGCACCGCCGTCGCTGCCCGGCAGGCGCACGCCAACTTGCGGGCGGGCGCCTGAAAGCTCTATGTTTGGTGTTGGTAATTAGTGATAATGTCTAAGTACTAATCCTATGCCTAAGTTGTATATAGCATATGAGGATTAGTACATTCCAAGGTTGGTGACAAGATGGACATGGTGATCATGATGGCCACACTTGGATTTGGACGCAACCCTACGTGATCAAGGCAAAGGTATATGCGTAAGGGTTGTGTTTTAGTAACCAAGACACCTAGTGGGTGTGGTTACATTATAGGATAGATAGTTGTACTATAAAGAGGGGAATGACGCGGCTATTGAACTCCTAAGTGCCTCTAGGTGTGTATTTCATAATCATATGCATTTGGATAGAACTAATAACGCCTCGAAAAATGATTGTGAAAATGCTAACACACTCGCACATGACGTGATCACTTGGTGGTGTTAGCACATTTGCGATGGCGTTGGGGTTTGAGCAGTAGAGAGGGTTTGGGGTCCTCTCTCCCTCCCGCCGAGCTTGCGAGGCGGGATTCAAGCATTTTCGAGGAATTGAAACGCCTATTTTCCTTTACGCCAATGTCAAGTTTTGGAGGCGTTGTCACATGTTGTTTCACGAGCTAAAACATGTGCTAAAGTGACACACATGCTTAGTCTAGCTCATATGTGAAAGGGTGAATCAAACGGAGGCGAACGGAGGTCACAGAGGTGACCGGACGCTGGACCGGACGCGGTCTTTGTTTGACCGGACGCGTCCGGTCAGTGTTCAGCGTGTGTCCATGTCTCGGTTTTCTGATCGGACGCGGTGGCGCGTCCGGTCACGGTCGACCAGACGCGTTCGGTCGTCGTGGGAGCTTACTGGACTCTAACCGGACGCTGGTACTGTGGCGTCCGGTCAGTTCTGCAGCGCGTCCGGTCGCTGTTTCATTGGACGCTGCTCAGGCTTGACCAGCGCGTCTGGTCCGTTACGGGACCAGCGCGTCTGGTCAAGCTTCGCGCGTCCGGTCTATGCGACCAGCGCGTCCGGTCAGCGCGACTGTAGCATTTTTAAGTGCCTAACGGCTCTATTCGAAGGGGTACGTCTAATACTCGTTGGCCGGCTCAAGGCTCTAACTCTTTATTCTTTGACATACTTGTGAGCACTTTGAGCTAAGCAACTCCCTCCACTCATCTCTCTTGCTTCTTTGCATATTCGAAGTGAGATTGAGTGATCCAAGTGCATTTGCATTGTGAGATTGCATCTAATTGGCACTTGGTGGTTGATTTGCTACGGGATTCTTGTTTCTCTTGGTGGTTGCCGCCACCTAGATGGCTTGGAGCAGCTTGGAGGCGTTGGCAAGAGTTGGTGATTGTTCTTGGCCACCTTCGGTGATTGTGAGGGGTTCGTGCCTACCTCGGCGAAGAGCCAAAGGCAACATTAGTGGATTGCTCGTGTCATTTGCAACCTTTTGCCATTTGGTAGGTTCTTATGGCACCTTTTGAGAGGCTCGGTGTGAGACCGATTAGCCACCGAACCACGTGGTGAAGAGGGACACAACGGGGACTAGCGTGCCGGCAAGCACGTAAACCTCGGGATAAATCTTCGTGTCATCATTCTTATTGTGATTAATCGATCTCGGTGGTTGTGTATTGTGGAATTCATCTCTTGATCATATTGATTGGTTGGCTCAACACTTCGCCCCTCGGTGATATCCTTCTAACTCTCTCTTGTATTATTTTCTTAGTTACCTTGGTAGCTTGTTAGTATAGCTCTTAGCTTGTGTAGCTAGTTAGCTTTAGTTGTAAGCTAAGTTGTGCGGTTTGACTTGTGCAGTTGAGTGCAAATATACTAGAATTATGAATTAGATATGTGGCTTGCAAACACCTCGTAGGCTAAGCAAAACTCGCATCTCGCTATTTGTTATATTGATAAACTTGTTTAGCTTGTCTTTGTAGAAATTTTTAAAAGGCTATTCACCCCTCCTCTAGCCACCAAGACCTTTCAGCGCCGCGGCCTCCCCGCAGGAGCCGCGACCGTGTTGGATCCTGATGCCGCTGGTGAGCCACGGCAGGGCACCGCCGCTGCCGCCCGGCAGGTGCACGCCAACTAGCCGGAGAGCGTCGCGGCCTCCCCGCGCCTGGAGCCATGGCCGCGCCCTGGAATCCCCGCCCGGGAGGCCACCCCGAGCCCTTGAGGCAGCCCCTCTCCACAACCGCACCCTGTAGGCGGTCACCGCTGGAGAACCCGTGCCCGAGCCCGAGTAGAAAGATGCCCCGTGCGTTTGGGATGAGGAGATAAAGATGAGGGGCACTATGGTCATTTGGCCTTTGTTTTTCAGATTTGGAATCTTTTTAATTCGTTTAATCCATGTCATCTGACGACATCAAAAGAAGGGGCAAACAGACCATTCATTTCAAAATAACAGGGATAAAAACACAAAGTTGAAAAAGCAAGGGCAAAATCACAATTGGCTTACTGGA
This sequence comes from Saccharum hybrid cultivar R570, assembly GCA_038087645.1. NCBI lineage: Eukaryota > Viridiplantae > Streptophyta > Magnoliopsida > Poales > Poaceae > Saccharum > Saccharum hybrid cultivar. The sequence continues at coordinate 12,574,130 of JAQSUU010000602.1, forward strand.
CGAGGGTAAGAACACAATTTTTCCTTTCTTTTATGCAAAAAAGCAGCTTTTCTGGTAGAGCTAAAACTGTTATGAACCGTCTAGTAAAACAACTTCTCCTGGTTGATGGGAATGATAAAATGACCATTATACCTTTGTCTATTTTTTTCTTTTGTATTTCTCCTCTCTCTCTTTTTTCACGCATGTCTTTCTTCTCCTCTCTCCCGATGCCTCTATTCCCCACAGCACCAACGCCTGTCTTTCTTCTCCTCTCTCCCGATGCCTCTATTCTCCACAGCGCCAACACCTCCCTCCACACCACGCTCTCCCCATCGGTGACCCCGTGCCCCCATGCCTCGCTCCCCGGCGGTGGCCCTGTGCTCGCGCACCTCGCTCCCCGGTGGCCGAACGGCTCCTCCCGCTCGGGTGCGCCGCCTCCACTCCTTCATGTCGAGGAGGGCTCCGGCCCCAGCTCCGGCGAGTCCTCCGGCCATGCGTCCTGGCAACTCCACCCTCGTGTCGCCTCGTCGTCCTCAGCGAGACGGCCCCACGTTGGCCTCCACTCCCTCGTCGGCTCTAGCTCTGGTGGCACCACGACCCTCCACTTCCACACGGGCTCCGACGTCGGCCTAGGGGCAAATCCTCCCACGACCACGCTAGGACCCACCTATGTCAGAAGAAACCAGATGAAGCTACAATTTTCGGCTTCTTCTCTCTCTTTCTCATCCCTTCTCTCAGCGCGAAATCCATGGCTTCTGCGGTGAAGTGAATGGGTATAGGGGCGTTTGGTAGAGAAGTGGCAAAACAACTTTGTGAAGTTGTGCCAAAATCTCTACCAAGCCCTTAGAACAGGTGCTCTCGTCTATTTTTGGGTAATTATTTCTTTAGCATTAGGTGGCTAGAATCACCTTGAACGAACCAATAGATCTTGAAATTAAAGAAGCTGCTTAAATACACACCTCTTTGAATAAAAAAAACACACTCCTTCCGCTGATCGATATCGTCATTTTTTGGCTGAAATAAATCCAAAAAACACAAACAATTATATTAAGCCTACGATTTAAACCCATGCAGACAATTAAAAAAAAGCTAATCAAATTGAGCTAAACTTGTAGTACTCCTGTACTACTGGAGTACTGGTAGGATTAACTAACACAAATAGAGTGACAGAACGCGACTGCACCCGGCCCGTGTCCTGTTGGTCAATTTATCAAAAGTCAAACAAACTTTTCCAAATCACTTGCCCGCCGGGATCCATCTCGTCCGTCCTTTAACCCATCTGCCCATCCAACGGCTGATGCGTAAGGTGGGGTCACGGCATATTTATATTTTTATTAGGAATCTCTACTCGCTAAGACTAAAAAGAGTCACATGTTATCGTCTTAGGCCCCATTTGGCACGGCTCCGCTTCACCAGTGAAGCTATTTTTTGTGTTTTAGCTCCATGAACAGCTCTATCGGTGGAGCTGGAGCCGTTTTGGTAAATTATTTGGCAAAACAGCTCTACGTATGGAGTTCCTTAGAATATGCGAACGCCACGTAGGATGAGGTGAAGCCGGGAGAAGCTACTATTTTTGGCTCCTTCTCACCCCAAAACTATGTGAGAGCACGTTTTTAGGGGCTTCATCGGTGGAGCCGTTTCATTTTACCCTGTTTGGCAGAAAATGACTCCAAACGACTCCCGGAGCCGATGGAGAAGCCCTGCCAAACGGGGCCTCAGTAAGACTAATCGCCCCGCCCCGCGCCGCGCTAGCCGCCGCCGCTCGCGCGCTTCGCCCCGCCACGGAACTGCCACCCACGCACGACCCCATCCACCGCTTCATCTCCCCCATGACGCCGACTACCCCCACCACTTCCCCTCCCTGTGCTGGTTACAATGATGTCGGCGCCCCGATCTGGCATGGTGGCGCTCCAATCCGGCATGATCAGGGAGGATTTGACGGGGAAAGGGCCTTTTGATTCAGCCATGATGGCCCTGCCCGGTCATGGTGCGACGCCGACAGCGGTATCCGGCGAAGCCGTCCTGTGCCCCGCGCCGATCCAGATTACGGCCAAGAAAGATCCTCGGGAGGCCAGGGAGCTCCGGGAACCCAAGATCCACCCGCCCAAGCAGAAGAGACTCTCGTCGCCGCCGCCGCCGCCGCCTGCGCAGCCGGAGAGCGGTTCCATCTCCATGGTCGCCTCCTCTGCCTCCTCCACGGTAGAGATTATGCTTTTTTTTCATTTTTGCTCAAGCATTGAATGTTTAGATAATATCTGATGAGTATATCAATTGAGTATGCTTGACATATGTGATTTATGCGGTTAATTCATGTTCTACAAAGGAGCCCGAGGCTCGACTAGGGACGAAGGAGGCAGCAATGGTGTGGGAAGTCGGACCCGGACAAGGAAAGCGACTCTAAGTCATGGGCACGGCTCGCGCCCATGGGGACAGCCGGACAGTCAGAAGGAGGCGGCGACGATTCAGCCACCTCGCGCACACAGCGTGCCTTCCCCGTCGACAGCAATGACTTCGTGAACAACTGCTACCTGGTGTCCTTCTCCGCGGCCGCTGTTTCTGACATTTAGTTTTTTTCTCCCAATTGTCATCTGTCAGAAAACTAACAATATCATACAAAATCTGACAATTTAAGGAAACTGATTGCGTATTCTCATTTTGTACAGATTTCTGCTTTGAATAAAGGCAAAGATGTTTATAAAAGTTTGGGTGACGAGCGCTAATATCACATTCAACCTACATTCATGTTTGCCAAACAAAGTTTTAATCTGAGGTTCAGCATGTACTATTTGATTAAGAGGTTTTGGGACCCTGCAAATTATTTTGGGGATGTTTCCAACAAATTTCAGTTTCATCTGTTAATTAACTATATATAGAGGGATTCAGACTAATTAACTAGATGTGCTGCGCTCAACCAGGAGGGCTTCCTGGGCGTGCGGAGGGGGAGGGGCCTACTACTGTGATGGATGCGGTGACATGAGGTTAGCCTTTTTCTAGGTTGAACCGAGCCTATTATCTATGCTTGGAAACCTGGAAGGGAACATACGATGAAGGACTTCTGCCAGCTTTAAAAGGGAGATGTGACCTCAGAATTGCAGGCTATACCCCCAATCCCATGAAGGTATTTTTCTTTTCATTCCTCCAGTAGCTTATATGCTGGCAATGATGTTTACCTGTAGTTTCTTGAAGTAAATCTGTCTTGAATATCCGGAATCCTTGCTAAGACAAGATTATCAAGCCAAAACATAACCCACTTCTTGGAAAAATGACTAGCAAGCACCCCTACATGAACTTTTTTTATTGCCAGAAGCTGGCAGCATGGACAAATATCCAAATGAGCATGGCCATAAGCAATCTTCTTCATTATGCACTGTAATTAGTATTAGTTAGTTATTAGGTCAGTAAGTCATATTATTAGATTCTGGCCCTTTTCCATCTTTGCGAAAGTGCTCCATTTAATCCGTCCCTGGTTCTTAATCTTAGTTCTTTTCTGTAGGTAATGAAGATCAAAGAGTAGAGTAGAAAGGGCTGGCTCTTAGATGTGTCATGGAATCTATGTCCATTGCAATGCACAACATTGGATTGAGTAGCGAGATGCAGAGGTGAGAAACCTTCTCAGAAAATCCTGTAATTCAACTTAATCATGCGACATCGCAATAAAGTGTGGATGACTCTGTTAAATTGTCTGCAAACCATGTAACATGTAACTGATTCAGATTCAGAGAAAAACTGAGTTTAGTGTCTGCTGTTTTACATCATCTGCCTCTTTGTTATACTCTATCTATAGTATGTTAGGTAATCTGCCTACTGTATGACATTAGAACTGTTGTTATTGTTGCTCAAGATGAAACGCGTGCCACTGCTGTTCAGCACTATAATCCAAAGGTGTTAGGTTTGAAGTGCCCACCTATTTTCAGTCATGCTGGCAGTAGAGGGGTGACTGGGGAGGTGCGTCGAGAGTGCCAGTGGTGTCGCGTGATCATGTAGTACATGGAGGTGTCCACCATCGAGATTCAGTCAACAGTGGTAGGTGCCTGAACTAAGGGGCTCCTCAACACCAACCCCATTCAGGTGCATTGCTTGTGCTCGTAACCTGGTCAGCAGAATGCCATTGCTTTTTTGTGCCAGCGAGCAATACAGGCCATATATTCTTACAACCACTGCAAATGTGAAATGTCAAATTTCTCTTGACATGGCCTTCAGATGTAGTAATAAGTTTTTGTTGACATGGCCTTCAGCTCTTAGTTTTCTCTTGACATGGCCTTCGGCCTTCAGGTGTTTTAGAATGCCATTGCTTTTTGTGCCAGCGAGCAATACAGGCCATATATTCTTACAACCACTGCAAATGTGAAATGTCAAATTTCTCTTGACATGGCCTTCAGATGTAGTAATAAGTTTTTATTGACATGGCCTTCAGCTCTTAGTTTTCTCTTGACATGGCTTTCAGGTGTTTTGTGTTCTTTGCTCATGCTTTGTTTGGATGTTGCTATATAGAATTGATGCTTATTTGTTTCCATATAGCTCAAACCAGCAATGATGCTAAGATCAGGTAAATTGTAGTGTGTCTGATCTTAAAACATCACGTGGAAATATTTTCGGTCAGCTTAAGCAAATAGTTTGTCTGTGGTAGTATCTGCACAAAAGGATACAACGCACTTTAAGATGGTTGTACTCAGTTATTTACCAATATAGAATCTTGTTATGCTGGTGCACAAGCTTCCCTATGTACTGCCGTACAGGTTGTGTAATTTCTTATGTGCCCAGCATGGCGTGGACCGGAAATATCAGATGGTAGAAATTCTGCTCTTAACTATCTAATTAGGATTTGATTGTCATATAGAACTTAGGAATACAAGAAGCTTAATTCAGTGTACTTGAATATGACATAAAATTAATTACATTATTATAATTTTACTTTTTCAGGAAATGTTGTGTGCTTCTACAGTACCCTGCTCCATGTATTCCTTTTGTTTATGAGTTCCTGAAGTGATTTTGAACATGAATTCATTTTGGTTGCGCAAGACAAACAATCAATCACATCCTGTTATGGATTTTGAGCTTTTGCCCCATATTTGATGGCTTCCATGGACAATATGTGCTATGTTAAGCTAGGATTAGCCTTGATTTCTCATCAATTAGGATTAGCATTGGTTTTGTTCATCAGCTATATGTTCAAATCAGGATAGTATGTGCATATTGGCGCCTTGATAAGGCACAGATATTATTACCTCTAATGGATAGGTGAGCTTTGTGACTTGTTTTCTAATATCTATGACTTTGTATTTCAGTTCTTTAGGATTGATTTATTTAGGCTTTGGTCAAGCAACAAGGATATAAGGGCCAGGGGAACATGTATAGAGGATCAGCCAAGCTTCTCAAGGTTAAAAGACTACCGTTTATGTTTGTTCGTTTCTTTTGGTTGAGTTCCTCGTAGACCTAAAGTGTAAATCCTATAGAGAATTAACTGATGCTTAATATTGGTCAAATTTTAATGATGGTTCTATGTCATAGAATTCAATTATATTTACCCGTAGCAAGTACTCAACTACTGTATGCAAAAGGAATTATACAGGTGGGCCCCACTGCCTCTCAACCTCAACTACCCCACCATCCCCAGCGCCAGCAGAGCAGATCGATTCCCGAGGGAGACGTGCGCCGCCGCACCAGCCACCAGACCGGGCCCGAGGCCCCTTCCTCGCTGACTCGGCTCCTCCGCCGTCGCCGGAGGCGAAGCAAGTGTAACGCAACCCAACCTCCTCCCCTATCATCTCCCTCCCCATGCGCTGTTTTGTTTCGTATCGGGTTGGGCGCGGCGGACGGGGCGCCGCCGCCTGCGCCGATCGTTCCGGTGTTTGTGTCTTCTGTCTGTGGGTTCGATTGTTCCTCTGAGCGACGGCGACCGAGCCCTAATCCCAGCTCCTTCTGGGCTGGGCGGGCTGATGTGGGCTTCCAAGCGCCCCCAGCCCGGGGTGGAATTGTGGTCCGGTTGTTGCGGTAGCAGCTTGTTTTCCCCCAACATTTCTGGTTTCATGAGTGCTGTGCTGCAGAACCTGATCGTTAGGTATGCAGGGTGCCGATCCGAATTGCGGCCTGGCCGTGGGCAAAGCACTGGACCCGCAGTATCTGCTGCTGCCAGTTCTTGCCTGGAGTTTGTTGCTTGCGCCTTGACTCCATCGGCAGAGGCGACAGGTAGTTTGACTCTGGCGCTACGGTGGAGAACAGTGATTTGTAGTTACTGTTCATGGGACGGCTGTACTTGGATGGTTTGCAGGATTTGATTGAGCTTGGATGGCTATCCGTACTAGTTTCCTTCTCGATTGATGGAATGATCAATCTAATTTTCAGTGTGTTACTCTGTGGGCCGTGCTTGTTCGAAACATATATTCCATACGAAGTTTCTACTTGCTTCTCTGAAAAAGTAAAGCGTTGAAAAAGTAAAGCAGCTTCAAAAAGGTGTGGCCATGTTTAGATTCCAAAATTTGGAACCAAACTTTGCATAGTAAGTGTCACGTCACACCGTAGCAATTTTGTTTTTATTTGGTAATAATTGTTCAAACATTGATTAATTAGGCTTAAAATGTTCGTCTCGCAAAGTACAACAAAACTGTGCAATTAGTTTTTTTTATTTCATCTATATTTAGTAATTCATATATGTGCCGGTATTTTGATGTGACGGGGAATAGGAATTCTGCATAGTGAATTTGGTGGCCAAACTCTGGAATCTAAACAAAGCCGTAATAACGTGGGAAACCTTGTTGGTTCTTGTCATTGTAGGTGGGGGTTTGATGGCGATTGACATGATGACATTGGGATATGTTCTGGGTTCTTGTATCCTGATATTTTGATATTGGAGGGTGCCATTAAAATTGATGAATTTGACCTTCCTACACCTATTACCAGTTTGTATGACTGCAAAACTGTTGTACTGTCATGTTCTGGATATGTTTTCTCTATGCCCGTTACTACCGATTAAAGGACCCTTCCGTGGCATCTCTACTTTTTTGTTGAATGATGAATGGATGGCTCACAGACATCATTTGGTTTTCTTACTTGTAGGGGGACCACAGAAGCATTAGCTGGGTGAACTCATTCAAAAGGGGCAGGGAATAGTGCGCTAGTTTGAATGGCTGCTACAAAGCTTCAGGCCTTTTGGAACCACCCTGCTGGCCCCAAAACCAGTGAGTTGTTTTCTGGACTTTAATCTTTCTCTATCTTTCTTTGTTAACAGTGAACAAAATCATCCCTCATATTACGTAATGTTCTGTTTGTCATTGCTAGTCATGGCCATCATCATCTTGCACAGTGACAAGCTGTATAAAGACTGGCAGTGGCCATCACCATCTTGCACAGTGATGTCTTGCTTGTGCTTATTTCAATATATCAAATTATGCATGATCTGCATTCCTGGTAGTATTTATTATCACACTGTCCTCTAGATGGGAAATGTAATTTTGCTTTGTACTGCAGAAATGCAAAGAATGCTGAAATAAAAATGCTCAAACTTATTTGCATTCATTTGTCAATAATGTGATGCATGGTGTACTTAACAAACTATCCTCGCAACCTCTGACTTCAAAGCTGACCTTCATTGCAGTTCATTTCTGGGCGCCAACATTCAAATGGGGTATTAGCATTGCCAACATAGCTGACTTTGCTAAGCCGCCTGAAAAGATATCTTACCCTCAGCAAGTTGGTACGGCTAAGCTACCCAATCACTTTAAGTTGTATCCCTGTATTTCAGATAACATGGACTTTAGTTGAAGTGCATTATTGTATAATTCTGGTATGCTTACACTTTTGCATGATGATCAGCTGTTGCTTGCACTGGACTCATTTGGTCAAGGTACAGCTTGGTTATTACACCGGTAAGCCATCAGTTTGTGGTACTTGTCCATTGGTTCTAGTTGTCCACTGAAATATACAAGGTGATATGGGCTGTATTTGATCTTAACTTAACCTTTCTTGCTGCAAATAAATTGGTTCTTCTGTTAATATTCTCATGGTGTATTTTCTAATAAGTGTTGATATTCATTTGCTTGTATAGTTTATGCTTGATACTTCTGTCTTCTCCTTCACACATGTTCCACAAGACTTGTCATCTCAGAGAACAGCAATTTCTTGTTCTGGACTGTACATACAACAAAACATTTTAACCATACTGATTATATCTATATAAAATTTCTTGTTCTTAGGAGTTTGGACTCTTAATAGACAATCAAAACTTTTTTCACTTTACTGATTATTTATATGACTTTGAAATGAGCTCATAGTTTCGCAGCGAAATTATGCATGCATTGTGTTTTTCATAGTATTGATATCCTTACATCTGGTTTTCGCATTTGATTGCCTGATATGTTAATTGCTGAGATATTAAGCCTTGGTATGTTAATTGGTGTTTACCTGATTGCCATGGAATGTTATCTTGTCGCAGAGAAACTTGAACCTTTTCAGTGTTAACGTTGCAATGGCGGGTACAGGCCTGTACCAGCTTTCACGGAAGATAAGGTTTGTCCCAAAGCCAAGCCAGCAAGTGTCATGTTGTTGATATGTTGAGTGAAGAACATGATTTACTTATGGATCTCCTTTACAGGCAAGATTACTTCTCTGATGAGAAGGATGCTGCTCCACAATTGGAAGCATAGATAATGACAGCAGACAAAGAATAACGGATTGGGAAGTCTGCAGCCAAGGAGTCTACTCTTGATTTTTTTTTTCTGGGCAGGCAAAGAATAACGGATGGGTCATGTTTGTTTTCCTGTTATTCTGAAATCATGATCAGGTCAATGTTGAAATCTTCTGCCAAAAAAGAAAACCCATGAAGTAATCTTTTGTGCATTTTTTTGTGGGAACAAGTCATGCAAGTATTTATCTGTTATTATCCTTTTGTTCTCTCAATCTCTTATTTGGGACCTCTAAATTGTTTGCCAAGCTGATTGGTCATAACCCAGTGTTCAGAGATGTCAGTGTCCTTCACCATCCGCATTTTGTTATGATCATGATGAAGCTAAATTGTTGCCCCTGGAGAGTGAGGGACAACCAGTTCCTTTTGTATTGCAGGTTGTAGACACACGACCGTCCGGAGAAGGGACGGGAGCTCGCATGACCACAAGCAGAAAACTTGCAAGGAGATGCTGCACATAAAGCGCACGAATTGTTCATACCTCCTGAACATTTCATGATCGAACGATTTGGCAAGTGACGACCATCTAGAACACGTGAATTGCATAACGACAATTGTACTCCTGTTTGGACTGCACTCCAAATGCGCCTGAAGTTGAATTGAACGTGAACTCCGGAGCCACTGGGAAATATCTGTAGCTTCTCTTCTTCCGTATTAGGCTTTTTGGTTAGCCAAGATTTTACCCAGGAATCATTCCAGCACATCAAAGGATATATAAATTAGACAAACAATTTGGCTAGAAATCGTTTGAGGCCACTGTTCCCTAGGAACCGAACATGCCCTTAAGAAAAAAAAACGTTGGGTAGCACATTCTTAAAAAAATCTAATTGAACTATCGAAGATTTCACATCTAGAATGCTAGGCAGGAAGATGTTTAATTACAAGATACTCCCTCTGGTCTGGTTTCTTAGGCGCCAAGACTAATATTCCATATACAAGGTGAATAGATGGAGAATTAACTTGGTAGCGGGATACTGGGCTGGAGCCAAACACCCTCGCGCGTGGTTGGCTAGCACCTGAGTTCGCATTTATTCCTCACTCGGAATTCGCCAACAATAGTCTGTATGGATGTCTAAGCTCCAATATTCGCTCATATGCTATTGGTTACTTAATAACACTCTCGTGCATGATTGGCCAGCATCTAAGTATTTAGTTGTTGCGAGCCTCAAAACAAATCGGACCTTTAGAGATGCTCACGACGCCGTAGAAGCCAGACCAGAGAGGGTATTTAGTTGCTGCAAGCCTCAAAACACGTCCACGCCTAATGAATCAAACCTTTAGATAAATAAATGCTGCGGCACCTTAGAAACCGGACCAGAGGGAGTATTTTGTTGCTGCAAGCCTCGAAACACGTCTGCGCCTAATAAATCAAACCTTTAGATAAATGCTACGATGCCTTAGAAACAGGACCGGAGGGAGTATTTGTTGCTGCAAGCCTCAAAACATATATGCACTTAATAAATTGGACAATTAAAGAAATGCTACGATGCCTTAGAAACAGGATCCGGAGGGAGTATTTAGTTGCTGCAAGCCTGTAAACATATCCGTGCCTAATGAATTGGACCTTTAAAGAAATGTTAGGACGCAAACCAGACCAGAGTAGTTTGCTAAGAGTTCAAGACTTGCCTTCTAGTTCTTCCTACTTGTAGAAAGTTTCACTAGCCGTGGAATTATTGAATAAAAAACGTGTTTCAATTTGCATTTTTTATATCTAGAGCCTAAGCCTAACTATTGAATTGGTACTAATCTCTCAATCTCGTACACGTGCACGAAGGAAGGGAAAATGTACGCCCACAGCACAGGAGAGCTAAGTACCATTAGGCTGCAATTAAAGACCCAAAAAAGAAAACCCATGAAGTAATCTTTTGTGCATTTTTTGTGGGAACAAGTCATGCAAGTACATGGTTTATCTGTTATCCTTTTGTTCACTCAATCTCTCTTATCTGGAAACTGTAAATTGTTTGCCAAGCTGATTGATCATAACCCAGTGTTCAGAGAGGTGTCAGTATCCTTCACCGTACGTACTCATTTTGTTATGATCATTTTTTTTTCGCGAACATGCATGGCATGTATATCATTAAGAAGGAATAGGAGTGTTTGTTACAAAACAAACTCTGGACGGCCTAGAATGCGAGCGGCACACCACGGCTGAACAAAGGTAATCCAGTAACAAGGGACGAACGCGGTAAGTAAAGGGGGATTACATGATGAAAGATTTTGCGACCTAGGATTGCGACGAGGTAAGGGCGCAGCTACACGGCGGCGCGCCGTGACCCGAAACGCTTGCGTGCCGGGAAGAGCTCTCTCATGGCCTCCTTCGTGGATGGTGACAGGGAGCCGAAGAACGTTTCGCAGAAACGACGAGTGCCGGAATCCTCCGTAGTGGGCGGCGGCACAAACTTGCCAAGCTTCTTTAGCATGACATTTGTGGCCTGAACCTCAGGGTTGGACGCCCTCGGCTTGTCAGCCAACCTGGTGCTGCTCCTGGGGACGACGCTGTAGTCTGGCACCTGAGACACCCTCAGCCTGGGGGCGACGTCAAGATTGGTGGGCAGAGGTCAGAGGAGATCAACGAGATGAAATCGTTGACGGAGGTCACAGAAGGCGCAATGGTAGGTGCAGCAGCCACGTCGAACACAGTCGCACAGGCCGGCACCACAACATCTGGGGTGTTGCTTGTGGTCGCCACCGCGGCATCGATGAAGCGATCCACACCATCCTCCTCCGGCGCCACAGCGTCCGTGAAGCTCAGCTCAACCACCCGTGGCGGCGAGCAGGTGTCCGCCACCGCTGCCTGGGCCTCAAGGGAGGTGGCTGTCGGAGTAGACGGGCGCAACACAGGAGCACCAGTTGACCGCCTCATGAGAAGGGAAGCAGCGAGCTCATCGAGCATCGGGTCAACCCAGGTGGGAGGCCCAATGCCCTCGGACAACGCTACCACAAGCAGGTCAGTAGAGGTAGCGGCGCTGTCGTCATGGTCCAGAGTCGCGATGCTGTTGATCTCCCTTGGTAGCTTGTTCCGACGCCACCGGCGTCTACGACGGATGCCAGTGGCGCCCCCTACAGTCCCACGCGCGGCATCGCACGAGCCACCGTGTGGCAAGTGCAGGGAGGGTCGTGGGCCGCCACCCACGACCACCGACGTCGAAGGACCGGTAATGGACGAGCAGAGAATTTGTCCGACAAGGATAGGTGCCGCCAGCTGTTGGTCGCCACCGGCGGCACCACGCCAAAGATCGCGCCTTGGAGGCTCCCGCACCCGGTCCGAGGAAAGGTGCCGGGGTGGTCGACGAAGCTTGCAATTCCTCGCCCAGTGCCTCGTGCTGAGACAGAAGAGGCAACGGGACGGGGAGGTACACCGGGCAGCGATGTGGTCCCCCGCCAGACAGTTGAAGCAGAGACCGATGAGCAAAGGCGGCACTCGCCGCGGGCGATGAGGGAGAGGCGGAGCATGGCGACGCCCACGCCTATGGCTTTGAAAAGGTGTGAAGTCATCGACATCGACAGGCGCCGCCACTCCAGGATGGGCATGCGGCGGCGTCGGAGATCGCCTGGCGTTCCCGAAGAGCCCGAGCGTAGGGCAGCCATCAGGATGGAGTTGCCCAAGTCGTTGGTGTGTGGGCACACGCACGGCTGGTTGTGGGCCGAGCTGCTGGTGCACGGGCACCCTAGCAGTCGAGCGTGGGGGGGGGCGCCAGAGGACCGTCGCCGTCCATGGTTTTGGCACGACGACGGCGGCGCCGCCTCTTCTTGGAGATGAGGGCTGGACTTGGGGCAGAGCTGTCCCTGTCACACGGCGTAGCAGGCACGAGCAAGGACATCGCCCCGATGGTCCGACGGGCGACGTCCAGGTACAACGGGCGGGTGGCAGGAGGAGCAAGTTCGTCGTCGGAGCTGCACGTGCTGTCCTCTTCCTCCCAGCGCCAGAACTTGCTCCTGCCAGCTGATTAACAGGCAGGGTAGAAGGGCAGGGCACGTGCAGAGAGGGAGAACGACAAGGACCTGGCCGGCTGCGCTATGTCCTCCTCCACGTCACTGTCCACAACGTCTTCAACGATTACCAACGACTCATCTACATCCTCGCCATCGACGACGTCTGGTGGTGCAGGCGAGGCACTGGCCGCCAGATCTGGGCGCAGCTGGGTCGCAGCGGCAGGATCCGGCGCCGCCCGGGTCGGAGAGCACTCGGCGACCACGCCCGCGCCTGCCCCCGCAAGCGGCTCCTCACGAGCGGCCGAGGCGTCAGCGTCTGCGCCGGCACTCAGCAGAGGGTCGCCGGACTCGTCACCATGGGAGGGAGGGGCCGCCGAGGCTGGATGGTCAGACGGCGGCGCTGACCATGGAGCGCGGTCGCATCCGCCAGATGTGGAATCCTGGCCAGAGGGAGCGGTGGAGCTCGAGCTTGCGGAGGCTGGTGAGGGGGCAGGGAGGCGGAGGGAGGGGGTGGGGGCGGGGACGGGGGAGGGGGCCGCCGGCGCCGGGGAGGCAGCCGGCTGCGGGGAGTGGGGAGCGACCTCCAGGGGAGCGGCCTGTTATCAGCACTCTATGAAGCTGAATTGTTATCATATCCCTAGAGAGTGGAGAGTGAAGGCATTCTACAAGTGAAGAAACAATTCCTTTTCTATTCCGGGTAGTGGTCGCAGACACCTCATTTGGTATGTATTATCAGCCGATCATTTCAGTTGCCGTGGATATAGGTTTAGCCGACCATTGAGATCAAAAAAAGGTTTAGCAGACCATCCTGAGAAGGGACGGAGCCTTGTTTGATCACAAGCAGAAAACTTGCCAGGAGACGCTGCACTGCACATAAAGCTCACGAATTGTTCATAGATCCTGACCGTTTCATGATGGAACGATTTGGCAAGTGACGACCATCAGGAACACGTGAACTGCATAACGACAATTACACTGCTGTTGGTCTGCACTCCGAATGTGATCGAAGTTGGATTGAACCTAAAATCCCCTGCAACGATCTAGGTGGCATGCCGTTATGAATTTGGGGTGACCTAAAGTGTTCTATGGCCCTGTTTAGTTCCTTCAAAGTTCCAAAAATTTTATAAGATTCCCCGTCATATCGAATCTTTGGACGCATACATAAAGTATTAAATATAGGTAAAAAAATAACAAATTACACAGTTTGGTTGTAAATCACGAGGCGAATCTTTCGAACCTAATTAGCTCATGATTGGACACTAATTACCAAATAAAAACGAAAGAGTTACTGTGCTTCCAAAAATTTTACACCCCCATCTAAACACAGCCTATGATGACACAAGAAAGGGTTACTGTATCGGCCACAATAACCACGCGAAGGGCTACTCCATTGCTTCTCTTCTTCTATCTTAATAATTTTTTTTTGAATCGTCTTCTATCTTAATAATTAAAAAAACATGGGGTAGCACATTCTTAGAAAAATCTAGTGTGTTTGATTCAAGGGTCCAAATGAGTTGGGTTGGAGCGAACCCAATTTAGGATGTGTTTGATAGCAGGTTGGGTGAAACGGTCGACATTGTGGAATATACATCCCAAATGTGGATTCGTCTGATACCTTAGAAACAAAGAAATCAGTTTGACCCACATTGACATCATGCCTTCTCCATCTCTCGCAAGCGGGCGCAGGGGCTCCCGCGCCGAGTTTCGCGGGCCGCCGGGGCAGGACAGTGCGGGGTGGCATTGGGTCGCTGGGGCAGGGTGGGATGGTGTGGGGGTGGGGGCGTGCTCGCAGCAGGCCAGTATAGGGCGTCGCGGTGCTCTGCTCGACGACACGAGGTGGAAGAAGATAGGAAAGTGGCTAACAGCTGGGACCCATGTAAGTAGCAGCTCTCGGTGTTTAAAATGGCATTCATCCCAACTCACGCTATTCCTCACACCAAACAAAAATTTGGAATGGTTTCATCCCTCAAATAAAGATGAGCAAACGGGCCACCCGGCACCGCACGGCACGGGCACGTGCCGGGCCAGGCAAAAAAAAAAACAGGCTTTGTGTCGGGCCATTTGGCTACAGGATGCATGCTCATCTTTACCCTCAAACCAAAAATAAGATGGGTCAACCTAATCATAAAAAAATTGGAATGGCTTCATTCCTCAACCAAATATGAGATATGTCTAGCCCTTACAACTGGGATAGGTCCAGCCCATTCCCATCGTCTCAAAACCAAACACACCCTAATTGATTATTGAAGATTCCACATCTAGGATGCTAGGTAGGAAGATGCTTAATTTCAGTACAAGATAGTTTGGTAAGAGTTCCAAGATTTGCTGCCTTTTGGCAAGCGGCAGGTCTTATTACTTCTTAGAAAGTTTCACTAGCCGTGGAATCTTTTAAGAAAAAACGTGTTTCAATTTGATTTTCTTATATCTACTAGTAGAACTTAGGCCAAGCTATATATGGAATTGTTGCCAAGCTCCAATTTCTCTCTTGCTACAGTACACACAGCTATATATGGAATTGATACCAAGCTCCAATTTCTCTCTTGGTACAGTACGTGTGTACGAAAGGGAAAAATGGACGCCCACAGCACATGGCATCTAACTGGACTCCTAATCGTGCCTGGTAGAAATATTATTAATGAGATACGTGCAGTATCTTAACAATCAGAACTCTAATGTTAATTTCTTTCTAGCTTACCATGACAATTAGTTCACCATTACATTTATTACTAATAATGTCCTGAATTTGGATCATGACATGCTTTCAATATTGGAGATGCTAGCGTCCGGACGTCCGGGTTCAAGACGCGTCCGAACGTAGCTCCCACCAGCCAACTGTTAAACAATTCCACCAATCATGGGCTGGCATCGTGGCCTACTAATGGGAGTCCGATCTCAGCAGGTTAACAACGAAGTGGTATCCCTACCCTGCTCACGTAACAGAGAAGGGGAGAGTGCACGCACGCGTCCGCATCACCATCCCCCAGCGCCCCCTCAACCGGCCCCCGCTGAACTCCCTCACAGTCTGAGAAGGATGCAAGGCAGTAGAAGGCGAGAAAGTGACATCAAGGCGAGGCAGCAGAAGGCAAGGAGGGAGATGCAACACCTAATCTGCTTTTGAAATATCCAGATACAACACTTGCAATATATGTATGAAGACAAATAAAACACTTAAAACATGTGTGTGAAACACTTGCAAAAACAAAAAAACACTTGAAACCATTGTAAACATATGCAACATCAAGATAAAATACTTGCAACATATGTGTGAAACATATGTAATATCCAGATAAACACTCTTGCAACATATGTGTGAAAAAACAAATGAAACATTGCGAACAGATGTTTGCAACATACGTGTACAACCATTGCAACATATGCAACATCCCGATCTACTTTTGTAACATCCATATAAAACACTCTGCGGCACTTAAAACAAATGCTTACAACATACGCTTTCAAGCGCAATATCTACTTGTTGCTTACGAAATGGAAGCTCGCCGCATGTAGAGTTCATCGGAGGCAGCCACGCCGTCGCCACCATCGACCAGCGCCACCATCGACAGATCGACTCCGCTTACCACGAGGTCGGCGGGGACCCCTTCGTGGCCGCCGGTATCCTGAGCACCACGTAGGACATGCAGCTTCCCACAGCTGCCGCCACAGTCGCCACCACCGGATCTCTCGCCGCGCAGTAGATCTGGTGGAAGGAGCAGCAAGGCAGAGTTGGGCGAAGGCGCACGATGTAGGCGAGTGGGGCTGCACGATGCGGGCGAACGGCGGGAGCGGGTTGGTCCGTCCGTCTGGACGGACGCCCGGGTCTAATCATTATCGTTTCAATACGGTCATATCTGTTGCTATTATTCATAGGGTCAATCTTTGTAATTATGTTTTTGTTCACTTTTCACAACTGAGACGTCCTTCGTCCTTCGCTATCCTCTCGTACACTTAGCTCAGGTACTATTAGGCTTTAAAGACCCACCATAGAGGTGCTGAACCTTCCCATTGACAATGGACTCGATCAGCCCCACAGGATGACTATACAAGGCAGGAAGTTTTGGATTCAGTTAAATCAGAAATTTGCGTAACGCCAGTGTTCTAAGAACAGATCACCGTCTCTGAAAAGTGAAAACATCGTTTAACACGTATACAGCTCACCAGTTTGAAACCAAAGTTGAAAGTGCATGCAGTTCCTGTGATGAACGAAGCACGACAACACATGCATGGACCTCTCCAGGAACTGAAGCTGTGGCTTCGCATGACCAGGGCCAGGCGCGCGCGCGCACACACATAAGCCATTTCCCCGGGTTCTCAGCTGCCAAGCAAGCTCCCTCCTGGACGGCTCCACGGTTGTGTTGCGCAGGAGAGCAGAGTTGACACATTCCGTGGCAACTTGACCTTGGGGTCATGGGTTCCACGTGATCTCCCAGCGATAAATAGGGACTCAAGTCACTCAACAGCCTGATTGGCAATGCACGTCACCCGGCTCTCTTCACTGTAGCTGCTTCTTGTGATGGTTGCCATCCCACATTGTGACATTGGGCGATGATTGCACCTGCAAACAAGGAACGATAAAAAGTCCTGTAAGTGTGGCTCTTTTAGCTGTGCATCCATTTACATGCATGATGCATTCGTAATTCCCTTCCAATAAGAGCTAGAATGAAGCAGTTTCACCATTTTAGGTTTGTATAGGAGAACAAATTGCATCTGACAGTGTATATCAAAGCAAGCTCAAATACTCGAGAGATCAGAAAATAGTTAGCTATGTCAAATTAGAGTCGGCGTACTGTATTTCCACTGCAAGCAGACAATCTTGTAAAACTGAGTAGCAGCACTGCAGGAAGGAACTAGCAAAAACTCGATGAGTAAAATAGCACTAGACAACATTACCTCAACACACGGACATCCTTCTGAAACTTCCAAGGGAATATTATGCTCAGTCTTAACAGACGACTAATCTTAATTAAAACAGTTTTTTTTTTGGCAGCAGGTAACTCTAGAATAGAAGCAGAAAGAAAGTATATATTTTCAGCTGTAGAATATGTGGAGGCTCAAGATTGCCAAGGGTGGACCATGGCTCAAGAGTGGCAACAGTCACATCGGAAGAGAAACATGGGAGTTTGATCAAGATTTTGGATCAAAAGAAGAGAGGGAAGCTGTTGACTCTGCACGGGAAGAATTCAAGAAGAACAGGTTCCAAATGAGACACAGCTCCGATATTTTGGCCCGCATGCAGGTAACATGTTGAATTATGGTTGTTGCACAAAACTCATATGGCATAGTATCAGATCCCCACAGAATATATGAAACTTAAAACGAAACACACTTATCTTTCCTAGGCCTACTACATCTTTATACATTTGTAAATTTCCTGTATAATTAACGTGATATGGATCCTAACAAAGTAAAGTACTACCACTAAAATTAATTGCAAATATAATCACAATTTAGCATCTTGAAATGCAACCTGAACTACTTTTTTACAGTTAGCAAAGGAGAACGGTTTCAGTCTTGATCTACAGAGGACAAAAGATGAATCTCCTTTGGTTATAAACTCCAGCACAGTGTCGGAGATACTGAGAAAGGCACTCAATTACTTGTCAGCGATACAGGCACACGATGGGCACTGGCCAGGAGATTTTCCAGGGCCATTGTTTACCACAGCAACCATGGTAAGGATTATGATACACCAAAATTGTTGTTTTCTGTATCATTATTACCATTTAGTTGATTATGTCTGCTTTATTACTTTCAACATCTAGTATTGAATGTCACAGATATCTCTTAAGTTTCCTTGTTTTCTACTACAGATTATAGTTCTGTACGTCACAGAATCGTTAAGTAGTACACTATCATCAGAACACTGCAAGGAGATTTGTCGTTACCTGTACAACCGTCAGGTAAGCTGGACAAGTTCACATTTGCAAGGAAATTATGAATAATTTGAGGAAACGCCTAACACTTTTCAAAAATATGTCAACAAGTGTTTAATGATCGTGTGAAACAGAACATGGATGGAGGATGGGGGCTACACGCGGAAGGCGAAAGCTCCATGCTTAGCACAGCTCTCAACTATACTGCTCTCAGGCTACTTGGTGAGAATATCGATGATGGACCAGATATGTCTATGCTTAAAGCAAGAAAATGGATACATGATCATGGTGGTGCAACAATGATACCAATCTTGGGGAAAGTGTGGCTCTCGGTAACCATCCTTGCAGTTGAATTGTCATCCTCATACTCACTTGTTTTGCAGAAGTAATTTAATTAATTTACATTGGTTTATAAAATACTGCAAACTTATCTCATGTGAATTGGGGACTTGCACTTACTAAGCCCTTAATGGCACACATACATCAAACGTTCAACGGTGCAGCCGTTGAGTTATTCAAAGAATTGTGAAATGGGACATGGAAAGGACCAAATAATTGTGGAAAGCATGAAATCGATTACAATAATCAACTGTAATAACGACAACCATTTATTCACAACAGGACCTTAGTTGTAACTGCGTACCTGGTAATGCAGGTGCTTGGAGTTTCTGAATGGTCAGGTGTAAATCCCATCCCTCCAGAATTGTTTCTTCTTCCATCTTGGGTTCCTATTCAGCCAGGTAGATTTTTCTTCAACCTCGTGCATGTGTAGATTTAGTAGTAATCCGCACAGCGACTTGGTTGTTGAGCAACCTAATTATCAGACCAACTGGTGAACGAACCATGTCAGCTAGAAGCAGTGGCGGAGCTTGACCAACATGTCAGGGGAGCCATAGCCCATGCAAGGGTGGCTGGATTATTACTGCATGCATATGTGTTAATGGTTGGTCTCAACCAAGCTTTGCCGCTGGCTAGAACTCAAAACTTCTTTGTATACTGATATTTTCTAAGATAATGTAAACATCTTGACAGGTGATATAGGTAATCACCATCACTGCCAACAACCGGACGTAGATTATTATTATTAAGTAAATTTTACTATTTAGTATTACAATAATTCTGCCACACCCATTGTTGTTAATGATGTATTATTATATTAGTTAGACTTGTAATAGTTATGTAAAGTAAGACAAAAACAGATCTAATCATCTTTATATTTTTCTTTCCAAATGCAGGACGATTGTGGAGTCACTTCAGAATGGCATTCATTCCCATGTCCTATTTATATGGCAAGAAATTTGTCGGACCCATTACGAGATTGGTTATGTCACTAAGGGAAGAGCTACATATTCATCCCTATAAAAAGATTGACTGGAAGCAAGCTCGTAAATTATGTGCAAAGGTTAGTCTGTTAAGCATCTAGCAGATATCTGCAAGGATTCTATATGATTCCAGAGTAGATGTAATAGGTATTCAGATAAATACAAATGAAGTTATATCACATTGTTTTGTGTGTAGAGATTTAGATTGGTAATACATTTATGTACGTTGCAAATACGTGCTTTCTGTATGCCATGTTATTCCCTATATCATAATGTAAACAAAGATATCAGAGACATCAAGTCCTGCCATTTGAACCCACAAGCATGTCAGCATATGTCATATGCATGTTTATGTTTCAGAATTGGTGAAACTACATGACAAATTCAAATGCAGGAAGATGTGTATAATCCACATACATGGCTACAGGAGTGTCTATCTGACTGCCTTTACAGTTTTGGTGAACCTTTACTCACACGTTGGCCAATTTCCTACATGAGAAAGAAAGCCCTACAACAGGTCGCTGAATTCTTGAAATACGAAGACGAGAATTCTCAATACATCTGCATTGGTGCCGCACAGAAGGTAGGATAATTATGTCTTCTCAAAACAACTCAGACAAATTTTGACCATCGCACCAGAAACAAGTTCACATTGAACAGTATTAGTTACTGATGGACAGTTCATTGTTTTTAGTTTTTTAAGAAACTGGCATACCTGCTTACATGAAGTGAACAAAAAATGTTCTGATGGTGCAGCGAAAACTGCATTGAGCCATTGATTACACTTGTTTTATAAGCATCCCCATGGATCAATGTCTATAAATCTATGTAGTGTAGTGTAATAGCACCAATGGTTGCAACTGAATAATGACAAAAGAAAAGGGAGCGAAACCCAATCAAAGAAATTTTGGAATCCAAAACTAGTGAGTTTTAAGGGTCTCCAAGATTCCTTGCTCATTAAATCATAATGGATTAATCTGACAGAAGCAACTCTGGAAACATATGTCCAGAAGGACAAGCATTTTTCTTATGCAGAAAGTAGAAAAAAAACAGGGGACACAAATGTGGCCTAAGGTAGACGAAGAGGTTGAGAACTTTAGATGGTTGAAGTCATGAGACATGAGTCCAAGCTGACACTCATATTACTTCCCCATTTATAATTAATGTGTGCACTTTATCCGGTCTGTGTTTATTTTTAAAACAAAAAATATGTCCACAAAAATAATTTATGGAAGGACTTTTCAGTTTAGTGTACACTCAGTCAATCGTTCACTTCTTGACAATACATGCTAGGAAAGATCGTTATAGTAACAATTTAGGAAATATTTGCATTTATGAACACTTCAAATTTTAGTCAGTACTAATGAAAATGGCAAACGTCCTTAAAAAGAGTAAACATTGCAGGCATTATCCATGTTGTGCTGTTGGATCGAAAAATCCAACTCAGATGCATTCAAGCGCCATTTGGCTAGAGTTGCTGATTTCCTATGGATTGGTGAAGATGGCATGAAAGTGCGGGTAAATTAAACACTACTGTAGGATCCCTCTTTCTACAAGGCACTGTCAAGCCGCAACACCTTGTGTGCTGATATTTATGTATCATCGCTTTTACAAAGGTCTGTGCTGGTCAACTATGGGATGTTGCTTTTGCAGTCCAAGCAATATTAGCATGTAATATTGCAGAAGAATATAGAAGTACCCTCAAGAAAGCGCATGATTTCATAAAAGCCTCCCAGGTATTATTGTCTGAGATTGAAGTTATATTAACTCTATTTCTCTTAACTTACCTGCTTAACTCTACTAACTTAAATTTTAAGATCATGGACAATCCTTCTGGTGACTTCAGCAGAAAGTACCGTCACATATCTAAAGGAGGGTGGGGCTTCCAGGTTGCTGATCAGGGGTGGCAGGTTTCAGATTGCACAGCAGAAGCTCTTAAGGTTCAACACCCCCTTTCACCATACCATTAAGACTCAAAACTACAAGATCATTAAAATAACATATCATGTTTTCTCTGGTTTCAGGTTTTGTTAATGCTATCCAAATTTTCATCAGACATTGAAAGTGATCAGATGGAAACATGTCGCCTATATGATGCAGTGAATGTATTATTATCCTTACAGGCATGTAACTACTTTACTTTGCATTACATATCTAGGTCTACCATTAGAAAGGTTCAAGGTAGTTGAACAAATATTGTTTCATGGACATTTTGGCAGTGAGTGAAAAAAATCTATATGCTGCTAATAGCATTAAGCCTAAGTAACAATAGAAACTAATATACTATGCAAATGCAGTGATGCACATTTTCCTCTCTAGAAAATGATTATGGTGCACTCCAAAGATGAAAAGTTTGAACAGATTAATAGAATACTGTACAGGAATTAAAAAAATCAAAGCTTAATTTCCAGACTTACAATTTCCAGACATACCAAATGAGAAATGAATAGCCATCAGTTTTAGCATAAGTATAGATTAACAGCATTTTGGTTGAAAAAAGAAAGTGTAAATAAAAGCAGAGAGTAACTATGTATTAACCCTAAATTGGACGCAGAACCCAAACGGTGGTTATGGAACTTGGGAGCTAGCTCGCACATATCCATGGATGGAGGTATGTTTCCAGTTCCTGTTTTACTATTTAGTTAAATCCATGCATTATAATAACATATGTACATGGTTTTAGATAATAGGTTCAGGGCTTTATGCTTTAGGTAATTTCAGAATGAAAACCACAATGATCACAAGATATTATGTCTGCTCAGAGTTTCTTACTTTGGGCATATAGTAGGTGAATTATAGTTACTTTGATGTTTCTTCACTTATGGCAAAACGTGCTTAGGAACAATAGGATGTCATACTGAGGGCAAGCATGTAAATTTATTTTTCAGCTTTAAAAAAGTAACTTGCAGATTCAAGTTAAGTTATATAAATAGGAACCAAGATGCATCTAAAAAATCGGGTAAGAAAGAAAGGAGGCACGAATACACTGGTAATATGGAGCTAAATAACCAGCACTTCTAGTCCGAACCAATATAATGATGAAATCCCCAGAAGATTCTGGTATGTAAAAGAGATCATTATTGACCCAAATTACTTGTCATAGTTATATCAAAAAGAAAAGTAAGTATTGTCTTTAGGGAACTATTATTGTAGAGCATAATATCTACATGTACACATATAGAGCACTGAAAATTGGGGCTTTGGATTTTTTTCATGGCAGATTTTCAACATGACAGAGATATATGCAGACATCATGGTGGAGCATCAGTAAGAATTTTACAACATTCTTAGCAATACCTCTCTTATGGCAAAATAAATAACATGCATACATACTGCAGGTACGTCGAGTGTACCTCATCAGTCATGCAAGCATTAGCATTGTTTCGGGAGAAGTACCCTTGGCATCGAAAAGATGAAATAGATCAATGCATTAGGGGAGCTACTGAATTCATTGAGAAGTTACAGAATGATGATGGCTCATGGTCAGTACTTTTATACATGACCATAAAAAGGTTAAATTTGGCAAATTTAGTCCTTATTGGATTGCTTGAAGTTTTGACACTATTAAACCTAAATCTACAGAATAATTCCCAGGGTAGCTCAGCAGAACTGAAGTACATAGTCCCATAAAATACAGTCAATATATTCAATGAGATAATAACTAAACCTTTAATATAGCAAATAAAACTACAAGTTCATAGTTAAATAAAACTAGTGGCATGATGTGCAGTAGATATTAAAACGTAGCAAAAATTCATAGAACATTGAGAAAATAGATAATCAATTATCAATAAATTGTTTTACAGGTTTGGATCTTGGGGTATTTGTTTCACATATGGCACATGGTTTGCTATTGAGGGTCTATCAGCTGTTGGACAAAGTTATGGTAATAGCACTTGTATCCAGAAGGCCTGTAAGTTTCTCTTAACAAAGCAGCTAAAGAATGGTGGATGGGGTGAGAGTCATCTTTCATCGAGAACCAAGGTAACCATTTCTAGTATACTTTTGCAACGTAGATGGACTGCATCTTTCATCAAGAACCAAGCTAAAGAATGTTTTAGAGTAAGCAACACATCCGGACAATGGAAACATGCTTTGATCCTGTTTCTGTTTAACTTCCAGCAAATTATAGGAAAAAGTACAGCAATCTGTATGAATTCATAACCAGATAGTAATTCATTAGGAACATGAAGCATTGAGAAGAAACAAGCAACTTGGTTCAGCCTTATTTAGAGAAAGTGAAACAAGTAATAAAGTAGATGGACTTTATGTTAAAAAAAAATGTTGCAATTGCACAGCAACAAGAGCATATGACTATATGAGTCGTAATATGTCGTTCCAATAATTCCATATGTACCTCAATAATGGAAAACGCAAGCTGAACATCTGCTGGTTGGAAACATTATGCATCTTTTGCTTTCACAAAGTTTACAGTGCACCTATATTTATGCTGAAGATTTTTGTCTTTCCTTGCTGCATTTTCAATCCATGAGACTGACCACATATTCAAATTATAAACAGGCATACACAAATCTGGATAGGGAGAAGTCACACATAGTGAACACTGCATGGGCAATGTTGGCGCTCATGAAAGCTGGACAGGTGATTACTTTATTTAACACTACAAAATACTTAATGGGCAATTGCAGCAGAGCTTATTTAACATCAGAATAAATCAACCAACCTGCTTAAAAGTTTAGATCAATTTTCACTTTTGAAGTATTGGAGTAATTTCAAACTTTTCTTCTAAGTTCAGGTGGAAAGAGATCCCACTCCACTGCACAAAGCTGCAAGACTTATCATAAGTATGCAGCTCGGCAATGGTGACTTCCCACAGGAGGTAACTGCTAAGTGTGCTCTGTATTATACTGTTCAATTTTTAATCTTGACATTCCCTGTTATAATGGCATTAAGCATAATGAAGCAATAAATATGTTCCATTAACAGATGTGGGTGACCTTTTGCTTGATAAACAACAAAATTTTTTGATCTTCAAATTACCCTCACAGGAACGTATGTATATAGAAGAATATCCTCTCTAAATGCTTTCGGACTGCGGAAAACCTGAGTTATTTCCTCATAATCATTGGAAAGTATTCACACGATAACTTCAAACTGAATGATAGGCAGCTCCCCAACCAGTTTGAAACAAGATGACTTGAAACTGTCACATTATTTTCCCTTTTTACCGTTCTAGGAATTTCCCAATTTCTAGTAAGTAGTAAGCATGTAAATCGCCTTCATTCAAAGATCTATTGTTGCTACTAACAGTTTCTTTATTGTTCTGTAGGAAATGATTGGAAGTTTCTTGAAAAATGGTCCCTTGTGCTACATGGCTTATCGCAACATATTTCCTATATGGGCGCTTGGAGAGTATCAGAAATTAGTCCTCCAGTGTGACCTCCAACGGCCAACCTTCTAGCCAAAAGCAAGCAAAGTACAGTTCCATCTGCTGATGGCAGTGCTACTTTGCATAATTTGGTAGTTGTGGTGCCATCTTGATTTGTCGAAAAGAATTGGAAGGTGTCATATGCCTTCGAGTAAAACAATAGTGCAAATAGTACAGTGTAATCATGGTGGTGTGAATATGTAAAGTTTTAGAACAAAAATCTACACCCATAATTTGTTGTATTATTTTTTACCATTGTAAGAGACCGACATTCTTCAGATCTTATGTCCAAGAGGAATGCAAAAGGTAACAGCATTTCTTATCCCAAAGGGAACTAAAAATTAATGACAGATATTAAATTAACGCACTGACGATACTAAGTATGTACTGGGTCATAGTAAGGAAGTTACTGATTAAATTGTAGATTAGTTCATCCAACCAAGCACATCATGTTGCGCAGCAAACCTTTCTGCATTGAAGAAATTGCTTATTATAGATTCTTTTTTTCTTTTTTGAAAGATCCTAACTACAGATTCTTGGGAAACCATATTCTTCACAGCCTTAACCAGCATGTTGATCTCAACACGCAACTCAAACGCTGCAGTCAGCAATGGTATTTGTCTAATGGATACCCAGCAATATCATTCTGCAAACAACATTGAAATGCGACTCTTTAGTTGGGGTGGGATTCAAGAGACACACTGCACAGCAGCAGGCCCGAGCCCATGGGAGTGCAGCCCGTGCGACGGAACAGGGCCCCCAATGTTCAGGGGCCATAGTTTTCAGCAGGAAGCCCACTAGTTTTCAGCCCAGACTTTTATTCCATTCGTTCGCTCGTCGCTTTGCTTCCGCTCTTCCGTCTTTTTAGCCAAGACTTCTATCGTCTAATCCGCTGATTGCGTCTCCGCTCTTCCCAGGCCACTCTTCCCTATCGCCGACTCGGCAAGATCGCAGGACGAGGACGGCAGCGTCGGCAGGTCGCCACTCGAATACTCAATCGCCAGGTCCGTAGCCAGCAGGAGTGCAGAGCGACAGGACTCAGGCAGCCATACGTTAAGTCAAGTGAAGTCCCTAGGTATACTAATCTAGTTCACTTAATTTTTAATTTTCAATATTTTAATCTATGTTGATCGGTGATGACTAATATGTAATATAATATTGACCTATCTAGGTGTTCAGTTATCTTTGTTTTCAGTTATGTAGTGTTCCAAGATTCTAGTCATGTCTTCTACAAACCGGCCTAGAGAATATGAATCTAGTTACCTAGGTATGGTTTTTGATATATTTTATTGTCATATATATCATATATCTTATTTATAGTCCTATTTTTTAGGGAGGTAGGTCTCATTTTAGAGTTTGGTACAGGGCCTTAATTTTTGCCGGCTCGGCCCTGCACAACGGATCTTCCCTTGGAGATAGGCAGATCCATGAATTGGGCAGTCTAGCTTGCGCTGAATATCGCCTTCCTTTCCTTCTAACAGTTTCAGATTTTTCCTCCACTATCTCTCGACGTGGTAGAGTACCCTCCAAGCGGCGGCTCGTCATCTTGAAGCGGTTTCTTTTGAATTAAGAATGGAAGACCTTCGAGCTCTGATGTGCCCTGTGGAAAGAACTCCAATTCAATGACGTAGGATTCGTACCTTCGCCGCCGCGTGGCTGATTGGCGATGGACCCGCCGGCGCCACCAGCCACATTCCCCCGCCTCCGGGCTCCGGCACACAATCTGTCAGGCAAGCGGCAGAAATGGGAGTGTCAAGGTGACCAAAACTCCTCTCCAGTCAAAGCAAAGAAAGAACTCGCCAGCCAACCAAACCCCTGATCGTACCCGTCTTTTTTTCTGGGCGAGACGAGGCCTACACTGGCTAGGGATTTAGGGAACCAAACACACCTAGCATCTATCTTTTTTTTTGAGTTAAAGGCTGGCTCTATGGCCTTTCTGTTGAAACCACGGGCTCGACAGAGTCGCAAGCATCAAGAGTTTTTACAAACCAAACGTGGAGTTCACCCGGATCCCAACACAAAGCAAGTTTAGCAAGCTCATGTGCAACCGAATTACAAGATCTAGGAATTGAGAAAATAGCACTACATACAAAGTGCTCTCTCAACAAGAAACAAGTATCCCTGATCAACATCCCGCATGCCACCAAATCCATTGAAGATGAGAGGAGAGTTTGTTTTAGAACGGAGGAGTCCGTCTCCAACTGAATGCGAGAGGTTCCATAATTTGTAGCCGTCTGCAAATCGTGCGAGCATGCCGCAGCCTCTGCAATGAGAGCGTCTGGTACAGCATGCAGACGTCCGGCGTCAGCCAAGATACCCTCATCTTCGTGATCCCCAATGATGAAACCCCAGCTGCCTTGTAGCGTCTCCGGAATGAAGGAACCGTCCGCATTGATTTTCAGTTGATTCTACGGTGGAGCACTCCATCTGGCCGGCGTCGCCCCTTGGCTTACTGGTGCCTGCTTCTCATTCACACCAAGATCACCCATAAAGCTGCAGCATCGCAGCAGCCACTTCATCCCCAGACATTCCGTTCTCACCTTTGTTTATCTTGTTCCTAAGACTCCACCACTTCCAGAGTAGGAGCATTGTCTTAATACATGTTTTTTCCTCCATGGAAAGCACTTCAATTATCAACTCCCAGGCTGATTCTTTGGACAGAAGTTTTTGGCGATCCGGCTTAAGGGAAAGGCTAGACCAGCAGCGCTTGACCATCTTACATTTGAGGAAGCAGTGACTCCATCCTCATCGAGACGAAAGCATACCGGACATCTCGTGTCGAGTAGCATCCCACGACGACAGATATTCAACTTCAGCCAGATAATCCTTGATGTATTTGACTCCCTGCCATTACCGCTGCTCTCACCCTTCTGACGGATTTTCTCCCGTTGCTTCTCATCATCCTAACACATGATACGCGCTTTTAACCGAGAAGAGACCCTTCCGATCAAAGTGCCATGCTAAAGCATCATCATGGCCCGGGTTTGTTGGAGTTGCAAGAATAAAACTCACATCTTCTTTCCAAAACACATCCCGTACCAACTCCTCATCCCATGTGTCTGATACCGGATTTAGAAGTTCCACGACTCTTGTCAACAAAGTGTGACCCCTTGGAGTGATTGGCCCCCTGGACATACCATACCCTTAGCAATCCATGGATCTTCCCATATTTTAATTTGAGAGCCATCTCCAATACGCCAGATCAATCCCTTGCCTAGCCTTACTTTGATAAGCGGCCCTTGCCTTGTCGGCAGGGACGCAGGGAGGGGGGCCACCCCCCCAACCACCCTATAGTGCCCCACTATATAACTCCTTAATTAGCTAATAAAAGTTACTAATTAGTATTGTATTTATCGTCTCTTCTTTTTGTTAGTCTTTATTGATATCTATATGATTTATGTCTAATATTTATGTTATCTTCTCCCTCTATTTTATCTTGTTATTATTGTTGTAGTTTTTCCTACAATATCTTAGTTGATTTGCATAATATATAAGCAATTAGCTAGTTATGACGTTAATTATTAGTGCTTTATCTTTCCCCTCTCTTTTATTCCAGTGATTTTTTCTATGAATTATATTAGTTGGGTAGAGACTAGATAGACTTAGGGCTATTTTTTCCTTTTGCTATAATTTTCAGTATCATTTAGACTTTAACTTTCTTTTGTATCGTGAAACAAATATTGATTTGGTTATTATTTATACTCTTGTTGCTAACTCAATATACTTATATGTGTATGTATACGCGCATATCTTATCATATGTGGTTATCATTGGTAATACAAAAATGGTCCCCCATGGTTAAATCCTGGCTCCCCGTCCCTGCTTGCCGGTAGCAGCGAGGCAATTCCAGTGACCTGCTTCAGCGAGGAAAAACTCATTTGCTAGCTGGGTAAGATTAGCCAAGGATGCACGATGGAACTAAACGCCCCTGAGAGCCGAATCGGCTCGCTACCACAGGAAAGACAAGGCTCACATGTGAAAGCGATCCATTCTCTCTTTCTGTATATTTTTCTCTTTATTTTTTCTTGCATTTTCGTTTTTCCTTACACAGTTGGACTGTTTTGCTCTAACCTCCTAGGCTTTATAGTAGGGTCTGTCTACCCATGGGTCGAGTGATTTTGACGGCCGTCACACGAGTGTTGGACGCCGCACCATCACCCGATTGGCAAAAAATAAAAAATCAAGTGATTCTTGTCCACGTAACACCTGATTTTCATGACCTTTGAATCTAGATCAAATAGACAAAAAAAAACCATCCAAATAACACAAAAAAATTAGCCAGATTATTTCCATGTAAGCCAAATTAGAAAATATCAAAGGAGAGTCAAATAAAACATATCTATACCTAATAATAAAGAGGCAAAATTTCTCGCCCACCATTTTTTCGTCCAGCCCTCCCCTAACTACTCGGCATCACTCTTCTTAGTTTGAAATTGAAAAACCACTACTCAACATCACTCTTCTTAGTTTAGAATTAAAAAACATTATTATATTTACAACAGATATAAACAAGCCACTTAATTAAACCGAGTCAATCTCTCCTTGATTTTCCATACGGGACAAATAATTTAGTGCAGATATTATTTATTATGAGCCTTATTAGTGTTTAATTGAAACACGGTTGAGCTAAGCCCAAGTATTCTTGCTCACGCACGCTGGACAATGTCCATTTTATAATAAAGATGCAAAATTTCTCTCCTCAATTTTTTTGGTCCGGCCCATATTCAATGTCATAAATGTTCATAGTCTTCTCTCTACAAATAAGGTCAAACATAAGAAATTTTTATCTATGACAAAACCAAAACATGACTCTTTGCACGATGAAGTTATAGAGTCAGTCTAAGATCGTTAAGGAGACTTGCATGTTCGTATAAATATACAGGACCGCACTTGACTAATCTAGGTAACATGGGAAAAATAAGTGCACGATGAAGTTACAGAGTCAGTCTAAGATTGTTAAGGCGACTACTTCCACTGGACCGGAGGTCGTATAAATATATAGGACCGCACTTGACTAATCTATATCTATATCTATATCTATATCTATATCTATACCTAATAATAATAAAGAGACAAAATTTCAGGCTCTTTTTTTCGTCCATCCATTTGTTTGGTCCATCTTTCCCTAACTAATTTCGTGAATATGGATATTATTTATATCTCTACAACTTCCATATTTATGTGACACATATTGGACAGAGTTCCTAAAGTAATATAGATAGTTATAGAAATCTTAATCCAAATATATGTCTCCAATTCTAAATATGTTGTATAGAAATCATAACTCAAATAGGAAAAAAATATAAGTATAAATTAGAAAATATATTCTATATCAGTTTATTCTCTTTTTTTTTTCTCTAGTTCGGAGGTTTAGTCCGTACGGCCTGTCTCATGGAAAATCCTCCGTACGTCCCGTCTGAAGGAAAGCCTTCCCCTGTTAGCGGATTGTGTGTGGCGTCCTGTGTCTTCCTTTTCATGATTTTTAACCTTTTCTTTTCTAATATGTAAATCTATTTTTCTGTACAAATAAAAAATAAAAAATAAAACAGTATTATGGGCCCTCCAAACTGCGACAATTATCTAATAAATAAATATTTTTATCATGAAGTTGTTCCATGTAATTTTGATTAGGAAATAAATTATTATTATAAGATGAATCGATTGATTTTTCTTTTCTAATATGTAAATATGCTTTTCTATACAGATAAAAAAATAAATAATAAAACAGTATTATGGGCCCTCCAAACTGCAACAATTACCTACTAAATAAATATTTCTATCATGAAGTTGTTCCATGTAATTTTGATTAGGAAATAAATTATTATTATAAGATGAATCGATTGATGACTTAACTAATTATCATAAATCAACAAATGACTTAACTAATCAAACTGTAAACTGAAATCTTGAGAAGTTTGTCATCTAATCTAATCAATTAAATGTTTTTCGAAGTTATCCTTATATACCAATGCAAATCTCCAAGTTGTTTGTATATACCAGAGCAAGTTTCGACAAGGGATGACATGTGAAAATTGAGAAAGTTCTCCTCATACTTCACACTCGTCGACAGAGAGACCAATTCTTGATACGACCTTGCCGACTTTAATGACATACTAAAATTATATATGTTTTGTGGGTCCTCAATAGAAGTCATGAAACTTGATATCTAAGTCCATCTACGCATGAATAGTATGAAAACTAAAGTTATGATATATTTACGAGTAAATATTTTTGCACATTATACTGAAAGAAAAATATATCAAGGTTATTTTCATTCAATACACGAATTAATAAGGCATTGTCATATGATTGCTAATGTTTATCTATATTTTGAATGTCATGGTCATCATAAAATAAAGTATAACTTTTAAATTTTACAAAAAGGATAAAACTTAAATAGATATGTGACATTGTCGTTTTTGTTTCCATTAATGAGCCTGTCCATTTGTGATTGGTATAACAACCACTCACAACATAAAAAATAGCACCTATACGAATTTAAGCTATTGCAGTCGGTGTAACTATGCATGTGCCTAAGTATAGTATTCATTTATAGATATATAGCAATTTAATAACTATTATCAAATCACAGGTGATTTTTTATTTGTTTTGATACATCATGTACATGATACATGGGCACATGGCATATGATGCGGCACGTGTTTGTTTAATCGTCGTATGACCATTATGGATGCTCTTAGTTCTTTCAAAGTTCTATATTCGTAATAGTGTGACATGGAGAAAAGGTGTTAAAGCTTCACGCTATGTGTAAACTAAAACTATAATGTCTTAGATGTACGATAGTGAGTGAAATAAGCAACAAAGAGCGGCATAGCTACTTTTTAGATTTGAATTTAAATTATCCTAATTGTTTTGACAAATTATGAAAAAACAACAAATTCAACTGACCTTCGTGTCCACGTTATATTGCCACTGCTAATTATAGGAGGAGCCGGAATCAAACTTGTCGGTGTTCGGACCCGGGAGGGTCCTAAGCCGACGAGTGAATTTGTGATGCGTGTTCCCTAATCCGGATGGTGATGCAAAGAGAATACACGGGAGTTATCCTGGTTCGGGCAAAGAAGGCCCTACGTCCAGCGGGGGGCAGTATTGTATTTCTTTGCACCTAAGTGCTTGCGTAGGGATTACAAGATGTGAGAGGAAAACGGTCCCAAGTCTCAAGAAAAGGAAAAAAGTATATTGCTTGAGATGTTGATCCTTGAAGCGGAGAGATGTCTTGTGGTTTTGTTCTTCGTCCTCCTCTAGGAGTGTCCCCTACCTTCCCTTTTTTAGGGTCAAGTGAAGGCAGAGGAGTCGATAAAACCCTAGGGCGGCGCCTTAACGGTGAAGGTTCGACGGGCGCTTGTGGTGGTTGCTGTAGCGACGTGCTCGAGGAATGGCCGGCCATCCCCGGGGTACCATGGTGACGTTAGGGATGGGACGGTGAAAGACCCTGGGTCCTGTGGCGAGCAGACGTATAGGCATTGTTCTTTTGTTGACCAGTGATTGGTTGAGGCCGGGTCGAGACATAGGCGAGGGGGGTTGACGGGGAATGGATAAGGCCGGGCCCTAGAAATCCCGGGATACGATGGTCATCGTGTTGTGCCTCGAGGGGGTATCGATGGTGGAACAGTACCCGGCATGGCATGTACAATGACAGGTTTTCACCGCCCATCCTGGGATGAGTAGTAAAAAGCAGGATTTGACACCGGTACTGCTTCCATGCTGGCGGTGATGTAGCCACGTGGGTAGGAAGTGGTTGGGGGTTGCATTAAATGCCTTGACTTTTGTCTGTAAGTAGGTGGGTGAGGAAGGATCGGCCAACTCGACCCAGGGTCGACCGGCTCGACCCAGGGTCGTGCGAGTCAGAGATTTCCTTAGGGTCGAGGCGTCCCATCGAGCGGGCC
The DNA here is from genome assembly GCA_038087645.1 of Saccharum hybrid cultivar R570. Classification (NCBI taxonomy): domain Eukaryota; kingdom Viridiplantae; phylum Streptophyta; class Magnoliopsida; order Poales; family Poaceae; genus Saccharum; species Saccharum hybrid cultivar. The sequence continues at coordinate 12,607,207 of JAQSUU010000602.1, forward strand.
TCGTGCAAGTCGGAACACAGTCAAGGGTGCCCCGTCTTCACACGTATGTGGTTTTGGCTCGACATTCCTGCGCAGGCGGAGCCTTGGTGTGGTTTTTCAAGGGGTTTTGCGGTGTGGATTCCTTAGGGGTTTGTTCTTTTTAGTCGTGGGTTTTGGGTGCCCCTAGTTCCGACGATCTCCGGTGAGCTGTTAGCGGGGAATTCGAGTGGGAGCCCGTGCCCCGTTCGACAGGGGTTGGCTGGCGGTCGCGGAGGCGCTCTCCAAAAGTGCCAAAGAGTTGTCATGTGGATCTCGGCTCTGTTCGATAGGATCCGAGGGCTCGATGCCTCCCTCCGAGGGGATTCCACCGTCGACCTCTCTTTTAGCCTCGAATATGTCTGAGGACGTCTCAAGAAAGTGGCTCGAGCCCTGGCCTTGTACGGGCACATCCTCAGTCATCCTTGACTCTGTTTACTTGAGGGCAGCTGTCGAACCCTGGTCGAGGGCCAGCTTTCGATCCCTCGAGGTATATAGTGGGCTTGGAGGCCATTGTTCATTCGCCTAGAAATGTCCATCTACAGGTCTCCCTTCTGGCCTGTTGGGGCGCATCTTTTTAGGAGGGGAGCGAGAATGGTGCGGTAGTGGGCGGCGTGGTGCGACGGTTGCGGAATGGGCGGTGGACATGTGTCCTGACACGCGGGTTTTGAGGGAGCGGTTAGGTAGGAGCATTGAATGCGGAAACTATTCCTACCTTTTCGTCGGATGCGTCTGTTCGCCTTCCACCGAGGTATAAGTACAGAGCCCAGGGTTCCGCGTGCCTCTCACCAGCCCTTTGCGATTGCCCTTTCCTTCCTTCGCCCTCATCAGCCGCTCTCTGCCATCGCCGTCATCTCCTTCCCCGTCGCCACCGTAAGCCGATCTTCGACGCTCATAGTGGGAAAGAGTCAAGTTCTCCCTGCGGATGCATGGGTCCGTTCTTCATTAATGGAGAGGAAGCTGGAGGACCTGGTTCGCGACGGTCTCCTTCGACCGAGGGCGAGTCAGAGCCAGCCGGAGTGGAGGGTGCCGCCGTCCAACCACCGAGAGCCAGCGCCCCTGGAGGGCTATGTGGTGAGCTTCATCGCCTTCCACGAGAGGGGGATTGAGATGTCGCCGAGCCGGTTCATGCGGGCGCTCCTGCATTACTACAAGGTGGAGCTCCATCACCTCGCCCCCAACTCCGTCTCACAGGCCGCCATCTTTGTGGTGGTCTGCGAGGGGTACATGGGGATGGAGCCCATTGGAATCTGTGGCTCCACCTTTTCAAGGCGGAGCACTTTTCCAAGAAGGCGGGCGAGAGGGAAGTGCGGCGTGCGGTGCACGCCGGTAGCTGCACCCTTCAAGTCTGGGCGGGTCGAGGCGAGCTCTACATCCCAGCGCAGCTCATCTCGTCGAACAGCGGATGGCACGACGGGTGGTTCTACCTGCGCAACGACGACGACCGCCTGCCGAAGTTCTCCGGTTGGGTCCTAATGTCACGCGAGGACAACTAGTCGTACAACGTCGTTGAGGAAGAGAAGCCGAAGCTGCAGCCACTCCTCGATGTGCTGAGGAGACTTTGTCAGCGCGGATTGACCGCGGGGATGGTGGCCACCGCGTTCCATCGTTGAAGAGTGCTGCTGTTGATGTAGCGCCGACTTCGGATCGACAAGATGGCGTTGTGGGTCTCGTTGGAGGGGAGTCGAATGTCGCACGAGACCCTGGCGCGCGCGGTGAATGGTTTGTAGCTTCAAGTAGGAGGACATCGACAAGGTCCCGATGTGACCCAACCAGGGTTTCGAGCCTCTAGTAAGTGTTGTTTTGCTAGCCTCGTGTCCTTTCCCTTCCTAGTTCTCTTGATTTAGTCCGTTGAGGCTTTTGTCCAGGATTTGTCAGCGGTCAAGGACTCATGGCCACCGGTCCCGGAGGATCGCGCTGCTCGAGAGATGAGACGCCTTTCCATGGCTCAAAAGAAGAAAGAGAAAGACGCCGCGAAGAAGCATCAGATTAGGAAGGCCCTCGAGCACGAGGCGTTGAATAGGTGCCGCCGCTAGCAAAGGCTCGAGGGTCTCCCAGTTGAGGAGTCTCCCTCTGAGACGGCCTCAGAGGAGGATGAGGATGAGGATAGCGACGATAATGATGCCGAGTCACGGTATGACACTGCGACTTTTCTCATGCATCTCCCTGACGTGCGGTCCCTGCAAGGGCCTATCGGCGGGGGGTCGACCTCTGTTGATATTTGGTAACGCAATTAGGAAATAGGATCCGCAAGCGCACGGATATCGGTGAGCACTTCACCCGAGATGTTATCCTGGGTATCGTATTTATATTTTTACCTTTAGGAGAAAGAGTGCATCTGACTAACCAAATCTATTACTACTAACCTTTAGGCTACAACCACTATGATTCGATGTGAGTGATGTATAGAGAAGACTACAACCGCACTCTTCTTCTAACCTTGGTAAGGATGATCTACTGTTCTATTGGGGAGGTTTACGGAATCTAGACACCACAAAGGATGTTCAACCCGCACCTGTAAACCCTATCGATCCTGCTAACGGGATATGGAATACAAAGGTAACTCGGAATTGTCACGTTCCTCGCTACTACCACGGTCCGGCTAGACGAGGGGATATCTATGAGTATCCTAGCTTAAACACCACGTTTTACGCTAGAGATGATTACTCTAAACTCTACGCGAAGAGATCAAAGTAAACTCATAAACCAAAGAACAATAAAACAAAGAACTTACTAGAATTTAGAAGTCGAAATACTGAAGAATCCTGAGAACAAGCCTCGGGTTAGAAGAACTTGCTCCCGCAGGTACAACCTCGAAGTAGACACCGACAGGCCGGCTTCCTCCGATCTACACCTCCACTCTATCTCTCTCAATCTAGTAGAACTAATTCTACTTTCACATTGGATGCTAAGCCCTAAGAGGTGGGAACCCTAGAGGGAACCTCTCTCTCTAAACCCTAACTAGAGATATGCAACTGAATAATGAATTGGGGTCTTCTCCACCAGGGGTCAGGGGCCTTGCTTATATAGCCCTTTTGGATGAATCTGGACCGTCGGATCAAACCGACCTTCATCCTACGGTTTTCCTTGATCCTCAAAGGCGGTGGAGCATAATCCGCGAGACTCGACCTGATTGGTCCCGGGGGCAGGGCGGGCGCCCTAGGGCACAGGGCGGGCGCCCTGTGTCCTGGCCCGTTACGGCTCCCGTTCGTTCCCGTGGCTTCTGGAATCTTCTAGATGTAAGATAATTACGTGTTTGGTTAATATCCCGTCATTATTCCGACATGTGGGCCTTTCTTCCGTATTTCCTGATAACCCCCTGCAGAAATAGATAAACAGCAAAACTCATGGAATTCTGTTAGATCAAACCCTAATTCCAGGTGTTGCTTGCATATAGGTCCTTTTCTTTATTTATTTGATGGTTATAATTGATACTTAAGAACCGTCAACAAACACCCCCATACTTAGGCTTTTACTCGTCCTCGAGAAAAGGTTGGTTAATAAAACATCTGGGGTTGAAACATTCTTTCATACCTGCAGGGTGTTGTAAAAATCCACTGTGCACTTATAGTCAGGAAAATATATGGTCAGAGTAAAGAGCCTTTCTTCTTCTTAATCCCTATCACTTGGAGTTTTTACATATTTTTGAAAAGAAAAACTTAGCATACCTTTATCCTCATAGGTGCTCTCAGAGTCACTCATTATCTTTTATATTTCTCTCTGAGGCTGTTTTGATTTTGCAAAAATAATTCTTTAAGCATACATACCTTGCATTTATTGTATGGTCAAAACCGGATCCGAGGAGAAGAATGCCATACTCTTAGATCAAAGATTTTGAAAATTAAAAACTTGTCACTCTTACTGGCATATTGCTTATTAGAGGGACCATGGGCTATCATTTTCTTTCCATCATATTTTTATCATATCTCATTTTTTTTTCATTTTGGGTGGATACCGAGGTACCCCTAATTCTACTGCCGGACACTTGTCCATTTTTTTCCACGAGGTTATCGAGCACTTGCTCCTTTTTATTTTCTCGATATATTCATAATTTTGCATAGCCCATGCCTCTAACGCAATAATACTTCGGAAGAGTGAATCTTTCTGAATAAAAATGTCTTGATCTTAGGAGTATGATAAATCTCTCAACAAGGGTCTAACTTGTTTTGAACAAACTCAATACAAAGCAAATAGCTTTAATTAATATTTTCATGTTTAGCAGGCATATAAAACTTGAGGATGGTAGCTATAATTTTGAGATTTTTAAAACAAATTCTCCAAGCAATAAAGATACTAAGAATAAGGTACTCATACCCTTACCATCTCTTATTCCACAATGACTTTTAGCAACACAGGGTTTTAAAATAATTTTAATAATTGCAGGTTTCTAGGAAATATCACAGTGAGATTGATCATGATTATAAGCATTTTTATCCTTTTAATTTATCATGTTTAGAGAGATAAAATTCTGCACAAACTAAGGTGAGTGTGTAAGTGTGTAATAAAAGTGTGCAGAGTGTGTACCTGGTTCATGGAGTGGTGCGATCGAAGTGTGTGTGACATGTCAAGGAATCTCCCCCATACTTGTTTTCTTCGTCATTTTGAAGTGTGATAGCTCCGTGGGATGATGAATGAATTACCTTGAATGGTCCTTCCCATTTGCTCCGGAGCTTTACATGCCCGAAAAGCTTCACCCTGGAATTAAAAAGTAATACCTTATCTCCGGGTGAGAACTCCTTCTTCTTGATCCTCTTGTCATGCCATCTCTTGACTCTTTCTTTGTAGATCTTTGAATTGTGATATGCTTTCTCCCGCCATTCTTCTAACTCCGATAATTGCATTCTTCTATGTTTTCCGGCGATATCTAGGTCCATATTCCATCTTTTTATGGCCCAGTGTGCCTTGAACTCAAGTTCAACAGGTAGGTGACAGGTCTTTCCGTATACCAATTGGTATAGAGACATTCCAATTGGGGTCTTGTATGCTGTCCGGTAAGCCCAGAGTGCATCGGGTAACTTGTCCTTCCATGCCGTTCCCATCTCGTTCACCGTCTTCTGAAGAATGTTCTTGATTTGCTTGTTAGAAGTCTCTGCTTGGCCACTTGTCTGAGGATGATATGGGGTAGCAACGTTGTGACGGATTCCATGTTTTGATAGATAGTGCTCGAAGCGCTTGTCAATGAAGTGTGATCCTCCATCACTTATCACTATCCTGGGGACTCCAAATCTTGGAAATATGATTTCCTCAAACATCCTCTTCGAACTGATATTGTCGGCATGTTTGCAAGGTAGTGCCTCTACCCACTTGGAGACGTAATCAACCGCCACCAAGATGAACTCACACTTCTTAGATGGGGGAAATGGACCCATGTAGTCTATTCCCCAGACATCAAAGAGTTCAATCTGAAGGTTGTTGGTGAGTGGCATGGCATCCCTTGTATTTATGTTTCCGTGCCTTTGACATGGCCCACATCTTCTGATATATTGCTTCGTGTCATCGTACATCGTAGGCCAGTAGAATCCACATTGCCAGATCTTTGAATGTGTACGGAATGCTCCATAGTGACCTCCGTATGGTGATGAGTGACATCTGTCGATGGTCTTCAATCCTTCCTCAGTGGTCACACATCTTCTAAGTAGGCCATCAGCGCATACTCGGAAGAGATATGGCTCATCCCATATATGTGAACGACTTTCCTGAATAAGCTTCTTCTTGTTTGCTCCGGGTGGTACATAACCTGAAACCATAAAATTAACAATATCTGCATACCAGGGGTCAGATCTGTTAATCCCGTAAAGCATGTCGTCCCAGAGTGAGTCATTAATGGGGGGTTCCTGTGAATTCTTAAAGTACATTCTAGACAAGTGATCAGCAACAGAATTTTCTACTCCCTTTTTATCTTTTATTTCTAAGTCAAATTCTTGGAGTAATAAAATCCATCTGATTAAGCGAGGTTTAGCATCTTTCTTAGTGAGCAAATATTTTAGTGCAGCATGATCAGTGTAAACAATTATCTTAGCTCCAACTAAATAAGATTTAAATTTATCAATGGCAAAAACAACAGCCAGAAGCTCTTTTTCAGTGGTTGCATAATTAAGTTGAGCTCCTGTCAAAGTTTTACTTGCATAAGCAATTGCATGATGCTTTTTATCTTTAGTTTGTCCCAAAACTACCCCCACAGCATAATCACTAGCATCACACATAATTTCAAAAGGCAACGACCAATCAGGGGGTTGAATGATTGGTGCAGAGATGAGTGCTTGCTTTAATAAATTGAAAGAATTTAGACATGCATCATCAAATTCGAAAGGAGCATCCTTGGCTAGCAAAAGAGTAAGTGGTCTCGCAATAAATGAAAAGTCTTTTATAAATCTGCGATAAAAACCAGCATGGCCAAGAAAACTTCGAATTCCTTTTATATTCATAGGTGGAGGTAGTTGTTCAATTACTTCAATTTTAGCTCTATCTACCTCAATACCTCTTTCAGACACTAGGTGTCCTAGCACTATTCCTTCTCTAACCATAAAATGACATTTTTCCCAATTAAGGATTAAGTGCTTTTCTTCACATCTTTGCAAAACCTTATCTAAGTTCTCAAGACAACTATCAAAAGTTTTTCCATAAACTGAGAAATCATCCATGAAAACTTCCATAATCTCTTCAATCATATCAGAAAATATAGACATCATACATCTTTGAAAAGAAGCTGGTGCATTACATAACCCAAAAGACATTCTACGATAAGCATACGTTCCATATGGGCATGTAAAAGTGGTTTTGCTTTGATCATCAGGATGGATAGGGATCTGGTGATACCCTGAATATCCATCTAGAAAACAGAAAAACGAGTGTTTTGCTAACCGCTCAAGCATCTCATCTATAAAAGGCAAAGGAAAATGATCCTTTTTCGTGGCTTTATTAAGTTTTCTATAGTCTATGCACATCCGCCACCCAGTGACGGTGCGTTGCGGAATTAGCTCATTCTTATCATTAGTAACAACAGTCATGCCTCCCTTTTTAGGCACAACTTGAACAGGGCTTACCCACTCACTATACGGCACAGGATATATAATCCCTGCATGCAGCAACTTTATAACTTCTTTTTTAACTACCTCTCTCATCGCGTTGTTAAGTCTACGTTGAGGCTCTTGAGAGGGTGTAACAGAAGGATCTGTCGGAATACGATGGGTACAAATCATAGGACTGATTCCTATGAGATCTTGAAGTGAGTAGCCGAAAACAGAGTGGTGTTTTTCAAGAATGGTTATTAATCACAGAGTTTGCTCCTGAGTGAGTTTATTACTAACGATCACAGGAAACTCTGGATTATTGTTTAGGAAAGCATAGGTAAGACCGGGTGGTAAAGTTTTGAGTTCTATGGGGGGTCTAGGTGTTTCTGCAAACTCATCTAAGGGTTCAGGTTCAGAAGGTTCGGCCTCTTCTTCAGTGAAGAAGGGGGCTTCCTCTTCTAAGTCTGGATCATCTAAAAGTTCTAGAGATGCAGCCTTTACCTCCTCCATAGGATCAGGCAAAAGATATGGCTCGGTCTTATTATTCAAGGAGTGAGTTATTGTAATTGGAAGTTTAAAATCCTTTCCCAAGGAAATGTGGAGCTTTCCAGTTTGACCTTCATAAAGGAGTCTTCTAAAAGGTTGTCCAATCAGGAGGTCGAAACCCCATATATCAAAGATATAAAAGTTCAAATGAACCATGGAGCCTTCTACCATAAAGGGTAGGACATTAATAATTCCAAGACTGGGGACTAATCGTCCCGAAGATTCCTTTATGACCTTTGTTGTGGGGGTTAAAACAAGTTTCCCAAATAAATTAAGTGCAAAAGCTTCGGACATAATATTGATCCCCACAACAGGATTATAGAGAGCGTTAAATTGATCAGAATTATAAGCACAGCGTATAGTTATAGAGGGTGTGTCCACTCGGATTACTTCAGAGGAAAGCTCTGACTCCTCTAACCATTCGCTACTCATAACCGAGATAAGCTCTCTCAATTGACGTTCACTTGGTAAACAAATGCTAAATTGGCCGTTTTGGGGTCGGTCTATAGAATGGTAGTTTGAAATGTTTCCAAAATCGGCAAAGAGATCGGATTCTATGTCTAGCATGAAATCAGATGGTAGAATTTCTTCCTTTTGTGGCTCAGAACCTGGGATAGCTAAAGTAGATGAAAAATTTGGCAGAGTGTCTACTTCGGCTTCGTAGGTTTTATCATGGAGGGCATTATCCATCTCAGCTTCTAGGATTCTATTCAAGATCCCCTTAGCTTCATCAGTAGGGATACGAAAGAAAGAACCTCTAGCCATAGTATGCAGCATTTGTTTATTATCTTTCTGAAGACCTCAAAAAAAGTGAAATAAAAGAACAGTGTCTTCAAGCAAAAGTTTTGGACCAGATTCTAAAAGATCAGAAAAACGTTTCCAGGATTTCCCCAAAGTTTCATTATCTTTTTGTTTAAAAGATAGGACTTCGAGTCTAAGGTCACCAGTACGGTCAAGGGAATAAAAATCTAGACAAAAGTTGGCTCTTAAAACTCCCCATTCACCTTGCTGTTGACTTACCTTCTGACTATACCATCGTCTAGCTTCTCCTCTTAAAGAAAAAGGAAAAAGCTTCCAACGTAAAGTCTTATCAGAGATGCCATCAATGCGAAGACAATCGCATGTCTGCTCAAAATCTCTAATATGAAGGTAAGGGTTTTCGTCTTCCTTTCCCGAAAAAGATAAATTTTGAATCATCGCAATCAACCTTGAACTTAACTTATACTGGGATGTTTGGATAGGCTGTGATGACTCCCATGGTAAAAGGTCAGTTGCTGAAGGTGTTGCGGCATCAAAGATAGATATAGAACCTTGGTTTTCCATTTTTGGTAAAAAGAAAAAGAAAGAATGAAAAAGATAAGAAAATAAAAAGTATGAATACAAGCTAGTAGTAAGACTCAAGGTTATCTCAGCAAACCGTCTTTCTCCCCGGCAACGGCGCCAGAAATGCTTATTGATATTTGGTAACGCAATTAGGAAATAGGATCCGCAAGCGCACGGATATCGGTGAGCACTTCACCCGAGATGTTATCCTGGGTATCGTATTTATATTTTTACCTTTAGGAGAAAGAGTGCATCTGACTAACCAAATCTATTACTACTAACCTTTAGGCTACAACCACTATGATTCGATGTGAGTGATGTATAGAGAAGACTACAACCGCACTCTTCTTCTAACCTTGGTAAGGATGATCTACTGTTCTATTGGGGAGGTTTACGGAATCTAGACACCACAAAGGATGTTCAACCCGCACCTGTAAACCCTATCGATCCTGCTAACGGGATATGCAATACAAAGGTAACTCGGAATTGTCACGTTCCTCGCTACTACCACGGTCCGGCTAGACGAGGGGATATCTATGAGTATCCTAGCTTAAACACCACGTTTACGCTAGAGATGATTACTCTAAACTCTACGCGAAGAGATCAAAGTAAACTCATAAACCAAAGAACAATAAAACAAAGAACTTACTAGAATTTAGAAGTCGAAATACTGAAGAATCCTGAGAACAAGCCTCGGGTTAGAAGAACTTGCTCCCGCAGGTACAACCTCGAAGTAGACACCGACAGGCTGGCTTCCTCCGATCTACACCTCCACTCTATCTCTCTCAATCTAGTAGAACTAATTCTACTTTCACATTGGATGCTAAGCCCTAAGAGGTGGGAACCCTAGAGGGAACCTCTCTCTCTAAACCCTAACTAGAGATATGCAACTAAATAATGAATTGGGGTCTTCTCCACCAGGGGTCAGGGGCCTTGCTTATATAGCCCTTTTGGATGAATCTGGACCGTCGGATCAAACCGACCTTCATCCTACGGTTTTCCTTGATCCTCAAAGGCGGTGGAGCATAATCCGCGAGACTCGACCTGATTGGTCCCGGGGGCAGGGCGGGCGCCCTAGGGCATAGGGCGGGCGCCCTGTGTCCTGGCCCGTTACGGCTCCCGTTCGTTCTCGTGGCTTCTGGAATCTTCTAGATGTAAGATAATTACGTGTTTGGTTAATATCCCGTCATTATTCCGACATGTGGGCCTTTCTTCCGTATTTCCTGATAACCCCCTGCAGAAATAGATAAACAACAAAACTCGTGGAATTCTGTTAGATCAAACCCTAATTCCAGGTGTTGCTTGCATATAGGTCCTTTTCTTTATTTATTTGATGGTTATAATTGATGCTTAAGAACCGTCAACAACCTCCCAGGTGTCAAGGCCCCGGTCGAGGGGGAGGAAGAGCTAGCGGAAGGATGGGCCTGAGAGGGGTCTTCAGAAAGGGGATCCGTCGCGCCTGGGGTCCCTTCGACGATGTCGGTGGCGCCGCGCCTGCACGTCCGATCGCCCCAGACCTCGTTGGTGGGTGGGCCAATGACGTCGACGCCTGCGACCAGGGCGCCGTCGTCAGGCGTGAGGACCCGTGGCCAGATGGCCTCATCGGCGCAGAGGACCCCAGGGGCCTCGTCAGCCCAAGCTCCAAGGAGCTCCAGGCCGACAGGAAGCTCGACGGAGGGGCCATTGCAGAAGCCATCGAGTGGCTCGGGGAAGCCGGGGACAAAGCCCCTGATCCTCATGTCTGGGTAAGTGTTTCGCTTCATCTTTCCGACAAAGTTATCTTGCTTTTCATTCTGACGTGGTTGTTTGCTGCGCAGCCATAAGCGTAAGGCAGAGCCTACGGCTATGACTCCTGTCAAGGCGCTCAAAGCTGGCGCTGGCCTGATGATGCAGACACCGGCCGACGACGTCGCTTGGGTCGCAAAGTGCTAAGCTGCCACGGAGTGGCTCAAGGTGAAAGAGGCCGCTGCCAAGGCAGGTGCAAGCACCTAGGAGGGCGCTGTTGACGGTTCTTAAGTATCAATTTTAATTATCCAATAAATAAGGAAAAGGACCTATATGCAAGCAACACCTAGAATTAGGGTTTGATCTGACAGAATTCCATGAGTTTTGTTGTTTATCTGTTTCTGCAGGGGGTTATCAGGAAATACAAAGGAAAGGCCCACACGTCGGAATTACATAGAGATATTAACGTGTTCACCGATTTTCTATCATCTAGAAGACTCCAGAAGCCACGGGATCGAACGGGAGGCCGAACGGGCCCAGGACCAGGGCGCCCGCCTTGGACCCTGGGGCGCCCGCCCTAGGTCTGCAACCAATCAGGATGAGTCTCGCGGATTATGCCCCACCGACCTAAAGGATCAAGGAAAACCGTGCGATTAATGTCGGTTTGATCCGACGGCCCAGGTTCACTTGAAGGGACTATATAAGCAGGACCCCTGGCCCCTGGAGAGGAGAATCCAAGTCCATTATTTTCATATTTTCTAGAGAGGATTCAGAGAGAGAGGTTCCCTTAGGGTTCCCACCTCATTAGGGCTTAGCATCCAATGTGAGATTAGACTTAGTTCTTCTAGATTGAGAGAGATAGAGTGGAGGTATAGATCGGAGGAAGCCCGGCCTGTCGGTGACTACTTCGAGGTTGTACCTGTAGGATCAAGTTCTCCTAACCCGAGGCTTGCTCCTAGGATTCTTCAGTATTTCGACTTCTAAATTCTAGTAAGTTCTTTGTTTTATTGTTCTTTGGTTTATGAGTTTACTTTAATCTCTTCGCGTAGAGTTTAGAGTAATCATCTCTAGCGTAAACGAGGTGTTTGGGCTAGGATACTCATAGATATCCCCTATCTAGCCGGACCGTGGTAGTAGCGAGGAACGTGACATTTTCGTAGCTACCTTTGTATTCCATATCCCGTTAGCAGGATCGATAGGGTCTATAGGTGCGGGTCGAACATCCTTTGAGGTGTCTAGATTCCGTGAGCCTCCCCAATAGAGCAGTAGATCATCCTTACCAAGGTTAGAATGAGAGTGCAGTTGTAGTCTTCTCTATACATCGCTCACATCAAATCACAGTGGTTGTAGCCTAAAGGTTAGTAGTAATAGATTTGGTTAGTCAGATGCACGCTTTCTCCTAGTGGTAAAAAAAATAAATACGATACTCTGGATAACATCTCGGGTGAAGTGCTCACCGATATCCGTGCGCTTGCGGATCATTTCCTAATTGCGTTACCAAATATCAACAAGCATTTCTAGCGCCGTTGCCGATGAGAAAGACGGTTTGCTGAGATAACCTTGAATCTTACTACTAGCTTGTACCTATACTTTTATCTTTCTTTATCTTTTTATTCCTTATCTTTTTATATTCTTTATTCTTACCTTATGGAGAACCAAGATTCTAAATCAATCTATCAATTTGCAACACCTTCGGAAACTGACCTTTTACCATGGGAGTCATCACAGCCTATCCAAACATCCCAGTATAGGTTAAGTTCAAGGTTAATTGCCATGATTGAGAACCTATCCTTTTCGGGAAAGGAAGACGAAAATCCTTACCTTCATATTAGAGATTTTGAGCAAACATGCGATTGTCTTCGCATTGAAGGCATTTCTGATAAGACTTTACGTTGGAAGCTTTTTCCTTTTTCCTTAAGAGGAGAAGCTAGACGATGGTATAGTCAGAAGGTAAGTCAACAACGAGGTGAATGGGGAGTCTTACGAGCCAACTTCTGTTTAGATTTTTATTCCCTCGATCGTATCGCTGACCTTAGACTCGAAGTTCTATCTTTTAAACAAAAAGAAAATGAAACTTTGGGAAAATCCTGGAAACGTTTTTCTAATCTTTTAGAATCTGGTCCAAAACTCAATATTGAAGACCCTATTCTCCTTTTTCATTTCTTTCGAGGTCTTCAGAAAGATCATAAACAAATGCTACATACAATGTCTAGAGGTTCTTTCTTTCGTATCCCTACTGATGAAGCTAGAGCGATCCTAGATAGAATCCTAGAAGCTGAGATGGATAATACCCTCCATGATGAAACCTACGAAGCCGAAGTAGACACTCTGCCGAATTCTTCACCTACTTCAGCTATCCCAAGTTTTGAGCCACAAAAGAAAGAAATTCCACCACCTGATTTCATGCTGGATATAGAATCCAATCTTTTTGCCGATTTTGGAAACATTTCAAACTACCATTCTATAGACAAACCCCAAAGCGGCCATTATAGCATTTGTTTACCAAGTGAATATCAATTGAGAGAGCTTATCTCAGTCATGAGTAGCGAATGGTTGGAGGAGTCAGAGCTTTCCTCTGAAGTGATCCGTTTGGATACACCTCCTATCACTATACGCTGTGCTTATGATTCTAATCAATTTGATGCTCTCTATAATCCTGTTGTGGGGATCAATATCATGTTTGAAGCTTTTGCACTTAAATTATTTGGAAAATTAATTTTAACCCCCACAACAAAGTTCATGAAGGAATCTTCGGGACGATTGGTCCCCAGTCTTGGAATTGTGAATGTCCTACCCTTTATGGTAGAAGGCTCCATGATTCATTTGAACTTTTATATCTTTGATACATGGGACTTCGACCTGTTGATAGGACAACCATTTAGAAGACTCCTTTATGAAGGTCAAACTGGAAAGCTACACATTTCTTTTGGAAAGGATTTTAAATTCCCTATGACAATTTCTCACTCCTTGAATAATAAGATCGAGTCATCTCTTTTGCCTGATCCTATGGAAGAGGTAAAAGCTGCGTCTCTAGAGCTTTTAAATGAATCAGACTTAGAAGAAGAAGCCCTTTCTTCATAGAAGAGGAAGCTGAACCTTCTGAACCTGAACCTTTAGATGAGTTTGCAGAAACACCCAGACCTCCTATAGAGCTTTAAACTTTACCACCCGGTCTTATCTATGCTTTCCTAAACAATAATCCAGAGTTTCCTGTGATCATTAGTAATAAACTCACTCAGGAACAAACTCTGCGATTAATGACCGTTTTAGAAAAACATCACTCAGTCTTTGGCTACTCACTCCAAGATCTTACAGGAATCAGTCCTATGATTTGCACCCATCGCATTCCGACAGATCCTTCTGTTTCACCTTCTCGGGAACCCCAACGTAGACTCAACAACGCGATGAGAGAAGTAGTTAAAAAGGAAGTTATAAAGTTGCTGCATGCAGGGATTATATATCCTGTGCCGCATAGTGAGTGGGTGAGCCCTGTTCAAGTTGTGCCTAAAAAGGGAGGCATGACTGTTGTGACAAATGAGAAGAACGAGCTAATTCCGCAACGCACCGTCACAGGGTGGCGGATGTGCATTGACTATAGAAAACTGAATAAAGCTACGAAAAAGGATCACTTTCCTTTACCTTTTATAGATGAGATGTTAGAGCGGTTAGCGAACCATTTGTTCTTCTGTGTTCTTAGATGGATATTCAGGGTACCACCAGATCCCGATCCATCCTGATGATCAAAGCAAAACCACTTTTACCTGTCCATACGGAACTTATGCTTATCGTAGAATGTCTTTTGGGCTATGTAATGCACCAGCTTCTTTTCAAAGATGCATGATGTCTATATTTTCTGATATGATTGAAGAGATTATGGAAGTTTTCATGGATGATTTTTCTGTTTATGGAAAAACTTTTGATAATTGTCTTAAAAACTTAGACAAGGTTTTGCAAAGATGCAAAGAAAAGCACTTAGTCCTTAACTGGGAAAAATGTCATTTTATGGTTAGGGAAGGAATAGTGCTAGGACACCTAGTGTCTGAAAGAGGTATTGAGGTAGATAAAGCTAAAATTGAAGTAATAGAACAACTACCTCCACCTGTGAATATAAAAGGAATTCGAAGCTTTCTTGGCCATGCTGGTTTTTATCGCAGATTCATAAAAGATTTTTCATTTATTGCTAGACCACTCACTCTTTTGCTAGCTAAGGATGCTCCTTTCGAATTTGATGATGCATGTTTAAAAGCTTTTGAATTATTAAAGAATGCACTCATCTCTGCACCAATCATTCAACCCCCTGATTGGTCGTTGCCTTTTGAAATTATGTGTGATGCTAGTGATTATGCTGTGGGGGCAGTTTTGGGGCAAACAAAAGACAAGAAGCATCATGCAATTGCTTACGCCAGTAAAACTTTGACAGGAGCTCAACTTAATTATGCAACCACTGAAAAAGAGCTTCTGGCTATTGTCTTTGCCATTGATAAATTTAGATCTTACTTAGTAGGAGCTAAAATAATTGTTTACACTGATCATGCTGCACTAAAATATTTGCTCACTAAAAAAGATGCTAAACCTCGCCTAATTAGATGGATCTTGTTACTCCAAGAATTTGACTTAGAAATAAAAGATAAAAAGGGAGTAGAAAATTCTATTGCTGATCACTTGTCTAGAATGCACTTTAAGGATCCACAGGAAACACCCATTAATGATTCACTCCGGGACGACATGCTCTATGGAATCAATAGGTCTGACCCCTGGTATGCAGATATTGTTAATTTTATGGTTTCAGGGTATGTACCACCAGGAGCGAACAAGAAGAAGCTTATTCAAGAAAGTCGTTCACACATATGGGATGAGCCATACCTCTTCCGAGTATGCGCTGATGGCTTACTCAGAAGGTGTGTGACCACTGAGGAAGGGTGGAAGATCATCGACAGATGCCATTCATCACCATACGGAGGTCATTATGGAGCATTCCGTACACATTCAAAGATCTGGCAATGTGGATTCTATTGGCCTACAATGTATGAAGACACAAGGCAATATATCAGAAGATGTGGGCCATGTCAAAGGCACGGAAACATAAATACAAGAGATGCTATGCCACTCACCAACAACCTTCAGATTGAGCTCTTTGATGTTTGGGGAATAGACTACATGGGTCCATTTCCTCCATCAAAGAAGTGTGAATTCATCTTGGTGGCAGTTGACTACGTCTCCAAGTGGGTAGAAGCACTACCTTGCAAGCGTGCCGACAATATTAATTCAAAGAGGATGTTTGAAGAGATTATATTTCCAAGATTTGGAGTCCCTAGGGTGGTGATAAGTGATGGGGGATCACACTTCATCGACAAACGCTTTGAGAATTATCTAGCAAAACATGGAATCCGTCACAACGTTGCTACCCCATATCATCCTCAGACAAGTGGCCAAGCAGAGACTTCCAACAAGCAAATCAAGAACATTCTTCAGAAAACAGTAAATGAGATGGGAACAGCATGGAAGGAAAAGTTACCCGATGCACTCTGGGCATACCGGACAGCATACAAGACCCCAATTGGAATGACCCCATACCAATTGGTGTATGGGAAGACTTGCCACTTGCCTGTTGAACTAGAGTTCAAAGCACACTGGGCCATAAGAAGATGGAATATGGACCTAGATGTTACTGGAGATCATAAAAGAATGCAACTATCAGAATTGGACGAATGGCGAGAGAAAGCATATCACAATTCGAAGATCTACAAAGAAAGAGTCAAAAGATGGCATGACAAGAGGATTAAGAAGAAGGAGTTCTCACCCGGAGATAAGGTATTACTTTTTAATTCCAGGGTGAAGCTTTTCGGGCATGGAAAACTCCGGAGTAAATGGGAAGGACCATACAAGGTAGTCAATTCATCATCCCACGGAGCTATTACACTTCAAAACGACGAAGGAAACAAGTATGGGGGAATCCCCCCGACATGGTAAATGCACTTCGATTGCCCCACTCCACGATTCAGGTACATACTCTGCACGCTTTATTTACATATATACAAATACATATTGGGCTATGTAGAATATTGTTCCTAACATGATAATTTAAAAAGACAAAAATATTTTTAATCATGATCAATCTCACTCTGTGATATTTCTGAAAACCTGCATTTATTGAAAATCATTTTAAAAACCATGTGTTACTCAAGTCATTGTGGAATATGAGATGGTAGAATATGAGTATCTTATTCTTGAAATCTTTGTCGCTTGGAGATTTTCTTTTCAAAAACTTCAAAAATATAGCTACCATCCTCAATATTTTATATGCCTGATAAACCTAAAAATATTAATTTGCTTTGTATTGAGTTTGTGCAAAACGAGTTAGACCCTTGTTGAGAGATTTATCATGCTCCCAAGATCAAGACATTTTTATTCAGAAAGATTCACTCTTCCGAAGTATTATTGCATTAGAGGCATGGGCTATGCAAAAATATATTTCGAGGAAATAAAAAGGAGCAAGTGCTCGACAACCTCGCAGAAAAATGGACAAGTGTCCGGAAGTAGAATTAGGGGTACCTCAGTATCCACCTGAAAAAAAATGAGATGATAAAAATATATATGGTAAAAAGAAAATGATAGCCCATGGTCCCTCTAATAAGCAATATGCCAGTAAGAGTTGACAAGTTTTAATTTTCAAAGTCTTTGATCTAAGAGTATGGCATTCCTCTCCTCGGATCCCGTTTTGACCCAGGCAATATATGCAAAGTAAGTATGCTTGAGAATTTCTACAAATTAAAACAGCCTCAGTGAGATATACAAAAGATAAATGAGTGATCTGAGAGCCCCTATGAGGATAAAGGTATGCTAAGTTTTCTATTCAAAAATATATAAAAACTCCAAGTGACAGGGTTGAGAAGAAGAAAGGATCTCTACTTCAACCATATATTTCCCTGACTACAGTGCACAATGGACATTCACAACACCCTGCAGGTATAAAAAGAATGCTTTACAATGTTTCAACCCCAGTTATTTTTCTGAACCATCCTTTTCTCGAGGACGAGTAAAAGCCTAAGTATGGGGGTGTTTGTTGACAGTTCTTAAGTATCAATTTTAATTATCCAATAAATAAGGAAAAGGACCTATATGCAAGCAACACCTAGAATTAGGGTTTGATCTGACAGAATTCCACGAGTTTTGTTGTTTATCTGTTTCTGCAGGGGGTTATCAGGAAATACAAAGGAAAGGCCCACACGTCGGAATTACATAGAGATATTAACGTGTTCACCGATTTTCTATCATCTAGAAGACTCCAGAAGCCACGGGATCGAACGGGAGGCCGAACGGGCCCGGGACCAGGGCGCCCGCCTTGGACCCTGGGGCGCTCGCCCTAGGTCTGCAACCAATCAGGATGAGTCTCGCGGATTATGCCCCACCGACCTAAAGGATCAAGGAAAACCGTGCGATTAATGTCGGTTTGATCCGACGGCCCAGGTTCACTTGAAGGGACTATATAAGCAGGACCCCTGGCCCCTGGAGAGGAGAATCCAAGTCCATTATTTTCATATTTTTCAGAGAGGATTCAGAGAGAGAGGTTCCCTTAGGGTTCCCACCTCATTAGGGCTTAACATCCAATGTGAGATTAGACTTAGTTCTTCTAGATTGAGAGAGATAGAGTGGAGGTATAGATCGAAGGAAGCCCGGCCTGTCGGTGACTACTTCGAGGTTGTACCGGCAGGATCAAGTTCTCCTAACCCGAGGCTTGCTCCTAGGATTCTTCAGTATTTCGACTTCTAAATTCTAGTAAGTTCTTTGTTTTATTGTTCTTTGGTTTATGAGTTTACTTTAATCTCTTCGCGTAGAGTTTAGAGTAATCATCTCTAGCGTAAACGAGGTGTTTGGGCTAGGATACTCATAGATATCCCCTGTCTAGCCGGACCGTGGTAGTAGCGAGGAACATGACATTTCCGTAGCTACCTTTGTATTCCATATCCCGTTAGCAGGATCGATAGGGTCTATAGGTGCGGGTCGAACATCCTTTGAGGTGTCTAGATTTCGTGAGCCTCCCCAATAGAGAAGTAGATCATCCTTACCAAGGTTAGAATGAGAGTGCAGTTGCAGTCTTCTCTATACATCGCTCACATCAAATCACAGTGGTTGTAGCCTAAAGGTTAGTAGTAATAGATTTGGTTAGTCAGATGCACGCTTTCTCCTAGTGGTAAAAAAAAATAAATACGATACTCTGGATAACATCCCGGGTGAAGTGCTCACCGATATCCGTGCGCTTGCGGATCATTTCCTAATTGCGTTACCAAATATCAACAGGCGCCGGAGCAGGTCGAGGCGGCCCCGGGCGGTACCAGGCTCGACGGGTCTGGAAGCGGTGGGCCAGAATCAGGGTCGACCACGAGGACCCCGGAGTCCGTCAAGACTGGTAAGGCCGAAACATCCGTCCGCGATGTGAGGCAGATGGATGTTAGAAAGACGAAAGAGGTGGTGGAGGGCCCGCAAGATGCGGGGAAAGAGGAGGAGCAGTCGGAGCTGCAAATAGAGCGGGAGAAGCCGCCACTGGAGCGGCAGCCGGGAGCGGAGTGGGGTGAGCTAGATCAGCCGGTGGGTGAGGCGGAACGGGAGGTGGCCATGCTACTGCTCGACATGCAGGCAGAGGCACCGGCTGACCAGAGGCTAGTCCCGCCCCAAGGGTTGATGTGGCAGAATCGCCTAATCTAATGCCCTCCCAAGAGTACTTGTCTTCCATTAGACACTAAGTACCCAAGGGAGAACACTAAACTAAGTGACTCCGTCGAGCACACCGCAAGGGAGAACTCGAAGATCCACATTTTTACATCAGGATCACAAATGAGAGGGTAAAGCTTACAACATCCTTACCATTTCTTACATCACTTTTAATACAACATTAGAGCAATTCATTATGTAGTTAACAGCGGAATATAAAACATTATCAGAGTTCAACGGAAATGAAACCATTAAATGATAAGTTGACCTAAACATGAAGAGCGTTTAAATGTATGAAATGATAATAGATTAATAGTATTTCCCTTGTAAAACTTTTAGTGAGAGTTTTAATAAATAAAGTCTACTCCGCATCGTAAAGGAAATCCTCGCTGAGCCCACCAGGAGGTTTCCACACACAAATGTCAGCTCATCAGCTCCTGCCACTTGCAACAGGGTAGAACAAACCCTGAGTACTCAATTGTACTCCGCAAGACTTACCCGTCAGGGGGAAAATAAAAAGACTCCAAGGATTATGCAAGGCTTTTCAGCTTGTGGGTTTCTAGTTGCGAGAAGCAGCACTAATAGTGTGTCCTTAATTTCTTACTTTTGATAGCCGTATTTTATTTCATATCAAACCTTCTATGTAAGCACCTATTCTATAATCAAGCAGGGTTGAACAAAAGAAACCATTTCTTTATCTTTCAACTGCCAGTTCTTACTACGATGCCAGAGCGTAGTCAAGCCGTACCGTCATGTAGAAACGGCGATTCGCGAATCAATATGCCCAGCTGGGTGCCCCGAAAACACACGCCTCGCTTGTACCCCGGGCACAAGAAAGACCAACCCGTTCCACTCCTGTCAAGGGGTCCAAGTCCCCGCCCAAGCTCGGACTCTAAGCCCCCAACACTGCAGGCCCGGCCTCAGTATGGTGCTTAGACCTCCTCAACCCAATATATATATAACCACCCTAAAAAGCCGGTCCGGAAAGAGCCGGAACCCACGACAGGAGAGAAACAAGCCTTCCTAGCCCCCATCCGCTAGTATATGCTCAGGACAATAAATCTGTGACTTGACCAGGGTCCAATGCAACGAACGGTCCTTAATTGACACAGGCGGAACAAATGCAACCAGAGCCCCGCTCTGTTGCCCAACCAGGTCCAAGTCCATCCACCCCGTTCCGCCCGGTCTCCAATTATCCATATACCTTTATATTTCATGTGATAGCAACATGATAAAAGTAACAATATTATAAGTCCTATCTCTCGCGAGTGACAGGAAATCACTCGACTTCTACCGGAGTCCTGTAGCATAGCAATCTACACGATCCTGACATACTAGTAAGACTCATGGGATCAGGATATTTATATGCAAGTGGGTTTCATTCAACTCCTTTAAACTTAATGCACAAGCATAAAATAAAGTGCAGAATAATAGGGATTATGCACCAGGCTTGCCTGGGTAAGATAACCAAGTTAGCATTCCACCATGGAGACACGATCATCAAGACACCACCTTTCTGCTACTCCAACCGACTCCACGATCCATCGTCGCCCCTATAAGGATATATGCAGATGCAATGTAGGGACATGAATAAACAAAGGAAAATCGCAACGCTTAAAGCACGATTTCGTTTTCTAAGCTAATGGCTAACTCTAATGGCTAACGCACTAGCCTGGTAACCCCTGTCGACGAGTATAGCGTCATTTCCTGGCACACGTTTTAGCTACCCGGACCCAAAACGTTGCTTTATCCATTTTATCGATTAATATATATTCGAACTAGGCTCATTAGCTATCCTAGCAAACTAAGTATTTTGGAGCTATAAAAATTACGGAGAGCAGATAATGACCTTAGGAGTTTACTGTAAAATTTACGGAGCCAACACTTTTACCAATTTAACATTTATACTCTAATTAGGGCTCATTAACTAATTCTGCAATTTAATCATTCGGAATCTACCACGATGGCAGAGAGCATGTAACAACCTTATGAAGCTACCATAAACTTTTCAAAGTTAACACTATCATTATTTTGCCATGAAAATTTCTACAAGTTTACATTCAATAATTTTGAGCGTCTCAAAATAATTAGAACAAGCCTAGAAATATTATGAACTGTGTGAACCAATTATACCCTTAGGTAGATCATGATTTTAGGACTCTAACAAAGTTTGTTTCACAATTTTCGGACTCCTACAAAATTCTATTTTAATTCTACAAGTGTAGCTTAGAACTATATTAGGAATCATCTAAGAATGCAAAACGGGCCGGCGATCACCAAACCTGCCCAGCGGCCCAACGCAGCCCACGCGAAGGCGTGACCGTGCGCGGCCATCCGGCCCAGCAGGCGGCCCAGGGCGGGGAGCCCGCGCACGTGCGATGCGGTTTTTGCAAAAGAGACCCCGGCTTATCGGATTAGTACCCGGCACTATGCACACTATTGCAACAGAGACGCGCTTCACATCCAGAACCCTGCGAGAGTTCTTCTTCGCAAAGGGGATGCCCCTAGATGGCGTGCGCCGTGGCGCGACGCGCGAGCGACGGCCAGCGCCACCGCTGCGGCGTTGCCGGCCGGGAAGGGCTCGACAGTGAGCGTGCCCGGGTCGGCGGCCTACTCCTCCTACAGACGCACACAAAGAGGGCAGAGGCACGGGGCGCGGCACGCCATGACAGGGTTAGCCACAGCAGCGGCCATGGCTATCCGGTTCACGGTGGTGGCGCGGGCGTTCCAGCGAGTGAGGGGGACGAAGGGGGAAAAGAGGTGGTGCGCGAGTACCACAGGCATACCGCGGGTGCCGCCTAGGTGCTAGTGGGATCGGGGAAGGTCGTGGTGGCCCTGCCCACGCGCGAGTGGACGGAACGGCGGAGCCTCGGGACGGACATGGTCGCGTCACCACATCGACGACGGGCGCCCTGGCAAGCTGGCACAAGCACCCGATAGCGGAGGTCAAGGTGAGTCCCGAGGTACAAGCAATCGAACCAAAACGTGCCTTACCCCAACCTTACCGGTATGGCGGCGCACTTGGCCGGTGGCGGCCAAATCGCCAAATTGGCGGTCGATGGAGCTTAGCTAGGATTGAGGGCAACGTGGCGGCTAGGCAACCCCTCAAGCCGGCTTCAGGAGAGGGGAATTGTGCTGCGAAGCTCGGGCTCGACGAGTAGGAGGGCATAAAGGGGGCGGCGGCTCTGCGCCTGGCGCAGCCGTGAAGAGAGCGCGCGAGGGACCGAGTAGATGGAGATGGCGGCTCCGATGGTAGGGGTTAAAGTGAGCACATGCATAGAGGACGAGACAAGGAGGTTGGGCGGGACACGCTTGACCTGGCGTGGCCAGGTCCGAGCGGGCTCACCGACGTCCGCACGCAGAGACGGGGCGAGGCAGAGAGATGACAAGGTCGCGACTGTGGCCGAGTCAATGAGGCAGCGGCGACACAGGATGATACGACAAGGTGGCAGCTGCGCCGTCAGCCTGCCCCGCGGTCGGTTTGGCCTGATGCGCGGCACGTCGCGGTCGGCCGCACACGTCGCGGTCGGCCGCACACGTCGCGGTGACCCCGAATAGGAGGCCGGCCGGCACAACCGTGACGCGCACGAAACTTAAAGCAGTGCAAAGCCTGTCTAACAGCGCGATTGAGGCTCAACCCAAAACAGCAGCAAGAAGTGGACACGAACAACTATCTAACGTAGTCCAAGACACAGCCAGAGAGTGACCCAAGAAGGAGATAGAGAGGTGCCAAGATGCGTTTGCTAAGCGGAACGTCGGTTCACGAACAGGGCGTCAACCCGCGATTCACAGCGCGTTCAAGCGAAAAAAAGGCAATTTCTAAGGCAAGCAACACGACGTCCACCCAACTACCACCGACACCATGCTCAGGTGCTAAGCTCGAAGCAACCAATTAAGCAAAACGTGGCGGTACTGCTTAGGCATTTAGGTTGGAGATTAAACGCCCAAAATGGCATTGCCAACACTTCTCTCAATCATAGCCGAGATCTAGGGTTTAGTTAGAATTGAGTTTCGAGATCAATTTTCAGAGCTTGCAAAATACTAGTTAACGATATTTATTTTTAAAATGACAATTGTATTTTTCATCTACACAACTTGCGCATAAATTTTTACTTAAGCGCAAAGCTCAAGTTATGTTTTATTTTTGTTATAAAAATTGTTTTTCAAGCCAAATAATTAAAACAACCTATTGTTCTATTTTACTAAGTAAGGTCTCATGAGTATGTTTTTCAAGTAACCAATTAACCGACATTATCCTTTTGTCATTTATGCGAGGTAAAAGATTTTAAAACCCGAGAACTCGTTTACTTATTTTCTTTTAGCTTTTAAGCGAGGTGTTAAGCGGATCGTAACACCAGGGGTGTTACAGTTGACTCCGGCTATGATCGATGTCACCTTCGATGACCCCCCTTTCGACAAGGGGAAGCAGAAGGCAGACGTCAAGATGGTTGATGCCCCGGATTGGCCCGGGACTTTTGTAGCGCCAAAGGATGACATGGCGGAGGCGTCTGCCAAGTGGCCCGATTTTGTGGAGCTGGCGCTTGTGCGGGCGGAGGAGGAGCTCCCGCGCTGGGGTCGGTCGACCCTTGAGTTCTAGGATGCGGCTAACCCCAACGCCGAGCCCTTCTTCGCCCTCGACGATAGGGATGAAGTGCAGCACTGGGAATACGTCGAGGGACTCCGCAAGCATTCTATGCAATCCCTACGGATGGTCGCGGATACCTTGGTGCGGCAGATGTCGGAGGCCTTTGAGGTGAGCCGTGTTTGTTATTTTATTTGGCTCGTACCCCCTTTTTGCCTTGGTTCTGACTTTGAGTTTGGCCGTGGTCAGGAGCTCAAGGAGCGATCGCGCCGCAAGTCGTTATTCATCCGCCACGAGAGTGGTGTGTGGGCGGCACTTCCGCGCCAACGGGCTCTGGTCGAGGAGGCCAACCAGCGGCTATCCAAGAAGAGCACCGAGGCGGATGAGCTTCGTGTTGTCACTATGGCGCTTAAGGAAGAGGCGGCACAGGCATGGGATACTGTGGTCAAAACCCTAGAGGACGTGGCCAAGGCTCGAGAGGAAGCGGCCAAGGCTCGTGAGGATCTTGCGCCGTTGTTAGCGCGCGTGAAGGAGCTCGAGGAGGACGTCGCTCTTGTCAGCAGCCAGAGTGATGCCCTCAACGTCCAGATCGGGCTGGTGTCTGCTCACATTGGGGACCTGAAGAACGAGGTCACGACATTGAAGGGAACCATCAGAGAGAGGGACAAGACTCTCTCGGGCACCGGTCGAGAGATCAAGACGTTGAGGGCGACTGTCCACGACAAGGACGAGGCTCTTCAGGCGGCGGAGAAGGCACGTGATGAGTTGCGCGATGAGATCGTGGGTTGGCAGACCCATGCTGAGGGTAAGCCTTTGCCGAGCTTTGACCTTGACTTTGGGCTCCCGTGTTTTTGCTGACTTGGTCTTTGTGTTTTAGAGCTGAAGAAGCAGTAGCGTGTGGCCTAGGTGACGACTACCTCGTTTCAAACCCTCCTCGAGGCCGAGGCCGGGCGGAATCAACTACTCCAGGGCGCGATCACCTCGGTGCGCGATGGCATGGGGTCGAGCCCGATGCAGATACCGAGAAGGATGTGCCAGGGAACTTGTTTGTACGTCGGATGACGGCGCTGGGTTGCCTTGTCCGCGAGAAGATTCGAGGCGGGCTGCATCATGACGTGAAGAGGGCTATGGCGGTCATCCGGTCTGGGTTCGAGTATGACATGAGCCTTGATGTGGATGGCTTCATCTCGGACTCGGACAGGACTGAAGAGGAGAACAAGGCGGCTTGCCTGGGATTGATCAAGGCTGCGGAAGAGCCCAGGGGTCGACTTGCGAGGCTGTTTGAAGACAAGGTGCTCCCGCCTGCCGACGATGAGGGCCTGTGAGCCAATCCTGGGCATGAAGGCCCATGTAATAAGTTAGTTAGCATTCGTGACTTGCATCGTCGTGGCCCCAGGGGCCTTGAAACATCTAGAGTAGATATGTACTAAATGTCATTTTTTGTTCGAGTATTTTGTTCCCTTTTCGTTCGGATCACGTTCTTATATGATCTTCTTGGCGCGCAGTCGCACCCCTTGGCGTGGGGTGCGAGTGGAGATACCGTAGCCCAGAGGCGTAGGTGGTCTCATGGCTCGACTGCACCTCGTCCTTAGGATGACCTTGCGGCCTCGTCGATCATATAAGAACTCGAATCAAAGTATATAGGGACGTCAGACGTCAATTTTTTGAGATCGTATGCTTTTACAAGGTCTTCTTAGCACGCGGTTGCACCCCTTGGCGCAGGGGAGTGAGTGGAGGTGCCATAGCCCTGAGGCATAGGCGATCTCACGGCTCAACAACCCTTGAACCTTAGGGTGCTCTCGCGGCCTTGTTGACTATGTAAAAGTTTTTTGAAAAATGCAAGCTAAAATGTGAGCTTTTTAGGGACATTGGGGGTTTCCCCCTTTTCAGCCCCCGAGGGAGGGTTGACCCTGAGAAAATAGGGTCGAGCGTACCTATTTTTTATGAAAAAATGATTTGAACGTGTACTCTTTATTTATTCACGTGAGCGATGACAAAGGTACAAAGCCTTGAGGCTCTAGGGGTAAAAGCGATGTAGCTATTCGATGTTCCACGCGTTGGTGAAGATTTCGCCCTTTTCATTTGATAGCTTGTAGGTGCCGGGCTTCAACACCTCCGCGATGATGTACGGTCCTTCCCATGGCAGAGAAAGCTTATGTCATCCCTTGTTGCTTTGGCTTCGTCGGAGCACCAGGTCACCGACGTTGAGGTCTCGACTGCGTACGTGCTTGTCGTGGTAGCGTCGGAGATTCTGCTGATACCTTGCCGAGTGCAATAGAGCTATATCATGAGCTTCCTCGAGCTGGTCGAGGGCGTTTGCTCTTGCGACATCGTTGCTTTGCTCGTTGTAGGCTTTTAGCCTTGGGGATCCATACTCTAGGTCGGTTGGAAGCACGACCTTGGCCCCATATACTAAGAAAAATGGAGTGAACCCCGTGGCTCGACTCGGCATTGTTCTTAGGCTCCACAGGACCGAGGGGAGCTTGGCAACCCATTTCTTGCCATGTTTGTTCATCTGTCGAAGATTCTCAGCTTTAGGCCTTGTAAAACCATGCCATTGGCACGCTCTACTTGGCCGTTTGTCTTTGGATGAGCTATGGCTGACCAGAGCACACGGATGTGGTGGCTGTCGTAGAAATCCAAGAACTTCTTGCCGGTGAACTAGGTGCCGTTGTCCGTGATGATGCAGTTAGGTACCCCCAAAGCGATGGATGATGTTGGTGAAGAACAGCGCGACTTGCTCCAATCT
The DNA here is from genome assembly GCA_038087645.1 of Saccharum hybrid cultivar R570. Lineage (NCBI taxonomy): Eukaryota > Viridiplantae > Streptophyta > Magnoliopsida > Poales > Poaceae > Saccharum > Saccharum hybrid cultivar. Next base: position 12,633,866 of record JAQSUU010000602.1, read on the forward strand.
AACGTTAGTAATGGGACGGGCCTCGATCCACTTGGAAAACTTGTCAACAATGACGAGCAAGTGGGTGAAGCCCCCGGTTGTTCTCTTAAGGGGTCTGACCAAGTCGAGCCCCCAAACGATGAACAGCTATGTAATGGGAATGGTTTGCAGGGCGTGAGCCGGGAGATGGGTTTGCCTTGCGTAGTACTGGCATCCTTTACAGGAGCGTACTAGCTTGATAGCGTCGGAGACTGCAGTTGGCCAATAGAAACCTTGTTAGAATGTGTTTTCGACGAGGGTTCGAGGTGCCGTGTGATGACCACAAGCCCCTGAGTGTAAGTCCTTGAGCAAGTTCTTACCTTCCTCGTTTGTGATACAACATTGTAGGATGCCCGTAGGGCTACGTCAATAAAGCTCCTTGTCGTCGTCGTATGTCTCAAAGGTCTTGGCCTGGCGAGTGACCCGTCGAGCCTTAGTCTTATCCGAGGGGAGTTGCCCTTGGGTGAGACAGTCGAGGTACGAAGTGCGCCAGTCGGGCTCGAGGTCGGCTAGTAGGGTCGAGCCTTCCGTCTGCATGACGTCGGTCCCGGTCGAGGGGGCTTCCGCCTCAGGTGGGGGATTGAGTAATGGACTATCGGGCCCCTCAGTCATCCCGGTGTCGATAGAAGGTTGGTGAAGATCCCTCGAGAAAACATCGGGTGGAACTATGGCTCAGTTAGACGCGATTTTCGTGAGTTCGGCGGTAGCCTCATTATATTTGTGCGCGACGTGGTTGAGCTCGAGGCCGTGGAATTTGTCCTCAAGGTGCCGCACCTCGTTGTAGTAAGCTTCCATCTTGGGGTCGTGGCAGCTTGAGTCCTTCATGACCTGCTTGATCACGAGCTGGGAATCACCACGAACGTCGAGGTGTCGGACCCCGAGTTCGATGGCGATGCGCAAGCCGTTAACGAGAGCCTCATGCTCAGCTACATTTTTAGAGGCAGCGAAATGGAGTCGGATCACGTAGCGCATGTGAACTCCGAGGGGCAAGATGAAGAGTAGGCCCGCGCCCGCTGTCATCAATGACCCATCGAAGTACATGGTCCATATCTCGGCCTGAATCTGAGCGGGAGGTAGCTCGGTATCAGTCCATTCCGCCAGAAATTTTGCCAAAACTTGGGATTTAATTGCTTTGCGCAGCGCGTAAGAGAGGGTCTCGCCCATGAGCTCGACCGCCCACTTAGCTATCCCTCCCGAGGCCTCCCGGCTCTGGACTATCTCCCCCAGACGGAAAGAAGAGACCACGGTTACAGGGTGGCCCTCGAAGTAGTGCCAGAGCTTGCACCGCGTCAACACGATGGCGTATAGCAGTTTCTGAATTTGTGGATAGCGAACCTTGGTTTCTGAGAGTAACTCACTAATGAAGTAGACTGGCCTCTAAACAGGCAGGGCATGTCCTTCCTTCGCCCTCTCGACGACTACGGCCGCGCTGACCACTTGAGTCGTTGTGGCAACGTAGAGTAAGAGGGGTTCCCCCGTGGCCGGAGGGACAAGGATCGGAGGATTGGACAGCGTTACCTTAAGTTTGGTGAGAGCTTCTTTGGCCTTGAGGGTCCACGAAAAGTGTTTCGACTTCTTTAGGAGATGGTACAGAGGGAGTGCCTTCTCACCGAGGTGCGAAATAAAGTGACTAAGGGCCGCGAGGCAGCCCGTTACCCTTTGCACGCCCTTCAGATCTCGGATGGGGCCCATCTGAGTGATCGCAGAGATTTTTCTGGGTTGGCCTCGATGCCACATGCGAAAACGATGAACCCTAGGAGCATGCCTCGAGGAACGCCGAAGATGCATTTCTCAGGGTTGAGCTTGATGTTCTTAGCCTTGAGGCATTTGAACGCAATGTCGAGGTCATCAACCAGGTTGTTGACCCTCTTGGATTTGACTACGATGTCATCAACGTAGGCCTCGATAGTTGGCCCAATGTGTTCCCCAAAAACGTGTTGCATGCATCGCTGGTACGTAGCCCACGCGTTCCGGAGAACGAAAGGCATAGTAACATAGCAATACATGCCGAACGGGGTGATTAATGAAGTCGTGAGCTAGTCAGACTCCTTCATTTTAATTTGGTGGTAGCCGAAATACGCATCTAGGAACGATAGGGTTTCACATCCCGTAGTAGAATCAATGATTTGATCAATGCGTGGCAAAGGAAAGGGAACTTTTGGACATGCTTTATTTAAACTAGTATAGTCTACACACATCCTCCATTTCCCACTCTTTTTCTTAACTAATACAGGATTAGCTAACCACTCGGGATGATGAACTTCCTTGATGAATCCGGCCTCTAAAAGTTTGTGGATCTCCTCACCAATGACCTTGCGCTTCTCCTGGTCGAAGCGGCGCAAGCGTTGGTTCACTGGTTTGGAGCCGACTCGGATCTCCAAGGCATGCTCGACGACCTCCCTGGGTATGCCCGGCATATCCGAGGGACTCCACGCGAATATGTCGACATTCGCGCGGAGAAAGTCGATGAGCACTGCTTCCTATTTGGGATCGAGGGTGGCGCTGACGTTCAACACCCTTCCGTCCGGGTTGGCGGGGTCGAGGGGTACGAGCTTGATGTCTCCTGTGGGTTCGAAGCTACCGGTGTGCCGTTTGGGGTCGGGGATCTCCTTGGCTAGACCGTCGAGGTCCGCGGCCAAGGTTGCCGACTCCAAGATGGCCTCTCCGTGCTCAACGCACTCCACGTCACACTCGTAGGCGTGCTCATAGGAGGGCCCGACGGTGATAACACCCTTAGGGCCCGACATCTTGAGCTTGAGGTAGGTGTAGTTGGGGACTGCCATGAACTTGGCATAGCAAGGACGTCCAAGGATGGCGTGGTAGGTCCCGTGGAAACCAACCACCTCGAAAGTGAGTGTCTCCTTCCTGAAGTTGGCAAGGGTACCGAAGCAGACGGGCAGGTCGATTCGCCCGACGAGCTCTGCTCGTTTTCCCGGCACGACTCCATGGAAACCCCCGACGCTGGGTCGGAGGTAGGTCCTCTTGATCCCCAGAAGGTCGAGGGTCTGGGTATAAATGATGTTGAGGCTGCTGCCCCCTTCCATGAGTACTTTAGTGAGGCGCGTTGATGAGGACATCACTCCTTCACATACACACATTGATCCACTGCTGGACATTCAAGGTCCAATCACTAGAGCTCGCGCGCGTTAATTAAATCTAGAGGTGAGCTCGTTCCTAAGTAACTCTTTATATAATTCTGAGAATAGATTGCTACCTAGTGATTATATTGTGCTTAGGTATGAAGGAAAAGTCCAGGAGACACATGGAGGAGGGCTTGGAGGCGTGGAGGACCAGCGAGGGCGCCCGGATAAAGATGGAGGACCAAACCAAGTTGAGTTCGAGTCTGCCTCACAGTTCAGGACCAGTTTGCCTTGAACTGGTCACCCAGGACGCGTCCGGACTCCGTTTTCAATGATCCATATATGGATGGAAAGCTTATTTGATAAGGAAGCCAACCCAAGTGGTCCCACATCAAAAGCTATTTGGAATCAACAGGAATCGTCAAAACAAGTCACCGTCCAGAATCTATCAGGACGCTGTGTCGCCATCTTTTGGGCCGTTTGGGCCTTGTAACGTGTCGGCACTCCCCAGGAACGTGAATAGGGGTCCTTGGACGTCCCTTAGGCTATATAATAAGTAGTCGCCGCCTACATTAGGTTTGAGTTTTGCTTAGATTATTCTGTTGACAATAGTTTCGCCGCCACTGTCGGTTTGTGAAACCCCAACTTTGTGAGATTAATCATTCATCTGCAATTTGGTTGTATTCCTTTGTGTTCTTGCGTGTGTTCTTGATTCGCAGGCAAGGACTTAGCCTTCTTGGCGAGGTCGACCGTGCAACGCTGTCACACCTCAAAATTTTTAATTTTGGGTTATGCTTAGAAAACACTAAATAAAATAAATAATTTAAATATTTTAATAAATTTATTAGATAAGTTAAGTTGCTGCTAATTTAAATATAGAAAATTTTGGTTTTAAACTTTTTCATATTAATTTGATAATGTGGTGTTTGTGTGATGTTTGTCTTTGGTGTTGGTGAGTGCTATTATTTTCAAAATATCATAGGATGACGTTTACTTTTCATCGGAAAACTTTTTGGTATTTTCTGGATTTAAAATTTTCAATTTCCGTGAGCTTAATCTTTTTCCTTGATCTCTTCATCTATCTTTTCATGAGCTCAAACTCATTTGGTTGAGTTCCTTATCTCTCCAAGAGTCTCCAGGATTTTTCCCGTGATATTTCTGAGCTCCGGACTATTTTCGCGGCTTAAAAGGTAATTCTAGATTTTCTGGAATTATTTTTATTCGTGGAATTAAAATAATCCCGAAATTAAGAAATTCCGAAAAGTTTCCAAACCCTACAACTATATATATGCCGGCGTAGCCCTCGACGCCCTGGTTCTAGAAGTACAACTCTTATCGCGAGCCGTCGCTCGTAGCTCCCTCTATCTCTCGCCGTATCTTATATGTACATATATATATATATATACGTGCATGCAAGTGCTTTGACGTGATCACAATCCAGGAAGCAAGCCAAAGTCACGTGTATACGTGTATATGAGCCAGACCTCTTTACGCAAGGCCCATATCTGTTAGCCTATATATATCTATAGCATGTTGAAGGCCGCATCTTTGCCCTAGCGGGTTCCAGCCGCCGCCGCTGTTGCCGCCGCTGCCGCTGTTGCCGTTCGCCGCCGCTGTTGCCGCCGCCGCCGCACACTTCGGATCTCACCGAGCTCGCAAACACACCGCCAGCGCTGTGAGCCCTAGCACCTTCCTGTGGTCTCCTTGTATCTGGCCGTTGTGAAGTAGTCCGCTTGCCGCCGTCGGTCGATTCTCGATCGTCGTTGTTCCCTTCGGCGCTCGGCAGCCTGACGTACGTGGTGTGCTCTGCTTTACCCAGATGATGCCGATCCATCCGTTGCACTGCGTCGAAGTTCTTGTGATGCACCAGCTGCGGATCATCGCCCTTGGTGTCTGCCCCAGGACCTGTTAATGGAGATTCAGATTACAATGTCCAACCAAGATTGGGGTGTTGTGCATGGCCTGAGCACGATCGAATGTCAAAAGAGAGTATATACTGCACTGCCTGGGCGTCCCTTCGCAGCTTATTTCGGATGGTTCCACGGCTGCCGTGCTTCCTAGGAGACCAGGCCGGGGGGCAGGTTCCGGCTCACCGATCCCATGCGATGTACGACCGATGGAGATGGATCTCTGCCGTGTTCTGCCTCGGGTTAGGGCGAAGCAGTACAAGGCTGGCCTCGGCGTTCTGGAAGATGACATATTTGAAGTCGATCAGCCAAAGGACCTGTTCCTCTACTGCTACTACGGGGGGATGATTTACATTGGGCTCAAGAAGTTTCCTAAAGCTTTGAAGCTTCTTCACAATGCTGTTAATGCCCCAATGTCGATGTTGAACGCGTTTGCTGTAGAAGCTTACAAGAAGTATGTCCTAGTTTCACTCATTGTGAATAGACAGCAGCTACCTCTACTGCCGCCGTCCGTGTTTCATCCAGAGCCGTCTGCCGAAGCCACCGCGGACGCCATCTGCTGCCCTCGCTTTGCCTCGATTCGCAGCGCCATCGAGCCCTAGCTCCGTCCGATGCCGTGGCGACCCTCCGCTTGAAGTTTATCCGATCTCGCCGAGCAGAGCCATCTATCACCAGCATGCAAGCAAATGACAACGTCCATGATCAATGGTCAGCCTAGTTTCCTTGCCCCATTACTATCTTGGTTGTAAATACTGTTAACGTCATGCCTGCATTGTTTAGATGTAATCCACGACGTAGCGTAGTAGCAGTGAATATCACGACACATGTTTAATTATTTTCTTTGCACAGATAAAGTTTAACTTGCTTAATATATAAATTACGTGACAATACTTTATCAAATAAAATATGATTAGCTTTAACTCAATTAATATTACTGGTTGTTGATTATAATTTGTTTAGTTTAAATGTAAAACATGAGATGGTTTGATTGATTAGTGCTTGTATATGTGTCAGATTATATAAATTATAAATATTTGATTAGAATAATTAATGTTTATGCCATGTTCCTTTAAATTTAAAATAACATAGGTTCATGCATCGGCATTTTTTTGAAATGTTAACTTGATTAATATTCACATTAATATGTTTTTATTTATAAATTGTTCAGTAGATGCAAGTTGTGGTCACTTAGTTTGTCCAATAACAGAACCGCCCGTCCATCTGGTTGCCCAGTTTTGCTTAACTAGCTTGTTGACATCATCATTATGTCACACTCACTTTATTGCCGTTTTCCTTTAGAAAAACAAATCCCGAAATACAATAGAAATACTTATACACATACAATCCTGTTTAGGCTATATCTTCCACGTTTTAACTCCGATTTGACCCGTTCAAGTTCCGTTAGGTTTGTATTTGCAAGCCCTATATGTTAGTGTAGCTGTACAATAGGTTTGAAAAGTTTAATTTTTGAGTTTATATTAAAATAATTATTTATCTATAGGAAATCTTAGAAAATTCATAACTTTCACGTTTTAAATCCCAATTTCGTGATCTTTACGTCTGTGTGATCGTAGTAATGTGTAGAAGAGTTTTACAAACTTTTTATACTGTTTTGTTACTGTTGGTGTACTGTTTTAATTATGTCTCTTTGTTTGCTTCGTGTATGATTGCTCGGATGATTGTGTGTTGATGCTTGATGATCGAGTATAGACGGTGAGCAATTTCTTGACGATCAGAAGTATTATTTTAAGCCAGACCAGCAGTATCATCAGGAAAGCTTTGATCAAGGCAAGTATAACATGGGACCATCCTTGTTACCTATTCACTGAAATTATCATACATATGCATGTGTCTTCCTTGACAACCATAGAGATTATAACTTAGCTATTGATATCTTGTTTCCTTGTCACCTATGGGTTGTGCATTTGGGTAGCTATTGCTAGTGCTTAATTATGAACAATGATCTTGTAATTTGATTAATGGATTAAGCAATCAACCATTAAGATGATTTTATTACTGTTGAAAGGGGGCTAGAGCAAGGGGTTATATTGTTGCTCTGGTTACTCTCCGTAAGGACTTACCTGTAAGTGATAACCGGGATTGACAGTACAGCTGTGAGGGCTATATGGCTCTGGCTCTAGTTGTTCAAGAGACCTTTTCTAGCTTGTTAGTGGTTACCTTAAATGGCGTAAGAAAGGCTTGCCACGTTGGGTGTAGGGCGAGCCCCTGGCCTAGTGTGTATAGGCTGCGGTTGTTGTGCCATCGGGAAGGGGGGTTCTACATCTGCCTGCCGAGTGAATCTAATGGCCCTAACTTGTTAGACGAACTTTTGAATGGCTTTATATGGTTTTCAGTGTTTTGGGAGTAATTAACCCATGCATTTGGAAATCATGACTCGCAGTGAAAGTGTACACCTCTGCGCAGAGTTTAATAAACTAGTATACTAGCCGTGCTCACGGATACGAGCGGCCTTGAGGATTCTTACAGAATAGTTGATCACCATTGTTATATCATGTTTAATTATTGTTGTTACTATTATGCTCATCTTAATGCTATTCATTATCCTCATTACAATTGATCATTGGTTCATTAATGGGAATTGGAATACCTTGATGCTACTCAATTGCTAATTATATGATGATTAAAAGCTAAACGCAGTCCAACAGTGTCTAGCCTTTTTGAGCCTCATGAACCCTGTGTTATATTTGTTGAGTTCGACATGGACTCACTCTTGCTATTCCCCCACACCTCAGTGTGTAGTGAGGTGCTGCTCATATGAAGGATAAAGAGGTAGTGGAGTTTCTAGAAGACTTTCAGAAGTGTTTGGCATACGGAGCCACCAGTCAGCCGTCCCTGAGAAGAATGGAGCCTGAAGTTTAGTCACCGTTCCGCGATACTCTGATGTAAGTGTTAATATAGCTATGTATACGTTATATAATAACATTGTTTCTGATACTTTTTCATTCTGGCATATGTGTGGACTTCCTGGGCACACATATGTTAGCCTGGTTTTGTTCTTTAGAAAACCGGGTGTGAAAAATGCCGGTCGATAACCAGAGGGGTCGTGGTGCTACGATTGCGGGGTTCAGAGCCGAGTTGTTCGGAAGCCGGATTGAATTGTGTCGTAACTCCACCAAATCGAGAGTTATCAGAACCTTTTGGAAGATCAGGAACCCTAGTTCACATCAATTGGTAATCAGAGCTTTAAGTATACCGTCAGGTTCAATTTTACCCTAGTTTAGTTTTATTTCGCCTTCGTCCTAGAGTCCACAGAAAAGCCAAAAAAAATATTGTTAGGTTTTTCCCCTATCCCAGAAACCACGTTTAGCCTTTTGCATAATTCTTTTCAGATTCTGTCGTGTTGAGTTTGTGTCCTGATCAAGGTCTTGTTGCTGGTTAGGTTGTGTTAGAGTCGAGTTCGTGTGTTTTCCCCATCGTTTCCTTCAAACCCTAGCCACCGTGACCACTTTTGTACGCATTATTCCAGTTTTGTCCTCTAATTCGGAGTCCAAACTTGAAACTGGTCCAGTTTGCCGGGGTTACAAAATTTTATTTTGGCCAAAAACGGGTCACAAGATCCTCTTTTCCTGGTCACAAGCTTTTCCTCAATTTTGGTCCCATCTTCTGACATTTCCATAGGCCACGCCTTTTACTGGTTTAAGCTCAAATTTTTTGTGGTTACTTCTTGTGTGCTCCTAAGTCAAGAAAAAATATCAAATTTTTTTTTAAAAAAGTCAAAAGTTCCAAAAAAACAACGACAGCCCAAAAAATAGAAAAATTGAGAGGGGCAAAAGAGGAACAATATTAGAGGAGCACATAGAGAAGATAGTTTGTTATAATTGTGGGCGTGTGCTATCTTGTGTTTATTTCTTATCACTCTTGCTATCCATCATACTTGTTTCTCTATTTTGTTATCACACATCTGGTATTTGGAACACGTTAGACCAGCAACGAGAGCAAGTATTTGGGACTATAATTCAGCATTACTTTCTGTTTTTGAATTGTGTTCCACTCACATATTTGGCCTGCCTGCCTTAACTCCACATACTTCTTCTAGACAGTATAAGTTTTGATCCCTGTAATCGCAGTGCTACGTCTTCATGGTATCCTTGACCTTGCTGGTAAGAACCTTGTAAGAGCTTGAGAAGGGGTCTCCTTTTGCTGCGATCTTGACAGGCACTACTCCACCTACATAGTAGATTATTAGGGATAACTTTCACTATTTGTTCCTATTTTGTGTCTACAATGCCAGGTGACGGTGAGGATACGGCTCCCAAAGACTGGTCGGAGTGCGTCAGCCAAGACCAACTACAATCTGTTGTAGATAATGCTCAAAGGGAGATGACTGAGGCAATAGCCAAGGCTGTCACCGACGCACTCATTGACCTCAAGGTCGGCAACACCCTTGAGAGATTGGACAAACGTTTGTCCGCACTAACCGATAGGGTAGCTGCCTTGCAAGTGCAGCTGCCACCTGACCAAGAAGTCCATGATGGCAACAACACCGGAGGACTCGAGGATGCAGTATATGACGCCGAGGGTAATGTTGATCAAGCCGCAACAAGACAAAATAGATTACGCCATCGTCTACGCACAAACGCCATAGGTATGGGTGGCGCTCAACACTTCAACCGCCACCAAGGTAATCGTAATCGTGCTCCCGATGATCCTTATGCTAAGGTTAAATTTAAAATACTCTCCTTTTCGGGCCATTATGATGCTGAGGGATACCTTGATTGGGAGATGATAGTCAAGCAAAAATTTAGTTCCCACCTAGTGCCTAAGGAACATAGGGTTAGACAAGCCACTAGTGAGTTTATAGATTTTGCTATCATTTGGTGGACTGGTTTAGCTGCAGACAATGCGACACCTAATACCTGGGAAGAGCTTAAGGTTGCTATGCGTGATAGATTTGTGCCACCATCATATCATAGAGACCTCCGTAAGAAATTGATGCGCTTAGAACAGGGAGATAAAGCTGTGTAGGATTACTATGGTGACCTTCAGAAAGGATTGATGCGTTGTGGCATAGTGGAGGGCCCCGAGGATTCTATTGTTCGTTTTTATTCGGGTTTGAGGCGTGAAATTCAGGACATAGTTGATTATAAGGAATTTAACACTCTCAACCAGTTATTTCAGTTTGCTATACTTGCAGAGAAGGAGTTGCAGGGGCGAGATTTGTAGGGCAAGAACAAGGTTGGCACCACATACACACCGCGATCTTCGGGGCTTCCTAAGGCATCTTCCTATCGGGTGCACCCAACCGCGAGCAAGGATAAGTCTTGAGTCAAATCGTCTTCTCCACGACCTTCCGGTTCAGGTAAAAATTTTGTGCAGGAACCTTCGAAGAGTGCATCCTCCGTCGCCTCAACGGGACGCACTCCTGGCGTTCAGTGCCACCGCTACCATGGATTTGGGCATATGTAGCGAGAGTGCCCTAGTCAGCGAGCATACATTGCTATAGACGATGGGTACATCAGCACCTTTGACATTGAAGATGATGAGGATCAAGAACAAGCTGTTCAGGAGGATGGCGAAGTCTTTGATAGCGATGACACGGCCGTCTACATGAATATCATTGTGCAGCGAGTGCTTAGCGCACAGGTACAACAACCTGAGAAGCTGCAACGCCACAATTTATTCTAGATTTTCTTCGTTATCAACAATCGACGAGCACGTGTCATCATTGATGGAGGTAGTTGCAATAACTTGGTGAGTACAGATTTGGTCAAGAAACTTGGCTTGACCACACGACCACACCCCCATCCGTACCATATTCAGCGGTTGAATGATTCAGGTAAAGCTAAGGTAACACAAACTTGCAGAGTCTCTTTTTCCATTGGTATCTATGTTGATTCTGTTGATTGTGATGTAGTACCTATGGAAGCTTGTTCACTTTTATTGGGTCGTCCTTGGGAATTTGATAAAGATGCTACACACTATGGTAGAAGTAATACATACACTTTTGTGCATAAAGGAAAGAAAGTTACTTTGGTTCCCTTGACCCCAGCTGAAATTGTACAACATGATAAAGCACGAACTGCTAGTTTGCATGAGGTTAAATCTGAAAATCAGCAAGTAGCAAATTCTATTTACCCACCTAAACAGGAGAAGTTAGCACCTAATGTTCAGGCTTAGAGAATTAAATTGAAGGGTGCTGTTATGCTTGCAAGAAAAAGTGACCTTGCTGAAATTTCTGATGACGATGTATGCTATACTTTGGTTTGCAAACAAGCCTTGTTTTCTCTTGATGATGATCTTAGCTCGGTACCGCCTGCTGTCACTAACCTTTTGCAGGAGTATGAGGACATTTTTCCAGCTGAGATACCCCCGGGGCTTCCACCTATGAGAGGGATAGAGCATCAAATTGATTTGATTCCGGGAGCATCATTGCCAAACCGCGCTGCTTATCGAACCAACCCCGAGGAGACTAAGGAAATTCAGCGGCAAGTCCAAGAGCTTTTGGACCGTGGGTACGTACGTGAAAGCCTTAGCCCTTGCGTCGTTCCTGTAATTTTGGTTCCTAAGAAAGATGGTTCTTGGCGTATGTGTGTTGATTGTAGAGCCATTAATAATATTACCATTAGATATCGTCATCCTATTCCTAGGCTTGATGACATGCTTGATGAATTATGTGGCTCTGTAATTTTCACAAAGATTGACTTGCGTAGTGGCTACCACCAAATTAGAATGAAACTTGGAGATGAATGGAAAACAGCTTTCAAAACTAAATTCGGATTGTATGAATGGTTAGTAATGCCTTTTGGGTTAACTAATGCACCTAGTACATTCATGCGCCTAATGAATGAGGTTTTAAGAGCTTTCATTGGTCGATTTGTGGTAGTTTACTTTGATGATATCTTAATTTATAGCAAGTCTTTGGATGAACATATGGATCACTTACGTGCTGTTTTTAATGCTTTACGCGAGGCACATTTATTTGGTAACCTTGAGAAGTGCATCTTTTGCACGGATCGAGTCTCTTTTCTTGGCTATGTTGTTACTCCACAGGAAATTGTGGTGGATGAGGCAAAGATTGAAGCCATTAAGAGCTGGCCGGTTCCCCAATCCATCGCACAGGTGAGGAGTTTTCTTGGTCTTGCAGGATTTTACCGCCGCTTCGTCAAGGATTTTAGCACCAGTGCTGCCCCTTTACACGAGTTGACAAAGAAGGGTGTGGTGTTTCATTGGGGAAGGGCACAAGAGGCATCCTTAGACACTTTGAAGGACAAGCTTACACACGCACCATTGCTGCAACTTCCAAATTTTGGTAAGACTTTTGAGCTAGAATGTGATGCTAGTGGAGTTGGCATTGGAGGTGTTTTGATGCAAGATGGTAAGCCCATTGCATACTTTAGTGAAAAATTGCATAGCCCTGTTTTGAATTACTCCACGTATGATAAGGAATTGTATGCTCTTGTACGTTCTTTAGAGACGTGGCGTCATTATTTGTGGCCTAAAGAGTTTGTTATTCATTCAAATCATGAATCTCTTAAGTATCTTCGTTCACAACACAATCTGAATTGTAGACATGCTAAGTGGGTTGAATTTATTGAATCTTTTCCTTATGTTTTCAAACACAAGAAAGGGGAGGATAATGTGATTGCAGATGCTTTGTCTAGGCGATACACTTTGCTGTCCCAACTTGAATGTAGAATTTTTGGACTTGAAACAATAAAAGAACAATATGTGCTTGATCCTGATTTTAAAGATGTGTTGCTCAATTGCAAAGGGGGACATTCATGGAACAAGTTTGTGGTCAATGATGGTTTTGTGTTTAGAGCTAACTGCCTACGCATTCTAGTAGGATCCGTTCGTCTTTTGTTGATGCAGGAAGCGCATGGAGGAGGGTTGATGGGACATTTTGGTGCTAAGAAGACGGAGGATGTTTTGGCCACACACTTCTTTTGGCCAAAGATGAAGAGAGATGTTGAGCAATTCGTGGAACGCTGTACCACATGTCAAAAAGCTAAGTCTCGCTTGAATCCACATGGTTTGTATATGCCTCTTCCTGTTCCTTTTATTCCTTGGGCAGATATTTCTATGGACTTTGTTTTGGGATTGCCTAAGACTAAGAAGGGGAGGGATAGCATTTTTGTTGTGGCAGATCGATTTTCTAAGATGGCACACTTTATATCATGTCATAAAAGTGATGATGCTATTCATATTGCTGACCTCTTTTTCAAAGAGATTGTTCGTTTGCATGGTATGCCTTCTACTATTATTTCAGATCGCGACGCTAAATTTCTGAGTCACTTTTGGCGCACTCTATGGAATAAGTTGGGTACAAAACTGTTGTTTTCTACAACTTGTCACCCACAAACCGATGGGCAAACAGAGGTAGTTAACGGCACTTTAGGTGCCATGTTGAGAGCTATTCTGAAGAAAAATTTGAAGATGTGGGAAGAATGTTTGCCTCATGTGGAGTTTGCTTACAATCGGGCAACACATTCTACCACCAAGGTAAGTCCTTTTCAGGTAGTGTATGGATTCAATCCCCATGCTCCAATTGATATTTTGCCTCTGCCTACTAGTGAGAGAATTCATGTTGATGCTAAGGAACGTGCTGATTTTATTTTGCAAATGCATGAAACAACTAAGCACAATATTGAAAAAATAACTGAAAAGTATAGAATTGCTGGTAGTAAAGGTAGACAAGAAATGAAGCTTGAACTAGGTGATTTGGTTTGGTTGCACTTGAGAAAGGATAGATTTCTAGATTTGAGAAAGTCTAAGTTGATGCCTAGAGCTGATGGTCCATTTAAAATTATTGAGAAGATTAATGATAATGCATATAAGCTTGAGTTACCCCCCGAATTTGGGGTTAGTTCCACCTTTAACATTTCAGATTTGAAGCCATACTGGGAAGACGAAGATGAGTTGGTGTCGAGGACGACTCCAATTCAAGAGGGGGAGGATGATGAGGACATCACTCCTTCACATACACACATTGATCCACTGCTGGACATTCAAGGTTCAATCACTAGAGCTCGCGCGCGTCAATTAAATTTAGAGGTGAGCTCGTTCCTAAGTAACTCTTTATATGATTCTAAGAATAGATTGCTACCTAATGATTATATTGTGCTTAGGTATGAAGGAGAGGTCAGGTCCAGGAGACACATGGAGGAGGGCTTGGAGGCGCGGAGGACCAGCGAGGGCGCCCGGATAAAGATGGAGGACCAAACCAAGTTGAGTTCGAGTCTGCCTCGCAGTTCAGGACCAGTCTGCCTTGAACTGGTCACCCAGGACGCGTCCGAACTCTGTTTTCGATGATCCATATATGGATGGAAAGCTTATTTGATAAGGAAGCCAATCCAAGTGGTCCCACATGAAAATCTGTTCGGAATCAACGGGAATCGTCAAAACAAGTCACCGTCCAGAATCTGTCAATGCGCTGTGTCGCCGTCTTTTGGGCCGTTTGGGCCTTATAACGTGTCGGCACTCTCCAGGGACGTGAATAGGGGTCCTTGGACATCCCTTAGGCTATATAATAAGTAGTCACCGCCTACATTAGGTTTGGGTTTTGCTTAGATTATTCTGTTGACAACAATTTCGCCGCTGATGTCGGTTTGTGAAACCCCAACTTTGTGAGATTAATCATTCATCTGCAATTTGGTTGCATTCCTTTGTGTTCTTACGTGTGTTCTTGATTCACAGGGAAGGACTTAGCCTTCTTGGCGAGGTCGACCGTGCAACGCCGGTCGATAACCAGAGGGGTCGTGGTGCTGCGATTGCGGGGTTCAGAGCCGAGTTGTTCGGAAGCCAGATCGAATTATGTCGTGACTCCACCAAATCAAGAGTTATCAGAACCTTTCGGAAGATCGGGAACCCTAGTTCACATCACGTGTGTTGGCGATGATGGGAACGACAATGAGCGGGTAGACTCTAGGATTGGGGATGTAGTCCGAATGGTCATCACGGTCGAAAGTGATGGCCATGTCGGACCAGTCAAGGAAGAGGGGGGTCGCCAAGTGCACGAAGAAAACCTCTCGACGCTCCCGCTTGCGTTGGCGCGCCAAGAGACACGTCGAGGGTCCCCCGTACATCATGAAGCAGTTATGGATCTCGGGAAACCCCTCGTCCTTGTCATCACCCTTTTCTTGATGCCTAAGCTTTCAAAGTACCTCCGCAACATGTGGCAGTCCTCAAGGTTGTGGTTCATGGGCCCCTTGTGATAGGGACACGATTCTTTAAGAATTTTATCAAAAATGCCCCCGCTAGGGGGTCCTCGAGGCATAGTTGGTGATGATGTCCATCAACTCGTTGGCAGTGGTGGGGGTGTTGTGGCCCAACTCTCGGACAAGCTCCTTGCAAGTGGTTCCAGAGAGGAAAGCCATGATGACGTCGGAGTCGGTGATGTTGGGAAGCTCGGTGCGTTGTTTGGAGAAATGCTGGATATAGTCACGGAGAGACTCGTCCGGCTTTTTTTTACAACTCGTGAGGTCCCAAGAGTTGCCGGGGCGCATGTAGGGTTCCCTTGAAGTTCCCTTCGAACACTCTCACCAAATCGTTCTAGTCGGGATCTGTCGAGGTGGGAGATCCTCGAGCCATGCTCGAGCGGTGTCCAATAGGAACAGGGGGAGTTGTCGGATGATGACTCGGTCATCAATGGCGCCGCCCAACTGACAAGCCAAGCGGAAGTTAGCGAGCCAAAGTTCGGGTTTGGTCTCGCCGTTGTACTTGGTGAGAGTCGATGGGGGGCGAAACCGGACTGGAAGCTGGGTGTTTCGAATGGTCTTGCTAAAGACTCGAGGGCCCGGTGGCTCAGGTGATGGACTACGATCCTCCAAGCTATCGTAACGCCCGCCCTGTGCTCGTGGTAACCTCGAGCTGCACCGTCACCACTTTTGCGCCTGCGGTGCTCGTTGATGTTGTCACGGGCATCTCGGGGCTCACGGTTGTCGACGATGCGTTCACGGACAGAGACAGCCTTGTTCCCTTGAGGTGCAGGCTCGGGATGGATCGAGGCCTCCCTTTCTTGCCGGGAGGGCTCCGTAGGTTGCTCCGAGGCAAGCCCGCGGTGCCTCGAGGCGGAACTCTCGGCCTGCTGCATGGCCGTAGTCTCGAGGAGACCTCGAATCTCATCACGGGCCCGACAGGCCTCAGGGGTAGATGGCTCGGGCATATTGCGTAAAAGCATGGCGGCGGCGACAACGTTCTGGCTGACACGGTTGAAAACTGGGGGTTCCCCACCCGGTCCCCAACGATGCGTCAATTGACGTCGCAAGCTCTCTCTCTCGAGCTCCTCCGCCATGTATGCGTGCCGCATGCTCCAGCTTGAGGGTCTGCTGAAGTAGACGCAGACGTTCTCACTCCTCGTCGAGCTTGGCCTGCAGTTCTTGAATCTGAACGAGTTGCGCTCCCTTGTCTGCTTCAAAAGGTTGGGGTCTGCCCCGTGCGCCAGGGTGCACTACGTGGGGTGGTGTGGCGTTCCCCCCTCCAGCGGCAGCCTCAGCATCCGAATCTGACACGATGGCCACGTCAATTTGGAAGCACTCGCATGTCGGATCGTAGCTGTCATCGGCAGAGTCGGAGTTGGGGGCACCAAAGTAGTAGTACGATGGATGCATGTGAGGTCGTCGATTAGTGGAGTCGTAGCAGCGAGAGGTGATCACACGGAGCTCCGTACCAGGGGTCTTCGTGGAGTCCAGGTACTCGGAAGCTGGCGTGGATGCCACGAGGTCAAGGGCAGAATGTAGATGGTGCCCGGGGAGCTCCTCGTAAGCGCTCATGCGGGTACTTATAGAGGAAGCATATGCTCGGGCAGCCGTGTTTAGCCCATGCGGGAGTGCCCACAGAGGCATCGTCCCTGGTGTTGGAGCAGTCGATCCTGAACCGGCTGGAGGTGGCGCCGCGCCGGACGGTGGGGTGATGGGATGCCCCGTCGACATCTTACCCTCAGCCAAGCTCATCCTACATAGGTCTTCAGCGAGGAAATATGTGTCAGTGTCCGGCTGAGGGGCACCAGATTGGGGAACACCGTCACCCCCCGCAAGGCGATGGTAGTGGCTGCACTGAGCACACCATCGCCTGGCTGCACGAGCCCGACGAGAGCGATGGTACCGGCACAACGCTCCCCCTAGCTGAGAGAGCTCGTGGTCGCCGTCGGTTGGGTGTCTGGGCAGGAGGAAGACCATGTCATAGCCGTAGTCGAGGGACATGAACTCCAAGCTCCCAAACCAGATCACCGTGGCCAATGAAAGTGGACATTCGGGGTCTGCCATACAGAAAAATGGTGGGAAAACGATGTTGACACGCAGCATCCCCTACCTGGCGTGCCAACTGTCGGTGTTCGGACCCGGGAGGGCCCTAAGCCAACGAGTGAATTTGTGTTGCGTGTTCCCTAATCTGGATGGTGATGCAAAGAGAATACACGAGAGTTATCCTGGTTCGGGCAAAGAAGGCCCTATGTCTAGCGGGGGGAGTATTGTATTTCTTTGCACCTAAGTGCTTGCATAGGGATTACAAGCTGTGAGGGAGTATATTGCTTGAGATGTTGATCTTTGAAGCGGGGAGATGTCTTGTGGTTTTGTTCTTCGTCCTCCTCTAGGAGAGTCCCATGCCTTCCCTTTTATAGGATCAAGTGAAGGCAGAGGAGTCGATAAAACCCTAGGGCGGTGCCTTAAAGGTGAAGGTTCGACGGGTGCTTGTGGGGGTTGCTGTAGCGACGTGCTCCAGGAATGGCCGACCATCCCCGGGGTACCATGGTGACGTTAGGGATGGGACAATGAAAGACCCTGGGTCCTGTGGCGAGCGGACGCGTAGGCATTGTTCTTTTGTTGACCGGTGATTGGTCGAGGCCGGGTCGAGACGTAGGCGAGGGGGGTTGACAAGGAATGGATAAGGCCGGCCCCCAGAAATCCTGGGATACGATGGTCGTCGTGTTGTGCCTCGAGGGGGGTATTGATGGTGGAACAGTATCCAGCATGGCGTGTATAGTGACAGGTTTTCACCGCCCATCCTGGGATGGGTAGTAAAAAGCAGGATTTGACACTGGTACTGCTTCCATGCTGGCGGTGCTGTAGCCACGTGGGTAGGAAGTGGTCGGCGGTCGCATTAAATGCTGCATTAAATGCCTTGACTTTTGTATGTAAGTAGGTGGGTGAGGAAGGGTCGGCCGACTCGACCCAGGGTTGACCGGCTCAACCTAGGGTCATGTGAGTCGGAGATTTCCCTGGGGTCGAGGCGTCCCGTCGAGCGGGCCTCGTGCGAGTCGGAACGCAGTCAAGGGTGCCCCGTGTTGGGCATTCTTAACGTCACTACCAAAAGTAGACTTAGTTTTCTAATTCTGATAACGGCGCCAAAAATGCCAAACCTATCCCTCATGCCACTTAAGCCAAGTTGTCATCCCCAGCATGACATGAGAGACGCGGTATTGAAATATGCATTTGCTCATCAAGATAAATAATAAAAGGGATCTGCAAGCGCACAGATTAATACCGATGTAGCATTTTAACCGGGAAGTATTCCAGGTATCGTTATTTATATTTTTACCACTGGGAAGGGATTTCTAAGTATCATGGTTGATAATGGAATGAGAATATGGAACTGAGTACACATCATTGCATGTATAACCGAGAGTATTTATCAATCTCTTTATACAGGTATAAATGTCACATTAAGTAAAGGTAAAGTGATAATGGTGACAAAGATAATTAATCTGATCAGCTAGCCACATATAATAATGATAAGCACCTCAACAGATATTCTAGCAAGTCATTAGCATGGAATTAGGATGAACTACAAAGATATTCCCTAAGTTATTATTAACTATAAAGTCTAGCATATCATAGTTAGTGCAATTATACTTGGCAATCATGGTGAGAAAAGACTATATCCATGCATAGTGAATATTAGCAAGGAAGATGAAGAACATAGCAATCACTCCCCTGTAATAGTGTTGCTCTGCCTGCCCTATACACGAGAGGGGGACTATATAAGAATCAACGAAGCTGTCACTATCGCGAACTACCCCACAATCCGGCATATAGGGTGCAATCGCAGATAAATACGGTATAGACACCACGTCTACACAATAGTTATCATTCACCCACTGTACACATGGATAAACGCTATACGATCCTAGGCATGTATATAATTCCAATCTAACTAAGCCAAGCATATAACTATGATAAACTAAGAACAATATAATTGCAAATATAATCAAGTAGAGCAAAGTCATAATCAATATATTGAAATAGAACAAAGTCATATTCATAATATTGAAGAACAATGATGAACAATTGAAGAACAAGAGAGGAATTACCAAGAATCCTCTTGACAGATCCGGGAACCAATCGAAGATTGACTCCTTCTAGTTCTAATCCTATGTAGCTATGCTAACTAGAGATCTAGTTGATGTGGTGGCTCTAGGGCTTGATCAGAGGCTCTCCTCCTGAATTAGGGTTTGAAGTATGAGACGAGGGCCTCCCTCCAGGGGCAGGGGCCTTGCTTATATAGCCCTTTCGGATGAATCTGGGCCGTCGGATCAAACCGACATTGATCGTGCGGTTTTCCTTGATCTTCTAGGTCGGTGGAGCATAATCCTCGAGGCGGAGCCTGATTGGCTGAGCCAGCAGGGCGGGCGCCCTAGGGACTAGGGCGGGCGCCCTGTCCCCGGCTCTGTTACGCCTCCCGTTCGTTCTCGTGGCTTCTGGACTCTTCTAGATGTAAGATAATTACGTGTTCGGTTAATATCCCGTCATTAATCCGACATGTGGGCCTTTCTTTCGTATTTCCTGATAACCCCCTGCAGAAATAGATAAACAGCAAAACTCGTGGAATTCTGTCAGATAAAACCCTAAGTCTAGGTGTTGGTTTCATTTGGATCCTTTTCTCTATTTATTTGATAGTTATAATTGATACTTAAGGACCGTCAACAAACTCCCCCAAGCTTACCTCTTGCTCGTCCCTGAGCAAGGAGAGACTCAGTAGTTGCTGAAATGCCTTTGAATTTTGACGGTACACATGCTTTCAAATAGAGTCTCATCTCTGAGTTAAAGTAAACTATCAAGACTTAAAACTTACTCATTATACCTTTCACCATGGGGCTTGCAACCGTCACCTTTGTCTTGAGCGGTTAAAAGATAGAACAGTCTAGTCAAGTGCCATGTCTCTTATTCTTGATCAGCTTTAGCTCTAGAGTTTTTTGCAGATTTTCAAATAAAACTCAGAGATTCCTTGTATGACTCTCTCAGGTCTCTCTTTTGTGGTATTTCTGGATCCTCACCAAGGCAGTAATGATGTCTGCCTTCTCTCAAAGCAAAGTATGTAGTATTTGTGGTATAAGGCAGAGTGACATTGCCTTCTCTCTCATCCTATTCTAATAAGGCTTTTGATATCTGGAGCTCATCGGTGGGAGATAAAGTATACATACTTACAAGACATTTATTGCATAGTCAAACCATGGATCCAGAGAAACAAGCCAATAAGTCAAATCAAGATGTGCATGTGTGGCGAATAAATGGTGTATGGTGGTAGTGATGATAACAATGATGAAAGTCTAATTCTACTTTTGCTCTTTTTGAGGGGATACGTACCTTTCTTGCTTTTAAAGCTCTTGAGGAGAATGAGGTGCTCTATATTTTCTTTTTTTTTTCTTTTTTTTTCCTCTCAGGTGGGTATCTTGTACCCCTAATCCTACTGTCGGACACTTGTCCATTTTTACCTCTCTTCTCACACTTTTTCTTTTTTTTTCATCGAGGTTCCGAGCACTTGCTCCTTTTTATTTCCTCGTATCTTTTTCTTTTCGAGGTTCCGGGCACTTGCCCCTTTTTATTTCCTCGTATAGAGCACTCATCTCCTTAGAACAATATAGCAAGTGGTAGTAACCAAAATAGCTTGAGCATTTATTTCACAGGGGATAACAAGAATGGGAAAATATTTTTGGCTATTCTCTCCCGGATTAGGAGTAGAATAATTTTATGTTGATCTGGAGATGAGAATGAGTGGATATATGTGGATGCGTACTTCCGGAGTAGAAGCAGCATGTATGAGTGATCGTGCAAGTGAATCTTGATTTTAACTGCATGACAAGCTCCTAAGGGTCTACACAGCTTGACTATACTCAATGCTCATAAGCAGTAAAAAGTAAAGGTATGGCTTAAAGTCTAGCAAGCATGTATGTATGGCTGTGGTAGGAACTTAAACTCTCATCATACAGGAACTCATCATGTAGCATTTTAAGATTTTCAAAGATAAAATTCTCCAGAATTCTAGCATCTCTAGGAATAGATAAACAGCAGCTCAACCTTCCCATATCATATCCGTTAACAACTTAGACTTTAGATCAAGTTCTCTTCCCACAAGTTTAGGTTTAGAGCAAGCTTTAAATGATAACAGTTATGTCTAAACTTAGAGAGAGGACTTCAAATTTGAAAGTTAGGCAAAGCAACTATTCATCATATCCATGCTAGAGTTTTATTATTATCTAGATTCAGTTTAGCATAGCCACTTTATTTATTTATTAAAACACACTAAGCAAAAGATATAGGTATATATATATAAGCACAAAATCTTTATTTGGTTTTTTCATAGTTATGTATATTTTTATTTTTATAGGGTAGAAGTATATATAAATATAAAGATAAAGATAGAAATACTTAGCAAGATAATGGAGGTGCTCTCCCCCAAGCTGGATCTTGACATAATCTCTTCTGATGTAGCTAGCAGATGGCGGAGATGTATTTGAAAATCGGCAGCACCCTGACAGCGATTAGAATGTCCTCCGTCTGCTAGTCTCCTTGAATTCTGTGAAGCTCAAATAGACAACAAAGCTTTGTGGAACTGATTAAGTGTTAGCATAAATATCTAGCCTTTATCATGCTGAGCCTCCTTGATTTTTTTATGTTTTTTTTATTTTATAAAGCAGAAGAAAATATTTATGTATTTATTATATATATATATATTTTTTTTATGCCACCACAGTGAATGTACTTATGGGTTTTATGCCACTCGCATACTCACATGGGGCTTTAGGGTTTTTAACATTTTTATTTTCTTTTTAAGATAGTATGAATATGATTAACTAAGCAAACTATTTAAGATAAAGTAAATAATTAAAAAGGAAAGGATAACTACCAAGTTATCTCTTGGCAAGGCGTTCGGTGTTTTTAAGTCCTCCGAACGGGACTCTTATTCGTTCAGTCGTCCTGGGACTTGGTGGATGGCGTAGTCGGTGGTTCCGGCGGCGCCTCTTCTTCATGTGCAACTGTCTTTTCTTTCCATACTTGTCTCGGTGCTTCGGTCTCCTTAGGACAGTGTTGGTTGAGTGGTATGTCTTCAGATCTTACCACTTCTCCTTCATAATCTGCCCATCCGTCCTTGATGACCTGTTGCTTCTGATTGTGGTTACGCCGCCTTCTTCTTGTCCTGACCTGCTTGGATTCTTCAAATACATAGTTAGGGTCAGTAAAGTAAAGACGTACCTTCTCAGAGGGGAAGTGCATGTGGACTTCTCCAGTTCCAATGTAAATGATTGCTTTGACAGTACTTAGGAATGGTCTTCCAAGGATGATGGGTGGATCATATTCATCTTCTCCCATGTCAATAACCTGAAAGTCTGTATGGACAAAGTGATCGTCTATCTTGACAGGGACGTCAGTTACTGTACCTTCGACCTATCGGAATGTCTGATCTACCATCTGGAGCTGAATATATGTTGGGTTTAAGGGCATGGTTCCGAACAGAAGTTCATAGGTGACCTTGGCCATTATGTTGACGCCCGACCCAGTGTCGCAAAGTGTCTTGTAGAAGTGGGACCCATTAATGGAGCAATAAATGCTTGGCATACCTGGGTCGTCCTTCTTAGGCAAGAACGGTGACTTGAGTTGGCGATCTTGACCTTTGTGCACGGCAGTGACCATCTTAGCTGTCTCGGTCCATACTTGCTTCTTGCTCTTGTTCCTCCTGTTGGTCCTCTTCCTTGGTTCATATTGGGGTTGCTCTGGGATTTGTGCGGTCTTGTTCTTGAAGGAAAACGTTTCCTTCCTCCCCTTGATGTAGAAACTGATCTTGGCAGCACTAGCATAGATGACAGCTCCCGCGGTGTTCAGGAATGGTCTCCCTAGGATGACGGGAGCCCTCTCATCAGAACCGGTCTCTATCACTACGAAGTCTGCTGGAGCGTACGAGGAACCCACTCGGACACAGATGTTCTTCAATATTCCTCTCGGGAAACTCAGTGTCCTATCTGCAAGCTGCAAACACATGGTTGTTTCTAATAATGGTTGTGAAAAGAGTTTTTCATAGAGTACCCTGGGCATGATGTTGACGCTGGAGCCAAAGTCACAGAGTGCTTCTGGGAAGTCTCGCATGCCGATGGAGATCGGGATGACGGGGCGTCCTGGATCGCCTCTCTTGACCGGCAGATGGTCAGTACTTACTTCCACGATAGGGTTACTCCAGTAATCTCCTGCATCAAACATGTCTACAAGATTTGCAGATTCTAGTCCTTCCGGTTGTGATGGTATACCGGGGTTAGTAGCAGGAACAGCAGCAGCTATTTGATTCAACTGAGATTCAATCATTTTATTAAAGCTAATCTGGTTCTTGATGGCAGTAGAGAAATTATCCATTCTATTATTTATATTTTCTAGTATTTTATCATTAGATGCCAATTTCTTAGACAGGTTATCCATTAGCTTTCCTTGGTTGGATACTAACTCTCTCAAAGGTGGATAATTATTATTATTATTGAAAGAATTGTTACCTTGGTAATTACCTGAGTAGTTAGGCCTCTGTTGATTCCAACCTTGATTCTGCTGAGGACGGTTGTAGTAGTTGTTGTTATTGTTGATGTAGTTCACGTCCTCCAGCAACTTAGGACAGTGATTGCCCGAGTGTCCAGTACCTCCACACTCCTCACAAGTCATGTGGGAGTCGTAGACGTGCATGACTTCTTTCTTTTCTCCAGCTCGATCATCGAGCTTCTTCATGAGTAGGTCTAGCTTGGCAGACAGCATGTCTACCTCCTTGAGCTGGTGCATACCTCCACCTCTCTTGCGTGTCTGAGTTCTTTCTTCATTCCAACCTTGGTTGGATGCCATCTTCTCCACAAGAGCTGTGGCTTGAGGTATGGTGAGTGATAGGAATGCTCCTCCAGCTGCAGCATCCATGGTTTCACGGGCACTATTAATGAGCCCATGATAAAATGTCTGCATCAGTAGCCAGCTTTCCATTCCATGATGGGGACATTCTAGGATGTAGTCTTGGAAACGCTCCCATGCTTCTGGAACGGATTCATCATGTTGTTGCTGAAAACTTGTAATCTTCCCACGGAGAGCATTGGTCTTGCCCCATGAGAAAGAATTTGGCCAGAAAGTTCTTGGAGCAGAGTGCCCACGTAGTGTTCTTCTCCTTTGTAGCGTAGAACCACTGCTTCGCTCTCCCCAACAGTGAGAATGGGAAAAGGCGAAGTAGTATGGCGTCTCTGGGGACTTCAGCCATGGTGAAAGTGCTGCAGATCTCCAGGAAGTGTTGAAGATGAGCACTAGCGTCTTCATGTGGCTTCCCACAGAACTGGTTAGCTTGCACCATGTTGATGAGCCCAGGCTTGAGCTCGAAGTTGCGGTCGATCTCCCCAGCAGGTCCAGTGCGGATGTTGTCCGTAGTGGGAGCTGAGAACTCGCGGATCGACTTGTTCGCCATGGCTTCGAATTCAGTCGACAAATTCCGGATGAAACTTCGGCGGTCTTCGGATTTGGATGAAGCTTTGTGCTGAAGTGTTGACGATGTCTTCTTGAGCTTGGCTCTTGTTCTTCTGAATAAGGCTTCGGGATCATCAACAAAGTTGTCTGGAAGATGTCTTCTATTCATGCATCACCCTACAATAAATAATCAAAATGGAAAATACAGGGGTAAAACTGTATAAGAGAATTGATAAGCTCGATCAGATTAGTGATGCAAATGATGACTCAAAGTTCCGTATTCATTCCTACTTAGTAATCAACCTTCCCCGGCAACGGCGCCAAAAAATGCTTGTTGGGCATTCTTAACGTCACTACCAAAAGTAGACTTAGTTTTCTAATTCTGATAACAGCGCCAAAAATGCCAAACCTATCCCTCATGCCACTTAAGCCAAGTTGTCATCCCCAGCATGACATGAGAGACGCGGTATTGAAATATGCATTTGCTCATCAAGATAAATAATAAAAGGGATCTGCAAGCGCACAGATTAATACCGATGTAGCATTTTAACCGGGAAGTATTCCAGGTATCGTTATTTATATTTTTACCACTGGGAAGGGATTTCTAAGTATCATGGTTGATAATGGAATGAGAATATGGAACTGAGTACACATCATTGCATGTATAACCGAGAGTATTTATCAATCTCTTTATACAGGTATAAATGTCACATTAAGTAAAGGTAAAGTGATAATGGTGATAAAGATAATTAATCTGATCAGCTAGCCACATATAATAATGATAAGCACCTCAACAGATATTCTAGCAAGTCATTAGCATGGAATTAGGATGAACTACAAAGATATTCCCTAAGTTATTATTAACTATAAAGTCTAGCATATCATAGTTAGTGCAATTATACTTGGCAATCATGGTGAGAAAAGACTATATCCATGCATAGTGAATATTAGCAAGGAAGATGAAGAACATAGCAATCACTCCCCTGTAATAGTGTTGCTCTGCCTGCCCTATACACGAGAGGGGGACTATATAAGAATCAACGAAGCTGTCACTATCGCGAACTACCCCACAATCCGGCATATAGGGTGCAATCGCAGATAAATACGGTATAGACACCACGTCTACACAATAGTTATCATTCACCCACTATACACATGGATAAATGCTATACGATCCTAGGCATGTATATAATTCCAATCTAACTAAGCCAAGCATATAACTATGATAAACTAAGAACAATATAATTGCAAATATAATCAAGTAGAGCAAAGTCATAATCAATATATTGAAATAGAACAAAGTCATATTCATAATATTGAAGAACAATGATGAACAATTGAAGAACAAGAGAGGAATTACCAAGAATCCTCTTGACAAATCCGGGAACCAATCGAAGATTGATTCCTTCTAGTTCTAATCCTATGTAGCTATGCTAACTAGAGATCTAGTTGATGTGGTGGCTCTAGGGCTTGATCAGAGGCTCTCCTCTTGAATTAGGGTTTGAAGTATGAGACGAGGGCCTCCCTCCAGGGGCAGGGGCCTTGCTTATATAGCCCTTTCGGATGAATCTGGGCCGTCGGATCAAACCGACATTGATCGTGCGGTTTTCCTTGATCCTCTAGGTCGGTGGAGCATAATCCTCGAGGCGGAGCCTGATTGGCTGAGCCAGCAGGGCGGGCGCCCTAGGGACTAGGGCGGGCGCCCTGTCCCCGGCTCTGTTACGCCTCCCGTTCGTTCTCGTGGCTTCTGGACTCTTCTAGATGTAAGATAATTACGTGTTCGGTTAATATCCCGTCATTAATCCGACATGTGGGCCTTTCTTCCGTATTTCCTGATAACCCCCTGCAGAAATAGATAAACAGCAAAACTCGTGGAATTCTGTCAGATAAAACCCTAAGTCTAGGTGTTGGTTTCATTTGGATCCTTTTCTCTATTTATTTGATAGTTATAATTGATACTTATGGACCGTCAACACCCCGTCTTCACACGTATGTGCTTTTGGCTCGACATTCCTGCGCGGGCGGAGCCTTGGTGTGGTTTTTCAAGGGGTTTTGCGGTGTGGATTCCTTGGGGGTTTGTCTTTTTAGTCGTGGGTTTTGGGTACCCCTAGTTTAGATACTCCACAAAACTCCAAGCAAAGAATTGCTCTATTTCTTTGTGAACCAGTTACGGCCTCACAACAAACGCTCGCATGCAAACCATTGATTGAAGCATGGAAGCACATCAGCTGTGAGCCCTTGGTCTGAAAAAAGTAGTCATGACATAGTGCCGGATCAAACCGTCTTAAGTTTGATAAAATTTATAAAAAGTATTAATACTTACAATACTGAATATATTTTCATAATACATTTATTTAATAGCATAGAAATTGATACAATTTTATATGGGCTAAAATTTATATACTTTATTAGTGGCGGTCATCCAAATGGATCGACCGAAGAATAGGCTAGCCGCTAGCAGTAGGGAACATGAGCCTCTACTCTTCAAATCGACGCAGTTGTCCTGCTGATTGTTGACCTATTCGGATGTTGCCGTACCGCCGGTCAACCTTCTTCCACCCTGACGTGATCTCGTTACCACTAGCACTAGTGAAAGACGGTAACGACGTGACGTGGTAGGTGAAAATATGGGAGAATACGAATGTAGTCCACTGTGTCGGGTAAAGAGAGCACCGTGACAACCATGACGTACCATGGCATTTGCGTGAGTACACCTTTGCGAGAGGGGATTAATTAGTTCATGGGCAGAGAACTGGAGGCTGGAGATGGATTCGCTAATTAAAGGTAGGCAGGCCACGGCTCATTAATGTCATGCCTCCCACCGTCGATCATGCGTGGAGATGGATACGTGCTGCATCAATATAAGCCTATCTTGTTTTATATATTATATATTATATTATATATAAAAAAATCAATACAAGCATATCTTATTCTTTTTTCCTCCCATAGTATCTATCCACCTCCCACTGTCGATCATGCGTGGAGATGGATACGTGCTGCATCAATATAAGCCTATCTTGTTTTATATATTATATATTATATTATATATAAAAAAATCAATACAAGCATATCTTATTCTTTTTTCCTCCCATAGTATCTATCCATAATAATGGCAAAATACGTGCCCTGGCACGCAAGGCTATCATGATGCGGGTCAGGTGCAGTCCGACTATACGTCAGTTGTCATGCCATCACTACGGATAGGTAAATGCCTCTGGCCGCGTTGGCAACGCGCTGCCGTTTAGCCTGTTGCGACCATCGCCGTGCCGTTTACTTTGGCATGGGAAGCCAAGCCTCCGACGGGGAAGCGACCGATTTGCACAGAGGCCCCTTGCCAACTTCCAAATCCCGCGCCCACCATCTATCCCTCTGTTGGCCCTCACGCCTCGCAGGCCTGCGCGCTGATCCGCTATCAGCCCGGCCACGTGCTAACCTCCCAGTTAATGACCCCCCCCCCCCCCGCGATATACTGATATACTAGCTTTACTATACCGAGCGAGAACACCTTGACTCCCCCCACTCTCGCTTTCTTTCTTCTATCCTGCCTCGCCTCGCCTTTGTTCTCTCAAAGTTGTATACTCGTAGTGTGACATTGAGAGAAAGTGTTAACGCCTATCTCTGCATAGGTTCTAAAACAATAATGTCTTAGATGTATGGTAGAGAGTGAAATAAGCAACAAATAGGAGCATAACTACCATTTAGATTTGAATTATATATCCTATTTTTTCTAATAAGTTACTATAAATAGGAATTCAACTAACCTTCATGTCCACATTATATTGCCACTGCCATGGTTGTTATAGGAGGAACAAGAATTAAACCCAAGCAAGAATTTCTCCATTGTTTCATCTTGCATTGTGTAATCAACCAATTATGGCATCACAACAAAAGGTTGCATGCAAACCACGAGACATAGCACGGAAGCACATGAGAGGTGACCTTTACGAGCTCTGGCAGGCATATAAGCTCTAGGTATCTAGACTTAGCACTCCTAGCACTGAAGCCTATTTCATCCAGAATCCGGAAATGCAGTAGCCCAAAATTGACAGTGATGGTTTTATATTTTTATAAGTAGGACGGGTTTGTGGGGTTGCAGACAAAACCTACCATTTTTGTATTCATACTCTAACCCATAAAAATCTAAGTCGATTTATGATTGTAGTTGGTTAAATTTCTGAATTTTGGTTTATAATATATAATAAATTGTTAACAAGACATGACTAATGTTATTAGATTTATACAACTTCTTTATTTGTGTCGACCTCTTAAACAACTACTACATGGCAAGAATAGGATACAAGGCAAGGATAGGAGGAAATATATGAAGTTTTGTCACACCCATTTTTAAGGAACAAATGGAGTGTATATTCTTATGTGCGCCCAGAGATCAATCACACGTAAGTTAACAAATATAAATAGTATCATCACAAATGTTTATTACATAACGAATAGACTCACAGAGTCTTCACTTAAATAAGCGGAAACATAGTATAAATATAGTGGTAGCTAGCTCCATAGCACAGGCACGTCAACTGGTTGACCACAAGTCTAGTAATCTTCAGGAAAGTAGTAGTAGTAGTCACTATTTGCACTTTCGGAATTCCATCCTGTGGTGGGGGAATGCAAGGGTGAGCACAAAAGTACTCAACAAGTGTAACATGGGGTTCATGTAGCTCAAATAGGATAGACACTGGTTCAACTGCGTGTAGCTTTTAGTTGATCATGTTTTAAGCAATTGAGTAGCATCGAATAGGTAATACTCCCGAAATAAACATATGATCATGCAAAGAGAATAATGAATAGCAAAACAAGTAAATTAATAGTGATCTCTATTCCGTAAGGGTCCAAGGCCGCTCGTGTCCGTGAGCACGGCTGATATACCAGTTTTACACTCTGCAGAGGTTGTACACTTTCACTGTGAGTCGTGATCCCCAAAAGCCCGAGGTCATGACTCCCCATTGGACAATCAAGTTTCACTATGAAGTCTTTCCAAGGTTCGTCTAACAAGTTAGGGCCGCTAGGTTTCTGTGGCCTACAAATGTAGAGCCCCCCTTCCATATGGCACAATGACACGCAGCCTATACTCATAGGGACAGGAGCCGCACTACACCCAACCCGGAACACAACCCCTTTTGCGCCATAAAGGTAACCACTAACAAGCTAGAAAAGGTCCTCTTATATGACTAAAGCCAGAGCCATGTAGCCCTCACAGCTGTACTGTAAGTCCCGGATGTTCGCTTACAGATAAGTCCTTACGGAGAGGAATCTAGAGATAATTCTAGCCCTCTTGTTCCCTGTTGCTAAAAATCATCTTTTAGAGTTATTGCATATATCATTAGTCAAATTACAAGATCATAGTTTATGTGAGCACTAGCCACTACCCAATGCCAATAACCATAGGATTCAAGGAACAAGATCAATACTAAGGCATCCTTAACAAAGAGACACATGCAGCATGAATTAAGTGAATTAAAGTGAATAGGTAACAAGGATAATCCCATGCTATACTTGCCTTGATCTAGCTGATCCTGTTGATCCGACTCGTAATAGTACTCTTGATCACCAACGAACTGATCACCGTCTATTCTCGATTAGCACATCAACAACAATCATCCAAGAGCAATCATGCAAAGCAAACAAAGCTACAATTAGAACAGTACACCAATAGTAGTAAAATAAGATGAAAAGTTTTTAAAACAAATCTACATCGCTCTAAGATCACACAGACGCGAAGTTCACGCAAATCGGAGCTAAAACAGAAAAGTTATGATTTAAACAAGATTTACTTTATTAAAGTAATAGATTAAATCTAACCTCGAATTTTAAAAGTGTAAAATCTACTGTACAGCAGTACTAATAGATAGAATATGAAATTATGAACCTAACGCAACTTGAACGGATCAAATCGGAGTTAAAACGGAGATTTTATGACCTAATTATACCTAGTGGCAATTCTGTAAATAACTGAAAGCGTATTTTCATTTAAACCGACGAAAATTACGTTTTCAAAATAACAAAGCGTAAACCAGCGAGTGCGCCATGGATTGCGGGTTTAAAAACAAAGAAACATAAGGGCTCTTATGCAAAAGAGGCAGCCGAAGGGGTATCAAGAGATGTAGGCCGTTGGATCTGATTTGGAGGGCAGAGATTAAATGAAGGGAGAGAGAAAAGAGATCTCCGGCTGGCTACAGTGTCCGGCGCGGTGGAGGACATGGCCGGCGGCGAAAATCTCGCCGGCGTTCACCGCTAGGGCCCTAGAGGCCATAATTTGGCTCGGGAATAGCACAGGAAAAACGAGGAGCTCACACCGAACTCACCGGAGAGGGGAAACGGGACGGAGACGGGTCGTCGGGTGACTCCAAGACCGGCGGCTCCCAAGGTTGGTCGGTGGCGGCTCGGCACGTTGACCCCCTCGAGATCCGAAAGCGCAGCTCGGTTCTAGGGCGGCGTGGGGAGATACGGTGCGGCTGGGCGCTATTTATGGCCGGCTTGGCCGGCTATAGGCGTGCGGGTCAAGGAAAACCGACGGCTTCGGACTCCATGATAGAGTCCAGCTCGGGCACGACGAGAGGAAGGGGACGACCCGGAGCGGCCGACGCGCGGGCCCGGATGGCAGTGACACGGGAGAGGAGAGAGGGCCGCGGCAACGTTTCGGCCTAGTGGGCCTCGGCGAGCTGGGCTCGGCCCGTTCGCTCGACCAGACGAGAAGGCCGAACGGCCCAGGCGAAAAGGAAATGCGGCTGGGCCGAAGGAGAAAAGTAGGGCGCGGGAGAACTGGGCTTCCGGCCCAAAGCTGAGAAAGAATTTTCTCTTTTTTTCCTTTTTCTTTTCTAACACATTCGAATACATTTTCAAATGATTTTTGAAATAATTTTCTTTTTAAAATAAAAACCAATCACCCAATTAAAATATGCAACGGCATGTATGCACAAACACTTATTTAGCCCTATATTTGATTTTATTTAAACAAAAATATTATTTCACTAAATTTTCATGCACACAAAAATGCTCAACTAAATCAAATTCCCTATTTAAAAATATTCAAAAATTTAGGGTGTTACAATTCTACCCCCCTTAAAAGAATCTCGTCCCGAGATTCGGACGATGCTTACTCAAACAACTGTGGGTATGCTTTTCTTAAATCTTCCTCTCTTTCCCACGTAGCCTCTGCTTCCGAATATCGACTCCACTGAACCTTACACATCTTTATAACTCAGCTCCTGGTAACTCTTTCCGCTGTCTCCAAAATTTTCACGGGATATTCCTCATAAGTAAGATTTCCCTTAACAGTGAGTTCTTCCAATGGTATTTGTTCTTCCGGTACACGCAAACATTTCTTTAACTGAGACACATGGAACACATCATGCACACCTGCTAAACTCTCAGGTAATTCCAACTGATATGCTACTTCACCACGTCTCTCTAAGATCTTAAAAGGACCGACATACCTCGGTGCTAACTTTCCCTTCCGATTAATCCTTTTCACACCTCTCATAGGTGACACCTTCAGGTAAACATAATCTCCCACTTCAAAAGTCAACTCTCTCCGTCGAGTATCGGCATAACTTTTCTGTCGAGACTGAGCTGCTTTCAAGTTACTTCGAATCATTCTTACTTGTTTCTCAGCATTCTTAAGCACATTAGGACCAAATACTTGACTCTCTCCCGTCTGATTCCAAAACAATGGAGTTCTACACTTCCTACCATACAAAGCTTCAAAGGGTGCCATCTGTAAACTTTTCTGATAACTGTTGTTATAGGAAAACTCTGCATACGGCAAACTCTTGTCCCAACTTGTACCATACTGCAAAGCACAAGCTCTCAACATATCCTCCAATATCTGATTAATCCTTTCTGTTTGCCCATCCGTCTGAGGATGATACGCTGTGCTGAAATTCAACTTAGTCCCTAATGACTCTTGTACTTTCTGCCAGTAATACGATGTAAACTGGGTACCTCGATCAGACACTATCTTCTTTGGAACTCCATGCAAACTTACTATTCTTTCCAAATACAGCTCTGCCAACTTTGCACTGGAATACGTAGTTCTAACTGGTATAAAATGAGCAACTTTAGTCAAACGATCCACTATAACCCATATGGAATCAAAACCCCTCTGAGTGCGTGGTAATCCTACTATGAAGTCCATACCAACTTCTTCCCACTTCCACTCGGGTATCTGCATCGGTTGCCACAATCCTGCAGGTCTTTGATGTTCAGCTTTAACCCTCTGACATGTGTCACATAGTGCAACATACTCTGCAACATCTCTTTTCAAACCATGCCACCAATACCTTTCTCGTAAATCCATATACATCTTAGTACTTCCAGGATGAATAGAGTAAGCGGACTCATGAGCCTCCCGTAGGATTGCTCCTCTTATAGCTTTGTCCTCAGGCACACATAATCGTTCTCCATACCATAGGGTTCCCTTGTCATCCATCCGGAATCCGGGTGCTTTACCTTTCGGTATATCCCTCACTATCTCCTTTATCTTATCATCCGTCAACTGACCCTCGCGTATTTGTTGCTCTAACATAGGCTCTACTACTAATTCCACTGCATTAACAGCAATACCCAAGTTTAGATGCTCAAACTCAGCACATAACTCATTGGACATCGGCATTACTTGTACCTCGTTAGCATAGCTCTTTCTGCTAAGGGCATCAGCAACCACATTAGCTTTACCCGGATGATAGTGTACCTCCAAATCATAATCCTTAATCAACTCTAACCAGTGACGTTGTCTCAAGTTCAGATCTGATTGAGTGAAAATATACTTCAAACTCTTATGATCAGTGTAAATATCACTTTTATGTCCAATCAAATAATGCCTCCATATTTTCAAGGCATGCACCACTGCTGCTAACTCCAAGTCATGAGTAGGATAATTTAACTCATGCTTCCTCAACTGTCGAGATGCATATGCTACTACTTTGCCTTCCTGCATAAGCACACAACCAAGACCCAAACGGGATGCATCACAATAAATAGAGAAGCTCTTATTCAAATCTGGCAAAACTAACACCGGGGCTATTGTCAATCGTTTCTTCAGCTCCTCAAAATTAACCTGACACTTATCAGACCACACAAATTTAGCATTCTTTTCCAACAGCGCCGTCATTGGCTTGGCAAGCTTAGAAAACCCTTCAATGAATCTTCTATAATATCCAGCCAATCCCAAGAAACTACGAATTTCTCCCACATCCGTTGGTGGTTTCCAATTCAACACATCCTTTACCTTGCTAGGATCCACTGATATTCCACCATTAGAGACCACATGACCCAGAAAAGCAACTTCCTTTAACCAAAACTCGCATTTGCTACGCTTAGCATAGAGCTTATGCTCTCTGAGCTTCTGTAGGACCAACCTCAAATGTTCCACATGTTCTTCCTTAGTCTTAGAGTATACTAGGATATCATCGATGAACACTACTATAAACTTATCAAGATACTCCATAAATACCTTATTCATCAAGTACATAAAGTATGCAGGAGCATTAGTCAAACCAAAGGACATTACTGTATACTCATACAAACCATATCGGGTGGTGAATGCTGTCTTTGGTATATCCGTGGCCCGAATTTTCAACTGATGATAGCCAGAGCGAAGATCAATCTTAGAAAACACACAAGCACCTCTCAACTGATCAAACAAGTCATCAATCCTTGGCAACGGATACTTATTCTTGATAGTTACCTCGTTGAGTGACCGATAATCAACGCACATCCGTTGAGAACCATCCTTCTTATCAACAAAGATCACAGGAGCTCCCCATGGTGATGAGCTAGGACGAATAAAACCTTTCTCTTGCAATTCTTTTATTTGTTTCTTAAGTTCTTCTAATTCGTTAACCCCCATCCTATATGGACGCTTAGCTATAGGTGCAGTTCCAGGTAATAATTCAATAATAAACTCAATGTCGCGGTCGGGTGGCATACCTGGCAA
This sequence comes from Saccharum hybrid cultivar R570, assembly GCA_038087645.1. Taxonomy (NCBI): domain Eukaryota; kingdom Viridiplantae; phylum Streptophyta; class Magnoliopsida; order Poales; family Poaceae; genus Saccharum; species Saccharum hybrid cultivar. The sequence goes on from JAQSUU010000602.1 coordinate 12,668,466, forward strand.
GTCGTCGGGGAACACATCCGGGAATTCATCCACAACTGGATCCTCCTGATTAGCATTATCATCAAGTCGATTTACTGTAGCTGTCTGCGGCTTCTGCACTACGATCTCCACACTAATGCGATCTCCCTTCGGTGTTGTCAGGGCTACTGCCTTTTCCTTACACTGAATCACTGCCTGATTTTGCTTCATCCAGTCTAATCCCAGAATAAGATCAATCCCAGCTGTTCTCAACACTATAGGACTCACTTTGAACTCTACCCCCCTTAAATTTAAGCTAATAGGGAGGCATCGATAAGAAGCTTGCATACTACCCCCAGGCGAGTTGACTAGTATAGGGTTTTTCATGGCACACAAAGGAATGCTATTTGTCTTAACAAATATTTGAGATATGAATGAATGCGAAGCTCCAGAATCAAAAAGAACAGTGGCAGGGATGGAGTGGACATCGAACGTACCGAGCATAACTTCAGGTTCCGACATTGCAGTCTCCTCCGACAAGTGAGTCACCTTCCCGTAGTATGGTGGCTTCTGATTACTATTCTGCTTCTGAGGAGTTTGCTGGTTGGCCTTCTTAGGACAGTTGTAAGACAAGTGACCCTCCTTTCCACAACGGAAGCACTTGGTTGGAGTATTAGGAGCACTAGTCTTCATTGGGGTGTTGTTAGAGGTACTCTGTCGCTGATTCTGGTTCCCATTCTGCTGTTGAGAGCGTTGATTGCCATTCTGCGACTGATAAGGAGGACGTTGCAGAAACTGATTACGTGGAGGAAGTTGTCCACGATTCCATTGGTTGGGCGGATACCTCTGCTGAAAACCTTGTTGATAGCCAGTACGTTGACGAGTGTTGTTTCCAGATATCTGTCCCTGAAGTCTCTTTCTTTTAGCATCCATCTCCTTGCGCTTATTATCCACCACAATAGCGCGATTCACTAGAGTTTGATAATCTGGGTAAGCATTAGACATTAGCTGCAGTTGAAGACCATCATGTAGACCCTTCAAGAAAAGTCGCTGCTTATCAGCATCATTAGCCACCTCATTTGGCGCATAACGTGACAACTGAGCAAACTTGTCTCTATACTCTACCACAGGCATAGATCCCTGTGTCAAATTGCGGAATTCTTCTGCCTTCAATGCTATCACCCCCTCTGGTATATGGTAGGACCTAAAACTCTCGGTAAACTCCTGCCAAGTAATAGCGGGGCATTGGCAGGACGGCCATACTGATATGAATCCCACCAATCTTGAGCTGCTCCTTGAAGTTGTCCCGAAGCAAACAACACCTTCTGCTGATCATTACACTGAGCAATGTTGAGCTGCTTCTCTACTGCACGAAGCCAATCATCAGCTTCCAATGGATCTGAGGCATGTGTAAACACTGGGGGATGACCCTTCAAAAATTCCCCACGCTTATCTCGCGCAGGCGCTCCTCCAACTGGCTGATTTTGCTGATTGTTCACCAGAGCTTCCATTAGCTGTGTCTGTATGGCCAAAAGCTCATGAATAGTAGGTGTTGGTCCAACTCCACGACCACGGCCTCGACCTCGTCCTCTTCCAGACATCTGTTATCCAATACAGTATCAAATCTTAGAGATTACCATATAATAGACAATTCCATAGATTGAGATTAGAATCTGAAAATTTCTGGACACATTCCAATTTCAGCTGTTTGATAAAAAAAACCTATCTCGAGTTACAGATATCCAGTAGAGGTGTTCTTTATATGGTTGGAAAGCTTATGAAATTATCTACAACTTTTGTTTAACTCATACTTCCAGATTCTGTCACGAAGTTACCCAAAAACGGACCACAACAGAAACTGTTTCTGACTTCCAGACTGCACAGTAACTTCATCTTGTAACGATTATAACTCATGATCCAGAATAGATAAAAAGTTTATTCCAGAGGCATTGGAAAGGTACGTGGGTCTAGATTCTCTCATGAAAATTTCAGAATTTTTCGCTGATCAGTTAATTTTAAGCATAAAAGGAAAGACAGATCGCTCCAGAAAAGACAGAACAGAGAGAAAAGTTAACCCAACTATATTATTTATTTATCACACTAAAACTTAATATTATATAATTTGGAACTTTTGTAGACAAGCCCACAAAGCTCCAGCACTCATTACATGGAAAATCCAACTCACACATAAGCACAATAATAACTCAACTAACCACACAAAGTTCACACGACACCACAAACTCAACTTAACTTGACACTACTCGAACTATCGTATTATTACATAAATGGTATTCCAACTCCTAAGGACGGGCTTGATGTTCATGATGATCATAGATCGGTTCCATGCCTTGGTCAATCCTTAAGCCATCTATCACTTCTTGATACCTCTTGACGTCTTTTCCCAAAGCTTTAACCAGGGCTACCAACCGACGATTTGTCACCATCATGTCATGACCAAAATCCACCATGACCCGAGGAACTAAATCCAAATTCCCAGGGTCAGTCATTACCCATCCATACTCTGGATCTCCACGGGGAAAATAGCGATATTGATCATCTTGCATAATTTCATAGCGAAGGTGACGAAGTCCCAAGCATGCTTCAAAGGCTGCATCTTCTATGCCATCTTCTATAGTGGCACGACGTCCACTATGGGAAAAACACCGGTCCAGCAAAAAGGTGCCCAACTCATTGTTCTTAACGAAGATACGCTCACTGCACTTCCAATAAGTAGCTTCCAAAGGGTGCTTATGCTCCCAGCAGATATACTCAATTGCAGGATCCCAATCTGTGAAGTAGGCATTAAGTATGTCACCCAGTCGGTGGTGTGACGGGGTGTCATGGCTTGATTTGTGATGGATCCTTGTAATCCAGCCCATAGGAAGGGATGGCACACCAATTTCAGCAGAACCACCTTGTGGAGGCGAAGGGGGCTGTCCTCCATTATTAGCAAGCTCAACATCTTCATCGTCACTCAAATAGATAACTTCCTCCTTAGGTTCAATTTCCTCTTGAGGCAAAACTGGTTCTGGCGCCTGTTCTGGTGTTGATGGTGGGGTTGGTGTAGTGTCTTCTAATTCCTCCTGAAGCTCTTCGGGTTCCTCATGAAGCTCTTCGGGTTCCTCCTAAAGCTCTTCTGGTTTCTCCAAGGAACGGGGTGGATAGTACCCTCCAATGGTGATACGGGCAGTCTTGCGGCCACGAGGCATCTACAGATTTTAGTCCAAGGGTAAGTTGAAATTAGAGACAATATTTTTATAATAGAATGAGGCGAAAGAAGCATAATAATTTAGCAATTATCAAGAGTAGAGTGATAAGCATGAAACAAGTGAAGAAAAGAGAACTAAAACGACCATTACTAACTAGGCTTGCGTCCTACAGTCAACATAGCTTTGATACCAATCTGTCACACCCATTTTTAAGGAACAAATGGAGTGTATATTCTTATGTGCGCCCAGAGATCAATCACACATAAGTTGACAAATATAAATAGTATCATCACAAATGTTTATTACATAACGAATAGATTCACAGAGTCTTCACTTAAATGAGCGGAAACATAGTATAAATATAGTGGTAGCTAGCTCCATAGCACAGGCACGTCAACTGGTTGACCACAAGTCTAGTAATCTTCAGGAAAGTAGTAGTAGTCACTATTTGCACTTTCGGAATTCCATCCTGTGGTGGGGGAATGCAAGGGTGAGCACAAAAGTACTCAACAAGTGTAACATGGGGTTCATGTAGCTCAAATAGGATAGACACTGGTTCAACTGCGTGTAGCTTTTAGTTGATCATGTTTTAAGCAATTGAGTAGCATCAAATAGGTAATACTCCCGAAATAAACATATGATCATGCAAAGAGAATAATGAATAGCAAAACAAGTAAATTAATAGTGATCTCTATTCCGTAAGGGTCCAAGGCCGCTCGTGTCCGTGAGCACGGCTGATATACCAGTTTTACACTCTGCAGAGGTTGTACACTTTCACTGTGAGTCGTGATCCCCAAAAGCCCGAGGTCATGACTCCCCATTGGACAATCAAGTTTCACTATGAAGTCTTTCCAAGGTTCGTCTAACAAGTTAGGGCCGCTAGGTTTCTGTGGCCTGCAAATGTAGAGCCCCCCTTCCATATGGCACAATGACACGCAGCCTATACTCATAGGGACAGGAGCCGCACTACACCCAACCCGGAACACAACCCCTTTTGCGCCATAAAGGTAACCACTAACAAGCTAGAAAAGGTCCTCTTATATGACTAAAGCCAGAGCCATGTAGCCCTCACAGCTGTACTGTAAGTCCCGGATGATCGCTTACAGATAAGTCCTTACGGAGAGGAATCTAGAGATAATTCTAGCCCTCTTGTTCCCTGTTGCTAAAAATCATCTTTTAGAGTTATTGCATATATCATTAGTCAAATTACAAGATCATAGTTTATGTGAGCACTAGCCACTACCCAATGCCAATAACCATAGGATTCAAGGAACAAGATCAATACTAAGGCATCCTTAACAAAGAGACACATGCAACATGAATTAAGTGAATTAAAGTGAATAGGTAACAAGGATAATCCCATGCTATACTTGCCTTGATCTAGCTGATCCTGTTGATCCGACTCGTAATAGTACTCTTGATCACCAACGAACTGATCACCGTCTATTCTCGATTAGCACATCAACAACAATCATCCAAGAGCAATCATGCAAAGCAAACAAAGCTACAATTAGAACAGTACACCAACAGTAGTAAAATAAGATGAAAAGTTTTTAAAACAAATCTACATCGCTCTAAGATCACACAGACGCGAAGTTCACGCAAATCGGAGCTAAAACAGAAAAGTTATGATTTAAACAAGATTTACTTTATTAAAGTAATAGATTAAATCTAACCTCGAATTTTAAAAGTGTAAAATCTACTATACAGCAGTACTAATAGATAGAATATGAAATTATGAACCTAACGCAACTTGAACGGATCAAATCGGAGTTAAAACGGAGATTTTATGACCTAATTATACCTAGTGGCAATTCTGTAAATAACTGAAAGCGTATTTTCATTTAAACCGACGAAAATTATGTTTTCAAAATAACAAAGCGTAAACCAGCGAGTGCGCCATGGATTGCGGGTTTAAAAACAAAGAAACATAAGGGCTCTTATGCAAAAGAGGCAGCCGAAGGGGTATCAAGAGATGTAGGCCGTTGGATCTGATTTGGAGGGCTGAGATTAAATGAAGGGAGAGAGAAAAGAGATCTCCGGCTGGCTACAGTGTCCGGCGCGGTGGAGGACATGGCCGGCGGCGAAAATCTCGCCGGCGTTCACCGCTAGGGCCCTAGAGGCCATGATTTGGCTCGGGAATAGCACGGGAAAAACGAGGAGCTCACACCGAACTCACCGGAGAGGGGAAACGGGACGGAGACGGGTCGTCGGGTGACTCCAAGACCGGCGGCTCCCAAGGTTGGTCGGTGGCGGCTCGGCACGTTGACCCCCTCGAGATCCGAAAGCGCAGCTCGGTTCTAGGGCGGCGTGGGGAGATACGGTGCGGCTGGGCGCTATTTATGGCCGGCTTGGCCGGCTATAGGCGTGCGGGTCAAGGAAAACCGACGGCTTCGGACTCCATGATAGAGTCCAGCTCGGGCACGACGAGAGGAAGGGGACGACCCGGAGCGGCCGACGCGCGGGCCCGGATGGCAGTGACACGGGAGAGGAGAGAGGGCCGCGGCAACGTTTCGGCCTAGTGGGCCTCGGCGAGCTGGGCTCGGCCCGTTCGCTCGACCAGACGAGAAGGCCGAACGGCCCAGGCGAAAAGGAAATGCGGCTGGGCCGAAGGAGAAAAGTAGGGCGCGGGAGAACTGGGCTTCCGGCCCAAAGCTGAGAAAGAATTTTCTCTTTTTTTTCCTTTTTCTTTTCTAACACATTCGAATACATTTTCAAATGATTTTTGAAATAATTTTCTTTTTAAAATAAAAACCAGTCACCCAATTAAAATATGCAACGGCATGTATGCACAAACACTTATTTAGCCCTATATTTGATTTTATTTAAACAAAAATATTATTTCACTAAATTTTCATGCACACAAAAATGCTCAACTAAATCAAATTCCCTATTTAAAAATATTCAAAAATTTAGGGTGTTACAAGTTTGGTAAAGACATCCCTTAACACCTAATTGCGCCATGATCAGTTACTTTCGATGAGGGTCATCCAAGGAAAATGAATTTACATGAGGATGCACATCCTCACGTATGCTCCTTCAATCCGAAAAAATATAGCATAATACCGGATCAAACCGTATTAAGTTTGATAAAATTTTAAAACTAACAATGTTTACAACAATTAATATATTTTCCTAATACACCTATTTAATACTATAAAAATCGGTACACTTTTATATGCAAAAATCGGTACACTTTTATATGCAAATGGGCTAATATTTATATACGGTGGTGTTTTACATGGATTGGCCCAAGGAAGAATAGCCCCTGCTCTTCAAATCGACGCGGTTGCCCTATTGAGTGTTGACCTATTTGGATAGTCAACCTTATTCCACCTTGACGTGATCTGGTTACCACATTAGGAAGTAAGGAAAGACGGTGCCGACGTGACGTGGTAGGTGAAACGACACTGATACAATTAAGACATCCATCTGTCCAGGTTCAGACACCTCGCTCTGCTCACTCCCACATGCGCCGCTCACCCAACAACCCTCTCCATTATCTGCTCGTCTGTTTCTATAAAATATCACTCCCGCACGCCTCGCTTCGCTCCCGCATGCGGCGCTCGACTACCAGCCCCACCAGGTGCGGCGTGCGACTGCCCTCTCCCAGTCTCAATGCGAGATCACCTGCAAGACGCGGCGCGCAGCTGCCGGCCCTGCCAGGCGCCGCGCGCAACCGCCTGCACGTCGCGGCGCTCCGTTGCTGGTCCTGCTAGGGCGCGGCCGGTGCTGCCGCATCGCGCAGCCGCCGCCGCCGCCGGCCCACCGCCTACAAGCACCATCGGGGCGCTGCCTCCAGCGAACTCCACAGGTCGACGAGCTACCATTCTCCCAAGCAGCAAGGAGATGTGCGATGTGCTGAAAACGCATATTGCAAGCGTATGTTTCAAGTGTTTCAGATGTTTCAGAGGTATGTTGCAAGTGTTTCATATGCTTCTTGTTGTAAAATTAGACTAAGATGTTTTATATGTTGCAAGTATTTTTTATGCATGTTTTAAGAGTTTGTTCAAAATGTTTCATCTGTTGTTGTAAGTGTTTTGATTTAGATGTTGCATATGTTTACACATATATGGCAAGAGTATGTCAAATGTTTTAACTATTTTAGTCTTAAATTGCAGTAAGTGTTTTTATGTTGCAAGTGTTTCACCAGGATATTGCATATGTTCCACACATATGTTGCAAGTCTATGTTCCAAATGTTTCATCTACTTCAGACGTATGCTGTATTCAATTGTTTTATGTTTCAGAGGTATGTCTAAAGAGTCATAGGTCATGGCCCAGATACCAGGGGCCGACAAATAGGGTGTGTTGGGGTCATGCCGCCGGGGTGAGCTCGTCCTCATCCTTGGTCCCGCTGCGCGGAGAGAAAGGAGAGGGTCAGGGGGAAGGAGCAGCAGACACGATGTTTCCCGCGGGCATGCATGATAGAGAAGGCAGGGGCATTTGAACTCGCGCAAAGAGAGGAGGGGTCAAGATAGCAACGGCTTGCACCGCATCAGCCATGACCATGGCATGGCATTTGCATGAGTACACCTTTGCGAGAGGGGGTTACTTTATTAATTAGTTCGTGGCGTGGAGAACTAGAGGCTGGAGATGGATTCTCTAATAAAGGTAGGCAACAGCTCATCAATGCCATGCCTTCCACCGTCGATCTTGCGGTGGAGATGGATGCGTGCTACATCAATACAAGCATATCTTATTTATTTTTTCTCCTAAAGTATCTCTATCTATCCATAATAATAATGGCAAAATACGTGCCCCCGGCACGCAAGCCCATCATAATGCGGGTGCAGCCGTAGTCCGACCATATGTCAGATGCCATGCTACGTCATTACGGATAGGTAAAACGCCTCCGGCCTCTCCTTCCTCGTGAGCAGTGGCGCCAGGGCGGACGGCGGCCTGGGTGCAGGCACACGATGCCAACATCGGCAATGCGCTGCCCTTTGGCCCGTTGCGACCACCGCTGTGCCGTTTGGCATGGGCAGCCCTCCGATTTGCACAGAGGCCCCTGGCCAACTTCCAAATGCGGCGCCCACCGTCTATCCCTCCCTCAGCCCCGGCGCCGCGCAGGCAGCAGGCCTCGCGCACCGCCACGTGGCTAACTCCCAGTTAATGACCCCCCCACGATATAGCTTGACTCCCCCCACTCTCGCTTTCTTATGTCTTGCCTCGCCCTCGCCTTTGTTGATCATTTCTCCTCTAACATTCTCCTCGCCTTCCTTCCTCCCTCCCACCGGTCACCGCCCCCGTCGTCGCCCCGGCCTCCTCGGTCCAGCGGCGAGGGTCTCCTGACCATCCTCTCCGGACGCCGCACCCGCAACCGCATTACACCACCGCTTGCTCCCACCGTCCGTCCGTCCTCCCTTGACCTCGATCGCACCGGTACCTTGGCATGCGGCTCCGACCTCGTTCCTGTCCTCCTCCATCGACTGCCATCGGCACCGGCATCTTCGTCTTCCCAGCCAGCTTTCGAAAGGGTGAGTGCTCCCTCCGCCCAGCACAGCACTGGGTTCTTCTTCCTTCCTCCTGCGGATCCACGGTCGAGTGCTGCGGGCTGGCGACGTCGATTTGGTGCCACCCCCGTGCTCTGTTCTCCGGGGCTGTTGGGGGTTCGCTTTGATTCGGCCTCTCGTTCATGCTATCTTGTGGGGGAGTCGGTTTCAGGTACCTCTCTGGGGCGTTCGATTTGGCTTCTGCAAAAGGTCTGCATCCCCCAAATCCACTTTGGTGAAAGTTCACTACTTTTCAAATGAGCGATCACTTTTTTCACTGCTCTTCACTCCGTGGCATGTGCAGTCCGATCCGTGTCCTGCGTTTTCCACGCACACTCTGCACTGGTTATGTCGACAAGCTCTATTTATTTTTTATTTTAGTTTTTTATTTCAACTTTTTTCTTTGCCTTTTAATTTTTTTTATACATTAACCTATCTATTTTACATGATCGTATATGATTCATATACTAGTTGTACACGTATAATATAAAGTTGTGCACCATGTTTTTCATATTTCTGTTGATATGTTATGATATTAATTTGCACATCTAAGTCCTGGAATATAACTTATATATCCAACTTTATATCTAAGTCATTAATCAAGTTATATGTTTAAGTTATACAAACAAGTTATTACAATATAAGTTATCAATGTTGACTTATAAGTTTGTTTATCTAATTTATGAGTTATACAAATAAGTTATTATAATATAAGTTATCAATATTGAGTTGTGCATACAAGTTTGTACATCTAACTTTTAAGTTATATAAGTAAGTTATTATAATATAAGTTATCAATGTTTACATATAAGTTTGTTCATCTATATCTTATAAATCTAACTTTATACATGTATACCATTTAATTTTGTCACGTAGTTAGTTAAATTTTATAAGTTATGCAGATAACTTGTCATGTAACGTCAAAACAGAAATTGAGTGTGTGCGTGAAGAGAGAAAGACAAGTGTGTGTACAGTTATTCATCGAAGTTATGCTGTCTAATTCAGTTATGTAAGTTATGTGCGCATGGTTCTCAAAAATAAAATAAAAAGAAAAAAATGTTGCAGCGTGTGCGATCCAGCAAGAGAAGTGAAAAGAGAATGGAATTCCTGCGCTGCCCAAAAAGAGAAAGAAAATGGAGTGCCTGCGCTATCCGAAAAGAGAGAGAAGTGAAGTGAAATGACATTAGACTATCTAAAAAGGTGTCAGGTGGGGATAAATGTTTTCCTATTTTAGGCAATAATTGCTGTCTAAAAATTGTTCGTTGGCTTCATTTTCAATGAACGTTCGTCAATTAGTCGTCTCGTCTGCATCCGCGTGTTCGGTGCCGAGATTGCCATTTTAGGGGTAATTCGTTAGGGATTTGGGGTTACCTCTTTTGGACGCCATCGATTTTTTTTCCGCTTCTGGAGTTGCTATAGGTTTCCAATTCGCTTGTGTGCTTGCACGTTGCCAGTGGCTGTGAGGATTCTAGCTCTTGCAGCCTGTAGTAGCTACGGAAAGATACAGACAGTATTATCTCTATCAATCTATCAGTGTGCTTAGAAATTTTAGGACCATTCAGAGAGGACACAAAAGACACATGTGCCCTCACTTTTTTTTTCCTAATCAGAGGCTATTAGCAACATGATTAATGGTGGTGATTGCTTGATAAATGGAAAGTATTTAATGCAAAACTGTTTTGTGTCTCCTACAATCATTTATATTTGAGAACAATTTCTGAATGCTTGTATGCACTATATTATGCTGCCTCCATTCCAAATTATTTGGCATTTTGGCTTTTCTAGATACATAGGTACATGTAAAAGCAATGTATCTAGAAAAGTGAAAATGTCTTATAATTTGAAATGGAGTATAAGTGCGTTTCTAGTCTTTGTTGGTGGGTTGGGTTCCTTCCTTAAATAGTAATTCTTGTATGGATGATTCTATTTATGGTTATGGCAGTGGAAACCATTGTGTCTTGTAGGAATGGAATCTTCAATCCTCTGCCTTTGCTCGGCCTGTATCTAGTAGAGGACTAATTTGCCCCTTGTTTCTGACCTCAGTTTTCTTCCGTGGTTGCAGGTAATCAATCGCCAGGCCTTGGCAGGAACTTCTGTGACGTGGCCTTCTGCCAGAAGCTAGGGGAGCGCTCCAGCATCAACAGCATGCAGACCAGCATGCATGGCGGATCCATCGCCAGTAGCGTTGGCTCTAACAGTGACTCCCGCACTAGCATGCTTGGCCATCCTGGTCTCAAGGGGCCTGTCATTGTGGGAAGCTACTCTGTTGGGCACAGCATCTTCCGCCCTGGCCAGGTGTCCCATGCCTTGAGTGAGGATGCGCTGGCACATGCTCTGATGGACAACAAGTTCCCAACTGAGACACTCAAGGATTATGAGGAGTGGACTATTGATCTGGGGAACCTACACATGGGCATGGCCTTTGCACAAGGTGCCTTTGGGAAGCTCTACAGGGGAACTTACAATGGGATGGATGTTGCTATTAAGCTTTTGGAGCGACCTGAGGCTGACCCTGAGAAAGCTCAACTGTTGGAGCAGCAGTTTGTCCAAGAAGTCATGATGCTTGCAACACTGAGGCACCCGAATATTGTCAAATTCATTGGTGCGTGCAGGAAGCCATTGGTTTGGTGTATTGTCACAGAGTATGCAAAGGGTGGATCCCTTAAGAATTTCTTGAGCAAGAGGCAGAACAGGTCTGTTCCGCTGAAGTTGGCAGTCAAGCAGGCATTGGATGTTGCACGTGGCATGGCTTATGTCCATGGCCTTGGCTTCATTCACAGAGATCTTAAGTCAGACAACCTCCTGATTTCTGGTGATAAGTCCATTAAGATTGCTGACTTTGGAGTGGCTAGGATTGAAGTCAAGACTGAGGGGATGACACCTGAAACTGGAACATACCGCTGGATGGCTCCGTAAGTTGATCAGACATGCTTTTTGTCCTGTTTATTTCAATCAGTTGTTATGCTATTTTAATAAGTCAAATCTGTTTTAATCTTTCTGCATTGCTATTGCTCTGGATCATAGTGTGGAACTTTGTATCAAGCAGTACCTTCATTTGATTAAAAGAATAAGCAGTACCTTCAGTGGCTAGGATTGAAGTCAAATCTGGTTGCTTACACTTTCTGTTAAATTGTTTACCTGTAACATGTTAATGACTGGTACTGTGAAAGCAAAACACTTCTACTTGTTATATTCATTGTTCCTATATTATAGTTTAATGTACTTTTGGTCTGTATTGACTAGTTATTTTTGTTTTTTATATGGGGTTGTTTCTCCAAAATTGAGTCATTTCTTATTGCATGGCATGCTTTGAAAAGGTGATTGTGTAAGAATGTGTTTTTTGCATGCGAAATATACATGCTGCTGCTCTCCAGAACTACCACTTTATTGTTTTTTGCATGCGAAATATACATGCTGCTGCTCTCCAGAACTACCACTTTATTCCATATATTGCTTAATACTTAGAAACATTAAAGTAACGGTGCTGTTCTAGGAATCTTTATGTTCCTTCACCTTTTTGTTGTACTATTTTAGTTGGATGCTAATGATTAATAACCATTGCTATTTATGGTTGTGATTTGCATCTTTTTTCCGCGTTCTTCTAAGATTATGAACTATGCATTCTTCTAGAGGTCCATAAAGTATGTGTCTTTTAGGAGCATTTGTAAATATACTACAGATCCAACTTGCTATTTTACTATTTTAGTTATATCTTCAAGTAATGTTAGCTGCTACCTGTTGGCCAAGGAAATTTGGTTTCCCTCAACTCCAGAATATGTGAGGTGGTTTAATTCAATGTTTTATACACATATTTTACTTATATAACATAAATATGACTTGGTTAGTGTATGAAGCATAAATAAGTAATTATGTGATGCATGGTAACATCTCGTCTAGTTAAAGCCAATTTAATTACATGTCTAGCATTTTTCTCACTTAGAACATTAATTTGTTTTGTTTTCTTATTAAGTGTAATTTAAATAATCATGCGATGCATGATAACATCTCGCCTAGTTAAAGGCAATTGGTGAGAAGGGAAGATTTCGATCTAGACATTAGGCATTAGGCAAAATGCAAAGTAATAGGTGGTGTTGGGGTTGGCGACCACAGTTTAGTCACCTAGCTCAGTGGTCAATTGATGCCTCCATGTTGCCAATTGAAGCCTCGTATTAGCCTAATTATGCTACCTTTGCTGAATTTGTCATCCTACGATCAGTTGCTCTAGGCTTAATTGGTGGCAGAGGCAAAGGCGAAGGGGTAGTGGAGTTGAGGGTTGGCAATGCAACATTAAGAAGAGGTGAAGCAATATGGGACGAAAGAAGCTTTGGTCCCATTTGGTTCCATGAATTGGGCCTAACTTTGTGGAATGGAAGTGGTCCAAATTTATGTCGAGTGTTTGGTTGTTAAATTGGATTGAAATGAAATAGGTAGGCCATAATTTTGAGGGTCACCATCTGAATTGGCCACCCTAGATGTGGTCCTGGAGCTCCTCATTGGCGCTAGCAAGACAAACATTTGTGCCTCATTGACACCCTCTCCCCCCGTTGGGCGTTGCCATGGTTGGCATCCTCACCATTGCCTATGTTGAGAGATCTTATAATAGTTGTCGTCTCCATCCATGAGATGGTGATGTCAAGCATTGTCGTGGCAAGTTGATAGTGTTGAGATCATTTACTGGCATCATCTTTCTCATCAAGATCCACCACGTCCTCATCTTTGTTCTCGTAGTTGAGAAGTGGCGGTATAAACAAAGGCGAAGGGGTTGCAGAGTCAAGAAGAGGTGGAGCAATATGGGACAAAGGAAGCTTTGGTCGTGGTTCCATGAATTGGGCCCCCAACAATGACCATGGTCCTTGCCATGGTGACGTCGACGATGGCTGGAAAGGAGAAGCCGAACGAAAGATGGACATATCACTTGCACGGTGGATAGCTAGATGTGTAAATCAATGGCAACTTCCATTTCTTGTGCAATCAAACATGACCCAGAATTTTCATGTGATTGCTATTCTGTAATTCCTTTGCAACCAAACGCAATAATTGGTATTGGGGAGCCTTATGGTGCATTTAGCACCCGATGGTTGGGGCATGTATCTAATCACGATTAAAGACGTGGATGCATCGGACCCTGTTCCCTGTAACACTAAGGGTAGATACGTCACCTCATGCCCTTGTACCTACTTGCGTTTGCATTGTCGTCGCCCTATCTGCTCGTGGCCAAAACCCTGTGCCCTTCTGTATTGACAAGGGTTGCCATTGGCGAAGCATGCATCTACACGGAAGCTTTGCGAGTGAGGAAAAACGATATGCCACCATTCTTGCGATTGCACTCGATCTTGCTCCGATGACGCTCGTTCGCACAACGTTGGTGGAAGTCGTTGCCTATTTTGGGAGCACGAGCTGGGCTCGTTGCCTCATGAGACGACAACAAGCGTTCTCTCCTCATTTAGTGAGGTAATTGTGGTTAATTTAACCTCAATACAGAGCAAAACCACGACGTCGTGTGTGCCCTAATAGTTCCTCCCATTGCCACAAAATAAACGAGATTTGTAAATCTGTATTTCTTAACTCCTATTCCCTCCAACCAACCATACCATTGGGGTGTATGTATTTTTTGTCTATACTCGATTACTTTTTTAGGCTAGTGGGTCGGACGAGTCATCAGTGCACCTCCAATGTTCTCTTCCCCCGTCTTGATTCCTTGTAGCTTGATTGGTTTTTAGATGGCTATGCAAAGGAAGTAAGACGACATTGATTCCTCTTCTAATTGTTGATTTGTTAGCGATTAGACGTCAGAAAAGGATTGTGAATCAACTTAATAACTTGACCTAGAGAGGGCTAGGAGCAAGGTAGATGCTTAATTGTCACCCGGTCTCAATTAGGCATTGGGTGACAATTTGGCTCAATAGAAATCTCCTTGCAATGACTTGAGCATCAAAGTTTTTCTCTTGCCCAATCTTAGTCACCTGTGTATAGACATTGGGCCGTAATTGTTGCTAGTGGCGATGCTTCACTACCATCTCCAAGTAATCTTTCTCCGAAAGCAAAGAGACGTGCTCTCCATATTTTTACTCATCGGTAAATCATGGCTAGTCATTATCTAATCATGATTGGACATTTGGACTACTAGTCAATGCCAGGTGATGTGGCTTGACTTTCCAACTTGAAAACCAAACAAGGTGCTTTGCCACACTCTTGAATGAGCAAAAAATCATTATGCAATATTTGACTATTCCATTCTTTCTTTGCAAGACTTACTTCAAAAGGGGCGTTAGTCGTGTTTGGGACCGCAACGTGGCCACTGCTTGGTGCGATATGGCGACCATGGCCTCCACCCCATGGCATAGAAAAACAAGGGCTAGTTCAATCTTACGGTCGTTGTGTCTCTGGCGGTGGAAAGAATCATCGATTCTCGCAATGCGTATGGCGGGATTTTCTTGATTCTCGTGGTCGCACAGCTGCATATCCGATTTTAAACGGTCCCAAACATGCCCTTTAGCTAATCCTTGATGAGTAGCAATAAAATTTGCTATAGGAAGAGAGACGCTATAGGAAGAGAGCCAACTTGGCTCCCTATGGTAGGAAAGCTCACTAACAACAAAGGAGATGACTACAATCAACAAGTCACATTTGTAACTTGCTCCTCTACTAAATCGCATGTTAGCTAGGTGTGTGACCTGATGCGCAACATGATATTGTCGTTCATGCAACCAACAAGTTATCCAAATGTCTTTAGTCATATCAAATTACTTGAAGGCCAACCTTGGAGCTATTTGTTTCATATCTTCTATCTACTTCGTCAATGGGAACACTATTCACTCCAATTTTGAATTGATATTCAAATGAGATTCCTAAGCTCCACTTGCCTACTTAAGTAGTGTTTGGTTAGGGTATTTGTAACATAAACAGATAATGCCATTAACTGATTCCATTAAACCTTGTTTGTTCAGTGCTAGCCGTAATCACTTCCCGCCTAATCAGATGCTGCCATCTGTTACCCCTCCCACCCTGGTGTCATCAGATTGTGATTGCAAGCTACTTTTCTTTCTTCTCTTGACTGCATCGGTGCTTCGATCATGCATCTGCTCCGTTTACCAACCACACGCTAAAGCTTCCGTGGTGGCATCGCTTGCGTTGATTATTGCTTCACTAGCTAGCGGTTAGCCTGAGTGGCATATTCATCGATGGTCGGTGACCCATGCCCTTGGTCAGGGTAGATCTGCTTCCAAAGACCAAGGTAGTGAGGTCGTGCCGCGCTATCCGTCCTTGTCCTGGTTCAAAAGGCCTATGCGTCATCTCGTTAGCATCTGATGATCTTGGCAAAGATGGACTACTGGTAACAAATATATTCTCTTTGTGATATGATATCGTTACAGTTAGCATTTACAGAGATGGAACCAAACACTACCTTAGTAAATATCCAAGCCAATTGTACCTCCCATGGCAATTAAATGGCACCCTTGGTGGATGAGCATTTGTTGTCAATTCATCATTTAGTCCCTTGGCTAGCCTGATACATCACTAATGCCCATTGTGCTTATCATTCTAAAAATGACCGTCAGTATTTATATTTTTTTTTGGAAAAACTGTGACTAGTTAGTTATGCAGCTAGCCATTTATATAGTTCTATGGTTTGAGTTTGTTGTGGCCCCTACTTCGTAATATCTAGGCACTAAAGCTATTTAGGGTTAAGCAACTCAACTAATGATCTTGTTTCTCTAAGATGGCCTATTGGGATAACATTGTTCTTGTCACTAAGCGTTGTCCCCAAGCTTGTTTTCCTCTACCTTTTCCGTGATATGAATCAACGGTGAAAAAAACTTTCCTAGCTTACCAGACAAACATATTGTGTCCTCTATCCTAAATTGGCAAGTTTGGTCTTGACCAGCCAGGTAAAAGTTGCGTAGGATCCAAATGTCCATGTTGAAGATGGGAGGTAGGTAAGACCTGAGTGTGGTTGTTTTTTGCTTCTTCCTTTGTCCTAATGTAACTGCAAAGCCCACAAACAACCTGGGTAACATGGCCTAAATACGACCCTTGTCTCTTCCATGTGTTAGTGGAAAGCCTATTGCCCATGGATTTGGCTCTTGGAGATACGCAAATGATGATGAGTTGCCAAAAATTGTTATAGAAATTTCAGTATGGATTGAATAGTATGACATCGTTTCACCCAAATAAGTAACATAACATTATTGGATGGTGTGAAATGACCAGAGCCGACACTATATTAAGTATATTTTGAGTAGGAGCATAAGATTCTGACATGTTCAAATGTTCTCATTTGCCAGTTGGTTTGTAGTATATCTGCATGCATGCATAATGTAAATGTTACCCACTAAACATTCACACATAGGGTCCCTAGTTGTATGTTCAAATTCATTAGGTGGCTGATTTTGGTGATGCTGATGCTCTTGAGTCAATAATGCTAAGAATCTTCACATTATTATATTCCTTTTTTCATGTTTTTTTCCCTTTCATATAAACTCCTTTTCCTCTTTATTACTACTTTCTTGTCTATTGATAGCATTTTTAAAGTGTTTTATAAGGTATTGGGGAAAAAAATTGTGTTCAGCTTGCTTGATACCATATTTGATTTTGCTGAGTGGTAACTTAGTGAGCCACATGATAACTGGTGAACAACCTTATTTTATTTTCCATAGGCATGAGCTTGGTTGTTTTTTAGTTCCTTGGTTTGGAATATATATTTAATGTTTGTAGGTGGTATGTACTATTCTTAGAATACCCGTTCTGGATGTTTTTCCGCTATGTTAACTATGCCCCCTCCCCTCCCAAATGTCTTTGTACAGTCAGCTACTGCTTAAATTTACCGAGTTCTGTTTTGTTTGTTTCCAATGTGATAACTTGCTATTTTTCCATTTGCAGTGAGATGATCCAGCATAGGCCATACAACCAGAAAGTTGACGTCTACAGTTTTGCCATTGTCCTGTGGGAGTTGGTAACTGGGAATCTCCCTTTTGCAAACATGACTGCAGTGCAAGCTGCATTTGCTGTTGCGAACAACGGTGTGCGACCAGCCATACCCCACGACTGCCTCCCTACCCTTGGGGAGATCATGACCAAGTGCTGGGATGCAAACCCTGAAGTCTGTCCCCCATTCACTGAGATTGTGAGGATGCTGGAACAAGTGGAGATGGAGGTTCTGACTACTGTCCGTAAGGCTCGGTTCCGCTGTTGCATCGCCCAACCGATGACAATGGACTGAGTCATTGACAATCCAGGAAAAGAACCTGGAGAGAGGTTTAATCCTGTGTATTTATAATATTAATGTCACACCCATTTTTAAGGAACAAATGGAGTGCATACTCTTATGTGCGCCCAGAGATCAATCACACATAAGTTGACAAATATAAATAGTATCATCACAAATGTTTATTACATAACGAATAGAATCACAGAGTCTTCACATAAATAAGCGGAAACATAATATAAATATAGTGGTAGCTAGCTCCATAGCACAGGTACGTCAACTGGTTGACCACAAGTCTAGTAATCTTCAGGAAAGTAGTAGTAGTAGTCACTATTTGCACTTTCGGGATTCCATCCTGTGGTGGGGAATGCAAGGGTGAGCACAAAAGTACTCAACAAGTGTAACATGGGGTTCATGTAGCTCAATTAGGCTAGACACTGGTTCAACTGCATGTAGCTTTTAGTTGATCATGTTTTAGGCAATTGAGTAGCTTCGAATAGGTAATATTCCCGAAATAAACATATGATCATGTAAAGAGAATAATGAATAGCAAAAACAAGTAAATTAATAGTGATCTCTATTCCGTAAGGGTCCAAGGCCGCTCGTGTCCGTGAGCACGGCTGATATACCAGTTTTACACTCTGCAGAGGTTGTACACTTTCACTGTGAGTCGTGATCCCCCAAAAGCCCGAGGTCATGACTCCCCATTGGACAATCAAGTTCACTATGAAGTCTTTCCAAGGTTCGTCTAACAAGTTAGGGCCGCTAGGTTTCTGTGGCCTGCGAATGTAGAGCCCCCCTTCCATATGGCATAATGACACGCAGCCTATACTCATAGGGACAGGAGCCGCACTACACCCAACCCGGAACACACCCCTCTTGCGCCATAAAGGTAACCACTAACAAGCTAGAAAAGGTCCTCTTATATGACTAAAGCCAGAGCCATGTAGCCCTCACAGCTGTACTGTATGTCCCGGATGTTCGCTTACAGATAAGTCCTTACGGAGAGGAATCTAGAGATAACTCTAGCCCTCTTGTTCCCTGTTGCTAAAAAGCATCTTTTAGAGTTATTGCATATATCATTAGTCAAATTACAAGATCATTGTTTATGTAAGCACTAGCCACTACCCAATGCCAATAACCCTAGGATTCAAGGGACAGGATCAATACTAAGGCATCCTTAACAAAGAGACACATGCAGCATGAATTAAGTAAATTAAAGTGAATAGGTAACAAGGACGATCCCATGCTATACTTGCCTTGATCTAGCTGATCTTGTTGATCCGACTCGTAAAAGTACTCTTGATCACCAACGAACTGATCACCGTCTATTCTCGATTAACACGTCAACAACAATCATCCAAAGGCAATCATGCAAAGCAAACAAAGCTACAATTAGAACAGTACACCAACAGCAGTAAAATAAGATGAAAAGATTTTAAAACAAATCTACATCGCTCTAGGATCACACAGACGCGAAATTCACGCAAATCGGAGCTAAAACGGAAAAGTTATGATTTAAACAAGATTTACTTTATTAAAGTAATAGATTAAATCTAACCTCGAATTTTAAAAGTGTAAAATCTACTATACAATAGTACTAATAGATAGAATATGAAATTATGAACCTAACGCAACTTGAACGGATCAAATCGGAGTTAAAACGGAGATTTTATGACCTATTTATACCTAGTGGCAATTCTGTAAATAACTGAAAGCGTATTTTCAATTAAACCGACGAAATTACGTTTTCTAATTACCAAAGCGTAAACCAGTGAATACGCCATGGATCGCGGGTTTAGAAGCAAGGAAACTAAAGGTCTCTTTTGCAAAAGTGACAGCCGAAGGGGTACGAATCTATCTGAGCCGTTGGATTAAAAGAGAACGGCTTGGATTAGAAGATGGGGAGAAGGAGGGGGAAATCCGGCCACCAACAGTGACCGGCGGCGGCGATTTGGCCGGCGGCGAGCTATTGCTCGCCGGCGCTACCCAATCCGGCGTTCCCGAGCACCAACCAACGAGCAAACAACACCGGGAGATAGAGGAGGGAAACGCGGACTCACTCGAGCCGAACACGGAGGCGAGGAGGGGTGGTGGACGACGCGCGACCTCCAATGGCGGGCGGCGGAGCACTGTGAACGACGACAAGACAAGTTAACCTTCTAGATTGAAAATTGGGGCAAGGGAAAGCCTCACGAGTTCATGCTGATGACGAAAAACCACTTAGCAACTTACGGAGACGACCAATTTGACGAGTTCGACGTCGGCTCCCGAGCTTAGGCGGCGGCGGCTCGGTAGCAGGAGGTGAAGGTGAAGCTAGGGTCAAGATTGGGATGGAGGGAGGCGGTGGAGGCGGGGCTTCTATTTAAGAGGCCGGCTGACGTGCGGAGCAAGGTGGGGGAAGGAGTCGGGACGGCACCGGTCACCGGGCATCGAGTCCGGCTCGGTCACGAGCTTGAAGACGAAGACATCAGCGGCTGACGCGTGGGACCCCTTCGTCAGTGAGGCAAGAGAAGAGGGCGGGCGGCTTCGGCAGGGTGGACCTCAGCGAGCTGGGCTCGGCCCAAACGCGCCACTGCGGGGGAAGGGAGACTGGGCCTCGGCCCAAGAAGAAGAGAGGGGAAGGCCGGGCCTTCGGGCCGAATTCAGGGAAAAGAATAAATTCCTATTTCGTTTTTCTTTTTCTAATATCTCAAATGCTTTTTCACAAGATACTTGAAATAATTTTCCTCTAAAAATAAAAACCAATCACCAAATAAAATATGCATCGGCATGTATGCACAAACAATTATTTAATCCCTATATTTGATTTTATTTAAACAAAAATGTTATCTTACTAAATTTTCACGCACACAAATAGGCTTAACTAAATCAAATTCCCTTTTTCAAAATTTAGGGTGTTACAATTCTACCCCCCTTAAAAGAATCTCGTCCCGAGATTCGGACGATGCTTACTCAAACAACTGTGGGTATACTTTTCTTAAATCTTCCTCTCTTTCCCACGTAGCCTCTGCTTCTGAATACCGACTCCACTGAACTTTACACATCTTTATAACTCGGCTTCGGGTAACTCTTTCCGCTGTCTCCAAAATTTTCACGGGATACTCCTCATAAGTAAGATTTTCTTTAACAGTAAGTTCTTCCAACGGTATCTGTTCTTCTGGTACACGCAGACATTTCTTTAACTGAGACACATGGAACACATCATGCACACCTGCTAAACTCTCAGGCAATTCCAACTGATATGCCACTTCACCACGTCTCTCTAAGATCTTAAAAGGACCGACATACCTTGGTGCTAACTTTCCTTTCCGATTAAACCTTTTCACACCTCTCATAGGTGATACCTTTAGATAAACATAATCTCCCACTTCGAAAGTCAACTCTCTTCGTCGAATATCAGCATAACTTTTCTATCGAGACTGAGCTGCTTTCAAGTTATTTCGAATCATTCTTACTTGTTTCTCAGCATTCTTAAGCACATCAGGACCAAATACTTGACTCTCTCCCGTCTGATTCCAAAACAATGGAGTTCTGCACTTCCTACCATACAAAGCTTCAAAGGGTGCCATCTGTAAACTTTTCTGATAACTGTTATTATAGGAAAACTCTGCATACGGCAAACTCTTGTCCCAACTTGTACCATACTGCAAAGCACAAGCTCTTAACATATCCTCCAATATCTGATTAATCCTTTCTGTTTGCCCATCCGTCTGAGGATGATATGCTGTACTAAAATTCAGCTTAGTCCCTAATGACTCTTGTACTTTCTGCCAGTAATACGATGTAAACTGGGTACCTCGATCAGACACTATTTTCTTTGGAACTCCATGCAAACTTACTATTCTTTCCAAATACAACTCTGCCAACTTTGCACTGGAATACGTAGTTCTAACTGGTATAAAATAAGCGACTTTAGTCAAACGATCCACTATAACCCATATTGAATCAAAACCCCTCTGAGTGCGTGGTAATCCTACTATGAAATCCATACCAACTTCTTCCCACTTCCACTCGGGTATCTGCATCGGTTGCAACAATCCTGCAGGTCTTTGATGTTCAGCTTTAACCCTCTGACACGTGTCACATAGTGCAACATACTCTGCAACATCTCTTTTCAAACCATGCCACCAATACCTTTCTCGTAAATCCATATACATCTTAGTACTTCCAGGATGAATGGAGTAGGCGGACTCATGAGCCTCCCGTAGGATTGCTCCTCTTATAGCTTTGTCCTCAGGCACACATAATCGTTCTCCAAACCATAAGGTTCCCTTGTCATCCAACCGGAATCCAGGGGCTTTACCTTTCAGTATATTCCCTACTATCTCCTTTATCTTGTCATCCGTCAACTGACCCTCGCGTATTTGTTGCTCTAACATAGGCTCTACTACTAACTCTACTGCATTAACAGCAATACCCAAGTTTAGATGCTCAATCTCAGCACATAACTCATTTGACATCGGCATTACTTGTACCTCGTTAGCATAGCTCTTCCTACTAAGGGCATCAGCAACCACATTAGCTTTACCCGGATGATAGTGTACCTCCAGATCATAATCCTTAATCAACTCCAACCAGCGACGTTGTCTCAGGTTCAGATCTGATTGAGTGAAAATGTACTTCAAACTCTTATGATCCGTGTAAATATCACTTTTATGTCCAATCAAATAATGCCTCCATATTTTCAAGGCATGCACCACTGCTGCTAACTCCAAGTCATGGGTAGGATAATTTAACTCATGCTTCCTCAACTGTCGAGATGCATATGCTACTACTTTGCCTTCCTGCATAAGCACACAACCAAGACCCAAACGGGATGCATCACAATAAATAGAGAAACTCTTATTCAAATCTGGCAAAACTAACACCGGGGCTGTTGTCAATCTTTTCTTCAGCTCCTCAAAATTAACCTGACACTTATCAGACCACACAAATTTAGCATTCTTTTCCAACAGCGCCGTCATTGGTTTGGCAAGCTTAGAAAACCCTTCAATGAATCTTCTATAATATCCAGCTAATCCCAAGAAACTACGAATTTCTCCCACATCAGTTGGCGGTTTCCAATTCAACACATCTTTTACCTTACTAGGATCCACTGATATTCCACCATTAGAGACCACATGACCCAGAAAAGCAACTTCCTTTAACCAAAACTCGCATTTGCTACGCTTAGCATAGAGCTTATGCTCTCTGAGCTTCTGCAGGACCAACCTCAAATGTTCCACATGTTCTTCCTTAGTCTTAGAGTACACCAGGATATCATCGATGAACACTACTACAAACTTATCAAGATACTCCATAAATACCTTATTCATCAGGTACATAAAGTATGCAGGAGCATTAGTCAAACCAAAGGACATTACTGTGTACTCATACAAACCATATCGGGTGGTGAATGCTGTCTTAGGTATATCCGTGGCACGAATCTTCAACTGATGATAGCCAGAGCGAAGGTCAATCTTGGAGAACACACAAGCACCTCTCAACTGATCAAACAAGTCATCAATCCTTGGCAGCGGGTACTTATTCTTGATAGTTACCTCGTTGAGTGACCGATAATCAACACACATCCGTTGCGAACCATCCTTCTTATCAACAAAGATCACAGGAGCTCCCCATGGTGATGAGCTAGGACGAATAAAACCTTTCTCTTGCAATTCTTTTATTTGTTTCTTAAGTTCTTCTAATTCGTTAACCCCCATCCTATATGGACGCTTAGCTATAGGTGCAGTTCCAGGCAATAATTCAATAATAAACTCAATGTCGCGGTCGGGTGGCATACCTGGCAAGTCGTCGGGGAACACATCCGGAAATTCATCCACAACTGGATCCTCTTGATTAGCATTATCATCAAGTCGATTTACTGTAGCTGTCTGCGGCTTCTGCACTACAATCTCCACACTAATGCGATCTCCCTTCGGTGTTGTCAGGGCTACTGCCTTTTCCTTACACTGAATCACTGCCTGATTTTGCTTCATCCAGTCTAATCCCAGAATAAGATCAATCCCAGCTGTTCTCAACACTATAGGACTCACTTTGAACTCTACCCCCCTTAAGTTTAAACTAATAGGGAGGCATTGATAGGAAGCTTGCATACTACCCCCAGGCGAGTTAACTAGTATAGGGTTTTTCATGGCACACAAAGGAATGCTATTTGTCTTAACAAATATTTGAGATATGAATGAATGCGAAGCTCCAGAATCAAAAAGAACAGTGGCAGGGATGGAGTGGACATCGAACGTACCGAGCATAACTTCAGGTTCCGACATTGCAGTCTCCTCCGACAAGTGAGTCACCTTCCCGTAGTATGGTGGCTTCTGATTACTATTCTGCTTCTGAGGAGTTTGTTGGTTGGCCTTCTCAGGACAGTTATAAGACAAGTGACCCTCCTTTCCACAACGGAAGCACTTGGTTGGAGTATTAGGAGCACTAGTCTTCATTGGGGTGTTGTTAGGGGTACTCTGTCGCTGATTCTGGTTCCCATTCTGCTGTTGAGAGCGTTGATTGCCATTCTGCGACTGATAAGGAGGACGTTGCAGAAACTGATTACGTGGAGGAAGTTGACCACGATTCCATTGGTTGGGCGGATACCTCTGCTGAAAACCTTGTTGATAACCAGTACGTTGGCGAGTGTTATTCCCAGATATCTGTCCCTGAAGTCTCTTTCTTTTAGCATCCATCTCCTTGCGCTTATTATCCACCACAATAGCGCGATTCACTAGAGTTTGATAATCTGGGTAAGCATTAGACATTAGCTGCAGTTGTAGACCATCATGCAGACCCTTCAGGAAAAGTCGCTGCTTATCAGCATCATTAGCCACCTCATTTGGCGCATAACGTGACAACTGAGCAAACTTGTCTCTATACTCCGCCACAGGCATAGATCCCTGTGTCAAATTGCGGAATTCCTCTGCCTTCAATGCTATCACCCCCTCTGGTATATGGTAGGACCTAAAACTCTCGGTAAACTCCTGCCAAGTAATAGCGGGGGCGTTGGTAGGACGGCCATACTGATATGAATCCCACCAATCTTGAGCTGCTCCTTGAAGTTGTCCCGAAGCAAACAACACCTTCTGCTGATCATTACACTAAGCAATGTTGAGCTGCTTCTCTACTGCACGAAGCCAATCATCAGCTTCCAATGGATCTGAGGCATGTGTAAACACTGGGGGATGACCCTTCAAAAACTCTCCACGCTTATCTCGCGCAGGTGCTCCTCCAACTGGCTGATTTTGCTGATTGTTCACCAGAGCTTCCATTAGCTGTGTCTGTATGGCCAAAAGCTCATGAATAGTAGGTGTTGGCCCAATTCCACGACCACGGCCTCGACCTCGTCCTCTTCCAGACATCTGTTATCCAATATAGTATCAAATCTTAGAGATTACCACATAATAGACAATTCTAGAGATAGAGATTAGAATCTGAAAATTTTCTGGACACATCCCAATTTCAGCTGTTCGGTAAAACAAACCTATCTCGAGTTACAGATATCCAGTAGAGGTGTTCTTTACATGGTTGGAAAGCTTATGAAATTATCTAGAACTTTTATTTAACTCATACTTCCAGATTCTGTCACGAAGTTACCCAAAAACAGAACACAACAGAAACTGTTTCTGACCTCCAGACTGCACAGTAACTTCATCTTGTAACAATTATAACTCATGATCCAGAATAGATAAAAAGTTGATTCCAGAGGCATTGGAAAGGTACGTGGGTCTAGATTCTCTCATAAAAATTTCAGAATTTTTCGCTGATCAGTTAATTTTAAGCATAAAAGGAAAGACAGATCGCTCCAGAAAAGACAGAACAGGGAGAAAAGTTAACCCAACTAAATTATTTATTTATCACACTAAAACTTAATATTGTATAACTTGGAACTTTTGTAGACAGGCCCACAAAGCTCCAGCACTCATTACATGGAAAATCCAACTCACACATAAGCACAATAATAACTCAACTAACCACACAAAGTTCACACGACACCACAAACTCAACTTAACTTGACTCTACTCGAACTATCGTATTATTACATAAATGGTATTCCAACTCCTAAGTACAGGCTTGGTGTTCATGATGATCATAGATCGGTTCCATGCCTTGGTCAATCCTTAAGCCATCTATCACTTCTTGATACCTCTTGACGTCTTTTCCCAAAGCTTTAACCAGGGCTACCAACCGACGATTTGTCACCATCATGTCATGACCAAAATCCACCATGACCCGAGGAACTAAATCTAAATTCCCAGGGTCAGTCATTACCCATCCATACTCCGGATCTCCACGAGGGAAATAGCAATATGGATCATCTTGCATAATCTCATAGCGAAGGTGACGAAGTCCCAAGCATGCTTCAAAGGCTGCATCTTCTATACCATCTTCTATAGTGGCACGGCGTCCACTATGGGAAAAACACCGATCTAGCAAAAAGGTGCCCAACTCATTGTTCTTAACGAAGATGCGCACACTGCACTTCCAATAAGTAGCTTCCAAAGGGTGTTTATGCTCCCAGCAGACATACTCAATTGCAGGATCCCAATCCGTGAAGTAGGCATTAAGTATGTCACTCAGTCGGTGGTGTGACGGGGTGTCATGGCTTGATTTGTGATGGATCCTTGTAATCCAGCCCATAGGAAGGGATGGCACTCCAACTTCAGCAGAAGCATCTGGTGAAGGCGAAGGGGGCTGTCCTCCGTTGTTAGCAAGCTCAACATCTTCATCGTCACTCAAATAGATAACTTCCTCCTTAGGTTCAATTTCCTCCTGTGGCAAAGCTGGTTCTGGCGCCTGTTCCGGTGTTGATGGTGGGGTTGGTGTAGTGTCTTCTAATCCCTCCTGAAGCTCTTCGGGTTCCTCATGAAGCTCTTCGGGTTCCTCCTGAAGCTCTTCTGGTTTCACCAAGGAACGGGGTGGATAGTACCCTCCAGTGGTGATACGGGCAGTCTTGCGGGCACGAGGCATCTACAGATTTTAGTCCAAGGGTGAGTTGAAATTAGAGACAATATTTTCATAATAGAATGAGACGAAAGAAGCATAATAATTTAGCAATTATCAAGAGTAAAGTAATAAGCATGAAACAAGTGAAGAAAAGAGAACTAAAACGACCATTACTAACTAGGCTTGCGTCCTACAGTCAACATAGCTCCGATACCAATCTGTCACACCCATTTTTAAGGAACAAATGGAGTGCATACTCTTATGTGCGCCCAGAGATCAATCACACATAAGTTGACAAATATAAATAGTATCATCACAAATGTTTATTACATAACGAATAGAATCACAGAGTCTTCACATAAATAAGCGGAAACATAATATAAATATAGTGGTAGCTAGCTCCATAGCACAGGTACGTCAACTGGTTGACCACAAGTCTAGTAATCTTCAGGAAAGTAGTAGTAGTAGTCACTATTTGCACTTTCGGGATTCCATCCTGTGGTGGGGAATGCAAGGGTGAGCACAAAAGTACTCAACAAGTGTAACATGGGGTTCATGTAGCTCAATTAGGCTAGACACTGGTTCAACTGCATGTAGCTTTTAGTTGATCATGTTTTAGGTAATTGAGTAGCTTCGAATAGGTAATATTCCCGAAATAAACATATGATCATGTAAAGAGAATAATTAATAGCAAAAACAAGTAAATTAATAGTGATCTCTATTCCGTAAGGGTCCAAGGCCGCTCGTGTCCGTGAGCACGGCTGATATACCAGTTTTACACTCTGCAGAGGTTGTACACTTTCACTGTGAGTCGTGATCCCCCAAAAGCCCGAGGTCATGACTCCCCATTGGACAATCAAGTTCACTATGAAGTCTTTCCAAGGTTCGTCTAACAAGTTAGGGCCGCTAGGTTTCTGTGGCCTGCGAATGTAGAGCCCCCCTTCCATATGGCACAATGACACGCAGCCTATACTCATAGGGACAGGAGCCGCACTACACCCAACCCGGAACACACCCCTCTTGCGCCATAAAGGTAACCACTAACAAGCTAGAAAAGGTCCTCTTATATGACTAAAGCCAGAGCCATGTAGCCCTCACAGCTGTACTGTAAGTCCCGGATGTTCGCTTACAGATAAGTCCTTACGGAGAGGAATCTAGAGATAACTCTAGCCCTCTTGTTCCCTGTTGCTAAAAAGCATCTTTTAGAGTTATTGCATATATCATTAGTCAAATTACAAGATCATTGTTTATGTAAGCACTAGCCACTACCCAATGCCAATAACCCTAGGATTCAAGGGACAGGATCAATACTAAGGCATCCTTAACAAAGAGACACATGCAGCATGAATTAAGTAAATTAAAGTGAATAGGTAACAAGGACGATCCCATGCTATACTTGCCTTGATCTAGCTGATCTTGTTGATCCGACTCGTAAAAGTACTCTTGATCACCAACGAACTGATCACCGTCTATTCTCGATTAACACGTCAACAACAATCATCCAAAGGCAATCATGCAAAGCAAACAAAGCTACAATTAGAACAGTACACCAACAGCAGTAAAATAAGATGAAAAGATTTTAAAACAAATCTACATCGCTCTAGGATCACACAGACGCGAAATTCACGCAAATCGGAGCTAAAACGGAAAAGTTATGATTTAAACAAGATTTACTTTATTAAAGTAATAGATTAAATCTAACCTCGAATTTTAAAAGTGTAAAATCTACTATACAATAGTACTAATAGATAGAATATGAAATTATGAACCTAACGCAACTTGAACGGATCAAATCGGAGTTAAAACGGAGATTTTATGACCTATTTATACCTAGTGGCAATTCTGTAAATAACTGAAAGCGTATTTTCAATTAAACCGACGAAATTACGTTTTCTAATTACCAAAGCGTAAACCAGTGAATACGCCATGGATCGCGGGTTTAGAAGCAAGGAAACTAAAGGTCTCTTTTGCAAAAGTGACAGCCGAAGGGGTACGAATCTATCTGAGCCGTTGGATTAAAAGAGAACGGCTTGGATTAGAAGATGGGGAGAAGGAGGGGGAAATCCGGCCACCAACAGTGACCGGCGGCGGCGATTTGGCCGGCGGCGAGCTATTGCTCGCCGGCGCTACCCAATCCGGCGTTCCCGAGCACCAACCAACGAGCAAACAACACCGGGAGATAGAGGAGGGAAACGCGGACTCACTCGAGCCGAACACGGAGGCGAGGAGGGGTGGTGGACGACGCGCGACCTCCAATGGCGGGCGGCGGAGCACTGTGAACGACGACAAGACAAGTTAACCTTCTAGATTGAAAATTGGGGCAAGGGAAAGCCTCACGAGTTCATGCTGATGACGAAAAACCACTTAGCAACTTACGAAGACGACCAATTTGACGAGTTCGACGTCGGCTCCCGAGCTTAGGCGGCGGCGGCTCGGTAGCAGGAGGTGAAGGTGAAGCTAGGGTCAAGATTGGGATGGAGGGAGGCGGTGGAGGCGGGGCTTCTATTTAAGAGGCCGGCTGACGTGCGGAGCAAGGTGGGGGAAGGAGTCGGGACGGCACCGGTCACCGGGCATCGAGTCCGGCTCGGTCACGAGCTTGAAGACGAAGACATCAGCGGCTGACGCGTGGGACCCCTTCGTCAGTGAGGCAAGAGAAGAGGGCGGGCGGCTTCGGCAGGGTGGACCTCAGCGAGCTGGGCTCGGCCCAAACGCGCCACTGCGGGGGAAGGGAGACTGGGCCTCGGCCCAAGAAGAAGAGAGGGGAAGGCCGGGCCTTCGGGCCGAATTCAGGGAAAAGAATAAATTCCTATTTCGTTTTTCTTTTTCTAATATCTCAAATGCTTTTTCACAAGATACTTGAAATAATTTTCCTCTAAAAATAAAAACCAATCACCAAATAAAATATGCATCGGCATGTATGCACAAACAATTATTTAATCCCTATATTTGATTTTATTTAAACAAAAATGTTATCTTACTAAATTTTCACGCACACAAATAGGCTTAACTAAATCAAATTCCCTTTTTCAAAATTTAGGGTGTTACAATTAATAGACTTGTGCTTCAGAAGCAGAAAGCTGACTCCACAGTCTGCCTTCTGTCTTTGACATGTTATCGTACAGAAGGTAGGATAATTATGTCTTCTCAAAACAACTCGGACAAATTTTGAACATAGCAGCAGAAACAAGTTCACATTGAATAGTATTAGTTACTGATGGACAGTTCGTTATTTTTAGTTTTTTTAAGAAACTGAAATACCTGCTTACATGAAGTGAACAAAAAATGTTCTGATGGTGCAGCAAAAACTGCATTGAGCCCTTGATTACACTTGTTTTATAAGCATCCCCATGGACCAATGTCTATCAGTCTATGTAGTGCAGTGTTATAGCACCAATGGTTGCAACTGAATAATGAGAAAAGAAAAGGGAGCGAAACCCAATCAAAGAAATTTTGGAATCCAAAATTCGTGAATTTTAAGGGTTTCTAAGATTCCTTGCTCATTAAATCATAATGGATTAATCTGACAGAAGCAACTCTGGAAATATATGTCCAGAAGGACTTAAGCATTTTTCTTGTGCAGAAAGTAGAAAAAACAGGTGACACAAATGTGGCCTAAGGTAGAGGAAGAGGTCGAGAACTTTAGATGGTTGAGGCCATGAGACATGAGTCCAAGCTCACACTCATATTACTTCCCTATTTATAATTAATATGTGCACTTTATCCAGTCCGTTTCTTTTTAAAATAAAAAATAGGTCCACAAAAATAATTTATGGAAGGACTTTTCACTTTTTTGTACACTTGGTCAATCGTTCACTTCTTGAGAATACATGCTAGGAAAGATAGGTACAGTAACAATTCAGGAAATATTTGCATTTATGAACACTTTGAATTTTAGTCAATACTAATGAACATGACAAACGTCCTTACAAAGAGTAAACATTGCAGGCATTGTCCATGTTGTGCTGTAAGATCGAAAAATCCAACTCAGATGCATTCAAGCGCCATTTGGCTAGAGTTACTGATTTCCTATGGATTGGTGAAGATGGCATGAAAGAGCGGGTAAATTAAACATTACTTTAGGATCCTTCTTTCTACAAGGTGCTGTCATTGTGTGCTGATATTTATGTATCGTCGCTTTACAAAGGTCTATGCTGGTCAACTATGGGATGTTGCTTTTGCAGTCCAAGCAATATTAGCATGTAATATTGCAGAAGAATATAGAAGTATTCTCAAGAAAGCACATGATTTTATAAAAGCCTCTCAGGTATTATTGTCTAAGATTGAAGTTATATTAACTTTATTTCTCTTAACTTACCTGCTTAACTCTACTAACTTAAACTTTAAGATCTTGGACAATCCTTCTGGTGACTTCAGCAGAAAGTACTATCACATATCTAAAGGACGGTGGGGCTTCCAGGTTGCAGATCAGGGGTGGCAGGTTTCAGATTGCACAGCAGAAGCTCTTAAGGTTCAACACCTTTCACCATACCATTACCAGACTCAAAACAACACATCAAAACTACAAGATCATTAAAATAACATATCATGTTTTCTCTGGTTTCAGGTTTTGTTAATGCTGTCCAAATTTTCATCAGACATTGGAAGTGATCAGATGGAAACATGCCGCCTATATGATGCAGTGAATGTATTATTATCCTTACAGGCATGGAACTACTTTACTTTGCATTACATATCTAGGTCTACCATTAGAAAGGTTCAAGGTAGTTGAACAAATATTGAGAGATCTTAAGGAGTGGAATATATCCAAGGATTTAGCTATGGACAGGAGCGCTTGGAGATTGGCAATCAACGTGCCTGAACCGTGACCTCTTTTTGTCTTGTGCCCTTTATGTCCCTTTATGTGTCTCCCTGTTTCTTGTCTCTTTTGGGTTTCATCTCTAGCCTACCCCAACTTGCTTGGGACAAAAGGCTATGTTGTTGTTGTTGGACATTTTGGAAGCGAGTGAAAAAAATCTATATAGCATTAAGCCTAAGTAACAATAGAAACTAATATACTATGCAAATGCAATTTTCCTCTCTAGAAAATGATTATGGTGCACTCCAAAGATGAAAAGTTTGAATAGATTAATAGAACACTGTACAGGAATTAAAAAATCAAAGCTTAATTTCCAGACATACCAAATGAGAAATGAATAGCCATCAGTTTTAGCATAAGTATAGATTAACAGCATTTTGGTTGAAAAAAGAAAGTGTAAATAAAAGCAGAGAGTAGCTATGTATTAACCCTGAATTGGATGCAGAACCCAAACGGTGGTTATGGAACTTGGGAGCTAGCTCGCACATATCCATGGATGGAGGTATGTTTCCAGTTCCTGTTTTACTATTTAGTTAAATCCATGCATTATAATAACATATATACATGGTTTTAGATAATAGGTTCAGGGCTTTATGCTTTAGGTAATTTCAGAATGAAAACCACAATGATCACAAGATATTTGGAAGCTATTATGTCTGCTCAGAGTTTCTTACTTTGGGCATATAGTAGGTGAATTATAGTTACTTTGATGTTTCTTCACTTATGGCAAAACGTGCTTAGGAACAATAGGATATCATACTGAGGGCAAGCATGTAAATTTATTTTTTAGCTTTAAAAAAATAACTTGCAGATTCAAGTTAAGTTATATAAATAGGAACCAAGATGCATCTAAAAAATCGGGTAAGAAAGAAAGGAGGCACGAATACACTGGTAATATGGAGCTAAATATCCAGCACTTCTAGTCTGAACCAATATAATGATGAAATCCCCAGAAGATTCTGGTACGTAAAAGAGATCATTATTGACCCAAATTACTTGTCATAGTTATATCGAAAAGAAAAGTAAGTATTGTCTTTAGGGAACTATTATTGTAGAGCATAATATCTACATGTACACATATAGAGCACTGAAAATTGGGGCTTTGGATCCTTTTTCATGGCAGATTTTCAACATGACAGAGATATATGCAGACATCATGGTGGAGCATCAGTAAGAAATTTACAACATTCTTAGCAATACCTCTCTTATGGCAAAACAAATAACATGCATACATACTGCAGGTACGTCGAGTGTACCTCATCAGTCATGCAAGCATTAGCATTGGTTCAGGAGAAGTACCCTTGGCATCGAAAAGATGAAATAGATCAATGCATTACGGGAGCTACTGAATTCATTGAGAAGTTACAGAATGATGATGGCTCATGGTCAGTACTTTTATACATGACCATAAAAAGGTTTAAATTTGGCAAATTTAGTCCTTATTGGATTGCTTGAAGTTTTGACACTATTAAACCTAAATCTACAGAATAATTCCCAGGGTAGCTCAGCAGAACTGAAGTACATAGTCCCAAAAAATACAGTCAATATCTTCAATGAGATAATAACTAAACCTTTAATGCAGCAAAAAAAAACTACAAGTTCATAGTTAAATAAAACTAGTGGCATGATGTGCAGTAGATATTAAAACGTAGCAAAAATTCATAGAACATTGAGAAAATAGATAATCAATTATCAATAAATTGTTTTACAGGTTTGGATCTTGGGGTATTTGTTTCACATATGGCACATGGTTTGCTATTGAGGGTCTATCAGTTGTTGGACAAAGTTATGGTAACAACACTTGTATCCGGAAGGCCTGTAAGTTTCTCTTAACAAAGCAGCTAAAGAATGGTGGATGGGGTGAGAGTCATCTTTCATCGAGAACCAAGGTAACCATTTCTAGTATGCTTTTGCAACGTAGATGGACTGCATCTTTCATCAAGAACCAAGCTAAAGAATGTTTTAGAGTAAGCAACACATCCAGACAATGGAAACATGCTTTGATCCTGTTTCTGTTTAACTTGCAGCAAATTATAGGCAAAAAGTACATCAATCTGTATGAATTCATAACCAGATAGTAATTCATTAGGAACATGAAGCATTGAGAGGAAACAACCAACTTGGTTCAGCCTTATTTAGAGAAAGTGAAACAAGCAATAAAGTAGATGGACTTTATGTTAAAAAAAATGTTGCAATTGCACAGCAACAAGAGCATATGACTATATGAGTCGTAATATGTCGTTTCAATAATTCCATATGTACCTCAATAATGGAAAACGCAAGCTGAACATTTGCTGGTTGGAAACATTATTGTCACACCCGGTTTTCTAAAGAACAAAACCAGGCTAATCATATGTGTGCCCAGGAAGTCCACACATATGCCAGAATGAAAAAGTATCAGAAACAATGTTATTATATAACGTATACATAGCTATATTAACACTTACATCAGAGTATCGCGGAACGGTGACTAAACTTCAGGCTCTATTCTTCTCAGGGACGGCTGACTGGGGGTAACATATGCCTAGCACTTCTACTAGTCTTCTGGAAACTCCACTACACCTTTGTCCTTCGTCCAAGTAGCATCTTACTACACACTGAAGTGTGGGGGAAATAGCAAGAGTGAGTCCATGTCGAACTCAACAAGTATAACACAGGGTTCATGAGGCGCAAAAGGCTAGACACTGTTTGACTGCGTTTAGCTTTTAATCATCATATAATTAGCAATTGAGTAGCATCAAGGTAATCCAATCCCATTAATGAATCAATGATCAATTGTAATAAAGATAATGAATAGCATTAACATGAGCATAATAATAACAACAGTAATTAAGCATGAGATAACAATGGTGATCAACTATTCTGTAAGAATCCCCAAGGCCGCTCGTATCCGTGAGCACGGCTAGTATACCAGTCTTTGACTCTGCACAGAGGTGTACACTTTCACTGTGAGTCATAACTTCCAAATGCATGGGTTCACGACTCCCCAAAACACCGAAAATCATATAAAGCTACTTAAAAGTTCGTCTAACAAGTTAGGGCCATTAGATTCACTCGGCAGGCAGATGTAGAACCCCCCTTTCCAGTGGCACAACAACCGCAGCCTATACACACTAAGGACAGGGGCTCGCCCTACACCCAACGTGGCAAGTCATTCTTACGCCATTTAAGGTAACCACTAACAAGCTAGAAAAGGTCCTTTAAACAACTAAAGCCAGAGCCATATAGCCCTCACAGCTGTACTGTATATCCCGGTTATCACTTACAGATAAGTCCTTATAGAGAGAAACCAGAGCATCAAAATAACACACATGCTCTAGCCCCCTTTTAACAGTAATAAAATCATCATAATGGTTGATTGCTTAATCCATTAATCAAATTACAAGATCATTGTTCATAGTTTAAGCACTAGCAATAGCTACCCATATGTATTACCAAGGTTGACAAGCAATCAAGATAACAATCACTAAGTTATAATCTCTAAGGTTGTCAAGGTAAGCACATGCATATGTATGATAATTTCAATGTATAGGTAACAAGGATAGTCCCATGTTATACTTGTCTTGATCAAGCTTTCCTGATGATACTGCTGGTCTGGCTTAAAATAATACTCTTGATCGTCAAGAAACTGCTCACCATCTATACTCGATCATCAAGCATCAACACACAATCATCCGAACAATCATACACAAAGCAAACAAAGAGACATAATTAAAATAGTACACCAACAGTAGTAAAACAGTATAAAAAGTTTGTAAAACTCTTCTACACGTTACTACGATCACACAGACGTAAAGATCACGAAATTCGGATTTAAAACGTGAAAGTTATGAATTTTCTAAGATTTCCTATATATAAATAATTACTTTAATATAAACTCGAAAATAAATTGTCACAAACCTACTGTACAATACTACCAACATGTAGAGCTCGCAAATACGAACCTAACGCAATTTGAATGGGTCAAATCGGAGTCAAAACGGAGAAGATATGGCCTAATTAAGATTGTATGTATATACGTATTTCTATCGTATTTCGGGATTTGTTTTACTAAAGAAAAACGGCCACAAATCATACCCATGACATCATGTGATGTCATCAAGCTAGCTAACCACTATGGTCACGATAATGTAAAAGAAGCTGTTAACAAAACTATCGTTATAGAAAAACAACTATTGGAGAATTTATTTATATTATATAAAAGAAACAACTACACCCTTGATTATTTTAATTAAATAAAACCATAAGAATGACATTAATTCAGATTAGTCACATCATATTTTAATTGAAAATCAAGTTCGAACTAGTCATATTTTTTATTTGCAACCATGTCTCATATCATTTAATTCATTTAAACTTTATTTGACAAAAATAAATAAACATGTGAGAGCATCTACTCTAATTATATGTGACACGTGTTTAAGCTAAGCATATTATAAATTCGAAACTACTTCTGTCGCGGTTAATCAAGTTAACAGTGGATATAGTAAAGGCGAATCGTTAAACCATGTGTTGCTTTTAGTTAGAAAATATTTACATGCACATTAATCAAGTTATTAGTGGTGCATAAAAGGACGAATGTTAATCTCTATGTTGTTTTTAATTTGAAACGCAGTTGTGTGAACAGAGATTAGTCAAAATTAATAATTCAAAATTTAGAAAACATAAAGCTTGTTAAACATTGTTGCCATATAGTAGAAGACATCGATCAGATGCAACCCAGAAAGAATAGATTAAAGTGGGGCTAAAGCGATTAATATACGATGGAAATAAGATTACGGCAACGATGAGTGGCAACCAGAGCAGGTCCACTATGTATATGAGAGATGCAATTTCTTAATTGAGGAATAAATAAAGAATGATGATTTATTATGCATGAACCACGTACACCTGACATCAGCATAAGGTTTAATCAATAGAATAATCTAACAAGGACTAATCTGGCCGCTAACCTTTAGTTAATCATGGTGCACGTTTGCATGCTGCACGAGATAGCTTGTTGGAGTAGCAAGGACAGGTTGATCAACACGCAGTTGCAACAGTTGAGATAACTTCGTGCATGCAAACATGGTAGCAGCGAGAAACTACAGCATGTCCGGCTTCATGGTTGGACGTGCAGCAACTGCAGATGGTGGCAAAACGTGACAACGACGCACGGACAAAGCATAGAGGAGATAGGGCACGAGAGTATACCGATGGTTTCCTTGCCCTTGTGTGATGCTCGGAGCGAGGGGTCATTGCGGCGTGGAAGAGACAGCAGCGGCAGAGGTGCACGGCGGCTTCCTGTGTTGATCGGCAACGACGTGAGCAAAAACAGAGAGCAAGCAGCCTCGACGTCTTCGGCGGACAACGACGTACGGCTCGATGGAGCGGGTGTCATCTTGACGGGGAAATCGGCAGTGGATCGCGAACACCGGTGGGGCTTCAGATGGTGTGCACGACTACAGCGGCGGCTTGCAGCTCAGCGAGATCGGTCAAGTGCGGCGGCAGCGGCGGCGGTGATTGTTAGGGCTTGAACGGTGGCATGGAATACCTTGATTGCTAGGAACAGGGACTCGATCGGATGCAGCCACGTTGGAAATCGGCAGGAACAAGGTAGGCGCTCGAATCCGCAGCTTCAGCGAGCGTGGCTCAAGGGAAGAAGCAACTTGCAGATCGGCATGGCAGATGGAGATGACGTGAGTAGTAGAGCTGCGCCTTATTTTTTTTGATGGAGTGAATTCATATTTCCAAGGGTTTTGAAAAGAAATATATAAACCAAGATTGATATTTATGGACGGGCATGACGTGAGGGATATAGAGTCCTATGCTTGCACGACGTACAGATAGAGTCGGCTACGATCTAGGAAAAAAACAACTTAGACGTACAACAGCGGCGGCGGACGTCAACAGCGGCGGCGGACGACAACAGCAGCGGCAGACGCGGCAGGGTTGCACAGTACGCGGCTTAGGAAAAATGATTTCAGATCACAAGATCAAAGAGAGAAACGTGGACATGTATTTATATACTCTAGGTTAAAGCCAAGTTGGAATAGGATTAGATTTTATTATTTTCGGAATTAATGAATTTCATGACTAGAAATAATTCTAGAAAATCTAGAATTACTATTTGAGTCACATAACTACTCTGCAAGATGTACGTACAGAAACAGGATTTCTTTCCTTAGTGTACAGCCGCTCAACACGTATGCACGTATACATATATATGTATATTTAAGATACGGCGAGAGATAGAGGGAGCTACGAGCGACGGCTCGCGATAAGAGTCGTACTTCTAAAATCAGGGCGTCGAGGGCTACGCCGGCATATATATAGTTGTAGGGTTTGGAAACTTTTCAGAATTTCTTAATTTCGGGATTATTTTAATTCTGCAAATAAAATAATTCCAGAAAATCTAGAATTACCTTTGGCTGCGAAAAATAGCCCGGAGCTCAGAAAAATCACGGGAAACATCCTGGAGACTCTTGGAAAGATAAGTAACTCAACTAAATGAGTTTGAGCTCATGAAAAGATGGATGAAGAAGGAAAAAGATTAAGCTCACAGAAATTGAAAATTTTAAATCCAGAAAATACCAAAAAGTTTTCCGATGAAAAGTAAACGTCGTCCTATGATATTTTGAAAATAATAGCACTCACCAACACCAAAGACAAACATCACACAAACACCACATTATCAAATTAATATGAAAAAGTTTAAAACCACAATTTTCTATATTTAAATTAGCAACAACATAACTTATCTAATAAATTTATTCAAATATTGAAATCATTTATTTTATTTAGTATTTTTCATGCACAACCCAAAATAGGAAATTTTGGGTGTGACAAATCTACCCCACTTAACAAGAATCTCATCCTGAGATTCGGAGAGACTAGGAAGAAAGATAAAGTTGATCTGCAAATCTTTACGCTTCTCTGATCAACTCATATCCAATGATGATGCCACAAGCTCAAAACCCACTTTGTAAAGGTGTCCTTTAGACCCTTACGATCCTTATAAATGGTTCGAACAGATTACCACTCTAAGAAAGGATACCTGCGCTCGATAGTGATTTTGCAACCATGTAAATAGGTGATGCTTCCAAGTGACGAGATTGAACATATAAACCTCCATCTTGTATCGTCTTTTAGTTCGGCAAACCCCCTTAAGAAGAGATCAAATAGAGAACACCAAAGGATAGATTGCATTTGTTTCTGAGTGATAACTACCATCATGTCCTTCTACCATCTCAAAGAAATTCATGAGCATATACAAGAACAAGTAACCTACACTTCCTCGCGAGCAGAAAAATGGCAGTACAGAAATACAGTTATAACTCAAGTTCTACGAATCCAATGATATTGTAGCTTATACCGTTGGAAAGCTTATCAAATTTACTACAACTTTCTTATAGAACACTTTTCCAGATTCTGCAGTTAAGGTAGTCGAAAACTGTGCACAACAGAAACTATTCTAGATTGCTGACAGCACATATGCGTCGTCTTGTGATTTTCATAAATCCCAAACTATAATAGCTATCAGGGTGGTTCTTACAGTCAGAGAAAGATATTGAAGTCTACTATTGTCCATAATTTATCCATGATTTTTGAGCTTCCCAAAAATAGAGATATAAGCTATGGAAGACAGACTGCTCTAAAAAGACAGGATAAGATAAAAATGAGATTCAGAGAGATTAGAGAGATAGATAACACTAATCTTCAAGTCTTCATGCTTCTTTGCTTTGTGTTGATGAGATGTAAGACATGGATCGAGGATAGTCAAAAGATGACAAGAAAGATAAAGTTTGATCTTTAGTTCTTCGTACCTCGTCGCTTGAGATCGATGATGATAGCAGCCACTACCCCACTTAACAAAGATTTTGTTCCACCTAGCAATGTCATTGAAGGCAACACTTTCTTTAAGGCTTGCTGCTAATGATAAGTCCTTCACTTAAAACTTACTAAACATACTTGATATGAGGGTGATGTCATCTAAGTTTTCATGAAACTAACTATAGACTTCCAACATCTCCTTCCTATGTCATCCATGCTAACTTGTATAGAGTATGTTGAATTGAATGTTGAACTCCCAACTGATGATAGCTTGAAGTGAAGACCAGTCCTAACGAATACCCGAGCTTCTTGTAGATGATCCAACAAAGCACTGATCCCAAGCAAACAACACTAGCACTTGAGTAGACTTCCAATCATAGAGATAACCACTTCTTCCAAGTGAAGCACTAGGACATACGAAACCTTCATCTTGCAACACTCACAACTTTGCTACCCCCTTAAGAAAAAGAAACTAGGGGATACCAAAGTAACTTGCATCTCCTTTTATACTAGATAACCATAATCATCTCTAATGTAAGATTCCAAGGCAAATCAATAAGATTCAAAGATATCCAATGATATATTCACTTATACAAGATAAGGAAGTAATGCAGAAAATTTCTGGGCGAATTCCAATTTTAGCAGTTCAGTAAATCTGACATAACTCGAGCTACAAAGATCCAAATGAAGTGATATTCACATGGTTGGAAAGCTTATGAAATTATCTACAACCTTTATTCACAACACTTTTTCAGATTCTGTCAATAAGTTAGTCAAAAACTGAACTTAACCAAAACTGTTTCAGTATTCCAAACTGTGCAGTAACCTCAACTTAGAACAGGTATATCTCTTAGCTCAAAATAGATAAAAAGGTAAGTACAGTGGGTTTGGAAAGATGCAGAAGTCTAGTTATTTCCAGTAAAATTTCATAAATTTCTCATGTCCATATCTTGAGATATAACAGAAACATTGCAGACTGCTATAGAAATCAGCATGCGGAGTATTACGTAAAACCTACCCCACTTATCATGGATCGAGCTACTCCTCAAGACTTATATCTTCCGAGCTACCTTTGAAACACGAGAACAAGGCAACACACAAGCAACACATCAAGCAAAACAAGCACACATCACATCATCGGTACTACACGTGTTGCTTCAACAATGGTGGTCATCCTAAGGGAAAAGTATGGATGATGAAAGGCCATCGAACTTTTGAAAAAGGTGAGATCAGAAAACTTTTAGTAAAAACAACATAAAACAAAAACCAAGGGATTAAGAAATAATAGCTCAAAGGAAACTATCAAGGAGAGGATACAACAGGACAAGGAAGAGGAAATAGTCAAAATCAATGAGTCAAGGGATGACAAAATAATTTTATAGTAAAATAAGCTTTAGAATACGTCCAGTGCTACTTGGCATACGTCCTACAGTCAACACCGCTCTGATACCACTCTGTCACACCCGGTTTTCTAAAGAACAAAACCAGGCTAATCATATGTGTGCCTAGGAAGTCCACACATATGCCAGAATGAAAAAGTATCAGAAACAATGTTATTATATAACGTATACATAGCTATATTAACACTTACATCAGAGTATCGCGGAACGGTGACTAAACTTCAGGCTCTATTCTTCTCAGGGACGGCTGACTGGGGGTAACATATGCCTAGCAC
This sequence comes from Saccharum hybrid cultivar R570, assembly GCA_038087645.1. NCBI lineage: Eukaryota > Viridiplantae > Streptophyta > Magnoliopsida > Poales > Poaceae > Saccharum > Saccharum hybrid cultivar. The sequence goes on from JAQSUU010000602.1 coordinate 12,709,572, forward strand.
TTCTACTAGTCTTCTGGAAACTCCACTATACCTTTGTCCTTCGTCCGAGTAGCATCTTACTACACACTGAAGTGTGGGGAAAATAGCAAGAGTGAGTCCATGTCGAACTCAACAAGTATAACACAGGGTTCATGAGGCGCAAAAGGCTAGACACTGTTTGACTGCGTTTAGCTTTTAATCATCATATAATTAGCAATTGAGTAGCATCAAGGTAATCCAATCCCATTAATGAATCAATGATCAATTGTAATAAGGATAATGAATAGCATTAACATGAGCATAATAATAACAACAGTAATTAAGCATGAGATAACAATGGTGATCAACTATTCTGTAAGAATCCCCAAGGCCGCTCGTATCCGTGAGCACGGCTAGTATACCAGTCTTTGACTCTGCACAGAGGTGTACACTTTCACTGTGAGTCATAACTTCCAAATGCATGGGTTCACGACTCCCCAAAACACCGGAAATCATATAAAGCTACTTAAAAGTTCGTCTAACAAGTTAGGGCCATTAGATTCACTCGGCAGGCAGATGTAGAACCCCCCTTTCCAGTGACACAACAACCGCAGCCTATACACACTAAGGACAGGGGCTCGCCCTACACCCAACGTGGCAAGCCATTCTTACGCCATTTAAGGTAACCACTAACAAGCTAGAAAAGGTCCTTTAAACAACTAAAGCCAGAGCCATATAGCCCTCACAGCTGTACTGTATATCCCGGTAATCACTTACAGATAAGTCCTTATAGAGAGAAACCAGAGCATCAAAATAACACACATGCTCTAGCCCCCTTTTAACAGTAATAAAATCATCATAATGGTTGATTGCTTAATCCATTAATCAAATTACAAGATCATTGTTCATAGTTTAAGCACTAGCAATAGCTACCCATACGCATTCCCAAGGTTGACAAGGAATCAAGATAACAATCACTAAGTTATAATCTCTAAGGTTGTCAAGGTAAGCACATGCATATGTATGATAATTTCAATGTATAGGTAACAAGGATAGTCCCATGTTATACTTGTCTTGATCAAGCTTTCCTGATGATACTGCTGGTCTGGCTTAAAATAATACTCCTGATCGTCAAGAAACTGCTCACCATCTATACTCGATCATCAAGCATCAACACACAATCATCCGAACAATCATACACAAAGCAAACAAAGAGACATAATTAAAATAGTACACCAACAGTAGTAAAACAGTATAAAAAGTTTGTAAAACTCTTCTACACGTTACTACGATCACACAGACGTAAAGATCACGAAATTCGGATTTAAAACGTGAAAGTTATGAATTTTCTAAGATTTCCTATATACAAAAAATTACTTTAATATAAACTCGAAAATAAATTGTCACAAACCTACTGTACAATACTACCAACATGTAGAGCTCGCAAATACGAACCTAACGCAATTTGAATGGGTCAAATCGGAGTCAAAACGGAGAAGATATGGCCTAATTAAGATTGTATGTATATACGTATTTCTATTGTATTTCGGGATTTGTTTTACTAAAGAAAAACGGCCACAAATCATACCCATGACATCATGTGATGTCATCAAGCTAGCTAACCACTATGGTCACGATAATGTAAAAGAAGCTGTTAACAAAACTATCGTTATAGAAAAACAACTATTGGAGAATTTATTTATATTATATAAAAGAAACAACTACACCCTTGATTATTTTAATTAAATAAAACCATAAGAATGACATTAATTCAGATTAGTCACATCATATTTTAATTGAAAATCAAGTTCGAACTAGTCATATTTTTTATTTGCAACCATGTCTCATATCATTTAATTCATTTAAACTTTATTTGACAAAAATAAATAAACATGTGAGAGCATCTACTCTAATTATATGTGACACGTGTTTAAGCTAAGCATATTATAAATTCGAAACTACTTCTGTCGCGGTTAATCAAGTTAACAGTGGATATAGTAAAGGCGAATCGTTAAACCATGTGTTGCTTTTAGTTAGAAAATATTTACATGCACATTAATCAAGTTATCAGTGGTGCATAAAAGGACGAATGTTAATCTCTATGTTGTTTTTAATTTGAAAAGCAGTTGTGTGAACAGAGATTAGTCAAAATTAATAATTCAAAATTTAGAAAACATAAAGCTTGTTAAACATTGTTGCCATATAGTAGAAGACATCGATCAGATGCAACCCAGAAAGAATAGATTAAAGTGGGGCTAAAGCGATTAATATACGATGGAAATAAGATTACGGCAATGATGAGCATATATAACTATGGAGACTCGCTGGCAACCAGAGCAGGTCCACTATGTATATGAGAGATGCAATTTCTTAATTGAGGAATAAATAAAGAATGATGATTTATTATGCATGAACCACGTACACCTGACATCAGCATAAGGTTTAATCAATAGAATAATCTAACAAGGACTAATCTGGCCGCTAACCTTTAGTTAATCATGGTGCACGTTTGCATGCAGCACGAGATAGCTTGTTGGAGTAGCAAGGACAGGTTGATCAACACGCAGTTGCAACAGTTGAGATAACTTCGTGCATGCAAACATGGTAGCAGCGAGAAACTACAGCATGTCCGGCTTCATGGTTGGACGTGCAGCAACTGCAGATGGTGGCAAAACGTGACAACGACGCACGGACAAAGCATAGAGGAGATAAGGCATGAGAGTATATCGATGGTTTCCTTGCCCTTGTGTGATGCTCGGAGCGAGGGGTCATTGCGGCGTGGAAGAGACAGCAGCGGCAGAGGTGCACGGCGGCTTCCTGTGTTGATCGGCAATGACGTGAGCAAAAACAGAGAGCAAGCAGCCTCGACGTCTTCGGCGGACGACGACGTACGGCTCGACGGAGCGGGTGTCAGCTTGACGGGGAAATCGGCAGTGGATCGCGAACACCGGTGGGGCTTCAGATGGCGTGCACGACTACAGCGGCGGCTTGCAGCTTAGCGAGATCGGTCAAGTGCGGCGGCAGCGGCGGCGGTGATTGTTAGGGCTTGAACGGTGGCATGGAATACCTTGATTGCTAGGAACAGGGACTCGATCGGATGCAGCCACGTTGGAAATCGGCAGGAACAAGGTAGGCGCTCGAATCCGCAGCTTCAGCGAGCGTGGCTCAAGGGAAGAAGCAACTTGCAGATCGGCATGGCAGATGGAGATGACGTGAGTAGTAGAGCTGCGCCTTATTTTTTTTGATGGAGTGAATTCATATTTCCAAGGGTTTTGAAAAGAAATATATAAACCAAGATTGATATTTATGGACGGGCATGACGTGAGGGATATAGAGTCCTATGCTTGCACGACGTACAGATAGAGTCGGCTATGATCTAGGAAAAAAAAACAACTTAGACGTACAACAGCGGCGGCGGACGTCAACAGCGGCGGCGGACGACAACAGCAGCGGCGGACGCGGCAGGGTTGCACAGTACGCGGCTTAGGAAAAAGGATTTCAGATCACAAGATCAAAGAGAGAAACGTGGACATGTATTTATATACTCTAGGTTAAAGCCAAGTTGGAATAGAATTGGATTTTATTATTTTCGGAATTAATGAATTTCATGACTAGAAATAATTCTAGAAAATCTAGAATTACTATTTGAGTCACATAACTACTCTGCAAGATGTACGTACAGAAACAGGATTTCTTTCCTTACGTGTACAGCCGCTCAACACGCATGCACGTATACATATATATGTATATTTAAGATACGGCGAGAGATAGAGGGAGCTACGAGCGACGGCTCGCGATAAGAGTCGTACTTCTAAAATCAGGGCGTCGAGGGCTACGCCGGCATATATATAGTTGTAGGGTTTGGAAACTTTTCAGAATTTCTTAATTTCGGGATTATTTTAATTCTGCAAATAAAATAATTCTAGAAAATCTAGAATTACCTTTGGCTGCGAAAAATAGCCCGGAGCTCAGAAAAATCACGGGAAACATCCTGGAGACTCTTGGAAAGATAAGTAACTCAACTAAATGAGTTTGAGCTCATGAAAAGATGGATGAAGAGATCAAGGAAAAAGATTAAGCTCACGGAAATTGAAAATTTTAAATCCAGAAAATACCAAAAAGTTTTCCGATGAAAAGTAAACGTCGTCCTATGATATTTTGAAAATAATAGCACTCACCAACACCAAAGACAAACGTCACACAAACACCACATTATCAAATTAATATGAAAAAGTTTAAAACCACAATTTTCTATATTTAAATTAGCAACAACTTAACTTATCTAATAAATTTATTCAAATATTGAAATCATTTATTTTATTTAGTATTTTTCATGCACAACCCAAAATAGGAAATTTTGGGTGTGACAATTATTCATCTTTTGCTTTCACAAAGTTTACAGTGCACCTGTATTTATGCGGAAGATTTTTGTCTCAGAATTTGTCTTGCCTTGCTGCATTTTCAATCCATGAGACTGACCACATATTCAAATTATAAACAGGCATACACAAATCTGGATAGGGAGACGTCACACATAGTGAACACTGCATGGGCAATGTTGGCGCTCATGAAAGCTGGACAGGTGATTACTTTATTTAACACTACAAAATACTTAATGGGCAGTTGCAGCAGAGCTTATTTAGTATCAGAATAAATCAACCAACCTGCTTAAAAGTTTAGATCAACCAACCTGCTTAAAAGTCTTAGCCGGCGAGGAATGACGCTTATGGTCTATGGCAGGGGCTCGAGGGCTATCTTTCTTGACTGCCCTTTTCCCCCTCCCTGGTAGTTAAGAGTGTCTACCTCAGCTGTGGTCGTCTTCTGTAATGGTGTTCCCGGTGCGAATGTAATCCTTAGAGCCTGTTAGTGTGTGTGTGTGTGTGGTGTTGTATGGGCTCTTGCCCTTTTTTCTCTTCTTAATAAAATGAAGTGCAGTTCTCCTGCGTTTTTGAGAAAAAAAAAAAGTATTGGAGTAATTTCAAACTTTTCTTCTAAGTTCAGGTGGAAAGAGATCCCACTCCACTGCACAAATCTGCAAGACTTATCATGAGTATGCAGCTCGGCAATGGTGACTTCCCACAGGAGGTAACTGCTAAGTGTGCTCTGCATTATACTGTTCAATTTTTCATCTTGACATCCCTGTTATAATGGTATTAAGCATAATGAAGAAATAAATATATTCCATTAACAGATGTGGGTGACCTTTTGCTTGATAAACAACAAAATGTTTTGATCTTCAAATTACCCTCACAGGAACATATATAGAAGAATACCCTCTCTAAATGCTTTCGGACTGCGGAAAACCTGAGTTAGGGTCCGTTTGGTTCGCACCCAAACTTTTCCATACTGTGCCGCACCTTCCGCACAGCAAGTTTGGCATGCGTTTGGTTCGCTGCGTCAGTTGCGGCATGCCGCGGCCTCGTCATCGCGTGCCAGTGCATTTTTGCTGCCAAAACGCGCCGCAAGTGCGGCGAACGAAATTGGTGCCGCAAGTTTGGCGCCGCCGCAGCTCTGGCGTGGCATGCACCGGCTGCAAACCAAACGGACCCTTCCTCATAATCATTGGAAAGTATTCACACGTTAACTTCACTGAATGATAGGCGGCTCCCCTACCAATTTGAAACAAGATGACTTGAAACTGTCACATTATTTTCCCTTTTTACCGTTCTAGGAATTTCCCAATAAGTAGTAAGCATGTAAATCGCCTTCATCCAAAGATCTATTGTTGCTACTAACAGTTTCTTTATTGTTCTGTAGGAAATGATTGGAAGTTTCTTGAAAAATGGTCCCTTGTGCTACATGGCTTATCGCAACATATTTCCTATATGGGCGCTTGGAGAGTATCAGAAATTAGTCCTCCAGTGTGACCTCCAACGGCCAACCTTCTAGCCGAAAGCAAGCAAAGTACAGTTCCATCTGCTGATGGCAGTGCTACTTTGCATAATTTGGTAGTTGTGGTGCCATCTTGATTTGTCGAAAAGAATTGGAAGGTGTCATATGCCTTCGAGTAAAACAATAGTGCAAATAGTACGGTGTAATCATGGTGGTGTGAATATGTAAAGTTTTAGAACAAAAATCTACACCCATAATTTGTTGTATTATTTTTTACCATTGTAAGAGACCGGCATTCTTCAGATCTTATGCCCAAGAGGAATGCAAAAGGTAACAGCATTTCTTATCCCAGAGGGAACTAAAAATCAATGACTGATATTAAAGAGAGAATTGCCTCATTGCCACTAAAATCTATACCAATTTCCTTATTGCCATAAAAATTTTTGGATTTACCTCACTGCCATCCATTTAGAATTTTTGATCTCCTCATTGCCATTACCATTGCATGATCAAGCTTTATTCCCTTGGTTGCCATCCAAATAGATAATTTGTTTCCTTCAATACCATGCAGAGAACAAAACACCGTTACAAGGTGTTCGTAACATAGGACTAACTCTGTAAATACTGTTGATAACTAAATTTAATCATTTTTTATAGTCTAGGCTTGATAGTTGCTTAGGTGATTTATTTTTCTGAATTAATTAAATTCAAGTTTAATACAGCTTAATTATTAAACTTAGTTGTGATTATTAAAACTCTCATGATTTGTAAAATAATTAATAGGCTGGACAGTATTGCTAATTACTAATTAATCTAATTAGAAATTAATGATCAAAATATATTTTGGACGTACTCACCTGTTTAATAGACAAATGAAGTTGGTTATTTACGGAGTATTAATTATGGCTGATATTAGATTAATATTGGACAAATGAGAAATGCAAACAGCAACTTTGTACGAATACTAAAATATAAAATTGCTTTCGTTTATTTGGCCACCATAACTTTGATTAGCATATATATTAATAATCAATATAAGAACAAAAGAAAGCTACCAGTGAGAATTTATATTATAATCAACAATCTTTATGCAGATCTGCACTTGGTTGATCATTTTTTGTTTCTCAGATTACTACTGTATTTTGTTAGTTGGCGGTTACTGCCTACTACCCTAGATTTTTAAGAGATAAAAAAATAGAAAATGTGTACGTAGACTCGTAGAGATATAACAAATCAAACTTGAATTTAATTAATTCAGAAAAATAAATCACCTAAGCAACTATCAAGCTTAGACTATAAAAAATGATTAAATTTAGTTATCAACAGTGTTTACAGAGTTAGTCCTATGTTACGAACACTTTGTAACGGCGTTCTGTTCTCTCGATGAAATTGAAGAGAACAAATTATCTATTTGATGGCAACCAAGGGAATAAAGCTTGATCATGCAACGGTAATGGCAATGAGGATATCAAAAATTCTAAATGGATGGCAGTGAGGTAAATCCAAAAATTTTTATGGCAATAAAGAAATTGGTATAGATTTTAGTGGCAATGAGGCAATTCTCTCGATAATAAATTAACGCACTGACGATACTAAAGTATGTACTGGGTCATAGTAAGGAAGTTACTGATTAAATTGTAGATTAGCTCATCCAACCAAGCACATCATGTTGGAAAGTTTGCCGCAGCAAACCTTTCTGCATTGCAGAAATTGCTTATTATAGATTCTTTTTTTCTTTTTGAAAGATCCTAACTACAGATTCTTGGGAAACCATATTCTTAACAGCCTTAACCAGCATCTTGATCTCAACGTACAACTCAAACGCTGCAGTCAGCAATGGTATTTGTCTAATGGATACCCAGCAAAATCATTCTGCAAACAACATTGAAATGCGACTCTTTAGTTGGGGTGGGGTTCAAGAGACACACCGCACCGCAGATCTTTCCTTGGAGATAGGCAGATCCATGAATTGGGCAGTCTTGCTTGCGCTGAGTATCGCCTTCCTTTCCTTCGAACAGTTTCAGATTTTTCCTCCACTATCTCTCGACGTGGTAGAGTACCCTGCAAGCGGCGGCTCGTCATCTTGAAGCGGTTTCTTTTGAATTAAGAACAGAAGACCTTTGAGCTCTGATGTGCCATGTGGAAAGAACTCCAATTCAATGACGTAGGATTCGAACCTTCGCCGCCACGCGGCTGATTGGCGATGGACCCGCCGGCGCCACCAGCCACATTCCCCCGCCTCCGGGCTCCGACACACAATCTGTCAGGCGAGCGGCAGAAATGGGAGTGTCAAGGTGACCAAAACTCCTCTCCAGTCAAAGCAAAGAAAGAACTCGCCAGCCAACCAAACCCTTGATCGTACCCGTCTTTTTGTCTGGGCGAGACGAGGCCTACACTGGCTAGGGATTTAGGGAACCAAACACACCTAGCGTCTATCTTTTTTTTTTGAGTTAAAAGCTGGCTTTATGGCCTTTCTATTGAAACCACAGGCTCGACAGAGTCACGAGCAACAAGAGTTTTTACAAACCAAACGTGGAGTTCACCCGGATCCCAACACAAAGCAAGTTTAGCAAGCTCATGTGCAACCGAATTACAAGATCTAGGAATTGAGAAAATAGCACTACATACAAAGTGCTTTCTCAACAAGAAACGAGTATCCTTGATCAACATCCCGCATGCCGCCAAATCCATTGAAGATGAGAGGAGAGCTTGTTTTAGAACGGAGAAGTCCGTCTCCAACTGAATGCGAGAGGTTCCATAATTTGTAGCCGTCTGCAAAGCGTGCGAGCATGCCGCAGCCTCTGCAGTGAGAGCGTCTGGTACAGCATGCAGACGTCCGGCGTCAGCCAAGATACCCTCACCTTCGTGATCCCGAATGATGAAACCCCAGCTGCCTTGTAGCGTCTCCGGAATGAAGGAACCGTCCGCATTTGATCCTACGGTGGAGCACTCCATCTGGCCGGCGTCGCCGCTTGGCTTACTGGTGCCTGCTTCTCATTCACACCAAGATCACCCATAAAGCTGCAGCATCGCAGCAGCCACTTCATCCCCAGACATTCCATTCTCACCTTTGTTTATCTTGTTCCTAAGACTCCACCACTTCCAGAGTAGGAGCATTGTCTTAATACATGTTTTTTCCTCCATGGAAAGCACTTCAATTATCAACTCCCAGGCTGATTCTTTGGACAGAAGTTTTTGGCGATCCGGCTTAAGGGAAAGGATAGACCAGCAGCGCTTGACCATCTTACATTTGAGGAAGCAGTGACCTCCATCCTCATCGAGACGAAAGCATACCGGACATCTGTTCAATGAAAGCCGGTAACGGATCTTTCGAAAAAAAAAAAGAAAGCATACCGGACATCTCGTCTCGAGTAGCACCTCACGACGACAGATATTCATCTTCAGCCAGATAATCCTTGATGTATTTGACTCCCTGCCATTACCGCTGCTCTCACCCTTCTGATAGATTTTCTCCCATTGCTTCTCATCATCCAACACATGATAGGCGCTTTTAACCAAGAAGAGACCCTTCCGATCAAAGTGCCATGCTAAAGCATCATCATGGCCCGGGTTTGTTGGAGTTGCAAGAATAAAACTCACATCTTCTTTCCAAAACACATCCCGTACCAACTCCTCATCCCATGTGTCTGATACCGGATTTAGAAGTTCCACGACTCTTGTCAACAAAGTGTGACCCCTTGGAGTGATTGGCCCCCTGGACATACCATACCCTTAGCAATCCATGGATCTTCCCATATTTTAATTTGAGAGCCATCTCCAATACGCCAGATCAATCCCTTGCCTAGCCTTACTTTGATAAGCGGCCCTTGCCTTGTCGGCAGGGACGCAGGGAGGGGGGCCACCCCCCCAACCACCCTATAGTGCCCCACTATATAACTCCTTAATTAGCTAATAAAAGTTACTAATTAGTATTGTATTTATCGTCTCTTCTTTTTGTTAGTCTTTATTGATATCTATATAATTTATGTCTAATATTTATGTTATCTTCTCCCTCTATTTTATCTTGTTATTATTGTTGTAGTTTTTCCTACAATATCTTAGTTGATCTGCATAATATATAAGCAATTAGCTAGTTATGACGTTAATTATTAGTGCTTTATCTTTCCCCTCTCTTTTATTCCAGTGATTTTTTCTATGAATTATATTAGTTGGGTAGAGACTAGAGACTTAGGGCTATTTTTTTTCCTTTTGCTATAATTTTCAGTATCATTTAGACTTTAACTTTCTTTTGTATCGCGAAACAAATATTGATTTGATTATTATTTATACTCTTGCTAACTCAATATACTTATATGTGTATGTATACACGCATATCTTATCATATGTGGTTATCATTGGTAATACAAAAATGGTCCCCCCCATGGTTAAATCCTGGCTCCCCGTCCCTGCTTGCCGGTAGCAGCGAGGCAATTCCAGTCACCTGCTTCAGCGAGGAAAAACTCATTTGCTAGCTGGGTAAGATTAGCCAAGGATGCTCGATGGAACTAAACGCCCCTGAGAGCCGAATCGGCTCGCTACCACAGGAAAGACAAGGCTCACATGTGAAAGCGATCCATTCTCTCTTTCTGTATATTTTTCTCTTTATTTTTTCTTGCATTTTCGTTTTTCCTTACACAGTTCGACTGTTTTGCTCTAACCTCCAAGGCTTTATAATGGGGTCTGTCTACCCATGGGTCGAGTGATTTTGACGGCCGTCACACGAGTGTTGGACGCCGCACCATCACCCGATTGGCAGCAAATAAAAAATCGAGTGATTCTTGTCCACGTAACACCTGATTTTCATAACCTTTGAATCTAGATCAAATAGACAAAAAAAAACTATCCAAATAACACAAAAAAATTAGCCAGATTATTTCCATGTAAGCCAAATTAGAAAATATCAAAGGAGAGCCAAATAAAGCATACAAATAATAAAAAACAAAAAAATAGCCAGATTATTTCTATGGAAGCAAAATTGGAAAATTTCAAAAGAGAACCAAATAAAACATACAAAAAATAAAATAAAAAAGCCAAAAAAAGATTAGATAACTTTTCAAATAATCCTGATCATTCTCACATACGAATAATCAATTTACACCAATTAAACATAGATCTTACACCAAAATAGAAATAGTAAAATATAGTCTAATAAGATGTATTCTATCCCTATTAAAGAAACAAATCTGCATGTGTATACATATCCAGTGGTGGCTACTGATTCAACAGGCACAAAGCCCGAGGTGGGCAGATGTGGCCGGTGTTGTGCTACCCAGCCTGCCTATTCTACTACTACTACTAGGCAACAGGCACAGGGTCGAGGTGGACAGTGTGGCTGGAGTGCTGTGCTGTTGAGCCTGCCTCCTACCACGCAGGCACTAGCCAGCTATGGCCCTGTGGCGCCGGAGGCATACTCTGAGACGCAAATTGAGACGCACCAGAGCTACAGATTGGACGATAGATAATAAATCGAGTGAGACGACCTCGAGAATCACTCGGGTGACAAATAGATTTAGCGTTATAATAAGCAGTAGGATAACATTAGAGAAGCTACTACAATTTTAAAATAAAGATTAAAAGGTTTAAGTTACACACCCGCCCCAAAGCATGTGCCTAAGTATAGTACTCATTTATAGATATATAGCAATTTAATAACTATTATCAAATCACAGGTGATTTTTTATTTGTTTTGATACATCATGTACGTGATACATGGGAACATGGCATATGATGCGGCACGTGTTTGTTTAATCGTCGTATGACCATTATGGATGCTCTTAGTTCTTTCAAAGTTCTATATTCGGAATAGTGTGACATGGAGAAAAGGTGTTAAAGCTTCACGCTATGTGTAAACTAAAACTATAATGTCTTAGATGTACGATGCTGAGTGAAATAAGCAACAAAGAGCGGCATAGCTACTTGTTAGATTTGAATTTAAATTATCCTAATTGTTTTGACAAATTATGAAAAAAAACAAATTCAACTGACCTTCGTGTCCACGTTATATTGCTACTGCCATGGTTGTTAATTATAGGAGGAACCAGAATCAAACTCCAAGCAAAGAATTGCTCTTCTTCGTGAACCAATTACGGCCTCACAACAAACGCTCGCATGCAAACCATTGATTGAAGCATGGAAGCACATCAGCTGTGAGCCCTTGGTCTGAAAAAAGTAGTCATGACATAGTGCCGGATCAAACCGTCTTAAGTTTGATAAAATTTATAAAAAGTATTCATACTTACAATACTGAATATATTTTCATAATACATTTATTTAATAGCATAGAAATTGATACAATTTTATATGGGCTAAAATTTATATACTTTATTAGTGGCAGTCATCCAAATGGATCGACCGAAGAATAGGCTAGCCGCTAGCAGTAGGGAACATGAGCCTCTACTCTTCAAATCGACGCAATTGTCCTATTGATTGTTGACCTATTCGGATGTTGCCGTACCGCCAGTCAACCTTCTTCCACCCTGACGTGATCTCGTTACCACTAGCACTAGTGAAAGACGGTAACGCGTGACGTGGTAGGTGAAAATACGGGAGAATACGAATGTAGTCCACTGTGTCGGGTAAAGAGAGCACCGTGACAACCATGACGTACCATGGCATTTGCGTGAGTACACCTTTGCGAGAGGGGATTAATTAGTTCATGGGCAGAGAACTGGAGGCTGGAGATGGATTCGCTAATTAAAGGTAGGCAGGCCACGGCTCATTAATGTCATGCCTCCCACCGTCGATCATGCATGGAGATGGATACGTGCTGCATCAATATAAGCCTATCTTGTTTTATATATTATATATTATATTATATATAAAAAAACAATACAAGCATATTTTATTCTTTTTTTCTCCCATAGTATCTATCCATAATAATGGCAAAATACGTGCCCTGGCACGCAAGCCTATCATGATGCGGGTCAGGTGCAGTCCGACCATGCGTCAGATGTCATGCCATCACTACGGATAGGTAAATGCCTCTGGCCGCCTCGCCAACGTTGGCAACGCGCTGCCGTTTAGCCTGTTGCGACCATCGCCGTACCGTTTACTTTGGCATGGGAAGCCAAGCCTCCGATGGGGAAGCGACCGATTTGCACAGAGGCCCCTTGCCAACTTCCAAATCCCGCGCCCACCATCTATCCCTCCATCGGCCCTCACGCCTCGCAGGCCTGCGCGCTGATCTGCTATCAGCCCGGCCACGTGCTAACCTCCCAGTTAATGACCCCCCCACGATATACTGATATACTAGCTTTACTATACCGAGCGAGAACACCTCGACTCCCCCCACTCTCGCTTTCTTTCTTCTGTCCTGCCTCGCCTTTGTTCTCTCAAAGATGTATACTCGTAGTGTGACATTGAGAGAAAGTGTTAACGTCTATCTCTGCATAGGTTCTAAAACAATAATGTCTTAGATGTACGGTAGAGAGTGAAATAAGCAACAAATAGGAGCATAACTACCATTTAGATTTGAATTATATATCCTAATTTTTCTAATAAGTTACTATAAATAGTAATTCAACTAACCTTCATGTCCACGTTATATTTCCACTGCCATGGTTGTTATAGGAGGAACAAGAATCAAACCCAAGCAAGAATTTCTCCATTGTTTCATCTTGCATTGTGTAATCAACCAATTACGGCATCACAACAAAAGGTTGCATGCAAACCACGAGACATAGCATGGAAGCACATGAGAGGTGACCTTTACGAGCTCTAGCAGGCATATAAGCTCTAGGTATCTAGACTTAGCACTCCTAGCACTGAAGCCTATTTCATCCAGAATCTGTAAATGCAGTAGCCCAAAATTGACAGTGATGGTTTTATACTTTTATAAGTAGGACGGGTTTGTGGGGTTGCAGACAAAACCTACCATTTTTGTATTCATACTCTAACCCATAAAAATCTAAGTCGATTTATGATTGTAGTTGGTTAAATTTCTGAATTTTGGTTTATAAATATACAATAAATTGTTAACAAGACATGACTAATGTTATTAGATTTATTATGTTTTTCATAACATACAACTTCTTTATTTGTGTCGACCTCTTAAACAACTACTACAAGGCAAGAATATGAGGAAATATATGAAGTTTGGTAAAGACATCCCTTAACACCTAATTGCGCCGTGATCAGTTACTTTCGATGAGGGTCATCCAAGGAAAATGAATTTACATGAGGATGCACATCCTCACGTATGCTCCTTCGATCCGAAAAAATATAGCATAATACCGGATCAAACCGTATTAAGTTTGATAAAATTTTAAAACTAACAATGTTTACAACAATTAATATATTTTCCTAATACACCTATTTAATACTATAAAAATTGGTACACTTTTATATGCAAAAATCGGTACACTTTTATATGCAAATGGGCTAATATTTATATACGGTGGTGTTTTACATGGATTGGCCGAAGGAAGAATAGCCCCTGCTCTTCAAATCGACGCGGTTTCCCTATTGAGTGTTGACCTATTGAGTGTTGACCTATTTGGATATTGTCATACCGTCGGTCAACCTTATTCCACCTTGACGTGATCTGGTTACACACACTAGGAAGTAAGGAAAGACGGTGCCGACGTGACGTGGTAGGTGAAACGACAATGATACAATTAAGACGTCCATCCGTCTAGGTTCAGACACCTCGCTCTGCTAACTCCCACATGCGCCGCTCACCCAACAACCCTCTCCATTATCTGCTCGTCTGTTTCTATAAAATATCACTCCCGCACGCCTCGCTTCGCTCCCGCATGTGGCGCTCGACTACCAGTCCCACCAGGTGCGGCGTGCGACTGCCCTCTCCCAGTCTCGACGCGGGATCACCTGCAAGTCGCAGCGCGCAGCTGCCGGCCCTGCCAGGCGCCGCGCACAACCGCCTGCGCGTCGCGGCGCTCCGTTGCCGGCCCTGCTAGGGCGCGGCCAGTGCTGCCGCGTCGCGCAGCTGCCGCCGCCGGCCCACCGCCTACAAGCACCATCGGGGCGCTGCCTCCAGCGAACTCCACAGGCCGACGAGCTACCATTCTCCCAAGCAGCAAGGAGATGTGCGATGTGCTGAAAACGCATATTGCAAGCGTATGTTTCAAGTGTTTCAGATGTTTCAGAGGTATGTTGCAATTGTTTCATATGCTTCTTGTTGCAAAATTAGACTAAGATGTTTTATATGTTGCAAGTGTTTTTGATGCATGTTTTAAGAGTTTGTTCAAAATGCTTCATTTGTTGTTGCAAGTGTTTTGATTTAGATGTTGCATATGTTTACACATATGTGGCAAGAGTATGTCAAATGTTTTAACTATTTTAGTCTTAAATTGCAGTAAGTGTTTTTGTGTTGCAAGTGTTTCACTAGGATATTGCATATGTTCCACACATATGTTGCAAGTCTGTTCTAAATATTTCATCTGCTTCAGACGTATGTTGTATTCAATTGTTTTATGTTTCCAAGGTATGTCCAAAGAGTCATGGGTCATGGCCCAGATGCCAGGGGCTGACAAATGGGGTGTGTTGGGGTCATGCCGCCGGGGCGAGCTCGTCCTCATCCTTGGTACCGCTGCGCGGAGAGAAAGGAGAGGGTCAGGGGGAAGGAGCAGCAGACACGATGTTTCCCGCGGGCATGCGTGATAAGGCAGGGGCGTTTGAACTCGCGCAGAGAGAGGAGGGGTCAAGATGGCAATGGCTTGCACCGCAGCAGCCATGACCATGGCATGTCATTTGCATGAGTACACCTTTGCGAGAGGGGGTTACTTTATTAATTAGTTTGTGGCGTGGAGAACTAGAGGCTGGAGATGGATTCTTTAATAAAGGTAGGCAACAGCTCATCAATGCCATGCCTTCCACCGTCGATCATGCGGTGGAGATGGATGCGTGCTGCATCAATACAAGCATATCTTATTTATTTTTCCCCCAAAGTATCTCTATCTATCCATAATAATAACGGCAAAATACGTGCCCCCAGCACGGAAGCCCATCATGATGCGGGTACCACCGCAGTCCGACCGTACGTCAGATGCCGTGCCACGTCACTGCAGATAGGTAAAACGCCTCTGACCTCTCCTCCCTCGTGAGCAGCGGCGCCGGGGCTGGCGCGGCCTGGGTGCGGGCACACAACTCCAACATCGGCAACGCGCTGCCCTTTGGCCCGTTGCGACCACCGCTATGCCGTTTGGCGTGGGCAGCCCTCCGATTTGCACAGAGGCCCCTGGCCAACTTCCAAACGCGGCGCCCACCATCTATCCCTCCCTCAGCCCCAGCACCGCGCAGGCAGCAGGCCTCGCGCACCGCCACGTGCCTAACTCCCGGTTAATGAACCCCCCCCCCCCCCCACAATATAGCTTTACGCCCCCCACTCTCGCTTTCTTCTGTCCTGCCTTGCCCTCGCCTTTGTTGATCATTTCTCCTCTCACATTCTCCTCGCCTTCCTTCCTCCCTCCCACCGGTCACCGCCCCCGTCGTCGCCCCAGCCTCCTTGATCCAGAGGCGAGGGGCTCCTGACCATCCTCTCCCGACGCCGCACCCGCAACCGCATTACACCACCGCTTGCTCCCACCGTCCGTCCGTCCGTCTGTCCTCCCTCGATCTCGATCGCACCGGTACCTTGGCGCGCGGCTCCGACCTCGTCCTGTCCTCCTCCATCGACTGCCATCGGCACCGGCATCTTCATCTTCCCAGCCAGCTTTTGAAAGGGTGAGTGCTCCCTCCGCCCGGCACAGAACTGGGTTCTTCTTCCTTCCTCCTGTGGATCCACGGTCGAGTGCTGCGGGCTGGCGACGTCAATTTGGTGCCACCCCCGTGCTCGATTCTCCGGGGCTGTGGGGGGTTCGCTTTGATTCGGCCTCTCGTTCATGCTATCTTGTGGGGGAGTCGATTTCAGGTACCTGTCTGGGGCGTTCGATTTGGCTTCTGGAAAGGTTTGCATCCCCAAAATCCACTTTGGTGAAAGTTCACTACTTTTCAAATGAGCGATCACTTTTTTCACTGCTCTTCACTCCGTGGCATGTGCAGTCCGATCCGTGTCCTGCGTTTTCCACGCACACTCTGCACTGGTTATGTCGACAAGCTCTATTTATTTTTTATTTTAGTTTTTTATTTCTACTTTTTTCTTTGCCTTTTAATTTTTTTTATACATTAACCTATCTATTTTACATGATCGTATATGATTCATATACTAGTTGTACACGTATAATATAAAGTTGTGCACCATGTTTTTCATATTTCTGTTGATATGCTATGATATTAATTTGCACATCTAAATCCTGGAATATAACTTATACGTCCAACTTTACATTTAAGTCATTAATCAAGTTATATGTCTAAGTTATACAAACAAGTTATTACAATATAAGTTATCAATGTTGACTTACAATATAAGTAATCAATGTTTATCTAATTTATGAGTTATACAAATAAGTTATTATAATATAAGTTATCAATATTGAGTTGTGCATACAAGTTTGTTCATCTAACTTTTAAGTTATACAAGTAAGTTATTATAATATAAGTTATCAATGTTTACATATAAGTTTGTTCATCTATATCTTATAAATCTAACTTTATACATGTATACCATTTATTTTTGTCACGTAGTAAGTTAAATTTTATAAGTTATGCAGATAACTTGTCACATAACGTCAAAACAGAAATTGAGTGTGTGCGTGGAGAGAGAAAGACAAGTGTGTGTACAGTTATTCGTCGAAGTTATGCTGTCTAATTCAGTTATGTAAGTTATGTGCACATGGTTCTCAAAAATAAAAAAATGTTGCAGCGTGTGTGATCCAGCAAGAGAAGTAAAAAGAGAATGGAATTCCTGCGCTGCCCAAAAAGAGAAAGAAAATGGAGTGCTTGCGCTATCTGAAAAGAGAGAGAAGTGAAGTGAAATGGACTATCTGATAAATGTTTTCCTATTTTAGGCAATAGTTTCTGTCTAAAAATTGTTCGTTGGCTTCATTTTCAATGAACGTTCACCAATTAGTCGTCTCGTCTGCATCAACGTGTTCGGTGCCGAGATTGCCATTTTAGGGGTAATTCATTAGGGATTTGGGGTTACCTCTTTTGGACGCCATCAAAATTTTTTCCGCTTCTGGAGTTGCTATAGGTTTCCAATTCGCTTGTGTGCTCGCACGTTGCCGGTGGCTGTGGGGATTCTAGCTGTTGCAGCCTGTAGTAGCTACAGACAGTATTATCTCTATCAATCTATCAGTGTGCTTAGAAATTTTAGGACCATTCAGAGAGGACACAAAAGACACATGTGCCCTCACTTTTTTTTTCTAATCAGAGGCTATTAGCAACATGATTAATGGTGGTGATTGCTTGATAAATGGAAAGTATTTAATGCAAAACTGTTTTGTGTCCCCTAGAATCATTTATATTTGAGTACAATTTCTGAATGCTTGTATGCACTATATTATGCTGCCTCCATTCCAAATTATTTGGCATTTTGGCTTTTCTAGATACATGGGTACATGTAAAAGCAATGTATCGAGAAAAGTGAAAATGTCTTATAATTTGGAATGGAGTATAAGTGTGTTTCTAGTCTTTGTTGGTGGGTTGGGTTCCTTCCTTAAATAGTAATTCTTGTATGGATGATTCTATTTATGGTTCTATCTTGATGGCAGTGGAAACCATTGTGTCTTGTAGGAATGGAATCTTCAATCCTCTGCCTTTGCTCGGCCGGTATCTAGTCGAGGACTAATTTGCCCCATGTTTCTGACCTCAGTTTTCTTCCGTGGTTGCAGGTAATCAATCGCCAGGCCTTTTGAGAGCTGTGTTGGGGGGCCCGGGGCAAGAGCAAAGTTACTGCAGAGGCTAACATTTCGGTTGTTGAGTGATGGCGCAAGGCACCAACTTCCCTGGCTTCATTGGCACTGTGGGTGGCAATGACGACGGTGCTAACCTTGGCAGGAACTTCTGTGACATGGCCTTCTACCAGAAGCTAGGGGAGGGCTCCAGCATCAACAGCATGCAGACCAGCATGCATGGCGGATCCATCGCCAGTAGCGTTGGCTCTAACAGTGACTCCCGCACTAGCATGCTTGGCCATCCTGGTCTCAAGGGGCCTGTCATTGTGGGAAGCTACTCGGTTGGGCACAGCATCTTCCGCCCTGGCCGGGTGTCCCATGCCTTGAGTGAGGATGCGCTGGCACATGCTCTGATGGACAACAAGTTCCCAACTGAGACACTCAAGGATTATGAGGAGTGGACTATTGATCTGGGGAACCTACACATGGGCATGGCCTTTGCACAAGGTGCCTTTGGGAAGCTCTACAGGGGAACTTACAATGGGATGGATGTTGCTATTAAGCTTTTGGAGCGACCTGAGGCTGACCCTGAGAAAGCTCAACTGTTGGAGCAGCAGTTTGTCCAAGAAGTTATGATGCTTGCAACACTGAGGCACCCGAATATTGTCAAATTCATTGGTGCGTGCAGGAAGCCATTGGTTTGGTGTATTGTCACAGAGTATGCAAAGGGTGGATCCCTTAAGAATTTCTTGAGCAAGAGGCAGAACAGGTCTGTTCCGCTGAAGTTGGCAGTCAAGCAGGCATTGGATGTTGCACGTGGCATGGCTTATGTCCATGGCCTTGGCTTCATTCACAGAGATATTAAGTCAGACAACCTCCTGATTTCTGGTGATAAGTCCATTAAGATTGCTGACTTTGGAGTGGCTAGGATTGAAGTCAAGACTGAGGGGATGACACCTGAAACTGGAACATACCGCTGGATGGCTCCGTAAGTTGATCAGACATGCTTTTTGTCCTGTTTATTTCAATCAGTTGTTATGCTATTTCAATAAGGCAAATCTGTTTTAATCTTTCTGCATTGCTATTGCTCTGGATCATAGTGTGGAACTTTGTATCAAGCAGTACCTTCATTTGATTACAAGAATAAGCAGTTTATCTGGTTGCTTACACTTTCTGTTAAATTGTTTACCTGTAACATGTTAATGACTGGTACTGTGAGAGCAAAACACTTCTACTAGTTATATTCATTGTTCCTATATTATAGTTTAATGTACATTTGGTCTGTATTGACTGGTTATTTTTTATTTTTTATATGGGGTTGTTTCTCCAAAATTGAGTCATTTCTTATTGCATGGCATGCTTTGAATAGGTGATTGTGCAAGAATGTGTTTTTTGCATGCGAAATATACATGCTGCTGCTCTCCAGAACTACCACTTTATTCCATATATTGCTTAATACTTAGAAACATTAAAGTAACGGTGCTGTTCTAGGAATCTTTATGTTCCTTCACCTTTTTGTTGTACTATTTTAGTTGGATGCTAATGATTAATAACCATTGCTATTTATGGTTGTGATTTGCATCTTTTTTCTGCGTTCTTCTAAGATTATGAACTATGCATTCTTCTAGAGGTCCATAAAGTATGTGTCTTTTTAGGAGCATTTGTAAATATACTACAGATCCAACTTGCTATTTTACTATTTTAGTTATATCTTCAAGTAATATTAGCTGCTACCTGTTGGCCAAGGAAATTTGGTTTCCCTCAACTCCAGAATATGTGAGGTGGTTTAATTCAATGTTTTATACACATATTTTACTTATATAACATAAATATGACTTGGTTAGTGTATGAAGCATAAATAAGTAATTATGTGATGCATGGTAACATCTCTTCTAGTTAAAGCCAATTTAATTACATGTCTAGCATTTTTCTCACTTAGAACATTAATTTGTTTTGTTTTCTTATTAAGTGTATTTTAAATAATCATGCGATGCATGATAACATCTCGCCTAGTTAAAGGCAATTGGTGAGAAGGGAAGATTTCGATCTAGACATTAGGCATTAGGCAAAATGCAAAGTAATAGGTGGTGTTGGGGTTGGCGACCACAGTTTAGTCACCTAGCTCAGTGATCAATTGATGCCTCCATGTTGCCAATTGAAGCCTCGTATTAGCCTAATTATGCTACCTTTGCTGAATTTGTCATCCTACGATCAGTTGCTCTAGGCTTAATTGGTGGCAGAGGCAAAGGCGAAGGGGTAGTGGAGTTAAGGGTTGGCAATGCAACACTAAGAAGAGGTGAAGCAATATGGGACGAAAGAAGCTTTGGTCCCATTTGGTTCCATGAATTGGGCCTAACTTTGTGGAATGGAAGTGGTCCAAATTTATGTCGAGTGTTTGGTTGTTAAATTGGATTGAAATGAAATAGGTAGGCCATAATTTTGAGGGTCACCATCTGAATTGGCCACCCTAGATGTGGTCCTGGAGCTCCTCATTGGCGCTAGCAAGACAAGCATTTGTGCCTCATTGACACCCTCTCACCCCGTTGGGCATTGCCATGGTTGGCATCCTCATTGTTGCCTATGTTGAGAGATCTTGTAATAGTTGTCGTCTCCATCCATGAGATGGTGATGTCAAGCATTGTGGTGGCAAGTTGATAGTGTTGAGATCCATTACTGGCATCATCTTTCTCATCAAGATCCACCACGTCCTCATCTTTGTTCTCACAGTTGAGAAGTGGCGGTATAAACAAAGGCGAAGGGGTTGCAGAGTCAAGAAGAGGTGGAGCAATATGGGACAAAGGAAGCTTTGGTCGTGGTTCCATGAATTGCCCCCCAACAATGACCATGGTCCTTGCCATGGTGACGTCGACGATGGCTGGAAAGGAGAAGCCGAACGAAAGATGGACATATCACTTGCACGGAGGATAGCTAGATGTGTAAATCAATGGCAACTTCCATTTCTTGTGCAATCAAACATGATCCAGAATTTTCATGTGATTGCTATTCTGTAATTCCTTTGTAACCAAACGCAATAATTGGTCTTGGGGAGCCTTATGGTGCATTTAGCACCCGATGGTTGGGGCATGTATCTAATCACGATTAAAGACGTGGATGCATCGGACCCTGTTCCCTGTAACACTAAGGGTAGATACGTCACCTCATGCACTTGTACCTATTTGCGTTCGCATTGTCGTCGCCCAATCTGCTCGTGGCCAAAACCCTACGCCCTTCTGTATTGACAAGGGTTGCCATTGGCGAAGCATGCATCTACACAGAAGCTTTTGCGAGTGAGGAAAAACGATTTGCCACCATTCTTGCGCTTGCACTCGATCTTGCTCCGATGACGCTCGTTCGCACAACGTTGGTGGAAGTCGTTGCCTATTTTGGGAGCACGAGCTGGGCTCGTTGCCTCATGAGACGACGACAAGCGTTCTCTCCTCATTTAGTGAGGTAATTGTGGTTAATTTAACCTCAATACAAAGAAAAACCACGACGTCGTGTGTGCCCTAATAGTCCCTCCCATTGCCACAAAATAAACGAGATTTGTAAATCCGTATTTCTTAACTCCTATTCCCTCCAACCAACCATACCATTAGGGTGTATGTATTTTTTTTGTCTATACTCGGTTACTTTTTTAGGCTAGTGGGTCGGACGAGTCACCAGTGCACCTCCAATGTTCTCTTCCCCCGTCTTGATTCCTTGCAGCTTGATTGGTTTTTAGATGGCTATGCAAAGGAAGTAAGACGACACTGATTCCTCTTCTAATTGTTGATTTGTTAGCGATTAGACGTCAGAAAAGGATTGTGAATCAACTTAATAACTTGACCTAGAGAGGGCTAGGAGCAAGGTAGATGCTTAATTGTCACCCGGTCTCAATTAGGCATTGGGTGACAATTTGGCTCAATAGAAATCTCCTTGCAATGACTTGAGCATCAAAGTTTTTCTCTTGCCCAATCTTAGTCACCTGTGTATAGACATTGGGCTGTAATTGTTGCTAGTGGCGATGCTTCACTACCATCTCCAAGTAATCTTTCTCTGAAAGCAAAGAGATGTGCTCTCCATATTTGTACTCATCGGTAAATCATGGCTAGTCATTATCTAATCATGATTGGACATTTGGACTACTAGTTGATGCCAGGTGATGTGGCTTGACTTTCCAACTTGAAAACAAACCAAGGTGCTTTGCCACACTCTTGAATGAGCAAAAAATCATTATGCAATATTTGACTATTCCATTCTTTCTTTGCAAGACTTACTTCAAAAGGGGCGTTAGTCGTGTTTGGGACCGCGACGTGGCCACTGCTTGGTGCGATATGGCGACCATGGCCTCCACCCCACGGCATGGAAAAACGAGGGCTAGTTCAATCTTATGGTCGTTGTGTCTCTGGCGGTGGAAAGAATCATCGATTCTCGCAATGCATATGGCGGGATTTTCTTGATTCTTGTGGTCGGACAGCTGCATATCCGATTTTAAACGGTCCCAAACACGCTCCTTAGCTAATCCTTGATGAGTAGCAATAAAATTCGCTATAGGAAGAGAGACACTATATGAAGAGAGCCAACTTGGCTCCCTATGGTAGGAAAGCTCACTAACAACAAAGGAGATGACTACAATCAACAAGTCACATTTGTAACTTGCTCCTCTACTAAATCGCATGTTAACTAGGTGTGTGACCCGATGCACAACATGATATTGTCGTTCATGCAACCAACAAGTTATCCAAATGTCTTTAGTCATATCAAATTACTTGAAGGCCAACCTTGGAGCTATTTGTTTCATATCTGCTATCTACTTCGTCAATAGGAACACTATTCACTCCAATTTTGAATTGATATTCAAACGAGATTCCTAAGCTCCACTTGGCTACTTAAGTAGTGTTTGGTTAGGGTATTTGTAACATAAATAGATAATGTCGTTAACTGATTCCATTAAACCTTGTTTGTTCAGTGCTAGTCGTAATCACTTCCCGTCTAATCAGATGCTGCCATCTGTTACCCCTCCCACCCTGGCGTCATCAGATTTTGATTGCAAGCTACTTTTCTTTCTTCTCTTGACTGCATCGGTGCCTTCGATCGTGCATCTTCTCCGTTTACCAACCGCACGCTAAAGCTTCCGTGGTGGCATCGCTGCCGTAGATTATTGCTTCACTAGCTAGCTGTTAGCCTGAGTGGCATATTCATCGATGGTCGGTGACCCATGCCCTTGGTCAGGGTAGCTCTGCTTTCGAAGACCAAGGAAGTGAGGTCATGCTGCGCTATCCGTCCCTGTCCTGGTTCAAAAGGCCTATGCGTCATCTCGTTAGCATCTGATGATCTTGGCAAAGATGGACTACTGGTAACAAATATATTACATGTTTAAACCAAACAAATTTCATTTAGACTCATCCTCTTCGCATTCTCTTTGTGATATGATATCGTTACAGTTAGCATTTGCAGAGATGGAACCAAACACTACCTTAGTAAATATCCAAGCCAATTGTACCTCCCATGGCAATTAAATGGCACCCTTGGTGGATGAGCATTTGTTGTCAATTCATCATTTAGTCCCTTGGTTAGCCTGATACATCACCAATGCCCATTGTGCTTATCATTCTAAAAATGACCGTCACTATTTATATTTTTTTTGGAAAAACTGTGACTAGTTAGTTATGCAGCTAGCCATTTATATAGTTCTATGGTTTGAGTTTGTTGTGGCCCCTACTTCATAATATCTAGGCACTAAAGCTATTTAGGGTTAAGCAACTCAACTAATGATCTTGTTTCTCTAAGATGGCCTATTGGGATAACATTGTTCTTGTCACTAAACGTTGTCCCCAAGCTTGTTTTCCTCTACCTTTTCCGTGATATGAATCAACGGTGAAAAAGCTTTCCTAGCTTACCAGACAAACATATTGTGTCCTCTATCATAAATTGGCAAGTTTGGTCTTGACCAGGTAAAAGTTGCGTAGGATCCAAATGTCCATGTTGAAGATGGGAGGTAGGTAAGACCTGAGTGTGGTTGCTTTTTTCTTATTCCTTTGTCCTGATGTAATTGCAAAGCCCACAAACAACCTGGGTAACATGGCCTAAATCCGACCCTTGTCTCTTCCATGTGTTAGTGGAAAGCCTACTGCCCATGGATTTGGCTCTTGGAGATACGCAAATGATGATGAGTTGCCAAAAATCGTTATAGAAATTTCAGTATGGATTGAATAGTATGACATCATTTCACCAAATAAGTAACATAACATTATTGGATGGTGTGAAATGACCAGAGCCGACACTATATTAAGTATATTTTGAGTAGGAGCATAAGATTCTGACATGTTCAAATGTTCTCATTTGCCAGTTGGTTTGTAGTATATCTGCATGCATGCATAATGTAAATGTTACCCACTAAAGATTCACACATAGGGTCCCTAGTTGTATGTTCAAATTCATTAGGTGGCTGATTTTGGTGATGCTGATGCTCTTGAGTCAATAATGCTAAGAATCTTCACATTATTATATTCCTTTTTTCATGTTTTTTCCCTTTCATATAAACTCCTTTTCCTCTTTATTACTACTTTCTTGTCTATTGATAGCATTTTTAAAGTGTTTTATAAGGTATTGGGGAAAAAATTGTGTTCAGCTTGCTTGATACCATATTTGATTTTGCTGAGTGGTAACTTAGTGAGCCACATGATAACCGGTGAACAACCTTATTTATTTTCCATAGGCATGAGCTTGGTTGTTTTTTAGTTCCTTGGTTTGGAATATATATTTAATGTTTGTAGGTGGTATGTACTATTCTTAGAATACCCGTTCTGGATGTTTTTCCGCTATGTTAACTATGCACCCCTCCCCTCCCAAATGTCTTTGTACAGTCAGCTACCGCTTAAATTTACCAAGTTCTGTTTTGTTTGTTTCCAATGTGATAACTTGCTATTTTTCCACTTGCAGTGAGATGATCCAGCATAGGCCATACAACCAGAAAGTTGACGTCTACAGTTTTGCCATTGTCCTGTGGGAGTTGGTAACTGGGAATCTCCCTTTTGCAAACATGACTGCAGTGCATGCTGCATTTGCTGTTGCGAACAAGGGTGTGCGACCAGCCATACCCCACGACTGCCTCCCTGCCCTTGGGGAGATCATGACCAGGTGCTGGGATGCAAACCCTG
Organism: Saccharum hybrid cultivar R570; assembly: GCA_038087645.1. NCBI lineage: Eukaryota > Viridiplantae > Streptophyta > Magnoliopsida > Poales > Poaceae > Saccharum > Saccharum hybrid cultivar. The sequence goes on from JAQSUU010000602.1 coordinate 12,735,232, forward strand.
AAGTCCGTCCCCCATTCACTGAGATTGTGAGGATGCTGGAACAAGTGGAGATGGAGGTTCTGATAACTATCCGTAAGGCTCGGTTCCGCTGTTGCATCGCCCAACCGATGACATTGGACTGAGTCATCGACAATCCAGGAAAACAACCTGGAGAGAGGTTTAATCCCATGTATTTATAATTGTTGATGCAAAAGTGGATCTGCAAACACAAAGGGCTAATACCCGAAGTCGATATCCAAAGTGTGCCAGTCGATTTGACCTGTTAATCGACAAGGATGAAGATACGAGCACTTTGGTCCTGACAACAGCGATATGCCCGGAAGTCACGGCCAAGAGGTACTCACGCAGAACTCGAGGATCGTCGAAGGTCGCACTGAAGCGATGCAGCTCGCCGAATCGATGAGAACTCATGAAAAAAGGAAAAAATATGCAAATTGACGAAGTCGCCGAAAAGTAAATAGATGCAAATAAGAGTAAAAGCTGGTTTTTGATATTGATTGATTGATTCTCATTACATTGCCCTTCAATCTATATTTATACCCTGATCTATTGAAACATAACCAAATACGACTCGGACACCAAGTCCAAATCTAAGGAAACACACGACTCTTATACAAATCAGACTCTAATAAACATAGAAAAGGAAATCAACTCTTTTCTATTTCCTTGTCCGCCTTAATTACGATGGAATTTCCATTGACCTTCTTTCCATCGGCACACTGCCTGTTTCATCGGCAGCAGTCTTCAAGCCTCCCTTCATCGGCATCGGCAATAACATCCTTAACCTTATCGGCAACGCCTCAATCTAAATCAACTTCTTCATATATCGCCACCACTCATCGGCAGCCCTCTTTATAAGCTGATTTTCATCGGCTATCCACGTACACAGTAATTTTTCTTCTAGTGATTAGCCCACTCTGACCATCTTGACACGTGCCAAAAAACGGTGTCAACACATGCCCCCCAATTTCGGAGTATAAAACATTGATGCTCTGAAATTTACTCTAGATAATGCTTGCCTTTACCTATTTTTCTCAACCCATTCTCCAAGCATAACATAATCTGTTACTGAATCTAATCAAATCTAGTTCTGATTCACGCATCTCAGTAAATATCGCACAATTTCCAACTATTCTTTCCCCAATTACGGTTAAGATACCGAAATAACAACCCATCAGCAAGATCTTAACATAATAACGCCACCATTTTAGAACTAAAAGATCCCGTACCGAGATCTCTTCCAAGTCATGATTACTTGCCATCAAATCTTCTGTACAATCCCTTGATTATCATGCGAACAATTACCATATCCGTCTGAACCACCTCGACCCACACGCGCGCGGCATAGAGATAAATCCAGAATACCCCTACTCCAAGCGGCCTATAAATAGATTTCTCCGGAACGCTCGTCTTCTACCCTCAGACTCCAACCTTTGGCATTCTCTCTTTCCGGCGGCGACCCCGACGAACAACCGCGCGACCTCAACTAACAAGAACACCTTCCAGCGTCAACCTCAAGTCCCCAGCCTGCGCCCTCATCCTTCTCAGAGCAATGGCGATCAACTTCGATGTCCCTGCGGTTCGTTCTACTTCCGTTACTTTTACCTTGATTCCTTCGGTCTTTGCGAGTCCATACAGTTGGTAATTTTTTCCTCTTTTTCCCATTCTTTTGATCCTCCGAACTTAGGAACTACGCAACAAATTGGTTATTCCAATCGATCAACCACACTTCCAATGCCTAGGTCCAATGGGCGACCCAGATCCAACCGATTTAATCAACGCAGAAGTTAACAGAATCCCTTTCAAAGCCTAGAATTTTTCTCTGAATCTATGGAAAGACACATTCTGATCCTGGCCCAAAACCACCAAAGGGTGGAAAGATTGGTATTTGAGGGTCAACAGGTCGATGCAGGTGTACTGGGCAGAACGGAAAATAGACCAATGCATTAGGCTATCTATTGCCGATATGCAGAAAAATGAGTCCATGATGATTGCTGCTGCTTATTTCTGGTCAGACACGACAAACACCTTCATGTTTGGACATAGTCCAGCCACCCCCACTCTTGCCGATGTATACATGCTTACTGGATTGGATATCTCAACTGTCGATGAGGGCTCCATCTATGGCAGAAGAGCCGAACATAGAGTGAATACACGCAACATCGGCGGCTGGACAGGATACATCCAAGAATACCAAAGGACCGGGACCGTTAACCAGAGGGAACATGCCATATTCTTGGTTAGAGAAATTTATCTTCTGCGGTCGATCGGTAGGACCAACCAACGCCTTCCTTCCCGCGGCTGAACTCTTGGCCAATGGTGTAAGGTTCTCGCTTGGTCGATACCTTCTGAGCTCCACCTATCACCTCCTTCACCAAGTGTCTCAGAAACTTTTGCTTGGTGAACCCATCGGCAATTTGGGAGGCCCATGGTGGTTTATCAACATGTGGCTAAATGCCCATATGCACAAACGTCTGCAGTGGGATTTCTTCGCCCAAGAGTTCCCACGAGAAATCGCCGAAGATTACATCCTTGGAGATGAAGAATCGGCAACACGCCCCCCTCTCAATTTTGGTGAAGCCATAATTGTCCTCCCTGGAACAGAAGTCAATGAAGACCAAATCGGCAGATTCTTCCAAAACTTCTATAATGGTCTTCCTCGTGATCATAGGGCTTGGGTACCCTATATCGATGAAGAGAACAAGTTCCCCCTTCTCTTCAACTTTGCCGATGACGAGCTGAACCAAGACAATGAGCTTATGATGGCCATCATCACTCCCAGGGCAATCCTAGTGAACACATTTGGTAGCAGGAAAAATACCAATACCACCTATGAGTTTTACAATCCATCGGCAGTATCCCGTCAATTGGCTTTTGGGAAACTGCTAATCAAACTCTGCTTTGCCGATGTGATCAAGCCCAGAGAAACAATCACCAGTGGAACAGAATGGAGCAGGGTAGTGAGACTTGCCCCCGATGCCGATATCTCAAACGTTGATCTTTCCATCTGGTCACCAGCATCTTTTATCATCGAATCATATAAGCAATGGTGGTGAGAATGGAAGGAACAACTATTTGCAACATCCGCCCACACATATCGGCACATGATCGACCCTGAATATGACATTCCCGATGATGCAGTATGTTTCTTTTAACTCCCTTCTGTTTTTTTCTCTTTCATATATCGGCAGCTAATCTTTCTTGTGACAGGTCGATGACCCAGTACCATCCATGAGCAAGAGTGGGAAACCCTTCAACCTTCGACCTGTTTCCCCAATATCACCGATCGGCTACAACGCCCCCACCCTAGCTGCTTTAACTTTCCAGAGGACCCGTCCCAAGACTATCACCTCCAGATCAAAACTAGCAACAGCTAGGGCTACTCCATTGGTTGCCGCTACAAGCCTAATTAAGGCTTTTAAGGTAATAACCTCATTTATGTTTACTCATGCCGATACAAACTATATTAACATGTAACCATCAGGGTGTAAGAGCCGCTACTGGTTCGTCATCGACAACTCCTCCAACATCAAGCACTACTACCTCTAACCAGCCTTCAGAGGTATTCTTTTAACTTTACATTTTATTTGTTAAACATCCAATCTTACACTTGTTTTTCAGCAACAAATGGGTACATCGGCAAGCACACCAGGCGCTCAAGCTCCACAATCAACAAGTGTCGATGCCCCCTGCCAACCGTCGCCGAGACCCAAGTAAAGCGCAAAGCTTTAACAGATGCCGAGGCTCAGCAAAAACGACAAAAGTCCATGCTAGTCTCCACATCTGCCCCAACATCTGCAAGCCAGCCAACCGACGTAGCTGAACAAGTTGACCCTTCTACACAGAATGTACCATCGGCCATCATACCCCAAGGGCCAACCATTGATGAAGTCGTAGAAGACATCCCATCGGTAAGCTCTGCCGATCCTTCACATGGCACCCTTCAAGCCGCTCCTTCCAGCCAAGCACAAGAAATCACCTTGAAGCAGGTAAACCAATTGATCTAGTCGATTTATAATATTCATATCTATTCTTAGGTAGGATCTCTGACTTACTCTTCTCTCCCTAGGAACAAGACTCTCCCAATAGCTTATTTTCTTTTGCTATCGACATTTTCGATGATGATGGAGAAGAAGCAAGTTCTTCCCTGGCACTAGGAACAATATCGGCAGAAATCTACGCCAAGTTAGAAGCCCTTCTGGATTTGTTACAACAGGATACTGCCTAATTAGTGAATGATTCAGATCCTGCAAAGGCCATTTTCAAAACAATCTGTGGCCAAGTTCCTGCTGATATCGAAGAAATCCTCTTCCCAGCAGTCCATCTAGAGAGCCGACAACTACAATATCAACGGGCCGCTCACCGAATTGCCGATAGAGCAGCTCAAGCCCAGCTTAAGGAAGAAATGTTGCAGCTAAAACAAATTGTCGATGAGAAGCACAAAAGTATCAGCAACTTGCAGACCTCAGGTGCCAATCTTAAGCAGAAAATTTTGGACCTATCGGCAAAGAGGACAGCTCTTCTAGCTGAATTGGAAGAAGTTGAAATAGCCCTAGCTCACGCCAGACAAGAAGAAAATCAGCTTCCTGATGTCATCAAGGCCCTTCAGCAAGAAAGGGACATCCAAGCTCGCAAAGCATTGGCCTTGAAGAAGAGACTTAAACCTGTGGAGGGTGTTGCCGATGAAGATATTAAAGAAATGAAGGAAGTCGATCAGATTCGCCTGCGCGCAATATCGGCTATCCAATCCTTATTAAACTTGTAATTCTTATTTACTGCATCGGCAATTTATGAGACATCGACATTTTGTATAGTTCTAGCCGATAAGACTGTTATCGGCACTTATACTTTTATGCATCTATCCAGATACTAGGGTAATATTTCTTTAAATATTTTCCATTTAATGCTCAGAGAAACACAACCCCTTCGAGGGTTTCGAGAATTTATGCATTACCAGGAACATATTGACTTATCCGATATGGACCCTCCCAATTAGGAGACCATTTTTCAAACTTTGAACTTTTAGTCCCAATCGGTAAAATCAACTTCCAGACCAAATCTCCATCGACAAACTCCTTTATCTTTACCTTCTTGTCATACCATCTGGCTACTCTTTTCTTATTCTCTTAGATGCTAACTAAAGCCCTTAACTGATGACCTGCCACATCTTCCAACTCATCCTTCATAAGAATATCATAGTCATCGGCTGTCAGTTGATCTTGAGAATGTATTCACCTAGAACCAATTTTAATCTCCTAAGGCAACACTGCGTCGTGTCCATATACTAACTGATAAGGTGTTACCTTGGTTGCACCATGACACGACATCTGATATGACCACAAGGCTTCATTTAATACCGCATGCCACCTCTTAGGATTTTCTTTAATTTTGCGCTTAATAAGCTTGATAATCCCTTTGTTAGAAGCCTCAGCCTGACCATTAGCTTGAGCATAATATGGAGAAGAATTTAAAACTTTAATCCTCATACTTACAGCAAACTCATCAAATTCTCCCGATGTAAACATAGTACTCTGATCGGTAGTAATGGTTTGAGAAATACCAAATCGGTAAACAATATGCTCTTTCACAAAATCAATCATATTAGCCGACGTCACCTTTTTCAAAGGAATTGCTTCAACCCATTTTGTGAAATAATCGGTAGCAACCAGAATAAATTTATGCCCCTTACTCGATGGTGGATAAATCTGACCGATGAGATCGATAGCCCATCCTCGGAACGGCCAAGGCTTAATTATAGGGTTCATAGCCGATGCAGGCGCTCTTTGAATATTACCAAATTTTTGACACCCCTGACATCCTTTAAAATATTTAAAACAATCTTCAAGAATAGTCGGCTAATAGTATCCATTCCTTCTGATCATCCACTTCATCTTGAAAGCCGATTGATGTGCTCCACACACTCCTTCATGAATTTCACCCATCAAGCTTTTTGATTCATCACTGCTAACACATTTGAGTAAAACTCCATCTATGGTTCGATAATATAATTCATCATCAAGGAGCACATACTTGGTAGCTTGGAATCTTATACGTCTTTCAACCTTTTTAGATGGATCCTTTAAATAATTGACAATTTCCTTTCTCCAGTCATCGGTATCGACTGCCGATGTTAGTACTTCTTGAATTGGCTGATACCCTGAGGCATGCTGAGCTAGTCGATTAGCCTCTTCATTATGCAATCGAGAAACATGTTCCAGACAAAAATTTCTAAACCCTTTCAACAATTGCAGACATCTCTCATAATATGAAATTAAAACTTCACTTCGGCATTCATAAATCCCAGCCAACTGATTTATAACTAGCATAGAATCACCAAAGATTTCAACAACATCGGCACATATCTCCTTAAGCAATTCTAACCCTTTTATCAAAGCTTGGTATTCAGCCTGATTGTTTGTCGATGTAGCAACAATCGGCAATGAAAACTCATACTTTCTTCCTTGAGGGGAAATCAACACAATGCCGATACCTGCTCCTTCACCACATGTATCGAAGAAAAGTGTCCAAGGAGCAACCTCCAGAGAGTCCACTGTATTGCAATGTTGAGTGACAAAATCAGCCATAACCTGCCCCTTAACTGCCTTAGCCGATTCATAACGTAGGTCAAATTCTGATAACGCTAAAATCCACTTACTGATTCTACCACTTAATAGATAGCATATATTTGACCACGTCGTCTTTGCATATGACAGTACACTCGGCCGATAGCAAATAATGCCTCAATTTGATACAAGAAAAGTATAGACACAGACATAATTTCTCGATAGTCGAGCATCCACTAACCTTCTTGCTCAAATAATAAATAACACGTTCTTTCCCCTCAAATTCTTGAATAAGAGCTGAGCCGATAACAGTATCATCAGTTGACAAATACAATCTGAAAGGTTTCCCGTGTTGAGGTGGAACTAGCACTGGAGGATTTGTTAAATATTTCTTAATTTCATCTAGAGCTAACTGCTGCTCATCTCCCCATCTAAATTCCTGATCAGCTTTCAATTTAAGTAATGGACTGAAAGCCTTGATCTTACCCGACAAATTAGATATGAATCATCTAATGAAATTAATCTTACCGATCAAAGATTACAATTCAGTTTTATTGGCAGGAGCAACCACCTTGTTGATTGCCTCAATAGACTTCCTACTAATTTCAATGCCCCGCTGATGCACCATAAAACCCAAGAATTGACCCGCCGATACACCAAATGCACATTTATTAGGATTCATCTTTAATCCATGCTTCCTTGTGCACTCTAGTATCTTTTGTAGATCGGCTAGATGCTTTATGATATCTCCAGACTTAATCACTATGTCATCGATGTAGATCTCCACTAATGTGCCGATGTATTCATGAAAAATAAAGTTCATAGCTCTTTGATAAGTAGCACCGGCATTTTTCAAACCAAATGTCATAACTATCCACTCAAATAATCCCACATGACCTGGACATCTAAAAGCAGTCTTGGGAATATCTTCTTCAGCCATGAATATTTGATTGTAACCTGCATTACCATCCATGAAGCTGATAATTTGATGTCCGGCTGTAGCATCAATTAACAAATCAGCAATCGGCATTGGATAACCATCCATCAGTGTGGCTTTATTGAGATTCCTGAAATCAATACAAACACGAAGTTTCCCATTTTTCTTATAAACAGGAACCACATTAGAAATCCACTCCGCATATCGACACTGCCGAATAAATTTTGCCTCAATTAATTTAGTTATTTCGGCCTTAATATCAGGAAGTATATTAGGATTGCATCGGCGCGCTGGCTGCTGATGTGGCCAAAATCCAGACTTAATAGGTAACCGATGTTCAACTATCGATCGGTCTAATCTAGGCATTTCAGTATAATCCCAAGCAAAACAATCTTTATACTCTTTTAATAAATTGACTATTTGCTGTTTACACTTGGAATCTAACTTAGCACTAATAAAAGTAGGTCTTGGCCTATCACCATCACCAATATCTACTTCTACTAAATCATCAGCCGATGTGAACCCTTGACCTAACTTTCCATCATCGGCAAACCTATCCATTAAAATTCTTCTTCAGAACCGACTGCTTGGATCGGTGGAATTTCATAATCGGCAACCTTGAGGAACTCTTTTTCCCAAACTTCTCCTGATATGCATTTGGTTCGTTCATAAGTATCTGATTCTGCCGATGCGATGATATAAGAAGAATCACCAGGAACAACTTCAATTTTATCCCCAATCCATTGTACGAGGCACTGATGTATTGTAGAAGGAACACAACAATTAGCATGAATCCAGTCCCTCCCTAGAAGCAGATTATATGCACCCTTGTCATTAATAACAAAGAATGTCGTCGGTAAGGTTTTGTTGCCGATGGTCAACTCAATGCACACTGCCCCTTTAGCCAGCGACACATTGCCTTCAAAATCCTTTAGCATCATATCGGTTTTGGTTAGGTCTTGATCTCCCTTACCAAGTTTCCGATACATCACATAAGGCATAATATTAATTGCAGCTCCTCCATCAATAAGTATCTTGGATACAGGTTGCCCATCAACTCTGCCTTTCACAAACAAAGCCTTGAGATGTTGTCTCTCATCATCGGTAGGTTTCTCAAAAACAGCCATCATTGGATCTAGCGTCAACTGAGCTACTTGGTCAGAGAAAACGACTTCTTCCTCATTATCACATAGTGCCAAAAATTCCATCGGCAACATTGTTGACGATCCTTAAGTATCAAATTTAATTGTCAACTAAACATGGAAAAGGATCAATATGCACTAGACATCTAGAATTAGGGTTTTATCTGACAGAATTCCACGAGTTTTGGTGTTTGTCTATTTCTGCAGGGGGTTATCAGAAAATACGGAGAGAAGGCCCACACGTCGGGTTTACATAGAGATATTAACATGTGCGCTAATTTTCTATCATCTAGAAGACTCCAGAAGACACGTGAACGAACGGGAGGCCGAACGGGGCCCAGCCCAGGGCGCCCGCCCTAGGGTTTGGGGCGGCCGCCCTACTCCCGTGGCCAATCAGCGTCAACTTCGCGGATTATGCTCCACCGACCTAAAGGATCAAGGAAAACCGTGCGATTAATGTCGGTTTGATCCGACGGCCCACGATCATTTGAGGGGGCTATATAAGCAGGGCCTCTCCACCCCAGGGGAAGAGGAGAAATCATTATCAGAGGAAGCCATCAAGTTTAGGGTTTAGAAACTCTCTCTCCCGCAGAGAATTAGATTTAGCTACTCCCAATTCTTTCAAGTTTTATAGGATTGATTAGATAGAATTAGAGAAGTAGGGCCTAGCGCTCTGGATTTCGGATCTTCGTCAATAAAGATTGGTATTATTTCATATCTTTCTCTATGACTTTATTCTAATTGCATTATGTCTTTATTTATTATGTTCCTAGTTTGCTCTAGTTCTATAAGTGATATAGTTATGATTGATGATGAGTTCATGCATGAGTTTGCAAAGCGCTTAGCTCTTTTCACGTGGGAGTTAAGTGGTAGATCACATGTACGCGTGGTGCTTAGATGTTATTTACCTGCAAATGTATCCTATTGGCCGGGTCGTGTGGTAGTTCGCGATGGTGACAGCTTCGTTGATTCTTATATAGTCCACCCTCCGTTGATAGGACAGGCAGAATTTGTATTGCGGAGTAAGTCTTGCTATGTTCTGGTTTACTTTAGCAATGTTCCTTATACATGAATGAAGAGTCTTTTGTGCTATATATGATCTTGTAGATGCTTAGAGTAGATTATGACTTAGTAAATAGTAGATACTTAGAATCCATTCTCTTGCTAGTCCGACGTCACCTTACATTTATGTGGAGTAGTCTATTTCTAATCGCTGTGTTATTTACCCATGAGCTTATATTTCATTATCTTTATTATTATGGCTTACCCCCTGCCAAAGCAAGTGACTGTGTGACGAGTTTCTCAGTAGTAATCATGTTCTTGCAAGTTTATCTCTAGTCTAAGCCTTGATAGATTTTACCCCTGTTTTCGCTTTCGCCGTTCTCTTAAGCAAAATTATAAATAACGATACCTGGAATACTTATCCTGGTGAAATGCTACAATGAGGTATTTTATCTGTGCGCTTGCGGATAGAATAGATTATTTTCTAGAGAGCCTTTATGTTTATAAATACCTTAGTACGCTCTAGCACCATGCTAGGGATGACAACCTAGTATTCAAGTGGTGTTAGCTAGTGTCAACAAGCATTTCTGGCGCCGTTGCTGGGGAACGGTAAGGAAAGTCAGGAAGTCGGTCAAGGTTATTCAAATAAAATTTTAGACTAGACTATTGAGAAATAATTGCATAACAGCTACTATATAAATGAGAAATCATAGCAAGGCACCTCTGCTTTGGCAGGTTCACCCTGTTGTTTTCCTATGTTTATATTTTTTACAGGGTATATCAGGATTGACTTTGGTGAATTAAATTCTTCATCATCAGAACCAAAGCAATCAAGGAAGAAGAAGCTAGCTACCAATTATTGAAGTGATGGCACAGAAGACCTTACAGGAATTTTCTGCCCCAAGTCTTGAGAACATTCTTACTGGTCCAAGATTTGAAGTAGAAGAAGGAGTACCTGAGTTCGAGCTCAAGTCAAACCTCATCAACTTGGTGCAAGCTACACAATTCAGTGGGAAGGCACACGAAGATGCTAGTGCACATTTGCAGAACTTCTTGGAAATTGGAAGCACAATTAGCATCAACGGAGTTGACAAAGACGTCATACTACTTCGCCTCTTTCCATTTTCACTAGAAGGGAAGGCGAGGAAGTGGTTCTACACCAATCAAGCAAACATCAAAAATTGGACGAACCTGTCAGATGCGTTTCTATCAAAGTTTTTCCCTATAGGCAAAACAGCTGCCTTAAGAGGAAATATTGTCAGTTTCCAACAGCAGAAGACAGAAACCATTCCAGAAGCATGGAAGCGTTTTCAAGGATGCATATCAGATTGTCCTCACCATGGAATGGCCAAATGGTTACTTATGCAGACCTTTTATCATGGATTAACCCAAAAGTCTCGTGAGTGCCTAGATGCATCTGCTGAAGGATCATTCTTGGAGTTTACAATTGGAAAAGCAGAGACACTTTTGGATAAGATAGCAGAAAACCAAAGCTGGTTCCAAGACAAGACTCAACATTGTCATCAAACTAAAGAAATACCAGAAGAAGTAAAAGCACTATCAACTAAGATGGAAGATTTGCTCCATTGGATTGACCAGAGGGCCAAGTTCAAAGAAGATCAAAGGGCTATAGAGACAGTACACAAATATCAAACCACCTCAAGTCAACCCAATAGCAAAGGTATGAATTCAGGTAATATTCTCAAACAACCTTCATTAAAGGAGATAATTGCTCAACAAACTAAAACTAATGATGAAGTCAAACAAAGGCTAGATACAAATGAATCATTTTTAAAAGATATACACAATAAAATGGATTTTCTATTAACTGCCTTTGATGAGCAAAACACTCTTAATAAGAGGGTAGAGCTTAAGCTAGCTGCTGTCTTGCCTGTTGCCACTAACCTTGAGCAGGTAAAGAACATAACTACTAGAGGAGGGAGATCTACCAGAGATCCCCCACACCCAAGAGAGAAGCAAAAAACACCAGCTCCAGTGCAACCAGCAATGATAGAAGAAGAGAGACCAGTTGAAGCAGAAGATCTGCTACAACCATCAAGAACTGGAGAAATGAGGAAAGATTTTCACGACACCAACTATTTGCCATTTCCCAGAAGAAACAGAGGACTACAGTCGGATGAGCAGTTTGGTAAGTTTGTAGAGGTCATTCAAAAGTTATATGTCAACATACCTCTACTTGATGCCATACAGGTACCCATATATGCGAAGTACATTAGAGATATTCTTAACAAAAAGAGGCCACTGCCCACCACTGAGGTAATCAAGCTGACAGAAGAATGTAGTGCGGCCATCCTCAACCAACCACTAAGGAAGAAGAAAGATCCAGGATGTCCTACCATTGATTGCTCAATCGGAGACCAGCACTTTAACAATGCACTTTGTGATCTCGGAGCAAGTGTCAGTGTGATGCCAGCATCAGTCTACAAGAAGCTTGAACACACAACCCTAGAACCAACATCAATGTGCCTACAACTAGCAGATCAATCAGTTCGACACCCGATGGGCATCGCAGAAAATATCCCAGTCAGAATAAGAGATTTCCTTGTGCCAGTAGACTTCGTGGTACTGGACATGAACCCCGACTCAAAAGTGTCCATCATCCTTGGAAGGCCATTTCTGAGCACCGCCAATGCCCACATTGATGTCAGTAAGGGAGAAATCAAGTTCAGCATAAACGGACAAGAAGAACACTTCACATTCAAGCCCAGACCAGAGAGAGACTCTATAGTGGAGGAGGTTCACGAAGAGAAACCATTGGAGACACCATCTCCAGAGGAAGGCAATTCAGAAGTTTAAAAAGATTTGGAGGTCCAGCTTGGGGGACCTAAAATTCCCAAACCCTCGCCGGGAGGTAATTCGGTATTTATCCACATCATTTAATTTTTTGCATGATTAATTCTTGCATTAGTCATACTCATCCATAGCATTATTATAAAAATCAAAAGTCCCATATAAATAATATTTGTGGTGTGTAAAAACCCATAATTATTAATTATTGTGGAGGCACAAAAATATTTTTCCATGATCATTTTTTAGTTTCAATTCTCATAATTTTTCCTGCATTATATTTATTTATAGCAATCTGCTAGAAGCATGACCCACATCCTTTGGTCCCATATGTCATACACTACACCTCACATACATCATAACACATAATTTCACCCACCAACTCATCTCCACTCAACCAGACAACTTCCACCGACCAACCACCACCTATGCAGCATTATTTGGCGTAGGAGTGAAGCATGTGAGGGAGTGGGAAAGTTTCAGCCACAGAGGGCACTCAAGTGGGGCGCCCGCCCTGTTGGCCAGGGCGCCCGCCCTGCCCCCAGCTCCAACTATAAAAGGCCACCTCTCTACCTCATTCTCATCCCACACACATTCCAGAAAACATATGCAAGCTTGAGCTCTCGACTTTCAGAAGAAGTGATCTAGTGGGAGAGTGAGAAGGAGAGTGGAAAGGGAAAGAAAGAGTGAAAGAGAGTTTGGAAAATTTTTGAGATAGAGAGTGAGATCACCTAGTAATTAGTGTTCCCGCTGTCCCAAGCGGAAGTAAAAGTTGTTTAGGGGGAAGTGCTGCTAAAATTTATAATTCTCTCGGACGACTAACCCCTGGACGACTGACTTCTCAGACAGCTAACCACTAACATATTTTTCTCACATATTTCCATGAGTTTCTGTTTGTCCCTATTATTCTGTAGGATGTTAAGAAAGTAAAGAGCGCGGCCAAGTCTCTCAGGAGTGGTACGAGGAGTTCGTCTCGACTCTCCTCACGCCAGTCGGAGATGAGTGTCGATCCGGCACCTCCGCAAGCTCCATCGTCTTCGTCAGGTGCACCAAACAAGGTCCTACTCAAGATAGGAGACCTTGGGCTCAGGAATCGCAGGGAGAAGGAGATTCTCCAGCAGTTGAAAAATAAGACATTCATTCACACTCCCACCATCGATTTCGCCTTACTCCAAGAGACAGGTATGGCTGCTGAATTTGACTTAATTTTTCAAATGATAGGATGGACGGACTTTTGGAATATCACTGAGCATGGTTCCCGTCTCCTTACTATTGAATTTCTTTGCACGTTACAATATTGTGAGGGGGAATTTCTTTTCGGATGTTCAAGCAGGACATTATGCTGTCCTGGAGAGAGCTGAGTAATCACCTCGGTTTTCCTCCACGGAGCATTCTGGACCTTGACTCCGGCTTGCCCAATTTTGAGAAACATCAGTTTTGGAGAGAAATCTCTAGGGACGAACTCTTTTACCAACCCCGAACCAGCGACATGGAGCATCCTACACTCCGGATGTTCCACAAATGGCTCGGGTACAATTTTTTCTTTCGTGATGACTTGAGAAAGGTGCGTGTGGGAGATCTACAACTCATTTATGCCGCCATAAACAAAATCCAAGTTTCACCTGTTACTCTTTTAGTTGCCCATTGGCTTGGCACACCTACTCTTCAGGGACCTGTCGGGTGTACTTCACTCATAACTCGTTTAGCCGTTAGCCTTAAGTTGTTAGAAAATTCATCGTTAGAATTCATTGAGGAACCTAGATTTTATCACGGCTACGACACTTTTAGATACGCACGGATGTTAAAAAGGGAAGCAGGGATAATGTACATGCTGTATGACAACAACACCAAGGTTCGGTTACCTAACCCGGACCTTGGCATATATTCTGTTCGAAATTATTTGATTGAGACTGCAGCACCGGTGAACCGGAGAGCTCCACAGCGCGCGGCATCCGCAAGGATGGCCACCCATCAGGAACATACATGGCAATGAGCTGATCCCGGGCCAGAAGAGGCAGCACATCTGCACTATAATGATTACAATCCCAGAGTTCTTCGGGACTCATGGGCGCGACACGTCCAGCTAGAAGAACCACCACAAGAGACATGGCCGGAGGGACAATATCACTAGTGGGAGAACCCGCCTTTTACAAGAAGGTACTCCACTAACCCATATGGAGCTTCAGGGTCTAGGCCCCAGCCCCAGTTTGATACAGGAAGATACTCCGACGCCTCCTACGCCTTCTCGGGGGACTACTACCAAGAGACTGCCGCCTTCTACACCCGCACCGACAACACTCTCCTCGACATCCGCACTACGCAAGCAGAGCACGGAAGACTCCTGGAGGAGCAACAAAAATAGAACCAGGAGCAAGCCACTAGAGTGCAAGCAATAAGGGAAGACACCACAACCTTGAACAACAACGTCACGACCATGCTGCGCTACTTCAACAATGAGTGAAGAGAGCCACGACAACAACCAGCTTGGGGGAGTTCCTCCCCAGTTACCGAGTGAGTTTTAATTGTTTTTCCTATTTACTTTTCAGTTTTTCTTTTTCTGTTTTAGATATTTATATCTTTAAAAAAACCTTAGAAAACCCAATAAATATTTTCTTTCTTAATTTACTGCATTCCTAAAAAATGAAAACCAAATAAAAAGAGTGTGTAGATAAGTGTGCTTTATTTTCCTGTTTAGTTCAATCTCTAGACATAAATGAAGAAAATCCAAAAATATGTATGATGGAAATGATGAACAGTTGCTCTGTTTACTTACCTTCAAGTGCCTAGCTTTTATATTAGAGTTCTCCCAAGACTTGCTAAAATCTGAAATTTACTATCTGTGGGAACATGAGCCTAAAACTAAAGTCCAGGTAAAAGATAAGACATGATATAAAGTTTGAGCTGCTGTTTATCTTGTTCTTACAACACTAAGTTCTGGAAATTTATTTTGAAAAAAACCTGCAAATCGCATGATGAGTTCCTAGCATAACATTCTTACCACAGCCATACTTGCTATAATTGCTGTATCTTTCGAGTTTCATTGAGCTGTGTAGATCCTTAGGAGCTTTTCATGTGGTTAAATCAAGATACTCACTTGCACACATCTATTACACCAATCATTAAAAATCTGTTAAAAATATTGTTATCACTCACTGTCCCAAAGTATTGTTATTCTCTCTCTCCTAAAAGATCAAATGCAGAAAGAGACATGGGCTATACAAAAATATGCGATGAAATAAAAAGGGGCAAGTGCCCGGAACCTCGAAAAAGAAAAGAAAAAGAGTGAGACGAGAGATAAAAATGGACAAGTGTCCGACAGTAGAATTAGGGGTACAAAGATACCCACCTGAGCGGAAAAAATGGACAAGTGTCCGACAGTAGAATTAGGGGTATTTACTACCCACCTGAAAAAAAAAGAAGAAAAAGAGATAGCCCATGTTCTCTCCCAATAAAAGATCAAGAGAGGAGGAGAGATAGCAATATGAGGAACAGTGAGCGATAAGTTTTATCATCACCATCACTATTATTTACTCCACCACACATGCACATCTTGATTTAATTGTATGTTGAGTTCCTTTGGATCCGCAGTTCGATTAAACATATGTATGGGCTATTGAAGTGAATCATGTCTAGGAACTCTGAGCTTTATTTTGAAAACTTATGCAAAACTCCAGAACAAAGGTGAGGTATAGACAGGAGGAATAGTGCTTGGCTTAATTATTTTGTCTTTCAATTACCTAAGGCTTAAGTACAGGTGCTAATCCTCAAGACACTT
Organism: Saccharum hybrid cultivar R570; assembly: GCA_038087645.1. Classification (NCBI taxonomy): domain Eukaryota; kingdom Viridiplantae; phylum Streptophyta; class Magnoliopsida; order Poales; family Poaceae; genus Saccharum; species Saccharum hybrid cultivar. The sequence goes on from JAQSUU010000602.1 coordinate 12,751,459, forward strand.
CACTCTAATCTGGGAGAATTTTATATGAAAGCATGTGTGCCTGTCAGGAAAGAAAACATCAAAGCAACTCCTGATCCATCTGAGTTTTAGTTGTTTGCTCAGGGACGAGCAAAGGGTAAGCTTGGGGGAGTTTGTTGACGATCCTTAAGTATCAAATTTAATTGTCAACTAAACATGGAAAAGGATCAATATGCACTAGACATCTAGAATTAGGGTTTTATCTGACAGAATTCCACGAGTTTTGGTGTTTGTCTATTTCTGCAGGGGGTTATCAGAAAATACGGAGAGAAGGCCCACACGTCGGGTTTACATAGAGATATTAACATGTGCGCTAATTTTCTATCATCTAGAAGACTCCAGAAGACACGTGAACGAACGGGAGGCCGAACGGGGCCCAGCCCAGGGCGCCCGCCCTAGGGTTTGGGGCGGCCGCCCTACTCCCGTGGCCAATCAGCGTCAACTTCGCGGATTATGCTCCACCGACCTAAAGGATCAAGGAAAACCGTGCGATTAATGTCGGTTTGATCCGACGGCCCACGATCATTTGAGGGGGCTATATAAGCAGGGCCTCTCCACCCCAGGGGAAGAGGAGAAATCATTATCAGAGGAAGCCATCAAGTTTAGGGTTTAGAAACTCTCTCTCCCGCAGAGAATTAGATTTAGCTACTCCCAATTCTTTCAAGTTTTATAGGATTGATTAGATAGAATTAGAGAAGTAGGGCCTAGCGCTCTGGATTTCGGATCTTCGTCAATAAAGATTGGTATTATTTCATATCTTTCTCTACGACTTTATTCTAATTGCATTATGTCTTTATTTATTATGTTCCTAGTTTGCTCTAGTTCTATAAGTGATATAGTTATGATTGATGATGAGTTCATGCATGAGTTTGCAAAGCGCTTAGCTCTTTTCACGTGGGAGTTAAGTGGTAGATCACATGTACGCGTGGTGCTTAGATGTTATTTACCTGCAAATGTATCCTATTGGCCGGGTCGTGTGGTAGTTCGCGATGGTGACAGCTTCGTTGATTCTTATATAGTCCACCCTCCGTTGATAGGACAGGCAGAATTTGTATTGCGGAGTAAGTCTTGCTATGTTCTGATTTACTTTAGCAATGTTCCTTATACATGAATGAAGAGTCTTTTGTGCTATATATGATCTTGTAGATGCTTAGAGTAGATTATGACTTAGTAAATAGTAGATACTTAGAATCCATTCTCTTGCTAGTCCGACGTCACCTTACATTTATGTGGAGTAGTCTATTTCTAATCGCTGTGTTATTTACCCATGAGCTTATATTTCATTATCTTTATTATTATGGCTTACCCCCTGCCAAAGCAAGTGACTGTGTGACAAGTTTCTCAGTAGTAATCATGTTCTTGCAAGTTTATCTCTAGTCTAAGCCTTGATAGATTTTACCCCTGTTTTCGCTTTCGCCGTTCTCTTAAGCAAAATTATAAATAACGATACCTGGAATACTTATCCTGGTGAAATGCTACAATGAGGTATTTTATCTGTGCGCTTGCGGATAGAATAGATTATTTTCTAGAGAGCCTTTATGTTTATAAATACCTTAGTACACTCTAGCACCATGCTAGGGATGACAACCTAGTATTCAAGTGGTGTTAGCTAGTGTCAACAAACATAAATATCATATTAATATCTGCCTATGGGCCCTTATTTTTGCGTTTCACTTGCCACTGCTGATTGCCAGATCTCTCATTGGAGGAATTTTCCTCTCGGTATAAGTCCTCCTGACGCTCCCGCTGCATCCTTCTTTTCTATGTCTTTGTCAAACCTTCTGGGCACCATTGAGGGAGCTTAGTTTTCCAAACTGGCTGATAATAGGTCCCAGTTGACTCTACGCGACGTATATTAGGATCCCTGTAAAATATTTCTTCATCGGGAACTCTTGCGTTTGCCATCTCTTCAAGCTCCTCTTGATTCCTTGGAAAATATGCAGCGCGTTTACCAAGCCTCTCATGTACGCTAAGTCTACCCCCTAGCCGACCATGTACTGATGCTCTACCTCTGATCGGCTCATTGATAAACAAACTCTGATTGCCAGGTTGAAACCTCCTTTCTGACCAATTAACTTTATAATAACCAATGCACTCTGGGCAATTTTCAACAGTAGGTAATTTAATACCTTCTTCCCAACAATGAATAAAAAACGGACACCTCCAATGATCCTTATGCCGATTCCACTCTTCTCGGCGTCTCTCTTCTTGCTGCTGTTGATATCGGTCCCTTCGCTGACGCCAGCCCTCCTACTGCCTTCGATGGGTAATCACAATGCCAGATCGAGGAGGTTTTCCGGAACTACTGTTGACGGTCCTTAAGTACCAAATATAGTTATCAAATAAATAAAGAAAAGGATCCAAATGCAACAAACACCTAGACTTAGGGTTTTATCTGACAGAATTCCACGAGTTTTGGTGTTTGTCTGTTTCTGCAGGGGGTTATCAGAAAATACGGAGGAAAGGCCCACACGTCGGGTTTACATAGAGATAATAACGTGTTCACCGATTTTCTATCATCTAGAAGACTCCAGAAGCCACGAGATCGAATGGGAGGCCGAACGGGCCCGGAGGCAGGGCGCCCGCCCTGCTCCCTAGGGCGCCCGCCCTGGCCTGAGAGCCAATCAGGCTCCGTCTCGCGGATTATGCTCCACCGACCTAAGGGATCAAGGAAAACCGTGCGATTAATGTCGGTTTGATCCGACGGCCCACGTTCACTTGAGGGGGCTATATAAGCAGGACCCCTGGCCCCTGGAGGAGGCACTCCCTCATTCTCAATTCCTCAAACCCTAATCTCAGGAGGAGAGTCTCTGATCAAGCCCTAGAGCCACCACATCAACTAGATCTCTAGTATAGCATAGCTACATAGGATTAGAACTAGAAGGAGTCAATCTTCGATTGGTTTCCGGATCTGTCAAGAGGATTCTTGGTAATTCCTTTACTGTTCTTCATTGTTCATCTTTGTTCTTCAATATTATGAATACAACTTTGTTCTATTTCAATATATTGATTATGAGTATGCTCTACTTGTTTATGTTTGCGATTATATTGTTCTTAGTTTATCGTAGTTATACGCTTGGCTTAGTTAGATTGGAATTATATACATATTTAGGATCGTATAGCGTTTATCCATCGGATCCATGGGTAAATGATAAATATTGTGTAGGCGTGGTGCTTAGACCATATTTATCTGCGATTGCACCTTATATGTCGGATCGTGGGGTGGTCCGCGATGGTGACAGCTTCGTTGGTTCTTATATAGTCCCCCTCCCGTGTGTAAGGCAGGCAGAGCAACATTATTACGGGAGAGTGATTGCTATGTTTCTCATCTTCCTTGATAATATCACTATGCATGGGCGTAGTCCTTTTTCGCAATGATTGCCAAGTGTACTTGCACTAACTATGATATGCTAGACTTTATAGTTAAGAATAACTTAGGAAATATCCTTGTAGTTCGTCCTAATACCATGCTAATGACTTGCTAGAATATCTGTTGAGGTGCTTATCATTATTATATGTGGTTAGCTGATCAGATTAATTATCTTTGTCACCATTCATACTTTATCTATATTTTATGTGACACTTACCCCTGTATGCAAGAGATAGATGAATGCTCTCACTTATACATGCAATGATTGATACTCATTCCTATATTCCATTCCATAATCAACATTGATGTTAGTAATCCCTTCCCAGTGGTAAAAATATAAATAACGATACCTGGAATACTTCCCGGTTAAAATGCTACATCGGTATTAATCTGTGCGCTTGCAGATCTTATTTATTATTTATTTAGAAGAGCAGTTGCATATTTCAATACCGCGTCTCTCATGTCATGCTAGGGATGACAACTTGGCTTAAGTGGCATGAGGGATAGGTTCAGCATTTTTAGCGCCGTTATCAGAATTAGAAAACTAAGTCTACTTTTGGTAATGACGTTAAGAATGCCCAACACCCACCACCATGGCCTTTCTCCTACCAGGGGCTTGATATGGTTGGCCCGCTCAAGAGAGCACCCGAAGGTTTCGAGTACATCTATGTGGCTATTGATGCCCAACAAGCATTTTTGGCACCGTTGTCGGGGAAGGTTGATTTACTAACAAGGAATGAATATGGAATTTGAGTCATCATTCGCATCATTAAGTGATTGAGATCATCAATTCTCCCATACAGATTTACCCCTGTATTTTTCCATTCTTATTGTTTTGCAGGGTGATGTATGAATAGAGGACATCTTCCAGAAAATTTTGTTGACAACCCCGAAGCATTAATCAGAGAGGCAAGAGCCAAGCTCAAGAAGTCAACACTTCGACGCAACACTTCATCCAATCCAGAAGACCGCCGAAGTTTCATCCGGAATTTGTCAACAGAGTTCGCAGCCATGGTGAACAAGACGATCCGTGAGTTCTCAGCTCCCACTACGGACAACATCCGCACTGGACCTGCCGCGGCCATCGACAAGAACTTTGAGCTCAAGCCAGGGCTCATCAACATGGTACAAGCCAACCAGTTTTGTGGGAAGCCGCACGAAGATGCAAGTGCTCATCTCCAACACTTCCTGGAGATTTGCAGCACATTCACTTTATTAGATGTTCCCAGAGACGCCATACTACTTCGCCTTTTCCCATTCTCACTATTGGGGAGAGCGAAGCAGTGGTTCTACGCGACGAAGGATAAGAACACTACGTGGGCACTCTGCTCTATGAACTTTCTGGCTAAGTTCTTTCCCATGGGCAAGACCAATGCTCTTCGTGGGAAGATTACAAGTTTTCAGCAACAACATGATGAATCCGTTCCAGAAGCATGGGAGCGCTTTCAAGATTACATCCTAGAATGTCCCCATCATGGAATGGAAAGCTGGCTACTTATGCAGACTTTCTATCATGGGCTCATCACTAGTGCTCGTGAGACCATGGATGCTGCAGCTGGAGGCGCATTTCTATCACTCACCATACCACAAGCTACAGCCCTTGTGGAGAAGATGGCGTCCAACCAAGGTTGGAACGAAGAGAGGACTCAAACACGCAAGAAGGGTGGAGGTATGCACCAGCTCAAGGAGGTAGACATGCTGTCTGCAAAGCTAGACCTACTCATGAAAAAGCTCGATGACAAAGCTGGAGACAAAAGAGAAGTCATGAACGTCTACGACTCTCACATGACTTGTGAGGAATGTGGAGACACTGGACACTCAGGAAATCACTGCCCTGAGATGCTTGAGGATGCAAGGTACATCAACAACAACAACAACTACAACCGTCCTCAACAAAATCAAGGTTGGAATCAACAGAGGCCTAACTACTCAGGTAACTACTCAGGTAATTATCAAGGTAATAACTCTTACAACAACAATAATAATTTTCCACCCCTGAGAGAGTTAGTGTCTAATCAAGGAAAGCTAATGGATAACTTGTCTAATAAATTGGCATCCAATGATAAAATACTAGAAAACATAAATAATAGAATGGATAATTTCTCTACTGCCATCAAAAACCAAATTAGCTTTAATAAAATGATTGAATCTCAGTTAAATCAAATAGCTGCTGCTGTTCCTGCTACTAACTCCGGTATACCATCACAACCGGAAGGATTAGAATCTGCAAATCTTGTAGACATGTTTGATGCAGGTAACTATTGGAGTAATCCCGCTGTCGGAGTACATAATGACCTTCTGTCAGTCAAAAGAGGCGATCCAGGACGCCCCGTCATCCCGATCTCCATCGGCATGGTGGACTTCCCAGAAGCACTCTGTGACTTTGGCTCCAGCGTCAACATTATGCCCAGGGTACTCTATGAAAAATTCTTTACATATCCTTTATCAGAAACAACTATGTGTTTGCAGCTTGCAGATCGGACACTAAGCTTTCCTAAAGGAATATTAAAGAACATGTGTGTCCGAGTTGGTACCTCGTATGCTCCAGCTGACTTCGTGGTGATAGAAGACCGGGTCCGATGAGAGGTCACCAGTTATTCTGGGAAGGCCATTCCTGAACACCTCGGGAGCTGTCATCAATGCCAGCGCTGCGAAGATCAACTTCAACATCAAGGGGAGGAAGGAGACGTTTTCCTTCAAGAACAAGATTACACAAATCCCAGAGCAACCCCAACATGAACCAAGGAAGAGGACCAACAGGAGGAACAAGCAGAACAAGAACAACCAAGGATGGACCGAATCAGCTAAGATGGTCACTGCAGTTCAAGGAGGTCAAGACCGACGACCCAAGTCGCCGTTCTTGAACAAGAAGGACGACCCAGGTATGCCAAGCATTGAGTGCTCAATCAATGGATACTCCTTTCAGAAGGCGCTCTGCGACACTAGATCAGGCGTCAACATAATGGCCACAGTCACCTATCAGCTCTTGTACGGGACCATGCCCTTAAAACCAACATACACTCAGCTCCAGATGGCAGATCAGACATCTCGAAAGGTCGAAGGTATAGTAACCGATGTCCCTGTTAAAATTAACGATCATTTTGTCCATACAGACTTTCAGGTCATTGACATGGGAGACGACGAGTACGATCCACCCATCATCTTAGGAAGACCGTTCCTAGGCACCGTCAAAGCAATCATCTACATTGGAACCGGAGAAGTCCATATGCATTTCCCCTCTGAGAAGGTAAGCCGCTACTTTAATGACCCTAACTATATAGTTGAAGATTCTAAGCAGGTCAGGACAAGAAGAAGGCGACGTAACCGTAACCAAAGGAGGCAAACCATCAAGGACGTATGGGCAGACTATGAAGGAGAGGTCATAAGGCCCGAGGATACACAACATGAGACCGAAGCACCAAGTCGGGTATGGAAAGCGAAGACAGTTACACAAGAAGAGGAGGCGCTGCCGGAACCACCGTCTACGCCACCCAAATCCTAGGACAACTAAGAAGAAAAGAAGTCCTGTTCGGAGGACTTAAAAACACTGAACGCCGTGCCAAGAGGTAAACTTGGTAGTTATCATTTTCCCTTTAATTATTGCTCAGTTAATCATGTTCATTCTGTCTAAAAAAAATGTTGAAAACAGTAAGCCCCATGTGAGTATGCGAGTGGCATAAAACCCATAAGTACATTCACTGTGGTGGCATAAAAAAATAATAATATATTTTTTCTGTTCTATAAAAATAAAAATAAATATAGAGAGTGACATTTATCAAGGAAGCTCAAACATGATAAAGGCTAGATATTTATGCTAACGCTTAATCAAGTTCCACGAAGCTTTGTTGTCTATTTGAGCTCCACAGAATTCAGAAAGACTAGCAGACGGAGGATATCCTAATCGTTGTCAGGGTGCTGCCGATATTCAAATACACCTCTGCACCTGCTAGCTACATCAGAAGAAATTACGTCAAGATCCAGCTTGGGGGAGAGCACCCCCATTTATCCCGATAAGTATTTTTATCTACATTTATACCTATGCTTTATTAAAATAAAAAGATGCATAATCATGAAAACTCAAATAAATATTTTGTGTTTATATATATTTGCTTAGTTTAATAAATAAATAAAGTAGCTATGCTAAACCGAATCTTGAATATAAAACTCTAGCATAGATATGATGAATAGTTGCTCTGCCTAATTTTCAAATTTGTTCTATCTCTAGTTTAGACATAACTGTTATAATTTAAAACTGGCTCTAAACCTGAACTAGTGGGAAGACAACTTGATCTGAAGTCTAAGTTGTTAGCAGATATGATATGGGAAGGTTGAGCTGCTGTTTATCTGTTCCTAGAGATGCTAGAATTCTGGAGAATTTTATCTTTGAAAATCTTTAAAATGTTGCATGATGAGTTCCTGTATGATGAGAGTTTAAATTCCTACCACAGCCATATATACATACTTGTTAGATTAAGAGCCACACTTTTACTACTTACTGCTTATGGGCATTGAGTGTGGTCAAGCTGTGTAGACCCTTAGGAACTTGTCACGTGGTTAAAATCAAGATTCACTTGCACGTTCACTCATACATGCTGCTTCTACTCCGAAAGTACGCATCCACATATATCCACTCATTTTCATCTCCAGATTCACCCAAAATTATTCTACTCCTGACCCGGGAGAGAATAGCCAAAAACATTATCTCATTCCTGTTATTCCCTGTGAAGTTAATGCTCAAGTCATTTCTACTACCACTTGCTATATTTTCAAAAGAGGGAGATTGCTCTAAAAAAATATAAATACGAGGAAATAAAAAGGAGCAAGTGCTCGGAACCTCGAAGAAAGAAAAAGTGAGACGAGAGGTAAAAATGGACAAGTGTCCGGCAGTAGAATTAGGGGTACAAGATACCCACCTGAGAGAAAAAAAAAGAAAAAAAATATAGAGCATCTCATTCCCCTCAAAAGTTTTAAAAAGCAAGAAAGGTATGTATTCCCTCAAAAAGAGCATTAGACTTTTGTTATCACCATACACCACTCATTCACCACACATGCACATCTTGATTTGACTTATTCACTTGTTTCTCTGGATCCATGGTTTGACTATGCAATAAATGTTCTATGAGTATGTATACTGTATCTCCCACCTATGAGCTCTAGATATCAAAGCCTTATTAGAGTAGGGTGAGAGAGAAGGCAATGTCACTACGCCTTATACCATAAATACCACATACTTTGAGAGAGAAGGCATATACCATTACTGCCTTGGTAAGGATCCAGAAATACCACAAAAGAGAGACCCGAGAAAGTCATACAAGGAATCTCTGAGTTTTATTTGAAAAATTTGCAAAAACTCCAGAGCTATAGCTGATCAAGAATAAGAGACATGGCGTTTGACTAGACCGTTCTATCTTTTAACCACTCAAGATGCAGGTGACGGTTGCAAGCCCCATGGTGAAAGGTAAAATGAGTAAGTTTTAAGTCTTGACAGTTTACTCTAACTCAGGGATGAGACCTTATTTGAAGCATATGTACCGTCAACGTTCAAAGGCGTTGCAGCAACTTCTGGTCCATAATGAGTCTATCCTTGCTCAGAGACGAGCAAGAGGTAAGCTTGGGGGAGTTTGTTGACGGTCCTTAAGTACCAAATATAGTTATCAAATAAATAAAGAAAAGGATCCAAATGCAACCAACACCTAGACTTAGGGTTTTATCTGACAGAATTCCACGAGTTTTGGTGTTTGTCTGTTTCTGCAGGGGGTTATCAGAAAATACGGAGGAAAGGCCCACACGTCGGGTTTACATAGAGATAATAACGTGTTCACCGATTTTCTATCATCTAGAAGACTTCAGAAGCCACGAGATCGAATGGGAGGCCGAACGGGCCCGGAGGCAGGGCGCCCGCCCTGCTCCCTAGGGCGCCCGCCCTAGCCTGAGAGCCAATCAGGCTCCGTCTCGCGGATTATGCTCCACCGACCTAAGGGATCAAGGAAAACCGTGCGATTAATGTCGGTTTGATCCGACGGCCCACGTTCACTTGAGGGGGCTATATAAGTAGGACCCCTGGCCCCTGGAGGAGGCACTCCCTCATTCTCAATTCCTCAAACCCTAATCTCAGGAGGAGAGTCTCTGATCAAGCCCTAGAGCCACCACATCAACTAGATCTCTAGTATAGCATAGCTACATAGGATTAGAACTAGAAGGAGTCAATCTTCGATTGGTTTCCAGATCTGTCAAGAGGATTCTTGGTAATTCCTTTACTGTTCTTCATTGTTCATCTTTGTTCTTCAATATTATGAATACAACTTTGTTCTATTTCAATATATTGATTATGACTATGCTCTACTTGTTTATGTTTGCGATTATATTGTTCTTAGTTTATCGTAGTTATACGCTTGGCTTAGTTAGATTGGAATTATATACATGTTTAGGATCGTATAGCGTTTATCCATCGGATCCATGGGTAAATGATAAATATTGTGTAGGCGTGGTGCTTAGACCATATTTATCTGCGATTGCACCTTATATGCCGGATCGTGGGGTGGTCCGCGATGGTGACAGCTTCGTTGGTTCTTATATAGTCCCCCTCCCGTGTGTAAGACAGGCAGAGCAACATTATTACGGGGGAGTGATTGCTATGTTTCTCATCTTCCTTGATAATATCACTATGCATGGGCGTAGTCCTTTTTCGCAATGATTGCCAAGTGTACTTGCACTAACTATGATATGCTAGACTTTATAGTTAAGAATAACTTAGGAAATATCCTTGTAGTTCGTCCTAATACCATGCTAATGACTTGCTAGAATATCTATTGAGGTGCTTATCATTATTATATGTGGCTAGCTGATCAGATTAATTATCTTTGTCACCATTCATACTTTATCTATATTTTATGTGACACTTACCCCTGTATGCAAGAGATAGATGAATGCTCTCACTTATACATGCAATGATTGATACTCATTCCTATATTCCATTCCATAATCAACATTGATGTTAGTAATCCCTTCCCAGTGGTAAAAATATAAATAACGATACCTGGAATACTTCCCGGTTAAAATGCTACATCGGTATTAATCTGTGCGCTTGCAGATCTTATTTATTATTTATTTAGAAGAGCAGTTGCATATTTCAATACCGCGTCTCTCATGTCATGCTGGGGATGACAACTTGGCTTAAGTGGCATGAGGGATAGGTTCGACATTTTTGGCGCCGTTATCAGAATTAGAAAACTAAGTCTACTTTTGGTAATGACATTAAGAATGCCCAACAACTACTACTTTCTCCTAGTAGCCCCTTGCTTTTTGCATCATCGGCAGTTATCCGATGTTGGGGATCCACTGATGCATTTTTCTCAGCAGCTTCTGATGTCAACACTTTGGTCTTACCGTTAGCATCCAACATATTTGCTGGAAAAGGATGTTGATCAATTTTCATCGGCTTCTGGATCTTAGAATTACCAAACTTAATTCTCTCAGATTCAATAGCTAATTGTAACTGTTGCCTGGATACTTTGCACTCATTTGTACTGTGCGAAGTTGCATTGTGCCATTTGCAGTATAGAATTTTCTTCAACTCTTCTGCCGATGGGATTACATGATTAGGTGACAGCTTAATCTGACCCTCTTGAAGCAGAAGATCAAATATCTTGTCAGCCTTGGTGATATCAAAAGTAAACTTTTCTGGCTCTTTTTGACCAAAAGGACAAGATATCGACTTTTTGTTTTTAACCCACTCGGCTAAACCGATAACTGGTTCTTCATCAGAATTAGAATCTTCTACCTCTCTGACAAATGAAACCTTCTTGCTCCAATTCTTTTTAGGTTCAAAAACCCTAGTGTCTTGATCAGAAATCCTTTACACGAGATGACTCAGGCTTTCAAACTCTAAGAAGCTTATCTGTCCTTAAGGTGTGGCAATATCCTTGGAAAGCCAAATCGGCAAGTTGCCGATCATCCGAGTAACCAGGCTATAGCACTTATTTTTCACATCTCGTAGCCTTTGCACAAAGCCTTCTACCGATTCATCATTACGCTGTCTCAATTTTACCAAATCGGTAAGCTTCTTTTCATGAATTACAGTAAAGAAATATTTATGAAATTGCTTTTCTAGATCAGCCCAAGTAATAATAGAATTTGGCGGTAATGAAATAAACCATGTGAATGCTGATCCAGACAAAGATGATGAAAACAAACGGACTCTTAATTCATCTCTGCTAGCTGCCTCTCCACATTGAATAATGAAGCGATTAACATGTTCCATGGTTGATGTATCATCTTGCCCAGAGAACTTAGTGAAATCTGGTACCTTGTACCGATTTGGGAGAGGAATTAAATCATATGCCGGAGGATATGGAGTCCGATAAGAATAAGTGTTGACCTTGGGTTTTATCCCAAACTGATCCTTCATAATTTCTGCTATCTTATCGGCCCAAAAAGCATCAGCCTCTTGTTGACGATATGGCTGAATTTCTACAGGAGGTACTTGCTGATATCCCTCTGCATATCTTTGTGGCCCACGATCTCCAGCAATCGGCATATTTGCCGTTACTTGTGGTACATTAACCTGCTGGAAAGAATTTATCGGCTGAGCTGCCGATGCTTGATTCTGAAAACTAGCTTGCATATGACCTTGATGAATCCCTGCAACCTACTGATTTTGCTGAACTATATGTTGAGCAGGAAACTGTCCTGACCAACCACTATTAGAATTCATCGGTACAAAATTTACCGATGGCTGGTAATTTGCTGATATTGTTGGATAATTATAAACAGCTTGAGACATGAACTGGACTCCAGGTTGACTTATAGCAGGAGCCTTCTACTGCATCAGTAGTAAGCTTGCTGATGGACTTGAATTAGATGTTTGAACCAAAGGTATCTGGAAACTTCCTGGAGTTGGTTGCACAGTAGTTGCTGTAGCATATTGAGGCACTTGAGCTATCGGCGAAACAGCCGATGGCATAGGAGCTTTTTCTACTGCATCAAACACTTGAGGTAACCCAGGGTTGAAAGCAGATGACTCTGGAGGCATACCGTATCCCCACCAATTAGGAGGAAGCTGGTTATTCTGTGACACAGGGCCTGATAAAGCCGATGCCGATAGATCTGTATTAAGCTGAATTCGTCCTCCTGGTAATACCGAGTCTGATCGCATCGGTGTAGATTGCACATTAGGTAAGCCTGCTGATACTGGAGGGGAAAAAACTTCTGTACCCACAACGGCCGAGGGAGCCAATTGAGTATTAACAGATGCCGGCTCTGGTTGATGATAGGCAGGCCCAATGTAATGCGGTGACGCTTGCCTTTCTTTGAAAGTTCGAACCACAACATTATGAACAGTATTGGACAGCACATTGGAGTCATTAATTAAAGCATGATTTACTGCAGAATTAACCATCTCTTGAAGTTTACCCGGATTGGAATCAAAGGTAACTTGCCGAGGCAACGACAAATCTTGCTTCTGGATGACTTGTCCACTCTTGTTCAAGCTGAATGATTTCAAGCAAAGCTGTCTGTATTCTTCTATAGCCTTTTCCATAGCCTGCTTCTGCTCTTCCTTAAGATCTTCTTCTGATACCGCAATGATGTTCCCCGCATCGATTTTAGGATTAAACATATTGATCAGATTTGTCCCACCGAGCGTACCAAAAGATGTGTTGATGCAAAAGTGGATCTGCAAACACAAAGGGCTAATACCCGAAGTCGATATCCAAAGCGTGCTAGTCGATTTGACCTGTTAATCGACAAGGGTGAAGATACGAGCACTTTGGTCCTGACAACAGCGATACGTCCGGAAGTCACGGCCAAGAGGTACTCACGCGGAACTCGAGGATCGTCGAAGGTCGCACTGAAGCGATGCAGCTCGCCGAATCGATGAGAACTCATGAAAAAAGGAAAAAAATATGCAAATTGACGAAGTCGCCGAAAAGTAAATAGATGCAAATAAGAGTAAAAGTTGGTTTTTGATATTGATTGATTGATTCACATTACATTGCCCTTCAATCTATATTTATACCCTGATCTATTGAAACATAACCAAATACGACTCGGACACCAAGTCCAAATCTAAGGAAACACACGACTCCATATACAAATCAGACTCTAATAAACATAGAAAAAGAAATCAACTCCTTTCTATTTCCTTGTCCGCCTTAATTACGATGGAATTCCCATTGACCTCCTTTCCATCGGCACACTGCCTGTTTCATCGGCAGCAGTTTGAAGCCTCCCTTCATCGGCATTGGCAATAACATCCTTAACCTTATCGGCAACGCCTCAATCTAAATCAACTTCTTCATATATCGCCACCACTCATCGGCAGCCCTCTTTACAAGCTGATTTTCATCGGCTATCCACGTACACAGTAATTTTTCTTCTGCTGATTAGCCCACTCTGACCATCTTGACACGTGCCAAAAAAACGGTGTCAACAATAATATTAATAGACTTGTGCTTGAGAAGCAGAAAGCTGACTCCAGTCTGCCTTCTGTCTTTGACATGTTATCGTACAGAAGGTAGGATAATTATGTCTTCTCAAAACAACTCGGACAAATTTTGAACATAGCAGACGAAACAAGTTCACATTGAATAGTATTAGTTACTGATGGACAGTTCGTTATTTTTAGTTTTTTTAAGAAACTGAAATACCTGCATACATGAAGTGAACAAAAAATGTTCTGATGGTGCAGCAAAAACTGCATTGAGCCCTTGATTACACTTGTTTTATAAGCATCCCCATGGACCAATGTCTATCAGTCTATGTAGTGCAGTGTTATAGCACCAATGGTTGCAAGTGAATAATGACAAAAGAAAAGGGAGCGAAACCCAATCAAAGAATTTTGGAATCCAAAATTCGTGAATTTTAAGGGTTTCTAAGATTCCTTGCTCATTAAATCATAATGGATTAATCTGACAGAAGCAACTCTGGTAATATATGTCCAGAAGGACTTAAGCATTTTTCTTGTGCAGAAAGTAGAAAAAACAGGTGACACAAATGTGGCCTAAGGTAGAGGAGAGGTCGAGAACTTTAGATGGTTGAGGCCATGAGACATGAGTCCAAGCTCACACTCATATTACTTCCCTATTTATAATTAATATGTGCACTTTATCCAGTCTGTGTTTCTTTTTTAAATAAAAAATAGGTCCACAAAAATAATTTATGGAAGGACTTTTCACTTTTTTGTACACTTGGTCAATCGTTCACTTCTTGAGAATAGATGCTAGGAAAGATGGGTACAGTAACAATTCAGGAAATATTTGCATTTATGAACACTTTGAATTTTAGTCAATACTAATGAACATGACAAACGTCCTTACAAAGAGTAAACATTGCAGGCATTGTCCATGTTGTGCTGTAAGATCGAAAAATCCAACTCAGATGCATTCAAGCGCCATTTGGCTAGAGTTGCTGATTTCCTATGGATTGGTGAAGATGGCATGAAAGTGTGGGTAAATTAAACATTACTTTAGGATCCCTCTTTCTACAAGGTGTTGTCATTGTGTGCTGATATTTATGTATCATCGCTTTACAAAGGTCTGTGCTGGTCAACTATGGGATGTTGCTTTTGCAGTCGAAGCAATATTAGCATGTAATATTGCAGAAGAATATAGAAGTACCCTCAAGAAAGCACATGATTTCATAAAAGCCTCCCAGGTATTATTGTCTAAGATTGAAGTTATATTAACTTTATTTCTCTTAACTTACCTGCTTAACTCTACTAACTTAAACTTTAAGATCTTGGACAATCCTTCTGGTGACTTCAGCAGAAAGTACTGTCACATATCTAAAGGAGGGTGGGGCTTCCAGGTTGCAGATCAGGGGTGGCAGGTTTCAGATTGCACATCAGATGCTCTTAAGGTTCAACACCTTTCACCATACCATTACCAGACTCAAAACAACACATCAAAACTACAAGATCATTAAAATAACATATCATGTTTTCTCTGGTTTCAGGTTTTGTTAATGCTGTCCAAATTTTCATCAGACATTTTTTTCGAATAGCGCAGGAGAACTGCACGTCATTCCATTAAGGTAGAAGAAAAGTTACAAGGGTCCGAGACCCAACACACACCCCACACAATAGATTCGCCACCAAAGAACAAGAACGACCAAAAGCCTCCGAGCATTAAGCTTCAGCAGGCAGCAACCTGGAAGTGATCAGATGGAAACATGCCGCCTATATGATGCAGAGAATGTATTATTATCCTTACAGGCATGGAACTACTTTACTTTGCATTACATATCTAGCTCTACCATTAGAAATGTTCAAGGTAGTTGAACAAATATTGTTTCATGGACATTTTTGCAGTGAATGAAAAAAATCTATATGCTGCTAATAGTATTAATCCTACGTAACAATTAGAAAGTAATATACCATGCAAATGCAGTGATATACATTTTGCTCTTTAGGAAATGATTATGGTACACTCCAAAGATGAGGGAAAATTTGAACAGATTAATAGAATACTGTACAGGAATTAAAAAAAGGTCAAACCTTGATTTCCAGACATACCAAATGAGAAATGAATAGCCATCAGTTTTAGCATAAGTATAGATGCTGAGTTAACTAACAGCAATTTGGTTGAAAAAGGAAATGTAAATAAAAGCAGAGTAGCTATGTACTAACGCTGAATTGGATGCAGAACCCAAATGGTGGCTATGGAACTTGGGAGCTAGCTCGCACATATCCATGGATGGAGGTATATTTCCAGTTCCTGCTTTACTACTTAGCTAAATCCATGCATTACGATTGCATTATAATAGTATATATACATGGTTTTGGATAATAGGTTCAGGGCTTTATGCTTTAGGTAATTTCAGAATGAAAACCAGCATTTCATGCAACAATGATCACAAGATATTTGGAAGCAATTATGTCTGCTCAGAGCTTCTTACTTTGGGCATATAGTACGTGAATTATATCTACTTTGATGTTTCTTCACTTATGGCAAAATGCGCTTAGGAACTGTTGACAACCAAAAATGTCCATTTTGTGAAGTTGTCAAAATGTGTAACGGACTTCACCATTGAGTTCCTTTCGTCGAGATGGTCAAAAAACATATATGGAATGTCTAATTTGGATTCCGGATGAGAGAGTTATGCCTCCGAGAAAATGTATGAACTACCGGTACTACCGGTCTGAGATCACCGGTACTACTGGTCCGAGAAGATTTTGCGCAGATTTGAACTACCGGTACTACCGGTCCGAGACCGATACTACCGGTGGCTGGCGGAGGAAGGCATAGTTTTGCGTGAAAATGAACTACCGGTACTACCGGTGGGGACCGGTACTACCGGTGGAGCCTGACCGGTAGTATCTGTAGGTGTTTATTCCGAATCTGACTTTTAGATCTCGAACCGATTTGTTTCTAAATCGGTTTTTGGACGTGGAAAACATAGAAAATAAGCCTCAGAGAGGTTTCCTACTGGGATAAGACCACCCCCCTCTCTATATATGAGAGGATCATGGCCGATTGAGTGACCATCAATCCAATCGTCAAACAAACAAATCAATCTATTCCTTTTACCCCTTTTCTCTTCTCCTTCAACCTCCATGTTGTTCATCCCTTGATCCATGACCAAGGATGGTGCCCTAGGCTCGCCGGCCGACCTAGGGCAATCCGGCGACGTCCTTGCCCTGACAGGGTCCCTCCCGGGCAAGAGCTTTGGCGGTTCCTTTGCTAGTTTGCCTGAAAACTAGCCGGTTCTTCGTCACGTAAGCACGACTGGTTATCCTTTGGTGGTTTGCTTGTAAACCTCTCCGTGTTTCACCACGTAAGAGTGATATCTCGCTGCGTTCTTCGGTCCGTAGCGGCCCAGGCGTCCAATGCCCTTTCTGGTGTGTGATTTGGACCACATCCGACGTCAACACACTTTTTGGCGACTCCGCTGGGGAAGAATTTGTTTCAGCTCTACTTTGTAGCCGATTCTTCTTGCCCTAGCCTTATTCCTCACTGATCTATCTTCTTGAGCTCGCCATTACTGTTGCATCTGGCCCAAAAGGCCGATCGCATCTGGTTTTGACCCCTTGTGATCTTGCTTGCAATTTTGCAACGTGTTGCGCTTGACATTGGAAAATTCAGCAAGGCGGTTAAGTTCTAAATCATGGAGTACCGAGGTGGTTCATCACAAAACTACTACAATTACCCCGAGGTACAACTTGCAAATGCATCTTATGATCCTAATGGTTATTTTGCAAGTCACATAAGCTCTCATGTTGGTGTTGCTAGCTGTAATGATACTAGATATGTTGCATCGGCTGATACTTTTGATAATGTTCCTCATCATACACATAATAATTATGGATATCATGGTCAAGAGTCGATGTCAACTATAAATTCTAAGTTTTGATGCTATTAGCAACATACAACATGTAAATCCTTGTATGTGGTTTCACCACATGACATGCCGATGAAAGAGAGAATTGGCTATGACAATTCTAATTACATAGCCAATTGCTCTCAAAATTCAGCACCATATGCCAATGCTCTTATTCATAATTTGGCTCCACATGTTACTTCTAACTTGAGCCGAATTAATGAAAATTCAGCAAGGTATGTAAGTGCTAATACCCATGATTCGGCTTCACGTGTTATTAGTAACCATAGCCGAATTAATGGAAATTCAGCACCTTATGCAATGATCAATACCCACAATTCGGCTTCGTATTCTGCTCACGATCAAAGCCGAATTAGTGAAATTTCAGCAAGGCATTCGAGTGCTAAAAGTTGTGATTCGGCTCCACATGTTACTAATAATTGTAGCCGAATCAATGAAAATTCAGCAATGGGTGAGGAAATCCTCGTCAGGTCTACAACCATAGCTAAGCTAAAGGTAGATGGGATCACTCAAAGCTCAAGGCTCAAATGCCCAAGAGAGAGATGTGGAGCCCTCAAGTGAAGACAAGGTTGTTGTCCATGAATTACAAATTGAAGATACTCAAGAGGACAGCAATGTTATCATAGTTTCAGAAGACACTAGGGGACAGGTGAAATCTCTCCAACTAAAGCAAAAGTCGATTGATCCCATTGAGCAAGCGGAATCGGCTAAGGATCCTCCTCTGAAGCATGTCTGTTAAGATGGGGAGAAGAAGGAGGATGCTCATAAAGATGATGGAGGTAAAGGTCACGGCAAACAAAGGACTAGAAGGCCGAAGCTTAGCTTTGAGAAACTTCTAGCTAAATATGAAAAGATAGGAGAAGCAAATATTGCCAACCGGCCAAAGAAAGTCCCATCATCAAAATTGGCTCCAATGCGCAAGTCTCAAGAGTGGAATTGGCAAGGAGATAGATCTCACACAGCAGTAACATATTCTCCTTTTGAGCAGCCAATTCCCATGTCAAATGGATCACAGTCCGTATATTTTCATCCTTATTCATCTTGGGGCTGGTTTGATCAAGAGGCACATGTTCCATCATATTTTAGGCCACAATATATAGAATATGCAGCTCCTAGACATTCAGAGAGATCATCATCTTGTAAAGACCGTTTTGATCAAAATCGGTTCGGAGCTCAACCAAAGAAGAAAGTGGTAAACCAAGTTTACCGCGTGAAGTATGATGGCCGAAAGAAGAAAAGTTCAGATCTGAATTCAACTATTGAAAAGCCGATTACATTGCTGAAAAATCCGGCTATTGATGACAAAGAAGTGGAGAAATCATCTATTGATATTCTAGGTGCCAAATCTGAACAAAAGAAGGTGAGAGTGCCCAAAGTCAAGAATGATTTGCCGCTATCTAAAACAAAAATAAAACCGATATGCTCAATCAGTTTACCAAAGTGGCAAGAAAAGAAGTTGCAGAAGCTTAGTGCAGAGAAGCTAAAAGAAAAGGGCTTAGCATGGGTTCCTAAAGGAAGTATTGAAGCTCAGAAGGATAATGCTCAAGCAAGTGGTGCAACAAAGGCAAAGGAGAGAAGAAGATTCAATAAACAATTGCCAAGTTGGAGGTTTGCACCAAATCATCAAAATCATTGGTCATGGCATCATTCATACTCTCTGCCTAAGCTTATGTGGAATTCATTCCCTGGTATGCATGGTTATCCCTCAGCTCCTTATTTTGATCCTTGGTATAGATCTGTATGTTTCGGAGGGTTGCCAAATTATTTTGCTTATCAATGATCAAGAGCCGAAATATTTATTTCGGTTATGCATGCTCTTATGGATGAATTCATATGGCCGATATTTTGATATTGCCTTTAGTGTAAAAATATAGGCGATGAGTGCTTGTGACCATCGTGCTATTAGAAAGCCCCATGAAATTTACTTTGATGGCTTTCAGGCCCGGGGGGCATGACATATGCATTTTGGATTTACTTCATAGATGTGACAATATGATTAATCAGCTTGCAAATAAGGCGAAGGTGTTGGCATAATCATTATTTTTCACAATAGTGTTGTTTGAGACATAAGCCGATTAAAATTACATTTGCACCAAAATTCAAGCTAAATGTGAAGTTTTCTTATTCGGCTTGGCTTATATTGCAATCCATGAAGTATGACATGTTGAAGCCCATGGTGATTCTTTACTAGTGGTGCAGCAAGTTGTTGGTGAATTTCAATGCTTAGAAGATCACTAAGAGCTTGTCTTGATACTTACCTTGACATCATTGGTTCGTTTGCCGAATTTCAAATTCAGCATGTTCTGAGGCATGAAAATCAAAGGCCAACATGTTAGCTCAACAAGCATCTGGCTATGACGTCGGTAGGCGTAATTTTCATATTCAAGAACAGCCGATGCATAAAGATTTACATTTTTGCTGTGCAGGTATGGAAGAGTCGGTAACCAACCCCTCTTCTCTGGCAAGCCAGTCGGCTTGGCCGACTTTACTAGTCGGCCTATCCGACTCCCCTATGGCCAGCCTAGCCAATGTGCATGATGAACTCTCAAATCGGCCTAGCAAAACTTCTAGTGATGTTGGGGCCGATTTACATGATTGGAGGACTCCCTTATTGGCATATCTACGAGATCCAAGTGCCGAAGTTGATAAAAGTGTTCGACGAAGTGCTTTCAAGTATGTGTTGCACAATGATGAGCTTTATCGAAGAACCGACGAAGACTTGCTGCTGAAGTGCTTAGGAACTGATCAAGCAAGAATAGCTATGGGAGAAGTTCATGAAGGTATTTGTGGTACGCATCAATCGGTCCCGAAGATGAAGTGGTTATTGCGTAGAGCCGGTTTCTATTGGCCTACTATGATGACCGATTGCTTTCGCTACTACAAAGGATGTGAAGATTGCCAAAGGTTTGGAAATATTCAGCTAGTGCCTGCTGCTATGCTTCATCCTATAATCAAATCGTGGCCTTTTCGCGGTTGGGGGCTAGACTTCATTGGTCAAATTCATCCCCCATCTTCCAAGGGACATCGCTTTGTGTTGGTTGCTACAGATTATTTCACTAAGTGGACCGAAGTTGTTCCTTTGAAGAATATGACACATAAGGAGGTTATTGAGTTCATCACTGAGCATATCATTCATAGATTCGGCATACCCCAAACATTAACTACAGATCAAGGGACATCATTTATGTCCACGGAAGTGAGGGACTTTGCCAAATTATATAAGATCAAGTTGCTCAAATCATCTCCATATTATGCTCAAGCTAATGGTCAAGCTGAGTCTAGTAATAAGACTTTGATCAAACTTATCAAAAAGAAAATTGAGGAGAATCCAAGAAGGTGGCATGAAGTATTGTCTGAAGCTCTATGGGCACATCGCATTTCAAGGCATGGTGCTACAAAAGTTACTCCTTTTGAGCTAGTATATGGTCAAGAGGCTGTGTTGCTTGTCGAGGTAAATTTGGATGCATACAGGCTTGCTAAGTAAAATGATCTATCAGTCATTGTGTATCATGATTTGATGATGGATAACATCGATGAGGTAACTGATATAAGATTAAAAGCTCTCAAGGAGATAGAGAAAGACAAAGCTCGAGTTTTCAGGGCATACAATAAAAAGGTCAAGAGCAAATCTTTCCAAGTAGGAGAATTAGTGTGGAAAACCATACTACCTATTGGATCGAAGAGCAATCAGTTTGGCAAATGGTCACCAAATTGGGATGGTCCTTATAAAGTGATCAAAGTCATGAGCGGTAATTCTTATTTGCTAGAGACATTGCAAGGTGAACGTCTCAAAGTAGCATTCAACGGAAGATACTTAAAAAGGTATTTTCCAAGTGTTTGGCAAGAAGCCTAAGTGCTCTCCAAACAATGGCCGATACATGTATCGCCCTTAGAATAAAATGGCCGATGTATACATCGCCTTTAGTCACCATACAGCCGATGAGATGGGTATCGTTGCTGTTTGGTTTAATTATGTTTGTTTGATCAAGTATTTTCAGGTTCATGAATTATAAACCTGAAAACAGGGGGGCATATGTTGACAACCAAAAGTGTTCATTTTGTGAAGTTGTCAAAATATGTAACGGACTTCACCATTGCGTTTCTTTCGTCGAGATGGTCAAAAAACATATATGGAATGTCCAATTTGGAGTCCGGATGAGAGAGTTATGCCTCCGAGAAAATGTATGAACTACCAGTACTACCGGTCCGAGAAGATTTTGCGCAGATTTGAACTACCGGTACTACCGGTTCGAGACTGGTACTACCGGTGGCTGGCGGAGGAAGGCATAGTTTTGCGTGAAAATAAACTACTAGTACTACCGGTCCTTGACTGGTACTACCGGTGGGGACCGGTACTACCGGTGGAGCCTGACCGGTAGTACCGGTAGGTGTTTATTCCGAATCTGACTTTTAGATCTCGAACCGATTTGTTTCTAAATCGGTTTTTGGACGTGGGAAACTTAGAAAATAAGCCTTAGAGAGGTTTCCTATTGGGATAAGACCACCCCCCTCTCTATATATGAGAGGATCATGGCCGATTGAGTGACCATCAATCCAATCGTCAAACAAACAAATCAATCTATTCCTTTTACCCCTTTTCTCTTCTCCTTCAACCTCCATGCTGTTCATCCCTTGATCCACGACCAAGGATGGTGCCCTAGGCTCGCCGGCCGACCTAGGGCAATCCGGCGACGTCCTTGCCCTGACAGGGTCCCTCCCAGGCAAGAGCTTCGGCGGTTCCTTTGCTAGTTTGCCTGAAAACTAGCCGGTTCTTCGTCACATAAGCACGACTGGTTATCCTTTGGTGGTTTGCTTGTAAACCTCTCCGTGTTTCACCACGTAAGAGTGATATCTCTCTGCGTTCTTCGGTCCGTAGCGGCTCGGGCGTCCAATGCCCTTTCTGGTGTGTGATTCGGACCACATCCAACGTCAACAGGAACAATAGGATATCATACTGAGGGCAAGCATGTAAATTTATTTTTCAGCTTTAAAAAAATTAACTTGCAGATTCTAGTTAAGTTATATGAATAGGAGCCAAGATGCATCTAAAAACTCGGGTAAGAAAAAATGGAGGCACGAATACACTGTTAATATGGAGCTAAATAACCGGCACTTCTAGTCTGAACCAATATAGTGATGAAATCCCAAGAAAATTTTGGTATGTAAAAGATATCATTATTGAGCCAAATTACCTGCATAGTTATATCAAAAAGAAAAGTAAGTATTGTCTTTAGGGAACTATTATTTTAGAGCATAATATCTACATGCACTGAAAATTGGGGCTTTGGATCTTTTTTCATGGTAGATTTTCGACATGACAGAGATATACGCAGATATCATGGTGGAGCATCAGTAAGAATTTTACAACATTCTTAGCAATACCTCTCTTATGGCAAAACAAATAACATGCATACATACTGCAGGTACGTCGAGCGTTCCTCATCAGTCATTCAAGCATTAGCATTGTTTCAGGAGAAGTACCCTTGACATCGAAAAGATGAAATAGATCAATGCATTAGGGGAGCTACTGAATTCATTGAGAAGTTACAGAATGATGATGGCTCATGGTCAGTACTTTTTTTCCATATTTCTTTTGGGTCAGTTCTACAAACTTCTGTTCTTTTGGGTCAGTTCGGTTTGAACCGAAAAACCGAGGTATAAAACCGAAACCGAACCTGTCGGTTTCCAGTTTTGAGATAAACCGAACGGTTCTTGTTTGGTGAAAACCGAAGTTTGTAGAAACCGAATAAACCGAACCGAAGTTTTGGTTTAAACCGAATGCCCACCCTGAGTCAAAATACTTTCCTACTGCAGCAAAAGACATAGCATAGGTTGCTAACCGGAATACCAAAAGGTGCAACCTTTAATACAGCAAATAAAACTAGACAAGTTCATAGTTAAATAAAACCAGTAGCATGCTGTGCAGTAGATATTAAAACATAGCCAAAATTCATAGAACATTGAGAAAATAGATAATTAATGATCAATAAATTGTTTTACAGGTTTGGATCTTGGGGTATGTGTTTCACATATGGCAGATGGTTTGCTATTGAGGGGTCTCTCAGCTGTTGGACAGAGTTATGGTAACAGCACTTGTATCCGGAAGGCCTGTAAGTTTCTCTTAACAAAGCAGCTAAAGAATGGTGGATGGGGTGAGAGTCATCTTTCATCAAGAACCAAGGTAACCATTTCTAGTATGCTTTTGCAACATAGATGGACTGCATCTTTCATCAAGAACCAAGCTAGAGAATGTTTTAGAGTAAGCAACACATACAGACAATCGAAACATGCTTTGATCCTGTTTCTGTTAACTTCTAGCAAATTATAGACCAATCAGTATGAATTCATAACAAGATAGTAATTCTTTAGGAACATGAAGCGTTGAGAGGAAACAAATAACCTGGTTCAGCCTTATTTAGAGAAAATGAAACAAACAATAAAGTAGATGGACTTTATGTAAAAAAAACGTTGCAATTGCACGGCAACAAGATCATGAGTCGTAATATGTTGTTCCAATAATTTCATATGTACCTCAATAATGGAAAATGCAAGCTGAACATTTTCTGGTTGGAAACATTATGCATCTTTTGCTTTCACATAGTTTACAGTGCACCTGTACTACCCGCAGTGGGTACTCTAAAGAGATATTCTAAAGCTTTAGAGTATGAATATAGAGTAAAAACTACTGCACTGGGTACTCTAAAACGATACTCTATCATTTCTCTCACTCTATATTTAGAGTGGTACAGTGCTTACTCTATAGTGGGCAGTGGCGGGCCCCACTAGCTAAAAAAAGGAAAAAATGCTATAACTCACAAACCAAAAATCCAAATTAAATTTCGATTGCACCATTAAATTCGTCTCAATAAATCCTTCAAAACTAGATCACACATGGATATATTTAGATAAAGTGACGAGTGAGTCCCATAGTGGATAGAGTGGATAGAGGATGATATAGAGGATGGATGGGTGCGGGAGAATTGAGTATAGAGGAGAGAATCTTGCTGACTAGGACGTATAGAGGATGAATATAGAGGTCCATGAGTGCGGATAGCCTTATGCTGAAGATTTTTTTTTTTGTCTCAGAATTGGTCTTGCCTTGCTGCATTTTCAATACATGAAACTGAGCAGATATTCAAATTATAAACAGGCATACACAAATCTGGATAGGGAGAAGTCACACATAGTGAACACTGCAAGGACAATGTTGGCGCTCATGAAAGCTGGACAGGTGATTACTTTATTTAACACTACAAAATATTTAACGGGCAATTGGAGCAAAGCATATTTAACATCAGAATAAATCAACCACCCTGCTTAAAGGTTTAGATCTATTTCATTTTTGAAGTATTGGAGTAATTTCAAACTTTTCTTCTAAGTTCAGGTGGAAAGAGATCCCACTCCACTGCACAAAGCTACAAGACTTATCATGATTATGCAGCTCGGCAATCCCACATGAGGTGACTGCTAAGTGTGCTCTGTATTATACAATTCACTTTTTAATCTTGGCATTCCCTGTTATAATGACGCTAAACATAATGAAGCAATAAAGATGTCCCAATAACATTGGGTGACCTTTTGCTTGATAAACAACTAAAGGAACGCAGATAGAAGAATACCCTCTCAGAATGGTTTTGGACTGCAGAAAACCTGAGTTATTTCCTCATAGTTATCGCAAAGTATTCACAGGATAACTTCAACCTGTTCTCCTTACTAATATAATGGTAGGCAGCTCGCCTACCGGCTTGAAACAAGATGACTTGAAACTGTCACGTTATTTTCCCTTTTTACCATTGCTAGGAATTTCCTGATTTCAAGTAAGGTAAGCATGTAAATCGCCTTCATCCAAAGATCTATTGTTGCTACTAACAGTTTCTTTATTGTTTCGTAGGAAATGATTGGAAGTTTCTTGAAAAATGGTCCCTTGTGCTACATGGCTTATCGCAAAATATTTCCTATATGGGCACTTGGAGAGTATCAGAAATTAGTCCCCCAGTGTGACCTCCAACGGCCAACCTTCTAGCCAAAAGCAACCAAATACAGTTCCATCTGCTGGCAGTGCAACGTTGCCTAATTTGGTAGCTGTGGTGCCATCTTGATTTGTCGAAAAGAATTTGAAGGTGTCATATGCCTTCGAGTAAAACAATAGTGCAAATAGTACAGTGTAATCATGGTGGTGTGAATATCTAATGTTTTAGAACAAAAATCTACACACATAATTTGTTGCACTATTTTTTACCATTGTAAGAGACCCACATTCTTCAGATCTTATGTGCAAGAGGAATGCAAAGGGTAACATCATTTCTTATACCAAAGCGAACTACAAATTAATGACAGATATTAACTGTTAACGCACTGACAGTACTAAGCATGTCAGAGTAAGGAAGTTATTGATTAAATTGTAGATTAGCTCATCCAACCAAGCACATCATGTTGAAAAGTTCACCGCAGCAAACCTTTCTACATCACAGAAATTGCTTACTATAGTTTTTTTTTGAAAGACCCTTACTACAGATTCTTGGGAAACAGTATTCTTCAAAGCCTTAACCAGCATCTTAATCTCAACACGCAACTCATAAACGCCGCAGTCACCACTGGTATTTGTCTAATGGATACCCCAGGAAGGCAGCAATATAATTATGCAAACAACACTGAAATGCAACTCTTTAGTTGGGATGGGGTTAAGGGGAGACACCGCAGATCTTTCCTGTCACACCCCAAAATTTCTAATTTTGGGTTGTGAATTGAAAACACTAAATAAAATAAATGATTTTAATATTTGTATAAATTTTTTCAAGATTACTTAAGTTTCTACTAATTTAAATATAGAAAACTGTGGTCTCAAATTTTTTCATATTAATTTGACAGGCTTTCCGTGATGGATGTTTGCTTGTTGCTTGACTTTTGATGTGAGTGTGTAAGTTTTTAAAGCGCGTTTAGGAAGATGTTCATCTTCCTCTAGCTTGTCTCTATCTTTTTCTGTTTCCTCAGTCTTAATCTTTTTGTTTGGAGTTTCTTAAGATCCTTTTATTCTGCTCCAATTCAATCATTTGAGTTCCTCGTCCATCAACTTATCTCTACAAACTTTTTGGGAATTTGTCCGGCTTTTTCTGGAACTTTTTCCCACTTTTCTGTGAGCATAATCTAATTTTTGGATGCTCCAAAATATCTTTTCATGAGCTCCAAATACTTCATTGGGTTCCTCATGTTCCAAAATGTCTCTGAAAGTTTTCCCCAAATTTTTGGAATTTTCGGAGTATTTATCGTGGCTCATATAGTAATCCTAGATTTTCTAGAATTATCTTTAGTCATGAAATTCATTAATTCCGAAAATAATAAAATCTAGTCCTATTCCAACTTGGCTTTAACCTAGGGCATATAAATACATGCCTACGTTTCTCTGTTTGATCTTGTTGTGGATCTGAAATCCTTTTTCCTGAGCCGCCGCCGAAGTTCTCCGGTTCCCGGCGCCATCGATCCTTCGTTCCAGTGATGTTGAAAAGTCGACGCCGAGCAAAGCATGGAGAAAACGATCGATGGTGTGTTCAGTTGGTGAAAAGTTGGTGAAAAGTTACTGTAGCAACTTTTGTTGTTATTTGGCAAAATTTATTCAACTATAGACTAACTAGGCTCAAAAGATTCATCTCGATATTTACAGACAAACTATGCAATTGGTTATCTTTTTTACCTACATTTAATACTCCATGCATGCGTCCAAAGATTTGACGTGATGGGTGGAAGAGGAAATATTTTGGGTTTGTATGGGAAGTGAACACAGCCCGAGTGCCACGGGCCCTGCCCTGACCGAGCCGCGCGCTGTCGTTCGTTGCTGGAGAGGTGAGGCTTGTCCTGCTCGATCGAAGTGATCCTATATTGCTGTTCGATCCTGTATTCCTGCCTTCGTGTTCTCTCGTTGCCGACGGTGAACCTTGCTGCAGCACCGCCGAAACCAAAGCCGGAGGAAAACTATCTCGAGAAGAAGCACCGTCATCAAGCTGTCGTTCTCATCTCCATGGCACCAGATCGAGTTCGTTGCCGGCGTGGAGTCCGGCCGGCCACCAGTCAGAACCCTGGTGGTCACCACTGTTTCATCTGCCACACATCTGCCTTCGGTGAGGACGCCTCGACCCTCTCTTCTTTCTCTCAGTTCTTTGTGTTCTCTGCAGTCTGCATCGTATATTTCAAGATCGTGTATCTGTCTGCATGCAAGGAAATCAGCTTCTGCATGTCGCCGTTGCTTGCTGTTTTGCACGCCGGCCATCCTCCTCAGGGCACCAGCGTCCTTGCCAGCTGCTGCCCCTCTCGTCGAGCAAGCCAGGCTCATGCCTCTATCCTCACCATATCAAGCAGCTCCTGCACGTTTATTTCTTCATTTTTTTTAGGGCAAAAACTGTGGGGAAGATCCCCACAGTACTTTTCAAATTCAATTAACAAAGCAAGAGAAAGTTACTTACAATACACGCTAACTAATTCCATCCAACCAGTAGCAAAAGGATGACCTAATATCTTCCTTGAACCTGATGGACTGAAGTAAACATTGATTTCTAAAATTACAAAGCCAAACACTGAAACTGGCATTACTCCTATTGAAGACTTTGTCATTCCTAATCTTCCAGAGTTCCCAGCTCGCAATGAGAACCAGCTCAGTGAAGAAAGGCAGACTGCACTGCCCTTTGGCGAGAGCAAGTCTCTGGAACATGCCAATTGATTCGTCCCACTGTATGCCAATAGCCAACCAGCACCTTTTAGCAAACTCACAGCCAAAGAACAGATGTTCAATATCCTCCTCGCAATTACTTGTACAAAGGACGCAAAAGGTGTCATTATCTTCAACATTGAAGTTTCTGCGCTTTAGCATGGTTTTCGTATTTAATCTGTCCACCATGATTAACCAACCAAAAAACTTCACTCTCGGCGTGCATCCAGAACGCCAAAGCCAGCTAAAAACAGGATGAGCCTCTAGGTGCTGAAATGCAAGCTGATAGAACTTTCTCGAGGAATACCTGTTATTACCCCAGTGAAACGACCACACATCCACCGTCATAGGGTCATAGGCGATGTTCTGAAGCCAAACCTGCAAGTCCAGGAACTCATCGTATGCTTGCTGTGACAGAGGCAGGTGAAAAATTGTATCCAAGTCCGTTTGTGACATGGTGAGTTTGACTGAAGCCTTATCATTCTTAGCGAAAGAAAACAGATGTGGGAAATCCAGCGATAAAATTCTATCAGCCCATAGATCATTCCAAAACAGAACCGTCGATCCATCCCCCAAGGAGCAACTTGCAATACCTCTGTATAAAGGGCTAAGCCTAAGTATATCCTTCCACCAGAAGGATCCAACTTCTCGCGCGGCATGTGGGACTTTATGAACATAATACCGGTTCCAAACCAAGGTGACCCAGGGTATATCCTCTTTGCTATAAAATTTGTGAAGGTGTTTGAGTAGGAGAGCATCATTCTGGAGCCTGAGATTGATGATGCCTAGACCTCCTTTGAGTTTTGGTTTCATGACCGTTGGCCAAGCAACCAGGTTGCCACCTTTCTTAGAATTGTCATTTCCTCTCCAGAGACATTGTTTCCTTGCTCTGTCTATGTTGTCAAGAACACCTTTTGGAAGCTTTAAACTACAGAGGGCATATGTCACCGTAGGAGAGATTACTGAGTTGACCATCTCTAGACGCCCAGTGTATGATAGTAGGGAGGAGCAGGCTGTCAATCTTCTTTCTATCCGATCCATTAGTGGCATAAACTCTTCCATTCCCGGCTTAGTAGTACCCATTGGGAGTCCTAAATAAGTGAATGGCATGGCTCCAATTTGACAATCAAAGGTGCTTGCTAGGATTTGCATTCTCTCCGGAGTCACATTGATTGGAACCATCTGAGATTTTTTGTAGTTGACTTTTAAACCAGTGGAGTCACTAAAACTTTGAAGAACGACCTTCAGAAAATGAAGTTGAACTGCATCGGCTTGCATTATGAGTAGGGTGTCATCTGCATACTGTACTATTGGGAAGCTATCGGTTCCTTGAGGGATGGGTGCTTTGATCAAGTTCTGACTGGCTGCTCTGTTGATAATTACTTGAAGAAGCTCTGCTGCTAGCACGAAGATAAGAGGTGAGAGAGGATCACCTTGACGCACCCCTCTTTTACATTTGAATGTCTTCCCAGGCACCCCGTTAAGAAGGACTACCGACGACCCAGAAGACAAAATCCTACCAACCCAATTAATCCATTGCACAGGGAGGCCCATAGCGTCCATGACTTTTATAATTGCACCATGTTCAACCGTGTCGAAAGCCTTCTCAAAATCCAATTTAAGGATGATTGTCTCCCTTCTAGATTGATGGCACTGATGGATGTACTCAAAGCACCAGCCAAGGCAATCTTGTATTGTCCTAGAACGGATGAAACCATATTGGTTCCTGTGTATGAGCCGAATGATCACCTGCTGCAACCTGTCAGCTAGCAATTTGGTTAGAATTTTGAGGCTGCAATTTAGGAGCGAGATCGGTCTATAATCGCTGACAGTCTCTGGATTGTTGACTTTGGGGACCAGAGTGACAAAAGAACTGTTTATACTGTCAATATAGAGAGATCCGTGGAAGAAGTCATCACAGAGTTTGTAGAAATCCTCTTTGATAACATGCCAGCATTTCTTCACAAAGAAGCCATTGAAACCGTCCGGTCCAGGGGCTTTGTCCGAAGGTAAGCGTTTGACCACATTATCAATGTCAGCATGGGTGAAGGGTTCAACCAGGGAGGTAAAATCATCCTGGATATTGAAGAGAGTCTGAAGATCAAAGAGCATCGTAGGTTCAGTGGAGACGCCCATTCTGGCTTTGAAAGAATTCCAAATAAGAGCAGCTTTTCCATCATGATCCAAGATCCACGCACCATCATCATTCAAAAGCTGAGGAATACTATTCTTCCGATGTGAGATAGTCTCCATAGCATGGAAAAACTTTGTGCACTCATCCCCCAGTTTGACCCGGTTAACAGTGTAGCGCTTTTTCCAATATTGGTTCTGATAGCGAAGAAGAGCAGCCAGCTGACTCTTGACAATCTGTCTCAGATTCCACTCTGGACTGTACAAACTTCTAAGCTCTTCCACCATATCAAGCCATAGGATTACTTTGTTACAGTTGGAAATAAGAAGTTTAAGATTGGAGAGGCACTTACTCCACCTCTTAAGCCCATACCTCAGGCTCTTGAATTTACTGGATATAGTATTGGCAATGTTAGGGTGATGCTGTGGCTGGTGCCACTGATTTTGAACAACCTCAGCAAATCCTGCATGTTCAGTCCAGAAATTCTCGAATCTAAAAATGTTGGATCTAGGTATGCTAGTACCAATCGAGATATTGCAGGGGATATGGTCCGAGGTGATCTTTGCGAGTGGAAGGATTTCCATTGCTGGATAGGAGTGCGTCCAGTTAACCGAGGAAAAGAACCAGTCTAGTTGCTCTAAGAGGGGGTTGCTTTGCATGTTGCTCCACGTATAAGCACGACCTTTCAGTGGGAGTTCTACCAGACCCAAATGCCCGATTGCATCATTGAAAACGAAAGTATCTTGTAGATTGCCACCCGGTCTATTTCGATCTTCCAAAGACCGGTAGAAGTTGAAGTCGCCCACAAATAACCAATTCTCTTCATCATCAATCTGATGTGCACGAAACCATTGGATAAAAAGTGATCGGCCAGGCTCACGGCAGGGCCCATACACTGTGGACAGCTTCCAAGTATCTGAGTTATGGACTGAGCAGAAAGTTGCTGTGATGGCAAAGCGTTATTTATCAATGACAGTGCCTAAGAAGATAGAGCTGTTCCAAAGGAGAAGGATGCCACCCGAGGCCCCCTCAGATGCAATATAGTCAAAGCTATCAAAGCGTCTGGGTGCAAAATTACGAATAAACGACATATCAAAATGGGCACACTTAGTTTCCTGTAGACACAGAATGGCACAAGCACTTTCCTCCATTTTCGTTCTAACAGCATCCCATTTGTCACGGCCATTTAACCCCCGAATGTTCCAACATAAAATCTGCCAAGATCGATTATTCATTGGAAAAATAGATAAAACGGAGGTAACCAGCAATGCATAACAAAGCCTGGGGATACACGTGTCGTCCACCTGCAAATGGAGCTATTCTTCTTGCATATCATTGACACCAGCTGAGGTTGGCGCTGTCATGAGCGCATCTGTTGTGAGCTCGCTAGGAGCCACTCCACAGTCGATACCCCACTCCTGGAGCGTGGCGATTGGAATAAGAGCTTTGGTCTTAGTAGCCTCATCAATCTTTACTGCAGTTACCCGATGTCTCTTGGATGGCTCTTGATCAAGCTGGAAAAAACCCTGCTTCCTGGCACTAAGCCGGCTGCTCCTCCTAGCCTGTCTGTCAACCAATGGTGTCGCAGGATCACTGATAAAAGTTGGGAGAGACATGACATTGGCCAACTCCCTTGTGGGCTGAAAGTTCATGGGCTGGTCTTGATAAGATTCAAATTCAAAAGACAGGTCGGAGCTTGGCCTAGCATTCAGCCCATCAGCTTGCACACTTGCTGCCAACTGCTTGGTGGGGGATACAGAGGACTCTTCACTGAGTTGCAAGTTCTCTGCCAGAACCTTAAGCATTACTGCATGAACCACTGGTCTGCAGGGGACCAAGTCCAGTCCATTGGGCACAAAGACTTCATCTGCTTCCTGTGTTCTGAAGATGTTCTTGTCAATCACAGTGGTGCTTGAAACAGGAACACGGATAGCCTTGGCACTGAGGCAGTCCAGGTTCAGAGGGTAGATGCCACGTCTTGTAAAACCATCTGATAGCCCATTGTTGTTGTAAAAGAGCAGCTGATCAGCACATAGCTTGTTGGCTGCCATGAATTCGAGAGCCTCTTCATCAACAATAGGAGAGGAGGCATCACTAGAAGATGAGCTGTCATCATCTGAAGTCTCAAAAAACAAGTCCATCTGGACATCTGGCCCATTGGCCATGGCTGGAACTTGCGCTTCGTTGGCGACGGAATCATCGACGACAGAGTTATTGGTGTTTTCTTCAGGAGGGTGCGGCGGCGGAGGCAGATGTGAGGGAGATTGGGGCAAGTGTTCCTTAGCTTGGGAAGGCAAAGAGTCCGGCTTCCCAGAGTCGATGGCGCAAGAATTAAGGATGTTTTGGCAATCAGTGAGATTTGTTGGAGTTTCCTTCGGCATCCAAACTAATTTGGGTCGGACCCTGGTGAGGCATTGCCTCTGGATATGACCATAGTTGAAACAAGACCGGCACCTAATTTTGTTAATGCACCGTGAGCGAACGTGCCCAGTACCCAAGCAACGGCTGCAGCCCAAGGGACCCAAAGAGGGATTTGAATTTGAAATCAATCCGTCAGCTTCCCGGAAATCCGCCGTGCACGTAGCATCTTCATGCAAACTGCCGCGAAGAACACAGCCACGATCAAGATGAAAATCAAATCTGTCCCCAACAAAAGGAAGAGAAATCACTCCAATTTTAGGCTCAAGAGGGAGAGGGACGAGAAAACAGCCAAATTGGATCAGACCAGGTGGCTGTGCTGGCTTGTATGGAGGCTTCTGAACCAAATGTTTCGCAAAAGAGACACGCTTGTTGTTTGCTTTTTTGATCGATCTTTTCATGCTCTTGGAGAGAACAGTAGACCATTCCTTTTCCTGTTCCTCTTCCTAGAGACGCTTTTCTCGTTCCCAGTTGGGCATGCCATTACTCCAAAGGTGGAAATAGACATCAAATTGGGAAGTGATCACACGACGAAGACGATACACATGGAACCCAACTTGCTTGTAGGAAACAGAGAAACGAAAGTGGTTTGTGCTCAAGAATTGAACATGGAAACCAGCAGCACGACCACCCAAACATGATTGGAGAGCCAGAGAGACTGAGTCCTCGGTCAACCGAAACAAATAACGGCGAAAAGTGGCCAGCAGGAAGAAAGATCCATCTGACGAGGAAGAGGGGTGATGAACCAGGGTACCAAACCGACGATCCACCTCATCTTCGAACGAGCGACCATCGGAGAAATCCAGCCGAGCAGCAAGGTCTGAGGAAGACCCCATGGTGAAACGAAGACAGTCAATCAACGGGGAGGGTGTAGGAGTCCGGCGGCTATGGTGATCTCGCCGGCGGGGTGGCGCAGGAGGTGGAAGGGGTGGGAGCGCGTCATCTTCCTTTGCATGGCGCCTGGGAGGTGTGGATGTTGTTGCCGCAAAACATCAAACACCTTGCAGGCAAGATCCGTAGAAGCTTCCTCCAGCACCGAAGGAACGTCAAGGAGCTAGCTCGGTCTTCACTGGACACTAGGAAATCCCAAAAGAGACGGACGCCAAGGCCAAAGCAGGCAGCAGCAACGTCGATGGCCTTGGGGGTCGGGGACGGGTAACGAGGAGGCCCACGGTCCTGGTGAGGCGTTGAGGAGTGCCGCACCAGGATGAGGCGTGCAGGCGAGGGCCGCGCCAGGACGAGGCACACAGGCGAGGTTGCGCCGGGATCGGGAGGCCACCAGCACCGGCGGGGAGGACACGCGGGACCAGGTGGTCACCGGCGTAGTTGGAGTTGTTTATTTCTTCATTGCCAGAGAGGAAATCAAGAGACGCCTCCTGTCGTAGCATGCAAGGATTCTGCATCAAAGTCACCAAGTGCATATGGATGCATCTGTACGTATCTTCTACCCACCTGTGCTTTTCAAGAGCACATTCATCATCTAGAGAACACAGCTAGACATGCAATGCAGAAGCAGAGCAAGGCAACCAATCACACGTGCACTTGTCCAATTCACATCTTATCTGTTTTAGCTCTGTTTTAGTTCGTTTATATAGTCATCTTAATCAAACTAGTTTCATATCGCTGTGATCTACGGCCTAGCAGTGGCGCTTATCATGTCACATAAATATGTGTTCATAATTAGATATTAATTTGATTAATGTGCAATTAAACTAGTTTTCAATTTAAAAACAACATAGGTGATGCACTTCAGTTTTGCATATGTAAATAAATAAATGTTAATATAATTATCTACTAACATAAATATATTTTTAATTTGTAAATTGCTTAGGCTAAACACTGTCACATAAAATACGTTTAGATGCTCTCACATGCTTCTTTCTTTTACCGAGATAAAGTTTAACTTGATTAAATTAAATGTCAATATTTATAAATAAAAACATGACTAGTTCTAACTCGGTTTCTAAATTAAAATGGAGTTGACTATTCTGAATTAATATCATCCATATGGTTTTCTGTACTTAAAATAAATCAAGCTTATAGTTGTTTCTTTTATTTATAACGCAAATCTTTTGATAATTGTTTATTTTTACCGACTGTAGCAACGATCATCTTTTTAGCATGTTCTTTTTGCTTTGATTGGTGTATTGTTCTTAGTTATTCTTGTTTTTTCTGCTTGTATGTTTATCCTTAGTGTTTGCTACGAGTAGAAGGGAACCGTACGTAAACGCTACAGATCAGAAACTAGTAGTCAGAAGATAAAGACTGAAGGTTCTCTGAGTAGTTGCACAGCATGTGTGAAGCAAGTATAGCATGAGATCATCCTTGTTATCTATTCACTATTAATCATTTAAATCATACTGCATATGTCTACCTTGATTATCGCTAAGGATTTCCTAGCTTTGTGCTTATACCTTGACACCTATGGGTTAATGCATTGGGTAGTATTTTGCTAGTGCTCAAACAATAATCATGATCTTGTAACTTGACTAATGGTATATGCAATAAACACTAAAAGATGTTTTTTAGCAACAATGAGACAAGGGGGCTAGAATGCAGTTTTTGTGATTATCTAGATTTCTCTCCTTAAGGTAAGCGATCATCCGGGACTTACAGTACAACCATGAGTGCTATATAGCTCTGACTTTAGTCAAGTATGAGGACCTTTTCTAGCTTGTTAGTGGTTATCCGAAAGGGCGCAAAAGGGGCTTGACGAGTTGGGTATAGTGCGGCCTTTGTTCCTGTCACACCCAGTTTTAAGGACAAAACTAGACATACACCATATGTGAAATAAAGAAGTCAAATCTCACATATAGCCGCAGATAAGTGTAATATCAAGAGACAAATGCTTAATAAACTTAATGCAATAGTATAAAATATAACCTTAGAGAGCAACATAGCGGAAAGACAACTCCGAACACCGGGTGTAACCTTCACTCTAGGATCAAACTGACTGGTTGATCACAAGCCTAACAATTCCACAATCTAGCAGTCTGGTACCCTTCCTGAGATGTGGGGGAAATAGCAAGGGTGAGTCCATGTCGAACTCAACAAGTATAACACAGGGTTCATGAGGCTCAAAAGGTTTGACACGGGTTTACTGCAATAGCTTTTAGTGAGTCATCTTTTTAGCATTTGAGTAGCAACAAGTTATGTAAGTCCAAATAACCTCATGATCATGTAAACGAGAATAATGTATAGCAAGAAACAATAATCATTAGTGAGCATCAATATCATCAGTATTATCATTATCATCAGTGTTCATCATTTATTCTGTAAGGGTCCAAGGCCACTCGTGACCGTGAGCACGACTGTTATAATAGTTTTACACTCTGCAAAGGTTGTACACTTTCACTGTGAGTCGTGATTTACCCTTTCGCCCGAGGTAGCTAATCTTTTGACCCACTTCCAAGGAAGGTCGGCAGGGTTCACTATGAAGTCTTTCAAAGGCTCGTCTAACAAGTTAGGACCATTAGATTCACTCGGCAAACAGATGTAGAGCCCCCCTTCCAAATGGCACAATGATGCGCAGCCTATACACATAAGGACAGAGGCCGCACTATACCCGATTCGTCAAGCCGTTCTTATGCCATGAAGGTTACCACTAACAAGCTAGAAAAGGTCCTCATACTTGACTAAAGCCAGAGCCATATAGCCCTCACAGTTGTATTGTAAGTCCCGAATGTTCACTTACAGATGAGTCCTTATGGAGAGAAACTAGAGCACCATAAAAACAACCCAATATGCTCTAGCCCTCTTGAGGCATGTTGCTTTAAAGCATCTTTTATACGTTTATTGCATATACCATTAGTCAAGTTACAGATCATGGTTATTTATCTTGAGCACTAGCATAAATACTACCCAATGCAATGTCCCATGGGTGTCAAGGTACAAGATACAAAAACTAGGATATCCTTAGTGGTAACAAGGTAGACACATGCACATGAATTAAGTGTATTAAAGGTGTATAGGAAACAAGGATGATCCCATGTTATACTTGCCTTAACTTAGATCCTTCTTCAAGTCCAAACCTCGATGAACTGCTTCTTGATCACCACGTAAAGTTCACCGACTAGACAAGATTATAAAGCATCACACAAGCATCCAAGCATAACCATGCATAGCAAACAAGACTACCATTAGGACAGTACACCAAACATAAGAAATAGCAAGTGAAAAGGTTTTAAAGAGATCCTACACGTTGCTACGAACACATAGACGCGAAAAAGCACTCTAATCGGAGCTACGGTGAAAGAGAAACAATTACCATAGGATTCACTTTATACGAGAAAAAAGAAAACAATATGGTTCATTTATTTTAATTATATAAAGTATGTATAGAATATTCTAAAGAAATATCATATTAAGTCAATTTGTATTTTGAATTAGAAAACCAAGATAAACTGATTATATTTATAAAGGATCGAGATGGAAAACTATGTTACTCTTCATTGGAAAACTAATTGCATATAGATTAATATTTTATTTGAACGCATAAATTAAAACATGCTAAACAATAGTACTATCGAGAGTTTTTATATTATAAAGGAAACAACTACGAGCTTGATTTATTTTAATTAAGAAAAACCATATTTATGACATCAATTTAGATTAGACAAATTATATTTTAATATAAAAACTGAGTTGAGGTTAACCATATTTTATCTTATAAATATTATCACATAATTTGTTAAACTAGTTAAACTTTATCTTTGCAAAAGAAAAGAAATACATGAGAACATCTAAATGAGTTTTAGATGACCATGTTTAGCCTAAACAAAAACATATTTAATCTGACATTAATCAAGTTAACAGTTATTTACAAAGGATCGATATTATCCTATTTTTCTTTTATTAAAAACGTGTTTGCATAAACATTAATCAATTTAATATTTTAAATTATAAAATTCATAAGTATAGCACATGAAGACGTCGGTACTAGTACGTAGATTAAGCCAACAAAAATCTAACATAATTTGAATAGACTGACATGAGGCCACGTACAACTAAGATAAGTGCTCGTGAGTAGAAAAAGTACGTCCAACACTTGGATAAATATGGCAAAAAAAATATTGAACTTGTATGGAGCTGGAATAGGCAGACTAAAAATTGATTCAACAAATAATATGATCACGATCTGTTTTAGGAATAGATTGTAAGGATGCAGATGGCGATTGACTTAGGTGCATGCAGGTGTGCTTTGCAGTGCAACGTGATGAGCAGCTTGCTTGACACATGCACTCGATCGAGCCGGGGCAAGACGAATCTCGCAGTGCTACTTCATGATTGCTAGAGTAGATAATATATAGAAAATACAAGATAGATGACTGCAAGTCTACAAGAGCTTGATATACACAAAGATGTATTAGGTGGACATGCAGCTCACGTACTTAGGCATGCACAGATGGCTTAGGCCTTTGCTTGGTCGCTGGAGGATGAAGGTTGCATGCAGACGGGCATACATCGCTGCTCAGATCACGGACAGGATGCAGTTCAATTTGTTGGCCTGCTGAGATAGAAACAAGGAGAAGAAGCAACCGGGTAGATGAGAGATAAATATGGAGAGTGCCACGAAAAACGCTGGACTATTCAGACAACGACGACAGATCTTACCGGCTGATCTCAAGAAGATGATGAGCATGTCAGAGTAGAAAGCGACGGCTCCTGAACATGGCTTCCGTCGGACAGCGGCAAGAGAAAAAGGAGAAAATA
Source organism: Saccharum hybrid cultivar R570 (assembly GCA_038087645.1). NCBI lineage: Eukaryota > Viridiplantae > Streptophyta > Magnoliopsida > Poales > Poaceae > Saccharum > Saccharum hybrid cultivar. The sequence goes on from JAQSUU010000602.1 coordinate 12,790,141, forward strand.
TAATTTACTACACGAGAGATTTCTCAAACTAGGGGCTCCTCTACGGTAGTTTTGGTGTGATTTGCCCATGGGGTAGGTACGTATATATAGGGAGGAAAACTATCCACCTCCATGTCAACTAGCGATATGGTGCTAATTGACGTTGCACCATCCACCTCCGCTAATAGGCCTAAGTAATCATTTAAGCCCATTAATAAATAAATATATGGGCCTTTGAGATTTATTAGGATTATTGCACATGGGCTTTGAGCGTTGGGGAAAATGAGAGATTTATTATTTTCGGAATTAATTATTTTCATGGATAAAATAATTCCAGAAAAGTCCAGAATTATTATTTAAGCCGCGAAAAATACTTCGAAAGCTCCGAAAATTCAGGGAAATTTTTCAGAGACATTATGGAACATGAGGAACCCAAATAAAGTATTTGGAGCTCATGATAAGATATTTTGGGGCATGTAAAAAATTAGACTATGCTCGCAGACAAGTGGAAACAAGCTACAGAAAAAGTCGGAAAAATTCTCGAGAAGTTTGTAGAGATTAATTGATGGACAAGAAACTGAAAGGAGTGATTTGGGTTACAAAGAAAATATTTTAGGAAGTTCTCAATGAAACTTGAGCTGAGAGACAAGGAATTTGACTGTAGAAAAAAAATAAAGGCGTGCCGAAGAAGGAAGATCGACCTACTTAATACATTTTAAAGATTTTATTCACTCTCAACACACAAAGAAACAATAAGCAAACATCACATCAAATCATATGCACCAGCATGTATACACACAATGTTACTAAACCCTACGATAAATTTTATCTTAGTGAAAAATATTATTTTCCTATGTTTTCATGAGCACTGGAATATAAAATTAAATTACTTTGCATCTATTTTGAAAAGAGCAAATTTTAGGGTGTTACAGTTTCTAAGAGTACTTCTGCGTGAGTGTGCCTTTCGAAAGGGGTCTACATCCCCTTGCCAATTGAAAACCTAGTGGCCCTAACTTGTTAGACGAACCTTTGAAAAACTTCATAGTGAACTCTGCCGATCTTTCTTGGTAGTGGGTCAAGAGGCTGATCACCTCGGGCAAAAGGGTAAATCATGGCTCATGGTGAAAGTATACAACCTCTGCAGAGTGTAAAACTAGAATATCAGCCGTACTCACCGTCACGAGCGGCCTTGAACCCTTATGGAATAGATGATCACTATTGATTAATTGTTTATGCTATTCATTATTCATGTTTACCTGATCATGTGTTTATATGGGCTTATGCTAAACTTATTGCTTAAAATTATGACTCACTAAAAGCTAAAAGCTAATAGAAGTAAACCAGTGTCAACCTTTTGAGCCTTATGAACCCCATGTTATATTTGTTAAGTACGACATGTACTTACGCTTGCTTTACATTCAAATTTTTCGAAAAATCTTGGATGGGTACCAGATGTTGGAGCTAGTGAGTTTTTTGAGAAGTGCTAGACGTATGTACCCCCAGTCGACCATCCCTGTGGTGTTTGGAGGCTTCGCTTGAAGGTTAGAAATTATGATTCCGCTACTTGATGCAAGCTTTGTCCCTATGTAAGTAATAATATTATATTATTATTATATTATTATTCATTAAGTAATAAAGCATTGTCTTTTGATACTATTGTAATTTGTTACTATATGTGTGATTTGACTTTCTAGGCACACATATAGTTGGTACTCAGTTTTGTTCTTAAAACAGGGTGTGACATTCCCTCGAAGACAAGCAGGTCCATGAATTTTGCAGTCTTGCTTGCGCTGAATATCGCCTATTTGCCTTCCTTTCTGTCCAACAGCTTCAGATTTTTTTCTGCCACTCTCTCGAAGTGGTAGAGTACCCTGCAAGGGTGGCTCGTCATCTTGAAGCGGTTTCTTTCCAATTAAGAACGAAAAGACATTAGAGCTAGGATGTGTCCTGTGGAAGAACTCCGATTCAATGATGTAGGATTCGTACCTTCGCCGCCACCTGGCTAGTCGGCGATGGACCCGCCGGCGCCACCAGCCACATTCCCCCGCCTCTAGGCTCCGTCACACAATCTGTCAGGCGAGCGGCAGAAGTGGGAGTAATACACTACTACAATGTTGGATACATTTCGGACGGAATCCACACGCCCCCGCAACATTGATCATTGCTTCAAAACAACAAGAAACATGGGGCGCGTGTGTGTTTGGTTCCCCCGGTCCCAGTGATCCGTGTCTCGCCTTGTCCAGCCAGATAACAGAGAAACATTGTTTGGATTCCTCGCTGGATCATCCCGTGGCCTGCGCAATAGAGTTTTTTTCCTTGCCGAAGCAAGCGGGCCTTTGGATGTCTTGCCATGTTGTCTCACCTGCCCTGGCTCGACAAAGCCAGTTTTGCGAGCAAAGGCCAGCTAGATTGGCTCTCCGGCAGAAGCAAGCAAAAACCTTGAAAGCACAGGAACCGAGGTAAGTAGGAAAGAAACCAAACGCCTCGGGCTGTTCGGTTGATGGTTTCTGTGGTTGATAAGCCGGGTTGATGTTGTTTGGTTGTAAGAGAAAAACACTGTACCATGGTTTATAAGCCGGAATGATAAGTTCAAGCGAATAGGGCAGCTCAGGCAAAGCAAAGGCCTATCAAGGAATCCAAACTTCCTAGATTTCCTTGCCTAGCCTCCCTGGCAAGGCAAACCTTGCCAGCGCAGGCGAGCCAAACCTGCTCACCCAGCATAGCAAGGAATTCCTAGCTCACGCAGATAACAAGGTGGCTGGTTAAGAGATCCAAATATCGCTTCTATTTCAACTTCTAGCCTAGCAAGGTGAGGTGAGAGATCCGAACATCATGGTGTGTTTGGTTTCTGGCTCAAACCTTGCTGAGCAAGGATTTGATGTTGTTGCTACGTTTAGATATTTGGCTACCTTTGTCTCGGTTCTCATGCTTGCAAGAATTTCCAAGCGGAGAGCCAAAATGACTCTCTTAGCCAAGCAAGTTTTTTGGAGCTTGTGCTGGCAGGGTAAAATAAGGAACCAAGAGCGTGTTTATTTGTCTAGAATGGGCTAGCCCGTGCAGATGAATAGAGCCGACAGGACAGACTGATGCACCTTCTCTTGTTTGGTGGGCTTGTATGTGATTGGCCTATCTTTATACAGATGTTGTTTACTTGCCTCGAAGTATTGTGGACCCAACAGGCCAACACCTCCACCACCCTCGTCCGTGTTGGACCAACGCTTAAGCCAGAGCGAGCCACACCTAAGAGAAACGAAACTCGTTCCCCCATAGACTCATGCGACATAGGCTCGCAGTTCGTCCAAGCAAACAAACACGCCCAGTTGCAGCAGCCTAGCCAGCCTGTGACTCACGTCCAGATAAATAAACACACTCCAAAATGTCCTCTAAGGACAACATCCATTATGTTTGGCCATGCTTTGATAGGCAAGCCTTGCCTTGTTGGTGGCGGACCAACCAATTCCACTCATGTGCTTTAACAAGAAAAAACTCGCTGCACAAGTCACGATGTGACTAAGCAAGGAATCCAGACACTTTTTTCTCCATCTGTTATCTAGCTATATAAGGTTAGATATGGATAGTCGGTGGAACCAAAGGCACCCTAAAGCGAGCAGAATTGGCTAGCCGCCACAGGCAAGAGGCAAGGCTTACGTGTGAAAACGAGTCTAGGTAAGACTTGTTAATGGGATATTCCAATACCATTCTCTCTTTCCCTATATCTTTCTCTTTATTTTTTTCATGCATTTGTACGGCTGGACTGTTGTGCTCCAGCCTCCAAGACTTTACAAGCAACAGGATAACAATTAGAGTAGAAGCTAGTACAATTTTAAATTAAAGATTAAAAGGTTTAAGTTACACGACCACACCAAAAGCATGTGCCTAAGTATAGTACACAAGTATGCCGATTATAGATATATTAGCAACCTAACTATTACCAAAATCACGGGTGGTGTTTTTTATTTGGTTTGATACACCATGTAAATGATACATGGGCACATGACATATGATGTGTCCGTGAGCAGTTACGATGAGGGGTCATTCAAGGAAAAAAAAAAGAAATTACATGAGGATGCACATCCTCAGGTATGCTCATACTAGTACTGAATCAAACCGTATTAAGTTTGACAAAATTTTAAAACTATATCAATACTTACAACACTCAACATATTTTTGTAATACGTTTTATTTAATAATTAATACTATAAAAATTGGTAAACTTTTATGTACAAATGGGCTAATATTTGTAGTATATATACTCTAGTGGTGGTGTCCTACATGGATTGACCGAAGTTCTCTTCATATCGACGCAGTTGCCCTGTTGAGTGTTGACCTATTCGGGTGTTGGCTTGCTGTACCACCGGTCAACCTTGTTCCACACTGACGTGATCGTGTTACCACACTAGGGAGTAGGGAAAGACGGTGGTGACGTGACGTGGAAGGTGAAAATACAGGAGAATACTAGTGCCACTGTGCCGTGCAAGGGGAGCACCAGTAGCCCCTTGCACCGCGGCAACCCTGAGTCCATGACCACGGCATTAGCGTGAGTATCGTGAGAGGGGATTAATTAATTAATTAATTAGTTCGTGGCGGAGGAGAAATGGAGGCTGCCAGGCTGGAGATGGATTCGCTAAAGGCAACGGCTCATCAATGTCATGTCTTCCACCGTCGATCATGCATAGAGATGGATATGTTCTGTAAGCATATATCTTATTTTTACTTTTTTTTCTCCCGGTATCTCTATCTATCTATAATAATAAATGCAAAATATGTGCCAGCCCATGATGATGCGGGTGCAGCCGCAGTCGGATCATACGTCAAATGCCATGGCATGCCATCACTGCAGATAGGCAAACGCCTCTGGGCTCGGGCCCTCTCATCCCTCGTGAGCGGCAGGCCTAGGCGGGGCGGCGGCCCGGTGCGGGCATGCGACGCCAACGTCGGCAACGAACGTCTCATGTTATTAGGTTTATTGTTGTATTTTTTCATAAAATGTAATTTTTTTATTTAAATTTTAACACCTGTAAAATTTATGTGTCAAAGTGTTACTTTCTAGACGGTGTCGACCAATTAATAAACAAGGAAATATATGAAGTTTAGTAAAGACATCCCTTAAACACCAAATTGCTGGGCGTGAGCAGTTATAGTGCTTTCGATGAGGGTCATTCAAGGAAAAAGAAATTACATGAAGATGAACATCCTCACGTGTGCTCCCTTGATCTGAAAAAAAAAATAGTCATGACATAGTACCGAATCAAACCGTTTTAAGTTTGATAAAAGTTTTAAACTGACGATATTTACAACGCTTAATATATTTTCATAATACGCTAATTTAATACTTCCTCCGTCCTAGAAAAATAATGTTTTAAGATTTTTCAAACAAATTAGTGGAGAAGAGGAATATCCTTAATACCCTTGGTTTGTTGCACTTGATTCCCATTAAAAAGGGATGTCCTATGCTATACTTGCCTAATTAACATAGGTTGCATGCAAGCATGCTGGCCGGATGCGTTCGATTAAGGAAATTAAAGTCCGGATTTGTTGCGCATGCATATTCTCTTGTGGGCCAAAAAAACATGTCTAAAGTTTAGAATATCATTTTTTCTAGGACAAATTTCAAATCACAGAATATCACTTTTTTAGACGGAGGAGGTACTATGAAACCGGTACACTTTTATATACAAAATGGGCTAATAGTGTCCTACATGGATTGACCGAAGGAAGAATAGCACCTACTCTTCAAATCGACACAGTTGCCCAGTTAAGTGTTAACCTATTCGGATGTTGTCGTACCGTCGGTCAACCTTCTTTCACTCTGATGTGATCTCGTTACCACATCAGGGAGTAGGGAAAGACGGTGGCGACAAGACTTGGTAGTTGAAACAATAATGATACAATTAAGACGTCCGTCCATCTAGACGCCTCGCTTCGCTCACAACTGCACGCGACGAAACCAGCAGAAAGAATCGACCATAACTCTTGATTCACAAAAGCTATGAAGGCCCATGAGGACATTTTGGAAAGCTTATCAAGTCTATTTTCCAATGCAATAAGCCCCGACCAGATTGGAATTTTCCTCATAGCGTCCGACCAGATTTAGTGAGGACTGGTCAGGTGGTCAACAGCATGCATGTTGTTCAAGTTCCCGTGCAAAACTGTACCAGTATACGACGTTACATGGTGCATGGCATATATGGATGGAAAGCTTGTTGAGTCTAGTTTCACACTCAAGAAACGGATCATCATTCGGACTTCCCACTAGGGAGTTATGACACTTTTATTGGAGACTGCTTTGGAAACTGACAGCCGCGTGGACTCCTGGAAACTCATTTCGTGGAAGCCTTTTCACATTCTAGTCTTTTTATTTTCCATCTCGTGATCACACCTATACAGGAGGGTTGTTCCTTGTATAAATACTCCGATGCTAGTAAAGAAAAGGGGACTTTTGATAATCTGAATACAGACCACTTTGTTCAGCTGTGTGCTAACAAAAACTAGAGAGAGATCTCTACCCCTTTGCTCTTGTGTTTTCCTTCGTGGAAATTACAGAAGCGGCCGCGTCATCGGCACCCAATCCGTGCTCCTGGTCCATTGATTCCAGGTTGCGTAGGTTGGTTTCTTTGAGAGTGTGGTTGGACGAATCCTTGGTTCAGGCTGCCGTATAGAGACGGTGGTTGGCTCCTTGTGCGTGTCGTCAGGTTGCACTAGTTATCGCTGCTTGCAACAAGTTATCGGCTGTTATCAGCTAGTTATCAAGATCAAGATCCTACGTCGTGAAGATCGGGACAACAACCTCGTTCTACGCGACGAAGGATAAGAACACTACGTGGGCACTCTGCTCTACGAACTTTCTGGCTAAGTTCTTTCCCATGGGCAAGACCAATGCTCTCCGTGGGAAGATTACAAGTTTTTAGCAACAACATGATGAATCCGTTCCAGAAGCATGGGAGCGCTTTTAAGATTACATCCTAGAATGTCCCCATCATGGAATGAAAAGCTGGCTACTTATACAGACTTTCTATCATGGGCTCATCACTAGTGCTCGTGAGACCATGGATGCTGCAGCTGGAGGCGCATTTCTATCACTCACCATACCACAAGCTACAGCCCTTGTAGAGAAGATGGCGTCCAAGGTTGGAACGAAGAGAGGACTCAAACACGCAAGAAGGGTGGAGGTATGCACCAGCTCAAGGAGGTAGACATGCTGTCTGCAAAGTTAGACCTACTCATGAAAAAGCTTGATGACAAAGCTGGAGACAAAAGAGAAGTCATGAACGTCTACGACTCTCACATGACTTGTGAGGAATGTGGAGACACTGGACACTCAGGCAATCACTGCCCTGAGATGCTTGAGGATGCAAGGTACATCAACAACAACAACAACTACAACCGTCCTCAACAAAATCAAGGTTGGAATCAACAGAGGCCTAACTACTCAGGTAACTACTCAGGTAATTATCAAGGTAATAACTCTTACAACAACAATAATAATTTTCCACCCCTGAGAGAGTTAGTGTCTAATCAAGGAAAGCTAATGGATAACTTGTCTAAGAAATTGGCATTCAATGATAAAATACTAGAAAACATAAATAATAGAATGGATAATTTCTCTACTGCCATCAAAAACCAAATTAGCTTTAATAAAATGATTGAATCTCAGTTAAATCAAATAGCTGCTGCTGTTCCTGCTACTAACCCCGGTATACCATCACAACCGGAAGGATTAGAATCTGCAAATCTTGTAGACATGTTTGATGCAGGTAACTATTGGAGTAATCCTGCTGTCGGAGTACATAATGACCTTCTGCCAGTCAAGAGAGGCAATCCAGGACGCCCCGTCATCCCGATCTCCATCGGCATGGTGGACTTCCCAGAAGCACTTTGCGACTTTGGCTCCAGCGTCAACATTATGCCCAGGGTACTCTATGAAAAATTCTTTACATATCCTTTATCAGAAACAACTATGTGTTTGCAGCTTGCAGATCGGACACTAAGCTTTCCTAAAGGAATATTAAAGAACATGTGTGTCCGAGTTGGTACCTTGTACGCTCCAGCTGACTTCGTGGTGATAGAGACCGGGTCCGATGAGAGGTCACCAGTTATTCTGGGAAGGCCATTCCTGAACACCTCGGGAGCTGTCATCTACGCCAGCACTACGAAGATCAACTTCAACATCAAGGGGAGGAAGGAGACGTTTTCCTTCAAGAACAAGATTACACAAATCCCAGAGCAACCCCAACATGAACCAAGGAAGAGGACCAACAGGAGGATCAAGCAGAACAAGAACAACCAAGGATGGACCGAATCAGCTAAGATGGTCACTGCAGTTCAAGGAGGTCAAGACCGACGACCCAAGTCGCCGTTCCTAATCAAGAAGGACGACCCAGGCATACCAAGCATTGAGTGCTCAATCAATGGATACTCCTTTCAGAAGGCGCTCTGTGACACTGGATCAGGCGTCAACATAATGGCCACAGTCATCTATCAGCTCTTGTACGGGACCATGCCCTTAAAACCAACATACACTCAGCTCTAGATGGCAGATCAGACATCCCGAAAGGTTGAAGGTATAGTAACCGATGTCTCTGTTAAAATTAACGATCATTTTGTCCATACAGACTTTCAGGTCATTGACATGGGAGACGACGAGTACGATCCACCCATCATCCTAGGAAGACCGTTCCTAGGCACCGTCAAAGCAATCATCTACATTGGAACCGGAGAAGTCCATATGCATTTCCCCTCTGAGAAGGTACGCCGCTACTTTAATGACCCTAACTATATAGTTGAAGATTCTAAGCAGGTCAGGACAAGAAGAAGGCGACGTAACCGTAACCAAAGGAGGCAAACCATCAAGGACGTATGGGCAGACTATGAAGGAGAGGTCATAAGGCCCGAGGATACACAACAGGAGACCGAAGCACCAAGTCGGGTATGGAAAGCGAAGACAGTTACACAAGAAGAGGAGGCGCTGCCGGAACCACCGTCTACGCCACCCAAATCCCAGGACAACTAAGAAGAAAAGAAGTCCTGTTCGGAGGACTTAAAAACACCGAACGCCATGCCAAGAGGTAAACTTGGTAGTTATCATTTTCCCTTTAATTGTTGCTCAGTTAATCATGTTTATTCTGTCTTAAAAAAATGAAAATAAAAATGATATATTTTTTCTGTTCTATAAAAATGAAAATAAAAATAGAGAGTGACATTTACCAAGGAAGCTCAAACATGATAAAGGCTAGATATTTATGCTAACGCTTAATCAAGTTTCACGAAGCTTTGTTGTCTATTTGAGCTCCACAGAATTCAGGAAGACTAGCAGATGGAGGACATCCTAATCGTTGTCAGGGTGCTGCCGACATTCAAATACACCTCTGAACCTGCTAGCTACATCAGAAGAAATTACGTCAAGATCCAGCTTGGGGGAGAGCACCCCCATTTATCCCGATAAGTATTTTTATCTACATTTATACCTATACTTTATTAAAATAAAAAGATGCATAATCATGAAAACCCAAATAAATATTTTGTGTTTATATATATTTGCTTAGTTTAATAAATAAATAAATAAAGTAGCTATGCTAAACTGAATCTTGAAAATAAAACTCTAGCATGGATATGATGAATAGTTGCTCTGCCTAATTTTCAAATTTGTTCTCTCTCTAGTTTAGACATAACTGTTATAATTTAAAACTGGCTCTAAACCTGAACTAGTGGGAAGAGAACTTGATCTGAAGTCTAAGTTGTTAGCGGATATGATATGGGAAGGTTGAGCTGCTGTTTATCTGTTCCTAGAGATGCTAGAATTCTGAAGAATTTTATCTTTAAAAATCTTTAAAATGTTGCATGATGAGTTCCTGTATGATGAGAGTTTAAATTCCTACCACAGCCATATATACATGCTTGTTAGATTAAGAGCCGCACTTTTACTACTTACTGCTTATGGGCATTGAGTGTGGTCAAGCTGTGTAGACCCTTAGGAACTTGTCATGTGGTTAAAATCAAGATTCACTTGCACGTTCACTCATACATGCTGCTTCTACTCCGGAAGTACGCATCCACATATATCCACTCATTTCCATCTCCAGATTCACCCAAAATTATTCTACTCCTGACCCGGGAGAGAATAGCCAAAAATATTATCCCATTCCTGTTATTCCCTGTGAAGTTAATGCTCAAGTCATTTCTACTACCACTTGCTATATTTTCAAAAGAGGGAGATTGCTCTAAAAAAATATAAATACAATGAAATAAAAAGGAGCAAGTGCTCGGAACCTCGAAGAAAGAAAAAGTGAGACGAGAGGTAAAAAGGGACAAGTGTCCGACAGTAGAATTAGGGGTACAAGATACCCACCTGAGAGAAAAAAAAGAGAAAAAAAATAAATAGAGCATCTCATTCCCCTCAAAAAGTTTTAAAAAGCAAGAAAGGTATGTATTCCCTCAAAAAGAGCATTAGACTTTTGTTATCACCATACACCACTCATTCACCACACATGCACATCTTGATTTGACTTATTGACTTGTTTCTCTGGATCCATGGTTTGACTATGCAATAAATGTTCTATGAGTATGTATACTGTATCTCCCACCTATGAGCTCCAGATATCAAAGCCTTATTAGAGTAGGGTGAGAGAGAAGGCAATGTCACTACGCCTTATACCATAAATACCACATACTTTGAGAGAGAAGGCATATACCATTACTGCCTTCGTAAGGATCCAGAAATACCACAAAAGAGAGACCCGAGAAAGTCATACAAGGAATCTCTGAGTTTTATTTGAAAAATTTGCAAAAACTCCAGAGCTATAGCTGATCAAGAATAAGAGACATGGCGTTTGACTAGACCGTTCTATCTTTTAACCACTCAAGATGCAAGTGACGGTTGCAAGCCCCATGGTGAAAGGTAAAATGAGTAAGTTTTAAGTCTTGACAGTTTACTCTAACTCAGGGATGAGACCTTATTTGAAAGCATATGTACCGTCAACGTTCAAAGGCGTTGCAGCAACTTCTGATCCATAATGAGTCTATCCTTGCTCAGGGACAAGCAAGAGGTAAGCTTGGGGGAGTTTGTTGACGGTCCTTAAGTACCAAATATAGTTATCAAATAAATAAAGAAAAGGATCCAAATGCAACCAACACCTAGACTTAGGGTTTTATCTGACAGAATTCCATGAGTTTTGGTGTTTGTCTGTTTCTGCATGGGGTTATCAGAAAATACGGAGAAAAGGCCCACACGTCGGGTTTACATAGAGATAATAACGTGTTCACCGATTTTCTATCATCTAGAAGACTCCAGAAGCCACGAGAACGAACGGGAGGCCGAACGGGCCTGGAGGCAGGGCGCCCGCCCTGCTCCCTAGGGCGCCCACCCTGGCCTGAGAGCCAATCAGGCTCCGTCTCGCAGATTATGCTCCACCGACCTAAGGGATCAAGGAAAACCGTGCGATTAATGTCGGTTTGATCCGACGGCCCACGTTCACTTGAGGGGGCTATATAAGCAGGACCCCTGGCCCCTGGAGGAGGCACTCCCTCATTCTCATTCTTCAAACCCTAATCTCAGGAGGAGAGTCTCTGATCAAGCCCTAGAACCACCACATCAACTAGATCTCTAGTATAGCATAGCTACATAGGATTAGAACTAGAAGGAGTCAATCTTCGATTGGTTTCCGGATCTGTCAAGAGGATTCTTGGTAATTCCTTTACTGTTCTTCATTGTTCATCTTTGTTCTTCAATATTATGAATACAACTTTGTTCTATTTCAATATATTGATTATGACTATGCTCTACTTGTTTATGTTTGCAATTATATTGTTCTTAGTTTATCGTAGTTATACGCTTGGCTTAGTTAGATTGGAATTATATACATGTTTAGGATCGTATAGCGTTTATCCATCGGATCCATGGGTAAATGATAAATATTGTGTAGGCGTGGTGCTTAGACCATATTTATCTGCGATTGCACCTTATATGCTGGATCGTGGGGTGGTCCGCGATGGTGACAGCTTCGTTGGTTCTTATATAGTCCCCCTCCCGTGTGTAAGGCAGGCACAGCAACATTATTACGGGGGAGTGATTGCTATGTTTCTCATCTTCCTTGATAATATCACTATGTATGGGCGTAGTCCTTTCTCGCAATGATTGCCAAGTGTACTTGCACTAACTATGATATGCTAGACTTTATAGTTAAGAATAACTTAGGAAATATCCTTGTAGTTCGTCCTAATACCATGCTAATGACTTGCTAGAATATCTGTTGAGGTGCTTATCATTATTATATGTGGCTAGCTGATCAGATTAATTATCTTTGTCACCATTCATACTTTATCTATATTTTATGTGACACTTACCCCTGTATGCAAGAGATAGATGAATGCTCTCACTTATACATGCAATGATTGATACTCATTCCTATATTCCATTCCATAATCAACATTGATGTTAGTAATCCCTTCCCAGTGGTAAAAATATAAATAACGATACCTGGAATACTTCTCGGTTAAAATGCTACATCGGTATTAATCTGTGCGCTTGCAGATCTTATTTATTATTTATTTAGAAGAGCAGTTGCATATTTCAATACCGCGTCTCTCATGTCATGCTGGGGATGACAACTTGGCTTAAGTGGCATGAGGGATAGGTTCAGCATTTTTGGCGCCGTTATCAGAATTAGAAAACTAAGTCTACTTTTGGTAATGACGTTAAGAATGCCCAACAACCCTCAATTTAGATACTTGCTCATTGCTAATTAAAGTGTTGACAGTGCAAACTTTGGAAGTTAATTATCCACTGATCCATGACCCAAATGGTGATACACCTTAAATAGAAAAGGTAGAGCATGTTATGGTCAACAACTTTGGTTCAAGGCCCTTGGCCCAAAAATGAATAGAACCAGCCCAAAATCAACCTCCAAGCCGGGCACAATGACACCTGCCACCTGCTCGATAGCTGCCCCCTTAGGGGAGGGCGTGGCGGCCATGCACCGCGCGCCTCCACCATGGACGCCGCGCGTCCCCTCCCTGACGCGTGCCTGTGCCTCGCTCGGCTTGGTGGAGCACCTAAGCGACTATCCTGAGCCCTCCCTCACCTCCCCATTCCCTTCATTCGCCGCTCCGCGCTCCCCACCTCGCTCTCCCGGTTCCCGAGCTTGTCACCGCCATGGACAGTACCCACCGAGCTCCGCCACCCACGTTCTTCGCCTCCGAACCTCCTCGTAACCAATTGAGCACAAAATCACCTTCTCTAGCCCGTGCTGCACCTTCTGAACCGTTTCCCCGGTCCGAACCGTCGTCGGAGCTCGTCACAGCCATGGCCACCGCCACCACCATGGTCGGCTCCCGAGCCGAGCAAGCCGACACTGCTACGAGCCTTCCCTGTCCCAGCCAGCCTCACCCTAAGCATCCCCGCTCTGCGCTGTCTCCTCAACGACGCCTTCCCGGTCACGCAGCCGTTTGCCTTCTGCGGCCGCCGGAGCACCAGCTGTAGAGCTCCTGGTCACCATGGCCGGGCCACCTGGGACCATCCTCGACTCAACCGAACAGCCCCATGGGTAGGCGCGGTCCCAGGGATGCTCCCCGGCCCTTCCCCGCCATCGCCGGTGGTCCCCCTCAGCTGGAAAGCACGATCCCGACGAGCTCCTCTGTTGAAATCCCGACCAGGGACCTCGCGCGACAATTCAACTAAAGGCAGGGGCCTATCTGCACACCACTGACTCATTTGAATAGTGACTTTGTACTGCGGGTTGATTCCTAGAAATTCCAGGGGCCTCGAGGCAAAAGTGTGTTCCTTTTTCCTTTTACATTTTCTTTTATGCAGAATTTTGGCCAAATCTTTGGAAATTAATATCTCATGCTAGGTAGCTCCAAAAATAGCAAATGTGGACTTTTTGGAATCCTTGTGAAATTGTCTATGCAGTGGATCTATAATATGGCATGTTTTAGTTTAAAGTTTTAGCTGTAAAAATAGATTTATGCAACTAGGTTTTGAATGCTAGTTGGATCTTTTATTTTTAATAACTGTAAATATATAACTCCAAATAAAGTGAAATTTTTGTGACATGTTACTCTTATGATGTATGATGTCTAGTAAAAATTTCAAGATTTTAGGCTTGATAGTTTAGGAGCTATAAAAATAACAAATGCTATATGCTGCTTTGCTTCTATTCTGGACAGTTCTGCAATATATGCATTGTTTGGCTTAGTTAAGTTATGAATCATGCCTTAATGACAATAAATGATTTGTAGTAATTTTATTAAGCTTTTCAAAAAGCTAAAGAGCACAATTTTTAGTTAAGTATATGTTTAACTATAGTAGTCTAAAGTGCTGTAGCTATTTCTGTCCAAACCCAGACAGGGTTGCCTTGTTTATAATGTGTGACCTTGTTAATGGCAGAATTAGTTCTAGATGTTTATAGAAAAGTTTTTCACAATTGGTTAAGCTTTCTAAAAAGTCTAGAACCATAATTATTGGATTTATAAAACTCAAGTTATAGCGGTTTAAAATGGCATATCAGATTCTGTCCATATTTTGGACAGAGATGCAATTATTTAATTAATTGACCATGTTAACTGTAGAATCATCTTAAGATGATTACAAGAAAGTTGTAGGTAACTTTATAATCTTTCCATAAAGTTGAGAATCATGTTTGTTGGAGGTCTAGAACTCCATTTATGCTTCTCTGAAGTTTCTATCAGTTTTCTGTCTATAATTGTACCACTGTTGTTGGGCTGCATGTGTGGTGTTACTCGTGCAACTAGTTTCATGGTGTAAATGATGTTTACTGTGATTTTGGTAAATACAAAAGTTGTAGATAATTATCTTATCTTACTTGTGTTAAATTTTCATGATCCCAGGTCTGATATTTTAAGAGTTGCATGCTTAATAAGTCTACTGTCAAATTTTAATTACCTTCTGTGCAGACTTTAAAGATTGGCATGTTTGGTCATAATAACTTGGGAATCATGTTGATATGATTAAAGATGAAATGTAGATATTTTCCTAAGCTTTTCATAATGTCTTCTTGCAAGTCATTTGGACTTATGGAACTCCAGATATGATTGATTTATGAAGCTACTGTTTGTAAGTCTAGAAATTGACATATTCCAATTATCATTGTTTGCTTGTATATTGTTAAGTGGGACTTATGCCTTTGAGGGTGGTTAAGTTAATACACCTGAGATCTTGTGAAATCTTGTGTTCCATGCCTAATATGCTTGCCATCTTTTATATTAAGTTGTGTGATGTTTATTTAAGCAATGTGAAGTGCTTATGTGTATTTAGCGTAACCTTGTACTTGCCTTGATTAATGTGTGATGCATCATCTATTGCATTCCCATGTATTCATACACTTGCATCTTGCATCTCATTTAGGTACGCTAGATGCACCACGTGAAGGACCTGATGGGGAGCCAAACCCGAAGATGGAGTTGGTGGATCCATCCCGAAGATAGAAGGACCGGACAAGTGAGAGATTGGAGGATGCTCGCCAAGTGAATTCATTTGACATACCCTAACTTGAGTCGGATCCCAGGCAAGCCCCGGAGTATTATAAGCCTCCTATCTTCAAAGCAATTAATTATATATATATGTTATAAGTATTGTTGCATTAAGTGGTAGGAGTTGGTTGGAAACCCTTGCTGCATTATATCATTCCTTGTCCAGTGATATGAATCCTTGAATCCTACATAGACTAGGATCGAGTAGATGCTTAGCCCTGCTTTAAGCGGTAGAAGTCAGGTGATTTCCTGTCACCTGCGAGATGTAGGGATATTCATATATGGCACGGTTGGCAATATTTGCTATCGTGGAATGGAACCATGTGTTAATAAAATGAAATGAGACCGGGCGGGATGACGATAGTGAAGCAACAAGGCATGGAGGTCTTGGGTGTGGATCTATCCCCGTCTGAGTCGTTTAAGGACCGATTCGCTGTACGTCCTTGAGTCATGTTGAACGCAGTCTAACACTTAGTTGGCCGGATAAGTCGTTCCGACCGCGAAGCCGAGTAATATGGTTCAGGCCGGGAATCGAATGGTAGGTTGCTTCTTGGAGGAGAGAAAGGATGTGCTTGGGGACATTGGCGTGAGACCAAGGGGGGTTAGAGTCCCTATCACCTGGCAGAGTGTCGCCCTTGGGGCCGCGACATCATTCGGACCCGCGATTCCTGAATCATATGAAAAGGTGGCCTGTGCGACCCTGGCAGGGGTCTGCACGGTGAGTGTTAGAAATACCCCTCCAGCTGGATAGGAATTCGATTCGAATCGCCGTCGCTCCCGGTTAGTTAGCACTTGACTTGAGCAGCGGCAACGTAGATTCCATTAAATTGAACGGATGGTTAAATGGATAACGATGGAAAGGTTGCCTCAATTTATACCTGCTATGGTTAATATTGTTTGCTCCTAATAAAGTGAGTGCTCTAGTACAGGTTCTAATATAGATGACAGGTTAATGATAATTAACTCGATGCTTAAGCATTAATGATTACTTATCTATATTAAGCTTTTATGCAAAATGTTGTCGAGCTAGCCCACTTCATATTAGCCTTGCATGATCCTTGGTGTCACTTTATTTCTGGTTTATGACGGGTAAGTCTAGCTGAGTACCTTCTTGTACTTAGGGTTTTATCCCCACTTGTTGCAGGTCGTGATGTATCATGGCTACGGCAAGAGTTGGTTGGCTCCTGCCTTAGAGGCGGAGTGTGATCACGGGCATGATCCTTCTGAGTTATCTTCTCTCTAATGCTTTTGTAGGAAGTCGACCTTCATACTGGCATGTATTTTAAATAATGGTGTTGTTACTTTCAAATTACTTTGCTTCTGCTACTTTCAAATTTAAGTTGTAATAACTATGTTGAACTCCGATGTATATTCAATTACTTGTGAAATGGTTGTAACATGTGACTTGTTATATTGAATCACTACGATCTTGGCTGGTATGTTGGTTGGTTTGAAATCCCTCGCGATTTTATTGGACTACAGGAGTTATATGGGCTCAAGTGCGAGAATTTGATCACTTCGGTGATTGTTTTTGTACTTGTGCTCTTATAATTTGGACGGTTCTGTTACAATCAGCAACAAGCTCCATGTCATACACGAACCCAGACCGAACGACGGCCAGCGCTCTCTTCACGCCGTGGTGGAGGCTGCCCCGTATCCTTTCCCGGACGAGGCGGCCCAGCGCCACCATCTGACAAACAAAGGAGTTCCCCGGGGGCGTCCTCCTCGGTTTCGGCTTCGGGCTTGACCCCAGGCCGTCACACACGGAGGTGATCACGCCCTGGAGCACCTGAGTCCGCTGGGCCTCAGCCTCGAAGAGGCTCTGGAAGGAGTTGGCTACCGCTTGGGCCACCCGCTGCTCCCTCTCCAACTCTGGAACACAATTAAGTAGATTAGCGCTAATACGGGGCCTCGACGCCAAGGCCGTAACACCAATACTTACCCTCGTAATGGGTCTGCAAGCCCACGATCTCATCACGGAGCCCCCCCGCACGTTCTCTCGAGCGCCTGAAGAGCGCCATCCCTGTCACGAATGGCTGCCCTCAACGTCTCGATCTCCTGGCGGGCGTTCGAGAGAGCCTCGTCCTTCTCCTGGATGGCTCCACTTAGCGTAGTGACCTCATCCTTCAGGGCCCCAAAGCGAGTGCTCACTTCCCTGATCTGGACGTTGAGGGCGTCGCGATGCCTGCTGACGAGGGCAACGTCCTCCTCGAGCTCTTTGACCCGTGCTGACAGGGCCACGAAATCCTCGCGGGCCTTGGCTGCCTCCTCCCGGGCCTTGGTCACGTCTTCACGTGCCACGGCCTCGGCCGCCCAGGCCTGCACCGCCTCCTCCTTGACCGTCGCGTAGGCGACGCGCAGCTCGGCCGTCCGGGCGCTCTGATCAGATAGCCGCTTGTTGGCCTCCTCGACCAGAGCCCGTTGCCGGGCAAGCGCCGCCCACACGCCGCTCTTATTTCGGATGAAGAGCGACTTACGTCGGGAGCGCTCCTTGAGCTCCTGACCATGATTCGAAAAACCAAAGAGTTTAGAACCAAAAGAATCAGGAGCAAAAGGACAGCAAAAGCATAGCAAAAGAACCGCCAAACCTAACTTACCTCTGTGGCGTCCCGCATGCTGCGTGACACGGCCTCTGATGCCACACGAAGCGATCGCTCGATGTGTCGACGGAGACCCTCGAGGTATTCCCAATGATACACCTCGTCTCCGCCGTTTAGGGTGAAGACGGGGTCCGCGCCAGGGTTGGAAGCATCCCTGAACTCAAGGGTCAATCCCCCTAGTGTGGTATCCCCTCCTCCGCCCGCGCTAGGGCCAGCGCGGCGATGTCCGGCCACCCCGACGGTGGTCCAGCCAGGGCGCTCTTCGGCCCTGCGGACAAACCGGCTTGACCCGTAGCTCCGGCCCCGTCAACCGCCGCCGAGGGACCAGCCTGGTCCATGGCCTCAACCTCCTCGACTCCCACCACCTGCTTCCCCTTGTCAAGGGGGGAGTCGTCGAGGGTGAGGTCGACCATGGCCGGGATTGACCCTTCTGCCAGGGCCAGCCCCTCGACTGCTGACAGCTCCTCCTCTGGGACCATGGGCGGGGGCTCGATGACCCCACCCTCCACCGTAGCCGCCGGCTCCACCGGTAGGTCCTGCTGCGGCTGCGGCTCTAGCTGCGCCGCCTCCTGTCCCGCTGCCGGCGGGACCTCCTCCATCACCTCATCAGCATCCGCTCGCCCCGTGTCGCGAACGGATGCCTCGGCCATTGTGGCCTCGACGGTAGCCTCGGCGGTCGACGACGACCCCGGCTCCGCCCCGCCCGTGCTGGGCGCCGCCACCTCTGACGGCACCGACCCCTGTGCGGCAGGGCCGGAACCGGCGACTGCTTGGACACCCGCCTCCGCCTGGACGCCCGTCTCCGCCTGGGCCATCGCCTCCTGCTGCTTCAGGCGCTCCTTTCCGGCCTGAAGCCTCTCGACCCAGGCGAAGTCGTCCGCCGCCGTCCGATTAATGACGACGGCGCTCGCCCAGAGCGACTTCACAGGGGTCAGCCCCGCCACCTCCGCCTTGCACTTGTGCCTGTGAAGAGTGAAAGCACGTTGAAAACGGAACTGTTAAGTGGAAAAAAAGCGGGGTACGGAAACTTACCCCGAAAGGGGTAGCAGGGGCCTCGACCCCAACCGATCAGCAGCCAACAGCGCCGCCTGCGGCGGCCTCACCGCCGACCCCCCTATGGGCCGGGTGCTCCTTGGGGCCCTTGTGGGGGGGGCCTTGGGTCTTCTGCGCTTCCGAGGCCAGCTGGCCTCAGGTCCTCACGCCCGCGGGCGGCACCCCCGACGATGACGCCGGCGCCACCATCCCAACCGCCGGCTGAGCCCGCGGGACCTGGGCTTGCGGGGGCGGCCCCGTTGACCCCTCCTGTGGGGTCCGGGATGGGGCGGCCCCTCTCGTCGAGGGGCCTGCCTCTTTGCCCGCCTCTTCCTCCGTCTCCTCCACCTCCACGACGGTCACGGGGACTAGCCCCGACGCCTGGGAGGACGAACCCCCGACGGGCTCCAGATAGGGGCGCACGTCGGGAAGGTCCGCCAGCCCGGTCGCGGCATCGTACCACAACAGGGCGTCGTCGTCCCCGTCGCTGTCATCGTCATCGTCATCCTCCCCCGAGACCGTCTCGGAGGGGGTTTCCTCGAGGGGGAGCCCCAAGAGGCTCTGCTGACGCCGGCGCTTCAACAGCTCCGCCCGCTCCTTGGCCTTGCGGATCTGGCGCTTCATGGCAGCGTCCTTCTTCCCCTTCTTCTTGGACGCCTGCTGGCATCGCGCCTCCCGAGCCGACCGGTCCTCTGGGAGCGGCGGCCGTGTCTCCCTCACTGCCGACAAGTCCTACATATCATCCTCGACTAAATCGAAAGAATACAAAAAGGGACAAAATAAACAAACATGTTGACAAACGCACTTACCAGAGGCTCGAACCCCTAGGTAGGCCGCATTGGCACCTTGTCGACGTCCTCCGCCTTGAAGTTCCCCACCATCCGGCACGCTTGTCGGAGGACCTCCTCGAAGGTGAGGGACTCGTGCGACATCCGGCTCCCCTCCAGTGGCGCCTCCAGTGTCATCTGGTCGAGCCGAAGTCGACGCTGGCACAACGGCATCACCCTGCGCCGGTGGAATGCCGTGGCCACTGCCGCCGCCGTCAACCCTCGCAGACGAAGCTGTTGCAACGCTACCAGCAGCGGGTCCAGACGCGGCTTCTCGGCCTCCGTGACTCCGTAAGACCAATTCTCCTCTCGGGCGACCAACACCCGGTCGGTATACCTCGGCAACTGACTCTCATCATTGCGGAGGTAGAACCAGCCATCGTGTCAGCCGCTGTTCGAGGAGATGAGTTGGGCCGGGATATATTGGTCAGTCCGACCAGACCTCACCTACAAGACGTAGCTCCCCGCCCGCACGATGCGCCTTGACCCTTCCCCCCCCCCCCCCGTCTTCTTGGCGAAGAGCTCCGCCCTGAAGAGATGGAGCCACAGATTCCACTGTGGTTCCATCCCCAGGTAGCCCTCGCAGACCGCCGCAAAGATGGCGGCCTGCGCGACGGCGTTGGGGGCGAGGTGGTGCAGCTCCACCTTGTAGTAGTGGAGCAGCGCCCGCATGAAGGCGATCGCCGGCACGCCGAACCCCCGCTCATGGAAGCAGATAAAGCTAACCATGTATCCTTCGGGGGGTGCCGGCTCCCGGTGGCCGGTCGGCGGTGCCATCCACTCCGGCCACGACCGGCTTGTCTTCGGCCGTAGCAAGCCGTCGTCAACCAGCTCCTCCAGCCTCCTCTCCGTCACCGAGGAGGTGGCCCAGTCTTCGGCTGGGAGAAGTTGACCCTTGCCTGGAATTGACGCCGGGAAAGCTGTGTGGGCAAAAAGGGGTGGGGCGACGACCGCGGCGCTGGACGAAGGCGGAAGGGCGCAAGGGGCACAGAGAGATGTCTAAGGCAAGGAAGGCAAGAGCGCAAAGGGCCAGTAGGGGGAGCAGAACCCTAGACTTTGTTTTTATAGCCCCGACGGAAGCCCAACGGCCGCGCGAGAAGGAGTAGGGCACGTGGCCGTCCCCCACGTCGTAACCGTACGCCACGTCGCCCACTACCGCGCCGATCTCGCCCCTCTCCTAAAAAGGCACGCCCAGCTAATGGGCGGGGCAGGGATCCACGGACAGATATTCCCAGATACCTGGTAAACGGGCTCCAAGCCCGGTATGAGTCTCGAGGGAGCGGAAGCTGGCCCTCGACCTGGGTTCGACAGCTGCCCTCGAACGACAGAGTTAGGGACGACCAGGGATGCGCCTGTACATGGCCAGGGCTCGAGCCACGCTCTCGAGGCACCCCAAGACGTATTCGAGGCTGTAGGAGAAGGTCGACGTAGGAATCCCCTCGAAGGAGGCACCGAGCCCTCGAATCCCGTCGCAGGGAATCAAGATCCACACGACCACTTCTTGGCATTCTTGAGAGCGCCTCTGGGCCACTAGCCGACTCCTAACGAATGGAGCACGAGCTCACACTCGAATTCCCCCACTAGTAGCTCGCCGAAGATCATCAGAACTCGCCCAAACAGGGGTAGTACGGCGTTCCCCACCCCTCCTCCTCCTTCCCAAAGGAGGAGTGTGAGGGTCGAACGATAAAAGACGGCCGAGACTCTGATCGACCTCGTGCGCACGAGGCTCGGGGGCTCGACCACAACAAACCAAATTCTAAACGAAAAAGACATGAATTACGTGGCAAAATCGAAACAACTCCCCAATAGAACGCATAAAAGACCTCGGAGGAGTCTCAACACTCCACCGAGGCCTTGGGGGCTACACCCGGCGGGTGCACTCGCACGCACCCACCGGAAAAGGCCACGACGCCACAACTCCAGTTCATTCACTGATAAAGCCTTCGAGAGAGTGATCACACACTCACCCAAAGGCTCGGGGGCTACTGTCGGTAGCAACAGTATGGGGGTACCTACAACCGATGACAATAAAAAACAAAACGTTTAAGCAACCGCAAAAGGCAGCCCGCCCCAATCGCGTACCGGGTCCGTCTCGTACGAGGCTAGCTCGACGAAGCGCCTCGACCACGCCCCAACTCCGACTCGTACGAGGCTAGCTCGACGGAGCGCCTCGACCGCACCCCGTCCCGTACAAAGAGGCACCTCGACCGTGCTCTGACTCGCACGAGGCTCGTACGCACACCGAAAAAACTCCGACTCACGTGACCCCGGGTCAGAGCGCTCAACCCACTCAATTCACCTGCCCCGAGACAAAAGTCAGAGCATTTAATGCGCTTACCTTCTACCACCTATGACATGGCCGCAACCAGGATCGACGTGGGAGCAACGCCGGTGTCATTCCTCACTGTTTTACCGCCCATCCCGTGATGGGGGGTGAAACCTATCACTATACACACCTTATCGTGCATTGTTTGTCACCAGACACCCTCGAGGGAGGATACGACAAGGCCTGTATTCCGCGATCTCGGGGATTCGGCCTTATCCGTCCGGCCTCGACCCGGCCTCGATCCAGCCTCGATGCCCAGCGCAGTTCGACAGGGAAGGAAGGCTGGCGTGGCGCCGTGCTCCGAGTCCTTTCGCCGTCTCATCCCCAACGTCACCACAGTGTCTAGGGATGGCCGGCCATTCCCGGGACATGTCGCTACAGTCACTCCTACAGGGATCGACAAAACATCACCTCAAGGCTCCCCGGTGCCCTGGCCTCCTCTTACCCTATAAAAGGGCAAGTCAGGACCCTACAAGGGGACAGGAAGCAAGACACAAGCTCAAAGCCAAACGCCAGCAATCCAAGACCCCGAACACAGAGATCAACATCTCAAGCAATCATCTCTGTACTCTTTTTTCTCTCTTTGAGACTTGGGCTCGCCGCCTCTCTCGCAAGCTTGTAACCCCTACACAAGCACCTCGGTGCAAGGAAATACAAGACTCTCCCCCCTGCTAGACGTAGGGCATTCTTCTGCCCGAACCAGGATAAACCCCTGTGTGTTCTCCTTGCATCACCATCCAGGTTAGGGACACACAACACTCACTCGTCGGTCTAGGACCCCCACGGGACCGAACACCGACACCAATTGACTTGCAAGAAGACATTCTGGAAAGCTTATGAAATTCTCTACATTTCATTTATAATCATCACAGCATAATTTACAAGTTAAGTAGGTCAAAATTATACATTTACAGAAACTAGTCTAACAAGACAGAGAGCAAAAGATTCTGTGATCCAACTTTGAACAGCTGTAACTCCTAAACCACATGGTCAAATACCACCAAATTTTAACAGTAGCTAGATACATAAATTATCTACAACTTTTGTATAAACAAGTTTTACAACAAAGCACATTATCATGAAGAACTTTGCTAAGTTCCCAGATCTGTCCAGAAACCTCATTTGCAAGAAATAATTATCAACTTATGTTGCAAACATATAATTGGAAAAAACCAACTTTACCAACATATCACACATGACTAATGAACACCAAAAAACATAGGGTCCATTCATAAATAAATTCTTTTGATGTGTTTTCTTAATTTACTTAAATAATTAGGTGGAATTATGAACACATATCAAAAGTGCACAATAAATTCTACTAAAATTACAGTGGCCTACATATGCTCCCCAATAGTCTACTGTACAAATTTCATACCATTTAAATAAGCATAGCAACCTCTATGAAAAAGACAAATTGCTATTACAAGAAATCATGTGAGAGAAAGATAGACTAATAACTCACACATACAGTAACCAAAATTTATGAAATTTTTACCACACATCAAACATCACATGAGTAGCCTGCCACAAAAATTTCACTTCGTTTGGAGCCTTACAACTACAGTTATGAAGAAGACAAATGAAATTAGCATTGAAAACCTAGATGCATAAATCTATTTTTACAGCTAAAACTTTAAACTAAAACATATCATATTATAGATCCATTGCATAGAGAATTTTACAAGGATTCCAAAAAATTCTCATTTGCTATTTTATGAATTTCCTATGATTTACTATGTAATTTCAAAGATTCACCCGATTTAAAACAAAAAGGTCCAGAAGGCAGTATTCATATGAGTCACAGAGTTCGCAGTTAGGCCCCTGCGTTTCTTCAAATTGTTGCATGAAGTCCTTGACGCGAATCAAATCAGGGAGGTCATCAAAGGCTTGCGGTGTCGGCCAGAGGGGGCTCGCCGGCGACGGCTGAGGGGCGAGGGAGCACCAGGGGACCCACGCGCATCCGATGAGGGGCTCGACGTAGCCGGAGCTTGCCTGTGGCGAGCTGCCTGCGCGCGCGCGGCCGCGGCGACCACAGCACCAGCGGCAGCGCTCTACGGCGACGAAGAGCTACCGTGGAGGGGCACGTAGGGGGCGGCGTGACATGGGGAAGGTGGTGCTACCGTCAGTTTGGGTGGAGGGAGGCCGGAGGCAAGGAAACGCGGTGGCGGCTCGGAGCTTGGCCGGCAGTCATGGTGGCGGCATGCAGAAGCGGCGCTCCGGTGGCCAATGGCTTGGGCGAGTGTGCGCGTGAGGTGGAGAATGATGAGGCAAAGGCAGTGATAGTGGCTACTAGAGCTGAGGCACTTGGGAGTGGAAGAGCGACGGTGGTCATGGAGCTTCAAAGCTCGACCATGGTGGCGACGTCCACGTGGCACGAGGGAGAGAGTGGGAGGGGCGAGAGCGAATGCTGAGGTGCGTCTGAGGACCCCTCAGCCTCTCTCCATTGGCACAGGCACGCAGGGACGCATGACAAGGGGTGGACGTGCGTCGCTCTGCATGGCGATCACGTACCGAACACGCGTCAATACATCGAACAGGTGGCGCGCGATGGAGTGACCGGCGTAGAGCGCGTTTTTGGGCCAGCTGCGCACTGAATTAGGATATGGGCCCATAATGAAGTTTGTCCAGCTCGGCCTGCTCTACATTTTCTATTAAGCGACCCAGGTCATTAGGATAACAGATTAGGAGATAATTAGCATCTAAGTTAGCAATGTCAATGCATTAATGACCAATAAGGAAACTCAAATTTGATGACGAAAACGAGGTCAAACTTAAGCCAACTTTTTACAAGCGCTTCTACACAACATACACTCCAACTTTTATTTTGGGACCATGTTAAGTTGTTTAGCAAAATTTGGAGAACATGGCATGCCAACCTAATGACATTGAATAAAACAAGGTCTGCAAACAGCAGCAGATTCAATCTTGTTGCCTCTGTTTGAAGCATCAACAAGCTGAACTAGGGTGTGCCCCAAAAACAAAGTTTGTTGTACACAACTCAATCTACAACTTTTATTAAAGGACCTTCTAATGGTTTGGCCTGGTTAGGAAGATACACAGCTCCAAACTAGGGTACCCGAAACTGAAACACCATTTTGACTTGGCCAAAATCTGAGGCTCTAGAACAGCAATGCATTGAATCTTGTGAGCTCTATTTGACTAGGTTAGGGACCAAACTAGCTCTTGACCATTCAAAAAAGTTTGTTCTATACAAGATGAACTACAGCTTTTGTTTAAGGTCAAACCTCATAACTGGTACAGAAGTCAAATTTTCACTTTGGTCAAAGCAGCAACTTAATAAAGCCTAAACTAGGGTTTTAGGCCACTTGGGGCATTTTCTTGGTATTTGCTCAACATGAACCCTTTATGACTTTTGTTGTAAAGTTCATCTAGAGTCATTTGGGCAAAGTTGCAAGGTTTGGTTGATGATCTATAATTCCATTCACTTAATGGTGCAATTCTAACACTTGGTAAAGTCATTGAAACAAAGACATGACTTATCATTTCATGTGACTTTTTTATTCTAAACTTCATAAAACTTTTCTAGGGATCACGATAGATAGAGAGTGATGTGCGACATAGGAAAGAAGTGACATCAACACTCACTTGCATTACCAAGTATAACCATCAAACATACACACATTGAAACACAAAACAACAAGGTATGTTGCATATGTTTCAAGGAGATGTTTCAAGCACATTCCATATATACATGTTTCACATGTTGCACTAGTATGTTCCATATGTTTCACTAGTGCATCACATATGTTCCATGCTCATATATGAACAAATGATGCTTAGGCTCATGCAATGCAAGTGCCAAACTACAAGCCTAACACCTGGGGTGTTACACACATGGCTGCCAGCCTTGCCAGGTGCGGTGCTCAGCTGCCGACCCTGCCAGGGCACACGGCTACCGCTGCCTCCCTACTGCGTTGTGCAGCCGCCACTGTCGGGCCGCTACCTCCGGCGAACTCCACACGCTGACAAGCTTCCATTCTCCCAAGCAGCAAGGAGATGTTGCGATGTGCTGAAAATGCATGTTGCAAGCGTATGTTTCAAATGTTTTAGATGTTTCAGATGTATGTTGCAAGTGTTTCATATGGATGTTTCAAAATTAGACCAGGATGTTTCATATGTTGCAAGTGTTTCAGAGGCATGTTGCAAGAGTTTGTTCAAAATATTTCATCTGTTTTTGCAAGCGTTTTGATTTGGATCATATATGGCTAGAGTATGTTGCAAATGTTTGAGCCATTTCATTCTTATATTGTTGTAAGTGTTTTTATGTTGCAAGTTGCAATCATTTTATCTAGATGTTGCATATCTTCCACACATATGTTGCAAGTGTATGTTCTAAATGTTTCATCCGCTTTGGACGTATGTTGCATTCAAGTGTTTCATGTTTCAGAGGTATGTCCGAGAGTCATAGGACACGTCTCGGACGCTGGGGTTTCGGTAGATGGGGCACGCTGGGGTCATGCATACGGGTTGAGCTCGCCCTCATCCTAGGTCCTATCTGTATTGAAAGCCCTAGTTTAGTTTTGGATAATTGATGAAACCTAGTTGGACTAATCTTTGCATCTAAGTGTGTGATTATATAAGATGGTCCAATCTAAGTGGTGGAGCAAGATGAAATCCATGGTAATGTTGGTGGACATGTGATGATGGCGATCAAGCTCCAGACTTGGAAAAGAAGAAAGAGAAAAAAAAATGAGCTCAAGGCAAAGGTATAATTGATAGGGCTATTTTATTTTGCCACTCAAGACACCAAGTGGGTGTGAGCGGATTTAGGGTAGATAGCCATACTATTAAATCTCGGTTAAAACGGTTGTCAAGTGCCACTAGGTGAAGTGATTCATGTATATGTATTAGGACCTAGTGTGCTAACAAATTAACCCTTGAAAAATGTTTAGAAAAATGCTAACACACGTGCACTATTGTGAGACACCTTGTTGTTAGCAATTTGGAATCAAGGGTGACGTAGCTGAGTTGCTTGAAAAGGGTTAAAAATAGAAAAGGAGGTGGGAGCTTCTCTTGATTTTCTAGTCAATTGAGAGGGAGCTCTCGGCTATTTCTAGCTTGCATGCATGCATGCAGTGGAGAAGGTAGTGCGGCAGCGTGCGTGAGCTAGAGTGGTGCAGGAACGTGTGGGTGCCTGCTCCTATGTCCTATGGGCCCGTGCCCAGGTTTGACCGAGGGAGCGCATGGAGTCTGACCGAGTGGCACCGTAGCCTCGGACCTAGGGCTTGCACGGGTCTGGCCTTAGGAGCATCGTAGGCAACGCTGGTGTGGCAAAACCACCCAAATTATATGGCCCACGTGTACCTATCATTACCCTAGAGACCTCTGACTGCTTTTATAGAGTTTTAACGTGTTTAGCTCACTCTCTTGGTCATTCTTACATGTGATAGCATCCTTTGAGTTGAGCAAACACCTTCCCACTCATCTCATTGCTTGATAGTGCAAATCAATGTGAGATTGAGTGATTCCAAGTGTATTTGCTTGAGTGATTGCATCTAGTGGCACTTGATGATCGTTTTGCCGCAATTTTCTTATTATTCTTGGCATTGCTGATGCCTAGATGGCTTGGAGCAGCGGAGGAGTGTTGGCAAGAGTTGGTGATAGTTCTTGGCCACCTCCCGGTGATTTGTGAGGGGTTCCTGGCGGAGCACCAAAGACAACTCTAGTGGATTGCGCAAGACTTGTGTGATCCTCATCTTGTGTTGGTTGTGTGGCACCCCATTGCGGGTTAGGCATGTGATGCCTATTAGCGCGTAAACCTCTAAGTGGGTGAATTGCCACAATAGGGACTAGCTTATCGGCAAGCAAGTGAATCTCGGGAGAAAAAAATCATTGTGTCATCTTGCCAAGGCGGTATAACCCTCCTACCTCTCATGCATTTACTTTCTAGTGTAGCTAAGCTCTTTAGTGTAATTAGTTTTGAGAGCTAGCTTGGTTGTTGTGTAGTTTGGAGTGAGACTCTTCAGTTAGTCTTTGAGAGCTCACTAAATTAGAGACTAGTGACTTAGCCTCTTGCGTGACATAGAGATAATAGATAACTAGAATTGTGCATAGGAGGCTTACATTTTTAGTAGGCTAGCACAACACTCGCTTCACCATATAATTGTCTAACCACTTGGCTTAGTGTTGTTGTAGAATTTTTTTAATAGGCTATTCACCCGCTAGCCATTAGGACATTCATGTGCGGAGAGAGAGGAGGGGGTTAGGGGAAAGGAGCAGTGGGCATGACATTTTTTGGGGGTGGGGGAAGGAGCGGCAGGTATGACGTTTTCCGCAGGCGAACATGATGGAGAAGGCACGGGCCTCCGAACTCATGGAGAGAGGAGGGGTTAGGAAGAAGGAGTGATGGGCGTGACATCCGTAGGCGCATGTGACAAAGGAGGTCCAGGAGTCTAGACGCGCGCTTTTGTCCGAACGTCTGCGCGCTAGTATCTCCCTAGGTGAAAATACGGGAGAATACGAATGTACTAGTGCCACTGTGCCATGCAAGGAGAGCACCTGCCCCTTGCAGGCTTGCACCGCGGCAGCAACCGTGACCATGGCATTTGCGTGAACACACCAGACGGATCAGGATCCTAGGGATTTTCCAGTGAGCCGAGTACTCAGTAATGTCTTGAGATGGCCCACGAATATCTTGAAGACACACGACAAGGTGATGTGATCTCCAAATACTCATGAATCAACCAAGTTAGATAATTAAGGAATACAGTCTTTGTAATAGGATTAGAACTCCTCAATTGTAATCTACTAGGACTAGATTAACCTGCCTTTCCCTCTGATCTATATAAAGAGAGGCAGGTGGTACCCCTTGTATAATCAACTCAACCATACAATACACAAAAGGCGACCTGCCGACTGGACATATGGCTATTACTCAATCATGAGGGCCCGAACCAGTATAAATCGTTATCTTTTGTGTAAACCGTCAAGATCAGTTCACGCCAAAGCCCACCAAACACTGTCTCGGGTAATCCCGTGGCAGGTTGCCGATCGATAAACACCGACAGCTGGTGCGTCAGGTAGGGGCTTTCGGTGGATTTTTGCTCGTGAGCTCGATGGACCTCGATGACAAGATGAATTTCACGCTAGGTTCTACGTTCGTGTTTGGTTCCTAGGTCTGTGAGGCGAACAACGAAGGGCTTCTCCATGCTTGCCTTGCAGAGAATCTTGATGATCAGCCTATTTTAATGCAATCTGAAGACACGATGGATGAACTCGTTGAGAAAATTCTTGATTTTTCAATTTTAGATTCTACTAGGATTTAGAAACGGTTCAAGTCCGAGTTGTACTCAGACTCCGCTTCTCAAGTCCCACTTTGACTACCACTCAGTTTGAAGAATTCAGCCACACTATACTAAGAATTGCACTCGGTTGTGCCTGACCTTTCAACAAGTCCCGCTAGGAGGTCCTTTGCAGGATTTGGTTTTCACATCTACTCCGGAAGGCAAAATTGTGCACTGGCCTCTCCAGGATGCGATGTCTTCTTCTAGAGTAGTCAGCATGCTTTCTCAATTACCTTTCCAGCAGGGATCTCCATTGCCTGCCATTGAAGAACAAGGCTCAACTGAGATTTTGACTAGTACAGATACTGTGGAATTTAGGACGGGTAGTACTCTGTGTTGCGCTCACAGCAGAGAGATTTTCATGCTGCGACAGCCATTGTACCCACCCTAGGAGCCAAACGTCCTTCTTGATGATGAAACTCCAAGTATGGTATTTGATGAAGATCCTGAGGTCCCTAATGAAAGGGATCAAGATAAAGCAGCACGGCTGAGGCGTAATAAGGCAAAGCACATCCAGAAGTAGCGTGCAGAGCACCGCCAGGAGGCCATGTGCTGTTATCATGCTACCCTCAAGAATTACGAAGATGAAGTTGCTCGAAGGCAGCTTGAGGATGAGGCTACGAGACACCAGGCTGTTGAAGATCAAAACCGTCGCTGTGCCGATCAAGATCGTTAGGGAGCCCGACAAGGCGTCTCTCATAACCTAGAACCAGACTTTTTCAAGATAGCTAGACATAATGTTTACACCACTCTGCTTGAAAATCTTCTCACCGCTAAAAATGCGCTTGCCACTAGAACAAATCCTAATCCAGATGATCAGAGAGTGGTCGTCCTTCTACAGTCTGCTGTAATGCAACTTAGGGGACGTGTCCCGTCTATGCAAGATCAACCCGTTCCGCAACAACCAAATCTGGTTCCTCAATAGTAGGGTACTCGGGTTCATCAGAGTCAAGCTCATCAGCAGCGAGGTAGTCGGCACAATGTTGTTCACGACGACCCACATAGTGGGCATGAAGGTGGAGCTGAATCAGCTTACAGAGCGGGCCCAATTATTTATGGCTTCCCCTGTTTCTCAAGATGGCTACGATCTACCCCGCTTCCCTCTAAGTTTAAACCATCTAACTACTCGAAGTATGATGGGAAGACTGAGCCCAGGGAGTGGCTGCGCATTTATTCTATGGCTTGCGAGCTAGCAGGAGGAAATAACGATACCAAGGCCCTCTTTTCCCAATGGCGCTTGAGCCTACCCCACTTCGATGGTTCAATTAGCTCCATAAGGATTCAGTATACACTTGGGAAGAACTCAAAGCATTGTTCATTGAGAATTTTGTAGCAGTCCTCACTCAATCGACTACTAAAACTGAGTACAGGAACTGCAAGCAAAACCAAGGGGAGTCATTGTGAGAGTACTATCGTCGCTTCTTGGAGTTGCGTGCAACTATTTCAGATGTCTCAGATTCTGATGTTATCGAGTTCTTTTCTGAAGGGATTCGAGAGCGCTGGCAGTTTCAAGATTTCTACAGAAATTTTTCAAGGAACATTGAAGACTTCCGAGTTCATGTACAAAATCTAATTAACTCCGAAGAGCGCACGAAGGCTAGATTCCCTAGCAAGCAAGGCAATCAAGACAGCTAGCAGGGTACTCATGGTGAACAGCATAATCGACAGAGTAACCAGCAAAAGTACCCTCCAGGCAGCAGTTGGGTTAGAAGCCAGGCCCGAACAATACTGTTGCCTCAATGCAGCCCCCCAATAAGGGAGGCAAGCCTCAAACATTTGAAGATGTGTTGCAAGTGCAGTGCCCATTCCAGCCTAAAGGCAAGCACTCGGCAACACAATGTTTTCAGCTCAAGAAGTGTGGCTTCGCTTCAAAAGTTGAAAGAGCTCAAGAGAAGCAGAATGAGAAAGACAAAAACAATAAAGATCGAGATGATCAGGATGATGCCGGCCAAATTTAGCAGCCAAGGAAACTATTAATGTAATTTTTGGAGGTGTTGCGGGAGGTTTTGTGGCTACTTCATCCAAGACACAGCAAAAACTCACTTTGCGCCAGATTCTAGCTGGAGAGCTGGCTACTCCTCAGTACTTGCCATGGTTCGAATATCCTATCTAGTTCTCTAGAGAGGATCAATGGGCTAGTTACTCCAACGTTGGCCATTATCCCTAGTTTTTTATCCCACCGTGGCTGGGTATGTCTTTAACAAAATGCTCATCGATGACGGTGCTGGCTTGAATATCATGTTTGCCAATACGCTGAAGAAGATGGGGTTGGGTTTCATGGGTTTACTAGCCAAGACAGATATTCCATTTTATGGTATAGTACCCGGAAGGGCAGCGATGTCGCTTGGTCAGATTACTCTTCCTATTACATTTGGGACTACTACCAATTATAGGACGGAATTCATCAAGTTTGAAGTGGCTGACTTTGATTCGTCCTATCATGCTATCTTTGGATGCCCTGCTCTGGCCAAGTTCATGGCTATTCCACATTATCCATATCTACTGCTCAAGATGCCGGGTCCAAAGGGTATACTCTCCTTCTGAGGTGATTTGAAGCGCTCATATGATTGTGATACCGAAGTCGTCTAGATTGTGGCCAAGGCATAGTTTGACCTAGAGGTTCAAGAGATTGCTAAGCTCGCCCAGCAGATGAAGCAAGATGACATGGAGAACCCATCTAAGAAGACAATCTCAATATCAACATCTCCAGACGTCTCGACAATGAAAATTGTTCTAGACGATGCTAATACTTCCAAGACGGCTGTCATTGGCAGCCAACTTTCTTCTGAATAGGAACTCATGCTCACCAAATTCCTCCAGGACAACAGGGACATCTTTGCATGGAAACCGACTAATATGCTAGGTGTCCCAAGGGATTTGGCTGAGCACAAACTTGAGTTGAATGCTAATTCAAAACCAGTGAGGCAACGACTCTGACACTTTGCACCTGATAAGAAAGAAGCCACTAAGAAAGAATTCACCAAGCTACTCGAAGGCTGGGTTCATTAAGGAGATCCTTCACCCAGAGTGGTTGGCTAATCCTGTTCTAGTTAGAAGGAAGAACTCGGCTAAGTGGTGCATGTGTGTTGATTATACTGATCTTAACAAACATTGCCCAAAAGATCTCTTTGGGCTCCCCCGTATTGACCAAATTGTGGACTCCACCGTGGGTTCTGCACTGCTCTATTTCCTGGATTGTTACTCGGGGTATCATCAGATTGCTTTGAAAGAAGAAGATTAGCCTCATACGGCTTTCATCACTCCTTTTAGGGCTTACTGTTATACCACAATGACGTTCGGATTAAAGAATGCAGGGACTACTTACCAGCAGGCTATCCAAGCTTGTTTACACAAGCAGATTGGTCACAACGTCAAAGCTTATGTTCATGATGTTTTTGTCAAGACCAAGGATCCTTCAAATTTGATCGCTGATTTGGAGCAAACCTTCAAGAATCTATGGGCGTTTCGATGGCGGCTGAATCCAACAAAATGTGTCTTCGGAGTACCCTCAGGGCAATTACTTGGATTTCTCATCAGTAATCACGGCATTGAAGCATCTCAAAAATAGATCAAGTCTATCATGAATATGGGTCCTCCTCAGAAGATTAAAGATGTTGAGAAGCTTACAGGATGCATGGCTGCCCTAAACAGATTCATATCGCGGCTTGGAGAGAAGGGCCTCCCCTTCTTCAATCTACTCAAGGCATCTGGCAAGTTTGAGTGGACAGAAGGGGCTCATGAACATTTGAAAAGCTAAAGACATATCTTACTAGCTCTCTAGTGTTGTCTCCACCTATCAAGGATGAGCCTCTGTTACTCTACATTGTCGTGACTACTCACGTAGTCAGTACAGCTATTGTTGTTGAGAAGTCAGAGGAAGGACATATCTATAAGGTACAACATCTAGTGTACTATATTAGCGAAGTACTCTTGGAGTCCAAAGTTCGTTATACTCAGGTTCAGAACTTACTCTATGCTTTGTTGATTACCTCTCGTAAGCTCCGACACTATTTTGATGCACATGAGATCATGGTGGTGACTGACTTCCCGTTGGGTGATATACTATGTAACCGAGATGCAACTGGTCACATCTCCAAATGGGTCGTGGAATTGGGTGCTTTGAACATTAGTTTTCATACTGACAAGGCTATCAAATCACAAGCATTAGCTGATTTTGTAGCAGAGTGGACTGAAATCGAGCAGTTGGAACCAGCAGCGGTCTTGGAGCATTAGAAGATGTATTTTGATGGATCGTTAAAGCTTGGAGGAGTGGGTGCTGGAGTCCTCTTCATATCCCCATCTAGGAAGCAATTGAAATACATCATCCAAATTCTCTGGCCAGCAACAAACAATGAGGCAGAGTATGAGGCCTTGCTTCATGGGTTGCGCTTGGCCGTGACGTTGGGTATCAAGCGACTACTAGTTTATGGAGATTCATCAATAGTGATTAATCAAGTCAACAAAGATTGAGACTGTGCCAAAGAAATGATGGATGCCTATTGTGCCGAGGTGCGCAAGCTAGCGAGACACTTCTAAGGTTTAGAATTCCATCATGTGGTCAGAGATCTCAATGTTAGCACTGACGTCTTAGCCAAGCTAGGGTCTGATAGAGCCGCTGGAGTGGTGGTTTTGTTCAAGAATTGACTTAATCCTCCATTACTGAGGTAACAGATCACTCGGGAGATACACCCATGCCTGATAGACAGGTCTTAACTATTAATCCTACCTACACTCAAGTGTTCATTGATTACATCAAGGAGCAAAAGTTGCCCTTCGACAAGGTAGAAGCAGAGCAAGTTACCCGGCGGAGCAAGAACTATGTCTTAGTCGGAGACAGGTTATACCGTCGAGCCGCATCATTAGGAGTACTTTTGAAGTGCATATACCTGAGGAAGGCAAGCAAATTATTGATGAAATTCATTTAGGCTATTGTGGAAATCATGCGGCTTCTAGAACTTTAGTAGGTAAAGTTTTCTAGTCTGGCTATTACTAGCCTATGGTACTCAAAGATGAAAAAGATTTGGTTCGTCATTGCAAGCCATGCTAGTTCTTTGCTAGGCAAGCACACGTCCTTGCGCACAAACTCATTTGCATCCCACCACCATGGCCTTTCTCCTACCAGGGGCTTGATATGGTTGGCCCGCTCAAGAGAGCACCCGAAGGTTTCGAGTACATCTACGTGGCTATTGATAAGTTTACAAAGTGGATTGAGTACCAAAATTTGGTCAAATTCACTTCTGCCAAGGCAGTCCAGTTCATGTAGAGCATTTTTTATCGCTTTGGGATACCTAACAGGATCATTACTGATTTGGAGTCACCTTTCACAGCTAAAGAATTCAGAGCATGAGCTAGTGATTATGGCATTAGTATGATTACGCTTCTGTGGCTCACCCACAGGCCAATGGACAGGTTGAATGAGCCAATGCCCACCTACTTGCTGGGTTAAAACTACGGCTGTATGATGAACTCAAGGATTATGGTGGCAAGTGGATGGATGAATTGCCCAAGGTAGTTTGGGGGCTTCGCACGCAGCAGAGCAAAGCAACTGGGTACTCTTCCTTTTCTAGATTTATGGCTCTGAAGCTATTTTGCCCACGGATCTGATTTGGAACTCGCCAAGAGTCGAGCAGTACGACGAGGGCGAGGCAGAAGAAACACGACGACTGGAGATTGATAGCGCAAAGGAAAAGTGCCTTGCTGCTCTGTTCCAATCAGCTTGTTACCTTCAAGGCGTGCAGCGATATTACGACAGAAACGTTCACCCATGCACATTTCAAGTTGGAGATTTATTCCTTCGATGCATTCAAGACACCTCTAGGCGACATAAGTTGTTGAGTCCCTGGGAGGGTCCTTTTATTGTCTAAAGTCACTCGGCCTGGGACGTTCGAGCTCATGATAGAAGATGGGCGCCCGATCTAGAACACTTGGCACATTGATTAGTTACGCAGATTTTATGCGTAGTATTACTCAGACGTGATAGAGTCAGAGTCACAATTGTAAATAGTTACCAGTTTAATAATACAAAGCTTGGTTTGCGTCAATTGCTCTTTACTCTATTATTCACCGATGTCTTGTGTTTTGGATCTGTAGCCACATGGCTACTACGCTTCCACACACTTTGGGTCTGTAGTTATCTGACTACTATGCTCCCTATTTTTATGACTAAATTATACGTCATAATTGACATATAGCTTAAAGCTAATTCCTGTCAAACATATCCATAGTAATGATAAATGGACTTGCACACACTGCAAACGCTTAAGGAGACTAAAATTGTCTTCATGGCTGCACACATTGCGAAACTTTTCTAAGGATAGATTTAATTGCGAGTACTAATCACTCTATCTATTCTAAGTACTTGATGTGCCTTTTTAGACCCATCTTAGGGACTAACGAGTCCTATAAAGAACTTGGTCGATTAGATTTATTACACTGTACAATGAATTACTTGGTTCCTTGGGTTTAATACCCTAAGGAATGATGAGTTTTCTATATCTATTCTTTCTTGGCATACGCTTAAGTCGAGTACTTTGGTATCATTAACATAATGATCTCAACCATAACATATATTGTTTTTCATGACAATACAGATATTACAGGGTTCCTTCCTTACATAACAAGGAGACTACTCTTAATCTACTAAGCCTAGGCTATTGGAGTACTCAGTGGCTAATTCCTTCACCTCCTCTCCAGCTTTGGCTATGTCATTGTTTGAGCACCCGCGTGGCCTTCACTTGATAATACTCAGATCCAGTTGAGGCAGATGTACTCGGATGGTTGACAATAGATTTTCACAATCACCTAGGCCATATCATTGGTATATTTTCCCAGGCGACTTGGAGCAGACTTGATCCTCTCTAGAACGGGTAGTGTACCCTCTTCTTCCGCCTCAGGGATCATATCCAACAGGGGCTCCAAAGATTCGTGTAAAGCCCTTAGTTCCATGTCTTTGAGCACCAACTGTTCCTGCTGCTTCACAGTATGCAATCCCTAGGCAAGATTTAGATCAACATCCTCGCGTATCTTTTATGTTGCTGCAAGAGTGTTTTGAACTTCAAGCTGTACCTACTGGAGTTCATCTTCTTTTTCGTTGAAAGCCCTCTTCTAGCACAGTGCATCATCAACATTCTTTTGAGCTTGTCGGTCGATTTCTGGGTAAAAATACTCAGGTTAAGGAATGCATGTCAAAGGAAATTTGTTACATAATGCAATATACTAACCTTTGAGTTTTTTCTCCAAGGCAGTTTTTGTCTTCTTGACTTGGGACTTCAGGTTCTCCATGTCTTGATATGTTGAGGCTTCACGCTCGAGGGCTGCATCCCGTTCACCAACAAGACGTTGGATGTCGGTTTCTAACTCTCCAATTCAGGCGCCAAGGATTTGGTTGGCTGTTCTGGCTTGAACCTCTTGTGATTGGAGCATCTCCTTCAACTCTTTAATCTCTATAGCATGCTTTTCCTCTGCACGAGCCTGGTCCGCTAAGAATTGGTGTTGAATGATCTTAGTTTGATCAATTACTCTCAAGTTGAGATCCTACATAGATTGTAGTTTGTCAGATATATTGACTATACTAAGGATAAAGCAAAACTCTGTCAGAAGATACTCACCTCGATTAATTTGTTGAGTATATTGAATTGTGGACGTACTTGATCGACTACTTCTCTTATTCTTGTTATATCAGAGTCATAACTAAGTACTTCTATCATTTTGTGAGTACTCAGAGTACTTGAACTACTGGGGGCTTCTTGCAGAGAACTTCTGGTGGTTGTTGTAGTTGAAACAAAGTGAGTTTGCAAGCTGTCTGTTACTTCTTTGCTCAAATTCCACCATGCTGAGATAGCCTCACCGATGGATGGGACGAGTGGCAACTCAGTTGTCTGCTCTTTCTCAGCTTCTTCTTGTGGCTTGGCAGTGGACTCAGTCACTCTTTCGGGTACTCCTTCTGTACTTGTTGGAGTTGGATTTACTGCTTCTTCTGTGGTGTTGTCAATAGATGCTGCCGCTG
Organism: Saccharum hybrid cultivar R570; assembly: GCA_038087645.1. Classification (NCBI taxonomy): domain Eukaryota; kingdom Viridiplantae; phylum Streptophyta; class Magnoliopsida; order Poales; family Poaceae; genus Saccharum; species Saccharum hybrid cultivar. The sequence continues at coordinate 12,827,700 of JAQSUU010000602.1, forward strand.
GCCCTCCTAATGCTTCAACATAGTTATTTATCCCTGTTGGAGGGATTATCTCTTGCTCTGAGGGTAGTTGTTCCCCACAAGGATAGTTGGAGATGAGAAATTTCTAGCAATCATCTATACTTCGGATAACAAGGTCATTACTTACTCTTCCACAATAAGAGGAGGGGCGATGGGTAACCTTAGCTTCCTTTTCTTTTTTTTGCACCACTCTTGGATGTTGTTGCTATGGAAGTTGTTGTGTTATCAAAATTCTTCTCCTCTGATGTAGCATCAGATGCTTTCTTGTTATCATCAGCTGGTGGTGGGGGATTTCCTATATAGGACTGTTCAGACATTGCATATTTGAATACTATAATGGAAAGGAAATAAGGTAGTCGAATTAGGGGTTACTTGCTCCTTGAGCTATCGGCTGGTACTGTCGACTACCCTCCGGCTCCTTTACTCGTGAGATAGAAATCTTCCTCACAGCTATACGGTTAACTGAGCGTGGCTTCTTTGGTATTGTGGGCTATGGAATATTAATACTCGGGCTCTAGGAATGCTTCTGAGTACTTGTCTCTTCAATATCATCTGTTGGATGCCAAGCATCATCCAACAGAGTACCTTCAGAGCTCACATCTATGGGTTCTGCGATGTCATGAACTTTCGCATCCTCCATGGGTTTCTAGTGACTACTTCTAGCATCTTCTGTGATCAATGGTGGTTTTGGGCAATCATCGTATCCACGACCCCATCCTTGTACCAAGAACAAGGGGAATGAGTATTATTGTTACATATATATGACTATGTGACAGTTCGGTAGAGTAATTTACCGGAGGATGCGGACGGCTTGAGCTAAAAGCTGGCATGACATCTTCAGGAGTGCTCTCAATACCCTTTAGGAGATCTTTCATCTGGGTGAGTATTTTTCTGGATGATAACCTTCTAGATATGTCTTAGATGGATCCTTTGCACCAAGGTACTCAAACCCATAATTTACTCACTGCGTGAGTGGTTGGATTCGACGACTAACGAAGCTCTTGACGACAAGTTCTCTGGTCAACCTTGATAACTTTAGCGCATCAATCTAGTCCAAAAGCGATTGAATCTGAACATGTTCTACCTTGTTTAGTTTCTCCAACCATCGACTTCTTTTGCGGGGGACAAATCTAGTGTGCTTTGCCAAAGAGGGAGGGTGATTATACATATAGAACGATCCATAGTTTCACTCTTTCACAGACTCAAGGAGATCATATTCCAAGTAGTCTGCTTTGTTATCAATCCACAATTGGATTCCTGCTCCACCCATGGGGTGGCTGTTTGCTCACTTGGATGGCATTTGACCCAAAAAGTGGCGGAAGAGCAGGACCGATGGACAAATCCCAATAAATGCTTCGTAAAGATGGACGAAGATTGAAATGTGGAGAATGCCATTTGGTGTCAGGTGGTTTATTATCAAACAATAGTAGTGCAGTAGATAGTGGAAGAAGTTGGAGGTTGGCAATCCTAATCCCCTCTACACAAATGCTCCGAACATGACGATTTCTTGCCCACCTACTCCTAGATACTCATCATCCTTAAGGGCTCTCCAATGCCCAACTGCCTTCTCTGGTAGCAGACCGGTGGCCACCAAATCATCCAAATGCTTTTCTTCAGTGTCTGGCTTCTTCCATGCTAAGCAATCTAGAGGCGGATTCTTGAAGTTCATCGGGGGCCTGGTCTCAAGTTGCGCCTGCTTTTTTGCCCGCTTGCTTAATTTCTCTTTGGCATAGTTCTGACTGTGGACTGTCTCTTAAAGTGCATCCACGACGAGAACACCAAGGGCTATGATGTTGGGTTTGTCTGGATCTTGAGTGGTAGCGGCGCAAGAAGAAAGGGGCTATAGAGATGATGTGTGGCGGTCAAGTGAGATTAGGGCTTGGCCTTATAGATCTATTTATCCTAATGTGTTGGCAAGACTAATGGGCCCGGTCTTTCTCTTTTACGGCCCATAAAGTACTCGGATTGTATTGAGTCAGCAATAGCATTCAGCAAATATCAAAATATGCAGTCGCACAGTATCATACTTTGGATTTTTGAAGAGCTTATTCGTTATTCAAGTAGGGTACAAGTGTTACAAGTACAAGGTCCTTAAGACCGGATCACAAACAGAAGATACTACATCAATCTTGGCAAGAAAATTAAGCCTTAATGCACACAGGTTCAAGTTCCAGGATCATGGCATTAAGGAGAAAAGAGAAGTGCAGCTCTGCCTAGCCTAAGTACTTGCATGTAGCACAGAACTGTGGACTATTCTTGTGTACACGAAGTTAATCAAGCCTGTGCAACCAATAGCATGGCGGCTAGTATGCAGGTGGAGCCTATATAGCTACGCATCCTACAAATCCTAGCTCTCAGTGTCTGGACTCACTCGGGATCAGCTAGCGACCCTTCATGGATAGAAGTTGAGTGGCGCCATGAAGAACTGACATGGGATTATGCTTTGAAACATTGTATAGCATAGTAACAAGAGTTCTTCTAGCTGCTAATCTAGGCTAACCAAATATACACAACTCTGGGATTAGCTTGTCTCTAATCCCTAATAACAAGAGATCTTCTAGTTGCTAAGGTTTGCCCTAGGGGCTAAACTGAGTACTCCTGGTGGTTCTAACATCTCCGATACAATCATATTTGATGCTCGGGGGTTAAGTGTTCCTACGACACCTGTTGTTGAATATTTATGCTCACTAGGAGGGTATTTATAAGCTAACATTCATTCTTGGTAGACAAGGTCTATGAAGTTACTATGGCCTGACACAGGGCTTCATGTGTCCACAGTGGCGCCGAGTTAGCTTTGTCAGTATTTCCAGTGGATAGTACAAGATTTTGACTTGTCACGTGTATCTACAGTGTCAATAAGGATAACTCCTTTAATGATTCTACATGTGCTATTTAGTTGACAGGACAACTCAACATTCTTTAATAAGGATGACAAGGTCCCTGTTGAATTGGTTGGTCGTTCTAACACTTTATACTTACTAGCAAATATGCCCGTACATTACAATGGAAGAAAAAATCCAGTATTACGCTATGCGCCAACGCCATCTCTACCTTCTCTCTCCTCATTCTTCCAGTGGCGTAGCTTCTTTCAATTTCCTCTTTTCTATGTTGAACCGGCAAAGCTTGCAGCACATCCGGCAATCCACAGTTGGCAGTGCAGCCCTTGCTGATGCATGAGAGCACCTCGCCCAGCTTAGTCTCGATTTGGACTCCGACGTGGTCGTGCTTTCGGAACGACATATTCCCGAGGCCAATGAATCTAGGTAAAAACCACTTTGGGACAGCCTCTTGGGGTACGTCGAGGGGCTTGGCGATGCGTGTTGGTACACGTCTAGCCTCTCGCATGGCGACTGCCACGGGATCAGTGAATAGAGCACAGTCTTGTCGTGGCCTCAACCTGCTGCCGAGTCCACACGGCCGTGCACACGGCATCTTGACAGCCCTCACGTTGATGTCATGTGCCAGCTGGACCATCAACGTCCAGACGAGCAGCGACAACCACGACTGTGCGTCCGCGACCTCTGCCTAATTCAAACCCCACTGCCTTCGGTGGACAAGACGATGACGGTGTGGTGGCCGGTGCAGCATGCTCCACGAGCCTGTCCTGCCACCCTCGCCAGGATGGCTGTCCGGCACCAGCACATCATCTTGTCATTGTCGACACGGAATTCCGATACGTGCTTTTTTGCTCTTCTACATTGAAAGAACCTAATTGGCCTAGAGGGGGTGAATAGGCCTTTTTGCAAAACCTGAAACTCACAAACTTGAAATTGCGGAAGTTAAATACCTGACCGGAAGTTTCGGTGGTCTGGATCGGAAGTTCCGGTCAGGGGGACCAGAACTTCCGGTGCAGACCTTCAGAACTTCTGGTGCCCAAAATGAGCTACGAAATCAAAGTGACCCTCCTAGAGATTGTTGATGAATATGTTGAGCTCCTCAAGGCTTGGCACCGCACCAAATCGTAGATCGGGACCTCCCACCTAAGAAGTTGGGATAGAGAGGAAGAACAACAAGAACACAAGAACAAAGGGTAGTCGAAGCTACCGCCACAGCAAGACAAGTTATTTTTATCGAGGTTCGGCAATCCCCACTAAGGAGTTCCTACTTCCTCGTTGTTGAGGTGACCACGAAGGTCCGACCACTAAGGTCTCCTCCCTCAAGCAACCACGAAGGCTAGCTTGAGATTTCCACTAAGAATCGAGGGGTGATTACAAACACTTCGGGGTGCCCTCACAAATGAATCAACATGGGCAACCACGAAGAACGCCTAGCCGACTAGGGTCCCAAGAACCCAAGAGAAACAAACACAAATCAAGCCGGCAAGACAAGAAATCCAAGTGCTCAAGTCGAAGATCGATGCTCTAGCTCTCTAATCTCACATCCCTAGCTCAAACAATCGAAGATTAAAGCTTGGGAGCAAAGGGAGAGAGAGAGTGGGTGAGTCATAGCTTGTAGAAAGTTGGGAGAGCTGAAATGAGTGTGCAAAGTTCGGGCAACGGTTACAAATGAAGTGAGTGGCTTATATACTCGAGCTCGGACAAGCCACCAGAAGTTCTGGTGGAAGCCACCAGAACTTCTGGTCAAACGAGATCAGACCGTTGGGCTTGTTAGTCAACACTTCTGGTCCATACCGGAACTTTCGGATGGAGCCTGGAATAGTTTTCTCGAACGCGGGCGCACGCACAAAACAGCACTGACCAGAACTTCCGGTACCTGACCGGAACTTCTGGTGAGTACCGAAACTTCCGGTACGGAGACCGGAACAGATTTCTCAAACGCGGGCGCACGCGGGCGCCAGCTACCAGAACTTTCGATGGGGCACACCGGAACTTCCGGTGCACGTCTCTCCAGCCTATAAAGATTTGACAAGAGCACTTTTTATCCCCATTTTGCCAACTAAATTTGTATCCCTCTTGATAGTGCGGCGTTTCCTACGACTCAAATCAAAATAAACGCTATTAAAGCCCTTGAGTCGAAGGGCCTTTTGTCCATCAAAATTTAGGGTGCTATAAATCATCAAATATTCTTTTCAATTCCATTAATGGACTAACACCTGTAGATTACACTTGATAAATATGTTAGTCCCTAATTTGATTGTCATTAATAATCCAAAACCCACATCGGGGGCGAATGCACTTATAAACTCCCCCTTTTTGGTAATTGATGACAACCAATTTAGGCTTACAATAGATAGAAAGAATTGAATCTTTTGAATTCCAAATTTCAAGTTGAGCTCCCCCTTAATGTATGCATAGAATTTGAAATTTCAAATCTTGATTCAAGTCAAGATTGCATACTTTAAGAATAAGCTCCCCCTAAATTTTGTAATCCGTGGGGTGCCTAAGTGTGTGTGGAACAATAAAACGGTGATGCATATGACAAGTTATATCACAAGAATAAAACAAGAGAACTTGAATGGTTATGCAAGAAAGAAAAGGACTTAAACTCAACATAACCATTCTCAAATAAACAACCACCAAGCATCAGCACAAAAGGCTAAACAAGCGAGATAGACATTAAGCATAGAGTTTTAGCCTACAATCAACCATCACACACACATAGTTCAAGTTTACCACATGGTTCACCACACGAGATAAAGTTATTACAAAATGAAGAAGTTTTAAACTACCCCTATTACATCAAGATAAAAGCCTAACACTCCCCTTTGGCATCAAATGCCAAAAAGGGTAGGCTTTGAGAAGCTCCAAGGGGCAAAGGCAGTGAGGGATCTACTCGTCATCATTAGTAGCATAGTCCACTAGATAGCTCTTGCCGTGAGGCGCTGCAGAGGTGGACTGCCCAAACTAAGGGTCAAAAGTGGGTGCACGAGAGGTAGAAAGCCGAGTGATATCATCTGCACCACTGAAGATGTCCTGATAAGCAAAGCCTCCCTCGGTGCCAGCAGGAATACCACCACCATAGGTGGGATCAAAAGCACTGGGCTGCTGAAAGCCCTGCTGCTGCTCCGCATCATCAAACTGCTTTCCAGAGAGGTTGTCATACTCCACATAAGGATCAACAAAGGGACGAAGAGGAGAAGCTGGAGGAAGACCGGCCTTCTCCTCCAGACGCCGCATGCGCTGGTCCTGCTTGGCCTGACAGTAGCAGAAGTAAGACATAAACCTCTGAAGCGCATGGCGAGTGGCATCCATGGGACCATGACCACGGCCACGCCCACGACCATGCACACGCCCACGCCCTCCAAAGACTCCAACTGAAGGATCCATAGGAGGGACAACATCCTCCTCCACTGCTGCAGGGGCATCCTCATCATCTTGTGCTGCACCACTGTCACTGGCTTTCAGTTGCCTTCCCTTTCCCTTTGCTAGATTGAGCCTGCAGTCACCTCACATTCCAATCTGGATGCTTCATGTTACAAGGAAAGTCAAACCCGGTGACTTGCTAAATGATGTACATGAGGTAAGGAGTATAAGGGAAAGACTGGGTGGAGGTCAAAGACACCTCATCAATGTGATGCCACAGAAGATCTGTCACACTGAACCTCTTGTCAAGTCTGAAGCATACTAAGATCCTAGGAGTATGATTCTAAATGGAAGTGGCATCGCCAATCTTAGGATCAATAGTAGTCTGGAGCAAATTGTTGAGCACATAAAAATAGGGCTTCAGACCAACTGTCTTCCCATTTGCCTGCTGCAGATCATCATACAAACCGGCTTCAATGAAATCTGCCCTGTCAACACCATTGGGATAGTGATCATACAAGCTAAGAGCCTCACGGTCAAGATGATCAAACCCAAGAAGCCTAGAGAACTGACGGTAGTCACAGCGGTAGTGAAGGCCATTAGTCATCCAATGAAGTACCTTGTGCTGTGAATCAATGCGGATGGTTGCCCAAAACTGACAGATGATTTCAGTGTTCCAGCTATGCTTGAAGGTCATGAGGGGTAAGATGCGCCACTCCTCAAGCTTGGCAATCAAAGCATCAACCTCTGGATGATGGTGTCCCTGAAGAGAGCTCAGAGTTGGTGCTTTATGCTAGATGATGGGTGTAGTCAAACCATGAATGCCATCCTTCATGCAGACAGACTCATAATAGTCCTTATGGAATTGAGACAAAAAACGATCATCCACAGCTTCAAACTTGGACCACATAAAAGGATTCTCCTCCCACATGCGCCTAATGTCAGAGGATTGTACCTTGTAGTTGATGGACCTCCTTGGAATACAATGAGCAGGCTCACGAGGTCGATGGATGCGAGGAGCGCGTTCAGGAAACTGCTAGAGAACGCGGTTCATAGTAGCAGCCCCAATACAAATCAGAGAGTGACGAACAACTCCCGGATCAATAGCACGGCCCTCCACATCAATCACACTAGGAGCCACTGCATCATGAACCCGATCACGGTGTAAGGGCGGAGGACATGGGATGGTAGAGCGATCAGGGCAGAACCGCGGACCTTCTTCACTGTCGGGCTGCTGCTGAGAGGACTGAGTAGCGCTTGGACGACGAGCACGACTGCCACGAGGACGATCCTCCTCGCCATCCCCCAAACTTTGAGGACGGGGACGAGCGGCACGGTTAGGATTGGTATGAACCATACTACGATACAAATAAGGGAAGGAAGGGCTCAGACAAGACATGTAGTGAATGCGGTAAATGGACGAACAAGCGGAGCCATGGTCACGTGCTGCCCACTGCCCACCGAAAGTTCCGGTGCATGGGACCAGAAGTTCCGGTCCGAGGCAGTGCGCGGCATGTGGTCGCATCCCGACAAATCCATCCATGGAACTTGCGAAAAATGCACCCAAACCACATGTATTGACAATAATGAGTAGGCACGTGCGAGGAATCAACCCAAAACAAAGTACATTGGGAGATCGAGCGTGAAATCTCGGTACCTCATTCCTTGAAGAGAAGGGGTTGAATCTGCAAGTGTCGAGCCCTCCCGGCAGCCACCAACACCACCAAAGCGATCTCCAAGGCAAGGGCTAGCTCCCCCTCAAAGGGATTTGAAAAGTAATGGAGGAGGAGGGAGATCGGCGGTGGGGAAGATGGGGGCGCCGCCGTCGGTTAGAGGAGAGGTTGGGGAGAGGAGATGAAGAAACCAGATTTTTAACCCCGCGGCCTGCATTTACTGCAGTAAAAAATGACTGACCGGAAGTTCCGGTGGAAGTTACCGGAAGTTCCGGTTGGCCAGGACAGATTGGATTTGCGTAGAGAATTGACTGACCGGAAGTTCCGGAACACAACCAGAAGTTCCGGTAGAGGCCAAAAACTAGCAAGAAACGTACTAAGAAGTGGTGAAGCATATGATATACTCAAACCAACTCAAATATGTCCAGATTTCATGAAATCAACACATAACTATGGACACATTGGAGGTGTGAAAAATAGGTTTTGAAAGTTTCACACAACTTTTCACAACAGTTTTTGTCCAATTCTAAGGCATACAAGTGTGCACAAGATGTCAAGCCACGTTATGAGAATCAACGATATTGAGCTCATGCCTCAAAGCACAAAATCTTGACTCATCTAGAGGCTTTGTGAAGATATCAGCTAGCTGAAATTCGGTTCTCACATGTTGCACAACGATATCTCCTTTGGCTTGGTGGTCTCGCAAGAAGTGATGTCGAATGTCTATGTGCTTTGTTCTTGAGTGGTTTACAGGATTGTCAGCTAGCTTGATTGCTCCCTCATTGTCACACAAGAGAGGAATCTTACTTTGCTCACAACCAAAGTCTCTCAAGGTTTGCTTCATCCAAAGTAGTTGGGCACAGCAAGCGCCGGCCGCCACATACTCGGCCTTAGCGGTGGATAAGGCAATAGAGTTTTGCTTTTTAGAACTCCATGACACCAAAGACCTACCAAGAAATTGGTATGTCCCGGATATACTCTTTCGCTCTACCCTACAACCGACATAATCTGAATCGGAATAGCCAAGTAGAGTGAAAGTGGAGCCCTTAGGATACCACAAGCCAAGACTAGGAGTGAGCACAAGATATCAAAAAATTCTCTTAACGGCCATGAGATGACATTCTTTCGGATTGGCTTGAAATCTTGCACACATGCACACACTAAGCATAATATCGGGCCTAGCTGCACAAAGGTAAAGCAAGGATCCAATCATGGAGCGATATACCTTTTGATCTACGGCCTTGCCGTCTCCATCAAGGTCAAGATGTCCGGTTGTAGGCATTGGGGTCTTAATGGGCTTGGCCTTGTCCATGTCAAACTTCTTTAGCATGTCGGTGGTGTTCTTGGTTTGACTTATGAACGTGCCATCCTTGAGTTGCTTGATTTGAAATCCAAGAAAGTATGTCAACTCTCCCATCATGGACATCTCAAACCTTTTTGTCATGATCCTGCTAAATTGCTCACAAAAAGCCGTATTAGTACTACCAAATATAATGTCATCGACATATATTTGGCAAATAAAGATATCATTATTGACTTTGTGAGTAAATATAGTAGGATCGTCCTTCCCAATCTCAAACCCTTGTTTGAGTAGGAAGTCCTTGAGACAATCATACCAAGCTCTAGGGGCTTGCTTAAGCCCATAGAGTGCTTTGTCAAGCTTGTAGACATGATCGGGATGATGTGGATCTTCAAAACCCGGTGGTTGCTCCACATACACGGTTTCGGAGAGGGGGCCGTTGAGGAATGAACTTTTCACGTCCATTTGAAACAACTTGAAATCATGGTGAGCAGCAAAGGCAAGTAATATGCGAATAGATTCAAGCCTAGCTACAGGTGCATAGGTCTCCCCAAAATCCAAACCTTCGATTTGAGTGAAACCTTTGGCTACCAACCGCGCCTTGTTCCTTGTGACCACACCATACTCATCTTCTTTGTTGCGGAAGACCCACTTGGTACCTATCACATTTTGATTGGGCCTTTCCACCAAGGACCAGACTTCATTCCTGGTGAAGTTGTTCGACTCTTCTTGCATGGCCATCACCCAATCCGGGTCTTTCAAAGCATCCTCCACCTTTTCTGGCAATTTGGAAGAGACAAAAGAGTAATGCTCATAAAAAGTTACTAAACGAGAGCGTGTTGTTACCCCTCGTTGTATGTCTCCCTATATGCTATCAACGGGATGGTCCCGTTGAATGGATTGATGAACTCTTGGGTGAGGAATGATTGTTCTTGTTTGGATTGGACCATCATCTTCATCTTCATTATCTTCATTGTCTTGATCACCACCTTGGTTGTCTCCTTGAGTTTGTAGTGGATCTTGCCTAGCTTGTTCTCTTGAGTCATGACCCCTTCTTGAGGTAGAAGCATCACCATGGGCATTGGTTGACCCATGATGCATGTTCGGATCATGAGGAATTTGCACATGCATATCATCTTCATCTTTAATGGGTCTCACTTCACCGGTAGCAAGCTTCTTGATCACTTGATGAGATGGTTCTTCTTTACCTAAAATTTTAGCATTGACTTGCTCCTTTTGAGAGCCGTCGCTTTCATCAAAAGTCACGTCTACCGCTATTTCAATTTGGCCGGTGGCCTCATTGAAAACACGATAGCCATGTTCGTTAGTAGCATATCCAAATAAGAACCCTTCATCAACCTTCAGTGCAAACTTAGAGCTTTTGGATTTCTTATTAAGTATGAAACACTTGCATCCAAAAACTCTAAAGTAATCCACCTTAGGATTTTTACCGGTTAGAAGCTCGTAGGCGGTCTTGTTCCTTATCTTGTGGAGGTATAAGCGGTTGATGGCATGGCATGCCATGTTAATCGCTTCCACCCAATAATTTTTCTCTGAAATCTTGTACTCATCCAACATTGCTCTTGTGGCTTCAATGAGCATTCGGTTCTTCCTCTCCACAACACCATTTTGTTGTGGAGTGTATGGAACCGAAAACTCATGCTTGATGCCTTCTTCATCAAGGAATGCTTCAATGTTGGTGTTCCTAAACTCCGTCCCGTTGTCACTTCTCACTTTCTTGATCTTCACTTTAAACTCATTTTGAGCTCTCCTTGCAAACTTCTTGAAGATCCCTTGGGTTTCGCTTTTATCTTTCAAAAAGAACACCCAAGTGAAGCGAGAAAAATCAACAACAATTACAAAACCATATTTGTTACCTCCAACGCTTATGTAAGCATTGGGTCCGAATAGATCCATATGAAGTAACTCAAGTGGCCTTGTTGTAGTGACGATGTTCTTAGCGGGATGTTTGGCTCCAACTTGCTTACCCACTTGACATGCACTGCAAATTCTATCTTTCTCAAAAGAAACATTTGTTAGTCCAAGGATGTGTTCACCTCATTGAAGATCGGCCAAGTTCCTCATGCCAACATGCACTAGTCGGCGATGCCATAACCAGCCCATGCTAGATTTTGCCACTAAACAAGTCTCGGACTCCACTCTACTAGATGAGAAATCAACTAGGTAGAGCTTGCCCTTCAATTGACCCGTAAAAGCAATAGAGGAATCCGATCTTCTAGAGACTTCCACACCCTTATCCGTAAAGAGACAACTGTAACCCTTCTCACAAAGTTGTGAGACGGACAACAAATTGTATCCCAACGAATCCACAAGTAATACATTGGAAATAGAATTATCATTTGAGATAGCAATTTTACCCAAACCGAGAATGTCCCACTTACTATTGTCACCAAAGACAATCCTTTCACTTGTGATTTGATTTGGTGAACATGTTCTTCTCTCCGGTCATATGATTGGTGCATCCACTATCAAGCACCCAACTTGGCCCGCCGGAGGAATATTCCTACAAAACAAGATTAAGCTTTTGGTTTAGGTCCCGAGATGGAACCTAGGGGGTTAGAAACATAAGACTTGGGCACCCAAACACTCCTCAAGATTTGTCTCTTCTTGAGGGCGCCCACATACTTCACAACAATCTTGCCGTCCTTGTCCCAACAACACATGTAATCACAAATGTGATTGCGTGAAATTGGCACTTGTTGCTTGGACACCTCCACTTGCTTCTTCTTGTTGTTCTTGTTGTTGACAAGTGGAGTTGTAGGTGTGACAACATTGTTCACCTTGTTGATGAGGTCAACAAGCGGCACACTCTTGTTGAACTTCACACAAGCCACCCCATTAATCATTTTTCTTCCATTGGCTTTGCCATCATACCTATTGTAGCCAATGTCATCCTTAATTATGGGGTGCCTTGATGCCTTGAACACATTTGCCGATTGCTTATCCTTGCACTTGCAACCATTTTTTACAATTGTGTTCAACCTTTGAATCTCCTTATCCTTCTTGGCTAGCTCATCAAGGTTAGTAGCATAAGCATGTATATCAATATTAGGGCATCTTTCACAACTTTTATTGGTTATAGCTTTGGCATCCTTGGAAACGGTAGAAGTGCTAGTCCAAAGTTTGTCATAGTTTAGTTCAAGCTCATGATATTTATTTGTCAAGCTTGTAAGGCTTTCTTGAGCTAAACTATGATCATTCTTTAGACTTGCCAAAGAGTCAATCAGTGAAGAATGTTCCTTAGCCAAGCACTCATTAGCATCCTTGGCTAAAGACAATTCTACACTCAACTTCTCAACCTTCTCCTTCTCCTTGGAGAGACATGCCTCAAGTCCGTGGGTTTTCTCCCTTTCCTCTAGGAGCAATTCCCCTTGTAACTCAATGCATGACTCAAGCTTATCTTTGGCATATATTAGCTTCAAGATTTTAGTTGCAGCAGCATTACCATATCTTTTGATGAGATTATAAGCATAGTTTTCGTCATTTTCATCATCACTATCACATTCACTAGTGGTATGTGTAGGAGGATCAAGTTGTACCTTATCTCCTAATGCCATAAGGCAAGAAGGAGCATCACCGTTGTCGTCGGAGAGGTTGGCGAAGAGTCTAGGTGATGAAGAAGTGTTGGTGAAGAGAGATGTTGATGAAACATTGTCGATGGGGACCGTTGTTGAGGAAGAAGTTTCTTATAGCAATTGAGGCCACACTCTTCTTCTCATTTTCATTATCATCAGCACTATTACTATCCGATTGCCATTCTTGACCTAGATGTGCTTCACCTCTCTTCTTGTCCTAGTACTTCTTGTCACCTTGCTTGCTATATCTTGACTTCTTCCCCTTGTTAGGACAATCAGCCACAAGATGGCCGGTGTCACCACACTCATAGCAAAATCTCTTCTTGTATGGCTTGTTTCCTCCATATCTCATCATCTTCTGTTTCTTCATTCTCAAATACTTTGTGTAATTTTTCACTAGCAAGGCTTGCTCTTCGTCAAGGTCATTATCATCATTGCTATGCCTATGCTCACAACACCCTTTGTGGCAATGACTTGACTCATTTCCATGTGATGCCGTGAGGGCAATACTCTTCTTTAGCACACTTGCTTCCTTGGCTTCATCATCAAGTACCTCATGATGCATTAACTTGGCTAACATCTCTTGTGGTGTCATTGTGGTGTAGTTATCTCTCTCCATTATGACGGATGCAAGCATGTTGTTCTTTTGTCTATACACTCTACATATCTTCCTTGAGGCGGAGTTGTCATCCCATCTTGTGTCTCCAAGTGATCTAATTTTGTTGATCAAGGTCATGAACCTATCAAACATTGCTTGAGTTGTTTCTCCTTCAATCATGGTAAAGTTCTCAATCTTTCCTTGCAAGAGCTCAATGTTTCCAATTCTCACACTCTTATCTCCTTCAAATGATACTTTCAAGGTGTCCCAAATTTGCTTTGCATTGACCATTCCATTGACCTTGTTGTTGTCTTCCGGAGTGAGGCATTGCAAAATCAAGGTAGCTGCCGTTGCATTGAGGTGAAAGTCTCTTTCATCTTCGGGTGACCAATCATTAGGATCTTGAGGTGGATTTACACCAATATCCACTACTTCCCAACATCTTGCGGCTATAAGATGCAATTTCATCCTATGAGCCTAATCGGTGTACCTTGTGCCATCAAATGGAGGTGGCTTTCCAGGATTGATCATGGGCAAGGTAGGATTGTTGTTCTTGCTTGACCCACCGTAATCAAAACTGGTTCTATTGTAGCTCTTCGGTGTCTTGCTTGCATCACCACCATCACTTGACGATTCTTGATTCTTCTTGTCTAGAAGTTGTTGCATCTTTTCTAGTTGCTCTTGCATCTTGGTCATTTGCTCTTGTTGTTGCAGCTGCAGGGTTGCGGTGATTTGAGCTGCGATTTGATCAACAATTTGCTTTTGTGCTTCGGGATCCATCTTGGCCAATGTTACTCCTCACGCGGTGAAGCGTTTATCCAAGGAACCTAGCTCTGATACCAATTGAAAGGACCTAATTGGCCTAGAGGGGGGTGAATAGGCCTTTTTACAAAACCTGAAACTCACAAACTCGAAATTGCGAAAGTTAAATACCTGACCGGAAGTTCCGGTGGTCTGGATCGGAAGTTCCGGTCAGGGGGACCAGAACTTCCGGTGCAGACCTTCAGAACTTCTGGTGCCCAAAATGAGCTACGAAATCAAAGTGACCCTCCTAGAGATTGTTGATGAATATGTTGAGCTCCTCAAGGCTTGGCACCGCACCAAATCGTAGATCGGGACCTCCCACCTAAGAAGTTGGGATAGAGGAAGAACAACAAGAACACAAGAACAAAGGGTAGTCGAAGCTACCGCCACAGCAAGACAAGTTATTTTTATCGAGGTTCGGCAATCCCCACTAAGGAGTTCCTACTTCCTCGTTGTTGAGGTGACCACGAAGGTCCGACCACTAAGGTCTCCTCCCTCAAGCAACCACGAAGGCTAGCTTGAGATTTCCACTAAGAATCGAGGGGTGATTACAAACACTTCGGGGTGCCCTCACAAATGAATCAACATGGGCAACCACGAAGAACGCCTAGCCGGCTAGGGTCCCAAGAACCCAAGAGAAACAAACACAAATCAAGCCGGCAAGACAAGGAATCCAAGTGCTCAAGTCGAAGATCGATGCTCCCACTCCCTAATCTCACGTCCCTGGCTCAAACAATCGAAGATTAAACCTTGGGGGCAAAGGGGGAGAGAGAGGGTGAGTCACAGCTTGTAGAAAGTTGGGAGAGCTTAAATGAGTGTGCAAAGTTCGGGCAACGGTTAGAAATGAAGTGAGTGGCTTATATACTCGAGCTCAGATGAGCCACCGGAAGTTCTAGTGGAAGCCACCGGAACTTCCGGTCAAACGAGATCAGACCGTTGGGCTTGTCAGTCAACACTTCCAGTCCGTACCGGAACTTTCGGACGGAGCCCGGAACAGTTTTCTCGAACACGGGCACACGCGCAAAACAGCACTGACCGGAACTTCCGGTACCTGACCGGAACTTCCGGTGAGTACCGGAACTTCCGGACGGAGATCGGAACAGATTTCTCGAACGCGGGCGCATGCGGGCGCCAGCTACCAGAACTTCCGGTGGGGCACACCAGAACTTCTGGTGCACGTCTCTCCAGCCTATAAAGATTTGACAAGAGCACTTTTTATCCCCATTTTGCCAACTAAATTTGTATCCCTCTTGATAGTACGGCGTTTCCTACGACTCAAATCAAAATAAACGATATTGAAGCCCTTGAGTCGAAGGGCCTTTTGTCCATCAAAATTTAGGGTGCTATAAATCATCAAATATTCTTTTCAATTCCATCAATGGACTAACACCTGTAGATTACACTTGATAAATATGTTAGTCCCTAATTTGATTGTCATTAATAATCCAAAACCCACATCGGAGACGAATGCACTTACATACATCTACCATATGTCATGCTTATGTATGCGGTGCTTGTGTAGCTTTCCCAGATTGCGCTGCTCCGGCACGGGATGGACAGAGGCGGATAAAAGTAAATTTGAGGAGAGGCCGGTGCACGGAAGATGCAATTGCAATAGGTAAAATCGAATATGAGTTTCATATGGAGTCTAGTGCCATCGCTAATCTGAATTCAGCCAGGGTATACGTACGTGCATACACCCTTGATTGGCTTGTTGTTACAAGCTAGCTTTCTTCCTTTAGCACGTATATATATACTCTTTTTATGAGAGCACCTAAGGAGCACCCACTGCTTGGATTAGGATTAGAATTCATATTTAGCTTATTAGGGATCGTAGAAATATATTTCGATTACGATTTCTAACTATCCAGGTTACCTAATAATAAGAACATATACTTACATCTTATAGAGTCACGGACAGTTACGTCTTACATCTTACAGGTGGAAAAAATCATGGCGGAAATTTTGGCTCTTTATTATTAGGTATAGATTGATGGGTCTTTCACTGGGCTATTTACTGATGGTTTTTACTCGGGGGCTACTGGTTATACAATTTTCTTCATGATGGATAATATATCAAATTACTAAGGATGCTATTCAGACTCTATGTTCAAGTACAGAGTACTCAGAACTCGGCTCAGGGGCTAGGGGTGCATATCCTCAGTTGGTCATTTCAAATTTCTTTAAAATAAGAAGAATGGTATTAAGATTAGATCCTCTAGCCATTTATGCTAAATAGCAAAAGGCCTAGGGGTTACAAGCATATATGCTTCACCTAGCGATGATGCATATATTCCTGTTTTCCTTCTTAAGCACGTCATGGTTTCTCTTGAAAGTACTCGGATGAAGCTTGATTCTTCTTCGAAAATTCAAGGAAGACTATCAATATCAACCACGAAGAGCTCGGGGGCTTGACGAATCAAGATCCTAGAGATTTCCTAGTGAGCCGAGTACTCGGTAATGTCTTGAGACGACCCAAGAATAACTTGAAGACACACGACAAGGTGACGTGATCTCCAAGTACTCATGAATCAACCAAGTCGGATAATTAAGGAAAATAGTCTCTATAATAGGAGAACTCCTCAATTGTAACCGGCTAGGACTAGATTAACATGCCTTGCCCTCTGATCTGTATAAAGAGAGGTAGGCGGTACCCCTTGTACAATCAACTCAATCGTACAATACACAAAAGGCGACCTGCCGACTGGACGTAAGGCTATTACTCTATCACGAGTGCCCGAACCAGTATAAATCGTTGTCTTCTGTGTAAACCGTCGAGATCAGTTCACGCCAAAGCCCACCAAACACTATCTCGGATAATCCCGTGGCAGGTTGCCGGTCGATAGACACCGACAACACCTTTGCGAGAGGTGATTAATTAATTAGTTTTTTATTGCGATTAATTAATTAGTTCATGGGCGGAGAACCGGAGCTGGAGATGGATTCGCTAATAAAGGCAGGCAACGGCTCATCAATGTCATGCCTTCCAGCGTCGATCATGCGTAGAGGTGGATGCGTGCTGATGTATCAATACAAGCATATCTTATTTTATATATATTATATTATCTAAAAAAATCAATATAAGCATATCTTATACTATTTTTTTCTTCTCCCAAAAAAAGTATCTATCCATAGTAACGCCAAAATACATGCCCCCGGCACACAAGCCCACATGATGCGGGCGCAGGTGCAGTCCGACCGTACGTCAAATGTCATGCCATCACTGCGGATAGGTCGACGACACCTCTCCGCCTCTCCCCTCTCATGAGCAGCAACACCGGGTGGGCGGGCAGGTGGTGGCCCGGCCTAGGTGCGGGCACGCCACGCCAACGTCGGCAATGAACGTGCTGCGTTTGGCCCGTTGCGACCCCCACCATGACGTTTACTTTGGCCAGGGCAGCCCTCCAACAGGGAAGCGACCGATTTGCACAGAGGCCCCTCGCCAACTTCCAAATCCCATGCCCACCATCTATCCCTCCGTCCCTTGGCCCTCGCGCCGCGCAGGCTCGCGCTGATCTGCTATCAGCCCCGCAACGTGGCTAACCTCCCAATACCATTCTCTCTTTCCCTATATATTTCTCTTTATTTTTTCTTGCATTTTCGTTTTTCCTTATACGGCTGTACTGTTGTGCTACTTTACAAGCAACAGGATAACATTAGAGTAGAAACTAGTATAGTTTTAAATTAAAGATTAATTAAAAGGTTTAAGTTAATTACGCAACCGCGCCAAAAAGCATGTGCCTAAGTATAAGTATGTCGATTATAGATATATTAGCAACCTAACTATTATCAAATCAAGGGTGGTGTTTTTTATTTGGTTTGATACACCATCCATGTAGATGATACATGGGCACATGGCATATGATGTGGAACGTGTTTGTTTACTCGTCTAATGACCATTATGGATGCTTTTAGTTCTTTCAAAGTTCTATACTCGTAGTGTGACATTGAGAGAAAGTGTTAAAAGCCTAACTCTGCATAGGTTCTAAAACAATAATGTCTTAGATGTATGGTAGAGAGTGAAATAAGCAACAAATAGGAGCACAACTACCATTTAGATTTGAATTATCCTATTTTTTTCTAATAAGTTACTATAAATAGTAATTCGACTAACCTTCATGTCCACGTTATATTGCCGCTGCCATGGTTGTTATAGGAGGAACAAGAATCAAACCCATGCGAGAATTTTTCCATTGTTTCATCTTGCATTGTGTAATCAACCAATTACAGCATCACAACAAAAGCTTGCATGCAAACCACGAGACGTAGCACGGAAGCACATGAGAGGTGACCTTTACGAGCTTTTGTAGGCATACAAGCTCTAGCTATCTAGACTTAGCGCTCCTAGCAATGAAGCCTATTTCATCCAGAATCTGGAAATGCAGTAGCCCAAAATTGACAGACAAGACCTACCATTTTTGTATTCATACTCTAACCCATAAAAATCTAAGTCGATTTATGATTATAGTTGGTTAAATTTCTGAATTTTGGTTTATAAATATATAACAAATTGTTAACAAGACATGACTAATGTTATTAGATTTATTATGTTTTTCACAACATACAACTTCTTTATTTGTGTCGACCTCTTAAACAACTACTACAAGGCAACAATAGGAGGAAATATATGAAGTTTGGTAAAGACATCCCTTAACACCTAATTGCTGGCTGTGATCAGTTAATTTCGATGAGGGTCATCCAAGGAAAAAGAATTTACATGAGGATTCACATCCTCACGTGTGCTCCTTTGATCAGAAAAAATATAGCATAATACCAAATCAAACCGTATTAAGTTTGATAAAATTTTAAAACTAACAATATTTACTACACTTAATATATTTTCCTAATATGCCTATTTAATACTATAAAAATCGGTACACTTTTATATGCAAATGGGCTAATATTTATATGCTTTAATGGTGGTGTCTTACATTGATTGCCCGAAGGAAGAATAACCCCTACTCTTCAAAGCGACACGGTTGCCCTGTTGAGTGTTGACCTATTTAGATATTGTCTTACTGTTGGTCAACCTTATTCCACCCTGACGTGATCTGGTTACCACGTTAGGGAGCAAGGAAAGGCGGTGCCAACGTGACGTGGTTGGTGAAACGATAATGATACAATGAAGACGCCCGTCCGTCCAGGTTCAGACGCCTCGTTCCGCCCACTCCCGCACGCGCCGCTCACCCAACGACCCTCTCCATTATCTGCTTGTCTGTTTCTATAAAAAGCACTCCTGCACGCCTCGCTTCGCTCCCGCACGCAGCGCTCGACACCAGCCCTATTAGGCGCGGCGTGCGACTGCCCTCTCCCAGTCTCGGCGTGCGATCGCCTGCAAGTCGCGGCGTGCAGCTGCCGGCCCTACCAGGCACGGCGTGCGGCCGCCTATGAGTCGTGGCACGCGGCTACTAGCCCTGCCAGGGCGCACAACCGCCGTTGCCTCCCTACTGCGTGGCGCAGCCGCCACCGGCCCGCTGCCGGCCCGCTACCTCCGGTGAACTCCACACGTCGACAAGCCTCCATTCTCCTAAGCAGCAAGGAGATGTTGCGATGTGCTGAAAATGCATGTTGCAAGCGTATGTTTCAAGTGTTTCAGAGGTATGTTGCAAGTGTTTCATTTGGATATTGCAAAATTAGATCGGGATGTTTCATATGTTGCAAGTGTTTCAGAGACACGTTGCAAGAGTTTGTTCAAAATGTTTCATATGTTTTTGCAAGCATTTTGATTTGGATGTTGCATATGTTTCACACATATGTGGCTAAGGTATATTGCAAATGTTTCAGTCGCTTCATTCTTATGTTGTAGTAAGTGTTTTTATGTTGTAAGTTGTAAGTGTTTTATTCGGATATTGCATATATTCCACATATATGTTGCAAATGTATGTTCTAAATGTTTCATCTGCTTCAGACTTATATTGCAGTCAAGTGTTCATATTTCAATGGTATGTCTAGAGAGTCTTGGGGCAAGATCGGATGTCGGCGGCCGGCAGATAGGGCGTGTTGGGGTCATGCAGACGGGGCGAGCTCGTGTTGGGGTCATGTGGACGGGGCGAGCTCGTCCACATCCTAGGTCCCGCCCGTGTGGAGAGAGAGGAGAGGGTCAAGGGAAAGAGCAGCGGACATGATGTTTCCCATGGGCGTGCATGATAGAGAAGGCATGGGCGTCCGAACTCGTGGAGAGAGGAGGGGTCAGGATGGCAATGGCTTGCACCGCATCAGCCATGACCATGGCATGGCATTTGCGTGAGTACACCTTTGCGAGAGGGGGTTACTTTATTAATTAGTTCGTGGCATGGAGAACTGGAGGCTGGAGATGGATTCTCTAATAAAGGCAGGTAACGGCTCATTAATGCCATGCCTTCCACCGCCGGTCACGCGGTGGAGATGGATGCGTGCTGCATCAATAAAGCATATCTTATTTATTTTTTTCTCCCAAAGTATCTCTATCTATCCATAATAACGGCAAAATAAGTGCCCTTGGCACGCAAGCCCATCATGATGCAGATGCAGCCGCAGTCCGACCGTATGTCAGATGCCATGCCACATCACTGCAGATAGGTAAAACGCCTCTGGCCTCTCCTCCCTCGTGAGCAGCGGCGCCAGGGCGGGCGCCGGCCCGGGGGTGGGCGCGCGACGCCAACGTCGGCAACGCGGTGCGGTTTGGCCCGTTGCGACCACCGCCGTGCCGTTTACTTTGGCCTGGGTATCCGACGAGCGACCAATTTGCACAGAGACCCCTTGGCAACTTCCAAATCCCGTAACCACCATCTATCCCTCCGTCCCTCGGCCCCCGCGCCGCGCAGGCAGCAGGCCCGCGCTGATCCGCTATCAGCCCTGCCACGTGGCTAAACTCCTAGTTAATGACCCCCCGCGATATAGCTTTACTCCACCGAGGCGACTCTCCCACTCTCGCTTTCTTTCTTCTGTCCTGCCTCGCCCTCGCCTCGCCTTTGTTGATCTTTTCAGCCCTCACATTCCCCTCGCCTTCCTCCCCACACCCACCGGTCACCGCCCCCGTCGTCGCCCCGGCCTCCTCGGTCCAGCGGCGAGGGGCTCCTGACCATCCTCTCCCGACGCCGCACCCGCACCCGCAACCGCATCACACCACCGCCTGCTCCCACCGTCCGTCCGTCCTCCCTCGACCTCGATCGCACCGGTACCTTCGCGCCGCGCGGGTCCGACCTCGTCCTGTCCTCCTCCATCGACTGGCATCGGCAGCGGCGGCGGCGTCTTCCCGGCCATCTTTCCAAAGGGTAAGTGCTGCCCCTCACCCCCGCGGGCACAGGGCTGGGTTCTTCTTCCTTCTTCCTGGGGGTCCACGGTCGAGTGGTGCAGGTTGGCGACGTCGATTTGGTGCCACCTGTGCCCTGTTGTGCGGCGCTGTGGGGGGTTCGCTTTGATTCCGGGGCTCGTTCATGCTATCTTGAGGGGGGATCGGTTTCAGGTACCTGTCTGGGGGCGTTCGATTTGGCTTCTGGAAAAGGTCTGCAGCCGCATGTTCGGTGCCAAGATTGCCATTTTAGGGGTAATTCGTTAGGGATTTGGGGATACCTATTTTGGACGCCGTCGAATTTTTTCCACTTCTGGAGTTGCTATAGGTTTCCGATTCCCTTTTGTTGTGTGCTTGCACGTTGGCGGTGGCTCTGGGGATTCTAGCTCTTGCAGGCTGTAGTAGCTACGGAAAGATACAGACAGTATTATCTCTATCTATCAATCAATCTATCTATCTATCACTGTACTTAGAAATTTTAGGACGTATTCAGAGAGGACACAAAAGACGCTTGTGCCCTCACTTCATTTCCTAATCTGAGGCTATTAACAACATGTCAGTACAATTTTTGAATGCTTGTATGCACTATATTATACTGCCTCCATTCCAAATTATAAGACGCTTTGGCTTTTCTAGATACATAACTTTTGCTATACACTATGTCTAGGTACATGTAAAAGCAATGCATCTATAAAAGTGAAAATGTCTTATAATTTGGAATGGAGGGAGTATATATGCGTTTCTAGTCTTTGTTG
Source organism: Saccharum hybrid cultivar R570 (assembly GCA_038087645.1). Classification (NCBI taxonomy): domain Eukaryota; kingdom Viridiplantae; phylum Streptophyta; class Magnoliopsida; order Poales; family Poaceae; genus Saccharum; species Saccharum hybrid cultivar. Next base: position 12,849,917 of record JAQSUU010000602.1, read on the forward strand.
GTGGGCTGGGTTGCTTCCTTAAATAGTAATTCTTGGATGGATGATTTTATTTATGGTTCTATCTTGATGGCAATGGAAACCTTTGTGTCTGGTAGGAATGGAATCTTCAAATCTCTGACTTTGCTCGACCTGTATCTAGTAGAGGGCTAATTTGCCCCTTGTTTCTGATCTCGGTTTCATTCCGTGGTTGCAGGTAATCCATCGCCAGGCTTTTTGAGAGCTGTGGTGGGGGGCCAGGGGAAGAGCGAAGCTACTGCAGAGGCTAACATTTCGGTTGTCGAGTGATGGCACAAGGCGCCAACTTCCCTGGCTTCATTGGCGCTGTGGGTGGCAATGACAATGGCGCGAACTTTGGCGGGAACTTCTGTGACATGGCCTTCTACCAGAAGCTAGGGGAGGGCTCCAACATGTCTGTTGATAGCATCAACAGCATGCAGACCAGCATGCATGGCGGATCCATCGCCAGCAGCGTTTGCTCTAACAGTGACTCCCGCACTGGCATGCTTGGCCATCCTGGTCTCAAAGGGCCTGTCATTGTGGGAAGCTACTCGGTCGGGCACAGCATCTTCCGCCCTGGCCGGGTGTCCCATGCCTTGAGTGAGGATGCACTGGCACATGCTCTGATGGACAACAAGTTCCCAACTGAGACACTCAAGGATTATGAGGAGTGGACTATTGATCTGGGGAACCTGCACATGGGCATGGCCTTTGCACAAGGTGCCTTTGGGAAGCTCTACAGGGGAACATACAATGGGATGGATGTTGCTATTAAGCTTTTGGAGCGACCTGAGGCTGACCCTGAGAAAGCTCAACTGTTGGAGCAGCAGTTTGTCCAAGAAGTTATGATGCTTGCAACACTGAGGCACCCAAATATTGTCAAATTCATTGGTGCATGCAGAAAGCCATTGGTTTGGTGTATTGTCACAGAGTATGCAAAGGGTGGGTCTCTTAAGAATTTCTTGAGCAAGAGGCAGAACAGATCTGTTCCGCTGAAGTTGGCAGTTAAGCAGGCATTGGATGTTGCACGTGGCATGGCCTATGTCCATGGCCTTGGCTTCATTCACAGAGATCTTAAGTCAGACAACCTCCTGATTTCTAGTGATAAGTCCATTAAGATTGCTGACTTTGGAGTGGCTAGGATTGAAGTCAAGACTGAGGGGATGACACCTGAAACTGGAACATACCGCTGGATGGCTCCGTAAGTTGATCAGACATGCTCTTTGTCCTGTTTATTTCAATCAGTTATGCTATTTCAATAAGGCAAATCTGTTTTAATCTTTTTTCGTTGATATTGCTATGGATCATAGTGTGGAACTTTGTATCAAGCAGTACCTTCATTTGATTACAAGAATAAGCAGTTTATGTGGTTGCTTACACTTTCGGTTAAATTGTTTACCTGTAACATGTTAATGACTGGTACTGTGAAAGCAAAACACTTCTACTAGTTATATTCATTGTTCCTATATTATAGTTTAATGTACTTTAGTCTGTATTGACTGGTTATTTTTGTTTTTCATATGGGTTGTTTCTCCAAAACTGAGTCATTTCTTATTGCATGGCATGCTTCGAATAGATGATTGTGCAAGAATGTGTTTTTGCATGCGAAATATACATGCTGCTGCTCTCCAGAACTACCACTTTGTTCCATATATTGCTTAATACTTACAAACAATAAAGTAGCGGTGCTATTCTAGGAATCTGTATGCTCCTTTACCTTTTGGTTGTACTATTTTAGAATAACCATTGCTATTTATGGTTGTGATTTGCATCTTTTTCTGTGTTCTCCTAAGATTATGAACTATGCATTTTTCTAGAGGTCCATAAAGTATGTTTTTTAGGAGCATTTGTAAATACTACAGATCCAACATGCTATTTCACTATTTTAGTTATATCTTCAAGTAATGTTAGCTGCTACTTGTTGGCCAAGGAAATTTGGTTTCCCTCAACTCTAGAATATGTGAGGTGGTTTAATTCAATGTTTTATACAAGTATTTTACTTATAACATATATATGATTTGGTTAGTTTATTATGATGCATAAATAAGTAATTATGTGATGCATGGTAACATCTCTTCTAGTTAAAGCCAATTTAATTACATGTCAGAAATATGTTTTCTAGCATTTTTTTCTCACTTAGAAATTTAATTTGTTTTCTTGTCTTATTAAGTGTAATTTAAATAATCATGCGATGCATGATAACATCTCGCCTAGTTAAAGGCGATTGGTGAGAAGGGAAGATTCCGATCTAGACATTAGGGGTTAGGCAAAATGCAAAGTAATTGGTGGTGTTGGGGTTGGCAACCGCACTTTATTCACCTAGCTCAGTGGTTAATTGATGCCTCCATGTTGCCAATTGAAGCCTCTTATTAGCCTAATTATGCTACCTTTGCTGAATTTATCATCCTGCGATTAGTTGCTCTAGACTTCATTGGTGGCAGAGGCAAAGGCGAAGGGGCAGTGGAGTTAAGGGTTGGCAGTACAACACCAAGAAGAGATGAGGGCAATATGGGACGAAGGAAGCTTTGGTCCCATTTGGTTCCACGAATTGGGCCCAACCTTGCGGAAGTGAAATGGGCCTAGTTCATTTCCAGTCTTTGGTTGTTAAGTTGGACCCAACTTGAAATCTATTAGAATTGTGGATAACTAAAATAGGTAGGCCATAATTTTGAGGGCCACTGTCTTAACTGTTCAACTCAGATGTGGTGCTCATCTTCAGCGGTTATGACATTTTGCCCCTTACACTTTGCTTTTTGGTGATCACTGGTGCTGCCACGACTAGTGTTTGCGCCTCCTTGTTGACACCCCTATCTCCTCCTTGGGCATCTCCATGGCTAGCGTCCTCACTATTGCTCCATGTGGAGAGATCCTGTAATAGTTGTCGTGTTCATCCATGGGATGGTGACGTCAAGCATTGTGGTGGCCAAATTGGCAGTGCTGATATCCTTTGTTGGCATCAACTTCCCCACGAAGATCCACCATGCCCTTGTATTCGTTCTCATAGTTGAGAAGTGGTAGTAGAGGTAAAGGGGTACCAGAGTCAAGCGTTGGCAATGCAACACTAGGAAGAGGTGAAGCAATATGGGACGAAAGAAGCTTTGGTCCCATTTGGTTCCATGAATTGGGCCTAACTTTGTGGAATGGAAATGGTCCAAATTCATTCGAGTGTTTGGTTGTTAAGTTGGATTGAAATTTAAATAGGTAGAGGTCACCATCTGAATTGGCCACCCTAGATGTGGTCCTGGTGCTCCTCATTGGCGCTAGCATGACAAACATTTGTGCCTCCTTATTGACACCCTCTCGCCCCGTTGGGTGTCGCCATGGTTGGCATCCTCACCGTTGCCTATGTTGAGAGATCTTGTAATAGTTGTCGTCTCCATCCATGAGATGGTGATGTCAAGCATTGTGATGGCAAGTTGATAGTGTTGAGATCCTTTACTGGCATCATCTTTCTCATGAAGATCCACCATGTCCTCATCTTTGTTCTCATAGTTGAGAAGTGGTGGTAAAAGCAAAGGCCAAGGGGTTGCAGAGTCAAGAAGAGGTGGAGCAATATCGGACGAAGGAAGCTTTGGTTGTGGTTCCATGAATTGGGCCCCCAACAATGACCATGGTCCTTGCCATGGTGACGGCGACGATGGCTGGAAAGGAGAAGCCGAACGAAAGATGGACATATCACTTGCACAGTGGACAGCTAGATGTGTAAATCAATGGCAACTTCCATTTCTTTTGCGATCAAACATGATCCAGAATTTTCATGTGATTGCTATTATGTAATTCCTTTGCAACCAAACGCAATAATTGGTATTGGGGAGCCTTATGGTGCATTTAGCACCCGGTGGGTGGGGCATGTATCTAATCACGATTAAAGACGTGGATGCATCGGACCCTGTCCCTGTAACACTAAGGGCAAATACGTCACCTCATGCCCTTGTACCTACTTGCGTTCGCATTGCCGTCGCCCTATCTGCTCGCAGCCAAAACCCTGCGCCCTTTTGTATTGACAAGGGTTGCCATTGGTGAAGCATGCGTCTACACGGAAGCTTTTGCGAGTGAGGAAAAACGATTTGCCACCAATCTTGTGTTTGCACTCGATCTTGTGCCGATGACGCTCGCTCGCATAACATTGGTGGAAGTCATTGCCTACTCTGGGAGCACAAGCTGGGCTCGTCGCCTTGTGAGATGACGACATGCGTTCTCCCATCATTTAGTGAGGTAATTGTGGTTAGTTTAACCTAAATAGAGAGCAAAACCACGATGTCGTATGTGCCCTAATAGTCCCTCGCACTGCCATAAAATAAACGAGATTTGTAAATCCGTATTTCCTAACTCCTATTCCCTCCAACCAACCATACCATTAGGGTGTATGTATTTTTTGTCTATACTCGGTTACTTTGTCAGGCTAGTGGATCTGACGAGTCACGAGTGCACCTCCAATGTTCTCTTCCCCCCTCTTGATTCCTTGCAGCTTGATTTGTAAGATGGCTATGCAAAAGAAGCAAGACGATACCGATTCCTCCTCTAATCGTTGATTTGTTAGCGATTAGACGTTAGAAAAGCATTGTGAATCAACTTAATAACTTGACCTATAGAGGGCTAGAAGCAAGCTAGATGCTTAATTGTCATCCGGTCTCAATTAGGCATTGGGTGACAATTTGGCTCAGTAGAATCTTTGCAATGACTTGAGCGTCAAAACTTCTCTCGCCCAATCTTGGAGTCACCTGTGTATAGACATTGGACCATAATTGTTGCTAGTGGCGATGCTTCACTACCATCTCCAAGTAATCTTTCTCCGAAAGCGAAGAGATGTGCTCTCCATGTTTCTACTATCGATAAATCATGGCTAGTCGTTGTCTAATCATGATTGGACATTTGGACGACTAGTCGATGCTCAGGTGATGTGGCTTGACTTTCCAACTTGAAAACAAACCAAGGTGCTTTGCCACACTCTTGAATGAGCAAAAAGTCATTATGCAATATTGACTATTCCATTCTTTCTTTGCAAGACTTCACTGCACGGTGCGATATGGCGACCATGGCCTCCACCCCATGGCATAGAAAAGCGAGGGCTAGTTTAATCTTGTGGTTGTTGTGTCTCTGGCGGTGGAAAGAATCATCGATTCTCACGATGCGTATGGCGGGATTTTCTTGATTCTCGTGGTGGGATGGCCGCATATCCGATTTTAAACGGTCCCAAACATGCCCCTCAGCTAATCCTTGATGAGTAGCAATAATATTTGCCATAGGAAGAGAGCCAACTTGGCTCCCTATGGTAGGAAAGCTCACTAGCAACCAAGGAGATGACTACAATCAACAGTCACATTTGTAACTTGCTCCTCTACTAAATTACATGTTAGCTAGAGGTGTGACCTGATGCGCAACATGATATTGTCGTTCATGCAACCAACAAGTTATCCAAATGTCTTTAGTCATATCAAATTAGTTGAAGGCCAACCTTGCAGCTATTTGTTTCGTATCTTCTATCTACTTCGTCAGTAGGAACACTATTCACTCCAATTTTGAATTGATATTCAAACGTGATTCCTAAGCTCCACTTGGCTACTTAAGTAGTGTTTGGTTAGGGTATTTGTAACGTAAATGGATAACGCCGTTAACCGATTCCATTAAACCTTATTTGTTTCGGTGCTAGCCATAATCGCTTCCCGCCGAATCAGATGCCGCCGTCTGTTACCCCTCCTACCCTGGCGTCATCAGATGATCGGTGACCCATGCCCTTGGCCAGGGTAGCTCTGCTTCCGAAGACCAAGGTAGTGAGGTCGTGCTGCGCTATCTGCCCTGTTCATGTTCAAAAGGCCTATGCATCATCTCGTTAGCATTTGATGATCTTGGCAAAGATGGACTACTGGTAACAAATACATTACATGTTTAAACTGAACAAATCTCGTTTTGACTCGTACTCTTCACATTGCCTCTGATATGATATCATTACCGTTAGTGTTTGCAGAGATGGAACCAAACACTATCTTAGTAAATATCCAAGCCAATTGTACCTCCCATGGCAATTAAATGGCACCCTTGGTAGATGAGCATTTGTTGTCAGTTCATCATTTAGTCCCTTGGCTAGCTAGATACATCACCTATGCCCATTGTGCTTATCATTCTAAAAATGGCTGACTGTTTTTTTTTTTTCCTTTTGTTGGAAAAACTGTGACTAGTTATTTATGCAGCTAGCCATTTATATAGTTCTATGGTTTGAGTTTGTTGTGGCCCCTACTTCGTAATATCTAGGCACTCACTCAAGCTATTTAGGGTTAAGCAACTCAACTAATGATCTTGTTTCTCTAAGATGGCCTATTGGGATAACATTGTTCTTGTCACTAAGCATTGTCCTCAAGCTTGTTTTCCTCTACCTTTTTTGTGATATGAATCAATGGCGAAAAAAAAACTTTCCTAGCTTACCGAACAAACATATCGTGTCCACTATCCTAAATTGGCAAGTTTGGTCTTGACCAGTCAGGTAAAAGTTGCATAGGATCCAAATGTCCATGTTGAAGATGGGAGGTCGGTGAGACCTGAGAGTGGTTGCTTTTTGCCTACAAACAACCTGGGTAACATGGCCTAAATCCGACCCTTGTCTCTTCCATGTGTTAGTGGAAAGCCTACTAATGGATTTGGCTCTTGGAGATATGCAAATGATGGTGAGTTGCCAAAAATCGTTATAGAAATTTCAGTATGGATTGAATAGTATGACATCACTTCAACCAAATAAGTAATATAGCATTATTGGATGGTGTGAAATGACCAGAGCCCACACTATATTAAGTATATTTTGAGTAAGAGCATAAGATTCTGACATGTTCAAATGTTCTCATTTGCCAGTTGGTTTGTTGTATATCTGCATGCATGCATACTGTAAATGTTACCCACTAAAGATTCACATATTGTGTCCCTAGTTGTATGTTCAAATTCATTAGGTGGCTGATTTTGGTGATGCTGATGCTCTTGAGTCAATAATGCTAAGAATCTTCACATTATTATATTCCTTTTTTTCATGTTTTTTTCCCTTTCATATAAACTCCTTTTCCTCTTTATTACTACTTTCTTGTTTATTGATAGCATTTTTAAAGTGTTTTATAAGGTATTGGGGGAAAAGAAAAATCTTGTGTTCAGCTTGCTTGATTCATATTAGATTTTGCTGAGTGGTAATTTAGTGAGCCACATGATCACTGGTGAACAACCTTATTTTATTTTTCATAGGCAAGTGAGCTTGGTTGTTTTTTAGTTCCTTGGTTTGTAATATATATTTAATGTTTGTAGGTGGTATTTACTATTCCGTTCTGGATGTTTTTCTGCTATGTTAACTATGCCCCTCCCCTCCCCTCCCCTCCCCTCCCAAATGTCTTTGTACAGTGAGCTACTGCTTACAATTATCAAGTTCTGTTTTGTTTGTTTCCAATGTAATAACTGCTATTTTTCCACTTGCAGTGAGATGATCCAGCATAGGCCATACAACCAGAAAGTTGACGTCTACAGTTTTGCCATTGTCCTCTGGGAGTTGGTAACTGGGAATCTCCCTTTTGCAAACATGACTGCAGTGCAAGCTGCATTTGCTGTGGTGAATAAGGGTGTGCGACCAGCCATACCCCACGACTGCCTCCCCGCCCTTGGGGAGATCATGACCAGGTGCTGGGATGCAGACCCTGAAGTCCGTCCCCCATTCACTGAGATTGTGAGGATGCTGGAACAGGTGGAGATGGAGGTTCTGACCACTGTCCGTAAGGCTCGGTTCCGCTGTTGCGTCGCCCAACCGATGACGCTGGACTAAGTCATCCACAATCCAGGAAAAGAACCTGGAGTGAGGTTTAATCCTATGTATTTATAATATTAATAGACTTGTGCTTCAGAAGCAGAAAGCTGACTCCTCACAGTCTGCCTTCTGTCTTTGACATGTTATCGTAGAGTACACCTAGTTGTCGTCACCAGAGTGGTTGTAATAGAGGTAGCTTTATGCTCGACTAAATACCCTTCCGTTGTAACGAGTGCATGTTCTTGCCGCTCGCTGTTTGTGTGTTTATCATCATGCGGCAACATGTGGAAGCTTTGATGCTTCATGGTATATATAACATGTGTTATTAAGTAACTAGCATGGATTTGTACCTGCCTGTACTCTGTCGAAATTTGGTGCTAACAGAATCATTCATCTTCGCCTTGGTCAGCATCAGTTTCCCTCTCGGGAGGTGAGCAAATCCGTAACAGGTCATGATTACTATTTCTTTTCTTTTCTTTTCTTGCATCTGTCATTATTACTATTGAATGTTGCTTTAAGGTTTGATCTATTTTGCAAAGCCACTGCATGTGTAACAGTTGCAAATGCTTTTAGGTTTGCTGCTGCAGCGGCTTTACCTGAAGGTGAGTTCTCCATTTTATTCAGAATGTGCAAGAGCTTGGGATTTGGATGTTCATGCATGAGTTGTGCTTTGAAGCAATGTGATCAAGGGAACTGCAGACTGTACATGTTGAGTCACAAGACGAAGATACACTAAAGAAAGGATCTCTGAAATTACATAAGGATGCGGACAGTGGAAGACTCTGACAGTATCACATTCAACTGCAGAAAATGCAACTTTACCGCAGCATAATTCTGCAGCTTCTTATGCCTAAACCCACTAAAATTGAACAATCATTCATGGTGCGACAAGAGGAACATGGAAGACGGAAGCAAAATAAAACAGGAACGAAGAGAACTGGGAACAATAATTTTGGAACTATGATATTGAAATTATATATAACCTAAATGGGGATAAAACAAAGCCTATGATGTTGTACAACTGACGCGGGCACGACCATATTTAACACAATCAACCTGCACTTTCCCCTTTTCCGACCTTCACATTGCAGCATGCTATTCATCTGCTGCTCCAAATTAGCAGATAGAAGGGAAACAAATCAACTGCTTTCCTCCACGGGGCCTGTGCTCAGGTTTGCACTTCCTTCAACCTTGGCTGTGGCAGTGGATCCGTTTTCAGCTGAGGTACCATCAGCTTTCGGGGTTGTCCCACTGTTCTCAGTATCCTTCAACTGGACGGCCTTAGCAAATGCATCTGATATATCGGCCACAGGACCTTGCGCCTTGGTATCCACCAGCTTCTGAGGATCGGTGCTGGCAGGCTGCTGTTGACGTCTGTTCTCCTGCAAGGCTTTCTCCCGCTGCTCATAGAAGTCGAAATCTTCCAGGATTGTTGTCTCAGCCTCATGGCTCTTGAAGATTGTAAGCATCTGGAGGCCCTGTTCCAGCTTCACCTGTATGTTAAGAGTTGGTGAATTTATTCAGAAATGCCATTGATACTAGCAGCTTAAACATTCAGCAAAAAAAATGTAAATTTTACCTCCTGGGTGTCCCTGCTATTTGTGACAGGTTTATTGTCATTGTTCTCAAGAATGATGTGCCGCAGAAGGTTGTTCGGCACATCCTTAATTATGTGCCACTTCACAGGGAACTGGCCACTCCACTTATCCTGCTGCCAGTAATCAACACTTCTGTCGAAATCGACAGGTCCAATCATCTCAGCCACACCACAGAATTGGCCACTTCCATTAACCTATAAAAGGTACAATTATGCATAAAAGAAATTACCAAAATTGGAAACACCTTAGCACATGCTAATAAAGGATCAAACACCCACTATGTACTGCTACTCTTATTTTTTTCCATGAAGGGAAAAGCAAAAAGCAAAAACCAAAGGAGATGAGCTGTTCTTACCGAGAAAAACAAGAAAATAGGGCAATGCTCTTCTTTCTCTTTGGCCACACGGTAAGCAGAATCCAGCTTCCTGTTCCCGCTGGCTGTGCTGGCCCAAACATTATACTTAATGCTCCTATGTACATGGTCCTCGGTGTAGGACTTTATTACAAAGAATTTGGCATCCTTGTACTCAGTGATAAAATCAGAGCGATTGTACAGTTCACTATCAATCAGAGGAACGGTTTTCTCATTTTTCTCATCTCCTGAGGAGTTCTCTGTGTCTTGTATCTTCGGTTTTGTAGCACGTGGCCCACGGTTTTGCTCATTCATAAACTCCAGAGAGCCATTGTGACTACCAAATGGCATGCTCCCCCTTTGTTGATTGCCACTCAAGTCGAAAGTACCAAATCTGCGGCCAGCAGAACTCCAACTTGGAGTAGTGCCACCAAATTTGCTACCTTGCTGGCGTCCCTTGTAGTATCCAGGACCATACATCGATCCATGATGCTGCAACAACATACATCATCAGCATTGGACAATAAGTGGTTCGTTAACATAAACAAGTCAATTTGACTTCCACAAATAACTACTGCATGGTAAACCAAATACTGCCCCAAATATTAAACCCCTCCTGAATCCCCATAACAAGCAATCAAATGTAGTAAACCCATGTATGCTCAGAACCCAATTGCATGACAGCATACCATGCCAGAAGCCAGTGGTAGATTCCCTTGACCAAACAACCCAGGAGCATTATTTGGTTGTGTCGGTGCTGCAAAAGGTCAAAACATAGTTAGGCATGGCTCCAAGCAATACTCCGTATATTATAACACATGTTTTTTGCAGTCATAGAAAATTTGCCTGCAGCAAAACAAGAAACTTTAGAGGAGAAATGTTACCTCTGTCGAATGAGCTGAATGGATGATGATACCCTGGTGTGGGTGAATATAGAAGGCCATCAGGAAGGAAGTACTCTTGCTGCAGCATAGGGTCTCCTTGGGATATTCCAGTCGCAGAGCTTGAATATCCCATGCTAGGAGAAGCTGGTGGTTGATAGTAAGGATTCGAGAAGGGATAGTGCACAGGGAAGTATTGTTGGCCATCTCCAACGGTGGAAACAGGAGAATATGCTCCATACATCATTTGGGGGTTGCTTGCATATCCAGGAGATAGCATGAGGGACTGGTTGTCATTGTAGATTCCCTTCAAGAAAAAATATTTAGAAAAAAAATTGTCAAGAGAACACAAAGAAGCTCAGCAATTCCAGCTACTTACGGGAGATACGGAATGGAGCCCCTCCATATTCACATAATGGGGATATTCCTCCCATTGTCCTGAAGGGTTCATGTATCCTACAGTAAAGGGAAGGAAAAGAACATCAAATTTAAAACAGCACTCCGTGAAAAGTTAAAGTTTCTGCCTTGATAAAGAGCCTAAGTCTGGAATTGAATAATACACTCGGTGCCCTCATCAGGACAAGGTTGAAGCTTCCACAATGAATTCAAATAGAGGTGAACAAAGGAGATTACTGAAAAACTATTATCAATTACTGAAAAACTATTATCAATTGTACAACCAGCGAAAAGACAAATTTAGCTAGAAACAACAGAAACATGATTGTTTACAAGCTACGGATATATTTTTGTCCTGTGCTTTATGCAACAGAATTCAGAACGTGTGCAAACATTAATTAAAAGGCAATGAATGTACCCTAACCTCCAGGATAGAGTGGTTGTGGCTGCGGTGCATACACATTTTGCTGGTAGAGAAAAGGTTGTTCTCCAGCTTTTCCGACGGAGCTAGCCTTCTCTGGTGGGCCTTTTGGCGATTTCAAGGAGCTAGCGCCACGTGCATTGCCTGCAGACACATTCTCTGTACCAGAAAGAATCTGTCGCAATAGCAACATATTCATGAGCAACATTTCAAAGCATAGATGAGAAGGAAATAAACTCTAAACGGAAGCAAAATTACTTGGTCCTTGGCATTTGCACTCTTGGAGGGGTTATTTTCAAGTACAGGTTCCGACTGCAGCGGAATCACGCTATCTACAAAACAGAAACAAAGAAAGATAAGTTGGCTGCAGGAATCGTGGGAAGCTACCTTGTTGTTATGGTGCAAAACAGCCAAAAACTTAAAGACAAGCATGACACTTGTAAAACAGAAACAAGATCTGGCAAGCTGTACAACTCCCCAATCACAAGCATTCGGAAGCTACTACACGCATATGCGCAGGACAGTCGCGGGCGGTGCCATGATCAGGCCATCAGCAGCAGCAAGCCATGTCCCACTGTACAGTAGCTTACTTGAATACCTAGTATGTACCGAAGCTAGAGCTTGCCATTGGGTACCGACGATCGTATGCTGCTCGTACTGGCAGCAACTTTGCCGTACACGGCTAGCAATCCCCCGAACCGTCCTCCTGTAGGCGGACATGCCCCAGCAAAAGGGGGAAAAAAGGCAGAAAAGACGCTATTGCCCTCGCGAGGACGTGAGGCAACGTAACCAGCACAAATCCCAGCCGCCCCCTGCTCCGCGCATCTTCTCCCACGGTTGGGTGCGAGCACGCACGCAACCCCGACGGCAAAATCGCAGCTAGGGGGGCTTCCGCGGAGCAAAGGAACCGCAGGGCCGGAACCAATCTTGACCTAGGAGCCCCAAACAGAGCCCCCACCGCGCCCGACCCCGGCAGCAGGGCGGGCCGGCGCCGAGATCAGGCGCAGCCCCCCGGCCCGGCGCGAATTCCCGCCGAATCCAGCGCGCAGAGCCCTTCGAGCAAGAGAATTCGAGCAGCGACGCAGCGCAATCACGGCCCAGCGGCGAGGGGAATCAAAAAGTCAAACCCCAATCCAGCAATAACAAGGGGCGGCGAGGTCTTCTCACCTGCGGGGCCCTGGGCCTGGTGCGGCGCGGCGGCCATGGCGGCGGAGATCCGGGCGCGGCGGTAGGTGGCGGGGGCGGGCTCGCGCGTCGGGATTGGAGTCCTGCTCCTCCCGGCGAGGGTTTAAGCATCAAATTCGGGGGAAGCGAGGGGGGAGGGGAGCAAAAAAAAAAAAAAAAGTTTTTCCCCCCTTTTTATTGGACGCGACGAGAGGAGAGGAGAGGTGGGAGGGGGAAAGAAAGAAAAGAAACCACGAGCGCCTCTGCCAACCAATGATTTTATACAGCAGCAGCGGCAGGCCCGGCCCACGCGGGTTCGGTCTTAACGGGTTTGATCGGGCGGGTTGGGGGGACCCGGAGGTCTTGGTGAGGTAGTATGTAGTAGTGCTCAGATCTGATCCGGACTCGTGACGGATCCGGCTGCCACGGACTTAACTAGCCCGATCAGGATCGGCACGTGCGTTTTTTTTGGGCTTGAGGTGCACGCACGCCACGGCGCTTTGCTTGTAGGGAGTTGCCCTCAGTGTGTTTTTCTTTTTATTAACTTTCGTACTACGTCCGCCCTGTAATATAAGTGTATTTTACCATTCAAAGTTTGTCCTCAAATATAATATATTCTGAGGACAAAAACTAATTTTGTATTAAATATTTTTTAATTATCAACCAATCACCATTAATCATATTGATGATAGCGCCTGGTTAGCAAATAAAATGAGGGTACATGCGTTTTTACGTTCTCTCTTAATTTGTCTTAAAATTTCTAAAATGTACTATATTATAGGACAGAGGGAGTATAATAATAGAAATAACTAGCGCCTAGACGTCTGGTCCTACGCCCTCGTTCGGAGCAGCTCCACTACACCCTATCCCGTCCCCTGTGTAACAGAGCGCCCATCATGCTCGTGTAACAGAACAATTGCAATATACGTCTGAAACAGATAAAATATTTGGAATATACATTTGCAACATAGTCATTGCAAACATATGCAACATTTAGATAAAACACTTACAATATACGTCTGAAACAAATGAAATATCTAGAACATGTTGTTGCAACATATGTGTGAAACATATGTAAACATCTAGATGATAATGCTTGCAACATACGTTTGGAACAGATGAAACATTTTGAACACATACTTGTAACATATCTCTGAAACAATCGTAACATGTGCAAAATTCTCCATCTACTTTTGCAACATACCTTTGAAACGACTGAAACACCCGGAACGTGCATTGCAACATAGGGGAGGGGGAGGCCTGGGCCGATCGATTCCGGCTGTCAAGGTGGGAGCCGGCGGCGAGCGGCGGCGCGCAAGCACCACTAGCATTCGGTCGCCCCTCGTGGGTGCCCTTGGCTCGGTCGAGGACGGCACGAGGCGCCCCAATATGTGCGCCCAGCGCCCATCGGTAGAGGCGGCTGCGACGAGGCATCCCGGCGTCGTTGGGGGGTTGGGAAGAGGTCGGGGAGGCGCTCTGCTGTCAGCGGACGTGAGATAGAGAGTGAGAGATGGAGACACTACTACATGTTTGATTTTGGGTGGCGTCACTCTTTTCTTAACGGAGGCGGGCTCCTTTTTTGCCCACCACCATTATTCCAAGGCAGGCCAGCCTCCCGAGCGCCTGCTTCGATTAATTCTTAATGGAGACGGGCGCGTTAACATGACCGCCTCGGTTAATCCGGAGAGCAGAGGCAGCGCACGTGCGCAGGATGGGAGCGTGGCGCGACGCGCGGGTCGAATCCGCGCAGGCCGGGCGTGCGATGAGCGGGGCGAGCGACGGGAGGCAACAATGTCGTGGGCAAGGCCTACGTCACAGGCAGGAGTGAGCAACGCGCGTGGAAGCGACGAGACGGAGTGTGGTGCACGGTGGCGCCGGACTGACGGCCGTTCAGGTGGAAGCATTATCTATAATAATCACATTAGACATTGCTAGTAGATAAGACAGATCGCGACAGTCTAATTCATTACAAGCATCCGGACTTTCTCATGAACACATGAGAGCCTTGGGCCAATACATTTTTTTTTGACAACAAGGGCCAATACATTAGCATCATATTTAGCTAAGTAAGTCGGCTACTTTATTAAAAGTCCTATTACAGACTGGGACAGTACACGAAGAGACCTCAGATTGCATGGAGTCTCTAATCTGAAACACTAAGCCGCCAATAGGACTCCGATAATTTTCCAGTTGTTTTTCAGGGCACTTGCAAGCACTAATGCACCCCACCCTGTTCGTTTGGACTTATCAGCAGAATCAGCAGTCATCCAACAGTGTTTTTCTCTCACAACAAACCAGCGAACAGTGCTTTCAGCACAATAAACCAGCGAAACGAACAGAGTGGCCCGTCTCTAGAATGACGTGTCGCAAAACTGAGCTGTACAACCTCTTGCATACTTCTAACAACTGCAATCGCCTCACCTTGTATATCAGACGTCACATGACAAATATTGCCATCACCACTCACCAGCCCTCGACACTTCACCTTTTGTGTTCTGCACAACAAAGTCCCGGTCACCGGTTCTTATTTTTGGACTAAAAGCACCGTCAATATTGATTTTGTAATACTCCTCATATTGATTTTGTAATACTCCTCTGGTGGTGGTCTCCAACTATGCTTAGCAATGCTTTGAACCTCCTTCCTATTATTCTATAGCTTTTGGATTTCATTTGCACATTGTATTCTTCCTCGTCATTTACTTTATTCCTTGTTGACCACCATCTCCAAAGGAGCACAATAACCTTCAATAGTTTGGTCTTTTCAAGTTTTCATATTTTAGCAACTGCCTCCTTTCTCGATTAGCAGGATGCTAGTTCAGATCTTATATCTTTCATGTCTAGTAATTGCCAACACTTCTTAACATTCTTGCATTTGAAGAAAATATGTCCATAGTCCTCGTCAAATCTTAGAGATACTGCACATCGTGTTTGCCATGCCACCTCGCCTTGTCACGTTTTTTTCTTATCGATTTTGTTTTGGTCTTGAAGCTATCATATTTTGCGCCAATCAATTCAGCCTTATTTTCACCAGCACTCCCAGAAGTAGACGCATCTCGTCCTGCCATTGCATCCCTCTTTGTCACTGCAAGTTTGTAAGTAGAATTCACCGAGATCACTCAAAAATCTTGCACAAATGCGATCTCAAGGTTTGCAAGTGAGTTGGAGGTGTTGCACAAGCTCTATGTATGGTCAAGTATCAGCCAAGGTCCAAGGGTGCCAAGAGAGGTAAAATGGCTGACCACCCAACCAACTAGTTGTTGCCCTCTCCACTTAGCCTTCATGAGGGCACCTGATACCTCCGATGGGCACTGGAGTTCACCCACCGGACTAATCCAATGGCTAGTTCCCACAGTCGAATAAACTAGCCGTAGGCATTGCTCACCCTGCGGTGCTTGCTCTGGTGAAGCACCAGACGACTCCGGTGAACATAATGCCCCGAGCTGCACAAAACAACCTCTCTGGTAGAATGTACTCGTGCACACACTGGCACAGCACCGGACATCTCCGATGAACGGTTTTGAAAACCCTGCACCTAGATTGAGCTAGCACCAGATGTCACGCGGTGCATGCACTCTGGTGCACACCGGAATACATGGTTCCCGTGCTAGAGAATGCACCCAAGTCAGTGCTCGCACCATGGATCCCGCCTTGAGAAGACAGCCCTGTACCGGCTTCGTTCAGTGACTTGGCCTAGGAGCATGAGCCGTCTCCATCACCTCGCGATATGCCGACGTCACCCATGTCACGGACACGGCTCTAGACTCGTCGTGCGTGCCCTTATGTAGGTAGTAGCGCAACAATGACTAAACGAAGGAGAGAGAATACCCGTGGTTGGCAGCTCCCCTCCCGACCCCGACCCTGCCCGCCCCCGCGCCGCCGCCGGCGGCGGCGCTGGCGGCCGCCGCCCCCACCTCCCCCGCCTCCCTCCACCTCCCCCGCATCCCCCTCCCCCTTCCCCTCCCCAACCCAGCCCCCTCCCCGCCGCCGCCGGCGGCGACGCCGGCCGCCAATCCGGTGTCGGCGCCCACCACTGCCCCTGCCTTGACCAGATCTGCCACGCCCCCACCTGGATCCGTCGGCTCCTCTCCTCCCCGTGGGCACGCGCGCGCTGCGGCGGCGCCGCCCGCGTTGGCCACCGTGGTGACGCCGGCTCCCCATCCGCCGGCCTTCTCCTCCTCCCACCCTCCCCTCTGCGTCTGGGGGCGCACGCGCGCATGACGTGGCCGCCGATGCCACCAAGCTCCTGCCCCTCGTCGGGGACGGGCCTCATCGGCGGTGGCGTCACCGCAGCGGCCCAGCCCGGGGAGGCGCCACCCACCTCCATCTCCCCTCCCCTCGCCGGGGACGGGGCCAATGCCGCTGGGGGTTCCGCGATGCCTGCTGCCGCGGGCTCATCGATGGCAGTGGACCCGGCACTACTAACTTCTGACCTTTATACCACGCTTTTTTGTCACAACGGTAAGGTTTCGTTGCAACAAGGGTTGTTATCACAACGATTTTCACTTTTGGTTGCGATAGATTGGTTTTTTGCCATGAAGATTGTTTTGTGGCCATTAGTGTGGAGATCGTTGCAAAAAGTAAGTGTTATCGCAACAAATTATTGAACGGTTGCAATAAGTGATTAAAGTTGCCACGATTTGATTTGTGTTGCGGGCAAGTTTATTTTCGTTGCAATACTAAGGTGATATTGCAACTCTTTATTTCATGGTTGCAATAGCTCATCTGTATCGCCACGAATATGTTCCGTTGTACTCCCTCCATCCCAAATTATAAGACGTTTGACTTTTTTAACACCAAGTTTGACTACTCGTCTTATTCAAAAATTTGTGCAAAATATTAATTCTTTTATCGTGGCTTGGTATATTAATAAAAGTTCCTCAAGAATGACTTAAATTTGACTATGTTTACACAAATTTTTTGAATAAGACGAATGGTCAAACTTGGGATCAAAAAAGTCAAACGTCTTATAATTTGGGATGGAGGGAGTATAATAGTCGTTTGCGTTGCAAAAAATTGGTACATATAGCAATGAAAAAAATAATTCGTTGCGATCACTAAGGTTGCAACGATTATGGTTTTGTTGTATGTAGCAGTTTCGTTCATTGCAAAAAAGGTTATAATATAACAACAAAAAATTACATCGTTGCAATACCTAAGCCTTTCCACTTTAATGGTTACATAATTTTTCTTTAAAAAAAATGACAACATGGGTTTCGAACCTGAGACCTCTTGGTGTTGAAAGTCAGCTCCTACCACTAGGCTACGTCTATGTTTGTAATAGCGAAAGTACCCTATATTAATTAATGTTGACCAGTTATATTGGAAAAGGATCTAATCTAATTTTACAGATCACGTGTAGAGGTCGTGGCCTGTAGTTCCTATCGCGGCCAGCGGCCTTTCTTCTTCCTCCACGCCCTGTCTCCTTGCGAAGAACGTTGTGGAGGCGCCCCCCTCCGATCCCTACAGCGAGCAGCAGCAGCTAGTGCGGTAACGGCCTCCCTGAAGCCTTTGTCGTCGCGGCGCCCCTTCCCTAGAGCCGTAGTCATCACGGGCGCCCTTGAATTCCCCTACAGCGACTACGGCATATTGGTGCCCTAGTTCCTTCCGGATCTTCGACGAGATAAGGAGAGCGAGCACCGGCCAGTCCTTCAATTCCTCGGCGTGCGAGAGGGACGGAGCGTTCAACCAGTTTCACCTCGCACCCTTCATCATCCACAAGAGAGACGATCAGCGGCCGGCCAGCGATCATCGACGTGAAAAAGAGAATCACGTATGCTTGCATTATTGCTCAGTTTTTTCTCTACATATTACTGTTAAGTTTGGTAAGCAGGAAGGGAAGTTCTGAGCTCCTTTGAATTGATTACTTCCCCACAAATGTCGCAAAGGCAGCTAGAGCAGTACTCTATTTATGCTGAGGTGTAGCTGTTATGTTTTTGGCTTGGTCTAGCAGTGTTGATTACTTATTGTGACTTAATGTGTAATACTCCAATCTGAGTTTCGGTTCATCACATTTATTTTAAGGAGATAATCATTTGTTTCCATTAACTACTGTTCTGAGCATGGATGGAGAAAACAGCAAAACATGCTTGGTAACTGTTGTCACAATGGACAGAGCTAAGCTTCTGAATATTGCTCTAGATATAGTAGTATATAATGTTTGATAAAAATGACCTTTGGATGCATTAAGGTTTATTAAATTATAGTTAAAGTGGGCCCTTTTTTAAGCTTCGCTCTGAAAATTTACAGATTTTTAATTTTCTTTATCTCTAATAAATAAAGTTTATAATAATGTCATGATCTCTTCAATTTAATGTGCTGCAGGAAATCATTGTGATATTTCGAAGGTATAATTAATGGCACATGATGATGATCGGAGTTGGATGCTGCTGCCTCGGTCATCAGTTGAGTGGCAAGCAGGTCTGGACAAATTTATTGATACTATTTTCGAAGGCACCTATGCATCAGAAACTGCACCATGTCCATGTTCAAGGTGTCGTGGAGTCGTGTACAAAAGAAAATCCGAGGTTGAAATGGACTTGCTAACTAAAGGGTTTGATGAGAACTTTGTCAAAGAGAAACGTAACGCTGCCATATTTTTGAATGATGATAGTGATCTAACTGTAGGCCCACCAGATGACGCATCATCTACCAACAATCTGTTGTCCGCATTAATTAGGGGTGCGACCAGTGGCAATACCAATGAAGAGCCTTGTGAGAGTGCAAAGAAATTCTTTGATTTGTTGAAAGATGCGCAGCAAGAGTTGTGGCCAGGCTCACAGCTTACCAAGGTATCATTCTTGGTCAAGCTATTTCAGCTTAAGTGCATGGGTGGATGGAGTAAGGAGAACGCAGAGCAAACACTTAGCCTATGGAGAGATACGTTGCCCCAAGGACATTGTATCCCAGGCACTATCAAGAAAGCACAAAAGATTATCCGCGACCTTGGCCTCACGTACATTAAGATCGATGCTTGTGTGAATGACTGCGTGTTATTTCGTGGGCTATTGGCTGATATGGACACATGTCCAACATGTGGTGAGAGTAGGTGGAAGAAAGACGACACAAATTCTGATGAGATTGGCGAGTCTAGCGAAAGTGGTGGAGCAAAGAAACGCACTCCTTGCAAAGTTCTAAGGTATTTTCCACTTACTTCTCGATTGCAAAGATTATATATGTCAAAGGAAACATCATCATTGATGAGGTGGCACAAGGAAGAATTGGTTAGTGATGGGAAAATGCGGCATCCAGCAGACTCATTGGCGTGGAAGCACGTGAATGACAGGTATAAGTGGTTTGATTCTGATCCACGTAATGTTAGACTGGGACTTGCATCTGATGGCTTCAATCCATTTGGGATGTTGAATGTTAATTACACTTGTTGGCCCGTGATACTGATTCCTTATAACTTGCCTCCTTGGCTGTGTTTGAAACAACCTTATTGGATGATGTCGATGTTGATACCTGGGCCTAAATCTCCTGGAGTGAACATTGATGTATATTTGCAACCTCTGATCGATGAGCTACATGATCTATGGGATAATGGAGTTTTAACATGGGATGAGAAGGAGAAGAAGAATTTTACTCTACATGCAATTCTGTTGTGGACAATTAATGATTTCCCCGCATATGCGATGTTATCTGGTTGGAGCACAAAAGGTAAGTTTGCTTGTCCTTATTGTCACAAGCATACTGATTACTTGTGGTTAAAACATGGCTCAAAGCATTGCTACTTGGGACATCGCCGATTTCTGCCCATGAACCATAAGTGGCGAAGGAATAAGACGAGCTTCAATCACAAGGCTGAAACTAGGGAAGCTCCAGTGCCGCTCAGTGGTGAGCAGGTGCTGCGGGACTATGAAAGTTTCCAGCAAGTGACTTTTGGAAAGGAGACAAGGAAAAGGAAGCAACGTGATGAAGAAAATAGGTGGCATAACTGGAGGAAGAAGAGTATTTTCTTTCAGCTTCCTTACTGGAAATCATTACTAGTACGACATAATTTGGATGTCATGCATATCGAGAAGAACATATGTGAGAGCTTGCTGGGGACTTTGTTGGAGTTACAAGGTAAATGCAAGGACAGTGAGAAGGCTCGACTTGATATGCAACATTTGGGTATAAGGCCAGATCAACATCCAGTGCTCAAAAAGGGTAAGTACACCTTGCCACCAGCGCTGTACTCTCTAGGTAAGGATGACAAGGAAATTTTGTGCAAATTTTTACATGGCGTCAAGTTCCCTGATGGTTATGCCGCAAATATTCGGAGATGTGTGGATGTCAATGGTTGCAAGCTTTCTGGACTTAAAACTCATGACCTACACGTAATCTTGCAAAAACTTTTTCCTTTAGTGATGCGCAACATATTGCCTGAAGATGTGGTGACCCCATTGATGGAGCTAAGTAGGTTCTTTAACTCACTGTGTTCAAAGGAGTTGGAGTTTTCAGAGATTGAAAAATTGAGCACTTCGATTAGGGAGACCCTTTGTCGGCTGGAGATGATTTTTCCACCGGCTTTTTTTGATATTATGATGCACTTACTGGTTCATCTTGCTGACGAAGCTAGACTTGGAGGCCCGGTTTGTTATAGATGGATGTATCCAGTTGAGAGGTACCTTCGTACTCTTAAAGGCTATGTGAAGAACAAAGCGCGCCCTGAAGGTTCAATTGCATAGGGGTATATATCTGAGGAGTGCCTCACATTTTGCTCTCGTTTTTTTGAAAATATTAGTACCAAGCTTAATCGTCCAGAGCGTCATCAAAGCGCCGCTGCTAGTGAACCACCATCTGGGCTAAGTATATTTGGGAGCCTTGACTACAGTAGAAAAGGAAGTACTCTCGAGAAAGTTTCTGATATTGAAATGCATAGGATGAGGCATTACATATTAACCAACTGTGACGAGGTCACTCCATGGATAAAGTAAGCTTTATTTTAAATTGTTTTTTATTTTGGTCATGAA
Organism: Saccharum hybrid cultivar R570; assembly: GCA_038087645.1. Taxonomy (NCBI): domain Eukaryota; kingdom Viridiplantae; phylum Streptophyta; class Magnoliopsida; order Poales; family Poaceae; genus Saccharum; species Saccharum hybrid cultivar. Next base: position 12,871,448 of record JAQSUU010000602.1, read on the forward strand.
TGTTTAAAATATATATGTAACTAATGAACATATTTTCAACTGTTGTGGATAGTGAGCATATGGATGAGCTGAAGAAAATTAGCTCAAGGCATGTTGATAAAAGACACAAGGAGGAGTTTGTATCATGGTTTGAGCGTAAAGTGAGTCGTCCCTAAAATATTTATCCATATTTTATTTCTATAGTTTCCGCATGCTTCTTGTAATTTTATTAGTCCGTAACAATAGCTAGCCACTTTGTCGGTTTATTAGTCCCTAATATATTTTTAAAATGATTAAATGCAGATCAGCACATTGCGTGCACAAAGGGAAATAGATGACATGATTTATTATCTATCTCGCGGTCCAGACCCTCGGGCTCGTGTGTTCAACAGGTGTTTCATAAATGGCTTCCTTTTTCGGGTCTCTTCCATAGAGAACTGCTTAACTACTCAAAATAGTGGTGTATTCGTGAAGGGCGATGCAAATACAGGACACATGGGCTGGTATGGCGTGCTGAAGAAAATCATTTGTCTTGATTTTCATGGTGACAAGGAAGTCATGTTGTTCCAGTGTGTATGGTTTGATGTCCCTGCAGCAAGTAGTAGCAGATCGAGAGGGTACACTAAGGATAAATATGGGGTCATCGATATTGATATCACTCGATTTAGGTATTCAGATGAACCTTACATCCTAAGCACACAAGCCGAGCAAGTCTTTTATGCGAGAAACATACAGAAACCAGATTGGTGCACTGTCCTTAGAGTGCAGCCTAGAAATCTCTTTGCCATGCCTGAAGCCGAAGGCACTGACAATATGGGTGAGCTCGATCTGGACTCAGTTGTTATTGGAGTGGAAGATATGAATGTTCAACAACAAAATGAAGATGTCACAGCTTGGAATAGGTTTGGCCTTGATGGGGCTACTGTTGATGCTTCTGTTATTGAGCATGCTATTGCTACAGCCATGCCTGAACCTGAGCACGATGACCTGTTTGATGAAGACGAAGACCCATATGACACTTACATTAATGACGGAGTCCTCCCTCCATTTAGTACTCTGGGAGAAGATTCTGATGATGATTTTTTTGTCTAAATTTTTGTCAAGTAAGAAGTGAGGCAATTGTGAACTTGTGCACATTTATTTAACATTTTTGAAGACATGTTTCCTGGATACAATCAACTGTTGATATATAACACTTATGCAGACAATCGTATTAGTTTATTACTTTTAATCGACACTAGAATTAGGAAACTAAACACAAGTTATGCACACACCAGACATTAACTGCATATAGTGGTTATCACAATCATGTCACTTGCCAAATAGTACATCAGGTCTTCCAAACTATAATAAACTAATACGACATCAGCATCAGCATGCACTACTTCATTTATTTATACTACAGTGATTTAATCGGCTTTTAAGATCAGTGTATAACAAAGTCTTACAGACTGGTGAGACCAGTTTAAAACTGACGCACACACTAACACTCCTACCATGAAGAGATAGAAAGAAACCCAGCTACAAAACTTGCAGATCAAAAGCAAAACAACAAAGCTCTCAAGATACATAGACGACTACTACGGAATAACAATATCAGTGTATGGCTCCGTGCAGCACGCCTTCAGCTCCATCCAATCAGACAAAGATTGAGCCATCCCCCTCATCTTGCCTATGTCGGTCTCCTTGAGCAACTCGGACCACATCTGCACGAAATTAGCAATCATATGAAGAATCACCGCATCAGGGCTGTTAGGCAATAACTTATAGTGGAATCTTGCACTTCCAGACAGTGTCATGTAAAACGATCATTCCTACACCTATCTAAGACCCATCTAAGACCCCACCCTGGGTAAGACGATCATATAAAAGGTTTTGTTCACAAGTTCCTGGACTCATCTAAGACCCACTTTACCACATCATTCCTACACCTATCTATCTGTACAGCCTGCAGAGCTTCCTGTAGATCACACCATTCATCTAAAACTGCCCCATGTAAACCAAACAGGATCTCTCAAAAGCAAAGAAAAGATACCTATACCTTCTCGCTGAGGCTACAGGATAAACAGATCAAGTTTCTTTATTGCAGATTTCACAATCTCTTCATTATACAAGCTCCATAACCCTGCAAAACTATTGCGTAGTTTGGCAATGTCCTTGTTGTCAACAAATCTGTGGACAAATCAGACACAGGTTTAGGTTCTACTCATGCTCTAATTCAGGCAACATATTAAAATAAAGCATTAAAAAGGATTAATTCAATAGGCTATTGCATATTTGATGAACGAAACACAAATCCGAGTGCAAATCGTATGGATCAAAGCCATGCAAGCATATAGTCCAGATCATTAGTGCTAACTATATAAGGTCAAAATGATTATTAATTAATTCTCTCACTAAAGAAGTTGTACATGCCATTTCACCTACACTCTTATTGGCAAATACTCATCAGTGAACACAAAATGGGCACTATAAGAGAATTTTTTTAGACGAAAGCACTATAAGAGAATTATCCCTAACCATACCTTTATTTCTGTTCCCTGAACCCCAGCAACTCTGATGTACAAATCCTGAGCCTAGCCAAGCAACATGATGCCAACTTAGCTTCAGTTTATGAAACCGTTGTAAGTAATATGCGTGCATAGGTAGCGTCTGAATTCAATTTGCAGCACCGCAGCAACAATAGGTGAACGTGCAGTAAAAGTGAGCTTGGGTCGAAAGCAAATTATAATAGTTATTTATGAAGCTATCTGAATGCATAAATACATGAGCTTAACACATTTGCATATTCTACGGCATCAGTTTTGGTAACACAGTAATAAAAAGATGCTATTCCATAGGAACCATCGTATAACATTTAGATAATCAGAGGTTGTGATACTTGAGAAAGCCAATTGTAACATCAACATTTGTCTGAGCATCTTCCCCTGAGCACTAATAATAAAATCACGACATCAGGGAGGCACCAACTCTCATACAACTTTTTGCTAACTAACGTACTGGAACAAAAGAAAGGATCTAATCTGAATGTGCTAATTTGACAACCAATATACCACACCTTTTAGGTAGCGGGAAGGCATCAAATCCGGACTCCCTCTTCACCTCAATCTGCCTTATCTTTTCTTGGTTTCTGCATAACATCCAAAAAACATCAGAAAACAAAAGCGAGAACAAAAAAAGCCTGCTCTTGCGCCCGTCGGTGCCAACGCTGCACGCCGTCTCCATCCCTGCCGTCCCCAACCTCGTGCACCCCCACGGTGGCCTGGCCTGGCCTCGCCCCTGGGATGGGCCATCGTCATCCCCGTCGCCGGGAAGAAGAAGAAGGGGTGAGGGAGGTAGAGGGAAACTGGATCCACCAGATCCGGCCATCGCCGGCGAACCGGAGGTGGCCGCCGGAGCTGGGGAGCTCGCTGGCGTAGGAACGTGGCGGCGGCAGTTGTTGAGAGGCGTGAGCGAGAGCAGGACGAGGTTTCAATTTGTCGCTCGAGAGGGCGAGGCGGCCGTGTTTGTTCCACTTCTGGGCCGGCCTGTTAACAAATTGTGTTGCTTGTTCCACTTCTGTTGTCAAAGGTTGGTTCCTTAGTGCCACCTCGCCAATTCGGAGAGGCAAAACTCAGCTTAAAAGCTGAAGCCGCCAAGCCACGCTGAACTTCTCATATCACGCGCTATTCCGAATTCGTTACACTTCTGGGCCAGCTGAGGTCGGTAGCTTTGCTGGGCTCCCCGTAGGGTCGAGTCTGGGCTCCCCGTAGGGTGGGTCGAGTCTGGGCTCCCCGTAGGGTAGAGCCTGGCGCGGCCGCTGGTCCTTAGCTGGCCCATTGAAGTACCAACTTTTTTGTTTTCTAATTCTATGTTAATAGTTCCAACTTTTTTGTTTTCTAATTCTATGTTAATAGTTCCAACTGAATTTATTTTTTTTAAAACATATTTCGATCGTGTCCAACTAGTAACTAAATATCATATTCCAATTTTTTCCTAATTCTATTCTAATCATTCCTACTGACTTTATTTTTTAAAAAAAACATATTTCTACCATGTCCAACTAGTAAATAAGTATCAAATTCCTTTTTTTCTAATTCTATGCTAATCGTTCCAACTGAATTTATTTTTTTAAAACATATTTCTATCGTGTCCAACTAGTAACTAACTATCATATTCGAATTTTTTCCTAATTCTATTCTAATCTTTCCTACTGACTTTATTTAAAAAAACATATTTCTATCATGTCCAACTAGTAAATAAGTATCAATTTCCTTTTTTCTAATTTCTAGATATGTGATCCGCTCCTTCAATGCTATGTCTTATGCCATGGAGTGCCTAGCTCATCATCTCCAACTAGTCACAATTTGTCCCATTTCATTCCATGTCTAACATTGTTGTGGTGTAGTACTCGGTGTGCCATGTTGACTAGATATGTGTTGTGGACCTTTCAAGTTCTATGTCTTATGCCATTGAGTGCCTAAAGCTCTAAAAAATCCTAAAGCTCTAAAAGGTCCAATGAGCGCCACATCTTTGACTATGTTAGGTAGATGTCGTGTCATATGTAGCTAGGATGCCACGTCGAACAACAACTTGATATGTAGTCTCATCCTCTCGAGTGCCATGTCATATGCTACCAAGTGTGATGTCGTATGCCACCGAGTGCCTCATCATGATCATAGGGGAACGTCATTGCCTATGTCTCAGTAGCTAGTACATACATATCGTCGTTTATACTTGTGACTTGTAATACAACGACGGAGCTGCCATAGGGGCGGGGATGGGGCGGCTGCCCTAGCTACCGGCGGAGTAGCTTCAGCCTCCGATTCAAGTCACGCCGCAACTCCGCATCGACCTCAAGGCCGCTCGATGCTCGCTGCCAACATCTAGATTCGGCCGAGGCCGAGGTTCAAGCAGAGGTGTACAAATGAGTGGCATTTGTAACAAAAAAAAATGGTATTGTTTTACAATTTTATCGGTTCATGAGCATCTCAAATTATAGTATGTGAATGCCGTGCGTCGTGAATACGATGCCAATTTGTTTCATAATTTTTTTAAAAGTTCACCCCACCTAAATTTTTTCCTGGCTCTGTCAACGACTTGTATGACTCATGATCCTGATCAATAATATCTGTTGACCTAATTTGTAGAAATTAATAAATTTTCTATTAACTATGTCCAAATAATACTTATGTTACTTATTGTTATTTACTCTAGATGGGCCCGTGACATAAAAATTAATAAATTTATTGCTAGTATTTTCAAGTATCTATTGTTTGGTTATTTTAGAAATTAAATAAAAGGTAATAATAAATATTTTCCTTTAGGAGCCTCCCCAAATTCGCGCGTCAAAAATTTCCACCGCGCCAAACCCAGGTTCCACACCGCGCGCGGCAATTTTGACAGCGCGTCGGTCTAATAACCGCCGTCCTCCCGTCTCCACTGCGCGTATCCCTCCCCCTCCCCCAATTAGATCGCAATTCCTTTCTCCCAGGACCAAGTGACGGCCATGGCGCCGCCTCCTACGCCACCTCGTTCCAGGACGCCCCCGACATCGCCTCCGTCGAGGACGCCACCGGCAACGCCTTCAGGGAGGACGGCGCTTCGTTCGCAGGGCATCAGCGCCAGCACAGACTGCACCGCCTTGGGTACCCATTGCCATCAATATACTGATGCCACCCTCGAAGTTGAAGACGATCTTGGGTTCTCTTCTCCATATGTCCCCAGGTACATTGATTACTTAATCTAGGTTTTTTTATTCAAGTTTAATCTCGCATCACAGCAAATTGTGAGGGGTTTAGGGTTTTCAAGCATTTGTGAGGGGTTTAGGGTTTTCAAGCATTTGCTGCCCGTGACGAGTGCTTCCAGTTTCTCGTGCCAAATTCAGATGTTGGAGATGGTACTGTATGCAGGTCAGATTTCGCATTGACTGAAATTGAAGTAGATTGGTGTGGGCCAGTCTTAAATAGTGCTGTAAATTAGAACCTGCTGGTTAGCTATGTTACCGCCCACTACTTGCTTAGTTTTTGGAGCTGCTGGAGTGGTGATCCTAGTTCAAGTGACATGTCAATGATTTAAGTGTAGTAGCCTACCATGTGGTGGTGTCGGTTTCTAATATTTTGTTTGCATAGTACTTGGAATGACAACTGCTCTATCTTATATTTGGCAATGTTAGTTTTAATGCTATTTGTTGGAGGGTTCCACTGACTAGATGTGTTAGAAAAAAATCCTAAAGCTCTAAAAAATCATAAAATTGTTGTAAAACAGAGTGCTTAACCACATGATCTCTACTCATGAACACCAATATTGACATAAACAGAATGGTACTCCTCTGCATCACTTCATTCTCCAATATTGGTCTGTTCTTCATATCACTCAGTTTCTAAGTTAAAAAAATTCCTAAAATTAATCTGTCAAGCTCTTGAATGTTGGTAAATGCGAAGCTGTGAATGTTACTGACATATTTGGAACATTGCCCATATACTAGCTGGACCATGTATTATGATAGTTTATATAAAATTAACTGCTTGTGTACTATGTTCAATTTGGTAATGGTGACTTGTGGAGGCTTCAGTTTGCATCTGTGGTATTATTACACAAGCAATCATTGATTCTTGCAGAGGGTAGTTCGTAGCATGTCTATAGAATTGCTTCGGCTTTGATTTCTTATTTTCCTATCCTAAATTTTCTCCTTTGATTTGTTTATTTCCACTACTAATTTATGTGTGCTGATAGGAAACCCTTTGTCTTAGGCTCTTCAATAAGCAGCAGCATGTGACTGATGAACTATATGCCTCTTCTGTGCAATTAACATACTAAGATCGTTTTGTCTGCTTAAATATCAATGTTTAACTACACAAAAATGTATGGATGTAGTTAACCTTTTTCTGCATCACGCATTGAATTTCTCATGTTGCATGTGCCTGCTCTATAATGGGATTACAGAAACCATCTAAAATAGAATCCTGCAATGATATGTAGTTCAATTACTTATATATATGTAATACTTTACCTTTTTTATTCTTGTTTATTTATCAACCATTGTCCTATTTATGCAGTGGCACGGGCGAAATGTGGACTCTTTATGTTCATTGCAAGAATGGACTTCCAGATCGGGATTATGTAATGTTCAAATTGGAAAGGCCTCATATAAAATTGTCAACCTTGACATCTCTTAAGGACCAGCTAGGGTATAATGCTCGGGACTTCTTGTACTACAAGAAGCGTTGTGGAAGAGATGTTGCAAGTCTTCAGCCCCTCGATTTTGTCAGACATGCAGAGATTATGCTACAAGACAATGAGAGTGAGAAAGAAATCAGATTAGTACTCTCAAAGGAACAAGAGACAGCACAACAAGTCAGCATAACACCCCTCAAGCGACCAAGGCAGCAGCTGGAAGAAGATCAGCATCCGTTTATGGATGATCCTTTTGATGCATACAAGGACTGGCTAAAGAAGCTAGAACCGGAACAATCCAAAAGTATATCATATATGCTTTTGCATATGTTTTCGTATTAAGCATAATCTTAGCACCTTTATATAAACTACACCTCATCTTACATTTTTTTTGGTGACTAACAGATTTGAAGGATGACACTAGGCAACAAGCAGTGAACACATACAAGGAATTTTTAAGGATCAAAGGGGACATTCCAGAAATTAGTAATTTATTTTCCTTCTTCAACCAAAGTTGTTTAGTACTATTTTTTTAAAAAAAAAACTGAACCTTTAACCTTGTGTGCAGTGGCATTTGTCGAGCAACATGACACTGATGCAATTGTAGACGAAGACGACGAAAGCAATGGAAGCAATGCGACACCACCCTCAAATAGGCCAAGCCATGCAAGGAAGGCAAGGGATGAAGGAAAAGGTTTGTGATAATGCATGTACTTTTAATATTGGGTTCACATATCTTAATTGAGAACTACTACAACTCAAGATTGTTATTGTCTTTTTTGCAAGGACATGGCTCCAATGAACGCAAGAAAAGAGGTCGTGGCACTGTTAAAGGATTAACAGTAGGCAACAAGAGAGTTAAGGAACGCATTCACACACTCCCAATCGAATTTTCAGAAAGCCGTGGAGGACCCATTGGACCGAATACCCGTGCATTTGTCGATGAGGTCGTTATATTTACAAGGCAATGGGCCCCACTAATTGGAGTAAACAGTTGGAAGGATATAAAGGAAGAAGTCAAACAAGAAATTGCAGAAGATATACTGGTATGATGTGTACTATTTTTTGTTAAGGAACATTGTTGTTGCTCTTTTACTGTCTCAGTGAAAAATGATAATAGCTTTAGTGGGGTTCGTTTATTGAGTCAGCGAGGTTATTATGACTAAATCAACTTAGTTAGCCATTGTTATACAAAATGTTTAGGGTCAATATGGTTGCAGAAGATAGTATATCATGACTGAATTGTGCAAATGTGTGTGCCTCTGTTCTGTCCAAAAAAGTGAGTGTACAGATGTAGAAATTGTGATGTTGTCATGTTGATTTATGCTAATGTCATTGTACTAACCTAATGAATTTGTCCCTCACATGCTATTAGATTTCTTTTCTTGAATGTTTCTTTCCTCATGTTGCTTCATGCCCAGCCATTGTGCCTTTTAGTTTATATTTCAGCTGAAATCATATTCTGTAAACCCTTCCCATTGTATACAGAAAAAAGGCATTATACTAGTTCTGATAAAACATTTCATTGCTTTTTAATTGTAAACAGCTTAGGTGGAACTTCATCAACATTGATGATGTGGATAAAAGAAAAGAGAAAATATGGAAAATTGCCAAGGAGAGGTACAGAGGATGGCGATCTGATCTGAGTGCCACATACAGGGCTTATAGTAGTTATGGTGAGAGGATACGAAATAAACCCGAAGAAATACACATTTTTGAGTGGCACTACTTGCAGTTGTATTTTGGATCTAATAAATTCAAGGTCAGTGGTAGTAAAATCTACTTTGTCAAACAAAATTGATGGACCAAAGTTGCATTGTTACATACCACTTGTTCTCATTCTGCAGAAACTTAGCAGCCAGAACTCCTCCAACCATCAGCAGCAAAGAACTAAGCATGTGATGGGTTCAAAGAACTTCTCACAATGTAGCTTTGAACTGGTAACCATTAGATACACTAATCTAGTCCTTCCCTTGTATGATGCAATACTTGTGTGTTTAATTTTTTTGCATCCTAGAGAGACCAAGAAACTGGTGAAGAGCCAAGTGATCGTCTTCTTTGGAGGACCACCCACACAAAACATGGTGCATGGTCAAATCCTGTATCAGCTTCAGTATATGTAAGTAAATGTTTCGTCAACCTTTTTTATAGCTGCTGGTAGTGTAAAGCAACTCTTTACAGGTTCTGTTATTTAATTTAGGAAAATGCAACCATGAAAATTGATGAGATTGGATTAGAACTTGATAGACCAGCACTTACAACTGTTGAGGAGAACATGATTTTCCAGTCATGCTACAAAGAAACAACACAAATCAAATCATCCAAATTACATGGGCATGGATATTTGGCTACGTATCGAACTCGCAGAGAACTTATGAAAGAGAACCTTGAAGTACATGCACGTGCTTAAGCTGCAGCTAGAGAGAAGAGCATTGCTTTAGAAGCGGAGGTTGACAAGCTGAAAGAACAGATTGCGTAAGAAGCTGCAGAAAGGGAAAGGGAGAAAGAAGAAAATAGGAGGAGGATGCAAGAGGAGCTGGAAAATGCTAAGATAAACTTAAGAGAAGAAATGAAGCAAGATTTTCTTAATATGCTAGCACAGCACAAAGAAGGAGCTATGATTATGGTATTAGAATAATTTTTTATCCATTGTACTCTTGATAATCTTATGATTGTGATGCCTAATCTTTCACCCCCAATATTTGTATGTGTAGAGTACCCTGCAAAACAATGCCAGTACACAAGTTGCACCAACCACAGAAGACGAAGATGAAACCGGTGGACTTGAAAATGAAAATGAAGATGGGTTACAGGAGGTAATGACATTATTTCACTATGTTCCATGTATCTTGAGCTACGTACCTTGAACTGTAGCTAAAATAGATCAAACAACTTGATGTTTGTAGACTCAGCCTGGAAGCGTTGTCACCTTACAAAAAGGTGCACCAGCACCTACTCGCTCCACTAGAAGTACTGCACCTCCCAGCAGAGCTCTTTTCAAGGAAGACACTGCAAATATGACTGCAACAAAGACATATATCACTTCACAGCAGCTGATGAATAGGACAAGAAATAATCCCAAAAGGAGGAAGGTAACAACCAGCTAATTGGAATCTAAATTCTTGTATGATTTAATGAAATTTTATCAAATGTGACCTTCCTTGTTGAACTAGGAAATGTAGAAAATACATTGAACCTGCGTGCTGAAAACTGCAGCTTGTGCAGGTTTGATTGGGTGAGTTGTTCTGAGTAGTAATCTACCTTTTCTGTGATACTTGATAATACAAAAGTTGTAGAGGGTTTAGAGATGTTTGTCATCGTGAAAGGTCATGACTTTAGACCTACAGAATTCAGAGTTATGAATTTTGAAAGTAGCCGGTCAGGTTTTGACCTTGGTCTGGACAGCAATGGGTGTTTGTGTTTTTTTACCATAATAACTGCAGAATCTTATTTAACAAATAACTAGAAAGATGTAGAGAATTTCATGGGATTTCCGTATTGTTAAAGAATATAATTTTTCGTTCTCTACAACTCAAGTTATGATTTTTCTAATCAACTAAACTGCTGCTGCCTTAAAAATTCAGAGAATGCAGCTGCTGCTGTAACATTTGCATAATTGCTTCATACGTTTGTGGTTCTGGAACAATGGCACATGACTTCCATCTTTTTCGTGGAAAAAGGAAATGCAACAACTAGATCGACAACATTTGCTCATTTGCAGAATTGCAGTAGAACTTCAACTATGCAAAAGCTTTGTTGATGGCTTTTGTATATGAAATTAGAAATTAGAACCATTTTATATCTTCATCTCTTTATATTTGTGCAAGAATTAGTAAACTTAATATTGTTCTAATATACCAATCATATTCTTTTGGCAGTAGGTGGACAAGGTTTTAGTGGGAGGCTCATAATCAAGCGGGGACATAGCCGAGGAGATGACATGTTGGGCTGCCAGGAATTTCTCAAGTGCTGCATAGATGTTAGGAAGTTTGTAAAAAGTTGTCAAATAATGAGTTAACTGTAAACTCGTTTATGATTTTAGCTACTATTTCATGGGTTTGGCAACATATTGAATGATTAATTATAATTAATATATGTGAATGCAATTGCTTTTGATATGGTTTATTGATTTGCAATGATGATTTATTAAACCAAAATTAAATGTTACTAGCATTGCAATAAAAGCTATACCTACGAGCCGTGATGCGTGGCAATATGTTGTATGGCAACAGACTTGTTTACGTTGCAAATAATACTATTGCCATGACATGACTATTGTTGCAATAACAATTAATCTTCCGCAACGAATAAAATTGCGTGGCAAATTCTACTGTTGCAATGGCACTGAGGTTGTGGCAATAATAAACGGTATACCGCAACGAATAAAATTGCGTGGCAAATGATACTGTTGCATCGGCAACGCGGTCGTGGCAATAATGAACGGTATCTCGCAACGGATAAATTTGTGTGGCAAATGATACTATTGCAACACCAAGACAAGCGTGGCAATAATGTATACTCTCTTGCAACGATTACATTTGCGTGACAAATGATTTAATTGCCACGACACAACGGTCGTGGCAACAACACCTTAGGCAACAAAATTCTAGCGTGGCAACAAAAATCTATTGCCACGCTATCGCTCGTTGTATTTACCACCTCTCGCTACGAAGACGAACGTGGCAAGTGCTCGTATTGCCACGCCAGTGAATGTTGCGATAATGTCCTATTGCAATGCTTGGTAACGTTGCAAGAAAAGCTAACTCTTGCAACGCCAAACTAGCAACGGTTGCAAGTTCTTATTGCAACGTGACTTTTTGCAACCATTGCCAACGAACACGATTTTGTGGTATGAACTACCTTTTGCAACAAAATTGGGCCTATTGCAACGTTTTCTCGTCGTTGTGCAAGGGTTAGAAGTTTGTAGTGCGGGGCCCTGCTCGCCGCGGCGTGGCGGTCACGGCTCGGCCCCCCGGGCGGGGGATGAGCTATTCGAGCCGCTAGTCCTCATCGAGAATGTTACGGAGAGCGAGGACGAGGAAGACGATGTTGATGAGGATGACAGCGATGATGCCAGTGGAGCTACGCGGGCGTCCACTCCCTCTGCGGCTGGGGCAGGCGCCGGCCTCGACGCCTTCCTCATCCACTCGTCTGCCCCCGCTCCGAGCCCGTCGTCCACCTTGTCCCCCAACGCCGCCCCTTTCCGCATGCGGGGTAGCACGGCGGGACGGCCCAAGGCCCGTCGTTGGGCAGACGAGGACCTCATCGACGCCTCCGACACGGACTCGACGCCAACCTCCACAGCGCCCTATTGAAAGCCCAAGTTTGGTTTTGGTAATTAATGACACCAAGTTGCTAATGCCATGTGTTAAGTGTCTTGAGTTAGGCATAGGCAACACATGTGATGAAGGTGTATGTGGCAAGAAGTGGTGGCCACAAGATCACAAAGAGATGGTGCATGGACATGAAATGATGATCATGGTGGAGATGCACATAAAATGATGGACATGATGATCAAGTGAAGAAGAAGGTTCTAAGAGCGCAAGGCAAAGGTATAACCATAGGGTTTTTCCTTTTACCGGTCTAAGATGAGTAGAGAAGTGATTGACCGGGTTTAGGATATATAGCCGACTATCAAGAGGGGCAATCACGGTTAGCTCGGGAATCAAGTGCCACTAGATCAATGTCTTGAGCATATACATTAGGATCTAGTAGAGAGCTAACATATCGTCTTGAAAATGTTTGTGAAATACTAACACACATGCACATGATGGTGTACACTTGGTGGTGTGTAGCACTTTTGCGAAGGCGGTGGAGTTTAAGCGGTAGAGAGGGGTTTGGGTTCCTCTCTCCCTCCCGCCGAGCTTGCGAGCGCGGGATTCGGTGCTTTTTGGGGAAGTGAAACACCTATTTTCCACTACACCGGAAGTCAGAAAAGAAATAGAGGTGAACGGAGGCCATTAGGGCGATCGGACGCTGCACCGGACGCGGTCACGGTTTGACCGGACGCGTCCGGTCTGTTCTTCGCAGCCGTCAGGCGCGCGGGTGTTAGGGTTTGCAACCGGCGTGTCCGGTCCCTCACGGAACCGGAGCGTCCGGTCAGGCACCCAGAGGGGCAGAGTCGGTTGTAGAGCCGATCGGACACACGACGCGTCCGGTCATGTACGATCGGAAGCGTTCGGTCACGGTGGGAGCTTACTGGACTCCGATCGGACGCCAGGTGCAGTGCGTCCGGTCAAATGCTAGAGCGCGTCTAGTCACGGCAACGGTAACTTTTGACGCGCACTGTTCACACTTGTCGTGTAGTGACCGGACGCGTCCGGTCACCCTGACCGGTGTGTCCGGTCAGTACGTTTTTAACTGCGTCGTCCTGCAACGGCTAGCTGCGTACCCCTTCGTTATAAATAGAGGTTGGCCGGGGTTTGAGGGTAACTCTTGCACATTTTAAGATCTAGAGACATCCTTTGAGCTAGAGAACAACCTCTCCACTCATCTATTTGCTTAGTTGCACATCTTGAGTGAGATTGAGTGAGATTCAAGTGCATTGCTTGAGAGTTGCATTCTAGAGGCACTTAATCTTCGAGTTACTGCGGATCTCTTGTTACTCTTCCGTGTTTCCCGACACGGTAGATGGCTTGGAGCAGCGAAGGTGATTGAGCTCACAATTGAAGATTGTTGGAGCCCTCACCAAGTGTTGTAAGGGGTTCTTGATCCTTCCCCGCGGGAGTTCGCAAATTGGATACTCTAGTGGAGCTCGTGGCTTGGAGGATCCCCATCTTGTGTGCGGTTGTGCGGCGCCCGCCGACGGCTCGACTCTTGATAGTCGAATAGCTCGTGAAACGACAAGTGGGTGCATCGCCACAACGAGGAGTAGCTTGCCGGGAAGCAAGTGAACCTCGGTAAAAATCTTGTGTCATCTCTTTGCCGAGGATTTCTCTTGTGGTTGATCATTGTGATTGATTCTTCGAGTGCATTACTTCTCTACATCATTGGTATAAGAATCAAGTCACTTGCTCTTTACTTTCTTGTACTAGTCCTAGTGTAGTTTGCTTAGTTTAGCTTTTATCACATAGGAGTAAGTAGCTTAGTGACTTAGTCTTGTTGGTGTGTATTATAGATCATAGCCTTGCTTCACTAGAATTGTATAGGTGGCTTGCATAGTGTAGTTGAGCTAGTGCTAGAATTAGCTTAGCCATCTTTTATACTAACGTGGTTATTTAGTGAAGCTTGTAGAATTTTAAATAGGCTATTCACCCTCCTCTAGCCATTTAGACCTTACACCTATCTGGACGCTGTTCGTCGGGGGCCGCTGCCGTCGAGGTCTTCGACGCGTTCGACGACACCATTGCCGCGCACTCGGCCTCCGCCTTCGGGCTGCGGCGATGCGACGCCGGGCCGTCGGGGCGCTGGCCGAGGGGGGAACAAGCGCCATCGGCCGCGGCCACAATTGGTGCACGGCATGCCGCCTCGCCCAGTGGAGGGCCGCATCCCGACACGCCAACGCCTCGGCCGCTATTGACGGGTCTCCACCCATGACGCCGACGGGTGGCGGGAGATCCTCCACTGGTAGACCACCTCGGTTGTGCCGCTTGGCCCAGCTCGCGGGGGTCAGCTAGCAAGTCGTCGACCACCGAGGCGCATCCCGGCCGATCTGCACGGCAAGTGCTTCAACTGCCTATCATCCGCGCACCGAGTGGCCACCTGCAGGCTGCCCCAGCGATGTCTATGGTGCAGGGGCTTTCGTCACATCGCGTGTGACTGCAAGCAGCCAAGGCGTGTGGGCGATCGTGCTTCAGGCGGTCGTGTAGTGGTCCATTTCGATGGGCCGCCGGACCTTGCTGGTTCGCACGGTCTTGGTGGAGCCACGACAAGCACCACCGTCCCCCCCACCGGTGGTCAACGACGGCAAGGGTGGGGACAACGCAAGCGTCGGAGGCGTCGCGAGAGGTCGGCAGGGTCCGCCGATGAGTCGCCCAGCAGGACGGGCATCGCACGGCCGGACGGCGTCACGGCGGCAACGTGTGTCGCCACCGACGGCAACTATTGTTCGACCGATGCCGCCCAAGCTCCGTCGGGCTCCACCGTGGGGGCGCCCGCGCTGTGCCTCCTGGAGCACGACCCGCTTGCGGAGGCGATGTGCGCTGGCGACGGTCCTCCCGCTTGGGTCGTCTCCTTCGACCCGATGCTGGAGGAGCTCCTAGCCGCCGTGTTTGTTGTGAGCTGCTCTGTTGAGGCCGCCCCTAGGGATCGCAGAGCCGCCTCTGGTGGCAACCATCCTCTTGCCTCAGCCGTCGGTGCAGGAGCTGGCGCAGCTCACACCTCCTCGGGTGGGTCATCCCGACGTTGAGTTTGGCGACGTGGCTGTCCCCCCGGGGTTCGCGGAGCTGCCTCCGGTGGCGGCTGCCCCCTCACCTCAGCCGTCGGTGCAGGACTTGGCGCTGCTCATACCCCCTCGGGTGGGTCAGCCTGACGTCGAGATTGGCGATGAGACGCCCACGCCGCGCGAGGCCGCTCGGCGCCTCGCACGGTTTGTGGATGAGGTGCGGGTCATGTGGGAGCCGCCCCAGATTGCCTCTCCACCGCGACAGAGGGCGAGAGCCAGGAGGCCCCTACTTGTCAGGCGTAGGAGCACACAGATTGCCGCCCAACTGTTGGCACACATACCAGCCTCCCGGCGAGGTGAGGTACTCCTCGAGCAGCGGTTGGGGATTGCGCCGCCGGTCGCTACGGCTTCACCTGCGCCCAAGGGGATACTCGATGCCTTGTGTTCTGGGACCTTGTCGTCGAGCCAGGTGGAGGCCCTTGATGCGCTATTTCCAGCGTTCAACGGGCGCGCGTGCGAGCTCTTCGTGGAAGGCCCGTAGGGTGTGGCAGTGTTCGCACGTTGGTTGTTCTATTTATGTAATATCGAACCAGGGAGCAGTCTGCTAGGTTGGTCCACATGTTAGACCGCCTAGCTGAAAGCTCTATGTTTGGTGTTGGTAATTAGTGACAATGCCTAAGTACTAATCCTATGCCTAAGTTGTATATAGCATATGAGGATTAGTACATTCCAAGGTTGGTGGCAAGATGGACATGGTGATCATGATGGCCACACTTGGATTTGGACGCAACCCTATGTGATCAAGGAAAAGGTATATGCTTAAGGGTTGTGTTTTAGTAACCAAGACACCTAGTGGGTGTGGTTACATTATAGGATAGATAGCCGTACTATAAAGAGGGGAATGACGCGGTTATTGAACTCCTAAGTGCCTCTAGGTGTGCATTTCATAATCATATGCATTTGGATAGAACTACTAACACCTCGAAAAATGATTGTGAAAATACTAACACACTCGCACATGACGTGATCACTTGGTGGTGTTAGCACATTTGCGCAGACGCCTATTTTCCACTACGCCGAAAGTTGGAAAAGAAACGGAGGCGAACGGAGGTCACAGAGGTGACCGGACGCTGGACCGGACGCGGTCTCTATTTGACCAGACGCGTCCGGTCAGTGTTCAGCGTCTGCGCGTGTTTCGGTTGTTTGATCGGACGCGGTGGTGCGTCCGGTCACAGTCGACCGGACACGTCCGGTCGATCAGGGAGCTTACTGGACTCTAACCGGACGCTGGCACTGTGGCGTCCGGTCAGTTCTCCAGCGCGTCCGGTCGCTGTTTCGTTGTGCGCTGCTCAGGCTTGACCAGCGCATCCGGTTCGTCACGGGACCAGCGCGTCCGGTCGAGCTTCACGCGTCCGGTCATTGCGTGCAGCGCGTCCGGTCGGTGGTTTGCGAAAGTAGCCGTTGTGCGATCGGCGCGTCCGGTCAGTTTGACCAGCGCGACTTCGGCTGTTTCAAGTGCGTAACGGCTATATTTGAAGGGGTACGTCTATAAATACTCGTTGGCCGGCTCAAGGCTCTCTCTCTTGCATTCTTTGACATACTTGTGAGCACTTTGAGCTAAGCAACTCCCCTCCACTCATCTCTCTTGCTTCTTTGCTTATTCGAAGTGAGATTGAGTGATCCAAGTGCATTTGCATTGTGAGATTGCATCTAGTTGGCACTTGGTGGTCGATTTGCTGCGGGATTCCTATTTCTCTTGGTGGTTGCCGCCACCTAGACGGCTTGGAGCAGCTTGGAGGCGTTGACAAGAGTTGGTGATTGTTCTTGGCCACCTCCGGTGATTGTAAGGGGTTTGTGCCTACCTCGGCGAAGCGTCAAAGACAACATTAGTGGATTGCTCGTATCATTTGCAACCTTTTACCATTTGATAGGTTCTTGTGGCGCCTTTTGAGAGGCTCGGTGTGTGACCAATTAGCCACCGAACCACGTGGTGAAGAGGGACACAACGGGGACTAGCGTGCCGGCAAGCACGTAAACCTTGGGATAAATCTTGTGTCATCACTTTCATATTGTGATTGATTGATCCCGGTGTTCGGTTGTCTTAGTATTCATTGTTGATCATATTGGTTGGCTCAATACTTTGCCCCTCGGTGAAACTCTCCTAACTCAACTCCGCATTACCTTCCTAGTTACTTTTGCTAGCTAGTTAGCTTTGCGAGTAGCTCTTTTGTGTAGCTTGCTAGTTGTAGTTTTCTTCTTGGTTTGACTTATGCGGTTGAGTGCAAATATACTAGAATTGTGAATAGGATAGGTGGCTTGCAAACACCCTGTAGGCTAAGCAAAATACGCATCTCGCTATTTGTTATATTGATAAACTTGTTTAGCTTGTCTTTGTAGAAATTTTCAAAAGGCTATTCACCCCCCTCTAGCCATCAAGACCTTTCACTAGCGCGCTAGAAGCGCGTTGTTTGTACTGAAAACTCTCTTCTTCTTAATTGCAATGATACGCAAATCTTTTGCGTATTCGAGAAAAAAACAATGAATAAACTACCATAGCGCAATGGTCCTAAATTTTGTTGATGGATCGCTCGGCTTAAACACAATGGTTTTTTACCTAAATCACATTACTTTTTTTTAGAATTACAGAGTGCAACGTAGACACCCACAACATACACGTACACTTACCTTTATGAACACACGTATGCAAACTCTATCCCTATGAGCACATTCGAAGGACTGAGCCGACAGACCTCGAGATTCATGAAGTCACCACAGGCCCTACCCCTATGAGCACATTCGACAGACTGAGCCGACAGATCTCGAGATTCACAAAGTCACCACAGGCACCTCGCTGTTGATGGGGACGTCGCCTACCACTAAAAACATAGCGTCATTAAATCTTGTAATAAATCCAGGAAAATGTGAGCACCCGTGCCAAGACTTGTGCCAAGTCTTGAACTCAGATGGGCAGGTTCCGCCACAAAAAACCCAACTAACTAATTTATGATCAGTTCACAATCACATTGCTTTTTTAAATACATTACAAACCTAATGCTTACGTATATCTATTGACGTATATACATACTCATCACTTTGATTCACCCACCACTACTATAGAATTAGTTTTCACCAACAATATTTTCTATGCTGATTCGTAATAGAATTAACAGTGTAAAGTGTCCCGTCATGGATACTATCGAGTGGCATGGACTAGTGCCTCTCACCTCGTGTGTGCGCTTCTTCGATGTGGCTAATAGGTGAGGCCCATGCTCCAGCGTATTGCCAGCGACTAGTGCTCACGTAGAGCACTCAGATCGCAGGCCCCACTTGCTGCTCTCTCACTCTCCCCTCTGTTACTTATCTCCTGGCTCCATCCCTCTCTCTCCTCGTCTCCTTTCCTCCCTCTCGCACAACCTCCTTCCTCCATTAGCCACCTCACCCACCTCTCTCCCTAGCTTAGACTCAGCGCAGTAGCCCTTGTTGTGTTCCGGAGCAGCATGGCGACATTGCAGTCCCCGATGGGGCCTTTGACACAAAGGCGGCACCCCTAGCACGTCCCTAGCGCACGAGGTGGCATGGTGGAGCTACGACCCCCGATGCTACCCTTGGCAAGGCGAAGGCGGTGGTCTATGGATCTCGGTGCGGCAGCGGCCACCGACGTGGCCTCGACCCTTGGCGTGTCCCTCGCGACCTATGGATCTCGGCATAGCGTGGCAGTCCTTGGTGTACGGGTCCCTCGGCGGCCCAAATCTCGGTGATGTTGGCCCCCAATGTGGCCTCTACATGGCAGTGGCATGGCCTCCACGACGTTGATGGTTCTTTTGTTTTTATAAATTAATTTTAACTATCGGGTGGATGATATTAGCTTCGACAAGTGGTTATATCAACTTATCACCGTCAATTGCAAACTAGCGGTCATAACCTCGATTATCACCGTTGTTTATCACCAATGAGAGTAAAAACCAGCGGTGATAGGCTAGCCGACTCGGGGACAATGAAGATTTGAAGTACTGCACACACCCTACTCCCACGAATGACTTTGAGATAGATAATGAGTCAGTAGACCTTGAAATTGACTTAAATCAACGCATGCACCCTACTATCGACAACCATATCGTTAATGCTACAAACAGGACGTCCGACGGCAGTGACTCCCCTCCGGACGCGTGGCGTGACGTGCACCACAACTTTATCTCACTGTCGCACATGCCGCTCACCTAAATAAATAAAAACAAAATCAACTCCTAGCCGCCTCGCCTCGCTCTACACGCGCCGCCTGCCCAATGAGCTCCTCTCTCTCTCGTGCTTCCCTACTGCTCTGCTCTGCTCTCTCTCCCCCCTTGTCCACCTCGGCGCACGCCCTCCCCTAGCCCGGCGTCCTCCTTCCCCACCATGTCATCTCCTTCCTCCACCTCGGCGGCGCCCCTCCCCCCACCCCGGCGTCCTCACCCACCGAGAGCCCCCAATGCCGCAGATCCAGTGGCCGTCTCCCCTACCCCGGGCGAGATCCATGGAGCACGAGTGAGATCCATGAAGGTGGTGCGACGGTATTGCAGGGGAGTGGGCGGCTCTCCCCCACCCCGGCACGGTGCCCTCCCTACCCCAGCATGCCCTCTCTCACCCCGACGACTGAGCTCCCCCCACCCCGGCGCCCTTGGCGCTCCTCGCCCCCATTCTCCACCATCGTCGCCAAGCCAAGCCTGGTATTTGGTGGCGTTGGTGGCAGTGGTGCTTGCGCGCAGCCGCTCGCCGCCGTCTCTGACCCTGTCGACCGAAATCGACTAGCCCTGCCTTTCCCTCCCCTATGTTGCATATGTATGTTTCAGGCGTTTCAAATGTATGTTGCAATTGTTTCATCTGGATGTTGCAAAAATAGATCGGAAGATGTTGCACATGTTGCATATATTGCAAGCATGTTTTAGAGGCATGTTGCAAGTGTTTCTCCAAATGTTTCATCTGTTTTCAGACATATGTTGCAATCGTTTTTGATCCGGATGTTGCATATGTTTTCACACATATGTTGCAATAGTATGTTCCAAAATGTTTCATCTGTTTCAGTCTTTTGTTGCAACAAGTGTTTTCATGTTGCAAGTTGCAAGTGTTCTATCTGGATGTTGCATATGTTTTCACATCACACATATGTTGCAAGTATATGTTCCAGATGTTTCATTTGTTTCAGACGTATATTGCATTCAAGTGTTTCATGTTGCACATGTTTGATGCTGTTCGGGCGAGGATCAGGGGCACGACGGGGCGGTGGTGCGCCTACGGCGTCGGGCAAGTGTGTCAGGCGTGCGTGAGGTGCATTTTTTATTGGCATGTTAATATTTCAGCGGGAATTTGCACCGTCCGACGGCGCCGCCGATGTCGATCTCGAAATTGACTTAAATCAACGCATGCATCCTACTATCGACAGCCACATATATATGGGCTATCACTGAAAGAATAATGAACTGAAAAATATGAGCACTCTGTCGAAGACTCAATCGGGGTGGGCACAATATTAATTGACAAGGTGTCAGTGTAACACATACGTACATTTTGAAATCAAAGAAAGATCTATCCAAAACCAAAAGAAACATGGCGATTAAGATGAACAAATTAATAGGTACTAGTAGTAGTTGTCAATAATTCTCCTGGCATCACCAGAAGCGAGCTAAAGACAAAAGGCGCCCAGACGACGATCGGTCTATGTCAGGGTTCAAAATTTCGGCGAAATTTCGGTCGAATTTCGCGAAATTCGGTAATTTCGGTGGTGGCCGAAAGAAAACTCCGAAATTTTGTAATACCCTAATACATGTGATGTATAACTCTAAACTTGTATTTTTCTATTGATTATATTGTATATTCTTCTATTCAATAGATGTGTAGTCATAAATCATACTAATATTTATTTAGATCTAAAATTTTTTAGAAACAACATACTTCATGTCCTAATCTCTAAAAAAATTTCGGCGAAATTTCGGCCGAATTTCGCGAAATTCGGTAATTTCGGTGGTGACCGAAATTTTTGCGATAACGAAATTAAAATCCTTGGTCTATGTGACGAGGGCCATTCAGTTTCACAACAATACGGACAGCATCAAGGCCGTGAGCATGGCGGCCGCGACGCCCGTGGCAGAGCGCGGCGCGGCGGCGCCGACGTCGATCTCGATGATGAAGCGGCATGTCCCGGCGGACGGGTCGACGGAGGTGGTGGTGGCGAGGCCATTGAAGTCGCAGGCGCGGTCGTCCTGGTCCATTGTCTGGTAGTAGATGTTGTAGGCGTAGGAGACGTTGCCCTTGGCGTCGAGGCCAGCGCAGGAGGTCTTGTAGCCGAGGCTGGTGCAGTCGGCGAGGCCGCACGCGTAGCTGACGCTGTCGCCCACCTTCTGGTCGGCGAGGTTGGCGGAGGGCTTGAGCACGCACCACTTCTTCTCCAGGTACTTGACGCCCCTGGCTGGCTTGAGCGTGGAGCCATTGCCGCCGGCGAGGCTGAGCGGGTACTTGGGCGTGCCGTCGTAGTAGAAGATGCCCCAGTGACGCTCGAAGTTGCCCGGCTGGATGCTCTTGCGGTCCTCGTCGATGAGGCTGAAGAGGTAGGCGTCGACGGGGCCCGGGCGCAGCGGCGTGCCCTGGCCGGAGGCGATGTGGGTGAGGAACCCCTGGTTGAAGCGGCGCGCGTAGTCGAGGTTGGCGTTGGCGTCGCCGTCGCTGGGCCAGCCCACCTCGCCGACGACGACGGACACGTTGCCAAAGCCGTTCCGGCGCAGCGCCGCCACGAGCGTGTCGTGGTTGGCGTCGAAGGTGTTCTGGTACGTGACGCCGCCGTCGACCACCGGCGACGAGGAGCCCTGGAAGAAGGCGTAGTCCAGCGGGAAGTTGGGGTCCGCATACAAGCTGATGAACGGGTACACGTTGGCCACGAAGGGCGCCCCCGTGGACGCCAGGAACTGCACGATGGTGAGCATCAGGCCGTGGATGTCCGCGCGGAAGTCGCCGTCCGACGGCTTCCCCGTCGGGGACTGGTACACGTCCGCGTTCAGCGGCACCGTCACCTTCACCTTGTCGGCAAGCCCGGCCTTCACCAGCGCCGCCTGGATGTTCTGCATCGCCGGGAACGTCGTGTTCAGGTACGTCCCGTTGAACGTCTCCAAGAACGGCTCGTTGCCCACCGCCACGTACCTGTCCGTCAGTCCGTGTCCGTGTCCGTCCGTCAGGAAAACGAAAGACATATATATTAGTTGTATGTATATATAATATAATAGACAAGTCACAAGTATATATAAAATCTATAGAAATCTTAAATTCCCATTGCATCAAATCCAACCATCTTCAATATTACGTCAAAAGTTCAGACTAAGTTTTGGTCACTAGGATAGTAGACAGAGGTAAAAACAGTCAGATTAAAACATTTGATTTGAAAAGGCAGAAATTTTGTTAGGAATTTATTGAATTCTCTTGTTCGGTGCTAATTTTCACACCAGAACAAAAGAATTGCTAAGAGAAACAAATCTTAGAGGCAGATCGATGATGTGAGAGGAGTAGAGGACCACTGCCATACGGTTACATGTATGCATCATACAGGGAAGCATGATTGTAGGAGTACATGATACACTGAAAATCTTCACCAAATCATGATGTTGAACTCGAGATGACTATTTGTGGGGCTCGTCCTGTGTTTATGCGATCTTCTTCGCATTTAAGTATGGTCCCCTAGAGGTTCCCGTAATCCAGGGGCTATATTACTAATAACAATAACATGGGAAATCCTGAAAGAAGGTTTTTTTTAGACCATATCCTGAAAAGAAGTGTGATTGCGACATTGACTAGCACCACATTTCCGTTGGGTGAAGCCAAGAAATTCACATATGGGGGTCTCCACACCTTTCTACCCAATCATAAGACAATCACCCTAGAACTCTCAATTTCTTGGTACACAACCAAGAATCCAGTGCCCACTTTAACAAATAGTCATGAAACAATTAAATTCCAAATGAATCGAGAACAGAAATTCCTACTACATTCCAAACAGATGCCAGAGCAAGGACCCGGTGGAAGGTTGGAGATGGAATATATTCAGTCATCCCACAATGCATGATCCATGGAGACGTGACAGGTACATGATCTTTCTGGATGGACTGGTGATATGATCATGAAGCATGGTCTAGAAGAGAAGACAGAGATCCTGATGCTAAACGTGTCAAGCTCAAGAGTGAGTGATTGGGCTTTTTGTCTTTCTACTACTCCTACTACTAGTAGTCAGTGCCAATGGCATACATGTCCCAATCAACATGCCACCAATGTGAAGCCACACACACACACAGAGCAAGTGGCAGCACCAACACCCATAGAAGCCACACACACACACAGAGCAAGTGGCAGCACCAACACCCATAGATTTTCTGGTACCCTCAAAGCTATGCTGGGTGTGAAGGAGCACTGGCCAAAAAGGCTGAAAAAGCCGTCCATCCATAACCGCCTTTGATTGGGAAATGGTCGAGACAGAATTTCAGATTGCTTACACCTGTGGGCTTCCCCTAAAGAGAAGGGAGGAACCTAGCCTCGCTTTGCTTGCTTTGCTACCTACTGCAAACAACTCAAAAAAAGAAAAAAAACAATGTAGTATTTTCATTCTTTTTTCCTTTGACATAATCATGATGTGCAAAACAGTACTCCCTCCATTCCAAATTATAAGGCATTCCAAGAATCTTGGAGAGTCAAAGCATCTTAAATTTGACCAAAATTATAGAAAAAATTATAAAAAATTATAACATCAAATAGGTATATTATAAAAATATAATTAATAAAGAATCTAATGATACTTAATTGGTGTCATAAATATTATTATCTTGTCATATAAATTTGGTCAAACTTGAGATCCTTTGACTCTCCAAGATTCTTGGAATGCCTTATAATTTGGGATGGAGGGAGTACATTTTTTTGACCATTGTTTTTGTCTAGCTCTTTGCATTATTAAAATATGAAGAAAAAACAATTTTTGTAATGAAGGTAAAAAAAATTGTTTTCAGAAGTGATTACTGACAAAGCTAAATGCCCATTCGTGCATTATTTATGACCAAAGTTTTGCAAATTGGGAGGATGCGTTTCTGAAGCAGAGGTAATAATAGTAAGGGAGAAGTATGCAACGAGAAGCAGCAGTGGTGTGTGACGACGGACCTTATGTCGACGCCGTCGCGGACGTGTCCGGAGACGTTCTTGGCGACCCAGTTGTCGGCGGCCTTGCCGCCGGCGGCGAGGTCGGCGAGCAGGTCGTTGGGGATGCCGACCATGACCTGGATGCCGGAGCCCTTGAGCGCGCCCAGGATGGTGTCCTCGGCGTCGAACAGCTTGACCCTGTCGAACCCGTTGTCCTGCAGCAGGCGCACCACCGTGCTGGCCGGCAGCTGGTGGCTCAGCTGCGTGCCCCAGTTCACGCCGATCGCGCACGTCCGCCGCGCCGCCGTGCACAGCGCCACTGCGAGCACCAGCGCCGCCACGGCCAGGGACAGGGAGTGCCCGGAGCGCGCCATGGACGGCGGGTCGCGCTCAGTGAATCACGGCGGAGGGAGATTGTTCTGGACTTGTACGGCGGTCTGGGTTCGTGGTGACCGTGAACTGGCCGGCCGATCGGGGCGGGCGGTCGATCGGCAAGTGTGTGATCGCCAAGGTTTTTGTGAATTGTGGGATCAAGCAGGAACTATATGGAAGTTTCAACTAGACTATCTTCTGGGTCAAGAATCAATCTAGAAGCGGTTAGTAAGGGCAAGCAGGCAGGCGAAAGAACAGAGCAAGCTTCGCCGGCAAGAACTCCTGGAAGTATAGCCGGACCCCGAAAAAGAAACTGCTTTTGCAGGAGGAGAAAGAAAACAAGGCGGCAAGGGTGAGGTAGTGTCCCAAGAGCACGAGCATGAAAGAGACAGGGGAGGGAGGGAGGGATTAATAGGTCGCCGGGTAGGGCTGCGTTTCAAGCAAGAACCCCAGAAAGAGGAACCAGAGGGGGACTAAACAAATCTGGAAAGAACAGCCCGAACAGGGTGTTTGATGCCGTCGCTAGGGCTAGGATAGTAGGGTGTGTGTATGTATGGAAGAGGAAGGAAGATCGCTGGAGCAAGCAACGGCCGACGGAAGAGGAAGGGGGCGAGCAAAACCGGGAGGAGAACAGGGGAATCACGCTGGCCGTGCCAGGTGCAGGAAAAAAAAAACGCAAAAGTGTGCCTGCGGTCACCATGACCATAACCAGAGCCAGAACCAAAGGTGCATCAACAACGGTGTTGGCAAGGAGATCTCAATCTCATCCTGGGACCGGAAAGACGATTGACAAGGCATTGTGGAAGTGAAAAGGAAAGGGGAAGGTATCAGACTTATCGCGTCATCATCTTTAATTCCTTTTTTTCATGTTCCTAAACTTTGTTGGTGTGCGTATGAATATTTTGGAAGCTACTACTATTTCCTTAATTCGCAAAAAAAAAAATCAAGAACAAATGGACGTCGAGAATAAAGGATTGGCTGGATACGTCTCCATGGATCTTCTTCCATTACCTTTTTCTTTCTCGTATCCTCCAAAGTTCATTCCAACTAATAATGCGACTATAATTAATAAGATAGGAAAAGTTGTGAAGGGGAGCGGAGCTAATAGATGATCAACCACTTTTTTTTTCAGCTACAGTCATCTCTTTTGTTTTCAAAGGTTTTGCGCACCATTCGTGCTACTTTTCTCCTTCTGTAAATTGGAAACCTGGGATCCAATCAACACAAGCAGGAAATTAGGAAATTAGATAAAATCTGAACAAGATAAAAGAATCTACATGCAGGCTATAAAGATACGCGGGAATTAACGTCAGAGTTGATACGAACCATTTTTTTTTGAATCTGATACGAACCATTTGTTCCGGTAATTCTGGTAAAGTTCCTTTGTTCCTAAACATATGCACGTAGTACATTCTTGGAGATGCAGAGGCAGAGAGCATACATATAGGAGGTTCACATTCTATTTCAAGGACATACAGGAAAGCAACGTACTATCAACATGCTACGAAGCAAAGTTATTACTCCTTCCAAAATTATAAGTCATTCCAACTTTTTAGAAAGCCAAAACATCTCAAGTTTGACCAAAATTCTAGAGAAATTTATAAAGATTCATGGCATCAAATAGGTATATTATGAAAATATAATTAATGAAGAATCTAATGATACTTAGTTGGTAACATAAATATTATTATTTTATTATATAAATTTGGTCAAACTTTAGATGTTTTGACTCTCCAAGTTAAAATGATTTAAAATTTAGAACGGAGGGAGTATATAGATAACCTATTGCAAAGCTACGTAACAATACATCGAGAGGGGAAAGAGATCAGATTCCGGAGTGGCAGGGGGCTCAAGTACCTGCCCGGCTGTCTGGCTTTAGAAATTAAATTATAAATTATTAAAACCATATCCTATTAAATTCTTGCCGTGGAGAGAAGAGACGAGTATCAAGGATCAAGGTGGCGGGGCCGAGGGAGCAATGGAGTGGCCAATACATGTCTTAACTGGAAAAGTGTCTCATGAACGTGTTGAAACTAGCAAAAACGTATTTACAATAGACTTGCTTTTCTAGATCGGTCGGGGGCTGGTGACATCGCTGGGTGTGCTAGGATGATAGCAGACACATGCATGCTGGAAATTCGTTTATTATGGCATCTCGAAGAATAAAAAAAAATCTACCGATTAAAAGCTCTAAATGTATCTCTGTTAATTTTTACCGGACACGCTAGAAAAAAAAATTATGGAGATTCGTACAATAATCAGAAACACCGGTAGACTTTAATAATCATCACCAATAATAGTAATTAGATGTACTTTATTTTATAAATAACAATCATATATGGAATTCTAAAAAATACATAAAGTAACCTATAATTACACCTAAGTTATCCACTATGCCATTATGAAATGTAACTTTACAATGACACCCTGGATTTCTGTATAATTAACCACCTTTGCCATTGTTAAAGAGAATGCGAAGTAACCCCCAAATTTTGCAATTTACAATTATTAATTAAAGGCTCCAAAGGAGCATCCAAGTTAATCCTCATGAGATGCACTAGGAAGAAAGATAAACCTCGAAATTATCAAAATAATCAGAAATATTTTTTTTATTTGGTAGACTCTGATAATTATCGACAATAATGTCAATTAGATATATTCTATTTTATAAACTATTTATCCACCTGTACTATTTTACGGGTGTTTAGCACAGCTACAGTGTTAAAAACGAATATTCAAAAGAGCAGCGTCACACCAATTCGCTGCTCCACAGAGGAACTGGATTTGGTACAACGACAGACCTTGTGATGGCGGTGGACCTGCCACCTTGGGTACTGAAGGCCATGGATAATCTCCATAGAGGGTTGCAAGAGGGGGACACTGCTTGCTGGCTTGGACGGAAGTATAACTCGGCCACTAGAACTCGGTGGTCTGGCGGCCACTAACTACTCTCCAGTTTTCGCGGTGAGGGTTGTGCGGCAATTGTTCGCATGTAAAATTCCTGAACTCGAGCTTGGATTTTGCTGCGGCGGCGTTGGTGAGGACGTGCCATTCGACTCAGGTTGTGCGGCACTTGTTCGCACATAAAATTCCTTGGTCGATCTGCGCGTCCAGGCGTTGGGAACCGATTGAGTACTGATTGCTGTCCCTCTGAAGCAAGGGCTCCAATCCAGGTTGCTCTGCGTGCTGATTTGAGGATTCACATCACGGCGCAGGAATCATGATCTGAAATCTTTGTGCTGGGCACATCGAATGAGATGGTTATGGTTAGAAAGAACTCAGCTGGACAAACCGTGGGGTGCCTTCCCTATTCAAGTGCAGGAGCCAGTCAAAGCTCTCTTTGCCGCAGCCATGAACACAATTGTGGATGATGGAAATACCACTCTGTTGTGGACCGATAATTGGCTCCACGGCTTGTCCTTGCTGTCCTGGCCCCTCGCATTTTCGCCCTGGTCCCGAAACGGCGACGGAATCGACGTAAAGTTAGTGAAGTGTTGCATGAGCATCAATGGACTCACGACATCCGGGGTGCTCTCAGCGTTGCTGGTCTTGCCGAGTTCATAGGAATCGTGGACCTGCAAGAGGAAGTGTAGCTAATGTTGAGCGTCCCGGACAAGCATCGATGGAAGTTCTCAGCTACTGGACAGTATTTGTCGAAATCGGCTTATGAGACCTTCATTGGAGCAGTACATTTTGAACCGTGGAGGAGCCAGGATGAAGCAGGAGTTTGCACTTAGATTAGGATGCTGGAAGGGAAACTTCATTTTTTCCCTTTCTCTACTCGTCTTTTGTAGGAAACTCCTGTACTTACTGTTTTGTTTCCTGAACTATAATGAAAAGGCAGAGCACCTGCCGTTGTTCCTAAAAGAACTTGTTAAGTGTCCTGTGTTCTTGCTGTGATAATCTGGTCGTAAAGATTTTTGGTTCCTTGTGGGTAATATAAACTTTAATTCCAGATGAATGGAATATATTTGGCCAGAATTCAGAGTGGATTTATGTTATGTGCTGTTGAGGCTAGCCAAAAGAATATGGTAAAACTATATCTGGTAGAAATTCACTCTCTGGTTTGTCCGTGAGTCTTGTGTTTTCTAATAAGAACACTGATTTCTCATATCAGTGTAGAAAGAACACAGAGGGAGGGGAGGGGTCATTCATATTGACTGTAAATTTATGTATGCCTCTTTCTTTCCTATGTCAATGGAGTGGAACATTATCTTTTATGTATGGCCTGATTGTCCTTTTTTCTTGGTAGGCTGTACCACTTGTTTTTTGGAATTGTTTATTAATAGAATATCTGGGAGCTTGATTATGCGTTTTCAGTTGATTGACTTGCTTCTGAAACTTAGTGTGGCAAACTAAAAGCTCAACGCTGTTCTGAGTTCTTGTATTCAGTCAGTTCCAGTGCTAATGGGTTTGCATATGTTTTTTTTCTCAGAGTATCTTGTGCTTGACCTATGCAGCCGCGATTGTTTTGCGTTGAGCTCCTACTGTCTCATGACTTTCAGAATGAAATGAAGTAGCCATAATCTTGTCAGTTTGTTTTATTGCTAGATCATTCTTTAATATTCTGTTAGTGATTTCTGGCTGTTTGATCTATAAATAGGCAGCTTGTTTCCTACTATGACGAAAAAGCGGACTTGCAATTCTTCCTAAAAATCTTGTTAAGAGTCCTGTGTTCTTGCTGTAATAATCTGGTTCTAAAGATTCTTGGTTCCTTGTTGGTAATATAAACTTTTTTTTTAGATTACAGAATAAACATCCCAGCCTTCACATTCACCAGCGAATGCTTAGAGCTTAAAACATACAAGAATGGGACTCAGCCCATAGTTCCGCTCAGCGGACCGACCTGACAATATCATGTGATTTTACAATAGAAGGTAACAACACAAAATAGTCCTCATCACATACAACAGAAAAATAAAATCCAACTTCAAAAGGCAGGCGTCACAAGAGGACTTTACGCTCCTATTCTCTTCAGAGTCTTCCATTCCTTGGAGCCGAAGAGTTGTAGCGCCACACCTTCTAAACGTCTGTTGTTGGGTTTAAGAATAGTTTTTTTTTCTGAATGTTACGACATCCTTCTTTCATCATTCTTTCCTCTTCCTCTTTAGACAGGAGGGTTAGACAACAAGGACCATTGCCTGATCCAAAAAGTTCCTCTGAAAATTACCTGCAAGTAAGAGTTAGTAACTAACCTTTGGAATGTTGTATCATTTCTATTCAACCATAAGACCCAACATATGGCCGTCATTCCCACTATTATTTGCCTTCTTAGCCCTGGAGCAAATCTCCTTATCCAAGATCCAAACATATGAGAAGCGCTTCTTGGTGGTTGAAAGTTAAAGGTGATAAACAACGTGTTCCAAACAAATCTAGCCACATGGCAATCGAAAAAAAGGTGTTGAATATTTTCTTCCAAACCACAGAAATCACACTTAGAATCTCCTTTCCACCTTCTCTTTACTAAATTATCTTTTGTTAAAATTACCCCCCTTTTTAAGTACCACAGGAAAAATTTAATTTTCAGAGGCAGTTTTGCTTTCTAGAATATGTCTCAACGAAATTTTCTCCCTTTTCATAATTTCTCTATACAACGACTATGTTGAAAACACTCTATTTTTTTATTTGCCAAATGAAGTTATCCTTGTCGTTGTTTAGATTTACCGGTATCACTAGAGAGACTAGCTTGAGTCATTCTTTCAGTCTCTCCCCCACTATTCCCCGCCGAAACGAGATATTCAGCGGAGTCGAACTAAGTACGCTGGCTACCGATACCCCTTTCTTCCTTACTATCCTATACAGGTCCGGGAACATCCGCATTAGCGGTTCTTGATCGACCCATACATCCTCCCAAAATCTCGTTTGGTGACTGCTCTCAACCCTGAACCTTCCATGTTGTAGCAGCAATTCCTTCACCTCCATCAACCTAGAGTAGAAATGTGAGTCTCCCGGCCGTTTTTCAATTTGAGACAACCATTTGTCTTTGACGTACTTCTTCTTAAGTACCTCTTGCCATAAACCATCTTCATTAAAAAGCTTGAACAACCATTTACTAAGTAAACACTTGTTCTAAACTTCCAAATCTAAGATCCCTAGTCCCCCATGCATCTTGGCTTACAGAGTGTACTCCATTTTGCCAACCTGCACTTCTTTTTGTGCTCATCACACTACCAGAAAAACCTAGATCGATAGTAATCCACTCTTTTTCGTACCCCTTTAGGGATGGCAAAAAAGGACATCATGAACATCGGTAGACTTGACAGGACTGAGTTAATCAACACTAGTCTGCCCCCCGAGGAAAGAAACTTCCCTTTCCAGCTACTAAGTTTCTTCTAGAATCGCTCCTCTACTGAACTCCAATGCTTGTTTGAGAGTTTCCGATAGTGCATTGGGATTCCTAAGTATTTGAAGGGAAAGCTTCCCTCTACACAATCGAAAATCTCTACGTACTCCTTAATTCTGTCCTTAGCCGCACCAAAACAGAACAATTCACTTTTGTGTAAATTAATCAAGCCCGACAATTTTTCAAAGGCTACCAGCACAAGTTTTAGATTTCTAGCCTCCTCTAAGTCATCCTCCATAAATAATATCCGTCATCTGCGTACTGCAGAATGGATAGCCCGTCATCAACTAGGTTAGGTACCAAGCCCCTAAACTGTCCACAGTTCTTTGCTCTCGAAACAAGGATGGCCAACATATCTGCAACTAATTAAAAGGATAGGTGACAGGGGATCCCCTTGTCTAAGCCCTTTTCTGGTCTGGAAGTTATGGCCCACTTCCTCATTTACTTTGATGCCCACACTTCCTCGACTCACAACCTCTTCAATCTATTTACACCAAATGGACGAGAAACCCTTCATCCTAAGAGTCTGTTGTGCAAAGGACCAATTGACTTTGTCATAAGCCTTTTCGAAATCCGATTTTAGTATCACCCCATTCTTCTTCTTTTTGTGCAGCTCATGATTTGTTCATGCAATATCACAACACCTTCCAGGATGTTTCTTCCTAGCATAAATGCCATTTGCGACTGTCTCACTACTTTGTCAGCCACTGCAGTTAACCTATTAGCCAAGACCTTAGTAAAGATCTTGAAGCTCACATTGAGCATACAGATAGGCCTATACTATTGAATTTGTTTGACTCCCTTTTGTTTTGGAATCAGAGTGATTGTCCCAAAATTAAGGTTGAAAAGAGGCAAGCTACCACCGTGGAACTCACGAAACATGGTCATTAAGTCATCTTTAATGAGAGACCAAAACACTTGGTAGAATTCTGCCGGAAAGCCATCAGGTTCTGATGCCTTATTATGTTTCATTTGAAAGATGGCTCCTCATACTTCCTTTTCTGTGAACGCTTCTATCAACAACTTATTTTCTTCCACATTAATCTAAGGTATATCATTTATTTGTGATTTATCAAGAGAGAAATTATTTCTCTGTGATGACCCAAACAAATCTTTATAATATTTTGTTATGAAAACTTTTAAGTTTTCTTGCCCTTTAATCATTTTCCCTTCTTGTTCAAGCTGAAAAATCCTTGTTTTCCTTCTCTTTTCATTGGCCACCATATGGAAATATTTAGTATTATTGTCCCCTTCTAGCAGATTCTTAGTTTTTGCCCTTTGGAACCATTTGATTTCTTCTTCCCGAAGCAATTGTGTGATTCTTTCCTTCACACTTTGCTTCAGGTCTAGCTCTTGTTGGCTCAAAATCTGGGATTCTGCTTTTATATCCAGTTCCCTAGCTAGTCGAAACAGCTCCTCCTTTTCTCTTCTAAAATTTTCATTCATATTCTTTGCCCATCCCCTCAAAAATTGCCTTAACCTTCTAAGCTTATTCTACCATTTCTTCATTGGTGTAGATCCATAATCTACACTTTTCCAAATCCTCGTAACCGTTTCGAAAAAATCTTTTTGGAGGAACCAGCTAAGTTCAAATTTGAACTCAGGCTGGCTGCCCCTATGTACCTTCTTGCCAGTGCTAAGAAGAAGGGGAGTATGGTCAGAGATTTCCCAATTCAATGCATCAACAGTGCCTAAGGAAAATTTTTGCTCCCACTCCGTGCTGGCCAGCACCCTATCCAATTTTTCGTA
This sequence comes from Saccharum hybrid cultivar R570, assembly GCA_038087645.1. Lineage (NCBI taxonomy): Eukaryota > Viridiplantae > Streptophyta > Magnoliopsida > Poales > Poaceae > Saccharum > Saccharum hybrid cultivar. The sequence continues at coordinate 12,904,507 of JAQSUU010000602.1, forward strand.
AGTTGGTACACTTTTAGAATTGGCCCAAGTGAATTTTCTTCTCGACATCTCCATCTCCCTTAAATTTAACCCATCAATAATAGCATTAAATAGGAAGGGCCATTGATTGTCGTGGTTATCATTATTTTTCTCACTTGGGCTTCTGATTATATTAAAGTCTCCACCAACCAGTAGAGGGAGGGAGACTTTCCTACATGCCTGTACTAATTCAGTTAGGAATTTTTCTTTAAACTCTGGCTGAGCAGCCGCATAGACCGCCACTAAGCACCAGTGAAAGTCATCACTCCTATTTCCGAGGTGAAACTTGATGAAGAAGTCTCCCTCCTCTATATTTCCCACATCGCATTCATCTAGATTAACTCCTAGCTGCATGCCTCCTGACCTTCCATGCGGTTCAGTCTAGTGCCACACAAAATTCCTCCCCCCACAATACCTATCAAGCTTAGCCTGTGTAAAATCCTTTTTACCAGATTCCAAGAGAGCAATGAAATCTAGTCCCTGCTCTCTTGTAGCATTACTCAGAAATTTGGTTTTAGCCGAGTCACGAAGACCTCTGCTATTCCAGAAAATTCCCTTCATTCGCATTAATCTTATTAATTTTGACCTTCAGCTTTCTTGAAGCCCTTTTTCTTGACGACTTAGTGCCAGGCTTCCTTTGAACAGTTTTAAGATCACTACTTAGGTGATAACTGTCATCATCGAAAATTTCTTCCATTAGATCGCCACACAAAAACTCTAGTGCTTTTCTCTCAAAGCTTTCAGAGTCGACTAATTCACTATCCAAAAACTCAACCTCTCCTGCCCCAAAAAAGGGCAAGGCCTGTCACTAACTAAATTCCCCTCCACTAAGTTCTGGGCATTCGTTTCAAAAGAACTCCGATTGTTACAGCCCACCCCTAAGCCCAAAGCCCAAAGGTTATCTATAACATTTGATAGGGGGGAAATGGGGAATTAGTCAAGTTGTTACCTCTGTTACACTCCAGGTTGCTGGACTGCACCAAACGTTCTGCCCGCACCAGCGTATGCTATGCCACCACACCAGCAAGCCGCGGAGTCGCCCTGGAAGGGGACTGCATGACCTATGGAATCAGCGCAGCTCCCACGAACTTGGCATCAGCATGTCCGCCCTGAGCGACTAGCGTGCAGTGCCCGTCCCCATTTGCTTCCGCACTCACTTCTGAAACTTTTCCCAGCTCTTCTATCTGAGTCTCTAATGTATTCTCCTCCACTTCCATCGCATCCTTCCCTTCTTCTGTCTCAATAGAGATGTCACAAGCAGGGACTTCCGAGGCCATCTCCAAGGGCCCCTCCTTCTCTTCCATCACCTTTGTAGCCATTTCCTCCAAAACCTCATTCATAGTTGTATCTAACACCTTGCTAGCCTTCCAATTAAGGAACTTCTGAAACTCTTCTTCACTAAGTACATAACCATTATTAACTGGAGCATCCTTTTCATACTGAGATCCTTTCCATTTCTCCTCCCCGCTGTCTCCCCCATCATATTCCCTTTAGACCGCTTGTTCACCCTCTCGTTTGATTGGTCATTGTTGGTATTTATTAACGCACACAGATAAATCCGCAAGCGCACGGATACCGCTGTAGCTTTTACCCGAAGGTATTCCAAGTATCATATCTACAGGGAAACATATGAGATTAACTATGGTCTAACTTAACTAGGGGTAGCAACAAGGTTAGGATAAATAGGAGCATAGAGAGGATACTAAGGTTCTTTAGTTCTGACTTGGGTAAGCTTAAGTCTTCTACTATTTAACTTGGGACATTACTTAAGGAAAGACACCAGCAGAGGATGCTTTCCTTCGTAAACGAGTCCTACTTGCGCCTACAGATGGGAAGTGGACTACAAAGGATCAACAAAGCTATATAATGCAGACTATATAGAACTGATGTCACACACACGATCTACCATCGATCCAGAATGCAGGGTGCATCCACAATTAACCCAAGTCTAAGCACCACGCTTACACTTACAATTAATACTCTACTCCCTCTAGGACAGGAATAAAGCACTCAAAAGAGTCGTGATCCTGATGAACAATATAAACAAGACGCTCACTTAAATTAGAAGTTGATTACTAGAGGAATCTTAGAGGCAAGCTCAAATAGAACTTGATTCTACCATGGTACAAGTCGTAGAGAGAGCACTGACAGGTCGACACCTCCTCCAAACTCTTTTCTCACTCTCTATCTCACTATTTCTAATCATAGGACTAAATCCTATGGAGGACTAATCTTCTTTTGATAGCTGGCTCTGATCCTCATGATATGAATTAGGGTTTCAGGGGTCTACTGAGGGAGGAAAATAGGGGCTGATATATATAGGCCGGAGTATCAAGTCTAGACCCTCAGATCAAACTAACTTGAAAGAATGACGTAGATACAATCTAGAAGACGGTGGAGAACCAACTTTCAAAGCGGAGGTTGACTGGTGGGACCCACAGGCCGGCCGACCTGTGTTTGGTGATGGAATTAAGTATAAATGCAGGTTATGTTGATGGTTTATAATTATTGTTAGTGACTGTCAACAAGCTCCCCCAAGCTTAACCTTTGCTAGTTCTTGAGCAAAGCTAAACTCATCAATGGATCAGGAGTTGCTAAAATATTTTCATGCCTCAAAAGTACACATGCTTTCAATAAAAAATTCTCCTCCGGATTAGAATAAACTATTTTGACTTTCAAACTTACCCATACTACCTTCAACCATGGGGCTTCTTAGCCTTCACTTGGGTCTTAAGCAATTGAAAGACAGAACGATCAAGCCAAGCACTATGTCTCAAGTTCTTTGTTCCACCATTATTCCAGAGTTTTTATATGTTTTCAAAATAAAACTCAGAGATTCCATTGTATGACACTCTCAAGTCTCTCAATATATGTGGTATTTGTGGATCCTCACCAAGACAATAAATATATTATGCCTTTTTCTCTTCCTACCACTAAAGCTTATGTGGAGTTCATAGGTAGGGAGAAAGCTAGGGCATACTTGCAATGCATATATTGTAAAGTCAAACAACGGATCCAAAGAGAGTTGAGTCATATAATCAAATCAAGATGTGCATGTGTGTGGATGTATGGTGGGTATATATAGTGGCTAATCTAATTCTACTTTGCTCCTTGAAAATTTATCTCTTTTGAAACTTGAAAATACTTTGCAAGAAAACAAATACTTTGCAAGAAAACATAAGCTATCTTATTCATCTCTTTTTAGGAAGGCATCTGAGTACCTATTATTTTAGATATCTCGGACACTTGTCTATTTTTCCTCAACTCTTTTTTTATTTTCTTTCTTTTTTCATAAATTACTTTGCATAGCCCCATGTCTCTTTTCTGCAACAAAACTTTTGAGAGATAGCAACAAGAACTTAGAGCATTTATTTGGTGGATGAAAAACCTAACAAGCATGTTTTTGTGTTCACTCCCAGTGTAGGAGTAAAATATTTTTGGGTGGATCTAGATGGAAGCCATGTTTTTGCACCTACACCCAGTGTAGGAGTAGTGCATATGTGGATGGTGTGTACGTGATCTTGATTTTAAGAGCATGATAAACCTCTCATAAGGGTTAACAAAGCTTGACAAAACTCAACACAATTACAACCAGCATATATGTGAAAGTTTTCTTAGCCTAAATAACATGTATGGCTCTGGTGGGAATTCAAACTTTGTCATACCGGAACTCATCATATAACATTTTTATATTTTTTGAAAGATAAATCTCTAGAACGTTAGTGTCACTTGAAACAAGATAAATGGCAGCTCAGACCTTCTCATATCACATCCGTCAATTACCTAGACTTGGATCAAACATATGCTACCCACGAGTTTCAAGTTCAAAGTAAATCTTTATATCAAAACAATCTTATCCAAAACTCAGGAGAATTCAAGGCTGAAAACTAGGTACTTGAAAGGAATTACAACAGAGCAACTATTCATCATTTCCATTTTAAAAGATTATTCTAAGTCCTCTTTATTTGTTAACAACTCTTAAAAACAAATTAAAGCAAACTAGACACACCTTTTTATTTTGTTTTCAATTTTACTAGATCACATATCATTACTATAGATATTATAAAGATAACTTTTTATTTTGTTTCATTCGTCATTTTTAACTATTGAAAAGAAACTAAAATTAAAACAAAAGGGGAAAGAATACTTACCTACATACACAAGGGTGCTTCTCCCCCAAGCTAGCTCTTTCGGTGAGAGTTCGGTGTTGTATGTCCTTCAAACCGGACTTCTCCTTGTGAAGTTCATTGATCAAGTACCTTGGTTTGGTCTAAAGATGAGGATCATTGTGATGACACATCTAATGGTGATGTCACCTTCTTCCACCAAACCCACCTTGGTTTTTAGTTTGATTTTGGGTTGAGAGGTTCAACGCTTCCCCTCGTAGAAATTAGGGAATCAATGACTCTCCCACACTTTGCTTGAAATGTGTCCTGCTCATAAAGACAAGGTAGAGATCAAGTGCATGGGCTCTGTTGGTGGGAAAACACCAACATAATCAAAACTTTTTTATTCTTCTGTAACCATAGGCACATTGAACAAGATGAAATTGATGTTATGTGCTATGTTCATTTATATCATGGGTGAAAGGATCAGAAGATTGTGCATGAATGTACCATTTAAATACATTTGGCTAAAAGGGTTGAATTGCTTAACGCATGTAAGGATTGTCTATCTATACATAATGTATCACTCTTTACATGATTATGACTATCATTTTCTAGAGATAATATATGCACTTTTTAGCTTATTTGGTTAAGACTATGAGCTCAAGAAAGTGGTGCTAGGAAAAAGTTTAAAGAACTAAACATGTCGAGTTAATCAGATTGGATTAAGTGAAATTGTAACTCAAATATGTTTATATCTTGTTTATATTATGTGCATATCAGAATCAGAGAAAAACTTTGTAAATGATGACCATTTACCTTATGATGTTACCTTTGTCATTGGAGCGTGATGACACCATGTGACGAAGGGTAGGTGACTCGTGATGGTCCTTCCTATTTGCTTGAAGTTTCCCTTGTTTGGCTTGCCTCGCAGTACGAGTTGTTCATGAGCTTCTTGTCTCCTAGATTGTACCCTTTCTTTCTCATCCTTTTGTCATGCTATCTTTCTACTCTTTGATCTTTTTGACACCTTGTTAGACCTTCTGCCTCATTCATTATTTTATGCCTGCAAGGATTAGTGGACAACACATACCCAAAGAAAAATAAAATTTTAAAACATGGGTTGTTTGTCTAGAATTTTGTAATTTCCATCTATGCTAATGAAAAGATAGTGTTAGAATTATTTTAGCATAGTTTTTGTTTATCATGTTCTATACAAGCATGGCTTCAAGGCAAAGGTAACTTGTAGCTAAAGACAAAGTGAGTGACCTTTGATACTTATGGTTCTTTCATCCATGATGAATGAGCCGTGTCTTCTTAGCGCCATGTTATTGGAGTTCAACATGTACCTTGCTTCATCTCTAATTTGAATTCATCTCGTGACTTACCCAAATTGAATCGAGAGTTTCCTGCATGGGTTAGTCCAACAAAATATCCAGTATCTGCTAAAGGAATTTTTAGTTCAATAACCAAACTAGACTCCATATCTAATTTGATAAGGAAGGCATTTTAACCTAAGAACCTCGCTTAATTTAAAAAACCTTTGAAAGTATGTCGAGTACTTCCAAACCAAAACTTATTATGACAGACAAAGGTAATATGAAAGCACTATAGAGATTTACTCGAACGGAGATGAAAGAACACGATTGTTATTTAGCAAATTGAGCATGGCTTAAAGGTAGAGACAACCAAAATTAGCAACATGACATAGGATTTTTCAGAGAAGCCCATCCCCCAGCTTGAATTTTGTAGCAAAATCAAGTTTGGATGGTAGAACTCTCATGTGTGAATGTGATTCAATGTTGCATGATAATTGTTGGGCATACCTTACATCATCATCCTACATTCTTTTTGCTTCAAACCTGGAATGGTTAGTGACGAGATCCTAACATGCAGGTATGTTTAGTCTTGGGTCCAATGGTTCCCGAATGAAGAAGACCCCCCGACCGACCCCTTTAGGATTACCGGGGGCTCGGGGGCTATGCCCATCACGCATGCTCACGCGCACCCTCTAGCAAAGAGGCCTGGCCAAGCCTGACTCGACCACGACTTCTGCCTAGGGCTCAGGGGCTTCCCTGAGCCTTGGGCCCCTAATCTATGGCATCTCCAGTCCCGGTCCTTGGCTCCTGCCCGGCTAACGATGCCAGCCAAGGCCCGAGCACAAGAAGGCAAGCCCCAAGCTACCGATGCCCGAGGGCTCCCTGGCGTCGCTCCCAAGGCGTGCCCCTGCCAACTGCTTCTCTGACAGGGTCATGTCCGGGGCGTGAAAAAGAAGACAAAGCTTCCCGAGGCCTTCGAGGCTTCTGGGCCCGCGCGTTAGCCCCTGGAGCCGACCTCCTTCACCACTAATAAGACTCCAGAAGGTCTCACCCGAGGGAGGCCGGTCCAAGCCAACATCGTCTGACATGCATAGTGTCAGAACAGAGCAGCCGAACGACACCCAGGCGTCTTCGGCACCAAGTCACCTCGACGGTCCACGCCGCACTGCTGCAAGATCCTTCTGGACTTTGGCGCACATAGACCATATACTAGAACCCTCAAACTGCATTGTATCTGACCTGTCCCATTATATAAGGGATAAGGTCGGACTTAGAGGGGAAGGATCCCGATTTGATCACTTGATACTCCATTCCATTCCATCTGCCTCCGCTCTACACCGGGAGTGAGGCAACCTGGAGAGGGGCACCAAGAGCCTCTCCTCCACTGTATCTTGCCATCTCCTTCCTCTCCAATGAGGGGGAGACTCCACTAGCAGTGAGAAAATCTTAGGATTAGTACCGAGCTAACCCCATACCAAACTCTTCTTCCTTTACACTCTGTTGTAACCCCCTAGATTTTTGGTGCTCTCCAGTACAAGGATCATCAGCTACTAGATGTAGGGACCAAATTGGCCCAAACCAGGATAAACCATTGCATCTTCTTTGCACGATTCTTGTGTTCCTGAGTCTGCCCGAGCCATCGGAGACCTCATACTCTAACACCGACTCGAACAACATGTGTGCCGCTGTTTCAACCCCGCGATAGCTGGCGTGCTAGGTAGGGGGTAGCGTCAAGTGCGATTCTAGCTCTACGGTGGCTGGACCCACCCGCCTTGTTGCCGGAGCAAGTGGCGTCGCCCCAGGCGGTGGCATCCACTTCCCCGGCAACACCTCCTCCATGGCCCAGACACCCACCGCCGCAGAAGCCCCACGTGCGAAAGGGGCCGCCCGACGAAGGGATTGATGTGATGAACAGCTAAGTCCCTCAGCCACTAAGCTCCTTTCTATGCGCTCTTTCCTTCCCAAATCACCGATTGGGAGACGCGCCCACCCTACTCGAGTCGACCCGCTCTCGGGCCGCGAACCTCCTAGCCCTGATCTCATGGTCGGGGAGTAGAGCTGCCTTGTTCTTCCTTCTCTGACCATCGGACAGGATAAGCTAATGCCCTAACGCCTCACGAGCATGACCCAGGCGAACAAAGCTAACAGCTAACGACCACCTGGCTCAGAAAGGAAAATAGGCACCAGGGATGCTCCCCACCGAGATGAACAGAGCATGGAGCATGAACGGTAACGAAAGCGCAAAGACTCAACAGGCGGGCACGCCCTCAATTTCATGATTGTTCAAGAGGGGACAAACCCTCGGGATTACAGCAACAAGTTTTACGACCAAGTTTCTATGCAGATCACAGAGACATCAGGGGTCGACAGGCGCATCCTCCTCCTTAGGGTACTCATCCATCAGCAGCAACTTGTCATCAATGATGCTAGCTGCCGTAGCGTCCAGGGGGCACCGCGTCCTCGGCCTCCTCCATCTGCTTGTCTGAGGTCTCCTTAGGGACACCCGAGGCCACGGGACCCAAGTCGACCTCGGGGAGCCAAACCTTCATCAAGGTCAGGGCGGTGATGGCCCCTTGGTGAACCACCCCCTAACAACTTGCAAAACGTGTACCGCAAGGGAGCGCACCCGCTCGATGAGCTCGAGTCCCCCTTCTGGGGGTGGCAGCAGGAGTAGGGCGGCGCTTGCCTCCTCAGCGCTGGTGACAAGTCTCTGCATCTCTACCTACGCCATGTCCAACTCCTGTCCATGTTATGCCAGGGTGGCCTGACCCTCCACCGACTCCTTCGTCTTCGCCTGGAGCTCCCTCCACAGGCGGTCACACTCCACCCGTTCTTTCTCTGCCTCCTCCTCTAGCTAGAGGGCCTTATCGCGCTCATCCGCTAGCTCCACCCATAACCTAGCGCCGCACAAAGGAAGGAACTGGGTTCATGGCGGCCCAGAGCAAAAGGCCCCACTCTAGAGGCAAGGGAAAGAAGGGAGAGGAAAGGACGCACTTGCCACGAGCTATTGGGTCCCATGGAGCTTGGAACGAGCAGCATCTCTTGCGGTCTCCAGCAGGCCTAGGGAGCCCCTCAGTTCCGTGACCACACCCTCTGCCTCAGTAGCCTTCTGCCGAGATGCCTCGGCCCTCGCCTCCGCAGCACGCCTAGCCTCTCGCTCCGCTACCATCTCGGACTCCAACCACGCCACGGTGCTACGCACGCGGTCGTGCTCTCGAACAAGCGCCTCTATCAGCGCCATCACCCACTCGCTAGGCACAGGACAGGGGTTGGGCAATGAAGCGGGCAAGGACCTCCCACCCCTTTCGGGGGAGCTGGGGAGTGCTTGCGGGGTGACCTTCTCCTACTCCCGGACGAGGTCTAACTTCCTCTGAGAGTACTCTAGTAGTGCCTATAACAACAAGGACAAAGGAGCTCAAGCAAGGTCACAGTGCCAGCCATGACACCGGGCTCGTTCGACTAACACTTACCTCGCAGGAGTCGTACATCACCATGAAGGAGTTAGAAGAAGGCGACCAGCTCATCAAAGGCACCACGCCGCTTGATGAACTCCAACCACGCGTCCACCTCGGGGCCATCGTCCAGAACGTGGGGCCCTCAGTCAGTGGAGCAAGAGGAGCCGACGTAGCCGCAGACGGACAACAGGCTTGCTCGTGCCCCGGGGGCAGGGGGAGGCCGGTGATGTTGGTCTCCTCCCAGTCCACCTCCGCTTCGGAGGAGAAGCTCCCTGCATAGGGACCTCCCCAAGAGGCGTCAGATCCTGCCCAGCGTGCTGGGGCCGCAGCAACCAACCTTGCCATGGCAGCCTCTAGCGTCATCGCTCCATTCTCCCGAGACGGCAGCAGTGGGCTGCGGTGCACTTTCAGCACCAGCGGCCGGACCGAAGCCACCGCACCACCTGAAGCCCTCGTCGAGGAAGACTCCCTACAAGTCAACATCCACATCATCAAGCCAGGAATTGGCCACCTCTAGGCAAGGGCAGCCTAATCGGCGAAGGTGCTCACCTGCCGCTCGAAGGGAGCCTCAGGGCAGAGCGCCTCTTCTGTGAAGGCAACCCAGCCCTAGGGGAACTCGAACAAGGATGCTTCCTGACTGACTGGGTGACCGGTGACTCCCCTAAGGACAGCGTTGGGGGCGTGCCTCCTGACAGCAAAGAAGAACCTCTGAAGGTGTCCTCGGCCCTTTGAACTCTGAGGCTAGGGGAATGGAGACCTCCCCCAGATACGGGAGGTCGTTGGGTCTCGTCTCATACACCGAGAAGGGAGTCAGGCCTTCACCAACTGCTGGCTCCCCAACACAGATCCCAGCACCATCCATGCCACACCGGACATAGACTCTTCTAGGAGATTGCCTTCTGCCACCGTGGACGGGTCCCCTACCCCAATGTACTCCCACATCGGGGTCAGCCTCGCCATCAATGGGAGAATCTGACGGAACAGGAACTCCCGGAGCACCATCCTGCTGGTCAGCCTAGCATCCTTCAGGGTGGTGATCCGGCCTAGCAGCCCCACGGTGACCTCAAGGACGGGCCCCTCCTGCAAGCTCTTCCAAGACGAAGGCACCACCGGCCCCAGGCAATTCGGGGAGAAGGCCAGAAGGGACCCAGAGGGGTCAAAGAGGTAGAACCATTTCCGGTGTGCCACCCCTTCTCCGAAGTAGGGAAGGAAAGCTCCAGGTACTGCAACTTTAGATTGTTGCATAGCTAGATGGATGCAGCACCAATCCGTTGCACAGATCCATCACCATCCTTGATTAGGTTCAAGCGAAAGATTTGCCTCCACAAGTCAAAGTGGGGCTCAATGCCCAAGTAGCACTCGCAAAGAGTGACGAACACCGCAAGATGCGCCACCCCGTGCGGCATGAAGTCATGAAGCTGCAACCTAAAGTGGCGGAGGAACCTCCCCACGAACGAGTGCGCAGGGACCCTGAACCCGGCAACGTGGAAGGGGACGAAGGAGATGACTTGTGACTCCCCAGGCGTAGGCTCTGACACCTCCGGATCTAGCAGATCCTAGCCAGAAGGAGGAAGGATTGACCACGCCCGGGCTACCTCCAACATCTCGCCCTCGGCCTTTGACGTGTCCCACTCTGCCATTGAAGCCTGACCAAGTGGAAAGCACGAACGGGTGCGGCAGCGCTCGGTTGGACAAGCGATGAGAAGGTTGGGGAGAAAGGTACGCGCACACTTTCCTCAGTTTAGCCTCCTCTTTAACCTGAGCAAGTAGGTGTGGACACGGACTGAGCCACGTGCGCCGCCCACTCCACACACGCCTTCTTGTGGGACTTGGGGGGATCCGCCTCTAACTGGGCCAACCGGCTATCATTGACGGCTCGGATACACACGCACTGTTGGTATTTATTAACTCCTCACTTGTTTTAGTAGTCATCTATTAATTACCTACACCTCTAGCATTACAAAACTAGGTTGTCATCCCCAGTGATGGTGCCAGAAATGTTTGTTGGTACTATCTAGCATTACTACAAGAATAATAATAAGTAGATGTTTATCATTTTATGCGACTTGAAAGAATATAAAGATATGAATGAAAAAGATTCTACAAGTGGACAGATAATTATACAATTGTAGCATTTCACCCAAGAGTATACCAGGTATCATATTTATATTTTACCACATGGAAGGTGTAGCTTTAGACATGTATTGATAACTTATAACATTGATGGAGAAATAAACCATAACCAATCACTCTACTCATAACAGGGGTAAGTCATGAGATAAGATGTATATGATAAGTATTGATTAATGATAAATCACTCAGAGCACTCCAATCTGTGGCATTAGCATAGTCAAGTTAGAATATTAGAGGAATAATTCCTAAGTCAACCTTAACTACAAGTCAAAGCATACATTGATTAGTGCAATTACACCTAGTAATCATGGCTAAGATCATCATTATATCCACACATAAGTGGCATTACTTAGGGAAGTTTGAGTACAAAAACCTTTCCCTTCCTTCATAACCGGGCCCTACTTCTTTGACCTATATTCGGGGAGTGGAATACAAATGACTCAACGGGAGTGTCACATCCGCGATCTACCACATGACCCAGAATATAGAGTGTATTCGCAGGTAAATAGCATATAAGCACCACGCTTAAATGATCTCTACCACCCACCCATGGTACCTTATTAGGGTGAATGCTATACGAACTTATGCATAAACACAATGATAAACTAACTATACTAAGTATATAATCAAAGTAGACAATGAACATTGCAACCAAGAACATGAATAAGATGAATATGAATGTCATACAATTGTACCAGAGCATATAAAAATAATGGAGATACAATGAGAGAGGGGTACAAGAATTCTACCGAACCAAGCTCTTAACAACGTCGGGAATCCAAGCGAAGCTTGCTTGCCTCCCTCTAGATCTAGCCTAACTAGCTAGGCCCTAAAAACTAGAGGAGCTCTAAGGATAATTAGGGTTTTTGTCTTCTCCAAATGACTTATGCCTCAAGGAGGGGGGCTAGGGTCTCCTTATATAGCCTAGAGGGTCCAACGTGAGCCCTTGGATCAAACCGACTTAAGGAACGGCGTAGATGCAGTCTTGGGAGGCGGTGGAGAAACATTCCAGAAGCTGACAGGTGGGGGCCACTGCCAGAGACCGGGTGGCCTACAGGCCCCACATGTCAATGTCTGGTCTCTCCCCTCGGTGGAGAGCCTCCTCGAGTCCTCTAGAACCTTCCCACGTTGGTTTCACGGTGGAACTGCATTATTTCTTCTGACATGTAGGTCCCCCTTGATAGTTTTCTGAATATACCCTGTAGAAATCACAGATTCACCAAAACTCATGGAATTTATCAGTTTACACCCTAAACCTTTGTTGGTTCTCTCATATGTATCATTTCTCATGTTATGTTGATGGTTTAATATGGTAGATAACTACCGTCAACATGAACCAAGTGCCGCGGCTTCTCCTCCACCAGATTTGCTCCACGTGACCCCAATGTCCCATCTCCTAGATTAGATAGGACGACTTGGGGGTGCGCGCGCATCATAACTCCTCCACTAGGCATGATGGCTGTTGGCGGTCCTCAACGATCAAATCCAACCGCCAATTAAGACATAAATGGGGAGAAATTAACAAACTTAAACATATATGCATTTACCACTGACCTAGTTCCACATGTATTTGGAAGATTATTATTTTTGCAGGACACAAACACAAATGCATGGAAGATTTCATCGAAAGGCGCTTTCCAACACTGATTTGTCCAAAGGAATAACAAAGATGCCACCAACTCAACTCCAACAGGGCAAAACACCATCAGGACACACTCTACGTCCAGCCCAGAGCCCACCGTGCGAAGTCGGTGGCCATCGAAGCCAGTCAAGGGGTGGCCGCTCCCTTGCCAGCACTGCTCGTCCTCTCCTTCGAGTGGTGGTTGCATGGAACCATGCTGAGGTGGTGGAGACTAGGTTTCACACCAGAATTAGCTTCATTACCGCCTCAAGATCTTGTATAAATAGAGGGGTACCCCCCTTCTACATGACACAACACACAAGGCAAAGAGCACACCTCACTTGAGTTAGAGCAACACTCCAAAGGGCTTAGGCCTTAGTAGCTAGCTAGAGTTGTAAGGGAGAGATGTGAGAAAGAGTTCACGGAAGCACCAGGCTTGTCGGTGTCTCCCCGCCTTGTACCTCAACGAGCACTTGTACTCCAATGGGTTTTCTCGCTAGGTGAGTGTTCGTGGTTCTTTTGGTTATAAAGTCTTTGATTAGTTAAGCTATACTCTTACTTGTTTGCAGGTTCATCATCCGCTCTCGCAGTGGATACTCTAGTAGAGGGCCCTAATCAAGATGGATAACCCTGATCAACGCTAGAGTAGTAGTCGATAGCGTACACGTGGTGTCTAGGCTAGAGGCTACCTTCATTTGTCTCGTTCCCTATGGTTGAGGGGTAGGCGGTAGGTGGTGACAACCCTATCCGTCCCTCGTATTCCCCCGCGTCTGGGTTCAACGCTGGTTATAGGCCAAAATCAACTGGCAGACCAGTTGCAACCTGATGCCCGAAGTAAGCAAGTAAAAGTAAAGTTTATCTACCCATAGACCCTATAACTATAGGAATCCATCTCAACCTTTACAAACTCTACCCTTGTGTTTTCCTTGGATGAACTAGCTAGAAGAGTATCTCCACTTCCTGGGGAAAATACGATACCCTGAATACTTTTGGGTGAAATACTACAACGGTAATTCCGTGCGCTTGTGGATTATTTTTGTATGCGTTAAGAAATACCAACAAGCATTTCTGGCACCGTTGCTGAAGAACAGTTGCTATTTTCTTCGAACCCAATTCGTCCTCGTATTTGTATCTTTTCTTTTTTTCTTATATAAAAAAATATTTTTAGCATGAAAACCACTCCAATCCAATACCGGTCCGTTTCAAAGGGTGAGTTCTCTGAGCCACCACCAAAACCAAACCGTTCATCTGGCAGTGGACTCCACCCTAGTTTTATGGCCATGGTTCGGGCACAACCCTTCTTAGGGCAATACAATGAAAACCCTTGCCATCACTTGCACGAGCTCGAGCAGATGTGTTCATGCCTGAGTACTCAGGCATGACACAAGAAACACTGAGGTGGACACTGTTTCCCTTTTCTCTCATAGAGAAGGCAAGGCAATGGCACACACATGCCATAGAAAGTGCAAATAGGGATTGGGATGAACTTAAGGACAAGTTTTCTTGCATTTTTCCCCATGTGCCGTATCGTCTCTCTACCAAGGGCGATCTTCGACTTTGAGCAACGCAAGGAGTCTATAGGTGCAGCCTGGGTCAGGTTTTCAATGTTAATACATGTTGCCCCAGATTTGTCTTTACTCAATAGCATATTGCTATGACTCTTTTGTTTGGGTATCAACACACATGCTAACCTATGCCTAGACATGACTGCTAGAGGTCGTTTCACACACAAACCTATGACAGAACAAGTAAAATTCCTTGAAAACTTCATAGACAGACACACTTCTTCGATCATAAGATCCAAACCCCTCTAAGAAAAAGTTATGTCGAGTATTGAGGAGTCCTCATTAGTCGAATCCAAACCCATAGCATCCCTAGACTGGACTAATGAGCCCTCACCCGAACCACGGACACCGAAGGAAAGAGTGATCTATCCTTCGGAGTTCCCTATCGAATTCGGGGATTATGGCAATACCTCAAAAATCTTTTGGCACAAAAAGCTTACACAGCCTCCCGATGAAGCTTCCCCTAAAGTAACATCGAAGGAATGGATAATGGAAGTGAAATGTTCTTCCGAAGCAATTCAGATTCTTTCACCTTCCACGACCATGCCTTGTTCATTAAGGGGAACAAACATAGAAGCCCTGCACAACCCCACAGTTGGGACTAGTATCATGTATGAATTCCTTGTGAAAAGTCTTTTGGGAAACTTGCCGATAGTACCGACAAACAAACTCTTCAATAGTTCTTTGGGACTATTTTTTGAGTGTTGTGGGATCGCCAGGGACGTGCCAATCATAATTAATGAAACCGATGTTCACCTAGACTTCCACATCCATGCCATCCTCAATTTTGATCTTCTCATAGGCTGCCCTTCCAAAATGCTTTTTCACGAAAAACCTACTCATGGGAGACTTAATGAAGAATTTGGGAAGACTGCTTCTGTCTCACACTTAGATATCCCAAAGGCGGAGCATCATCCCAACAATGACCCATTTGAGGAGGTGAAATTTGTAACCCCATTCGTTCCATCATCACCCTTGCTTGAACTTAAGCAATGAAGCAATGTCCCCCTGGCCATCCAAACGGTGTTCTCAATAGTGGTCTACATTCAACCGATGTATTTCTTAGGAACAGAAACTTTTATGCCATGGACATGTTGCTTAGTACCCCATGCCCCTACGAGGACTCCAACCATCTCCTAATCCTCGTTTCAAAACTTTTTAGAAGAATGGTTATGGATGCATATGTTTATAACAAATATTGCAAATCTCGTGGAAACGTTGTGGTACTAACCTAGCAGCTTGAATGATAATGCTAAATACCTGATGGGAAATTAGGAACTAAACCACCATTGATAGCTGCAAGATGAAGTTCCCACGGTCAAGCTAAGACCATAAATTAAGCAATACCAGGAGATACCCCGGATAATCATAAAAAAAGAAAAAAACAAACACATGATAAATAGTAAAAATGAACAAATAAAAATAATATTTCTTTTGTTGTCAATAAAATCAAGAACATGTTATTAAGTTAATATGCTCCTTCGGGTATTCTTGGTTCCTAACCCTCTCAGGTTAAGATCAAGAAGAATAGAGACATACGATGCCAAAAAACATAAGAGCTGCATCAACTACATGCCCTGATGATCTTTGGTAAGGAGACCCTAATCCTGCATACTTGACTTTCACACAAAAGTCCAAGTGTGGGGGAGGATGGTGAGAGTCCCAAAGTTCCATATACACCAATGATCATCTTACTTAGAAAAAAAGAAATAATATGTTAGCTCTACCTTGCTATAAAAAAGAGAGAATAGAAGAAAGAAAAGAAAAAAAATCTATTATAAAAAAATGAATGATAAAAATAAATAGATAAAAAAGGGAAGAAGAGAAAGAAGGAGCATTCTCTTCTTCTAGACCTTTGCTATCACTAAAGCCCATGGTCCATACACACTAGTAGCGTGTGTAACCTAGCCTTGGTAATAACTTGCGATGGACTATATATGAGCCACTCCTGTAGCAGCTTCAAAGCTTCCATCTACAAATACTGCCGGTAAGAACACTCAGGTATGCAAAGGCAAATAAAATGTCCACCAACATGTTTTACTCATGTTTATCTCCATGAAAATATATACCAGTTCATGCTTCCTTTGTTCATGAAACATGCTCTGGTTTGGGTGTATTTTTAAGGTACATCTATAGGCTTTTTAAATTAAGCATAGTGCTTAGGTTAAAATAGCCTCCTTTAATCAAAATTTGGTATGGTGTTAAAATTTGATTAATGAACTTTGAGTATTACTTTCATAAACAATAGAAGTAATCTACTATGGAGATAAAACAAGGCTATGCTTATTATTGCAAACTTTACCTTAGCCTTGTTTATGCTAAATGACAAAAAGTTTGGTGAACACATAAAATAAAATAAAAATAATAACAATAATAGTAATAATAAATAAAAATTATAATAAAATTAAGGCTCCCCATTGTTTTTGACCGGTAGAGCCCTTGTTTGTTTTTACTTTTGTTTCTCTTTATCAAATAAAACAGGTACAAGCATAAGTATGGGGGAGATCTCTCGAGCATAACTAACATACATTCGAGATCTCCCCCCAACACGTTGCACAACATCGAATAATCTAACGCGCAGAAGGACAGAACATATGGCTTTAGAGAGGATTGGCTGAACCCTGGGTTTAGCCAAACCATTTCTAACTCCCCATAGCTCCTTCATCTTCAACGATGGTTTGTGCAACACTACCCTCAATTCCCTACAATTTTGAGTTTGAATAAACATAAATTTTGATCACTAAAATTAAACTCAATTTATTCCTGCTAGCTCCTAATGATGAACAATGCCGCTATTTTACAAACCACACTTCATTTAAAATTTTAAAAAGTGACATGTTTATGACATCTCTAAGATAGAATCCTGCATAAAGTTTGTTCCATATACATAAACTTATGCTTGTGGAAAACATTCTAGTAGGATAATCATGTTGACTAAGTTGTTGTAAGGTGTGATATAGTTCTGACTTAAAAATCCTACCATTTCTATTCAAAGTACTTGGAGAAATTATTTTGATAAAAATATAAAACCATAGTATCACATACTCCTCAACTGGTGAGCAATTCCTACCCAAGCCAAATATGATATCTTGCAAAATTCAAGCCTTCTACATAAGCTGCTTGTTATTGTGTTGAGTCTGGTCAAGTCTTGTTGACCCCTGTCGGGAGATTTATCATGCTCTAAAGATCAAGATAATGTACACTCCACATACACATGCTGATTCTACACTAGGAGTATGCAAAACAAGCTTACATCCAGATCTACTAAAAATTCTGCTCTTACACTGGGCGTAGACAAAAATATGCTTGTTAGGAAAATACTCCATGTTCTAAAAAGATAATGATCTCTCTAAATATGTGGATTAAAAGAAGAGACATGGGCTATGCAAAAAGTTTCAAAAAAAATATGGACACATGAAAGTCCAAGTACAAAAGAAAAAAAATGATGAGCACATGAATGCTCATGTATTAAAAAAAGGAAGAAAGATAGCCTTATTTCAAAATAATAAAGTTATAGAGAGAGATCATATCTACAAAAGGAGTATAATTTTAGTTTACCATTTTTCCACACACATGCACATCTTGATCTAAGAGTATGATACTTCTCTCCTTGGATCCTCCATTTGACTTTACAACATATGCAATACAAGTATGCTATATTGTTGCTATATTGTTTATTCCTACCTAAAGCTCCACATAAACCTTTTTAGAAGTAGGAGAAAACAAATAAAAGCAAAACATTGCTATGCCTTAACAAGGATTTATACACCATTGAATGATTTGAGAGTGCCATTTGAGGAGTATAAAGTGAACTATGCTTTTCTTGAGAAAAACTTCCAAAACTCCAAATTGCTAAGATGTGAAATTGGGAAGGCGACTTTGTTTCAAGAACTGTTCCACTTTTAAATAACCCATTGAACCATGTTAGCTAACGCCACATATCCCACTTGTGTAAGGAATGTATTGGAATAACTCTTATGTAAGCCATATGTCTTAGGATGCTATGTTCATGATTACCATTAACACTAAGCTCTGCTCGAGGACGAGCAAAGGGGTAAGTGTGGGGGAGCTTATTGGTGGTCCTTAACGACTAAATCTGACCGCCAAATAAGACATAAAAGGGGAGAAGTTAACAAAGTTAAACATATATGCATTTACCACTGACCTAGTTCCACATGTCTTTAAAAGATTATTATTTTTGCAGGACACAAACACAAATGCATGAAAGATTTCATCGAAAAGTGCTTTCTGACGCTGATTTGTGCAAAGAAATAACAAAGACACCACCAACTCAGCTCCAACAGGGCAAAACACCACCGGGACACACTCTACGTCCAGCCTAGAGCCCACAATGTGAAGCGGAGGCCATCGGAGCCAGTCAAGGGGCGGCCGCTCCTAGGGGGCAGCCGCTTCCTTCCCAGTGCTACTCGTCCTCTCCTTCGAGTGGCGGTTGCATGGAACCATGCTGAGGCGGTGGAGACTAGGTTTCGCACCAGAATTCGCTTCATCACCGCCTCAAGACCTTGTATAAATAGAGGGGCACCCCCCCTTCTACATGACACAACACATAAGGCAAACAGTACACCTCACTTGAGTTAGAGCAACACTCCAAAGGGCTTAGGCCCTAGTAGCTAGCTAGAGTTGTAAGGGAGAGATGTGAGGAAGAGTTCAGAGAAGCGCCGAGCTTGTCGATGTCTCCCCGCCTTGTACCTCAACGAGCACTTGTACTCCAATGGGTTTTTCCACTAAGTGAGTGTTCATGGTTCTTTTGGTTATAAGGTCTTTGATTAGTTAAGCTATACTCTTACTTGTTTGCGGGTTCGTCATCCGCTCTTGTAGCAGATACTGTAGTAGAGGGCCCTGATAAAGACGAATAACCCTGATCGATGCTAGAGTAGTAGTCGATAGCGTAGACGTGGTGTCTAGGCTAGAGGCTACCTTCGTTTGCCTTGATCCCTATGGTTGAGGGGTAGGTAGAAGGTGGTGACAGCCCTGTCCATCCCTCATATTCCTCCACGTCCGGGTTCAACACCGGCTATAGGCCAAAATCGACTGGCAGACCTGTTGCAACCCAGTGCCCGAAGTAAGCAAGTAAAAGTAAAGTTTATCTACCCATAGACCCTATAACCATAGGAATCCATCTCAACCTTTACAAACTCTACCCTTGTGTTGTCCTTGGATGAACTAGCTAGAAGAGTATCTCTGTTCCCTGTGGAAAATACGATACCTTGAATACTTCCGAGTGAAATGCAACAACGGTAATTCTGTGCGCTTATGGATTATTTCTGTATGTGTTAAGAAATACCAACAATGGCCCAGACGCCATCAACCGCCTACGCAAGACGTCAGCGGACGGAACATGCCCAGAAGTCGCCACCTTCGCTGGCAAGGAGGCCCCACAATGGCCTTAGAGGCTGACCGGCTCCCCAGATGGAGCAACCTGACCCCTAACCAACAGGCGCTCGGGTGACGCATCCCCCGAAAACCAACCAACTCCCCAGAGTTGGGGCAGGAGCCGCTGAGTAGTGGGTCCAACGAGGGCCTTCGTCCGAGCCTCGGCGCGCTCCCACTTCCCTGATCTATGGCTGCAGAGGGTCAGCCCTAGAAGGCCGGCTTGAGAGGATCAGGACCTATTATTACAGCCCTTAGAAGGGTGTGGAGCTTCGGATGATCAGATGGCCCCAAGCAAGAGCCTAGCGCTCTTGATCACCCAGCCCATGGCAGGCTTTGATCAGAAAGGAGGGCGCCTCTGGGCCTACAGTCGGCAGCTCTCAGACGAGACCACCGAGCTCTTGCTCAAATCGAAGACCCATGCGACATGGACTCGTGAAGGGATCAGCACCTTCTCTGTTCAGCCTCGAAATTCAAGCACCATCCATCACACTAGAGAAGAAGGCCCCCAGCAGGGCGCAGCACTCTCGCCAACGGAAGCCGTCCCCGACAAGGAGGGTTCGATCACCAGAAGATTGAATTTAGCCCTTCGTCACCATCACGCCAGGCCACAAAGGGCTCGGGGGCTCCTGACGAGATTCTAACATACAGGTATGTTAAGCCTTGGGTCCAATGGTTCCTGAACGAAGAAGGCCCCCCGACCGACCCCTTCAGGATCGCCCGGGGGCTTAGGGGCTATGCCCATTGGGCACGCTCGCACGCACCCTCTAGCAAAGAGGCCTCGCCAAGCCTGACTTGACCACAGCTTCTGCCTAGGGCTTCCCCAAGCCTTGGGCCCCTGATCTATGGCATCTCCAATCCTGGCCGTTGGCTCCTACCTGGCTAAAGATGCCAGCCATGGCCCGATCACAAGAAGACAAGCCCCAGGCTACCGATGCCCGGGGCTCCCTAGCGTCGCTCCCAAGGTGTGCCCCTGCCAACTGCTACTCCAATAGGGTCATGTCCGAGGCGTGACACAAGAAGACAAAGCTTCCCACGGCCCTCGGGGGCTCAGGGCTTCTGGGCCCGCATGTAGCCCCCGGAGCCGGCCTCCTTCATCACCAAGAAGACTCCAGAAGGTCTGACCCGGGGGAGGTGAAAGCCCAAGTTTGGTTTTGGTAATTAATGACACCAAGTTGCTAATGCCATGTGTTAAGTGTTTTGAGGTAGGCATAAGCAACACATGTGATGAAGGTGTGTGTGGCAAGGAGTGTGGCCACTAGATCACTAAGAGATGGTGCATGGACATAAAATGTTGATCATGATGGAATGCACATAAAATAATGGACATGATGATCAAGTGGAGGAGAATGATCTAAGAGCGCAAGGCAAAGGTATAACCATAGGGTTTTCCTTTTGCCAGTCTAAGTTGGGTAGAGAAGTGATTGACCGGATTTAGGATACATAGCCGACTATCAAGAGGGGCAATCACGGTTAGCTCGGGAATCAAATGCCACTAGATCAATGTCTTGAGCATATGCATTAGGATCTAGTAGAGAGCTAACATAACGCCTTGAAAATATTTGTGAAATGCTAACACACATGCACATGGTGGTGTACACTTGGTGGTGTTAGCACATTTGCGAAGGCAGTGGAGTTTAAGCGGTAGAGAGGGGTTTGGGTTCCTCTCTTCCTCCCGCCGAGCTTCCGAGGTGGGATTCAGCGCTTTTTGGAAAGTGAAACACCTATTTTCTACTGCGTCGGAAGTCGGAAAAGAAACAGAGGTGAACGGAGGTCACTGTGGTGACCGGACGCGGTCACGGTTTGACCGGACGCGTCCGGTCAGCTCTCGCAGCAATCAGACGTGCGGGTGCTAGGGTTTCCAACCGGCGCGTCCGCTCCCTCACGGAACCGGAGCATCCGGTCAGGCACCCAGAGAGGCAGAGCCGGTCGTAGAGCCGACCGAACATGCGGTGCGTCCGGTCATGTGCGATCAAATGCGTCCGGTCGCGGTGGGAGCTTACTAGACTCCGACCGGACGCCAGGTGCAGCGTGTCCGGTCAAACGCTAGAGCGCGTCGGGTCACAGCAATGGTAACTTCTGACATGCACTGTTCACGCTTGTCCTGTAGTGACCGGACGCGTCCAGTCACCCTGACCGGAGCGTCCGGTCAGCTCGTTTTTAACTACGTCGTCCGGTAATGGCTAGCTGCGTACCCCTTCGCTATAAATAGAAGATGTCCGGGGTTTGAGGGCAACTCTTGCACTTTTTGAGACCTAGAGACATCCTTTGAGCTAGAGAACAACCCCTCCACTCATCTCTTTGCTTAGTTGCACATCTTGAGTGAGATTGAGTGAGATTCAAGTGCATTGCTTGAGAGTTGCATTCTAGAGGCACTTGATCTTTGAGTTGCTGCGGATTTCTTGTTACTCTTCCGTGTTTCCCGACACGGTAGACGGCTTGGAGCAGCGGAGGTGATTGAGCTCACAATTGAAGATTGTTGGAGCCCTCACCAAGTGTTGTAAGGGGTTCTTGATCCTTCCTCGCGGGAGTTCGCAAATTAGATACTCTAGTGGAGCTCGTGGCATGGAGGATCCCCATCTTGTGTGCGGTTGTGCGACGCCTGCCGAGGGCTCGACTCTTGATAGTCGATTAGCTCGTGAACCGACAAGTGGGTGCATCACCAAAATGAGGAGTAGCTTGCTGGGAAGCAAGTGAACCTCGGTAAAAATCTTGTGTCTTCTCTTTGCCGAGGATTTCTCTTATGGTTGATCATTGTGATTGATTCTTCGAGTGCATTACTTCTCTACATCGTCGGTATAAAAATCAAGTTACTTGCTCTTTACTTTCTTGTACTAGTCCTAGTGTAGTTTGCTTAGTGTAGCCTTTATCACTTAAGAGTAAGTAGCTTAGTGACTTAGTCTTGTTGGTGTGTATTAGAGATCATAGCCTTGCTTCACTAGAATTGTATAGGTGGCTTGCATAGTGTAGTTGAGCTAGAGCTAGAATTAGCTTAGCCATCTTTTATACTAACGCGGTTGTTTAGTGAAGCTTGTAGATTTTTAAATAGGCTATTCACCTCCCTCTAGCCATTTGGACCTTATAAGTGGTATCAGAGCCGAGGCACCGTTTATTGAGGCTCAACAACCTACGGTGAAAAAGAAATGGCTCAATTAAGCTTGCACATCAACAACACCAAGAAGGCACCTCACTTTGATGGCACAAATTATGCATATTGGAAGGTTAAGATGACCGCACACCTCAAGTCAATCAATAGAGAAGTGTGGAAGGTCACCGAAACAAAATTTGAGGTTGCTAATCCGGAAGCACCTACACCGGTGGAAGAGAAGAAGCTCCAATGCAATGACATTGCCATTAGTGCTCTTCATGAGGCATTAGATGACAAGACATTTGAGCAAGTAAAGAACATAGAAGTTGCACATGATGCTTGGACCAAGCTAGAAGAAACATTTGAGGGCACCGAAGGCACAAAGACCGTTAAAGCATATATCTTGCAAGAAAAGTTTTCTAGCTTCAAGATGCAAGAAGATGAGAGTGTACCGGAAATGTTTCATCGGTTGCAAGTCATTGTCAATGAGCTCAAGGCACCTGGTGAGGAGGTCAAGGACAACCAATTCTCTGTGAAGTTCTTGAGAAGCTTGCCCAAGAGGTTTGATACATTGATCACCGTGCTAGTGAGGACTACATTGAAGGATTCAACTCCTCAACACATATTTCAAGAAGTGATGATCGATGATTCATATAGAGAAGATGATGAGAAAGAGGAGTTGGTCAAAAAGAAGAAGGAAAGTGAGAAGAAGGATGATGAGAAGAAGAAGAGTGTGGCATTCAAAGCCACCACATCCAAGGGCAAATCCAAGATTGAATCATCAAGTGATGAAGACTCAAGCTCTTGTGATAGTGATGACATTGATGAGAAGATAGCTCTTTTTGTCAAGCAATTTGGTAAATTCATGAAGAAGAAGGGCTTTCGTGCAAGGAGGAAGAACTCATCCAAGAAGAATGAGCATACAATGAGATGTTTTAGATGCCATAGCAAGGACCATCTCATTGCAAAGTGTCCTTATGATAGTGATGATGAAGATGCCATCAAGAAGGAGAGGAAGAAGCAAAAGAAGAAGCAAGAAAAGAAGGAGAGTTCTCATAAAAAGAAGAATGATTCTCATGTTGCTACATGGGATAGTGATGATTCCTCAAGTGATGATGAGGATGACAACAAGAGCAAAAAGAAGGGACATGCTAGCATTGCCATCCAAGAGAAGGTCTCCCTCTTCGACACTCCATCGTGCTTCATGGCTAAGGCCGCTAAGGTATCATCCGACAATGAGAGTGATCATGATAATGCCAGTGATAGTGATAGTGATGAAGAAGAATTCACTAAAAATGAACTAATCACTATGCTAGAAGATTGCACTCAATATTTTAAAGAATCTAGAAAGGAGTGCAAGGGCTTGCTTAAGGAAAAGAAAAACCTTATGCAAGAACATGATGAGCTTAGGGCATCTTATGAGAGTCTAAAGGTAGACCATAAGAAGCTTCAAAAGTCTCACACTAAACTTGAAGAAGCTCATTCTTCTCTAGTTGAAAAATGTGAAAACATGCCAACAAATAATGAGAAAGCTAAAACTTGCAATATAGGCATATCTTGTGATATAATTGATGAATCTTGTCATAAGCCTATTGTTGTTGCTCCCACTAACCCTTCATGTAGCTCATCTACATCATCCTCATCTAGTAGTGACGGTTTCACTTGTGACTCCACACTAATAGTTGAGAATGAAAATCTCAAGGAGGTAAAAGAGCTCAATCACACCTTAGCTAAGGCTTATGGTGGTGAGGACCGCTTGTTTATGTGCTTGGGTAGCCAAAGAGCTTCTCTCTACAAAGAGGGATTGGGCTATAACCCCAAGAAAGGTAAGGCCGCTTTTGCTCCTCACAAGACTCGTTTTGTGAAGAACAATGGTAGCTATTGCAAAAGTTGCAAGCAAGTTGGTCACATAGAGCAACATTGCATGAACAAGAAATCCAATGCTAATGTATCCTCAATTAAGTTTGATTCTTTCTATATACTTACCAAGGGTACAAATGGTGTTCATGCTAAGTTCATTGGTGCACCATGGATGGGCTCAAAGAAGAAAGCAATTTGGGTACCAAAGAGCTTGGTCACTAACCTTGGAGGACCCAAACAAGTTTGGGTACCTAAAAGGAATTGATCTTATCTTGTAGGTCAATTATAAAGCCAGAGGAAGGCATTGGGTGCTTGATAGTGGGTGCACTCAACATATGACCGGGGATTCATGTATGTTCAAATCAATTGATACAAGTCAAAATGGTGGTTTTGATGCTATCACTTTTGGCAACAATAAGAAAGGCAAGGTCAAGGGGCTTGATAAAATTGCTATCTCAAATGACATGAGCATATCTAATGTGTTGCTAGTTGAGAGCTTGGATTTCAATCTTTTGTCGGTAGCACAACTTTGTGATCTTGGCTTCAAGTGCATATTTGGTAGTGATGATGTTGAAGTCATTAGTATTGATGGATCAAATTTGATATTTAAAGGATTTAGACATGGTAACTTGTACTTGGTTGACTTCAATGATAGTGAGACACAATTGACTTCATGCTTGCTTAGCAAATCTAGTATGTGTTGGTTGTGGCATAGAAGGTTTGGTCATGTTGGAATGAAACAATTGAACAAACTTTTGAGGCATGACTTAGTTAGAGGATTGAAGGATGTCACCTTTGAGAAGGATAAACCTTGTAGTGCTTGTCAAGCCGGCAAACAAGTTGGAAATGCACATCCTAGCAAGAGTGAAATGAGCACATCAAAGGCATTTGAGTTATTGCACATGGACTTGTTTGGGCCAACAACATATACTAGCATTGGTGGGAACAAGTATGGTTTTGTGATTGTTGATGACTACACTAGATACACTTGGGTGTTCTTTCTCTATGACAAGAGTGATGTTTATGATCTATTCAAGTCTTTTGTCAAGAGGGTGCAAAATGAGTTTGAGACTATCATCAAGAAGGTTAGAAGTGACAATGGTAGTGAGTTCAGGAACACAAGAATTGAAGATTTGTGTGATGATCTTGGTATTGGACATCAATTCTCACCAACATACACTCCTCAATCCAATGGTGTAGTTGAAAGGAAAAATAGAACATTGATTGACATGGCGAGATCAATGCTTAGTGAATACAATGTGAGTCATTCATTTTGGAGTGAAGCCGTCAACACGGCTTGCTATTGTAGCAACCATCTCTATTGCCATGGGAAGCTTGGGAAGACACCATATGAGCTATTGAATGGAAGAAAGCCCAACATTGCATACTTTAGAGTGTTTGGTTGCAAATGCTATATTCTCAAGAAAGGCACTGGATTGAGCAAGTTTGAAAAGAAATGTGATGAAGGGTTCTTACTTGGTTATTCTACCACAAGCAAAGCATATAGTGTTTGGAATCTCACAAATGGCACCTTGGAAGAAGTTCATGATGTTGAGTTTGATGAAACCCAAGGATCTCAAAATAAAGTTCAAAACCTTGATGATGTGAGAGGAGATCAATTGTCAAATGCAATGAAGAACATGGACATTGGTGATGTTAGGCCAAGGCAAGTTGATGATGATGATGATACTCATGTGATAAACCAAAGTGCGCAAATTGATACAAATCAAGCAAGCTCTAGTGGTTCTCATGATGAACTGCGAGATCAAGGTCAAGCTAGTGGAAGCAATCAACTCCCAATACTCCAACCTACTAGCATTGCAAGAGATCATCCATTGGACCAAATCATTGGTGGAATTCAAAGTGGTGTTCAAACTAGATCAAGACTAGCATCTTTTTGTGAGTATTACTCATTTGTGTCACTTGAAGAACCTAAGAAAATAGAAGATGCTTTGAAGGATTCAGATTGGGTAAATGCCATGCATGAAGAACTAAACAACTTTGCTAGAAATCAAGTTTGAGAACTTGTTGAGAGGCCAAAGAACTACAATGTGATTGGTACTAAGTGGGTCTTTAGAAACAAGCAAGATCAAGATGGCATGGTTGTGAGGAACAAAGCAAGATTAGTAGCACAAGGATACACTCAAGTTGAAGGTCTTGACTTTGGTGAGACGTATGCACCGGTTGCAAGATTGGAGGCAATTAGAATCTTATTAGCATATGCTTGTGCACACAACATCAAGCTCTATCAAATGGATGTCAAAAGTACATTTCTCAATGGCTACATCAATGAGGAAGTTTATGTTGAGCAACCTCCCAGTTTTGAAGATGACAAGAAGCTCGACCATGTTTTCAAGCTAAAGAAGGCATTGTATGGTTTGAATCAAGCACCTAGAGCATGGTATGAGAGATTGAGGGACTTTCTTCTATCTAAAGGGTTCAAGATGGGAAAGGTTGACACCACTCTCTTCACTAAGAAGATAGGCATTGACGTGTTTGTGTTGCAAATCTATGTGGATGATATCATTTTTGGATCAACCAATCAAGACTTTTGTGAAGAGTTTGGAAAAATGATGGCTAATGAGTTTGAGATGTCTATGATTGGAGAGCTTAGTTACTTTCTTGGACTTCAAATCAAGCAAATGAAGAATGACACTTTTGTAAGTCAAGGCAAGTACATCAAGGACATGATCAAGAAGTTTGGATTGCAAGATGCTAAGCCAATGAGTACACCAATGGGCACTAATGATCAATTGGGTGTTGATGCTAGTGGCAACATGGTAGATCAAAAGCAATACCGGTCTATGATTGGAAGTTTGCTCTATGTCACCACTTCTAGGCCGGATGTAATGTTTAGTGTGTGCAAGTGTGCAAGATATCAAGCTTCACCTAGAGAAAGTTACTTGAAAGGAATCAAGAGGATATTGAGATATCTTAAGGGCACTCATGATGTTGGATTATGGTTTCCAAAGGGGTCTAATTTTGAGTTGATTAGATATTCGGACTCTGACTATGGTGGATGCAAGATTGATAGAATGAGCACAAGTGGTACGTGTCAATTGCTTGGAAGGTCTCTTGTTTCATGGTCATCAAAGAAACAAAATAGTGTTGCACTATCTACCGCCGAGGCCGAATACATTAGTGCCGGTAGTTGTTGTGCACAATTGCTTTGGATGAAAGCCACCTTGAATGACTTTGGAATCAAGTTCAAGAATGTACCATTGTTTTGTGACAATGAAAGTGCCATCAAGATGACTCAAAATCGGGTTCAACATTCAAGAACGAAGCACATTGACATAAGGCATCACTTCATAAGAGACCATCAACAAAAGGGTGATATTAGCATTGAAAGCATTGGCACCGAAGATCAATTAGCCGACATATTTACAAAGACACTTGATGAGAAAAGATTTTACAAGTTGAAGAATGAATTGAACATACTTGACTTCTCCAACTTGAAATGAGTGCACCCCCCACATTCTTATATGACATGCCACTCCTCCAACATAGCAAGGTAAAGTTGTTTGGCATATCATTCATACTTTGCTAAGGACATGTTTAGAACATATAGGCATATTTGCATGACAAATAGGCTCATTCATGAAAATCAAATGATTTTGATGTATATATGGTACCACTATTGCTTCTATGTTTGTTTGATCTAGTGGTAGCATATGACATGTTTGTGGGCTTGCAAACCTAGTGTTGAATCTAGAAAATGAGCTTATGATGTGTAATTCAACATGGTCAAGATAACCCTTATACTTTTATGAGGTGTGAAGAAGCTTGTCCTTGGGTCAAACCAAATTACATATTCTAGGCAAGTGATCTAGATTGAACCATAATTTGGACTCCCTCATATTGATTGACTTGACTCTCACTAAAATTGGCACCTTTTTGGTGATTGTTGACAAAGGGGGAGAGAAAAGTCACAAAGATAGAAAAGTCACAAAGATAGAAAAGTCACAAAGATAAAAAGTTAAGTTGCAAAGGGGGAAAAAGATATAGTAAGGGGGAGAGAAATTAAAATTGAGCGCACAAGTAGGGGGAGCAAGCTCATGAATTATTTTTTGCATTTGTATGTGCATTAACATGATGAATTGTTGCATTGCAAAGCTTAAATTCATATTCATGATTGTATGGTGTTTGTTAGAAATAGATCTTGAATGATGAATTGTTAAGAGTAGCTTTACAAGTGGTATCTAGACACCTTTGCTTATAATGTTGATCTCACGGGGTATTTTAGTGTTTGTGATCTTTACAAGTGATGTATTACAAGTGGTGTCTAGCTACATCGATGCTAAGGATGGTATATAAAGGCAACTCCGATTGGTATCACGCTTCAAAGGTCCATTATATATACCTTAGCATCAATTTGATAGTAGTAACTCTCCCAAAATTCAAATCCATACATATGTGCACAATTAAACCAAACTCATGGAAGCACATATGTAGGGGGAGCTAATACTATCAAAATTGAAATTTGATTTCATTTCATATCTTTGTGATTGTTGTCATCAATTACCAAAAAGGGGGAGATTGAAAGCCCAAGTTTGGTTTTGGTAATTAATGACACCAAGTTGCTAATGCCATGTGTTAAGTGTTTTGAGGTAGGCATAAGCAACACATGTGATGAAGGTGTGTGTGGCAAGGAGTGTGGCCACTAGATCACAAAGGGATGGTGCATGGACATAAAATTTTGATCATGATGGAATGCACATAAAATAATGGACATGATGATCAAGTGGAGGAGAATGATCTAAGAGCGCAAGGCAAAGGTATAACCATAGGGTTTTCCTTTTGCCGGTCTAAGTTGGGTAGAGAAGTGATTGACCGGATTTAGGATACATAGCCGACTATCAAGAGGGGCAATCACGGTTAGCTCAGGAATCAAGTTCCACTATATCAATGTCTTGAGCATATGCATTAGGATCTAGTAGAGAGCTAACATAATGCCTTGAAAATGTTTGTGAAATGCTAACACACATGCACATGGTGGTGTACACTTGGTGGTGTTAGCACATTTGCGAAGGCAGTGGAGTTTAAGCGGTAGAGAGGGGTTTGGGTTCCTCTCTCCCTCCCGCCGAGCTTGCGAGGTGGGATTCGGCGCTTTTTGGAAAGTGAAACGCCTATTTTCTACTGCGCCGGAAGTCGGAAAAGAAACGGAGGTGAACGGAGGTCACTGTGGTGACCGGACGCGGTCACGGTTTGACCGGACCGTCCGGTCAGCTCTCGCAGCAGTCAGACGCGCGGGTGCTAGGGTTTCCAACCGGCGCGTCCGCTCCCTCACGGAACCGGAGCGTCCGGTCAGGCACCCAGAGAGGCAGAGCCGGTCGTAGAGCCGACCGGACGCGCGGCGCGTCCGGTCACGTGCGATCGGACACGTCCGGTCGTGGTGGGAGCTTACTGGACTCCGACCGGACGCCGGGTGCAGTGCGTCCGGTCAAACGCTAGAGCGCGTCCGGTCACGGCAACGGCAACTTCTGACACGCACTGTTCACGCTTGTCCTGTAGTGACCGGACGCGTCCGGTCACCATGACCGGAGCGTCCGGTCAGCTC
This sequence comes from Saccharum hybrid cultivar R570, assembly GCA_038087645.1. NCBI lineage: Eukaryota > Viridiplantae > Streptophyta > Magnoliopsida > Poales > Poaceae > Saccharum > Saccharum hybrid cultivar. Next base: position 12,934,623 of record JAQSUU010000602.1, read on the forward strand.
GTTTTTAACTGCGTCGTCTGGTAACGGCTAGCTGCGTACCCCTTCGCTATAAATAGAAGATGTCCAGGGTTTGAGGGCAACTCTTGCACTTTTTGAGACCTAGAGACATCCTTTGAGCTAGAGAACAACCCCTCCACTCATCTCTTTGCTTAGTTGCACATCTTGAGTGAGATTCAAGTGCATTGCTTGAGAGTTGCATTCTAGAGGCACTTGATCTTCGAGTTGCTGCGGATTTCTTGTTACTCTTCCGTGTTTCCCAACACGGTAGATGGCTTGGAGCAGCGGAGGTGATTGAGCTCACAATTGAAGATTGTTGGAGCCCTCACCAAGTGTTGTAAGGGGTTCTTGATCCTTTCCCGTGGGAGTTCGCAAATTGGATACTACAGTGGAGCTCGTGACTTGGAGGATCCCCATCTTGTGTGCGGTTGTGCGGCGCCTGCCGAGGGCTCGACTCTTGATAGTCGATTAGCTCGCGAACCGACAAGTGGGTGCATCGCCACAACGAGGAGTAGCTTGCCGGGAAGCAAGTGAACCTTGGTAAAAATCTTGTGTCTTCTCTTTGCCGAGGATTTCTCTTGTGGTTGATCATTGTGATTGATTCTTCGAGTGCATTACTTCTCTACATCGCCGGTATAAAAATCAAGTCACATGCTCTTTACTTTCTTGTACTAGTCCTAGTGTAGTTTGCTTAGTGTATCCTTTATCACTTAGGAGTAAGTAGCTTAGTGACTTAGTCTTATTGGTGTGTATTAGAGATCATAGCCTTGCTTCACTAGAATTGTATAGGTGGCTTGCATAGTGTAGTTGAGCTAGAGCTAGATTAGCTTAGCCATCTTTTATACTAACGTGGTTGTTTAGTGAAGCTTGTAGATTTTTAAATAGGCTATTCACCCCCCCTCTAGCCATTTGGACCTTATAGGAGGCCGGTCCAAGCTGACACCGTCTGACACACAAAGTGTCACAACAGAGTAGCCGGATGACGCCCAGGATTCTTCAGCACCAAGACACCTCGACGGTCCACGCCGCACCTCTACAAGACCCTCCTGGACTCCGGCGCACGCAGACCATAGACTAGAACCCTCAAACCGCATTGTACCCAACCTATCCCATTATATAAGGGATAAGGTTGGACCTAGAGGGGAGAGGATCCATACTTATCAATTCCATTACGGAGGCCATTTCGGTTTTACCTTTGGAATGGTACGTTTCGATACCGGTGCATTCCGGTGTACCGTTTTGGTTTTATTAATTTATTAATAATTTAGATTTTTGTTTGGAATGTATATGAGTTTTTTAACTATGAGAATTCACACAGGTAAATATTACTGCTTGAAAATACAACAATGGGAGCTTGGGCCGGCCTGCTAGCTTTTAGCTTATTCAACAAGGACCCAACCACTCATTCAATGGAATTCAATTATAGCTTCACGTCTAGGTTTGATGAACATAGCATATGCTTCGCTGCCACCTACCTCCAAGTCTCCCATTCCAACTAGCTTACTAACAAGGTAGCAAAGCAAAGAAGGAAGCCACGAGTGTTGAGTTCTAGAGTGTGAGCGTCGTCACTCGTCACGATGGTGAGGAGTCATCATGGCGCCTGGCCGCTCAACATCAGCAAGCTGGAGCGCAAGAATAGGACTCGAGCAGTCGTCCATGGCCCTGGGCATTCAGCATCAGTAGAGCTGAAGTGCAAGAGCAGGCCTCGAGCAGTCATCCATGTCATGGAGCATTTCAGCAAGGCCGAAGAACAGGACTCGAGCATCTTCCTCCACGACAACAGTACCGGTATGGACGAAACTCTCGATCCAGCCCAGAATGGTCGGAATCGGCCGAGATGGTCGGAATCACCGGTATCATGGCCGGTACGGGATGCAATTTCTTCTATACCAGTCTGCATGGCGGTACGAGGCATACCAGGCGTTCTGGGCGATACTGAAACAAAATTGATAACTATGGGAGGATCCCGATTCGATCACCAGACATTCCATTCCATTCCATCCACCTGTGCTCTACACCAGGAGCTAGGCAACTCGGAGGGGGGCACCGAGAGCCTCTCCTCCACCGCATCTCACCATCTCCTTCCTCTTCGATGAGGGGGAGACTCCACCGGTGGCGAGGCAACCTTAGGATTAGCACTGAGTTAACCTCCTACCAAACTCTTCTTCCTTTACACTCTATTGTAACCCCTAGATTTTGGGTGCTCTTGAGTATAAGGATCATCAGCTGCTGGATGTAGGTACCGAATTGGCCCAAACCAGGATAAACCGTTACATCTTCTCTGCGTGATTCTTGGGTTCCTGACTCCACCGGAAACCTCGTACTCTGACACCTACTCGAACAACATGCTTGTCGTGGTTTTGACCCCACGATAGTTAGTGACAAAAATACCCAAAGGAATATTTTTACAATTATATTTCTATGCTCATTTCACAAGGGCATTATAGCAAATGGTGAAAACTCATGTTATCTCCCGAAAGTGCTTGTTTTAGAACAAAAGCTTATTCTTAGAAAACCTTCGAATTGTTTCTAATTGGTGAAGTGGTTTCCCCTCCAACACCAACCTTTGTGTACCTATCTCAAGATTCATGCCAATGAGATTTGCAATATTTATGATAAACATATGCATCTACAACCAACCTTTCAAAGTCTTTATAAACAGGAAGTATGAGGGGGCTGAAGATCTTGTGTGTGGCAATGTTAGAGAGACCAATTGATTCAGGAGATTTCTCATGTGAGCATGGATTCGATGACGTGTTCATGATGTAGCTTCCATGCACATTGATATAATCTTCCTTTTTAGGCTCTAGGGTTAATTCTTCATGAATGTCAATAGGCATAAACATTGTCTCTATCATTCTATGCCTATGACATTCATTAGACATTTTATTGTCCAAGATTTTACATGAATTGGTGTCTCTCGGGTTGGTCTTGTCTAAGGCTTCCTCCAAACTTGGATGAGTCATGTTTATTAAAGAGATTGATTTAAGCTCACTGTTTGAATCTAAGCCAAGTTTGGATTCTACCCATAAGGCTTCGTCCTTGTCCATCCATTCTTTAGCAATAGCATATGAGTTCTTAATACATTCTAGCCATTGTCGTTGCTCTTCTCGATCATCCTTGTGGTCCTCATGACCCCTATATTTTGGTTGTCTTAATGGATTTCTAGGGTCGTCATGAGACTTAGGAGAAAGAGCATAAGAGGGATCATCGAGGTCAAGGATGGATTGAAAGATGGGTTCAGATGAGACATCTAATGTGGGTATAGAAAGGGAGAAGATAGAATTGGCTAAATGACTTAGCTCTCCTTCTATAGCACTGCTAGACATGGCATCCTTGAGTTCTTCCCAATGTCCTACATGGGAATAAGGACGCTTTCTAAGAGATCCCTTCTTGAGAGGATTTGAATTATATTCGCTCGAAGGTCTCTTTGAGAATTTAATGTTCTCCCAAAATCAGCACCAAAGAGGTTGTCCTTATTTTCAACAGGGATTCCCAAATGTGGAATTCCTTCTTTTCTTGGAGGATTTTAGGGTCTTGATGATTTGGGATTGATAGCTAAACCTTGGGATTGAAGTGGTTGTGATTTGGCTATCAAAACTTTCTCTTCTTGTTCGGGAGATGATTCCTTCTCTTCCTCAGAGAGTTTATTAGGAATGCTAGTGCAAGGAGTCCTTCCACTAATTCTATCAAGCATAGACCTTGTTTCACTAGCAGACAAATGAAGAAAGGCTCCTCTAGAGGCTGCATCAAGGGAGTCCATGGAATCCTTGCAAACACCCATGTAAAAATATTGAAGGAGCATTGGGTCTAGAATATGTGCCAAAAGATTCTTTTTCTAGTAGTCTAAAATTTAGAACATCTTTTCAAAGGCTAACCACTTTAGAGATGGAAAAGAAACATAAACAAAATTAGAGCATAACGTTTCCTAATCTCCTTGCATACTTCCTATGGTTTGACTATACCATGTTTTAGCTCTTCCTGTCAAAGAGAACGGAAATAACTTCCATCTTAAGGTTTTGTCAGATATGCTAGCGATACACAAGCATGTACAAGTCTGTTCAAAATCTTGTAGGTGTGAGTATGGGTTTTCATTGCCTTCTCCTGAGAAAGATTTATCCTGAATCAGTTTTATTAAACACGGTCGTAGCTCATAAACTGGTGTTATGATAGACTCTGAGGATTCTAGTGGCTTTAGGCTTGCGCTCATGGGTTTAGCATATTGATAGATAGGAGTGGAATCCATGCTAAAAGAAAAATTAAAAGAAAAGAAAAAAATAAAAGATAAAAGGTTAAGCTAGGCTTGTAGTTAATTCAGCAACCATTTCTCCGGCAACGGCGCCAGAAAGCTTGTTGGTATTTATTAACGCACACAGATAAATTCGCAAGCGCATGGATACCGCTGTAGCTTTCACCCAAGGTATTTCAAGTATCGTATCCATAGAGAAACGTGTGACACTAACTATGATCTAACTTAACTAGGGGTAGCAACAAGGTTAGGATAAATAGGAGCGTAGAGAGGATACTAAGGTTCTCTAGTTCTGACTTGGGTAAGCTTAAGTCTTCTACTATTCAACTGGGGACATTACTTAAGGACAGACACTAGTAGAAAATGCTTTCCTTTGTAACCGGGTCCTACTTGCGCCTACAGACGGGAGGTGGACTACAAAGGATCAACGAAGCTATATAGTATAGACTATATAGAACAGATGTCACACACGTGATCTACCACTGATCCGGAATGCAGGGTGCATCCATGATTAACCCAAGTCTAAGCACCACGCTTACACTTATGATTAATACTCTACTCCCTCTAGAATAGGAATAAAGCACTCAAAAGATTCGTGATCCTGATGAACAATATAAACAAGATGCTTACTTGAATCAGAAGTTGATTACCAGAGGAACCTAAGAGGCAAGCTCAGATAGAACTTGATTTCCCCAAGGTACAAGCCATAGAGAGAGCACCGATAGGCCAGCACCTCCTCCAAACACTTTCCTCACTCTCTATCTCGCTATTTCTAATCATAAGACTAAATCCTATGGAGGACTAATTTTCTCTTGATAGCTGGCTCTGATCCTCATGATATGAATTAGGGTTTCAAGGATCTGCTGAGGGAGGGGGATAGCGGCTGATATATATATAGGCCGGAGCATCAATTCTGGACCCTCGGATCAAACCAACATGAAAGAACGGTGTAGATGCAATCTAGGAGGCGGTGGAGAACTAACTTTCAAAGTTGAGGCTGGCTGGTGGGACCCACAGGCTGGCCGGCCTGCAGGTGGGGCTAACCGGCCCCACATGGCAGCCCCTCAAGGTCTGCTTCGGTGGAGAGCCTCCTGGAGTCTTCTAGAATCTTTCAATGCTGTTTACGCGGTGGAATTTCGCAATTTCCTTTGACAAATAGGTCCCCCTTAACAATTTTCTGGATAAACCCTGTTGAAAACACAGATTCACCAAAACTTGTAGAATTTATTAGTTTAAACCCCTATACCTTTGTTTGGTGATGGAATTAAGTATAAATGTAGGTTATGTTGACGGTTTATAATTGTTGTTAGTGACCGTCAACAGTCATCATCCAGTCCGCCTCCACTGTTTGGACCCTACATCTTCCCCTCTCCTTCCCCCTTATCTTCTCCACCATCCCAAACAATGTCAACCTCCTCACCATTCTCATCAAAACCTCTCTTCTCAACTTCAAATTCCAAGTCAAAATAATGGGCACCAATAACTACGTCCAGCTTCCTTGGAATTAGCTTAGGATCAAGCATGGCGACCAAAATTCGACCAAACTCATTTCTCCTTGTGGTCTCCATGTCGACAGTTTGAGTCAAGCCTAACAGAGACCCCACTGCCCACTGAATGAGAAACTCGTGCAGTGGCTATCTGATACACCTCACCCTCACCCACAACTTAGGCAATAGAAAACCCTCTTCCTTTTCTTGCCATTCTTTGAACTGTAGCCTAGTGCCTTCAGGCACTCCCTCTCCCTTTACATATGCTCCTCCATAAGCAATTGAACGTTGCAGCTTGGCTTTAGAAGGGAACTAGATAAGGAATTTACCTTCCCCAAGCTCCTTTAACTCTCAATTCCACTTAACCAGCATGACCCTCTTTAGTTGCATGATCAGCTGATCGCCGAATAGAGTGTCACCTACCACTAAAACCTGAGCCATCTTGGAATCCTTCTTCATCCTGGGCAGTGGCGGATGAGGGATATGATAAAATCCCAAACCCATCACAGCATAGCCCGCAGCATGAGCCACAGGCCTCGGCGCCTTGAGGAGGGGACACTTGTGATTCATGTGATCATGCGAGTCACAGATCACGCAGTACACCTTTGCCTTGCACGTCGCAGCCTGATGTCCCTTCTTTGAACACTTGGAGCACTATCCACCCATCTTGACGATCTCACCTCCTTCCCTGTTCCTACCCAACTCTGCTGACATGCCGAGGTCATTGTCAGACCCCATTCCATTACCATCTCTAGACCCTGCACCATCATCTTCAAAAGACTCTCCCACACCGCTTCCCTTTTCATGCAATGGTGGTTGCCGCCTGTCCTCTTGCCACACCTATCTACCTGGCGCTGGCTCTAGAGGTCCACCTCTTCCTACTCCAGCTGGTGGAGAAAAGTGCCCAGCACGTCCCCTACCGAAGCTCCTAGACCTGCCGTGTCGTGCTCCCCTAAAATAACCATGGGGAGCACCACTCCTTCGCGCCAAACGTTCTCTACCACCCCAGCTTTGAATCGCACCAAATGTGCCCCGATCACGATGATAGGGGCCATAGGCACCAGCACCCAACCTTTCATCCCTATCACGTGTGCCATAGTTGCCCACCATCTTCTTCGCTTTCGTCGCTTGCTCCTTCTTGCGCCCTAAACTACGGCCTCTGCAAAAGAGAGTTTACGATTAGGGTGTGAATTGATATGTAAAGACCGAGCTGCACCGCTTAAGTCCTCCCTTCACGCTGCTAGACGCCTCGGCACCCTCCTCCCCCCCCCCCCCCCGCATTAAACAGGTGGCTTAACCCCTGCGTTGGCTTAAATGCTGGGTGTGAGCCCACCTTAATTCCCTTGATCCTTGCTAGCTCACCCACCTTTGGATGGCCCAATGACCGTTCCCACATAGAGCCCAATCATGTCTTCCCTCTCTCCCTTTCCTCTAAATCAAAATCAATGCATCTACCCCTCAGATAGCACAAATATTTCAAAGATCTTGCTGTTTCATTGGGTCTGGAAAGTCTTAGATCCTTGGCCATTATATCCCCCAGCTACCGTTTATGTGGGGACCTTGGCTTAGGCAACGAACCCCTCCACGGCTTCCTGGACTTCTTCATAAGCAAATCGGCCACCGCCTTCGAAATTCTTGAAGCCAAAGGTTGGGGATGGCTAGTATGCCTTGCCCCCTATCCAACGAATCAAATTTTGGAGATTGAAAATTTTAGGTTAACAGAGACTCAGCTCTGATCACTTTGTCCACCGAGAAGCCGACGCGCATTGCGTCATGTAAGAGCTTCTTCTTCGAATTGAACGAATCATTAGGATCTACACCCTTCTATTTGGTGTCTTCGTCCTCGCTATCATCATGGCTCTCATCATCAAGTGCCCAAAATCTCGACCCCCTCCACGACCGTCCTGGTCCAACTAGCGGCTCTGACGTCATGGTAAGGTAGGGAGCAAAGTGACGCCTTTTCAATCTTCTTGGCACCTCTAAACTATGCTCTGGCCAGATTTGCTCAACCATTACCGTACAGAGCTTAGTAGACTTAGCTCCTAAGCAGAGTACCAGTAGGCGGCATAACTATCTCCAAACCTAAAAAACTTCAGCTACTACTCCTTATATCAAAACAAGCAAACATACCTGAGCACTAGGTCCTTCTATAGAAGCAATTTGTCGAGCAAGAGCCGTGCGTCCGTCTCGGTGGGTCAGCCACCACCGCACTACCCAATCGCCCAGGTCCTTCTGCAGGCGCAATTCATCGAGCAAGAGTCGTGCATTCTCGGTGGTCAGCCACCACCGCACCGTTTGATCACTTGCTTCAGCTACTACCTGCAAAGATACAACACGCACCTCCTTGATGCCTCCCTCCACCTTAGAATGCCCCACCTCGTCGGGGCTATCGACCTTGCTGGAGTTCTTGAGCCACTTGTCCCCATGAAGCGACGCTGGTGGCCGCTGAGCACGTCCACCCGGAGACCACCGAGAGGATGAGTGCCTAGACCAGATCCGGCAGCTCCGCCACCTAGAGCCTCACCGACCACCTCTTCTCCCTCGGGCTATGCCGAAGAATTTGAAGTGCAAATGAATGGAATATATTTGGCCAGAATTCAATGTGAATTTGTATTAGGTCCTTTGGAATATATTTGGTTGGCTCTGTCATGTACTTTTGGAATTGCTTACTAATAGAATATCTAGGAGGCTTGATCATGCATTTTCAGGTATGTTCTTGAAGCTTTAGCTGATAGCAAGTTCCAATTTGTATGCATTCAAAGTGGCCAACTAAAAACACAAAATGCTGTTGTGCACTCTTTTGATTAACTATTCCAATCAGTTATAGTGCTAATGTGCTTGCATCTGTCTGTTCGATCTGTGGAGTCGTGATTGTTTTGTTTTGGGCTGCTAGCCAGCGATTTGTGTTGTTTTTAGCTGCTAGCTAGCTACCATCTTATGACTATTTCAGAAAGAAATGAAGTAGCCATAATCTCGTCAGTTTATTTTGTTGTTGTTCATTCTTTGATATCCTGTTAATGATTTCTGGCTGTTTGATATATAAATGGGTATCTATTCAAACATCTTTTGCGTTGATGCCTGATTGTTCAAGTCCAGATTGGTGGGTAGGAAGCAATAACCTCACTGCAGAGAGAGTTTTAGGTGCTACTTGGGCTTTTAGGTTCCACTTGAGCCTTATCTTCCCGGCCATGAGGATCTCTTCAGGTCTAAGATTTTGTTATAAACAAAGAAGTCCTAAATGCTATCCATGTGAGTTGAGCACTGTCTAAGAGAGACTTCGTGCCCACTTGTAAGGATTCATGTTTAGGGTCTCTATGCAACTTGGCACCATGCTAAAAGGAGTACACTTTTCATTTTATCTGGATTACTCTAGCCTGATTTGCTTGCAGTTTCACCTTCTCAGATGTTGTCATCCTACATAAAAACCATTTCTTTGACCATGATAAGGATACACACACAATTTGCTGAACTTGTTATTGATCAATTTACTGTTATTTTCAATTTCTTGCACGGTATTGTGACCATAAGGAGTGCATTGAAGTTATGCAAGGTGAAAGAAAAGGTTAGTATTTTAAGAAATTATAAACCTCTTGTGTTGATAGTAAATTCTCGAATTACATTTGAAATACCGAATTATATGTTAATGGTACATGACAAATTTAAAATATGTCACCCTTAGACATTCTTTAATTTTTTAACATAACATTCTTTGATTTAGTAGCTATTTACTACAAATAGTATAGAAAAGTCCTTAGCCGTTTTTATTTGGTCTTCTACTAGGAGAAAAAGGGTGACAGATGGAGCTCAGTGTTCATTGTGTAGGGAACTGAGAGGGATGGGTGCAATTGAAAGGGCGATGAGTAAATACTGTGATTGTGTGATTCAAAAGAGAGAGACATATTTGACCCATTTCTTGCCCTAACATTTGATTCTGAAGGTTAACTCATGGAGTACTATAAAACCTTCATTCAAGGAAAGTTTGGGCTAGTGTCCACAAAGGAAATGTAAACAGGAAATGATTTCCAAACAATGAGGGAGATTGATTTCCATGGACAGATGAGATGATTGTATATATTTGACAATCTATCCTATTCAGTTCTTGGAACAGTTCATCATGTTGGTATAGCATTTCTTTGTTTTTTGGTTTGTTGTTCCTATTTATGGTGTCAAGGGATTTGACAAAAGGGTGTACTTCTAGGGCAACGATAAATGATTAGGTTGCACAACACTGGTAATGATTGATTGTTGGTTTATGTCAACATATGTGAATGAATATAATCATGAGTTCTCAACAAATTATGCAGAGGAAAGGGAATGGAATTCTCATAAGAAAATAGACCTGAGCACAAGGGATGTGATATATTATCTTCAGGAGAACAATAATAGGAAATGGATGGACTGGATATCTCAGGTGGTTTCTGGAGGGACTGTCAGTGTTAAATTAAATGACAAAGTTGGCTCTTATATTAAGAGTTACAAAGGTGTGCGTCAGGGTGATCCCTTATCCCCGATCTTATTCAACTTCGTTACTGATTGCCTAACCAAAATGGTGGAAAATGCTCAAAGTAATGGTTTGTTCACTGGCTTGATTGATCATATTGTTACAAATGGGGTTGCCATTCTGCAGTATGCAGATGACACCATTATTTTCTTGAAACATGATGTAGAAGGGGCTAGGAACATGAAAATATTGTTATACATGTATAAGATGATGGATGGATTAAACATCAATTTCAATAAAAGTGAAGTAGTTATGATTAATGATGATGATAACTAGGGGAACACTTATGCTGATATTTTCAATTACCAAGTTGGGTTCTTTCCTATTAAATATTTAGGGGTGCCTGTCAGTCCTAGCAGATTGCATTTGAGTGATTGGGCCCCCCTAGTTGATAAGTGCAATGAGAGACTTGATGTATGGAAAGGCGGTACTATGTCTATTGCTGGACAGTCTACTCTTATATGTGCTTGTTTGAATAACTTCCCTATTTACCAAATGTCAGTTTAGCTCTCAAAACCATTTCTAAAAAAATGATAAAATCAGGAGAAGTTTCTTCTAGCAAGGTGGTGGTACTAAAATAAAATACCATCTGGTTAAGTGGGTTAAGATCTGCAAAAGTAAGAAGAAGGGAGGTTAGGTATAAAAGACTTGAAAAGGATGAATGTAAGTCTCCTCACTAAGTGGTGGTGGAAGCTAGAAAAGGATGATGGCTTATGGCAAGATATCATCTAGGCCAAATATCTGCATAACAAAACCATTTTCTCAGTGACCCACAAAACCATTGACTCTCCTGTATGGTCTGATTTGCTTAAAGTTAAGGATCTGTACCTTCATGGCAGGAGTGTCAAGATTTGTAATGGACAGAAGACCAGATTTTGGTCTAATGTATGGCTATATGATAAAGCTTTGGCCACTATTGCCCCTACCTTGTTTATTTTGTGTGAACAAAAAGAAGCTAAAGTTTTTGATGTCAAACATGGTTTGGTCCAAATTACATTCAGAAGATGGCTCACTGATGAGCTATAGCATTGTTGGTACCTAATACAATTTGATGTTAATAACATTGAGTTGCAGAATTATGATGATATTATCTTCTGGAGGCTGGAAAAGAATAGGAGATTTTCTGTTAAATCTTTGTATAACTCTCTTACACTAAATGATGCTGGCTCTTCTCACAAAGCAATCTGGAGGGGCAAAGTTCCCCAAAAGATTAAAATCTTTATTTGGCTTATGACAAACAATGTTGTGCTGACAAAGGATAATATGCTTAAAAGAAAATGGTCAGGTGACCCAAGTTGTATGTTCTATGATCAGGTGGAAACTGTTGATCATCTTTTTTCACATGTCCTATAGCTAGATTGATCTGGGGTGTTATTGCACAGTTGTTGGGAGCCAACGACATTCCCACATCCTTGTCCCAATGTTGGGCATGGTGTGAGCGATGGTTACCGAATGGGAAAAATTTTCATCTCTGAGAATATCTGGCATTTGTTGGGCCATTTGGAAGGCTGAAACAGAGCTTGTTTCGAAGGGAAACCCATTAAAACCCCAGTTGAGATTCTTTGTCACGCAGGAGCTCTGATGCGTTTTTGGGTAGGACTGTATGCTGAAGTCGACAATGAGATGCTCGTCAATGGGGTCAACACCATGTTAAGGGTGGCGGCAAGACTGATCCTTACCAAGAACAATACCGGTGGGCAGAAGCACTTGGGATCTAGTGAAGATGATGAAACGACGAACTGATGGCCATCGGTGGCGACATCTTCTCTCTTTTGTGGCTTAGTCATCTTTAGTCTGGTTGTAGCTTTTGTTGCCAGAAAGGGTGAAAACCTGTAATAAGTCTCTATGCTGCGTACTGGATCTGGTGTTAAGCTCGTGCTGTTCGTAGACTCTGTTCCAAGCTTACTGGCTCTGAGATAGAGTACATGTTAGGCTAGTGGCCTTAGAACTTTCCCTTCTTTTTCTCCCTCCTGTCCAAATGTTCGGATGCTTGTATTTTTGTTTTTTCTGAAATGAAAATGGAGGATAGCCTTCACATGGAAAAAAATCTTCAGGAGAACAATGTTTCATTAAGGTACATTATGATCCTAGAAAGCTTCTATATTTGAACCACATCATGCTATAAAATTTATATTTTCATTCAAGCGGAGGCACAAGTAGAGATTTACGTGACCATAACAACCTTGTCACAAGTGGATGTGGTTGACTGGGAAAAATATATTCTACTAGTGAACTAGTCCATTATTCTACTAGTGAGCTAGTGCAATAGATCCAGCATGGGGGATGTTGTAGGGGACATTATAATATTGCATTATCTGTGATTATGGAATATGGATGCTTATTAGGTACTATTGAACCAATTTCTAACCTGATAAGAACGTGGCCTAGAAAGAATCACAAAATGAGGTTATTAGTTAGTTGTACTTTCCTGTCTGTCTGTTTCCATTTATTTTGCTGACATTGAGTTTATTTTTTAGGTGTTGCACTTGGTTTTATACTCTTCCAAAATATGTTCTAGCTGGATTTTGGGTTCTTATTGATGTCAAGTTGTAAAGTGGCTGATAATGGAGGGGTTGTTTATTAATTATAAAGTCATGTCTACTAAGGGAAGCAAAGAAGTTCCAACAGCAGTGTGTACTGTATCTACAGCGCTTGTTGGATAGGAAAGAAAAAGATTATACAGTGAGTACAATGTCCAGAGATGCAAGGATCGTGTTTATTTTTTTTTCGAATGGAGATGGTTCCTGTATTTAGAAATTTGAGCCAGGGTTCAAATTCATTTCCGAAGAAGCAAGTGACTAGTTCCAAGGCACTGCCACCAATGAATTCTTACAAGTGGGAGCCTCGAGATGCTAGTGCAATTGGTGGCTGAGCTAGCAGAGCCGCTGCATGATTTCTAGGACGATTGATGACTGAACTGTTGCTATCACTCTGTTCATGCTGCAATGATGTCTGGTGTAATTTCATAAGCCCATAAAGTTTCATATCTAGCTGTAAAATTCTTATAGAAGTACTTAAATTGGAAATACTACTCTTATAGATGCTTATTGGTCTGCAATAAAGTGTAGCACTACTTTGTTGTGGTTCTAACAACACATGTAAAATCAGGAGCGTATAAAATGCCGCTATAATCTCAAGCAGAAACATGTTCTTGATGATGACACATGCCCCATTTGTGGAGCGGAGTCATAGATTGCAAACCACCTGATCCTCAAATGCCCCTTCGCCAGAACTCTATGGCATCAAATGAGGTTTGTGGCCGATGGCACTCAAGCAGCCTCGCTCTGGAACATTGCTCGGCCAACGAACCTCCCTACAGCACATTCAGCAACATTCATCCATTTGATTTGTTGGACGCTTTGGAAGCACAGGAATGATGTGGTCTTCAACGGTATGTCGCCCTCCCATAATCGTCTCTCAAGAGCGTGCATAGACACTCTAAATCTGTGGAAATTTCGTCCAGTGGTGTAATTAGTTACATTATGAATTGAACTCTACTAGAGAATTCATGCTACCTCCCTTCCTTTTGTATTCAGTCATTTGTAAAGCGATGCAATCAAGTAGGTGGGGAGTGCTTCTCCCTTGTGATTTTATAAAAAAACCGCCCCGTTCGCTTGAAATTATCAGCCATGGAATAGTGTTTTTCTCTCACAACAATAAATCAGTTTTAGCCGGCTTATCAGCCGCAGAAACCATTAGCCGAATAACACATGTAAAACGATTTTCTAGACCCAAATCTCTGGAATTGTTTCCTAGACATTGCTGATATGGACAAGACTCAAAGCTCAAACTGTTGAGAAGTAGACACATGTTACAAAAATTGTTGGCAAGAACTCAATTCAACTTGTGAAAATACAATAAGCATCATGCATTATACAATATACTAGCAGGAGAGCCCGCATTTTTTTCTTTTTTTCTGTTCTGTCGATATTTGTTAGCGGGTTGTTATTGTTTATAGCGAGTTTGATACTGTTTAGTAACGGGTTGTACTGTTTGCTTAACGGTGTTACTGTTTCTTAACGGGTTTGTATTGTTCGTAAGACCCGGTACTGTATTAACGGGTCTACTGTTCCAAGGTACTGTTGTGGGGAACAGTAACATGTGTCTGTGACGGACCTGGCCGGGAGCCTCGACTTTAAGAGTTATGTATAGATATCTTAGGACATCATATATTTCCACTAGATATAGGAGTATTACTAGTAAATATGCCCGTACGTTGCAACGGGAGAAAAAAATTAAATATCTATGGAAAACGACGATAGAATGTTACATATCTCTTTATGCTTTATCCCTTTCATAAGGTTTAAAATCTTTAATTTATTTTATTGATAGCCATGACATCCAAGATATAGTTAGTTAATATTTTCGATAATGATCCACCACATGCGGCCATGTGTGACTCTCGTCCGGACGTGACTCTGCAGGAGCAGACCCACTCTCAGGAAAAAAATCCCCACTCCCCCGTATGCATATCCTGCTAGACCGAAGCAGCGTTGCCGCTCATCTGTTAGTCTCCTTTCTCACCACGCGCTGTCGGGTTACCACGCTATGCCCTTCCCCTGTCATCGGCGTGTCACGCGCCCTCGCTCCTCGCTCCCTACGCCGCTTACCTGCGCTGACCCAAGGACATGTCAATTATTTACTTACGTAGATGTTGTGTTGTTACGGCCTCACCAACTTGAGTTGTGGAAGCTTCCTGCTCAGCGCCCGGAGTGAAGTGCCAGCGGCCGTTATTTGTAAGTAGTACTCGGTGTTGGCCAAGAAGTAGTACTCGGTGATACTCCCTCTATTCTAAATTATAAGGCATTCTAAGAATCTTAGAAAGTCAAAACATCTTAAGTTTGATTAAAATTATAGAGAAAATTACAAAATTTATAACATCAAATAACTATACTATGAAAATATAATTAATAAAGAATCTAATGATACTTAATTAATGTCATAAATATTATTATCTTATCATATAAATTTGGTCAAACTTGAGATCCTTTGACTCTCCAAGATTCTTGGAATGCCTTATAATTTGGGATGGATGGAGTAATATTTTTTGGGGTTGGTTTATTATGGCTGTGTTTAGTTACCTGAAAAATACACTATGCAAAAAGAAGATTCTCCATCACATCAAACTTGCGATACATGCATGGAGTACTAAATGTAGATGAAATCAAAAACTAATTGCACAGTTTGGTTATACTTTACGAGACGAACGTTTTGAGCCTAATTAGTCAACGGTTAGACAATCATTACCAAATACAAACAAAATGCTACAGTGTCGCTACAGTAAATTTTGTCACTCCAAATTTAATGAACTAAACACAGCCTGTATACGCAACCTTGTCTTTAGGATTGGAGCTGCCGTATAGTAGGAATAGGACACGGGATGGTCTTCAGGATTGGAGCCGGCCAGGAAACAGCTGCCGTATATAGTAAGAATAGGAAACGGGATGGTCTTCACGATTGAAGCCGCCCAGGAAACATTTTTTAATTTTCTTTTGCCGTATAGGAATAGGAATAGAGGATGGTGGGTTTCTTTTATTGACCATAAACAAACTGATTAGTTTCGGCACGGTGTCCAGGATTCTAATTATTTTTTTTTCATATTTTTCCTATTCTGTTTAACGTGACCAGATTTATATACAGTATGACCTAACGTGACCAGGATTCTTATTATTCTCTGTTTTTTCTTGGCAAGAATTTTATTTAATTTATTTTGGGCCAGACCAAAATCAGGGGAGAGAAATCAAAATCACGGGGTGAGAAATTTTGCCTCTTTATTATTATTATATATATTATTAGGTACAGATATATGCGTTGCACCCGGGCTAGCCACAGTCGGAGACGTACAGAATACGTATCCTATATTCCTATGTCAATTCATTTCTATATATACTCCCTCCATTCTAAATTATAAGGCATTCCAAGAATCTTAGAGAGTCAAAAGATCTCAAATTTGATCAAATTTATATGATAAGATAATAATATTTATGACATCAATTAAGTATCATTATATTCTTCATTAATTATATTTTCATAGTATACCTATTTGATGTTATAAATTTTTGTAATTTTCTCTATAATTTTGGTCAAACTTAAGATGCTTTGACTCTCCAAAATTCTTAGAATGCCTTATAATTTGGAACGGAGGGAGTATTAAATTAAATTAAATTGAAACCAACGACACTACAGCTACAGGAGAAAAACATCTCCGAAGCAAAAACAAAAACACATTTCCGAATTGCCCTCCTCGAATCCTTATATTTACGTCCCGGTCCCCGAGCCTCCTCACCTAGAACTAGAATCGAATCCGCGGATCCGCGATCTTCTTCTGCAAGCAAGGTAGCAAAGCCGCACCCGCACCCGCACCCGCACCCGCACCCAGACCTCGACGGACGGCGAGCAGCAAGAGGGCAGCCCGTGCCCTATCGACGCGAACCCCTCAGCGGCGGATCGGTACTCGTAGGCGGCGGCGGCGGACATGGCTGCGGCGGCGGTGATGGTGAGCTCGGCGGGCTCCCTGCTGGCGATGCTGCAAGAGCCGGCGCCGGAGCTCAAGCTCCACGCGCTCGCCAGCCTCAACTCCCTCGTCCACGCCTTCTGGCACGAGATCTCCACCAGCGTCTCCTCCATGTAAGCCCCCTCCTCCTCCTCCTCCTCCTCCTCGCGCCCTTCCCCGCTCGCCCGGCCGGGCGCTCCACTCCCGCCCCCCTTAATTTGCCCGTTCTGCCACCGCCACGGCCGGCGGCGGGTGCTGCGACGCCCCGTCGCCGCGCGTTTCGTTTAGTTTCGGGGAATTTCGGTTAGCCTATGTTCGATTCGGGCTCGCCTGGAGAGGTCCGGCTAGATGGCGTCGGCAGCGCCGCGTCGAGTTCGATTTAAACTTCAGAGGGAACCCTGGGTTCGATCTGTTCGGATGGAGGTTTTGGGAGGGTTAATGTGCTGCCGTTGGTTACTGGAAACCTAGAATTTAGAGCTTGTTGTATGATTGATGCCCTCCAATTCTTGGTTACTGTTTGCTGAAAAATCTGAACTTTCTTACTAGGTTTCTAGATTGTTTAAGGCAGCAAATCCCAAACTTGTCGATTGCAGCTATCATGATAGGATATGAATCAAATGTGGTAACTTTGTTCTTTAAAATAAAATGCTGTAACCTGTTGCAAAGTAATACTGATCTATGTGTTTATACTGTTTAATGTGGGAGCTGCCCTTAGCTTATTGGTTGCTCCTCAGTTCAATAGAATTTATCCAGTCATAGTGGAGAAACGAGTAAATGCTATGAGAATTGGTGTTTATATGCTGGGAGTTACATTCATTTTAGAAGGATCCATATAAATACCAAGATTATTCATGACTGCTGCAAGTGATGTGCATGGGCCAAAATATTTTGTCCCTTTATCCTGTATATAAAAAGTCTTGACAATCAGTATAAGCTTGGGTGCTTTCCTTTGTGCTTGTATTTCTCACAATTTCTTTCCTGCTGCTTACAGTGAAAGTTTGTATGAAGACGAGGAGTTTGTCCAGAGGCAGCTTGCGGCACTAGTTGCCTCTAAGGTGTTTTTCTACTTGGGCGAGCTAAATGACGCTCTGTCGTATGCACTTGGCGCTGGACCCTTGTTTGATGTATCAGACGACTCTGATTACGCTCAAACACTGTTAGGTGAGGAGCTGCCTGGCGCCTGCATTATGACCAGTTAATTATGCCAGCACTAAAAGTACTGTGTTAACATTACCTCATTTGCCCTGTTTCTTTTTTTCAGCAAAAGCTTTGGATGAATATGCTGCCATCCAATCAAGGGCCACTGGGGAAGAAAAAACAATGGACCCTAGGCTGGAGGCCATTGTGGAAAGGATGCTGGACAAGTATGATAGTTTCCTCATGGTCCATTGTTTCTTGGTTTGTTAAAAATGCAGCTCTGAGCTCACACATACATGGTTGCGTTTCAGGTGCATTCTTGATGGAAAATATCAACAGGCCATGGGTATGTCTGTTGAGTGCCGGAGACTGGATAAACTGGAGGGAGCAATTTCTCGATGTGATAATCTTCATGGAGCGCTTTCATATTGCATCAATCTGTCTCACCAATATGTTAGTCACCGCGAATATCGATTGGAGGTAGGCATTCTATGGATGATTGAGATTATAAATCCTGCCAATCGATTCAACCTCTTGTCATTGGCACACAACTACTGTGCACAAAATATTAGAAAATCATCTTGTGATCTAACACTTTGTTTCTGTATTTCCAGATTCTACAATGTCTTGTCAAAATATATCAGACATTGCCAAATCCAGATTATTTAAGCATTTGCCAGTGTCTTATGTTCTTGGGTGAGCCTGAAAGTGTTGCAAGCATCTTGGACAAGCTGATTTCTGGAAGCAACGTATGCCTCTTTTTTCCCTTTGCCAAACAAGAGGGTTTCTTAATTTGCTGATTGCCTTTGTTTTTGAAACTTAACCTTATGTTCATTTGCCAGGATGATGCTCTCCTTGCATACCAAACTGCTTTCGATCTTGCTGAAAATGAAAATCAGGCTTTCCTCCTGAATGTGCGGAATCACCTTGATGCATTGAGTTCACATACTTCTGCCCATGTGGACCCTGACAGCGGACCGGCTGTACCAAGTAATCAAACTAATGCTGCTACAGAACCATCTGGGGATGTACAGATGAGAGATGACATAAACATGCCAAATGGCAGTGCTACCACTGTGGATCCAAATGCAGCAACACATGCTGATAGGCTGACAAAAATCAAGGGCATACTGTCAGGAGAGACATCTATTCAGTTGACATTGCAGTTCCTATACAGCCATAATAGGTAATGTGACATTATCTGACTGATGAATTGTAACAACTGACTGTTCCTTTAGTTTTGTGTCTTAAATTTATTTTTTGTTCATTTAACAGGTCTGATCTTCAAATTTTGAAGACCATAAAGCAAGCTGTGGAAATGAGGAACAGTGTCTGCCATAGCGCAACAATATGCTCCAATGCAATCATGCATGCAGGAACAACAGTTGATACCTTCCTCAGAGAAAACTTGGTATGATTGGTTTCATGCAGTGTGCTTGATGTTACCGAATGCCTAGCATCTTCAATTTTTATATCCATATATTTATCTCATATTGGTCTGTATTACAGGAATGGCTAGGTAGGGCAACCAACTGGGCCAAGTTCAGTGCCACTGCTGGACTAGGCGTCATTCATAGAGGTCATCTTCAACAAGGCCGCGCATTAATGGCCCCCTACCTGCCTCAGAATGGTGCTGGTGGCAGTGGTAGCCCATACTCGGAAGGAGGTGCCCTCTATGCTCTTGGTTTGATTCATGCCAACCATGGTGAAGGAATCAAAGACTTTCTTCGTGAGAGTCTTCGCAACGCCACTTCTGAGGTACTATTCCAGGGCCACATTCCCAAATCTTTGGTTTGTAACAATCCTTTCATGAGAGTGACTGCAGTATACATCTCGATGTAGTTTATGTTCTTGAGTGAAATATCGCTGCAGTCTTATAGTAGTCTGCAGGTGGGGGAAATGTAGGAGTGAGGCAAATGTTGGCACTGGGAAAGTTCAATTTTTTTGTTACTTATTATATATGTACCGTAGCAAGTTAGCAACCATACACATGTTTCCTTTCCTTTCACACAATTACATTCTAACTTTGAACAATACAGGTGGTCCAACATGGTGCTTGTCTGGGGCTCGGGCTTGCAGCACTAGGTACATCAGATGAGGAAATATGTGAGGACATAAAGAATATTCTGTACACGGATAGTGCTGTGGCCAGTGAAGCAGCTGGTATTGGCATGGGTTTGCTCATGGTTGGCACGGCCAGTGAGAAGGCCACAGAGATGCTTGCCTATGCTCATGATACACAACATGAGAAAATTATCAGGTATGCAATAGGATGCCTTTTGACAAACAAGTTCTTAATGCAATCTACTTCTCCACACATGATATTTATTTGTGAAGATGGTAAAGATGTTCCTGTTCTGACTCCTTTCCTATCTCCAGGGGCTTGTCACTTGGAATTGCATTGACGGTGTATGGCAGGGAAGAAGAAGCTGACACCTTGATTGAACAAATGACTAGAGATCAAGATCCCATACTTCGTTATGGTGGTATGTATGCATTGGCTCTAGCATACAGAGGGACTGCAAATAACAAAGCTATCCACCAGCTTCTGCATTTTGCTGTGTCGGACGTGAGCGATGATGTGCGGAGGACTGCAGTGTTGGCTCTTGGCTTTGTCCTGTACAACGAGCCTGAACAGACACCCAGAATTGTGTCCCTACTATCAGAATCATACAATCCACATGTCCGTTATGGTGCAGCTCTAGCTGTTGGAATCTCCTGTGCCGGAACAGGATTAAGTGAAGCCATCTCCTTACTGGAGCCTCTGACATCAGACGTCGTCGACTTTGTTCGCCAGGGTGCTCTCATTGCCATGGCAATGGTGATGATCCAGACCAACGAATCTTACGATTCACGTGTCGGAGCATTCAGGCGCCAGTTGGAAAAGATAATCCTTGACAAGCATGAGGATACCATGAGCAAAATGGGCGCCATACTGGCTTCTGGCATTCTTGACGCTGGTGGCAGGAATGTCACCATCAAGCTCAAGTCAAGGTCAAAGCATGACAGGCTCACTGCTGTTGTTGGACTAGCTGTTTTCACCCAGTTCTGGTACTGGTACCCACTCACCTACTTCATAAGCCTTGCCTTCTCTCCGACAGCCCTCATCGGCCTCAACTCTGACCTAAAAGTGCCAAAGTTTGAGTTCTTGTCGAACGCGAAGCCATCGCTGTTCGATTACCCCAAGCCAGTGACTCAGCAGACTGCGACCACATCAGTCAAGGTGCCAGCGGCCATCTTGTCGACGTATGCCAAGTCAAAGTCTAGGGCGAAGAAGGAAGCAGAGAGCAAGGCCAAGGAGAAAGCAGAGGACTCTTCCATAGCTTCTACTTCGATGCAGGTAAGCGTTGCAAGACCGATCAGTAGTAGTTTATAAGTTGTATTAGGTTAAACTGGTTGCTTTGATTTATGTCCCAAGTTGAATTAACTGCTTGCTTCGATTTGCATCAAACTGATTGGTACACTGGCAATTGGTTTTTTCTGTGCGCTCAGGTGGACGGTGCTGCTGCAGAGAAGAAGGCCCCCGAACCAGAGCCTACATTCCAGATTCTGATGAACCCGGCCCGGGTCGTTCCAGCCCAGGAGAAGTTCATAAAGTTCCTGGAAGACAGCAGGTACAAGCCGGTGAAGGCTGCCCCCTCGGGATTCGTCCTCCTGCAGGACCTCAAGCCCACGGAGGCCGAGGAGCTCACCCTCACCGATGCGCCATCAACCGCCGCCACGACCAACGCCCCGGCATCCAGCCCCAGCGAGCCGGCCGCCATGGCTGTTGACGATGAGCCCCAGCCGCCCCCGGCTTTCGAGTACACCGAATAGAGGTTATGATGATCCTCGGATCAGGGTGTATGGGTTGGGTTGTCTGTAGTAAACTTCGTATTGTTGGATGGCAGAACTCGGGCCTATCACTAATTCATTTATTTAACTTGAATATACTTTTCCTCAAGCATTTATCGTGTGAAGAAGATATATTGCTGTCTGATTTCAATTTTCTGCTGGATTATTTGCGCCGCTGATGGAAATCAGGAAGTCCCTACCGTGTTGTTGGGGGGATGGTATTCTTGAGCTGTGCTGCATTGGTGTGGTTGCCATGTGCGGCACGTGCGGTTTTGTAATGTTGCATTCATGTCGCTCTCGAATATGATCCCTGCTTGTGAATTGAGGGCAGAGATGCGTGGCCCACGTTAACAGCATGTTTGGGATGCGATGCGAGCACTTGTCATGAATAAATTCGAACCTTTTGTTCCCATATATCATGGGGGAAAAACGAGAACAAATTCGAACCCGACAGACGTGAACAGAGTTGGCGAAACAAAAAATGGCCAAACCTTTCCATCGGCGTCAGAAGGCGTTAAATTTACGAGAACATTTTGTCTCTTTATGGTCCCGTTTGGATGACAGAAGCGTTTTGAATTCTCAGGTGAATCACCAGAATCGCTGCCGAACACCCAAACAGGTGACAGAAATGTTTCGAATTCTTTGAATAATGAATAATTACAGGATTACAATCAGCGTTTATGATGTCCTCTAAGCCCGGTGGGGTATAAGCCACTCCGCCATCTGGTTATCTCGGGACACTATATGAGCAATCACATCTCCAAGTGTAATTTCCTCACCCCCTGGTTCAGAGAATAAACGAGTCCGTCGCGGCAAGCTATGGCTTCTGCAGCTAGTGCATCCATGCAAACATCATACCATATAGTTTTCCCACCACAGAATCTTCCATCTTGATCACAGAGAGCAATCCCGGAAGCAGTTGAATGGCACCCTGCATGGAAGGAGGCATCTACATTTGCCTTTACCCACCCAGGCGCCGGTCTTTGCCAGGTCTGGTGGTGGTTCTGGGATTTGTCAGAAGACTTGATCGGATGAAGCTCCTGCCACAGATCAAAAGTGGTATCCACCGCCCATTGGGCAGCTATCATGACCGGCGTCGTTGCCTGGCCGTGGCGCCTTTTATTTCTCCCCATCCATAGTGCCCACGAACCACAAAGGATCACTGCTGCATCCTTCGGCGCAATCACATTTGGATCGATTAAGTCGCACGCCCAGGTGAGGGGGTGCAGCATGGGGACCTTCACACCCGTCAGCAACATTCCCTCTTCCCAGAAGTATTTCGCCACCGTGCAGTCCAGCAAAGCGTGTTTGAGTGATTCCTCTTCTGCTCCACACACCTCACAGTGCGCCACTGGTTGGTTCAAGGTGACGCCGATGCAAGACTCCTTTAGTTGGTAGGTACCCATTCAACACACGCCACCAAAACACGCGGACCTTTGGTAGCACAGATAGCTTCCAACATCGCTTCCAAGGAGGATCACCTGATGATGAAGCTCGGTTCTCCTCTACAGCTTGACATTGATCATCATAGAGACACCGGTATGCTGATCGGACCGAGTAGAGACCATGTCTCTCCAACTCCCAGGCCCAGCCGTCGCTTCCCACACCCCTCGCTGGGGTACTCAAAATAGCCTGAGCATCCACATCTATGAAGCATTGTTTGATCAACTCAGCATTCCAATCTCCACTAGGTGTTAGCAAATCAGCAACCAACTGCGCCTGTGGATTATCAACTGTGGTAATTGGTCTCCCACTGAAATGATTCGGGATCCACAGGTCCTCCCAAATTCTCCTTGAGATTCCATCACCAATTCTACGAATGAATCCCTTTTGGAGCACATCTCTCCCCGCCAGAATTGCTTGCCAAGTGTGGCTTGCATGCTTCTTTCTGGTCGCTGATAGGAACTCCATATCATGAAAATACCGGCTTTTTTTTTCTAGAACATGACTTCACGTGTATTTCATTAAGAAGAAAAATACATATGATTCGCAAGTAATCCATGGATTACTAGCGAATCTCACAAGCACAAACGAACAGCAAGAAAACGTGAGAGGGGGGGACCTCCACCATACAACCCCAACCAACTGAACCTAATATAAGAAGACTGAACACTATGGTAGGCAACAGTGTAGTGTAACAGCAAAAGCGACGACCATGGCGGCCAAGCATCCGCCGGAACCATGGCGGCAAAGCATCCACCAGAACTACGACCATCGACACGGCGAAGCATCTGCGGACGCTCACAGCAGCAAAGCATCTGCATGGGAGGGGGCCTTAGCGACTACATGGCGGCAAAGCATCTGCCAGAAAACAACGACCATCGACGCGGCAAAGCATTCGTGGATGGGGCCAACACGCTCTCAGCAGCAACATCTGCAGGGGCCTAAGCGACATCGCTGACAAAGCATCCGCCCGAGCAACAACTGTAGCTACACCCACCACCTGCATGACGAACCAAAGTGAAGCAGCGATCAGGCATAGCACAACGATCAAACAGGGGCTTAGTGATGAGTCGAAGGAGATTCTTCAACGACGCCTTCAGGAAGGGGGTGACGACCAAGGAAACGCCCTGGATGCCATCGTCGCTGGCCTTAGAAGTTTCTAAGACAGAGCAAGTGCCCAGAATCTGGCGATGCCTGTGCAGCTACATGGGGTTGAACGACGATGGCCCTAGGGAGGTGTGTGGCGCTCGAAGCTTCACCATCATCTGCCTAGCCGAAGCTGGGCTGAGCTTTCGCCCATTCCACCATGAGGTGCACGGGCACCGCCGCGCCCGTACCCCTAGGGCCAGCCAGCCGCACACGCAGGATTCGGCCGTGTCTCCCATCCGGGCCGCCATAGCTGCCCTACAGAGATCAGGCTTGGGGTGCGCCGCTAGCCACGCTGCCGCAGGCGCGAGATCCCGCCGTGCCGCCCAACCGCGCAGCCCGAGGCGCCCTGCAGGCCACCCACACCGCCACAAGGACGACAATAGGCGCTCGACTGCCGGCCACACCGACAGGGTGGAGGAGTCGCGAGCAGGACAGCCGACCACGGCGTAGGATCCACACCGGGCACCAGCAGCAGGAGAGTCGGCCGCCGCCGCTGCGTGCCCTGGGAAGATGACCACGACCCAGGCGGGCACTGGCCGTTCCAGGACAGCTGCACCCAGGGCTGTCCCGCCATCGCACCACTGAGGCCGAAGGCGCTCTCACGGGCCACCCGGAGGAGGGGGACCGGCCGCCACCGAGGAGAGGGATGGGTGCCACCGGACTCCAGATCCGGCCCCTAGGAGCTCGGATCCGGTCGGCTGCCGCCGCTTGCCATCGTTGACGCCGAACCCCGCCGGCCAATAGCGGCAAGGGAATGAGATCCGGTCATGGCTGGTGAGGATCTGCCCCGCCACCGAAGCCAGTGAGGAGATCCAGCACCTAGGACCCTGGATCCGGCGCAGGTGGCCCAAGATCCGGCCGCCCTAGCTCACCGGAGTTGAAGAGGGCGGAGAGGGGGGATGGAGGGGAGATGGGGAGGGAGGGGGGCTACGAACAGCACCCATTTGTCGGGGCTGCTGTGGGCCGCCACCGCCGCACGTCGGAGGGCGATGATGGTGGCCGGGATGGGGTGCGTGGAGGGGGGCCCTAGGGCGGCGAGGAGTCGCCCCTGAGTCGCCTTGGGAGGGAGACGACGCGGGGGGTTTGTTTGAATCCTATGAGCCCTGTTTTGCTTAAAATACCGGCCTTTTAAAACCCTTGCACACAACGAGTCTGGGTTTTCAATCAGTCGCCAACCTTGCTTGCCCAGCATCGCAAGATTAAAAAGTCTCATATCTCGGAAGCCCATGCCGCCTAAAGGTTTTGGTCTTATCAACAATTCCCAGCGTTGCCAGTGGATGTGGCAGCTATTTGCATGGCTGCCTGAAAGCCCAAGTTTGGTTTTGGTAATTAATGACACCAAGTTGCTAATGCCATGTGTTAAGTGTTTTGAGTTAGGCATAAGCAACACATGTGATGAAGGTGTATGTGGCAAGGAGTGGTGGCCACAAGATCACAAGAGGTGGAGATGCACATAAAATGATGATCAAGGTGATCAAGCATGTGGAGATGGACATGGAACAAAGTGATCAAGGCAAAGGTATAATCGTAGGGTTCGCTTTTGCCGGTCTAAGATGAGTAGAGAAGTGATTGACCAGGTTTAGGATTGATAGCTGACTATCAAGAGGGGCAATCACAGTTAGCTCATGAATCAAGTGCTACTAGGTCATCATCTTGAGCATATGCATTAGGATCTAGTAGAGAGCTAACGTAACGCCTTGAAAAATGATTGTGAAAATGCTAACACACATGCACATGGTGATATACACTTGGTGGTGTTATCACATTTGTGAAGGCGATGGAGTTTGAGTGGTAGAGAGGGATTTGGGTTCTTCTCTCCCTCCAACGAGCTTGTGAGGCGGGATTTGGCGCTTTATGTGGAAGTGAAACGTTTTTTTCCATTGCGCCGGAGGTGAGAAAAGATGGTAAAAGTCTAGAATGTTTATCCCTGAAAAACTCTAACTAGACGCTGGACCGGACGTGGTCCAGGGTGGACCTGAGCGTCCAGTCAGCTCAAGTCGAGGGCAGAGGCGCAGCGCGCCTAGGGTTTGTGACCGGACGCTGGTCTGGCCTGACCAACGCGTCCGGTTAGTTCACCTGGGCGCAGAGGAGAAGCGCACGCAAAGCGTGCGACCGGCGCGTCCGAGGGTCCCCGGGACCGGAGCATCTGGTTAGCATTGGCTTGTGTGGCTTGGTGGTGTAACGCGAAGCGGACGCAGTGGCGCGTCCGGTCACGTGCGACCGGACGTGTCCGATCACGCGTGGAGCTCTCTGGACTCCGACCGGACGCCGGGTGCAGCGCGTCCCATCAAACGGTGAAGCGCGTCCGGTCACGGCAACGGCTCTCTCTGACGTGCACTACTACCGTTTGTCCTATAGTGACCGAATGCGTCCGGTCACCTTGATCGGTGTGTCCGTTTATCACGATTTTCACTGCGATATCTTGTAACGGCTAGTTGCTTACCTCTTCACTATAAATAGATGGTGGCCGGGTTTGGGGCGTTCCCTCTTGACTCTTTGAACACTTGAGACATACTTTGAGCTAGAGAACTTCCCCTCCACTCATCTCCGTGCTTGATTGCATACTCTAGAGAGATTGAGTAAGATTCAAGTGCGTTGTATTGAGAATTGCATCTAGTGGCACTTGATCTTCGAGTTTGCTGCGGATTGCTTGTTACTCTTGGGTGTTTCCCGACACCCTAGACGGCTTGGAGCAGCGGTGGTGATTGAGCTCGTGATTGGAGACTTGTTCGAGCCTTCACCAAGTGATTGTGAGGGGTTCTTGACCCTTCCCCGTGAGAGTTCACGAATAGGCTACTCTAGTGGAGCTCGTGGCTTGGAGGATCCCCATCTTGTGAGTGGATGTGCGGCACCCGCTGAGGGTTCAACTCTTGATAGTTGATTAGCTCGCGATCCATCAAGTGGGTGCATCGCCACAACGAGGAGTAACTTGCCGGGAAGCAAGTGAACCTCGGTAAAAATCTTGTGTCATATTATTGCCGAGGATTTTATTTGCGTATGTAATCACATTGATTGATTGGTACATTGGATATATCTCTTCTCATCAACGTTGGTATATATATTCAAGCTCTCTTCTTTACGTATTGTTCTTTGTCTTGTTTAGGTTGAGTAGATTAGCTTTTCTCATAGGAAGTAGTTAGCCTAGTATCTTAGGTTGTTGGTGTGAGCTAAAGTTCATAGCCTTGTTGTTTACTAGAATTGTGTAGATGGCTTGCATAGATTAGTTATGCTAGTGCTAGAAGAGCTTCACCATCTTATATTACTAACTTGTTGTTTAGTAAAGCTTGTAAAAAATTTAAATATGCTATTCACCCCCCTCTAGCCATTTGGACCTTTCACTGCCGCACCAGTAGTTGGAAATCACTGATCTCATCTTCCGTCATGTATCCTTCGGGATCAAGAAGCAACTCATCGGATAGGTAGGTATTGCCTGTGCGACAGACTTGAGGAGGTGATGAGGACATCGCCAAGATTGAGTCGAGGACGACTCCAATTCAAGAAGGGGAGGATGATGAGGACATCGCCACGCTGGACACACCGACGCTATGGTCTTCCCCAAGTTGCAATTCGTCCCCGACTCAGCTGCCACGTCACCATCAGATTCAGCAGACACGTCATCACTATTTCGGTCATAATTTTCTCATACGACATCGAAACGGGGCATTCTTGGATGCGTTGGAAAGGGGATGACGACGCCGTCGTTTTGGATCTAGTCCCAGCTCTATAAGTTCCGTGGATCATTCTGTGTGACCACGGCAAGGTGCTGCATCACCTATTTCGGCTAACTTGGCCATGTATCGTGTCGGGTCTTAAGCCCAAGTTGTGGGTGTCCAACCCCTGGCCGTCCCCAACCCTAGGTCGAGTCTTAGACTATAAACACAGCCGCCGCCGCTGCTAGACAATTGGGTTTTGTTTACAGTTTAGTTTTCCATCGAGAAACTGAATCGTTAATTGTAACTGTGGTGACAAATCCTTTTACAGTGATCCAGGGCCCATGTTCTTGATCTCCTCCACTGTGTCGATTAGTCCTTTGGAATCGAGTTCTTGAACCTTCTATTGATATTCGCATCATTCATAATTGCAATTTCAGATTGCGTGTTTTTACCTTCTTGCTTGTGCTCTTTGATTCGCTTGCAGGAAAAGCCTTCTTGGCGAGGTCAATCAAGTTGTGCTTGGTTGATAACCAACGGAGCAGTGGTGTAACAGTTGCAGGGGTTCGAATCGTGTCTGATTTGAAGCCGGATCGCCAATGTCGAGATCTCCACAAATCGAACTTACCGGCTACCTCTCGGAAGATCAAGCCTGTATCTCATCAGGAGGACCTCCCTACCCGCGCAGCTAGACTCCCGCCCACTCGAGGCGCCCATCAGACTTCTGAGTCGAGTTGGCATATACTCGAAAGCCTCCTTAGTCGATTTTCCCAGTGTCGTCGGCAGGCCCAGATACTTCTCAGCCAGAGCCTCAATATCAATTTGCAGCACCGAGCGGACCTCGTGTTTTTGTACTAGGAATGAGAATCACCAAAATAGGTGTTTCGCAGTGATTCTAATTCATTCTAAGGAGAATCTGGATCAATAGCCAAACGTTTCACTGATTCTTACCAAGTGATTCCTATTTGGACAGAGAAACATTTCTGGAGAGAATCTGAATCTAAATTTTTTTAGGAGAATCTAGATCCCTGCCAAATGGGCCCTACATGTGGAAACGCTTGGCGTGTGGTCGTTTCATGTAAAATCTTTTTTCCCAAATAACATGCTCGCTCATATACGTATGCGCACTCATAATAGATAGTAGATATCTTTAACGAGGAATAAATCCCTAGACTCACAGGCACTCAGGCACTGTTTTGTCACTGTAGCCAGAGCGGTTCAGCCAAGCCTCCACCATTCACGTGGGCCCAACACTATTCACGTGGGTCCCACATGCACTGTTCAACTTTTTTTCTCACCTTTTTTCTCTCCTCTTTAAGCCGACGCAGCGTAGCGCGCCACCCGGTGTAGTCTATATAAACATCATACACCTTATTTCTAAAGGTACTTACCAAAGATATAAACACACGTGCATATACACTTTACTTCTAAGCGCACTTCCAATTCCAAAAGATTGAGATTGAGTTTGGACACATCCCATATCATAAAATAACTTCCTTCTATGGCCACTTTTGAAAGATATAAACACACACATGCATCTACTTCTAAGGGCACTTCTAAAAGATTGAACACGTTCCATATCCTAAAATAAATATAGGCGAAAAACAAATGTGAGTATCTGCATAAAGTTAAGGACTTAGGAACAACTCTAAGATACTTTATTATATTCTTTCTAATTTATAGAAATAGGGATTTTGATGAAAAAAATATTATGCAACAATCTCTTTAAATGGATATCTAATATTATGGATTTCTCGCAAGCCAAAAATAAAGAGCGAAAATGGCTCTCTAGAGTGCACACAAGATAAAATGTATGAAAAATAAACTCAAATAAATTTCTGAATAATAATTTAGAGAGTAAATTTTAGAAAGACACTTGATACTCTAAACAACCAACGAGCTGAGCTACGTTCAATTCACCAAACCTTTAATAAACTCTTATAAAGTATATATCTCCAATTCAATTCGATACCTTACTACTGACTCAAGGTTCAACAACTCTACCTCGAGTCTTGCACAGCTTGATTTGGTTCCGCTGTCCGTTGTCCGTGCTATCTTTTTCTTAGCAAACGCAGGGTGTTCTTTGATTCTCGTACTCTTTCTTTTTCGAAAACATTATCTTTTTGTTACTTTTTTATTAAAATTGATTCTATTTTCTTCATTTTCAGTGGATTCTCTTTTATTTTTTTTGAAGGTCGATTCTCTTTTATTTATATACTAATATAATATGAACACCACGATTTAAGCCTTAAGCTGCATCCAGTGCACACACCTTTACACCCACCACCACTATACGAAGATGCAGCACCTATACGGACGGCTTGGATATCGGCATATGGCCTTGAAGTCTTGAAGTTACTGTTCAGCATGAGATTACCTTTCCACCACGGCTAATTGGATATCGGCACATGGTCTTGAGTCTTGACTCTTGAGATTACTGTTGAGCTTCAGCATGGTCGATTCAGATAATCTTATTACACTCACTAGTATCATCCGGTGGCAGCAAAAAAAAGTCTCGATCAGAGACTAATCCTCGTCGACATGTCGCGTCGCCGACTCGCCGTTCCGAGCCCTCGTCATTTCGCTGCAAACAGCTGTGGTGATGTTGTTTTCTTCTGTTCTAGAAGGATGCTACACGTATTGCCATGAAAGTCACAGATAATTAAAAAAGAAAATGAGATAATCTGTAATTATTTTATATCTATACAAGAGAATACATTATTATAATATTGTAGTTCGTGACGATATAAATAAAATAGCTTATATAAAAAATATTTTACTATGATTACGAGTCCAAAGCTTGCGATGAACAACTTTGTGTAGCCAACTTCTTTCTTCTCCATGTGTAATTATTTTATATCTATACAAGAGAATATATTGGTCCTGTTCGCTTCGCTGAAAAGCCATAGTTTAAAGTACTGTTCGCTGATTGGTTGGGAGAGAAAAACAACGTTCCTTCGCTGAAATAGTACATCTCATAAGACAAGCGAACAAGACTATTATTATAAATATTATAGTTGGTGACGATATAAATAAACCTATTTTTTTATATTTTTTATTCTAGACTTGTTTAAATTCGCTCCTACGGAGAGTCAAACTCAGACCTGGATCCTACCCAGGTGCTCTAACCACCAGGCCAGAGGCCCTTTGGCTTCTCCATAGAAATGTTAGTTACCCAAATTTATTAATTAATAGGATATGTTTTATTACCCGGTGTCAAGCTCTGATTCCATTTTTATTTTTGAAATATCTACTACCTACTCAAGTTCAACTACTCTACCTCGAGTCTCTTGCGCAGATTGCTTGATTTGGTTCCGCTGTCCGCTGTCCGTGATATCTTTTTCTTCGCAAATGCAGGGCGTTCTAGATTCTCTTTCTCTTTCTTTTTCGAAAACGTTACCTTTTCGTTACTTTTTTTTATTAATATAAATTCTATTTTCTTTATTCTGGGGTGAATTCCATTTTATTTATATTAATAATATAATATGAACACCATGATACAGCCTGTTCCATTGGCTGTTTAGCCATGGCTTAGTACAGTTTTTTTTTCACAACAAATTAACGAACAGTACTTTTAACCATGACTTTTCAACCAAACAAACAATGCGCATGACTTGAGCTGTATCCGGTGCACACACCTTTCCACCACTATACAGGAGTACGAAGATGCAGTTCCTATATACACGGACGGCTAATTGGATATCGGCATATGGTCTTGAAATTACTGTTCAGCTTTAGCTTGCCGATTTAGAGCTCGTTCGCTTCGCTGAAAAGCAATGATTAAAAGTAATGTTCGTAGATTTATTATGAGAAAAAACATTGTTCTCACTGGAAAAAAAAGCTAAAAAATAATACCGAACCAGTGACAGCAAATAAGTCTCGATCAGAGACTAATCCTCGTCGACATGTCGCGTCGCCGACGCCGACTCGCCGTCTTGCGCGTCGCGTCACGCCATGTGGACGATCTGTGTCCGCTTCGCGACTCCTCGTTATTTCGCTGCAAACAGCTGTGGTGGTGTTCTTTTCTTCTCTACTAGAAGGATGCACCACGTATTGCCATGAAAGTCACAGATAATTAATGAAAAAATGAGATAATCTATAATATATATTGTATAAGGGAATAAATTATTATAAATAGCGTAGCTCGTGATGATTATAAATAAAATATAGCTTATATAGAAAATCTTTTACTATGATTACATGCTAATAGGCTGCTGACGGAATTAGCTTACACGCGAAGTTATATGCCGGTGCTTATATACGGATACGGGTAACGGGCGGTCAAAGGCAATGGCCGCGACACGCCAGACACCGCAGGGGCCCACCGCCCGCAGCGGCTGGACGCTGGGGCCAGGACAGGAGGCACGTCGGGCCCACGCGACAGTGCCCTGCGTCGGCGCACGTACGCCACCGGCAAGTCTGGCCGTGGGACCCCCGCCCGGCGCCTCGCAAAAATCGCGTGCTCTCCTCTGTCGTGCCGCTTTCGCACATTGACCCCTCCAAAGTCCAAAGCTTGCGATGAAAAGCTTTGCGTAGCCACTTCTTTCTTCCATTCTTCTCCATGGAGTTTAAATTTATTGATTTATTTATAGGATATCGGACGACAACGTTCGTTTTACGCGGTTTTTCAAGCTCTGATTGCATTTTCATCCTTGACTTGAAGTATCTATTTTTAAAGCACAAATATATATTTGTCATGAAAAATACACCATCTAGTTTCATTAAAAAATACACCATCTAATGCAAAACACAAATTACACTAGTCCGCAAGGTGACGATTTGGCTAGCATTTTCTAAATGATAAAACACACTCTTTCATTATGAAAGAGTATTTTCCACCGTAAGTCTAGTCTAACATCATCAGCCTTAGCTTTGCAATCAATGAACACGACCTTTTCATCCTTTCGATGGTCAAAGGCTAAAGGCCTATTTGAGTCGCTAGACTGAACTTTAAAGTTTATGCCTTGTTTAGTGCCTCTCCAAAAACCTTACACCCTATCACATTGGATGTTTAGATACATGGAGTATTAAATGTAGACTAAAAAATAACTAATTGCACAGATTGCATGTATTTTGCGAGACGAATTTTTTGAGCCTAATTAGTCCGTGATTAGACAATGTCGTGCTACAGTAAACATATGCTAATAATGGATTAATTAGTCTTAATAAATTTGTCTCACGGTTTACATGCGAGTTCTATAATTAGTTTTTTTATTCGCAAAGTCATACTACTCCAAGTCCAAAATGTCATGCAGAAGGGAATGCTAGCTGAAAGTTGTGAGCTTGACACTTCGATGATTATGTGCAAGCCTTTGCATCGCCATTTTTGCTGGCTATGTGGGAGGCATTGCGCAGGAGTTGTTCCCTAGGCGTCGTCGGAGGTGCCCACTGTTGGGCTAAATTAGGATAGCTTCATTTTTTATGATTTGGTCGCAAAAGCTTGTGCACATAATTGTATAAGTAAAACATGTCGTATCATGATCTTGCATACATTCAGCTTTTCTGCAGTGTAACAATCTTGTTCCCTGGGAAGACCGAACTATATGTGATGTATAACAAACTCTAATTTTCTCTTAATAAAACATGAGCTGATGGAGCACGTTCGTGAAAGAGAAAGAAAGATAGGACCAGAGTCAATACACCATGGTCTTCTTAGAAATTGTATAGGGTAGGATTAAAATCGGAACCGATCGAGCTCGATCATTAGGGCCATGGATGAGTTTTGATTCATTGCGCGAAATGAAAACAGAAAAAGAGGCGAGGGATTATGATCTGTTTGGAGCCACCTCTCTAAACATTAGGACCTTTGAACTTTAGAGCAAAAGTCTCTAAGCAGGTGCT
The DNA here is from genome assembly GCA_038087645.1 of Saccharum hybrid cultivar R570. Classification (NCBI taxonomy): domain Eukaryota; kingdom Viridiplantae; phylum Streptophyta; class Magnoliopsida; order Poales; family Poaceae; genus Saccharum; species Saccharum hybrid cultivar. Next base: position 12,968,404 of record JAQSUU010000602.1, read on the forward strand.
TAAAAAAAAGTTCAGAGTTGACAAGCGCTTGATAGCTTTCCCTTGTCGCCGAGCAACATCACGGGGTGGCATCGACGCAGTATTTTACTTTCCGTCAGGTACTCCAGTGCAAATAAACATAGAGCCTGTTTAGTTTGCAAAAAGCAAACCCAAAAAGTACTACAGTACCTGTCACATCGAATCTTACGGCATATGCATGGAGTACTAAATATAGGCGAAAGAAAAAACTAATTACACAGTTTAGTTGTAAATCACGAGACAAATCTTTTGAGCCTAATTAGTTCATGATTAGACATAAATTACCAAATAAAACGAAAAATGCTACCGTAGCCGAATCTAATTTTTTTCACCAACTAAACAAGGCCATATTTATGCTAGTACTTCCAGCCGTGTGAGCCCGGGCAGTTTGGTGGACGTGAACCCACCCGCGGCTTGCCCCAGTTGGCACACCACGCGGACAGGAGGCAGGGGCACCAGAACCAGACAGCGACAGAGCGACACACCTCTCCCCTGTCCTTTCCTTCCCCTCCGTCCGGCCTCTCCCCACCCTCCTCTCCTCCCTCCCAAAACAAGAGCAGTGACACGCACGCACGCGCGCCACGAGCGGGTGGAACCTCGCCGCCTCCCGCGGCAGATCTCGCGCCGAGCCCTGGTTTCGACGCGAGATCCGCGCCCGCCTTCCGCCGCCGCTCGCCGCCTCCATCCCGGTGCGTCTCCCTGATCCCCGCCGTTTCTTGCCCCCTCTTCCTTCAGGTTGCGCGCTCGTCAAATGCAGCGTGGAAAGATCTCTGTTTTTTCTTCTCTTCTTTTGGTTCTTGCTGCGATCCACTTTGATCTATGCCACTGCCTGCCAGCTTGGCGTTCACGAAAAGAAAATTCTTTTTTTTTCCGCGGTGTCATTTGTGTGGTGATTCACGTGAGTGACGATGGAATTGGGATCACGGCCGGCCGGCCGGGAGATTGCATTTTGTTGCTCCCGTTTTTCACGGCGCTGTAAACGGGATTGCGGGTGGTTGCATCGTGAATTCGAGCTGTTGTTTTTGCCTTTCCCAACCTTCTTCCCGTACTCCGGACTCTACTGGAACGTCGAATCTCTGTAGATTCTACCTGCCTGTTTAGCTGGCTGAAGTGCTCCAACTTGAGACGTGGTGGTTGCGAATTGCGATGGGAATCAGATTCTCTCCCGGGCATGTTTGATTCTCTGGTTGCTGACAGGACAGGATGCTGGAGACGGATTCGTTTGTGAATTCCCTTGCTCGCCGTATTCTTTTTTTTAATTACCACTGTTGCGAATTAGAGGAGCTTGCTCAACCGTGTTCAGAGTTGTTCTTTTTCCTTTCCCCTTGGAATGAACAAATGAGCTGTGTTTCTTGATGAGAAAGAAGGTGGAATAGTAACTCATGCTAACAGCATGTTTCTAGAGCTCCGTCAGTCTACGTGTCTTCTTCTAAAAGGAATTCGTGTCCTTTCCAAATTCTCCGCGATCGCCCGTTTGCACAAAAATCTGGTTTTCTGAAATATCTGGTGGTTAGGATTTGGTCAACGTGATGTGATCGTTAAGCACGTTTTGGCATACACATCTAATTCTTCTGGTTATATGTCTGCCATCCTTCCAACCATCTGTAATTAATATGAGTAAGTAGTCAGAAAGGCACGCTTTTCTTCTTTATTTTTCGAGTCACTTTCTAGGTTTTAAAAATGGAGTAGTGGTTCCTCCAAATGATGGAAAATGACATGTTTTGTACTGCTTTACTGCATATGATATAATGGTTTTCGTTTGCCACAGAATACGTCAACTAAGTTGGAGTCTCATTTTGATATTCTACTTTTTGACAGAAGCATTACCTGGATTACACTTCTGCCTTGAAGATGATGATGGGATTACTAGCGTTTGAGAGCCACCAGGGGCTCTGGAACAGCGGATACTATTCACAGTTGTTTGGAATTGGAGGAGTTCTGATCACTCTTACCATTCTTATGTTATCCACGGGCTACTTTGGGGGGATTGGTGCTCCATTTGCTCCGTACTTCTGGCCGTATCTAGGACAAGTTCCAAAGAAGAGGGAACGCAAAAGGCCTGTCAGAGTGTACATGGATGGATGCTTTGATCTCATGCACTATGGCCATGCAAATGCATTGCGGCAGGCTAAGTTGCTGGGAGATCAGCTTGTAGTTGGAGTTGTCAGTGATGAGGAGATTGTGGCAAATAAAGGTCCGCCTGTCCTTTCCATGGAAGAGAGGTATGGAAGAATTATTCTGTGATGTGAAACACACTATCTTTTTCCTAAAAAATCATGTCCATACTAGCAGTACTGTAGCAAACTGATTGAACGGCTGGTTCATCGGCATATTTTGATATGGTCTCACATGCATTTTAAGTATATTTTCATATTGATCTAAACTTTTCGGCTTTCATTACCTGAAAAATGCACCATATTAACTGTGAGTCTGTGTTTATATTTTTGCTATTTCTAGGTTGACTCTTGTTAGTGGTCTGAAGTGGGTTGATGAGGTCATTCCCAATGCACCCTATGAGATAACAGAAGAATTCATGAATACCCTCTTCAACAAGTACAACATTGATTACATTATTCATGGCGATGATCCTTGTCTTCTACCTGATGGCACTGATGCATATGCGTTAGCGAAGAAGGTCGGGCGTTACAAGCAAATCAAGCGAACAGAAGGTGTCTCGAGCACTGATATAGTTGGTAAGGCTCAGTAGCCCCGGTGTTGTTTTGGATGACAGTTTCTCCTGAATATGTTATTCACTACTGAGCATATAATGCAGTACTTGAAAAGGCTTTTCGAACTTATTCAAAATATTGTCTTTTGCAATCTTACACGCAAATGATATCCTTTTGTGCATAGGGAGGATACTGCTAACATTCAAGCAGAAAGATGCTGACACTGATTTAAATGTTGCCGTTGCTGAGAAGGCTGGAGAGAAATCAAACGATGAAGTGAAAAGTCAGCTGTCTCATTTTCTTCCAACTTCTCGCCGGATCATGCAGTTTTCAAATGGGCAGGTATGAGCTCTGAAGGTTAAGATCGCTTGGCATTATCACCATTACATATTTGTTTTTGGAAACAAACCGTTACGTATTTGTGGCCTTTTACGAAGAATGGAGGCCACATCTACCCCCAGATTTCCATAAAGGAAATGCGAATAACATTTAGTGACCTTAACTCAATCAAGCTTTTAGGGTATTTACAGAAAGTGGCATTGTATAGTATTCTTAGCTAATTAACTAAGGCCCTGTTTGTTTTAGTTAGGGATTCTAGAAAGCAGATTGTAGAACCTGGGTTGTGGAAATGCTAACGTCCAAAATCTAAAGCTGTATGGATTCTAGCTTATGGCCATCTTTATCTTCTTCCCACCTCCTATGTTTGTAATGACATGGTGGATAAATATGTGTGCTACAATCTGGAAAAAGTTGGTGGAGGGTGGATTGTTGGATTGTGAAATTGTCAAGGGCGTCGAACCCCCGACTCGCAGGACCTCGGCTACGGAGCTCGTAGCCGTCGGCCGTCTTCTCCGGTGAGGTTATACCCCTCTACCGTAGGCTTAGGGTTTAAGAAAGGAAGAGGCATGAGATAATAATCTTGCTTAATTCCTCAAGGTGCCAAGTACAATCTTAAATAGCCTTGCGGCTGCAACTAAAAAGGAAACCAACCTCCTAGACATAAGGAAATAACTAAACTTGGAAATAACTAAACTTAAGGAAATTGACTTGATCTATTTCTAATTTTGGCCACGCTGTTGCTGCGGCCCTTCTGCATGCGCGGCCTGAGCCTGGCTCGCGGCGCGCTCAGCGGCCCGACGCACATCACGTGCGCGCCTCCGCCTGGTGTACGGGATGCCGCACATGACAGAAATCTGGGCAAACTAGATTGTGGAGTTTGGGGCCACAAGCTGGTTGTTTGTTTTAGCTAGGGATTATAGAAACTAATGCTACAACCTCTAGCTCAAACAAATAGGCCTAATAAGTACCACACATTTGATGCCTTAATCTTGATCTTTAGTGTGGTATTTCTGCCTTTTCAATGTTGTTCGATACTGATTTCCTGACATCTAGAGTAGTTAATGGGTTTTCATATATAATCCTCTGCTTTAAATCTTCATAATGCCCTTATGTTGCTTTTATTGAACAATATGCTCATATGCACTCAGGCTCCTTCGCCAGGTGCTCGTGTTGTCTATGTAGATGGCGCATTTGATCTTTTCCACGCTGGCCATGTCGAGGTGCCATTTTCTTATTCTCTGCAAATCAGCATACTGTAACTCACATTTTTTTCACTAATTTGGTTTATATATGCAATTAAAATTAATATTATGCCTTTTATTTAATGCAGTTCCTCAGGAGTGCTAGACAACTTGGTGACTTCCTTCTTGTGGGTATCTATGACGATCAGTCTATCAGGTCTTACTCCTGTCCTTCACTTAGATTTAACAAGCAAACTAATTGACTACAAAATAGCATATATCAAGTATATATCAAAAGAGCATCTTGTTACAAATTGAAATGCCAATCTTATAATTATAATTTGTCCAGGGACAGAAGAGGTTGTCATCCTATAATGCATCTCCATGAGCGTACTCTTAGTGTTCTCGCCTGCCGATATGTTGATGAAGTCATTATTGGTGCGCCATGGGAAGTTTCTAAGGACATGGTATGTTGTCTCCATGAGTTCATTAGTATATATATTTTGTCATCCTTGAATTATCAATGTTGTGAGCATGCTGCCATTGTTCTATGACAATTTAGGAGTGCCCTCATAGTTGTTTTTATACTCTGTTACAGATCACTACGTTTAACATTTCATTGGTTGTCCATGGGACTGTAGCCGAGGGCAATTCAGCTGTAAGTGCTTAGTATCGAAGATAAAACTTGTTGTAATTGCTGAAATTCATGTTGAAACTCGGTGAGTGCGTGCTGCAGGGTGAAATTGATCCCTATGCTGTTCCGAAGAGCATGGGCATTTTTCAGACAATCCGGAGCCCAAAATCTATAACAACATTGTCAGTGGCGACAAGAATAGTTGACAATCATGAAGCTTACAAGGTATGCATTGTCATAGCTCGTAGGTTTGTTTGGTTCATTTTTGTTGGCGCTAAACATAATTTTCTGGGGCTTATATAAACAGAAGAGGAACTTGAAAAAGAAGGCTAGCGAAGACCGGTACTACACACAAAAGAAATTTGTTTCTGGAGACTAGTGCTGCACAAGGACTGTATATTTCTGCCAGCAGTCTTGAGGAAATGCATGCGCCACCCTGTATTGATGTTATTCTACAGCAGAGGCTGGAACAGATAATCAGCAATAGAAAGGTCATAATGATAGTTTGACAGCTAAGCAATGGTGGGGATGGGCTGGATGGACCAAGCTAGGGAAGAGGAAAAAAACTGTCACATTCTTCTGCTGTCGCCCTTTTAGGAACGCTCACATGACATGAAGAGTTCACATAAATGATTCTTTTTTGACTTTGTTATCCCCGTAGGGGATAGATATATATATTTGTAGCTGAAGGCCTTCAGCGAATCATTGTTTGTGTGTTATTACTTAACAGCGCGTGTAGTGATTAGTAGCATTGCATACTCCCTGACTGTACCATGGTATATTGAATGTTTATACTGCTGGAAAAATGAACCTTGTGATGATCAGATGTTTAATTTATTTGTTGGCAGCCTTGGTAGCTTCTCTGTCAAGTCCACTTACAAGTACTTGAGTAGACTTGATGTTGGTCTTAGCTTTAAGAAAATTTGGAAAGCCAAAATTCCTTTGAAAATCAGAGTTTTCATGTGGCTGGTTTCACGTGCCTTTTGCACAGAAAAGGAAGATGAGCAGCATCTGTTTTTTGGTTGTCTTTCAGCTAAATATGTGTGGAGCCTGTTAGCTTACACTTTGGGTTTGACTGTAGACCTGGTAGCTTAGATCAGTACTAGAAACAACGCACGGCGTTGCCGCGCGGCTTCATGGGATGGAACCAGTTGTGTAGCAGCATAGATCAATTATTGATTAATTTTTTAGCAAGCAGGGTGTCTGTTATACGTTTATGTTGCTACAGACCCGTCCTTTTTTTTGAAACAATGTTTTATAATTTAGAGTTTTGGTTACCGTAGGTTTTAGCGATTATTTATAGGTGTAATAGAATACGCAGTAGGTGTCATGGAGTATTCATTTTTTCTGACGACAAAGAAGAGGCAGAAAATATTTAGATACATTCTAGATTTGTTTTAGTGTATTTACGGATTTTTTGGAATTTATTTGCAAAGGAAAAGGATCTACTTTATGTGTTTGTGAAAATGATCGTAAATTACCGAAAAGGATTTTAATATTTAGGGTTTTTTTAGTGGTAGAATGATCGGAGTTGGAGGTAGGATGGATAAGGTATAGACTTTCTAAATTTATCGGCGAAATGCGAACGTGAGGAATCTAAATTTTTTTATGACAGTGAAGAGACAAAATATTTATGTATGTTCTAGGTCGCTTCTATTTTATTTATGATTTTTTTTGAAATTTTGTACAAACGAGGACTTATTTTGATGTTCCAGGTACGTTTCTCGTGTGTGCGTAGTGAAGATGGGTAAACAGTGGTAAACAGTGTATAAACAGTGATCACAAAAGCGATTTTTTACGTGATTCGAGCCGTCTGATCGAGATCCGACGACTCGGGATTTGGAGGCGACGTGGCCATCGTCGTTGGCCAGAGCTGGGCTCCGGTTTAGATATGTAGAGATTGGATTTGGATTAATAACATCATGCCTCAGGGGCATAGTATGCATGCGGTTGGCTTAGCAGCTGTTTGTTGGGCCATTTGGCGCACAGAAATTCAGTGTGCTTTGATAACAAACGAGTTAAATCTCCTACTGAGATTATCTGTATGATATGTTCCTTCCTTACATACTGGGCAGGGCTTCTGAAGGAGGATCTGAAGAATCAGGTGTTCCTAGGAGCGGAGACGATCAAGAAGGCGACACTTTTCTTCCACAAGCAGGATTTGAAGTCTCAGCCGTAGGAGGAGAATCAATTGGTTCCATTTGCTGCTTAGGGCAGCCTCTAGATGTTTCAGTATTGCTTTGGGCTAGTGCCCCTGTAATGGGACGCTCTTTGTTTTGTTTGTGGTTTTTTGCTTTGGCGCTACTGTGGTGTTTTCTGGGGGAGTGCGTTCGTGCATATGTTCCCTGCGTGTTCATATGTTCGAAAGGAAAAATCTGGTGTATGTTAAGTGGTTAGACGGCCACAAACTGGATTTTGTAATTTCGTTGTTGAGGTAATGAAATTCGGTTTACCGGTGTGGAAAAATTTGTTGGCAACCTTGTTTGGTGCTAGGGCCTGTTTGGTTGGCAGCCACAAGCTGCCACACCTAAAGTTAGGTTTGCCAGCCACAAGCTACTCTGCCGCCACACCTCGTGCTCTACGGACACACTATTGTCCAAGCCATGCTCCTCCCACCATGACGTGCTCGGCTCCAGCCGTGAGAAAGCGGAGCACACGAGGTCGCCCTTTGTTGCAAGGACGCGGAGGCAGTAGCACGTGACACAAAAGGGCGAGTGGGTGGTAGGAGCGTGAGCGGCAGCCGGAAGGGCACCGGCGGAGTTGAAGACGGAGATGGACAAGGCGCGCTTGACGGAGTGCCGGAGTCCCGCCGAGAGGTGGACGAGGCGCGAGGGCATGAGGCCGCCGGGGCACCGGGACGTGCCAGCGCCGGCGCGCGGCCGTCGGGCCGTCGGGCGCGGGGACGCGCGAGCGCGGCAGGACGCGGCCGTCACAGGTCGCCTAGGCACATCGCGTGCGGTAGATTCTTTTTTTTTGAGAAAACCAGGTTTATATTTCACATTTCACATATAGTTCTGGTAGTTTACATCCCATATCTTATGAAGACCCCTTTGAAAAAAATGAAGATTACATTCATGTCCTTGCAAGATTCTCCCAGTTGTCCTCGTCGCCGACGGTCAGAGCAACCTCATTGAAGCCGACCACCCTCCCGACGAAGGAACATCAAAAGTTTTCATTGGCACCAAGAGTAGCACATCAGAAACTCCAATATGCTTTGAAGTCGTTGAACGCTCAGGCCGGAAAAGATGGCCAGAAGCCATCCCATCGCCGAACAACAAGGGATCTGACACCTCAACCATCAGCAATCCCCGTTCGCCGAGCGACGATTCACCCCAGAGGGAAGACAAACCACTAGAACCGGTGGTAGTTAAGATCCAACCCGGTTTCCAGACGAGTTGGTAGGCAAACTTGATGTAGCCGCCACCGACAAAAGGCAGTGAAGCCGCCGGAGTTGTCGAAGAAGCATGCACCCGAACTGGATCCGTCCTCCTAACATCGATGACGTCGCCCGCCAGAGACACCATATAGGTAAGCAGAGCTTCGATCTGCAGCGTTATTGAAGCTAGGGCTGCTATGGAGGGAGCCCCTCCTCGCCTTGCGCCGGAGACCTGCCGCCGGCAAGGAACAAATGTCCCCAGACGAACAAATCGCCATGGGGAAACCTAACCCTAACCTATCAAACTGTAAAACTACAGCTATAGATAGTAGTATAGACAGCCGCACCTGCCCTCAACCAAATCCCTTACCTCCCGACGCCGGAGACGCCGACAGAGGCGAGAGATCCGGTGAGGAACAGCCGGGATCGAGAAATCGCCCGCTGTTCGCCTCTGGATACTATAGAGAGGGGAAAGAACGGATAAGAGCGTGCGGTAGATGAATAGAGAAGATAAGGCTCCCTGCGTGCGGTGGATGAATGAAGAGATGAGGCTGCGTGCGTTCGGTGGACGGGGTAGAGAGAGAATATAGAAGGAAAAATAAATAAGCGAAAAAAATTAAGAAAAGGAAAATAAAAATAGGAGGGTATTCTAATAATGTGATCTTAGTTTATTAGATACATCATACAAATTTATGACTTGATTTTAACATAATATGACGTAAACTATACGTGGCAACTTTGTCAAATTGGAAAAAGTCTACTTAACCTCCTGAACTATCAGCTAGTGTCTAACCTACACCCTCAACTATAAAACCGTCTGTTTTATACCCTGAACTTTTCAAAACCATTCAAATTACACCCTGGAGCGGTTTTGGACGCCAGCTTTGCTACAGTAACCATGGTTTTGCAGTGACGTCGGTTTTGACTTTTCTTTTTCTATTTATTTCCGCTGAATCTTTGAAAAATCATAGTAAATCACAGAAAAATCATAAAATAGAAAATCTAATTTTGTTGGACTCCACATGAGTAGATCTACACAATGAATATATAATATAGTATGCTTTAGTACAAATTTTTTCTGTAGCTTTAAATTAGTTAGAAAATCAATTTTTGTCTGTAATTAATTGGAATAATTCATAGCTACAGCTTTTATGGTCCAATTGTGGTTAAATTTTTATAGTAAACTAATTATTGTATGCTTGAACTGTAGTAAAAATTTCATACTGATTGAATCATGTATAATTTAGTTATAGATTTATTTATATTTAACAAGCATAAACCTAAACATAAACCTAAATAAATCTATAACTAAGTTATATATGATCCAATGAGTATAAAATTTTTATTATAGTTCAAGCATATAATAATAACCCCATCATAAAAATTTCACCACAATTGGACCATAGAAGTTGTAGCTATGAATTATTCCAATTAATTACAGACAAAATTTGATTTTCTAACTAATTTAAAGCTACAAAAAAAATTTGTACTAAAGCATACTATATTATATGTTCATTGTGTAGATCTACTCATGTGGAGTCCAAAAAATTAGATTTTCTATTTTATGATTTTTCTGTGATTGACTATGATTTTTTAAAGATTCAGCGGAAATAAATAGAAAAGAAAAGTCAAAACCACGGTTACTGTAGCAACCCGCCGTCTAAAACCACTCCGGAGTGTAATTTGAACGGTTTTGAAAAGTTTAAGGTGTAAAACAGACGATTTTATAGTTGAGGGTGTAGGTTAGACACTATCTGATAGTTCAGGGGTTAAGTAGACTTTTTCCTTATCGAATTTGTGGCAATCATCCAAACAACAGCCACACAATTTTGCCACAATTTAGTAACGAACCAAACGGTTCCATTTTGTCACAGTGTGGCAAATACTTAATCTTAGGCGTGGCAACCAAACAGGCCACTAATGTCCATTAGTGTTTGTCATGGTCATGGTACTGCAGATGAAATTTGTACTGCGAAGCTATAATTGAATGTATAGTTTGTTTGCTCAGGGCTAATCAGACAACCTAGCTTATGTATAGTTTGTTTGTTTGTTCCTTTGTAGTCTTTTTGTGAGCTGAGTATGCCCCTGGAGTGCCATGTGTTTTACTGTTTTTGCCTAGTTACAAGACTAGCTAACTCCACCGTGAAGAAAGCCAAATACAGTGAACTTGTGTTCAAAATAATAATAAAAAACCCACGGTGAAGAAATCCAAATACAGTGAACTTATGTTCAAAATAATAAAAGAATAAGGATCGAGTTCTGTAAGTAAGGTCATTGTGCAAAATCATGGATACCTTCAGAAGGATACTGGTTCACAGTTACATCTGTTCCAATCATCACAGTACTAAAGAACTGACGATTAACATATATTGCAACAGTACGAAGGCCATGACACCATCCTTCTCTTTCTGTTTGGTTGTCAATGCTTGCTCTCGGGTAGGTAGGTGCACACCAGCAGATTCAGACAAACATGTACGGTCGTTGTAGGCAAACACTAGTATGTTCACATGATTCAGACTAAACATTGAGGGGGTGTCATGGAGGGAAAAAAAAATCTCTGTGGCGGTGCCGCGCCTCGTGCTGACACCATCCAGGTTCTCAATGTGTCCTAGCGGAGCTGCGGAGGGCCAGCGTGGATTGGGATTTGGGACCGAGCCAGTGGAGCTGCGGAGGACCTGCGACCTGGATTGGGATTTGGGACACGTGGCAGCAATTTGGGCGATGTCACACCAGGCGTGATGTGCGGTAGATGTTAGAGGCTCTAGGGATTTATACCGGTTCGCACCGCCTCAGAGAATTTTTTCCGGTCATAAGACCATGCAAATGTATCTAACAGATGTTAGAGGCTCAGGGATTTATACTGGTTCAGGGCCAAAAGACACCTTACGTCCAGTCAACGAGCCCCCAGGCAAGAGAACCTTCCTAGGGGTCGCCCTTGTGAATGTACTGTATATATTATGGGTTACTATGACTTGAGTCCCTCAATGAGAGAGTTACATATGAGTACACATAGTATCAGTGTAGGTCATTTCGGTTTCTTTATTTTGTCAGGTTCACTCTGCGTCTCCACGATAGGCAGATGCTATGTCCTTCCTCGAGTCAGTCACGACTCACGAGTCTCCTAGATCCCGTAGGTCTTCACATTCACTTCAAGAGCCGGGAGTCGAGACACGTCTTCAGTATTGGGAGCAAAGGCATGTCTTCATGGGTTGGGAACCGAGTTCGTGTCTTGAAGTCTCCGTGTTCAAGACTGAACACCAGCAGCATTTTTTGCGTGAGATGAGATAAGGTGGGCAATCATCAGAAGATACCTGCAGTTTGTAGGGATAACATCATTTAGCATAACCTTTCACTTCAAAACAATTTTTTCTTTCAGTTTTCTACTATGAAATTAAAGAGCATAGCTTTAGCTCTGGTTCTAAGTTAAATGTTTAAATGTCCGAATTCCTTACTAACCTGATCGCAAGGGAGGATGCTACCCCGGCTGCGGCTGGTATTGCCGGACATCGGCTTTGAAGTCTATTGGCGACGCCTGGCCTGCGTCTGCGCCCAATGGTTATTCTGAAAATTTGCTAGCAGGGGGCAGAAGGGCAGTGCCCACTGTACCAGCGGCGGATCTACAGGGGGGGCTGGGTGGGCTCCAGCCCCCCCTAATGACTGGATTTAGCACTATAATTACTGTAGTAAAAACCTCAAATCACCGTTAAATCTTCGTGCAAATCAACATCTCCATGGTTTTAGCCCCCCCTTGATTCTCATCCTGCATCCGCCACTGCACTGTACCACCATGACCTGCAGCCTGGTACCTTGAGTTGGCAACGGTAGTGTCATCATGAACATTGCTGGACGCACATTAGCTGGTGATGCGTCTGTTGCTAGTTGCTAGTGGCTTCTCTCGTTGCATCATCTCCAGAATCTCGTTATCCTGGTGACAGCAAGGCAAGAGCAGAATGGAATCGCACTCCAAAACACACATATTCAAATCAAGGGGAATTGCTTTGACGGCTCTTACCTGTTGCACATGCAGGATGCAGCTCCTGTAGTAACCCTTGATTTTACAGTTAGGAGGGCATCACTTGCCATCTGCATTATTACCTCCTGTAGTTTGATCCTCCTGGGATGAACAAACATGGAGAACTAGTCCACTGTACATCAATGAATGCTGCTGCACCCATGAAAAGCACAACTATATAACAATATAAAGTCAACAATTGGCTTCCTCCCACTAATAATAAGCAGAAGGTGATAAGTTGAACACTAAGGTACTGATATCAGTTCTCTACTACTGATCCTTTACAGACTCTTGATATGGCTACTATAATAGTAACCGAAACATATCATGCCAGTGACTAAAACAATTATAAATACATGAAGGAAAAAAGATTATGTAAATTGAGCAAATTTCTTTCGGTTAACACAGCTCTACTGATAAGTTTTGGAAATAACTACTGAAAAGAAAAGGCACTACATAACCCAAAAAATAAAGAAGTTCAGATCAACAATTGGATTGAGCTCCTAAATAATGTAACTGATTGTGTATGGGGTGATTCTGCATATACAAACCTGTTTTACATACGAGCTAAGGTACATGCAGATGCTTGCCAACTCAGGCTATTCGTACCGCACCACTCTCTAAACACATCTCTAAAGGAATGTTCTGTCCTAGTCATCCAGTATTCTCAACTCTATACCAACTCCTCTCGCACCTATATTTACTCTATATCATACCCTATATCAACAAACATCTCATATCCTCTCTCCTCTCTCTCTTTCTCTCTCCTCCCTCCTCTCTCCTCTCTCTCTTTCTCTTTCCTTCTTCCCTTTCACAGGCGCGCACACAGGAACTTAGCGAGAGGAGAGAGGGACGCTTGGTTTAGCGTTCTCCTGTACCGACTTGAGCCGTGCAGGCTTGTTTACCGGCGCGCGGTGCAGGAGTGTATGCGCTATATTTGGCGTCCAGTTGGCTTTGCAGGCGCGCGGTGCGCACGGCCTCAGAACCACGCATGGATACAGACAGCAGCCTGTGACGCCAGAAGAATGTGTATTGTGTAATTCGAAGGAGAGAGACACTGGAGACCTGCACAGTTGATTAAAATAAAGTGGACTGATTACTCCTATGCAACAGTAATTTGGCGAACCACAAGTGAAAAAGATAATTGATCTGACGTTTTACTTACGAGGTTCAAAAATCATGGGTAAATTTGGTGTGCAGACAAGTGCAGGAACCAGGGGGAGCACAGCCACAGCCCACAGAGTGTAACCAGGAGAGTGTTTGGTACCTTCAGATTCTCAATATTGGAACGGTTCCTGTTAACCTGCGCCGGAGCTGCATTCGATCTGTCCCCCTCCAGTCGTTGGAACGGACATCCAATACTCGCAGTGAGCTTGGGATGCTGTCTTCGTGCAGTGACTGGATGATGGCTGGACAGTAGCCGATGGTTGTTGCAGGGAGCTTGGGAGGGCCTCCTTGGGCAGCGACCTGATGGCAGTACATACGTTGATGTGCAGTTCTTGCAGTGAACTCGGGAGACCGTCTTGGGGCAGCGACTGGATACTTTTGCAGTAAAAAATCTCTAGTATCTTGAGGTCAGGAAGCACACGCAGCCCAGCAGGGAGGCACTGCAGATGATGACAACTCTGAAATCTGAGGTGCTGGAGGGAGGTGAGGAGCTGGATGGCTTTCTCTTGCTCCTTGGTGAAGCTCTCCACCTCGTTATCCGAAGAAAAGACTAGTTTGGTGAGGGAGGAAGAGAGGAGGCTGCAGATGGGCGTAGCAAGGATTCCCCTGACATCAGTCGTCATAACCTCCCCCAGTTTTGGTGGAAGCCCTTGTCCATGAGACCATGAGGCCTCAAAGTCCGGGCCGACAAAGAAAATGGGTGTACTCGAGAGTGATAGTTTGGTAAGGCAACCTTGGGTGAGGAGAGGCCACAAGCTGATTTTTTTCAGCTCTTGAACCTCGGCTATATCCAGAGACGTATAAACTCTCAAGGGAGGTGAGGTTTGAGAGAGGCACTTGTGTCTCTACACCACTAAGTTGAAGATTTCGCAGGGAGGCTGGGAAAGGGAAACCACCAGGAGAGGAGGAAGACGAATAACAGGAGAGGAACTTGCCAGAACGCTCTATCACCAATGAACGGAGGGAGCGCAGACCTTGGAGCCATCCTCCAGCTTCCTCTACTGTGTTGGGGTGGAGCCTCAGATTTCGGCACCGAGAGATTCTCAGCTCCTGCAGTTGGGGTGGCAAGAGCACTAGTCCTTCCTCTGTTGTCGAGAGTTGCAGTTCCACCTCCCTTTGCAGTTGTTCATTCCCTGCGAGATTCATCTTCTCGTCCAAAGATGGTGATGCGGATATTCCTGCGGTGTTTTGCTCCAACACACCCAACCCTGTCAGTTTCCGACAGTTAAGCAAATATAGTTTTGTGAGCCTGGGAAAGCAAGATAGTAGCCTTGTCAGCTCCTTCCCACTGCAACCATGGCTGCCGACCCGGATAACTTTAACTGGGAACTGATATCCGACGTGGCTCTCACCTACCGGCAACAAATTATAGCCACTACCACTACTCCAAATGGACAGTTTCTTCAGGGACGATAACATCACGAGGTGATCCAAAGGTAGAGGCGGGCAGTCACCAACTCCCATTGTTCTTAGTCCTCTTAGGTTATTAAAATCCAGCACCTTCCAGAATGCCCTATCTGAAGCACCTCTACCGTGAATTGACAACCACACATCAGATTCATCATTTTCGTAACGTAACGACTCCAAACCGACCAAATTACCTGAGCCCACATCTTCCATAGTAACACAACACGGGCCACGAGTCCAAGGAATAGGAGGCAAGGACAAAAGGTTTGGATAACCCCTAATGGTAAGTTCCCTGAGTCTAGGAAACCAAGCCATAGTCGGTGCTTCTTGTAGGCAGCAAGTAGGGTGAAAAACTGGGACCACAGACAGTTCAGGACAACACTGGATAATGAGCACACCTCCAAATGAACGAACAAATTGCAAGGCACATTTCTAACACAACTACTTTCCACCTTTGATGCGGGATAGCTCACACTGTGCGGACAGCTCACAACCCACTTTCTTAATCTTCTCACCTTAGTAAGTTCTAGCCTTTTCAAGTTGTGAAATATTTGACTTTGTATGCAACCCATGTGCTCTATACCAGACTCATCAACTAAAAACAACTCTCCTAATGGTGGAAGCTCTTTCCAAGCTACATCATAAAGCTTAAGAGATTCCAAATTTTTAACACAGAGGTTTGCACCTAGCCATGTTGGGCAATTAATACCTCCATGCCCTCTAATGCATAGGTGACGAAGGTTGCTATGTGGTTTGAGACTTTCAAGAACATCCTGTTCATGTGTAAGATCCTTGTTGAGCCGGCGAATATTCCATTCTAATTTAAGTTCTTGTAAGCGGCTTTTGTGCATCAGTTTTGCTCCATCAGCTTCCTCTTTTGTTTGCACCTTTTCAAGATCACTAATTTCAAGTGATCCTCCAAGCTCTGTCAACTTCCCGAGTTGACTCAGCTCAAAACCCTTTTCATTTCTCACATTAAATTTCCTTAGCTCCTGAAGGAACTCTAGTTTTCCCACCTCAAATATACTAGTGTTACGCCTAACAACTGGCACAAGAAAATGACGCAGTTTTACAAGGTTGCTTATATGCCCTTTGAAATCAACGGAACCCAGCCATCCTTGTAGATCTAGGACCTCTAAATGATAAAGTCTAACCAAAGCAGCAGGTAAGCATAAGTCCAAATCATCCCAAGGTGACTTCATCCTTAGGTAGCGAAGATGAACAAGCTTTGAAAAGTTGTGCAACATATCCTTGTCCACATTATATGACACTCCAGACAAATAAATAGTGCGAAGGGCTCTAGCTTCCCTTAACAAGTCACCAAAAGTCTTGGTAAAGCTACCATGGTATGTTCCAAACAATATAAGAGTATGTATGTTTTCAACTTTCAGCCTTTTACCTAATGCAACCGTATCCCTTTTAAAATCTTCAAAAATCATTCTATCACCAATCGCTATGTCATCTATAATGATAGACAAGTGACGTACATTAGGGGATATTTGTATGGACCTCACATTTGAACTACGTATGCTCAGGCATTCATATGAGGAAACCTTTACTGCCAACTCATGTAGTAGGTCATGGACAATATAATAAGGACAACCGTCATCTTTCTCATTCTTTTTAAGAAATCCATGGTTAACCAAGTCATTTAAATAGCTCAGCCCAATATCTTCAATTCGTTTGTTATGATCTGATGACTGTAATATACCTAGTCCTATCCAGAAGTGAATTAACTCACTGCTGCCAAATTCATGATCATCAGGAAACAAAGCACAATATGAGAAACATTGCTTCAGATGAAAAGGAAGATAATCATAGCTAAGCTTTAGAGCTGGCATAATGTCATTGTCATTGGTTTGTAGCTCCCATTCTTTGCTTTCTAGAATTATTGTCCAATGGTCTAAAGTAAGTTGGTTTCTTAGTAATCTCCCAACGGTTTTTGCTGCAAGAGGGTTCCCCTTCAAATTGGTCACTATTTTGTTTCCAGCATCAAATAATTCAGGATGGTTTTCCCATGGCTGTAGTTGATCACCAAATACACACACTTCAAATAATTTCATAAAAGCTGCAGCTTCCAATCGACCCATTTCTATAGGATAATCAATTGTCTTAACCATGTTTGCCACTTCAAGACTTCGAGTTGTCACTATAACCATATTGCCTTTTTCCTCCCCTTTTCTAAAAGGCGCTAGCAGTTTTTTCCACTCATCCTCGTGATATGTCCACATATCATCCAACACAAGTAAAAAACGCTTAGCTTTTATTCTTTGTTCAATTAGCTCTTGGTCACTGCTATATTCCTTTTCTTCTTTAGATTTAGGTATTTTTGTTACAGCTTCCTGTGCTAGCCTAGTAGCACTGAACACTACCGGAAACAGTATCTTTGCCGAGCGTCATATGCTTTACCGAGCGTCAAATATCGGGCGCTCGGCAAAGAATCCTTTGCCGAGATCCTGCGCTCGGCAAAGATTAGCTCTCGGCAAAGACAAGCTTTGCCGAGAGCTCGACTCTCGGCAAAGACTGGCTCTCGGCAAAGCCAAACTTTGCCGAGAGCTCGACTCTCGGTAAACAAAAAATCTCGGCAAAGCCGTAACCCCACAAACGGCACCCTTACGCCGTCATCTTTGCCGAGAGCCTGCTGTTAGGCTCTCGGCAAAATATTTTCTTTGCCGAGAGCCTCAACCAAGGCTCTCGGCAAAATTTTTTTTTTTTTGGATTTTTGGTCCCAAATTTTTTGTGCAGCCTTGTTACAGTACTAGAAGCCAAGATTTGAAATTTGGTGTATTTTCCATCCCTCTTGCTATATTTCGTGTATTTTTTTCATTTTTTTGATTTTTTCCGCAAGACGCACATTTGTACTGCAGGTGCATGAAATAATGAATCTCAGCGATTCAAAAAATTATATTCATTCTTCCGACGGTATTTCGATGCCGTATCTAGGGACAGACGCGGAAACTCGACCATCTCGTGCACGCGACATGGCGACCAAGTTGCGTGAGATTTGATTTAAAAATATATAAAATGTGAACGAAGTCAGAAAATCATGAAAATGGACGGAAGGCCTTGACATCACATGTAGAAGCTATAAAAAAATTTTGAAAATGTTTGAAGCAAGTTGTGCCGCAAGATGGTTGAAATCCTGAGATCTCCACATGTGATAACAAGATATCGCATGCGGAGATCTCAGGGTTTCAACCATCTTGTGTCACAACTTGCTCCAAACATTCCCAAATTATTTCCATAAGCTCTACGTATCGTGTCAAGGCCTTCCGTCTATTTTCATGATTTTCCGACTCCGTTCGCATTTTATATATTTTTAAATCAAATCCTACACAACTTGGTCGCTATGTCTCGTGCACGAGATGGTCGAGTTTCCGCGTCTGTCCCTAGATATGGTGTTGAAATACTCTCGGAAGAATGATATCATTTTTTAAATCGCTGAGATTTATTATTTTATGCACCTGCACTTCAAATGTGCGTCTTGCGAAAAAAATCAAGAAAATAAAGAAAATGCACGAAATATAGCAAGAAGAATGGAAAATACACCAAATTTCAAACATGGCCACCTAGTACTATATCAAGGCTGCAGGAAAAAATTGAGAGCAAAAATCCAAAAATATATATATATATTTTGCCGAGAGCCTCCTAAAGCTCTCGGCAAAGAGGCTCTTTGCCGAGAGCCTGGGCTTGGGGGCTCTCGGCAAAGAACGCCGGACGAAATTTTTAAAAATTATATATATTTTGCCGAGAGCTAGGTCAGGTGGCTCTCGGCAAAGAGTTTTTATTTTTTTTTATTTTCTTTGCCGAGAGCCTGGGTTTGCGGGCTCTCGGCAAAGAAAATCAAAAAAAAAAAGAAAAACTCTTTGCCGAGAGCCGCCTGATCTAGCTCTCGGCAAAGAGGATATCTGAATAAAAACCGCCACCCGCGCCCCTCACCCCTCACAACCGCGCCTCTCGCCCCCGCACCCGCCCCTCACCCGCGCCTCTCGCCCCCGCCAGGCCGTGCCCCCGCCCTCGCGCCGCCGCCGTCCACGGGAGCCGCCGCCGTCCACGGAGGGGAGCCGCCGCCGTCCACGGGAGCCGCCGCCGTCCACGGAGGGGAGCCGCCGCCGTCCACGGGAGCCGCCGCCGTCCACGGAGGGGAGCCGCCGCCGTTTAGGTACTTCCTCCCTCTCCCTCCCCCCTCCCTGTTGCTTGAACCACATTGCTCACGAATCCTTTGGTGACCGCGTTTATTCCTCAGTTCTTTTCATGATGATTGATGTATAGCATCATTGCTTTCATAACCGATTGGTGCAACTCGAGTTGAAGAATGCGCCCTAACCCTGCTCCTGATGCCCATTTTCAATTTCCATGCTTTCCCTTTGTCATCTAAAGCCATGAGAATGACACCGCAACGACTTAGCTTTAATCACGTCGTTTAATAACATACACTAGTCTCTCTTCTTTCCACCACCTTGTCACGCGTCCGAAATCCAGCAAAATCTGAGGAAACTTTTCTGGTTTTACACATATCAGTTAGAGAACAATCTTTGCAACTTTACAAGATCTGTACGGGCTCCACCACTCTTTTAGTTTAACACGTAATGCGTGATGTGTGAACGCATCCTCTGAAATTAAACCTCTTGTCCTACCTATATACTCATCATCTTTTTCCACACACACTCAACTCAACTCAAGCAAACTCATTTATCAAACCAGAAACCAGAAACCAACAACCGCATGTACACCTCGATCAAACGGCCAACAATATCTACACATGCATGCAGCAGCAGCACACAAATCAACTCTCCTACTCCCTACTCATTCGTTAGAGTCACCAGCAGGTAACTGAAGTTTCCTGCTATGAGATGCTGATCACAGTGGCGGTGGCAGCTCTCGATGGCTCCAAGGTGACGCACTGCACCAGCCCACACAGCATGCTCACCTCCTGGTCGCTCGCCGCCGCCGCCGCCGCTGGCGGCGGCTTCTTGCCATTGTCACCGTCGTAACCACCATCAGACGCCGCGGAAGATTCAATAATGTCGCAGCTAAGGATGAAAACGGTCGGAAACGGTCGAAAACGGACTTACGATATAGAAAAACGAAAACGGTCGGTTCGGGATATTTCTATGTTTAGCAATTAAAGAGTACAAAAAATAATTGAAAATGGTTGTGAAACCAATTGAAACTGACAATTTTTCATGTTAAAAAACGGTTCATAATATAGAAAACGAAAACGGTCAATTCGGAATATTTCTGTTCCGTTTTCATCCCTAGTCGCAGCACTCCTCGAAGCGGTAGCAGGTAACGAGGTGGTCGTTGGCCATGCCGATGGCCTGCGTGAAGGCGTAGACCACCGTCGGCCCGACGCCGAGGAACCCCCGCCGCGTCAGGTCCTGGCTGATGGCGTCGGCCTTGGCTGTCCGCAGCGGCACCTCCCGCGTGTGCCGGTATCCGCCAACCATTGGCTTGTTGCTCATGAAGCTCCAGCAGTAGCTGTCGAACGATCCGAACTCGTCGATGACCTGTGAGTAGCAGCAGCGTATGTAATTGCAGGAAAAAAAACAGAGGTCGATCATTAAGTGTTACAGATGAATGAACAGATATTAATTACTGCTAATAATGTTTCGGCTCATCAAAATTTAGTTGCGGGGCAGATGGATAGGATAGAATGGCATGCATGATCACCTTACCTTCAGTAACTCACGTGCATTCTCAATGATTATGCGCAGCCTGTGTTGCGATAGCAGGGAGCTAGCAGGGCTGCTTGGCGCCAAGAATTTCTTCTCGTTCAGCTCTGCCACCAACTGAGGGTCAAAGTTCATGAACACTTCCCTGTGGAGTGCAATTGCTTGTGAGTTTGTTTTAGGACATCTGAGGTGTTTGGGTGAGCAGTTAAAATCTTGAGTGATGTGTGTGATGAGTGCTTTAATTACCTGAAGGTGTCCCTCTTGCTGAGAATTGCAGGCCATGCCATCTCAGCCAGTGCACCAGACAGAGTCAGCATTTCGAACAGTTTCCTGCAGTTTAGCACTAAAAATTGTAACTTTTCAATCCATTGCATGCTGACCATACATCTCAGGAAAAAAAAAAGATTAGCTGATCTGATCAGGTTTAGAGCATACTTGTCGTCATGTACTGGAACTCCCCACTCTTGGTCATGGAAGGCAGCGTAGCAGGGATCTGTTGCAAGGTCAAATCAATGAATTCCTTACAGTCAGCTGAAAGCAACTGGCCATTCTAGGAGAAGGCTGAATACCTTTATTAAAGGTTTTCAGATTAGATGGCTTTACATTGGAATATTTCATAGGAAATTAAGCATTTCATTATTCCAACAAAGATCAATGGTAAGCATTTTATTCTTCTAAAAGAATAATATATATAGTATTTGAACTTATTGTTCACAGTGCTGAAACCTGAGGCTAGGAGCTGGATGTATCTGTTTTTGTTCATGGAAGTAAGGGGTCCCAGCCGAACAGGCAATTAGGTGTGTGAACAAAGGTAGCACTGGTAGAAGCCTAGCAGGTAGGAGTAGGACTGACTGATGAGTAGGAACAAATAAGCAAAAAAGGCTCCTAAGAACTAGTAGCATTGAAAAGATTGCAAGCATAGCACTACATAAATTATCTATAGTAATCATGGCTTCCAGCTGCTAACCGTATTGAAGAAAAGATGCAAAGTAAAGCTATGCATAAACTAAGAGAACAACAATGATTAAGCATATATCCTTGTAAAGAAAAGGTCGCGATATGGTCACTACAATGCTTTTGGATCAGCAGAATTTCCTTTTTGAGGTAACACTTTTAGGTGAAATTGGAATGGAGTTTGGAAATTCAGGTCCAGTTAATCATGTACTAATTCAGAGGCCATCATACTTTTTTGATTGTCCATTGGGTGCCTAAAATTGGTTATATTCTATCCAGTAGCCAGTTTGGCAGATTGATTACTATGGTTTAATTGCAAAAGGCACTATTGCCACTTTATATTCAGTTCACACTTCAGAGTAATTTAAACAGTTGTAAATTTAAAAGGGTTGGATGAACTACGTTTTCATAAATATAGTACTTCTATAGATCAGCAAAAATATAGTGCACTTTCTCATCTTAAGTTGTTTTAGAGTTTTCTAATAGCCTTCTGTTGATAACTATAGTTGCAGGATCGTCCACTGTGGGTCTGCCTGCACCGCTTCGCCTTGCCACAGCACCGACTCGTCACTGCGTCGCTAGCCTGACTCCGCCGCCACCCTAGGTATAAATAACCTCTTCTCCCGGATAAGGGTCGTAGGTCATGAACCCAATTAGGCGTCTCCCGTCCGAAAGAGATACGGTTGAAGGTATGCAGATCTCTGCATGTCGATAACTGTATCTGTTTCGGATTGTCCACGTTACTTGGACAGCCCGCGGATGCGTAGATGAGACTAGTTCCCATGGTCTGCCTTGATTCGAGATGGAGTTTCGGCATCACCTCCCTGTTGTTCTCTGGATACACACTCTCCCTACAGGGACGTGTATCGGGAGAACAGCGGGGAGGTGATGCCGAAATTCTATCTTGGGTTGGGGCAGAAAATGGGAACTAGCCTCGTCTACGCATCCGCGGGTGGGATTAGGACCTATCCTCGCCTATTAGATGACAATAGGATGTAAGTACTTGGATGTAGATGTAAGTAATCGGATGGATGACAGTAGGATGGATGACCGTCAGTGGATGTACTCGGGCCGCAGAAGCAAGAGTGATTTCAGTGATGAATGGTTGCACAAGACAGATGCTTTCTTGAACCATGCATTTGGCCCGGCTCGGCGAGGAGAGATGAAAGTATTGTGCCCGTGCAGCAGATGTGGGAACCGGCGAAGGCAAGACAAGCAGAACATGGGTAAACATCTTCTGAACCATGGATTCACGCCGGACTACACCCGGTGGATCTACCATGGTGAAGTACATCATTTGAGAGAGAAGGCGGTGCGACCACGTCTGCAGGACTTTGATGCTGATGCTGGGGTAGCAGACCTGTTAGATGACTTCCAACAAGCACAGTACGCTGCAGGACGTACGGAGGAGGAGATGGAGAAGACCGCAAAGGCGTTCTACGACATGATGTCTTCAGCACAGAAACCCCTTCATGATCGGACAACGGTTTCTCAACTGGATGCCATTGGCCGTGTGATGGGGTTCAAGTCCCAGTTCAACCTGAGTCGAGAAGCGTTCGATGGTATGTTGGCCCTATTTGGTAGCATGCTTCCGGACGGCCACATATTGCCAAAGAGCCTGTACGAGTCACAGAAACTGCTTCGTGCACTGAAGATGCCGTATGAGCAGATACATGCATGTCCAAATGGGTGCATCCTCTTCAGAAAAGATCTCAAGGATGCAGGTTACTGTCCGAAGTGTAAAGCGTCGAGATACATGGAGGTAGACGATGGTAAAGGCCTGAAGAGACAACTTTCTATCCCCATGAAAGTCCTGCGTTACCTGCCGTTCACACCGAGGATCCAACGTCTCTACATGACCGAGGAATCTGCGAAACAGATGAGATGGCACAAACAGGGTACACGATACAGTCCTGAGAAGATGGTACATCCCGCCGATGGTGAAGCATGGGCCCACTTTGATCGCATTCATCATGACAAAGCTAGAGAGGCTCGTAATGTTCGTGTTGCGTTTGCTACAGACGGTTTCAACCCCTATGGACTCATGGCTGCCCCCTACACCTGTTGGCCCGTCTTCGTTATCCCCCTCAATCTTCCCCCCGGCGTCCTATTTCAACGTCATACTGTCTTCTTGTCGTTGATAATTCCTGGACACCCGGGGAATAACATGGGTGTGTACATGGAGCCTCTGATTGATGAATTGGAAACTGCTTGGAACGAAGGGGTATTGACATACGACCGAGCTTCAAGGTCAAACTTCACAATGCATATCTGGTACCAGTACTCACTGCATGACTACCTGGCATATGGGATATTCTGTGCCTGGTGTGTCCACGGCAAGTTCTCTTGCCCAGTTTGCAAGACAGCTATGAGATTTATCTGGTTGAAGAAGGGTGGCAAGTATTCGGCGTTCGACCAACATCGACAATTCCTGCCTCTTGACCATCCTTTCAGACAAGACACCAAGAACTTCACTAAAGGGGTCGTCGTGACAGATCCTCCACCCCGGATGCTGACCGGTGCCGAGGTTCATGCTCAAATAGATGCTCTCAAGTTCAATGAAAGAGACGGTCGTTTTGCGGGGTATGGTAAGGAACATATGTGGACTCATAAGTCAGGCTTGGAAAGGCTCCCCTATTACGATGACCTTCTTCTGCCACATAATATTGATGTAATGCACACTGAAAAGAACATCGCCGAGGCACTTTGGGGAACACTCATGGACACTGAAAAGTCCAAGGACAACTCTAAGGCTAGATTAGACCTGGCACTCTTGTGCGATAGACCAAAGCAAGAGATGCGGTCTCCTCAACCCGGCAGGAGATGGACACGGCCCAAGGCCGATTTCGTCTTGAGCAGGCCACAAAGGAAAGAAATACTTCAATGGATCCAGACATTGACGTTCCCTGATGGATATGCAGCGAATCTGAGGAGAGGAGTCAACTTATCTAGTCTGCGAGTCCTAGGAATGAAGAGTCATGACTTCCACGTATGGATCGAGCGCCTTCTTCCGGCGATGGTTCGAGGCTATGTTCCTGAGCCTATGTGGGTTGTCCTGGCAGAGTTGAGCTATTTGTTCCGCCAACTTTGTGCCAAGGAGATATCTCGGTCCATCATTGCTGACTTGGAGAAAGCTGCACCTGTGTTGATCTGTAAGCTGGAGAAGATCTTTCCACCAGGCTTCTTCACTCCGATGTTGCATTTGATCGTACACCTCCCCAATGAGGTTCGAATGGGAGGGCCTGTGCATTGCCGTTGGTGCTATCCAGTCGAGAGAAATCTTAAGACTCTTCGCAAGAAATGTAGAAACAAAGCCAAAATTGAGGCTTCCATTGCAGAGGCATTCATTCTAGAGGAGGTGTCAAACTTCACTGAACAATACTACTCCGAGAACCTTCCTAGCGTGCATAATGCACCCCCTCGTTACAATGCTGGAGAAAATGAATCGAGTCTTAGCCTTTTCCGAGGCCAGCAAGGCGCGACAAGTGGATCCACAGTTAAGCAGTTGAACTATGAAGAGTGGCGAAAGATCATGCTATACGTGCTTACCAACCTTGATGAGGTGCAGCCGTACATGGGGTAAGTTCTCAACTATGTTCATTCAATTCGCCGACACTATTCTGCATCAAACACCCTTGTTTTTCTTCCGTACAGGGAATTTCTTCATCAGTTCTGGAATGGGCCAAGGCCTCCTTCTGACCCGGTAGCCGAAACCCTAATTGCAAACGGGGCGGGGCAAGGGAGGCCCGATTTCATTTCTTGGTTCCGACAGAAGGTCCTGTCCAACCGAGGTCATACTTAGTCCGACATTCCAACTTGCTCCTACGTTCGGACTTAATAACGTTATACCTTGCTTCACCTTGCAGGCTCAGACCGATGCGTCTATGAGTCAAGAGCTGAGACGGGTTGCAAACGGCTTTGACCGTAGGGTCAAGTCATTTAACGGTTACGACGTGAATGGATATCGCTTCCACACAGCGATATACGAGCAGAGTCGGCCCAACCGGAAAACCACAAACAGCGGAGTTTGTACTCCAGGCAATGACAACCGTGACTACTATGGAAGAATTGAAGAAATATATGAACTTTCATTTCACGGTGACAAGCCTCTGAATCCTGTAATATTCAAATGCCATTGGTTCGACCCTGGAGTAACGAGGCTCACACCAAATCTTGGCCTAGTTGAAATTCGACAGGATTCTGTCTATCCAGGAGCCGATGTGTATATTGTGGCTCAACAGGCCACGCAGGTTTATTACACACCATATGCGTGCAAAAGCAAAGAGCATATCTTGGGTTGGTATATTGTGCACAAGATATCGCCACATGCTAAACTACCTCTCCCCAACGATGAGGATTATAACTTCAACACAAACACGTATGATGGGGAGTTCTTTCAAGAAGCTGGGCTACAAGGGACGTTCACGATAGACTTAACCGAAGCGATGGAAATGGAAGTAGAGAATGATGACGAGGACGCTGGGGATGAGGTGGTAAATGAGAAGGACATACAAATGCTAGAACGATTCCTTTTAGGCGAAGCAAATGAAAACAACCTCCCGTCTTCGGATACTGAGGAGTACGTAGACATGGTTGACAGCGATGATGACACTTATGCTCCGGCTAATCCCGATGATGCAGATTATTTCTAATTCACGTAATATTATGTTATATTCTACTCCTGTTATGTTTTTTCTTAGGATCTAGGGTTTTATTTATTTTGCATATATTTCATTATGTTATTTCTAATACAATATTGTTTGTTCTGTTTAAATGCAGGAGGTCGAGCCAAGATGCCAGGCGGACGTCAGAGGTCGATGAGCTCCCTGTACCGGGCCTCGCAGGACGACGGGCCATCTCGGCAAAGGAGGAGTCGCCGCCGGAGGGAGCAGACTCCACCGGAGGACGAGGTGCCGGGCACGCCCGAGGCCGAGGCTCAGGCGGACGAGGGGCAGGAGGACCCCGAGCAGGAGGGTGAGCCGTCGGCCGAGGCAAACGAGGGTTCGGCTACCTCAGGGGGGTCCACACCCTACTTGCGAGGTCCCGCCAGCCTCCCGGCCCGACCGATACCACTTCACCAACGTCCAGTGATCCGCCCCGTTGGACAAAGGTACATGTTTTAACTACTCGTTCATATGATATGTTTAAAATTGAAATAGAAACTAATAATCTTTCTGTATCACTTGTGCAGGCATTGGGAGTTTGTGGAGGGTCGCGGCCGCAAACCCAATGGCATCCTGGGTCTCCTGTGCCGCGAGCACTACCCCGGCATAGTACAGTATGCCGGGAAGAGAGAGCCGGCCTATACATTTGACCACTACACCGTCGTCCCAGACCCGAACTACCCAAACAAGGCGGCGAGGGTCAGAGCGGAGCTGTGGGTAAGTCTTTGTCACACAACATCGCATTCATCGTACTTTTCTTGAATTTCTTAGAGTTTGTATTGCATCTGTATGCAGGACTTCTATAGGTGTGAGCAGGGGAAGGAGGCCGAGGCGGAGGTGGTGAGTACAAGGTCCTGCAGGAAGCTCGTCACCGACATCATCTACGAGGCGAGAATTCAGGCCATCGTCAACTACAACGCCACGGTCGAAGGACGGAGGGTCAGGCGAGAGGCATGACGCTGAGCCGGGCGCAGTACATTCAGGTAAGTGATTCCTTTTGAGATTAAGCTATGCTCATTTCATCTGACGCTTATATGTGAAATACTTGATGATGTGCAGATGGTCCCCCAATGGTGCCAGTCGTTTCCCGAGTGCTGGGAGATGATCGTGGACCGGTGGCTCTCTGAAGAGTGGACCGCCCAGCACGCCGAGGCCCGGGAGGCGCGTCTGCAGATGCCAGGTGTACCACACCACCAGGGCAACCGCAACCTAGCCGAGTACGCACAAGCTTGGGTACGTGAAACACTTTATGTATTGTAACGCTCAAATGTTGCCTAATTACTAATCATCTTGTTGTCTTCCTCGCAGACGGCGTCACACGGTGGCCAGCCTTGCACCACGTTCATGGCATACGCCATGTCCCACAAGGGCAAGGCCACCGCACCGGAGACCTCCTACAACCCCGACGACCCCCCCGAGGCATACTCCAACTCCAGCGTCCACACCCGCCTCACTGACTACACAGAGGCGGCAAGGAAGGTCCATGGGGCCGACTTTGATCCGGCCAGCGAGGACCTGGACGGAAGCCTCGTGATGAGGGTCGGAGGAGGGAAGAAGCACGGGCGGTATTGGCTTGGCGACGGCGTCATCGACTCGTCCTCCACTCCCACTCTGTCCCAGCTCCGAGCACAGACCACGAGCGGGAGCGTCCCCATACGCCCACGCCCGTCGCCTTCGCAGTCGCGGGTCGCCGAGCTCGAGGTTATTTTTGTTTTACTCGTCGTACATTGATGTTTAAATGTTTACATTGTTCTAACATTCCCTTTGTATTATCGCAGGCCCGCCTGGAAAGAGAAAGGGAGGAGCGCAAGCTCGTCGAGTCCCAGATGCGGTCCCAGATGGAGGCCCGGTTGGAGGCCCAAGCTAAGCAGATGCAAGATCTCATCACGTTCATGGCCTCCCAGGGCATGCAGGTGCCCGCGGTGCTCATGGCTCCTCCACCGCCGTCTCAGAACGCGGATTCTACTCCTATGAGTATCGATTCCTCAGTGTTTTGTTTCTGCATTTGCTTGTCTGACATAGACATCTAATTTTTGCAGCCTCCGTCGGCGGGTTCGAACAACCCGCAAGCGCGTGGATGGAACACGCCCGGGGGTCAAGGCGGGACTCCTTCTCCGGGGTGGCCAGGGCAAGGTTGGCCATGACTGTGTTTAAAATGTCGTCTCTAGTAGATTGTGAACTTTAGAATGAAAACTTATTATGTTTCGATGATAACTTGTAATGGTTAACTTTCGTTTAGTTCAAATATTGTGATGAATGTGCTATATGCGTGGTGTATGTGATGAATGTGATATGTACATGTGATGTATGTGTTTATACGTGATGAATGTGATTCATATGTGATAAATGTGATTTATTTGTGATGAATGTGTTATTGCGTGATGAATGCGATTTATATGTGTAATGAAGTGGAAAATCAAAATAAAAAACCAAAATTTTTCACTTTGCCGAGGGTTGCTCTCGGCAAAGGCTACCTTTGCCGAGTGCAATGGTCAGTGCACTCGGCAAAGCTGGGAAACATGGCTGCAAAAATACACATTTCCCAGCTTTGCCGAGGGCAATGACCGTTGCACTCGGCAAAGGACAGGCAGACTGGCTCTCGGCAAAGAATTTTTTTTTTGGAAAACTCTTTGCCGAGAGCCGGTCTGGCCAGGCTCTCGGCAAATATTTTTTAAAAAAAAACAGAAAAATGTTTGCCGAGAGCCTGGACACACTGGCTCTCGGCAAAGATTTTTTTTTTTAAAAAATAAAACTCTTTGCCGAGAGCCAGCCAAATGGGCTCTCGGCAAAGAAAGCGGGCCCGTTAACGGCGCCTTTTCTTTGCCGAGGGCCGCGTTGGCTCTCGGCAAAGGCTTTGCCGAGAGCCCGATAAACGGCTCTCGGCAAAGAAGGCTTTGCCGATCGGTTTTTTGCCGAGGCAGCTTTGCCGAGAGCTGCTCTCGGCAAAGCCTTTGCCGAGGGTTTGAGAGGCTTTGCCGAGAGCCTGGAGCCCTCGGCAAAGCCGCCACCTCCAGTAGTGGAAGGTTTGAGAGACACATATCCAAACTAAGATATCAAAATGGCTCTTCAGCTCTTGGTATATGTGTTGTGTGAAAGTTGTCTTTCCAATACCCCCGGGCCAACAATAGGAAGCACTGTGAGCTTATTTTCAGAGTATTCACCATTGACAATGCATTCTACAGTACTCTTTTTCTGGGTGTCCCTCCCAAATAATATGGGCTCTATGATGTATGGAGTTGTGTTAGGTCGATCCATAGCATTGTGTTGGATAGTGGCACTGTTGGAGGCTTGTAGCTCTATAGTAAGCATAGGGAAGACCCTGGCACAGAGGAGCTTGAGCTTATCAGTAATATCCTTCATCCTTTTAGAGATCTCCACCCTATCAAACTTTAATTTTGGTGGTTCCCTTTCCATGGATGAGGCAGAGTGAGAATGGTCGTTGCGAGCACATGGAAAGGAGCAGCATGAGAGTATTTTACCGACAGCTTTGGCCGTGTAGCAAGCATCACGGACGAGGTCGTGGATGCAGCCGCGAGGATGCACGTCGGCGGCATGGTAGGTGCTGTCGAGCGTGTCCTCGATGCGGAAGTAGTCGAGCTCATCGAGCACGTCGTCGGCGCTGTACGCCAGGTGGCGGAGCTCATGCAGCAGCGTCACCAGCGCGGGGCTGCGGGGCTCCCTGTCACGGGCGTTGTCCAGCATCGCCTGTGCGTAGAGCAGCTCCAGCTTGAGCTCGCGGACGTTGGGAGTGAGCCCGGTGGTGGCCGCCCATGCCTCCAGCAGGCCGTCCTTGACAGGGTCCAGCGCCTTGCCCACCACCCACAGCGCCGCGTTGATGGCGGCCGCCTCCATGCCTGCACGTACCACGCCTTCTCGATGTAGAATGCTGCATGCGAGGAAGACAAAAGCCAAAATAAATGCTCAAATAGATGTCGCAGGCAATAGAAATGAAACTTATCAGCCATTGCCGGTACGGGTACTGCATGCTGCAATGCAAGTGCACTCACCCAAGGGAAAAATAAAGGAGCAATGAGAACTCAATCACAATTCACAATCAATACTTTATGCAACCCACAAGCCACAAGCTGCTGCTGCTGCTGCCGCCGCCGGCCGATTCGAAAGATGTGTGAGCACAGTGCATATGGGCAGGCAGCGACAGATAGAGAGGGAATAAATAGGAGAGGTGACTTCGTGGATCAGACACGCATCAACGACGAGTGAAAGCTAGTCATGTTCCTTTAGTCTTATTACCTTCCTTCTTTCCTTGTGCTTGCAAAGGAACGGATCATCCCCATACTTTATCATTAATAATATATACCACTTGAATGCTATGCACTTATTCCTTGAATCCCTGTCAGGGCGCAAGCAAACTACTGCAGCTTCTATTCCTTGCGTGCCTTTGAAGTCTATTGGCGACGCCGGCTCTGCACCATAGTTTTAAATCACCAGTTATAGCTGACGCTATAGTCCGATATAGCCTTTTGAGGTAGGGTGTCGCTATTTGAGTCCATATACAATTTAGCCATTATATCCCGCTATAGCCTGCTATAGCCCGATATAGCTCCGCTATTAGCTGTTTTAGAGATATATTGCTAAACACCTTAACCCGCTATTTAAAACATTGTTCTGCACCCAATGGTTATTCTGAAAATCTGCTAGCAGGGGGCTGTGCCCAGTGCCCACTGTGCCACCATGGTCTGCAGCGTCTTGACCTTGGGTTTGTAGCAGTAGTGTGACTGTGTGAGGCAGGTTCTGGGATTCTTTTCTCAAAAAAATTCGGAGCCCACCGAATTAGACGAATTTCGAAAAATTCGGACCGGTATCCACTAAAAATTTAAATGAAATTTGAGCAAATTTCTCCAAACAGTCGAACATGGTAGTGGGCATGGAGAGAGTGCATACGGTGGTGGCACAGAATGCATAGGCGACGGGGAGGGCGGCGACGACGCAGTGGTGGCAGCAGGTTGGGCAGATGGCAGCAACGATGCGGAAGAGACAGTGACGGCACGGCGGCGAGCGTTGAGGAGCGTCCATGACACGGGGGCGGCGTCGAGGAGCATCCAAGGCGCGAGCTCAGACGTCGGGAAGCACCACGCGGCTCTCGCGGTGGCGGCGGGAGCGCCGACGCGGATGGGGACGACGGCTTCGCTGGCGGCCGGAGCGCCCACGCGGACGCTGGATAGGGACCGTGCGTAGGTTTTCAGCTGTTGTATTGATTTGATTTGATGGGGAATGTTTGTGGGCTCTTTACTGGACCATAAAATAGGTTGCAAATTTGAATGAGGCCGAAATATTTGGACCGATTTACTTTTATCTCGGGCCGGACCGAAATGGACGAATTTCGGTGAAATGGGCCGAATCCCAGAACCTCTGTGAGCATGAACATTGCTGGATGCACAGTAGCTGGTGGGTGCATCTGTAGCAACTTGCTAGTGTCTTCTCGTCTTGCATCATCTCTATCCTGGTGACAGCAAGGCAAGAGCAGAATGGAATCACACTCCATTTCCAAAGCACATATTCAAATCAAGGGGAATTGCTATGACTCTTACCTGTTCCACAATCCACATGCTGCTCCTGTAGTTACCCTTGATTTTACAATTAGGAGGGCATGCATGACTTGCCATCTGCATTACCTGTAGTTTGATCCTCCTGGGATGAACGATCATGCATGGAGAACTAGCTCACTGCAAATCAATCAATGAATGCTGCACCCATGAAAAGCACAACTATGTAGTTGTGACACTAAACACTATAAAGTCAACAAGTGGCTTCCCACTAATAATAAGCAGAAGGTGATTAGTTCAACACTGAAGTATTGATATCAGATCTCTATTGATCCATTACATTTACATGGCGAGGAAGAAAGGGCGAGCTGGCAATTACTGGATCCCCTTTACACTGACTCTTGATGTGTGCACTGTAATAGTAACCCAAACATATCATGCCAGTGACAAAAACAATTGTAAAGACATGAAGGGAACAAGAAATTATGTAAATTGAGTAGATTTAGTACCGAAAGGAAAACGCACCAGATAACCGAAAGAAAGAAGTTGAGATCAGGAAAAAATGGACTCTGTCACTTACGTTTCCCAAGAAACAACTTTGATTAAATATACATTAAAAAATATTAATATTTATAGTATATAATTAGTATCATTGGAAAGATCTTTAAATCTAGTTTTTTTTAAAAAATATTTGGAGATATAAATATTGCAAGTATTTTCTATAAATCGAGTCAAGCTTATGACACACACCAATGACGACAGATATAAAGGGACGGAGGGAGCAAGTGATTATGTATGGGGCGATTCTGCATATACCAACCTGTTTTACATACGTGGTAAGTAGAATGGAACTGGAAAGTACATGCAGATGCTTGGCAACACAGAAAGTACCCTGCAGATCCTTGCGCAGAAAGGACCTGATGGCAGGCAGCACAATCGTGGATCTGCAGTTGTTGCAGTGAACGTCTTGGGGCAGCGACTGGATACGTACGTTTGCAATCAACAATCTCTAGGATGTTGAGGTCGGGAAACGAAACGGGAAGCGCACGCAGAAACAAAACAACGTTTGCTGAACAAAATTCTGCTTTGATGTTTCCATGCAAAATATAATCATGTACAGAATAACTTTAGAAGGTCCTGGTTCAGTTAAAACTACTCAAACCATCATATGCTTTACGTATCCAGTCGCCTGTTCGGCCATGGCCATATTAAAACTACACCTCGACAGAGAAGCTACATGTAACATGTCCGAAGAACTGAAGACTACTGCAACAGCACCAATTGCAGGAAGTTACACATTATAGCAACGGCACATTCAATCCAACATGTACACAACTAGAAGGTGACAAAGGCTGACTGGAACAGTGGCACTTGTTGCATAAACAGGAGTTCCTGTCGTCAGAAGAAACCTGCAGTTTGTAGGTGGGATAACATCAGTTACCATAATCTTTCACCTGACAAACCATTTCCAGTTTTTGACACTGAAAGGGCAGAGCTCGTATTTATTCAGTCTGTCAAAATGGCTTTACTAACCTGACCAAAAGTGAGGATGCTGGCCTGGCTGCGGCTGCGGCGGCGGCTGCCGCGGCTGGCATTGCCAGCTATCCTCCTCGATGTCCATGGCCATGGGCGCCGCCTGTTCGGCGGCCAATGGTGGTTCTGAAGATCTGCTCCCTGGTTCAGTGCTCACGGTGCTGTCATGGAGGACAGCAGCCTCTTGGCCCTGAGTTGGCTGCAGTGGTGACGGTGAGGGCGGCATCAACATGGTTGGCTGCACCTGCACAACAACTGGTGCTGCACCGGCGTCTGCATCTGCCAGTGGTTCCTCTTCTTCCATCATCTCCGGGATCTCTGCCTCATCCTGATGACACCAAGCAAGGGTCGCAAACATGAAACCGTAAGCAAGTGATCTGAGTGTTTAAGGTGCACAATGTTGCTGTCATCATGATCCGCCGTTTGACAGCACAACAATGAGAATTCTTAACTGAATTCGGTATCTTGCCATGTGTGGATGACATTCCATATGGATCCTGAAACCGCATGCGAACGTGCTAAAGCGTTGTACTTGTACATAGATGCAGGAACATGGAATCCAAAGACAAAATAAGGAGCTTGTTTAGATTGTTATATGCCTTTTGTATACCCTACTATATGAAAGCGTGTCTCTGTAATCAGACTGAACGTCTTGCTCAACTAGCATACTTCATATAGTACAGAGTATCAACGCCATCCCATGGCATGCAGAGCCGTTTCATATGATTTTTTTTTTCAAAAAATTTCGCAAGAAACAGTTCAATTCACCAACGAAAAGAAAATCACACCCCCTCAAACGGTTTGATCCATATGGAATGTCATCCACACATGGCATACCTGCAGTTTGATCCTGTTGGGATCAAGGAACATGGAGAATCCATGGCTGGCCACCTCAGCGTCCTTCCTCTTTATGTTCATGGCCACAAGATTAGCCATCCCCTAAGAAGTCCAAACACTAACAACTCAAAATGACACTAATCAGATCCCCTTGGTTTCAACTTCTTAGGACAAGCTCAACCTGCCATTCTCATAACCTTGATTTGGGTATATAATGAGGCGTTTGGACCAACTTAATAGCTACCGGGCAAGAGTTGACCAGCAAACCCGAACGACTTGGATCTGGATTAGTGCCTTGCAAACTCGGAGGTAATTTAACGATTTTGTGATGTCAACCGGCTGCAGTTGACTTTTTTTTGCCTGTTGTGAACCTGTGATACTTGCTTTTGGTTGGTCATACCTTCGTTGCTTTTATTTTTTATTATTACCTTTGGTTGTCATTTGTATGTTTTCAGTTAGCCTGTGATACATTTGTACGGAACGCTCGCGGCGTCAATGGCCGAGCGCGTCGTAGTCTGCAGCTGCTACATCTCACCCTGGAAGAAGCAAATGCATGGATGGCCGCCGGCTGTCGTCGCTGCTCGCAGCAGCTGGGAACCCCGGCGCGGCGTGACGTCAAGCCAGCCATTGCTCATCGTCGCGACAATTGTAACTTACTTAGTACAAACTTCAGCTGCACCACCATGTGGTGATTTGTGTTTGTGTCTACCCGCACGCTAGGCGGCATCTCGCCAACTAGCGATGTTGGGCGTGTCTTTGGTTACCTCTAAACTTCTCTTAATGAAATATGTGCAGCGCACGTTCCCAAAAAAAAGCTAGCTGAAGGGCTGCTAAGGACAACATAGAAAATCACTAGTAGTGATGATTCTGTACTTGACCGTATCGTTTTGGTCACATGTCATAGTTTTTTTTAGGAAAAAAAAATTAGCCTTCCACGTGCTACGCTACTCAGCCCCCCAAAAGAAACCCACTTCATTTGTCAGTCTTCACCGGTGATTTATTTATTTCTGAAAGCTGCACAAAGGATGGCTAAAACCAATAAATGCATGACCAGGACTACATGCAGATGCAGTCAATATCTTTCTACACGGCTGCACCAAGTCAAAAAAAAAAAAAAAACTCGTCATGTCTTCAATAGTAAGATGTACTATGAACGAACAAAGAAAATGCAAGGAACCACGAAAACAATTTCAATCAACTGGTATATCAAGGTTCTGGGAAGAAAATGCAACTACAAAATCATATTGTTTATTCCATCAAACAACTACCCCAAGATATTGTAATTCTCTATTACAGCAGTAACAGGGCTGGATTCAGCCCTGGCAGGCGACAAAAATCAACACATGGACTCAACGACATGCTTAACAACAGGTAAATGATTGCCTCAACTGCCGATTGTATAATTAGCTCAAAACTCGATTCTTTCAAAGAGCCAACCAGATCTGACTCTAACCAATGATTCTTCCCAGAGAACCATGAAGTATCTTTGCACTACTCAGTTGCGCTGACCAGCAGAAACTCCCCTTCACAAACTAGGTCACCACCAACATAAGCTTTTCCTTCCATCTTTGCGAGTCCAAACCTCTTCTGATACTTTGTCAGTGTCATCCTCATGATCAATGTATCCCCAGCAATCACTGGCTTCCTGAACCTAACTTTGTCAATCCCGGCGAAAAAGAAGTTGTCTCGAGATCCACCAACTTCAGGTTGCAGCATCACCAGACCCCCAACCTGGGCCATAGCCTGTGGATAAAGGTACAAATAGTTTCTAATGTGAGTTACTGAATGCAGGCATGCGGT
Organism: Saccharum hybrid cultivar R570; assembly: GCA_038087645.1. Lineage (NCBI taxonomy): Eukaryota > Viridiplantae > Streptophyta > Magnoliopsida > Poales > Poaceae > Saccharum > Saccharum hybrid cultivar. Next base: position 13,004,174 of record JAQSUU010000602.1, read on the forward strand.
CAACAAGATACAAACTACATGTTAATGCAGGCGACTATAAGCATATCAGCTGGTTTGGGTAATCTACTAGAATATTCTGATTCAGGCCACATTACATAGTAGAAAACAGTAGTATAGATCAAATGATGTGGCCAGAATGAAAGTTTACACTGCTGAACCTATCAACTGCTACATGTCCATATCTGGGTAGCTATGGCTCACAGTAGTCAGTTTATGTCAGAAAACTCATGACGAAATCAATTCCTATCAGCAGAATGACAAAGAAGAAAAGGTTCAAAGAGAGAAGGCATGCTGTTAACGGAGATATGGCAGTGTATAATGTGCATACAATAACTGAGATGAAAAAAACCTTACCACACACCCATATGAAAAAATGTATAACTTAAAATTATTGTTGATTTATGGAACTTTTAAAAGACAGTAGAAAAAAAGAATGGACAAATTATGATCATGGACATCCCAACAAAATGCTTTGGCACCAACTATATCAAAAATGAAGTCAAGGTGAACATAATCTCAATAAATTACAACCATCCTTCAGTGGACCGAGAATTGGTTATCCCCTCTGGTGATGTTGTAAGGAGAATTTAATTATTATCAGTGATCAGTAAGATCTAGATACAAAACATGATCAGATACACAGTGAATCGGGGCATACCTCGACCATGAGGACACCAGGCATTATGGGGCGTTCAGGAAAATGTCCTGGGAAGAAGTTATCATTTATCGTAACATTCTTGATCCCCACTGCATATTCTCCAGCCTTGTATTCAATTACTCTATCAACCAAAAGGAATGGGAACCTAACATGCATACCCACGTGCATAGGTATTAGATAGTTCAAAAACAATACACACCAAACAAGTGCATAGTTATTTCAATGATAATGCTTATAGATCTCTAAATCACAACACGTCATGAAATCAAAGGGCCATGGTACTCGATTTCCATTTTGGATACTCAACATTTCAACATCCTTTTCAGTAGCAAGTAAAACTTGTTGCAGATATGCATGAGACCCAGGGTACAGTTGCATATAGTACGACAACAGCAGCTAAAGTACTATGTATCAGGAGTCGATATGGAGATGGAGTTGTGGCGACTACAGCAGCCTCCAGAGCTAACAGTAGTGAAGTTGCAGCAGCCCTTGCCCCTTGGTGTTTTGTGCCAAAATTCTACTTTGCACTTTCCAGTAAGCAATTGGCTGAAATTGCACTACATTTCAGGTTTGCATCAACTATCCACCTTGCCTGTCATCACATTTTCTGATTCTTTCTTTCCATTGTTTAGAAACAAACTGACTCTACATCAGCTCACAAGGAGACCAAACCGCTAAGCTATCCTCATTATCTCAATGCTTGAGCTCCAATCCTTGAATAACCTCTTAAAAATGTGTAGAATTATGCTATATGCACACGGGCCGAGTCCTCTACAAAACTACAACTGCAGAGATCTAGAGGTGTGCAGCAGCAGAGATAAAGCACTGTATGCTCATATTTGCAAAGGAATGGACCACCTCTTCTGGTAGGTCAACGTATGGTCAAAGTTTCAATTATTTCAAGGTGTTGCATCAGCCTAAGAGCTGTGTCGTGCGATTGCAGTGCCGAACATGTTTGAGCAATCCCAAGAGCAAGGAAGCAAGCGACCAGTACTCACCTGTGGGGGAGGATCTCGCGGATCTGGTTGATGTCCATGACGCTCGGGAAGGGAGGGAACCCTGCAGCACACAACCATGAAGCAGCGCGAAAGCTTAGAGAAACCCCATCAGCAGGAATGCACAGACGAGACGAGACGGGTGGAGGCATGAGGAAAGAAAAGGGGCCGACTTTTCTCGATGGGGACCGCCTCCGGCGCCGTCTCCACGCTGTCGCCATCCGCAGCGCGGCGAGCGGCGAGGCGGCAGCGCGGCGCCGGCGCCGGTGCCGGTGCCGCCGCGACGGATGCGGAGAACGCGCGCCGGGGCAGGGCCAGGTGGCGCGCGGCGGTGCGGGCGGCCGGGAGCAGGGGCGCCGCGCGGCAGGCCGCGGCGGATCTGGGCACGGTGGCGGCCTCCATTGGCGCGGTGCGGTGGCGGACGGCACGATGCGCGGAGGAAGCGAGCGCGAGGCAAGCAGAGCAGGAAGAGATGGCGATAGAAACGAGGATGGCGAAGGGTCAAGGGGAGCGACCGAGGTTTTGTGGGGGCTTTGCTTTGGGAACTCCGTTTCAGGTTGTTGGTTTTGGTTTGCTACGGACTCTCAGCCTGTTCGTTTCGCTGGTTTATTGTGGCTGAAAGTACTGTTCGCTGGTTTATTGTGAGAGAAAAACACTGCTGGATGGCTGCTGATTCTGCTGAATAGCTCAAACGAACATGGTGTCTACTTGGCTTTCGCCGTTTCATTTTGTCACTAGCTATGGCATGTTTAGTCCCCAAAATTTTGTAAATTTTTTCAAGATTCTTCGTCACATCAAATCTTTAAACGTATATATAAAGCATTAAATATAGATAAAAAATAAAACTAATTACACAGTTTAGACGAAATTCATGAGATGAATCTTTTAAGCCTAATTAGACCATGATTGGACATTAATTGTCAAATAACAACGAAAGTGCTACAATACTATTTTCCAAAAAAAAATTCGCGAACTAAACAAGGCCCTAGTGACCATATATTTTGTCAACAAATTTCCCTCGAGATTTCAGGCTCATTTCTTTGGTATAAGTTACAGTGATACTCTATAAATTAGAGCATATTTGGATACCAGTGCTAATTGTTAGTTAGCTAAAAAAATAGCTAAAATTAGCCCCAGTGCAGCCAAAGATGAGGGCTAATTTTTTATATCTTCAGCTAGTTGTTAGCTAACTAATTAGCCAACTATAGCTAATTTAAGCTAAGTTTTAGGCCAATTAGTAACTAGCTCTAGCTCTTCCAAAAAAGCCCATAATGGAAGCTGGATAGAAATGGCTAATTGGACAATAAGGTACCCATATTGTACATAGTTTGAACAAAGCCCTTTTTTGACCGGTTATTTGCATTCTTTTGAGTTTTGTTGGTGATTACTTGATAATTTCTTAGAGATAGGAGATGCCACTAGTTAAATACAAATAAAAAACCTCAATCATATGCTAGACAATAATAACATACTCATGGTAGAGGGTACGGATTGTCCAATAAATCCCTTTGAATTGTGAGTGGAAATGAGTAATTTACCCATCGACACAACGGATTTAGGTCTCTTAATCTGTGCCTTCAAAAAACACTAAACAAAAGTAAAGATATGGCAAAGCAATTGCTTTCAACTTAGTCAGTTTTCCCATAGATAATTTTTAACAGATGAGCCTTCAAGACTCATCATAAATTTTTATAGATAAAACCATTATCAAACACGGTATCTAAATCTTTTTTCTCTTTCTAACTTTCCTCTCTCCAAATAACATAGTTTGCCCAGAATTCATGTCCTCCATTCGTGCGAACAAGAATGAGAGTCCCCCACCTATTGACACGTAGCTTAATCCCGATCACGTCCTAAGACAATAATAGAGCGAATAATTAAAAGAGTACTCCACCACGAGCAGCGAAAAGCACGCTCAGCCGATCCTCACTCGACGGTTCCGTCCTTGCTCAGAAAAAAGCCATACCTTTATAGCTCACTCTGTTATTCCACTAACACCACACATATTAAGGACTACTTTGGTAAGGCACATGGAAGCATGACTCCATTAAAGACCTTTTTGGTAAAGCCTAATAAAAGCTCAAAATAACACCGGAGCATAACTCCAGTAAAGTATTGGACCCCTTTGGTAAGGCTTCTAGACAGACAACACTAGTAGCCTTAGAAAAAAGTTTACGTTCCATGTAAGAGAGCTATCACCGGAGCTAATGTTTCTCCGATCGAGACACACTGCCATCTTCTTCCCCGTCGATCCCAACACTATCCTTGGTCCCCTATCTCTATTCTTGAAATCAACACCCATGTATTTCTGTCTGTAGTGGCCCTGAGCAGCTTGACCTCGTCACAATGCTATCCCAGTTCGCTGCTTTGCGTTTGTGTCAGACGAAGCACAAGCTCTTTTGCAAGAGCTTCTCATCGAGGGTACGGTTTGCTGTGACTTAGAGCTTTTGTGCCGACATGGACCTAGGGAAGGCTAAAAACACTCTGACTCCCTAAGGACAGCTACAACAACTGGCTTTTAAGTTAGCTCTAAATATTTTTCTTATATTTTAATAGAAAAGAAATAAAAGTTAACTTTCGATCAAAAGCTAAGCTCTGACACACATTTTAAAGTTACGTGAGAGTGTGATGTAAGACTATTCATATTAAAGCTATATGCTAAGAATTAGTACTATTGAACAAGTTGGCTTAAAACTAGTAACTAGCTCTATCCATTACGGGTACCTAACAAACGGATACCAAAAACAGCTTTTCCTGGAGCCACCAACGAATCAGAACCCTTTTAAAACTAGGAGCCTGGCAAAAATGATAATAAAAAACACCCTTCTACCGGCTCCTCTCAAAAGCTATTTGGCTAAACTTCGACTAGAGAAGCAGGAACCAGAGCTAAAGTTATTTTAGAAGGAGCTGGAACCCTACCCAGCTGGTCTTAAATCTGTCAAGCAAATAGGATAATAACGCCTCAAAATGCATGAAAGTCGGATCTTTATTAGATTACACAAACAACGCAATCTCATAGCCCATCCTGCATTCTGCAACTGCAGTTTCAGCTACAGGGGGTAACCGTTAACAGGCAAAACACACCAACCGGCAACACCATCTCACGACCAACCGTGTCAAGCCAGAGAGATCTGCAATGAGCTCCAAAAACATACAAGGTGCATCACTGGCATCTGGCAAGTTGCAAACGTGTCATATATACAAAGATCATTACTTCATCATAGCTAAACACCGAGTACAGTTGTGATACCGTAGGGCTGCCATAGACGCTATAGTTCAAGCTATTTAGCCTGCAGGAACATATACAGAAAGTGGAAGAAAAGAAAAACTCTGCAATCCATGTACATGTGGAAAATCACGCGGTATCCTGACTACCGCCCAAAGAATCCCTTCCCACAGGGACCCAAGAAGGGAGCTGATCAAACAGATCGGTGCTTTGTGCAAACATGTAGAGGCAGAAGATGCATAGGGCTGGGCAAAAACAGGGAGTCATTAGTCATCATTGTTTTTAGAGCTTAATTTCTCATATAGAAAAAAGTTTTAAACAAAGCATATACACAACAAACAGAGAGCAGGACAGCAGGGGAAGGGTTAGTTTGCTGTGTTATTACCAGCATAAGCAACCGCAGCACCTGATACCACCCTTCCCAAGGCTGCTAGAAAATACAATGTAAAAGCCACCTGCAAGGTTGTAGATCAGTGTAAGGCACAATCAGTAAGCAGGACATGTTTGCTTTTGTACAGAATGGTTGTGGATCAGTGCAAGCCAGAGAACATGAAGTTGGTAATTAGCAGATCAATCAAAACCGCACTAAAAACGACATAAGGAACTTTGTTTCTTTTCTCTACTCCATTTGCATGCCACAGAACAGCTTGGGAAAAAATGCGAACTCACTAGCTAACAACATACTTCAAATGCCAACAAGTTGTAGGTTTAACAAGCATTTGCTAGTAACACATAAATATAATAGAATTTCAATGTTTTTTGTCACAATCCTGGGGACAACATATAATGTCAAGTTTTGAGACCCTACCTTGAAAAACAGCTTCTTGTCATGTCCAGTTGCAGCCACCCTTAATACAGACTCTGCAGCTCCTATTGTATTAGCCAAGGATGCAACTATACTATTTGCCATCTCCTGAGAGATCTGCCATTCAAGAGGATCTACAGGCACCCTGCATGCAAAATCATTAAAGACAAAATAAGGCACTACAGTACCAATTTCCATTTGTACAAATCATAAACCATATGTAGGACTAACTGAAATGATGGCGTTTGTCATTGTTTAATATACTAATGACTTCGCCAGTTGCCAACATCAGAACTACTTTATTCAGGAAAACAACAATAACATACCATCCAATATTATATGGTACAACATAGCCCTCTTTTGAAAACGAAAACAAGCCTACTGTTTTTTTTTTACTAGTAATACTCGAGGATAAATCTTACGAAGTAGAAAATTAGTACCAGCAGGAAGAAAGCACCAAAACTTCAAAAGTCAGTACTACAGCGTCAAAATTTAACAGGAACACATCTAATCTAAGTTAAACTTAGCGTTCAGAAAATTTTTTTGTTGGTAGAAGCACCCCAAGAAAGTGAATCAGATCAGGTAGTGGTGGGCAGTTGCAACATTCAAATTTTCTAATCAGCCTGGTAAGAAAAATCAAAAGTGATTTATTTACAATAGTTAAGAACTGGTGCAGAAGTATTCCAATACTCAAAATTTGGTAAAATTCTTGCCAGAATATGACAATGTAAGCAAGCTAGTGCTGCCTTATACACACTGATGTTTTTGGCATTATCACCACAATGAAGAAATTATGGAACTTTCTTATTTCAAAACTCAAGGCAAATCAACCAAATCCAGTGGCTGATTAAGTTTGAACCCTTTTTTCTAATTTGCAAATTTCTGTGTTTCACTTCAACCTTTTTAGTACTTTTAATGTGCTCTAGCACATTCATTCTGTATTACAAGTATCATGATGTTGGTTTCTACACAGCAAAGTCGGTCGCTAGCACCAAGTTTACCATACAACAAGCAAAATGGTATATTTGATCAAATGTGTAAACAAGCAAACCGGTTGAAAGTATCTTACACTCGTATAGGCCTTTTCATATTCATACCTATGGACTTCTGCCCAAATATTTTGATAATTGGGGATCCATAGTTGATTTGCTCCATTTACTTACCTATCCCCTTTCAGCCTTTTCCCCAGTTTTGAACAGCCTACTAGCCACCAGCAGCATATACTCCCACTAGCCTACGTACTCCTACGTGGACGAAGAAATCAAGAATCCTAGCCAAGCTACATGCCATCTAGCAGATGGATGTGCCTAGAGGCCAGAGAGCAGCTCTAGAATTACGAGTTTGTTTATTCCACACTAGCTATAAGCTGCCTTTGAGAAGCTTACTGATTAGTGACCATTTTTTTCCCAGGGAATATAGTAAAATCATAAGTAGTAGTAGAAAACTGGTGCTGGAGGGAAAGAGAACCAACAGCCAGTAATGCTGCACTATTAAGGAATAAATATATACCAATTTGAAGTGTTCAGTTGGTAAAAACACCTTCAAAAAGTGAATCAGATGAGTGGTGACGGTTGTGGTTGATAGTTGACGAATTCTATTCAAATCAGTTTGCAATCCCAAAGCAACCGGAAGCAATAGTAGTATCCTTCAGAAGTGGTGCAGCCACACCGAGGAATGGCCGAATGGCTGTTCGCTTCGCTGAAAAGCCAGGCTGAAAAATACTATTCGCTGATTTGTTATGAGAGAAAAACACTGTACCATGACTGATAAGCCAAGCTGATAAGTGCAAGCGAACTAGCCAGATCTAAATCCCATGCTCTCTTAGTTATTCTCATGTGCTTTATGTTTGTGTATTCTCTACTCAAGCAACCTGCTGCAGGTTTCTACACATAACAAAACAAAAACTTGATGCAATTTTATTCCACTCCCACCACCAAGAAAATGGTCACCGGTATTATACACATGTATGTCCTACTTCATACCAATTAGCATTTCCCAAAAGATCCCTGAAATTGAGAAAACATAGTTGAATAGCCCCCTCTTTATTTGCCTACCTCCTTTCCCCTTTTGTAGCATCATCTACTAGCCATCAGCCACAACTACCCGCATCATCTACTACTAGCCTGCTACTGTGAGCCGAGAAATCAAAGATTCCTGCGGGAACAAACCGTCACGCCTAACAATCGTCATAAGTTCATAAACAACCAGCAAGCTGAACCAACAGCACAAGAAATACAGAAATGCTTCGATTGAAGTGCGGAACTAGCAGAAGGAAGCGGAGGATAAAGAAAGGGAGCTCACGAGATGTGGAGGTGGCGGAAGAGGAGGCCGAGGATGGAGAGCGAGCAGAGGAGGACGAGGAGCACGTCGGCGGCGAGGGACACCGCGCTGGCTCGCCGCACCGCGCAGTGGTAGTAGACCAGCCCCCCGCACACCGCGCCCACCGCCCACCTGCCGGCCCCCGTTCCCCCTCCGCCTGCGCTTCCCCTCGCCGCCGCGGAGTCGCCGTCGCCGCCGGTGGGGTCCATGGGCGCGTCTGGTGGCGTGCCCGGCTTCTTGGACCAGCTCCGCTCTTTCCCACCGTCGTCCTCTTCTACTGGATGGGCCGGACCAAGTCATTTCATCGTTTTGGGTTACTACTAGCCCTATTGCTCTTAAATATTTTGCTTGCTGGGCCTAGGTGCTGTTTAATTTCCAAAATTTTGCAAAATTTTTCAAGATTTTTCGTCACATCGAATCTAAAGCATTAAATATAGATAAAAAAATAAAACTAATTATACAGTTTAGACGAAATTCACGAGATGAATCTTTTAAGCCTAATTAAACCATGATTGAACACCAACAAAAGTGCTACAGTACTATTTCCAAAAAAAAATCGCGAACTAAACCAGGCCTATAATTCCACATATATGCCGTGGACAAGTCAACAACCAAGTTTTCAGAACGCTCAGCGTGAGAGTACGTTTACTGACAGATTTGGTTGTTTTTTTTCTCGCTTTACTCAACTTGGCAGTTGAATTAATATACTGTATTGGTCAAAGTTTGAGCAAAAGACCAATTAGTGGTGTCATATGCTTAGAAACGACTGGGGTAGGAAATGCTTTGAGTACAACCGTTTATGTACAAACTTGAATAGTGAATGCAATTGTACAAGTGAAGCATCCAATACACTGAATACTGCATTCAAATGATTTTATTAAACGATTGGATTTCCAGTTGTACATGAATGGTGGATGGCTATGTCTACTGGCTGGTTGCTCATGCATTGCAATGGATTTCAAGCAAAACCCACTAGTTCAATTTATTTACCTATAGATATAGAGTTAACACTGTCACATATATTGTTTTCACAATTGGCTGAAATCGGTCTTCATAGGCGGGTGCTCCATCCGTTGATCATGTCTCTATAGAAATCGATTTTTAGAGATGCGTAAATTTATAATCGGCCTTAGAAATCGATGTAGGGGCGGATGCAAAAGGCACCTATTAAAATTAAACAAAAAAAAGCACGCCCGCACTCAAGCATGGCACTGCCACAGCGAGACATCGCTGCACCTTGGCATGTGTGCGCAGCCCCCGTCATTGGCTGGCCTTGTGTGCCATGGCTGGCCTTGTGTGCCAGCGCCACTCGTCGCTTGACTCTTGTGGCCGGGCTTGCGTTCATGCGCCACTGTTGGCCCCACGCTGCCCTCGGTGCTGAGCTGGTGCCGTTAGCAGCTCGTCGTGGCTGTGTTGCGTACCGTGTCCGCGTGCTTGACATGGCCATGCATGCTTCCCACTGTGGGTGTGCCACACTCGCCTGAGGTTGGGGCTCCCGCTGGTTGCCATGCTTGACCAGTAGGAGGTAAGGCGACCCCATTGTGCATGTTGCCCACTGCCCACTAGAAATTTCAAAGTTGCTGCCCACCAACTTTCTTTACCATGATATGTTTCCAACTATAGTGGCGTGAGGCGCGAAGGGTTGGCTAGTGCGCGTGGCGAGTCAGGTGCTGGCCCTTGGCCCGGGTTGCGGCAAGTGTGGGCAGTGTGAGGCACGAAGGGCCGTAAGGTGAGCGCAGCGAGTTTGCTCCAGTATGGGCCCTTTGCTCGGACGACATGGCGAGCTTGGGTGGTGCAAGGCACAAAGGGTGGCAAGGAGAATGCGCGCGGCCAGAACAAAGAACAAGAGAAAGGGGAGGCAAAAGAATAAAGTGATAGTGACAAAAATGTCATTGTCTATCAACTCTTGAAAAATATTATTATAACATGTACGGTGTCTTTTAGTAAATTTGTCACAAACCATAGTGTTTACAAGCAAATTGAACTTTATTCAGTGTCTACCGGTCACACGACGTCACTTTCAGTATCCTATAGCAAATTTTGCTTATAGTATTTTACATGATCACAGATATGTCATCGGCACAACAACAGATGAATGTCACAGACTGTTATGCATGTCAGATGAAGCTGCGTGGAGTCTGATCCCGGCGCCCCGCTCTCCATCTGTTGTGCGCCATGAGGCAGAAACAAACTCTTAGACACTAGATAGGATGTTAATTAATTAGAATAGAGTAACTGGTTATAACAAAAAAAAAACTCTTGATTTACATTACCTTGATATAGGTGAAGTCAACTTACAGTAAGAAGCGTGCATGCATGCTGAATTACTCCTAATAGGTATTGGAAGTATAGTCCTAACGGTCAGGACCGAGGCGGTAAATAATGCAGGGCGTAGATGGTGTTGTACAAGAAGGAAGGCTTGTTAGTGAGTTCTATCCTGTTGGCTGAACCAAATAAATTGAGGCGCAGCTGCAGCCAGACGAAGGTGAGGAGCTCTCCTCCTCTGGCCAGCTGCGCCGCGTGCTGCTCAGACCGTGACTGTTATGTCGGGCTCAGCACCAGGCCTGTTAGTGGACGCTAGGCCCGTTAGTGGGCTGATTATCTATTTATATATTTCCTTAAAATAGTTTAGTTATTTCCTTAAATTAGGATCTCGTAGGCTATATATTTGTAACGTTGGTTGAGAAATAATTAAGCAAGAGCAATCTATTATTGCTCGGCTTCCCTTAGGGAGCCGGGAGTTTCCAAACCCTAGCCGCCACCCTCCTTCAGCCCTAATCACGTGAACAGTAAACGCGGCACTGTAGCGCCGCCACGGCGCCGATCCGCCGTTCTCGCTCGTTCAGATCTCGCCCACCAATCTCTCACCCCTACAACCTTCGCAGCCAGCCCGGTAGGATCCGTAATCCTATCAACCTAGTATTAGCATTGCCAGGCACGATGACGTCTGCTCCTCCGAGTTCCTCCATCCCGGCGACCACTTCACCGCTGCCCGCTGCGTCGTCGGCTCTGTCAGAGGCCTCCATCGCCTCTGCCCAGCCCCTGAGCTGGAATCCCTGGGGGCCAAGGTGGATATGATCGCCAACGCGCTGGTCTCCATGCAGAAGGCGTGGGCCGGCCTGCTGCAGGCGCCCCCGCCGCCATCGTTTCCCGCACCACCACCGACTCCGCCACCGGTGCCCACGGCACCGATCCCGACTGGAGCCGGAGTTCCGCTCCATCTTTTGCAATGGCCGGCCTCGCCATCACCCCTGCCTGTCTGGTTGCAGCCGTCCGTGACGGCGTCGGCTCCGATCTACTCGATGGCCACGTCGCCCACCCCATCAGCCTACACGACGGTGGCGGCGAGAGTGGTGTCCTCCCTACCCCCCGCCAGCGGCACTTTCTTCGGGGGGGGGGGGGGGGTGGACGGGCCGCTGTTCTTCGGGGCGCCCTCTCCCTCGGTGGCCAGCCGCAGGGGGGCTTGACCCGGCCCTTGCTGCTGCCCTCGCGGGCGCCCAGGCGGGGCCTAAATTCTACAAATTAGAGTTCCCTACGTACGACGGTTCGGCCGACCCTCTGAATTGGTTGAACCAGTGCGAGCAGTTCTTCCGCGTCCAGTAGACGCTCGCATCCGCTCGCACCTGGCTCGCGTCCTACCACCTTCGGGGTGTTGCCCAGACGTGGTACTACGCCCTGGAGCAAGACGAGGGCATGCCCCCTTGGGAGCGCTTCCGCGAGTTATGCTCGCTCCGCTTCGGGCCTCCTGTTCTGGGAACACGGCTGGCGGAGCTTGCCCGCCTTCCTTTTGGTTCTTCCGTTCAGGATTACTCGGAGCGTTACAACGCCGTCCTGTGCCATGCCCACAACCTCTCCGCTCGCCAAAAGGCAGAGTTGTACGTGGGCGGGCTGCCGGACCACCTCCGTAAGCAGGTTCAGCTCCGCGCACCGCCCGACCTCCAGTCCGCCATGTACTTGGCACGGGCGTTCGAGGAATGTGAACCTCCACCTGCACCGCAGCCTCGCGGCGCCCGACCGCCCCATCCCTCGGTGACTACAGGCGCTACACTGGCTGTTCCCGCGCCACTACCCGCTCCAGCTCCCTCGTTTCGTCGTCTCACACCGGAGGAGCTGTTGGAGCGCCGTCGTCAAGGGCTTTGTTACAATTGTGATGAGCCCTACGTCCGCGGACATCAGTGTAAGCGACTGTTCTACTTGGAGTCGGCTGACTTCCTCGACGACGACGTACCAGCTGCGGTGGCGACTGATGCAGTATTCCAGCATGACACCGGTGTTGGTTGACGATGCTTCTACCAGGTTTCAGCTCGAGGACGAGCTGTTTCTCCAGGCGGGGAGAGATGTTATGTCGGGCTCAGCACCAGGCCTGTTAGTGGGCGCTAGGCCCGTTAGTGGACTGATTATCTATTTATATATTTCCTTAAAATAGTTTAGTTATTTCCTTAAATTAGGATCTCGTAGGCTATATATTTGTAACGTTGGTTGAGAAATAATTAAGCAAGAGCAATCTATTATTGCTCGGCTTCCCTTAGGGAGCCGGGAGTTTCCAAACCCTAGCCGCCACCCTCCTTCAGCCCTAATCGCGTGAACAGTAAACGCGGCACTGTAGCGCCGCCACGGCGCCGATCCGCCGTTCTCGCTCGTTCAGACCTCGTCCACCAATCTCTCACCCCTACAACCTTCGCAGCCAGCCCGGTAGGATCCGTAATCCTATCAGTGACTTGCTGGCGGCATAGATGATGTGCCGTATCCACACCTCCTTGATCTGCTCTAGTCTCCTTGTCCAGCCGGAGGGGGCGCACCAATTGCTCGAGAGGCAGCTGATGTTGTTGCCACTGTTGTAGCATAGCTACCGAGCTATCTTCTAGAGGCAGCAGGGAAGGGCAAGCAACCATGAGGTATAGCATGTAGCGGGACAGTTTCCTGCACTCCTCCATTAAAAGATTAATATTACTAGTATGAGCTGCTGCTGCATTTGTCTCCACGTCCCGGTGCTGGGCTGACTTACACAGGAGTTGCTCCGTCAGCACATGCATACTGAGGATAGTGCTACCAAAACCAAGGTCCAAGAACCGTGGGTCCCTAAAAACAGCTTCAAGATTTCGCAATTCGCCTGCATTTCCATGGTGGGATACGAAGCGATCGACCCCATCTACCAGACATTCTAGCAACCCATCCACCTTGACATGCTCTCTGTCCAATAGCTTGCTTATGAAAAATATTTTCTTGTTTCGAATGCCAAGAAATGTTGCCAACCTCCTGACCACGGCCATGCATTGCTGGCTAAAAGACCACCTTGGTTTGTGTTGATCATCACTGCCTCTGCCTGTCAACCAACCATAGAAGTTGTACTGCCCCATTGCATTGGACCATAGTGGCCTTTTCTGCGACCACCCAGTGAGGTCACTGGAAAGAAGAAACCAGCTAGACTCGTACAGCTTGATGCAACACTTAGGAGCTTTCTGCCATGTCCTTGTCCACACCCATGTCCATGGTGACGCCATGAGTCTAACCAAGCCACATACTTCTAGGAGAAGGCATCCAATGAATAATGAGTAGGTGATTGCCGTGTCAACTCTGCCATACCTTCTTCTCCTGTCGCATGTGACGAACACTATGAAAGCAACCAATGCACATACCTGAGAGATGCATCGAAGCAGAATACCTCTCAGTGTTCTAAAACCAAGAGCCTTGGTGTAGAGATCATCGTACATTAGGCCAAGACAAATCTCCAGCCACGTGAGCCTCTGCGCCTTCTCCAAAGGCGATAAATCAAGGGATGTACCTGCTTCAAATATTCTTGATGCACGATAGACAAAAATAGAAAAGACTGTTGGCATATGAAGTACAGCATCCAAAACAGTGCTGCAGTAGTCATCAGCAGCAGCATGGCCGTCGTCGTCTGTTCTGTCTTCTTGCACACGAGGCTGGTACTGATGTCCAGAAGACTCCTCCAGGCTTTCAAACCGGGCACACCTGAGAGACCATGTCCTTTCTCCGTACTTGATTACTCCTACTACAAACACCAATGCGCCTGAAACTAGAAGCGTCACGCTGTGTCTTCCGATGGACTTCCAGAAAACATACAAAACAAGGACAACTTGAACCACCAGATTCAACAGATGCCTCTGCCACAGGTTGTTGTCCTCCATGGCAAAAGCCGTGATTGTGTCCTGTCCTCCAAGATGGACGAGGAGGAAGGGTGCCCAGAAGAAACCCAGGCTGTGGGCATCCTCCTCTTGTCTTGACAGGTAGCCAAGGGCATAAACTGCTACCGTGTCTGCTCCCAAATAAGCTATCCAAATGGACAGCCTAATGAGTGCGTTAGTGCCGCGCCGGCGTAGCCCACCAGTAAAGAAGAGGAATATTTGTATTGCGAAACTTAGAAGAATTAGCAGCTGAATTTCCCAGTCATGAAGGAGCTTCACCAAGTTATCCATTATATATATTGCACAACCCTATATATGTCCAGTTAGGACCACCTGTTTTCACAACAATGTACATAATAATTAGCTTAATTGATTTCCTATACAGAAAACTTGTTTGAATATATATACACTACTATATATGAGTCAACGATATAGCTCCACTACTAAATATATAATATCAAAATTGTGATCTTAGCTCCATGCACATACAACAAAAACTCTGATTTTTCTCCCGAAAGTATGGCAGCTTTTTTTTTAAAAAAAAAACTATTGGCTCCCAAGTGAGTAATAATGATGATAAACTAGGATTTAACCTATATATGTTTACATCATACGCAATAACTGAAGGGTTTAGAATGAAGTACCATTCTAATCTGAAATAGATTAATCGACAAAGGAGGATGGGGCCTATCTAATATTAGAGAACTTTTGAAATCAATTAATCTGTTTATTACAACAATTTTTTGAGACATATTACATCATTTAGGTGGCCGATGAGCATACAACTATAACCTTTGAACCTATGCATGCTTACTTGTTTTGGACCTATTTACATTTATAAGAAACAAAAAAAAGGGGGCCAAATTTATGTTTCATATGTTTGACAAGCTAGCATAAGAAGAGGAGTGAGACTTCTATTTTAGGAAGAGTCAATCATCACTTACTTCTTGGTTGTAGAAGAGTCAAGCATAAGTACACTCCGATCCTCAATCGATCCGTGCTATATATTTCTGTTTTTGCTTTCTTTCCTTTGTAGCAATGAAACATGCATGAATAGAACAAAATATATAATATGTAATCATTTAACATCAAGCTAGTGTTAATGTTGACATCTTTTGTTGTATGATTATAAATTAGCCTTATGTAAAAAAATATTTCTTTTCAGACGGAAGCATCAGAAGTCATGAGTATCTGAGATATGTAAAATTGACCAAGAAATATTTGTGCTTACCTTAGAATATAATGATTAATAATGCTTCTCTAGTTTGATCCAAATGCCCAAGGAACTCTCCATTAGCTTCTGAACAGTCTTAATTTATAGATATCCCCAACAACACATTGAGCTAATGTTCCTTCCTTGCGAGTGCAGAGTGATACTAAAGAAGCGTTCCAATAGAGATACTGCAGTCTAGCTGCATGCATGTCCTTTTATGTATATGTTTCTTGGCATACCAGCAAGGTTAAGTTAATAAAGAGATGCCTTTCTTGCATATGCCACCCATGAATCTGTAGCCACCCATGAATCTGAGTAATATTGCCCAAACGGGTAGTAAAGTGCATCCACGCACTGCACGTACACAATATATGTCAGAGAACTACTACATTGGTAATTTCCCCATCATATATATATAGTTTTCATACAATTATGTATATATTACCAGGGTTAACTTAGTATTATATGCTCCAAAGTTAAGAAAACACAAGAAACTCTTAATGCCTTATTTAACATAAGCTATAATGTCTTATGCACGAATTATGGAACCAGCTACAAACAATCCAACTTTAGGGACACGAAGACAACTACTCTTGGCGCTTCAAACCGTTTGGGCAATATTACTCGGCAAGAACAGCTTACAAAGCACAGTTCTTTGGAGCCTTCCAAGATCAGAATTGGGCGAAGGTATGGAAAATGAAAGTAGAGCCTAAATGCAGCTTCTTCATTTGGCTACTGTTCTGATCAAAGGTAGCAAAAGCTGATCAAAGGGAACCCAATCTGACTATACTGCACTCGAGGCTGCATGCATGTCCTTTTATGCATACGTTTCTTGGCATACCAGCAAGGTTAAGTTAAAGGTTCTTACATGACACCCATGAATCTGTACCCGCTCTAATTTATTTGAAACGAAGCGTTGCGACTATAGGTGGCCAAAGGCGGCACGAGGCCCGCAAATTTGGTTCAGCCTGATCGATCAGCATTGGCTTCTGCACAATCTTAGTTTCATTGCTGGAAACAGGAATTTTCAAGTGTGCTCTAGTATTTTTTTTCTGACAATATCACGCGAGTGCGCACAGACACACACAAAAAATACAGGCCGGACAAAATACTCTTAACTCGCTAACTCGCTTTAATCGACTCAACAGTATATCTATACTGTCGATTTTCTTAAAACTGCCACCAATGTAAATAGAGATTTGTACTGGTGGTAAAATCCGCCAGTAGAAATGTATCTCTACTAATAGGTCATAGCCATGGGCCTATAGCTCTGCCTCTATTGGTGTCTATTTCTTATGAACCGCCAGTGGAAAAATCCCTAACATCGAAAAAAATCATCACGTACTAATGATGATGCCCTGAAACCAAAAACCACTTTCCTCTTCTCAATGCATGTAGTTCCCATAAATAAATCCTACATATACAGTAATGTGCTCCCTCCGTTCCAAAATAAACACACATCAAACTTACCGAGGAGCCAAACCTTTTAAAGTTTGACCAAATATATACAAAAACATACTAATTAATGTTTAATAATATTATTAAATTGAGCATAAAATATAATTTCATAATAAACTAATTTGGAGTTATAAACATTGATACGATTTTCTATATTCCTAGTCAATTCTAAATTCTTAAAAAGTTTGACTCCTCAAGAAGCGAGATATGCGTTTATTTTTGGAACAGAGAAAAGGATGTGCAAATTAAACTGTGCAAGCCACCGGTGGGCCAGGAGAGCCTGAGAGAATAGAGATCCATCTTGGCCAGGACAGGAGGGGTGCATGCCATGCGTGTTGCGTGAGGGCATGTACAACCCACAGACAGGGGAGTCTCGAATCTGACGTACAGACGGCTAAAAAGACAGGTCGTAAAACCCACGGACAAGAGGTCGTCTACAAGCTGTTTAATGCTATTTGATACCATTTTGTACCATTATGTTGCTATTTGATAGATAATGGATCAAGCTTAAATTAAGATGAACATGATTAATTATTACAATATTTTTTTTAAAATCATCAATACAACTGATTATTATATATAATTGCAACATTTTGTTCACATGACAAAGAGAGTTAACGGCTATTCTCAATTCACACTAACAACATTTATACGGCAATGGATCAGCATGTCACATAACAGATCAAGCATAAATGATATTGTTTCAGTAGAATGCACCTTTGCTGAAGCTCCATGTGGTTGCTTTTTTGACATGCATGTGCTTGGTGGTTCCACTGAAGATGTGTTTGGACTGTTGGTGATCTTCGTCCAAGAGAAGGACGACCCAGTGCACCGTTAAGATCAGTGGCTAATATGCAGCATCGACCCAATAATGCTTACTGTAGTTGATGTCTCCAATAATTTTATATCAGCCTCGATGGTCACCTCAGACTCAGTAATAGCCTTCCACTAAATAGTATCTTCATAGACAACAAGGAAAAGGTCAACAGTTGGGAGTGGATTGGAGACCTCTGAGGAAGAGCAGATTTTAGACAACTTGCTGTAGGCAGAAATAAACAAGGCGTTATCACACCACTCTTCTGCTAAGCAAATACAGAGCTAGGCTGAGATGCATTACATTACATTGTCTTCCTGCAGCATGCTCACATCCCAGTCTTCCTGTAGTATGCTCACATCTCAGTCTTGCTGCAGCAATATGATACTATCAAATACTAGGCTCACAAGTAGATGACTGGTATACTGAACAATCTTACAGCATCTCTATTTTCAGAACCGAAACATCTGAACTGTAACAGCATCAAAATTGTAACAGATAAATGCAACACATATATTTTTAGAACTCTAACAGCAGCAGAGTGCACAGTTACGTAGCTCATAGTGCAGAATTGAAACAAAACTTCTTGACTCTACACCAAAAAGTGCAAAATCCATCAACGCACCAGCGGATAATTTACAATTGAAAACTAATGCCGAACATTCCATTTCGGCAATCAAAATTATCACCTATTGATGTAAAAAATGCCCAGGCCACCATAAGTGAGGAAAGAAACAGTCTCAACTGAGTAGCTTAGGTTAGATTACCAAGAAAAGTGAACGAAACGTGCTCAACTGAAATCTAACACCTCACTATCACAACTTACAGGTCTGTCTACGAATCTACGATTGCTGTCTGTCTGCAGACACGCATGCCTACAGATCTTAATCCAAAACCTGATGGCTGAAGAGTACTTTCTCTCTTTTTTTTTCCTCATCAAGATTTGACATTATCAGATAATACAGCAATTAAGGAGTTCTGCAGAAAGGTGAGAGCTTACTCAAGAAAAAATTAGAAACATATCTTGGCCTTGTATTTGCCGTAGAGGTCGTAGTGCTCTGGCCGGAGCACGAGCTCCGCCGCGATGTTGGCGATAGGGAGCGGCTCGACGGAGTTGGCGATGTCGATGTCCGCCGTTACCAGCGAGGCCACGTCCAGCTGGATCGTCGGGCTCGGCATCTGCGGCAGCAATGGCGGCGCGACGGCGGCGCTGAATCTCACGACGACGGCTTGGGCACCGTACGTGGCGCGCAACGAAAGCCCGCTCGCACGCAAACCAGAGTACGCGCGCCGCGCCGGATCCGAGCGCAGGGTCGAGTCGCGGAGAAGAAGCCGTACAACGCTGCGCCCAGCCAAGGTGTTTTTTTTTTAACGCCGTCTCTCTTCTCATCAGGCACACGCATGGCTTCAACTCGTGCACCGATGCCAGAATTCTATTGATCCCATCTCTCCAGCGAACACTCTGAAATTAGACCCAATTTTTCCGCACACAAGGACACCCAAATATAAAAGGTTTTATTTTTTTGGACGTAAATATAAAATATTTTAGAGAACAAAAGAAGAAGAATTCGGTATCGGTAGTTTTAGTGTTCGGACGTCCGGACGGACACACGTGTCTGGATCAGGGTTTTTAATTTCGGTATTGCAAAAATTTCGGTCACTGAAATTACCAAAATTCGTCAAATTCGGCGGAAATTTCGGCGAAATTTTTTAGAGACTCGCACAGGAAGCATGTTTTTTTTTCTAAAAAATATAGATCTAAACAAATATTAGTATGATTTATGACTACACATCTATTGAATAGAAGAATATACAATATAAACAATAGAAAAATATGAGTCTATAGTTATATAGCACATGTATTAGTGTATTATAAAATTTTGGATTTTTCTTGCGGCCACCACCGAAATTACCGAATTTCGTGAAATTCGGCCGAAATTTTGAACCCTGGTCCGGACACCCACGCTGCACTCCGTTTCCCATGCGCGCCACACTCCACACCCGTGCTTGCGCCAGCACGTCTCCTCCCGCACGCCCATGCGGGGCCCGTGCCACTCAGACGTCGCCCGCTCCACCAGACTGCGCGTAGGGACCCCTCATGTCCCTTCCCGCTTTCCACGTACATCCTCCGTGCAAATCTCAATCTATTTTTAAAACATCCAGATGCAACACTTGCAACGTACGTTCGAAGATAGATGAAACACTTGAAACATGCTTCTAAAACACTTGCAAAAAAACATCTGAAAAATACTTGATAACCATTACAAACATATGCAACATCCAGATGACACACTTGCAACATATGTCTGAAAACATATAAACGTCCAGATAAACACACTTACAATATACGTTCGAAAACACAGACGAAACATTAGAAACATACGCTTGTAACATACATGTACAATCACTGCAACATATGAGACATCCCGATCTACTTTTGCAACATCCATTTGAAACACTTGTGACATATCTCTGAAACATTTGAAACATAGGCTTACAACATGCGTTTTTCAACCTTCTTCTTATGTACGACACAAAGCAGAGCAGGGAATGGCTGGTTCCAGCCAACGACGGTCGAGGACGGTGGCACGGCCTGGCAGCGGCCCGCTGCGCTTGTGCCTGGCCTGGGCTCGGCCAGCGATGATCCCCTCTCCTGGTCGCTTGGCCACACGCGACGTTCAGGTGCCTGCATGGCTGCTGCTGGATTGGACCAGCCAGCCAGTGGCACTGGCGAGCGGCCAGACCCCGACAGCGGCGAGGAGGCTCGCCGGCTCGTTGGAGGCGGCTACAGCAAGCGGGTAGCGCGGGTGCGTTGGTGGAGAATGCAGCAAGGCGAAGTGGGGAAGTCATCGAAGTGTCTAGTTTTTTAAAGAAGTCATCCAACTTGCTTGTTGGGCCGGTCTACAGGCCCAGGAACCAAGTGTCCGGGCAGATGGATGCCCTAACTGCAGTATTAGCGATCCGTATTAATTGGGTGAACAAATTCGGTAGTTACAATATTGTTAAGTTACCATTTATCAGGAAATTCCCTTTCATCAAGCGGATAATAGCATCTATACATGCAAGAACTAAATTGAGTAGAAAATGAAGTGAAGGCACGTGGGTCATTTTGTATTCGGTTCTAAGAACACTCTCACTACTACATTTCACCGCTGATTCACGTGAGAATCGGCAGTGATATGTTTCACCACCGGTTTATAGGTTGAGGGGCGCAGATAGGTGATTTACCGGTGGTAATGAACGTTTTTAGCGCCGGTTCGACTATGGTATGGCGGTGAAAACAACGTCGGTCTTCATCGTCGTATCGTATGCCGAACTAAGGGTGAAAACATTTAGCACCTCCAGTTAGTCATCAAAGTTTTTCTAAACGCTAAACAATAAACAGCCGGTCACCTACCGTTTAGCCATTATTCGGGCTAAACAGTCCATTAAACGGGCTAAATGGATGATTAAACAGAAACGGTGTACAACCATGTAGCGTTTACACAGTATTTAAACGGGCTAAATGGCAGTTTAGGCGAACAGTGTTAGTCACCCAATGTGCGATACACTTACAAACCGGCGGTGAGAAGAAGTTTCACTATCGGTCTAAAGGTGGAAGGCTGCAGTACCAGTCAGAGCCGGTGGTGAGAATCGCTACCATTGTTGGCACACTGTATGATCCGGCAGTGGAGATCGCAACAGTTCCAACCGATCCGGCGTTGATAAGAAGTTTCACTATCCATTTGTTCATACATTGATTTTGTGTGCAAATTGATTTATTTTTCTGATGCTCACAGTATGTTAAGGTGAAATGACAACTCTGGTCGGTATGTCATCCAGTGATAGTTGATGTTGTCCCACTCTCGTCAACTTGTCTTTGTGCATGACCATAAAATACGGTGACAGGCACGTCATACTCAACGAATGGTATGGTGTTCTTTTTTTTTGTCATTGGGAATATGTGCCGTCCTTCAGTGTGGATTGAATCTGGGCCGTGATTGAACCCTAAGGCCGTCCGTCTGGATTGAAACACTAAGGCTGTCCACCATCGTCTGTAAAAAAACCTTTGTCGCCTCCTTCCATATGCTCAATGAGCATCGTGCGAAAATCCTCATGAAGCTCGCCCGAGCGGCATCGGCGCCTCCCGCTAGGACACGCCTGGAGCCTGCACCTGCGCCACCTGCGCCACTGATGGCTTTTTCATCATTACCGCCAGATTGTTTGCTTGACCGGCAGTGGTATTCGACCGATTGTAGCCGCCGGATCGAACTTCGACGCCGCGGTGATGATATATAACAACAGCACCACTGAATTTAATGTTGATACGGTGGTGATGAACAATACTACTGTCAGTGTCGAACAAGCGGTGGTCACCCAACTACACTATATCACTAACGATGACCATAACCGACGGTGAAGGGGGGGTAGGGGTTTAGAACCGGCAGTGATGAACTTCTATAATAGTGTTAGTTGGGGCATTAGTTTGTGTGTTATATTAAGAGGTAGACATTATTTTTTGATTTTCAAAAGTTTGGAGTTATTATTTTCGATTACCGATTAGAAACATTATTGAATGCAATGTATCCTCCTTTGCACTAGAAAGAAATGCTGTCGTGTATGATTGGTTGGGCGGTTAGCTACACGACAGCATGCTGTCACCGTCATGTAAATACATTGTCCCTTTGTACCATCTAGGATGGGAATATGCATGCACTGGGGCCTGCTGGATTGCTGGTAGCTTGCTATACCTTTGGTGGCCGTTCCTATTGAACTTTCGCCTTCCGGCCCTTTATAATTGCACAAAAGGAAAGAGAACAATAAAGAAGATCTACGAAAGATTTGGAGTGATATTATTTTGCATTAATGTCATAGCAATGTGTAGTAGACGCGTAAGGCCTGCCCTTAAGTTCATATGCTTTCTTCAATAAAAAATATAAGTCCAAAGACAAGGATCAAGGTTTAAAATTGTGGGTTATAGCAAACGGCGACATTTTTTTTCATGAGCTATAAAGCTAAGCGTAGCTATAACAGAGCTGTGATAGATAGTGGTTTATAAGAAAACCATGAAAAATACTAGTAATTAATAGACAAAAACATGACAATAATGAAACTTGATGAGAAATATGTTTCTTAGGGGCTCTAGGAGTCAAGGAAACATAAATCAATATGATATGACAACATGATTAAAAAACTCAAGGGTTCAATTTTCCAAAAGACCAACTTAGCAGCAAAAGATAAGTAAAATAACTAGATTGCCACTATTAATGCCACTATTTCAAAACTACAAGTTAGCAATTTAGCGGCTCTAAAGCGTAATATAGCGCCGCTATATAAAACTATGACAAGCACATAGTTTAGAAGGTGACGTTTTGGGTAACAATATTTGTTAAAAAAGGTATATTATCTTGCATATAATGAGTTATGTATTGTGATTTTTCCCTAATGAATCTACTACCTTCATCCTAAAACACAATGCATCCAAGCAATTTTAGAACCCAATAAATAGTTTGGCAAACTTATTACCTCTCACTAATTAGTTA
The DNA here is from genome assembly GCA_038087645.1 of Saccharum hybrid cultivar R570. Classification (NCBI taxonomy): domain Eukaryota; kingdom Viridiplantae; phylum Streptophyta; class Magnoliopsida; order Poales; family Poaceae; genus Saccharum; species Saccharum hybrid cultivar. Next base: position 13,027,330 of record JAQSUU010000602.1, read on the forward strand.
TTTTGATTGTTAACTTGATTAATTCCCTACTAAGCTATATATATTTTTAAAAAGGCATGTATGCATATTATTGATTTAGGCTACCAATTATTTAAGACACGAATGGTATGCACGAATGCATGTACGGATGATGTTTAAAATACAGACACACATGTATGGGGTTAAGCAATAATCCAAGATACTTTATATTTAGGACAAATTTTAAGTTTTGATATATTATATTTGTGGACGGAGGAGTACTAATTAGAGTTAAATTTATGTTCATATGTTGTCAGTCCATATAAAGTTTTAGATATTCAATTTTAAAGTCAATAAAAGGGTAAAACTTGAGGCAAACCTAGATAGGCTTGTATTTCCTAATGAGAGGAAGTCAAGCTATCCTAACATTGACTACATCTTTAGAAAAAATATTAAGAAATACAACATCGAAAAGTTAATTTTTTTAAAAAAAATGTTTCATAGTAATATATCCAATAAAGATTCATTTGATAACGTTGAGGTCTCAATTTTGAATAAGTGATTATCAGCGTATTTATATTATCATTTTTTCAACAAATTTTTGGTCAAACTTAGGACAAAAAAACCCTTTATATTTCAGGACACCTGTCAATATGTACTCTCAAGCTTGGACTGATTAGACCAGTTTCAATAGGAGTTTCATAGAATTTTATGTGCATTAAATATGCTGACATGACACTGTATTGATGAAGAGAGATGATGAAAGTTTCATGGGAGTAGAGAGAGTTTCATGGGAATAAAATTCTTCTGCACTATTTTTAAAATATAAGTGTGTTAAAAACTGAGCCATGAAAACTGGCCTTAGGCATACTCCATATAGCTCATAAATCCGTTGACTTATCTATAACCGGGACCATGCAAAAGGATGCAGTATGCGTGTACGACCTCGGTGCGTAGAAAGGAAGCACAATCATTTGTGTGCGATGGAGATAGAGAGGCACAAATCCTCTCCCAATCATATACAGTATATATGCTCCAGTGGCAGAAAAAGGAAAGTCTACTATCAACCCAGTTGCACTTAGAATAGGGAATATAATCAAATCGCTTGGAGCTGCATGGGTGTATTTTTGACGTTCACATGATCTCATCCGGCCTTTTTAATTCATTGGTTTCTTCTCACAAGAAAATTAAGGGAGTTGCTATATCTGAATTTTTAGGCAACAATCTTGAACAATTAACTACTCCCTTGGCCTCAGAAAACTTGATGTTTCAAGATTTATAATTTATCCAAAAAAACTTTATGTTTTAGCCCTTAGAACTAGGTTGGGCCCATATCTGCTTGAGATTGTGGTATGCATGTTTTCATGCATAGCTTTTTCATATAATTAGCAACTTAGAACATCTCCAAGACACTCTCCATATCATTTCTAAATGCTAGAAACAGAGATTTTAGTGAAAAACTACCCTCCAATAGCTTCTCTAAATGGTTATCCAAATATAGCCATCTTCTATTCCAGATTTTTCGCTAGCCAAAAATACAAGACGAGAATAACTCTCTAGAGTGCACATGAGATATAAAAGAACTGTTGGGGAATAAAAAAATATAGAAAGCGATTTTTATGCAAATGACTCTCCAAATGATGATTTAGAGAGTGAGATTTAGAAAGGCTCTTGGAGATGCTCTTATTCCTTAATTAGCATGGATCAGATTCAACAAATAGGCCAGCCGCACAATAGGGCGCCAGTGCCTCCATAAGCCATGCATTTTTTTCGCGAAAAACACGCAAATAGGGCTATTTGTAGAGGCGACTAGATCTAGAGCTGCCTCTACAATTATGGAGGCGGCTGAAAATAGTAGCGGCCTCTACCAATGCATTTGTAGGGGCGGCTTGTTTTAGGAACCATTTTTAGAGGCGGTTTTAGATTGAGCCGCCCCTAAAAAAGAAGGCGTTGCTACTGATGCTTTTTGTACTAGTGTCTTGCACAAAAGATGGAAGAAATCCAGGCACAGAAAGGGTCCTTGCATGCATTGCACTAATAAGTGGACTGCTCCGTCCTTCATTTCCCTGTTGAAGGGGAAAAAGTTTGTTCCATTATATTATTCCAATAATCCGGCCTGCCCAGAAGGATAGAAATATACTAGCTAGATCAGGTCAATAGTCTGGCCCACCTGCACTATACATATTCCACGCCTAAGTTCGTTGTGTGCCTATAAATTTGCGCTGAGGCCGGTAACTGACTGTTCACTTCAGAATAATTTTAGTGAGCTCAATAAGCTAATAAGGAGCTGAGGGAGAAGGTAGCTGAAGGTAGCTAGAGATGGAGAATGAAGTTTGACTGGCTGGGGGGCCATGCAAGAAGGGGCAGAGAGTGGGAGATGCAGCCAAGGATGACTTGCCGGCGGCCGCCAGTGCCCGGGCAAGTCTGTTCGTGCATTCCGGCCGGCAAGTCTGTCCTTGGCTACACCTTGCTCTTTGCTTATCATGTGTTGCCCTTAGCCTGGTAGAGGCCGCCGATCGTTGCCTTGGTGGCGGCTGGCCGGCGGCAACTACTGCTATGCATGCACGTCGCACGGTGGATGCATGGCGTTGCAAATTCCTCCGGTCCAATTCCCACCGACACCGAGCAAGGGGAAGAACGAGGGTCCCATCAGGCATTAGTTAGGTGCGATGGCCGATGGGTTGGAAATGCCTATTATGACCTCTACCAGACTACAGTGCGATGTGGGTATGGATGGGGTTTGACCAAAATTCGTAGCATTGACTTAATTTGTGAGTGTCATCGACTATTATTTTGAAGTTTGCATCTGATTTTTTGACCAATAGGACAGACATGAAATTATTCATTTTGTGGTGGCAAAATAATGAAAGCGACAACATTTTTTTGGTAACACTCTTTTTTTGGGTACCGCCTAGCTAATATCAACAATCTCTCCGTTCCAAAATGTGTATTTGTTTCATAAGTCAAACTTTCCTAACTTGAACCAAGTTCATATAAAAAATTCAACATCTACAACATCAAATTAAATTCAAAATGAAGTTGTATTGATAGTGCTTTTTATTTGGTATTACAGATGTTATAATATATTCTTTATATAAATTTGGTCATAGACAGAGAACTTTAACTTTGGACAAACATTAAAAGAACCTACATCTTGAAATACGGGGAGTCACTACTACAAAGGGATTTTCAGAGTTGCGAGGATCTACCCAAGTTAATCCACCTAAATCGAAGGTCGTCTCCTCTTGATCATCTCAGCTTAATCACTACTATAGATTGTGTTATCACTGCCGGGACTTTCACCACCATTTTTTTAAGAGTCGGTGGTGATTAGTTTCATCGTCGAGTCAAAGGCAGGTGCCGTGAAATTGGGTGACAAACCGGTGGTGATAAAAGTTTTCACCACCGGTCTGGCATATGATCCAACAGTAAAAACCACAGGACTCTCCACCACTCTCCAAACCGGTTGTGGAAACATTTGGCATCTCTAGGTTGTTCACCAACTGCAGATAAGAAGTTTAACTGCCGGTTAGAAGGTGGTACATCGCCGCACCTCTTCCACGGATAGGGCATAGACAGATCTAGTCGAATCAAACCATTAGAATCGTACACCTCATGCACTCCACTAACATATTAATAACCCTAGAAATCCCTAGATGCAATCTCGTGCACTCCACTAACGCAAAATGCAGGATCGTCATGTTGCATTGAACATACACATGACTATCACAATTGAAGAATCAACTCAACCACGATGAAAACACACACCAATTAAAAGGTCACACAAAGTAGTTAATCCAAGTTAAGCTCTTTACAAAGTAGAACTGACACGTGTATAAATCGCCTCCCATACACGAGCTTATTTGTTTCTCTTCCTTCTCTAGGTTACCTGCCTGACTCATTTTGATATTTTGTCTTACTAAGTGGAGTAGAGGCGCTCGTCTCATTTACTTGATATGCCACCGACTGTACTTGAGCTTACTCAAGTGGCCATACAATCCTAACAACTTGCAAACTACTTACAACAATGTTGTGAGTACAAGGGTACTCAAAGGATTTAACCACAATTACTATATATTTGTTAGATGTAACGCTTGATAACATAGGTAATTGAACATTGCATAAAGCGCTATGTTTTTTGCATTATGAAATGATATATATGGAGAAGCATGACATATGAAGGTATTGATGAAGCTACACATACTTAAGAATGTGCAGAACATCATATCAAGCTCAGTCCATGAGCAGACATCGCATGTCTACTTGAAAGTCTCGGTTTGGTTTTGGTAATTGAGTGAAAACATTAGGTGAACTAATGTTGTTCATGTGAGATGATTAGGTTCTTAGTCCACAAGGTGATGTTGGGCAACATGGAGGCCATGAGAAGAGATGGCATGGACATGTGATGAGAAGCTCACCTCTTGGTTATATTGAAGATGATGGAGAAGAACTAGATAAGGAAAGAAGCAACAACCTGAAGGCAAAGGTATATCTTGTAGGGATTTGCTTTTATCAGCAAGGTGTGTAGAGAAGAAAATGGCCACATATAGGATAGATAGCCATACTAGAAAGAGGGGAATTCTTTGGTAAATATAGTTATTTAGTGCCACTTGGTGAGGATTAACAATGCATGTGTGTTAGACAAAGTGATATTGTGAGGAAGCAAGAGAAAACCTTTGTAGGTTTTGAAAATGCTTACTCTGTGCTGAAGGTGTGGCTGTCTCGTGGAACATCTCTTTCGAGTTAGCCATTTGAAAAAGGTTTGAGAGGAGCTCTTGGTAGAGTAATTTTTTACTCACTGGACAGTTATGGTAATTCTTTATCCATTGTTCAGTTTGTCATTCGCCTGAGTGGTGGATTGATACTGGGGCTAATATTCATGTATGTTTTGTCACTTTTCTGTTCACTACTATACAAACGATTTGTAGCAACGACATCTTTTTTGGTAGGGGCAGCTCACTCTGCAGCCGCCCCTACAGTGCCCCTCACCGGGGTCCCACGAGGTTAGCCGCCCCTACAAATGGCACAGTAGGGGTGGCTGTTGATATGCCCCTACAAATGGGTTAATTTGTAGGGTTGCTCACTCACTAGGCGCCCCTACTGTTCCATTTGTAGGGGCGGCTCAATCACCAGCCGCCCTTACAAATGCTGCACGTATAAAGGCCTGCAACCCTCTTCTTCCTCCTTAGGTCACTCACTCCTACCCGAGAAAAAGGCTTGGAAGGCCTTGGGCACCTTCTAAAAATTGCTCAACTAAGGGGAGGAGGTTTTGGTCTCAAATCCATTGGTGGAGAGGTCGTAGAAGGTAAGAAAATATTATTCTAAATATTTTTTTTGAAGTTTTAATGGTTGGTTAGTAAGTAATTAGAGTTTTGCTTTTCTCTCTCTTCTATGGTGCTTGAGCCATGTATGAAGCAAATTAGACCCTAGTTTTGAAGGTACTAGGGTAAATAAGTTTGTGGAATAAGATTACATCCTTTATTAGTCGATCTTTCTTGATTTTAGTGGACTATTAGTGCATAATTAGTGTCATGTACATCTAGATCTAGATCTAGGGTTTGGTTTTCTTTATTTATATCATTTTTGTAAATTTTTGTTTATCGAAATGGGACTAAGTTTGCATGAAGGTTAGTGGGTTGCTAATTGTTGTCTTTGAACTTGTTTATTGAAATACCAAATGATTTCAACTGAAAAAGTGATGAATACCAAAGTTGTAGAACTCATCAAGATCTACAACTTTTATTTTAATCATTTCTTCATCTGACAAAGTGATAGTAAACATTGTTCACTAATTCATAAATCTCTCATATAGTTTATGAAACTATATGAGAGATATGTTGATTTGTGAACAATATGTACTAACACTTTGTCGGATGAAGAAATGACCAAAATAAAAGTTGTAGATCTTGATGAGTACTACAACTTTTATATTCATGACTTTTTAGGTTCAAATCATTTGATGTCTCAAAATTTTGTTTGAAGTTATTATTTTTTGAAATTCAAAATTTGAATTATCCAAATTTAGTCTCACGAAAAGATGACCAAAATAAAAGTTGTACACCTAGATTAGTTCTACAACTTTCATTTTTACAACATTTTCATTTTAGTTCATTTAGTGGCCTAAAATTATTTTTGAAGTTTTGAAATTCAAATTTTCAATTTTTAAAATATAATTTTTATTTTTTATAAAGAAGAATATGTAAAAATATATCTACATATATCATCAAATTGTTGTATATGCATAGTTATACATATATTGCATAGTAAAAGAATATTTACATTGTTTTTTGGCATATATAAAATACAGAAATACCAATTAAAAAATTGAAAATTATTTGTAGGGGCGGCTGGATCAGGAACCCCACCTACAAATCCATTTGTAGGTGCGGCTTGTAACATTGACTGCCCCTACAAATGCCTCTGGTTACATAAATTAAAGAGCGCAGGGTGCCAAAATTTTCCACGCCGCCGTTGCCGCATCTCCATGCCCTACCTCCGCCGTCCTCCCCCAACCCCCTCCGTCATCCTCTCCCAACCCCCTCTGTGCCCTAACCGCCATCGTTCGAGCCACCACAGCGCACGCGGCGGCTAGGGTTTGCGAGCTTGTGCTCGGTCAGCCCCCGGTCCATGCGGTTTCCCCAACCCCCTCCGTCGTCATCCCCCAACCCCATCTGTGCCCTAACCATAGCCTTTTGGGCTGCCACAGCGCATGTGGTGGCTAGGGTTTGCGAGCTTGTGCTTGATCCACGTGGTCCCTCCCCGAGCGGACGGCGCACCTTTCCTAGGTTGCCACGCCCCACTCCGGCGGCCTACGCACCGGTCCGTGCGGTCCCTCCCCCGGTGGGTGGTGCGCCTTTCCCAAGTTCTCGTGCCCCTCTCCGGTGGCCTACTGACGAGATCCTAACATATAGGTATGTTAAGTCTCAGGTCCAATGGTTCCCGAACGAAGAAGACCCCCTGACCGATCCCTTTAGGATTGCCCGAGGGCTTAGGGTCTGTGCCCATCGGGCATGCTCACATGCACCCTCTGGCAAAGAGATCCAATCGAGCTTGACTCGACCGCAGCTTCCACCTGGGGCTCGGGGGCTTCCCTGAGCCTTGGGCTCCAGATCTATGGCATCTCCACGCCCAGCCCTTAGCTCTTGCCCGGCTAACGGTGCCAGCCAAGGCTCGGGCACAAGAAGACAAGCCCCGGGCTACCGATGCCTGGGGGCTCCTTGGTGCCACTCCCTAGGCGTACCCTTGCCAATTGCTCCTCCGACAGGGTCACATCCGGGGTAGGACACAAGAAGACAAAGATTCCCATCTCTTTTGGAGGCTCGAGGGCTTCTGGGTCCGCGTGTCGGCCCTTGGAGCCGACATTCTTCGTCAACAAGGAGACTCCAGAAGGTTTCACCCAGGAGAGGCCGGTCCAAGCCGACATTGTCTGACATGCAGAGTGTTAGAATAGAGCAGCCGAACGACGCCCAGGCTTCTTCAGCTCCAAGACACCTCGATGGTCCATGACGCACCATTGCAAGGCCCTCCAAGACTCCGACACACGTAGACCGTAGACTAGAACCCCTAAACCACCATGTACCTGACCCATCTCATTATATAAGGGATAAAGTCAGACCTAGGAGGGGGAGGATCCCAATTCAATCACTAGACACTCCATTCCATTTCATCTGCCTCCATTGTGCACCGAGAGGAAGGCAACCCGGAGAGGGGCACTGAGAGCTCCTCCTCCACCACATCTCATCGTCTTCTTCCTCTCTGACATGGGGGAGACTCCACCGGTGGTGAGGCAAACCTTGGGATTATCACTGAGCTAACCCCCTACCATATCTCTTCAATTACACTCTGTTGTAACACCCTAGATTTTGGGTGCTCTTGAGTATAAGGATCATTAGCTGCTGGACGTAGGGACCAAATTGGCCTGAACCAGGATAAACTATTACGTCTTCTCTACATGATTCTTGTGTTCCTGAGTCCACCCGAGCCACCAGAGACCTCATGCTCTGACACTGACTCGAACAACATGCCTGTCGCGGTTCTGATCCTACGATAGCTGGCGCGCCAGGTAGGGGGCAGCGTCAAGTGCAATTCTAGCTCTATGGTGGCTAGAGCCACCCGCCTCGTCGCCAAAGCAAGTGGCACTGCCCCAGACGACAATGTTTGCTTCCTCGGTGAGCTGGCCTACATTGCCGACTACTATGGTGAGCTTCGTCGACTCCATGGGGCTGTGCCGATGGGGAACAAGCCCCCGGTGCCTTCTTCTCCACCTGGACTCTTGGGAGCAGATCTCGAGGTTCTAGCCTGTCAAATCCGGTGTGGTAGCCCGAACCCCACCGTGTCGGACCGCCGCCAGATGTTCTACATGTTAGCCAACATCCTCCACCAGATCACCAACGGTGAGGTGCTCCCGCTGCCTAATCGCTTCTGGTACTACTTCCCAGACCTGCCTTTCAGGATATAGAAAGCGGTGGCGTCCTTCCAGCTAGAGCTGGAGCACCTCATCAGTCGCGAGGCACCATGGAGCACCATCCTCTCTGGCTCAACTAGGACTGATGTCCCTTCACTCCGTGCCTTCCTTGAGATCCTCTCGAGGAACGACCCAGAGTACGTATTGGCGGTCACTAGTGCATATTTAGAACCACCAATTATAGTCCAAAAACAGGAGAAATAAACAAACTTTGACACATATGCATATACTTTGACCTTGTTCCACTTGTTTTCGGAGAAACATGTTTTGCAGGACACATATCTAGAAACAAGTGAAAATACACAAAATAAAGAAAGAAAACGCAGTGCAGAATTCGTATTCCAAGAATGCGCAAAAGGAGAGGAGAAGGAGAAGCCCAACCATTCTACACAACTAGGCCGAGACACCACCGCATGGGAGGCCCAGGCCCACCAGAGAAACGACCAAGCGAAGGCGGTCGCAAGGCAGGCCCACCTGGGTGCGGGCGCACCCAGGGTGCGGCCACACCCCCACCGCCTCCTCCTGGCCCCACTCTTCAGTGGCGGTTGCATGGTGGTGTGTGGAGGCGGTTCCTGGTGGTTTCCCCTTTTACCAGTGCCAAACCGTCACACACTCAGTATAAAACAAGACCTAGGGCTCTCCTCTCAACACACTTCATCTTGGAGCCGCACCTCACACACATCTTGTACTCTTCTTTATAGTTTTAGTCTTAGTCTTTGGAGCTAGCAAGAGCTACAATGAGAGCTTGTCTCCTTGTTAGAAAGAGCAACTCTTGGTATGAATACAATGAGTTCTTCAAAGTCCAAGCTACATCTTATTCATATAGCAATGCATATGAACTAGAGTATAGTCTTGATCATGTTATAATCATGATATATGAGCTTAACAGAACCGTCCAAATTATAAGAGCACAAGTACAAAAATAATCACCGGAGTGATCAAATTCTCGCACTTGAGCCCATATAACTCCGGTAGTCCAATGAAATCACGAGGGATTTCAAACCAACCAACATACAAGCCAAGATCGTAGTGATTCAACATAACAAGTCACATGTTACAACCATTTCACAAGTAATTAAATATACATCGGAGTTCAACATAGTTATTACAACTTAAGTTTAAAAGTAGCGGAAGCAAAGTAATTTGAAACTAACAACACCTTTATTTCAAATATATGCCAGTACTAAGGTCGACTTCCAACAAAAGCATTAGAGAGAAGATAACTTAGAAGGATCATGCCCGGGATCACACTCCGCCTCTACGGCAGGAGCCAACCAACTCTTGCAGTAGCCATGATACATCACAACCTGCAACAAGTGGGGATAAAACCCTGAGTACGACAAGGTACTCAGCTAGACTTACCCGTCAAAAACCAGAAATAAAGTGACACCAAGGATCATGCAAGGCTGATATAAGGTGGGCTAGCTTGACAACATTTTGCATAAAAGCTTAGTATGGATAAGTAATCATTAATGCTTAAGCATCAAGTTAATTATCATTAACCTGTCATCTATATTAGAACCTGTACTAGATCACTCACTTTATTAGGAGCAAACAATATTAACCATAGCAGATATAAATTGAGGCAACCTTTCCATCGTTATCCAATTAACCATCCGTTCAATTTAATGGAATCTACGTTGCCGCTGCTCAAGTCAAGTGCTCACTAACCGGGAGCGACGGCGATTCGAATCGAATTCCTATCCAGCTGGAGGGGTATTTCTAACACTCACCGCGCAGACCCCGGCCAGGGTCGCACAAGCCACCTTTCGTACGATTCAGGAATCGTGGGTCCGAATGATGTCGCAACCCCAAGGGCGACACTCTGCCAGGTGATAGGGACTTTAACCCCCCCTTGGTCTCACGCCAATGTCCCCAAGCACATCCTTTCTCTCCTCCAAGAAGCAACCTACCATTCGATTCCCGGCCTGAATCATATTACTCGGCTTCGCGGTCGGAACGACTTATCCGGCCAACTAAGTGTTAGACTGCGTTCAACATGACTCAAGGACGTACAGCGAATCGGTCCTTAAACGACTCAGACAGGGATAGATCCACACCCAAGACCTCCATGCCTTGTTGCTTCACTATCGTCATCCCGCCCGGTCTCATTTCATTTTATTAACACATGGTTCCATTCCACGATAGCAAATATAGCCAACCGTGCCATATATGAATATCCCTATATCTCGCAGGTGACAGGAAATCACCTGACTTCTACCGCTTAAAGCAGGGCTAAGCATCTACTCGATCCTAGTCTATGTAGGATTCAAGGATTCAAATATCTGGACAAGGAATGATATAATGCAGCAAGGGTTTCCAACCAACTCCTACCACTTAATGCAACAATACTTATAACATATATATAATTAATTGCTTTGAAGATAGGAGGCTTATAATGCTCCGGGGCTTGCCTGGGATCCGACTCAAGTCAGATTTTGTCAGATGAAACTCGCTTGGCGAGCATTCCCTCATTCTAGCACTTGTCCGATCTTTCCATCTCCGAGATAGGTCCACCAACACCATCTTCTGGTTAGCTCCACATCACGTCCTTCACGTGGTGCATCTAGCGTACCTAAATGAGATGCAAGATGCAAGTGTATGAATATATGGGAATGCAATAAATGATGCATCACACGTTAATCAAGGCAAGTATAAGGTTATAGTAAAGACACGTAAGCACATCACATTACTTAAGTAACCTTACACAAACAAACATGCTAAAATAGCAAAGAAAGCAATACCAAGCATAACTTAAGATTTACAAAACCTCAGGTGTACTAACTTCGTCACCAAGGGCATGAATCACACTTATCAACATGCAAAGCAAGTCAAGATGAAGCAACAACGATAACTGGAATATGTCAATTTCTAGACTTGCAAACAATAGCTTCATAAATCAATCATATCTGGAGTTCCATAAGTCCAAATGACTTGCAAGAAGACATTCTGGGAAGCTTAGGAAATTATCTACATTTCATTTATAATCATCATAGCATGATTCCAAAGTTTCACATGTCGAATTTACACAAACACAGAAACTGGTCTAGCAAGACAGAGAGCAAGCAATTCTGTAACCCAACTTTAAATAGCTATAACTCCTAAACCACATGGCCAAATGCCACCAAATTTTAACAAAAGCTAGATACATAAATTATCTACAACTTTTGTATAAACAAGTTTTACAACAAAGCACATTATCATGAAGAACTTTGCTAAGTTCCCAGATCTGTCCAGAAACCTCATTTGCAAGAAATAATTATTAACTTATGTTGCAAACATATAATTAGATAAAACCAACTTTATCAACATGTCACACATGACTAATGAACACCAGAAAACATAGTGTCCATTCCTAACTAAATTCTTTTAATACATTTTTTTTAATTTATTTAGATAATTAGGTGGAATTATGAACACATAGCAAGAGTGCACCATAAATTCTACCAAAATTACAATGGCCTAAATATACCCTCAGTAGTCTACTATCCAAATTTCAAGCCATTTGGATATGTATATCAACCTCTATGAAAAAGACAAATGGATATTGCGATAAATCATGTGAGAGCAAGTTAAACCCAAAACTCCATATTTTCTGTGAATACAAGGCCATATTATGAATCAATATGATAGAGAAACATCATACTAAGGTAATGGGACAACATTTTCTATTTTATCATTTACATATTATTTATAAGCTATTTATTAAGCCATAAACAAGTTAACTCACTAACTTGATCATACAGTAAGCAATAACCATGAAATTTATACCACAGTGCATCCATATCATGACAAACCTACCATAAAAATTTCACACCATTTGGAGCTTCACAACTCAAGATATAAAATGACAAGCAATATAATGTAGTTTTCCTTATTTAACAAGGTCAAATCAAAATCTTAAGAAAACAGTGACCAACTATGGTGTTTAACATTTTTCCTATCAAGTACAAGTCATCACAAAATTAACAAAACAAGAATCACCATTTTTGGATATCTAAAACTCTAGATATGGCTCTGGTCAAGTTTATAAGCATTTTTGGAGCAATTTTAGGACTTAAATAAAGACATCAGAAAATATCTACAAACATATAGGATTTTATGACTCTACTGCATAGATCTCTTCTCAAGGTTTCCAAAAAGTCCACATTTGTAAATTTTGGAATTACCTAGCATGAGATATGATTTTTAGAAGATTTACAAATTTTCTGAAAGTCAAATCCAGAAATTACTCAAACTCTAATTAATGCTAGGCACACCCGGTTGTACACCTGAATTAGCTACACTCGAAACCGACATGTGGGACCTGTTACCCAGCCGGGCCCACCTGTCATCAACACAAGGAGAGAGAGAGAGGGGGAGGCGTCGGTCATCTTCTTCCCTCGCCGGGAAACAGAGGAGTGGCCGGCTCGCGGCTCCGGCCGGCCGGGGCGGCGCTCCGACGGCGAGCGGCAGTGGAGGAGCGGCAGGAGATCCGTGCGCACCCAAGGGGCCACTCGTCTCGGCTCGAGGTGGCCCCAGGCCCGCTGGCCATGGAGGCAAGCGATGCCGGTGGCCGGTGTCCGTGCTCTGGCCGGAGGAGCGGCGGAACGGCGGCGAACGGTGGCTCTGGAGCATCACTAGGGTTGCACGCATCCACAGGCAAGGTGGAGTCGCTGGGGACTTCCCACAGTGTCCTGGCCACGAGCCGCCGCGGCAGGTGACGAAGGTGACCTCCGGCAGCGGTGGTGAAATCGGCGTTTACGCCTTTACCTTCGCTTGGCTTGACCATCCAAGGCGCGGACGAGATAGAGGAGCTTACGACTGAGCTACGGCTATGGTGGAGCGAGCAGTGCCACAGCTACGTAGACGTACGGGGTCGCTGGAGCTCTTGGCGAAGGAGGAGATGGCGTTTTCCGCCTCAGGCGTGAGTGGGCGAGAAAGGAAAAGGAGGGCGCGGCTCAGGCAGTGCAGGGGGGTGCTCCTCTTCTCGATGGACAGCAAGCAGCGGCGCTGGGACAGCCACGGCGCGTGGCGCACACGCGGCGGCAAAGCTCTGAAGCCGGTCGGCACTGTAGCTACTGAATGGTTCCGGGTTTTTCAGTTCATCAGGGCGACTGACGGGCGATTTTCGTCACTGATCATTTCCCAAACCGGCTCGAGTTAGGTCATGGTGTAATTAACAAAGTTGGAGAACTACATGAGTACTGCAAGATTTCCAATTGGAGCTCGAGCTGGTTTGGCTTAGTTAGGAAGTTACAGTACTCCAAAGAGGGTCACCTCGAACTGTATAGCAGTTAGGACTTAACAAAAATGGCTAAGTGCTAAACAACATGCCAATTCAGCCTTGTGGCCCTATTTTGAGCAGGTTCCAAGCATTTTCATGAGATGATCATTAAAAGACTTTTGCTCCACAATAAAATTGCTACAATTTTGCTTAAGGGTGTACCAACATGCAAGGTCATCTTGATGCACTTTTTAAATCAAGGAACAAAAGGAGTCATTTGGTCAACTAGGGTCAAACTAAGGATTAGAAGCTTAATTAGGCAACTTGGTCAACCTAAGCATTGCTCCATTAGGTATCCTAAACATAGTTAAGGTACTATAGAGCATGTTAGACCATCCCAAGTATCATTTACATAACATCCCTAGTTAACACATAATGGGAACATAGAATACAAACATCTTTTCATATGTTTCATCACTATGTTTCAGGGTCTTGCTACATGATGATCATTCATCCCAAAGATGTTTACCAACATGTAAGGCAAGGACATGCATAGGGTACACATGGCCATATCATGCCGTGCATGATAGCACCTAGGTACAAGTTATGTTCCAATAATTGAACAGAGATGTTGCACTAGTGAAACATGGATGTTGCATTGTTTCAAAATAAATGTTTCATCACTTTGGTTTAACCACAAGAGGATAGGTTCATGATAGGAGTGGATCAAGCTAGGCTCCTGCAAGGTTAGTGCCTAAACAAGCAAGATAACACCGGGGTGTTACAGCCCTCCCCCCTTAAAAGAATCGCGTCCCGAGATTCGGAATGGAAGATCTTTTAAGGAAGAGAGACAAGTTATCTTGTTCCCAACATCTGCTATAGCGTTCAGCTATAAAGCTTCAACATCGGTGAACAATTTGGTTAAAGGCACTTTCTGATACTTACTCTTTATGGTAAAATTTGTCTGAAGAATTTCCTTCATTGACTTCCATGAAGCATTGTTACTTTGGGAGGAATCCAAGATAGCCCGTACTACATTCTCAGTGTATGGAGATCATTTGTTCCGTGAGCTGACCACTCACAAGTATCTAATTCTTAAGTGAGCACAACATAGTCCGTATGAACTTTACACTAGACCGAAATCTTCAGAAGTATACTCGTTAAAATGACTCTATGTTCACAAAGTTTGAAAAGCAGTCCTCTACCAAAATGGCTTGAGCACAACCTTCCAAAAGGGTGAGATCATAGACTACAAATATACTCTGAGGCTATAGGATACTGACTAACCAATAGACAGGGTCTATGTTGGTCGTAAATGTTCCTTCATTTAGACACCAACTAATGGAAAAACAACTTGCGGTCCCATGTGTGCAGTTCTCTTTCTCTGACGACAACACTGTATTATCTGAGTCTGTCGAGGGGTCAGTGAATGTGATAGCTGACTCTGTCGGCTCCATATTTTAGCCAAATGTTACCTAAGAAGATTCTCTTATCCAAATGCAACAATTATCGGGTGGAATCAGATGCAAGCTCTTGGTAAAAACATTTATAAGGTACCAAAGTTCAGTGAGTATTAGCAATTATTGCTAAAGAAGGATATAGCAAGGTCTGGTAGACAGCAAACATGGCAAGTATTTACCAACTTCGGTAATTAACTCACTACCGAACAAGTTGAGTACAATCCCCTTCGTGAGGCAGTTGCACAGTAAGTTGAGTTTGACTTGCAACATAGTGAAACTAGCTTTGTCAGGCTAACTTTTCACCGTGAGGCTTCCTCTTTAGGATCAAACAGCAACTATAAGCTGGGAAATCTGTTGTTTGACTCTTTTCAATTTGCTTTTGATTTGCAAATTTACTCGGAGAACCCTTGATTGTCCCAATAATTGTTGATGAGAGGACATAAAATCAAGGCGAAAGGGTGTACAACAGGATCCTTAAGACCACTCAAGAGATCGTCCAACAGAGTGATGAACAAACTATTTGTGGCACCTAAGGGCACAAGGATGTTGATCGAAACTAGGGCATGCATTTCTCTAATTCTTCACCGCAGCTGATTGAACACCTTGCACAATCTGTGTGATTGTCCAAGACGGAATTGACTTGATCACAATGGCTCTAGAAGATAGAATATCCCTCAAGTCGTTGGCTAGTTGATTAACTTCTTGATGGTTATTGCTCTGTAAGACATAGCCTTCGTAGCTACCAAAGAGTCGTTACCTAGCTGGAGATTAACCTTCCTATTAGTAACTAATCAGTTGTCTCTCAACACTAAAAAGTTCCAACTATCCACTCTTGATCGCAACAATTGTTGTTGATGTAGAGCAAATGATTGCCATCGAAGTCACAGATAAGGGGTTACACCAAAGATGGTTGATTTCGACGGTGTGGTCATTATGCGTACAAAGGTTAAAATTTGCATATTGTGATGATTGATTCTTATCCAACGAATGACTTATCAAATTTTTAAGTGTTGGGTGTCCTTTTTATCTAATAGAGTTGAGACACTTGGTTACTAGATGACGTTCGTCCATGCGGGGCAACTAAGTAGAGTCACTTGTCCACCACCTATTGCAGTCTGTTTAATGTTTATGTCGGTGACCTGTTCTTCAAAGGTTATCCTCTTAGCAACTTCAGTAGGAAACTCCACTACTTTCGGTCTAAGATATTGATCTTACGATAAGATATGGGGAGATAACCAAGGAAGAGTTCACCTGAGAATAACACGTTGATGTTGTTCCGCAATGGATCATGACTAGAAACTATGATACCAGCGCGTGCCGAGCAGCACAACCTTGTGTCGGCCGCCCACAGGAGGCTCTCGGTTTCGTCGCGGCACCGTTAGTTGCTACTCATAACACCATTACCGATCACATCACCAAGGTGAAATTTCAAGTGATACATTTTGGGTGGTAAAAACAAGCATTATACAAGGAAAGAATAGCAAGCAAAGGTAGTCATAAGGTTTAGAATCAATAGGGAAGCTATTCGCAGATCAAAACGCCTCACAAGAGAACATAGCTCCATTGCCAAAGGCGACTGAGCTGGCGATTTTTGCGTAATTCCTACGCACGACTTGCGTCCACCGAGGGGGAGTACCAGATAAAAGATTAACAGGAGATTCGATCATGTTGAGCAACAACATGAGATCAAGACTGATAATCATCTCGAGACTTGGGAAGGTTGGGGATGGCTTAAGCAACTTCATGGACAAAATTGAGGTACCACTCAAAGATTGAGTTGATAAGGTGGTACTACACAATTTTCAAGCAAAATGATTTTGAGACCGCAGCAAAGAGACGTTGCGTCATACTAGCTAACCTTTGGGAGAGGCAACCGGAAGGTCCAACATAAATTTGGGTGCGGTCTCCACAACTGGCAATGTACGAACCATGGTCAAAGGCTAACGTTGATAAAAGTTAACTTGGTTGGTCAGTTGATAAAGGTCTTCACAAAAATAGTTGCAAAATACCCACGGCTTATGCAAACATATAGGAGAACTAAACTTTGGGCTTTCGGTCAAGCAAAGGCATGGATACAACATTCAAGGGCTAACCACCAAGTCTACAGGCTCAGACTCCTAAGAGGGAACCTACTTGAAGACAACTACCATACAATTACGTACGTGAACTTTGTTCTAGGCTAAAGCTATGTGACCCTCGTATGCTCACCGAGGACAAACGAGATGACAACTAGGGCACTACCTAGATAACAAACACACATACAACATCACAATCAAGCAGTCATTTGAGAAAATTCAAACGAATGGCTTAAGCAACCAATACAAGGCACAAGGCTCACCCAAAATAAGCATTTATCTAAAGCAAGAACTAACTACGAGTTTAGCCTAAGACAAATGCTAGTTAAGGTAGCCAACTTAGCATGTGCACAGAATCTGGACAGTAGCACAGTAGTTACTTGTTTCAACCATAACTGAGGTTCTAGACATCCCATAAAGGTGAGCCTAGACTTTCTAGAAAGCTCAGGAAGATGACTACACTTTAGTTATTCATACCAAAAGCTAATTCATAGATTAACATGACCAAAAATACTAATGTTTCAGATCTGTACCAATATGGACAGAAAACTGATAAGAACTTCAAAAGTGCATAACTAGAGTTCTAGAGACATAACAAAAGTGATCATTAACTTTATGTAAAGCTTATTAAGTTATCTATAACTTTCTTATTATCATCATAAGATGATTCTATAGCTAACAAGGCCAAATAAGACAAAGAAGACATCTCTGCCCAGATTTGGACAGATTCTGTCATTGCACTTTGCATGCTCATAATTAGAGATTTAGACCACCACAATTAGTGCTATAGGACATTTTGGAAAGCTTAGAAAAAGTACTACACTTCTTCTATTATCTCCAAGACATGATTCCCTATACACATAGGTCAAACAAACCAAACATTTAAATCTATTCAGAGCATAAGCAAAACCTGACAGTAAACTTCTAAAATTCATAACTCTCAAACCATAAGACCTAGGGTCATGCAATTTTAGGACAAGCTAGAAAAGTAAGTTGGCTACAACTTTAGTATTTTCCATAACCACAGAAAACACCATTATGACCACAAAAGAATCACTACAACAGAAACCGTTCTAGCAGCCAACGCCCAACAAGCAAAACAAAGCTTGCCTTTGTTCTACTTAACAAGAGAGCACACAAACATGTTATTCTAGTAGCTCTAAACATTATTACATTAGACCAACCAATTTAATTCTTTAATAAGAGTAACAATTACTTAGGTGAGGCCTAAAGCATTTACAAATGCTTGTATGAACAACATATCCACCACTTGGCTAAACTAGAGGACATTTACAGGTTCAAACATGTACCCACAATTATTTCTAATAAGACTAAGCACACACTTTTCTCAAACGACATGGAGTAAGGCATTCTTATTTAGCTTCACTCAAGAAAGATAGTGTAACACATTGATCACAAGTTACACACTAAAGAACAAGGGTGAGAGGAGCATAGCTATGCATAAAGCAACAATCATGATCATGCATGCTTCGTCCTATTCGTCCTCACAAGATTGCCAACCTAAGGTGGCGATCACGTTCTATGTCGGTGGCATAACACGCACTCTCTCGATATATAGCTAGTCGATAGCTACATTCGACTTACGCATTCATGGTTAGCGTACCTGCAGAAATTTTTCATTGCAGCCCAACAATTCCCCAAATATAGCACACAATGAAAGCAAAAAAAGTAAACTTCTAAGTACTCCCAAATACATATACCCCCGTATATATATATATATATATATATATATATATATATATATATATATATATATATATATATATATATATATATATATATATATATATATATATATATGTAGCACCAAAACTACCCGAATCATCAATCACCCACAATTAAGTACCTTCATATATACATGTGTGTAACATGTAAATAATCCAGTAACCAAAACTAGCTCTCCCCTAGACCGCAGGTTGTACGGTCATGCTCTCACAACTCACACTTACCTGAGCGTAGGTGCGATGTTGCATAAAAGTAAACTAGCGACATATATGGCTATTTCATATATGAAGGCTACCTCTAATCTAACACACCGAGTAGCATAGTGTGGGAGAGTCATCACATATACATACCTTGGCCTAGGCGTAGATGCATAAATGAAAACCCCCAAGTTAGTACTTATATAAGCCACCTAATAATCCTTATATGGGCATAAGGAAATTGACCATTGGCATATTAGGTTTAGAATTCAGATTTCACAAACCTATATATAGCTATAAGTTGATAAAACTGATTTTATAAAACAAAACCTTTGTTTTAAATACACATATGACAAGTTTAATGTTGAATCTTGCTCCGATACCAGCTGTAACAGAACCGTCCAAATTATAAGAGCACAAGTACAAAAATAATCACCGGAGTGATCAAATTCTTGCACTTGAGCCCATATAACTCCGGTAGTCCAATGAAATCACGAGGGATTTCAAACCAACCAACATACAAGCCAAGATCGTAGTGATTCAACATAACAAGTCACATGTTACAACCATTTCACAAGTAATTAAATATACATCGGAGTTCAACATAGTTATTACAACTTAAGTTTAAAAGTAGCGGATGCAAAGTAATTTGAAACTAACAACACCTTTATTTCAAATATATGCCAGTACTAAGGTCGACTTCCAACAAAAGTATTAGAGAGAAGATAACTTAGAAGGATCATGCCCGGGATCACACTCCACCTCTACGGCAGGAGCCAACCAACTCTTGCAGTAGCCATGATACATCACAACCTGCAACAAGTGGGGATAAAACCCTGAGTACGACAAGGTACTCAGCTAGACTTACCCGTCAAAAACCAGAAATAAAGTGACACCAAGGATCATGCAAGGCTGATATAAGGTGGGCTAGCTTGACAACATTTTGCATAAAAGCTTAATATGGATAAGTAATCATTAATGCTTAAGCATCAAGTTAATTATCATTAACCTGTCATCTATATTAGAACCTGTACTAGATCACTCACTTTATTAGGAGCAAACAATATTAACCATAGCAGATATAAATTGAGGCAACCTTTCCATCGTTATCCAATTAACCATCCGTTCAATTTAATGGAATCTACGTTGCCGCTGCTCAAGTCAAGTGCTCACTAACCGGGAGCGACGGCGATTCGAATCGAATTCCTATCCAGCTGGAGGGGTATTTCTAACACTCACCGCGCAGACCCCTGCCAGGGTCGCACAAGCCACCTTTCGTACGATTCAGGAATCGCGGGTCAGAATGATGTCGCAACCCCAAGGGCGACACTCTGCCAGGTGATAGGGACTTTAACCCCCCCTTGGTCTCACGCCAATGTCCCCAAGCACATCCTTTCTCTCCTCCAAGAAGCAACCTACCATTCGATTCCCGGCCTGAATCATATTACTCGGCTTCGCGGTCGGAACGACTTATCCGGCCAACTAAGTGTTAGACTGCGTTCAACATGACTCAAGGACGTACAGCGAATCGGTCCTTAAACGACTCAGACAGGGATAGATCCACACCCAAGACCTCCATGCCTTGTTGCTTCACTATCGTCATCCCGCCCGGTCTCATTTCATTTTATTAACACATGGTTCCATTCCACGATAGCAAATATAGCCAACCGTGCCATATATGAATATCCCTATATCTCGCAGGTGACAGGAAATCACCTGACTTCTACTGCTTAAAGCAGGGCTAAGCATCTACTCGATCCTAGTCTATGTAGGATTCAAGGATTCAAATATCTGGACAAGGAATGATATAATGCAGCAAGGGTTTCCAACCAACTCCTACCACTTAATGCAACAATACTTATAACATATATATAATTAATTACTTTGAAGATAGGAGGCTTATAATGCTCCGGGGCTTGCCTGGGATCTGACTCAAGTCAGATTTTGTCAGATGAAACTCGCTTGGCGAGCATTCCCTCATTCTAGCACTTGTCCGATCTTTCCATCTCCGAGATAGGTCCACCAACACCATCTTCTGGTTAGCTCCACATCACGTCCTTCACGTGGTGCATCTAGCGTACCTAAATGAGATGCAAGATGCAAGTGTATGAATATATGGGAATACAATAAATGATGCATCACACGTTAATCAAGGCAAGTATAAGGTATAGTAAAGACACGTAAGCACATCACATTACTTAAGTAACCTTACACAAACAAACATGCTAAAATAGCAAAGAAAGCAATAGCAAGCATAACTTAAGATTTACAAAACCTCAGGTGTACTAACTTCATCACCAAGGGCATGAATCACACTTATCAACATGAAAAGCAAGTCAAGATGAAGCAACAACGATAACTGGAATATGTCAATTTCTGGACTTGCAAACAATAGCTTCATAAATCAATCATATCTGGAGTTCCATAAGTCCAAATGACTTGCAAGAAGACATTCTGGGAAGCTTAGGAAATTATCTACATTTCATTTATAATCATCATAGCATGATTCCAAAGTTTCACATATCGAATTTACACAAACACAGAAACTGGTCTAGCAAGACAGAGAGCAAGCAATTCTGTAACCCAACTTTAAATAGCTATAACTCCTAAACCACATGGCCAAATGCCACCAAATTTTAACAAAAGCTAGATACATAAATTATCTACAACTTTTGTATAAACAAGTTTTACAACAAAGCATATTATCATGAAGAACTTTGCTAAGTTCCCAGATCTGTCCAGAAACCTCATTTGCAAGAAATAATTATTAACTTATGTTGCAAACATATAATTAGATAAAACCAACTTTATCAACATGTCACACATGACTAATGAACACCAGAAAACATAGTGTCCATTCCTAACTAAATTCTTTTAATACATTTTTTTAATTTATTTAGATAATTAGGTGGAATTATGAACACATAGCCAGAGTGCACCATAAATTCTACCAAAATTACAGTGGCCTAAATATACCCTCAGTAGTCTACTATCCAAATTTCAAGCCATTTGAACATGTATATCAACCTCTATGAAAAAGACAAATGGATATTGCGATAAATCATGTGAGAGCAAGTTAAACCCAAAACTCCATATTTTCTGTGAATACAAGGCCATATTATGAATCAATATGATAGAGAAACATCATACTAAGGTAATGGGACAACATTTTCTATTTTATCATTTATATATTATTTATAAGCTATTTATTAAGCCATAAACAAGTTAACTCACTAACTTGATCATACAGTAAGCAATGACCATGAAATTTATACCACAGTGCATCCATATCATGACAAACCTACCATAAAAATTTCACACCATTTGGAGCATCACAACTCAAGATATAAAATGACAAGCAATATAATGTAGTTTTCCTTATTTAACAAGGTCAAATCAAAATCTTAAGAAAACAGTGACCAACTATGGTGTTTAACATTTTTCCTATCAAGTACAAGTCATCACAAAATTAACAAAACAAGAATCACCATTTTTGGATATCTAAAACTCTAGATATGGCTCTGGTCAAGTTTATAAGCATTTTTGGAGCAATTTTAGGACTTAAATAAAGACATCAGAAAATATCTACAAACATATAGGATTTTATGACTCTACTGCATAGATCTCTTCTCAAGGTTTCCAAAAAGTCCACATTTGTAAATTTTGGAATTACCTAGCATGAGATATGATTTTTAGAAGATTTACAAATTTTCTGAAAGTCAAATCCAGAAATTACTCAAACTCTAATTAATGCTAGGCACACCCGGTTGTACACCTGAATTAGCTACACTTGAAACTGACATGTGGGACCTGTTACGCAGCCGGGCCCACCTGTCATCAACACAAGGAGAGACAGAGAGAGGGGGAGGCGTCGGTCATCTTCTTCCCTCGCCGGGAAACAGAGGAGTGGCCGGCTCGCGGCTCCGGCCGGCCGGGGCGGCGCTCCGGCGGCGAGCGGCAGTGGAGGAGCGGCAGGAGATCCGTGCGCACCCAAGGGGCCACTCGTCTCGGCTCGAGGTGGCCCCAGGCCCGCTGGCCATGGAGGCAAGCGATGCTAAGTTGAGGTGGCGGTTCATCTTGCCTTCGGGTGTGCCCAAGTTCTTTACCTGTCAATCCATAGGGTCGGGGACCCGGGGGAACTTGGGTAGTTTCTACATACGCAAGCATGGTGTTTGGGTATGGAGGAATGGGTGAATACATTTCCCTTTCTACGGTTGAGCGGTAGGCGGCAGGTGGTGACAACCCTGTCTGTCCCTTGTAATCCCCTACGTTCGTCTGGGGTGTAGGAGTCTAAATCGTCACATGAGATTACTAGTAGACCAGTACTCAGTGGCCTCCCAACCTATCTTACACTTAGCCCTAGCTCTAATAATGTAACTTGTATGATCATTAACTGTTCTTTTCATGGCTATATTAGAACAATGCCTGCTCCACTTAGGAATATTCTTTTTATTCTTTATTTTCCTTTTATCCTTGAGGTTGGCCCAAATGTGTGTCCACTATCCATGATATACCATTTTTACCCCTTTGTCATAAGCTATGGTCCATCATGCAAGTATGTAATCATATTTATACCAATGCTAGATGCATATACCTTGCCCTTCTTTGGGAAAATATAAATAACGATACCTTGGAATACTCCTAGGTGAAATGCTACAATGATCGTTCCGTATGCTTGTGGATTTTGGTCTATAAACATATTAAGACTATCATGATTGATGTTTCTAAGTACCATTACCCAGTGACTGTAACTCCCAACATGCATACGCGCTAGTGCTGAGGGAATACATTCCTGAGTAGTGACGTTTAGGAATGCCAACCAGGCATTTCTAAAATGTCATTACCTTGCAACTATAAATCCCTATCTAGTATGAGCACCAATGTTAGGGAACTACATTCCTGAGTGATGATGTTTATAAATGCCAGTTAGGTATTTCTAATGCCATTACCGGTGATGGACTTAAAACCTCCTCACTTGGTAATTGCGTTAAAAAATGCCAACTGTATGACTCCGACAACATCGACTACAATGCCCCTCTGTGCATTTGCTACCACATCAATGGTGAGGTTCAGCCTGAGGAGGCGCCCAGGCTCACGCTGTCGGACCAGAGTCCCTGCAGCCGCTCCGCCTACCTTCAGGAGAAGGCGGACCGCTTGCACGCTCGACAGGTGAACTTGGAGGCTGCCAAGGCAAAGCTTGAGCGTCAAAGGTAGGACTTTGCATGGCAGCAAGCCGCGCACCCTCTCGGCAATGACTATGATGCCCGCACAGGGGCTCCTAGCGGCCTATGCTTCCCCCCGTGCGGCGTACAACACGGCGGCTACTGCTTGCCGCCTAGAAGACATCTTCGACACGCCGGACCTGAAGACCAACAAGCGACTGAACGAGGCGAAGCAGCTCCTCCAGGTCGCCCTCGAGCAGCAGGCCAAGAGTTCAGCCTCTCGGTGCCACGCCGCGCTCTCCTAGTGAATGTCCCTAGTTTGGTTTTGGATAATTGATGAAACCCTAGTGCTAACCTCTATGACTAAGTGTATGTAGCAGTTGAGGTTGGTACATGCCAAGTGGTGGAGCCTAGAGAAGGTTCATGGTGATGATGGTGTTAACCACAAGATGATCAAGGGCTCTACTTGAAAAACAAGAAAGAGAAAAACAAAAATAAGTTGATCATGGCAAAGGTATCATAGGTTTTTATTTTGCACTCAAGACACCATAGAGGATGTGAGTGACTTAGGATCGGTAGCCGTACTATGAAGAGGGGAGTTTCACGGTTGAAACAATTATCAAGTGCCACTAGGTGAATTCATATGAGCATATGCATTAGGACCTAGTGTGAGCTAACATAACCCTTGAAAATATTTGTGAAAAATATGCTAACACACGTGCACAAGGTGATACACTTGGTGGTTAGAACATTTAAGCAAGGGTTGAGAAGGTGGTAAAGTTGAGGAAGTGTTTCTTGCTGAGAAATATTGATCGGACACTGGCTTCGGGCTGATCGGACGCTGGCCCTGTGTCCGGTCAGTGCTGGCGGTGGCGTGTAGAGAGGTTGAAGAGGCGCTGGTGCGATCGGACGTGGGGTTGCGTTGCACCTATGTGTCTGATCACTTGTTGGAGGCGAGTGGATGCGGGCGACCAGACGCTGAATGATCATTATTCATCGTCAGGTCAAGTGCTGACGTCAGCAGCTAGGAAATGTGAGGAAGAAGCAGTACGCTAACCAAACACCAGGCGCATCAGGTCACTCGTGATCGGACACGTCTGGTCAACAAAATCCCTCTCTGGATGCTCTCTGTTCATGATTGGACTCGGAGGGGCGCAGCGTTAGGTGCATTGCATCGTTGCGTCCGGTCATCACTTAACCGCGCGAAGGCTGTTCTAATTGACCGTTGAGATTGGGTGGCCAAGGTTCAAATGTGGACACGTGGTGGCCATCTGAGGGGTGAGCAGGTAGTGACCGAACAGACGCTGGGGCTGCGTGCGGTCGGTCAGACCAGCGCGATCGATCACCCCGAGCTGGCAACAGTGTTGAGCCTAACGGCTCTATTCTTTGGGGACGCTTATAAATAGTTGGTGGCCAGATCTTAGGGATGGCTCTTGATGTTTTTGATCATCTTGACATCCTCTTGAGCTAAGCATACTCCCTCCCACTCATCTCCCTTGCTTGGTTATGAATCCAAAGTGAGATTGAGTGATTCCAAGTGCATTTGCTTGTGAATTTGCATCTAGTGGCACTTGGGGATTGTTTGAGCTGCAGGATTCTTGTTACTATTGGTGGTTGCGGCCACCTAGATGGCTTAGAGTAGTGGTGGAGGTCCGGTATGTGTTGTTGATTGTTCGTGGCCGGCTCCGGTGATCTTGTGAGGGGTTATTGTGCCTTCCCTTGCGGAGCGCCAGAGGCAACTCTAGTGGATTGCGCGTTTCATTGAGCTACCTCACTTGTCAGTAGGTTCTTGCAGTGTCCAACATGTGGATGAGGTTCGTGCAACACCTCTTAGCCACCGAACCACCAAGTGTTGGTCAACACAACGGGGACTAGCATGCCGGCAAGCACGTGAACCTCGGGAGAAAAATCTTGTGTTCATCTTGTGATTAATTGGATTTCTCCCGGTGATTGGTTGTCTACATTATGATTGGTTCATCGCTCGATGTGGCAGTATAATTACCTCACCCTCTCCATTACTTTCCTACAAACTAGTTATAGCAAGCTCTTTTGTGTAGCTAGAACTGAGAGCTTGCTTTGTAGCTTAAGTTCATCTAGTGGAGCTCTTTAGTGTAGCAAGTTTGAGAGCTCTTAGTGAGTAGTAACTTAGCTCTTGTGTGTGCTTAGTGATTACAGCAACTAGAATTGTTTGGATAAGTGGCTTGCAACTCTTGTAGAGCTAGAGCAAAATTGCATTATGCTATTTGTCATACTAATCAAATTGCTCTAGTGATTTTGTAGAATTTTAATAGGCTATTCACCCCCCTCTAGCCATATTAGGACCTTTCACCCGACCGTCCCAGACGATGGCCACCACCAACGGGGGGGGGGGGGGTGCTCTGACGCTCACACCCTGCAGACAGTGGGGAGCAGTGGCGACACCTCCAGCAATAGCTCTGACTGGTCACAGACCTGAGGCGCCAAGCCTCGGTAGGAGCAAAGTCGCGACCTTTCTCCTCGGTGTCCCTCCGCGTGCCACCATATCAGCGACGATCACGACGTTCGTGACACCATTGAAGCCAGACGCCATGCTCAGGCACAGTCCCATACCCCTGAGCAATAGGGTGGGGGCCTCGCCCTAAATCACTTTGGCCCCCTGGTGTTCGAGGCAGCAATCCGGGCGGCCCCTTACCCCACGCGCTTTCGGCCACCGATGCACATCTCCAAGTATGACGGCGAGACCAACTCGAACCATTGGCTGGAGGACTACCGCCTCGCCAAGAAGGCCAGGGGGTCAGATGATGACTTTGCCATCTAGTACCTTCCTCAGCTTTTGTCGAGCTCGACCAGAGCTTGGCTCGAGCAGCTTGAGCCCGATAGCATCTGCTGTTGGGGCGATCTCCGTATATTATTCATCAGCCATTTCTAGGGCACCTACACCCACCTAGGAACCTCCTGGGACCTCCACAACTATAGGTAGAAGGCCGACAAGACCCTTTGAGAGTACATTCAGTGCTTCTCCAAGAGGCGCAATGAGCTCCCAAACAACACCGATGCCGACACGATCCACGCCTTCATCTGCGGCACTACCTACGAGGCACTTGTCCTCGTGCTTGGCCGTGAGACGTCAGGCACGACATGGGAGCTCCTGTACATCACCACCTAGTACACCACTGGCGAGGAGGCCATCCAAGCCAACTTCCATGGGAAAGGCAAGGCCACTGGCCACCTCAGTGGTGGCGACGGCACCGATGATCCCGCCTAGTCCTAGCAACACCGCAATAGGAGGAACAAGGAGCAAAAGCGCCATGGGGAGGAAATGGTCACCGTGGTCGACCGTGCTACAAGACCTCAGCCCCCGTGGGCATGCTGCATGCCCGGAACACTTTGAGAAGGCGCTCGAGTCCCCTTGCCCATTCCACGAGGGGCAAGCGAAGCATCTTCTCAAGGACTGTGCTACCATGAAGGGCTACATCCTTAGCACCCTCAGCCAATAGGGCATGGCCCAAAAGCCTGCCCCGAAGGCCAACGACTTGGCAGATGGTGCCTAGGAGGAAGACAATGAGTTCCCCAAGGCCGAGAGCTGCCTTATGATCTTTGGGGGCTCCTAGGCATATGAATCCCACCAGCAGCGCCGCATCACCGAGCTGGAGGTGAACACCGTCCACACCCTCGCTGCCTCGACGTGGCTCTGGTGGTCCTAGATGGCCATCACCTTTGACCAGCAAGACCACTCTGACTGCGTCCCTCATCTGGGCGCTACCTGCTCATGGTCAGCCTGATCATGGGTACCCCGCGCCTCTCCAAGGTATTGATGGATGAGGGCAGTGGCCTCAACATACTCTACGCCAGCACCCTTGACAAGATGGGCATCCCTTGGAGCAGCCTGCTCCCCAGCAAGGCGCCGTTCACGGGATCGTGGTGGGGAAGGAAGCTGTGCCCCTCGGACGCATCTGGCTCATCGTCACCTTCAGCTAGCCAGACAACTTCCACAAGGAGCTGCTCACCTTCGAGGTCATCGACTTCCTTGGCATCTACCATGCCCTCCTCGGTCGATCGTGCTTTGCTAAGTTCCTGGCCATCCCTAACTATACCTACCTCAAGCTCAAGATGCCCATCCTGAAGGCGTCATCACCATCGAGGGCAACTACGAGCAAGCCTACTACTATGAGTAAGACTACGTCGCCCAAGCGACCATGCTCGTCGCCCCCTGTGCTCCTGACGGCCCTAGCCACGACGTAGGAAGGACGCCAGCGGAGGGAGCAACCAAGGCAGTGGCTGTGCTTGACCAACCGAGCATCGTCAAGGCGGTCAAGACCTCTAGCGGCAGCGGTGGCTCGGCTGGCCCCTCCATCCAGGCGCTCGATGTAACACCCTAGGTGTTAAGCATGCATTAAGCATTTCTAATCAAGCGCATGAGCATCATCTTGCATTCATAATCACATGTGATATAAGTGTAACATGGAATTGAGACATGCGAAACATGACTTTGAAACATAAATGTTGCATGTGCTTGTTTAAATAAAATTTTGCCATGATTATGCTTGTTAGGCCATTAAAACATGTTTGATTAATAATGCAAATAATTTAGAAATGTTTAGCATAAAATTTGGAGCAAGTTTTGTATTCAAAAGTTTCTCAAATTTTGCTTTTAAAAATAAGTTAGAAAAATGTGTTTTTGAATTAAAATGGACTTTGAATCTCTAATTCAAAATCTAGTTGGAATTTGAAAATGTACCTTTAAGCAAAGTTGTAGAGAATCAAATTCTAAACAACTTTTGTTTTGGGGTCAAGTTTTGAAAATGCCATTTTTTACTTCAAAATTTGAATTTGGATTGTTTAAGAAAATTTGGATTTGAAAATATAAAAGAAAAAGCAGTTTTCGCGTACTGGGCTGTCGCCTTGCTTTCAGCCCGCTCTGCGAAGCTGGCCCGGCCTGCTCCCTCTCCCGTGCGCGCTCGCACCCGCACCCCATGCACGACCGCGTCAGGCCATGGCCGCCGCGTGGAGGCCGGTCGCCGGTGACGGCGTCTAGGTGGCACTCCGGTGGCCCCCGCACCCCACGCGCCCGCCTACTCCCTCCGCACCTCGTCCGCTCCTCGGCTCACTTCCCATTTGCTCCCTTCGCTCCACCATAGCAGCAACGCAGCCGAGCGGCTCTCCTCCGCCACCGCTGCATAGCTCCTTACCAGAGTTGTCCGTTCCGGCCATCCCAGCTCACCACCAGCCTCTTCGTCTTGCTCCGTGCTCCGTCTCTCTCTCGCGCAGCCCGCGCTTGCCTCCGCTTCCCGTGGTAAGCTTCCCCTTAGTGGGAATTGCTCGCCGGAGTCCCAGCCGAGCTCACCGGAGAACACCGCTCCGTGGACTCCTACCCTTCGCTCCCCATTTTCCCTTCTTCGCGCGTGCATCTCGTTCGCCTTGCTTCCCCGGTGCTCGTGCGCCTCTCCTCGTGCCATCTCCTGGCCGGAGGTGACCAGTCGCCGTTGAGCTACGCCGCCGTTCCGCCATTGGCCACGGTGAGCTCGCTCCATTGCCTCCTTGACCACTTTAGGGAGTCCACTAGGTCCGCCTCACGGAGTAGAGTGTGAGGGTGAAGACTTCACCGCCAGTGACCTCACCGACGGTGAGATCCCGGCCAGTCAAACCCCCCTGGGGATGTGCGACTAACTGGTGGGCCCCGTTGACCTCTAGACCCCGCCTGTCTATCCCTTGGTGCGGTGTTGGGGGTGAAGCAGTGGGTGTACCCAGCATTTCAGCAGCGTTTTTAAAGGGATTTCAGAAATGGATTTTTCAGAAATAGTTGAAATGCTTGAGAAAATCATAACTTGAAAAATATTGCTCCAAAAATGATGAAACAAATTTTTGTAGACTTCTTAGGAGTATATCTACAGTATAAAAATATTGCATGTCAAATTTGTGATACTTTTGTATAGGGTTTTATTTAATTCTTGTAACTGCTGTTTTCTTAGAAAATGCATAATAAATTATAGGAAGCTCATAAAAATATGATTCTAAGTTTGTTAGTCTCCTTATGTGATGCACTTTGTATGAAAAATATATTTCATACCTGTTCCGTAGAAAATTTTTGATATGTAGTTCAAGTGCCTTTATTGGCTGATTTTTGTTATTTTTGCTAGAGAGAGAAATTTGTATAAAACATGCACATGATAATTTTTGTATGGTGTTTGTTTACTGTGTAGATCATGGAAAAAATACTTAATTTGTTGTTTGATACTTTTCATAGTACAAATTATTTTCATGATCAATTATATGCCATAGCTTGTCATTTTTGTGTAGGCTGCTTTACTTATCCCAATGCCATGAAAAGTTTATGGTAAGCTACTTAGAGTAGGAACATGCTACTGTAATTTTCATAGATTTTTCTATGCACTAGAAATATAGGTTGCTGTTGTAACCCTAGTTTAAAGTGAATATAAAGTAATATTCTTAATGTATAATTAGTTTAATAATGAAGCTTTGGTGTATCTTTGAAGCATCAAATCACTTGCTGATGTTATTTGACAAGTTAATGTGGTTGTGTTGTTAAAGTGTAGTAGCACTTATGTTAGGGCTATATGTTAGTTAGCGTAAAAGTAACCGGAAATTGTAGTCGAAGAGAATGCAGTAGATGACATGTATTCGTATGACTGATCTTGGATGATGTTAACTACCTTGTAGAAATATTTTACCTTTATGCTATCCAATAAGGTCTTAATGTGTTCATTTGCATATCATGTCATCATGATCGTCGCATGCCATCGCATCCAATGCACCATTTGCATATTTACTTATACACGTGCATCATACAGGATCGCAGGAGGAAGTGCTAGTAGCAGTGAAAGAGGAACAGACCGGGTCCGATCCATAAGAAATCCAGGCACAGGAGGTGCCAGAGGTAGACAAGCAAGAAGAGGATCTACCTGAGTGTGTGGACCACCAACTCAGTTCCTTCGAACGAGGCAAGCCCCCAGAGCATTCTAAGTCTCCTACTTTATAAAAACAATTCTTTATATATATAAGTCTGATATATTGTTGCATTAAGTTATAGGAGTTGGGTGAAACTGTTGATGCATTTATCACTATCCTTGCCTACCTGATGATTTTCTTACCCTGATAGGCTTAGGATCTAATAACTGCTTAGCCCTACTTAGACCGGTAGCGATCGGTGATTTCCAATCACCTGCAATGATAGGTGGTTACTGAAATACTTTAGCTATGGAATATATGATATCCTGAAAATAACCATGTGTTGATGGATAATTGAAGACCGGACAAAAAGTTGGAGGCAACCAGACAGGGTTCTGGAGTGCTATTAGTTTTCCTTCTGTGTCGGTTAAGGACCGATCGTTGCTCGTCCCTCTTGTCATGTTGAACGCATGCCTCACATTTAGCTGGCCGAATAAAGTACCTTTCGACCGCGAAGCTAGTGGCATTATTCGGGCCAGGATCTACACGGGTGCGCGTATTGGTGCTGCAAGGGGTATGACGGGGACGCGAAGAGTGAGCCCAAGGTGCATCCTAGCTATCGGGCGGTCCCTGGGTACTGCGGCTCCAGTTTGTCCCACGACGTTTACCTGGATAGTGTCATTGGTGATTTGTAGCTCACTTTAGCGGGTGAGTGTGGTTTGTGTGAGGAATAAATCACCAGCCAGTTAGGAATCGATTCGAATCGCCATCGCTCCTGGATAGTGAGAACTTGACTCGAGTTATGGCATCGTAGTAATGATGATGAAACATTGATGGTTATATGGATGATGTTGGAAATGCTAAATCCAAGTGGTAACTAGATGTTATTAGTTAATCAAGTGATTGCTATAGCATAGGTGCTTACCTAGCTTGATAGATTATAATAAAGATGATGCAAAATACTTAAAATAGTTTATTCATGATAATGTATGCTTTTCGCAAATGAGTCAGCTAGTCCACTAAAGAAAGTCTTGCATACTTCTTGGTGTCACTTTATTTTGGTTTACGACGGGTAAGTCTAGCTGAGTACTTTCTCGTACTCAGGGCATTGTTCCCATTTTTGTTG
Source organism: Saccharum hybrid cultivar R570 (assembly GCA_038087645.1). Classification (NCBI taxonomy): domain Eukaryota; kingdom Viridiplantae; phylum Streptophyta; class Magnoliopsida; order Poales; family Poaceae; genus Saccharum; species Saccharum hybrid cultivar. The sequence goes on from JAQSUU010000602.1 coordinate 13,059,609, forward strand.
CAGATGGTCAGATGTATTATGGATATTACATCAACTGCCTGTACCCGACAATGGGCGACAACTAGGACCAAGGGCAATGGTCGCTCCGTATTTCTTATCTGATGCTTTTGTTGGAAATGACTACCTCCTAGCACTGTATCTGAACTAAAAGTGTGTGTGTGGCTTTAAAATTATTTGCTTCCGCTATTTCATTATGAACTTGGTTTGTAATAACTTTATGTTCTAAACTCCGATGTATTCAACTGTCGTTGCGAACTTTATGTAATATGTGACTATGGCTGCTAAAATTGTACGATCTTGGTTTATATGTTGGTTGGTTTGAAATCCTTCGTGGTTTCATGGACTACCGGGTTATACGGGCTTAAGTTTGCTAAATTATTTGCTTCAGCGAGTGATTTTCTTACTTAATTTCGTATAATTGGTCGGTTCTGTTACAGCCGACCCCTAGAAGGGGTTGAGCCAATCAAGGTGAGTTCCGACCTTTCCCCATGAGGGAAGACCATCGTCGAGACATCCACCCAGAAGTGTCGCCTCCCAAACGAAGGCATGCATGTTGACCTCCTTCGTCGGCCTACCTCTCCAACAACAAAAAACAAGATAAGTCCCGTCTCCCTGACCTTCTTGCTTTGCTTACCTCTATTTGCTCTATTATTGTCTCCTTTAATCCGGGCCATCCCAGTAGTAGCTCAGCAGCATCATAGGATCAACTAAGCTAACCACCTGCTGATCTTTCTGAAGGAGGGCCACTGCAGAAGGCCCCTGAGCAAGGCGAGCACAGGACGGACAGAGTAGGAGGAGCAGGCAAAAAGATTAGCAAGGCACTAATGGAGTAGCCCCCGCCATCACGTTACCAGCTATGTCCTCTTTCCCCTCTCTTGTGTCCATTCCATTTTCTTTGTAGGGATCTGCCTATCGCCCGATCCTTCATCGGATCATTCCACCCCACTGCATGCCGGTCCGAGGGCCCCCCAGAAGGGGTATCACTGAGGGTTCAAGGCCAGCCCACTCTGCTTCAAGGTCACCCGAAGCAACCAAAAGTGCGAGGGACGTTTGGGAGACGAGCCCACGCGGCTGTGGCCGGGGTGCCCAAAGCGCCCTAATCGATTGGACGAATGATGTTCGAGTACTGACTTGAGCCACTCGTGGTGACCCAATGAGGGAGGCAGCGAGCCCCCAAGTATTGATAGATGGTCACGGGAACTATACCAGTGGCTCGATCAGGAAGCCGAGGATCTCCCCTTTAGGGGTCATGACTAGGGCACAAAACGACCGTAAACCTAGGGTCCTCACAGACTTACCTGCTAGTAGCATGGGCGTGGCAATCTTGGCCAATGAGGCCATCATCGTAATAGCCCAGCCCAACAAGGGATCAAGTCTCTGAGCATGACTCAAGAGCCAAATGGGATTACAAACGAAAGTAATTTCATTTCATCAATTTAGAACGACCCAATTGCAATATACGATGGCAGAAATTGCAACCTGAGCCTGCCTACACCGCTGCCTTGACCCTAGGCCAGGCCACAGTCAGGGCTGTGTAGTTCAATGACAAGAGCAGGGAAGCTCGAGTGCCACCCTCCTGACTCAAAGGTTAGGAACACCCCCGCCACGCGTAGGGTGCTCTTCCTCTAATAAAAGAGGGCTGCCCTAGCGATCTGCATCGCTAGGGTTCTTTGACCCACTAGAGGAAGATGACGGGGAAGAACCATGGTGGCACGCATGGTCGGGGAAGTGCCGAGGGTGGTAGCACATGAGGAAAGGATACCGTCCCTCAACGCTGACCCTCACCCGTCTCCATGCACCATCGTGGCCTTCCCCTCGCTAGAGTCCTTCCACCCTCGAAGAAGCAGTCGCCCAGAGGACAACACCAAGCTCACTCAGAGGGAAGCATTGCACTTCATCGCCATCGCTATCGGCGCCGAAGAAGATGGATCTGAGAAGAAGAAGAGAAGGGGGCCGGAGGAAGGGATTGAAGACACCGTGTCCCTTGGGCCTCCCTTTATAGCCAAAGGTGGTGTGCTATGAGCGGCTTCGTGCCCTCCGATCAGCCATTAGCAGCTATAAAGCACCCTGGGGAACTAGCTAGGCATCCCTTCAATCCCCACAGCATGACTCAGGGCGGTTGTTTGATGGCGGCCGTGCAGTAAAGGCAGAGTCAAGGAACCGCTGACAACGAGTCAAGTCCCCGCTCCACTTTACACCACGCGCTCTGCCCACTCTAGCACGCCTCTTCAAGGGACCTGGGGGGATCTACCTCCCCCCAGGCCCACCTGCTGCCATCGACGGCTCAGATCCACACACGCCAAGCACCGCGGCTCCTCCTCCACCGGATCTACTCCACGTGGCCCCGATGTGTCTCATCTCCCAGACGAGACAGGACAGCGTGGGGGCATGCGCGTCAAAACTCCTCCACCAGGCACGACGGCCCAGACGCCATCAACCGCCTGCACAAGGCGTCAGTGGACAAGACATGCCCGAAAGCCACTCCTCCCACTAGCAAGGAGGCCCTACATTGGCCTCGGGGGCTACACCGGCTCCCCAAACGGAGCAGCATGACCCCCGATTGACAGGCACTCGAATGGCACATCCCTAAAAACCAACAACCTCCCCAGAGTTGGGTCAGGAGCCGCTGAGTAGTGGACCCAATGAGGGCCTCCATCCGAGCCTCGGTGCGCTCCCATTTCCCCAACCTATGGCCGTAGAGGGTCAACCCTAGAAGGCCGGCTTGAGAGTATCGGGACCTGTTATCGCAACCCTCAGTGGGGCATGGCGCTCCGGATGATCAGATGGCCCTGAGCCAAAGCCTAGCGCTTTTGATCACCCAGCCCATGGCAGGTTCTGATTAGAAAGGAGGCCACCCCCGGGAATACAATTGGCAGCTCCCAAATGAGTATGCTGAGCCCTCACTCGAGTTGAAGACCCATGCGACATAGACTCGCGAAGGGATCAGCATCATCTTCGCTCAGCCTCGATAGCGGAGCACCATCCATCACATTGGAGAAGAAGGCCCCAAGCAAGGCGTAGCACTCTTGCCAGCGGAAGCCATCCCCACCAAGGAGGGTTTGGTCACTAGAAGACCGAATTTAGCCCTTCGTTGCCATCACGCCAGGTGAGGCCACAAAGGGCTCGGGGGCTCCTGACGAGATCCTAACATATATGTATGTTAAGTCTTGGGTCCAATGGTTCCTGAACAAAGAAGACCCCCCGACCGACCCCTTCAAGATCACCCAGGGGCTAGGCTATGTCCATCGGGCACGCTTGCGTGCACCCTCTGGTAAAGAGATCCAGGCGGGCCTGACTCAATCGCAGCTTCCGCCTAGGGCTCGGGGCTTCCCCAAGCATTGGGCTCTTGATCTACGGCACCTCCACGCCTAGCCCTTGGCTCCTGCCCAACTAACGATGCCAACCAATGCCCTGGCATAAGAAGATAATCCCTGAGCTTCTGATGCCTAGGGGATCCCTGGCACCACTCCCTAGGCATGCTCCTGCCAACTGCTCCTCTGATAGGGTCACGTCTGGGGCGTGACACAAGAAGACAAAGCTTCCCATGGCCTCTGGGGGCTCAGGGGCTTTTGGGCCCGCGTGTTAGCCCCTAGAGCCGACCTCCTTCCTCACCAAGAAGACTCTAGAAGGTCTCACCCCGGGGAGGCTGGTCCAAGCTGACACCGTCTGACACGCAGAGTGTTAGAACAAAGCAGCCAGACGACGCCCAGGCTTCTTCGGCTTCAAGACACCTTGATAGTCCATGACGCACCGCTGCAAGGCCCTCTTGACTGTAGACTCGAACCCTCAAACCACCATGTACCCGACCTATCTGGTTATATAAGGGATAAGGTCGAACCTAGGAGGAGGGAGGATCCCAATTCGATCACCAGACAATCCATTCCATTCCATTCGCCTCCACTCTGCACCGAGAGCAAGGCAACCAGGTGAGGGGCACTGAGAGCTCCTCCTCCAATGCATTTCATCGTCTCTTTCCTCTCTGATGAGGGGGAGACTCCACCGGTGATGAGGCAAACCTTAGGATTAGCACCGAGCTAACCTCCTACCACATCTTCTTCCTTTACACTCTGTTGTGACCCCCTAGATTTTGGGTGCTCTTGAGTATAAGGATCATTAGTTGCTAGAGGTAGGGACCAAATTGGCTTGAACCAGGATATACCGTTGTGACTTTTTTGCGTGATTCTTGTGTTCCTAAGTCCACCCGAGCCATCGAAGACCTTGTGCTCTGACATCGACTTGAACAACATGCTTGCCGCGGTTTCGACCCCGTGAATCCTGCGCACCGGTCCGCGTGGTCCCTCCCTCGACGGGCGGTGCACCTTTCCTAGGTTGCCGCGTCCCTCTCTGGCGGCCTACGTGGACCCTCCACCGGCGGCCCCCCCCGTTGGCTGTGCCCTCGCTTCGGCGTCCGCGCAGTCCCTCCACTGGTGGGTGGTGGGACTTTCCTTGGTTACTACACCCCTTCCTCAGTGGGCCTGAGATGGTGGCCGACGACACTGGTGTCTTCTCCGACCTCCAGATCCCTGGCCACTAAGCTTAGCCACCGGCATCCCTCTCTGCCAGGTCTTCTACAAGTACGCCCAACCCCTTCTCCTCCATTCCATGGCCCTTCTCCAGTTTAGAGGGAGCTTAGAGCATAATTAGTATAAACCATGGATACTAAAATGTTTGAACCCTGATTCATTGTGGAGTTGACATTCACATGCTTAGTTGCTGCTAAGATTAATGCTTTTTACCTTTGCTTGTGGATGGATATATGTTGTTTTGGCGCACTAAACGTTTTGACTAGTATTCTGTGATGTGGGATTTGCTTGGTTGATAACTGAATGTCATTTTCTTCCATATAGCTTCTAGATTAGTGAATGAATACTCTGAATTAGTGCTTAGTAGCTTGGACTGTGATTTTGGATATATATGATCACTACACTGAATGTCACTAGTTTGTTGGCTTAGTTAATCATGTTTTTTGTGAATATGTTGTATACAAAAGTTGTAGTTAACTTCCATATATTGCTTGTCCTAGAATTTCATGATTTTAGGCCTGCTAATTTAAGAGTTATAGATTTTGCAAGTTCCCAATCAGTTTCTGTTTTACTTTCTGTTCAGATCTGATTGATGATGCTTTTTGGCTTAGTTAATCATATTTTCTGTGAATATGTTGTATACAAAAGTTGTAGCTAACTTCCATGTATTGCTTATCCTAGAATTTCATGATTTTAGGCCTACTAATTTAAGAGTTATAGATTTTGTAAGTTTCTAGTCAGTTTCTGTTTTATTTTCTGTTCAGATCTGATTGATGACGCTTTTTGGCTTAGTTAATCATATTTTCTGTGAATATGTTGTATAGAAAAGTTGTAGCTGACTTTCATGTATTGCTTGTCCTAGAATTTCATGATTTTAGGCCTGCTAATTTAAGAGTTATAAATTTTGCAAGTTCCCAGTCAATTTCTGTTTTACTTTCTGTTCAGATCTTGCTTTTTGGCTTAGTTAATCGTGTTTTCTGTGAATATGTACAGATCTGATTGATGATACTACTTCTACTACTACTCTCCTCTCCTCTCCTCCTCCTATTACTTCTACTACTTCTACTACTACTCTCCTCTTCTCTCCTACTACTCCTACTCCTACTACTCCTACCTGTACTACTTTTACTTCTACTCTCCTGTCCTCTCCTACTACTCCTACTTCTACTACTCCTACTACTACTCTCCTCTTCTCTCCTACTACTCCTACTTCTAGTACTACTCTCCTCTCCTCTCCTACTACTCCTACTCCTCCTCCTACTGCTACTACCCTACTACTAATAATACTGTGTTTATATATGCTCACTATTTTTGTTTGGCCTCCTATCCTCTCCTCTACTACTACTTCTACTTCCTACTCCTCTATGTTTGGTTGCAGCTGCTATTTATTTTTTTGGAACAAGCAGCAATTTTTTTTGGCAAACTCTCATCTCCTCTCCTTTGTTTTACCAATGATAAAATTGTCCAACTCTAGAAATTGTCTAGAATATGAGCTGATGATCATGAACTTGTGAGAAACTTGCATCATTACCGGCCACCCCTACTGTCTTTTTCTATATGATCACAGGTTTTGTATATGCTTACTGTGTTTATGATGCCTTTATGCTCTAAGTTCATGATCAAATTATGATTGACATGTTTCTAAGGCCTCTATTGAAATTTGAATTTGAATTTGTGATCTCACCTAATTCTTCAATTCCACTCATAGGAAATGGGCCCTTGCTATGTTGTTTTCTACGGGAAGAAACCTAGGATTACATTTCTTGGCATGAGGCTAGTGAACATGTGCTTGGGTTTAAAAATTCTATACACAAGAAGTACAACAACTATGACCATGCAATTAGAGATTTCAATGCCTATGTTGGAGCAGCAACTCCCTCCCCTAAACTGGTCCCAACATATTGTGGTGAAAGCATCTCCCCTCAGGGTGGTAAGAGTGGTTCTTGTAAGAATGTGGTGATTATCAGTCTGTTGATGATGGTGTTTGGACTTTGGATGAGGTTTTCCATAAGCTGCCAATGCAACTGCAATACTTAGGCTTGTGATGACACAATTAGATAGTCGATGTAGTTGCACAATTGTATGATGATTTAATTATGGTGTCTGAGGCCTATTAATTTAGATAACACTAATTATATGTTGACAGCTATATTTTGGTTGTAATGCAACTCCATCTATTAATACTACTGTTGCTGTTGTCCTACTATTAATACTACTACTGCTATCCTCCTCCTCCTCCTACTAGTACTCCTCTCCATTGGCAGGAAGCTGCTGCTTTGTAGACCCTCCACTCCTAGTCCTACTACTTCTGGTCTTCGCCTTTCTTGTCCTCTGCTCCTACTTCTCCTATTCCTCTCCTCTCCTGTCCTCCTCTACTATAACTGTTTTTCTTGACATAAATTTAGGAGAAGAGATGGCTGAACCCCCGTTCGCCAGATCTGCCAGATAATTATGCATTTGATCTGGGCTTCCGACCAACATTGGGGAGGGCAAACCACCCATATCCAAGCATAGTAAGTAACATGTTTTAAAGACACTTCTATAGATATTTTGTTCTAATATATAATTCTTAAATGTAGACAATTCGTCCTATACCATGGTTCAGAGCGACAATCTCAAATTTCGGGGTTGATTACATCAATGTGGGTACATTCCCTATAGATGGTGGACTCAAGCAATGTCGAATTGGCTTTTCTATTCTCGCTAGGGTGGGTAACCAATAAGGTATGATTTTATACATTGAGAGGATGGGCCGCGCAGATTATCACGACATTAGTGCGCAAAAATATGTTGTGCAAGAATGTTTAAGGGCCCTTCAAAATATTGGGTACAATATTCCTACATACTCCTCCATGAGGATTGGAGCTTTGAATGTGGGCCTCCACCACGATATTGGACTGTTTTGTGCATAGCTTGCTGAGGACAACATAGATGATGTGGTCAGTCTCATAACTTATATCCAGATTAATTGTTATGTCTATATATATGCATGGTTTTGATAACCACATTTTCCCTAACACTTGCAGAATCAGGAGATTGATGTTACATACGCAAGTTGTAGCTTTGAAGCCATTATAAACCAGGCCCTGCATCAATTGGGTCGTTATAATTGGGAATATGGTGGCTATGTGGAAACTTCAGAGGGAATCCAGGAAAAAAATCTTGTGACTAAGTAGACCTTGTGAATGATCTTGTGAAGCAAGGGAGAGTGCACTAGTAAATACATTGCGCTACATCACTCATATTTTAGCATATGAAATTAATGATATGCACTTCTCCGAGTACGTGGTACGACGTTAGGAAGTTCTAGGAATTTAAATTATTGTTGGTTCTAATAAGTTATTACGGCTTGTAATGAACAAATTTAAATTATTATGTGTTTGCAATGAAGTAATTTAAATTATTATGGTTCCTATGAATTATTATAGGTTTGTAATGAAGTAATCTAAATTATTATGGTTCTTGTGAACTCATTCATATTCTGGTCAGATTTGAATTTGAATTTTCAAATTTCAATTTTTTTGGCCGGAAAATTGACTGTAGGGTCTGCCCCTACAAATGGAAACTATAGGAGCGGTTGGTGTCACAGCTGCTCCTACAAATCTAAATTGTAGAGGTGGTTGGTGTTATCAGCCGCCCCTGCAAATCCTTTTGTAGGGATGGCTCGTAACACCAGCTGCTCCTACAATTGATTTCTAGGGGTGGCTTGGGAACCGCCCCTACAACTTAATGACTTGTAGACACGGTTGCTTAGGGGCGGCTGGGGAAACTGCCCCTATAAACCCTTACGAGCAGCCCCTACAAATCCTTATGGTAGTAGTGTGTTCTTTTCTTACCAGGTAGCATGACTAGAGCCTTGTTGGTGGGAAATAGATCTCATGTGCATGTTCTTGGTGTCAGTTCGGTCAGGTAAAGCTCACTTCAGGAAAGACTATGCAATTGAAGAACGTACGACATGTGTCACGACCCAATAGTCGTTCCAACTGAAAGTTTTCAAAAACTCCCTCGGAAACATTGGATCCTAACCAACACCTCCCTTATTAGACCAATGACTTGAGTCATTGCTAGTCAATGCAACCTGTTTGGATCACGAGCTCTGTTGACCCTGGCATCAAACTCTTACTCTTTGATTTTCTTCCCGCAATGGACAACCTTGTCAACATAATGAAAACCATCTCTCCTTCAACTTTCAACTGACAAGGACCCCCATCTAGCTAATGATCTTCACGACACACTTCTGATCAAACCAAGTCAACTCAAGTCAACCCTGGTCAACAGGTCATTTGACTTAAGCCCAATCCCAAAGTTATCACCCAGAAAGTGTTCTTTGAGCCTTAAGTGGTTCCTACAACCTTTATAAGTTGTCTCATGATAACATCAAATTTGTCAATATCATGGTAAAATTCTAGACTTAACAAATTCCAACATGTGTATCTCATGGTAAATTTATAGACTTAACAAATTTTTATATGTCCATCTCACGGTAAATGTCATGGTAAAATTCCAGACTTAACAAATTCCAATAGCTCAACACCAAGATCCATGGCGCCAAGCTTGGCGTTAATGACGACGGCGTCAAGCTTAGTGCCAATAGTAACGACGCCAAGGTGGCTGCCACGTCACCGCCAACTCGGCGTCGTTGGCCAAGTGGCGTGGGAGCTTGGCGCCAATGCCAACGGCGCCAAGCTGTGTTATCTTGGCGTCAACGTGGATGACGCCAAATTCTAGATCTATTTTCTAAAATCTTTTCGTTAAGAGCATATTTGAAAGAATCCTTAAAAAAAAAAGACGGTACGGCGGTCGCCGGCTCACCGCCACGCCAGTTGCATCTGCGTCTTCATGCCGCAACAACGCGGGATGGAACCGCTGCAGCTCCGGCTCTCTTGCTGCCCGGCCTTCTCTGACATCTTGCGCATACGGCACACACTCCATGACCTTGCGCTGGCTTTGGCTGCGCACGTCGCCGTCGCCCGCCGCGGCTGACGTGAACTCCTCCGCCTTCTTCAGGAGCTTCGTGTTCGCCTCGATCAGCACCGCGATGGCGTCCTCTGCGGAGGCCATCTGCCCCTAGCTAGGAGTGTTTCGCACTGTCCAGCAGCTCCACGTCCGGTGACCTTATATTTGGTTCCTCCAGCTACTTTTAGTTATGTATCTTATCTTTTTTAACCGTCTGATCTTACCCAATGAATGACCCATATTTTTTCCAATCATTATAAAATTTCTCTATTATAAAATAAAGCAAAATACTATACTTTTACAACGAATCCATTATATTACTTTCAAATACATGAATTGAATGCACAAGAAAGGAACATGCAACCAAATCTCAAAACAGTTAAAAACCATCAAAACATCAATTATTTGTGAAGAGAGCGTAAGTCAAAACAGAGTATGTATGCTTTGCTTGCAACGAGATCAGTTTTGTGTCATTTCGTGGTGCTAAATACAACATCGAGAGTGTATCTACTTTTTTTTTTTGGAAGATAAGTACGAGAGTGTATCTACGAGTCGAGGAGAAAGGAGTAGTGACCTAGTGATCTTTGTTTCGAAAAGAATGGATTTTATTAATTCACAATTATTACATCGAGTTGATGTAATAATTGTGAACTCACTCTCAACCTTTGAAAAGCACACAGGCTAAACCAATAAAAAAATTTGAAACTGCTCGGTATTCTAATGACTGTCAATCCTAACACTACCTAGTGATCTGTAGAGTAGTAGTATTTGCAATTGCCACCTTTCGACTTCGCTTGGAGACAACGACCGAGCGAGCTAGAGGCATGCGAAAGCACTGTTTGTGTGTCTGTGGGGAGGGAGAGGGAGGAGCTGTTCCACTTCGTCCTCTCCGTCTTCTCCGCCGAACACAAAGCGAAGGCCACGCATGCAGAAACATTTCTCCATTGCAATTATTCCCTGCTCTCGTGCCCCTTGCCCCTTCTCCCACCAACGCCCGTCGTGCCACGAGCCCCTCTCCATCGATCGGTCCCCATCCCCACACAAATCCTGCGCGGTTTCATCGCATCGCATGCGTTTTCCCTGGGTTCGCGGTGGTTTCTTGGATCGCCGCACCTTGCCGGCTTTCCCGACCTGCGCTGCACCAGGTACGAGCGTTACCCGTTTCCCGTTTCTTGATTCGACGCGCATTGTGATTTGCTTTGCATTGGGTTCATGGAGGCTGAAGCTGATCCGATGCGGTGGTTTGCAATTGCATTGCACTGGAGGATTGACCGCGTTAGTCTGGGGGTTAGGAGAGGACGACTGCCGTTGCTCTTGATTTTCGTGTTGCTCAGTTGTTGCGCTGCGTCGTCAGATCGCTCTGGGTGTGAAATTTGGGTAAATGTCGTGTTTCTGTGTAGGTGAATTAATTATTGACCATACGACGCTCCTTCTTCTTGCCCCTTAATTTCATAGGCAGTGTGACCGATATTCCCTGGGATCAGAATAATGGTTCCTTTTGCTCGTAATAAATTGCTAGTTCCTCGCATTGTAAACATGCAAACTCAAAACTTAAGATCTGGAATCATATTTTCTGTTACCATGTACAGAAAATGTAGCCACATCAGATGAAAATTATATTTTGCACTGGAAAAAATATTCCTTCAGTTTTTCAGAAGAAAAAGTCGAATAGCTTTGACGATTTGAACTTGGTGGGTAGTAACTTCATGGTACACCTCTTTTCACTACATGATTGAGCGGCAGAGCTTCAGCCTTTTACTTAAAAAAAACTTCATGGTACAGATGAAAATGTGTACCCTTGAGTGGGACCCTAAGGCCTAATCCATGTGTGCATGGGCTGGACTTTGAGGCACTCCGAGCCTCCGACTCCCATCTAGGGCTGGATAACGAGCCAGCTTGACATCTTGGCTCGGCTCGGCTTTTTATTCAGCTTGGCCAAGATATTAAAGAGGAAGCTGGTTGATGGTAGGAAGCCAAGTTAATCATTTTTCCTATTGTATCACAATAGTTTCAAGTGTGGCTCGCTCGGGGCGCTTGCGTGTGTGCTTGATTGGATGTGTGGTTTGGTAGTTTCTTTTCTCTCCTATCTGTTTTAGTTGGGTCTGTTTTCTTCTCATCGAGGCGCTTTGCATGCTAGACTGTATCTTAACCTCTTAATGAAACACATGCACAGTACGTTCTAAAAAAATGTGTCTCGATTTTAGATGCTCCATGTTGTGCAACCTTAGAGCCACAAGTATTGGTCCTGCATGCAACGATGTGCCTACTACAATTATGTTCAGGCTCTGTTTTTTGAATCTGTTGGCTTTGCAAACTCACTTGCATTTATTTATTATTATTATGGAACTAAGAGGTGGTTAAAAGAATTTTTTGTGGAGTTAAATTCGCAAACTTCTACTAGGGCCGTGAAGATTCAATAAACTCACTACATTCTCAATGCAGTCAAGCACATCAAAGGAAATGCAAACTAGGCCGTTGAGGTATATATCACCAATGCCTCTCATGCTGACAGCATAATGTTTCTATGCACATCTTATAAGAACATAAGCACAATGGGATCGAGAAGGCTTGTGATGCCACTCATCAATCCATGAGGTCTCCATTCTTTTGATTGAGCAGGAGGGCAATCACATCTGTTTTGTTCTGCGGCAAACATTGTTTATGATTGTTTTTTTTTTAAATCAATGCTTGTGGCTTTTATTCTACTGTCATAATATTGTATTGCCATCCTTTTATTTTGGTGCCAGTGTCGAGGAGTTTTCAGCATGTGCACTTTAGAACCCTTTGCTTGTCAGATCATCTTAATTGATTATGATGCACATACATGTGTTTGGATATGTTTCAGAGTATATTAATCTTTAAGGTAATAAAAACTTTATATATATTTAACAAGGAAAAATACATATTAGAATGAAATTGCCCCTTTGATTTGTAAATAGTAATAGGATTCCAAAGATTAGCTTTTAACATTCGATTCTTTTGTGGTATTAAATTATGTAGTGCAAATATGCAGAAGGTTTCTTCACATTATTTTAGCAACAAGCAACATAATATTGGAGGTTGCTTTCTTGCTTGTAGATCAGAATAAATCCTAGTTAGCCTTCTAAAATCAATTCAATTCTTATAGTAAGATAACTTTCTTTCAATTATTTTGTTTTGAGAGGTTGGCTCTTTCCTCGGCCTGTTGTACTTTCGTTTTCTACCTTAATGAAATGATATGCAGCTCTCCTGCATAGTTCGAGAAAAGAGAGCAAGTTTGAGTAGTTCCCCTTTTCGCTGTTATTTTGCAGAAGCACTAATAGAAGCAGAAGGCAATTGTTTTATCAATTGTCACATTTTTGGGAGCTCCACTAAGACACTTTTGCTTTAGTCAAGAAGAGAGTAATGAAAGCGGCACACATCAATGTGAGTAGCCAAAAGGAATGAAGTGGTAGCAGGTGTGGAAATTGGGCTTCGGTGATATGAAGGGTGTTACAGTTCCTCGGACAAGAGCAAGTCCAAGAAGACGCATATGGATATCAGTGGTTGTAATATTTATCGCCATCACTGTGCTATGGGCTTATCTTTACCCACCCCAGGATTATACCTATCCTGTTAGGGACTGGTTTCCCTCAGAACCAACCCGGGAACTTACTGATGCAGAGACTGCTGCACGTGTCGTCTTCAGACAGATCCTCTCAACGCCTCCTTTCATATCAAGGAACCCAAAAATTGCCTTTATGTTCCTGACCCCAGGCAAACTTCCATTCGAAAAATTGTGGGAGTTGTTCTTTAAGGTATCCAGTGTCACTTTCCCTTGTGTATATTCTTGCATACTTAACAACTTTATACATGATATTAATTTTGTTACAGACTTTGGATTTGCTGTCTCCAGATACTATTTGTGGGTCCCAAAGGATGATTTAATAAAATACAAATACATTACTCTCCAATTTAAAGTACAGATGGTTAATGTGCAGTAATTTTCTTTTCTCGAACTATGCAAGAGAGATGCTGTCATTTCATTAAGAAAATGAGTACAAAATGTACAACACCAAGACACAAGACAGCAACCCAATGCACTAGATCACAAAAAGCAAACACACAGGCTTCAAACAAAGCAAACGATCACATTTTTTTCTTGTAGGACACAGGAGAGATACATGTCATTTCATTAAGAGAGAAAAAGAGATACAAAGGTGAGGGTAAAACAGCCCCACCTCAAAACGACAATAAAATGACCAAAAGAGAAAAACATATAAAAGGTCCCAAACACCCGAGCCAAAAACACCGTAGGGCGTCCTCCTCTTCTACCATCCTCACAATCAAGGAAACACTCAGGACAGCAGTGTTGAAGACACAATCATTGCGGTGTTTCCAAATCTCCCATCCAATTAAGATGTGCAGTAATTCACCAGCCATAACTAAGATCAAAAGAGCATTAGTTGTTCATAGGTTGCATCATATCTTTCTATCTTTCATTTCATGAAATGTGTTCTTTATTGGCCATTTTTTATTTAAATGTGCTTAGATCTAAACCAGAATCAGATTTTGTTATATTACCGGATTTGCCCCTAGTACCAAACCACAAGTGTACTTTGTTCTGAACCTATTTTTCTCTTTACTGTCTTTATGGCACCATTTGAATCAAAAGACCAAGGGATATATCTTACTCCATTTGTGTTTTCCATGCTATTCATCTTATCTCTCTAGGGACATGAGGGGAGATACACTATATATGTTCATGCTTCACGGGAGAAGCACGAACATGTCAGTCCCATATTTGTCGGTCGAGACATACACAGTGAGAAGGTAATGCTATTAAGGATGAAGCCATGCTGAGCATGTAAAGCATGTGTGTTTGTAAGATCATAAGGTAGAAATCTGTTTTGATTTAATAAGATTTCTTATATGCCAACACCTTTTCTGCTCGACTTTTGAGGAAATGGATTCTATAGTTCTTCAGAGTTTCCAGTGATAATTAATTTTACTTAGCCATTGTTCTTATCTAGGTATGCATATTGAAACACTTAAAAGTACTTGACTTATGGTGTATAAGAATAAAGGCACAGGATGCAGTTTCAGAATATATGCACATTTATGCTGAAAAAATTATGGTGACCACAGTTCCAAAATTTTAAAAAATAACTTGATGCACATATAACATGCATGTATGTTTGAGCTGGAAGTAAAACTTATCTAGCAGATTGTTTTCTAATATTATTTGTATTCATATATCTGCAGATAATTCGATTTGATAGATTTGGTTCTAAGAAGTATAGCCAGTTAGTGAGTAGATAGATAATTAATGTTTGCTGCACATTGACTGTATACCTATACGTGTTCCGTAGGATTCTGATATTGGCTATTTCCTAGCAGGTAGGATGGGGTATGATTTCAATGGTTGATGCAGAGAGGAGGCTGTTGGCTAAAGCTCTAGAAGATATAGACAACCAGCATTTTGTATTGCTTTCAGACAGGTGATCCCCATATATATTCGAAAATACTTTCTAGCATGACGAACTCTCTCACTATGTAACCATTCCTCATACAATGAATTCAGCTGTGTTCCTCTTCACAATTTTGACTATGTGTACGACTTCCTCATGGGATCAAGACACAGTTTTCTGGACTGGTGAGACAATGCTCTGTCTGAATGATGTTGCAATCATTCGTATCGTTAAGCCATAGCCTAGAGCATTGCACAGATCTTCAATGCTTTAGTTCTTTATATACACTTGCCACATTTTTTTTCAGCCATTCACATTCTTGTGTATTTATTGGCTAGTTTTCACGACCCCGGGCCACATGGAGTTTACAGATACTCAAAGAATATGTTACCTGAGGTTCGGGAGTCAGAATTCAGGAAAGGTTCTCAGGTGACCTTAATTTCAAGTTCACAAATTGTGGATATTAAGTAATCTATGGGCTAGAAGCCTAGAAAGCATTGTTAATCTATAAGAGTCCTCTTTTTGTTGCAGATAATCTACTTTATTTTAAATATAAAGATTTATTTCCCCAAATGCATTGAATTTATGAGGTTTGTATGGACTCCAAGTACTGAAATGTGTCTACAATACTATTCTTTGAACATCGCAGTGGTTCTCAATGAAGCGACAACATGCAATGGTGGTGATTGCAGACAGTCTTTATTACTCAAAATTCAGGCTTTACTGCAGGGTAATCAAATCAAAATTTTCATGGCTTTCCATGCATATACTGTATACTTGAGCACAGCATAGTATAATTTTGGTGTCGTGTTGTAGTCATAGACTGCACTATACGTTCTAGCTTTCAGTTCACTCTTCTGTCAACTGATTTACTGTTTCTCCCAAAATCTAGATCCTCCACTTTACCACTACTGCTATTCGTGCACATTTTTCCATCTGTTCTTTGCACTTGTGAAGATCACTCTATTAGTCTCTTCTAAATCAGCGAAAATTGCTCGAAATAAGGAAATGCTCTTGTAGGTCCTATAGTTATTTCCACTATTGTTTGATTTCATTCTGTTACATTGATAGCACTACTTTGCTGAATAATTTGTGTCTTTGGTTGTGCTTTGTGCCCTTTGCAGCCCGGAATGGAAGAAGGTCGCAATTGCTATGCAGATGAGCATTATCTTCCAACACTATTTCACGTTAGTAGCGACCACATAGTGTTATTATATATTTTAAGAGAATCTGATTGTCAATAATGTCTTCTAGGTACTGATGTCAAGGCTCTCATATGTATTGAACAGATGATGGACCCTGCTGGCATTGCTAACTGGTCAGTCACCTACGTTGATTGGTCTGAAGGAAAGTGGCATCCCAGATCTTTCCGAGCTAAGGATGTCACTTATGAACGCCTGAAGAATATGACTGTACGTTTACCTTTATTTTGTGCCATCTTAACATGATAAATATGATCCTTTTATGCCTCTAACTTCCATCTT
Organism: Saccharum hybrid cultivar R570; assembly: GCA_038087645.1. Taxonomy (NCBI): domain Eukaryota; kingdom Viridiplantae; phylum Streptophyta; class Magnoliopsida; order Poales; family Poaceae; genus Saccharum; species Saccharum hybrid cultivar. The sequence continues at coordinate 13,076,001 of JAQSUU010000602.1, forward strand.
GCTGCAGTCGATTGATGTGAGCTACCACATCACCAGTGATGAGAAGGTCTCTTCCTCCCGTGCTATCTGAATTAATTTAACCATTGATGATTTATTTGAAAGACAGGCCTGAAAATTGCATTTATTTACTGAATTAATTATACTACCATGTTGTTTTTCAATTTATCATATATGTTGCATTTTTTTGCATGCATGATAACTTATTCTGTAGCCACTTTGAGTTACGATAATTACTATGTTAATTTACGAGATTACAGTAACTCCTTACCATGTGGTTTACTGTAACATTATGGTATATATCCCCATGTGTTATAGTAACCCAACTATCGTAAATATGTACTAATATTATCGTAAATTAGTATATAAAATTATCGTAAATGGAGGTGGCTACAGAATAACTTATTTTGTAGCTAGCTATAGAGTATACTCTCCCTATATATATATATATATATATATATATATATATATATATATATATATATATATATATATATATATATATATATATATATATATATATATATATATATATCGGTTACCCAGTGCAAAATCTATAGAGTGAATTACGGTAAACTACTATTAGGCTCTAAGCGTATAGTCAACTATCAGTTCCGTCAAGTTGCAAATCAAGCAAAGTGCACACTCATCATTGCCTCAAGTTCAGGTGTCATACTTTTATTTTGATTCCTAGTGAGAGTGATCTGTTCTCCCATTTTTCTTTTGGTGTGTGGTTTAAAAAATCTTCAGCCCACGTTCTTTTTTCAGTTGCAACCTGCGTGGAGTAATTGTGTTTTCTTTGATGTCAACTTAACTATTGGGAGAAACACTGGACGTCCAATGCTTATATTCTTGATGTTGACTGCAGAAAGAGCTCTTGCAGAGGCCTTGCCTGTGGAATGGACTGAAGAGACCATGCTACTTGTTTGCAAGGAAATTTTACCCTGAAGCATTAGACAATCTTCTGAACTTATTCTCAAACTACACAATTTTCTGAGTTCTACAGCAGGAAGCATACACATTTTTGGAAGCATTGGTGTTTATGTTCTTTGTAGATTGGTGGAGGAGCAGATATATTGACACTAACTCAGTATATAATAGGGAACAAGTATTAGACAATTGTTTCACCCATAAACTGTTTTAAGATTATATTCTTTTTATATAGGTTTTCAGTGTTACTCTTTTTTTTTGTGTATGCTGACAATAGCTAATTATATATGTCAAAACTGTCATTTATGCCAACTTTTTTCATTAAACCTTGCTCAAAAGAATGTGTAAAGAAATTTTCCATGTGTGGTCCATGATGCAGATGCCCTTCACTGAATGTGCAAAGATCGGTTGTAACTGTATGGACGTATCCAAAAACATATCTTGGCTATGGCCTAAAGCACTAATGGTATCGTTATGAGTGTACAAGCTAAAACAATGAAAACCTAGAAATATACATATACCCAGTCAAAGCGGGATATCATTGCTTCACAGCGTCTAATAAGGACACAATCTAATAGATCATTGTATAAAGTAGTTGGTAACCATAAAAATGGATGCATGTGCAGCCGCAACAAACTATTAGAAATCTGCCAATCCAAATGAGGTGTGTCAACAGGGGAAATTATTTCTTCCCTGTCGACCACTACGACTAAGACAACATGACAAATTAAATCAAGACCTAGAAATGATAACCAACATCGCTTCTGTACCCAGTGATGCTATGTCCACAATGAATGAAGGAAATAAATCAATTAAATAGTTGTAGCCCTGTATTCAGATTCAATAGTAGTAGATGGATGTAGTTCTTAATTCGATATACCACTTTTCCAATTAGTACATCGGATTCGTAACCTTGGATCAAGGCCTATTCAGAGGAAACTATTAAACCCTAGGTTGTGTGCATATAATCTCAGCCAACATACGCAACACAATACTTTAGCTAATACATGGAAATGCATATCATATTTTGTCTCTCTATCAATAATTGCATGCACCAGTATGTGAATGTCAAGAAGTAGTCTGTTGTCACCGCAATAATATGGCCAGTCTGGTATTTGTGGTGAATCCTCATATTAATTAAGTTGTCATGCATTACAATATATAGTAACTCCAAATTTCCTTGCAAACATATCTCTCTTAATCATTTCTTCACTTGTATCTGCAATCACATTCAAGTAATGCCCCTTGATTTCACCAATTTTGGCTTGTCCTTTATAAATTACATCTGCACAAAGGATAAAATAACCTATCCAGTGCATAAATGGTTGTGGTTTAAATTTTGGTAAAATCAAGTTCAACATGTAGACACTCAACATGCTCTATCGCAATTTATTTTAGGAAATAATGCCAATTTTGTGTTTAATAATACATTGCAGTAAATGACTGCTTGTTCAGCTTATGTATTTCAACTTGGATACACCTTGTGGCAGACCTTGGGAAAGTTTTTGAAAAAGTAGGGGAAATTCATAGATGTAGCGTGGGTTTCCATTCACCAGCGCAAACTACACAAAGATGCTCTTTTAGCTATATAGAAAATTTTTTCCCTATATAGGGTGCACTTTTTATACTCCTTTCATGATATGCCATTCGATTCTATCCATATGAGCTAATCGGGTTTGTGCGTAGCAGGATCCGATAAGTAACGTGCGACGAGATTTGCGTGCTTCGTTGCATCTGCTGTGCCTCCGTATGTTCCGTTGCAAGATAAATTATTTAATTATTTAGAAGTATGTATACATACACAGTACGAATACACACATACATCAACGCCGATAACTTTATATATTCTGTTACAAAATAAATTATTTAATTAATATTTAATTATTCGGGAGCATGTATACATACGGAGTAAATCATTTAATTATTTGGGAGTATGTATATATACGTACATCGACGCCGAGTAACGAGTTACTTTTTAGAATAGAGTATTTATAGATACTTTTTAAAATAGAGTATTTATACATACTTGTTGGAATGGAGTATCTGTATATACTTTTTAGAAATAGAGTATTTATACATATTTTTTGGAATGGAGTATGCATACATACGCCAAGATTAAGGTAGTATAAGTGCATACTTAAACCACACGATCGGAGTATATGTGCATACATTCACGTGATATACATAACAATGAGTATGTATTCATATACTCAGTGGTACATTAATTTTTACAACGAAGTCTGAGTATGTACATTACACGTGAATTTTTGAACCAAAATCAACCAAACTCATTTGTACTTTGTACAAACAAAATGGATCAGAAAAACAAATCTAGCAGCCGCGCGTTCCTAGGATTTGTACGCACAAATTCACATCTGTGCCAGTCGTGAGCAACAACGCATTTCTTGGGAACGATTTTCACCACAAAATGTACTAAGAAAATAGAGAGACGAAGCATCGGAATTTAGAAAGAAAAAATAGCCACACTGAGATCCAACAACAGAGGCAAGCACATGGTTATTGACCGGCGAGGCTGCGGTGCCTTTTGCCGTACCTCAGGCGCGACGAGGAGCTGTCACCATGGACACCCTATGCTGCCACCGCCACCGCGGAGAGCTGGCCCGGGGAGTCTGCCGCCGTCACCACGGGAGGCAGCTGGCCGCCGCCGCCGCCACGATAGGCCTGGATCCGCCGTTGGGAGAGGAGGCACCGCCGGTGGGGGAGGAGAAGCCGCGGCCGCCGGTAGGGAAGGGACCCGCGCCGCCGTCACGCATGTGGTGCCGTTGGTGGTGGGGACGCCGCCGTCGGTGGTGGTGGCTTCGCCGATGCAGTTCCGTTGATGCCGCAGATGAGAGCGGCGAGGGCGCCGTCGTTGTAGCCGGGAGGGGCGCGGGGAGCGCCGCGGTTGCAGCTGGCCACGAGGAGCCCGCCGCCCACTACTGGGCACAGGACCCGCCACCGTCGGGGATGCCGTGCGCGCAGAGTGCACTGCCGCCACTGGGAGCCACCGCCGCCGGGATGGCCACGCCGAAGGGTTCCACCGCCACCATCACCACCGGAATGGGAAGGAGAGGATGCATCGTGGTCGAATCCACCATGGGACGGGGCGCCGCCACCGCCACCATGCGTGAGATCCAGAAAGGCAGGAGAGAAATCCGGAGAGACAGGATAGGAAAATGCGTGGCGTGGTTTTATATATAATAAAATATACGGGGCAGCACAGGATTGGGATTTTAGGATCGGATACTTCCTAAACGGGTCTGCTTGTTAACCCGCAAGGCAATTGACACCGATCAAACGTGAGGAGGCGGGTGTATTTGTGTGGAGCTAGAGGAGGGAGTAACTACTCCTTAGAAAAAATTTTCCATATATATATATATATATATATATATATATATATATATATATATATATATATATATATATATATATATATATATATATATACAAACACACACGGCAGCGCTATCCTACACCCTACACAGACAGCCCACCCATCCGACCGCACCAAACATCGCACACCCGTCCGAGTCGACTCGCACCCCACCCCGACCCAACGGAAAATCAATCGCTCCCCAACCAATTTTTCGCGAGCCGCAGTCCCCGACCCGCGGCACACCGGCCCGCTGCCCCCGCCCGCTCCCGACCTCACGCATGGCGGATCCGGCGGCGAGCCCCCTCCCGTCCCCTCCCCCGGCCGGCAGCGCCACCGTGTGCCCTCAACCGGCTCCCGCGCAGGCGCCTCCTCCCCCACTCCCATCCGGATCCCTGTCCCCACACCAGCAGCTCGAGCTAATAAAGCTCCGCAGGCAATGGCGAGGCACACGCAAGCTCCGCAGATGGCAGCGCTAGACGGCCACGACCTCTGCAGGCGGTAGGCTGCCATGGGCCATCCCGCCCCTTGGCGGCGGCGGGTTGCGCACCCGGAGGATGGAGCCCTGGGCGGTGATGAATCCTACACCGTGAGGACGGCGCTCCAGGTGTCTCCATCCCCGGCATCGCGTGGACAGGAGGCCCCGGCGGCCGAGCAACCCGCCCCACGGCCACGCGAGCGACGTCCCTGGCTGAGGTGCATCTTGTGCACGGCGACGGCGGCCGCTGCATCGCTGAGGGAGTTGACGAGCGGCTCCGTCGGCTACGAAGGGGACCCAGTTCATCTGTTCTATACACATGGGCGTGCGCATGGCACTGACTACTGAGGGATTTGCAGGTACCGAGGGATTTCCCACTAGCACTAGTAGCAGCTGGGATTGGAGAGCTACTGATTCAGATCTACTAAAATGAGTTCAGTATATTTAAGTACCATCTAGTTTCTAGTGTATGCGAGCAGTTCTTGATGGTTTCTGCCTTCACGTGTTCTGGTAGCAGTAACCTTAGTTTTTTTAGAGTAACCTTAGTTATAGTAATTAGTGGCAGCGTCTAGAAAGATACTGATACAAAGTACTTGAAGATACTGACAACTACTTGAAGGTACTGATATAATATTGACAAATACTTGAAGATACTGATAAAACACTTACTGACAAAATAGATACTGACAACTACTTGAAGATATTGGGTACTGACTGATATAATACTGACAAATACTTGAAGATACTGACTGATATAATACTGATAAATACTTGAAAATACTGTCAAAATATTTGAAAATACTGACAACTACTTGAAGATAATGGGTACTGACTGATATAATACTGAAAAATACTTGAAGATACTGACAAAATACTTGAAAATACTGATAAAATACTTAAAGACACCAACAACTACTTAAAGGTACTAGCAACTACCGAAGTTATAGTACTACATGTACTAAGCTACTGACGGAATACTTGAAGATACTTAAAGATACTAGAAAAAATACTTGAAGATACTGACAGCTACTTAAAGGTACTAGCAACTACTGAGGTTAAACTACCGGCTGTCACAAGCTATTGACGAAAATACTTGAAGATACTGAGAAATACTTAAAAATACTGACAACTACTTAGAGATACTAACAACTACTGCCAAGCTACTGACAAAAATACTGACGAAATACTTGAAGATACTGACAAAATATTTGAATATACTAACAAATACTTAAAGGTACCAGTAACTATTGAAGTTATAGTACCGGCTATACCAAGCTACTAATGAAAATACTTGAAGATACGGCAAAATACTTGATGAATTTGTGATGCCCTTGGCAGCTGCAACAAAGCAAAAATACAAAAAATGTCCACATAGTAGATAGCACACAAGATCCGGGAGGACTCTCCACACTGGCTTGGTGCCGCAGGAGTGCAAAAGGGCAAGCAGAAAAGGCAACAGGCCTTTGAGATAAAAAAAAGGAAAAAAAATAAAGGCATGCCTACGGATATTGCAGGAATGCAGTAGGCGCATGCACTCTCCTCTGCGTGACTACATGTCCCCCCGCGCAAAAGTAGAAGTGAGCACGCGTGAAGCGTGGCGCGTGGGGCGGGGTGCGGGAGCGGGCCGCATGTGGAGACGCGCAAAGTGCAGGGCGCGCGGGGCCGGTTCGAAGGGAGCTGGTTGGGTCGAGTCGAGTTGCCACGGGCGGGTTAGACAAGTTGGCTCATGGTGTAGAATATTATTCTACACCCCAGGTGTAGAATAGCACATGTATATATATATATATATATATATATATATATATATATATATATATATATATATATATATATATATATATATATATATATATATAGTATTACTATATGGTACCCGGGTACCAAATAGGTATTTAGTACCCAGAGTCTTATTAGGCAGGCAAACAGCCCACCCCGCCGTTCGGGCCCGAGACTCACAGGCCCGGCCCACCCACCCACGAGCTCGAGCGGGCATAGCAGCTCTGAAGCTCCCCGCATCCACCCACGATTTCTTTGCGGTTCCAATTCCCACACCCCGTCCGCCCTCACTACTGCCGGCGCCGCCCTGCTCACCGCCGCGCCCTGCCTCCAGTCCGCCCCATCCGCTCGGTCTCCTCCTTCCCTCCCTCCTCCGGCACCGCCCGTTCGCTCCCTCTCCCTACCTCCGCTGCATAGTGCTCCGCCGTGCCGCCCCACAGCGCTGTGCGGCCGTAGACGCAGCGCGCCGCCCGTCCCAAGCCCATCTCGATCCAGCGCCGGCGCAACCTCTCCGGCCACGGCTTCCCGACACCAGTTTTGCTCTGGCCTCCGCTCGTCGGTGCTCTCCTTGCTTCGGCCCGGAGCACTTCACGGTAGCATCGGATTTCTTCCGCTGGAATGGCGGCCATCCAGGACCCATCTGGCCCGTAGCAACTGCTTGTTCCTCATCTGGAGCATCGTATTTCTTGGGATGAAGCCGAGCTTCTCCTACGAGTAAGGTGCCCCAAAGACTTTCACATTCTTTTCATTATCCACGCGGTTACTCGATTGCTGGCGTAGTTAGACTTTAATTTCTATCTGGTTTATATATACCCTAGGATTCGAGTACATGAAGGCTTTTTTGCGTGGATTGGACCCTAGTATCGCAGTACACTACTTCTGGCGTTGGTGTGGATTGTTATTCTTGCAGCCAGGAGGAAATAGCCCCCCTGACATTAATTAATGGGTCCTCCAAGCTGCGAGCTCACGCATGCTTAAAATAAAAAATGGAGAACCCTACTGTCTTGAATCAAAATAAAGCATCTGCAAGTCTCCAGCCTCATCCCCTAATCAGTAAATTATTGCAATTCGCTTTGACTTGCTATTTCTGTATAGATCTAAATAGTTCTTCTGCACTGAATCATTTTGTATTGTATAATTCGGTGGTGCAGGAACATGGGTATAATTGCATTTGTCATGGCGGTAGCATGGCAGAGGTGCTCATCTTATCCAGCTAGCTAGTAGCTGCAGTGTTGGATGCATGTAGTTTGGCAAGATGCCCCAGGACGGGATGTGGTGGATGCAAGCCTCGATGAACCACAGTAACTGGTGAATGCCAATGATTTCTGAATTGCTTTTGTCATATATAAATCATCATGGAGTGATGATTTATTTAGTTGATAAATCAATTTTTTATTGGCCAATAATTTCTGAATTGATTTCCATCCATCAGCACAAACTGAAATACTAATCAAACTGTGGAGACCATCCTACTATTTTGAATTTGTGATCCATTAGTTCATCCCATGCCTAATTTTCCAGATAGGAGACCATGGAACTATTGGTGTGTTCCTGCTTGACGAGGTGCAGCAATTTTGGTGTAGGTGCTTGAACAAATTTCCATGCAGTTCTTTATGAGATTTATTTTCAGAGATGCAGGCTTGATTTCTACTTCGATGGATTTGGTATTTGGCTCTTAGTTTCATCCTACTTGTTTCATATTTCCTAGGATTGGTAATCACGATGTTGACAAGCTCTTTACCAACTAGACATTTCATTCATTATTTACCAGCATTTTATAATGCTTAGAGCTCTCATATATTGCAACATACATGTTTGTTGTTTGCACTTGGAAGATGACATGCCATATGCTGTTGACCTGTTGTTAAATGATTTTATTGCAGCTACCTTAAAATTGTTACTATTCGCCCAAGCTCTGCAATGGGAGTGCTTTAGTGACGTGGTCAAATCCAAGGTCTCATCTTGGGTTCATGGCGGCAGCAAATCCAGCGGCGCTGCAGGTGTGCTGCTTCATCTCGACCCTTGCCTCTGCATCTCCTCGCCGAAATCCAATCCATGCTGCCCCATTGCCTCCTGTCCTCCAGGTAGTCCCTAGATTCAGTCCCCCATCTTCCATCCCTACATTTGTAGTTGCACCACGACAGTGTATCTATCCATTTGACATGTCCTGAAGCTGGAGGACTCACCATTGTTATCGTCATGTCCCTCGCCCTCTGTGGCCTACTTATACGACCACCTTAGTACTGTCTCTGGTATCAACTTCTGTCTGTTCACCCTGTTCAGGTACAAATTTACTTTGGAATGGCACATGTAAAGATTAGCAATTCTTATGTATTGTGAAATTTAAAGCACTAAAGGGATACATCTATTGCAAAATCATGATTAAGTGCAAGCACGTGAAACAGATCATTTTATTTTTATTTGAACACCAAATAACCTGAAGAATTCCAAATAAAAAAGAAAACTAGATGTGGCCTATGGATTGTCAACCTGCTCTGTAACCTTAACAATTGCAACTTCAAATTGAATATGTTAGATGAAATATAGAATACTAGATGTGGTCCATGGATTGTGGACCTATTTAATTAAATAAACTAGAAGAATTCCCGCGTGTTGCTGTGGGATTTTGTGAAATAATGCTGCAGGATTTTGAGAAATATTAGTACAACTATTTTAGCAAATTATAGAAGAATTCCTGGAAGAATGTAAATTAAGATATAGAAGCTGACAAGAAAATAAGAGCTTACTGTTCCCAAATGATTATGTTCAGCAAATGTGGACAGCATGTGTTCCATATGCATTTTAATGTATTATCTTTTGCCAATTATTCAGCGCTGCTTAGGAAATCCTAAGTGATTAGTAAACTTAATACCAAGGTGCTATATGAACTAATCCATATGTGAGCAAGTGTCATTTCAAGCACTATGATTGTATAAGGTAAAGAAGAATCTTTATAGAATGTGTAGAATAGGAAATGTTAGAATCTCAGATTAAATATTTTCAAGAAAGGGAAAACAGACTACCAGCAAAAGATCATGGAAGAAGAATACTTATGAACTTTTGTGAGTAGAATAGGAAATGTTAGAAATTAATCTAAACATACCTTTTGTGATGCAAATAAAATAGTTAGCCTTCAAGAATACAGCGCTGCTTTTCCTTTCAGCCCTATCTAATATTGATTCAGTTTGTTCTTTCTAGCTTCAGGGTTCGGACTACAGCCCCTTCTTTCTCTATGCAATGCTGAATATCCAGAAGCTATTTCTATGACTGTGGGGCTGTGGTGGTAGGGCCTCCAGTGGTGGACTGGTGGCTGTTGGGTACTGCAAGCTTTTAGAGCATTTGTTGGTAATCTATACGTGCTCTGTTTTCTTGTTGTATGGAAGATTTTTTGCTTGTCCTTATTTGCATAATTTGTGGTACCCTAATGCTACTCAATGAGCCACTAATATTGTGTTTTTGAGTTGTTTTAAAAGAGTTTGTGCTCAATCTTGCATGCACCTGATTATACCCTCTTACAAGCAGATTTGTTCATGTCTCCTACTTTGATTTGCTCTTTTTATGCTCTGTTTTTTGTTTCCATTAGGTTGGTTTTGAAGCACAGCCAACTTCTATTTTTGTAAAAAAATAAATAGCTTGACATATGATTATTTTTGTTCATGTCTCCTACTTCTATAGAAATTTAATTGATCTACATAGATTTTTTTTTCAAAAAAAGATTCATAGCTTGACATATGATGTGTACAGGTGTACAGTTCATTTGTCTTTTAAAACCCGAACCTTTATGTCAGTTTACAAACCTGAATTTAGAAATTGCATGCAGTCAGATTTCTTTACATTCCTATGCAAAACTTTCTTTTGCTTTATCTATCTGAAGCCATAATATCTACCTTCCATAAAAAAATAGAAAATCTTTAATTTGTTGGAAACTAATCCTCCCACTCATTTTAAAAAACCGTAAAAAAATCACTCATGGTATTTGGCCATGGATCTGTAGTCCGGACCACACTGGTCCTTTGGAAGAACTTGTGACTCCACACAGCAGTCCTCCCATCCATGGATCTGTAGTCCAGACCACACTGGTCCTTTGGAAGAACTTGTGACTCCACAGCAGTCCTCCCATCCATGGAGCATCGTCCTCCAACCTGCTGTTGTTGCTTCCCTCAGGGTGAGAAGCATGTAGGTGGGGGATTGAGGTTCAGTTCCTGCAGGATAGTTTAGTTTTGGTGGCAAAAATGTTATTTAATTGGCATCCATGGTTTAGGAACTAGCTGTAGAAACATTGGAGATTATTCTTTTGTTTTTCAACGGTTACGTGCAGTTTTTAGCTCTTTAGGCTTGTTCCTATTTTTTCAGCAACAGATATAGCTGTTCATTATGAATTCATTATGAATGAATGCTCAACCACCTCTCTCCAGTTAGCAGTGTGCACCTTACTGAATCTTTGTATTATGTTTTGACCAAGGATTTGTACAGAACTATTGGACATCAATCCTGAATGTAAATCTGCATTTCCATGGCCGTCCTGGAGAATTTGAGGCCCTGGTCCAAAATGCAAGTGAGGTATTTAAGAATCAAGAATTCAGTTCTAGCAATGCAAAACTGGCACTACGAATGGTTTTCTGAATGTGACAGTGAGATTGTTTAATGACCTATACCTCTTTGTTGTTTAATCACCGAATCAATTACTAGTCAGTTTAACAATTTGAACCATGCTATTGCCTCGGCAGTGTGTAAGCTTTTAGAGCTGCAATGTCCACGCCGTATGCATGGATATGTTACTGCTTTTCTAGAGCTATATTGCATCCTTGTGTTCTTCCAGTTGGTCTTCAGCTAATGTTTCAGATTATATGTTGTTTCTTAAATATTGTAAACACTCATTGTTGTAAAGATAATTCTTTTTTTCTAGTTGAATCAGAAAAATACTAGTTAGGAATAAAAGAGCAATGGATACCACTGAGCGCATCATGGCAGCATCCTTTATTCTTTGTCTGCATTGGCATCTGCCATACAGTCCCATCCTATCGAAGCTGTCTTGCATCGCACTTGCCAATCTCCCAGGACCAGCATTCCTTTTTTTAGTTCTGATTGACCATACATGTGTGCTGTTTATTTTACGTTTTGAGCTTGTCCTAAATTTATTTCACAATCATCTTGATAATACATCAAGACATAGTGCAATCTGTAGTTCTTTTAAATTTTTTTGCAACCATCTTGTGAATCAGATGCAGATCTATATGCTAGTAGCTGTAGCTGCATGAGATATGCACTATAAATTTTGTTTCCGTAGAGGTAATAGGAAGTGTAAAAAGTCGAAACTATAGGATCCCTGAGGTGGAGATGGGCATAAGTGGAGATCAGGTTGTTGAGCCCAGCCTCCCAGACCTCTAATGGTTTGCACAATCTTATGAGCCATATCAATGTACTCTTATATAAAATTTGCATATTCTGACATATTTTGCTGCATAGAAATTCAATTCTTGTATGTGCTATGTAATCATTAAATCAATGGTGTTTTTTGTTGCTTCTCACATAAGGTGCTTAGAAACAATTTATGTGACGATAGGGTTTTGTAGTCAGTTATGATGATCACAGGGGATTAGGAAACAATATGACAGTAGTTTTTTCTGATTTGTTCAAAGTCTGATGCTTCCTTCTATAAAATAGTTGAATAATTTAAATTGATTTCTGTTCTCTAGATTCAGTCGTACAATGTGTTTGTCCTATTAATTATCGATACTGCCGAGGTCCTAATCTGTCATTGATCTCGATCAATTATAATTCTCATGACCTTTTGAATCAAGCAGGTGTATCTATTATCGACACCATTCACCACACACTTCCTATCATACTTACTGGATTATGTAGCTTGGAAAAGTTTGGACAGCTGAAGAGAAATATTTTGATGCTATAATTGGCCTGAAGTAAGTAGCTGATTATGTAGAGGAAAAAAAGATTTCTTATTTGGTTGTTTACCAACATTAGGTGGTTCTTGTCCCTGTTTGTTGTAGGATGGATCTGCAAAGCTGAAGGCTGAGATGCTGCATTATCTTATTGTTCATGCAGAGAACAGAATCAACAAGATGTGTTACCATGTAATAATGCCTCTCACTCAACCTGTCCTGCACACCAAGGTAAGGCTGGCCTTGAGGTTCTCTAATTTTATTTGATGTGAATATGGCTACCTAGTATGCATTGTGTTTTCAACCAGAGTGTAAATGTTCAGATATTGCTTCGATTTGTACAACATTTGGTTAAAGTTTCAACAAAATTATGGGCTCTGAAGCTTGGAGATTCAGAATGTTCATATGACAGCATGTTCAAATTTCTGGTCGTTAGTAGATTCATTTTTAGGATGCACATGAGATAATCAATGCATTGGGTGTCCATAATTCAGTGAAGAATTACATTTTCAACATACTTATTAAGGAATTAGTTAATATATACTTCTAGTCTTTAGTTATGTACATAACCAATTAATTTGTACTAAATTTATGCACTTCCATAATGTACAACCCAACACTGCACACCCAGATTATGGGTTGTACATCAAGTAAAAGTCATTGGATTGAAGCAGAAGCTTTTTAATAATTGTGAATTTTCTCACAAGTCACTTCAGCTTACAATCTTAGCTTGTGTTCTTGTAATCATGCTGTGTTTAGTTTCAAGTCAGGTACTTCTACAACTGTTTTATTATTTAATACTGTTTTTTTCGTTTTATTCTTCATTTAAGATCCTTTTTTAGGATAAACCTCCAATCTTACTCAGAAGAATTAATTACAAGTTTTAACCAATATGAAGCGTGTGTTCTTTCAATTTGTATTACTGAGTGACCTGTATTGTATACTCATGTTGCATTATTGTACAATTTCAATTAGGGATGTCTAAATTATAATCACATAAACATCAGCTGCATTTTGCATCCTGTCCTCCTCGTTATCTGGTTTTTGTGATTATTCACCTTTCTTTGTCAGCTCCCCATTGTATCTACTTGAGTTACAGCTAAGTACTATGGATTTTGGAGTTGCTTTTTTTTATATATTGTTAGAATGTATATAATGCTTTCTTTTGTTCTGCTTCTTTTGACATGTGAAGCAATTGGTGGTCATTAGAGAGGGGTGACAGAAGGGAGAAGGATGTATTAGTTCTGTTTTTTCTCACAGATATTGTATAATTTCTGATGAAAAAGTAATATTTTTTCACACATTGTAATATTTATGATCCCATGAAGGCTATTTAGCTGCTATAGATTGCATGTGATTTTGTGGAATAACTCAGGCGGAGCCACAAAACTATATATATTCAAACTGCAAAGTGTATTGCATCTTCTTTCACGATTCATTTATCTATAAAAAATTATGTTTTTGGTGGAAATATGCCTTGTACGGTTCATTTTATCATTAAAAACCCAAGCTTTATGCTTAGTACCATCATAAATATATCAAATCACGTCTTTATGTTGTAGTCTGAGATTTTTGTTTTGAATCATCTATTCCAACATAAAATCTGCCTTCCAAATATAAAAAAGTAGCACGTTGAAGCCATGTTTTTTTTACGTTCACTCGTCCAAAGAATCCATCGGGCTAAAAGAAAACCGACCACGTGACAAAAAAAACCTAAAAAGACGAGGAAAAAAAAACTGACCTCGTGATAAAAAAACACTAAAAAGCACGTGATAAAAAAATGCTAAAAAATGAAAACAGACCACGTAAAACCCCTAACAGATGGAGACAAAAAAAAACAGAGAAAATCGGTCCCGAGCCGCTCCGTGGAAACAAAAAAATCTGCACGGAGAAAAAAAACTGCCCAAGAAAAATCGGCCAGCAACGTCTCAGCCAAGCCGAGAAAAAAAATCGCTCGGAGATACAGTCTGCGAGTTGCTGGGCTATGGGATGGGTCTGGGTACCGAATAACTCTGTGTACCCGGGTACCAAATAGGGTTGGCCTATATATATATATATATATATATATATATATATATATATATATATTCACCAATCACAAGGCTCTCAGTACCCACCTATGGTAAATCCCAGGGGAGAAAGCAAAGTAAAATAACTCGACAGTTTGTCCCATACTGCAGTCTATAATGCAGCAATGCTGCTAGTGACAGGCTTAGCTTAAGCTGCTAACATTTAATTCCATAAATAATCACTACGGCAGAAAACGTTATTTTTTTGGAGGCAGTCAAAATGATTTGTAGAGGCGGCTCCAAAAACCACCTCTAGTCAAGTATATTTAGAAATCATCGATTTGTAGAGGCGGATATCTAGACGTATCTAGAAATCGATTTCTATGGGAGGCTGGATCCTACCTCTAGAATTTAATTTAGAGAGGTTGTCAACAAGGTGGTTTGACTCTAGAAATCATTTTACAGAATTCACAAATAAGGTAAAAAAGAAAAAAAGGAAAAAGGTCAAGCCCATCAGACAATGTGTGTCACAAAGTCATAAGTCACACGATTCTCGTGCACGTGTAGTTTTGGGGGCCTGAACTTAGGTCAGGCCTTGTGTGAGGACACTCTACCAACACGCCTCAGTGACTTGTGATCAAGTATAGTATGCAATCTTTTTTTGCATGAATTTTGTATTGAATATTTTGGCCCCTAAATGATTTCAAATGGTAAAAATTTTAATATGGAAAGTTTTAGATGTCATTAAGCACTACATCTGTTTTAAAAGATAAAAAATGTAAATTTGAAAATGTAAGAACTTAAAACATAATTTGGGACTCCAAATGATTTGACATGAAAAGGCTATCAACTACAAAGTTGTAGATCTCTTCAAATTGTACAACTTTGGTGCAAAGTTTGTCTTTTTTTTGCGAATATGTGCAAAGTTTGTCTTCATTCAACTTGATTTCAAAAAGCTGTGAATTTTTTCTATTGCACCTATTTTTAGAGGTAGCTAAACTCCAACCACCTCTAAAATCTATTGATAGACGCGGACCATCTCAGAGAAAAAATTAGAGACGATTCTTAATGGAGCTGTCTCTGGAAAAAAATATAGTCGTCTCTGAAAATCATTTATGTAGATGTGAATAAAGTCCCTTCTGTCGGTTTGCTCAGGTAACATTCTTTATTTTCTCTAACGTTCTGAGCTGTCCTAGTTTGAGAAAGCAGCCACTAAGCGCATCATTAAACCAATGACTTAAGAGGGGCACACGGGACACTTCAGGTGCACATTACCAGCATGAGAGTACACCCGAGATTGATATCCTTTCAATCCTGTGAGAGTAGACATATAGCATGAGAATAGACCTCATGAGTATGAGGTGCACCTCAACTCCAGAAGGTGCCTACTCGGACAATCTGTCAAGGCATGTAGGAAACTGTCCATGTGTTCTGGTTAGTGCTGCCCAAAGATTTTGTCATTTGTGCATGCTGATCAGGACAAGAATCAGCACGTCTATATATAGTCTGCTTTGGACTATGTTGTGGACTGACCGAGAATATACTCATACAGTCCATATGTTCAGGCTGAGGCTCTAAGTTTCTATAAAAACACCTTTGTTGTTGTTAGACCGCTCATTGTTGTTGTAAAACATACGGACTTAATCCTAGAGGGAAAGGAGAATGGGGAATCCTAATACTAGTCCGTTTGTATGTGGGCTCTTACCAAAACTCTTAGCCCTTAGCAGGACTATATATACGTAGGAGCTCTATGTTATAATTACCAATATTCAGAGGAATAAAGAATAGTCTCCCTACATCTTGTGTCTATGTGTTCTACTTTCATCTACTATGTTGATTATGAGAGACGGAGAGGGAAAGGTCCGAACCGCTGGCAACATGTTTTATAACACGTTATCAGCACGAATAATTGGATCCGAAAACCCAGTGGGAAAAACGGTTCTTGGAGAAAAGAGTACATCGTATTCGTTAATTGCATTGCACATGTTGTCTCATTAAAAACCTTGTGTGAGAAACCTTCAAGTAAAAACTCACATAGGAAAAAAGAGTACAACATTTAACCTTCTTGGTCATGTATTCTTCATGATATTCTATCCTTGATGAATAGATATTGATCTTATGATCTATGATAAACTTCAGGGTTTTAGCATAAATGATCTACTTGATCTTTGTAATTCTAGTGGTTTTAATTACCTTCAAGGTATATTCAATCAAATTGCTTCCCCTCATAAAGCCATCCTTTGAACTTCATTGTTCAAAACACACTTTTCATAAAATGTGTGCATAATAGTGGTATGGTACCACAATACTATATCTTTCAAAATTGGCTCATAATTCTTCAATGAATTATAATATGAGTATAAATAAGAGCAATGTGCTTCATGTATAATGACCACTTATTAGTTGTGTAAAACAAATAAATTTTATTCTTCAGGGAAATAAATCCTTTTGGAGGATTATGGGGATAAATAAGTTACAATATTCAATATCTTCAAGATAATGCATCAAACTTATACTAGAGTTTGAATACTTATAATTCTTTCTTAGTGGATTTCCAAATTATATTCTCTATAAATCTTCAGGATTTTAATTATACCACTAAATAAATCCAGTCTTGTATTGGCATTTAGAGGATAATTCAATTGCCATACCTTTTATGGTATTTAGAGGATATCAACACTTCATTGCTAGCTTTACAATATACACTTTCTGAGTGTTTGTATGATTTCTCATTTTCTTTCTCTCGGGTCTACATTCACTTCAGGGATTAATGGCATTGTCTTCAAGAATCGACTGGTAAGTCCTTCATGGATTAAATCCTTCATGGATGTTCTCATTCTTAGTGAATAACATTTCTCTTCTATGAGATATATTCTCTACTATATGAGAGATTATTTGTGTGATATACACAATTAGATAGTGGTATGCACTATAAAGTCATTCGATGACTTTTTTCTTCTAGGACATGTTCTTCTTGAGACTTTGATATTCACACAGGAATATATATTCTACCTTAGACTTCTTAATACTTATTACGAGATTTAATTTTTATTTTTTGTAATTTCTATTCTTCAAGAACTATATGGATTTTCAGAATCCACTTACTGACTGCATGTTTCATATTTATTCATTTCATTTGCCAGAGACATAGTAGAACATTTATTTCTTCTTAGTAGGAGATTCAACCTCAATTGCTTCCTTCATTGACCCGATATAATCGCTACAGGCGACTTTGCCATGGACTTTATTTTCCGGATCCGGATTCTCATAAGAGAAACATTTGCAATTATAGAGGTAGCGTTGTCGACAACTATTATTTTCTCTCAATATTCTCAAAATATGAGATCATTCTGTCTCTTTGTTATTTCCCAAACAAGAGATGATTTGTTGTTCTGCGTACCCAACACTATGATGCGCACTTATGTGTTAGATTTCATCTTCATGATGATCCTCTTCATGAGGTGCTTGACCTTCTTCGTGAGGTGTTCTCTTCATGAGAATAAAGGAGTTTGTTCTTATTTTATTTACCAAGTGTACACTAAACTATAACCCATAGGCGTCCCTATAGATTTTAGCTTGATAATATACAAATTTAGTTTACTACTAGTAAACATAACTTCTGGTTTTTCTATAACTTCAAGTTACTCCTCTCATTTCAAATATATCTGGCATATGCTCTGCTTCATGCTTCACAAGAGCATTAGTCAAACTATTGTTTGATTTAGTGCGTGATACTATTCCTACTTTAAGCTTAAAGGAATATTTTCTCTTAAGATCACTTTCCTTCCATGGAAATAATATTTGGCATTCAACATATCACTTTCCTTTCATGGAAATAATATTTGGCATTCAACATAGCCTTTCTCTCCCCCTAATGCCAATATTAGATCTATAATAGCATACTTCAAAAGATATCCCCTATCATGTGCTTAAAATAATCAAATTCATGTATCTCCAACTACAAGTGGAGGCCCATTCATGTATGCTATGATAAAAATTTATGAAAAATATTCAAGCACATATTTAAATACAGGGGTTATTATACATTATATGCGGTGAGCTAAATAAACAATAAAGAAGCTAGATAATGAAATAGTTTTTTGAACTATGATATGTGCAAATCAGGGGGAGAATACCTTTATGTATGAGTAATTGGATCATTTTTTTGGCTAAACAATAAAGAAGCTAGATAATGAAATAGTTTTTTTTGAACTACAATATGTGCAAATCAGGGGGAGAACACCCCAGAGTTTACAGGAAGGATGAACATTCTTTATAGCTCTTTATGTATTCTAGCTCACTGCATATAATGTATAATAACCCCCGTATTTAAATATGTGCTTGAATATTTCCCATAAATTTTTATTATAGCATACATGAATGGGACTCCACTTGTAGTTGGAGATACATGAATTTGATTATTTTAAGCCCATGATAGGGGATATCTTTTGAAGGATGCTATTATAGATCTAATATTGGCATTAGGGGGAGAGAAAAGGCTATGTTGAATGCCAAATATTATTTCCATGGAAGGAAAGTGATATGTTGAATGCCAAATATTATTCCATTGAAGGAAAGTGATCTTAAGAAAAAATATTCCTTTAAGCTTAAAGTAGGAATAGTATCACACACTAAATCAAACAATAGTTTGACTAATGCTCTTATGAAGCATGAAGCAGAGCATATGCCAGATATATTTGAAATGAGAGGAGTAACTTGAAGTTATAGAAAAACCAGAAGTTATGTTTACTAGTAGTAAACTAAATGTTGTATATTATCAAGCTAAAATCTATGGGGACGCCTATGGGTTATAGTTTAGTGTACACTTGTGAAATAAAATAAGAACAAACTCCTCCATTCTCATGAAGAGAACACCTCATGAAGAAGGTCAAGCACCTCATGAAGAGAATCATCACGAAGATGAAATCCAACACACTAAGCGCGCGCATCATAATGTTGGGTACGCAGAACAATAAATCATCTCTTGTCTAGGAAATAACAAAGAGACAAAATGATGTCATATTTTGAGAATATTGGGAGAAAATAATAGTTGTCGACAACGCTACCTCTATAATTGTAAATGTTTCTCTTATGAGAACCCGGATCCGGAAAACAAAGTCCATGGCAAAGTCGCCTATAGCAATTATATCGGGTCAATGAAGGAAGCAATTGAAGTTGAATCTCCTACTAAGAAGAAATAAATGTTCTGCTATGTCTCTGGCAAATGAATTGAATGAATATGGAATATGCAGTTAATAAGTGGATTATGAAAATCCATATAATTCTTGAAGAATATAAATCATAACATATGAAAATTAAATCTCATATAAGTATTAAGAAGTCTAAGGTAGAATATGTTCATGAATGAATATTTATGTCTCAAGAAGAGCATGTCCTAGAAAGAGTCATCAAATGACTTTGTAGTGAATAACACTATCTCATTATGTATATCACATAATAATATCTCATGAAGTAGAGAATATATCTTATAGAAGAGAAATATTATTCACCAAAAATGAGAAAGTCCTTGAAGGAGTCAATCCATGAAGGATTTACCAGTCGATTCTTAAATAAACACCATTAATTCTTGAAGTGAATAGAGACCCGAGAGAAAGAAAATGAGGAATTTGAAGCACTATGAAGGTGCAAACACTCAGAAAGTGTATATCATAAAACTAGAAATTAAGTTTTAATACCCTCTAAATACCATAGAAGGTATAGGAATAATGGTGATTTTGGCAATTGAATTATCCCCTACATGGCAAATGCAAGACTGCATTTATTATTTAGTGGTACAATCAAAGTCCTGAAGATTTGTACAACATATAATTTGAAAATCCACTAAGGAAGAATTATAAGTTTGATGCACTATCTAGAAGATATTGAATATTGTAACTTATTTATCTCCATAATCCTCCAAAAGGATTTATTTCCCTTAAGAATAAAATTTATTTGTTTTGCACAACTAATAAGTGGTCATTATGCACGAAGCACATTGCTCTTGTTTATACTCATTTATGAGCCAATTTTGAAAGATATAGTATTGTGGTACCATACCATTATTATGCACACATTTATAAAAAGTGTATTTTAAACAATGAAGTTCAAAGGATGGCTTTATGAGGGGGAACAATTTGATTGAATATACCTTGAAGGTAATTAAAACCACTAGAATTACAAAGATCAAGTAGATCATTTATGCTAAAACCCTGAAGTTTATGCATAGATCATGAAGATCAATATCTATTCATCAAGGATAGAATATCATGAAGAATACATGACCAAGAAGGTTAAATGTTGTACTCTTTTTCCTATGTGAGTTTTTACTTGAAGGTTTCTCACACAAGGTTTTTAATGAGACAACATGTGCAATACAATTAACGGATGCGATGTACTCTTTTCTCGAAGAACCGTTTTTCCCACTGGGTTTTCGGATGGAGTTTTTAATGAGGCATATGCATATCGTGGTAATCGCCCAAGGGGGAGTGTTGTAAAACATACGGACTTAATCCTAGAAGGAAAGGAGAAGGGGGAATCCTAATTCTAGTCCGTTTGTATGTGGGTTCTTACCAAAACTCTTAGCCCTTAGCAGAACTATATATACGTGGGAGCTCTATGTTGTAATTACCAATATTCAGAGGAATAAAGAATAGTCTCCCTACATCTTGTGTCTATGTGTTCTACTTTCATCTACTATGTTGATTATGAGAGACGGAGAGGGAAAGGTCCGAACCGCTGGCAACATGTTTTATAACAGTTGTGTCCCAGACTGTCTATGAGTTCTCGACAGAAACTCAAGTTTTTGTTGGTTCTTGTTGGTCATTCAGACCATCCCTGAGGTAGTCTTGGACCTTCCAAGTGTTTTAGACAAAAAAACTGCTAAGTCTCTACAGGACTATCTTGACTGGCCAGATTATCTTGAAAATGTTGTTGGACCATTTGTCAGCCAAGGTGAAGGCACTGAGGCTCACCCTCGAGCTTGCGGAGAGTGGATATGGCATCTTCTTGTGGGGCTTATTCCTAGAGGTTGTTAGAGAGATCTATGACATCCATGGGTAGTCTACCTTGTTCATGAGATTGGGTAAGGTTTGTAGCTTAGCTTCCTAGGATGTAGGATAAGGCTCACCTTGGATCTCCAAGAAACAGAACATGGGACCCTAGGCTGAGTAGAGGGCCTGGGGTGAAGCTTCTCCCCTTTCTTCCACACCAATCTTTAGGGTGAGAGCTCCTGCTTTCTCTACCCTACGTGAACCTAAGTACCTAACTATGGCAGCGATCAGGAGTTGTGAGGAAAGAAGTGGCACGTTAGGAAGAAGAGGTACACACAATTTCATGCTTGCCACTGCGCTCCGCTCTTCCCCTTACGCCGTTTGGTTTCGTCGCCCGCCAGCTGGCTGGCATCTCCTCGTGCTGTCGCTGGCTGTTGCTTTCCGTCGGGCCGGGCGTCGCGGCCAGCCGTCGGATGCAACGGACGGCATCCAGGCCGATGGCGCGCGCGATGTCAGAGGTAGCTAGGGTTTCAAGTGAGAGCGAGAAGGTCTCTCCATCCGTCCGTTTGCAGTCACTCGGCCGGCAGTCGCCTACTCGCCTGACTCACAGAGGCGTCGTCTCCAAGCAGTCCACACCGCACCGCGCTTCGTTGGTAGCGCGAACACCGCGAGCGGCGATCCGATCCCCAGTCCCACTGCTAAGGTTTGCCCCGATCTCTCGAGTCTGGAGTCTGGACTCCTCTCCTCCCAAATCGATTTTTTTGCTCTCTGATCCGATCCCCTACAGCTAAGGTTTTTGCTGGCTGTGCGCTTTCTTTCTTCTCCTTCGTTCCACTCTTGGATGCTGAGTAGCGCGCGATGGCACGGTAGAGAGGGGGTGGTTTGGATCCATCGAGGTGCGGACGAGCTGCTCCCTGCACCGGAACGGGTGGATCAGGAAGGGGTCTAGCTCGGTCTCTCAGTAGGTAATCGATCGTGTGGTGTGTGTATTTGGCATCGGCGGCCGAGCCTTCTGCGACGCCATAGGCGGGCTTTCACGCCGCCGCGGATCTAGCGATGCCGCTGTAGTTACGTTAGGCGCGGCTGGGGAACGAAGACTAGAGCCGCGGTCGCTTCATCGCCGCCCGCCGCTTTGGCATGACGTGCGTGCACCCGTGCAGTGCATCAGAGAAAGGGGGATCGATCTGTGCCAGTGCCAGCCGAACCAAGCTGTAGGCCTGTAGCTGTTCCCTCTTCTACCATCTTACCAGCCACAATTCGGATCCAACTTGGATGCGCTCCGTCGAGCTCAAAACGACGATTGCTGCATGCAGTGCCCCAGCGGTCGGGCATCCATGGCCAGCATTGCGTGTGGGGCAGAAGCTGAAGCCAGCTGTGGGGCAATCCCAACGAGCTCACTCCAATCCCAAGTTCTCAACCAGCTCACGGCAATACGAGGCCTTTGGTGCTGGCCTGCTGGCTAACCTTGCATTGGCAAGCATCCCATCGAGGACTTACATCCATGTTGATGCACAGAAGCTGCCCGGTAGCTCTCTTCAGTGGTGAGAGGCTAAGAGAGCCACTGCAGCAGTGCGGACGACACCCCAGTGCCGAGTGCCGCCACTTTGTCTTAGTTGGATGACACCTCAGCCCCACACACTCAAACCAACGGTTGAAATGGCTGTATTGTTTGATGCACAACTATAAAAATGATTTTCAACAACAACGGGAGTATTTCGCATTGAGGCAGCTCATCAGGAACCACCTCTATAGTACCCTGTGAACCAAGCCGTCTCAGAAGATTCATATTCAGAGGTGGCTCCATCTCCAGCCCCTCTACAAATGCATCTTTAGAGGTGGCTGGTGTTAGAGCCGTCTCTAAATACAATTTACAAAGACGGCTCTATATAGAACCGCCTCTACAAATGGTCTAGCGTGTAACTTGCAGCCCCACTCCTTACACCATAGAAAATTTACTATAATCCGTGGTGGAAGGGAGGGAGGCCTTGGGTCACTACAAGAAATGTCTTGGTTTTTGACGAAATATTGATGAAACGTGCGTCACAAACCATGCGTCTTATTCCATGGTTTGTGACGTTTATATGTTCATGTCACGTCGTTTGTGACGACATTCGTTTCGTCACAAACGACGTGACATGAACGTATAAACGTCACAAACCATGGAATAAGACGCATGATTTGTGACGCACGTTTCATCAACATTTCGTCAAAAACCGAGACATTTCTTGTAGTGGGTTACCTCTTAAAAATTGCAAAACTAAGGGGCGTTGGGGGGGTGGCAGGTTTTAATTTGGATTCATTTAGTGGAGGAGGCTTTAAAAGGTAAGTACATATTCGAAGCCTCTTTTTGTAGTTTTAGTGGTAGATTAGTGCATATTTAGCTTTTGATTTTTTCTCTCTTCCATAGTGATTGAGGCATTTATAAATGCTTTTATATTAAATCTTTGAAGGTGCTATGGTAAATTTAGCAAGAGACACTACCGGAAACAGTATCTTTGCCGAGTGTCATATGCTTTGCCGAGTGCCAAATATCGGACACTCGACAAAGAGGCTCTTTGCCGAGCGCCGCTCTCGGCAAAGTAAGACACTCGGCAAAGATCACTTTGCCGAGTGCCGGGCACGCGACAAAGAAATGCACTCGGCAAAGAAAGTCTTTGCCGAGAGCCTAGCTCCCGGCAAAGATTTACACTCGACAAAGACGACCTCACAAACGGTGAGCCCCAACGGTGACCCTTTGCCGAGTGCCTGCTGTTAGGCACTCGGCAAAGTTTTTTTTAATTACTTTGCCGAGTGCCAGGAATCTGACACTCGGCAAAGAATTTCTTTGCCGAGTGTCAGAATCTTGGCACTCGGCAAAGAATTTAAATTTTTTTTCTTTTTGCACATAAATTTTTTTGCAGCCCTACTACAGTATTAGGAGCTAGATTTTAAATTTTGGTACATTTTTTATGTTTTTTGCTGCATTTAGTTAATTTGTATCATTTACTTGAATTTTTTCGTAAAAAACAAATTTGAACTGCAGGTGCATGGAATAATGGAATTTAGCTATTCAAAAAATGATATTCATGCTTTTGAGTGTATTATGAGGCGCTATCTAGGAACGCACCCGAAATTTCGAATATCGTGTTCACGAAACATGGGCACCGACTTGCGGGCGATTTGTTTTTAAATTCTATTAAATACAAATGAAGTTCGAAAATCACAAAAATTACCAAGATGTCATGATATCGCATGTGGAGGCTATGATAAAAAATTAAGAATGTTTCGAGGAAGTTGTGACGTACGTTGCTTAAAACCCAAATATCTTCACATGTGTTATCATAATATCACATGTGGTTTGTCTGAATACATGTCACACTATCATCAATTCAGGGTATGCTCTTTGTAGAAGGTGCTTGTACTTCATAGCTCTTTCATGTACTAACATGTACATGATGCTTCTATGCCTGATTACAGTTCTACATTCATTGTGCAGCCATAGGCAAGACCACTACCGGAAATAGTATCTTTGCCGAGTGTTATATGCTTTGCCGAGTGCCAAATATCGAGCACAGGGAGGAAGGCACTCGGTAAAGAATTAAAAAAAATCTCTTTGCCGAGTGCCACACAGAGAGGGCACTCGGCAAAGAATTTTCAAAATTTTTTTCTTTGCCGAGTGCCACTCAAAGGGCACTCGGCAAAGAATTTTTTTTTAAAAAATTTTCCTTTGCCGAGTGCCAAGCAAAGGGGCACTCGTCCAAGAATTTTCAAATTTTTTTTTCTTTGCCGAGTGCCACGCAGAGGGTACTCGGCAAAGAATTTTCAAAAAAAATTCTTTGCCGAGTGCCAAGCAAAAGGGCACTCGACAAAGAATTTTCAAAAAAACAATTTCTTTGCCGAGTGCCCAGCGGTAGGACACTCGGCAAAGAATTTTCAAAAAAATTCTTTGCCGAGTGCCAAGCAGAGGGGCACTCGGCAAAGAATTTTCAATTTTTTTTCTTTGCCGAGTGCCCAGCGGTGGGGCACTCGGCAAAATACCCGTTAACGTTATCTGCCCCGTCACAGCAACTTTTCTTTGCCGAGTGATGTCGTGGCACTCGGCAAAGCCTTTGCCGAGTGCCCGACAAAAAACACTCGGCAAAGAGGTCTTTGCCGACGAATTTTTTGCCGTGTACTCTTTGCCGAGTGCGGCACTCGGCAAAACCTTTGCCGAGTGTATTTATGGCTTTGCCGAGTGTATTTATGGCTTTACCGAGTGTCCTGGACACTCGGCAAAGCGCCTGATTCCCGTAGTGAGAATAAGATTCTACCTCAGTGGCCAAGTCTTCGTTTTAGTGGTCTATTTAATGTTTTAGGGTGGGATTGGTTTGCTTCTAAATCTAGATCTAGAACTAGGGTTTGGGATTAGTTTTTTATTATATTATATGAATAGCCTAATCATGCTAATGCACAGAAGTCGCCCTCTACAATGCCAAGAATTTAATTAAGATCCACTACTCAGCGCCCTATCGAGTGCTTATCTTACTTTGATGTCCATAGGCACCATCTGGTACCCCTATATATATATATATATATATATATATATATATATATATATATATATATATATATATATATATATATATATATATATATATGCTTCTACTGTGTTTGTGTGTGCGAACGAGCTGCCAAGAAAATTGTTAGATCTAGATCGGGCCAGGCATTTTTAGGTTTCGTTTTTCTTGCACCACCGGAAACAGTATCTTTGCCGAGTGTCATATGCTTTGCCGAGTGACAAATATCGGGCACTCGGCAGAGAGGATCTTTGCCGAGAGCCACTCTCGGCAAAGTAAGACACTCGGCAAAGATAACTTTGCCGAGTGTCCGGCACTCGGCAAAGAAAGTAAAAATTTACATCGGTAAAGACGACCTCACAAACGGTGAGCCTGAAGGGTGATCCTTTGCCGAGTGCCTGCTGTTAGGCACTCGACAAAGTTTTTTTAATTACTTTGCCGCGTGCCAAGAATTTCTTTGCCGAGTGTCATAATCTTGGCACTCGGCAAAGAATTTAATTTTTTTCTTTTTGCACCCAAATTTTTTGTGAATCCCTACTATAGTATTAGGAGCTAGATTTTAAAATTTGGTATATTTTTTATGTTTTTTGCTGCACTTAGTTAATTTGTATCAGTTACTTGAATTTTTTCGTAAAAAGCAAATTTGAACTGCAGGTGCATGGAATAATGCAATTTAGCCATTTAAAAAATGATATTCATGCTTTTGAGTGTATTATGAGGCGCTATATAGGAACACACCCGAAATTTCGAACATCGTGTTCACGAAACATGGGCACCGACTTACGGGCGATTTGTTTTTAAATTCTATTAAATACAAACGAAGTCCGAAAATCACAAAAATTGCCAAGATGTCATGATATCGCATGTGGAGGCTATGATAAAAAATTAAGAATATTTCGAGGAAAGCAACGTACGTCACAACTTCCTCGAAACATTCTTAATTTTTTATCATAGCCTCCACATGCGATATCATGACATCTTGGCAATTTTTGTGATTTTCGGACTTCGTTTGTATTTAATAGAATTTTAAAACAAATCGCCCGTAAGTCGGTGCCTATGTTTCGTGAACACGATGTTCGAAATTTCGGGTGTGTTCCTATATAGCGCCTCATAATACACTCAAAAGCATGAATATCATTTTTTGAATGGCTAATTCCATTATTCCATGCACCTGCAGTTCAAATTTGCTTTTTTACGAAAAAATTCAAGTAACTGATATAAATTAACTAAGTGCAACAAAAAACATAAAAACTGTACCAAATTTTAAAATCTAGCTCCTAATATTATAGTAGGGCTGCAAAAAAATTTAGGTGCAAAAAAAAATTAAATTCTTTGCCGAGTGCCAGGATGCTGGCACTCGGCAAAGAAATTAAAAAAAATAAAATACTAAAAATTCTTTGCCGAGTGCCAAGTCGTGGGCACTCGGCAAAGTAATTAAAAAAAATTTGGGTGCATAAAGGAAAAAAAATTTAAAATTTTTTACCGAGTGCCACATCGTGGGCGCTCGGCAAAGTAATTAAGAAAAACACTGAAAATGATTTGCCGAGTGCCAGGTCGTGGGCACTCGGCAAAGTAATTAAAAAAATTAGGTGCAAAAAAAATTAAATTCTTTGCCGAGTGCCAGATCGTGGGCACTCGACAAAGTAATTAAAAAAAATAAAACACCGAAAATTCTTTGCCGAGTGCCAGATCGCGAGCACTCGGCAAAGAATGTTAAAAAAATAAAAGTCTTTGCCGAGTGCCAGATCGCCGGCACTTGGCAAAGAAATTTAAAAAAAACAAAATTAAAAACTTTGCCGAGTGCAGGCGATCTGGCACTCGGCAAAGACTTTTTAAAAAAAATAAAAGGCTTTGCAAAGTGCCAGATCGCCGGCACTCGGCAAAGCAATTTTTTTAAAAAATAAAAACTTTGCCGAGTGCTGAATCGCGGGCACTCGGCAAAGCATGTAAATATAGGCGTCTTCCAGCTCGCAAAGCCGGGCCTCGCAAACCTAGACAACCGCTCACCGCCGCTCGTCGCGCCCGCGCCGCGCCCCCGCGCCGCGCCCGCCCCGTGCCCAGCCGCCCCGCGCCCGGCCGCCGCGCGCCGCGCGCCGCCCACCTCCCGCCACGCCGCCGCTCGCCGGCCGCTCGCCCGCGCGCCGGCGCCCGCGCCCCGCGCCTCCTGCCACGCCGCTGCTCGCCCGCCCGCGCCGCCCCGCGCCGGCCGCGCCCGCCCGCCGAGCCGCACCCGCGCCCGCAGCGCCGTGCGCCCACGCCGCTCGCCCTGCACGGCCGCGCCTCTGCGCGACCGCGCCGCCGTGCCGCCGTACCGCCGATGAGCACACACTAGGTTCGTTCATTCCTTTTCTATGTAATTCGTGCAATGCGTGAAATAGTCGTGTCAGTAGTAATTGTTGTTGTATGTGTTGTCGTTGTATGTGGTTTTCGGACATTGAGCCGTTGTATGTGGTTATCGGCCATCGAGCCGTTGTATGTGGATGTCGGCCATCGAGCTGTCATATGTGAATGTCGGCCATCGTGCCGTTGTTTTTTGCAGGTATTCGAAACCTCCCCATGCAGGGGAGGTTCTGCCGAAATTTTTAATTAATAATATTATTTTTCTTTCTTTTTTTGCAGAGAAGAGCCGGTTGAAGTGGAGCCGGAGTACGTCGATCGTCTTCCTCGGTGTTGCGGGTCTGCCTGCACCGCGTCGCCTCGCCACTGCACCGACTCGCCACGGCTCCGCTATCCTGACTCCACCGGCACCCTAGGTATAACCCCTTTCCTTATCATAGTCGTAGCTCGCGTAACTCGGTTAGTTGTCTCCCGTTCGAAAGAGATACAGTTATTGGTATGCAGATCTTTGTATATCTATGACCGTATCTATTTCGGATTGTCCACGTATTTTGGACAGCCCGTGGATGCGTAGATGAGTTAGTTTCCTTGGTCTGCTCTGATTCGAGATAGGGTTTCGGCATCATCTCCCTGTTGTTCTCCGGATACACACTCTTCCTGCTAGGACATGTATCGAGAGAACAGCGGGGAGGTGCTGCCGAAATTCTGTCTCCGATAGGAGTAGAGCATGGAAACTAACCTCATCTATACATCCACGGGTGGGATTAGGACCTATCCTCACCTATTAGATAGTACGAACGACATGTAGCTGCAATTGATGGTTACTTTGCTCGCTGGTATATATGTTAGAGGATGGATGACCGTGAGTGGATGTACACAGGCCACTCAAGTCAGAGTGATTTCACCACTGAATGGATGATGAAGACCAATGATTTCTTGGAACTAGCATTTGGCGAGTCTACTAAAGGAGCGTTTCTAGTTTTGTGTCCCTGCAAGAGATGTGCAAATAGAAAAAGGAAAAATAAGGTGGATATGGGTAAACATCTTTTGAAGAATGGATTTACGCCGGACTATACTCGGTGGGTCCACCATGGTGAAGCCCATCGTCTGAGAGAGGAGGTGGTGAGACCCCGCGTCGAGGATTTTGATCCTGCTGCCGGGGTAGCAGATATGTTAGATGACTTTCATGAAGGACAGTACACTAAAGGACGTACGGAGGAGGAGATGGAGGCAACTGCAAAGGCGTTCTATGACATGATGTCTTCAGCACAGAAACCCCTTCATGACCAGACAACAGTTTCTCAACTGGATGCCATTGGACGTTTAATGGGGTTCATGTCTGAGTGTAGCATGAGTCGAGAACACTTCGATAGTATGTTGACCGTGATTGGCAGCCTGCTTCCGGATGGCCACATTCTGCCAAAGAGCATGTACGAGTCACAGAAACTCCTTCGTGCACTCAAGATGCCATATGATCAGATACATGTTTGTCCGAAGGGGTGCGTCCTATTTAGGAAAGAACACAAGGATGCAAATTACTGTCCAAAGTGTAAATCATCTAGGTACCTAGAGGTAGACTCTGGTGATGGCCAGAAGAGGCAGCTTACGATCCCTGTGAAGATCCTACGGTACCTCCCGTTCATACCAAGGATCCAACGGCTATACATGACCGAGGAATCCGCAAAACAGATGACATAGCACAAAAAGGGAAAACGATACAATGCTGACAAACTGGTACATCCATCTGATGGTGAAGCATGGACCCGCTTTGATTGCATTTATCGTGAGAAAGCAGATGAGGCTCGTAATGTACGTGTTGCGCTGGCAACAGATGGGTTCAATCCTTATGGATTGATGGCTGCCCCATACACATGTTGGCCCGTGTTCATTATCCCCCTCAATCTCCTCCCCGGCATATGCTTTCAAAGACAGAATATATTCTTGTCATTGATAATTCTTGGACACCCAGGGAGTAATATGGGTGTGTACATGGAGCCTGTGATTGATGAATTGGTCAGTGCTTGGGAGGAAGGCGTATGGACATACGACCGAGCTACAAAGACAAGCTTCAAAATGTACGTTTGGTACCACTACTCTCTGCATGACTTCCTAGCCTATGGGATATTCTGCGCCTGGTGTGTTCATGGGAAGTTCTCATGTCCAATATGCAAGGAACGTCTGAGGTTCATTTGGTTACAGAAGGGTGGCAAGTATTCATCGTTCGATAAACATCGTCAATTCCTCCCTCTTGACCATCCATTCAGACAAGACATCAAGAACTTTATGAAAGGTGTCGTAGTGAAAGACCCTCCACCACAAATGATGACTAGTGCCGAGATTCATGCTCAGATGGATGCTCTCGTGCCCAATCAAGAAGGCAGTGGTTTTGTGGGGTATGGTGAGGAACACATGTGGACTCATAAGTCGGGGTTGACGAGGCTCCCCTATTTTGATGACCTCCTTCTCCCACATAACATTGATGTAATGCACACTGAAAAGAATGTCACCGAGGCACTTTGGGGAACCATCATGGAAACTGAAAAGTCAAAAGACAACCCTAAGGCTAGAGTGGACTTGGAAACGTTATGCGATAGACCAAAGCAAGAGATGCAGCCTCCTAGAGCCGGCAAGACATGGAAAAGGCCTAAGACCGATTTCGTCTTGGCTAGGAAATACAGGAGGGAAGTACTTGAATGGATGCAGACGCTAATGTTTCCTGATGGGTATGCAGCGAATCTGAGGAGGGGAGTGAACTTATCTACTCTGCGAGTCAATGGGATGAAGAGTCATGACTACCACATATGGCTTGAGCAGCTTCTTCCGGCAATGGTTCGAGGCTATGTCCCTGAGCATGTGTGGCTAGCACTGGTAGAGTTAAGCTACTTCTTCCACCAGCTTTGTGCTAAGGAGTTATGTCGGACCATGATTGATGACTTGGAAAACGAGACACCTGTGTTGCTCTGTAAGTTGGAGAAGATCTTCCCACCCGGCTTCTTCAATTCGATGCAGCATTTGATATTGCACCTCCCGTATGAGGCACGAATGGGGGGGCCGTGCAGGCCCGTTGATGCTATCCAATCGAGAGATGTCTAAAGACTCTTCGCAAAAAATATAGAAATAAAGGAAAAATTGAGGCTTCTATTGCAAAGGCATACATTCTGGAGGAGGTGTCAAACTTCACAGAGAAATACTACGCCAAGAACCTTCCTAGCGTGCATAATCCACCCCCTCGTTACAATGCTGGTGAAAATGAATCGAACCTCAGCCTTTTCCAAGGGCAACTCGGAAGCGCAAGTGCATCAACCACTAAGACTTTGACACATAAAGAGTGGCGCTGCATCATGATATATGTATTGAACAACCTTGACGAGGTGGCGCCATACATTGGGTAAGTTCTCAACGAACTTGTTTCAATACGCCATCACTGTTCCTCATCCAACCCCTTATTTTACGTTGGTACAGGGAATTTATTCATCACTTCTAGAATCAATCAAGGGATCCTACCCCGCAGGAAACTGATACCCTTCTTTCAAAGGGTGCGGGACTAGGGAGGCCTGATTTTGTTTCTTGGTTCAAAAAAAAGGTACTTTCAAATGTAGCTCATACTTAGTTCGGCCTTCCAAGTTGCTCGTACGTTGAAATAATATAATGATCTATCCTGCTCGAGCTTGCAGGCCCAAATCGATGCATCTATCAGTGGCGAGCTGAGACAGGTTGCAAATGGCTGTGCCTATAGGGTCAAGTCATTTACCGGTTATGATGTGAATGGATATCGCTTTCACACAGCAAGCTACGAGCAAAGTCGGCCCAACCGAAGAACCACAAATAGCGGAGTTTTTACTCCCGGCACTGATAGCCTCGACTATTATGGAAGAATTGAAGGAATATACGAACTTTCATTTGTAAATGCCATCGGTTGCAAACCTCTTAGTCCTATCATATTCAAATGTCATTGGTTTGATCCTGGATAACGAGACGGACCCCTCATCTTGGGCTAGTCGAAATTCGACAGGATTCTGTCTATCCAGGAGATGATGTATATATTGTGGCTCAACAGGCCACACAGGTTTATTATACCTCATACGCATACCAAACCAAAGAGCATCTTAAGGGTTGATCTATTGTGCACAAGGTATCGCCACACGGTAAACTATCTGTCCCAAACGATGAAGATTACAACTTCAACACAAACACATATGACGGGGAGTTCTATCAAGAAGAGGGGCTACAAGGGAGGTTCGAGATAGACTTAACCGAAGCGATAGGAATGGATGTAGACGATGATTGGGTTGATGACGAGGATGATGGAGATGACGTGCAAGATGTGAAGGACTTACAAATACTTGAGCGATTACGTTTAGGCAATGACAATGAAGACAACATTCCTCCTTCGGATAGTGTTGATTATTTCGACATGGTTGATAGTGATGATGAGACTTATGATCCAGCTAATCCCGATCATGTAGATTATTTCTAATACATGTAATACAATGTTATTTTGTAATTATATTTTATTTATTTTGCATCTATTTCTAATTACTTCTTGTTTATTCCTTCTAATTTCTAATTAGCTCGTTTTTATTCTTTCTAATTGCAGGTGTTTGAACAAAGATGGCCGCATGTTGTAAACGGCCAAGAGCCAGTCTGAATTGATCTTGTAACAGATCTGCAACCGAACGAATACGTTTATTTTTCAAGTGATTCATATCGTCATCGTCAAGTATACCCGTTCCAAATTTCATTCCAATCAAATGATCCGTAGCGGCCAATACATCTCGTGGTAACAAGAATGTATTGTTCTGAGGGATATCAAGATTCAGTCTCCGATTCATATTTCGTCGACCAACTCTTCCTAATTCACATTTTTGTTGAAAAAATTTCTTTTGTAATTCCTCGCATAAGGACTCCGAAAATACCAGGTCCCCACCTACACAAGCAAATTGTTGATAAAACTCCAAAATAGCTTTTTCTTTTGACTCAATCCTCTTCTTCTCCTTAGCATTCGGGAAAGACAAGAAAATTTCGGGGTAGGAAACATTATCTAAAATTTCTCTTAGATTCGAACCCATAGCTGATGATAGAACTAAAATAGATATCTTTTGTTTTCTACTCACGCGAGCCCATATCCTTTCTTTTTTATAAATTGCTAATTCCGACCTTCCTCCCCAATCTGATATTATAGTACCGGTGCATATAGAAATTCCCTTATGGTCTAATTCCGAGCGGTAGTAAATACCAGGACTTAGCAATATTTGATTGATCACAATTCGGTATATTCCATTTATTATAAAGGTTCCTAAGGAATTCATTATAGGAATGTTTCCAATAGAAATGGTTTGCTTTTGCACATCGAAACCAAAAATTAATCTCGCGGATACATATAATTCGGAAGAATAGGTGAGTGATTCATACATAGCATTCCTTTCTTTTATCGAGGGTTCTAGCAATTGATATCCTTTCGCAAATAATTGAAATGCAATTTCGTGATCTGGATCTTTAATTGTGGGAAACTTCTCAAGTTCTTCTGCCAAGCCTTGATTAATGAATCTACAAAATCCCTCGAATTGGATCTGACTAAATCCGGGTATTGTGGACATTCCCTCATTTCCATTCCAGAGCATTTGAATCTTAAGTTTCCTATTTATAGAAGAAAAATTCCATTATCAGCTCACTCTTCATCAATCCCTACGGATCAATCTAGCAATCATGGAATCCATATTCTGTTTACTGAATCACATGAAATTCTAGGGAACTCCACATACGTATTTCATATATGTATTTCATACATATGAATAGAGACGATTTCGACGAAAGTTCGAATTTAGCAGGGGTCGAAATGGAATAAAAATGAATTGATAAAACAGTCCTAGAAACAAATTCTGCCACTTAAACTTTATGATATTCTAAAAAGATTGGATAGCAAAGATTTCTCGTTTTATCTCCTTTCTATGAAAGGGATAAAGCCATAATAATTTATAAGCACTAGAAAGTTTGACTTTAGTTCGATTTAGAATAGCACGCTTAGTTTCTTTTGCAAAAAGAATTTGAAGGGTCTTTTTTGTTTCGTAGTAGTAGAATTGCTAGAAAATAAAGGATTTCGTTGTAGAATCCTAAAATAAAGATAAAGTACTTTATTTTTTAAATACTTGCCAATCTAGTTATCCACCTATCTACATATCCTTTCTTTTATCGTAATTGCACTTAGGTGGGCCAAGAAGGCCAGGCTATAATCTATATCAGAGCAAATTCCCTCTTTTTTATTCAAGATATTTAATGCAATGAAAAATTAAAGCACGATTCCCCATAGGGATATGTACATAAGGGGGATCTGTAGATAATAATGCTGTTCGGACCTGGAGTTTCCCTATATACAGATTAGGGAAACATTTATTCTTATTCTATTTTATTATGCCATTCAAAATAATGGGGGGGAATACCGATTTAAGAGTCGTTCACTACTGCAATTCAAAACCCCTCATCTTGGGCTAGTCGAAATTCGACAGGATTCTGTCTATCCAGGAGATGATGTATATATTGTGGCTCAATAGGCCACACAGGTTTATTATACCTCATACGCATGCCAAACCAAAGAGCATCTTGAGGGTTGGTCTATTGTGCACAAGGTATCGCCACACGGTAAACTACCTGTCCCAAACTATGAAGATTACAACTTCAACACAAACACATATGACGGGGAGTTCTATCAAGAAGAGGGGCTACAAGGGAGGTTCGAGATAGACTTAACCGAAGTGATAGGAATGGATGTAGACGATGATTGGGTTGATGACGAGGATGATGGAGATGACGTGCAAGATGTGAAGGACGTACAAATACTTGAGCGATTACGTTTAGGCAATGACAATGAAGACAACATTCCTCCTTCGGATAGTGTTGATTATTTCGACATGGTTGATAGTGATGATGAGACTTATGATCCAGCTAATCCCGATCATATAGATTATTTCTAATACATGTAATACAATGTTATTTTGTAATTATGTTTTGTTTATTTTGCATCTATTTCTAATTACTTCTTGTTTATTCTTTCTAATTTCTAATTAGCTCATTTTTATTCTTTCTAATTGCAGGTGTTTGAACAAAGATGATGGGCAGCCGTCAGAGGAACGTGTTCTCGATTTACCGAAGGACACGCCCTATACCGGCTGCAGAAGAGGAGCCGTCGGACAGGAGAAGGAGCAGCAGCAGCAGCAGCAGGCAGGCTCGTCCTCCCACGCCGGTGGAGGACGAGGTGGAGGAGGTGGTGGAGGTCGGGGACGGAGACGGAGATGGGGACGAGGAGGAGCAGGCTCGGCAGACGGACGAGGAGGTGGGTGGGGACTCGGACGACGAGGAGGAGGCGGTAGGTACGGGTTCCGCTTCCTCTAGTTCGTCGAGTGTCTACTTGCGAGGTCCCGCGAGCCTCCCTCCTCCGCCGGCAACTCATCGACGCCCGGTGATTTGTCCCGAAGGGCAAAAGTAAGTAAATTAATATGTTATCAATACTTTTTCATTTGATATGTTGAAAATTAAAGTAGAGACTAATATTTTTTTCTTAATCAATTATGCAGGAACTGGACCGTTGTGTCGGGTGGAGGTATCGCACACCATGTCAATGGCATCCTGGGTCTTTTGTGCAGGACCCACTTTCCTGGTCTAGTTGACTACGCCAGGAAGAGGGAGCCAGCCTACACCTTTGACCACTACGCCAACGCCCCCGACGCGGAGGCTGAGAACAAGATGGTGCGGGTGAAGCGAGACTTTTGGGTAAGTCTTCATCGCATCACATTCATTATACTTTTCTTGAAATAATGAATGGATACATCGTGTCTATATGCAGCTTTATTACAGATGCGAGGAGGGATTTGAGGCTAGGGCGGAGGTGGTGCTTACCAAAGCCTGCAAAAAGTTCGTCGTGGACATCCATTATGAGGCGCGCGTCCAGGCTGTCGTCACTTACTACAGGTCGATCCTTGGAGAGGATGTTAAGAAGCCATAAGCAAGAAGCATGACGCTGACCCGGGACCAGTACATACAGGTAGATAAAGAACATTAATATTGATTCCTTTTGACATTAAGTACTCTTAATTTGTTCATCTTATATGTTAAATACTTGATGACGTGCAGATGTGTCCATGGTGGTGCGCCGCGTATCCCGAGTGCTGGGAAATGATAGTGGACAGGTGGTGCGGCCTCGAGTGGACCGAAGCACACAACACTGCCCGGGAGCGGCGATTGCTGATGCCAGGTGTACCGCACCATCAAGGCAGCCGCAACCTCGCCGCATACAGACAAGCATGGGTACTCGAATTCATTTCTCTATTCTAACACTCAATTTTGCCTGATTTCTAATCATCTTGTTGTCTTTCTCGTAGTCGGCGTCACATGCGGGCCAGGAGTGCACCACGTTCATGGCATATGCTATGGCCCACAAGGACAAGGCGACGTCCGACGTCTCCTACAACCCGGAGGACCCGCCCGAGGCGTACAACAATCCGTCCGTCTACACCCGCATCAATGAGTACACATCGGCGGCAAGGTCTCTCCATGGAGACGACTACGACCCGAGCTCCCAGGACTTTGATCCAGAGGTCGTTATGAGGATTGGAGGAGGCAAGAAGCATGGGCGGTACTATCTTGGCGACGGCATCATCGACGCTACCTCTACTCCCTCCCTCTCCCAAATCCGAGCACGGAGCACGGACGCAAGCATTCCCATACGCCCACGGCCAGAGACTTCACAGCAGCGGATTCTATCACTCCAGGTGATTCCTGTTTTATTCGTCATTCATTGATATTTACATATCTTAGCTTTGCATTGTTTAAACATTATGGTGAAATATTGCAGACCCAGATCGAGCAATTGGAGGCCCTGCGAGAGGCCGATCGCCAGAGGATGGAGGCTATGGAGGCCCAGCGCATTGCGATGGAGCAGAGGCAGCAGCAGCAGATGGCGGAGGTTCTCCAGTACATGCAAGCTCTTGTGCAAAAGACGGGTGTAGCTCCGCCAGCTTCGCTATTCGTTACACCGCCACCTCCACCTTTAGGGCACGCTACTCCTGTAAGTATGAATATGATTGTTTAAGTTTGTATGTTCATGCTTAGGGTCAAACCGTAACACTACTTGTAGCCTAGTGGATTATTGTCTCACACATGCAATGTCTTCTCCTTTGTGCAGCCTCAATCGGCGGGTTCGAATAATCCACCTCTCGGGCCCTCGAATGATCCAGTTCATGGTACACCACAGTCTCAGTGGGGAGCTTGGGGATCTGGGTAGTTGTCTTTCTATTTGTTGTTCACTTGGTGGACTTGTGATGCACTAGTGTTAGTTATTTGGACTTGTGATGAACTTGTGTTAGCTATTTGGACTTATGATGTACTTATGTTATATATGTTGTGATGCATCTGATCTATATGAGATATTTATGATGTATGTGAGATATATGTGATGAATTTGATATATATGTGAAATATTATTTTTGTCGTGATGGAATGTAAAAATTTAAAAAAATGGGGCGGTTATGGTTACTTTGCCGAGTGTAACACTCGGCAAAGGAAGCCTTTGCCGAGTGCAATCACAAAAACACTCGGCAAAGCTGGGAAAAGCAAGCCAATTTTGGCAAATTTCCCAGCTTTGCCGAGTGCCAGGGAAGAGGGCACTCGGCAAAGAATTTTAAATTTTTTTTTGCTTTGCCGAGTGCCAAGCAGAGGGCACTCGGCAAAGAATTTTCAAAAAAAAATTTTGCTTTGCCGAGTGCCATGCAGAGGGCACTCGGCAAAGAATTTTTTTTAAAAAAAATTCCTTTGCCGAGTGCCACTCAGAGGGCACTCGACAAAGAATTTTCAAAAAAATTTTTTCTTTGCCGAGTGCTACTCAGAGGGCACTCGGCAAAGAATTTTTTTTAAAAAAATTTCTTTGCCGAGTGCCACTCAGAGGGCACTCGGCAAAGAATTTTCAAAAAAATTCCTTTGCCGAGTGCCACTCAGAGTGCACTCGGCAAAGAATTTTCCAAAAAAAATTGTTTTTCTTTGCCGAGTGCCAAGCGGAGGGCACTCGGCAAAGAATTTTCAAAAAAAAAATTTCTTTGCTGAGTGCCCAGCTGTGGGACACTCGGCAAAGAATTTTCAAATTTTTTTTCTTTGCCGAGTGCCCAGCTGTGGGACACTCGGCAAAGAATTTTCATAAAAAAAATTTTCTTTGCCGAGTGCCCAGCTGTAGGACACTCGGCAAAGCACCCATTAACGTTATCTCCCCTGTCACGGCAACTTTTCTTTGCCGAGTGCTGTCGTGGTACTCGGCAAAGCTTTTGCCGAGTGCCCGACAAAAAACACTCGGTAAAGAGGTCTTTACCGACGAATTTTTTGCCGTGTACTCTTTGCCGAGTGTATTTATGGCTTTGCCGAGTGTCCTGGACACTCGGCAAAGCGCCTGATTCCCGTAGTGTTGCTTCCGTACATCATTCATCTTCTGTACCACTACACCCTGATTCAATTCATCGTCACCATTTTTTACTTCTACAACATTATATTTGATTGATCCATGCATATCTTCATGTTCAGGTAGAAAAAGAATACTATTTGTATCTTCTGCCAAGAAGATTCAATAATGACGCAACATTATTTTTTATTAGCACCTCTAGTAGTTGTCGCCAATCTATCTCATACTTTATTATGTATCCAGGTGTTATTATTATTATGTACATCCCTGATTATCCAAATCGATC
Source organism: Saccharum hybrid cultivar R570 (assembly GCA_038087645.1). Classification (NCBI taxonomy): domain Eukaryota; kingdom Viridiplantae; phylum Streptophyta; class Magnoliopsida; order Poales; family Poaceae; genus Saccharum; species Saccharum hybrid cultivar. The sequence goes on from JAQSUU010000602.1 coordinate 13,115,046, forward strand.
ATTGCTTTTTTCTATCAACTCAATTCCCTTGAGAGAATACTTCTCCATATGTCAAGGACGTAATTTGAAATAACTAGTGTACTTTCACATGGCCAGATTAGCTTAGGAATTACTCGCTACGCTCCAAATTATATGTTACTTTTACTATTCTAGATGCATAATTTTTTTCTACATATCTGAACATAATGTATATCTAGGTGCAATAAAAACTATGAACTAAGAAAAACCAAAATGGCCTACAGTTTAGAGAGGGTAGTTGTCTAACGGCATACATGAATAATGGTACCTAGAATTTGTTGGATATTATGTATTTTCGTGGAGGAATAAGATAGAACCATGTAATGCTGCTGAGTCCATATAATGTTCTAATCCTTTTTCTGCCCTTGAATGTTACAGTATGCAAGGAGAAGGTACTTCAAGGATGTCACGGACACCCAGAAGAACAGCATCAAGTTGCAGCATTAAGGCCCATACAAGCACGCACATCTTCGAGATCGATGACTATAGTCAAAAGAAGGAGACAGATGTTGGCAAATTCATAAGGTCATCCACCTTCACTGTTGGTGGCTTCGATTGGTCCATCCGCTTCTACCCCAATGGCATTGATAATGATACTAAGGACTATATCATTGTCTTCTTGGAGTTGATCAGCGATGTCAAGGGCACACTACAATATTCAATTCATTGGAGGGGATGATGTTGTGAAGGACAGCATGATATCATGGTATTCGACAGGATTGCGCTTGTTCAGGTCCAGCAATCTAATGAAAGGAGGTGAATATAGACCAAGACACATGGGGTACTTAATGAGGGAGAGTTTGGAGAAGCAGTTTGTCAAAAATAACCACCTAACCATTCAATGTGACCTCACTGTGATACGACTATACAGCTTTATATGTTCAATGCTATTCTGTGAATGCCAGACTTATCCTGCGAAGGTAGTATGCATCAGATATAAATTATCAAGAAATGGAGCCAACAACCCAACAGTCCTAGTGTTGTAGTGTTTGTTTAATAAATCCAGCCTGAGATTAGTTTCTTCCTATATGGCCATCAAACTGAACTATACAACGAGCTTACTTCAAATAAGAATACACAAAGCAGTCCATAGAATGTCATCACACCCTACTAATTTTGCAACAGCTAAAGTCTCATTTTTTTATGAGAATAACATCATCATAGTTATAGTGATGTAGGGCAAGATATCTGAGGAAAAGCTGATTGGCTATTCAAAATGTCTATCATTTAAGTGATGTCTGGAAAGGAAATGGCAGCAGCACCTGGACAAATCTGAGATCAACGATTGGAGCTCAAGCAACTGAAATAAAATCAACGCTTCCCCTTTCCCACCTGTACAAGTAGCACAAATTGCTTCAGATAGTCAGATTAATACTGCCATCTTTCATGCAGCATACAACATGAACCAGATGCAATGGCCAGATTCAACGCATACATTATTCACTTAGATTACCACAAAACTAGTCGTTAGAATATAAGTTGATATTTAATTTTGTCCCAAAACAAATTTAAGACCACTATATGCCATACACTACTTGAACTCAGGAAGCAAAAAATTAGGTTCTGCACTTACAGTTTAAGAATTTGTTAGCCCAGTTACTAATATATGTACACGAAACCAAATGTTAAATAACTGACCCTTTTAACAAGATTGAGTTATGGTTGCTAGTACTTGATGGATTTTCCACTAAACCAAATGTCTAGTAATTGACCCATTTAACTACATGGAAAAATGAATCTGTGCATCAAGTGAACTCCACAAGCGCTACTAAAACCAAAATTTTCCATTGAATTGGCTGATCAGAGAATCAATGAAACTACATGGAACTACTATTTAAAATTACCTCATAGAAGTTACTGCTTGGGACTAGTTGTCTTCTAAGATCAGTGGCAGAACTTTGAGTTGGAACAATCCAAGTTTCTGTAAGCTGCTGACACCACAAATATAACAAATTAAGATCTCCATATGCCACACAGTAGTTCAGCTCAGAAAGCAATATAGGTTCTCCACTTACAATTTTAGGATTTGTCATCTCAACTACTAATAGGTTCCACAATTTTTTTTACATAAACATAACTTTTTAACCGAAAATTGCCATCATTGGTTTTAAGAGCTGCATATATGACCAACTTTTGCAAGACAACCATCATGACAGAACAATTGCTTTTCAAACATCAAGCAAGGATCTCAAATATAGTTATGAAAAATAACACATACAAATCATTGTAAATGGTCACCAGTACATATATACCCATGTCCCCTCTGAGTAACAGGTACCAAAAGATAACTTAAAGGATTTTCCTAATACCATGAAAGTTCAAAAGTAAAAGGAAAATACATAGGAGGGAAGGAATAGAATAGAATCGCAAACATGAACAATGGATAGGCTACTGACCTGAAGAACCCAGATGCTCACAAGTATCTCCAAGCAAAACAAGGTAAATCTGATCCAATCTGACAAAGTAATAGATCTAAAGGGAAAAATCACATATATGTCAGATTCTTGTACTTTTTACCTTCTGAAATTGTAATGAATACCCTTTGCACACTAAAAGCAACAAAATCAGTGGCTTACAATATAACTGGCTTCAGAGAATCGGCAGGTCCAATCAACAAATTAATGGATGAGGAAGCAAGGATGTCGCTGTGTAGACACAAACGTCAAGCAAGCATCTCAAATATGTTTTCAACAAGATGCAAACTCAAACTAAATGAAGCAGAAAAGGGCATACTGTGGCAGTGCAGTTAGGAGTCGAGGGGGTGGTCTGAAGCTGTAGGTGGTGTCCTGGTGCCGGCGGCCGGCCTGGCAGGTCTGGGTGCTCTGCGCCCTGGTCGTGCAGACCTGGAGAGGCTACAGCCTGTGGGCTGCCCGTGCCCTGCACCCTCCTGCTGTGCCCCTTCGTGACTTCGGTGCTACCCTCGCTTCTGACTTCGCACGGACTTCGCACGGCGTGGATGCGACAGGCTGACGAGCTTGGATATGGAGGGAAGTGGCTGGGGCTTGTGGAGGAGACTGGCTAAGGGTCCAGATCCATGCTCGTGGAGGGGTCTTCCGGGGGCGGTGGCGCTCTGGAGGGCGGCGGTCTGAGGCACGCCGGCCTGAGGGGCGGCAGCGCTCTGGAGGGTGACGACTCTTAGGAGCTCAGATGAGGATAGGGTTTGGCCTGAGCCCAGCTCGTGGGATTTTGGGGCAATGTGAGACAGAGGGAGCGAGGCTGTGTGGCGCGTGATTTGGCGAGAGGAGGGAATCCACGGTGAATCGGAGTTTTGGTGGAGGTGGCGGCGCGGGAAGGAAGGTGGGAAAGAGAGACCGGTGGCGACATTGGGAAATTTTTGGCCTCTTAGGGTTTTTGATGCCCGAGGTGGGCTGGGCCTTATTAGTGCGCCAGATGCCTAAGTCTGTACACCGACAGACTCCTCGACCCTATATTGCGAAACACCGACAGACCGTCCAATGCTAATTACAAATAGGTATACCGACAGATCGTCCATCGTCTAATCTATAATCACCGTCAGATGGTTTGTCACATACTTTTACCGTCAGTCTGCCGATCGGCAAATATTCACTTTTACCGTCAGATGTCTGATGCTATATTGGTGTTGTGGTGTAGTGGCGGTAGGATCATTGTATGGCTTATAAAGGGACAAAAGATAATAAACATCACTCGGGTGTCTTACCTGACCTCGTAGACAACTCTGATGTGGTTGGGGTTCATGGTTCATATGGTTCAGGGTGTCTATGGTGGGTCAGGAGAGGGGGAGGTAACTCTGGTTGGCAACCTTAGAGGGTGGACCAAGTTAATCCAGAATGCTAGCTAATAGTGGTGGCGGTCGAGATGGTGAGGCTAAGGGGGCGCTGCAGGACATGGGTGGAGGAGGTACAACCATTTGCAACTTGAGGTAGTAGGAGTGAGCACCGTAGATGTTGTTAGCATTGAAGTGACCATGGGAGATGGCTCTAGCGGCAAGGGCGCCAGCGGAGTAGAGTGGTGCGGTGGTATGTTGGGTGGAGGTGGGAGGAGGGGATTGAGTATTGCCCAGTGTGATGTCGAAGAAAGTGGGGGGAGTGAAAAGTTTAGATATTAGTAGTGGTTGAGGAGTATGTTTGCAAACCATATTTGTACCACTTGGCACAGGCAATGATGAGGGTAACTATAGAGGTTGGGGGGAGTGCATAGTCACTATACCACAGCTAATTTGTAGCATTCGACAAGAGTCGCTAAAATTGAATATTAACGACCAACAATTGGTCGATATAAATTTCTAACAGATCAATTGTCCTTGTACAGAATCAAAATCAGTCGGTACATATATTTAGTTGCTTCCTTGGACCATCAGTCAGTAAAAAAAATGTTAGAATTAATCAATAATAGGTCGTTATAGCCTGGTTTCATTCTGGCGCGCTCAGTCCAGCCCTCTCGCGTGCAAAGTAATTTTCGTTGTCTACCTGTTAGACCTAACACCCAAAACCCTATGTAGAGCACACCCATCAGCCAACCTAGCAGCCTCCATCACAGGCTCAACTTTCTTCGGAAAAAAACTCACGGACTCTCTCTCCAAATCTCCACCGCCGTTGCATCGCCAAGCGCGCTGCCACTGCAGCAGCTGCCGTCCTTGCCATCGCGGCTGCTGTCTTCGTCACTGTTGACGGTCCTTAAGTACCAAATATAGTTATTAAATAAATAAAGAAAAGGATCCAAATGCAACCAACACCTAGACTTAGGGTTTTATCTGACAGAATTCCACGAGTTTTGGTGTTTGTCTGTTTCTGCAGGGGGTTATCAGAAAATACGGAGGAAAGGCCCACACGTCGGGTTTACATAGAGATAATAACGTGTTCACCGATTTTCTATCATCTAGAAGACTCCAGAAGCCACGAGATCGAACGGGAGGCCGAACGGGCCCGGAGGCAGGGCGCCCGCCCTGCCCCCTAGGGCGGCCGCCCTGGCCTGAGAGCCAATCAGGCTCCGTCTCGCGGATTATGCTCCACCGACCTAAGGGATCAAGGAAAACCGTGCGATTAATGTCGGTTTGATCCGACGGCCCACGTTCACTTGAGGGGGCTATATAAGCAGGACCCCTGGCCCCTGGAGGAGGCACTCCCTCATTCTCAATTCCTCAAACCCTAATCTCAGGAGGAGAGTATCTGATCAAGCCCTAGAGCCACCACATCAACTAGATCTCTAGTATAGCATAGCTACATAGGATTAGAACTAGAAGGAGTCAATCTTCGATTGGTTTCCGGATCTGTCAAGAGGATTCTTGGTAATTCCTCTACTGTTCTTCATTGTTCATCTTTGTTCTTCAATATTATGAATACAACTTTGTTCTATTTCAATATATTGATTATGACTATGCTCTACTTGTTTATGTTTGCAATTATATTGTTCTTAGTTTATCGTAGTTATACGCTTGGCTTAGTTAGATTGGAATTATATACATGTTTAGGATCGTATAGCGTTTATCCATCGGATCCATGGGTAAATGATAAATATTGTGTAGGCGTGGTGCTTAGACCATATTTATCTGCGATTGCACCTTATATGCCGGATCGTGGGGTGGTCCGCGATGGTGACAGCTTCGTTGGTTCTTATATAGTCCCCCTCCCGTGTGTAAGGCAGGCAGAGCAACATTATTACGGGGGAGTGATTGCTATGTTTCTCATCTTCCTTGATAATATCACTATGCATGGGCGTAGTCCTTTCTCGCAATGATTGCCAAGTGTACTTGCACTAACTATGATATGCTAGACTTTATAGTTAAGAATAACTTAGGAAATATCCTTGTAGTTCGTCCTAATACCATGCTAATGACTTGCTAGAATATCTGTTGAGGTGCTTATCATTATTATATGTGGCTAGCTGATCAGATTAATTATCTTTGTCACCATTCATACTTTATCTATATTTTATGTGACACTTACCCCTGTATGCAAGAGATAGATGAATGCTCTCACTTATACATGCAATGATTGATACTCATTCCTATATTCCATTCCATAATCAACATTGATGTTAGTAATCCCTTCCCAGTGGTAAAAATATAAATAACGATACCTGGAATACTTCCCGGTTAAAATGCTACATCGGTATTAATCTGTGCGCTTGCAGATCTTATTTATTATTTATTTAGAAGAGCAGTTGCATATTTTAATATCACGTCTCTCATGTCATGCTGGGGATGACAACTTGGCTTAAGTGGCATGAGGGATAGGTTCGGCATTTTTGGCGCCGTTATCAGAATTAGAAAACTAAGTCTACTTTTGGTAATGACGTTAAGAATGCCCAACAAGCATTTTTGGCGCCGTTGCCGGGGAAGGTTGATTTACTAACAAGGAATGAATATGGAATTTGAGTCATCATTCACATCATTAAGTGATTGAGATCATCAATTCTCCCATACAGATTTACCCCTGTATTTTTTCCATTCTTATTGTTTTGCAGGGTGATGTATGAATAGAGGACATCTTCCAGAAAATTTTGTTGACAACCCCGAAGCATTAATCAGAGGGGCAAGAGCCAAGCTCAAGAAGTCAACACTTCGACGCAACACTTCATCCAATTCAGAAGACCGCCGAAGTTTCATCCGGAATTTGTCAACAGAGTTCGCAGCCATGGCGAACAAGACGATCCGCGAGTTCTCAGCTCCCACTACGGACAACATCCGCACTGGACCTGCCGCGGACATCGACAAGAACTTTGAGCTCAAGCCAGGGCTCATCAACATGGTACAAGCCAACCAGTTTTGTGGGAAGCCGCACGAAGATACAAGTGCTCATCTCCAACACTTCCTGGAGATTTGCAGCACATTCACTATATTAGATGTTCCCAGAGACGCCATACTACTTCGCCTTTTCCCATTCTCACTATTGGGGAGAGCGAAGCAGTGGTTCTACGCGACGAAGGATAAGAACACTACGTGGGCACTCTGCTCTACGAACTTTCTGGCTAAGTTCTTTCCCATGGGCAAGACCAATGCTCTCCGTGGGAAGATTACAAGTTTTCAGCAACAACATAATGAATCCGTTCCAGAAGCATGAGAGCGCTTTCAAGATTACATCCTAGAATGTCCCCATCATGGAATGGAGAGCTGGCTACTTATGCAGACTTTCTATCATGGGCTCATCACTAGTGCTCGTGAGACCATGGATGCTGCAGCTGGAGGCGTATTTCTATCACTCACCATACCACAAGCTACAGCCCTTGTGGAGAAGATGGCGTCCAACCAAGGTTGGAACGAAGAGAGGATCCAAACACGAAAGAAGGGTGGAGGTATGCACCAGCTCAAGGAGGTAGACATGCTGTCTGCAAAGTTAGACCTACTCATGAAAAAGCTCGATGACAAAGCTGGAGACAAAAGAGAAGTCATGAACGTCTACGACTCTCACATGACTTGTGAGGAATGTGGAGACACTGGACACTCAGGCAATCACTGCCCTGAGATGCTTGAGGATGCAAGGTACATCAACAACAACAACAACTACAACCGTCCTCAACAAAATCAAGGTTGGAATCAACAGAGGCCTAACTACTCAGGTAACTACTCAGGTAATTATCAAGGTAATAACTCTTACAACAACAATAATAATTTTCCACCCCTGAGAGAGTTAGTGTCTAATCAAGGAAAGCTAATGGATAACTTGTCTAAGAAATTGGCATCCAATGATAAAATACTAGAAGACATAAATAATAGAATGGATAATTTCTCTACTGCCATCAAAAAACCAAATTAGCTTTAATAAAATGATTGAATCTCAGTTAAATCAAATAGCTGCTGCTGTTCCTGCTACTAACCCCGGTATACCATCACAACCGGAAGGATTAGAATCTGCAAATCTTGTAGACATGTTTGATGCAGGTAACTATTGGAGTAATCCCGCTGTCGGAGTACATAATGACCTTCTGCCAGTCAAGAGAGGCGATCCAGGATGCCCCGTCATCCCGATCTCCATCGGCATGGTGGACTTCCCAGAAGCACTCTGTGACTTTGGCTCCAGCGTCAACATTATGCCCAGGGTACTCTATGAAAAAATCTTTACATATCCTTTATCAGAAACAACTATGTGTTTGCAGCTTGCAGATCGGACACTAAGCTTTCCTAAAGGAATATTAAAGAACATGTGTGTCCGAGTTGGTACCTCGTACGCTCCAGCTGACTTCGTGGTGATAGAGACCGGGTCCGATGAGAGGTCACCAGTTATTCTGGGAAGGCCATTCCTGAACACCTCGGGAGCTGTCATCTACGCCAGCGCTGCGAAGATCAACTTCAACATCAAGGGGAGGAAGGAGACGTTTTCCTTCAAGAACAAGATTACACAAATCCCAGAGCAACCCCAACATGAACCAAGGAAGAGGACCAACAGGAGGATCAAGCAGAACAAGAACAACCAAGGATGGACCGAATCAGCTAAGATGGTCACTGCAGTTCAAGGAGGTCAAGATGGTCGACTCAAGTCGCCCTTCCTGAACAAGAAGGACGACCCAGGTATGCCAAGCATTGAGTGCTCAATCAATGGATACTCCTTTCAGAAGGCGCTCTGCGACACTGGATCAAGCGTCAACATAATGGCCACAGTCACCTATCAGCTCTTGTACGGGACCATGCCCTTAAAACCAACATACACTCAGCTCCAGATGGCAGATCAGACATCCCGAAAGGTCGAAGGTATAGTAACCGATGTCCCTGTTAAAATTAACGATCATTTTGTCCATACAGACTTTCAGGTCATTGACATGGGAGACGACGAGTACGATCCACCCATCATCCTAGGAAGACCGTTCCTAGGCACCGTCAAAGCAATCATCTACATTGGAACCGGAGAAGTCCATATGCATTTCCCCTCTGAGAAGGTACGCCGCTACTTTAATGACCCTAACTATATAGTTGAAGATTCTAAGCAGGTCAGGACAAGAAGAAGGCGACATAACCGTAACCAAAGGAGGCAAACCATCAAGGACGTATGGGCAGACTATGAAGGAGAGGTCATAAGGCCCGAGGATACACAACAGGAGACCGAAGCACCAAGTGGGGTATGGAAAGCGAAGACAGTTACACAAGAAGAGGAGGCGCTGCCGGAACCACCGTCTACGCCACCCAAATCCTAGGACAACTAAGAAGAAAAGAAGTCCTGTTCGGAGGACTTAAAAACACCGAACGCCGTGCCAAGAGGTAAACTTGGTAGTTATCATTTTCCCTTTAATTATTGCTCAGTTAATCATGTTCATTCTGTCTTAAAAAAATGTTAAAAACAGTAAGCCCCATGTGAGTATGCGAGTGGCATAAAACCCATAAGTACATTCACTGTGGTGGTATAAAAAAATAATATATATTTTTTCTGTTCTATAAAAATGAAAATAAAAATAGAGAGTGACATTTATCAAGGAAGCTCAAACATGATAAAGGCTAGATATTTATGCTAACGCTTAATCAAGTTCCACGAAGCTTTGTTGTCTATTTGAGCTCCACAGAATTCAGGAAGACTAGCAGATGGAGGACATCCTAATCGCTGTCAGGGTGCTGCCGACATTCAAATACACCTCTGCACCTGCTAGCTACATCAGAAGAAATTACGTCAAGATCCAGCTTGGGGGAGAGCACCCCCATTTATCCCGATAAGTATTTTTATCTACATTTATACCTATGCTTTATTAAAATAAAAAGATGCATAATCATGAAAACCCAAATAAATATTTTGTGTTTATATATATTTGCTTAGTTTAATAAATAAATAAAGTAGCTATGCTAAGCTGAATCTTGAAAATAAAACTCTAGCATGAATATGATGAATAGTTGCTCTGCCTAATTTTCAAATTTGTTCTCTCTCTAGTTTAGACATAACTGTTATAATTTAAAACTGGCTCTAAACCTGAACTAGTGGGAAGAGAACTTGATCTGAAGTCTAAGTTGTTAACGGATATGATATGGGAAGGTTGAGCTGCTGTTTATCTGTTCCTAGAGATGCTAGAATTCTGGAGAATTTTATCTTTGAAAATCTTTAAAATGTTGCATGATGAGTTCCTGTATGATGAGAGTTTAAATTCCTACCACAGCCATATATACATGCTTGTTAGATTAAGAGCCGCACTTTTACTACTTACTGCTTATAGGCATTGAGTGTGGTCAAGCTGTGTAGACCCTTAGGAACTTGTCATGTGGTTAAAATCAAGATTCACTTGCACGTTCACTCATACATGCTGCTTCTACTCCGGAAGTACGCATCCACATATATCCACTCATTTCCATCTCCAGATTCACCCAAAATTATTCTACTCCTGACCCGGGAGAGAATAGCCAAAAACATTATCCCATTCCTGTTATTCCCTGTGAAGTTAATGCTCAAGTCATTTCTACTACCACTTGCTATATTTTCAAAAGAGGGAGATTGCTCTAAAAAAACGAGGAAATAAAAAGGAGCAAGTGCTCGGAACCTCGAAGAAAGAAAAAGTGAGACGAGAGGTAAAAATGGACAAGTGTCCGACAGTAGAATTAGGGGTACAAGATACCCACCTGAGAGAAAAAAAAAGAGAAAAAAAAAGAGCATCTCATTCCCCTCAAAAGTTTTAAAAAGCAAGAAAGGTATGTATTCCCTCAAAAAGAGCATTAGACTTTTGTTATCACCATACACCACTCATTCACCACACATGCACATCTTGATTTGACTTATTGACTTGTTTCTCTGGATCCATGGTTTGACTATGCAATAAATGTTCTATGAATATGTATACTGTATCTCCCACCTATGAGCTCCAGATATCAAAGCCTTATTAGAGTAGGGTGAGAGAGAAGGCAATGTCACTACGCCTTATACCATAAATACCACATACTTTGAGAGAGAAGGCATATACCATTACTGCCTTGGTAAGGATCCAGAAATACCACAAAAGAGAGACCCGAGAAAGTCATACAAGGAATCTCTGAGTTTTATTTGAAAAATCTGCAAAAAACTCCAGAGCTATAGCTGATCAAGAATAAGAGACATGGCGTTTGACTAGACCGTTCTATCTTTTAACCACTCAAGATGCAGGTGACGGTTGCAAGCCCCATGGTGAAAGAAAAAATGAGTAAGTTTTAAGTCTTGACAGTTTACTCTAACTCAGGGATGAGACCTTATTTGAAAGCATATGTACCGTCAACGTTCAAAGGCGTTGCAGCAACTTCTGATCCATAATGAGTCTATCCTTGCTCAGGGACGAGCAAAAGGTAAGCTTGGGGGAGTTTGTTGACGGTCCTTAAGTACCAAATATAGTTATTAAATAAATAAAGAAAAGGATCCAAATGCAACCAACACCTAGACTTAGGGTTTTATCTGACAGAATTTCACGAGTTTTGGTGTTTGTCTGTTTCTGCAGGGGGTTATCAGAAAATACGGAGGAAAGGCCCACACGTCGGGTTTACATAGAGATAATAACGTGTTCACCGATTTTCTATCATCTAGAAGACTCCAGAAGCCACGAGATCGAACGGGATCAAGGAAAACCGTGCGATTAATGTCGGTTTGATCCGACGGCCCACGTTCACTTGAGGGGGCTATATAAGCAGGACCCCTGGCCCCTGGAGGAGGCACTCCCTCATTCTCAATTCCTCAAACCCTAATCTCAGGAGGAGAGTCTCTGATCAAGCCCTAGAGCCACCACATCAACTAGATCTCTAGTATAGCATAGCTACATAGGATTAGAACTAGAAGGAGTCAATCTTCGATTGGTTTCCGGATCTGTCAAGAGGATTCTTGGTAATTCCTCTACTGTTCTTCATTGTTCATCTTTGTTCTTCAATATTATGAATACAACTTTGTTCTATTTCAATATATTGATTATGACTATGCTCTACTTGTTTATGTTTGCAATTATATTGTTCTTAGTTTATCGTAGTTATACGCTTGGCTTAGTTAGATTGGAATTATATACATGTTTAGGATCGTATAGCGTTTATCCATCGGATCCATGGGTAAATGATAAATATTGTGTAGGCGTGGTGCTTAGACCATATTTATCTGCGATTGCACCTTATATGCCGGATCGTGGGGTGGTCCGCGATGGTGACAGCTTCGTTGGTTCTTATATAGTTCCCCTCCCGTGTGTAAGGCAGGCAGAGCAACATTATTACGGGGGAGTGATTGCTATGTTTCTCATCTTCCTTGATAATATCACTATGCATGGGCGTAGTCCTTTCTCGCAATGATTGCCAAGTGTACTTGCACTAACTATGATATGCTAGACTTTATAGTTAAGAATAACTTAGGAAATATCCTTGTAGTTCGTCCTAATACCATGCTAATGACTTGCTAGAATATCTGTTGAGGTGCTTATCATTATTATATGTGGCTAGCTGATCAGATTAATTATCTTTGTCACCATTCATACTTTATCTATATTTTATATGACACTTACCCCTGTATGCAAGAGATAGATGAATGCTCTCACTTATACATGCAATGATTGATACTCGTTCCTATATTCCATTCCATAATCAACATTGATGTTAGTAATCCCTTCCCAGTGGTAAAAATATAAATAACGATACCTGGAATACTTCCCGGTTAAAATGCTACATCGGTATTAATCTGTGCGCTTGCAGATCTTATTTATTATTTATTTAGAAGAGCAGTTGCATATTTCAATACCGCGTCTCTCATGTCATGCTGGGGATGACAACTTGGCTTAAGTGGCATGAGGGATAGGTTCGGCATTTTTGGCGCCGTTATCAGAATTAGAAAACTAAGTCTACTTTTGGTAATGACGTTAAGAATGCCCAACAGTCACCACCAAGGCCATCCTCACCTCCAGGACCGCCATTCTCGCTGATATAGGGCAGCCAACCCAGCCGCACGGTTGTCTGGGCCACCGCCCCCACAGCCCACAGATTTGTTCCACCTAGTCTGCTCTCTCACAGGGCTTGTTTGGATGCTCATGTATGCACATCAATCTATGTGCGTTGGAGTGGTTTGGCATGGAATTTAGTTTAATGTAGATTGGCATGTGGATACATGAGCATCCAAACAAGGCCTCAGTTAAGCCTCTCTGCTCCACTCTTCTTGTGGCGCTGCGGATCCCGAATTTTTGAAGGGATAAACTACTCTGTTGGTCATTGGGGCCGAATGCCCCAACCTCCCCGTGAAACTGCCAACCTACATTGCCACTATATGTTGTGATGTGCGTATAAAACAGCCCAGCAAGTGAAACAAGTTCACCAGCTCATGTCTCCACACATTGGGGCCTTTTATGCAGAGATGCAACTCTAGGAAGGATAATAATCCAATGTCACAGGATTGGCTTAGTGTATGTATTATCAGACAAATGTTTATTTTCTGTTTATGTCTACTCCTTGCAGAGCTATTGGCAAGGCTCATTTATATGTTAATCACTAATCAGGTTTTTGATGAATCTCCAATAAATAGTTAGTATAGTTAGTCAGCAGACAAAACCATGCATTATATTTACTAACAGGAAGGACTCATGCTGTCCTTGGATATTTTCTCAACAAACAGATTTTGTTTTAGGCCTTGTTTGGCTGTAAGTGTAGGTTACCCACGAGTATTTTCCGCCACTCGTGGGATGGGTTAATCCATGGGGCCGGGGACACCCAATCCTGCTTCCACCACATGGGAGGCAAAACCCCTTGCTTAGTTGCTTATCGAAGTCATTTGGAAGGTTATGGGGGCACATGAGGAGAACCCAATCTCAACAACACAATCAAAATTTGCCAGAGTGGTGGATGTGTGTAATGTGTTGTTTCATGTTCGGGTGGGAGGGAGACCTTAGAGGTGTACATGATGTTGGATAATGTCAACAAGAAACAAACATATGACATTTTTGCTTTTGATTACTTGGAGACGAGGCATTTTTGTAGTGAATCTAGTTAGATTGTGCAAGCAAACATATGACTTGTGCCTGCCATTTGACGTAGCTAGGTTGTATGTGTTCTTTTCCTTTTGTAATGATGTACTATCATGGATCAGATGATAGAACTTGAAGTATTGCTAAATATTTGTTTCAATGAGAACTGGAGATATCTTTATCTAATAATGTGGTTGATGAGTGATGTGGGCTACTATGGAGTAATTATGTATGTGGTTAATGAGTAATGTGACATGCTACTGATCTTGATTAGGCTTGAAATCATGTTATTAATATGAAATTTATAATATATAATTGTGCCAGTTCATTGTGAGAAATTGTTGGTTGGTAAAAACTTTCATATCTCAAACCATTGGTCGCTAAAACTTGTAACAGATCATTGGTCGGTATAAATATTATCAACATCCAATTATTTGTCGGTATAAACCTTGTCGCTCGATATAGGTTTATACCGTCACTTACCGCGATTGTTAGCATCGGTCGGTATAACATTATAGCAACCTATTATCAGTCGCTACAACGACTTAGGACTCTTTGTGGTCGTTACACATTGGCTGTGGTATAGTGATTATTAATGGATATGGTGGCAGAGGGACTAAAGAAAAGTGGAGAGAAGTTGAGATAGAGAGAGATTTTAGTATAACTTCTGGTTTTGGATCTGTGGATCAATAATTTGGATGTTGAGTTGCCTGATTTCACACAATTGTGGTATATATAAGCACGGAAATATAAATAAAAAGAAATAAGAAGTCTAGTTGTTGTGGTTATTAAGGAGTACTTAGCTAATTCAGATAGCATCTTATATATATGAACTTATGATTGTGGGTGCCATACTAACCTTGGACTCAGCAAGGAACTAACATTTGTGGTCTTTTGCTAATGCATACTCATCTATGGGATTTATTACATGGTAAATTTTCCAACAAGTGATTCAAATTTTCCAGAGAAATTTGTCTAGGGTTCGCTAGGAAAGTGTGGTTTTGTGTACAACACAATTCGAAAGTCAATTTTGTCTCTAACGCACCACAAAAAGCACAGTTTGGGCTGCAACAGACCATACTAAACTAGTTATTTTGAAATGAGAGGAAGGGTAAAAGACAATTTTACCCTCAAGCCAACCTGTCATCTTTTTCTCCTCTCCTCTCTCTCTCCGCTTCATGATGACTGCCGCCGGACTCCTATGCTAGGATCTCATTTGCCCAACAGTGCAACAGCGACACCAAGCCTACGCCATCACCCTTCCCTAACCACACGGCCGTGCGCTGCTATTTGCCAATGGTCATTTAGCCCGTTTACACACGGTTTGAACTCTACATGGTGGCAAGGGGTTTCCGTTTGATCAGCCTTTGATCCCATTTAACGTTTTGCCCATTTTGCCTGAATAATGGCTAAACGGCAAGTGACTAAACTGCTTACTATTTTTTTTGAAACAAATTAGGAAGAAGAGATGTCGATTATTATCAAAAAGATGAAGAACCCAAACTGGGTAATACAACAGAGTAACGATAACCCGAAAGGGTCAAAACAATAACGACTGAAGACAACTAGCTAAACTAATAACTGTAAGCAACTATGAACTATCGACATCGGCGGATTAGACTGAGGCCTCAACACGCACCGTACAACACCAAAGCACCCACTGCTCCACTCGAAAGCAATTATGACCACTACCACTCCAAGGAGCAAATCCCTAGTCGCGACGATGCAGCAGTGCCACTGGATGACAAAGCAACCTGTCAAACACACCATCATCACCACCTGCGCCGTCATATTGACGATGTTCCACGCTGTGCCAGCCGCTTACATGCAAGGCTAACTGCCACGATCTGCTGCAACCCATGTAGATGTCGTTCCATCGCCTTCGCTTGCGTCGCCTACCGACGCTAGACTAATCTTTGCCATG
The DNA here is from genome assembly GCA_038087645.1 of Saccharum hybrid cultivar R570. Taxonomy (NCBI): domain Eukaryota; kingdom Viridiplantae; phylum Streptophyta; class Magnoliopsida; order Poales; family Poaceae; genus Saccharum; species Saccharum hybrid cultivar. The sequence goes on from JAQSUU010000602.1 coordinate 13,130,821, forward strand.
TAACGTTACTTGCCGTAGTTCGTTGCAAGCTCCCAAGTCGATGCACGTGCAGCTGCCTCTGGTCATCGTCAAGCTGATCACCACCTCCAAGAACTGCTCGCATTGTAGCTCCCGTAAACAAAGCTGTCTCATCAAGATATGAGAAATGCTAAGCAGTGTCTAGCAGGTAATAGACACCACACAGACCATGGCAACTCGCTTTTGCTAGCCCAACTCTCCTAGGAGGCCTCCTATACAACTTCGTAGACACCTTTGGTTCACGACTAATACCGCCACCCAACAACTGGTATGATCAAGTGTAGCCCCAATTGCTGTGCTATGCCCTCAGGCGCCTTTCACCACAAAATACATCAAACAAGTCGCGCTCATTGAAGATTGTAGAAGTGTCCTGCGAGGCCTCTGACAACCATCGGGGAGCCTCCTTGTACCGGAATGACCACTGCTATGAAGGACCGCCCGCTAGCACACCGCGCTGATCACTTTGACGTCGCCCTTGTACTGGCCACCTTCTATTGCGTCGGCCTCCTTGCCAACTTCACGGAAACACCTCTGGCACATGGCCTCGCCATCACCCTCAATTGCCAAACAGAAGATATGTCCTCAAATCACGTCACCTTCAGGCCCATCATCTGCCATAGTGTATATCTCAAGTCATCGACTTAGTCTCCTGCCCCCAACCATTCACCGGTAGACCCACCATCACCACCACCGCATGACCAGACTACAGCAGTGCCTCACCTCTATATATATATGCAATCACCTCACCGTTGCACCACCACTCCCATCACCACGCAATCATCATTGTTGCCGTGGATGTCCACATGCCTATAGCACACCACCGTGGGGACGTGCAACCCCAAGCACCTTCTACCTCACTACTGCCATCGCTGCCTCTTCCACCTCGAGTCGCAGCTCCTTTCTTGTCAAGCCACGCTGCTTCCACTTGGGCTCGCATGCGCCACAATGGCAGGCACCACACATGACGCATGTTGTAGCTCCACCACATGCACGATGTCCGAGCCCACTGGCGCCTTTGCCAGCCGCGCCCTTCGCAGTCACCGTACCATCGCCACAGCGCAACCTTGTATCGCCCAACCGCCGCACCACCCCACCGTTGTCACCATGGACAGCTTGCTGTCACCTCTGCGCATGCCAAGCCTTGGCCCAGCCACTGCATCGCACCCGCTGTCGTCACCACATACGGTTTGTCATCATCTCCACGTAGTGTTGCCTGGGCCCAGCGGTCGCACTCCTCGCACGGCCATCATCTGAGCCGCCGGGCCCCTGCGTGCCCAGCCAGCCCTGCCACCGGCACGCACCACATCACCATCACGGAGCTGCGCAAAATGCAGCCCCATGGCCTGCAAAGTTCCCCACTACAAGCTGCCAACACAAGGAACACCGTCCTCGCAGATCCGACATTCCCCGCCTAGGAGCCGCTGGATCTAGCAACAGCGGCAGTGGGTCTAGGCGACACCCAACAAAGCCATGCTTGCCACCCAGATTCAGACCGTCGAGCTGCAGGAACGCCGGGAGGGCACCGGCGACGAGCCATCACTGGCCGCCGGCCGTTGCCTTGCCATGGCCACCTCCTGACTCGGAGGGAAGGGACAGGCCCGCAGATGCCAACCTCGCGGCTGCACGGGACTCCGGCAGCCTGCTCCGACAGCATCTACTTAGATCCACCCGCCTGGACCATCGTGGATTGCCATTGCCAGGCTTGACAAAGAAGAGGGTGCCAAGGTGGGGAAGAGAGTGTGAAGTGGAGAGAGAGAGGAAAGGAGGAGAAGATAACAGGTGGGCCCGAGGGAGAAAATGTCAGGTAGCTTAAAATTGTGTGCACGTTTTAAATTTCATGCTTGTCACTGCGCTCCGGTGTTGCCCAGTTCCGCTCACCCCGTTTTGCTTCGTCGCCCAGCTTGCTGGCATATCCTTGTCGTGTCGCTGGCTGTTGCGTTTCGCCCGCACGCCAGCTAGCTGTCCGATGCAGCGGACGGCATCCAGGCCGACGGCGCGATGTCAGAGGTAGCTAGGGCTTCAAGCCTTCAAGTGATCGAGAGAGCGAGAGGGGTCTGCATCCGTCTGTTTCCAGTCACTCGGCAGCTAGCCGGCTCACAGAGGCGTCAGTCTCCAAGAGCCGCCGCCCCCGCCCCCGCCGCGCCGCGCTTCGTTCGTCGGCCACTGCAAGCAGTGAATCGGCAATCCGATCCCCGCTGCTAAGCTGAGGTTTGCTCCGATCTCTCTCTAGTTTGGACTCTGGAGTTCTCGCTCTTCTCCCAAATCGTTTTTTTTTTTTTTTGCTCTCTCTGATCCGATCCGATCCCTAGCTACTGCTACGGGTTTTGCTGGCTGTGCGCTTTCTTTCTTCTCTTCCCAGTCTTGGATCCTGAGTCGCGGTGGAGACTGGAGAGGGGGTGGTTTGGAGTTGTACTGGGGAAGAATGGATGTGCTTTCATGCTTCCGGTTGGAGCCGTCGAGGTGCGGACGAGCTGCGCCTTGCAAGTAGTTGGCACTTGGCAGCGGCGCCGGAACCTTTTGCGACGCCATACGCGGGCTTTCACGCGGCCGCGGTATCGATCTAGCACTTCCGCAGTGCCGCTGTAGTTAGGGCGCTGGGAACCAAGGCCCCACGACGGGCGAAGAAGAGGAGCACAGCCGCAGTGCTCGCCGGTCGCCGCTGCGACATGAAGCACGCGCATCAGGGACTCAGGAGTCAGGATCTGTGCAGGCCGAACCAAGCGGCAGCCGTGGTGCTCGCCGCTGTAGCACAGTTCGATCGAACCCAACCTGGATGCACACGATCGAACTCAAAGAGACGCATGCTGCAGACCTGCAAGCAGTCCCCCACTGAACCGTTCGGGCATCCATGTCCAGCATTGCGTGCCGGCCTGTGGGGGTATCAGAGAGGTCCTGGTGTCCCAACTCCTAAACTTGCTATCCCAACGACGAGCTCACGGCAATACAGAAAGGCCTTGGTTCTGGGCTCCTGGCTGACCTTGCATTGGCAAGCACCCCATTGAGGACTCACATCCATGTTGATGCACAGAAGTTAGTAGCTCTCTTCAGTAGTGGTAAGAGGCTAAGAGGCACTGCAGCTGTGCAGACACCCCAGGGCCGAGTGCCTCCTTGTCCTAGTTGGATGACACCCTACACATTTGGACCAACTTTGAAATAGGCATAGTATTTGGCTGGCCAGTAGATTACGAATTAGTCGCTAAATGGCACAAGAAAAATATTAACTACTTTACCTAGAATTTGTTCGATTATTCTATTATGTATTTTCTTTGAGGAATCAGATATATAAATTTATTATGCAATGTTGCCGAGTCCATATATATAATGTTCTAATCCTTGTATGTTCTGCCATTGAATGTTGCAGTATGCAAGGAGAAGGTACATCAAGCATGTCATTGGGACCTAGGAGCACAGAATCAGCTTGCACCATGGAGACCGATACAGGCACGCACACCTTCGAGATTGATGGCTACAACCTAACGAAGAACTTATTAAGCGTCGGCAATTTCATAAGGTCAACCACCTTCGAAGTTGGTGGCTTCAACTGGGCCATCCGCTTCTACCCCAACGGCACTTGTGCGCTATTTAGCAACAACGTGGCTGTCTCCTTGGAGCTAATGAGTAGCAATGCCGACGTGAGTGCACACTACAACATCCAATTCATGGGCGGCAGGTACCCCAAGATGGACAGCCAGTTGTCGTGGCTTTCGACCGAGTCATCAGCCCTGTTCAAGTCCAGCAACCTCTCAGACGGTCTATATCTTCCAAGGTACATGGGTTACTTGCTGAGGAGCAACTTCGAGCAGTGGTTTGTCCAGAATGATCACCTAACCATTCACTGTGACCTCACGGTGATACGGAAACCCACCTTGTTTCAAAATATGGCACAGACTGAAATCCCAATTCCACCATCTGACTTCACAATGCATTTAGGCAAGTTGCTGGAGGATAAGAAGGGAGCAGATGTCACATTTGTTGTTGAGGGGCAGAACTTTGATGCACATAAGGCTGTTCTTGCTGCCCGGTCTCCTGTCTTCATGGAGAAGTTCTATGGGTCGATGACCAGAGAGACAGAGACTGGATCTGTGATAGTGGAAGATATGAAACCCTTGGTTTTCAAGTCTCTTTTGCATTTTATCTATACAGACATGTTGCCAGAGACGTTTGATCCTCTGGGACATGACTACAAAGAGATGATCAAGAAGCTACCGAAGCTTGTATGAGAGCATTATGTGCATCCTAGCTTGTATGAGAGCATTATGTGCAGCAAAATTCGGCCACTATTGCATTTTAATGTGTGAGAGCATCCTAGCCAAGAAACTTAGCATCGAGAATTTTGATGAATTTGTGGACGTAGCTCAACGCCACAGTGGCCATAAGCTAAATGAAGCTTGTATAGACTTTATGGCATCACTGTCTGAGAGGGATTTCACCCAAACATGTGAAAAGCTCATAAGCTCTGATTCTTCTTTTCTGGTGGCTGAATTTGACAGGATAAACCAATTCAAGAAAAATTAGATGGATGCACTTATCATCCTAAAGTGGGCCTGAGAAGGTAGCACTACTGGAAATCCTAGCTTTGCCGAGTGCCCCAGAGTTTGCCGAGTGCCAAATATCGGGGCACTCGGCAAAGCCACTTTTTGCTGGCACTCAGCAAAGCCTCCTTTGCCGAGTGCCTAATTTTGCCAAGTGTCTGATATTGCCGAATGCGGCACTCGGCACGGCAAAGTCAGGCACTTGGCAAAGCCTACCTTTGCCGAGCGCTGCGGCACTCGGCAAATCTCCCCGTCGGCAAAGGTGGCCGTGGGGTGACGGCGGCCACATGCCATCAGCCTTTGTCGAGTGCCAGCCGTTAGGCACTCGGCAAAGTTTTTTTTAATTTTTTTTAAAAAAATTCTTTGCCGAGTGCCCTGGTCCCGGCACGAGTGCCCACAGTAGCACTTGGCAAAAAAAAATTTGTTTTTTGTAGCCCAATTTTTTGTGGGGCCCTTGTACAGTACTTGAAAGCCATGTTCAAGTTTGGGGTATTTTTGACTTTTTTTGATATATTTTGTTAATTTTATTCATTTCATTGAATTTTTCCGAACGTTTCAAATTTGAACTGTAGGTGCATGGAATAATGGTATTTAGTGACTCAAAAAATGATATTCATGATATTTAGTGTATGTTGAGGCCGTATCCCGGAACTCACATGAAATTTCAAGCATCTTGTTCCCGGAACAGGACGAGGAACTTGCGGCAAAAGCGTATTTAAATTATATAAAATCTAAACAAACTCCAAAAATAACAAAACTTGTTGAGGTGTCGTGTTATCGCATGTGGAGGCTATGGTAAAAAATTGAGAAAATTTCAAGCAAGTTGTGACGTCGGATACCTAAAAACCAAACATCTCCAGACATTCCCCGTGCACGCCCTCGCCGGCCGCGCTCGCCCCCGCCAGCTGCGCTCTCCGGTGCCGCCCCAGTTCATCGGCGCTGCCCTCGCACCCCGGTGCCGGCCGCGCGCGCCGCCCCCGCCTCGAGCTCGACCGGATCCGTGCAAGCCGGGCCGCCGGGCACCGGGTCCCGCCGCCCCGGGGAGGCTCTGCTCGGTGCCTAGCCGCACCGCCGGCGTCGTGCCCCGGCGGCTCGCGCCGCCACCACTGTGCCCCGCGGCTGGACAGAGGGAGAAGGAGGAGGTAGGAGGAAGGAGGAAGAAAGAGAAGGAGGAGGAAGGAGAAGGAGGAAGAAGGAGAAGGGGGAAGGAGGAAGGAGAAGGAGGAAGAATAAGGAGAAGGGGGAAGAAGGAGGAGGAAGAAGAAAGAGGAAGGAGGAGGAGAAGAAGGAGAAGGTTCCCCGGCCGTCACCTCGTGTCGTCCGTTATCGCCGCAGTCTTCTCCGTGTGGCATCCCCGTCGACGCACATGCCGCGACTAGGTATATAACCCCTTCTCTGCTTGTCGGCCTTTGTGCCGTTCTGGTTATCGGCCTTCATGCCATTGTGATTGTCGGCCTTCGTGCCATTGTGTTTGTCGGCCTTCGTGCTATTGTTTCTTGTAGGTTTTCGAAACCTCCCCGTGCAGGGGAGGTTCTGCTGGAAATTTTAACTTATAGTTTTATGTTTCTTCTTTTGCAGAGAAGAGTCCGTCGGAGGTGACCCGGGGGACCCTGGTCGTCTTCGCCGGCATTGCGGGTCTGCCTGCACCAGGTCGCCTCACCACTACACCGACTCGCCACGGCCCCACTAGCCTGACTTCTCCGACACCCTAGGTATAAATAACCTCTCTTTCCGTATCCCGCGCGTAACCCAGTTAGGCGTCTCCCATCCGAAAAAGATATGGTAGGAGGTATGCAGATCTTTGCATATCTGCAACCGTATCTATTTCGGATTGTCCACGTTTTTTGGACAGCCCGCGGATGCGTAGATGAGTTAGTTTCCATGGTCCGCTCTGGTCCGAGATAGGGTTTCGGCATCACCCCCTGTTGTTCTTTGGATACACACTCTCCCTTCCAGGACGTGTATTGGGAGAACAACGGGGAGGTGCTGCCGAAATTCTATCTTGGGTAGGAGCGGAGCATGGAAACTAACCTCATCTATGCATCTGTGGGTGGGATTAGGACCTATCCTCACCTATTAGAGAGTAGGAACACCACATAGATGCAATTGATGGTCACATTATGTGTTGATATGTCTGTTAAAGGATGGAGGACCGTCAGTGGATGTACACGGGTCAGAGAAATGACAGGGATTACGACATAGAGTGGATTGTCAAGGTCGATGGTTTCTTAGACACTGCATTTGGCAAGAGTGCTCAAGGTCATTCTCTAGTTTATTGTCCCTGCAGCCGTTGTGACAATAGAAAAAGGAAAGATAGGGATACCATGAGTAAACATATTGTGTGGTATGGATTTACTCCGGGCTACCACCTGTGGATCCACCATGGTGAAGCCCATCGTATGAGAGAGGAGGTGGTGAGACCATGACTCGAGACTTTTGATGATGATGCCGGGGTAGCAGACATGCTAGATGACACTCACCAAGCTCAGTTCGCTGAAGGACGTGATAAGGAGGAGATGGAGGTTGCCACAAAGGCTTCTACGCAATGTTGGACTCGGCACAGAGACCCCTTCACAATTGTACTCGTGTTTCCTAGCTGGATGCCATTGGTCGTGTAATGGGGTTGAAGTCCGAGTTAAACCTGAGTCAAGAAGGCTTCGATAAGATGTTGGTCGTGTGGGGTACCATGCTACCGGTGGGACACATTATGCCGAAGAACTTGTACGAGTCAGAGAAGCTCCTTCTTGCACTTAAGATGTCGTATGAAAAGATACATGTATATCCGAAAGGGGTGCGTCCTATTTAGGAAAGAACACGCGGATGCAAAGTACTGCCCGAAGTGTAAATCCTCCAGGTACGTGGAGGTAGACTCAGGTGATGGCCAGAAGAGGCAGCTTACGATCCCCGCGAGAGTCCTACGACACCTTTCGTTCCTGCCAAGGCTCCAAAGGCTATTCATGACTGAGGAATCCGCGAAACAGATGACATGACACAAAAATAGCATACAGTACAATCTTGAGAAGATGGTACATCCATCCGATGCTGATGCATGGAAGTACTTCAATTCGCAACATCCTGACAAAGCAGATGAGGCTCGTAATGTACGTGTCGCGCTGGCAACAGACGGGTTCAATCCTTATGGTATGATGGCTTCCTATACACATGTTGGCCCATGTTCGTCATCACCCTCAATCTCCCCCTGGCGTCTCCTTTCAACGACATACCATATTCCTATCGTTGATAATTCCTAGACACCCGAGGAGTAATATGGGTGTGTTCATGGAGCCTGTGATAGATGAATTGATCCGTGCTTGGGACAAAGGGGTATGGACATACAAACGAGCTACGAAGACAAGCTTCAAAATGCACGTCTGGTACCACTCCTCCCTGCACGACTTCCTAGCATACGGGTTATTGAGCACCTGGTGTGTTCATGGGAAGTTCCCATGCCCAATATGCAAGGAAGCTGTGAGGTTCACAAGGTTGAAGAAGGGTGGCAAGTATTTGTCGTTCAATAAAAATCATCAATTCCTCCCTCTTGACCATCCATTCAGAGAAGACATCAAGAGCTTTACGAAAGGTGTCAAGTGACAGACCCTGCACCGCGCATGAGGACTGGTGCTGAGGTTCATGCTCAGATAGATGCTCTCATGCTTAATCAAGAAGGTGGTTTTGTGGGATATGGTGAGCAATATATGTGGACTCATAAGTCTGGCTTGACGAGGCTCCCCTATTTCGATGACCTCCTACTGCCCCATAACATTGATGTAATGCACACTAAAAAGAATATCGCCGAGGCACTTTGGGCAACGCTCATGGACACTGACAAGTCTAAGGACAACCCTAAGGCTAGAGTGGACCTGGCGATGTTGTGCGATAGACCAAACCTAGAGATGCGGCCTCCTATACCAGGAAAGCAGTGGAGAAGGCCAAAGGCCGTTTATGTCTTGACAACCGATCAAAGGAGGGAAGTACTTTGATGGATCAAGAATTTAATGTACCCAGATGGGTATACAGCGAATTTGAGCAGGGGAGTGAACTTAGAAACTCTGCGAGTCAACGGGATGAAGAGTCATGATTACAACATATGGATTGAGCGGCTACTTTCGTTGATGTTTCGAGGCTATGTCCCTGAGCATGTTTGTCTAGTGTTGGCAGAGTTGAGCTATTTCTTCCACCAGCTTTGTGCCAAGGAGCTATCTCTGACCATCATTAAAGACTTAGAAAAAGGGCACCTGTGTTGGTCTGTGAGCTGGAGAAGATCTTTCCACCCAGCTTCTTCTTGCCGATGCAGCATCTGATTGTGCACCTCTCGTACGAGGCACGTATGGGGGGCGGCGTGCAGGCCCATTGGTGCTATCCAATCGAGAAATGTCTAAAGACTCTTCGTAAGAAATGTACAGATAAAGCCAGAATTGAGGCTTCCATTGCAGAGGCAAGCATTCGGGAGGAGGTTGCAAACTTCACAACAACCTACTACAAGCCGAACCTTCCTAGCAAGCATAATCCACCCCATCATTATAATGCTGGTGAAAATGAATCGACCCTCAGCCTTTTCAAAGGCCAACTAGGCAGCGCAAGTGGATCGACCCCTAAGAGATTGGATGGAGATGAGTGGCACAGTATCACGCTATATGTGTTGACCAACCTTGTCGAGGTTTCACCATTCATTAAGTAAGTTCTCAACAAACTTGTTTCAATACGATGTCACTATTCTATATCCAACCCCATTGATTCTCTTTGGTACAGGGAATTTGTTCGTCAATCCTGACATCTATCAAGGGATCCTACCCCGCACGAACATGATACCCTTCTTTGAGAGGGTGCGGGAGCGGGGAGGCCTGATTTCATTTCTTGGTTCAAACAAAAGGTACTGTCCAATTTAGCTCATACATAGTTCGATATTCCAATTTAGCTTGTACGTTCCAATAATATAACGATCTATCATGCTTGAGCTTACAAGCCCAGACCAATGCGTCCATGAGTGACGAGTTGAGACAGGTTGCAAATGGCTTTGAGGTTAGGGTGAAGTCATATACTGGTTATGACGTGAACGGATATCGTTTTCACATGTCAAGACACGAGCAGAGTCAGCCCACTCAGAAAACCACCAACAGCGAAGTTTTTACACAGGGCACTGATGGCGTCGAATATTACGGAAGAATTGAGGAGATCTATGAACTTTCATATGAGGGCTCCAAACCTCTTACTCTTGTCATATTCAAGTGCCACTAGTTTGATCCTCGACAAACGAGATGGACCCCTCGTGTTGGGCTAGTTGAGATTAGACATGATTCCATCTATAAAGGAAATGATGTCTATGTTGTGGCTCAACAGGCCGTGCAGGTGTATCATACGCCATACGCGTGCCAAGACAAAGAGCATCTTAAGGGTTGGTATATTGTGCACTAGGTATCTCCGCATGGTAAACTACCTATCCCAAACGATGAAGATTATAACTTCAACACAAACACATATGATGGAGAGTTCTATCAAGAAGATGGGCTACAAGGTTCGTTTGAGATAGTTTTACCCGATGTTATCGAAATGGAAATAGACAATGAAACGGTTGATGACGAGGATGCTGGAGATGTAGTGCTGAATCTGAATGACATACAAATGCTTGAGCGATTCCGTTTAGGCAATAACAATGAAGACAACATAGAACCTTCCGATAGTGTTGCCCATTTGGACAATTTTGACAGTGATGACGAGACCTATGATCCCAATCATGAAAATTATTCCTAAATGCATGTAATACTATGTTTACTGGCTAATTTTGTTTTGTTTATTCATTTTGAACTATTTGTAATATATGTACTGACATGTCTTGTTCATTCTTTGTAAATTGCAGGTGACAGAACAAAGATGGCGGGCAACCGTTCACCGAGGCAGTGCTCTCGAGGTACCAAAGACCACGCCCTTCTGTTTAAGACGAGGGGACGTCGTCAGGGGCAGCGGCTATAGCAGGTGACAATAGGAGGGGCAGGGGTTGCCATAGGAGGCAGCTGTCTCCTCCCCCGACTCATGAGAAGCAGCCGGAGGACCACATGGCGGCCACGGTCACGACCACAGACTCGTCGTCGGGGGACGAGGCGGCTAGGCAGACGGACGAGGGGACTCAGCAGACGGGCGACAGTACTGCTAGATCAACTCTCTACCTGTGAGATCCTGCAAGCCTCCCTTCAGTTCTGCTTCCTGACCGACGCCTAGTGCTTCGTCCTGTGGGAAGAAAGTAAGTAACTATAGATGTTATCACTAGTACTTCATATGATACGTTGAAAATCAAAAGAGAAACTGATATTTTTTCTTAATCACTTATGCAGGAGTTGGATAGTTCTGTCGGGTGCTCTTGATCCCCCATGCACCCCCACTAGTGTCCTGGGTGTTCTGTGCAGCAAATATTTCCCTGGCTTTGTGGACTTGGGAGACGACAAGTGGGAGCCGGCCTACTCGTGGGACAGGTACTAGCTCACCCCGGATGACCAGAACCGCAACAAGCAGGAGCGGGTTTTGGCGGAGTTTTGGGTAAGTCTCTCACAACATAGCTCAATACATCACCTTCATTGGGTAAGTCTTTTCTTGAAATAATGAATGGATACATCGTGTTTATATGCAGAGGTTTTTCAAGGCCGAAGATGGTGCAGAGAACGTGGCGGATCGGACGGCTTCCATAGCATGTCATGAATATGTCAGTGACATGATTCACGAGGCGCGAGTCCAGGCCCACGTTGACTACTACAGGTCGGTACTAAAACAGCCCCTTGACAAGACGCACGCAAGACTAGTGACGCTGAGCAGGGAACGGTACCTTTAGGTAGGTGAATAACATTGATTCGTTTTGAGATTAAGTAGGTTCAATTTGATCTTCTTATATGTCAAATACTCAATGACGTGTAGTGAGGCCCTGGTGTGCAGGTCGTATGCCGAGTGCTGGGCTCAGATCGTGGATAGGTGGCTGGACTCGGCGCAGATCCAAAAACACGATAAAGGCCGGGAGAAGCGGAACCTGAGGACCGGTCCAACTCACCACCAAGGCAGCGCAGCCTCCCCGCATTCAAGCGAGCACTCATAAGTCATTTCATTTATCTATTTTGATGCTCAATTCTGCCTGATTTCTAATCATCTTGCAGTCTTTCTCGTAGGACGCAAAACACCCGGACCGGGCGGTGTCGGAGTTCGGGGCATGGGCTATGTCCCACATGGGCCGGGTGTCGTCCGACGTCTCCTTCAACCTAGATGCCCCGCCCGAGGCTTACACCGACCCGACTGTCCATGCTAAAGTCAGAGACTACACGGAGGCGGTTAGGACCCTCCATGGCTCAGATTACGATCTGAGCAGTAAGCCCCTTCATACAGAGGTCATCGTGAGGCTGGGACAAGGCAAGAAGCACGGGCAGTTGTGGATTGCATACGGCGTCGTGTCCTCGACCTCTGCACCCTCTCTCTCCAAGGTCAGGGCATGGAGCACGAGCTCTAGCCTTCCCATATGTCCATGACCTACTCCAACACTGTCGCGGGTCGACGCACTTGAGGTAATTCCTGTTTCACTGGTCGTATATTGATCTTTACACAACTTGATCAAATTTGTAATACTGAAACATTGGAGTGAAACACTGCAGGCCGAGCTGGCAGAAACACGTAGGCAAAGTCAAGAGACGACCGCGCACCTGACCGCTCAACTGGAGGCCATGCAGAAGCAGTTGGCGGAGATGATGCAAATCATGCAAAGTCTTGGGCAAGCATCGGGCGTCCCAGTGCAGTTGTCAGCTATACCTCCGGCTCTTCACTACACTCCTGTGAGTATGAAAGTTTAATGCCTTCGTGCTGCTGTGAATGTTGGCCTTCGTGTCGTTGTTTCTTGCAGGTTTTGGAAACCTCCCCGTACAGGGGAGGTGCTGCCGAAATTTTCAATTGAATCTAACACATGCAATCTCTTCTCTTTTGTGCAGCCTCTATCGATGGGTTCGAACAATCCCGCTAATGCGTCACCGACGGTTGATCCCGCCAATCCTTCACCACAGTCGGGGTTTCCACAGTGACAGTCTCCACAGTAGAGATGGACTTGTAATAATAAACTTGTGATTACGATGGACTTGTGATGGACTTTTGAATTATGTTTGTGATTGTGATATATAATTGATGTTGCTGATATAGTTGTGATGATATATATATATATATATATATATATATATATATATATATATATATATTATGTTTAAATGAAACGTAAAAAACAAAAAAATTGCAATTTTCGGGCTCTTTGCTGAGTGCCAAGGCAATAGCACTCGGCAAAGTTTAAAAAAAACAAAAAAAAATTCTTTGCCGAGTGCCTGAGCACGGGCACTCAGCAAAGATTTTTAAAAAAAATAAAAAAATTTGCCGAGTGCCTAGCTCCACAGCACTCGGCAAAGTTTTTCGAAAAAAAATAATTTTTTTTGCTGAGTGTCTACCGGGCCGGCACTCGGCAAATTGACCGTCGAGTGCCACACTAAACCCTAAACCCTAAACACTCGGCAAAGCTACAGTCTCTAGTAGTGTAGCTTATTCTTATATCATATGAATATCGTCATGTTGATTTCATAGCATGTGTCCTAAACATTTGGATGTCTTTTTCTCTAATTATGCAGGTGGCCTGGCATTCATCTGTATTGTAGGAGTATAATTGCTGTAGTCTGCTGATTAATAATAGACTTCATGTTATTTTCTGGATGAACATTAACGTGTGTTGTGCTTCTGTATTGTCTTTTCATGACAAAACACAATGTTATTTGTCCCGTTGTTGATACTATTGCTTGTTTTATTATCTTTTTATTTGCAAGATTAACGTAGCAGATGTAGTAATAGTCGTTGGCAGACTTGCAGTGCGTCCTGTGAGTGAATTCCCATAGTAAAATTTTGACTCTTCTAGATGAAGGATTTTATTACATCAAAGACTGTTACATTGAATATCGAAGACTGTTACTTGACCATGACTTGCAGTGGCGCCGGTGGGGGTTGTGGCACGAGGGCGCGGAGGAGAGAGGAGCGGGAGCATGTCGCTGCCGTGCCAGCGCCGGTGCCAGGTTCGATGCCGAGTGGTTCCACGATGCAGTGGTCTTGAGTAGGAAGGAGAGGGATGAAGGGGGAGGGGGCGCTCGCCAAACCGAGTCCCAGGGACGGGCGGTGGCGGCAGCGTTCCCTGCATCTTTGACGTGATCCGCTGCCGTCTAAGGAGAGAAAGGCAAGGGGAATGGGGAAAGGTCTGGGAGGCGAATGGATAAGGATGGGGAGATCTTTCATCGCGCGCCTGGGTGCGCCTCCGATCCCATCCACGCCATTATTTTCGCTCCTTCTCGTGTGGGCCATGCCTATGGTTGGAGCGTGCGAGACTTATTTTTCGGGGGGCGCAAACTTGTTTTCAGGGGAAGCAGGGACTTGACGGTCCTGGACTTTTTCCCCTCGGTTTCCTGCGCACGCGAGGGAAGAAGCAGCTCTCCTGACGGGAGCTTCTGAGCTGAGACAAGTACTACCTACCGTAGGGGAAAACTGATTTGGGTTAGTGAGGAGTCTTGAAACACACAGCATAAAAAAGAACAAGGCCAAACACATAGTGGCCTTCAATATAGTAAAATTAAATCGCCATCCTGCATAGCTAGCCATGGCGACTTGTATTAACTGTTGCAACTGAAGCCTGTGAAGCTGACTTCTAAAGGAAACATAAGTACAAACCCAACGAATGACCAAAGTAGATAACCTACAGAGGAGAAGAATATCTTTGTTTTTCAAAAAAGAAATCATTCCTGTATAACCACGGAGTTCAGTAAGAAGACTACCTCCCCTAGCAGAATTAAAAGTTTCAAATGCTAACCCCAAATCAAATTCCCCAAAAAAAGTAGAGCCTAAATTTTGCCTACTTGGACTCTTGCTACTATGTTTAGGTTAATATGGAGACATGTTAAATAGAGCCTAGGATAAGTTTTCAATGACCCAGTGCGCACCTTTTAGTCCAATGAGATAAAAAAGAAAATTAACTGCAAAAGAAATGCTATAAAATGAAATATTTTAATTAATAAAAATATTCAATATCCAAAAGTATTCACAATAAATTTTGCAATAGAGTTTATTTTTAAGCAAACTCGACCATGGGGTGAAGGAATCTACTAACTCTGCCATATACTGATTTGCAAACACTTTACAGAGCAAGGACATGACTTGCCATATGTGAACACACACATTTGAGCATGGATAGGTGTGCGCTCAACTAGAAGCATTACCTAAGACAAAAAAAAAACTAGAAGCATTACCGATTAAGCTATCTCTAACAACCCTTCATCACTTCCCAAATATAACCTAGAGAAGCTAGCTAATTGCATACACAAAAAGCTTGAAACTGGTTTTGTTTCGATCGATGTTACCTTCTTCCTTGAGTTCCATTAAGTTGGGTTTTGGACATAGGGACACGCTTACACTACTAAAGAGCTTGAAACTGGTTTTGATTTACATGGGTGGTCAAAAAATATGCTTGTCTCCTAAAATGTACGAGAATTTTCTGAGATGGTCTAATTATTTATAGAGACACTAAAAAACAGCTGTATATCAAAATGAATTGACAAAGGCGGGCATCTTAAGAGGTCTACTTATGTTAGCAGGCTGAGCTTGCTACAAATACGCGTGGCCCATTTCAAACCACTTTCAATCTCGGACTATATAAATGAACAAAACCTAACTCAGTCACTTCTCTCCCTCCCGCCCATCCAAACTTCAACCGTCACCCCATCAATCCCACTTCTCCCTCTCTCTCATGTCCAATGACGGCAACGGGAGAGGGCTACCCACGCCCTTCCTGGCCATGTGTGCAGGCTCCTGCCTCCTTCCGGATGCTGCATGTGGGTTCCACAAGTGGATCTCCCAGGTACGGTCTCCCGATCTGAGAAGGCGCGGCGGCGGAGGTAGACAAGGGTGACCAGAGAATGCAGCAGTGGACATGGGTGACCTAAGGAGGAAGGTGACGCTGGCGAATCCTGGAGGATGCAATGGCTCATGTGGCTTCATGGTAGTTGCGGTGGTGTAAGCGGGCTTTGCGATGGGCACTGCAGCGGGCTAGCCGATGGGCTCGTGATTTTTTTTTGTTTTTTCCATCGATTTACAGAGGCAGGCATTGGAGCTGCCTCTGAAGTTTGTGATTAAAAGTGATTGTAGACAAGAGGCAAAAGCAGCGCTTACCTCTGATAATTATTTCTGGCCATCTCTGATAATCATTAGTGTACTTGTACTGTTAATTAGGGAAGCTTAGGGTGGTGGTGGATACATTGATAGGGTGCACACCTATATGGCAATGCATTGCAGTGTTAGTAATAGTGCTAACTTGCTAGTGGGAAGTGGGCATTAGGCGAGGTTGGGCAAAAAATAAAAAAATTGATTGGTTATGGTGATGGTAGGTTGCAAGACTGGCTCTAGTAGTAATAAACAAGGTCTTTCGTCATGAAGAAGCTCCTTCTAGCTATTGTGCTTCATTGTCAACAACTAGGAGCCTACTAATACTATGTTGCAATGGCACTAGCGTCGACAAAGCACGGGAAGCAGAGTAGAAGGCCAATTTAGTGCATGTACATATGCCTTTTCTAGGACAATTAGATTTAGTTTCGATGGCAAACAAAGAAACTATTGATCGCCTATAGAATCCTTAACCAAGTCTCACATGAGTAGCCCATAAATCCACATGAGAGCACAACTAGACAATGCCTCTTTGTTGCTCCTGAGGAGAGGCATGGGCTCCGCACCCCCTCCAAAAAAATCTAGCCCCACCACATCTCGTCTACCATCCCTCCCACTTCGCCACTGTCGTTAGGGCTTGGCTTGCTAGGTTGGAGCGGCCCTAGGTATAACAGACAAACAACAGATAGTCCTACTCCCTTGGTGGACACGACATATGGGGCTAGATCTTGGTCACAATAATCTAGACGGTGACGTGAGCTATGGAAGCCAGAGATTTGCGACATGGGAAGAGTGGGGCTACTATAGAGAATCCTGATTTGCTGGCTAGAGAGGAACTGCAGCCATGCACAGGGACATGTGGTGTGGTCAAAGCCTCGTCTGGTACTTAGGGTTGATGGACACTATTTTATTGCCTAATTAAAGAACTATGGGTTTGGTGTGAAAGCATCTTGACAGTTGCCGTGTGAGAAAGAATGCTACCATTGTTACTGCAGTTGGTGACCATAGCTCTATGGTGCCATGTTACTGGCAATTGGTGTTGCCGCTAGTTGGGTGGTGGCAATGAAGGTGACATCGATGAAGGTGTTTGGACAATATTATAGTAGTTGGTGTCAACCTCGGTGGCCCGAATATGATTTTCACTTGCTAAACAATAACTCTTTTACTGTTCATGAATGATTAACATTCAATTATAAAGAATGGCCCCTGTATCTTCTCTGATCAAGCTCTGCCATTTCTTGTGGTGGACATTAGCTAGGAGCAGATGTTCGTGGTGGTAGAGCAGTGTTTTAAGGGATTGGCTTCTATTTGGCAGTTGTTGGGTGACTGCATGCAATGGCGACCATGAAGTTGGCATAGCAAAAGGTGGCTTGCAGTAGCACTTTGCCACGGTGTCATTCATAGTGAGCCAACAGCTGGTCTCACATAAATATTGGTTGTTTTGGTGCAACGAGGCTTTTGATCGGAGTTGGAGAGCTACGTTGTGGGTGGCTAGATCTTGGAGGACAGTGGAGCCACATCTATCATCACTCTCGCACCGCTCTTCATTTGTCCACTGCGCATTTACATTATATCTAGCACAATGGCTCCATATGTTGGTCATGTGGGATTTCCACCAATGGTATCCTGCCACCAAAAATAGTCCTCACACCTGGCTGGCAACGCCTGCCGCCTATTGTCTATTGTCGTACTCATGGCCTCCCATTGTGACTTATAAAAGGATTCCCACCCCACGTGCCTCAAAAGAGAAAAGGCCTACCTCAACAACTCAACTCAAGACCCTAATCAGTTTTGACTTCTCATGAGAAAATGACTTTTTTTTAATTTTGTATGTGCTAGCAAATATACCTGTGTATTGCAACAGAAGGAAAAAAAACTATCGAACATTCATTCAAAACAGAACTGGAATGATACATATCTATTAATTTATGTTTTACTGCTTTTATAAAATTTTAAGTTAATTTTGTGATGACTATGGCATTCACAATATAAGCTGATATTGGCAATAATATGACAATATTCTATTAAGCTTACATATATATCTTTATTATTCTTGGACTATACCAACAATTGTGGTGCAACAATTGTTATCTGTTTATATATTCTCCTATGTGGCTCGTGATAAAGAGTGCGGGAAAATAACAATAAATGATGTACGGTGTACGGTTAGATAGAAGTGATGTGATGAATCATTATCTTAACAACTACAGTGACAATCTACTTTTTGGGTAACCGAGTCACCTCATTCATTAACTACTTACCAACATATTCATTCTATTACTACGCATGAACATGGTTGGTAGTCTATTATATTAAACAACAAAATTTCCTTTCTTTTGACTCGCATCTGCCTGTCACTCACTCCTTTTCTATTGTTTGGTCCATCGTTCCTCACTCTCATCACTACAAGAGGACTACCCCTTTAGCAACGCGTATATGCGTTGCTATAAGCTAAAATAAGTGTTGGTAGGATCTATACCAACGCATTTTATATGCGTTGCTAGAGGTGGCGTTGCAAGGGTATACTGCAACACATACATATGTGTTGGTAAGAGGGGCATATAAGTCTTGCAAGCTAGCAACGGATATGCAGCAACATATATATATGCGTTGCTAGCATAATATGCCACATGCTTTTTTTGGTATAAATAGCTCGGTAAATTAATTGGATATCTTATACATCCATTAGCCACGAGCACAAAACAATATATCTTTGGAACTTAAGATAATATTAATTAATTGATATTAAGTAACTGATTCTATAGAAACAAAATGACCCAATCTGTAAGTGTATAAAATGATTCACTAACTACAAAATTTTATCCTACAAACAAATATACAGTAGTGTAACACTACTCCTAAAAAACTAATCTCGAGGGGAATCTTGTTCTTCATCCTTCAATCATCTGAACATCCAACAAATCGTATATTTGTCCTGTGTGAAAATATAAAGTGATTTGTTAAGAACATATTTAGGAAAATATGTGATTTCCAATGAATTTATAAATTTTAGAACGAATACAACTGAGCCAATACCTGTTCCTGGGCAGCTGTTCTAGAACTAAAGTTTCATTCATACCCTTTGTCTAGAATAACACAACCCTGACATTATAAAAGAAGCTGAGCCAAATTAGAACCAATAAAACCAAGTAAAAATAAATTGAAACAGGTGGAGGTGCATAAAGGATGCATCGAAGACGTCGTGCTACTTAAATATGTGTATATTAAAATTACTGAAGAATAAGGTTCACATGTCTTGGGTCATGAACTCATGCCTAATATATTCATCTCCTGTACGTCAGATTAGTTTATATCCTGCACATAGGACTGTCATTAGCTAGAAACATGTCAGAAAGATTTTCAGATAGCCTGAGAGATTTTGTTCGTGGAATTAAAGCAAAAGATAGAAACAATATTAAACTTGACTGTACATGGGACTGGCTTATCTCCTGTACATCAGACTGGCTTGTCATTAGAAACATGTCAGAATATTTTTAGATAGCCTGAGAGATTTTGTACGTGGAACTAAAGAAAAGGCTAGAAACAATATTAAACTAGAGATTAGTCCGCAAGTATATGTAATAAATAATGATGGTCCAAATTAAATAATGCCAGAATAGAGACAACAAACCTTACGTTATCAGATCTGCTCTTCAAACTCCACATAGCTAGCGGTTGAATATCACATAATCCCACTACGAAGTTCAGAAGATTTAGCCTTGTCTGCACACAAGTTCGAGAAAGATAACTAAGACTCAAAGTAATCACAAGGAGATATGTGGAACTTAATAAGAAATCATGTACAAAAATATTATGGGAGAAGGAAAAATTATGGATTACGTGACGTACCAAACCACCGCCACAATCTCTGAAGAGTACCAGGCAGTGCATCTCTAATCTGCTAGACCGCTGCTCAATCTTGCAAGAAGAATGGTGACTGTACGTATAAGGCTGCTGCAGTAATAATCAGTTTACCACAATTCATGAACGAATTAATTAAGCGGCAAGGATTGAAAAAGTAGAAATTAGGGAGTACTCTTTGATTGGAAGTTGATCGGAGGAAGGGCAGCATCGTCTACAAGATCTAACGAGATGAGGGCAACAAAACTGATCTTGTGTGGACATCAAGAGGAGATCGGAATACCTGGTAACAGATATGGCTCCCCGTGCTAATTGCGACCGCCGTATTTCTCCCCGTCATGGCCCGTTGGTACAGTCCAGCGGCACAAAGGGTCGTGGAGTGATGGCGGTAGAACAGCCTCCTCCACCGGCCACCGTACAAGTTCCGTCTCCTCACTGCACCGCGATCTGCCGGGGTCGCCCTGCACAAATATCTCCAAGCCCACGATAAGGATCCTAGATCTAGGAGACAGTTGGCTATTGTAGAAGGGAAAAAAAATAAAAGGATAGAACTACCACACGACGAGGAGTACGGAAGGCATATAATCACGGAAGCGGAGGAGGTGGGAACACTTGCAACACATTTTTTAAGCGTTGGAAGGCATATGTTGCAACATGGGGGTTTGTGTTGTAGTGCATCTTTCTCACTTTAAATTTGGAGCTGCAAAAAACCTTCATTAAAGCCGCATCACTCATATCATGGCGTGGCCGCCTGAGCCCATTCACGTCGCGGCATGTGCCTTTCACCATTCTTAAACTCACAAAACACACAAGAACTATCTATTTAAAATGAGTTAAACTCCTATCAATTTTCTCATGCGAGATTAATCCTTAATTTCATTAGCATTTATTATGTGATTTAAATTTATTTGATTTAGGATTGGACCAATGCAAGCCCATTTAATAATAGCAAATATGCATATTCGTTGCAATGGGATGTACAGTTTGTTGTGTGTTGTCATCCGGATAACTTATGCCTTGAAACTTTAGTCAACGATCGCATTAAACATTCCAATTCATCTTGAAATCGCACTCTATACCGTGCCTGCATACGTTGCTTTAAAAATTGTACGTTGTTTGTTTTTCAAGAGTCGTATATTCATGTAAGTGCATATGGTCTAGATATGCACTTTTCTATAATCTAGTACGCTAAAGAAGTACTGTTTGTGAGTGAGCTTCTAGGCTTCTAAAGTTGTTATGTAATGTTTCTTTGTATTAGCATGAACTGCAGGGGGGGTATGCAAATTAATCTCTACCTTATCCACTCAAGCGGATGGAATTGCGGTCCAGAACTCCACATGCAAAGCCACAATCATAGACAACTATCCAAGAGCTTTAAGCCTTTCGGCTTGGAGTATGAAGCTACCGGCCCTCGCCCGAGGGCGCTGCCATGATGTGCACATGTGCAGAGGGTCTTGCGGCCATTGGTGAGTGTTGCTGTGTCTGGATCGAAAGAGGTGAAGGCGCAGGCTAGCAGTTTGGGGCGGACGGTGGTGCACATATGCTCTTGTTCAATGGCCGGCCGGCCGGATCCATCAAGGAACTAGGATCGATGGCAATGCATAAATTAAGTGCATGGCAGCGAAAGCCCGTAGCCCCTAACGACCATCGGCATAGCTCGCCCGCTGGGCGACGTAGGACCTGTGCTGTGAGATAGTAGAGCCTTCGGATGGGAGGTGCGACTGGTGAGCAAGGTGCTCCAGTGACAGAGTGGCACGGTGAGCTCATACAACTGGAAGCTTGGTGTGTAGCGGAGGATCGAGCGATGTGGTAGCAGCAGCGGCTCCAGTGACTTTGCGTCCTGGTGGCTGTGGCTCCAGTGAGCCAACAAACGTCGTGGCCATCATACCAGACAGCAGTGGTGGAGCCAGAGCAAAATCAAGGGGTGCGCTAACCTCGTGGGTGCATAGAAATTTATAGCATGGGTGCATATATGGTAAAAATTGAACATAGTACGTTATTGTTTTTCCGATTTTTCGTGGGTGCGGCTGCACCCCCTACCATGACTATGGATCCGCCCCTGCCAGACAGCCTACAGAGCTAAGGTAGAGGAGTGGCTCGCCATCGATGTTGGGCCCATCCGCCACTTGTCCCCGCGTTGCCGCCTTTTGTATGATGCTACTTTGCGCGGAGTGGATAGGAGCGGACGAGAGCACGGGATAGATTAGGCTCTTTTAATTTGACAAAAAAAAAAGCTGCAAAAAGTTGCATGATGGAATAGGTAGCACTTTCCCCAACGTCCAAAAACCAAGAGCGGAAGACGAACGCCATAGGCAGGAGAAGAAATTAATACGGAAATGAGCGGAAGAAACGAAGATGGAAACAAAAAGAAAAAGACACAGAAGAACACCGGATGATTGGGCTGGACAAAAGTTTATGGTGGCAGAAATTTTGCTTCTTTAATACTAGGTATATATATATATATAGATATAGATATAGATACAGTATTAATTCGGACTTGCTAGCGTCTGGATGTCTGATCCTAGTGCTAGCATCTGGACGTGCCCGCACAGAGAGGGAGCGAGCGCCTAGCGCGTCAGGCTCACGGGCGAGCGCATCAGTAGTGGGCCCACGCCGCCTCGGACGTCGTCCACGCCGCCCCAATGTCGCCACACCGCTAGCCGCTTCCCATGCGCATCCTATCTGCAACATTCGATCTACTTTCGAAGTATCCTCATGTAAACAATTGTAATATACAAAGAAAGACAGATGAAATGCTTGAAACAAGCGTATGAAATACGTGCAAAAGCGCCAAACGCCTTAAAACATTTAAAATCCATGACAAACATATGTAACCTATATATGAAACACTTGCAAATATATGTATGAAACACCTGAAAACACTTGAAAACATATGCTTGCAACATGCATGTATATTCAACATCCACATCTACTTTTGCCACATCCACATAAAATACAATATACGTCTGAAATAGATGAAACATTTGGAACATACGCTTAAAACATACGTGTGTATAGCCAATATAACATGTGCAACATCTCGATCTACTTTTGCAATATCGATATACAACACTTGCAACATACCTCTGAAACATCTGAAATACTTGAAACATAATCTGACAACATGCGCTAGTCAGGGGACGTCAACAGCCCAGCGTACACTCAGGCGCAAGACTCCCTTTCTTGCCGATGTGCGAGGTTGATGGGGGTGCAGGCCTCCCCAGGCGCAGGCACAGACGTCCCCTTGCACGATGGGCGGGGTGGATGGAGGCGTGGCACGGGATGGTGGCGTGGACCGCAGAGCAACCAAGGATGGGGCTTGCAGCAGACAGGAATGGGGCGTGGGTGCGGTGCCGCCGCGCTTGGGAAGGCCGCGGCGGGCGCGCAGGTGCACTGCCTGCGGCGAGCAGCCCTGCGTAGCGGGAGAAGAAAAGCGACGTTGTCTTTTTGTTTTTTGTGGAGATACGGAGACGGAGTGTGGACGCGCTCTGAAGTAGCGAGCAGAGTGCGGGTGCGGTGCATCCGGAGGGACGGACGCCGGCATCCTATCATTACCGATATTAATTTCATGTTTGCCACTGCGCTCCGCTCATGGATTTGCTCAGTTTGGTCCCCAGCTTGCTGGCATCCGCCAGCCGTTGGATACAAGTGACGGCATCCAGGCCGACGATGACAGCCCGATGGCAGAGAAGCTAGCTATAGGGTTTCATGTGAGAGCCAGAGGGTCCCGATCCGGCAGTTTCCAGTCACTCGGCATTCGGCGCACAGGAGCGTCTGCGTCTCGTCGACCACGGTGAGCGGCGATCCGATCCGTTCCCCCCTTCCCCTCAGAGCTAGAGGAACTGCATCCGACGGTTTGCTCCGATCCCTAGACTCCTTTGCTTCCAAACCGGGTTTTGCTCTCTGATCAGTGCTGATTGAGAGTCCCAGTCCCAGATGTATTTCCTGTGCGCTTTCTCTTTTCTTCTCTTTCCCTCTTTTGATCCTGAGTCCGTTCTGACTGGTAAAGAACAGCTTGCTTTTTCGGTGGACGAGCTGGTCCGGCCTCCGGACACCGGAGCGGGTGGATCCGTAAGGGGTCTCGATAGGTAATCATGCGGGTAGTTGGCCGCCGCGGCGGAGAGTACTTTGGTGACGCCATGCGTGGGTTTGGAGCAGGCTCACACTACTGCGGTGCTTCTGAGGGATGCGATGAATCGACGACGTCCAGTCGTCGGAGTCTCTGGAGTCTGGGATTATTCCGCCATTCGGGAGCGGCGCGTAGGACCATGTTAATAGTGTACTGTTGCCGTCTTCAGTGGTCAAGAATTATGATCGAGTGCTTGCCTTAGGGCACCATCTGGTACTGTTGCGCGTTTCTATTGTTTTTGTTTGTGCGAGCTGCCAAGAAAATTGTGATACCTAGTTTGGGCATTTCAGGTTTCGTATTTGCTTGCTTCGAATTTGGTACATCAATAATCATCTTCTGTACCACATCCACCCTGATTCAATTCATCACCATTTTCACTTCTCCAACACTATATTTGATTGATCCATACCTTCATGTGCAGGTAGATAAGAGTAATCTTTGCATCTTCAGCCAAGAAAGTTCGTTCAATAATGCATTATACTTTTTTATTAGCACCTCTTGTACTTATCGGTCATCATCTAATATATTATTAGTATCCACAGGTCCTTCTAAACCGCTTGTAATATATTATTAGCTCTCCACTGCGACAGCTCGTGCCAGCACGAGCTCGGGAGCAGCGAGACCTGGAGCAGTCTTCTCTGGTCGTGCCAGTAGCGGGGACCTTCCCCTCTTCTTCTCCACGACGGCCGCACCCGATCGAGGCCTCGGCGATGGCATCCAGCGATGCGGACGAGATCAAACGGGGTAATCCCGCCAAGGAGTGGCGACGATGATGGGGGAGAGGATGCTGTTGCTGGGCGGAGGCCTCCTTGTATGGCAATCAGGAAGGTGTCCATGAGCAATCTACGATGTACTTTTTGTTATGCTCACGTGGTATACATATGGCGTTCTATGATGTTTTTGTGACGTTCACGCATGTGATGTTTATGATATATTTTATGATGTTCATGTGGTATAAATGATGTTCTATAATATATTTTGTGATGTTCACGTAGTATACATGTGATGTTCTATGTTTTTTGTGATATTTTATGATTGTATGACATGGTTTATTCATAATTGAGACCAATCATGTACATTGTGTAGTGGTGAAAAAATATTCACATAGTACCTATAAGATGTTTTGTGTTATATTTTATGTTGTTTAGGTAGTATTGGCATGTCTTTATTTCTCCTCTTTTTATGTGGACTTTTTTCCTTTCTATTATTTTTGTTTTCACTCATGCCTTGTTCTATCTTTTATTAATTTTTTATTTTTATATGTTATGTTATTAATCAGTTTCTATATATTTCATAGATTTTCTCGTTCATTTTTCCTCTATTTTCATAGATATTATAATACGATTCACATGAACGAATATTATTTTTATTATAAATCTAAAATATTATTCACCTTAACTTAGAACATTTTGTTTTATGATGATGGAACATTTTATCATGGACCTAGAACATTGTTGTACGCAATTCATGAGATAAATGTTCGTTAATAAAATTTTATCTAAATGTATATATGTGAGATCTTGTTTTAAAGAGTTTATTGCCAGGAATACGATGGTGCAATCGGATTTTAATTTCGATACTTGATTTAGTAGATATGACTTTTTATTTACTTCAAAAAATAATGGACATATACTGTTCCTACATGCCACAAACAGACCAATGAAGAAAGAGCATGTTGCTAATTATGGGGGAAAAATATTGGCACATGCAGACGCGACGTGCTTTCGAGCGGACACGCTTGCGTACGTGCGCCGAGCTGGACGCAACGTGGAGCCAAATTCGGCGGGCTGCGAGGGGCGCGTAAATTATTTGGCGGCCGGCGCGCGCGTTCGGTCCAAACGCACAGACCCTAGCACGCCCCGGGTGAGGTGGTCCCTGTACGATGGCTAACTGTGCACGTTATATGTGCCCGAAAATTATTCCCGCGTGCTCGTTTGGGATGGAATTCATTGGGTGAGAACCATATCGGACAGACCTTTATGTGCTTAGCATTCTGACGTTGGTATTAAAAAAAAAGATTACTCATCTACCACCACATGGGCGAATTTAGGCCTATTTGTCGGGGTCCATAAAATAGGTAAATTCTTTAGTAAAGTACCGTTAGGATTTAAGAAAATCCATGTAGTATAGAGAAGCAGATCCTACCCTGAGAATGCTGTTGGCTAGCTTCGCTTCAATCTACCACTAAGAAAAAATACGCTATTACAGTGAGCTGGCTGCAGCTCCTTTCATTCTCCAGGAACACAGCGGCGGTATGTCTTATTGATTTACGTGTCTGCTTGATTAATTTGGATGTCAAACTGTTATAAAAAGAGAGATCCAATCTGGGAGGAAATATACAGTTTTTCATCGTTAAGAAAAGACTAGCAAAAGTGCCCGTGCTTTGCAACGGGTTGTCCATATTCACCGTGGTGCTCTTTTTGTTCACCAACCTCCACGCTTTCGTAATGTCTCCCATGCTGGTATCTTACAACAGAAACTACCTTGCCCTGTGCATGAGCTCACTATGCAGGATGAGCGTGTCTGGTTCTGTGTTGCTAACATGGAGGGCGTTTCGTGTCGATACATTTGAATCTATCTTGGAATTAGACTCCTAGTGTGTTTGACCTGCGCTTCTCTAATTCGCCTGGGCATAGGAGGTCTAGAGATTTATCTAACGATCGTGTCATGCATATTGTCTTGTGATAGGACTCTACATGATGCTCTAACATCTTTTTCGTCGACCGCTCTTAACTAACTCTGTGAATGTAGAAGCGGTGTTTGGTGATCTGTCTATGGCCCTTCTATTTTATATGATAATTGGTTCTGGATAGCTAGCTACAATTCCAAACTAAATAGGAACCTTATTATTAAGAAGGAAGAAGCAGAATCCGATTAGACCATGAAGTGGATTTTTGCATGATGTTGTTCACACGTGACGGCGTTAGTTATTTTGGAAATTTTCTACATGCTGGTATTTGGACAAGTCACATGCATACGTAAAGGAATGGATCAGAGTTGGAGCCAGAATCCAAGTGTGTCACGTTTGCATGTACGTGATCCTGATAGGCAAAATAGGAAAAGAAGCGTAAACAAAATACGATGACTGATGTTAGCTATTGTTTGATTTGATTAGCTTTGATGCAGCAAATTGGTTTTATATATAGAGGGGTGCGAGTCTTCCTACAGAGTTCTTGTCCGGTTGCTTTACCATATCCGAGTCGTAGTTGTTTTTTAAACTTAGATTAGTAACAAGGTGTTTGCATATATAATATAATAATATAATGATAAGATAGCATTTTGCTTCCGTATTTATGGAGGGGAGGAGCACATCACGGACTCGATTTTGGGTCATGGAAAAATCTGAGTTCCGAACTAGAGTTAACTTGATTTTTGTCACTAAAACCAATATGAATAAGAATCATATTCCGTATTAGCACTATTTTCTATTTGAATTAGGATTCCTATTCTTATTCAGTTTATTCATACTCGGAGAGATCTATTTGTCCTAACTATCTAGGATCATATAAGTCTAGACGGAAGAAACTTTCGACTACATATAGTTAACTCTCCAGTGTTCGGCCATTAGAGGAAGACAGAAAAAAAAGAATGGATGGACCAAAAAAAAGTCTAAAATTTTGCCTCTTTATTATTACTAGCAAATATGCCCGTGCTTTGCAACGGGATAAAAAACTATCGTGCTTTCATTCGGGATGAATCCATTACAAGCGAGAAGTCCTCTACCTTAAGTGCAATGTCTGAGGGGTGCATATATGCTATCCCCCACCGTCCGAGTTTTTTTTAATGTTTGTTTGCTTCTAAAAGAATCATGTTTTTGACTCTCTTATTCATGACCAAATGCAATAAGCTAAAGTACAATTTCGTGATGCACATACAAGAAATTAAATGACTAAAATTTGTTAAGGCCCGAAAGATATCCGGAGCCGGTTCCTTTCGCAACAATTATCCCTTGTGATAATGCTTCTAGAAAACACATTTTTTCCAATAAAAGTACAAAAATAAATTTTGTTCCTAATTAAAACTATATCAATAATTTAATAGGGAAATATTTGTTAATATTTTTTTTCTATTTTTGACGTTTATAAAAGAAAGAAGGGCATACTTGGGGAAAAGAAAACCAAAAAAGGGGCGAGAACAACGGGCAGGCGGACATGGGAAAACTCACGTGTGTAAATAAATACAAACAAATAAAAAACAAAGAAGCTAAAAAACCAAAAAAAAGAAAATACGAACAGGAAGGTAGTAGTCCAGAGTAGGAAAATAACACGAAACTAAACAACACCAAGACAGAAAAAGGGAAGAACATGAGTAGTAGTCTAGGACAGAAATAAAAAGGACAAACCATAGATTGAAAAAGAATAGAAAAAGCGATAAATTGGAAAACATATTCTGTGTGGGAATGAAGGATTCCTATTTATATTGACATTCTTGTATGAACACGAGTTATATATATGAGTCTAGATAGAAAAAACTCTCTATCGTCCGGTAGTTAAAGGGAGACGGACCAAACAAATGGATGGACGAAAAAAACCTAAAATTTTGCCTCTTTATTATTATTATTATTATTATTATTATTAGCAAATATGCTCGTACGTTACAACATGACGTACCTCTTACATGGTCATAGACGAGCATCATGCTTAACAATAACAATAACAATAGCCATAATAAAACAACAGGTAGATAGGTTAGGTCAAAAATAGAAAAACTTGACTTAAGAAAGTCAACTCTAGGAATTGATTTATAGAGAGCAAATAAAGTATGTTTATATTTCTGTTTATTATTATTAGTATTTTTGCTTGCTAGAGTAATATATGATGCAATAATAATAATAATATATATAGATTAAGGTAGGTATAGATATGGAGGTCGGTGAGAACAGTTTAGATGGCAAAAGAAAATACTATATATATCGGAATCTAGATTATCAACGACACCAGCAAATACCGAAAATAATAAGGTCAAAAAAAAAATAGAAACCCGCCTCCTGCAGTCTCATCGACTTCGTCGGTTGACCCTCGTCTCCTCCGCCGCCGCTGCGAGCCGCCTCCCGGGACGACGAAGATTGCTTTCCACCGTCCTCTCTTAAGGTCCGCCCCCACCCACTTACTCCCCATCTGAAAAGAATGTTCCCTCAATGCCTCTCCTCGTCTTCTCCTCAACAAAAGTTGCATCTTTTCTCTTCGTTTATTTAATCTGACCAATTCTTGGAATTAATCCTTGCCGCAGCCCGCAGGCCGCAGGAAGATGTCGGCCGTACCCAAGAAGACATCGTCGAGATGCATCACAGTAGCGGAGACGGGCAGCCACACGTTCGAGATCGTCGGTTACAGCCTTCAGAAGGGCACCGGCGTCGGCAAGTTCGTCCGGTCGGGCACCTTCAACGTCGGCGGCTATGACTGGGCCATCCGCTTCTACCCCGACGGCCCATCCACCGAGTCGGAAGAGTACGTCACAATCTGCCTCGAGCTCATGACCAGCAACGCCACGGCGCGCGCAAGTTACCACCTGCGATTGGCCAGCCAGCAGAGCCCCCTGTGTTGGTGGGGCTGTAAAAGCGGTCCGAGGCTGTTCAAGTCTTGCGATGTTACACGCTTCGGTCCGCGGAACTGGAATTTCATACTGAGAAGTGACCTCGAGGAGGAATCATCCTCTTTCCTTGTCGATGATAGCATCAGGATCGAATGCGAAGTTACCGTCATCAGAGAACCGCAGCTGTCTGAAACCAGGGTGGAATCTGAAATCGAGGTGCCACCGTGTGACATGATGGAACAATTTGGCAAGCTATTCGAGCAGAAGAAGGGAGCAGATGTCTCGTTCATTGTTGGAGCTGACTCCTTTGAGGCGCACAAGATTGTGCTCGCGGCGCGGTCACCTGTCTTCATGGCTGAGTTCTATGGCCGAATGCGCGAGTCAGGAACGCGCTCTGTGACCGTTGAAGACATGCAGCCTGATGTTTTCAGGGCGCTGCTGCACTTCATCTACACAGATTCGTTACCTGACATGGATGATCTTGACAAAGATGAATACAGTGAGATGATCCGGCATTTGCTTGTGGCCTCTGATAGATATGCCATGGAAAGGCTGAAGTTGATATGCCAAAGTATCCTTAGCAAAAATCTTGACGTGGAGACGGTGGCAACTACATTGGCTTTAGCTGATCAGCAAAATTGTGAAAGGCTTAAAGCTGCTTGCGTTGAATTTATTGGCGCTTCAAAGGATGTGAGTGCTTTGGCAGCAACCCAAGGATACTCAAGTCTCAAAAGAAGCTGCCCTTCTGTCTTGGTAGATTTATATGAGAAAACCAGTAAGCTTTTTAAAACTTAGACAGGTTGCTCATCCTGAACTGAGTTTGGCTAGTTAATTAATTCTGTCAGTAGGTCATATGAGGGACTTAATTTATAGTGACCTGTTTCAGAAGAGCAGCTCTTTAACTTCAGTCAGTGGGTGGTTAGTTTTGTTATTAGATTGAGATGATCTGCCACTTCTGTGTTCCTTTTTTTTCATCTTGTTGGACCTAGTGCTCTGTCTGACACCAACTTCTCCTAGGTTACACTATTTATACCGTCAGTCTGGGGATTGATGAAACCCCCATAATTAGTCCAGGTTTGAAGGCTGGGACAAAACTTCTTAAGAACTAAATCTGGAGACATCTCTCCCCGTGGTTGAGGTTTTTTTTTCTGCTGTCTAACAGTACATAAATATGTGGAATTCTCAAATTCTCATCAATGTAATGAAAAAGGTGCAGCGAAGAAAAGGATGTGGTTCTTGGAACAAAGAAGCATGGATAGGAATGACAACTCTTATGCCATCAATAATAATGTGAAGTTTTATCTACATATTTTAGTGCTATTTTAGCGTTAATGTTAACTATATTACCATTAAAATGTATAGATACATGAACAGTCTGGCAGAGTGGCACATAATTATTCAGTAGCTGTATTAGGAGGACACATCTATGTTGAAATTGTGATCTCCCGGCTATTTCTTTAGTCAGTAAGAGAAAGGGATGGAACAGGGAGGAAACACCCTGAACCATCCCGTTTGCCCACGTGGGCAATAGAAAGGGGTGGAAAGACCCCTCGAACCTTTTTGTTTAACCCTGATTCGGGATACGGACCTAATAGGTTTCAGTCCCCCGGTGTGCAGCGTAATATATATTGGGGAAAGGTCCCATAAGGAACGTAACTAAGACCAAATGCCCATTACCCTGTCCTACCGATCAAGGACCACGCTGAAACACCGGGAAGGACCCACACATGCTCTACAAAAGACCTAGAACCAAGAACAGAAATGGGGAGCTCATCTAGCGAAGGTATGTCCATGAATCCCATCTCATGTTGTGGTTCTATATTGAGATAGATGATCCAACACAAGTAACAATCTGCATACTAAATTGCTAGTTTCATCAGGATTCATGCCTGGGGAAGTATTTAGTAAATTTATGGACTTATAATATATTTATTGATCGCACATGGAATTTTGTGGTGTTCCATGGTGGTGTTTTTACCTTGTGATACTCCTTTTATATAGCCCGTTTCTGTTTTTCATCCAGCGATCCTCAAAATATGCTTGTTTAAACTGCAGCTCCAAAAGAATGTCACTATATTTTAACAGTTTGGTGATCTATCTTCTACAGATTTATATTTGTTGGAATATATATGGAAATAATTTGCAAGGCAGATCCTCAAAAAAGTTTTTTTTATCTCAAGTTAGGTTGCTTTTCTTATAAGAGAGGAGGAACTATAGGATGTCGCCTTTTTCTAGTAGTATGTTTATTTCTTTTATGGGTTCTGTCGAAAATCGGTTGAGTTGTTGCTAGCTAACAGGTTCTGTAAAATACATGTATTTGTCTCCCTATTTCTTGTCAATATAAAGCTAGGCAGAGTTGCTCCCTGGCTCTTTGCAAGAGGAAAAAGAAAGTTAAGATGAGCATAGCAATTGCTGTTTTTAAGATTTTCTTCACTTGTTTATGTTTGACATCTTTTGGATAATCTCAACCATAACTGAGAGTAAATGAGTCTCTGTTGTATATCTCCATATGCTGTGCGTGATACAAATAGAGGTGCTGAGGCTGTTATGACCGGCGTCTCATACAAGAGGAGAGCTTCAACTGGCTAGGCGCAACCAGCCACCAGGGCGTCAGCGTTTGGGGGCTGGAAGCCCAGTTATCTTCATCAATATTATTATTAGGAATATTATTATTATTAGAGAGTATTTTATAAATTATTAGGAGGAGACAAGGCTATATATATTTGTAAAGACTATGAGATAATTAAGCAGAAACAATACAATTGTTTCCGGCTTCCTCAGGGAGCCGGGATTTGCCCTAGCCGCCGCTGCCCCTCGCTCTCGCGCAATCACGGCGCCCCCGCGCCGTCTTCCTCGCACGCTCAAGCCTTGCCCTCCTCCCTCCTACTCGTACAACCTAAGATCAATCCCCGGTAGGGCTAGGGCACATAGCAGCCTGGTATCGGAGATCTCGGACACGATGACCACGCCTTTCGCTACCTCCGGAGTTTCCGCGGCAACCACACTGCCGGCATCCACCGTGCACTCGGAGCTCTCGAAGTCCTCCGGCGCGCCGCTCACCTTGGAAGCCCTGGCTGGTGTTGTCGATCGGATGGGCGCCAACATCGACGTGATCAACCGCAATATGGTGGCTATACAGGCGGCTCTGACCAGCATGCTGCTGCCGCCCGCCTCCCAGCCACCGCCACCACCACCGCCTGTTCCATCTGCGCCGCTGCCCAGCGTTCCAGTTGGCGGCCCGGGTGTGCCTCTGCACATGATGCGGTGGCCGGCGTCACCATCGCCGATCCCGTCATGGGCGTTCATGGGTACGTCGCCGCCGGTCTACACGTCAGCAACCACTGTCACCACTTCGGCGGCGTCTTCCTCCGTCGCGGCCTCGGCACCCAGCGCTGGGACCTTCTATGGCGGGGCTGATGGCACCCTGTTGTACGGTGGTGCCCCGGCCCCTGCTGCGGTTGGTAGTGGGGGTCCTCCTGATGGCGCGCAGGGTGGTCCTCCCGCTCCACCCCGGTTCTACAAGTTGGAATTTGCGACCTACGATGGTGCCGTCGACCCTCTCAATTGGCTCAACCAGTGTGAGCAATTCTTCCGCGGCCAACGTACCCTCGCCTCGGACTGCACATGGTTGGCCTCCTACCACCTCCGGGGCGCGGCACAGACGTGGTACTATGCCCTAGAACAAGACGAGGGGATGCCACCATGGGAGCGTTTCCGCGAGCTGTGCCAACTTCGCTTCGGACCTCCAACGCATGGCACGCGCTTGGCGGAGCTCGCCCGGCTACCTTTCTCCTCCACGGTCCAGGACTACTCGGAGCGCTACAACGCCGTTCTCTGCCACGAGCCGGACCTCTCCGCCCTCCAGAAGGCCAAGCTGTACGTCGGCAGCCTCCCTGATCACATCTAGCTCGACGTGGAGATGCACCATCCGCCCGACTTACAGTCCGCGATGTACTACGCTCGCACCTACAAGCAGCGCACGGCGGCCTTCCTGCCGGCCCTACTGCAGCTACAGCAGCAGCGCGGTGGACGCCCTCTCCGAGCGGCGCCAGCGCCCTCGGCTCCTACCCCCCAGGGCCAGCCGCCACCCACGTCGGTGCCGGGCCAACAGCGGACGTTTCGTCGCCTCATGCCGGCCGAGCAGGTGGAGCGACGATGCCAGGGCCTTTGCTTTAACTGTGACGAGCTGTTCGTGCGCGGTCATGTGTGCAAGCGGCTCTTCTACCTCGAGACCGACGACTACATCGACGACGTGCCGGCAGCTACAGAGGCTGCCCACCTGGAGGCACCGGCCGACCAGGAGCCCCTGGCTAACTCGCTTGTGGTTTCCCTTCATGCTGTTGCAGGTATACGTCCGCCCAATGCCATGCTGCTGCCCGTGTTCATCAAGGGCGAGCGCTTCCTCGCCCTCCTCGATACCGGCTCCACGCACAACTTCGTCCAAGGAGCCGCCATGCGACGTCTCGGCCTGTCCCCCACGGGTGGCGAGAAGCTGCAGGTCACCGTCGCTAACGGTGATCGCTTGGCGTGCGAAGGGATCGCGCACGATGTGCCTATCCGCATCGGAGAAGAGGACTTCAGCATCATGTGCATCGGCCTAAATTTGGGCGCCTTCGACTTCATCATCGGTTTCGACTTTCTCCGGACGCTGGGGCCTATGCTGTGGGACTGCGACGCCCTCACTTTGTCGTTCGGGAGGAACGGCCGCCGCGTCACCTGGCAGGGTGTGCCGGGACCCGCGGCGCCCACCCCACAGCAGGCCCTGGCCGCGGTCTCTCTTGACCCGCGGCTTCCGCTGCTGGACAACCTCCTGCAGCAGTACGGCGATGTCTTCGACGAGCCCACGGGGCTCCCTCCGGCGCGCCCCTACAACCACCGCATCCATCTGTTGCCCGGGACTGCTCCTGTTGCGGTACGGTCGTACCGCTATCCCCAGCTGCAGAAGGATGAGTTGGAACAGCAGTGCGCCACGATGCTCGAGCAAGGCATCATTCGCCCGAGCACCTCGCCGTTCTCTGCTCCCGTCTTGTTGGTATGCAAGGCAGACAAGACTTGGCGCTTCTGCATCAACTACCGCGCCCTCAATGCCAAGACATCCAAGGACAAGTTCCCGATCCCGGTGGTGGACGAGCTTCTCGATGAGCTCCACGGTGCCCGCTTCTTCACCAAGCTTGATTTGCGGTCCGGGTACCACTAGGTGCGGATGCACCCAGACGACATCAGCAAGATGGCGTTCTATACACATCAGGGCCATTACGAGTTCCTGGTAATGCCGTTCGGCCTCTCCAACGCGCCGGCGACGTTCCAGGCACTCATGAATGACGTCCTTCGCCCATATCTCCGCAGGTTCGTCTTAGTATTTTTCGACGACATATTGATCTACAGCTCTTCGTGGGCGGAGCACTTGCAGCATGTGGGCGTCGTCCTCCACGCCCTTCGCGTCCACCGTCTTCATCTGAAGCGCTCCAAGTGTTCCTTTGGGGCCTCGTCGGTGGCCTACCTCGGCCACGTCATCTCCACCGAGGGGGTTGCCATGGACGCCGACAAGGTGGCGGCGGTCGCTTCCTGGCCTACACCGCGGTCGGCTAGGGCCCTACATGGCTTCCTGGGCCTAGCCGGCTACTACCGCAAGTTCATCCGCGACTTCAGCATCATAGCGGCGCCGCTGACGCGTCTCTTGCGACGAGACGCGTTTGCATGGGATGACGACCCTGACTCGGCGTTTCGAGCGCTCCAGGGCGCCCTCACCACAGGGTCGGTTCTCCAGATGCCGGACTTCACCAAGGACTTCATCGTTGACAGCAACGCTTCGGGTGCCGGGTTCGGTGCGGTGCTTCACCAGGGCGCTGGGCTGCTCGCCTTCTTCAGCCGGCCGTTCGCCGCACGCCACCTGAAGCTCGCCGCTTATGAGCGGGAGTTGATCGGGTTGGTGCAAGCCGTGCGGCATTGGCGTCCTTACTTGTGGGGGCGCCACTTCCTGGTGCGGACGGACCACTACAGCCTCAAACACTTGCTTGATCAGCGCCTCTCCACTGTTCCTCAACACCAGTGGGTCAGCGAGCTATTTGGGTTCGACTTCGCCGTGGAGTTCCGTCCGGGCCGCCTTAACACGGTGGCCGACGCCTTGTCCCGCCGTGACATCGACGCCACGGATAGCCCCGCGGCTGCCTCCGCTACAAGTTGCAGTGGCACTGTCGGGGCCCTCCTTCTCCTACCTCGACGACGTGCGCCGGGCTACAGCCACCGCTCCCGACGCACTGGCCCTGCTGGAGCGTTTGCGCGCTGGTGACCTCCCGGGCCGCTGGCGTGAGGACGCCGGCCTCCTTCTGCACGGTTCGCGCATCTTCGTCCCGGACGTCAGCGAGCTGCGTCCCCAGGCCCT
The DNA here is from genome assembly GCA_038087645.1 of Saccharum hybrid cultivar R570. Classification (NCBI taxonomy): domain Eukaryota; kingdom Viridiplantae; phylum Streptophyta; class Magnoliopsida; order Poales; family Poaceae; genus Saccharum; species Saccharum hybrid cultivar. The sequence goes on from JAQSUU010000602.1 coordinate 13,166,471, forward strand.
CCAGCTGGCCCATGGCGCGGGTCATGAGGGCGTCCAGAAAACCTTGCACCGTCTCCGCGCAGATTTTTACATTCCAGGTGATCGTTCGTTGGTGCAGGATTGGGTGCGTTCCTGCACCACGTGCCAGCGCAACAAGTCGCCCGCCCTCCAACCGGCGGGGTTGCTGCAGCCGCTCGACGTTCCGTCCCGGGTGTGGGCGGATATCTCTATGGACTTCATCGAGGGGCTGCCGAAGGTTGGCGGCAAGTCGGTCATCCTCACCGTCGTCGACCGCTTCTCCAAGTATGCGCACTTCATTGCTCTTGGCCACCCCTACACGGCCACGACCGTCGCTCGCGCCTTCTTCGATGGCATCGTCCGACTTCACGGGTTTCCGACGTCCATCGTCAGTGATCGGGACCTCGTGTTTACTGGCCATGTCTGGCGTGACCTCTTCCAGATGGCGGGTATCAAACTCCGTATGAGTACGGCGTTCCACCCACAGACGGATGGCCAGTCAGAGGTGGTGAATAAGGTAATCGCAATGTATTTGCGCTGTGTCACAGGTGACCGTCCGCGTGCATGGGTGGACTGGCTGTCGTGGGCGGAGTATTGCTACAACACGTCCTTCCACACCGCTCTTCATGCTACGCCGTTCGAAGTGGTGTACGGGCATCCTCCTCAGCCTATCCTGCCGTACAGGCCAGGCTCGGCCAGCACTGCGGCAGCCGACGACCTCCTCCGCAGCCGTGACAAGGTCCTGGCTGAGGTCCGTCAGCGTCTTCTCCGGGCACAGCAATTGGCGAAGAAGTACTACGACGCCAATCACCGGGAGGTGGTGTTCGACGTCGGTTCGTGGGTTTGGCTGCGCCTCCTTCACCGCACGACGCAGTCCCTCGCGGCGTAAGCTCGGGCCGCGTTGGGCTGGTCCCTTTCGCGTGCTTGAGCGCATTGGGAGCGTCGCCTATCGTCTTCAGTTGCCGGAAGGGTCGCGCCTCCATGATGTGTTCCACGTCAGCCTGTTGAAGCCGCATCGCGGCAACCCCCTAGCCGTGCCCGGCGTCCTGCCTCCGACGCAGGATGGCCGCGTTTGGCTGACCCGGAACGAGCTCTACGCGCCTAGCAGCGGCGCGGCGTCTGGCGGATTTTGATCAAGTGGCGCGAACTACCGGAGGCTGCTGCTACCTGGGAGCTCCTTGATGAGTTCCGGGACTCTTACCCCGCGTTCCAGCTCGAGGACGAGTTGTTTTCGCAGGCGGGGAGAGATGTTATGACCGGCGTCTCATACAAGAGGAGAGCTTCAACTGGCTAGGCGCAACCAGCCACCAGGGCGTCAGCGTTTGGGGGCTGGAAGCCCAGTTATCTTCATCAATATTATTATTAGGAATATTATTATTATTAGGGAGTATTTTATAAATTATTAGGAGGAGACAAGGCTATATATATTTGTAAAGACTCTATGAGATAATTAAGCAGAAACAATACAATTGTTTTCGGCTTCCTCAGGGAGCCAGGATTTGCCCTAGCCGCCGCTGCCCCTCGCTCTCGCGCAATCACGGCGCCCCCGCGCCGTCTTCCTCGCACGCTCAAGCCTCGCCCTCCTCCCTCCTACTCGTATAACCTAAGATCAATCCCCGGTAGGGCTAGGGCACATAGCAGAGGCATTGCTGGGCATTGGTGCCTGGTCACCGTGCCTACAATTAATGGGAGGCTCCCATGCACCGAGACCGGGTGCTCACACACTAGACACATGCACCAAGACTGGGTACTCACACACTAAGCATAGGCAGTCTAACAATAACATAGAGGAACACCATTTTTATATTAGCGCCCATGAAATTTGTACAAATCTTAGCCATGAGGCTTTTGATATGAGCATGGCAAATAATCCTTCCCTACATGATGTCAACCAAGTCTTCTTTCCGGACACAACCGAAAACTCAAGGGTTAAGTTATGGAGTAATGAAACATTGCCCAATATTGACCGATGTGAAAGAACAACTACTTTTATTTACAAATTGTGACCTTCATTTACACAATTATACCATATACTATAGATCATATGCCATCATGTAGCTTGACTTGACTACACCCTGGAAAATGAGAATGATGGTCATATGTCATGTTTCTTGGATTATTTACAAGCGGTGTTCAAGCTTTTATTTTTGCAACGTTAGCCGCAGCCTATATAGGTGAATCCATGGAAGGTCATCATTGAATTTAACTAGTTTACTAAATCGTTTATATGGGTGCAGCATAGCATGTGAGTGAGACTGCAAGTACGTTATTCAACTATTCTCTGTCATGCTAGTAGTACTATGAGTTGATTACTTGGCTGTTGGCTCTAAACTACAATGGTGTTTATTATTATTGGCTTGCATACTGGATTAGGTAACTAGTGCGTTGATGGAATTGTAAAACTAGACTTGAAGAGATCGTGTGAGATTCATAGAGTTTTATTGTTTTCCAAGCTATTACCTAGTTCCAAGTGCTAAAAACATCATGTCTTTTAGACACATTTTGAAATCTTAAAACATCAGGGGTCAGCTTTGAGCCCTTATTTATTTGCTTTGGTGATGGATGAGGTCACAAGGGACATACAAGGTGGTATCCCTTGGTGTATGCTCTTTGCTGATGATGTGGTGCTAGTTGACGACAGTAGGGCAGGGGTTAATAGGAAGTTAGAACTATGGAGGCACACGTTAGAGTCGAAAGGGTTCAGACTTAGTAGGACTAAGACCGAGTACATGAGGTGCGATTTTAGCGCGACTAGGCATGAGGAGGGAGACGTTAGCCTCGATGGGCAAGTGGTGGCCAAGAAGGATACTTTTCGGTATTTAGGGTCGATGCTACAAAAGGACGGAGACATTGATGAAAATGTTAGGCATAGAATTTCAGCCGGCCGGTTGAAATGGCGTCAAGCTTCTGGCGTCCTCTGTGACAAAAGGGTGCCTCAGAAGCTGAAAGGTAAGTTCTATAGGACGGCGATTCGTCCGGCGATGTTATACGGTGCTGAGTGTTGGCCTACAAAAAGGCGACATGTCCAGCAATTGAGTGTAGCAGAGATGCGTATGTTGCGTTGGTGTTGTGGGCACACAAGGAGGGATAGAGTCCGGAACGACGATATTCGGGATAGGGTTGGGGTGGCACCAATTGAGGAGAAATTGATTCAACATCGGTTGAGATGGTTTGGACATGTCCAACGGAGGCCTCCTGAGGCGCCGGTGCATAGTGGAGTTCTAAAGCGGGCCGATAATGTAAAGAGCGGTAGAGGTCGACCTAAACTAACTTGGGACGAATCCGTTAAGAGAGATCTTAAGGAGTGGAATATCTCCAAGGATTTAGCTATGGATAGGAGCGCTTGGAGATTGGCAATCAACGTGCCGGAACCGTGACCTCTTTTTGTCTCCCTTTATGTCTTTTTTGTGTCCCTGTTTCTCGTCTCTTTTGGGTTTCATCTCTAGCCTACCCCAACTTGCTTGGGACAAAAGGCTATGTTGTTGTTGTTGAAATCTTAAAACATCAGGTTTTCTAAGACAGTGGAGTATTTCGTAAGTAACAGAGAATGGGCAATGATATGGTTTTAATTGATTTCACTTGGCTCCACCTACAGGTACGCATACGTGGCTTTATTTCGAAACTGCCCCTTGAATTGGATAGGTCTCTAGGTGCAGTTTTCTTAATGAAACCATCCCGAAAAATGGATTTTCAGGAGCGGTTCGTTAGCTACGATGCTCCCTGCCATAGTTACAAATGGTTTCTTATGTGCCTCAATTAAAATGAGTCATCTATAAAATTTATTTTTGTACTAGTGTTCTTAACCCAGCAGCTGCTTTATTTCAGAGCCAAGCTTCCCCGGCCAATCTACAACCACAAGCATGCTGTTTTCTTCCTTATAGATTGCCAGGATCAGCTGCAATCAGCAATATATTTTAGCAAATATTTGTGAAACAAATCCATATTTGAAAAACATATTGTTGCACAACATGTTGAAGCAGCTCAGACATGCAACCAACCTGATATCTGAGCAACTAGAGAGCAACTGCAACAAGGTCACCGACCACAAGGCTGATAAATCAAACTATTTAGCAGAAAAACAAACCACCAAGATTCCAAGAAGCCTCTCTGGCACATCAAGGACGACCAACGGAATTCCGACCACTTAATCAAACGGACAACTCCCAGCAATTGTCATGTGAGGCAACTCTTCAGGTAGACAATAACGGAGCGGTTTGCGAGCAGAGCAAGTGATACAACAATGCCACATGACGAATTCCTAAACCATCAACAAACCCACCAACGTTGTGTTTCTTCCAGGTGTTCTTTTGGCCTTGCTTGCCAGCCTGCTACTTTTATGTAGGCTGGCGTTAGTGCTAACCAAAACAGGTGTTGTGCAATCTTCTACAGAGCTAGGTTCAACTGTCAAGGGTGTCAACGGGGTTGTCAGATGCGTGATGAATTGATCAATATCAAGGACCATAGAGATCTTAATTGATGGTGGTGGGGGCATTGCTGATGGGTCGACTGATCGGCTCCTAGGACAGAGTTAAGCGTCTCCTCTGTAGCGTCCCCTCCTGAGAGCTCGGTGGAACATCTCCAAGGTCCATCACATTTATTCGATCAGCCTCCTCAGTCATCACAGTTTCCACCTTAGGTGAGGAACACTCAGCGTTCACTACACCCTCTAGAGTAGTAGAGTCTAGAATCCTCCAATATCATTTCTAGTTTGGCCTGTTCGGTTGCTTGCTTTGGCAGCGCTGCAACTGCAAATAGTCACTGTAGCCAGTGTTTAGTGTCTTGCACCATCGGCAGCGGCAGCAGCTGCTGCTGCAAAACCAAGCAGCCAATTATATATAATAACATCGGATAACCTTTTTTTGTGAAAACGTAGCATAAACACGGGTACTCACATACACTCAACCTTATGAATATAGGCAAGTAAACTCTTAACTCTTATAAGCACCTATGAGAGATTGTACCGATAGATTTTAAGATTGATGAGACATTATAGATGTACCTTTATCAATAAAACACATCGAAATAGTAGCACCATTAAATCCTGAAATAAATCTTAGACACCATAAAAACCTAATCAACTGAGCTACTTTCAACACACAACTTCAAACAATGACACCTAATTAATGATCATAGAAACTATCCCAGTTTTTGGGTTGGGACTTGCGAAGAGAGGCTGGCCCAACAAAAAAAAAAACGGCCCAACTAATATGTAGATATCTTGTTAGTGTCATTGATTCCCATTGACCGGAGAAAAAAACCCTGCATGGTCCATAAGAGCTTGAAGAAAATAGAAAATCAGCATAGCATCATTTTGGTCCACGAAAGCAATCATATATGACAAACTACCATTACATTTAGGATCAATCTAGAGGAAGTGTTCGGCAAATGCTTAATGCCACTTTTCGCGTGGGTTCAACAAACGAGCCCATGCTAGATGACAGCACGAGTGAGCAGAAAAAGATGCTATTCAATAAACAGAGGAATTGCTGATAGTGTGGCGGTTTATTATACAGAACAGACTACTTGCACACGATACGTGTGCTTGACCCAACTAGCAATACTTTTGCTGACTTTTTTTTGCAATATTACTGCATTAATAAAACTGAAGTTGGGAGTCATGAGAGTTTCTCTTTCAAATGTTTGTCAAAATTTGTCTACATAAGGAAAATTAGCTAGGAATTCAGAACTGCAGATCAAAACCTCGATCCCTCCAAAATGAAGCATTTCATCATAAACCCGTAGCTCCTATGTGTTTCAATATAGCTTCTCAATTTTACTATATGGAAATTGATAGCATAAGTTTCGGTATATGACTCAAACGAGTACGAACTCAGAGATTCATGAGAATCAACAGAAGACTGAACACTAACTGTGCTATGCGCCACATGTAAGGAATGCGATAGACTTTTGGAGTGCACTCTACATTGGTATGGACAATCGGACATTGCTTCCAGCTGAATATAGAAAAGACTTCTCCAATTATCTGGTCAATGAGTAGTCATACCAAAAGGAAGGGCTTTCATGAAGACGCTCTACAGCTTATAAATATCTGAGAAAGCAATCTACCCGCCAGCTGAGGTAGTCAAAACAAGATGCTTCATGTTTACCACCATAGAATCTACAGGTTATTCTGACGTAATTGCATCAACAGTTCTGGTTATTCTTTGACCTTTTCAGGTCATACGACAATGAGCAGGTATGGGCCCTTTCTTTGTGCTCAACCGAAGGGAACGAATATTCAGACAAACATGCAAGATTTTCATCAAGATGCTTTCTAAAGCTTATTTTGGCATGCTTTCACTTCATTCAGAGGGAAAGGCAACGTATGAATATTGACCTCTTTACTTTTTATTTGTATGAGAAGTACCTGAAGACACTTACCTTTAAACATGGTATTCACTATTGCTTGGCACCATTGGAGAGAAACGGTATTCAGCGTTCACTAAAGGAACTAAGGTAATGGAGATTGGAGAGCAGATTTAAATTACAAATATATGTAGCTTTGAAGCTTAGTATATTATTTATTCAGGCTTATATTTATATTTTTCATATACTACAACAATTTTTAAGAGTTATATGGTGTGCTCATTAGTATAAGAGATGCGTTTGGTTGAGGTCATTGTTCTGCTATATACAAAGGGTGCGAATGTATGCTTAGATATATGAGCGTGTGGGTCTGTTTTTGTAAGGATTCTTGCCCCTTTTTCTTCTAATATAAAGATATGCATCTCTCTTGCGTGTTCAATAATAAAAAAGTATAAGAAATATGTAACATTATCTGCTATCCAGAATTACACTCAGTAGCTCACAATACAATAGCAGAAAAATGCCTACTTTATCACAAAAACAACAGTAAAATAAGCATAGAAAAGCATATAACTTTCTGTTCCTTGACACAGGTGTAGAGCAATAAACGGTTTACTTTTAGAGTTAGATTCCATATACCATTTAATTGGAATTTAACTGGTACAGTACACACACCCAAATTTCAGTAACTTTTTCAGGCCCAATTATGAATTAGCTACAAACAAAATTATCCCAGAAAAATCAAAATACTGCAATGCTGTGGTTGACTATTCAAAACAACTCACGTTCTATAATATAAAACTGTGGTTCATAAAAAGTTTCGAAAAAATGGCCACGTTATGTCATGGCTGACCGTCATCAGTACCGGAGGGTTGAGACTGAGCCATGCCATTAAAGAGCTGTGGTGATGTGGCTCAATTTCTGCCCTGTTGTGCCATTCCGACATCTGACAGTGAGGGTGCGAAACCACCTCTATGCTCACAGAGTATTTTCTGAAAATGATGAATAGATATGCTTGCAGCACCAAGCATTATCTACAACATTACATATGAAGATATTCTGTTTTGAATTAACCCAAACTGATACTAGTTCCCTCAATGACATGCTACTGTCATGTGCTGTTTCATTACAAAAGGTGTTAGGGTAGTGTCACACATTGAGGCTGAACTATATTCGCATATAATATTTTGATAAAAGGTACAGAAATTTAAGTACTAAACTTACCAGCCATTGGCCGAAGTTAGAATGATCTTCTCTAGGAAAACCAGCATGCTATTCAGATAAATTAGGAACTAAGCTACATATTCATAGACATACTTCAGTTGGGTTGGCAACCTGTCTTGCGATACTTGCTTCTCTTCTCCAGTGCATCTACTAGGATTGAAGGGCAAGTTCTTTTGAGAGTTGCATAACCCTCTGTTTCCACCAGAGCATCAATCTCATCTGAAGAGGTCATAAACTCGATGCAAACTTCTTTGAGACGGTTGCAGTTATGCTGATCAGCTAAAGCCAGTGTAGTGGCCACATTGTCCACGTCAAGATACTCGACAAGAATGCTTGCACACAACAACTTCAACCTATCCATAGCATATCTATCTGCAGCAACAAGTAAAAGCTTGACAATCTCACAATATTCATCATCATTATCAAGATCATCCCTTTCAAATGACAGTTCATCAGTATAGATAAATTTCAGCAGGGCCTTGAAAACATCAGACTGCATGTCGTCTACAGTTATCTTCTGGGCCCTACTCTCCTTCATCTATCCATACAGCTGCGCCTTAAAGACAGGGGACCGTGTGGCAAGCACGATCTTGTGTGCAGGGAAAGTCTCACCTCCAACACAGAATGTGACATCTGCTCCTTCCTTCTCCAACAGTAATTTTCCAAAATGTTCTGGTAAGTCCGAGTCCGGCACTTCGATCTCAAAGTCCCCTGTGGTTTCCACCCACGACTCCTTGACAACCGTGACAGTACACTCGATCTTCAGGCAATCGTCCACGATGTAGCCAGCTGACTTACACTCCAGCTTATTTCTTCTTGGAATGACGATTTTTAGGATGAAGCAATTTCCATCGCAAGAATTGAACACTCTAACGGTGGTTTCGCGACATACAGTTTCTGGCAACCCTGTAGTCTGGTTAACCAAACTCAGGTCATAGGACGCCCGCACCTCAGCGTTCTTGTTCACGAGCACAAGCGAGACGACCACAGAATCTTTGGTAGCCTCGGTAGATCCGTCCGGGTAGAAGCGGATGGCCCAATCGTAGCCGCCGACGGCAAGAGGAGGCGGCGGCGGCAAACCTGGGTGGAGGTCTGGAGGATGGGGGAGGTAGCGAGCGGCAGCAGGCGGAGGCGGCGACGAGGGAGGAGGATGGCGAGGAGCCGCTCCCAGGAAAAGGGAAGTTTGCTTCGGGGAACGTGAGCGGCGAGGACTGAGTAGTGTTTGGGCGTGATCGCTAGGGTGGGCAAAATAGCCGATACCCAGTTCCAGAACCTGAATTACCCGAATGGCAGAACCGAAGTACCCGAACCCAAAATATCCGATCATAATTTTGAATAGTGATTATAAAAACCTAAAATTAGTTTTGGTAATTCGGATAATATTTTCCGGTACCCGAACTACCTAAATTATCCGAAATATCTCAAATATTTGCTCTTTTATTCCTAATACGAAGACACGAAGTATTTCAATGCCATATAAATATATTATTTAGTATGAATTAATGTAGATTTATGCTAACTTGATAATTAATTTGTTGGTAATTGATTTGAAGACATGATGTGATTTATAGGACTATTGTTTATTGCTTTAAAATAGTACTTGAATTCTTCCAAAATGGTTGGTTTTCTCAATTTCGGGTATATCGGGTAAAACCCGAACTCGAATTATCAGGTACCCGAAATTTTGGGTAATGCTTTTTCAGAGCAAAAATCAGGTAGCAATTTTTAATACCCGAATTTTGAACTACCTGAATTAACTGACCCGAATTTTTCGGGTAACCCGAATGCCCAGCCTTAGTGATCGCCAGGCTCAGTGTCTATAGATGGGCCAAATGGGCCGTTTGGCACGATTCAAGCACAGGTCCGCTGAGGCACGACACGTCTGACCTTCAGGCACCGGCATGGCCCTTTAAACCTTGGGGCCCGTCCATCGGAACGGCGAGTACGGCATGTTCCTACAGGCTCAGGCCCAAGAGTTGGCTGAGCGATGGCTTGGGGTGGATTTTTTATTTTTAATTAATTTTTAACTTTTATTTTAAAATAGTCTCACTTATTTTTTATTTTATAATCATTTTGGTCGCGTCAATATGCCTGGCTCGACAAAATCATGTTGTCACACCATATGTTGACGTGGCAAACCAAAATCTGCCACGTTAAACAGCGATTTTCACATGGGAAATCTTGTCATGCTATTGTCGTTTGAGTGACAGCAGTGTTTTGTCACGCCAACAGTTATAAGACTCAATTTTAGAAAAATCATATATTTTTCATACGATGTCAGTGAAGATGATCTTTATGTAAAAGTTGTATCTCGGCGAGATCTACAACTTTGTAGTTTTGAGTTTTTCCATTTGAGGCTGCTAAGATGCTTAAAAATAATAATAAAGTTTCACCAACATAATAATCGTGTACAACCGTTTGTCGTGGTAGAAAAGTAATGTCTTTATTGTATGGTTTCAAAGGAATAGATTGGACTAGCAATTTGTTTGGTTTGAGAATGAGAACCAATTTATAATTTATAAGTTATGTAATAACGAACAAGAAAATCCAAGTCTATGCAAAGATTGCATCTACAGCAAAAGAGTTTGGGCAATCATCAGTGGTGGGTGGTGATGAGGACATCGCCACGCTGGACACACCGATGCTATGGTCTTCTCCAAGTTGCAATTCGTCCCCAACTCAGCTGCCACGTCACCCTCGGATTCAGCAGACACGTCGTCACTGTTTCGGTCATAACTCTCTCATACGACATCGAAACGGGGCGTTCTTGGATGCGTTGGAAAGGGGACGACGACGCCGTCGTTTTGGATCTGGTCCCAGCTCCAGAAGGTCCGTGGATCATTCTGTGTGAACACGGCAAGGTGCTGCGTCACCTATTTGGGCCAACTTGGCCATGTATCGTGTCGGGCCTTAAGCCCAAGTTGTGGGCGCCCAACCCCTGGCCGTCCTCAACCCTAGGTCGAGTCTTAGACTATAAAAACAGCCGCCGCCGCTGCTAGACAATTGGGTTTTGTTTAGAGTTTAGTTTTCCATCGAGAAACTGAATCGTTCATTGTACCTGTGGTGACAAATCCTTTTACAGTGATCCAGGGCCCCTGTTCTTGATCTCCTCCACTGTGTCGATTAGTCCTTTGGAACCGAGTTCTTGAACCCTCTATTGATATTTGCATCATTCATATTTGCAATTTCAGATTGCGTGTTTTTACCTTCTTGCTTGTGTTCTTCGATTCGCTTGCAGGAAAAGCCTTCTTGGCGAGGTCAATCAAGTTGTGCTTGGTTGATAACCAACGGAGCTGTGGTGTAATGGTTGCAGGGTTCGAATCGTGTCTGATTTGAAGCCGGATCGCCAACGTCGAGATCTCCACAAGTCGAACTTACCGGTTACCTCTCGGAAGATCGGGCCTGTATCTCATCAGGCGGAACTTAGCACCATAGGTAAACTTACAGTCGGTCTACAAATGTTGGAGAAAATGGAGAAGAGAAGAATTGATATGGATAGAAGAAAGGAGTTCGACGGTATCTTAATATATTTCTAGTGGGACATATAGAAGGAAAAAATGAAGAACATTTCAGCACAAAGAGCTACAACCGATTGAAGTGCCTACCTAATCAAAGAAGACATTCAACGGTGTTCCATAGCGCTTGAAAATGATCAAGATGGGTAACAAGCATGTGTTTTTAGTCTTGGGTGGACAGATGTTGTTCGGCTGGTTGTGCTTTTGTTGTCTGTCTTTTTGGGTTCTTGTGTTTTGTAAAAAATATTCTATACATCTTTTTTTAACTTTCTCCTACTAAAGCTTTTGCTGACCTTTAAAAAAAGTATGAGAACCAATTCTACGAACAGGACAATAATTCCTAAAATCACTTATCAATAGTGAAGTCAATTTCCATAATCACTTGGACCATAGCTACCAAAAAAGTTCAAAACAATAAAAATTAAACAAGGGAATTGTCTTGCATATTACGAACAAGCAAACATAGGATAATCATAATTCCTAGAACCAGAAACCAAGGTGAACTCTCATCTGCAGTCCTAAAATAACTCCACATGCCATTAACGCACAAAGTTTTGGATCTATCTTGGATAAAGTCAATAACCATTTGAACAACTAAAAAGTTGTTTCCAAATAAAACTTGCATCGTACTAGTTATAAAACCATATAATTGCATTTAAAATTTCTACATGACACTGATGATATAGTAACAAAGAGAATTGCATTTCTATGTCAATTTGTAGGAAACAAAAAAAACAAGCGCCAGCAGTGCACGTACTTGCCATTTAGTGCACTAGATCTAGGACACTAGGACCAGAATACCCCATTTTCTGCATTAGGTTTAATTGAAATTTGATTGCTGATTAATTACCAGATAACCCAATTTCAGCTGACTTCAGCCTCAAAGGACAGATATGATTGACTATCAACAGGATGATCCCAAAGATTACACTACTCCATGAACTCTAAAGGTTCATCGACGAAAATCATATATTCGCCAAGATGTTGTATCTATGTGCTATAATACAAAATGAGGTATCATAAAGCACTTAAACTAAAATAAGGCATATTTGCTTCATATGGGCCTCAAAGAATTATCTACAATATTGCATACAAAGATTTATCTGTCAATTTAGTGTAATGTAATTGACATTATGATAACACCACTGTGTTCCTTCATCGACTTGCTACTTTACTGATATTGCAGTTTTGCATTACAAAAGTTGTGACAGTGACATGGCCAAACATTGATTCTTAATCCAGTAGCTCGATAAGATGTGCAACATAATTTAAGAAGCTAATTAAACTTAAACTTACCATCCATAGATTCTAGTCACCATATAGTACTATAGTAAAATAAGACAGATAATTATAAGAATAAACTGCCTACTCCTCATAGGTAATGAAATGGCGATCTATATTTTACGGCACCTGCTTGTCTTCTCCAGTACATCAACTATGACGGAAGGGCATGTTCTTTTGAGATTTGCGTAACCTTGAGTGGCCACAACAGCTCTCATCCTATCCGAAGAGTCCATAAACTCAATGCACATGTCTCTAAGGCTCTTGCAGTTATGCTGGTCCGCTAAGGCCAGTGTAGTTGCCACAGTCTCCACACGAAGGTGCTTAGCAAGAACACCTGCACACAGTAGCTTCAACCTATCCATGGCATATCTATCTGCAGCCACAAGTAAATGGTTGATCATCTCGCTGTAATCATCATCGTCGATGTCATCATCAAAGGCAGGCAGAACATTAGTATAGATGAAATTCAACAGGGACTTGAAAACATCAGGCTGCATGTCTTCCACGGTCACGCACCGTGCCTTGGTCTCCTTCATCTTTCCATACAATTGTGCCTTGAACACGGGGGACCGCATGGAGAGTACAATCTTGTGCGCCAGGAAAGTCCCTCCTCGGACACTAAAAATCACATTTGCTTCCTCTTCGTCCAACAACAGCCTACTAAAATGCTCTGATAGATCTGATGGCACTTGAATTTTGAAGCCGCCCTTGGTTTTGCATAGCTCAGAATCCCTGACGACTGTGAGATCACATTGAATGTTCATGCGATTGTTCTGGATGTATCCATTCGATGGAAGCTCCAGCTTGCGCTTTCTTGCAATAAAATAATTGCGCGCGACAAACTTGGTTGAAGTACATTCGGAACACATAATACTCTCTGACCGACATTCAATCTGGTTCACCAGAAATAGATCATAGAATGCCCTCACCTCGGCGCCCTCGTCCATGAGTACCTGAGCGACGGAAGCGAACATCGTGGTGCCCTCGGTGACACCGTTAGGGTAGAAGCGGATGGCCAAGGAGTGGCCGCCGACGGTGAAGATGGCTGACTAGAAGAAGTTGACGATGCCCATGCCTTTCTTCAGGTTATACCTAATCATCTCAAATGTGTGCGTGCCCATCTCCGCCTGAGTGGTGCATCTCGACACTGTCAGCTTGGATTGGGTTGCCATATCGTCCCTGCAGCCAGGATATATAGCAAGAACTTAGCGCAACAAGTTACTTTAAAAGAAGCGCCTTTCTATGGGTGGTCAAGGCGAACCTTGGAAGGGAGATGTGATCATCATCGTCGTCGTCGTCATCAGTGGCGGTGGCGACGGTGGCAGCAAAGGGCCGACGGGGCATTGGGGAAAGTTGGGAGGGACAAGAGAGATTAGGTGGCAACTACCAAACTTATAGTAGAAGGAAAAACATTAAGTAGGTTTGGAACTGAATCTTCTGTGGCACTATCAATGTAGTGTATGTTGGTTGATACTGTCAGTCTACAAACCTTTTTGGAACTGTAGCATTTGCTTTGTAGCTTCATTTCTAGATCGCTCATTTCAGATTGGATGGTACAATCACCATTGTAGCTACTGTAGGATCCCCATGCTACTTTAGGTATGGTATAGTTGGAAAATTGGTACTCCCACTATTTATTATATTTATAATTATATAAGGTATGTGTTGATTTGGGATAGTATATGAAAATCTTGACTATTTAGCTCCACAAAAAATCCATCGGGTTGAGTGCGGGTGGCCTTCAATATGTTCTTTAGTGGTGGTCCAGCTTATATTGGGGATGGAAACAGATTCGACATCAGTTTACTAGGTATAGACACAACGTCCAAACTACTATTTTAAATTGATAAATGACCATTGTACCCTTACATAAAACAATTGGCTAGACCTGGCTTTTTTGTAATGTGCAAGTGGTCTAAATCAGAGGGAAGGAGGGAGGAAGGAATGAAGAGAATGGGGGGAGAGTGGTGCCAGCTCTCTCCATGCCAGAAAGGGACAAGGGGAAGGGGAAATGGTGTGGGGCATGACAGGTAGGGTTGGGACCCACTTCTTGTTGAGTGGTGAAAGAGCAAAAGGAGCAGGTGTCGAGTAGGCCAGTCGGCACGCATGGGTTGCCAGCTATTGTGGTTGTCTTGTGGGTCCATGAGGGTATGTAACTAGGGAAGGCGAGAGGCATGGGCATGGTTATTCATGGAGCGCATAAGTGAAAGGTCTAGATGGCTAGAGGGGGGGTGAATAGCCTTTTAAAACTTTCTACAAAGACAAGCTAAACAAGTTTATCAATATAACAAAAAGCGAGATGCGAGTTTTGCTTAGCCTATGGGGTGTTTGCAAGCCACCTAACCAATTCACAATTCTAGTATATTTGCACTCAACCGCACAAGACAAACCGAGAGGGAAACTACAACTACAACTAGCAAGCTACACAAAAGAACTACTCTAGCAAAGCAAACTAGCTAGCAAAGATAACTAAGAAAGTAAAGCAAGTGAGGGTTAGGAGGGTATCACCGAGGGGCGAAGTATTGAGCCAACCAATATGATCAACAATGAATACCAAGATAATCGAACACCGGGATCAATCAATCACAATATGAAAGTGATGACACGAAGATTTATCCCGAGGTTCACGTGCTTGCCGGCACGCTAGTCCCCGTTGTGTCCCTCTTCACCACGTGGTTCGGTGGCTAATCGGTCTCACACCGAGCCTCTCAAAAGGCGCCACAAGAACCTACCAAATGGCAAAAGGTTGCAAATGACACGAGCAATCCACTAATGTTGCCTTTGGCGCTCCGCCGAGGTAGGCACAAACCCCTTACAATCACCGGAGGTGGCCAAGAACAAACACCAACTCTTGCCAATGCCTCCAAGCTGCTCCAAGCCGTCTAGGTGGCGGCAACCACCAAGAGAAACAAGAATCCCGCAGCAAATCAACCACCAAGTGCCAACTAGATGCTATCTCACAATGCAAATGCACTTGGATCACTCAATCTCACTTCGAATATGCAAACAAGCAAGAGAGATGAGTGGGAGGGGAGTTGCTAAGCTCAAAGTGCTCACAAGTATGTCAAATGTGCAAGAGAGGGAGCCTTGAGCCGGCCAACGAGTATTTATAGACATACCCCTTCGAATATAGCCGTTAGGAACGAGATCCAGCTGAACACGCGTTGACCGGACGCGCTGGTCCGACCCACCGGACGCGCCGGTCGCGTAACGGCTAGTTTCCGAACTACTGACCGGACGCGCTGGTCCGACCCACCGGACGCGCTGGTGAGGACCGGATGCGCCGGTCCCGTGACTAACCGGACGCGCCGGTGAACACTGAGTCGTGCAAACCGAACTAACGACCGGACGCGCTGGTGAACCGACCGGACGCCACAGTGCCCGCGTCCGGTGGGAGTCCAGTAAGCTCCCTGGACGACCGGACGCGTCCGATGGACAGTGACCGGACGCGGACCGCGTCCGACGTCCTCGGTTCCCTCAGAGCGCATGACCGGACGCGCCGGTCGCACAGAGCCCGCGTCCGGTGCAGCGTCCGGTGCTGCGTCCGGTCACTTCCGTGACCGCGTTCGCCTCCGTTTCTTTTCCGTTTGATTTTCGACTTCCGGCGTAGTGGAAAATAGGCATTTCATTTCCCCAAAATCGCCTGAATCCCGCGCTCGCACGCTCGGCGGGAGGGAGAGAGGACCCCAAACCCTCTCTACCGCTCAAACTCCAACGCCGTCGCAAACGTGCTAACACCACCAAGTGATCATGTCATGTGCATGTGTGTTAGCATTTTCACAATCATTTTTCGAGGCGTTATTAGTTCTATCCAAATGCATATGATCATGAAATGCACATCTAGAGGCACTCAGGAGTTCAATAGCCGCGTCATTCCCCTCTTTATAGTACGGCTATCTATCCTATAATGTAACCACACCCACTAGGTGTCTTGGTTACTAAAACACAACCCTTAAGCATATACCTTTGCCTTGATCACGTAGGGTTGCGTCCAAATCCAAGTGTGGCCATCATGATCACCATGTCCATCTTGCCACCAACCTTGGAATGTACTAATCCTCATATGCTACAAACAACTTAGGCATAGGATTAGTACTTAGGCATTGTCACTAATTACCAACACCAAACATAGGACTTTCAATCTCCCCCTTGTTGGTAATTGGTGACAACCCTTTCACAAAGATATTATGATAAAATTTTGATTGAACCCATGTCACATTGTCCAAGTATATTACCATGTGTAAGAAGTATGGACAAGTGATCATGAATTCAAATTGATAGCAATGGCTCCCCCTACATGTATGCTATATGTTTGGATTTTGGAAGCATACATGTTAGATAGGAAAGATTAGGAGCATTGACTACCAATGGGTGCTAAGTGTTTTAGATTATAGACCTTTGAAGCGTGATACCATCGGAGTAGCGATAAACACCATCTTAGCACCTTGTGTAGTTAGATAGCACTTGAAAAGCACAAACAAAACTAGAAACCTCGTGAGATCAACGTTAAAAGCAAGGTTCTAGTACCACTTGAAAAACATGAAGCAAGAAAAATCTAACTACTTCCTATTCATGCTAGTACTTCAATACGCCATTCAAATTATACTAGCAAATCACCACACAAGCAATGTATTGGAGAAAAAGAAATGCATAACTATGCATCATACATATGAAGTGCACATGGAAATGCAACATTCATGTTTAAGAGCTTGCTCCCCCTACTTGTGTGCTCAAAATTTTAGTTGATCCCCTTCTTTTATCATTTTCTCCCCTTTTTGGAATCTATCTTTGTGAACAACGTTTTTCTCCCCCTTTGAGTTCTATCTTTGTGAACAACATTTTCTCCCCCTTTGGCACCAATGACCACAAGGAGCAAATTTTAGATAGATTATCATGTTGAATTATGGGGTGAGGATCAAGTTTGTGATTCAACCTAGATTGCTTGCATAAATAAAATGCTTCGGTTTGATCCAAGGGCAAGCTTCTTCACACCTCACTAGAAGGGTTATCATGCACCATGTTGAAGCAAATATTTAGACAAGTGATCTAGATTAAACACTTAGGATCACAAGCTACTCAAACAAGTTATATGCTACCACTAGATCATACAAGTCATGGAAACAATAGTGGCACCATATAAACTTCAAATTCATTTGATTTTTATGAATGAGCCTAGAACAAAAGAAATCATGACTAGATGCACTAAACATGTCCTTAGTATAGAATGTATGACATGTCAACCAATTGTACCTTGGGGCTTGAAGAAGAGGCATGTCATAACATTGGGGTGCATCAACTCATGTTGGAGAAGTCAAGTATGTTCAACTCATTCTTTAGCTTGTGAAATCTCTTCTCATCAAGTGGCTTGGTGAATAGATCGGCTAATTGATCTTCGGTGCCCACACTCTCAATAGCAATGTCACCCTTTTGTTGATGATCTCTAATGAAATGATGACGAACATCAATATGCTTTGTTCTTTGATGTTGAACCGGATTGTTGGTTAGCTTCACGGCACTTTCATTGTCACATAGCAATGGCACATTCTTAAAATTGATTCCAAAATCCTTCAATGTTGCCTTCATCCACAAGATTTGTGCACAACAACTACCCGCGGCAATGTATTCGGCTTCGGCGGTAGATAGTGCAACACTATTTTGCTTCTTGGATGACCATGAGACAAGTGATCTTCCCAACAATTGACAAGTCCCGGAAGTGCTCTTTCTCTCCACTTTGTCACCGGCATAGTCGGAATCCGAATATCCAACTAGCTCAAAGCTTGCACCTTTGGGATACCATAATCCAACATCTTGTGTATGCTTCAAATACCTCAATATTCTCTTTGTTGCCTTCAAATGACTTTCTCTTGGTGAGGCTTGAAATCTTGCACACATGCATACACTAAACATCACATCGGGTCTTGATGCCGTCACATAGAGTAGGCTACCAATCATTGATCTATAAAGCTTTTGATCCACCATGTTGCCACTTTTGTCACTATCCAAACTTCCACTAGTGCCCATTGGGGTTGTAATGCCCTTTGCATCTTCCATGCCAAACTTCTTGAGCATATCTTTGATGTACTTGGTTTGGCTAACAAATGTTCCTTCCTTCATTTGTTTGATTTGAAGTCCAAGAAAGAAACTAAGTTCACCGATCATTGACATTTCAAATTCCTTTGCCATCATTTTCCCAAACTCATCACAATAATCTTGATTGGTTGAACCAAAGATGATATCATCAACATATATTTGCAATACAAACAAGTCTTTCCCAATCTTCTTGGTGAAGAGAGTAGTATCCACTTTGCCCATGACAAATCCTTTAGATAGCAAGAAGTCCCTCAATCTTTCATACCATGCTCTAGGTGCTTGCTTCAATCCATACAAAGCTTTCCTTAACTTGTATACATGGTTGGGTTTCTTGTCATCTTCAAAACCGGGAGGTTGCTCCACATACACCTCCTCTTGAATGTACCCATTGAGAAATGCACTCTTCACATCCATTTGATATAGCTTGATATTATGAGCACAAGCATAGGCAAGTAAGATCCTAATTGCTTCCAATCTAGCAACCGGGGCATATGTTTCACCAAAGTCAAGACCCTCTATTTGTGTGTAACCTTGAGCCACTAGTCTTGCTTTGTTTCTTACTACTATTCCATCTTGATCTTGCTTGTTGCGAAAGACCCATCTTGTTCCAATGACATTGTGATCCTTAGGCCTCTCAACTAGTTCCCATACTTCATTTCTCTTGAAGTTGTTGAGCTCTTCATGCATTGCATTTACCCAATCCGGATCTCTTAATGCTTTATCAATGTCCTTTGGTTCTTCCATTGACACAAAAGAAGAGTGAGCACAAAACGATGCCAATCTTGATCTAGTTTGAACTCCCCTTTGTATGTCACCAATAATGGAATCCAATGGATGGTCTCTTGCAATGTTAGTTGGTTGAAGCACTTGCACTTGATTGCTTGGATGTTGATGTTGATCATGAGTTGGAGATGATGAACTAGCCACTTGTTGATCTTGTTGCACTTGAGATGATGTACTAGCTTGATTTTGCATTAGAGACCCACTAGCTTGTGTAATTGGACTTTGGAGCACTTGATCTTTATTGTCATCCACATCAATCACTTGCTTTGGTCTAATATCACCAATATCCATTTCTTTCATAGCATTGGTCAATTGAGTTCCTCTCACATCATCCAAGTTATTTTCCTCATCTTGAGAGCCATTTGTTTCATCAAACTCAACATCATGAACTTCCTCAAGTAAACCACTAGCCAAATTCCAAACTCTATAAGCTTTGCTAGTAGTGGAGTAACCAAGTAAGAATCCTTCATCACATTTCTTCTCAAACTTGCTCAATCTATTGCCCTTCTTCAAGATGTAACATTTGCAACCAAATACCCGAAAATATGCAATGTTGGGCTTTCTTCCATTTAAGATCTCATATGGTGTCTTCTCTAGAAACTTGTGGCAATAGAGGCGGTTGCTATAGAAACAAGCCGTGTTGATTGCTTCGGCCCAAAATGAATGACTCACATTATACTCATTCAACATTGATCTTGCCATATCAATCAAAGTTCTATTCTTCCTCTCAACTAGGCCATTAGATTGAGGTGTATACTTGGCCGAGAATTGATGTTTGATTCCAAGCTCCTCACATAGCTCATCAATTCTTGTATTTCTAAACTCACTTCCATTGTCACTTCTCACTTTCTTGATTGTGGTCTCAAACTCATTTTGCACTCTCTTGATGAACTTCTTGAATATGTCAAATACATCACTCTTGTCCCCAAGAAAGAATACCCATGTGTATCTAGTGAAATCATCCACAATCACAAACCCATACTTGTTGCCACCAATGCTTGTGTATGTAGTTGGTCCAAATAGATCCATGTGCAACAACTCAAAAGCCTTGGAAGTACTCATGATGCTTTTCAATGGATGAGTGTTGCCTACTTGCTTTCCGGCTTGACATGCACTACATAGCTTATCTTTCTCAAATGTGACATCCTTCAAGCCTCTAACTAAGTCATGCTTCACTAACTTGTTCAATTGCTTCATGCCAACATGACCAAGTCTTCTATGCCATAACCAACCCATACTTGATTTGGTGAGCAAGCATGTTGAAAGTTGAGTGTCACTAGCATTGAAATCAACCAAGTATAGATTCTCATATCTAAAACCCTTGAAGATCAAATTTGAGCCATCAACACTAACTATCTCCACATCATCAACACCAAATATGCACTTGAAACCGAGATCACACAATTGAGCAACCGAGAGAAGATTGAAGTTCAACTTTTCAACTAGGAGCACATTGGAAATGCTATGATCATTTGAGATTGCAATCTTTCCAAGAGCCTTCACATCACCCTTGCTATTGTCACCAAATGTGATACTATCAATGCCACTATCATTTGATTTGAGAGAGTTGAACATTCTTGAATCACCGGTCATATGTTGAGAGCACCCACTATCAAGCACCCAATGCCTTCCTCCAGCCTTGTAATTTACCTACAAAATAAATTAATGTTTCTTAGGTACCCATACTTGTTTGGGTCCTTGGAGGTTAGTAACTAAGCTCTTTGGTACCCAAATGGCCTTCTTCTTTGGACCCACAATTGGTGTACCAACAAACCTAGCATGCACACCTTTCTCACCCTTGGTAAGCACATAACAAGAATCAAAAGGAATGTAATCCATTTTAGCATGAAACTTGTTGTTGTTCTTGTTCATTTTATTACAATTAATCTCTAGATGCCCAACTTGCTTGCATCTATTGCAATAACGACCATTGCTCTTCACAAAGCGAGACTTTGGAGTAGCAAAGGCCGCCTTGCCCTTCTTGGGAGTATAGCCCAAACCCTCTTTGTTAAGAGAGAACCTTTGGCTACCCAAGCATTTTAGCAAGCGGGCATCCCCACCATAGGCATTGCCTAAAGCGCGGGTGAGATCATCCACCTCTCTCTTGAGAGTCTCATTCTCAACCACAAGTGATGAATCACTAGTAGTAGAGGTAGAGTTGGTTGTGGTGGATGATGATGAGCTACATGACGCATTAGTAGGACCAACAAATAAAGAATCATCAATAATATCACATGTTAGTCCAATATCACAAGTGACAATCACTTGCTCCTCCTTAGCTTCCTTCATGAGCTTCTCCAACTTGAGGTCCTTCTCCTTGATGAGCTCAAGTAGAGAGGAGTGGGCTTCCTTAAGCCTAGTGTGAGCAACTTCAAGGTCCTCGTGGTCTTCCTTTAGACACTCACGAGAGGCCTCTAGCTCATCAAAGGATTTCCTAAGAGCTTTGAGCTCTTGTTCAATTCCTTTGCACTCCTTACTCTTTTTGAGAGCAACAAGCTCCTCCATCAAGGCATCATTTTCATTGCTCTTGGCAATGAGCTCTTGTTCCAAGATTTTGTATTTCTTGGTTGTCCTCTTGTAGCCCTTACTCATTTGATCTATTATGCCCAATAGATCATCCTTGGAGTAGTCCTCATCCTCCTCATCATCACTCCTACAATCATCACTAGCACAAGAATCATCATCATTATCATCATATTTTACCTTGGTAGGCTTGGCCATAAGGCATGTCGATGTAGTGTCGAAGATGGATGACTTGTTGGAGAGGGCGATGTTTGCAATGGCTCGTCGAGTGGTCCTCTCATCATCACTAGAGCTTTCATCATCATCACTATCGGAGTTGTCACTATCCCAAGTGACCACATAACCACCACCCTTCTTCTTCTTGTTGATAGTGAAGCTCTTCTTCTCTTTCTTCTCATTCTTGTCCTTCTTGTTCTTCTTCAACTTCAACTCCCCATCATGATATCTTTTATCTTCATAGGGACACTTTGCCACTATGTGATCGGGGCTATTGCAATTGTAGCAAAGCACCTCCTTTGCCTTCATGAAGTCCCTTCTCTTCCTTGCACCATATCCTTTCTTCCTCATGAACCTCCCCATCTTGTGCACTAGGAGGGCCATGGTCTCATCATCGAATGGATCATCATCATCACTCTCCACCTTGCTCTTGCCCTTGGAAGATGAAGCCTTGAATGCAATGGGCTTCTCTTGCTTGACCTTGGTCTCCTTCTTCTCATCTTCATCTTCATCATCATTGTATTGGGCATCGGTCATTATATCTCCAAGCACATTGGTTGGTTTGACCTTGTCCAATCCCTCTCTAAAGATCATTCTTCTCAAGGTGGCAAACTTCTTGGGTAAGCACATCAAGAACTTGTGTGAGAAGTCCTTGTCCTCAACCTTCTCTCCAAGCCCCTTGAGATCATTGACAATGACTTGGAGCCTATAGAACATCTCTGGGATGGATTCATCATCCTTCATCTTGAAAGTGGAGAACTTGTCCTTGAGCATATATAGCTTGGCACTTTTTACCGTTGAAGTGCCTTCATACGTTTCTTCAAGCCTTATCCAAAGCTCATTTGCCTTCTCAAGATCTTTAATTTGCTCAAATACTTTATCATCAATGGCACGGTAGATTGTGTCAAGTGCCGCCGTGTTGCATTGTTTGTTGATGCGGTCATTTGGAGTGAGATTTTCTTCATCAAGAATGATGTATCCTTCATTGGTCACATCCCAAACCTTCTCATGTATATTGCCTAGATATTGCTTCATCTTCCTTTTCCAATGATCAAAGGAAGAGACGCCATCAAAGAATGGAGGCTTGCCATTAACATGGTTGAACATAACTTGAGCCATCTTGCACCGAGGTTGTTAAGCCTTGCAAACGGTGACCACGGCTCCGATACCACTTGAAAGGTCTAGATGGCTAGAGGGGGGGGTGAATAGCCTTTTAAAACTTTCTACAAAGACAAGCTAAACAAGTTTATCAATATAACAAAAAGCGAGATGCGAGTTTTGCTTAGCCTATGGGGTGTTTGCAAGCCACCTAACCAATTCACAATTCTAGTATATTTGCACTCAACCGCACAAGACAAACCGAGAGGGAAACTACAACTACAACTAGCAAGCTACACAAAAGAACTACTCTAGCAAAGCAAACTAGCTAGCAAAGATAACTAAGAAAGTAAAGCAAGTGAGGGTTAGGAGGGTATCACCGAGGGGCGAAGTATTGAGCCAACCAATATGATCAACAATGAATACCAAGATAATCGAACACCGGGATCAATCAATCACAATATGAAAGTGATGACACGAAGATTTATCCCGAGGTTCACGTGCTTGCCGGCACGCTAGTCCCCGTTGTGTCCCTCTTCACCACGTGGTTCGGTGGCTAATCGGTCTCACACCGAGCCTCTCAAAAGGCGCCACAAGAACCTACCAAATGGCAAAAGGTTGCAAATGACACGAGCAATCCACTAATGTTGCCTTTGGCGCTCCGCCGAGGTAGGCACAAACCCCTTACAATCACCGGAGGTGGCCAAGAACAAACACCAACTCTTGCCAATGCCTCCAAGCTGCTCCAAGCCGTCTAGGTGGCGGCAACCACCAAGAGAAACAAGAATCCCGCAGCAAATCAACCACCAAGTGCCAACTAGATGCTATCTCACAATGCAAATGCACTTGGATCACTCAATCTCACTTCGAATATGCAAACAAGCAAGAGAGATGAGTGGGAGGGGAGTTGCTAAGCTCAAAGTGCTCACAAGTATGTCAAATGTGCAAGAGAGGGAGCCTTGAGCCGGCCAACGAGTATTTATAGACATACCCCTTCGAATATAGCCGTTAGGAACGAGATCCAGCTGAACACGCGTTGACCGGACGCGCTGGTCCGACCCACCGGACGCGCCGGTCGCGTAACGGCTAGTTTCCGAACTACTGACCGGACGCGCTGGTCCGACCCACCGGACGCGCTGGTGAGGACCGGATGCGCCGGTCCCGTGACTAACCGGACGCGCCGGTGAACACTGAATCGTGCAAACCGAACTAACGACCGGACGCGCTGGTGAACCGACCGGACGCCACAGTGCCCGCGTCCGGTGGGAGTCCAGTAAGCTCCCTGGACGACCGGACGCGTCCGATGGACAGTGACCGGACGCGGACCGCGTCCGACGTCCTCGGTTCCCTCAGAGCGCATGACCGGACGCGCCGGTCGCACAGAGCCCGCGTCCGGTGCAGCGTCCGGTGCTGCGTCCGGTCACTTCCATGACCGCGTTCGCCTCCGTTTCTTTTCCGTTTGATTTTCGACTTCCGGCGTAGTGGAAAATAGGCATTTCATTTCCCCGAAATCGCCTGAATCCCGCGCTCGCACGCTCGGCGGGAGGGAGAGAGGACCCCAAACCCTCTCTACCGCTCAAACTCCAACGCCGTCGCAAACGTGCTAACACCACCAAGTGATCATGTCATGTGCATGTGTGTTAGCATTTTCACAATCATTTTTCGAGGCGTTATTAGTTCTATCCAAATGCATATGATCATGAAATGCACATCTAGAGGCACTCAGGAGTTCAATAGCCGCGTCATTCCCCTCTTTATAGTACGGCTATCTATCCTATAATGTAACCACACCCACTAGGTGTCTTGGTTACAAAACACAACCCTTAAGCATATACCTTTGCCTTGATCACGTAGGGTTGCGTCCAAATCCAAGTGTGGCCATCATGATCACCATGTCCATCTTGCCACCAACCTTGGAATGTACTAATCCTCATATGCTACAAACAACTTAGGCATAGGATTAGTACTTAGGCATTGTCACTAATTACCAACACCAAACATAGGACTTTCAATAAGGCAAGGGTGAAAGGCGAGTGGGGTGGCATGAAACGGACACTATTCTCAATGGTTCGTGTCTCTATGTCACATAAGAGAGCAGGGGACACTATGCAAGGTAGTTGATGGCATTGCGTGGACACTAAGCATTGCCAGGCCCGCATTATGGATTGGAGGTAGAAGAATAGGTTTCGGGCTAGATTCATCCTATGCGTTTTCTTATTTTTGCTTTTATAATTGTCTGATTTTAAATTAAATACTCCTTAATTTTAAGCAAGCAAACACATGTCATAAGAAACAAATCATTATTGTGAAACATGTATTTGTAAATATGGGATGCATAGGCTATTAGTAACTAAAGATGAGCAAGCAGGCCGCCCCGCCCGGCATGACACGGGCCCGTGCCAGGCACGGCCTGATAGGGCACGGCACGGAAGGGCCCGCCAGGCCACCACGCAGTGCCGCACCAGTCCTTCGTGCCTGGCCAACGGCCTAGGCATGGCACTACGGGCTTTCTTCCGTGCCGGGTTGGCCCGAAAAGCCTAGCCAAAATGATGTGTTGGGCCAGCCCGAGGCTCGCGTCGTGACGAAGAAGGAGGGAGGAGCTTGCGTCGGTGTGTTGCAAAGGAGGGAGGGAGCTCGAGGCCGCTACGTCATGAAGAAGGAGGTGGGCTGCTACGCAAGCCAGGGCACACGGGAGGTGGCGGCGGCCGCCGGCGCGCACATCCTCGAGGATCGAGCTCGATGCCAGATCCGGCAGCAGGCAATGGCCGCGCACCCAAGTCCGGCATGCTCTCCTTCAGCATGGTGATGGCCGGGAGGTGGCAGCGTCGAAGCCGAGGACGTGCGGGAGGTCGGAGCGTCGAGGACCGCGTTGGGGAGGTGGGTGTGGTCCTCATTGGTGGCGGCCCATTGAGCTAGCGCTCGTCACCTCCTAGGTCACACTGCCAGCTGTCTTCGGACATGGCGGCGGTGGCACAGACCAGATCTGGAGGGGGAGGGAGGGAGGCGTGGGGGACGCTCGGACGGGGAGGGGATGCTGGGAGGGGAAGAGTGGTGGTTGGGGACGGTCGGGTGGAGAGAGGATGGGGAGGGGATGCCCACATTCATTTTTTTACAAGGGGATGGGGTGGAGTTACTACTGGCTGGGGTCTTCTTTTCTTCACCGGCCCTTAAGCTTTTTACCGGACTGTGCCGTGCCGCCCGGTGTGCCTAAGCAGCGGCCCAGGCACGGCCCTATGCACCAGTCCGGGCCGGCCTGGGCCCATGGAACACCGGGCCGTGCCATGCTCGATCCGGGCCAAAAAATCGTGCTTCGTGCCGGGCCACCGGGCTGCGGGCCACATGCTCATCTTTATTAGTAACACTGGAGCTGATATTTATTTTGCTTCTACCTCTTATGGGGTCTCAGGCACAAGTCACACGATCAAAACCATCGGCAAAGCTATCATCAAGCCAACAATTATGTATCATTGTCATTGAATTCTTTTGAAAATCAAAAAATTCTAGAACAATATGAGCAGTTTGCTTCATCTTCTCCTATAATACATATATACAACTAGCTTGCCTTCTCTTTCGGCTGCCTTTGGCTGAAATATTGAATCTCATAATTTTAAGCCATCATAGAGTACAGGTGTGCCACAGCTCATTGCTTAATGGCTAGCGGTTCATTGCAGCATGCTCCATACACACTGCCGAATCGAATTTTTTGTACAACACTATCCAATACAACTAGAGTCGTACAACATGAGTTACATTCTTATAATTGGATTGAAAGATTAGATAATGAAAATATTTAGAAGTGCCTTTGGCATAGAACCTAAAGTCAAGAATCGGTCATATCGAAGATTGTATTATGAAAATTATGATTATCTTGCATATCCCATAGGGTTCAGAATGCCTGATTTTGCCATATTGAACGGTGATGGTAGTAGAAGTACCTTGGATCATATAGGGCAATTTATTACAGAATATGGTGAAGCTAGCTTTATCAATAATTGCAAATTAAGATTTTCCCTCTTTCTCTATCTGCTGTTGCATTTACTTGGTCTATTTCCTTGCTACCTGACTTGGTTTATATTTTTTCTAATTTACAACATAAATTCCATGATTATTTTTTACAAGCTGAAGTGAATTAAAAATTTCACATCTTACATCTATTAAGAAATTATTACATAAAATTTTTTGAATACATTAGAAGGAAAAAACTAAATCGGTTTCTGATGTAGAGGTTTAGAATAAACTAAATCAGGCACTGGAAAAAATGTAGTCATTGCTGAAGAGAGGCCTAAGCTCCTAGAAAAGGGCAATCAAGAACCGTTGAAAAGAAGGCTTCAGTGCTTTTGTGGGGAGTGGGGGCGGCGGGCACATGACAACACCCTGGGTTGCTGAAGTTGTCCTAGACAACTCGAAAGTCAGTTTAGCCGACTTTTCAAGCGGAGCTGCGAGAAGCTCCAAATCAAGAGAATTATTATTGAGCTTCGATGAACTATTGGACAAATAGAACAAAATTATCTGTTAATCTAATACAATGCAGTTGACAGTGTCATAACATCAAAGCATTAAGTAGTCACGGTGTTCCTTCATCGACTTGCTACTGTTTCTGATATTGCAGTTTTGCTTTACAAAATGTGACAGTGACATCACAAAACACAAATAATGTGCTCATCCAGTAGCTAGATAAGATGTGCAGCATATATAATTTAGAAGCTAACTAAACATAACTTACCACCCACAGGTTCTAGTCATCTTATACTTCTCTAGTAAAACAAGGAAGATAATTATAGGAACAAAACTACCAACTCCTCATAAGTAATGAAATGACCATCTACATTTTGCAGCACCTGCTTGTCTTCTCCAATACATCAACTATAACAGACAGGCATGTTCTTTTGACATTTGCATAACCTTCAGTGGCCACAACAGCTCTCATGTTATCTGAAGAGGCCATAAACTCAATGCACATGTCTCTAAGATTCTTGCAGTTATGCTGGTCCGCTAAGGCCAGTGTAGATGCCACAGTCTCCACACGAATGTGCTTGACAAGAACACTCGTGCACAGTAGCTTCAACCTGTCCATGGCATATCTATCTGCAGCCACAAGTAAATGCTTGATGATTTCACCGTAATCGTCGTCGTCGATGTAATTGTCAACACCAAAGATAGGCAGAGCATCAGTATAGATGAAATTCAACAGGGCCTTGAAAACATCAGGTTCCATGTCCTCCACGGTCATGCACCGCACCTTGGTCTCCTTCATCTTTCCATATAGTTGTGCCTTGAACATGGGGGACCGCATGGCAGGAATGATCTTGTGCGCTGGGAAAATTTCTCCTCTGACGCTAAAAATCACGTTGTTTCCTCTTCCTCCGACAATAGCCTGCCAAAATGCTCTGATAGGTCCAAGGGTGGAACTTGAATTTCAAAGCCCCCTTGATTTTGCAGAGCTCGGAATCCATGATGACTTTAAGATTACATTGAATGATCATGCGGTCATTCTAGATGTAGCCATTCAACGGAAGCTCCAGCTTGCTTTCTCTTGCGACAAAATAATTGCATGGGCAGGACACAGTCGCAATGGATCCAGAACACATAATACTCTCCGAGCGACATTTAATCTGGTTCACCAAAAGCAGATCGTAGAACACCGTCACCTGGGCGTCCTTGTCCATAAGCACTAGAGTGATGGAAGCGAACATCATGGTGTCCACGGTGACGCCATTAGGGTAGAAGCGGATGGCCCAGAAGTGATCGCCGATGGTGAAGGTGGCCGATTGGACGAAGTGGCCGATGCCCATGCCTTTCTTCAGGTTGTACCCAATGATCTCAAATTTGTGCGTTCCCATCTCCGCCTCAGTGGTGCATCTCGATGTTGTCGTCTTGGATTGGGTTGCCATACATCCCTGCAGCCACAATATTTAGCAATAACTTAGCGCAACAAGTTACTTTAAAAGAAGCATCTTGGGTGGTGGAGGGGAACCTTGGAAGGGAGATGATCGGTGGCGGCAGCGACGGCGGTGAAGGGCAGAGGGATGGCGATGGGGAAAGTTAGGAGGGAGAAGAGAGTTTAGGTGACAGCCAAGAAACTTACAGTGGAAGGAAAACGTTAAGTAGCTTTGGACCTGGATCTTCGCATGGTCAGTGTAGTGTATGTATTGTTGATATAGTCGATCTGCAAAACTTTATGGAACTGTAGCATTTGCTCTGTAGATTCAGTTTTGGACCCCCTCCTTTCAGATTGGACGGTACGATCACCCACCGTAACTATCATAGGTATAGATGGAAAATTGCTACTCCCTATATTATTTATATTTATATTTGTATAAGGTAAGTTTTGATATGGGATAGTATATAAAAATCTTGACTATTTAGCTCCAGAAAAAATCCATTGGGTTGAGTGGGGTGGCCTTCAATGTGTTCTTTAGTGGTGGTTTGGCTTATATTGGGGATGAAAACGGATTCGACGTCAGCTTATTAGGTATAGATACAATGTCCAAACTACTATTTTAAATAGATAAATGACCACTGTACCCTTACACAACATAATTGGTTAGATCTAGTTTTTGCGTATTGAGCCAGAGGTCTAAGTCGGAGGGAAGGAAGGGAGGAAGGAATGAAGAGAGAGAAAGGAAAAGAGACTGGTATTGGTCTGTTGGCTCTCTCCAAGCCAGAAAAGGGACAAGGGGGAGGGGAAATGGTGCGGGTGACAGGTGGGGTTGGGGCCCTACTTTTTCGTGAGTGGTGAAAGAGCACAGGGAGCAGGTGTGCGGGTAAGCTAGTAGGCATGTGTGGATTGCTAGCTGTTGTGGTTGCCTTGTAGATCTGTGAGTATGTGGAACTAGGGAAGTCGAGAGGCATGTGCACTGGTATGCACAGAGCACATAAGACATAAGGCAAGGGCGAAGAGAGAGCGAAGGGTGGCATGGAATGGACACTGCTTGTAATGGTCTTGATTGGGGGAGGTTGTGCAAGGTAGTTAAAGGCACTGTCATGGACACTAGGCCATTGCCGAGGCCAACGTTATGGATTAGAAAGAGAGGAACCGGGTCCGCGCCAGATTCATCCTATGCTATGGTTTCTATTTTCTCCTTCCTTTTCTATTTTCTCTCTAACGAAAGGACCTCTGGCTGAGTTAG
The DNA here is from genome assembly GCA_038087645.1 of Saccharum hybrid cultivar R570. Classification (NCBI taxonomy): domain Eukaryota; kingdom Viridiplantae; phylum Streptophyta; class Magnoliopsida; order Poales; family Poaceae; genus Saccharum; species Saccharum hybrid cultivar. The sequence continues at coordinate 13,196,637 of JAQSUU010000602.1, forward strand.
TTAGGTGGTGTGAGCAGTACTCCTTAGGTCCTGTGAGTTTGACTCTCCTATGGGAGCAAATTTTAGGATAAGGTTAAAAAAAATCCTCTCGTCTATCCCACAACAAAAAGCGTAGGTCTAAGGCACGACTCCAGTTGAGGTTGTTCTCACACACTAGTATAGCAGAGCTCACTAATGGCGGTTCCAAAGCTATTTCTACAGGCGTCTGTCAGTACCGCCAGTGGCAAAGGCTAGTGAAAATCGCGAACTTCACAGGTGTCTTCTAGAGAACCGCTATTACAAATGATTTACAATGGCTGTTTTCTTAAGAAACCGCCACTACAAATGATTTACACCGGCTATTTTCTTAAGAAAACTGACACTACAAAAGATTTTAAAAAATTACAAATCGGGCTCAAAAAATAGCAAATTTTTTTAATCCAGGGAGGCCCCACCAATCAGCCACCCGCCTGCTCTCGAATTCACAAGTCATGGTATTTTTCGCACACTTCGCAACCAGCAGGATTCGAACCCACGACCCCCCTCGCGCGATACTCCTCTAACCACAGCACCTCATACTCACTTGTGTCTATAATAGATTTTTTTCTACTCATATTATCCTTAACCAAGTTTAAATTGTTTGTTTGAGACCATATACGAATTCAAATCAAAAAGTTGTCAACTACAAAGTTGCATAACTTTTTGAGATCTACAAGTTTCATTTTTGTTGTTTCTGCATCCGAGGTCGTTTGAAAAATTCAAATTTCAAATTTGAGAAATTTAAACGTAGTTTTCCTTGACAATAATACTTTAAATGAAAAAGTTGTCAACTACAAAGTTGCATAACTTTTCTAGATCTACAATTTTCGTTTTGGTTGTTTCTCCATCCGAGGTCGTTTAAAAAATTCAAATTTCAAATTTGAGAAATTCAACGTAGTTTTCCATGATAAAATGATTTCAAATGAAAATATTGTCAACTACATAATTCTAGAAATCATTGAGATCTACAACTTTCATTTTGGTCATCTTTTCATGTAACTTGGTTTGAACAATTTAAATTTTGAATTTCAAAAAATAAGAACTTCAAACAAGATTTTGAAACAGCAAATGATTTCGGCTGCAAAAGTCATCAACAACAAAGTTGTAGAACTCATCAAGGTCTACAACTTTTATTATGATTATTTCTTCATCCGATAAAGTGATAGTCTACATTGTTCACAAATTTATAAATCTGTCACATAGTTTATGAAACTATATGAATATGTCATTTGTGAACAATGTTTACTACCACTTTGTCGGATGAAGAAATGACTAAAATAAAAGTTATAGATCTTGACGAAATCTACAACTTTTATGTTCATGACTTCTTCAGCTGAAATCATTTGATGTTTCAAAATGTTGTTTGAAGTTGTCATTTTTGAAACTCAAATTTTGAAATGTTCACAAGAAATAAAAGATGACCAAAATATTAGATGTAAGAATATAATAAATTGATAGATCATGATTTTACAAAATTTTAGAAAAAAATCAAGTCATTTGAAGATAGTACGAGGGAGAAAGACTAGTTACAAGTTTTAGCCAAAGATTAAAAGAGAGAGATCAGAGGTCTTCGACCATTTAAAAATTAAATTTCAAACAACATTTTGAAACATCAAATGATTTCAAATGAAAATGTTGTAAACAACAAAGTTCTATAACTTTTCGAGATCTACAACTTTTATTTTGGTCATTTTTCTCTATGTGAGGTCATTTGAAAATTTTAAATTTTAGTACTTAATTTTTAATATTCGGCATCTATTTGCAGTGATGCTAGGTTATGAAAACTGCTACTATAAATACATTTTTACTTGCTGTTTTCTTAAGGCTATTGCCATTAGAAATCATGTATTTTTACTGGCAGTAAACTTAAGAAAACAGCTAGTAAAAATGACTTCACACTGGCGGTTCATGATCTGGACCCACAGTTTTTATTTCTAGTGGCGCCTGCTCTTTCCGAACTGTCAGTGGAAAAAAAGGGTGGCGCCAAGAGAAAGCACCAGTGTACTAGTGACATGGGCTACGGTCGCTGTGTATGGGTGGGGCTGGTGTTTAGAAATTTTCTTGAGATGTGTGAGAAGGTCTTCTTCTTAATGTAATACCCGGGCTATCTTATTACCCCCGCAGGTCAAGCATTTTTTTCTGTTTTCTCTTTATATAATTGAGTGTCTAGATTTGAATTAAAGCTTGATTGGTAACTCCTTGATCTTAACCTTCGTCGGATCCACATGCACAAATGTCATCCTAACCCGGGGAGGAGCCATCCTGTCTTCTTCCTCCGTTTGGGTTCTAAATTGGAAAGAGCAAGCCTAGCAAAAAAAAGTACAGTAGATGTAAAAGTCGATTGGGAATCATTTGTAGGGATGGCTCGTTTTGGGGACCATTTGTAGAGACAATTCAATATTAAGCCGCCCCTAAGAAAAAGTAAGGTGTTGCTACAAATTCTTTTTGTAGTGTGTTTCTTAATCGGCCATAATCCTCTGATATATATAAGAGAGGTGGTTTTATCCTAGTAGGTAACAAGTCCAGGTCATTATCTCCAAGTTTCTAAGAAAAAATAGATCCAAAACCAATTTAGAAACTAATTGATTCAGAATAAACAGTAAAACTGGCCTGGCCGGTCCCTGGCCAGTTTTGTTGGGCCGAGCAGCTAGGCTGGCCACGCGCAGAAGGAAACCTGCCTGGCCAGTTCGGGGCAGGCAGGTCGGTTCTGTAGGTTGTGTTGTTCCTTCTCTACTTTCGCATTCCGGACTTCAAATGTATTGATCCAATATACTTTTTATGGTCATTTTGTTGCCAAAAACATTGTCACAAAGTTCTTTTTGTGCTTTGGCCATTTTTGGTAGTCAACAGGTAGTAAGTTTAAAAATAAATTAATTTGTTTGTCCTAAACATCAAATATTTATAAATGGAGGGATTGTTGAGCAACCAAACTAAACTGGCCATGCCTCAGCTGTTTCTCCGAGGGGTTACACGCATTAGCATGAGTGCACCTCCAATGCCATGCCCTTTCCAAATTTCATCCGGACTCAGTCATCTCACATTCTCTTCGACTGCGACGTTTATCCTGGAAGGAAATAATGGATTGTTTTGATCGATGATCGTCCACACCGAGCCATTCCATTGAAACGGTCAAATTGTCCTTGCTCCAACCCTCCGAAGGAGCTAGCAAGCGCAGAGCAGTCGTAAATATTCATTTCTGATTTCTACATTGCCGTGCGATTGCAGTCACGTAGTCACTAGTCAGGTGGACTTATGACTTGACTGAATGGATGGACGACGGGCAAAGACCTTGACCGTAGACTAAACATATGTATATAGCTGCTCTCTTGTGCATATATTCGATTAACTACAATATTAAACAAGGGCTTTGCTGTGGTACCCTCAAGTAATTGTGAGCCGTTCATCTAATTAGATCAGATGGTTAGAATTATCTATTACTTCCTACGAGGTAATATGTGAACTAAGGAAAGTTTTAGATAATAAAGATCTTTTTTAGATCTAATTGATACATACATGATCTATTAGATACGGCGAATCTTTTTTTTTTGCAACTCTGGATATAACATAACTTAATTAGAACAAACTAATTACATGCACGTAATTCAAAACTTATATGCACGTATTTGAAAACAAATTACATGCATATATATGAAATGAAACTTTATATGCGCTATTGTGTAACATGTTTTAGACCGCTAAAGTTTGTTGTTCAATTGATGTGTTAGCTGTTGATATTCTTCATGTATGTAACATATATTCTTTAATTGAGTATGTAACATGACCGATGTACATTTTTAACATAACTAAGTATTATAAAAAAATTTGACCACTTTTAAGACAAAAAATATCATCAAGCTTTATACATCTGAACCCCTTAAATTTTTTTATGTGGCGTACATGCCCAACAAACATGTTCAACCTCCATAAAAAATTACATGCTTATAACATACGTAAGTACGTGACAACTAGTGTTTTATTTCAAGGCCTTCTTAATTTTATAATATAATTTCATTCGAGTTAGCATAATATACACACTCAATTATGTGTAATATGTTAGCATGTAACATATTTTAGATCACTAAAATTTACGACTCAATTAATGTATTGTATGGCTGTGTTTAGATCCGAAATTTTTGGGGGAAAAGTTCCTGTAGCACTTTCGTTGTTATTTAGCAAAATTTATCCAACCATGGACTAACTAGGCTCAAAAGATTCGCCTCGACATTTACAGATAAACTATGCAATTAGTTATTTTTTTACCTACATTTAATACTTCATGCATGCGTCTAAAGATTCGATGTGACGGGTGAAAGAGGAAAATTTTGGGAAGTGAACGGGGCCCATGTAACGTATTTTTTGTACCAAATAAAATATGTTAGCTGTTGAATATACGATGAACTTGCTGATTTTTTATGGTGATATACGCACACATGCATGGATCCACCAGGCTGTGTGCAATGAACAAGGGAAGGGCACTTGGTCGGCAGCCTGTTTCTGTTTCTCCCGTGCATGCAGAGATTTGAAAATATTATTTCTTTTTTTCGTTTTATGTTAATTAATTAATTTTAAAAATTAATGGCTCAAATTTATTTGAAATATTACCTCCAGGTAAAGATTGTACCGGGGCATTGCCCAACTTGAGCGTAGAGACCAAACATCTGTGGCCGCAGCTAGCTGGAGCTGTTGTTCATCCAGCATGCATCCCAGATCTAATCCCCTCCCCCATCCTTCTTACAATCATAGGCACCAGTTTGTACATCACGGGTGGTGCAGGCGGGCAACCCCAGGCCCAGAACCCCCATGGTGGTAGCGGCATATGCATTACCGCTGAGAGGGCCGCTTTGCTCTCCTTCAAGAAGGGCATCACAAGCGACCCCGCCAACCTGCTCGCGTCGTGGCGTGGCCGAGATTGCTGCCAGTGGAGAGGCATCAGATGCAACAAGACTGGCCATGTCACCAAGCTGCAGCTTCGCAATCCAAATCCATACATGTCTGCTTTATCCGGTGAGATAAGTCCTTTACTTTCCCTGGATCACCTAGGCCTAAGGATGAAAACGGTCGAAAACGGACTTACGAAATAAAAAACGAAAGCGGTTAGTTCAGTACATTTCTACATTTAAGCAATTAAAGAATAAAAAAATGGTTAAAAATGGTTGTGAAACCAATTAAAACTGATAATTTTTTATGTTTGAAAACGGAATCATAATATAAAAAACGAAAACGGTCGGTTCGGGATATTTCCGTTCCGTTTTCATCCTTACCTACGCCACATGAACCTTAGCGGTAACAGCCTGACAGGGCCACATGGCTGTATACCACAATTCTTGGGCTCAATGAAGAATATGAAACATCTCAATCTCTCAGGATTACCATTTACCGGTAGAGTGGCTCCACAGCTTGGTAACCTTTCTAAGTTGCAGTATCTGGACCTTGGGAGACAATACTACTTATACTCAGCAGACATCACCTGGTTAACCAATCTACCTTTGCTACAATACCTTGACATGAGCTATGTAAATCTCTCGGGGATAGCTGACTGGCCTCAAAAACTGAACATGGTTCCATCTCTAAGGGTCATTTGCCTCACTTCATGTTCACTTGATACCACAAACCAATCCCTTTCTCACTTTATAATCTCACAAATCTCGAGAAGCTTGATCTTTCTTTGAATAATTTTAACCATCCAGTTGTATCTAGTTGGTGGTTTTGGAAAGCAGCAGGCATCAAGTACCTCAATCTTCATAACATCGGTTTGATTGGCCATCTCCAAGACTCACTGCAAAACATGACATCGCTCCAAGTCCTTGAACTGTCAGATAATTATCAAAAAAAAATTCTCGAATACGCAGAAGATTTGTATATCATTGTATTAAGGAGAAACATTCAGCCGAACATACAACGCGCCTCTAATGAGCGCCGAAGGAGGTCAACAAGCACGGCTATAGCTGGACCATCCTAGCAGAGTAACTTTATGGCGATATTACATAAGAGGAACAACCAAGTGCGATCATCGACGCGCCCTACGAGTCTTCGATGAAGAGCTCCGCCGCGCGCCCGTTGAACGCTGGAAACGCCGCGTCAAGGGCCTCCACCTAGCTCGACGACAGGGTCCCCGAACGCAACGCGTCGAGAATACTCTTGGGCGCAGGCGAACCCGGGTTGGTCGGCGGTGCTTTGCCGAACTGCTGCTCGAGGAGTATTGCACCCCGCTTGGAGGTCGGTATGTAAGCCACCGGTTGGGCGGCTATCCATCTGCTCCTGTGCCTAATAGGTAGGGGCATCATGGTTCTCGGCTGCTGTCGTGGTGGAGAAGCAATCAGGGGCGGTTCCCGCTGGACCAGCACCTTATCCTGGAACCGTGCGAGGCGTTGAGCGGCCTCGCGCGGCGTGGGCGTCTTGCCTGTCATGGACAGGGAGCCCGTCAAATCTTTGTACTTTCGAGATGATAGGAAACTTGAACCATCTTTGCAGTTTGGAAATTCTAGACCTCAGCTATAATTATTTGAGTGGAGACATGACAATATTCACTGAGAGGTTGTGTTATGTGCTGCTAGGGTTGAGAGGAGAGAGTTGAGGGGAGCGGTGGTGACGGGTGTACTACAGTACCCGTGGCGCTACATTACCCGTGGGTACTGTTCACTTGAGAGGCAGAGGACCGGCGGCTAGGGCTGTGAGGGGCGCTGGGAACGCCGGCCGTGGGGCTTCGCCCACGGCCGGCAAGAGAGAAGGTTTTTCCTTCTAATCTCTTGCTTAATTCTAGATTGATACATCTCCTCTCATTATATAGAGCAGAGGTCTTACTTGGCCCCTAAGCAAGCGACTAATTAACCCTAACGGGCTAAGGCCTAATAGGCTCTTGACTCTTCTAACACTACACCCCACCTGGACATGCAGCTCGTCCTCGAGCTGTAACTTAACGATGACTCTGTTAGACACGAACCTAACACCTAAAAACAAGCCTTTTACATCTCGGCTTATTTTATTGACCTGAAATAGACTACGACTCTTTATTTTTGACTTGTGAAGATACGGCGGACACCCTTCGCGTGATGGACCTGCACGTGTGTAGCCACCTGGATCCCATGGAGCCCACCGGAACGAGAGGGGTGCACGGGTATAGCCACCTGGAATTAGTCGTGATAGCGACCAGCAGAGACGTCCTCGCGGCAGCCGGTGGCAGAATGCGGTGGCGCTAGGCAGTGCGTCCCCGCCGGAGACAAGGAGGGGAGCGACTCCCCTACCGCCGCTGCCGCAGAGCTGGAGGTCGCTACCCACGGAAAAATCACCATGCTTGTGCCTGAAGATAGCAACAGGTCGGCGCAGTTGCAGGTGGCCGTCCCACGGGGCAAGGTCGCGCTCCGCTGAGCTGAGGTCGACCGTCGCCAAGGTCGCCTCGTGCATAGGCTGGCGCATCTCCTGTAGCAGGCGGCACGCTAGGAGGCCGCGCGCCGCAGCCTGTAGCCGCACCGCCACAGACACCTTGCAGGTAAGCATCTTCCCTGTCGGCTCCGTCATGATGTCCATCGCCTGCTCGATCTGCTGCAATGTTGGTTGCACGTCCTGGAATGGCAGTAGCGTCGTGCCCAGCAGCAGCGCCGTGCCATAACCTGGCATCCCGTAGGGGAAAATCGGTGGCAGAGAGACCACGGCCGATTGTGGCAGTGGCCAGCTGGCTGGTTGTAGTGGCGGTATGTCGAGGTAGGACTGGATGGCGGCGACGGAACGGGCGAGATCGGTGATGTCCGCGGTCAACTGATCCGGCATCATCGGTGAGGAAGTGACCGGCAGCGGTTCATCGTAACCTGGCATCTCCGATACCAGATTGTTATGTGCTGCTAGGGTTGAGAGGAGAGAGTTGAGGGGAGCGGCGGTGACGGGCGTGCTACAGTACCCATGGCGCTACAGTACTCATGGGTACTGTTCACTTAAGAGGCAGAGGACCGGCGGCTAGGGCTGTGAGGGGCGCTGGGAACGCCGGCTGCGGGGCTTCGCCTACGGCCGGCAAGAGAGAAGGTTTTTCCTTCTAATCTCTTGCTTAATTCTAGATTGATACATCTCCTCTCATTATATAGAGAAGATGTCTTACTTGGCCCCTAAGTAAGCGACTAATTAACCCTAACGGGCTAAGACCTAATAGACTCTTGACTCTTCTAACAGGTTGCCACAATGCTCATGGGATAAATTGCAGCAGCTGAATCTGGATTCCAATATCGCACTGGAACCTTGCCAAATTTGATAGGGCACTTCATCAGCTTGAGCGTACTGGTGATAAGCAACAACAACCTTACTGGAACAATCCCACCAGGTCTTGGCAACTGTAGACGTCTAACTATCCTTGACCTCTACTGTAACAAAATTAGTAGAAGTGTTCCCGCTGAAATTGGTTCCCTTAGTAAATTGACTTCTTTGGATCTAAGAAACAACAACCTCAGTGGAAGTCTACCCACTCAAATAGGCAGATGTACTAATTTGACTTTTTTGGATGTTAAGTTGTTAACAACAACTACTTCAGCGGTGTGATCATGGAAGAACACTTTGAAGGCCTAATAAGTTTAAAGAAATTAGATCTTTCTTCTAACAAGAATTTGAAGGTTACAGTGAATAGAGACTGGTTTCCACCATTTGGACTGGAATACGGAAATTTTGCAAACTGCCAGATGGGTCCTCTATTTCCAGCTTGGCTTCAGCAGCAGCTTCAAATCAGTCACCTTGACATGTGAAGCACATATCTGAAGGACAAGATTCCTGAGTGGTTTTGGTTAACATTCTCACAGGCCATATATATTGACATCTCTGATAACAAACTAAGTGGTAGCTTGCCAGCACATCTGGATGAAATGGCCGTTTTAGAGCTCAACCTGAGTTCAAACTTGCTCACTGGACCAGTTCCATCCTTGCCAAGAAGCATCATAACATTAGACATATCCAACAATTTATTTTCAGGTAAACTGCCATTAAACTTTGGCGCTCCTGAATGATCCCCCTCGTTAGGATCGGCCCCCGCGTCGTCCCGTCTGGGCGGCACGGGCGGCGACGCCACCACCGCCCACCTCTCCTCCCTCCCTCCCCGTGCCTCCTCGCCGCTGCCGGAGCGTGCTGCCGGAGGCCGCGCAGCCCGCGAGGATGGTGGCGGCGGGGCCCTTCTCCCTTGTTCCCTCCTTCTCTCCTCCCTGTGGAAGTTCTTTCTGGCGATGGTGGTGGTTGCCCCGGCGGCCGGCTCTCGGATCCACAGCACCAGTGACCGGATCCAGTGCTCTTGAGGCCAGATCAGGCGCCCCCCACTTGGATTTGGTCGGGGCACCGCCGGCGTGGGTGGCGGCGCGCGGAGGGGCCGGGGTCGTTGGATGGCTCGACGCGGCGTACGGCTGTGGACGGCGCGAGAGCCGGCGGATGCGCGAGGACGACGTCGGGCTCCTTCTCCGCTTGCCGCTTCCTCAGCCATGGCGCGTCACTCACTAGGAGACGTCAGATACGGCGGTGGCGGCGACCTAGGTACGTCGGGGAGCCGCTGGCCGCAGCCGGCGTGAGCGGCGGCTCACGGAGAGGCCAGGGTTGGTTGATGGCTTGGCGTGGCGGCTAGCTGTGGATGGCGCGACACCGGCGGCTACGTCGGGAAGCCGCTGGCGGTGGCCGGTCACACATCGCCTCACATGGGCGGCGGTGCCTGTCACTCTGCCATCCGTGGTCGGCGGCTGGTGTAGCAAAAGGACCGTGGCTACTGCGCACGGGGCTGAGGTGCCATGGCGAAAGCCTTGTCCCTCTTGGGCCGATGACGGCGACGCCTTCGGGCGCCGTTTTCTTCGTCGGAAGCGTTCATCGAATGGCCCTCTCCCCTGTGCGCAGTGTGTCTTCCTTAGTTGAAAATCTTGACCGTCTGGTCAGGCAACGGCGCCACAGATGTGTCGTGTCCCTCCTTGGAGGCGTTGTTTAGGAAGCTCGTGCTCGTGTCTGTGGTGGCAGCTAGCGTCGTGGCGAGGAAGGTGGAGGCTTAGTTGAGGATTCAAGTTTGGAGGGCTTCACATCTGCTTGGCATTGGAAGTGTCCACGACGGAGGAAGGTGGTCAGGAGGAGGGCGGTGACGCAGCGATTGGAGGGTTTCGCATCTGCTTGGCATTGGAGGGCGACGGTTTGATAGGATCGTCCGCTAGTTATGACCACGAAGTTGACAAGGAGGCTGGCGTGGAAGATTGTGGCCAGCAGATTTGAGTTGCCGAGTTGACCTGCGTGGTTTGGTGGTAGGCAGTCCCGCACAGCGGCGGCTGTTTCCGGTGCCAAGAGGCGTTCTGACTGACAGCCTGAAGACGTGTGGGGCACTTCTACCTTCGATGAGACAACTAGGTCCTAGAACTCTGTAATTTTGTAATAAGAAACAGCTCTATGCATTGGTTGATGCAGAAGCTGGAATATTAATATATTCCCTTTTCTAAAAAATACTTTGGCGCTCCTACCCTTGCGACATTAATTATGTTCTCAAATCAAATTGGTGGTAGCATTCCAGAATCGATGTGCAAATTGCAAGGATTATTTGATTTGGATTTATCAAGCAATCTTTTGGAAGGTGAAGTTCCAGAATGCTTTCCGACCAAGTCACTACAATTCCTCGTACTAAGCAATAACAGTTTTTCTGCAATATTCCCGACATTTCTACAGAACTGCATTACCTTGCTCTTCTTGGATCTTGCATGGAATCAATTCTCTGGAACCCTACCTGCATCTATAGGGACCATGACGAATTTACATTTTCTAAGACTAAGCCACAATATATTTTCTGGGAATGTTCCACCTGGGATCACACATCTTAGTTGTCTTCAATTCTTGGATCTGTAAGCCAACAACTTATCTGGTGTTATACCTTGGCATCTGTCGAATCTAACCGGTATGACCCTCAAAAGCTACCAGGATCTCACTACGGGAGACGTTATTGTTACCCAGAGCGGAAATCTAGTAGAAATCACCGTAGCAAGTCAATTCGAAGAAGAATGGTCTATAATTACGAAAGGACAAAAACTCAGATATGGTCGGGGGATTCAATATTTTGTGAGCATTGATTTTTCAGGAAACTCCTTGACTGGTGAAATTCCCTCAGAGATCACTTCCTTCTGTTCACTGATAAATTTAAATTTGTCATCCAACCAATTAAGTGGAAAAATACCCAACAACATTGGCATTGTGCATTCATTGGAATCTCTCGACCTCTCTGAGAACATGCTTTCTGGTGAAATCCCGCCAAGTTTATCAAGTTTGGCATCTCTAAGCTACTTGAACTTGTCCTACAACAATTTGTCTGGACCCATACCCTCAGGTTGCCAACTTGACACACTAAGCACAGACAATCCATCACTTATGTACATTGGAAACAGTGGACTTTGTGGGCCTCCTCTTAAAAAGAATTGCTCAAGAAATGATAGTTCCATCCATACCAATCATAAAAGCAACAGGCAAGAATTTGAACCTATGTCCTTTCCATTTGGCCTAAGGTTGGGAGTTGTGGTGGGGCTCTGGATGGTGTTTTGTGCTCTGCTGTTCAAGAAGACTTGGAGAATTGCTTACTTCCAACTCTTTGACAAGCTTTGTGATGTAATCTATGTATTTCTGGCTGTGAAGTGGGCAAGCTTGATGAAGATAGATGAAGATTAGAGCATCAAAAAACGTGGATGTGCATGGCATGCATGCTCGATACAATGGGACAAGTGTAGTATGAGCAATGATGATTACTTGATGACGAATATCTTAATGCTAGGTATATATATTCTGTTATATGCCTTGTGAGTTCATCTAATTAAAGACAAGTGCAGTTTAATCCTTATGTAATTACATGTACACTTTAATTTTCCTAATTACTATGAACTACAACAGTGAAGTTTTTCCTCTGAATAGTATCACATTTTTAGCATTTTTATGTGCTTACCAATGGATTTATTTTTCATCACCTCAACACTGATTCAATATTTTTTTAGGTAATGGAAAGAAGCATCTGGCTTCATCCTCATCAAAGAGGAATCAGACCAACTTATTACAACCCAACTCTTTAAGACAGTCACAAAATTTTGAAAAAAACAAACTCAAGACCGAATGCTACAGTCTCCAAATTATGGCAAGCCCCCCAAACAGGAGTACTTGTTGGTTTTCACACTGTTGCAAATGGATCCAGAACCAAAGTTAGTGCGTTCCCCTGAATAGAACCGGCAAAAAAAGATTTCGGTCATACAAATTAGAAGCAACCATTCACCCGGTTAGTGCTGATTAATATATGAGTTTAAAACTATACTGACTTGCAAGCGCAAAAATTCTCACTAATAAAGGAAAGTTCGCACCCTATACGTACTACAAGCTTGCGGATATGTGCGAAGTTTATGTAAACAGGTGGCATATATTTTTAGATAACGGAACAAAGTTCTAGACTCCACCATGCGAAGATGATACACAACTGATAGTTAAGATACAAGCCAAGCCATAAGGCTCACACTCACACAAGAGACTAAAAAGCAACAAGCAACAAAGTTCGACCCAACCAGGGAGCACGACTAACAATGACAAGAACTAAACTTCAATTTGGTTCCTAAAGTTCCACCCAGACTTCGCAAAGATCGCCATGACCAAAGCCTCCCAGAGTCAGCTGCAGCAGGCACCACTATCAAATCTAGTAAGTCGCCCTGAAAATGACCTGTATACAAGTATTTGAATTGGCTTTGTTAAATACCATATCATTTCTATTTGACTATAGCACCCAGCTCCTAGAAAAAATTGGTTTCTGAGCTTAATATTTAAGCCATTTAACCAAGAACCAAACAAATTAGAAAAACAAGTAGGTCATTGAATTCCAAAGGTGATATGCACGAAGGGAAGGAGAAGGAAAGGAGGGGGATTTGGAGTTGCAGCAGCAAGAGATGGCCATGGAGATCACCTAAAAGCTCTCATCGAGAAGAGGTTGGGGTTGGAAGAGGGAGGAGCCCTCTCACCCTCACCACAAGGAGGTAGGAGGAGGAGAAAGCAAGGAGCAAGAAGGTTCTGAGTCACCAAGGGGGAGATCCAGCATCTCCAACACCTTGGAGAGCCTTGCATCTTCCTTTTGCAACCCTTGGTATGGATCAAACCAAATAAAACTTAGATTTTCACTTTTATGAGCCAAAACCTAGGAAATGTCAATTTGTGACCTAACTCTAGTCTGCACCCAATGTGAGTAGATTCACCTAGCTAGACATGCTCCATATAGAACACTAGAAACATACCCTAGTGATGGTTTACACATGCAAGTACCATAGATGAAGATTTGGATTTCGAGTTGGTAGAAATGTTCACTGTCAGTGACTTGATGGAGAGTCCGACCGCATTGGTGGAGTCTCCATCAACACTAAATGTCTGTCAGACAAAACACATTATAATTCACTGGAGTGTCTGACATATTTAGTGGAGTGTCCATTGAATTATGATTCAGAGATAGAGAACCCAGGCTACAGACCTGATCCAGCGGACTGTCCGTCGATGTCACTGGAGTGTCCGCTAAATTATTAACCTGAGTCAGTAGAAACCCGAACGTGACCGTTCCTACTGGACGATCCATCACCTCTGGCGGAATGTTCCGATGAACCTGAACACTTAGCAGCACCAGTACCCTATAGAACAAACCTTACAGATGGTCCGTCACCCTGACGGAACATTCCATTGAATTATAGCCAAACCCAGAGAACATTCCCGAAAGCACAGACCTATTACCGGAGAGTCCGTGCCTAGTCGCGGAGAGTCCGATGGTCCTAGTGTTCTATTCTCACTAAGTACCTGAACCACCGGACGGTCCGACAGTCACACCGGACTATCCAATGATCCAAACTGACAGTACAAAGATGTACGCCTGAACAGTTACATATATATCATCAAACCTTAATTAAGTAATATCATTACATGACATCCCATAGCATGTACTTTATGCATTGCGCTCATCAAGCATCATGCATGTATAGGTGACGAGATTCCCAAGGAGGCCATGGTTGAGGAGGAACCTCAAGCGGTGGAACCTGACGAGCCTAACGACGACGTCCAAGGCAGCCCCTGTGCATCCTTATGCTTTGTTTTGCTAAATGCATAATGAACTATGGTTAACTATTGCATCAATATGTTACTATGTGACTAGATTAACCAAGAGTTACCTACTTGAGCTATCACACCATGATGATGCCACCACACTCAACCGTTGTTTGAATTTCTTTATTAATTCATGCTTAGTATGCTTAGATCCTAGAGTCAAGCTAATGATGCGTTTCTCATTACTCGCGCCATGTTAGGCATGTTTTCCACTAAGCAACATTAATGGAGAATGATCTAAAACTTGACCAATGATGAACTTATGTGTCAAGTGCTCGGCGAGGGGTCGGGTCATGGCAAGAAGGTGGTGATTTCTTGAATTACATAGCTCGCTAACCGATTAAGGACCGTGTATTCGTGGTAGCGAGTTGTGAATATAAAATTGTACAGACCACTTGTCATTTATGTGAGTGGCAAGCCATGTAACTGATTGTGACCGTTTAATTCGTAAAACTGGCAAGAAGGTGGCGCTAGTTAGATGGTGGTAGCATGAATCAGGAACCAATCGAACCTTTTGTGAACATGTTGGCCGGATTGGGGAAAGGTTGAAACATCGAGGTATCCCTTTTTACCGATGGGTCTTATGGGCGATATTCCTTATTTCGAGTGGGGTTAACTGGTATCCCTCTGTAGAGTGTTTATTTGAAAGCAATAAGTTCTAACTTCTAGATGCAGACTAGTGTTGGTTTTAGAATTTAGGACTTGTGGAAGATCGAGCTCCAACTGGCTAATTGCTTATTTCATTTACCTATGCTATGCTTGCAAAGCTAAGTCTCAAGATTCACTTGTTATTTATGATTCAAATGTTTTTATGCAAAACCAAACATTCCTTGCTACCATCCCAAAATGCATAATCCTAGTTTATTATATTGGGTAAGTCTTGCAGAGTACAATTGAGTACTCACCCTGTATGATTTTATGTTTTGCAGGTGATGTAGCGCCCCTACATGGTTTCTTCTATGCTCCTGAGTCCCAGCCGGATCAGGAGTGGTGAAGGAGTTCATGTTTCGTAGATGTATGGATGTGGCACACCCATGCATCAGTTATCATAAAACTATGTAAAGTTGAAAGACTTTCACTAGACTTCGATGTAGACATGTGATGTGTGACCATGTGTGATGAACTAAGTTTGTGAACAAAGACTTGTAAACTTAAGTACTTTGAGCATGTGATGTAACCTAAGCATGGTTGTGATGTACTGTCTCTCTCTTGGGTTGATCCTGGATGAAGGCTGGCACTAGTACATCTTATGGGGGTGTACCAGGATGACCGATTAAGGGATGTGTCCAGTATAATAGCCCCTGGTGGACTATCATATCGGGTACTCAATTAAGAGGGCATTGATCTCGACAGGTAGGGACCTCATGATCGGGATCCATCTCCTCTCATTCCAATCTACTACGTAGCTAGGAGCAATAGCCCCTGTAATCGAGCATACGAATACAAGAGCAGTAGCAGCACCACTAGACTAGGGTTTTACGCGCACCACGGCCTAAACCAGTATAAATCCTTATGTCTTGTGTGTTACCATCTGATTCCATCTATGCGATCACATTACTAGGCATTGCCAGAGCTAATTCATCTGACACGATCCCTGCCGCCACGACCTTGTTCATGGCCACCTATTTTAGCATTAAGATCAGCTAAAAAATGTGATTATCCTTAAAAACATACATATACCTACTAAACATGTACTTTTGATTACCCCCTAATTAAATAATTAATTATTTATTGATTTATTATTATAACAAACAAATTTAAAGAAAACAATTCAAACCTATCAAAATTCAACCCTTTTTTCATGCAAACCTAATACCCTTTCTAAAAGAAAATTATATGAATGGTGATAAAATAAATAATTCCAATTTCAATTCGAGATCAAGATCTAGACCAAACCTAATCCCTATTTAAAAACTAACTAATGAGCCATTAAAATCAAAGACAAGGCCACTACATGGGGTACGATCTTTTTCACCTACTAATTTTACCCTAGTACCTTCAAAGATTTGATCTAATTCGTTCCATAATTTTTCCTCAACCACCATTCAAGAGAGAGAAAATCAAAAACCTAATTAATAAAAACTAATCTACCACTAGAACTTCAAAAAAAAGTTTAGAACAACATTTACTTACCTTCTATAATCTCCTCCACTAAAGGAATCAAAATCAAAACATTTTTCCCTTAGATTTGCACTTTTTAGGAGGTAGCCCGAGGCATTTCCTTTCTTCTCGGGTTATAGTAACTGTCTAAAGGTGTGAAAGAAGGGGGATTTATTAATTTTATATACCTAGGTCACAGTAGTTTAGGCAACTCTATATAGGCTGTATTACCCGCCACTTTTGGAAATGGATTTGTAGAGGCATGTCTTAGGGGCCCAAGGACACGCTACTAAAAACCTAGTGCTCTACATATCATTTCTATAGTAGTGCATGCTGACCTCATCATTGAGATAGTGACTCAAATCCCCTGGTGAGACTCCTTCAACCATCTCGTGCCCACACTACTCTAGCACATCCGTGATGTTTCGTACCAGGGATACCCACATGTCAAATAGTAAATTTAGCATCACGCATGTGCTTCGTATGATTTAGCACTCATAGAATCAGTATTTATAGTGGTTTAGGTAACATCAATCCAGAGGGTTTCCTTTGGACAAGAACTCAATGTTTATAGTAGGGGTTACAAACTAGGGGAGAAAGAGAGAGGAGAATGAGTATAAAAACGAGAGAGAGAGAGAGAGTTCAACAGAGAGGGAAGAAGAGGATCTTGTTGCCCCTTACATTGCTAAGGGAGCAGGGTTACACAAATAGAGAGAAAGGAGAGTCTTCCATGCGGCACGAGTCCGGAGGAGTGATGTATGTTGTTGATGCTACATGCTGTGTTCCTTCATGAGAGGGCTTGCTCCCATGTCGTTTAGGACAACATGTGTGTGGAAGTCGAGGAGAGTACCATTGCATGGTCTGAACATGCTTGGGTAGGTAAAACAGTGTCCCTACAATGTTGAATAGCGTCGCTATAGTGACACTAATGGCAAGGGACATTATTACTGTAGCTGCCCATCCACTCATAGTGTTCGCCATAGTATAGGGATGGTATGGCACATCGCTTTTCTTGCAGCCTTCATCCATTTCTCAAAGTAATCGCCAGTTACTATATTTTCCGGTAATGCCGTCTATCTAGGTGCATTCCCCCAACACTCCGACTCTCCAATGCTTGAGCATAAATGAGTCTCCCTTTGTAGCCTCGCACGAGAACACCAAATACACCTTTCTTCTCTTTGTTCGAGCAACAACGACTCATCACCAATCCAGTCTCCTACAAGTACTTTGGAAGAGTAGGCCTCTAGAAGTGATGCCACCTTCTGCGACTCCTCCTTTAAGTCTACTTTTCCAGTGGCTGTGTTCCAGGTTTGCATCTGGATCGTCTTCTTCCTGACGAATCAGTAGCAGCGCACATCTCCTTTCAGGTTACCTTTAGCAGGAATGTATTGCTAACATCTATCTGTATCGTATATGGTCCACTACTTCCACGCAACACACTATGTCGACCAGTGTGAATGGCGCCAGCCGATACCTCCAGCACTAGTCCCATCTTAGGGTATCCTAGTATAGACTCTGAATTTAGTGTTTTCAACGCTATATTTGTTATGATCGGTATGCTCATCATGTATGCAGTATGCTACTGTGAATAGATCACACGTGCAAATACATATTGTCACAACTTTGTTGCTATTTTCTGAATTTAATTATGTCTGAACATGCATAAGTATCTAACAATAGTAGCATTAATTGGATAGCAATATAGCACCAAATCTCATATCAAGAAATCTACAAGGAATCCATTCCAAAATGAATCCCCCAAGCAAAAAAGCGATAGCAATTTCTCTGTTTTATTATCACCTAAATAATAAATTAACTGGTCCGACTGATCATACGGTGATGAGCTACTTATTTGCAGATTGTACGACGCTTGTTTGTTCTCTCATACACCTCAACTATCACAGACGGGCAACTCCTCCTGAGATTCGCGTAGCCTTTGGTCTCCATCACCGCATTCTTATCCTCTAGATTCATCATAAACTCGATGCAAACATCCTTCAGCCTGTCGCAGTTGTACTGATCAGCTAAGCCCAGTGTAGTCGCCACGTTCTCCACGTCAAGCTTACTGCCCACACTAGTACAGAAGTGACATATACTCCCGGTTAGTAACCCCTTTCACTCCCGGTTTCCCAACCGGGAGTACATTTTCGGGAGTAAAACTTTCGGAACCGGGAGTAAAGGGGGACTTTTACTCCCGGTTGATAATACCAACCGGGAGTAAAGAGTCCGCTGGGCCTGTGGCCTCGCAGACACCTTTACTCCCGGTTGGTATTACCAACCGGGAGTAAAAGTCCTCTCTTTTTTTCCTTTTTCTTTTTCATTTCAATTCATAATTCATTTTGATTTTAAAATAAGTTTTTGTATACAATTTTTGCCCTACGAATAATATATGCATACGCATGCGTATAGTAAAGTTTGGTTTCGAGCAATGTACGCAAATAACCCGACTAAAAAGAAAGTATATACAAACAATTTGTGCACCATATATAATATAAGCTTGCATTGTATATTTTCATCATCATGTCTGACTTTCATCATCATATCTACTCTTTGGATCCGATAATAAGTTGTCATGACCCATTACATTCAAAATAAAGTTATCATGACCCTAATTTTTTGGAAGCCATTGTTCATCGGGGTTAAAGTAGAACTCGGCGCCGGGCTTTAAGACCTGTTCATTAAGAAATCCTGCTATCGTCTCTTGCATTGCTTTGAGATGGTGTGTTTGCAGGGTTTTCCCTTTCAAATTTTTAGTCTGCAATTTGAGTTAAAGAAATATTATTAGTATATATATCAATAATAATGATAAATCAAGAAAAAGTAGTAGTATTTAGATACATACTTTTTCGTACTCTAGATTAGTTCTTTTTGAGCACAACTTCAGAAACTCACAAACATAGTATCCACATAGATCGTCCCCTGTGGCTGGCGCAGAATCCACTTTAGGAAAAAAAAAACAGATTCAGTATCCAATCCGGTATAGGTAAATTGATACATATAGGAAGCAACACAGGGAAATTGAACTTATAGAGCAATATAGTACTTACTCGAAGTTTATTTACACGCAATGGCGCTTTGCGTTGTGTCATATGGTGTTTCTGAATGAATTCTTTCCAAACACTGTCCAATAAAATTAAAAATGTTTGGAGTATTAATTATTGCATATAGAGAGACTGATATATACATATATAGAGTTGTGCTAGAGAGACTGCAATTACCCCTGGATAATATCTATCATTTCTTGGTATTCTTTTTGCTCTTTTCTCATCGAGTCCCAGATGACTAGAGAAGATATCTCTAGATTGATTTCCATCAATATCCAGTGATTGCTACGTGCGTATGCATACGAAGGTACATAACACTCATTATTTAACTTGTTAGAGTCAACATATATTTATATATATGGTAGAGTCAACATTATGAACACTCACCTGAAGTTATAGGGGAAGAGTATAACCTTCTTGTCGTGTTGCTTCTCTAAGAACATCTTGATATTGGCCACCGTCTCCGAGTATCATGTTGGTTGGGGTTTAGGGTCTTTGAATACAACATGTGGATCAATGAAACCAATATCGGTACACCCTCTCTTTTTGCACTCTCCCATCTCAAATCTGCATACATATATATATTGAGGATAATGAACACACATTATAGATGTACTTCCGTAGTGACTTATTGTTAACTAGTAGAAAGAATCACTTACAGACAATAGCAGCTTATGATAGTTTTGTCTAAAGAGTATAGGTGACATAGTTGGTGCAATTCAGAAAACTCCAGGTACATGACATCATTGCCCCGGAACCAATGTTCATCTCTAACCCTGATAGAAATAGCACTTTCTTTCCGGGCACACGCATCGAGGTACCAGTTGTTCAGGGCGTACATTTGCGTCCCCAAATCATTGAGTTTTTCAGGATCCCATAGACTCCTGCCATGCTCATATTTCTCCCAACTTGAGACTACCGGCGCGGTTGCAAAGACCATATCGGCAATGTCGACACCACAAGTGGTAGCATAGAAGTTACAAAGTTGTACCAAGTCGACTGGTCCATCATCTTGAGGTATTTGTAGGAGGTCTATGTTTGATCCATATTCATTACCAATAACAAGTGGGGAGTGTGATTGCAATTCTTGTTCTCCGAGTTGTGCAACACCCTTCCTTGCTTTAACCATTTTCTTATATTCCTTGCTTAGAGTGCGGTCATAATCAGATAGGGGCGAGGGCTTACGAGATTCCCGCCTCTTTTTTTGTACATCATCCACCATCCGCCTTAGTTCAGCTGGAGGTAGGTGGAAGTGCTTCTGCTCCATCGGCTTCTTCGCCCCCTTGGCCATCTTTGAGAAGAATAAATTATTCGTTTCTTTGACTGCATCATCTAGTTCCTCTGTACTCTTTTCACCAGCCAATTTTTGGGGAATTTGCCTTGTTGGGTGCACGGGGGCTTTCTTCCTCGTCTTTGTCAGCGGGGCAGATGACTTTGTCATGGCAGGACAAGGTGTCGAGGCGGTTCTCTTCTTGGTAGATGCGTTTATCACTTGAGGAGGCGGCGGCGGTGGTGGTGGTAGAGACCGCCTTGGAGATGGTAGGGATGCACCCGTCATGGGAGGAGGCAGTGGCGGTGGAGATCGCCTTGGAGATGGTGGGTATGGTACCGTGTCTTCTCCATCGTAACCACCGCATGGAGCACTAAGCTGGTCTGGGGATTGGATTATTGGCCTGTTGTATGAGTACAGAAAAGAATGAGGTATGAGTACATTGTTAGTTAAGTGCTAATAGAAAACTAATGAAAATTTTTGTTCTGACGTTAAGTTTCATGCGTACCTATGGTCAGGTACTTGAGGAGGCGGCGACGGCATCCCAGGAATAATGATGTAGCGCTTACGCCATGCAATGAATGACTTCTCTGCTTCTCCTACAGTAGCAGAACCATCACCTCCAGGAATGTCAAGAGGCACATCTTCAAAACCTCTAACAGCTTTATCCACTGAGACGGAAGCGTATCCAGCTGGTATTACTACACCATGGATTCTTGGTGTCTTTGTACGGTCTATAGGACCCACAACACCAGTAGCCACCATCACAGTGCCATCATCATTTGGAATGTGCAGCTCACATGCTGTAAGTTTATCGATGTCATCCACGGGGAAACGCTCATCTTGCTTTGGCAGCTCTGTGGAAGCACAACTGCTTCTCAACGTCTGATTCGCGGGGCTAAGAATGTTGGTTCCCGGAGCTATTGTAAGCCCCTGGGAACTCATTGCTATTTGCACTTGCCTCTTTACTTCCTCTTGCATTCTCGCTTCCATTTCTTCCTCTCGCCTCTTTGCATCAAGAACATACTGTTGCAAGATGTGGAGCTTCTCTGCCTCCTCATCCTTCTTTCTCTGGCGGCTTCTGTAGGTATTTCTCCATTGAGGGAAACCATGCTCCCATGTAACCGCCCCAAAGCCTCTTGTTCGGCCAGGATGCTCATCAGTCCCAAGGATATATGTCAGTTCATCCTTCTCTCTGTTGGGCCTGAACAGTCCACTAGCCTTAGCTTTTAGAATTTGAATTAATTTTGTTGTTGCTTCTTCCAGTTTTTTGCCATGAACCATCTTTCCAGTGAGTGGGTCCAGTGATCCCCCATGAGCTAAATACCAACGCCTCGTGCGTTCAGGCCACTTGTCTGATTCGGGTTCGATCCCCTTTTCACGAAGTTTTGCTTCTGCCCTTTCCCACTTTTGAACCGCCGTTAGGTAGCCACCTGATCCCATGTTATGGTGGTATTGCTTTTTGTGGGAATTTTCTTGGTTCCTTCTTGCCCGTGCCATACCCTCTTCCGATGTCTTGTACTGTACAAATTCCTCCCAGCAGGGCCTCTGCTTCGCGAGCGGGCCCTTAACGACGCGCCAATCTGGAGTCTCATCATTGCTGACGTATTTATTGAACAGCTCCTTCTTCCAAGTCTGAAATTGTGTAGCCATCTTCTTCATAGTCCAATGCCTAACTAGTTCCACCAACCTTTCATGGGTGATGATATCACCGTCATGATAACGCTCTGTGTCGAACGTGAAATGCTCTTTAATATCAGACCAAAGTGCCTCCTTGTCAACATCAGAGACGTAACTAATATGAGGAGCATGAATCTTCTTCTTCCATTCACGGGCGCTGATCGGGAGCTTATCCCTTACAAGGAAACCACAGTGGTACCTGTATTTACTAGCATATGGTCCTAGTGGTTCCCCTGTAACCACGTCAAATTCTGTGATGATGAAGCGGCCTTCCAACGGCTGTTGGGGGCCTCGGACATTCTTACTCTTGCCCGTTGTCGTCTTCGTCGATCCAGAGGGCTACGTACATCATCACAGAATATATCAGAGGCCTTCCAACGGCTTATCTTAAAAAATGATAGCTAGATATATTCAATAATATACCTCGCCAACA
The DNA here is from genome assembly GCA_038087645.1 of Saccharum hybrid cultivar R570. Taxonomy (NCBI): domain Eukaryota; kingdom Viridiplantae; phylum Streptophyta; class Magnoliopsida; order Poales; family Poaceae; genus Saccharum; species Saccharum hybrid cultivar. The sequence continues at coordinate 13,219,261 of JAQSUU010000602.1, forward strand.
TTATCTTCAACATCCATCTCTTGTCCGTCATTATGATCGAAATTGAAGTATTCATTCCTGTAATCTTCATCACCCTGCTGGTTATTATCGCCATAAGGTTGAGTGCCTTTGGCGATAAGATCCATCATCTCGTCTTCCATGTTGTCCGTCGAGTCGGACATCTTGCTTAATTAATATATCAGAAAACAAAACAAAGGTTGACGAACTCGACATAAAATCAAACTCGACATAAAACACTGGCAGGACTTCAAATTGTAAAAGAACACATCAAAATTAGTACAAATGGGCAGTGACAAATATTCAGCCAATCAAAAGAGTAATCAATCTCAGCAAGGAGCTGTAGTAGCATTCCCTAATTTTATATGAACTATACAGGCAAAACAGGGGCATCATCAAGTTCTGAAACTAAAGTATATATTGACTAGGAGATCTGAAGCAACGAGAGATGCACTGGAACAGGACTGGGCGGCGGACGGATGCAGCGACGACGGGACCACCATGTTGACGGTCCTTAAGTATCAATTATAACTATCAAATAAATAGAGAAAAGGATCCAAATGAAACCAACACCTAGACTTAGGGTTTTATCTGACAGAATTCCACGAGTTTTGCTGTTTATCTATTTCTGCAGGGGGTTATCAGGAAATACGGAAGAAAGGCCCGCATGTCGGATTAATGACGGGATATTAACCGAACACGTAATTATCTTACATCTAGAAGAGTCCAGAAGCCACGAGAACGAACGGGAGGCGTAACAGAGCCGGGGATAGGGTGCCCGCCCTAGTCCCTAGGGCGCCCGCCCTGCTGGCTCAGCCAATCAGGCTCCGCCGCGAGGATTATGCTCCACCGACCTAGAGGATCAAGGAAAACCGCACGATCAATGTCGGTTTGATCCAACGGCCCAGATTCATCCGAAAGGGCTATATAAGCAAGGCCCCTGCCCCTGGAGGAGAGGCCCTCGTCTCATACTTCAAACCCTAATTCAGGAGGAGAGCCTCTGATCAAGCCCTAGAGCCACCACATCAACTAGATCTCTAGTTAGCATAGCTACATAGGATTAGAACTAGAAGGAGTCAATCTTCGATTGGTTCCCGGATCTGTCAAGAGGATTCTTGGTAATTCCTCTATTGTTCTTCAATTGTTCATCATTGTTCTTCAATATTATGAATATGACTTTGTTCTATTTCAATATATTGGTTATGACTTTGTTCTACTTGATTATATTTGCAATTATATTGTTCTTAGTTTATCATAGTTATATACTTGGCTTAGTTAGATTGGAATTATATACATGCCTAGGATCGTATAGCGTTTATCCATGTGTACAGTGGGTGAATGATAATTATTGTGTAGACGTGGTGTCTATACCGTATTTATCTGCGATTGCACCCTATATGCCGGATTGTGGGGTAGTTCGCGATAGTGACAGCTTCGTTGATTCTTATATAGTCCCCCTCTCGTGTATAGGGCAGGCAGAGCAACACTATTACAGGGGAGTGATTGCTATGTTCTTCATCTTCCTTGCTAATATTCACTATGCATGGATATAGTCTTTTCTCACCATGATTGCCAAGTATAATTGCACTAACTATGATATGCTAGACTTTATAGTTAATAATAACTTAGGGAATATCTTTGTAGTTCATCCTAATTCCATGCTAATGACTTGCTAGAATATCTGTTGAGGTGCTTATCATTATTATATGTGGCTAGCTGATCAGATTAATTATCTTTGTCACCATTATCACTTTACCTTTACTTAATGTGACATTTATACCTGTATAAAGAGATTGATAAATACTCTCGGTTATACATGCAATGATGTGTACTCAGTTCCATATTCTCATTCCATTATCAACCATGATACTTAGAAATCCCTTCCCAGTGGTAAAAATATAAATAACGATACCTGGAATACTTCCCGGTTAAAATGCTACATCGGTATTAATCTGTGCGCTTGCAGATCCCTTTTATTATTTATCTTGATGAGCAAATGCATATTTCAATACCGCGTCTCTCATGTCATGCTGGGGATGACAACTTGGCTTAAGTGGCATGAGGGATAGGTTTGGCATTTTTGGCGCCGTTATCAGAATTAGAAAACTAAGTCTACTTTTGGTAGTGACGTTAAGAATGAACAACAAGCATTTTTGGCGCCGTTGCCGGGGAAGGTTGATTACTAAGTAGGAATGAATATGGAACTTTGAGTTATCATTTGCATCACTAATCTGATCGAGCTTATCAATTCTCTTATACAGTTTTACCCCTGTATTTTCCATTTTGATTATTTATTGCAGGGTGATGCATGAATAGAAGACATCTTCCAGACAACTTTGTTGACGATCCCGAAGCCTTATTCAGAAGAACAAGAGCCAAGCTCAAGAAGACATCGTCAACACTTCAGCACAAAGCTTCATCCAAATCCGAAGACCGTCGAAGTTTCATCCAGAATTTGTCGACTGAATTCGAAGCCATGGCGAACAAGTCGATCCGCGAGTTCTCAGCTCCCACTACGGACAACATCCGCACTGGACCTGCTGGGGAGATCGACCGCAACTTCGAGCTCAAGCCTGGGCTCATCAACATGGTGCAAGCTAACCAGTTCTGTGGGAAGCCACATGAAGACGCTAGTGCTCATCTTCAACACTTCCTGGAGATCTGCAGCACTTTCACCATGGCTGAAGTCCCCAGAGACGCCATACTACTTCGCCTTTTCCCATTCTCACTGTTGGGGAGAGCGAAGCAGTGGTTCTACGCTACAAAGGAGAAGAACACTACGTGGGCACTCTGCTCCACAAACTTTCTGGCCAAATTCTTTCCCATGGGCAAGACCAATGCTCTCCGTGGGAAGATTACAAGTTTTCAGCAACAACATGATGAATCCGTTCCAGAAGCATGGGAGCGCTTCCAAGACTACATCCTAGAATGTCCCCATCATGGAATGGAAAGCTGGCTGTTGATGCAGACATTTTATCATGGGCTCATTAACAGTGCCCGTGAAACCATGGATGCTGTAGCTGGAGGAGCATTCCTATCACTCACCATACCTCAAGCCACAGCTCTTGTGGAGAAGATGGCATCCAACCAAGGTTGGAATGAAGAAAGAACTCAGACACGCAAGAGAGGTGGAGGTATGCACCAGCTCAAGGAGGTAGACATGCTGTCTGCCAAGCTAGACCTACTCATGAAGAAGCTCGATGATCGAGCTGGAGAAAAGAAAGAAGTCATGCACGTCTACGACTCCCACATGACTTGTGAGGAGTGTGGAGGTACTGGACACTCAGGCAATCACTGTCCTGAGTTGCTGGAGGACGTGAACTACATCAACAATAACAACAACAACTACTACAACCGTCCTCAGCAGAATCAAGGTTGGAATCAACAGAGGCCTAACTACTCAAGTAATTACCAAGGTAACAATTCTTTCAATAATAATAATAATTATCCACCTTTGAGAGAGTTAGTGTCCAACCAAGGAAAGCTAATGGATAACCTGTCTAAGAAATTGGCATCTAATGATAAAATACTAGAAAATATAAATAATAGAATGGATAATTTCTCTACTGTCATCAAGAACCAAATTAGCTTTAATAAAATGATTGAATCTCAGTTGAATCAAATAACTGCTGTTGTTCCTGCTACTAACCCCGGTATACCATCACAACCGGAAGGACTAGAATCTGCAAATCTTGTAGACATGTTTGATGCAGGAGATTAGTGGAGTAACCCTATCGTGGAAGTAAGTACTGACCGTCTGCCGGTCAAGAGAGGCGATCCAGGACGCCCCGTCATCCCGATCTCCATCGGCATGCGAGACTTTCCAGAAGCACTCTGTGACTTTGGCTCCAGCGTCAACATCATGCCCAGGGTACTCTATGAAAAACTCTTTTCACAACCATTATTAGAAACAACCATGTGTTTGCAGCTTGCAGATAGGACACTGAGTTTCCCGAGAGGAATATTGAAGAACATCTGTGTCCGAGTGGGTTCCTCGTACGCTCCAGCAGACTTCGTAGTGATAGAGACCGGTTCTGATGAGAGGGCTCCCGTCATCCTAGGGAGACCATTCCTGAACACCGCGGGAGCTGTCATCTATGCTAGTGCTGCCAAGATCAGTTTCTACATCAAGGGGAGGAAGGAAATGTTTTCCTTCAAGAACAAGACCGCACAAATCCCAGAGCAACCCCAATATGAACCAAGGAAGAGGACCAACAGGAGGAACAAGAGCAAGAAGCAAGTGTGGACCGAGACAGCTAAGATGGTCACTGCCGTGCACAAAGGTCAAGATCGCCAACTCAAGTCACCGTTCTTGCCTAAGAAGGATGACCCAGGTATGCCAAGCATTTATTGCTCCATTAATGGGTTCCACTTCTACAAGACACTTTGCGACACTGGGTCGGGCGTCAACATAATGGCCAAGGTCACCTATGAACTTCTGTTCGGAACCATGCCCTTAAACCCAACATATATTCAGCTCCAGATGGCAGATCAGACATTCCGACAGGTCGAAGGTACAGTAACTGACGTCCCTGTCAAGATAGACGATCACTTTGTCCATACAGACTTTCAGGTTATTGACATGGGAGAAGATGAATACGATCCACCCATCATCCTTGGAAGACCATTCCTTAGTACTGTCAAAGCAATCATTTACATTGGAACTGGAGAAGTCCACATGCACTTCCCCTCTGAGAAGGTACGTCTTTACTTTACTGACTCTAACTATGTATTTGAAGAATCCAAGCAGGTCAGGACAAGAAGAAGGCGGCGTAACCACAATCAGAAGCAACAGGTCATCAAGGACGGATGGGCAGATTATGAAGGAGAAGTGGTAAGATCTGAAGACATACCACTCAACCAACACTGTCCTGAGGACACCAAAGCACCGAGACAGGTATGGAAAGAAAAGACAGTTGTACATGAAGAAGAGGCGCCGCCGGAACCACCGACTACGCCATCCACCAAGTCCCAGGACGACTGAACGAATAAGAGTCCCGTTCGGAGGACTTAAAAACACCGAACGCCTTGCCAAGAGGTAACTTGGTAGTTATCCTTTCCTTTTAATTATTTACTTTATCTTAAATAGTTTGCTTAGTTAATCATATTCATACTATCTTAAGAAGAAAATAAAAAATGTTAAAAACCCTAAAGCCCCATGTGAGTATGCGAGTGGCATAAAACTCATAAGTACATTCACTGTGGTGGCATAAAAAAATATATATATATAATAAATACATAAATATTTTCTTCTGCTTTATAAAAGAAAAAAAAACATAAAAAAATCAAGGAGGCTCAGCATGATAAAGGCTAGATATTTATGCTAACACTTAATCAGTTCCACAAAGCTTTGTTGTCTATTTGAGCTTCACAGAATTCAAGGAGACTAGCAGACGGAGGACATTCTAATCGCTGTCAGGGTGCTGCCGACTTTCAAATACATCTCCGCCATCTGCTAGCTACATCAGAAGAGATTATGTCAAGATCCAGCTTGGGGGAGAGCACCCCCATTATCTTGCTAAGTATTTCTATCTTTATCTTTATATTTATATATACTTCTACCTTATAAAAATAAAAATATACATAACTATGAAAAAACCAAATAAAGATTTTGTGCTTATATATATATACCTATATCTTTTGCTTAATGTGTTTTAATAAATAAATAAAGTGGCTATGCTAAACTAAATCTAGATAATAATAAAATTCTAGCATGGATATGATGAATAGTTGCTTTGCCTAACTTTCAAATTTGAAGTCCTCTCTCTAAGTTTAGACATAACTGTTATCATTTAAAGCTTGCTCTAAACCTGAACTTGTGGGAAGAGAACTTGATCTAAAGTCTAAGTTGTTAACGGATATGATATGGGAAGGTTGAGCTGCTGTTTATCTATTCCTAGAGATGCTAGAATTCTGGAGAATTTTATCTTTGAAAATCTTAAAATGCTACATGATGAGTTCCTGTATGATGAGAGTTTAAGTTCCTACCACAACCATACATACATGCTTGCTAGACTTTAAGCCATACATTTACTTTTTACTGCTTATGAGCATTGAGTGTAGTCAAGCTGTGTAGACCCTTAGGAGCTTGTCATGCGGTTAAAATCAAGATTCACTTGCACGATCACTTATACATGCTGCTTCTACTCCGGAAGTACGCATCCACATATATCCACTCATTCTCATCTCCAGATCCATATAAAATTATTCTACTCCTAATCCGGGAGAGAATAGCCAAAAATATTTTCCCATTCTTGTTATCCCCTGTGAAATAAATGCTCAAGCTATTTTGGTTACTACCACTTGCTATATTGTTCTAAGGAGATGAGTGCTCTATACGAGGAAATAAAAAGGGGCAAGTGCCCGGAACCTCGAAAAGAAAAAGATACGAGGAAATAAAAAGGAGCAAGTGCTCGGAACCTCAATGAAAAAAAGAAAAAGTATGAGAAGAGAGGTAAAAATGGACAAGTGTCCGACAGTAGAATTAGGGGTACAAGATACCCACCTGAGAGGAAAAAAAATATAGAGCACCTCATTCTCCTCAAGAGCTTTAAAAGCAAGAAAGGTACGTATCCCCTCAAAAAGAGCGAAAGTAGAATTAGACTTTCATCATTATTATCATCACTACCACCATCCACCATTTATTCGCCACACATGCACATCTTGATTTGACTTATTGGCTTATTTCTCGGGATCCATGGTTTGACTATGCAATAAATGTCTTGTAAGTATGTATACTTTATCTCCCACCGATGAGCTCCAGATATCAAAAGCCTTGTTAGAATAGGATGAGAGAGAAGGCAATGTCACTCTGCCTTATACCACAAATACTACATACTTTGCTTTGAGAGAAGGCAGACACCATTACTGCTTTGGTGAGGATCCAGAAATACCACAAAAGAGAGACATGAGAGAGTCATACAAGGAATCTCTGAGTTTTATTTGAAAATCTGCAAAAAACTCCAAGAGCTATAGCTGATCAAGAATAAGAGACATGGCGCTTGACTAGACTGTTCTATCTTTTAACCGCTCAAGACAAAGGTGACGGTTGCAAGCCCCATGGTGAAAGGTATAATGAGTAAGTTTTAAGTCTTGACAGTTTACTTTAACTCAAAGATGAGACTCTATTTGAAAGCATGTGTACCGTCAAAATTCAAAGGCATTTCAGCAACTACTGAGTCTCTCCTTGCTCAGGGACGAGCAAGAGGTAAGCTTGGGGGAGTTTGTTGACGGTCCTTAAGTATCAATTATAACTATCAAATAAATAGAGAAAAGGATCCAAATGAAACCAACACCTAGACTTAGGGTTTTATCTGACAGAATTCCACGAGTTTTGCTGTTTATCTATTTCTGCAGGGGGTTATCAGGAAATACGGAAGAAAGGCCCACATGTCGGATTAATGACGGGATATTAACCGAACACGTAATTATCTTACATCTAGAAGAGTCCAGAAGCCACGAGAACGAACGGGAGGCGTAACAGAGCCGGGGACAGGGCGCCCGCCCTAGTCCCTAGGGCGCCCGCCCTGCTGGCTCAGCCAATCAGGCTCCGCCTCGAGGATTATGCTCCACCGACCTAGAGGATCAAGGAAAACCGCACGATCAATGTCGGTTTGATCCAACGGCCCAGATTCATCCGAAAGGGCTATATAAGCAAGGCCCCTGCCCCTGGAGGAGAGGCCCTCGTCTCATACTTCAAACCCTAATTCAGGAGGAGAGCCTCTGATCAAGCCCTAGAGCCACCACATCAACTAGATCTCTAGTTAGCATAGCTACATAGGATTAGAACTAGAAGGAGTCAATCTTCGATTGGTTCCCGGATCTATCAAGAGGATTCTTGGTAATTCCTCTATTGTTCTTCAATTGTTCATCATTGTTCTTCAATATTATGAATATGACTTTGTTCTATTTCAATATATTGGTTATGACTTTGTTCTACTTGATTATATTTGCAATTATATTGTTCTTAGTTTATCATAGTTATATGCTTGGCTTAGTTAGATTGGAATTATATACATGCCTAGGATCGTATAGCGTTTATCCATGTGTACAGTGGGTGAATGATAATTATTGTGTAGACGTGGTGTCTATACCGTATTTATCTGCGATTGCACCCTATATGCCGGATTGTGGGGTAGTTCACGATAGTGACAGCTTCGTTGATTCTTATATAGTCCCCCTCTCGTGTATAGGGCAGGCAGAGCAACACTATTACAGGGGAGTGATTACTATGTTCTTCATCTTCCTTGCTAATATTCACTATGCATGGATATAGTCTTTTCTCACCATGATTGCCAAGTATAATTGCACTAACTATGATATGCTAGACTTTATAGTTAATAATAACTTAGGGAATATCTTTGTAGTTCATCCTAATTCCATGCTAATGACTTGCTAGAATATCTGTTGAGGTGCTTATCATTATTATATGTGGCTAGCTGATCAGATTAATTATCTTTGTCACCATTATCACTTTACCTTTACTTAATGTGACATTTATACCTGTATAAAGAGATTGATAAATACTCTCGGTTATACATGCAATGATGTGTACTCAGTTCCATATTCTCATTCCATTATCAACCATGATACTTAGAAATCTCTTCCCAGTGGTAAAAATATAAATAACGATACCTGGAATACTTCCCGGTTAAAATGCTACATCGGTATTAATCTGTGCGCTTGCAGATCCCTTTTATTATTTATCTTGATGAGCAAATGCATATTTCAATACCGCGTCTCTCATGTCATGCTGGGGATGACAACTTGGCTTAAGTGGCATGAGGGATAGGTTTGGCATTTTTGGCGCCGTTATCAGAATTAGAAAACTAAGTCTACTTTTGGTAGTGACGTTAAGAATGCCCAACACACCACCAAGGACATGGACGAGGACGCGGAGAGGTACGAGGCGATCAAGAACCTCAGGGAGCAGATGCTGGCCGGCCACGCATTTCTCTTCCTGTCCAAAGGTGAGGCCGATGCTAACAGCGATCGGCAGCGCCATGGTTTCACTTCTCATTTTGAAGACAGTGGCCTCTGGTGAGCCAAATTGCTTGGTGTTCAGCCGTTGATAGTGACACCAGCCCTCTTTCTTCAAAATTTGTGTATAGTCTCTTTTGGTTTTGGTGCTCCATTTGCACAGCACAGTTATAGAGTTCTTTTCCTTTGGGGTTTGGATCGATACTGTACTTCCACAGGAATCGTAGTTTGAAAGTTTTGATATTTTGGCACTGGCATTTTGCGTTCAGTATCACAATCAAAACTCAAAACTCACAAATGCCTTATTTCTATATATATACAGAAATATAAACTTACAACCTGAATGTTGGTGGAGGCCTGCGCTTCAATACCTAAGAGACGTGCGAAAAAATAACTTCTAGAAATTCTGATAAGAATAAAAAAATCTAGCAATCAATTTAGCATACTTAAATCGCCAACTATCGGATCTATTATGTTTTTGAAAAATATTCACAGTATCATCTAAATTTGTATCCAAATTACACGTATATATCATCATAAAATGCAATCTAAATTTACATTTAATTGCCCGCTATGCTATCAAGTGTCCCCTTAAAAGGGTTCAATGCTCAAAGAGGTGGGGGGTCTGAATTGTGCTCTTAAAAATAAAATAAACCGACAACCTTAAAATAAACCGACAACCTTACGATATGCAAACTGTAGACCCCTAAGTACCTTTGGTTCCTAATTAAGTTCTTCTAGAAAGCAATCTATCAGGTTCCTAATAAATTGAAGATACATCTTCATGGGTAGAGAACTGTCAACAAGACAATAGAACAGAGGTTCATGAAGGGAGCTGAAACTAGGGGGCAACACCATGCCAACGTTGCAGATCAAGAACTATTAGTGGTTCTACAAAGCATTGCTGATCAGATCTATCTAGGCATAAGGATTCATCCTACCGACCAATCTCTAATAATTCATACACAGTTAGAAAGAAAAAAAACTGAATTCATACACAGTTCGGCGCGGGGGAGTCCGGCGGGGAAGAGTCGCGGGCCGGGCCCGAAGTCGCGGCGGAGGATCCCGGCGGCCGGCATGCGGTCCTGGGCTTGGTGAAGACGGCGTGGTGGAGACCGGGCGGCGTGGGTGGCGGATCCCGGCGCGGTGGAGGCCAGGCGGCGAGGGGGAGGATCCCGGCGTGGGGCGCTTCACGGTGCCGTTTCGATGGCGCGGCGGCGGGGGAGCAGCGGCCGGGCGCGCGCGGGCTGAGGGGAGCAGTGCAGTGCGGCCGCGGCAGGGGAGCAGCGGCCGGGGCAGGCAGAGCAGTGCGGCCGCGGCGGCGCGCGCAGTGGAGACCGAAGCGGTGGGGCGGCGGCGGTGCGACCGAAGCGGTGACGGAGACGACGATGGACGCGAAGAAATGATATATTAGAAACCTGGACCTTTACTCCCGGTTCCCACCAGTAACCGGGATTAAAGACCCTTTACTCCCGGTTGGTGTTTCCAACCGGGAGTAAAGGTTAGACCTTTACTCCCGGTTGGAAACACCAACCGGGAGTAAAGATGTTTTTTTTGGCGGGTAAGTGCAGGCCGCCATTTCCTAAACAGGATTTAGGTTTTTATATTTCTTTTTATTTATAATGGGTAAAGTACTATTATTTGTGCAAAAAATAACAAAGTACTTATATTTTTTTGAAAAAATAAATTAGAGTTTCTTTTGCTATACTGCAGACATGAAAAATATGTAACCTAAAATATTTTATTTTTTCTTTTAAATATTAAACATAATGGAAAGAATAATCTTTATTTCATTAATGCAAAAATATAGTCTTTAAGTAATATCATTAAATCTATTGTTTTTAGACAGGAATTTCTTTTTCAGATCATTTGTACGTCAAACTTTTCGTTCGTGGACTCAGTTGAACGTTTAATTATTTGGTGAAGTTGCGCGGAAATTCAATTAAACTATAAAAAGTACCAAACCAATTCCGAAAAATCTCAAAGCTGGCGGTTGCTTCACATAGGGCATTTGCAAGACTGAGAAAAAGTTTAAGACCAATACGACAGTTGGACCTCAGAATCCCTAAGAACCCAGGTGTATTCTTATCATTATTTTTATTATTACATTTTTCTCCGTGCTGCGTGAGACAAAGTATGGTGAATTACAGATCGAAAACTATGGAATTATGCAGCAAACTCCACAAATATTTTCCTCCTAGGGCACAAGAGACCTTGTCGCAAAGTTTGGCACTATTCCAGATCTTTTCTAGGATGGACTTAGTTCAACGTAGAATTACCCGGTGAAGTCGCGCGGAAATTCAATTAAACTGGAAAAAGTACCAAACCAATTAAAAAAAATCTCAAACTTGGCGGTTTCTTCACATAGGGCATGTAAAATGTTAAGAAAAAGTTTGGGACCAATACGACACTAGAATGATTGTGCGGTCACAATTATTACATAATTAATATCTCAATACACAACATTAAACAACATTAAATTAAGCAGGCACAGTAGTGATCTTCTTCTTGACGTATGTCCCTTGGTCATGATCGTGTCGCAACCATGGAGTGTCCTCATCATTTAGCGCTATGCTTGGATCTTTGTTCACTGTGAAGGGCACAATTCTATCTTCCTTTTCATAATCTACTGACATATCTGACTTGTCCTCAATTCTCACAATGTTTGTTTTCCCTGAAAGAACTATGTGATGCCTGGGCTGATCATTGATTGGGTCTTTGTTGTTTTTCCCCCTCTTTGGTTTTGTAGACATGTCTTGGACATAGAACACCTGACATACGTCCTTGGCGAGGACAAATGGTTCGTCTTTGTACCCAATATTATTGAGGTCCACTGTTGTCATTCCATACTCCGGGTCGACTGTTACCCCGCCTCCGGTGACCTTCACCCATTGGCACTTGAACAAAGGGATCTTCAAATTACGACCATAGTCTAGTTCCCATATCTCCTCTATGCGGCCATAATATGTTGGCTTAATTCCATTCGGGTCTGTGGCATCTATGCGGACACCACTGTTTTGGTTGGTGCTCCTTTTATCCTGGGCTATTGTGTAAAATGTGTTCCCATTTATGTCGTACCCTTTGTATGTGAGGACATGCCACGATGGTTGCATAGCCAACCTGTACAGTTGCTCTGGAAGACTCCCATCACCCTGGCATTTTTTTCGCAACCAACCACTGAAAGTTTCCATGTGCTCACTCCTAATCCAAGCTTCATTCTTGCCAGGAAACTCTGATCGTAGGAACTGCTTGTGTGTCTCAATATACGGATGCACCAATGTGCTGTTTTGCAGAACTGTGTAGTGTGCTTTATTGAAATAATCATCCCCCATACCAATATATGTTTTCTTTCCCAGTGTCCCCTTTCCACTTAGCCTCCCCTCGTGTCGTGATTCAGGAACACCAATCGGGTCAAGGTCAGGAATAAAGTCAACACAAAACTCAATGACCTCCTCTGTTCCGTAGCCCTTGGCGATGCTGCCCTCTGGACGAGCGCGGTTGTGAACATATTTCTTCAGAACTCCCATGAACCTCTCAAAGGGGAACATGTTGTGTAGGAACACAGGACCGAGAATAGCAATCTCCTTGACCAGGTGAACTAAGAGGTGTGTCATGACATTAAAGAAGGATGGAGGGAACACCAACTCAAAGCTGACAAGACACTGAACCACATCATTCTGTAGCATAGCTAGATCTAGTGGATTGATTGCCTTCTGAGAAATTGCATTGAGGAATGCGCATAGCTTCACGGTGGCCAGACGTACATTTGGAGGGAGAATTCCTCTTAGTGCCACTGGGAGCAATTGCGTCATGAGCACGTGGCAGTCATGGGACTTTAAGTTTTGGAATTTCTTGTCTGGCACATTTATTATACCCTTTATATTCGAGGAGAATCCAGATGGTACCTTAATGCTATTTAGGCATTCAAACATGCTATCCTTCTCTTCCTTGCTAAGAGTGTAGCTAGCAGGGCTTAAGTATTGGCGTCCATCATCTGTCTTGGTTGGATGCAAGCTATCTCGTTCTTTCAAACACTGAAGGTCCTATCGTGCTTCAAGTGTGTCCTTAGGCTTCCCATACACACCCATGAATCCTAGCAGGTTCACACAAAGATTCTTTGTTAGGTGCATCACATCGATTGCGCTGCGGACCTCTAGGACTTGCCAATAGGGTAGCTCCCAAAATATCGACTTCTTCTTCCACATTGGTGCATGCCCGTCAGTGTCGTTCGGAACAGGTTCACTACCAGGTCCCTTCCCGAAGACTACTTTCACATCCTTTACCATCTCTAGTACATCCTCACCACTCCGGTTGGCAGGCTTGGGCTGGTGGTCTGCCTTACCTTTGAAATGCTTGCCTTTCTTTCTTACAGGGTGTGTCTTAGGAAGAAATCGACGATAGTCAAGGTACACGACCTTTCGACATTTTTTCAAGAATATACCTTTACAATCCTTGAAACAGTGTGTGCAAGCATTATATCCCTTGTTTGATTGTCCTGAAATGTTACTTAGAGCCGGCCAGTCGTTGATTGTTACGAACAACAAAGCGCGCAGGTCAAAGTGTTCCTGTTTGTACTCATCCCACACACGTACACCTGGTTTTTTCCACAAAACTAGAAGTTCATCAACTAGTGGCCTCAGGTACACATCGATGTCGTTGCCAGGCTGCTTCGGGCCTTGTATGAGTACTGGCATCATAATGAACTTCCGCTTCATGCATAACCAGGGAGGAAGGTTGTAGATACATAGAGTAACAGGCCAAGTGCTATGGCCACTGCACTGCTCCCCAAAAGGATTCGTACCATCCGTACTTAAGGCAAACCTCAAGTTTCTCGCGTCATCTGCAAAATCCTTGAATTCTCTGTCGATTGCTCTCCACTGGGACCCATCAGCTGGGTGTCTCAACATGTTGTCTGCCTTACGGTCTTCTTTGTGCCACCGCAACAACTTTGCATGGTCCTTGTTTCTGAACAAACATTTCAGACGTGGTATTATAGGAGCATACCACATAACCTTGGCAGGGATTTTCTTCCTGGGACATTCGCCCTCAACATCACCAGGGTCCTCTCGCCTGATCTTATACCGTGATGCATGACATATCGGGCATTCATCCAACTTCTCGTTCTCCTCGCCATAGTAGAGGAAACAATCATTTGGACATGCATGTATCTTCTTGATTTCTAATCCCAAAGGACAGACAAGCTGTTTTGCTTCGTATGTAGTGGTGGGCAATTCATTGTCCTTCGGAAGCATCTTCTTTTGGATAGTCAATAGCTCGTTGAAGGCCTTGTCAGACACACCATTCTTCGCCTTCCACTGCAGCAATTCCAGTGTGGTACCCAACTTTTTCTGCCCTGCATCACAAGTCGGGTATAACAACTTCTTGTGGTCCTCTAGCATGCGCTCGAACTTTTTCTTTTCCTTTTCCTTCTTGCATTCGCTCTGTGCATCACGAATAGCCTGACCAAGATCATCAGCAGGCTCATCTCCTGTCGCTACCTCCTGTACCTCCTCTTCAGCTTTCCCCATTACGGTATCATTTAAGACACCAGCATATTCAGCAATAACGTCGTCGTCTAATTGTTCTTCTTCACTTTCTTCCATTATAACACCGCTTTTCTCCGTGCTTGGTCCAATAAATATAGTTTGGCATGAAACCCGACTTAAACAAGTGTGAATGAATATTTCTTGAGGAGGCATATTCCTTCAAATTCCCACATAGGGCACATGGGCAGCACATAAAACCGTCTCGCTTGTTTGCCTCGGCCACACTTAAGAAATAATGCACTCTATCAATGAACTCTTGGGAGCGCCGATCAGTGTTGTACATCCAATTCCGACTCATCTGCAGTACACAATATAAGTATGTATTAAAATTTTAAGCATATAATTAGTTATATTAATTACATAACATGCATGCATGATAACTGATTAATTCATGGAAGCCTCAAAACAATTTAATTTTTACAATTAAACTATTGTATATTCCTCATTTACTAAATAAAAGAAATTAAATGAAAAAAATAAAATTCTTTAAATATCTAAACTATGAAATGGAGGATGAAGATGAAAGGAGAAAGAAGATGGCGACCTTTTCAACAACAAGAATTGATGGAGGAGTCGAAGAAATCGTTCTTATGATGACCAGCTGGCTCGTTTGAGCAAGAACACAACAATGGATGAAGCAATGATGAAGAACAGAACTCCAAATGGCTCTGCCAAGAGAGGAAGGAACAGTGCTACGTATCCCGGTTGAAGGCTCCAGCCGGGAGTAAAAGTTGACATTTACTCCCGGTTGGTGTACCCAGCCGGGAGTAAATGTCATTGCATGACGCAGTATCCGTTAGGCGTGGGACTTTAGTCCCGGTTGGTGGCTACAACCGGGATTAATTGTCTCTTTACTCCCGGGTCCAAAAAATACCGGGAGTAACCCCGAAAATAATGCCGAGAGGAAAGGTATGTTCTCTACCAGTGCCAGACACATCAGCTTCAACCTGTCCATGGCGTACCTATCAGCAGCCACGAGCAAATGCTGGATCATCTCGCCGTAATCGTCTCCCTCAAGCTCACCGAGGTCATCAGGCAACGAATCAGTGTAGGCGAAGTAGAGCAGCACCCTGAACACCTCGGGCTGCATGTCCTCCACGGCCACGCAGCGCGCCTTGTTCCTCATCGGCCCACAGAGCTCCGCCTTGAAGACGGGTGACCGCGCCGCCAGCATGAACTTGTGCGCGGCGAAGCTCTCCCCTCCGACGCTGAACGTGACGTCCGCTCCCTCCTTCTCCTCCAGCAGCTTGCCGAGGTGCGCCGTGATGTCCGGCGGCGGCACCTCGATCTCCGGCGAGCTGGTCTCCGACAGCTTGGACTCCGTGATGACCGTGACCACGGCTCTGATGGTGAGGCAGTCGTCGTGGACGTACCCTGACGCCTCCAGCTCCTTCCTGCTCATCTTGAGCGACGCACACTGGTCCTTGGAGCCGCCGAACACCTGCTGGTCCGACGCCGGCGCGGGCCAGATGGTGCCCAGCGACCCTGACGGCCGCTCCACCAGCCACACCTCGTACCGCGCGTGCACCTCCACGTTCTTGGTCAGCAGCTCGACGTGGATGAAGGCGGCGTCCGACGAGCTGCCGCCGAACTTGGGGCAGAAACGGAGGGCCCAGTCGCACCCGCCGACGGTGAAGGTGCCGGAACGGACGGACTTGCCGACGCCGAGGCCCTTCGTCTTGAGGCTGTACCCGACGATCTCGAACGTGTGCGCGCCCTTCTCCGCCACCGTGGTGCACCGGGACACCGTTTCCTTGGTTTCCGGATCTGTCGTCGTCGCAGATGCTGCAGCCATGATGATTCCTCCAAGAGAGCAGGTGCTGCTGGTGCGGTGGATGACGGATCAAACGAGTGCAAAGGAAGCGGTGTTCCCGGAGGATGATCGGAGTTGGAGTCTGCTGTTGGCGTGGATGCGGGATGCCGGCGAACTTGGAATAGAGATGATGAGGAGAGCGGCGAGGAGGGCTGGGCTATTAAGAAGAAGATCGGGAGGAGCGAGCCGTTGCAAAGGAAATCTTAATTTCCTTCTTCTGGAGCGAGGATTGCGGAAGAAACTTTTGGTAGGCAACGGATCCCGGTATAGCCTTTAAATTCTGAAAACGAATCTGTGTTGCAAAACAAACTCTATAAGGTTCGGCGCCGGCGTTCGTATCACGGGTATACTACGCCGCGCCGCCTACCTCGCAGGCCCAGCTAGCATACGTATCACGCTTGCACACATAGGCGCGTATATTCCGGCCAGAACGCGCTGTACCTCGACACGTACGGACGCTGGATACGAGGCTGGCCATCTAGCCATGCATAGTGGCTTGCTTCTTCCCCTGCATGCACGTGACAGGCATATATACGTACAGGGGTATGCGTATATACTGCGCATTTATTTTAATCTGACAAAAAATCATCAAACACCCGGGGCACTGCGGTCGCGTGCTCGTCGACGACCTTGGTGGCCTCCCGGAGCTCCCTCTCGGACCCGACGTGAGCAGATGCTTGGCCCTCCACAGCAGCGGTGCCACGCGCATGGCGCGTTCGTGCGCACGGGCGCGATGATGGCGCTCGTCGAGCCAAGGAAAAAAATCTCGGCGAGAAAAAATCGAGAAATCCGAGAATCCCGTTTCTCACTTGGGCCCGGTAAATTCGCTTACCGCTCAAATTTTTTCGGCCATTTTGAATTCGGCCCGCGAAAAAAGCCCGCTAATGGCTAGCCCAAATTCCCACCTTTATATATATACTCCTCAGTGCTTGTAACTCTAAATCCTATCCATTCACAGCACCAGACCGACGGACGCCACGGCCGCCGCCGCCGCCGCCGCCGCCGCTTGCCACTCGTCTCTAGTCTCCCTCCCCTCGTCTCCGGTCTCCCTCCCCGCTTGGTCGTGCAGGAGCTGCACTTCTACTCCAAGGCTGCTTGTTCTTCCTGCTGCCCCTGCATAGGTACGTTGCTCCCTCCATCCTCACTGCCTCACGTGCTCTTGTTTACTGCTCGGTTTCCATAGGTACAGGCGTACAGCAACTCTATTTCCATTTGATTTTGATACTCTATGTTTGATGTGTTCATTAGAAGCTTTGTGTGTGTGTGCACTGCCCAGGACGTGTGCGTCTCTTCTGTGAGGATGACTGGGGGCAGGGATGCTGATGCACATTCACGCCCTCAAGGCAACAGAGATGCTTCATCGAGTGGTGTGGCAGAGGTTTATACAACAGATGGTAAATCAACACATTGTTGTATGACTATGGGAGATTTGCAGTAAATATTTAACTTTCCCAATTGTTTTGCACACGTTGATGACCAGCATGCTATTTGAATGATATTTTGAATGAATTTGATGGCAACAAAATTTATCTATGATATCTAAAAAGAACTATATATAGAAAGGTTTTGTTGTATGACCTGAAAGCTGACTGTAATGATTTTGAATGCACTTCATGCCTACAAATTGTATCTATGATATCTGAAAATGAATTATAGAAAGGTTTTGCTAATGCTAATAGTTGAACTCCTTTTGCTGTCACAATAGCACATAAATGAATATATTTCTGTTTTCCAGTTGAAGAAAATGTGTTTAATAAACACTGCATGTGGTGGTACATGACAGTAGCACATATTTAATTTTTTCATGTTTTGCTATTCAGGATAATGTGTTGAGTTCACATTACATGCGGTGTTGTAGGGAGGCTAGTGAAGTTAAATGGACCAATTGAAGTCACTTGGAGCCATGGCGAGCGTTATCCCTACTCGAAAGGTGCTAGCTTTCTTTGCTTATATTGTCACAAAAAGGGACAGGGTGGAGGTGTGACTCGTCTAAAGGAGCATCTCGCCGGAGCGCCTGGAAATGTAGGAGGCTGCCCAAAAGTGCCAGCTTATATTAAGGATTTAATGTCAGGCGAAGTTGTAAAAACAAGAGCGAAGAAGGGAAGAAGTAATGCCATTCGTCTCTTTGTTGAAAAGGAGATTATGGCAGCAAACATAGGTTATGGTAGGCCAAGAAATGCTCTTGATGAAGCAACACAACTCGAGACAGCAACGAGAGAATCACTGAGGGGATCTAATTCTGCCTTGGAAAATGATAGTTCACCTTTTGGGAGGCCAAGTGGTAGTGGGGCTGCAAGTTGTGCTGGAAATCGTCAAACTAGGATTGACAGCTTCTACCAAACTCCTCAAAGTGCTTCCAATGCTCCTTTTGACATTGATTTGGCACGTAGTAGGGCACAATCTCATCCTCGAGTAGATGTTATGCTAACGGGGGTGCCAAAGAGAAACTTGGGAAATCTTGGGCAAAATGGTTCCATGCCAATGATATTCCTGGAAGAAAAGCTGACTGCCCGTACTTCCGATCAGCACTTAAGTTATCACAACAACTTGGTGAAGGAGTACAAATTCCAACAGGAAGAGAAATAGATGGCCCATTATTAGATATGAATTTTCAAGATATGGAGGCTCACATGAGTCAATTTAAGGAAGACTGGCATGAATATGGTGTTACTATCATGTGCGATTCATGGACAGGTAAACTATCTTGCTGTCCATGATGAATGCAATTGTATTTGTGCATTTACTTGTTTTTTTTTATTTTTGTTCATACATGTATATTGCTGATTTTGTGGAACATGTATACTTGATTGCTGATTTTAGCTATCTACGGTTACAATTTTTCCTTACTGTCCATACTTGATTGCTGATTTTAGCTATCTACAATTACAGTTTTTCCTTACTGTACATCCTTGAGTGCTGATTTAAGCTATCTACAGGTCCTACCTTGATGTCCATTATTAACTTCATGGTCTATTGCAATGGACGCATGTTCTTTCTCAAGTCTGTAAATGCAATTGGATTGATCCAGAATGCAGATTACATTCACTCAATCCTTAGAGAGGTGGTTCATGATGATGTTGGGGAAAAATGTGTTGTTCAGATTGTCACAGACAATGGTGCTAACTATAAGAAAGCATGTAGGATGATCATTGCTGAGTTTAAACATATTACTTGGCAACCATGTGCAGCTCATACTATCAATTTGATGTTGAGGGACATAGCGACCTATTTTGATGTTGAATGTGTTGTGGATAGTGCAAAGCGAATTTGTAGGTTCTTGTACAAGCATAACAGGTAATTACTGTTACTACTATAATTGAGAAAGTTGTGTTGAAAACAATTATAGTTTTGTAATGACTCTTCGCATTGTAGGGTGCATGCTATGATGAGAGAAAAGATAGGTGGGGAGCTCATTAGGTGGAATGCCACTAGGTTTGGCACAGTTTTCATATTTCTTAAGAGTTTTTGGGATAGACAAGATAAGTTTAAGCAATGGATGATATCTGATGATTGGGAGAGTTGCAGGACAGCTAATGAAGAACATGATTACGCATATAATTGTTTGACTTCCAAAAAATGGTGGAGTGAGATGGAGTTGGTGTTAAAAGCTGTCACACCGCTCTATTCTGTACTTCGTTTTGCTGATCAGCAAAAGGGTGCTTCAATATCTGGATTCCTTCCAATTATGTTAAGTTCTATAAATTGCATACGTGGCAACTTAAGTCATAATCCTGACCCCTGTTACAAACTTATGCTTGATAAGTTAATGGAGGTAATAACGAGAAGGCTTCAATATCTTGTCAAGGATAATCTTATGATTGCAGGTACGGGCTAAAGTGAAACTTGTTCAATGCATGTTCCTATTTCAAGCATTCCATCAATTTCTAATGTTGGTGAACTTATTTCTCTTCTTAGCTGCTGCACTTAATCCTAAAGCGCTATATACTCACAAGCTTGCAAGAAAAACAGAATATAGACATGCTGTCACATTGGCCTTCAAAAAGCTTGCAAGCTCATCTTCAAAGGCTTCTGCTGCAATTGACCAATATACTATTTTCAGCAAGCAAGGTGGTTTATTTAGAGGAGAGGAGGCTTGAAGATCGGCACTCAATGGGAAAATGAGTCCAGGTAATTGCATCTAAACTACTGGTAGTAATGAATAAGGATTTTAACTTGCTACTAGTAATTGCACTCAGCTTACTTTTGTCTTGCTGCTAGTAATGACTAAGGAATTTAACTTGCTGTTTCAATAGTATAGCATACTTTGTCTTGCTGGTAGTAATGAATAAGGATTTGATCTTGCCCTTTTTTTAGCTGATTGGTGGGATCAATATGGTGGAGCTTGCAAAGAACTACAAGAGCTTGCACGACGTATTGTATCACAATGCATGTCCTCTAGTGGGTGTGAACGAAATTGGAGCACATTCGCCTTAGTTCATACCAAATTAAGAAATAGATTAAATTATGAGAAGCTCCACAAGTTGGTTTTTGTGCACTACAATCTGAAGTTGCGTGTCAAACAGTTTGAAGAAGAAATGAAAAGCCTTCACCAAATGCAAAGCACTGAACAAGAGGATTTAGATCCTTGTAGCATCTTGATGGAAGTTGCTCTATATGATGAAGGCAACCCTATTATGGACTGGTTGTGCAACTCTAGGAGTGAATCTGTGCCAACACTTGATGAATATGATGGAAGTGAGCCTGATCTCCTAACAACCCTAGCACATTTCTTGTAGAAGAGCTTGGAATGAATGAAGAAGAGTTGGTCACTTTTAAAAAGAAGCTTGATTTTGGCAAAAAAGGTGGTAAGAAAAGAAAGGTGGTATCTGAGGAAGATATTGAAGACTATTTTGAATCAGATTCTGATAAGCAAGGTAGCCCAACTTATGCAGAGTCAGGAGACAGTAGTTCTGATGATTGTGAAGACTCTAATGGAGGTCAGCCTAGTCGTGGTGAAGACTCTAATGGAGGTCAAGCTGGTAATATTGTATTTTTTTGCAGTCATAGTAATTGTTATTTTTTTATCAAGAGAACATTATCTTAGTACAATGCTAGGCATCTCAGATCGTAAATATGTTGGATCCATGGATAGCTTATGTGCTGATTTATTGAAGTTACAAGCTAAATTTAGTTCATAGGATCTATTTCTGTTCATGAGTTATACTCTAGATATTAAAGAATTTTTAGTTTTGGATGATAAGTAATAAGATTGATGCTTGAATGCTCTAGAACATGTAAATATATGTGCTAGGATACTTATATTTTGTACATATTTGTAGGTGCTAGAGATGTGCAACCAGCCCCTCTCCATCCAAGATCGATAAGGCTGAAGAAAAAATCTGTCAAGGGCCTCTATGTTAAGGTTAGATAAATCTCTTCCCTCATCTACAATCAGACTACAAATTTCCTCACGAAATTTTGAGCATATATCAACATTTGTAGTGATTTGGGCACCTGAGGGCTGTGGTGTTTTGCTGACCAGACTCCAGACTGTATGTTTGTTGTTTTGGTTCAGGTGGTTATTTTGTGCCTGACCAGTGACCACAATCATTCTTGGTTCATGTACTTTTATGTTAATGTTCTATCTGTAGTATTTGGGACTATGGATTATGGATTTGGACTACTTCTGAGTTAGATTAATTCTCTGAACTTGTAATAGTTGAAATTTGAGATGGTTAATCCAATGGACTGTGTGGATGGGAAGAAGTCAGATGACTGACGTTGGGTGAAAATTGATACTCGTGCATTTCTATGTGTGTATTTTCAATGTTAGATGATTTGGACATAATCTATGTGTTATCCTGTGCAAATTAAGGTGTTTTTTTTAAATTTGTCCGAAAAGAAAACGATAAACCGATAAATTTTCTGATAAATCCGAGAAATCCGTTTATGGGTGACCTCCGGTATTTTTTCTTTACCGATAGAAAAAACCTTGCGTCGAGCTGCTCGCATCGCGGCGTCAGCTGCCTCGGCACCCGAGACATGCGAGCATGCAGGCGAACGTCACCTCCGACCGGTGGCATGTCCTGTCTCCACGGTGGCATGTGCATGTCAATTCTTGGAGCACGTGTGGCGTGTTCACTAGTATACTGATGCTTTCTTTTGGCGCCATTTTTTTTTTCACTAGCGGTTCGGAAAGAGCAAGTGTCACTAGAAATAAAACTGTGGGTTCAGATCATGAACCGCCAGTATAAATTTATTTTTACTGGCTATTTTCTTAAGTTTACCGTTAGTAAAAATACATGATTTCTACTGACGGTAGTCTTAAGAAAACAGTTAGTAAAAATGTATTTATAGTGGCGGTTTTCATAACCTAGCGTCACCACAAATAGACGCCGAATATTAAAAATTAAATACTAAAATTTAAAATTTTCAAACGATCTCAGATGGAGAAATGACCAAAATAAAAGTTGTAGATTTCGAAAAGTTATATAACTTTGTTGTTCACAACATTTTCATTTGAAATCATTCGATGTTTCAAAATGCTATTTGAAATTTAATTTTTAAATGGTTGAAGTCTCTCTTCTTAATCTTTGACTAAAACTTGTAACTAGTCTTTCTCTCTCATACTATCTTTAAATTACTTATTTTTTTTCTAAAATTTTATAAAATCATGCTCTATCAATTTATTGTATTCTTACATCTAATAATTTGGTCATCTTTTTTTTTGAACATTTCAAAATTTGAGTTTCAAAAATGATAACTTCAAACAGCATTTTGAAACATCAAATGATTTCTGCTGAAAAAGTCATGAACATAAAAGTTGTAAAACTCATCAAGATCTAGAACTTTTATTTTAGTCATTTCTTCATCTAGTAAAGTGGCAGTAAACATTGTTCACAGATGACATGTCTCATATATAGTTTCATAAACTATGTGAAAAATTTATGAATTTGTGAACAATGTAGACTATCACTTTGTTAGATGAAGGAATGACCAAAATAAAAGTTGTAGACCTTGATGAGTTCTACAACTTTGTTGTTGACGACTTTTGCACCGGAAATCATTTGCTGTTTCAAAATCTTATTTGAAGTTCTCAGTTTTTGAAATTCAAAATTTAAATTATTCAAACTAAGTCACATGAAAAGAAGACCAAAATGAAAGTTGTAGATTTCTGATTTCTAGAACTTTATAGTTGACAACATTTTCATTTGAAATCATTTTATCGTGGAAAACTACGTTTTAATTTCTTAAATTTAAAATTTGAATTTTTTAAACGACCTCGGATGGAGAAACAACTAAAATAAAAGTTGTAGAAATAAAAAGGTTATGCAACTTTATAGTTGACAACTTTTTTATTTAAAGTCATCTTGTCTAGGAAAACTGCATTTAAATTTCTCAAATTTGGAATTTGAATTTTCAAACGACCTCGGATGGAGAAACAACCAAAAATAAAAGTTGTAGATCTTGAAAAGTTATGCAACTTTGTAGTTTATAACTTTTTAATTTGAGTTTGTTTAGGGTTTCAAACAATCAATTTAAACTCGGTTGAGGATAATATAAGGAGAAAGAAAATCCATTATAGCATAAGTAGGGATGAAAATGGGATGGATATTTTCTGACCATATTCGAGACCGAATCCGTTTGGAGGGGTTTAAATCTGTCTGTGTCCGAGTCCGGATATTTAACATCCGATACCATATATGTTCCGTATCCGAATACTCAAATCGCATATTTATGATGTTGATATCCAATTATATCCTATCCAGCATGGTTGACACTATCCGTATTCGAATCCGAATCCAAGAAAAAATATGAAAACAAATATAATATTAGTGACATCCGTCTCTATTCGATCCATTTTCATCCCTAGACACAAGTGAGCGTGAGGTGCAGAGGTTAGAGGAGTATTGCGTGAGTGGGAGGTCGCGGGTTCAAATCCTGCTAGCCGCAAAGTGCTCGAAAAATGCAGTGACTTGCGAATTCGACCAAGCGGGCGAGTGGCTGACTGGTGGGGGCTTCCCCGGATTAATTTTTTTTGCTATTTTTAAGCATGATTTGCTATTTTTTAAAATCATTTATAGTGGTTGTTTTCTTAAGAAAACAGCCAGTGTAAATCATTTATAGTAGTGGTTCTCTTGAAGACGCCTGTAAAGTTCGTGATTTTCACTGGCCTTTACGATTGACGGTACTAACAGACGCTTGTAGAAATAGCTTTGGAACCGCTAGTAGCGAGCTCTGCTGTAATAATAGTTTTTGGACCCTAGTGCATGGAACAAATAGATTCAAGGATCCAGATGGTAACATTTTTAGTTTGAGGACCTAGACGAAAATCCTCAAATAGTTTAAGGACCTACCGTGCAATTTACTCTTATTTTTTAATGGCAAGTCATCGTCTCTACTACGTTGGAAGAGTAATCTTCGGGAGGGATCTCTCTCACAGCTCTTAGCTGCATGTCCTTGAAGAAATCTCTTTGGACTCAATTCTTTTGTTCTAGCCTCTTTTGTACAACTTATATTTTTATAAAATAAGATCAGTAGGGGTTTCCCCTCCTAGTTTTCTTAAAAAATATATTCACACTATCAACAATTGTTCATCTAAATTTATCTCTCAATTCCCATGGCAATGCACTATGATGTTGTTGTTAGATAATACTATTAAGTATTAATTCTGCTGCATCCATTCTTCTCATGTAACATAACATAATTTCCGTAGCAATGCACGAGGTATTTATCTAGTTAGTTTAACGTAAGGGCTAGCGCCTGAACGTCCAGCACATCCGGACGTAGCTCCTGTGTGTTATCCCGCATGCATCGCATCCCACGACCTGAGTCTGCATCCCAACCGCCCTCGCGTCCGGATGCTGCACCCATGCCCATCCCGCGTCCCGCGCTCATCCTTAGGCCCCACGTGGGTCCCAGTCATTTGCCCCGCTTTGCGGATGCGTGTCGCAGAGGCGTCTGCTGGCCTCAAGGGCCCGCACAGTGACCCACAGCGGTGCCCCCAACAGCAGCAGGCGGCTGCGGCAGGCCGCTGTCCACTACCACTAATGCCATTGCAACATATGCTCTCCCAGATCTACTTTTGAAACATCCAGATTAAACACTTGCAACATATGTCTGAAAGAGACAAAACATACGCTTGAAACATGCATTTATAGCCATGTATAGCAACATATGCAACATTGAGATCTATTTTTGCAACATCCAGATGAAACACTTGTAACATGAGTCTAAAACACTTGAAACATACGTTTGAAACTTGCGTAGAGAGCCATAGCAACATATGCAACATCTAGATGAAACACTTCAAACATACATCTGAAACATCTGAAACACTTGAAACATTGGCTTGCAACATCCCAGATCTATTGCAACATTCAGATAAAACAATTGAAACATAAGTCTGAAACTCCTGAAACACTTGAACACAGCATCGCCAGAGGCCACAGCCTACCTGGTGGGGAATTCTAGTAGCCAACAAGCTCGGATTAAAGGGACATCGAGAGCAATGATCCAATGTACACTCGAGGCAGAGCGCGCATGCCTCTCCTTCCTGCTGACGGGCACGCTGGATGGGGTCACAGGTGTAGGCCTTCCGTGCATCTCCTTCTGCGACGAGCGAGGTAGATGGGAGCAAGGCGCGGAGCACGAGATGTGGCCAGGAGTGGCGGTGGGCGGGAGGCGCGGCGGAGGAAACAAATCATAGCTAGTAGGACTAAGAGCCAAATCCTAGTAGGAATGGAAACTAGCATATAGCCTTGCCAATCGGACAATATATGGAGGGTAGGGGTCCCTAGACCGGAAAAAACTCAGACTACCACACGTCCAACATCCCATAAAGCCTTGTCATGCACAAGGCAAACAAGCAATACAGCTGCAAACACTTGAAACTGGGCACCCTCTATCCAAAATCCAAAACAATATAAATATCATATTTTGTGTGCTACCATCTAGTTCCGCTGCTCTCACAATGCGCCATAAGAGCATCTCCTACAGACTAGCTATCCTACTCGTCTTTGCTAAAAATAGACAAAACTACGTTCCAACAACCTCATCAATAGGCTCTCCAAAATAGCAAACTCTTCGTCCCACTTTTGTCGCTCGGCAGAAGAAGCTAGTGATCTTTGCTCGCCATCCTATCCATCCAGCCCACCAAGCGTCGCAAGCATCCTAAAAATCGGCCTCTCCATTCGAAATCGGCAGCCGCAGTTCACCTCTGTGTCTCTGCGAGCGGAAGCGGCAAGTAACTGGAGGTGGCCACGCTAGGGAGGGGGCGCTAGCGAGGCGTGTGTGGGGGCCATGGACACAGGGGAGGTGTTGGCGCGGGTGAGGCATGCACCGACGAGGCCTACATGGGTGAACCAGAAAGTGGAGGATACCGCATGCGGGGCCGCCGCCGGCCACACAGTCAAGGCTTGCGTAGGAAGGTGGCTGTTGGTGTTTCTTAGCATAAGCAGAGGAATCCGCAAGTGCACGGATACACCGTTGTAGCACTTCACCTGAAAGTATTTAGGGTATCGTAATTTTCCAAAGGAATGGTTGTGCTAGACTCTTCACTTAGTTAACCTATGACCACAAGGGAGAAATGAATGAGGTAGCGAGGTTTTTCCAAGGACAGATATCTTAATGGAGGTAGCTTTGTTACTATAGACTTGCTTCAGGTGTCGGATTGCACTTGGTTTGCCAAGCGATGCCGGCCTCTGCTCTACCACGAGCCCGAACATGGGGGATTACAAGGGACGGACAGGGCTGTCACCACCTGCCGCCTACCCCTCAATTCGTAGGGAAAGAGGCAAACGAAGATAGCTTCTAGCCTAGACACCACGTCTATGCTATCCACTAATACTCTAGCGTGCTAGCAAGGGTTATCCGTCTTTATCAGGGCCCTTCTACTAGAGTACCCGTCGCAAGGACGGACGACGAACCCACAGGTCTATAATAGTGCAAAGGTAACTTTTTAAGATAAATAACCAAAGTTAAACAACAAGTCTCTTACTCCAAATATTAAGAAGCTTGTAGAGGTACAGGTGGAGAAGCTCCCGGCTCCAGCACTTCGACTTAGTGTAGCTAGCACACTAAGGGAAGTTGCTAGTACTCCAACTCTTCTCCAACTCTCTCCTCACTCACTCACCTCTCTTATTTCAATCACAACTACTGAAAAGGTAAAAGTCTACCCTCATCTCCTTGTGAATTGAATTGGGATTTATTCTCTCCTCCCCTTTGAGAGGAAAGGGGGCCCCTTTTTATACTAAATCAAAGGTGGTGCTCCTCCCTATTTTTGGCGCGAAGCACCAGGGGAACCGACGTTGCATGCCTCCATGCCACCGCCAGAGAAAGACTAGGGCATATGGCGGTGATAGGGGGGTGGCCGCCCCCTGGGCCGGGTGGCCCACAAGTTGGCCCAAATGGCCACCGCCTTTGCGAGGTGGTCTTTGGTTGGGCTTGGAACACTGTTGAGTGGTGCCTTGCCCCATTGGTGTTGCGATGCTTGGCGCCTTCTTCATTCTTTGCGCGAATTAACATTGGAAAGCGCCTTTTGATGGTTTATTCCATGTATTTGTGTTTGTGACCTGCAAAGTGATATACTCCAAATACATGTGGAACTCGGTTAATAGTAAATGCATATGTGACTTAAGTTTGCTAGTTTCTCCTTTTTATGAGCTTATTGACAAGCGAATTTCATCGTTAGTGACCGTCAACAACTCCCCCACACTTAAGCTTTGCTCATCCCGAGCAAATAGCTAAGTATTTTGGTTGTTGATCAGGAGATGCTACTATGCCGATATAATTCGAAAAGTGCGAAGCCTATAACAAGGTATTCTTCTGCAATTTAAATAAGTTGGCATTTTATCCATCCTTTTAACTTTAATCCCTATGGGGCTTATTGCTTTTCCATGTCTTAGGCGGTTGCAAGATAGAACGGAATAACAAAATAACTAATCATTTGTTCTTTGATCAACCTTCTATCGGGAGGTTTTACGAATTTTGCAAAAAAGAAAGTAAGTTCCTCAATGGTTCACTAATTCGCTCAATGTGTATGATCCTTACCAAGGAATTTTGAGGTTGTTGCCTTACTTTCCATGGCCTACTTCTAAGGCTTTGAGTGGAGTTTTGGGTAGGTATGAGAGGCGGGCATACTTGTATCACATATATTGCTAAGTCAAAAACCGGATCCATGGAGATGCAAGTCATACACTTTGATCACGATGTGCAAGCGTGTGGAAAATTTTTCTATTTTTTTGTACTCCAATGTGGTCATGAATGTTCTCTCTTTGAAAACTGCCTGGGGAGTAGGGGCTATTCTTTATCCTCATTGGCGGGCATCAAAGTACCCATTGTTTTCTCTCTCTTTTTTCAGTACTTTGGAACCTT
The DNA here is from genome assembly GCA_038087645.1 of Saccharum hybrid cultivar R570. Taxonomy (NCBI): domain Eukaryota; kingdom Viridiplantae; phylum Streptophyta; class Magnoliopsida; order Poales; family Poaceae; genus Saccharum; species Saccharum hybrid cultivar. The sequence continues at coordinate 13,247,911 of JAQSUU010000602.1, forward strand.
CATGTGTTCCATTTTTTCTTTCGCTATTCTGAGAGGTTCATATTTCTCTCTCTCTCTCTTTGAAGTAGCCCCATACTCTTTCTTGACATATGAAAATATTAGAGAGAAAAACTCATGTTTGATGTATGGAGTCTGTTTTCTGTTGGATGGAAAGGGCATGTTTTTGCGTAACTCTTAGTGTGAGCGTTAGCATTTTATTTATGGCATGCAACGTGAATCTTGATCATGGGTGTATGATGAGAATCTCAACAAGGGTCACATCAATTTGACAAAACTCAATGTAAGTACAAGCAGCATATGACTAAGGTTTGTATTTAAATATTGTCATATGGCTTTGGTAGGAATTCATAATCACTGAGGAACCCTTTTTTTTAGAAAACTCTGGATGTCAAGTTTCTCTTAGAACAAAGTCATAGCATATCCTATTTACCATATCATAACTTGCAACAACTTAGAAAAGGATCATGCTTTTGCAACCCACAAGTTTCAAGTTTTTAGGATGAGACATTTTTAGCTAACAAACTTAAATATTGGGGAATACTAAGTTATAACTTAGGCATAGATGAATTATAGACAGAGCAACTATTCATCATTTCAACAAAAGAGAACTTAAGCATTCCTAAATCACATATGAGAGTGGAATAAGAGATTATTACATATTTTTTAAAAAAATTCAAGAGAGTATGGGAAAACAAGTTTATTTAATTATACCTCTATGTATGGTCTTCTCCCCCACACTTGTTCCTGTTCTTGTTATAACAGTTGTTCATATATATATAACGATAAGGTAGACAGATAGATAATCATGAATAACAGGAACCTTTATTTTATTCAATTATAGGTGCATTACAACATTGCATGAAAAAAGGAATAAAAAAGGAAATAAAGATGCACCTATTAAGCACTCATGAGCCTAATCAAGAGCAAATTCGACTTGAGCGGCTCTAGCTATCTTTCTTAGACTATGCCTGAGACTAAAGTTAGTGACATTTAGCTGGTGCTCCTGTCAGAGTTTTGCTAGCATAGGCAATTGCGTAATGCTTCTTATCTTTGGTTTGGCCAAGGACCGCACCAACAGCATAGTCACTAGCATCCCACATTATCTCGAAGGGGAGCGACCAATCAGGGGGTTGGATGATTGGTGCGGAGATAAGTGCTTTCTTAAGGGTGTAAAAAGCATTTAAGCATTCATCAGTGAATTCAAAAGGCACATCCTTAGCTAACAGGTTTGTTAAAGGTTAGGAAATTTGAGAGAAGTCCTTTATGAAACGCCGATAAAAACCTGCATGTCCTAAAAAAACTACGGATTCCTTTTTTTGTTCACAGGGGGTGGTAGTTGTTCTATTACCTCAATCTTAGCCTTATCTACCTCGATCCCCCTCACAGACACTAAGTGTCCAAGAACGATGCCCTCTCTAATAAGGATGAAAACGGTCGGAAACGGTCAAAAACGGACTTACGAAATAGAAAACGAAATCGGTTAGTTTGGTACATTTCTACATTTTAGCAATTAAAGAATACAAAAAATGGTTAGAAATGGTTGTGAAACCAATTGAAACGGACAATTTTTAATGTTTGAAAATGGAATCATAATATAGAAAACGAAAACGGTCGGTTCAGGATATTTCCGTTCTGTTTTCATCCTTACTCTAACCATAAAGTGGCATTTTTCCCGGTTAAGGACTAAATCTTTTTCTTCGCATCATTGCAAGACCTTGTCTAAGTTATTAAGACAATCATTGAAAGTTTTTCCATAGACTGAGAAGTTATCCATGAAAACTTCCATGATTTCTTCTATCATATCTGAGAAGATAGACATCATGCACCTTTGGAACAAAGCGGGTGCATTGCAAAGCCCGAACGACATTCTACGATAGGCATACGTTCCATAAGGGCATGTGAACGTTGTCTTGCTTTGATCATCAGGGTGGATGGGAATCTGGTGATATCCTGAATACCCATTGAGGAAACAAAAGAAAGAATGCTTCGCCAGCCGCTCTAACATCTCATCAATGAAGGGCAACGGGAAGTGATCTTTCTTTGTTGCCGTGTTAAGTTTCCGGTAATCTATGCACATTCTCCACCCTGTGACCGTTCGTTGAGGGATTAACTCATTCTTGTTGTTTTCTATGACCGTCATGCCTCCTTTCTTCGGGACCACCTGGACGGGACTGACCCAGTCGCTATGTGGTATAGGATAGATGATCCCGGCGTGAAGAAGTTTTAAGACTTCTTTCTTCACGACTTCACGCCTAGCATTATTGAGCCTGCGCTGGGGTTCACGTGATGGTGTGCTTGTAGGGTCAATAGGAATGTGGTGTGTGCAAAGTGCTGGACTTATCCCCTTCAAATCTTGTAAAGAATACCCGAAGACCGATCTATGTTTTTCTAAGATGGCAATGAGATGGGATGTTTCCTCCTCGGAAAGCTTATCACTAATAATAACGGGAGTTTGTGTGTTGCCATTTAGGAAAACATAGCGCAGGCCAGAGGGTAGGGGTTTAAGTTCAACTAGAGGTCGTGTCGGTACTTCCTCTTTGGGAAGTTTGATGGTCTCTCCCAAGTCGTCTTCTTCTTCTATAAAGAGTTGAGTATCTTTTTCTAAAGATGACTCAGGGGACTCAAAAGGTGCAACCGACATGACTTCCATGAGCGGGGGGAGAGGTTCTGTCACTGAGTTTTTGGTTTGAGTGATGGTATTGTGACCGTGTTTCTCCCTAACTTCAAGTCCATTTTACCTGAAAGGGGAATTCCCACGAAGAGTTTTTCTAGGGGATGACCTATCATGATGTCAAAATCAGGGATTTCAAAAACATGAAAATCGAGTGATAGGTCAGCATCTTTCGTGTGTAAACTTATGTCATGGAGAATTCCAAGCCCTTTCAGGCTAGTTCGTGGACTGATCCTGAGAGACTTTGTGGTTAAGACATGGGGTTTTTCATCTAAAAATTCGAATGCAAAAGATGTGGACATAAGGTTTGATCCAACCGTTGGATTGTACAGCACGTCTACCCATTTTCCTCAAATTTTGCATTGACTGGTTGAAGGAAGGGTAAGTATTACAATTTCCTCCATTGATTGCTCAGTCTCTTCCAACCATTCAGTGCTTAGGATGGCACTGAACTCTTTAACAGATTTTCTAAGGAACTCTTTATCTAGTAGGTCAGATGGAGGATTAGGAGTTGGGGGTTTCTTTTGGCATAGATAATTCGAGGTGTTTCCAAAGTCTTCAAACAGGTCATCATCGAAAGGTAGAAGATCTATGGGCTCAAGATCTTCTTTTGGGTCTTCAGGTTCGAGTAACAGTTCTTCTTTGGGAAGTGAAAGCTCAGCTTCAGCCGAGGAGGCTTCTTCGTGTCGAAGCAATGGCTCTACTCGAATGGGTTCTAGCGGAGGAGTGTTTTCTAAGATTCGATCTAGGAGGGCTTCTCCTTCATCCGTGGTTTTATGTGTAAAGGAACCTCCGGCTGCAATATCTAGTTGAAGGGCAGATTCCTTGCTAAGTCCCAGCCAAAAGTGTTGTAACAACACATGGTTGGGTATAGACCAGTCAGGACCTGAACGAGATAAAGTTAAAAACTGGTCCCAAGCTGCGCCTATGGTTTCCTTTGCCTCTTGCTAGAAATTGAGGATCTCTTGTCGTAGGGCAGCGATTCGGGATATAGGGAAGAACGCAAGACAAAATTTGTGCCTTAGTTCTTCCCAATCTCCAGCTACCTTCCCTACGTTGTGAGTGTACCATTGTTTTACCCTCTCATCAAGCGAGAAGGGAAACAACTTCCACCGAATTGTTTCATGTGACATGCCTGCGATTGTCAGGCATGCACGGAGCTGCTCAAACTCCCTTAGGTGATGATAGGGGTTTTTGTAATCATACCCTGAGAAGGTATGTTCCTAAACCATAGCAATAAAACCAGGGTGGAGTTCATAACCTGAAGTTGTGATTGGCTTTGAAGATTGTGGTGGTTCTAAGAACTCGCCCTTGGGAGCATAAAGTTGGTGAATTGATTGATGCTCCATGAAGAATGTATTTATATTTTATAAATGATTTTTTTCTTTTAGATAAAACACAGGCAACTAGGTTTGGAGACTAGAAACAACAACCGTTCCCCGGCAACGGCGCCAGAAATGCTTGTTGGTGTTTCTTAGCGTAAGTAGAGGAATCCGCAAGCGCACGGATACACCGTTGTAGCACTTCACCCGGAAGTATTCAAGGTATCGTAATTTCCCAAAGGAATGGTTGTGCTAGACTCTTCACTTAGTTAACCTATGACCACAAGGGAGAAATGAATGAGGTAGCGAGGTTTTTCCAAGGATAGATATCTTAATGGAGGTAGCTTTGTTACTATAGACTTGCTTCAGGCGCCGGATTGCACTTGGTCTGCCAAGCGATGCTGGCCTCTGCTCTACCACGAGCCCGAACGTGGGGGATTACAAGGGACGGACAGGGCTGTCACCACCTGCCGCCTACCCCTCAATCCATAGGGAAAGAGGCAAACAAAGATAGCATCTAGCCTAGACACCACGTCTACGCTATCCACTAATACTCTAGCGTGCTAGCAAGGGTTATCCGTCTTTATCAGGGCCTTTCTACTAGAGTACCCGCCGCAAGGACGGACGATGAACCCACAGGTCTATAATAGTGCAAAGGTAACTTTTTAAGATAAATAACCAAAGTTAAACAACAAGTCTCTTACTCCAAACAGTAAGAAGCTTGTAGAGGTACTGGTGGAGAAGCTCCCGGCTCCAGCACTTCGACTTAGTGTAGCTAGCACACTAAGGGAAGTTGCTAGTACTCTGACTCTTCTCCAACTCTCTCCTCACTCACTCACCTCTCTTATTTCAATCACAACTACTGAAAAGGTAAAAGTCTACCCTCCTCTCCTTGTGAATTGAATTGGGATTTATTCTCTCCTCCCCTTTGAGAGGAAATGGGGCCCCTTTTTATACAAAATCAAAGGCGGTGCTCCTCCCTATTTTTGGCATGAAGCACCAGGGGAACCGATGTTGCATGCCTCCATGCCACCCCCAGAGAAAGACTAGGGCATATGGTGGTGATAGGGGGCGGCCGCCCCCTGGGCCGGCCGGCCCACTAGTTGGCCCAAATGGCCACCGCCTTTGCGAGGTGGTCTGTGGTTGGGCTTGGAACACTGTTGAGTGGTGCCTTGCCCCATTGGTGTTGCGATGCTTGGCGCCTTCTTCATTATTTATGCGAATTAACATTGGAAAGCGTCTTTTGATGGTTTATTCCATGTATTTGTGTTTGTGACCTGCAAAGTGATATACTCCAAATACATGTGGAACTCGGTTAATAGTAAATGCATATGTGACTTAAGTTTGCTAGTTTCTCATTTTTATGAGCTTATTGACGGGCGAATTTCATCGTTAGTGACTGTCAACAGTGGCCATGGTGGTTGCGACAAGAGTGGATCGGCAGTCGTCATGGCACGCATGTGCGATTCATGCTCGGTGAGTCAACGGTGGCAAGTGCGAAGGAGGTGAGGCGGTCAGCGATGGCGTGCATGTACGCCGTAGGCAGTGAGCGCTCCGGCGAGCCTAGGAGAGCATGGCACTTGGCCATGCTGCTATGGCACGTGTGCGTGGACTGAAAGGATCAAGATGCCCAAGAGGGGGGTGAATTGGGCTTCTATAAAATTTATTGCAAGAATTAAATCCTACTAGCCCATGTTCACCCCTCGGTGCCTAAGTCTGTTCTTAGTGATTCTATTGGATAAAAGTTTTGCACTCTAGGTTCCAAGTCCAAATCTAGTATGGCAATTCTAGGAGTGTAAAAAGCAGGAATTGAAGTGGTTGAAATTAAATTGCTTGAAAGTAAAGGGCAAGGAACACGGTGATGTTTTCTCGAGGTATCGGAGAGTTGCCACTCTCCACTAGTCCTCGTTGGAGCACCCACACAAGGGTATAGCTCCCCCTTGATCCGTGCAAGGATCAAGTGCTCTCTACGAGTTGATTCTTCAACACTCCGGCGTGGTGAATTGTCCAAAACCGCTCATAAGATGAGTTGGGTCATCCACAAGCTCTACTGGATGATCACCAAAACTCCCAATCACCACCGAGCCATCTAGGTGATGGCGATCACCAAGAGTAACAAGCAAGAACTCTCACTTGACCATGCCAAGCCTAATGAGATGGATAGATGCACACTTGCTACTCCCTATGCACTAATGAGGTCCTTAATCTTGGATTCTCAAATCACAATCTCCTCACTAGGCTCTTGCACTCCCTTGCACTTGAAAGGTGTTTCTCAGCTGAACAAATGAACAAGAGACCTCAAATGGACGAGTAGGGGAAGTATTTATACCCCCCTCACACAATTCCTACTGTTATGTGCCAACTCAGCAAAAGTCGTACTGACCGGACGCGCCGGTCGCTGTGACCAGACGCGTCCGGTCAGTGGCCAACGGCTATTTTCCATTTAAATTACTGAGATAGACCAGTCTCCCTCAGAGTCTGATCTGTACTGATCGAACGTGTCTGGTCACTGATTTCCCTCTCTAGAATCTCTCTGCATGATTTTTTCGATCGACCAGACTCGACTTTGTAGTGTCCGGTCACTTCACCATCGTGTCTGGTTATAAACCCAAGGACTGTTACTGTTGGATGGCGCCGCCTGCGTGTCCGGTCAACCTAGCAGTAGCGTCCAGTCGCACTGCTGTTGCTGCTGCCGTCCACTGCACTGACGGGACACGTCCGTTCAAGACAGAGACCGCGTCCGGTCAAGCAAACATGGCTTAAATCACTCTGGATCATGATGCAACTGAACCAAGTTTCTTCCAAATGATCTTTGGGCTTCACCTGAGCTATCTAGTGCTAAGTTTGACAAGTGTGTACCACACCTAAACCATTAGTCTCACCTAGGTCAAGCTACCTACTTATGCCCCCCTTTATAGTACGACCAAAGGAAAAAAAAAACAAAGTCCTAAACTACTCTAAGTGCCTCTCCAACACCAAACGGCACTTAGAACTAGTTCGTCCTTAACCTTGTCGCCAATCCTTTGGAAACCGAAACAATTTCCATCGATAGAGGCATGAAAACCATATTTCCCAAACAATCACCATTACCATGATCTAACTTATCAAAGTTTCTGCAAAACACACGTTAGTCATAGTAATTTCCATCGTCATCAATCATCGAAACCCAACTAGGGGCTTAGATGCTTTCAATCTCCCCCTTTTTGGTGATTGATGACAACACCTCGAGATGTGAAAGAGAGTGAGGTTTTCAATTTTCTTGGCTCACATAAGCAATTGCAATAAGAACAAAGGAGTTAGGATTGCTTATGTGCTCCAAGCCAAAAGATATGTACTTAAGAGATATGAATTAAGCATAAATACATAAAGTAATACTCATATGAAAACGGAGTAAAGCGCGGATGCAAAGCATATGAGCAAAAACAAAAGACATGACATAGAATATATCAAGTAGAGAGCACACATGTCACCAAAGTCATACTCACACATATCATACAATGCATAACATGAAACGTAAACATGAATGCATAAGAAGTAGCTCACAAAAGAACGAATCCATCTCACACGCTCCCCCTAAGTCTACATACTCACTCCCTCTCCCCCTTTGGCATTAAGAACCAAAAACTAAGGGGCGGTAGGTGGAACGGAAGTAGTCGAGTCGGGTGCTGAGGAACGCGGAGTGAGCAAAAACCGAGAGGTGTACTCTGACTTTGAGCTCTCTCGCTGACCCTCTATAGCTGCTCGTGTAGGCGATGTGGTCTAGGTCTACTCATTAGGCGGGTCGGCCGACTGTGACTCTAAAGCAGGAGCTGTAGCAGCGGCATGACCCTATGACTGAATAGGTAAAGCTATGGAAGTAGTAGACATGAGAGCCGCTGTCTCTGTCACCTGAGCCTAAAGGGTACCGGTCGTTGGAGGATCAGTCAAAGTGACTAACGAAGGAACTGTCTCTGTAGTTCTGGTCCCTGTCACTGGAGGAGCCACAGTCTCTAAAGCCAACACCTCTGAAGTAGTAGTCAAGGCTGTGGTCTGAGTAGGTGTCGGCTGACCGGTCAACTCACTGTAAGAAGCACTCAAGTCTGCAGAAAGTGGAGTGCTGGTCAGAAGGTTGGACCTGTGCTGCGCTATCGGTGTGAACCCTGTCTGAATAGGAGTGTAGCTGGAGGACACAAATGACTGAGGCACCTACTGCTGAGGAGATGCAAACTGCAAGCTCGGCTACAGTCCCTGACTTCGAAGCCCACCGGGCTGTAAAGCTGGAGTGTGTGGGGACAGAGGTGGAGGAACCCCAATAGTGACTAGGTGTCATAAGATCTCAAGGTACTACTACTGGGTGGCTGCCTGCTGCCTCTGAATCTCTAGCTGTTGTCTCTGAAACTCGTCCTGGCGAGCCTGAATCTATGCGAACGTAGTTGCGTTGTCCTGAGCATGTCTCTGTAGCTGAACCTCCTGCCTCTCCTAAGCTTGGGTCAGCCTCTCAAGTATAGCCACCATGGCTGGGTCTGAGCGGGAGGCTAAACCTGAGCCACTTGCCTCATGGTCGTGTGAATGAGGAGAGTGGTACCGAGGAAGGGGCTGGTAGTCCTTGTCAGTGTTGTCGGTGGTGTTGTCCTCATCCAGGTCAGCTAGCTGAGCGTCCAAGTCTGCAAGCTCTGCCTCTGCTAGGCCCTCAACAGTTTGGTCCTGCTCAGCTTCAGTCTCTGGTACCTCTGCTCTCTGATGCTGACCCTACCTAGGTGCCTCACTCCTGGTGATAGCACTCCACAGCTGATGTAAGTCATACTCTGGGAACTCTGTGGTAGTGTGTGTCATCTCAGCTCTAACCTCAGGAGATATAGTATAGGCCTGGCGTATCAGAAAGCATATCCAATGGGCATATGACAGCTGATGGTGGCCCCTGAAACCCTCTACTAATGTGTCCTCCATCTCACAGAGCATCAAATCCCAAATATCGAACGGAGTCTGAGAGACAAGGTGGTGGACTACCCATGGCTGCATGCATGTCAAATCCTCGCGGTAGCCCAACCTTGGAAGTAGTGTCCTCCTCATAATAGCATCAATGACTCTAGCAATAGGAGTCACCACGGCTGGAGTGCGTTTGGACCCCTCACCAAACGGCTCACGAAAGCATGGCCTGACTAAGTCTGTAGGTGGCATAGTCCCGCCATGAGGGTGCCTCAGGGCACGTATCTGGCCAAAACACAGCTGGTGAACCCTAGTATCTGAATTCAGGATCCTCAGAATCTCTTAAACTCTGTCACTATAGAGTCTGAGGTCACAACCTCTGAATGTGAAGTGAATGAACTCGTGAGCGGGGTCTATCCAAAGTGAAGAGTAGAACTCTCTGACCTACGTGCCGCAGTACACACCTGTCTGCCCTAGAAGGTCTGACAACCCTAGTAGAAAGGTGAGGTGGGAGTGGAGCTGCTCTCCAACAACTGCAACAAGAGCCTCTAGCCGACAGACTCTCTAAGGTCTGCAGTGAATACCACTGTCAACGTAAGCTCGGTAGAAGTCCTCCTGTAGTGGAGTGTAGAAGCTTGCAGAAGCTTGAGTGTCTCTCTGAGGAGGGAACCACCGCTCGACCTCAACGAAGCGGAGTGCCTAGACCTATCGAGCTGTGGCTCCCCTCAGGTCGAAGCGCTCAACAGGTGGCTACCCTTGAGCTTTGGGAGGTGGACGACCTCCACGTCTCTGACCCTCTAGCCTGGGGGACACCTGAGCACGTGTCCGTCCTGAGCGACGACGCGGTGGAGACTGCTGTGCCTGCTCCTCTGACTCCTCTACCTCCTCTACTGGCTGCTCCTCTATCTGCTCGGTGGCCTCTATACCAAGCTGTTGCCCCTCAAGGTGGAAGCGATGCTCACCAATCTGAATACCACTGCCTCTACCACCTCGCTCAGCACAATCTGCAGCGTCAACCATTGCTTGTGCTACCTCTGCCTCTATGGGCTGCCTCTTCCTTTTCTTGGTGGAAGTCTTCTTGCGCTTGCCTCAAGCCACCTCTGTCAAGCGGGGTGGGCTCTCATCCCCATCACGGTCACCTCCACTCGGACCGCCACCCACGTTTTTGCAATGTACCATGGTGACCTAACTAGAAAAGCACTATCACAAGAACAACTGCCGTAGAATGACTCCCCCTGAGTACCAGAACCACTGTCAGAAAACACACTGTATGCTGAGAAATATACCAACTGCTACTGACAATGACTGCTCGACTGTAAGATGGTGAACTGAATCTTATGAGTCTTGGCCTCAATCCATACCTGCACACTTGGCCCCGGGTTCAATTGCCACTGCTCGCTGCCAAAACTGTCACCCAAAGAACCACGACTTGCTACAAACGAAAAGAGTAGGTAGTATACATAAGCATTATAACCATCTAGGGGTAAGTGATCCTATCAGGAAGCAAGCACTTTGGGTAAGAAATGTGGAGTGAAAGGTTTAGCTACCTAAGAGAAAAGAAAAACTTGTGAAGGGGTAAGATCTAACTGTAAGGGGCACACCACAAGATTGCAGAGTTCAGCAGAAAGCAAGCAAGATAGCCAAACTACTGGTCAAGCAAGAGAGCATGTGACACTGCAAAGTGGTGATAGGCACAGAGATGATATGGAATGGATCAGCAGAGCACAGGATTGTGGTTGAGACAAAACATCGAACACATACCGGGCAATAGATTTGCTCACTTCAGAAGATGCTCAGATGAGTAGAGCACCATGCCAAAGAGGAGTGATAGGCAGCGGTGAGTGAGCTATGGGTGCTGGAGTTGGAAGAGACGGCTAAGCATAGCCTATTCTGGCAATGGTGGCGGTCACGGCGCGGTAACAGGCGACCACGGCGCGAGGGTGACCGCGAAGAGGTGTGAACGCAGAGGATGGCTAGTGCGTGGCGGCGAGAAGGGCACGGCGAGCGCGTGGCGATGGTGCGGCGATCGGAGATTGAGAGCGCGGAGGTTAGGGTTAGGATGGTGAGCGGCTGGCGCGGCGTACAGAACAGGAGACGGGCGCATGCGAATGAGGAAGAAGGAATTGGACGGGCCCGTGGGGCAGACTAAGTGAAGGATTCGTGTGGCCCCACGATGTCAGTCAGAATAGGAATCAATCACACACTTTACTATTGCGACCGGACACGCAGGTGAGACAACCTGACGCTACTATAGGGGCGTCCGGTCGGCCATAAACACGGAACAAAGAGCATCTTGCACGACCGGATGTGTCCGCTTGTAGGAGACCTGACGCTGTGCCAAGTCTAGTCCAAGCAAGAACTACAACAGAGAGCTCCCATGATGACCTGACACGTCCGCTCCATCCTGATCGGACGCTGAGCGAGGACGCTCAATCCTTCATACATTCCCCAGCTTCGCGTAACCGGACGCTCCGGTGATCCATGGAACCGGACGCGCAGGTAAAGCAGTGTCGCGTCTAATCTAGCGCCCGGTCAAGATTCTTCAGTCTTTCCATCTTCATTCTTCGACGTGGATTCTCCCAACCAAGTTCCAACTCAAATAAGAGCCAAATAAACACCAATTGGAACTGATATGAGAGACCTCTCTCAAACCCTCAAAAAAATTTTAAAACAGTTTGCCTTAGGCTAATATTCTTTTTAAGAAAATAGGCAATAAACACGCGAGGAGCAACATATGGCCACACAATAGAGATCATAACCAATAGGAGCATCAAATGCTCTCTTTATTTGTGGATGAACACAGCGGTTGCTCAAGAAAAAATGGAAAAGAAATGACAAGACAACACACATGCATATGCAATGCAATACAAGAAAGTAAATCTAGTTGCTTGTCAAGTTTGATCCAAGGTTAAGCTTCTTCACACCTCAAAAGGAGGGTTATCATAACCATGTTAGACAAGCCTTAAATGCATTACCAAAGTAAACATGCTTTATATTACAATGCAATGCAAGGGACAACACAAGCTCATTTTTTAAAGTTACTTAGATCAAGAACATTAAGCTCATTCCTCAACCTACAAAAAGTAGCTTCATCCAAAGGTTGTGTGAAGATATCCACCAACTGATCTTCGGTTCTCACACCTTCTAGTGATATATCATTTTTAGCAACATGATCTCTAAGTGATGACGGATATCAACGTGCTTGGTGCGTGAATGTTGTACCGGATTATTAGCAATTTTAACGGCACTTTCATTATCACATAAAAGTGGCACCTTATCAAGAACAACGCCATAGTCTAGGAGGGTTTGTTTCATATAAAGGATTTGTGCACAATAAGCCCCCGCGGCAATGTATTTCGCCTCGGCGGCGGATAAAACCACACTATTTTGCTTCTTAGATGACCAAAACACTACTGACCTACCAAGCAAATGGCACCCTCCGGATGTGCATTTTCTATCAATTTTGCAACCGGCATAATCCGAATCAGAATAGCCAACTAGTGGAATCTAGCTCCTTTGGGTAGGATTCTTTTTACGGCACTTAGATGAGGTTCTTTAGGACAAGCTTGAAAGTGAGCACACATGCACATACTAAACATGATATTGGGCCTAGATGTGGTAAGGTACAACAAGCTACCAATTATAGAACGGTAGAGAGTTTGATCAACCGATTTACCTCCCTCATCTAGGTCAAGATGACCATTTGATGGCATAGGTGTCTTCATTGGCTTGCAATCATCCATCTTGAATCTTTTGAGAAGATCCTTGGTGTACTTTTCTTGAGAGATGAAAATCGCTTCTCTCATTTCCTTGACTTGAAAACCAAGGAAGAATGTAAGTTCACCAATCATGGACATCTCGAACTCCTTCGACATCAATTCACCAAACTCTTTGCAATAGTCTTCATTTGTTGAGCCAAAGATTATATCATCAACATAAACTTGGCAAATGAAGATTTCTCCATTAAGCTTCTTAGTGAATAGTGTGGTGTCGGCCTTCCTAATGATGAAGCCCTTCTCAATGAGGAAATCCCGAAGGCGCTCATACCATGCTCTAGGGGCTTGCTTGAGCCCATATAGTGCCTTGGACAACCTATAAACATGATTAGGATATCTAGGGTCTTCAAACCTAGGAGGTTGATTAATATAGACTAGTTTATTTATTAAGCTATTTAAGAATACACTTTTAACATCCATTTGATATAGTTTCATTTCATGATGCGATGCATATGCAAGGAGGATACGGATGGTTTCAAGTCTTGCAACAGGCGCAAAAGTCTCTCAAAATCAAGGCCTTCAACTTGAGAGAACCCCTTTGCCACTAGTCTTGGCTTGTTTCTCACCACTATGTCTTGGTCATCTTGCTTGTTGCGAAACACCCACTTGGTTCCAATGACCCTTGCACCTTTTGGACGCTCTTCAAGTGTCCAAACTTGATTACGGGTGAAGTTGTTCAACCTTCGTGCATTGCATTCACCCGGTCCAGATCTTGAAGAGCTTCATCTACATCCTTAGGCTCAATGCAAGAGATAAAAGAGTGATGTTCAACAAAAGAAGCGCTTTTGAGATCGAGTCATTACACCCTTTGATGGACTCCCTATGATGAGATCTTGTGGATGTGCTTGTAGTAGAGGTGAGTTTCTTCTATCAACCACTTGAGGAGGAGGTTGGGGAGCATCAACATCTTGTGCTTGTGCCACGGCTTGTTCATGAGAAACATGAGTATCTTCATTTTCAACTCTCTCATCTTTGTCATCATCTTGTGGCACATTAGATGAAGAAGGTTGATTGGTCACATGAATATAATCTTCATCATCTTTAGGCTTGATGTCTCCCATGGGCATGTTCTTCATGGCCTCCCTCAAGGGTTCATCACCAACATCATCACAATTCTCAATTACTCCTTGGGAGCCATTAGATTCATCAAACTCCACATCATATATTTCTTCAACCAAGCCAGTGGTATGATTAAATACTCTATATGCTTTGGACTTTGATGAGTAGCCAACAACAAAACCAATATCACAACATCTTTAAAACTTCCCTGGGTGTTGCTGCTTTTTGTAGATGTAGCATTTGCAACCAAACACCCGGAAGAATGAGACGTCCAGCTTCTTCCCATTGAGCAACTCATAAGGGATCTTACCAAGAAACTTTTGTGGAAAGAGGAGGTTGGATGCATAGCATGCGGTGTTTATTGCCTCGGTCCACAATTTTTGAGGTGTGTTGTACTCATCTAGCATTGTTCTTGTAAGGGTGATCAATGTCTGGTTTTTCTCTCAACTACACCATTTTGTTGAGGAGTGTAGGTTGCGGAGACCTCATGCATGATCCTAACTTTATCACAATAAGCTTCAATGTTTGTGTTGTCAAACTCTTTTCTATTGTCACTCCTTATCTTCTTGATCTTCACTTCAAACTCATTTTGTGCTCTCTTGGCAAATTTCTTGAAACAAGCGGCCACTTCGGATTTGTCATGAAGAAAGAATGTCCAAGTGTATCTTGAATCACAAGACAATAGAGATTTCCACCCAAGCTCTTGTATGTTGTTGGCCCAAATAAATCCATGTGTAGAAGTTCTAACACTCTTGATGTTGACATGTATGCTTTTGTTGGATGAGTGTTTGCAACTTGTTTGCCGGCTTGACATGCACTACAAGGTTTGTCCTTCTCAAACTTGACATCTTCCAAGCCTCTCACTAGCTCTTTCTACAATAGCTTGTTGAGTGTATTCATTTCAACATGAGCTAGCCTCCTATACTAAAGCCACCCAAGTGAGGTCTTGGTGAACAAACATGTCATCAAATTTGCATCTTCGAAGGTGAAGTCAACAAGATAGAGGTTGTTTTATCTAAAGCCTTTGAATATCACTTGTTTGTCATTTATCTTTGACACAACCACTTCATTTGGGGCGAACAAGCATTGGTAGTCAAGATCACACAATTGACCAATGGATAGCAAGTTGAAGCTCAACGAAGCAACATATAGCACATTTGAGAGTGAATGATCATTTGATATTACAATCTTTCCCAAACCCTTGACTTTGCCCTTTGAGTTGTCCCCAAATGTGATCTTCTCTTGACATTCCCCATTTTTTCTAGTGAGGCGAACATATGAGGATCACCAGTCATATGTTGAGTGCAACCACTATCAATTACCCAATGAGTTCCACCGGTCTTGTAGTTCACCTACACACAAGAGATCAAGCTTATTGTTTAGGGACCCAAACTTGTGACGGGTCCTTAACTTTCTCAACTAGACATTTGGTAACCCAAATTTTTTTAGGCCTATTCTTGTTTGGGGACCTAAGAACATGACTTTCATCTTCCTACTTGAATCCTTTCTTAGCATGTAGTGAGCTTTGAAAGCAAAGGGTCTAGCATGCTTGAGCAAAGGTTGTGGTGGAGGAGTTTCACACTCATGTGCAAAGTGACCTTCTTGTCCACACTCAAAGGCTTTGGTTTGTGTTGGGCTTTGGTTTGTGTTATTGTTGTTGAGCTTTGACCTTCTTCTCTTGATTTACCAAGTGACCAATACCACTTCTATCCATCTTCATGATGGTGTTCATCAAGAGATCACTTTGAAGTGATTTGCCTTTTGCAAACTTGCTCAATCCAACTTTGAGATGTTCTTTCTCTAACTTGAGCTTCTTGTTCTCTTCGATGAGTGACTCATTTGTTGTTTGCTTGATGCAAGACATTTCAAACTTGAGTCTCTTGTTTTCTTCTTTGAGCTTCTCATTCTCAAGAATCAATTCTTCATCATTGTCAAGGTTCTCAATCACAACGGTGTTGGTAGTTGTGGCCTTCTCAAGATCTTTCTTAAGTTTCTCATTTTCACTCTTGAGCTTAGCATAATCACCATAGTTATCGGACTCAACCACTTTCTTGCCTTTGCTACTAGAACCTTGCTCAATGCTCTCCACAATCAAATCATCATATGATGTAGCTATATCAATCTTAACAATATGGTTAGTAGCATTATGTGGCTCATAGGATGAAAGCTCATTAGCAACAACAAGATTATCATGATTGATTTTCAAGGTTCTGTACTCATCTTTTAGCAAGTTGTATCTAGTGGTGAGCTCATTGTGCCTCTTCTCAAGTTTATCATGTTCATCTCTAAGCTCTTTGTTAGAATTCTTGAGCTCATTGAGTTTAGAGGACACAATTTTACCTTCTTCTCTAAGCTCATCACTAGTCTTTTGAGCAACATCAAGTAATTTTGCAAGTTCATCATAAGAAGGTGCTTCAAATTCATCATCACTATCACTATCACTATCATCATCATCATCAGCAGCAGCACTATCATTACTTTGTACCTTTTGTTCACCCTTGGCTATGAGGCATAGATGAGTGGAGGATGATGGTGATGGTGAAGACAATGAAGTCCCAATCACAAATACGGCAACCTTCTCCTTTTCATCGTCACTCTCATCACCGGAAGACTCACAAGATGACTCAATATTGGTGAGCCAATCACCAACAATGTAAGCTTTGCCACCTTTCTTCTTCTTGTGATACTCCTTTTTCTTGCCATGCTTCTTCTTGTATGGCTTATTCTTCTTCTTCATCACTTGAGTCATCTTTCTTGCCCTAGTTCTTGTTCTTGTACTTGTCTTTTGGAGGCTTAGGGCATTGGTGAGCTAGATGACCAAGGTCTCCACAATTGTAGCAATCCATTTCAGATATGGGCTTCCTCTTGCTACTAGTGAAGAACTTCTTCTTCTTGTCATCAAACTTGATGCCACTCTTGTTAAGCTTTTTAAGCATCTTAGTGGTTCTCTTCACTATGAGAGCAAGTGATTCTTCATCAAGATCATCATCACTTGAGCTTTCTTGTACAATCATGGCTTGGCTCTTCTTCTTCTTCTTATGGCTAGCCTTGAAAGCCAAATCTTTCTTCTTTGAAGATGATGAGCCATCTTCCGGAGTGATATGCATGTACATCTCATGAGCATTGATCTTTCCCAATACTTGAGTTGGTGTTGCGGTGGAAAGATCACTTTGATGAAGCACGGTCACAATGTGGCCATACTTCTCGATGGGAAGCACACTCAAGATCTTCCTTGCAACATCCGATGGACTCATTTGAGTAAGCCCAAGAGCATTGAGATCCTCTACAAGAACATTCAAACGAGTGTACATTTCATTAGCACTTTCTTTTGGAAGCATCTCAAAAGCATTAATCTTTTTCATTACAAGATGGTAGCGTTCCTCACACTCACTCTTGGTTCCCTCATGGAGTGCGCAAAGGTTAGTCCACAATTTTTGAGCGTCTTTGGCATTGTGCACACGATTGAAGATATCCTTGCCAAGCCCCCGGTAGAGCACATTTTTTGCTCTAGTGTTCCACCGATCGTATTTCTCCTCATCACCAACGGGGTGAGCGGGATCCTTGATTTTAGAAAGTCCCTCGGTGGTGGCTCTAAGACACCCAACATCTAAGGCTTCAAGATGCCCCTCCATGCGGATTTTCTAATATAGAAAATCATCTCCCTCAAAGATGGGAGATGGTCCTTCCCCATTAGACATCTTGCTCTAGGTGGTTAAACCTAATTAAGGAGTAACTCGACTCCAATACCAATTGAAAGGATCAAGATGCCCAAGAGGGAGGGTGAATTGGGCTTCTCTAAAATTAATTGCAAGAATTAAATCCTACCAGCCCATGTTCACCCCTCGGTGCCTAAGTGTGTTTTTAGTGATTCTACCGGATAAAAGTTTTGCACCCTAGGTTCCAAGTCCTAATCTAGCATGGTAATTCTAGGAATGTAAAAAGAAGGAATTGAAGTGCTTGAAATTAAATTGCTTGAAAGTAAAGGGCAAGGAACACGGCGATGTTTTCCTGAGGTATCGGAGAGTCGCCACTCCCCACTAGTCCTCATTGAAGCACCCGCGCAAGGGTGTAGCTCCCCCTTGATCCGCGCAAGGATCAAGTGCTCTCTACGGGCTGATTCTTCGACACTCCGTCATGGTGAATCACCCAAAACCGCTCACAAGATGAGTTAGGTCATCCACAAGCTCCGCCGGATAATCACCAAAACTCCCAATCACCATCAAGCCGTCTAGGTGATGGCGATCACCAAGAGTAACAAACAAGAACTCTCACTTGACTATGGCAAGCCTAATGAGATGGATGGATGCACACTTACTACTCCTATGCACTAATGAGGTCCTTAATCTTGAATTCTGAAATCACAATCTCCTCACTAGGCTCTTGCAATCCCTTGCACTTGAAAGGTGTTTCTCAACTGAATAAATGAGCAAGAGACCTCAAATGGATGAGTAGAGAAAGTATTTATACCCCCCTCACACAATTCCAACCGTTATGTGCCAACTCAGCAAAAGTCGTACTGACCGGACGCGCTAGTCACTGTGACCGGACGCGTCTAGTCAGTGGCCAACGGCTATTTTTTATTTGAATTACTGAGACAGACCGGACGCCCTCAGAGTCTGATCTGTACTGACCGGACGCGTCCGGTCGCTGGTTTCCCTCTCTGAAATCTCTCTGTATGATTTTTTTCAATCGACCGGACTCGGCACTGTAGCGTCTGGTCACTTCACCATCGTGTCTGGTTGTAAACCCAAGGACTGCTACTGTTGGACGGCGCCACCTGTGCGTCCGGTCAACCTGGCAGCAGCGTCCAGTCACACTGCTGCTGCTGCTGTCGTCCACTGCACTGACCGGACGCGTCCGGTCAAGACAGGGACGGCGTCCGGTCAAGCAAACATGGCTTAAATCACTCCGGATCGCGACGCAACTTGAACCAAGTTTCTTCCAAATGATCTTTGGGCTTCACCTGAGCTACCTAGTGCTAAGTTTGACAAGTGTGCACCACACCTAAACCATTAGTCTCACCTAGGTCAAGCTACCCGATTATACCCCCCTTTATAGTATGGCCAAAGGAAAAAAAATAAAGTCCTAAACTACTCTAAGTGCCTCTCAACACCAACCGGCACTTAGAACTAGTTTGTCTTTAACTTTGTCGTCAATCCTTTAAAAACTGAAACGATTTCCATCGATAGGGGCACGAAAACCATATTGCTCAAACAATCACCATTACCGTGACCTAACTTATCAAAGTTTCTGCAAAACACATATTAGTCATAGTAATTTTTATCGTCATCGATCATCAAAACCCAACTAGGAGCCTAGATGCTTTCATGGACTATTCAGGAGGTTGGACTATGGATTCCATCCACCGGTGAGCGCGCGGCCGCCGGTCATGCACGTGCTTGCTGAGCTGTTGCCTCCACAAGCGCCCGTCAAGATGTTGTAAAGGTGTTTGATAATATGCTCCAAAGTGATGTCCCTTCTGTTTAATCCAAGACTGATGACGTGGAGGCAGGTTTAAAAAATAGAAAGCCAATTTGGAGAAGCTGCTACAGAACTTTTCGATTTAGAATGGCTAAATTGGTTTAGAGAGCCAATTTACATATCAAATTTACCTAGGCTCTTGGAGATGCTCTAATCATTACCTACTCATAAAACACTCTATAATCATTATTGTTGGCAACCAAAACACTGAGGCCTCATTTAGTTTCAGGGTGTAAAGTTTTGAGGTACATATCGGGTGTCGCATGGAGTGTTCAGATACTAATAAAAAACAAATTACAGAATCCGTCAGTAAACCGCGAGACGAATTTATTAAGCTACAGTAAACATATGCTAATGATGGATTAATTAGGCTTAATAAATTCGTCTCGCGATTTCCAGCTGAGTTATGTAATTAGTTTTTTTATTAGTATCCGAACACCCCTTCTGACGTCCGATGTGACACCCAAAAATTTTTCACTCAGGCCACGTTTAGTTCCCAAAAATTTTCAAGATTCCCCGTCACATCTAATGTTTGGACATATATATGGAGTATTAAATGTAAACGAAAAAAACTAATTACACAGTTTGGTAGAAAACCACGAGACAAATCTTTTAAGCCTAATTAGTCTATGATTGGACACTAATTGACAAATACAAACAAAAGTGCTACAGTAACTAAAACAAAAAAATTTCGCGAACTAAACACACCTCCAGGCCTCGTTTAGATTGTTATTTTTTCAACTTTAGCTACTGTAGCACTTTCGTTTGTATTTGGCAATTAGTGTCCAATAGACTAATTAGGCTTAAAAGATTCATCTCGTGATTTACAACCAAACTATACAATTAGTTATTTTTTTATCTATATTTAATGCTTCATGCATGCGTGTAAAAATTGATGTGATGAAGAGAGAGTGAAAAAACTTGAAATTTGGGAGCAATCTAAACAAGCCCCAGTAACTAAACATTCCCTAAGCCGCTAATGACTTGGTCCTAGCCCTCACCAAAAGCTGCACTAGGCGTACACATCTGTTTGGACGTTGGAGTCAACTGATTGGTGACTCTGTTCTGTCTTGGCCAAATCTTTCCTCCGCGGGGAAGGAGTAGTAGCGTGCATTCCTGTTTGGCTGTTCTGTCTTGCCAATCTGTTGTTTTCGTTTGAACGCGGTTTCATTACTCACGACAGGGCCGACGGGGCCCCAAAAATCTGGCCTGTTTCTGTTTTGCGTTCAACGCGGTTTGAACGCTATTGTCAAAAAAAAAACGCGGTTTGAACGCGGTTTCATTACTTCAACGCGGTCGAATGGTTATTCACACTACCCTTTATGTTCCCATTAGTCATGACTGAGACTGACAGGCCATATTATATTTATATATATAACCCTTGTGACTTAAATCAATCAATCAAATTCGCATGATATATATATATATAACATAACATATTACCCTTGGCTTTAGCAGCAGCTGGCTACACTGTTTTCCCAGCATGCATCCCAGAACAACCAATCCCTCGCTCGTCCTCCTCTTTGTCCTCGTCATAGCGACCAGTTTGTTCTGTACAATTAGTTATTTTTAGTCTATATTTAATACTTCATGTATGTATTAAACATTCGGTGGGATAGGGTGTAAACTTTTTAGGATGAACTAAAAAGGCCTAAGTTGGATGATGTGGATAGGCAGTGAGAAATGGTGTGAATGGCTTACATATATTGAGATGGACCTTGTAGTGGAGTTTAAAAATAAATAAAACATATAGATTATAGAATATAAAATATAGAATATAGAATATATAGAAAATAGAATATGAACATATATAGATGCAGATTAATAATGCTTGCAGGGTCCTCCTGGTCAACCATGAGAGAGACACGGGAGCTGGTGCGATCCACTTGTCATTGATGGAAGGGATGATGTCCGAAAAATCACTCGTGCTTTTAATAATGTTATAGATTTAGATGGGAGTTTTTCCTTGTAACACATGACGGAATAAACACGCGCAGTCCTACCTCATCTCTTCGCGTTGAACAAGCTTACCTTGTGGATACACTAAATCTATAGCTTCGAGAGAAGTCCCAGAGTCCCTTGTACTTGAGCTATGTTAAGCTCTTCTGCCCAACTGATTTCACCTTAAGGAATTAAGGAATTATGAGTTACTACGAGACAAGCTTAAAAGACAAAAATTATATATATTGTCTATTAAATCGTCTTCAAATTACATGGCACTGTATGAGACTACATACCAGACAATAACAATATACTTGCACTAGCTAAAATATTGTTTAAAAAACTATGAAAATAAAAAATCACAACTTCATGTCTGACTTGGACATTACCTTGTGACTGTGTCAAGTTGCTTAAGGGGGTGTTTAGTTCCTCCCCAAAGATTTTTCACTACGTCATATCAGATATTTGGACATATGCATGGAGCATTAAATGTAGATGAAAAAAAACTAATTACATAGATTGTGATAAATTTGAGAGACGATTTTTTTAAGCCTAATTAATCCACGATTTGATAATGTTGTGCTATAGTAAACATGTGCTAATGATGGATTAATTAGGCTTAATAAATTTGTCTCGTGATTTTCAGCTGAGTTATGTAATTAGTTTTTTATTAGTATCCGAACACCCCTTCCGACATCCGATGTGACACCCAAAAATTTTTCACTCAGGCCACGTTTAGTTTCCAAAAATTTTCAAGATTCTCCGTGACATCAAATGTTTGGACATATATATGGAGCATTAAATGTAAACGAAAAAACCTAATTACACAGTTTGGTAGAAAACCACGAGACAAATCTTTTAAGCCTAATTAGTCTATGATTGGACACTAATTGACAAATACAAACAAAAGTGCTACAGTAGCTAAAACAAAAAAATTTCGCAAACTAAACACACCCTCGGGCCTTGTTTAGATTGCAAATTTTTTCAACTTAGCTACTGTAGCACTTTCGTTTGTATTTGGTAATTAGTGTTCAATCATAGACTAATTAGGCTTAAAAGATTCATCTCGTGATTTATAACCAAACTGTTCAATTAGTTATTTTTTTATCTATATTTAATGCGTCATGCATGCGTGTAAAGATTGATGTGATGAAGAGAGTGAAAAAACTTGAAATTTGGGAGCAATCTAAACAAGTCCCAGTAACTAAACACTCCCTAAGCCGCTAATGACTTGGTCCTAGCCCTCACCAAAAGCTGCACTAGGCGTACACATCTGTTTGGACGTTGGAGTCAACTGATTGGTGACTCTGTTCTGTCTTGGCCAAGGCCATGTTTAGATGCCAAATTTGGGAGGCCAAATTTGCATAGTAAACATCACGTCATACTGTAGCAATTTTGTTTTTATTTGGTAATAATTATCCAAACATTGATTAATTAGGCTTAAAATATTCATTTCGCAAAGTAGAACAAAACTGTGCAATTAATTTTTGATTTCATCTACATTTAGTACTCCATATATGTGCCGATATTTTGATGTAATGGGGAATCTTCTTTTTGCATAGTAGAATTTAGGGGTGAATTTGGTATCTAAACAAGGCCCAAATCTTTCCTCCGCGGGGAAGGAGTAGTAGCGTGCATTCCTGTTTGGCTGTTCTGTCTTGCCAATCTGTTGTTTTCGTTTGAACGCGGTTTCATTACTCACGACAGGGCCGACGGGGCCCCAAAAATCTGGGGCTTGTTTAGATACCAAATTTGGTGCACCAACTTTGCACAGTAAATACTGTGTAGCACTATAGCAATTTTGTTTTTATTTAGTAATAATTGTCCAAACATTGATTAATTAGGTTTAAAATGTTCGTCTCGCAAAGTACAACAAAACTGTGTAATTAGTTTTTTTTTATTTTATCTATATTTAGTACTCTAAACATGTGCCGGCATTTTGATGTGACGGAAAATCTTCTGTTTGCATAGTAGAATTTGGGGGTGAAATCTATCTAAACAAGGCCCTGGCCTGTTTCTGTTTTGCGTTCGACGCGGTTTGAACGCTATTGTCAAAAAAAAAAAAACGCGGTTTGAACGCGGTTTCATTACTTCAACGCGGTCGAATGGTTATTCACACTACCCTTTATGTTCCCATTAGTCATGACTGAGACTGACAGGCCATATTATATTTATATATATAACTCCTTGTGACTTAAATCAATCAATCAAATTCGCATGATATATATATAACATAACATATTACCCTTGGCTTTAGCAGCAGCTGGCTACACTGTTTTCCCAGCATGCATCCCAGAACAACCAATCCCTCGCTCGTCCTCCTCTTTGTCCTCATCATAGCCACCAGTTTGTTCCTGACTGTCGCTGCGCTTCAAGCTGAACAACATGGCTCTGGCTCCCATCGCAGCGGCTGCATCCCAGCTGAGAGGGCCGCCTTGCTCTCCTTCAGGAAGGGCATCACATATGACCCCGCCAACCGCCTTGCTTCATGGCACGGTGGAGACTGCTGCCGGTGGAGAGGCGTCAGGTGTAGCAACCATACCGGCCGCATCCTCGAGCTTGACCTTGGCAATCGAAATCCAAGCACCGGCTCCGTCACCGGATGCGACGACGTAAACGCTCTGTTCGGCGAGATAAGTCCCTCTCTGCTTTCCCTTGAACAGCTACAGCACTTGGACCTCAGCAGGAATTGCTTGACATCAGAGCATCAAGATATACCTCTGTTCCTGGCCCTGATGAAGAGCCTGAGATATCTGAATCTCTCTGGTATACCATTTAGCGGTGAAGTGCCTCCTCAGCTTGGCAATCTGTCTGAGTTGCAGTACCTTGATCTTGGCTCCCAAGATCTTGGTTACAAGATGTACTCAGCAGACATCACCTGGTTACAACATTTACCTTTACAGTACCTTGGCATGAGCAATGTAAATCTCTCACAGGTATCTACTTGGCCTCATGTGCTAAATAGGATTCCATCTCTGAGAGTCATTGATCTTTCATTCTGCTCACTTGCTAGTGCAAACCAATCAATTGCGCTCGTAAATCTCACAAAACTCAATAAGCTTGACCTCTCTGGTAATAATTTTGACCATGAAATTGCATCTAGTTGGTTTTGGAAAGCGACGAGCCTCAGATACCTCCATCTTGGGCATCACAGGTTATTTGGCCAATTTCATGATGCACTAGAAAACATGACATCTCTCCAAGTCCTTGATTTGTCCTTCAGTCTTAATCATGGGCTGGTCATGGAAGGAAACTTTAAGAACCTATGTAGTTTGGAAATCCTAGACCTCACTAACAATGGAATGAATGGAGACATAGCAGTATTGATGGGGAGGTTGCCACAATGTTTATGGGATACACTGCAGGAGCTGCATCTGGGCTCTAATTATATCACTGGAACCCTTCCAATTTTGATAGGCCGCTTCAACGCATTGAGTGTACTTGTCCTTTCCAAAAACAACCTTGCTGGAAACATCCCACCAGAGCTCAGTAACTGCACACACCTAAACACCCTCGACCTCTCCTATAATAAGATTGTTGGACCTCTACCACCAGAGTTCAGGCGTCTAACTCGTTTGATCACCCTTGATTTGTCCAATAATCATCTCAGTGGAAGTGTACCTAGGGAACTCGGAGCCTTCACTAATTTGACTTGGTTGGTTCTAAGCAACAACAACTTCAGCGGTACCATCAAGGAAGAACACTTTGCAGCTCTAATAAGCTTAAAGAAACTAGACCTATCTTCAACCAATTTGAAGCTGTCAGTGGATACAGATTGGATCCCTATCTTCAGCCTGGAGGTTGCACTTTTTACATCTTGCCAAATGGGTCCTCATTTTCCTGCTTGGCTTCAGTGCCAGCCAGAGATCACTAAACTTGACGTTTCAAGTACAGTTCTAATGGACAAGATTCCCGATTGGTTCTGGCCTACATTTTCACAGGCCATATATATCGACCTCTCTAACAATCAGTTAAGTGGCAGCTTGCCGGCTAATCTAGCTGACATGGCCTTTGTAGAGCTAAACATCAGTTCAAACCTGCTTAGTGGACCAATACCACCGCTACCAACAAATATCTCCATCTTAGACATGTCCAGCAATTCATTTTCAGGAACACTACCTTCGAATCTTGGAGCTCCACAACTGCAAACATTGCTTATGTATTCAAATAAAATTGGTGGCAGCATTCCAGGATCTTTGTGCAAACTGAATCTGCTGTCTGACCTAGACTTGTCAAACAATCTTTTGGAGGGCGAAATTCCACGATGTTTTGAGAATGAATTCAGTCAACTTATAGAATTCCTGCTTCTAGGCAATAACAGTTTGTCAGGAGAATTCCCAGCATTTTTGCAGAAGTGCACGGGCCTACAGTTCCTGGATCTTGCATGGAATAACTTCTTTGGAAGGTTACCTGAATGGATTGGGGAACTGACAAATTTACAGTTTCTTCGACTAAGCCACAATACATTTTCAGGAAATATTCCAGCAGAAATCACAAATCTTGGCTATCTGCAATACCTGGATCTATCAAGCAATAATTTATCTGGTGTTGTACCTTGGCATCTGTCAAGCCTGACAGCTATGACATTGAAGGGGTCAAGGCCTTTATCGGGTACGGCAATGGGTCCTTTCTCAGATGGAGATCCTCAGTTTTCTGGAGAAGCCATGACCATAAGTGGTCAGTTTGGAGAAATCATGCCAATAATTATGAAAGGGCAACTGCTTAGGTATGGTCGCACATTGGCATATTTCATAAACATTGATTTATCAGGCAACTCTTTGACCGGTGAAATTCCCTTGGATATCACTTCCCTTGATGGATTAATAAATCTGAATCTATCATCCAACCACCTGACTGGAAAAATTCCTAACAAAATTGGGGCCTTGCAGTCATTGGAATCACTCGATCTCTCGGAGAACCATCTTTCTGGTGAAATCCCACCAAACTTATCAAATTTGACATCACTAAGCTACTTGAACTTGTCCTACAACAGTTTGTCTGGAAGGATACCCTCAGGTAGGCAACTTGATACCCTCAGTGTGGACAATCCATCACTTATGTACATCGGCAATGATGGACTTTGTGGCCCACCTCTTCAGAAGAATTGTTCGTCAGGAAGTGATACACCCACCGATGGTTATCACAGAAACAATAAGCATGAACATGAACCCATGTCCTTGTATCTTGGTGTTATATTAGGATTTGTGGTGGGGCTGTGGATGGTGTTTTGTGTACTGTTGTTCATGAAGTCATGGAGAATTGCTTATTTCCGGCTCATTGACAACCTCTATGACAGAGTTTATGTGTTTGTTGTGGTAACATGGGCAACTTCGACTAGGAGTAAAGCTGCAGAATAAACAAATACCTTATGGAACACATGTTCCTGCCAAGACCAATTCGGGCGTCTATGTTTGAATCATAGTGAGGAAGAAGACCCTGCTGACATATGTGATGTCATATGGCTTGTATAGTTGTATTTTCATGTAAATAAAGACAATATATATTGGTCAGTTCTTATGGTACATGAAGATTACAGTATTCCTAATTTTCTATATACTTCCTTATTAGTACGTTACTCGTCTAAATAGTTACTAGAATTTTTATGTGGCAACGTTAGACGGCACAGGCGGAGAGAAGCTGACTCTTTGCCAACAGTTATGCGGGCTTCATATCGAAAGAAAAACCTTGTTTTTTCCTTCGTCGCTGCCTCTTTCTTCGTTCCGTGCGACTGCAAATTTCTTCCACCGCCGCGCCGCACTACGCATCGTGAATTTCTGGAGACACTGCGCCCACGCTAGCATCTTCTGGGTCGGTCGATCTGGAGACTGGGCACTTGGTTCAGGCAGAGGTCCACAGGGAAGGCGTGCCCCCGCCGCCGCTGCAGGTGGCTATGGTCGAGACGACGGCACTCGTTGTCGTGCAGAGTGGAATCAGCACATCAACGGCTGGTCCCTCGGGCCATGTTTAGTTCCCCCAATTCTCTCCCAAATTTCACTATACAAAAAGAAGATTCTCCGTCACATCAAAATGTCGGCAAATGCATAGAGTACTAAATATTGATGAAATCAAAAACTAATTGCACAGTTTTGTTGTACTTTGCGAGAGGAACATTTTAAGCCTAGTTAGTCAAAATTTAAATAATTTTTACCAAATACAAACGAAATGCTACCAGAATTCTGATACAGTGTTTTTCTTTCCAATTCCGTCAACTAAACGAGGCCTCGATGTCTTACCTATGGGAACCCCGCAGCCGCCGCCGCTGGACTCCCTGCCACCATCGTCATTGCTGGACTCGCAGGGATGGCTCAGGTTAATAAAGGGGTTGCAACTCGTGGGTGAGGTAGTGGAGTAGACACCAGAAGACCAGTGGACAAAAATGACCGTTCATTTCGTCTATCAGTTTTTGGAATTTGGAAGGAATCGATGCAGGAGTTGTAAACGCTGAAGGGAGGAGACGCTCGTGAATTACAGAGAAATTTAAGGTTTTTGACTTGTGGGACCCATAGGATGACGTGACTTCACGAAATTACAGAGGAATCTGCTAACGAGGCTCTTCTATTTAGGTATGGTAGATATTTTAGTCGTTTATAATTAATGCTAAAGTGATAATGATAGCAATTAAGGAAACACTACTGCATTGGCTGTAATGCGCTACAGCAAGGATTTATGCAGTTGTTATGCTTAGGCCAGTCTCAGTGGGAGTGTCATGAGAGTTTCATTTGCATTAAATAGGTTGTCACATAGGTATATTTGATGACATGGCAATGTATTTAAGAAGAGAGAGAATAAATGAGTTTCATCTAGATGAAACTCTCTTGGCACGATTACCAACTCTCTTTGAGTCATGGAATTAAATGCCTATGAAACTAGAGAACGAAACTCTCCATTGTGGACGTGTGTTTCATATGAGTTTCATTTCATTTCATGTGATGTGACAGTCTTGGAAACAACGCCATGAAACTCGCCACTGAGATTGGCCTTATGCATGGTGAAAGACATGCCAGCTATATGAAGACGTGATGAAGCTTTTTTTTTCATGTAAAGACGTGATGAAACTGATGTATGAATATTTGCAAGTTCCACGGCCATTACCTGTTGAAGAAGACCTCTGCACTTGTGCTGACCACGGTGTAGGCATTAAGCCTGTACCCTGTTCGCTTATGCTAAAATTTAACTTATGCTAATGTTTATGTTGATTTGTTATGAGAAAAAAAAATATTGTTCGTTGGTTGAAAGGTAATTCAAGCGAACAGGGTGCTGGTTTGTCACTAGCGCGGTGTCACCAATTGGCATGAACCTCTGCGCGCTAGTCAATTTGAACCACAGGTCCACGGATAGTGTTGACTGTAGAGGCAGTCGTCAGACGAGGTTAGTGCAGTGTGACAGCAGGCACGCCGCAGCCCGCACCCTGGCGTCGTCGTCCCGCTCCCCGGTTTGGTGTAGCAGATGAGCGTGGAAACAGCCCAGGGACACGAGTCGCGGTGGGGCATTGACCGCGCATTCCGTCAAACCCTTTTTGGGCATGCACCCTCGGAGTAACTAAAGATGACGTAGTTGGCGCGACCGAAGGCCACATCGCTGGCAACGTGAGGAGCGAGCGCCGCCGCTGGCAACGAGCCTCTGCAGAAGCCAGCGGCCACACCGGCGAGCTCGTCCTTCTCCGCGAGACTGCCGCTCCGTGCGAGAAGATCGACCACGGCGTCTACAGGTACGACGTAGATCCGACGAACCTCCGGCGAGCACCTGAGACGATGGACCACCCGGGTGCCGATTCTCTTGCTCCCCGCATGACGCCGTCGGCGCCTGAGCCCACGGCGACCGCGGACATCCGCCTCCGATCTAGAGGTGCGCTTCTCCTTACCGAGAAAGTGCCAAAGCTTCAGAACCTGCCTCCATGTCCACGCCATCGCCGAGCCCCCGCTTCAATGTCACGGACATGGGAACCACTATCTTAACTGCAGCGCCCAAGAGCAAGGAAGAAGCCCAAGGAACCTAACTCAAGAGTATCGGGCCTGAGCAAGTAGATTAGGCAGAGTTGCATCTGGCAATTGCTATCGAACAGTTGAAATGGGATACAACAGAAACACCAGTGCCAGTGCCAGGACGTCTGGACGCTTTGCAGCCTACCAAGTCCGCTGATTTGTTTTTTGCCACGCACGCACCCTGCCCTGTCACAGCGTCCGTGCGTCTAGACGACTCGCCTCACACACGCAGCCTACCCTATCCGCCTCGATTCGTGGCCATTTGCCCTGCCCCTGTCGCGCCCCAACCGCCGGCCCCAAGTGCGCCCCATCTGGTAGGACACCGGCACACCGCGCGCCACATCCACCGGCCCCTAGCTCGTCGCGCCCCATTCCCTAACGTCCGTGTCGTACCACCATCACTCACCGCGTCCCCTGACTCTCCGAACAACGTGAAACACGTTCAACATGTAGCACTTAAATACAACATACCTATAAAACAGATGAAACATTTGGAACATACACTTACAACATATGTGTGAAATGTATGCAATGTCTAGATAAAACACTTGCTACTTGCAACATGAAAACACTTACTGAAACATAAGACTGCAGCTGAAACATTTGGAACATATTGTTGCAACAAACGTGTGAAACATATGCAACATCCAGATCAGAACTCTTGCAACATACATCTTCAACAGATAAAACATTTTGAACAAACCTCTGAAACACTTGCAACATGTCTCGCTGAAACACTTGCAACATATGCAACGTGTGCAAACATCCCCTGATCTATTTTTGCAACATACATATGAAACACTTTCAACATGCCTCTAAAGCGTCTGAAACACTTGAAATATACGCTTGCAACATGCGCTTTCTGATCTATGGTTTATAATACTTTATTAATTTATATTAAATAAATGCTAATACATTTGTAATGGTTTTCATGATTTCAAAGTTAAGATTGACGAGTCGCCATAAAACAAAGAGGTTCTCTGCACATGCTGACCTATTGTCCAGAACACGAAACTTGTTGATAGGCTGCACCATGCTCCCGCTAGAGAAATAATCATCGAGAAGGTGGGTTCATGCCCAAAAATTCTTAGTTTTTTCTTCTTCTTCAGCTTAGGCCACTCGAGCACTATGGTTGTCCTCGTTAGTCGTTGTCTGTAGGCAATATAGTGTATGATGACATGTATGCGATTTCTATCATTCGAGCCTATCACGCATGGACATTGCACACGTGTTAATTATTCAGAGGTGATTTCATTGAATCTTTGCATGGCAGGTGGTTATTTCATACGTGAGTTGTCGTCTATTAGGCTATCGGTAGAAGATCGTGATTTGGCTGAAGCAACAAATACTATTGATAATCTATATGTTTTTAACATATGGTTTATATATTATTTTTAGTATTTGATTTTATGCAAGTCATGGCGGCTATTCGAAGCAGTGATAATTTGCAAGTCACGGCGGCTATTCGAAGCAATGATAATTTAGACCGCACTGAATGTGCAAGGCTACGTAGGAGAGACGACATCAATTTATTAGGCTACTTGGAGAAGATCGTGAATTTTGACCAAGAGAAGATCGTGAATTTTGACTGTTTATCATACCATTATTTGATAGATTAGGCTGTTAATAAATTTATGGCTCGATAATTTTAATGAGTATGTATATTGATTACAAGCTCTAAGTCTAACATTGTTAGTCTTTATAATCTTATACTGTATATATGATTTTTTTATAGACAATATATGTCACACGTGTATTCCCACTAGTCTATTTTATCTATATCTGTTCTATATCTATACCTCAATACCCCTAATAATAAAGAGACAAAATTTCAGACGTTTTTTTTTCGTCCATCTATTGTTCTTGTCCACCTCTCCCTAACTACCGGTAGTCGAGATTTTCTTCCGTCTAACTACTGGTAGTCGAGAGTTTCTTCCATCTAGACTTATATATATAAACTTATATATATAATAACCCATGCTCAGCTATTGTCTAGCGCGATACAGAGTCCAATTACAAAATGTGTTGGGTTGTGTATGGTCTATGTTTAATTAAGGAGTCCATACTCATGCATACAAAAAGTCCATACCCAATACGATTACTATATAAAAAAAATACGATTACTATACATAGTAAATTTGGTTTTTTTCCTTTTCGTATTCCGTTATCTGTTCGGTCTTTTCTGTTTACTAGGTAAATGCCCGTGCGTTGCAACGGGAAATAGTAATGCTACAATAATTTAAATATGAATGTGTTTTATACTACCCTAAAGGTAGTATTTGGAGTGTGATGTTAGCAACATCAAATATTGCATGAATCTTTGTAAAAGATGAATAAGTTTGTCTGTCCAGAAACATGCATCCTCTATTTGATATTTTGTCCAAGTTTCATAATTATATCTTTTTGGTGTCTACTTTTACAGATAGAAAACGTGAAGGAGTGTATCTTATTTCTTGTACTTTTAATATGCCTTCTAAAAAACTTGCTTAGCACTTCTGAATTGTTGCCGTGCATAGCTGCCTCTGATTCAGGATAACATTGAGCATATAAAGCTACCATGTTTTCACATCCTCATTTCTTCACGCAGCCCTCTTTCAGATAATTAAGACCGTGTCAAGCACTGGTCTACTCGAGAAGCTGACAGCCAAGAAAGATCTGTCCTCTCGTAATGCCAGACACACCAAGCCAAAGGAATCAGAATCTGAAACACACCCTCTTAATGATGGCTCTGCTTCACGCCTTCACCTGCAGTGACTGGACCAGCTGCTCTTGGTCTGCAAAATGCATCACCACAACAACAATAATTCGATTTCATGGCTTCAAATATCATGAGCTAAAGAAAACATGAAAGCAAAATATTTAGTGAGATAGCTGATTATCACAGGATACTCGGTGTGTGTTACTAGAATATAATTTTGCGAGCTAACAGTCATCTAGCATTTAGGATAAAACAATTATGTACCATCAAATTTCTAAAAGGAAAGCCTCACTTGGCATCAAACTTACCAATATAGCATTTTTAGACCAATACTGCCAACTTGTTAGACCAATACTGCCAACTTGCTCGAAATACAGGGTCAGCGCAGAGAATAAACCAAGTGGTAATATATTTTCCATATGCTAACAGTTGAGCACTGGCTTGCTACCACTACTTTTTTTAAAAAATGACTCTTTGCTCCATCAGAACGTGAAACACAAGCTAGGGGATTCTAGTATTCGGAAGTTCATATATGCATCTGCAACGATTGCTATCCAAATCTTAAGCTTAATAGTAAGACAAATATTCGGTTTCTACTCTTACTCTGCTATCCAAATCTTGCTAGGGAATTCTAATATTCAGTCACCACGAGAACAGACAGAAGCAACCTAGATTTTCATGAGAATTGGAATAAAAATATGTACCAAATCAAAGTTTATGAAAGTCCTCTACTTAGGATTTAGACCAAATCACGGTGTTACAATGGGACTAACACAAGATTTACATCAAATGAAAGTTTTAGACAGGACATAAATCTTTTTGAGAAGGTAGCCCATCATGGCTTAGTTACGTTGATTTTTGCCTAAGCTAGCTGTATATTCATCCACAAAACCAACTGTGATCAATCTAATTAACAAAATAAATTTCGCCAAATGGACTATTAGTAAGACACATCAGAGTAAGTTTCATGTGGAAACTATTACTGCTGAATGAACTATGTGCCTGCAACTGCAACTATGTGCCAGTGGAACACATGGTACTAAATCTACACTGAATTGAGATCCTGAACGAGATTAAACAGTGAGCAGTGAATGGACGCATTGATTAAACAGGTTAAAAAAAACAGGAAGGGAGAAACATTAAGTCACAATTATTTTTTTAAAAATCAACAGATTAGAGTGGATGACCTGTATATGTTCAACATTGTTGTCGGACGAGATTACAGTCAAAACAATAAAATCACATACCTCCACCAAGATTGTATACATGGTGAGATAGGGCATTAACAACACCATGACCTGAAGTCTCAAGTAGCTGAGAATACCACTGTTGATCAAAGAACCCTCCCAGGGCTAACAGGAGTGGCTGCGACAGTGGTGCCTTATATAATTGCCGAAGGATGGATTTAAATTAAGTTACATCCTTTATGTAATGTTTAGCATCAACTTTCGCTCCAATTCCATATGCCCACTCAGCTCATTGCCTGGCAAAACAAGAGTCTGTGTAAAAATATAGTTCTCAAACAAACTGTCTAGCCCCTAATTTCATTTTTTTTGAGAAAGACACCCCTTATTTCATGCATCATAAACTTGGAGAACTTCTATCTTGGAATATAAGGAGTGACACAGAATGTTTCAGTAGTAAAAAGATAGTATTACCAAATTCCCAAGGCAGCTCATGAGTCTGACCTCCTGATAAAGTTAACTGAAGTATATTTGATAAAATTTTGCATTGTGTCAATCAAATGAACTGTCTTTCTACCTATTTTAGAGAAATGACCAACAAAAAAAAGACAGAAACAGAGTCACTTGTTAGAGTGCAACTACTATTTCAATGTTTTGCAACATATTGCTACACACTTGAGAAATGCTAGTAGATATGAGTATAGCTCATGGTCACAGGTTCTGAAACAATTGGCTAGCACTCCACAGAACAAGAGCTACCGTGTCGGCATTGATGCTACTATTGCTAACGTACACAAATCTTCAGAAAGCCCAACTATACATAGAACCAGTCAAACGACAAATGAAAAGGAAATGGTAGCAAGCATTAGGAGTGAAATCATATTTGAAGTTTCAGTGTTTTAAAAAACACACATTATTCAACTGGACACAGTAAGCAGCTAACCAATGTACATGTTCAGATTTGTACTGGGAGATCATACAAGGAGAGAGCGGTCCAAAGTTGTATATGAATGGACCTGCAGTTCACATGAGAGAATACAGATCAGCACCACGTCAGTTTCTACCCAAAACAAAAACTCTCTACTACTTCCTAGAATGAATCTGGTTTACACAACAACCAGATGCAGGACACGTGGCCAAAATTGGGTCAAGCAAAGTCAAAGAGATAATGCAATAACCTTCCTATAATAAATCAATTTTGTCCATTAGAAAACAGGACTGAAATGCAACAACCATTAAATTCTAGAGATTTATTTATTTTCATTTTCTATTTCACCTTACGAATCAACCAATATAACAGTTCGCGATGAACAAGATGACATTGTAAAGCTATGTCAAGCTACTTTAGCCCGATAAAAATTGGCCAAACAAATAGACCTGCACAGGGATCCTGCTAAATGGAGATTGAGGTCAGAAAGGTGCGTGAGCAAAGGAGC
Source organism: Saccharum hybrid cultivar R570 (assembly GCA_038087645.1). Lineage (NCBI taxonomy): Eukaryota > Viridiplantae > Streptophyta > Magnoliopsida > Poales > Poaceae > Saccharum > Saccharum hybrid cultivar. The sequence goes on from JAQSUU010000602.1 coordinate 13,282,366, forward strand.
GACACAAATCAAGGGTTGGGGATGGGCGACGGCAGCGTAGACCGGGGATGTACAAGGCGGTGAGACCTGGCGTGGATCCCATCCGTGGCTGGCTGCAGATTGTTTGTTGCCCAACCTGTCGGTGCTAGCTCTAGCAGCAACAGCAACTAATGAGGTCTATTATGCAGCAGAACTTTCAAAAACTAAGCAGACGAACTTTTTCTGCTTACAGTAGCACCACTGCATTTGGTAGTCTTTATGTATTGAACAAATTAATGGAATTCATGGGCTGTGTCTAAACTGAGAAAAAACAGTTGGTGTTTGGATGGGAAAGGATGAACTTAGTACAACTAATTAAGCAGACGTATTAGCACTATCTGATTGAATGATCTTAAATTCGCTTCATTGTTTTTGTTGGATTTTGACACATGCAGAGAAATTCTAAGAATGCACATGTGCATACACGAAAGAAGCAGCACTATTGAGTCACAGATTCAACCATCCTGATTGCACATATCGGAGGTTCTCAATTTTGCACTCGTTGCACTGACTCAGAGACTAAGGCACAGATCAATTTGGAACGAGGCCAGCCGCATTGAATCAATGGGAACAAAAAGGACAAAAATAGAAATGAATGAAACCAGGGCGACGAACCAGTGGGCGAAGAACTCCACGACCACGAACGACTCTGGTGAGGCCTGGAGGAAGGCGGTGAAGCTGGACTCGTCGACGTCCACGGCAGCGTCCCCGTCCGGCTGGCTTGGCACCCCCTACGACGAGCGAGCAGAGTGCGTCCAGCCCACGCGGTGCCGCGCCGAGGCAGGCGACGAGGACGGCGAGGGCGCAGGGCGCAGGGATGCCGCTCTGCATCCACCGCTAGGTCGCTGAGAGTAGAGCGCGCCCGCCCCACCCCGAGGCAGGCACCGAGGACGGCGAGGGCGATGGTGAAAGCCCAAGTTTGGTTTTGGTAATTAATGACACCAAGTTGCTAATACCATGTATTAAGTGTTTTGAGTTAGGCATAAGCAACACATGTGATGAAGGTGTACGTGGCAAGGAGTGGTGGCCACAAGATCACAAAGAAATGGTGCATGGACATGAAATGTCGATCATGGTGGAGATGCACATAATATGGTGGACTTGATGATCAAGTGGAAGAGAAGGATCTAAGAGCGCAAGGCAAAGGTATAACCATAAGGTTTTTCTTTTGCCGGTCTAAGTTGAGTAGAGAAGTAATTGACCGGATTTAGGATACATAGCCGACTATCAAGAGGGGCAATCACGGTTAGCTCGGGAATCAAGTGCCACTAGATCAATGTCTTGAACATATGCATTAGGATCTAGTTGAGAGGTAACATAACGCCTTGGAAAATGTTTGTGAAATGCTAACACACATGCACATTGTGGTGTACACTTGGTGGTGTTAGCACATTTACGAAGGCGGTGATGTTTGAATGGTAGTAAGGGGTTTGGGGTTCGCTCTCCCTCCCGCCGAGCTTGCGAGCGCGGGATTCAGACGTTTTCGAGGAAATGAAATGCCTATTTTCTTTTGCGCCGGAGGCAAGAAAAGGTGGCAAAAGTCCGAAATGATTATCACTGAAAATACAGTGACCGGACGCGGTGGTCGAAGTGACCGGACGCGGCTGGCGCGTTCGATCAGTTCAACTCGGTGTTGTTTGCTAGGGTTTCTGACCGGACGCTGGTCTGGCCTGACCAGCGCGTCCGGTCAGTTCACCTGTGCGCAGAAGAAGAGCACGCGATCGGCGCGTCCGGTCCCTCATGGAACCGGAGCGTCCGGTCAGGCGTCCAGAGGGGCAGAGAGCAGCGGAGTGCTGTTCGGACTCGCGGCGCGTCCGGTCACGTGTGATCGGACGCGTCCGGTCTCGACGGGAGCTTACTGGAACGCGACCGGACGCTGGCACTGTCGCGTCCGGTCAAACGGTTGAGCGCGTCCGGTCACGGCAACGGCTAGTTCTGACGTGCACTGTTTTCACGTGTCCTGTCCCTGACCGGAGCGTCCGGTCAGCGCGATTTCAACTGTGTTGTCCGTAACGGCTAGCTGCGTACCCCTTCGCTATAAATAGATGTTGTCCGGGGTTTGAGGGTAACTCTTGCACATTTTGAGACCTAGAAACATCCTTTGAGCTAGAGAACAACCCCTCCACTCATCTCTTTGCTTGGTTGCACATCTTGAGTGAGATTGAGTGAGATTCAAGTGCATTGCTTGAGAGTTGCATTCTAGAGGCACTTGATCTTCGAGTTGCTGCGGATTTCTTGTTACTCTTCCGTGTTTCCCGACACGGTAGACGGCTTGGAGCAGCGGAGGTGATTGAGCTCGCAATTGGAGATTGTTGGAGCCCTCACCAAGTGTTGTAAGGGGTTCTTGATCCTTCCCCGTGGGAGTTCGCAAATTGGATACTCTAGTAGAGCTCGTGGCTTGGAGGATCCCCATCTTGTGTGCGGTTGTGCGGCGCCCGCCGAGGGCTCGACTCTTGATAGTCGATTAGCTCGCGAACCGACAAGTGGGTGTATCGCCACAACGAGGAGTAGCTTGCCGAGAAGCAAGTGAACCTCGGTAAAAAATCTTGTGTCATCTCTTTGCCGAGGATTTCTCTTGTGGTTGATCATTGTGATTGATTCTTCGAGTGCATTACTTCTCTACATCGTTGGTATAAGAATCAAGTCACTTGCTCTTTACTTTCTTGTACTTACCCTAGTGTAGTTTGCTTAGTGTAGCTTTTATCACATAGGAGTAAGTAGCCTAGTGACTTAGTCTTGTTGGTGTGTTAGAGATCATAGCCTTACTTCACTAGAATTGTATAGGTGGCTTGCATAGTGTAGTTGAGCTAGTGCTAGAATTAGCTTAGCCATCTTTTGTTCTAACGTGGTTGTTTAGTGAAGCTTGTAGATTTTTAAATAGGCTATTCACCCCCCTCTAGCCATTTGGACCTTACAGAGGGCGAGGAGGAGCCGCCTCTGCTGCTGAGTACGCCGCTCTGCCTCCGCGCTGGGTCGCTGAGAGCGGAGCGCGTCCGCCCCACCCAAAGGCAGGCACCGAGGATGGCGAGGGCGAGGGCAAGGAGGAGCTGCCTCCGCCGCTGGGTCGCTGCTCCGCCTCCGCCGTCTGCTTCACACCGTGCTGCGGAGCTAGGGACTCGTGCGTGGGCAGACGGCGGTTCCGCAGGAGATTCAAGAGAGAGATAGCGCACGGGGCAGGGCGAATCGTGCGAGGTCGGGGGATTAGTTTAGCGGCGAAGGTGAGTCAGCGAGGCGGCGGCGTTTGCGTCCGAGCAAGCAAGGCGAGGCGGCGGCGGCGCGTCCTCGCGTCCGTGGCGGCGGCGGCCGCAAACGCAAGAACTCAAGGGAGGCAGAGCAGACGAGGAGGAGAGGCGAGGAGGCCGCGGTCAGGTCAGGCCCGGCCGACTCCGTCGTGGGGCGGCAGCGGCGGCGGGTTGAAGAGTGGCGACGAGAAGGAGGTAGGATTTGGGCAGGTGAGGAGGAGACAGCTTTGGGCACTCACGGGAGTCGGAGCGGGGGGAGGCACGCCGATAGAAGCCGGGAGGGCGCGAGGGTGCGACGGTTGTGCGGGCGCGGAAGGAGATTACGGGGAGGGGCGACGGGGAGGCGGGGAGACGGTCCGACGGTGACGATATCATTTGGGTCTTTTTAGTTGTAGAGATAACCCGACGTGTCAAAATAATGTATTCTATCTCTTGTGCGAGCCAAACTCCACCACCTCCCTCTCGATCCTGGTCCCAAGCGGACAGATAGACTCCCGTGGCTCTCCTCAGCCAACCATGAATAAATAAAGATGAGTCTGCTGGCGGGCATCCGGGTGCTCATCTTAGCGTTGGTGGCAGGGGCCAGGATTGTGGACATCGAGGCTGTGGCGCGGGCGGTGCTGCCCAAGTTTTACTGCACGGACATGCACCTGAAGTCGTGGCGCATGTTCTCGGCGTGCAGCCGCCGTCCTGCCACCCGCCGGTGCATGCTCACCGCGAAGCCGCGGATCATGGTGGTGGTGGAGGCGTTCCTCAAGGAGTACATCAGCACGGACATCGTCATTGGCACGGAGCTCGTCGTATGGCGAGGCCGTGCGATGGGGCCGGTGGGCTCGTCTGGCGTCCTAGACGGCGAGCAGAAGGTGGACGCGCTCCGAAAGGCATTCAGCGATGACGTCGCGCCTGAGGTCGGTCTCGGCGATAGGAAGACGGACTACCCGTTCACTATCGAAGTTTATTTATGGTGAGGTTTAAAATGCAAGGAATGGCTGCATCGTGCCGGCGACAACCAAGCTAAGGCCCGTGCCACACGAGAGAACCTACCAAAATCGGTCTTCCACGACGGCCGCCTAGTCCAGAAGCCGTCCCCAGCTCTCGCGCTGCTCACGGTGCTCTAGATCCCAAATGGGTTCTTGCTCGCGTGCCTGCGCATAGCAGCGGGCGCGCTCCTACCGATGCACATGCATGGTGTACCACGCGTTCCGCGCCCTCGGCGTCCGTGTCTCCATCAACGGGATCCCTCCACCGCCGGCCAGCCACGAGACGGGCCATACAGGCGTACTGTTCATCTGCTCTGACCGAACTCTCTCTGACCCCATCTTTCCTCTCGCTCGCCTTGGGGCGCCCCATCTTCCTCTCGGTATTATCATGCGACTTCGATGCCACATGTCATGCAAGTCAGATCAAAGAACCCACTGATCAATCAACACTCACCGATATATACTACTCCTATACGTATGTGATATTGATTTCTCAACAGGTCTCATGGTTGTCAGAAATTCTGTCACCTATCTGCACAGTGCGCTGCCGTATTTTTTTTTTGGTTCTGCCTACACAGTTCTGAATTTTGTCCCGCCACACGTGCTCTGTTGCTTTCGATCGAGTCGTTTGCTCTGGTGAGTTGTTTCCAAGTACCAAATTTGTTTTTTTATTGTTGTGCTCAGATGTTCAGATTTTCGATTTGCTTTCGTTTTGTTTTGGATGTACGTTTCAGAGTTTTTTGTTGGCTCAGATTTCCGATTTGCTTTTTTTAGGACCTGTAAACGATGAATTAAACAATTTGACCGTTAAAAACTGTCTAATAAATAAAATCGACTTAAACGTGAATAAGTAAAATAAATGACCATTTAATTCATAATTTAGTCAATATAAGAGGATTACAACTGTCGCTACCAACACCGAACTAATTACCATCATAATTATATTAAGTGTTGTGTGATTTAGATTTCTTACAAAAAAGATTATTGGGTACAACACTTATTCTTTTACATGTTACATATAGGAATGGCTCTCCTTTCATAAGTATTGGTGGATAGACCCATCCTTAACATGTTGGCAAGTAATTCCTTGCCGAATTTTATAAGAGATTAGAATTATATATTTTTTTATGGGTGTTCAAATAAAATGTCACATAGCTCAATATTTAATTCAACTGTAGTAACACATGAATAGTATGAGTTATGATATTTTTAAATATTTATTTATGTGGTTGGCAACAGGTGAAAAAAACCATTATGGCTATACTTTAACTTGATACAATTATCTAGATAAACTACACAACAAGTTACATCTCCCGTTGCAACGCACGGACACGTTTGCTAGTACATCTTGCCTGCATTCACGGCGTCCAAGCGGCAATCGATGCGGAAGTGGGGCATGTGGTCATTGAATCGGATGCGGTTGCCGTTGTCAAGCAGTCTACTCGAGCACCTATGACCTCAGTACTGTCACTCACCTCGTCGAGGAGCTGCGTAGTTTGCTTTATTTGAATTTTATTTTCTGGGTTGTCCAACAGAGACCTCGGTCTTGTAATAGAGTTGCTCATGAGTTAGCGTCTCTAGGGAGTTCATGTGATCCGGATAAGGAACCAGTTTTGAAGTCCATCCCGGCACATATCTTGTATTTAATTGCTGATGATTCAGCGTCTTTTCAGTAATGAAAATGGTTTTCCCCTCAAAAAAATAATTAAGGGGATTATGGGACGCCCCGCCCGCTTCGCCTCGCCTCGCTTGCCTGCCTTGCGTCCGCTCCCCTAGCGAAAGGCATACCAACTCCGAAGCCCAAAGGAAACCGTCCGCGAAACGCAGCAAGCATGGAGACCACGGACTTTACGGAGGCGGCGAGGTCAGTCCTGGCTAGGTGAATTCGTGATCTAATCTAGTACGGAGCATATGGCAAGAATAGGAAAAAGTAGAGGGTCCCAGGTAAAAAAAAATACAAAGAAATATAAATACCAAATGAATATTGTAAAAGTTAATCTCAAGATTTACATAGACTACAAGGTTTCCAATACAAAGTCTTTTGTTAGCTTCTTGTCTTTTTCCCAAACAATTCACAATTTGACTAAAACTTTTAAAATCTAAATAAAATCAAAATCAAATCCAAAAATTATAATTCAAATTTTGTTAAGTTTATTTCGACCAGAGAGTGTAACCGTGTCATTGCGTGTGAAATATGGGTGTGCAAACCGGAAGAGGCTCGATGTGAGGCCGTTCTCTTGATATGGAACAAAAGAATTGGTATACACGTCAATTATTTTGAATATGATAAAAAATCCTAAAACCGGAAGAGGCTCGATGTGAGGCTGTACTCTCGATATGGAACGGAAGAATTGGCATACACGTCAACTGTTTTGAATATGATAAAAAAGCCTAAATGCATTTGGAAATAGTTTATGTTCCTAATACAAAATTGTTTAATAGTTTTTATTATTTTCTGAAAATGATCGAATTCTCTATAGCAGACATGGACAAAAAATTATGACCATCGTGCAACGCACGAGCAAATATCTAGTATAGATAAAAAATACCTTTTGAAAAACTGACCGGACCCCGGGGCAAAGCAAGCGGCCACATCCTAATCGAACTCGGAGAAAGAAAAGGAAAAAGAAGATAATAGGTATATATAATAATAATAAAGTTATATATAAAGAGGAAAAAGCAAAATACTAAGTCCAACAGGGGCCGACTTGCGAAAGAGAAGGACAAGAAGAAAAATCCCTTCCTCGCCGAATCACCGTTACCTTCGCAACGCGGATATGGTACCCCCATGGGTACGTGCCCAGCCTGCTAATGACCGTCCATTTGCGCTTTGAGATTCGGGACAGGGATTCCTGACTAGGGTCTTGTTTAGATTGAAAAAAATTTCAACCCGATAAATAGTACCACTTTCGTTTTATTTGGCAAATATTGTCCAATCGTGAACCAACTAGGCTCAAAAGATTCATCTCGTGATTTTCAACTAAACTATGTAATTAGTTATTTTTTTACCTACATTTAATACTCCATGCAAGTGGCTAAAAATTGATGTGATGGAGAGAGAGTGAAAAAACTTGGAATTTTGAGGGTAAAGGCTCTCTGCACTGCAATCCGGTAAAAGTCACTGGAGGATCACATACCGGAAAAAAATTGCTGCATCGGATACGTTATTTGCAACGCTAAACGCTAGTACGAGCCAGCCGTCCGTGATATTTAGCGTATGCTGGAGTGCGTACCGGACGAGCAGAGCGCCTGCGCAGGAGAGAGGAGAGAGGGGTGAGAGCATCAACGGTGGGTCCCACTTTTTTTAACTTGCTAAAAAAATATTGTAACTCACAAACCAAATACTCGAATGAAATTCCGATTACACCATTAAATTCGTTATAATAAATCCTTCAAAACAAGATCTTACATGGATATATTTAGATAAAATTTATTTACAAATATGTGGGTCCCACTGTGAATAGAGGATGATTTAGAGGATGGATGGGTGCGAGAGAAAGTGATATAGAGGAGAGAATCTCGATGATCAGGACTGAATATTCTTTTTAAAGAATAGATTTAGAGTACGACGAGTGCGGATAGCCTAAACAAGGCCTAGATGGGTAATGGGATCATTAGCTGACGTGTCGGCTTAGTTGTTCCTGGGATCGAAGGGGTCCACGACGACCGTGTGCGCGTAGCAAATGTACGGAGCGACGCCTCGGATTCTTCTGATGCCCAGTCGAATCAGAGATACCCCTGGCCCGCCGTCCGCTCCTCCCCGCCGCCGCCTCCCGGCTCTCGCCCTCGGCCCTCCCCATCGCCGCCTCCATGGCCGCCTGGCTGGCCACGGCCAGCAAGCAGCAGGCTCCAACGCCCCTATGCCTAGGCCGCCATTCTCCTAGGCCGGCAGGCGGCAGGCGCCAGCCACCGCGCCGGAGCCAGGTCAAGGAAGGTTAGGCAGAGGGCGGCGGGACAGTGTCGGCGACTGGATCTGGCTATGACGGCGGTAGAATCAAGCAGAAGGAACAAAGGTAACGTGCAAAGGTACTCTTTGCGAAGCCAACTAAGTTCCATCCACTGACTCATACAGTAGTATTTAGCACAAATGAAGAACAGTTCACTGAACCCTAGAAATTAAGAGCAAAACTAGAAAAAGGAATGGAGAACTCATTGTTGCTTCTGTTAACATGTGCCGCATTATTGCGTATCAGGTGTTCGTATCCGACGTAATAGAAGACAGGTTCTTCCAATTTCAGTCTCCCGTGTGGACCTAGTCTGATTCAGATTAGGTGGCCCAGTTGCATATGCTAATTTCACTAGCTAACAGGATAGCTGTGGATCATTGATTTTTTATGAGTCATGAAAGATGGAGATGTTAATAAGTATACTTTAGGACATGCCTTTTAATATTCTCAGTTTGCAGATATCAAGAAGCAAATGATGGGTGCACTGGTGTGTAATTAAGCATGTTTGGTGTGACGTCAATAGATGCTGTCAGGGCATAAGAAAACATGTGACATCCATTATGGTTTTATAAAACAAAAGACAAAGTTAGAGACACGTGATGTAAAAAGCCACAATTAACACAGTACTGTACTTTCTGCAATCTGAGATTTAAGAGCCCAATACAATGTTGCTTTATTCTAAGTTGACTTAACTAAGCTATTTTCAGAATCCATACTTGGTGCACTGTGTGGTTCAATGACATTAGCAAATCCCTCCCAACTAGTGGCGCTCTTGAGTGCATGAATCTGCTGTGATTATAAATGTTCCTTTGGCTCAAAACAACAAAAGTTGTTTGTCCACTGACCTTAGCTAAACTTCACTGCACGACAGGAGAATTAAACTGTTGAGTCACTGTTGTTCTGCACAGTTGCTGGCAGACTTTTTGCGGAATCTCCAACATGGGTGTGGACAATGCGCACTATTGCGGCTCGGTCGGAACTGCTGTTCTTTCTACTACCGTAGTCTTTAAGCACCCAGGCGGCGGCCAATGGAGCTAGCATTAGTTGTTCAGGCTCCCATAGATGCAGATCTGTGAGGAAGGTTAATTCTCATGCTAACATGTTATTCAGATCTCGTGCTACTACATAATCTTGTGACTCATAAGCGATTGTAACATGTGGTCTGGGGGGATTGCTAAGGCTTTGCAGGCTCCGATGGGGTTTCAGGTTATCTGCGTGCAGCGTGAGTGTGTTTCCGGGCTACATATCAGCTTTTCTGCAGAAATGGCAACTGACTATGGTTCGATGTTCTGCGAACCAAGGTCTTAAATAGGAGGTTAGCTTCCGACTCCGTTATTTTATACTAATCTTGTCTGCTGGTGTGGAATGAGACTCTTCTTTATTGATACTCATGACTAGTTTCAACAACAAAAAGGTGCAGTATGCTTTTGCCTGCATCAGATTCACATAATGAAACACATTTAACTTAAGTTTGTAGGAAATTCAACTGACATCAAGGAGTGAATGTGTGGACCATAAATTAAAGTTGCATTGTTGTTTGGTCAGAATCTAAGTGCTTTGTTCATTGGATTTCGCTCGCAGGTAGACAGAGCTGCTATGGAAGCAAAGCATGGAGACCACGTCTTGACAGATTCCGCTATCGAATGATGGTGAATGCAATAGTGCTTTGGGTGCCTGTATGTATGGGTTGCCCAATTTTGGAGAAATGTGAATTGACAGCCGCAGAACTAGGATGGGAATCTGCAGGCCATGGTCTTCCATATGTTTTAAAGACTGATAGCTTTGTACTTTAGTGATATAAGAACTTAATGTATGGCTATTGAATACTGTAAGACCTATTGTAAGACCATCACTGAATACTCGTTCGTATATGCATGATTGGTTGAATAATATTAAGGGTCTGTTCGGTTCTTTCGGAATGGAACAAGGAATTATTCCAGCTTATCAACATTATACAAATTAGTGAAGCATTCCAACCGGGAATCGTTTCAGGTTTTGATTCCTGATTATCCGAACAAGCCCTAAATGAGATCCAGTGCCCTTTGGCCTTCCCACATCATCATAAAGATACATATCGGATATATTTAACTCACACACTGTATGTGTGGTTGTCCGATTTATTTACAAGGACAACAAGAATGCTTTCTGAGAGGCCTCTTGTGAATAATAAAGCGACACAGATTGAACGTAGCTAGTGCCAATTTGAGATGTTGGAGCACAAACACACGGAAGGAACTGACGGAGCGTCGGAGCCTCTCTTGGAGATAAAGAAATATAAAGGTACTCATGTTTTCCTGAACAGAGTATGTAGTCCAATGCAAATATAAATAGCTATGATGAAGAGTTGATCAAAGCACAGGATCGGTTCCATAAGAACAAACTGATATTTGCAATGAGGAAGTTCGGATCGAAGGAACGAAACTAGCTACTGCATCCACGATACACCTAATGAAATCAAATATAACAAAAGCGTGGAAACTGCCGAAGATCAAAGTAGCGGGAGCTGACAGGTGTCTACTTGAATTTCAGAACATCAACAATACGGCGTGTCTTCCCTCCCCTTGGGTTCTCTTCATCGGTGCTGACACAACGCGTCCGCTTCTGCTGGTCCTTCCATGATTTCAGCGTGGAGTGAGGAGGTCTGCCATTCTTAATAGGCCTATCTGGGCAGCGAATTGTAGAATTGGATTTCGGCATTGGCACAGTAGGTGCAGCAACTGACTGCTTATAATTTGTATTATGATCAGTTATGGTTGACTGTAAAGTAGCAGCAGAACTGCTGGCTGGGCGAACCACTAAGGAATCCACTGCTGTCATTGCTTGTGTGAATGCTTCATCACTTATGTCGTCAGTTCCATAAGCTAACTTCATCATGTGACTTAGTAGAGCCCTTTTCTTCAACACAGTAAGAGATGCACCAGAAATATCAGATCTTCTTGTTGGACATATAGATGTCTCAGGTTCAGCATCGTTCTTCATCCACCTAGGCATAATATTTCCGCTGGGTACCTCCTTAACGTCGAGGTGTACTAGTACCTAAATAAAGAAATAAAAAATAAGAAATTAAAATCTGCTGAAGCGGTAAGTAAACATAAAAAGCTCATGTGATCAGTTGAATGGCAAGGAATAGCCATAACTAAGGCACTTTATTCGCACCTTTAACAAATGCCGACACAGCATTCCCATGTGTTCATATAGCCCACACTGACAATAAACCTTGTCACCACCATTGTAGCGGACCTTATAACGCACTTGATCTGGTTTACCATCGGTATATGAATGAGCTACTTCAAAATTGACATCATTGTCCTTGCTTTTGATGACGTATCCGCCCGATGAATAGAGCTCGTTGTAGAACTTATCATACATCCTCCTAGTGTATATGGACTCAACATGTCGCTCAATGGGCACGCCCACACGGTGCTTCCTGCACATCTGCAAATTGAATAATTGTAATAAAGCTAGAACTATGCAGTGCTTCGATTAGTAATTAAATGTGAGGGAATAGTAAATGTGCAAAATAAGAGTATAAGGGAAATGGACCTGTTTTGTGAGATGCACTTCCTTTCCTTCTTGATCATTCCGGTCTATCTGAAATTCATTAAACTTTCGTACAAACATATGCATTGGTGCAGATCTCTGAATAAATTGCTTTAGCATATGATTGGCACTTTCACTTCGTTGGGTACTAGTCATACCAGCACAGAAAATATCCATGAAGTAGGGCTTTGCCCACTTTAACCTAAACTTATACAATCTCTGCAGGAATTGGTTATTTTCAAGATTGTACTTCCGCATTAGCTGCCTCCACTTCCTTTCAAACCTATTTACCATTGTTTCTTCAGTGACAAGTTTATTGAACTCTTTCTTAAAATTGCTATGCTTGCTGTATGGTGGCCCAACTTTTTGCTTGGTTTTCCTAAGAACATGCCACCAACACCACCGGTGTCTAGTGTTCTTCAAGGTGGACTTTATGGCGGAAGCCATTGCTTGGCATTGATCTGCAAATGACGACATTATATAAAATGCAAAAAGTCTCGTTAGTGAATGTTTGTACACATAGGGAGCACTATGATGATTGGTGATATAAGAGCATAACCTGTAAGAATTGTCGCCGGTGCCTTACCACCCATTATCTCTACAAACTTGCTGAAACACCACTCAAAGTCTTCGGTCCGCTCAGAAGTCAATAAAACCCCACCAAAAACAATCGATTGAAAGTGGTTGTTAACTCCAATGAATAGCCCAAACGGCAAGTTGTACAGATTTGTACGATATGTTGTATCAAACGTTACCACATCGCCAAACTTGGCATAGTCAGACCTGTTCTTGCCAGTGCACCACAGCAAGGATGTAATCTTGCCTTCGTCATCAACAGCAAAATTTATTTCCATACCTACATCTGCGCGCTTCATCTCTTGAAACAACCTCACAGTCTTCCCTATGTCATCCTTTATATTTTCCTGCGCTAGTCTGGCACACAAAGATCTTACAGCCTCCTTCCTGATCGGCTGGACTGTTTGTGAACCAAGGACACCTAGTATGCTGCAAACCCGGCCTATAGGTATGTTATTCTCACGGAGCTTTTGAACAACATCCTTGGTCATTGGATCAATCTCACTATGAGAAGGCCACTGTTTGTTCTCCCCGTATGTGGCAGACAAAGGATGGTTATGCTTGGTCTCAACACGGCTTATGACCCATCCATGATCACTAGTGCGATGAAGCCTAATCATAGCTTTGCATCCTGTCCTACAGGTTGAAGCTTTGATGTTGGGGCTAAGTCCCTGCATTAACATTGAATATATGTCAGTACACATATAACAAGCAGTAACGACATGCTTGGGATAGCAAAGGAAAAAAAACACTTTTCCATACAAGTTTTGTCCACATATACAGATATTGTGTAGTTCTTGAAGGTCACAAGACAAAGGCTTAAGTTTGTGCAAGCATAGAGCTTGAAATGGCAGACTCTTATAATTTATAAAAGGAAGCTGAAAAGGAGACTTTTCTGATCTTTTGTATTGTTCATGTGTGTTAAAATGAAGTTAAACATACAGTTTTGATTTAATTCACGATCCTTTTTTTAAAAAAGAATGAATGTTTTTTATGTCATACCTTTGAAAATGCTACAAAGAAACACCAAAGTCTGAAGCATTTTTTTTAAAAAAACTGCCATTGTAGTTTGCAAAACAGAGCAACATTTATAGAATACTGAGCTTAACTAGTCAATGACTACCCTTTCGCTATAGTGTATGAACTTGCTTTGATATCTTGCTCACTTGCCCACATTGCAGCCTCAAGCTGGAAATGCTACTGGGGCTATCCATTTCACCCTTGGTACTGAATACGCTGGCTCCACAGGACAGCGGATTATGGGCACACTCTTATAATTTATAGAAGGAAGAGGAAAAGGAGACTCTCAATCAGATTCCAGTTTTTAGAAATGAATTATGGGCACACTACATTACTTGAGCATTATATCAATATCACATAAGTTATCAGATCAGAAGTGTAAATCAAATGGAGTGGAACAAGACAAAGGCTTAAGTTTGTGAAAATATAGTGTACATTTATCAAGTTAACTGAATTTTAAAACAAGGTATATAAGAGTCATGCATATATACCGGAACTTATCCTTGCAGATTGAGCTAGAAACGGCAGACTCTTATAATTTATAAAAGGAAGAGGAAAAGGAGGCTCTCAATCCAGTTTTCAGAAATGAATTATGGGCTACCACCTGTCATCATTCAGTTCAGTAGAAAACAAGCAAAACTGCCAATTCAGTTCAGTACGACATATCAGTGGTAAGAACATTAGGTATTAACATATCCATGTTAGGATCAAGAATTTATAGAACTTATTATGCAGTGCTAAGATGAACTGCTTATCATATGATGGAAAGAAAGTCGATGTTAGTAGTAAGAACATCATATCTGTTTAATTCTTTTTCTGATCATTATGTGTAATTTATGGCAAGTTGCACTGCACAAAATAAAATTATGTGCAATGTAACTAGCTGTCAAGAAAGATTGATTTTGACTTTTTGGCATTGAGAATAACAAATTCCTGCATATTTAGTATTTTTTTTAGAAAAGAGGATTCCCCTGCTTTATTGACCATATAAAGCGTTCACAGAGCATTAAGGTTCAAGCGTAACGGTGTGCCTGCCACAAAACAAGGCCTAAGGGCTGACATTGTTCCCAGAATTTAAATGCAGAACAGAATATAAATTCAGCTGAATCATATCGCTGCTAGCCCACACTGGCATATTTAATTCTTTATAATTATTCATATCTATTCTTTGGATGAATGTTGGGGGGGGGGGGGGGGGGGGGGGAGATGACGTCATCATAGTGCCACCGTTTTGCCTGTTTAATAAGGCCTAACAGGGGAGGAGAAAAGAAATTATAGAACTTATTCTGTAGTGCTAAGATGAATTGCTTATCAGGTGATGGAAATAGAGTTGATGTTTTTTCAAATGAAAAGAGAGTTGATGTTAGTCGTATAAGAACGTCATATATGTTCAGTTCTACTAAAACAGCTGACAATGGAGGAGTGCAAACCTATAACTTTTCACTCTTGATTAGACAGGCTGCTAGGTAGCTTCGAATAGTTGGACATTCCTTCCTAGCTGATTTATCTACAAAATGTAGATGGTGATCAAATAATTCCTATCACTAGACACCATAAAAGGACATGCAGGAAAAACTAAATCACCTCGCAGGATTGTGAAGACCGAAGAACATATTATGCCACATGAGTGAAGCATACAAGCATGTTTTCGCTTTAGCTACAGTGGAGGAATATAATACCAAGCCCACATGAGCTAACCATTTATGCAAGCTCTGGTAGAGTAGAGAATTTTTTACATTTATATGGTAGGGTTATTAAAAACCGTTCAACAAAATATGGACTCAATTGTCACTTTTTTGAATATTTTGGACATTCAAGAGCATCTATCTGTGAAATGAATGGTATCCTGAATTCCTGATTCGAGTAAATGGTTTAATAAGCTTGAGCATCACTTGAGTTTTGATGTTCTTCAGTCTATCTGCTTCACATCTAGTTTTAAAAAGAGAACTTTCTTCCTATTCGGATATTCCAGACCATAGCCGACCTCAAGGGCTGCATTTACATCTGGTTAATTAAGTCAGTACATTCAAGTAACCTGTTTAATTGATGAACAAGGAAATTTAGGTTAAATAAACTAGATCTGAAACAGGATTAATCAAAATTGAATGTACTAATTCTGCTAACATCTAGATTCATAACTCTAAATCAACAATAGGAAGAAAGATCTCTTTTTAACCCCTAACATGCAAAATCAAAATAGAAGCAAAGAGGTGGTGATCTGATGACAAAGGCAGGAAGGGTGGTGCTGGTGCAACATCATGTCCTGACTGCAATGTTAGTATACTTAGGCATGGCAATTGAGATACCGCCATGGGCTATTAGGGCAATTGATAAAATAAGAAGAGAATTTGTCTGGAGAGGCAGAAAAGAAGAAAATGGAGGACACTGTCCCATTGCTTGGCCCAAAGTTTGTCGCTCTAAAGAACTTGGGGACTGGGAATTGTAGACCTGAAATCACTAGGCTATGCGCTCAGAGCAAGGTGGCCATGGCTGAAAAAACTGAGCCAAATAAACCTTGGACAAGTCTGCCACTTTAGGTTAGCAAGGAGGTGGAGGGTCTCCTTTCTATGGCAGTGTTTACTGAAGTAGGAGAGGGAGCTAACACTCTGTTCTGGAAGGACAGATGGCTTGCTGGAAAAAAAATATCCAGGAATTAGCACCAAAGATTTTCTATTTGGTCCCTAAAAGAAGAATAGGCATGCGTACGGTGATGGAGGCCTTGACTGATGAGAAATGGACTAAGGATATCCAAGGCGAACTATCTATAGAAGCCTTGATGGAATATCTGGAATTATGGGATATAATATCGCTGCATGGAGGGATACAGGACAAGCACATTTGGAAACTTTCGGCTTCAAGAGAATACACGGCAAAGATTGCATATGATGCGTTCTTCCAGGACGCCATTTATTTCAGATCGTATGAGAGAATATGGAAGTCATGGGATCCTCCCAAATGCCGTTTTTTCATGTGGCTGGTTGCTCATAACCAGTGTTGGACATCTGACAGGCTTGCTCGACGAGGACTTCCCCACCCGGCCAAATGTCTGCTGTGTGACCAGGAAGAGGAAAGCATCCAACATCTCCTGATTGGATGCGTTTTTGCTAGGTAGTTCTGGTTTTCTCTCTTGCAGTGTGTTGGGCTCTCTTCACTCACACCTCAGCTCACTGATTCAGCTTGGGAGGACCGGTGGGAAAATGGGGAAGTAGCTACCGCTGGGGAAGCAAGAAAAGGTCTAAATTCTATCATTATCCTTGGCGCCTGGAGCATTTAGAAACACCGGAATGACTGTCTTCAATGGGGCTGTACCAAGCATTGCCATGGCCCTGAGTCTAGCTAGGGATGAAGCTCATTGGTGGTGTATGGCAGGAGCAAAGGGTCTATCCTTGCTCACTGCTAGGGGCTTTTAGTTTTAGTCCGTTCAGTCGCTGTACATTCAGAAACAGGTGATTAAGTCTTAGAAAATAGAGAAGGTGTGGAGGTGTGGGTGTGTATGTTTGGGTCTATGTATAACTCCTTTTTCTTCTACTAATACAATGATACGCAGCTCTCCTATGTGTTCGAGAAAAAAAAGCAAAGAGGTTACACTAGCACTTACATGATCTACCCAAAAGCATGGGAAGGGCAAGCATCATGACAGAAATTTATTAGTATCGCTGTGATACTCCATGTTTTAAAACCATTTTATAGGATAAGTGTAGAGTTGTAAATCTAGATTCTACCATGTGTGCTAACTCAGGATCTGGTAGGTGCCAAACTAAGTCTTAACTATTTTGTTTTCTTGTGCACTTGTTTGTTACTAAAGTCACTGGCATTATTTAGAGTAGAGAAATTGTAATTTCCATGTAGTAACTTGAAGCATAGCAAGTTTAATTGAAAATAGAAGTACTCTTCTTACTATCCTGCTGGGATGTACATAGTTGATTCTCAAATAAACAGTAGGACAAATAGATGGAAAAGTGATAAACTATATAGGCTGCTAAATTCTTCTACATCTACCTCCGATAAGTGGAGATGATTGCAACTTCTCTTATCAGCCTTTAATTTGTATATGCAACAAGAACACTACAACTATGATGCTGAAATTATAGGTTACCACAGTTGAGATTCCTAAGGCTGATAAGTGATAAGAGAAGTGGATCGCATATGAACATATGCAAAGCCAATTTAAAACACTAAGATTGGGCATGTGCTTGACCAAAAAAAATCTTAATGGCAATCTAAAGCAATCTTCAGACACAAAGGCTAATTCTTTTTTGTCACTACAGATATTTAGAATAAGTTAGAAAATCACATTACATCTATAATCATGGCATCAAAATTCTGAAGACAACAAATCAGTGGAATAGATCTACATTAGTTGACATTCAGCTAATATTAAAAAGCAATTTAATCTAGTAATTCCTAAATCTACGCTGCCCATAGACTCTGAGGCATAACAACCAGAAAATGTCATAACACTATCATTTCACTGTTGGGCACAACTTTAAGAGAGGAAAACAACGAGGTATAAGGTTAGCCCCTTAACAAGAATGAAGCAAAGAATGCCAAAAAAAATGGTCATGCAACAATATATAATAAGACGAGTATCCGGAAATAAACCAAAAATTAGCTGTAAATCCAAAATTATGGGATAAACTACAGATGTATGATTAAAATCACGAGTTGGGGTTTCATAAACCGAAAGTCAGCGACTGTCAAGGACAGATAGTTCTAAGCAAAACCTAAAACCTAACATTGGTGGCGGTGACTGATTATAATGTCTAAGGGTCGTCGCTTTCCTTGGACCCATCCCCCCCTAATGGGCTCAAAGATGATACACGGCCCAATGGACCAAAAGCGGTGACGCAGCATCTGATAGATTCTGGACGCTGACTTGTTTCGACGATTCCCGTTGACTGGTGGAATTTGGACATCAAAACAAAGTCATGGGTTAGCTTATAAAATTATCTTTTCACCCATATATGGATCGTCAAAAACGGAATCAAATACGTCCTAGGTGTCCGTTTTGTTGCAGACTAGTCCTGAAGGCCGATGTAGACTCGAAGTCGAGTTGGACTCCAGTTTGTGTTGGACGTCCTTGCTGGTCTTGTCCACCTCCACACCTTCCTCCAAGTTCCTCATGACCCTCACCAGTGTTCTTAAGCAAGATAACATCACTAGGTAGTAATCTATTCTCAAAAGTATGAAAAGGATCGCTTAAGAACGAGCTCATCTCTAAATTTAGTTAGCGCATTTGATCTCAAGTTATTGGACCTTGCATAATGGTTGGAGGATCAGCGGGTGCATATGAAGGAGTGATGTCCACATCACCTGCCGAGGGAGGCACAAGCATGCAAGAAGGGAAAGGGCAGAGCAACGGTAGGGAAAGTGGCGACAAGGTCAGCAGCACTTGTAGGTCTAGAGGCACCAAGAGGAGAAGAGAGGAGAAAAGTGTCCACGCATGGGAGACGAAAGATTAAGAATCTTCAATGTTTGGATATTTTCTGAGGCCAAATCATTGGTAACGCGTCGACACACTAGCTGGTTTTGATGTTGTTCAATCCATAAATGGCGAACTTAATGGTAAAAAATTGATGTGGTGGGTATATTTAGAGGACCTAGAGGCCAATCTTTTGTTAAGAAGAAATTGGCTGGTGATGCCTTTTCAAATTCTGAAGAGAGTATCTGTTTTCCATCTGATGTACACCCTTTCACTATAGGTAGACATCCGTGATCCATCTTTCTTTATACTCCCTCTCCGTCCTAAAGTAAGTGTACTTCTAGGTTTTGATCAAGAGATCAATGTTAGGATGAAATTACATATATATACCCATATAAAGATGTAATTATTACACTTTAGGAAAAGAGAAAGTAAAAAAACTAGAATTAGGTGGTCCCATAGGTACACATATTTTGGAACAAATTATAAACTCTAAAAGGACACTTGGTAGGGCTGTTTTGGAGCCGGAGCCTTTTGGTGGTTCTCCAAAAACTTGGTAGGGCTCCTCCGGAGCCGGACCCTTTCGGTAGTTTCTCCAAAATAGCTCCGATTTTTTCTATTTTTTAACTTTAAAAAAGCTCTTCAACATGGAGAAGCTGACGCATTCCTAAAATTTTTTAAGATTCCTCGTCACATCGAATGTTTGACATATGCATGGAGCATTAAATGTAGACAAAAAAAAACTAATTACACAGTTTGATAGAAAACTACTAGACGAATCTTTTGAGCCTAATTAGTCCATAATTCGATACTAATTGACAAATACAAACGAAAGTGCTACAATAATCCAAGCTAAAAATTTTTGCGAACTAAAAACATCCTTATTAAGAGACAAGGGAGTACCAGGCGGAAAAAAGAAAAAAAAACACATGTCCCTTCGTGGGCTTGTGACCTTGTCTTCCGCTAGTCGGCTACTCGGCTTCTCGCCGCCGCGGCTCCTCATCTCCAGTGAGAAGGTTCGATACTTCGATCCCTTCTTAAAAAAAGAAGAAGAAGGTTCGATCCACTCTAACTCCTGGTCCTCTCTGACTCCCAGCTTCCGATTCCAAAATTCGGGCTTGCTTCCGCGATTGATCAGATTGCGATTCTAGGGTTCGCCCTTTTGCCGTCGCCATTGTATCGATTCTGTCCCCATCTGGCGCTCGTCCTCGTCGCCGGTGAAATGCCGACACCGACGACGGTTTCGACGGGCGCCCTGGAGACGGAGAAGGGCAGGCATTTGTTTCGGATCGTCGGGTACAGCCAGCTCAGAGGCATGGGACGCTTGATCAAGTCCGGCATCTTCTCCGTCGGGCAGCATAGGTGGGTCGTTGCCCTCCGCCCTGCTCCAATCAACAACGATCTCAACGCTGGTAGCGTCCATGTCGCGCTCGTGCTCTATGGAACCAGTGCTGGCCAGGTGTGGGCATCCTACGAGTTGAACCTGGTCGACCAGCGCACTGGATTGTCATTGTCAGTGCACAAGGAGGCACCGAGGAAATTCGGACACAAATCACACCATGATTTCAAAAGCAAGGCTTCAATCAATGTGAAACAACGGAGCGTGTTTGAGTCGCCGAACTACCTCCACAATGACTGCCTCACAATTGAATGCATTGTCACTGTTATCCATGAACAAAGATGGCCTGAAACTAAACGGTTCCCAAGTATTGAAGTACCGCCATCTGACATCACAGAGCATTTTGGCAAGCTGTTGGAAACAAAGGAGGGAGCAGATGCCACTTTCAGCGTGGGCGGAGTTGAATTTACAGCACACAAGATGGTGCTGACCACGCGGTCCCCTGTATTCAAAGCAGAGCTCTATGGGGCTATGAGGGCAGGGATGGACCCGATAGTCATCAAAGACATACAGCCAGATGTTTTCGGGGCGCTTATCCATTTCATCTATACTGATTCTCTACCTCCTTTGGATGATCTTGAGGCAGAAGATTATGTCGAGATGGTGCGTCACTTGCTTGTGGCTGCAGATCGATATGCCATGGAAAGGCTAAAGCTCATGTGTCAAAGCATCCTTTGCAAAAATCTTCATGTGCAGACGGTTGCCACCACGTTAGCTTTAGCTGATCAACATCATTGTGGTTTGCTTAAGGATGCCTGCATTGCATTTATCACCTGTTCAGATTCGATGGATGCTGTGGCAGCAACTGAATGTTACAAGAATCTGAAAAGAACCTGCCCATCTGTTGTAATTGAAGTATTGGAGAAGACAAATAGGGCTCGTAAAGCATGGGCAGCTCATATTGAGTTGTGTTTATCAGTGCAACATTTGTTCTTCTCTCGGTGAATAGCTTGCCAGCTTCTGCTAGAGAAGCCCATCCCAACTTGAACATAAAGATGAGCAGCAAACTTAGGTGAATCTAAGAGTTCTTCAGTGTGGTCTGTGAGTCACTGGAATAGCATATTTACTAGTATTGCTATATCCTCTTAATCTAATATAGTTATGGCCAATGTAGCCTTTAGGTTTCCTGTGCAATATGCTGACTCTATCTCTTGATGCCTCAATATATCAGTTATGCACTTCTCTGCATGCTTTTTTCCCAGCATATAACATATGCCATTATTCAAATATTGAATATCCTACACTGTGCACCCTTTATCAAGTATTTGAGTATCCATACAGTGTGCATTAAAATTTATGTTGTGATATTCTCAAGTAAAGCAATATACAAGTTTGAAACTTTAATAGCATGCAAGGAAATATAGGATGACAAATCTTTGGTTGTGCTTCGATTATGCTTCCTTGATAATCAACTATTAGTTTTTACCAATCATATTAGGAGTACATTATCTGCAGTCTTTTCCATAGCTCTTGGGGACTACAATGCTTAAAAAATTTTAAGTTAGATTTGTGTTTTAATTTTTATAAGTTGGATTTGTTTCAGGTACCTGAAAGTATGAAACAAACTTTTAATTGAACTGAATGAGAATTTGAGGAATGGGTGCTTGTTGTTCATAAACATGTACAACCATAAGCCCTTGTAGTAGGTTGTACCATTAAGAAAACACAACACAGTATCCTTTCGGTTGTTCTTTTAGATGATTTCTGTTAGATATGTTGTAGAGAATTAACGCCTAATAGACAATCAAATAGCAACTGCTCATATCTCCACCACCACCACAACAACAACAACATAGCCTTTTGTCCCAAGCAAGTTGGGGTAGGCTAGAGATGAAACCTAAAAGAGACGAGAAACAGGGAGACACAAAAAAGACATAAAGGGAGACAAAAAAAAGGTCACAGTTCCGGCACGTTGATTGCCAATCTCCAAGCGCTCCTATCCATAACTAAATCCTTGGAGATATTCCACTCCTTAAGATCTCTCTTAACGGACTCGTCCCAAGTTAGTTTAGGTCGACCTCTACCGCTCTTTACATTATCGGTCCGCTTTAGAACTCCACTACGCACCGGCGCCTCAGGAGGCCTCCGTTGGACATGTCCAAACCATCTCAACCGATGTTGAATCAATTTCTCCTCAATTGGTGCCACTTCAACCCTATCCCGAATATCGTCGTTCCGAACTCTATCCCTCCTTGTGTGCCCACAACACCAACGCAACATACGTATCTCTGCTACACTCAATTGCTGGATATGTCGTCTTTTTGTAGGCCAACACTCAGCACCGTATAACATCGCCGGACGAATCGCCGTCCTATAGAACTTACCTTTCAGCTTCTGAGGCACCCTTTTGTCACAGAGGACGCTAGAAGCTTGACGCCATTTCAACCAGCCGGCTGAAATTCTATGCCTAACATCTTCATCAATGTCTCCGTCCTTTTGTAGCATCGACCCTAAATACCGAAAAGTATCCTTCTTGGCCACCACTTGCCCATCGAGGCTAACGTCTCCCTCCTCATGCCTAGTCGCGCTAAAATCGCACCTCATGTACTCGGTCTTAGTCCTACTAAGTCTGAACCCTACTCTAACGTGTGCCTTCATAGTTCTAACTTCCTATTAACCCCTGCCCTACTGTCGTCAACTAGCACCACATCATCAACAAAGAGCATACACCAAGGGATACCACCTTGTATGTCCCTTGTGACCTCATCCATCACCAAAGCAAATAAATAAGGGCTCAAAGCTGACCCCTGATGCAGTCCTATTTTAATTGGAAAGTCACTGGTGTCGCCATCACATGTTCGGACAAACGTCACCACATCCCTGTACATATCCTTGATGAGGGTAACGTACTTAGTTGGGACTTTGTGCTTTTCCAAGGCCCACCACATGACATTTCTCGGTACTTTGTCATATGCCTTCTCGAGGTCAATAAAGACCATGTGCAAGTCCTTCTTCTGCTCCCTATATCTCTCCATCAATTGTCGTAATAAGAAAATCGCCTCCGTGGTCGACCTACCAGGCATGAATCCAAACTGATTTTGGGTCACATGTGTCACTCTCCTTAGGCGATGCTCGATAACCCTCTCCCAGAGCTTCATCGTATGGCTCATCAACTTAATCCCACGGTAGTTAGTACAACTTTGAACATCTCCCTTGTTCTTGAAGATAGGTACTAATATACTTCTCTATTCTTCAGGCATCTTGTTAGATCGAAAAATAAGGTTAAAAAGCTTAGTCAACCATACTATCGCTCTGGCGCCTAGGTATCTCCACACCTCAATGGGGATACCATCAGGGCCCATCGCTTTACCTCCCTTCATCCTCTTCAAAGCCTCTCCAGTCTCTGCCTCTTGAATTCTCCTCACAAAGCGTCTGTTGGTATCGTCAAATGAGTCGTCCAACTCAAGGGTAGGACCCTCATTCTCCCCATTAAACAGCTTGTCGAAGTACTCTCTCCATCTGTCCTTGATCTCCTCATCCTTCACCAGAAGTCGATCTGTCCCATCCTTGATGCATTTTATTTGGTTGATGTCCCTTGTCTTCCTCTCGCGGATTCTAGCCATCCTATAAATATCCTTCTCCCCTTCCTTCGTGCCTAGCCGCTGATAAAGGCCATCATACGCCTGACCTTTTGCTACACTCACAGCTCGCTTTGCAGCCCTCTTCGCTATTTTATAGCCCTCGATGTTGGCTGCACTCTTGTCATGGTGGAGACGTTTGAAACACTCCTTCTTCTCCCTAATAGCCCTTTGCACCTCGTCATTCCACCACCATGTGTCTTTCGCTTCCCGTTTGCCTCCCCTACTCACGCCAAACACTTCCGAAGCCACCTTCCGGACACATGTTGCCATCTTTAGCCACATGTCGTCGGCATCTTCTCCTTCTTCCCAAGGCCCCTCGTCTAGCATCCTCTCCTTAAACGTTTGCG
Source organism: Saccharum hybrid cultivar R570 (assembly GCA_038087645.1). Classification (NCBI taxonomy): domain Eukaryota; kingdom Viridiplantae; phylum Streptophyta; class Magnoliopsida; order Poales; family Poaceae; genus Saccharum; species Saccharum hybrid cultivar. The sequence goes on from JAQSUU010000602.1 coordinate 13,306,438, forward strand.
CTGCTTCCCCTCTAAGCTTCCACCACTTCGTTCTCGCAATCTTGGCCCGTTTGTCCCGGTGGACACGTACCCGAAAGCGAAAGTCCGCCACCACAAGCTTATGTTGAGGGACAACACACTCCCCAGGTAACACCTTACAATCAAAGCAAGCATGTCTATCCTCCCTCCTTGTAAGGATAAAGTCGATCTGGCTCGAGTGTTGTCCACTACGAAAGGTTACTAGATGAGATTCCCTCTTCCTAAAGAGGGTGTTCGCTATCAACAAGTCATAGGCCAGCGCAAAGTTCAAAACATCCTCCCCCTCTTGATTCCTACTACCATATCCGAACCCCCCGTGCACCCGCTCGAAACCTACATTAGTCGCACCAACATGGCCGTTGAGGTCTCCTCCTATAAAGAGTTTCTCGCTGATAGGCACGGTACTAACCATGCTATCAAGATCTTCCCAAAACTGCCTCTTGGTGCCCTCGCTAAGACCTACCTGAGGGGCATAGGCACTGATCACATTTAGAGCCGAATCTCCAACTACTAGCTTGACCAAGATAATTCGGTCGCCTTGCCTCCTAACATCAACGACTCCATCCTTAAGGCTCCTATCGATCAAGATGCCTACACCATTCCTACCCGATGTTGTCCCCGTGTACCAAAGTTTGAAGCCCGTATCCTCCACCTCCTTCGCCTTCTGGCCCTTCCATTTAGTCTCCTGAATGCATAGAATATTTACATGTCTTCTAATTGCTGCATCGACTAGCTCTCTTAGCTTACCCGTTAGGGACCCTACGTTCCAGCTACCTAGACGAATCCTAGTTGGCTCGGCTAGCTTCCTTACCCTTCGCACCCGTCGAGGGAAGTGCGAAGACCCTTGCTCATTTTTCACTACACCCGGGCGTAGATGTAGCGCGCCACTAAGGTTGCGACGACCCGACCCTTGCTCATTTTTCATCATACCCGGGTCACGATACGACGCGCCACTAAGGGGATGACGACCCGGCCCTTGCCCATTTAACACCACACCCGGGTTCCGATGTGGCGCGTCGCTAAGAGGGTTACGCCCCAACGAATCTCTTGTGGGTTTCAAATCCATGAGAGTGGCTGTTTTTTTACTGTTGGTTCGCCAGACCTTAACACACCCTCCTCCTTTACCCGGGCTTGGGACCGGCTATGTTGAGACGACTTAAGAAAGTCTTCCGGTCAACATAGGCGGAGTTCAACTGCTCATATCTCCATGATAGAAAAACTGAATTTATTATTTGTTTTTTGCTATAGAAACTAACATTAATCACAGGCACCCAGGAGTATTCTGCTGTGCCACGCCACTCATGATACCTAATACACTAATGGTTGTTGTAATCTTTTAAGTATCATAAGCAATATGTTGATTCATAAACATTTTAGTTATTCTTCAAATATGCTTCCTTTATAATGAAGTGTGAGTTGTAACTAAACCAAATGAAATTTTGAGGAATGGATTCTTGTAGTTCATAAACAATTACAATCATAAGACCGTAAGGAATGGGTCTGGGATGGCCCTTCATAAAAATATATTAATTGAGCCTGAAGAGTAAATATTAGAGTTCAGGAATTTTCTTCTTTATTTAAACTGCTATCTTTCTAGTTTGAACTACACTAAAGTTGACTCTGATTTTAGTTTTATTGCCTTGAATCCACATAATCAAATGGCAGGTTGCTTGTCACCTGTTCTAACGTTATTTGAATAAATCTGATTTTTAGAATGTTTTGTGAATAAGGGACCAGTCATAATGTATCCGAAGTTATAAAGAATCACTCAAATTGATTGGGATTGATTGTACTAGGCAAATTATTCTATGCTGGCGAACATATATTTGACACTCTTTATACTCTCAGAACTCATGAAGTTACTGTGTATGTTAGGTTGAATTGTGATATGCATGAAGCGATGTAGCCAAACTGGGCCAAAATATTACTGCACAAATGCATGTAGCTGACACTGCTTCACTAAACATTTTCAATTTATACGTTATGTCCAACCCATCGAAGTGGGAGCTTCAAATAAGCTAGAAGTGATTTTTGTTTGCTTGTATTTACACAAACCTTTGCTTTCATTTTGTCTCCAGTTCATTGTAGATATGTTTGTCAGCCTTTTCTTGGAATTTGCACCTCTTTAATGGTTTAATGAATGCCTGCTATCACGAGCTGTTTGAAAAACAAGTTACTAAGACCTTTAATTTCCGTGGCTGATGAAGTATATTCAAAATTCAAGGCATCCTTCTTAGGTACATGGAAGTGTGTTCTATAAACAGGGATGATCAGTAGCCCTACAAGAAACTAGACTTCTTATCTGCTGTTTCGGAAATGGGAGGGATCAGGCTTGTAAGGTTCTTTTGTTGTTGTTGGAAATGAATTTGGAAAGCTAGGGTTTCTTGCACTGTTTTTTAAAGAATTAGACAGGAAAAGAGATATTTAACTATTTGCCATTATTTTCGTTGGCACCTCCTTGAATATCATTCTTAGAATGTTCCTTACACATTTGACATAAAGAGAAGACGTTGGTACCTTCTTGCTATTTTTGATGATGTGGCTTGCTGAACTTGCCATCATGGACCAAGAATGGAAAAAGACCAAATTGCCCTCTCTTCCCTTTCTTTTTCTTTGGTCATTTTCTTCCTCCACCATATCCTTTAAGAATGGGGTGGGCTGGGTGGACTGCCACGGCCGGCTAGGCCTGCACGACACGTGGTCGCACGAGTGCGAGGCACGACACTAGGTAGCACCGACGTAGGCTGTGACAGTGAGAGCACCACAATGGAGGGGAGCACGCGCGTGAGATCTTGTCTGTAGGTCGAAGGGCTGCTAGCTGCAGATGCTATGGCTGAGCCTGGGACTTGCAACGAGGCCACCCAACTCAGCGCCCGCCTCCATAGGCATTAGCTTCCGCTTCTACCACCCCATCGTCTATCTCCACTTCCTGTCTACATCGTCCATCAATCTCGTCACGCACATCGTCTCAGTTGTGTCCTAGCCTGCTGCCATGCTTGCAGGGAGAAACAACATGGGCATGACTATGATCACCACAACCACCCAACTTTCACCACTACCACCACTATGTCGCCCTGAAACATGATGATCGTCCGTAATGGATTGGTGCTCCCAAGGACAGTCACGATCACCAAGACACGCATGGGGTCCTCGGACCCTACGGCGGTGTTGCCGTGGGATTCATCCCTCCAGAGCTTCATGAATAGCATCGATGGCACCGTGGCGGCCATCAGCGTCGATGCTTAACGAGCGATCAACTAGATTCACTTCTCTTTGTTGTGTGCTGTCTTGGTCTCAAGAAATAGATCTAGGATGAAAGGGAATCGATTGGATCAAATCAAACAAGAGAAGGGTCAGCGATGGCTAGTGTGGGCAAGCAAGCTGGGCGAGTGGTTCATGCTTCACAGGTTGAGGTTGATGCAGCGCTGGTACCATCCTTGCGTGTAGCAATCGAAGACACAGAAGGAGGCCTTCTCTAGCTATGGCTGCAAGGCGACAGATGTCGTGTGGGCTGCCACCATTCACGAGGCGCTCGTCGTCCACCAATGCGTGTATCGAGGGCCGGGTGGGGGATCTGCGCGGGGGGGGGGGGGGGGGGGGGGTTGGGGGGCGCTCGCTTCTTTGCCCTCAAGACTAGGCGATGAATGGGAGAAGGAGATGAATTCGATTTGGTTGCATGCTTGACGAGGGAGGGAGGTTGTTGTGTAGTCCTAGGCAGCAGAACTGGTCTGCCGCGCCCACTCCATTCATGCAAGGGATCAAGACGAGGAAGAAAAAGAACCATGGAAGAAGAAAGGAAAGAGGGGGGTAATTTGGTCTTTTCCTATTCTCAGGCTGCGATGGCAAATTGAGTTGGCGAGGCATATCATTAAAAATGGTAAAATATCTTCTTTTATTCTAAACTAACATTTAAAGAGATATGAACCATCATAGTGAGAAATAGTTAAATATCCCCATGTGGTCCTCGCGCCACGGTGCTAAAACACAGGCTCTAGTTCATTTCTGCAGTTATGTTACCGCGTGTGGGGAAAAGAATCATCACACCGCGTGAGCGTTTGGTGTGATTCTCGGATTGTTTTCACTGCCGCGGCACGGTCCCAAACACACCCTAGGCCTTGTGGCCCGGGAGCCATGCGGTGCGGTACGCATATTGTGTCCCTCGCGCAGCGGTGCAAAAAAACATAGGCTCTAGTTCACTTCTGCAGTTCCGGTACCTGCGCTGGGAAAAAAAACCATCGCACCACGTGAGTGTTTTGCGTGACTCTCTGAATTGGAAAAAAACCATCGCACCACATGAGTGTTTTGCGTGACTCTCTGAATTGTTTTAACTGTCGCCGCAAGGAACGCGGTCCCAAACATGCCCTGGGCCTTGTGGGCTAGGAGCTTATGCAAGGACTGACAACAATAGTAGTTGGCGACGTTGTACGCTTGTACCCACCCTTTGCTCACCGTTTTCTTCTGTCGCCACCCAAACCGCCGTGCTCCAGTCTTCGGCCACCCACAGAAGGTTTGATCCATTCTACCTCCTCCTCTTCTCTTACCTACAGCTCCCAAGTTTGATTTATCCATTTCTTTCTCGCAGTATGATTCTGACTGCATACTCTAGGTCTAAGGGTCCGTCCTTGCCGTCGCCGACTCACCGTTCTTGTCGATTCCGCCCCATCCGACCATCTTATCAGAGCCCTACCAGATGCCGATACCGACTACGGTTTCAACATGCGCGCCAGCATCCGAGTAGGGCAAGCTTGTGTTCTGCATCGTCAAGTACAGCCAACACCAAGGCATGGCAGATAAGTTCATCAAATCCGATATCTTCTCCGTTGGCGGTCATGACTGGATGGTTGCCTTCAGTCCTGATTGTACGTGGAGCAGCCATCAAAACGTCGCTGATCGAGCCATGGTTGGGCTCATGTTCATGAGAAAAAGCAAGGTGCAGGCATCCTTCGAGTTGAAGTTGGTCAACCAACGCACTGGGTTATCTTTCTCAATCCACAAGGAGGCACTGAGGACAATCTGATAGGCTTTAGGATCACTAGCACCAGATCGTAGGGGATATATCTCTTACATAATCATCTCCTTGGGGCTTGGCAGAGGAGGAAGACGAGTCCGCCATGGCGTCTGTGTTGGTGATGAGGAGGTAGTGAAGTCCGGCGGTGGTGTGGGCGTCGTCGGTATAGTGGCGGCGATGGCGCAGTGGAGCTTCCCGTCGCTACGGCGCCCCCTCTCGATCAGACTAGGGATTGAGGTGGGGTTGTTACTGTGGGTGTGAACCTCATGATCTGCGCCCCTGGCCCCCACCTCCTATTTATGGCGCTGCACGATAGGGGCCCACCAACCGTGTCAGTGAGCTGGGCGTCCCCGATCAGGACACGGTCAAGGGATCCGTCTCGACCGTTGGTCAAGACGGATGAGATCAATTCTAACATTTTCCTCCTTGATCTCATCTTATACTTTAAACTTTAAACTTTACTTCACACTTATTTCTTTCACTATTTCCATCATAGATCAGTGCATAGAGCATGCCTCATCGTTACGGTCAGTCGCCGATAGATTTAATAGCTACAATACACATATCTGATCTGAAACAGATTCTTTAACTTTGGGTCCTTTATTATCTAGAAATCATAGGCTATACCATAAACTCATGTCGACTGTGTGTTCTCTGAACGCACTGGGTGGTAAGCCTTTGGTAAGCGGATCCGCAAGCACTTGCTTGTTACTTATATGTTCAATACTTTTAATATGATTCCGGATTTTCTCCTTTGCAACGTATAACTTTAACGTCAATGTGTTTGGCAGTACACTTGACTCGTTGTCATAGGAGCAAACTACTTAAATGGTTATTGCTGCTGACAATCATTATCAATTCCGGGTACAAGTTCCTTAACCATTTTGTCTGTCCCGTAGCCTCATAACATGCTATACTATGGGTATGCATCATTGATGACACCACAACGGTTTCTTTGGAGCTTTTCCACAATAAAACTCCAACTACGAGTGTTAGCTACTATGTGGGTTTCACTAAACATCTCATCAAAATTTAACATTTGTACCCATAACTATTTGAGAGTACTTATTCTTTCTTTCTCACCATGAGGCCTATAAATCTTTGCACAATTGCAAGACATTCTCAACTCTATTCCAGTGATTTATATCTGGGCTGGACTTCTGCCAAAATATCCCGGATACATAAACTATGTCAGGGTAAGTTCTTACTTATAAGCACTCATTAAGCTTCCAACAGCTGAAGCATATAGGAGTCCATTTGATTGATCTCACATTGGTTCTTGGAACACTAAAAGTTTCCAAAACTATTACTCTTGATTATAGGAACAGGCGCAGGTTTACTCATTTATATACTTTATCTCTTTAGAATCTTCTCTAAGTATACACTTGAGATAGTTCTAATACCCCTTTCCCTTTTTGTCTCGGTAAGTTCCAATTCCTAGAACGAATAACACTTTACCGAGATCATTCTCATTAAAACTTGAAGACAAGAACTGCTTCTACTCCAACAGTGGATTAACACCACTACTAGTGAGCAAGGTGCCACCCACATGCAGGATTAGGAAAATGAATTTCCCATGTTTAAACTTTGCATAAATGCAATTGTCCTTTACATTTTCTTTAAAACCCAAACTTTCTAATTGATTCTTTAAATTTTAAATACTACTATCTAGAGCCTTGCTCTAATCCATAAAAGGTTTCTTCAGGCAACATCCCTTACGTTCTTTTCCTTCCACAATAAAACCTTTTGGGTTGTGCCATGTAAACTTTTCATACAAATCTCATTGGGGAATGTCGTCTTTACTTTCATCTGATGTAACTCAGATCATGAAGTGCCACTAGCACTCATTATAATCTATTCATTCTCTTCGCACAAATCCTTTCGCCACAAGTGGAACTTTATAGCTTTTCATATTCCCATTGGAGTCGCATTTTGTCTTGTAGACCCATCACAACCTGCTGTTTTGGCTCCTTAGAAATTTATTCTAGATCCAAAAATATTATTGGTGCTCATTGATATCTTTCTATATTCCCTTTGGAGTCATATTTGACTTGTAGACCCATTACAGCCTACTGTTTTGGCTCCATTAGGAATTTCTACTAAGTCCCAAACATCGTTGGTATTATCGATTTCATTTCATCATCCTTTGCTTCTTGCCATTTGGACGAGTGAACGTCTCTCATGGCTTCTTCAAATGAGGTGGAATCACCTTCTATTTGAATTTCACTAATGTAAATTTTATAATCATAAGATATATCTAATTCTCTTATTCTTTGAGACTTCTGGGGCCTCAACTACTAGCATTTCTTGACCTTTATTGCCAAAAGACAATTGATTCTACAAGGTCCTATGTAACAAGATCCTTGTTTACATTATTCATCCTCCTTGCGGAGTCAGGTCTCTTTGTACCATGCTCTCCCATATTGTCCCATCTTCAAACTTTCTCATTTTAGGTTTAATCTACTAAAACTCATATAGTGCGTTTAGCACCGTCTTAATAACTCTGAATTGTAAAAGGTCTAGAAATTTAGCTATTTCTTTACTTTAGGGGTATCATTATTATGACCGTCTTACTCCCCCGACGATCACATTCATCTTTTATAGATCACTCTTGCCTTCAATGCATAGTATGCATCGCATTATCTTAAGTATGGAGAAGTATCTTTCTTAATTTATCTCACATTTCTCCCCATCGAAATGTGGTATGAACTTTTCTACCGTAATTTTGAAAAACATTCATAACTCTTGTGAATGAGGAGACTTTGATTACTTACTTCATCCACATGATTACATCATGCAAAATGAAATTATTTCTTAATTCGTATGGGAGTACTTTTTCCTCATTTCACTTCAAGAACTCAACAGAGTCCTCTTATTATCAGTACTTCTACAAGTCATGCTTGCATGTCATTCTTATCATGAGGTTCATTTGCAACTTCCTTTTGTCCTTAAACTCATAATAGGATAGCATAAGAGCTACCCTAAACTACTCTCCTTGTGTGGGATACACTAAAAGCACATGAGTCATCACCTCTTTCTCCCGCCATACAGGATAAGTGCTATGCCAAAAATTTCTTCCGCCATGCGGGATAATTCCCTATAAGGGACATGAATGCCAAAATTGGCTCTCAGTATATTCAATCATCAAATTCAGAAATAAATCCGAATACTCTTTAACACACATGCTTAATCTGACGTTGGTCAAACTAAACATGCATATACCTCTTTACAATTCTCATCAGTGAAACTAAAAATAAATTCTTCTTCATAGAGAGTATATAGAAGACATTTCTTAAACAAGACTCTCAATGATCTATTTCTTTTCTTGGACCAATATCCCAGAATTTTTTTGAAGCCATTCTTGAAAGAGAACACAGTCCCTCATGCAATGCTCTTCTTTCTTTATCATCTTCTAAGTCACAAGTACCCAACACTTTTTCTTACTGCCTTGAAGAATGAAAGCATGAAGATCTCTGTTTAAAAAAATATTCAACAATAATCATCAATAATGCTCATTAAACTTTGAAATCTTTATGTTCTATTCTATATCACCGTTGGGCAGAAATAGAATAAAACATCATTCTTCTATATTAATTTCACATCACCGTTGGGCAGAAATGGAATTAACATATGGAAACTCAATAATTTTGAAAATATAAAATTGCTCCTCAAACTTAAATTCTCCCGTTAGTTCGAATTTAATTAGAAGACAATCAACTTCATTGCAGTAAAATACATTTCTCTAGTTTAAGAGCATTCCTTGATATTTATCTATTCTCTGAAAAATTGGTCACTTTGATGTAAAATTTATCAGAGATTTAAACTTTAAACATAAAACTCAAAGAATTATAATATTGTTGTCATCAACGTTGGTCAGAAAATAACAATACCATAATTTAACTTTAAACTCAAACTCATAAATAAACTTATAATATTGTTATCATCAATTTTGGTTAGAAAATAACAATATTATAATTTATCTTAACTATAAACCGATTATTTCTCCAATTAAAATTTCCCCGTTGGTTCCAATTTTAACTGGAGGGTAAAGTTTTCATCGTTTACTGAATAACTCTAACTGCTCTTCAAATTAAATTCTTCCGTTGGTTCGAATTTAATGAGAAGACAATAATCTTTAACTTTGCAGCGGAAACTTGAACAATTCTTGAGAAATAATAATATCCAGAAGCATCTCATTGTACTTAACCACTCTTTGCTCAGATCATCGAGTTGGTTAAAAAGTTGAGCAAGATTCAGCATTAAAACTTAACAAAAACATCAAAATAATGCTTTTGGAAAATGGAAAAACAAAAAAACCAATACTCAAAACTTTTCCATTTGGCCTAAGTCCATTTCACGCATCGCTGCCCCTCCCGCGGCCCAGCAGCAACACTGCCCGCGGCCCAGCGGCACGCCTCGTCGCTGCTCTTTGTGTTTGCATCGCAACGCATGGCCCCACGGCCCGCCTCACAACAGCTCACGCCCGCACCTAGGCCACAACCTAGGCCTGGGCCAGGAAACTGGCCACCCGCCTGGGCCGCTTTCGGCCTCATCTGATCGTAGCCGTCCAAACTGATCCGATGGCCAGGCATGGCAATCTGGAGATCAAAACCCCTAGGGCGGACGGTTTCCCCAAACCCTAGGTCATTCTTTCTCCTTCCTCCGCTCTTCATAGCAGAGCAGCGACGACGGCTTCTCCAGCCGTCGACACCCATGACGGAGACGCCGTCGGACCAAGTTCGGCAGCTCCCCACCTCTCTCTTTCTCCTCCGCTTATCTCACACATGCAGCCACCGTTGACCCCTTGAAGATGGCGCCGGAGGTGAGTTCGTGACAGAGATCATGGCGCCGTTGTGTTGCCCTTCGTCGGCACACACGTGTGGCCGGAGCCGCACGCGGCGTCATCGAACAGCATCGTGGTGGTGCCCTTTACACCCGAGCCCTATGAGGAGAACGCGCGATGGAGTGACCTCCCGGCATCGGCGATCTATGTGCTATGCCTGTGTGATGGCGGTGTTCTACCCGCGTGATGCGTGGTCCTCTTCCCGCGCAACGATGGTAGTGCCGGCAGGAGGATGGCCAGGTAGGACCCTTTCCACGTCGACCTTTTGCTAGGGTTAGGGTTTGCGGATCTTTTTGAAATCGATTCGGTTCATCTTTTCCTTTGCTTTCCCCTACTAGGGTTGGAGTTAGGGTTTGTCTTTCTTGATCCGATTCAAATCAGAGCAACTACTTTGTTTTCTTTACTTTCTACCCGATCTATGATCTACTCGCTAGAAATAACCTAGCTCTGATACCATTGATACGCTTTAGGATCACTAGCAGTAGACCGTAGGGGGTACATCTCTTACATAATCATCTCCTTGGGGCTTGGCGGAGGAGGAAGACGAGTCCGCCATGGTGTTTGTGTTGGTGATGAGGAGGTAGTGAAGTCTGGCGGTGGTGTGGGCGTCACCGGTCCAGTGGCGGCGATGGCACAGTGGAGCTTCCCGTCCCTACGGCGCCCCCTCTCGATCAGACTAGGGATTGAGGTGGGGATGTTACTGTGGGTGTGAACCTCATGATCTGTGCCCTGGCCCCCACCTCCTATTTATAGCGCTGCACGATAGGGGCCCACCAACCGTGTCAGTGAGCTAGGCGTCCCCGATCAGGACACGGTCAAGGGGTCTGTCTTGACCATTGGGTCAAGACGGATGAGATCAATTCTAACACAATCGACCCCAAAAATCTCAGCAAGATATCTATCCATCCTAAGAAAGGTAGCCTCTTTGAATCGCCAAACTACCTTCATGATGATTGTCTCATGATTGAATGTTGTCACTGTTACCAAAGGACGGTTCTTAACTGAAACCAAGTCGTTACCAAGGATTGAAGTGCCACCTCCTGGCATCATAGAGCATTTTGCTAAGCTATTGGAAACAGAGGAGGGGGTGGATGTCACTTTCAGTGTATGTGGAGTCAATTTCAAAGCACACAAGGTGGTGCTGGCATCCCCCGTTTTCAAAGTAGAGCTCTATGGGCCTATGAGGGAGGCAGGAGGGGAGACCATAGTCATTAAAGATGTGCAACCTGATGTTTTCAGGGCACTTCTCCATTTCATCTATACTGACTCTTTGCCTCCTTTGGATGATGTGCGCATTGTTGACTATGGTGAGATGATCCGTCACTTGCTTGTAGTTGCGGATCGATATGCCATGGGGAGGCTAAAACTGATCTCCCAAAGTACCTTTGTGAAAGTCTACATGTGCAGACAGTGGCAACCACATTGGCTTTGGTTGATCAACATCATTGTGGCATGCTTTAGAATGCTTGCATTGAATTTATGACATGCTCAAGTTCAAGTGTGATGGACACTCTGTTGACCACCGAAGGTTACAAGAATCTGAAGAGAACTTGCCCATCTGTTGTATTTGAAGCACTAGAGAAGGTAAGTAGGATTCGTAAAGCATAAGCAGTTCATTTTAGTTGTGTTTCTCTGTTGAAGTAGTGTTCCTTTACTTAAATGGATAGCTTGTCAGCTTCAGCTAGAGCAGCCCATCCCATCTGAAAACATTATTTGTTACAATAGTCTTTAACTTCTGTAAGTAATATCCTGAATTGCATACTCTATCTCTTGATGCCTGAATGTATGAATGATGTGCTTCTCTAAAAACTTGATTTTCCCAACATATAACATTTTCCATTTGCTGAATATTGAATATCCATATAGTTTGAATGGCACACCCACATTCAAATATTGAATATTCATATAGTGTGCATTGCAAATTATGTTATTTTAGCCTCAATATAGCAATAAACCAGTGTAAAACTGTAATGCCGTGTTATGTGTGTGAGGAAATATTTTTTAGAAGAAAGGTTTCCCTTGCTTTTATATTTTAAAAAGCATATAAACATGAAGTTCAGCGTTTTAGCGTTTTGGCACGCCTGCCATCAAAGTTGAAGGCTTTAAGGCCAGCTCCTCAGACTTACTACAGATAAACAAATCATTGCACCCAAGATTAGTCAATTCTTCTTGTAGAGCCAAAACCGCAGTGTTGGACCTCCAAATGTCAAGCATCTGATTGTCCCAACCTGTTGATGTATCCATCATCCTGTCCATCCTCCACTCAATTGGTGGTGGAAGGCCCACTCTGGCTTCCAACCATGCTGTGATCCCATCTACTTGCAGCCCAATGTCCGGCTGGAACATGGGCCTCCACCTTCTTAGCATCTTGGCAATCCGCAACAACATATCTTCATCCCAATCCATATAGTATCCTAAAAGCAAATTTCATTTCTTAGTTTCCAAAGAGACCCGAGACAGCTGAAGAAACTATATTTGAAATCCCATGCTTTTTATTGGCAAGCCAAAGCCAGGCCACCGATTCAAAGTCTTGACAAACCTACTAAGGCTATGTCCCAGTTGTTTCTGGATATACAACAGTCAAAGAACAAGTGTGTTATTGATTCCTTTTTAGTACAAAAGAAACATGTTGGATCACTAGCATCCCTTCATTTTGCAAGATTGTCTCCGTTCAGGATATTATTAGACACTAAGTATAGAAAGATTTGAACTCTCGGTGGAATTTTCAGTTTCCAAACCGTGTTCACAAAGACTGGGGTTATTCCCTTGTGATTAATCACTTCATATAAAGATTGGACAGCGTATGTGCCGGTTGATGTAAAATTCCACATAATTTGGTCTTCCTCATCAGAGAGGGAAATCCCTTCCACTAAGCTGCTCAATTCCCACCACATATTCACAATTCTATCTGAAGCACTCCTAAAGATTAGCATCAGATTTTGACCATCCCAGACCTCTCCTAAAGTTCTCCCTTGCTATTCATTAATCATATAGAGGGGCCAATACATAAATTGCTAAACTGGTATTTCCAAACTAGTGATCTTCCTAAAATCTCACTTTCTTCCCATTTCCCACAACCCACTTGATGCTAATATGGGCTCCTTGCATAGCCCAAAGCACCCCATTCCAAAAGTGGAGGCTCCTACATTTGGGCAACAAAGCACATTTGGATTCTTAGTTTTATATTTGAAATCCACTATCCTGGTCCAAGCATTAGAATGCAGTTGATATCTAAAATTCCAAGCACTAGAAAGAGCTTGATTTATGCTTCTCATATTGGGACTACCTAGACCACCAACTTCTTTTTTTGAGGCAGCTAATTGCCAGTTAACCAAATGATATTTGTGACTGTCCTCTATATTATTCCACAAGAAGTGACCCATATTGGAGTTAATCATCTCAATGGCCCACTTAGGGAATTTGATAAGGGAGAGTAGGTAGATAGGTATACCGACTAAGCAAGCCCTGAGAAGGGTAAGTCTTCCTGCATAAGACAGACAATAACCTTCCTCTCTAACCAGCTACTCTCTTAACAATTTTATCAATCACTAGTTGCAAGTCCTTTCTCTTCAGATTAGGAAAATGAAGAGGAACTCCCAGGTACTTAATCAGGAAATCACGTCTCTTACAACAAAACAACTTTGCAAAGCTATTAGCTCTATCATCATCTACACCAATAGTAAGAAGGTCACTTTTATCGTAACTAATTTTCATGCCTAATATCTGTTCAAAACAAAATAAAAGCCACTTTAAAGTCCTTGGTTTTTTCAAACTATCTTCTGAAAATAATAAAGTATCATTAGTATACTGCAAGCTAATGATCCCTCCATCCAATACCTGAGGTAGTAAACTAGAGATAAGATTTTGCTTTGCTGCTTTCATGAGCATTCTAGAAAAGATATCAGCTACCATATTAAACAAAAGGTGGGACAAAGGGTCTCCCTATCTGAGCCTCTTTCCTGGTTTGAAAAAACATTACTTTCATCATTGATTTTTTTTCTCGAAATTGCAAGAGAGTTGCGCTTCATTGTATTAAGAAGAAGAAAGTTGGGCAAGAGCCCTGTTACAACTCACACCGACACACCCACCATAAAAATTTTTACATTCGCACCTTGGATAAAAGAAAAATCCGACCTTCTACTAGTGTAACCCTAATCTCCAGGGAGGGGGCAGTCAAGAGGGATAATCCTAGAGCCCCTGCCATCACCCAAAGATGCCTTTCTTCACCAAAAGTAATCAATGTGCTAGCAAGATTAGGTGCTACTCCATCAAACACACAACGATTCCGATGATTCCATAGTGTCCAAGCACCAAGAATTATAGAGGAATTTCTAATACAAATGGACCACCTCTTACCACCTTTTTAATCTAGCTTCTCCACTTTGTTCAAAAATCCCTAGACTGTAGCATATCCTCAAGGGAAGTCCAACTAACTCTATCATAAGCTTTTTCATAGTCCAGTTTTAAGATAATACCGTATTCTTTGTTTTGGAGAACCTCATGAATGATTTCATGAGCTGCCACCACACTTTCTAGTGTAAAACTACCTTTTATGAAAGCTGTTTGATTAGAGGCAATTAGTCTATATGCCACTAGAACCAGTCTACTATTGAGAAGTTTGGCGAATAGGCCTAGACTTTTGGTATTAGCGTAATCATAGCATAATTAAGTTTTGTCAAAATTCAACTCATTTTTCTCAAAGAAGTTAACCAAATTCCTCAAACCCTTCTTGATAACCTCCCAAAAGACCTGATAAAACAAAAAAGAAAAGCCATCTGGGGGCACCTTCAGCATAAGAGCCAAAGATTGGCTCCCTCACTTCTTCCACTGTGAAAGTAGCTTCTAAGAGATCATTTTCTATAGATGTCACCTATTCCTCCTCATCCCAGAAAATTTCACCTAGTTTAACCTCACTACTTTCTTCCTAACCAGACAGGGACTTGCTATAAAAATCCACAACATGATCAAGCATCAAGCTATTATCCTCTATCCACCAATCTGGATCTTCTAGTCCAAAAGTCATGTTCTTTATATTTCTCTTATTGGCAACAACCTAAAAATAAGTTGTATTCCTATTCCCCTCCTCTGATATTCATATCTTTAGATCTTTGTGTTGCCTTTATCTCCTCCATTCTCCAGATAGACTCTAAATCTCCAACAATGGATTTCATTCTCTCCTCCCTCTGATCAAGACCCTTCTCCTCCTACTTTACATCTAACAACTCTAGGGGATCATACTTCTACATCCTAATCTCAACATTAATATTAGAGACTAGCCTTTAGCTTTCTTCCTTAATAATTAACTTTGAATTGCCAAATGTCTAAAGGATCATTGAAAATAGGGAGTGTTCCACACTTTGCTAACCAAATCTTTAAAATCAGGTTGCTCAAACGAGCATTTTTCAAACCTAAAAATCCCTGGTTTTTAGAAATCAACGGTGCTCAAGTTTAGAATCGAAGGCACAAGATCACTTCCAGCTCTATATTTTGCAGTTACAAAGGCAGTGGGTATTTTTGCTCAAAAGTTTTGGTACAAACTTTTTATCAGTTGCAACCAAGATTGGTTGCTCCTAATTATTTGTCCAAGTAAAGGTCCTAGTTGAATTCTTGAGCTCTAATGAACAAAATTTATTAATTCATTCCAAAAAAAATATTAGCCCACTTTTGATTAATAATCCCACTGCTATTCTCTTTTGTATTAGTCACTAAATTGAAGTCTCCTATAAGAGTAGGGCTTGGAGGTTTTCTTGTTCTTGAATGAATTCAAGCTTACCATCTTCATAAGGGAACCATATTAGCCACACATAAAGATCCATTATTCCAATCTAGCACCTCAGATTTTCTCATTAAAGCCCACTAAGATAACTCTAGCAGTTCCTATGGATAGGAGGGCATGCCAACTAAAGCCCTTATGGACATAATTAAGGAAAGATTCCTAAAAATTCTCTTTTTTGGTTTCTTGGAACCCCACAAGATCTAGTTTGTTTTCACTCACAAAATTAGTAACTGCAATCGGCCTTCTTTATTATTAAGACCTCTTACATTCCAAAATGCACCTATCATTTTCTAGTATATTTTTATTACTTAGATATTTGCCTCTAGAGACAATCTTTGCCTAGGCTTGTTCAACACCCTCTTTAGCTCCTTTTAAAGGAGGTTCACTTCTGTTGATCAAAGGTGGGAAATCCTCAGCCAACATATCTACATGCAAGTCACTAGGGAGGCTAACATCTGGATTATTATCTTCAAATATAACTCTATCCATTAGTTCTTTTTATTTCATAAGATCTACGGTTTTATTAGCTACCATGGTATCAATACCTAACAAAATATTCACACTCTGAGCTTCACTAAGTAAAGTATCATTGCTTTCAAAAGCAAAAGAAGTGGTTAGTTTATTACCCTGTTCAAGATTCTTAAGTTTCTTCAGTTCTTGAGCCCTCTGCATGGTAGTAACACCATCATCAGGGATTCTCCTTGGTCTAGAATTCTTTGAGTGAGTCCCCATTTTGTCTTCCTTTTCTGATTCTTCTTAGGCTCTTCATCATATATTTCTTTCTTTTCAAGCTCTTAATTGTTCATTGGAAGGAGGCCAATTTCCCCCAAACATGTCCCTTCTTCATTGTCTATCAAGTCATCCTCTTCATCAGATTATTCTAGTTCCATTCTCTTCAAAAGAAAAGAGCACTCCTCGGTAGCACTATTCTTCTTTGCAAGTTTCCTGAACTCCTCCCACTTGGAATGATGTGATTCCACATTAATTAAGCTATAGAAATTGTTCCCCACTATGTGGCACTCAGATTCCTCCTTCTGAGAAACCTCAGGGGTCTTCCATATGTTAACCCTTGAACAACTTTCAAGTATCCTACTGATCTCTCTAGTATTCCTCCAATCCATTGGATTTAAAATACTACTACTCTACATATGATTCACTCTCCCATCTTCTTTGCCTATACAATAGGTTTGCTCATTTTAGATGAGTCTCAAGCATAGGGGTATATTCCATTATACCAGAACCACCTTCAAAGGTAGCTTGTTCCTCTACATCAACCTTACCCAGAGTTGTTGACAACTTGGTTGGCTTAACTTCCATTGCTAGCACAAGTTGAATTTACTAGTCAACCATGTCAACAAAGTCACCACCCTCACTTTGACTTATGTTACTGCTAATAGTCTTGTATCTAGTATTTTTTGTATTTATATGATGGTGAGTTGGTGTTTTCTTGCTAGCATCATGGACTCTATTTTCTAGGGACATAGTATCTTTTTCTCCTCCTAGGTCATCAGCTTCCACATCATCTCCTTTGTTATCATCATCTCCACTATTGTCACCATTTCCTCTAGCTCTTGCCTCTTCTGGCTCAATCATGAAGGAAACTAAGTACAACTTCCTGTTTATCTCATATAGTCCATTTGGAATTTTACTGACATTTTTGCAAGCCACCTTAACTCTTTTACAACATCATAGAAAATTTTGAACAAAGTAGTCCAGCCTACCTCAATCATAAGACCAAATCCAGATGTTGTTTGAGAAAAACTTTCCAGTGACACCATTTTGGTGTGGGATACTTTTCATCTGTATCCATGTAACTTGAAGTTCATCATAGGCCTCAATATCCTCAAGCCACTCCAACACTTCCACTTGAACCCCATCTTTCATCATATTGAAGGATGGATAATTCTTAATATCAGCCACCTTTGTTGTGTGGAGGGAATCTTACAAGAAATTTACCTAGCTCAAGCTCTCTAATATGCCAAGGCCATTCCTTACAATAAAAGTTAGATAGCCAGTGTTTTAAATCATCGGCTAAGGCATTTAGCGATCTACCTCCAAAAACAGCAGATAGCTAGCTATAGGGGTAGCTAACAACTAAATTTTACATAAAAATAGCTAATTCCTCCTCAAACAGCTGTAGCCAGAGATAGCGGCAAATTGCTAGAGATTTAGAACCTTGCAAATTGCTCCCCTTGTAGTTCTGCTAGTGATATCTAACAAATCTTAGCTCTAACCACACCATAGTTTATTTGTCAAATTAATCCACTAAGGTGATTCATTCATTGGTACATCAATGTGATAAAAACCTTCCCAAATGATTTGATTTCCACTTTGGGCAAGCATTCATATGTCCAACAATCCCACAAATAAAGTATATCTTAGGTCTAGTACAATTTCCTACGAAATATCAGGCTCCCCGCAGTTATAGCAAGTCAGCGAACCATACCTTGGATTGATGGTAAATGGGATATTATCAACTTACTAATTTCCTTGTCCTCTTCCTTGTTGCCCACCTCTATGATGACGAGGAGGGGCATTTGCCTTTGCTGAGGACAATGTGCCCCTTGCGGGACCTTCCACTGCTGCTGTTGTAATTGGCCTTGCTCTCATCCTCCCTAGGGCTGGGTTTGTGGGTATCTCTGAGGTTCAGTGATGATGGTCGGGGGTGTGGCAACGACGGGTAGGAGGAAGGTCTAGGCCTTGGCTCTAGCTACCACAACAATCTACCTCCTTCCATCATTTGCCCACGCTTGAGTACTTTAGCATATACCTACTTCTTCCCCTTCTTTCCCCAAATATCCCTCAAGAAACTGATGTCTATTGGTGGTGAGTTGATTCTATCTGATTTCTCCACCATGAAGCAATCCTGTGGATTGAAGTATCTAGTCTAGACTAACTCCTTGTGGATCCAGAAGAGCTAGCCTCAAAGACGATGCGAGAACCCTAGCTTGATAGGTGGTGATGGGGAGTGAATGACCCAGAGCTAGCCGAAAAAATCTACAACCTCTTCTTCCTCATAGATCAGGTCCTCCCCATGGGCACTTCGAACCCGGGTCCGAGCTTTGCCAACTGCTCCGTCTCTGATTGGTGGGGAAGATGGTCCCCGTCATCGCGCTACGAACCCTATATGCTAGGGTCGAGTGGTCAGCCATGGTGGATTCGACATTGGTGGAGGGGCGAGCCCAGAGGCCACTCGCCCCCGCATGGTTGTGTCTAGAATTGTCATCTCTCTTCCTTGTGTTTGAAGAAATATATATAGCATCACGAATTGGGTAGTATTAGCACTGTCACATCTATAATTATGCTTTCTAGATAATGACCTTTTAGCTATTATCAAACATGATAATAGCAGTTCTCTTCTGTCTTTTTATTAGGGTTGGGAATTTTCTTGCTTAAACTTTTAGCTTGCAACTAGTTTCAGTTTTATTGCCATCAAATGGCATGTTGTTTGGCAGTTTTTTCTATTGTTGTATGAACTAGGCTGATTTAGAATGATTGTGCAAATAGGATACCAATCAACGTTCAAAAAAAGGCAATGACAACAGTGGGCTCTAATAGCCTGCTCTCCTACGAACTCTCTGTCTCTCATTGTAAGAACTCACTTGAGTGCTCTAACACGAAGAACTCGCTTGTTGGACGTAGGGCTTTGAAGCCTGAATCAGGATAAACCTTGTAGGTTCTGAGTATTAACCACCGAAGTCCCACACATTAACCCATGATCAAATATTGATCACTAGCCGTGGTTATGAACCCACGACACTTGTCTTGGTTTGTACTTTGTAGTGACCTTTGCGGCTTGCACAACAACAAGACTAGGGGTAAGGCTTAGCGACTTTGCGGCTTGCACAACAATATGACTAGGGGTAAGGCTTAGTGACTGGGAGCATATCCTTTGTGGAACTCCAACACGGACTAGATGTTGCATTTTTCCATCGATATCATCAGATAAATCTTCATCTCTAGGGGTTTAGGGGTTTTCCCTTTTGACTTTCTATTTACCTTACACAATATAGTTTCTGCATTATGTTAGACTTGTGTGACACTACTATAGTCATAGTTTTAACAGACGGCCAAAAACAATTTTCAAAGGCGAGCATCTAGTCCGCCTATGCTTCTATGCCTCTGTATTCAAGATTTACCGAGATGTGCATATGTCCACCTCTGTTAATAAACTAAAAAAATGGCGAGCCGTCAATGGGGCCCATTGAGCCCATCCATAAGGTCCGCCAAGCCCATCTACGCGCTGCTGCTGTTACTTAGATCTGGACTGTCGTCGTCAAGCCCCGGCCACCAATGTACCTACGCATGGCAGCTCTGGAGGGGCCTGCACATGCGTCACGCCCAAGCAAGCCCCCACGCATCTGCCACCACCAAAGGGGGCCCAGGTGTGGCCCCCCTTGCCGATCCACCACCGGTGTGGCCCACGCGTGTGCGTCATCGTCGGAGGGGCTGCACTCATCGGGTCCGCCACTGGTGCGGCCCCGCGTGTGCGCAAAAGGGGCCACACACTGCCTGTGAGAGATGAGAGAGAGGCATCCATCTGGGAGTTGAAAGGTGAGAGAGAGAGAGTGGCGGCTGTGAGAGTGGGAGGATTAAGAGCTCCATACCCTAACTCATGTGTAAATACATGAATATAGGTAATGGGCTCTAGGGCCTTTTGGGCCTTGGTCATGTTTTCTAAGTTGGGTCTTTTAAGAGGTCTGACTCTATTATTATTTAACTTATGAAGACGGTTGTTTTTTGTCTTCGTATATGGCCTCACCGCCTCCATAAATCACTCATTTTGGGAGACAGAAGCACTTTATGCCCACCTTCGCTAATAAAAATATCATGTCTTTTAAAATTGTTTTTATAGCAGTGTGATATTTATTTTCCTATAATCAGAATAGGATAGTTGATAGAATTGGCTCGATGTTTCAAAAAAAACTCTAAGGTAAAACATACTATAAAAGACTAGGAAAGAAAATGGAAAAAAGAAAAAAGAAACGTCCGCAACACGGACACTTTTTACTAGCAGAAGGCGCGTCATTAGGTTTCCTCGCCTCCCTCCGGTGTCCTCAATCGTCAATCGACAACAGCAGCTGCGCCGCCTTCTCCCTCTCCAGCCATATCAACAAGGTTCGATCGACCCCACTTCTACTATTATTTCCTCTTCGCCTCCAATTTTGGAATAAACTTTTCCTTTTTCATCAGGAGGTTAGGGCACGCACTTGCCGCCATCGCAGCTTCCTCCGCCACTGAAGCAGCATCTCGATTGCTCCAGTCATCCATCCTCCGTGCTATCGACACGCCTCGCCACATGCCGACATCAACGACAATGTTGACCTGCTCCCCGGTCGTAGAGCAGGGCAAGCACTTGTTTAAGATCTTCGGTTACAGAAAGCACAGGGGGATGGGCCATAAAAGTTTCATCAGGTCAAGAACTTTCTCCATCGGCGGCAACGATTGGTCCATCCATTTCTACCCGATCATGCGGATAAATATCACATCTCGGTCTTTCTGGAGCTCTTGGGCAGCGGTGGTGGTGGCGATGGCGACATAGTCAAGGTACGAGCGTCCGTCGACATGAGGCTGGTCGACCAGACCACCGGGTTGCCAGCTTCGGTGCACCTAACACATCCAAGGATGTTCATTGCAGGTGATGGCAGCAGGTTTGCTCCACAGACTCACCTCTTCAAGAAATGGAGTGAGCTGGAGTCCTTAGTCTACCTTCAGGAAGATCGTCTCACGATCGAATGTATCGTCACTGTTTTCGAAACCAAATCAATTATTCAGGTGCCGCCGTCAGACATCATAGAGCATCTTGGCAAGCTGCTGAAAGCAGGGTTGGGAGCAGATGTCACTTTCAGTGTTGGAGGGCAGACTTTTGCAGGGCACAAGTTTTTGCTCGCCATGCGGTCACCTGTCCTGGAGGCGCAGCTCTGTGGGGGGATGGAGGCAAGGGAGGAGCATGTTACCATCGAAGGGATGCAACCTTCTGTTTTCTGGGCTCTGCTGCATTTCATCTATACTGATTCACTGCCTGACATGGATGAGTTTCAGGGAGCTGAGGATGATCGCAATGAAATGATTCGGCATTTGCTTGTAGCTGCGGATCTATATGCCATGGATAGGCTAAAGCTGATGTGTCAAAGCATATTGTGCCAGGGTCTCGATGTGAAAAATGTTTTTTTCGCGACCAGGGAATATAGCCCGTTTTTCATTTAGAGGAGTGAATTACAAGTCAGCTATGAGAGAACTCTCATAGCACAGATTACATACCACTAAGATAGTAGTGAATAACCTACAATAAACATAGGAACATTAAAGATACAAGGAAGGAGCGACAACCCTCTAACACCCCAGACCTACAACTGTGCCTGCACTAAACAAAACGCAATGGTTTCCTTTGCAAAAGACCAAACCGTGGTGGCAATCCACCCAGAGAACGAGCATCCAGAATCAACAGTGGCAAAGCATCCACCAACGAACCGAGCGACCACGGCGGCAAAGCATCCGCCAGGGATCCATAGACGGCCAATCATCTATCGGGAAAGAAGACACCTCCTGCGGCAAAGCATCCACAGCGGGCAGCGATCATCACACTCTAAGCAGCAAAGCATCTGCCATAGAGGAGGCCAGTGACACGACGGCAAAGCATCCGTCAACGAAGAAAGCGATAGCGGCAAAGCATCCACTACAAACAACGCCGACGAGGTCAGGTGCAGCAGGACAACCAAGGCGGTGGAACATAGGCACAAACAAGCACAGGAGGGAGCTTGACCTGTAGGCGGCTATACGGCAGGAACCACAGACTTCGGTGAAAGCGGCGAGAGGTGGGATGCAGTAGTGCTCCGACACGGCCTTCAGGAAGGATGTTGACATCCGCAGGTGCCAACAGCGTTGAGAGCACAATGGTAGGTCTTTCAACCTTGGTCCGGTCCGATGAGCATGAACAATGACGACGCCTTCAAGAAGGCAGATGACGCGGCTGCACCACCGTCGCCGGCCTGGAGGAATCAGGCAGAGTTTTCACCCAGATGTTCGCCAAAAGAAGCAGGCCACCCCGCTGCATCCGTGACAACCGCACCAGCGGCCGTCGGCACCCTGGTGGCCAGGCCCAGCAGTCCCGGCACCAAGCCATAGCTGAGGGGCCGACCGCGACCACCACACGCGGTTGCGCGTGGAGCACCGGTCGGGGTAGGACAGCCAGGGCACGGCCAGGCAGGCCACCGGCCCAGCCGAGGAGGCCGAGCGCCCAAACCGAAAACCTGGCCCACCGTCTCCCGCCACGCATCGAGCCAGGGGGGCGCGCGGGGCTGGCCCCAGACCGCACGCCGGCCAGATCCGGACGCAGCAGGTCCCCAAGCGAGCCAGGAAGACCCCAGGGAGCGCCACCGCTGGCCGTCAGGCACAAGCCGCCGCCCATCGATGGGGACCGCCGCCGCCGGCTGTTAGACCCAAGTCGCCACCGATCCGTCATGGAGGGGGCCGGATCCGGCCAAGAGGGGCCCGGATCCGGGCCGCCGGCCGCCGGATCCGCTGGAGAAAGCTCAAGGCAGTGGAGGGAGGGGAGGGAGAGAGAGAGGTGGGAGGAGATCATGGCGGGCACCATTTTTTTTGTACCACCGCAGGCCGCCACCGTCGCACGCTGGTGGGCGGCGACGGCGGCCGGAGGGAAACGCCGGGAGGGGGGGCCGGGGGCGCCGCGGCGGTCGCCCCCGAGTCGCCCCAGAGGAGCGTTCGGGGGAAGGGGAAGGGGTAGCTATTGAGTCTTTCGGATCCTTGTTGATGTGAAAAATGTGACAACTACAATGGCTTTAGCTGATCAACACCATTGTGATGTGCTTCGGGATGCTTGCATTGAGTTCCTTTCTTCAAATATGGATGAAGTAGTTGCGACAGAGGGGTTTGTGGATCTCAGAAGGAGCTGTCCTTCTGTCTTAGTGGATGCATTAGTTGATGCATCTGTCAAGACCTGTAAACATATATACAGCAGATGACAAGCTTATTGCTTAGGGCTTCTCCAGTGAGGGAAGGAAACTGACTCATCGTCTTACGTGCCATTGGCTTGAGTCGGTTCAACTACTGAAGGACGTCAATTCATGGAGGGGAGAGATTGAGAGAGAGGAGTCACTCTACCATTTTCTATCGACTCATCAGCCGCAATCAACTATAAAAAATTTGTTTGCTGCTTTGTGAAGGAGGTCACGTGCATGAAGATGCATAGAGGATGTGGGTCTGAGATGACTAGAGAACAATAAATCGGTTTGAGATAAGCGATTCCTACGCATGTATGACAGCTCACTGCTGCACAACGGGGCTGTAGTCCCGGTCTAAAAAGGACCTCTAGTCCCGGGCTGCGAGCCGGGACTAAGGTTTCGGGACTAAATGTCCCACCTTTAGTCCCGGTTCTCAGGCCTGGGACTAAAGGGAGACCTTTAGTCCCGGTTGGTAATATCAACCGGGACTAAAGGTGCTGCCAGGCATCGACGTGGCGCAGCACCTTTTAGTCCCGATTGGTATTACCAACCGGGACTAAAGGTTCTTTTTTCTTTTTCCTTATTCTTTTCAATTCATTATTGATTTTGGTTTTCCGTTATATTGTTTTCCAATTTATTCTTCGCTGCTATTATCGGTATACGTTGCACCTATACGAGAGCGTTATTATTGCACACAAATAAAGTATGAAACTACACATATATATATATATATATTATAGAGCTATACATATACGTACATACACATTACATTTACAATAATATACAAGTAATCAAGTGTTCGGCCGCCGGTTAATGAGTTACACAAATGTTTGGCCACCACTCAAAGCTCATACAAGTGTTCGTTCTTGTTTGGACTATTCAAATTCAACCTAGGGTTATGGTGGAACTCGCCGTCTTCCAGGACGACATGATCGTTGATGAAACCTGCGATCGTCTCTTGGATTGCGACGAGTATTGTGTGCTTGAACACTTGTTCTTTCAATTCCCACTCCTTCCATTTGCATTAATTAAAGGAAAAGATATTAATATACATAAGATTTATTTAGTTTCAACAAATAAATAAGATATGAATTTACTGTATACACATGTTACTTACTTTTAGCATCTCTTTAGCAGGTGTAAATTTGCTACACCGCATGTACTCGCAAACGTAGTATCCACATAAATTGGTTCCGTACGGTTGTCTGTACACCCACTTACGTAGAATAGGAGGGGGGAGTGGCACTTTCAGATCCGTACGATATCTTTATTGTAGCTAAGCCCAAGCCCTGCCCAATAAGTCGGTCGTTGATTAGGTATAGCATAGTAAATTAAAGGAGCAGGCAACGATAATTAACGAATGATAGAACTTACCTCTGAATCATGTCTATCATGTCTTGGTATATTGCCAGCTCTTTTCTCATTGAGTCCCACACATTTATAGTTTGTTCCTTGATCTTAATCTCAATGAGTATCCAGTGATCCCTGCATTTGTTTATAGAGTCAACTTATATATATATATTAATGTTGGATTGACTAAGACATGATATAACACAACACTTTACCTCATATTGTAAGGGAAGAGTATCAACTCCTTATGCCTTTGGTTATAAAAGAACCTTCGGAGGTTTTTCTCCATTTTCTTGATCTTCAGATTGAATGGATCTTTAGTCTTTGTGTCCTTGTACACGACATACAGATCAATAAAACCAATTCGATCGTCTTGTTTCAATCTGAGTTCTCTCATCATGTGTCTACACATCGTGAGCATAGTTATTACGAATACATACATATGCTAGAGTGGGATTATTGATTAAAAGGAAGAATCACTTACGGACAGTAGCAGCTTATGAGAGATTTGTTAAGAGCATCCATATAGAGAAGCTAGTGTATTTCACTAAACTGTACCCAGATGACGTCATCTCCACGGAAGTAGTGACGGTCTCTGACTTGGACGCCCAGATATTGTTCACTTTGATGTTGTGCACAGAATCTCAAGTAGTACTCGTGCAGCTTGTACATTTGTGTACCAAGATTTTTTTACCTTTGCAGGGTCGCATAGACTCCTGCCATATACGTACTTCCTCCGCCATTCATCAACAACTTCGGCCTCTTTAAGTTCCTCCCGACCGAGAAGTTGTTCTAATGAAAGCCCAGTCACATTCATCCACTTGGCGAGTTCATCTAAGTCCACATCATCAGGTACCGACATTTGCACCAAGTTCATATTGGAACCATATTGATTCTCAACCACTAGTGGCGGCACTGATTGCTGCGCTTGTTGGCCGAGCTGTGCAACATCTTTCCCGACCGCCTTCTGTTTCTTTTTGTCCTCCTTGATTTTCTTTGTGATAGTACGCTCATAGTCTGATAGTGGCAGCGCTGGTTTTTTACTAGCGGCACGCTTCTCGTCTTGCATAGCCTGCACCACTTCACGTAGCTTTACACGAGGATACATTAGGTATGGCTTCTCTTGCTTTGCTCGTGTGTCAGTTTTGGTCTTTTCGAAGAACGCTTTCACTTCTGCCTTGACTGAAGCATTAAGTTCTTCATCAGTCTTCTCGTATGGAAGCTTGGTCATCTTTGGCATCTTCGTGACCACGACTTGTTTCTTCGGCGGAGGTGGTGGGACAGATCTCTGTGAGCCAACGGGCCTCTTGTTCCTCAATGGACCAGCCGGTGCGGCCGTTGTCGGCATTGGCGGAGGCGGCGTGGTTGGAGCTTGCTGTTGTGGAGGAGATTGGGCCGCTGGCGGCGTTGGAGTATGTCATGGAGGAGATACGACCAACGGTGGGGATGCAGCCTTGTCTGCTTGTATGAAATCGTCATCGTCGTCGTGTCCCACGGCACTGTGGTCATGTGGTGAATGGATAGACGGACTTGGGGAGGTCCTGGATTTAAAAAACGAACAAGGTATATACATGAGTGAACCATAATTAGATACAATACATAATTATTGAAAAGCAATTACGTTCACAATCATCCACACCTAGGGTTCGGTTGTGGTGGCGGCGCCCCAGGAATAATGATGTACCATTTCTTCCAACATATGAATGTCTTCTCCGCTTCACCTAGGGTCTTCTCCCCATCACCACCTTCAATATCTAGAGCCACATTTTCATGGCCTTTGACCACTCTATCCACTGAGACACTAGCATATCCGGGTGGTATTGCGACCGAGTGGATCCTTGGTGTCTTGGTGGGGTCGATAGGAGATATAACACTGGTAGCCACCTTGACTGTGGCATTCCCCTCCGGAATATGCAGCTCACAGGACGTACCTTTAAAATGTTGCCTGGCTTGGACCGGTGTTCACTGCCTTGTCCCTTTCCAAACACTACTTTCAAATCATTGACCATCTTGAATACCTCTGCCCCATCTCGGTTGCCTGGCTTGGACCGGTGTTCTGCCGTACCTTTAAAATGTTTGTCTTTCTTTCTCAACTGGTGGTTCTTAGCAAGAAATCGACGATAGCCAAGGTACACGACCTTTCGACATTTTTTTAAATAGACAGCCTCAAGGTCACCAAAACAATGGGTGCATGCATTATATCCCTTATTTGTCTGTCCTGAAAGATTACTTAGAGCTGACCAATCATTGATTATCATGAACAACAATGCTCGCAGGTCGAATTCTTCCTGTTTGTACTCATCCCACACACACACACACCTGGTTTGCTCCATAGCAGATGGAGTACCTCAACTAATGGCCTCAGGTAGACATCGATGTCATTGCCAGGTTGCTTCGGGCCTTGAATGAGCACTGGCATCATAATGAACTTCCGCTTCATGCATAACCATGGAGGAAGGTTGTAGATACAAAGAGTAATGGGCCAAGTGCTATGACTAGAGCTCTAGTCCCCAAAAGGATTAAATCCATCCGTACTCAATGCGAACCTTAGGTTTCTTGCGTCATCTGTAAAGTCTGGGAATTCTCTATCTATTTCTCTCCACTGGGACCCATCTGCAGGGTGTCTCAACATGTTGTCCACCTTACGGTCTTCTTTGTGCCATCGCAACAACTTTGCGTGCTCCTTGTTTTTGAACAGTCATTTTAGACGTGGAATTATTGGAGCATACCACATAACCTTGGTAGGGATTCTCTTCTTCAAACGTTCTTCATCCTCAACATCGCTAGGATCATCTCGCAAGATCTTGTACCGTGACGCATGGCAAACAGGGCATTCATCTAAATTCTCGTGAACGCCACGGTACAGGATGCAGTCATTAGGACATGCATGTATCTTCTCGATTTGTAATCCTAAAGGGCAGACGATCTTTTTTGCTTGGTATGTAGTGGTGGGCAATTCATTAGGCTTCGAAAGCATCTTTTTTTGGATCTTCAGTAATTTCCCAAATGCCTTACCAGATATATCATTCTCTGCCTTCCACTGTAACAACTCCAGTGTCGTGTCTAGCTTTTTCTGCCCATCTTCGGCTGACAGGTAGAGTAACTTCTTGTGATCCTGTAGCATTTGGTCAAACTTAGCCTTCTCCTTTTCACTTTCACAATCTCTCTGTGCGTCACGAATGACATCACCAAGAGCATCATCATCTTCAGCGATACTGTTTTCTGCATCCGCCTCTTCTTCAACTTTCTCCATCGCGAAGTCACAGTATTGAGCAAAAACATCGTCAGAGTCCGCTTGTTCTTCTTCACCTTCTTCCATCATAACCCCAGTCTCTCCGTGCTTGGTCCAACAAATGTAGTTTGGCATGAAACCCGACTTGAACAAGTGCAAGTGAATACTTCTTGAGCTACAAAATTCTTTTAAATTCATACACACGGCACATGGGCAGCACATAAAACCATCCCGCTTGTTTTCCTCTGCCACTCTGCAGAATTCTCGCACGCCCTCAATGAACTCGTTGGAGTGGCGATCGGCATTGTACATCCAATGGCGTGTCATTATCTGCATTATATGGCATCACATAATTAAAAGTCCAGCATGAGAAAAGAGCGCGACACAACCTTGTCTAATTAAGTTCAAAATTTTATAAGTGGTTCATCATTTCATAAAATTAATTTGTGGATGTTAATAAAAAGATAGCAAAATCATAAAATTTTTATTTTTCTATTAAAAGGTGTAATTTTATCTCTAAATAAAATTAATTTGAAGAATTTTTAAATTTAAAATAAATTTTCAAAATTACAAAGAATCAACATTATTTAATATTTTAAAATGAGAACATGAACAAATTAAAGTAAAAAATATCCTAAAAAGTCTATAATAGAACTAAACATTATATGTGTATACTACTTTCTAGGTACTATAATTAGCATCGTTCATAAAAATTCAAACATGAAAAGTGATTGGAGCTAGCAATATGAAATAAAATAGCCATATATAACATGGATTTACATATGGTGCTGCTAAAACATAGGAGGATGAAGCTAGCAACCTTTCAAACAAATCGACGACAGCGTAGAAGCGTTTGAAGTGGATTGATCGCCGGAGATGAGACAAGCAAGAACAATGGAAGAACAAGCAACAAGAACATGAACAAGGAAGGGCTCGGGCAGGGAGGAAGAAGAGAGAGGTTCAATTTATAGGGGAGGTTTTAATCCCAGTTGGTAACACCAACCGGGACTAAACCCAGTCCTATAGTCCCGGTCGGTGCCACGGACCGGGACAAAAGCTGTATTGTCCCGGTCCGTGGAACTGACCGAGACTAAAGGTAGGACTTTAGTCCCGGTTGGTGTTACCAACCGGGGCTAAAGGTCCCTCCCAGCAGTGCCTGACAACAGAGCCGTTGGTGAGGGACCTTTAGTTCCGGTTGGTAACACCAACCGGAACTAAAAGTCTATTTAGTCCCGGTCGCCGAAATCGCCGAGACTAAAAGCATTTTGGGCGATCGACGAAAGGTCAGTTGTGTTAGTAGTTGCTTTTTCAGACATTGGGTCGACTCGTCACTGGCGGTGCCCTTAGCTGCTAGTTGTATGGAGATTTAATTGTCTACCGTGTCACAATGCTAGTTTATGATAAGCTGAAAGTGTGAATGATTACTATAGTATTTTTGTTAGAGAACATCTTGCTGGATTTATCTGATCATGTGTACTTTTTAATATGAGAAGCCTTTTCTTTTAGCCGAATCTATTCATGTCCTTTATACCTGAATTATATGTACACATAATGCTACATGCGGTTGTTGTAAAAAGGTTTTTCTTTAGGATGACACAAAAATGAAACTTGCGATGATCGGAGAAATTACAATTCACTATAGGAAAGCAAAAAAAAATTAGAGTATTATAAAGATTCATGTATATAAAGTTGTGAATAGCAATAGCATCGAGTACGATTGAGATATATAAATGTCATATTGATAACAGCTCTGTCATCTAGAGGGCATATGTGTGCTGTGACATCAATTACATATCGTGTTGTAATGATTAGGCTATGCCACGCTTTAATAATTGTAATATAATTGTTTAAGTGGGATGGCTACTGATGATCTGGTTGTATGTGATATAACATGCAAATAGGTTTGCCAACTCTCTGAGTTACAAAATGGCTGCAAGTGATACAACATGCAAATGAGCTGCCAATAAGACCAAGCAACCACATATCATCATCCTCGTTGGCATCCATGTAAACATCAATGATATGTGGCTATTCAACCCATGACGGTTATTCTCTATCACAAACACTGGGTTTGGGTTGGGCTAAGTGGGCCTTGGGCTGATCTATGACAGTCTTAAACCGTCATGAATCGCGTTAGTCAGTGATAGTTCTCGAACAACCATCACACACATCAATCCATGACGCTCAATGCATGAAAATATCCCAAACCATCTCAAATTCTATTTTGACAGTGTGAAGGAATTGAACCGTCATGTATTAATAGGTTTCTTGTAGTGTGTATTATATTTATCGTGAGCTGGTGCACTTTGAGATCATTGTGATTTTTCGGTGAAGGCATGGTAGCTCCCTCATGTCGAGCGGCATTATATTAGTGTGCATATAGGATGAGGAGAGTCGGGTGACTGAAAGAGTCTGGTGTAGTTGGTGAGACCTCAGCACTCACACACTCACATTTGGTTTGCAATCCAACACCGTGACTGTATTAGGTGATAGTGGTGTCAATTGTGAGTCTCGGTGACTTATGACACTATATTTGGTTGACCAGAGTCTAATAACATGACCAGAAGAGTCAGGGTGGCTTGTGTGAGGCTTCGTGGCTCACATGCCTTTGATTAGTTGAGCAAACACCAAGACTAGAAGAGACTTTTGGTCTCGGAGCATACCTCAGTGGGGCTCCAACATGTATTATAGGTTTTTAATTTGACAACAGATACCACAAGAAAAAAAAAGTTAGTTATCTCTTTGCCTCACTTTACTTCTGCATTACCTACTTATCCTAGCTTATTAGTGGTTACTTCTAGTGTGTGTGCAAGAACCTTGTGTGGCAACTAGGATTCCATGCTAGAGTGTGCTTAACTATATAAGGATTAATTCTACAACTAAGGACAATATATTAGTGTGCCCTTTATTAAGGACATGTTTAGTGTGATCACCCTAAGGACTTGATGTTATTGTGAATCATTTAGTCCTAGGACAACATCTGCAAGTGGGGTGTGATAGAATTGCTTAGACTAAGGTTTGTTTAGATCCACAATTTACTTCCCCCTCTTGAGGCCATTTGGTCCTTACAACTTTGGCGGGAGGCAGCGGCGGATCTACATATAATCTATGGGACCAACTTGCAGTTGTATAGTGAAAGGTCTTGATGGCTACATGGGGGGTGAATAGCCTAATAAAAAATCCTACAAAGTATGCTAAACAAGTTTATCAATATAACAAATAGCGAGAAGCGAGTTTTGCCTAGCCTATGGGGTGTTGCAAGCCACCTATCCAAATGAAAATTCTAAAATATTTCACTCAACCGCACAAGTCAAACCACAAGAGCGACAACTAAACAAGTTAGCAAGAGCAAACAAGTAATTACTTGAAATGTAATGCAAGTTAGAGATACGAGAGATTTCACCGAGGGGCGATGAATTGAGCCAACCAATCAATATCCAAAAGATAATATCCAAGATAACCAGACCACGGAGACAAATCAATCACAATCAATGAAGTGAAGACACGATGATTTATCCCGAGGTTCACGTGCTTACCGGCACGCTAGTCCCCGTTGTGTCCCCCTACACCACGTGGTTCGGTGGCTAATCGGTATCACACACCGAGCCTCTCAAAAGGCGCTACAAGAACCTACTAAATGGTGAGAAGTTCCGACACGAGCAATCCACTAGAGTTGGAATTCGGCGCTCCGCCGGGGAACCACAACAACCCCTCACAACAAGCTCACCGGAGTCGGCCACGAACAATCACCAACACGTGTCGGACCTCCACTGCTGCTCCAAGCCATCTAGGTGGCGGCAACCACCAAGAGAAATAAGAATACCGTAACAAATGAACACCCAAGTGCCAACTAGATGCAAACTCACAAGCAAATGCACTTGAGATCACTCAATCTCGCTTTGATTAGGCAAACAAGCAAGGGAGAAAGAGTGGAGGGCGAGTGCTCAGCTCCAAGGAGTGCTAGGATGACCAACAAGTCAAGAGGGGCTCCAAAGAGCCGGCCAACGGGTATTTATAGACGTCCCCAACAAGAAGTAGCCGTTAGGCACTCGATTCTGCTGCAGTCGCGCTGGCTGCACGCGCTGGTCGAACTGATCAGACGCACAGGTGCGCACACCACCCACGCGCGAAGCACGACCAGACGCGCTGGTCAAGCCGAGCAGCGCTCCAGCGAGTCAGTGACCGGACGCGCACGCTAGACGAACCGGACGCCACAGTGCCAGCGTCCGGTCGTTTCCAGTAAGCCTCCACGCGTGACCGGACGTGTCCGGTTGGTCGTGACCGGACGCGCCACCGCGTCCGATCAGAAGACCGAGACGCGCGCAAGCACTGAGCACTGACCGGACGCGTCCGGTCAAACAGAGACCGCGTCCGGTTCAGCGTCCGGTCACCTCTGTGACCTCCGTTCGCCTCCGTTTCTTCGCATCCGGCGCAGTGGAAAATAGGTGTTTCATTTCCCGAAAAGCGCTGAATCCCGCCTCGCAAGCTCGGCGGAAGAGAGAGTAACCCAAACCCCTCTCTACCCCTCAAACTCTACCGCCTTCGCAAATGTGCTAACATCACTAAGTGTACATCACCATGTGCATGTGTGTTAGCATTTTCACAATCATTTTTGAGGCGTTAAGTTAACTCTCCACTAGATCTAAATGCATATGCAAATGAATATTCATCTAGTTGCACTTAAGTGATCAATAGCCCGAAAATTTCCCTCTTTATAGTACGGCTATCGATCCTAAATCATCCACACCCTCTATGGTGTCTTGGATGCAAAATGAAAGGCCCTATCATATACCTTTGCCTTGAGCTCTATGATTTGGCTTTGCACCTACATCCAACTCCATCATGGTAAGCACTTTATCATCACATTATTTGATCACCATGCTTCATCATGTCTCGTGCCAATCATCATTGCTACACACATTCTTATGCATATGATTAACACTTAGTCATTGTCACTAATTACCAACACCAAACATAGGACTTTCATATAGTCAATTGCACAATACTTGATTTGAAATTAATTGTTCCTATGTATATCTATGCAAATCTTGGCCCTATAAAATTCGAAATCTAGTTCCTCCGTAGACGATAGGTCCACTTTTAGGATGTATAGTTGCGCTATTACCAAAGGCATGGTTCTGACCAACATAGAGTAACTATATACAAATTAAAAGTGAGGATATACAAAAGAAGAACAAATCTAAAAAAAGAGATACTGAATGCACGGGTAAATAGCTGCTGAATTTAACATGCAATTTTAGCCGGATAGTAAATATAGATAGGAACATATGTTTTTTTTCTTTTATGAAGGGCCCATTACGTAGGGAAAATGCAATTATGGAGAAAAATTGGCGCGTTCAGTCGAAATTTCTCCGCGCAGTGGGCTTGTATCAACAGCCCATCGAGAATCTAAACTGTTTTGCTCTTAGGCTTTAGCCCATAACATTCCCCGCCCCTGTCCTTCTTCGTTCCCAAATCCCAATCCCAACTCCACACCGCCGCCGCCGCATGGCATTTCGCCCTACCATGGATCGACCAATCGGCATCTGCTTGGGGAGGGGGAGGCTCGCACGCGGCGGACCCCCCGTGACGCCGCAGCCGTCTCCATCTCCACTTCCTCCGCCGATGCCGAAGACGGCTTCGAGGTGCGTCGTGGAGGCGTCCCGGGGCGCGCACGTGTTCGAGGTCGCCGACTACAGCCTACACAAAGGCATTGGCGTCGGCCGCTTCGTCCGCTCGGCCACCTTCGACGTCGGCGGCTACGAGTGGTCCGTCCTCTTCTACCCAGACGGGAAAGCTGAGAACGCCGAGGACTGCGTCGCCGTGGGGCTGGAGCTCACGACGGCCGACGCCGGCGTGGTCAGGGCGTCGTACCAGTTCGGGCTCATCAGCCAGACCACCGGGGAGCCGTGGTTCGTCGCGGAATCCCGGCCGGTGGAGTTCCACACCCACACCATCTGGTGGAGGCGCGATCTCATGAAGAGGAATCACCTGGAGGCCTCCCAGTACCTCCGCGACGACCGCCTCGCCATCCAGTGCGCGGTGACCGTGGTGAAGGAGACGCGCGTGTCGGAGGCCCGGACGGTGCCAGAGATCGAGGTGCCTCCGTCGGACTTGGTCGCGGACATGGGCAGGTTGCTGGACCAAGGAGACGGGGCGGACATCACCTTCGAGGTCCAGGGGGAGAGCTTCCCGGCACACAGGACGGTGCTCGCGTCGCGCTCGCTGGTTTTCAGGGCCGAGCTCCATGGGCAGATGAAGGAGAGGTGCGTGGACCGCATTGTCATCAGCGATATGCAGCCGGCCGTGTTCAGGGCCCTGCTTCGTTTCATCTGCACCGATGCCTTGCCGCCAATGGATGATCTCAGCAAGGACGACAGCTTGGAGATCACCCGCCATCTGCTCGTCGCTGCCGATCGGTACGCCATGGACAGGCTCAAGCTCATTTGTGCACAGATCCTTGCCAAGAGCCTTGACGTGGAGAGTGTGACTACCACATTGGCTCTAGCTGACAGGCATAACTGCAGCGGGCTCAAAGACGCTTGCGTTGAGTTTATCATCTCGTCCAACAAGATGGATGATGTGACCAAAACCCAAGGGTTCGCAAACCTCAAAAGATCTTGCCCTTGTGTTTTGGTAGAGGTATTGGAGAAGGCAGGTAAGTTGCGTAAAATATAGTTTAAGGGTCGTGGTAAATGGATTTGCGAATGGTTACTCTAATTCTTAGATCATGTCTACATTCCTGAAAAGTTTTGAAATTCTGTATCTACATATGTAAATAAATTTCTGTCAAGTCATTAGAGACTTATCTAGTCTTTATTACATATGATTAGTTTGAAATGTGTGCTCTAGGATATGGATTGGCAGTACACTGGCACGATGAACAGAGTTGATTTTTACTACAATGTTTGGCCCTTATGATGCCACTACTCTAGCTAAATCTGATTTATGCTTTGCACCATGAAATTCAGATGAATGTGTGGTGTTACTGATAATTGGTTTTATTTCTGTAGTTCAGTTAATCTGAGCACAAGAAAAAATATGAGTTCGGTTTATGTGGAAATAGGGAACTTATTAATGTGTCGCATCCAAAAACCGTAGGACGACTTCCTAAGTTCCTATGTTTGAATTTACTAGGCATGTTTCTCTTTTGCAGAAAGGCCAGTGCCACACTTAAAATGACGAAAATAGCCATGCTTAAATCATGCTGGTGTGTTTGCGGCATAGGTGCTGGCTGGGGTTAGCTAGTTTACTGGGCACTTTTGAACAAAGGAAAAATATATTAGGATATATGTACGCCTCTAATCGTGAACAACCATTCAAAAGGTAGACGCCTAGTAAAATCTGTATTTACTAGCAAATAATAATTTAATTGCTGGCTTACATTAGAAATCTCGTTTGGAGTTTATAACGGTAGCGTAGTGAAATACAACTTACGCCATAATAAACATGAAACATGATGGTATGTTTGGTGCTTGAAGGTCATGGCGTGATGCGGCCATATTTTGCCTCAATTAACTAGTACTTTCAAGTTATTTGTTGCTGGCTTTATTGTTTGTATCACACCCACCCACCCATGGCAAAGGTACGATGAAGAGACGTACTCTTGATTTGATAGGAACTGTTGTTTTGAGATGTTGTATTTGAGTTATCCCAATTAAGATTATTCTACCTAAAAAGGTATATTGAAAGTAACTAGTAGTTTTAATTTGCCAAATTACCAAGTGTTCTCTGTTCAAGTTTACGAGGACAATGAGATGCAAGCTTGCAGAGGACAAAACTTGGTAAATCCTTGATTTTATTTTGCACTACTCATTTCGTTGATGCTAACAAAAGTATTTGCTTCAATGACATTACAACAACAACAACAACACAAAGCCTGTCAATCCCAAACAAGTTAGGGTAGGCTAGAGTCGAAACCCACCAAGAGCCCCTAGTCACCCAAGCTTTCAAATATCTTTTTATTGCCTCCCCCATGTCAATTTCGGTCTACCTCTACCTCTCCTCATATTATTAGCTTGGCTTAGGACTCCACAATGCACTGATGCCTCTGATGGTCTCCGTTGGACATGGCCAAACCACCTCAACCAATGTTGGACAAGCTTTTCTTCAATTGGTGCTACCCCTAGGCGGTCACGTATATCATCGTTCCTAACTCGGTCCATTCTTCTATGACCACAAATCCATCGCACACATACGTATTTCTGTAACACTCAGTTGTTGAACATGATGAATCTGTGTAGGTCAACATTCTGCTCCATGCAACATAGCCAATCTAATCACCGTTCTATAAAACTTGCCTTTTAGCTTTTATGGTACCCTTTTGTCACAAAGAACGCCAGAAGCTTGTCGCCACTTGATCCACCCTGCTTTCATTCTATGGCTAACGTCCGTATCAATATCTCCATATCTCTATAACATCGATCCTAGATAACGAAAGGTATCCTTCTTAGGCACTACTTGACCTTCCAAACTCACGCCTCCCTCCTCCTGTGCAGCTCCGCCAAAGTCACATCTCATGTATTCGGTTTTAGTTCTGCTTAATCTAAAACCTTTAGAGTCAAGGGTCTGCCGCTATAACTCTAGTTTCCTATTTACTCCCGCCTGGCTTTCGTCCACTAACACTACATCATCAACGAACAACATACACCAAGGGATATCCTCTTGAATGTTCCTAGTAACCTCATCCATTACCAAAGCAAAGACGTACGGGCTCAAGGCTGACCATTGATGAAGTCCAATTTTAATCGAGAAGTAAGTTGTGTTACCATCATTTGTTTGAACACTAGTCACAGCCTTGTTGTACATGTCCTTGATGAGGGTCACGTACTTTGATGGGACTTTATGTTTGTCCAAAGACAACCACATAATATTTCTTGGTATCTTGCCATAAGCCTTCTCCAAGTCAATGAAAACCATGTGTAGGTCCTTCTTCTGCTCTCTGAACCGCTCCATAACTTGTCTTATTAAGAAGATTGCCTCTGTGGTTGACCTTCTAGGCATGAAACCAAATTGGTTTGTAGATATCTGCGTCATTCCTCGTAGGCGCTACTCGATGACTCTCTCCCATAGCTTCATAGTGTGGCCCATCAACTTAATTCCCCGATAATTAGTAGAACTTTGGATGTCTCCCTTGTTCTTGTAGATTGGTACTAAGATGTTTCTTCTCCACTCCTCATGCATCTTGTTCGATCGAAAGATATTGTTGAACATCTTGGTTAGCCATAATATAGCTATATCCCGAGACATCTCCACACCTTGATTGAGATACCATTCGGGCCCATCGCTTTGCCCCCTTTCATCCTTTTCAGGGCTTCTCTGACCTCTAATTCTTGAATCCTCCACACAAAGCGCCTAGTAGTATCATCAAACAAGTTGTCCAGCTGAACGTTGGCATTCTCATTCTCACCATTAAACAATTTATCAAAATTCTCTTGCCATCTATGCCTAATCTCATCCTCCTTCACCAAGA
This sequence comes from Saccharum hybrid cultivar R570, assembly GCA_038087645.1. Taxonomy (NCBI): domain Eukaryota; kingdom Viridiplantae; phylum Streptophyta; class Magnoliopsida; order Poales; family Poaceae; genus Saccharum; species Saccharum hybrid cultivar. The sequence continues at coordinate 13,344,098 of JAQSUU010000602.1, forward strand.
GCTGCTCCCTCTCATCCTCTATGCACTTAACTTGATTGAAGTCCCTTGTCTTCCTATCACGAGCCCTAGCCATCCTATAAATGTTCTTCTCCCCTTCCTTCATACTCAAACATTGGTACCGGTCCTCATAGGCACGTCTCTTCACCTCACTCACCGCTCGCTTTGCAGTCTTCTTTGCCACCTTGTACTTCTCTATGTTGTTTGCACACCTATCTTGGTACAAGCGCTTATAGCACTCCTTCTTTTCCTCAATAGCCTTTTGCACATTTTCATTCCACCACTAGGCATCTTTCAAGTCGCATCTGCTCACTTTGGTCACTCCAAGCACCTCTGAAGCAACCTTCCGAATGCATGTTGCCATCTTCTCCCACATGTTGTTTGCGTCGTCTTCATCCTTCCAATGGCCCTCATCAATAACCCTTTCCTTGAAGACCTTTGATGCCTCCCCTTCCAATTTCCACCACTTCGTTCTAGCAACCCTAGCTTGTTTGTTCCTATAGCTTGCACCAGAAAGCGAAAGCCAGCCACCAGCAACTTGTGTTGAGAGACCACACATTCTCTAGGTATCACCTTACAGTTCATGCATGCTCGTTTATCCCTCCTTGTAAGGACAAAGTCTATTTGACTAGAGTATTGGCCGCTACTAAAGGTCACTAAATGGGACCGTCTCTTACTAAAGAAAGTGTTAGCTATCATTAGATCAAAAGCTATAGCAAAGTCTAAGACTTCCTCTCTCTCCTGGTTCCTACTACCATAACCAAAACCCCATGAGCTGCCTTGAAACTTGCACTTGAAGCACCTACATGGCCATTAAGATCACCTCCTATAAAGAGCTTCTCTCTAGTTGGAACAGCTCTAACCAAGCTATCTAAGTCTTCCTAGAAAAGCCTCTTAGCACTCTCATCATGGCCTACTTGTGGGGCATACGCACTAATTACGTTTAAGACCATATCACTAATGGCAAGTTTAACTAAGATGATCCTATCCCCTTGCCTTCTCACCTCGACCACACCATCCTTGAGGCTCTTATCAATCAAAGCTCCTACTCCATTTCTATTAGAAGTTATCGCTGTGTACCAGAGCTTGAAGCTGGTATTGTCCACCTCCTTCGCCTTTTGTCCCTTCCATTTAGTCTCTTGGACGTACAGAATATTTACACGCCTCCTAACCATTGTGTCAACTAACTCTCTTAACTTACTCGTAAGGGACCCTATATTCCAGCTACCTAAACGGATCCTAGTTGGCTCGACTAGCTTCTTTACCATTCGCACCCGCCGAGTCAGGTGTGAAGACCCTTGCTCATTTCCACCACAACCGGGCACCGATGTGACGTGCCACTGAGGGTGCGATGACCCGATCCTTGCTCACTTGACACTATGCCCAGATCACGACACAGCGCGTCACTGTTGACGATCCTTAAGTATCAAATTTAATTGTCAACTAAACATGGAAAAGGATCAATATGCACTAGACATCTAGAATTAGGGTTTTATCTGATAGAATTCCACGAGTTTTGGTGTTTGTCTATTTCTGCAGGGGGTTATCAGAAAATACGGAGAGAAGGCCCACACGTCGGGTTTACATAGAGATATTAACATGTGCGCTAATTTTCTATCATCTAGAAGACTCCAGAAGACACGTGAACGAACGGGAGGCCGAACGGGGCCCAGCCTAGGGCGCCCGCCCTAGGGTTTGGGGCGGCCGCCCTACTCCCGTGGCCAATCAGCGTCAACTTCGCGGATTATGCTCCACCGACCTAAAGGATCAAGGAAAACCGTGCGATTAATGTTGGTTTGATCCGACGGCCCACGATCATTTGAGGGGGCTATATAAGCAGGGCCTCTCCACCCTAGGGGAGGAGGAGAAATCATTATCAGAGGAAGCCATCTAGTTTAGGGTTTAGAAACTCTCTCCCGCAGAGAATTAGATTTAGCTACTCCCAATTCTTTCAAGTTTTATAGGATTGATTAGATAGAATTAGAGAAGTAGGGCCTAGCGCTCTGGATTTCGGATCTTCGTCAATAAAGATTGGTATTATTTCATATCTTTCTCTACGACTTTATTCTAATTGCATTATGTCTTTATTTATTATGTTATGATATAGTTATGATATAGTTATGATTGATAGTTATGATTGCATCTATAAGTGATATAGTTATGATTGATGATGAGTTCATGCATGAGTTTGCAAAGCGCTTAGCTCTTTTCACGTGGGAGTTAAGTGGTAGATCACATGTAGGCGTGGTGCTTAGATGTTATTTACTTGCAAATGTATCCTATTGGCCGGGTCGTGTGGTAGTTCGCGATGGTGACAGCTTCATTGATTCTTATATAGTCCACCCCCCGTTGATAGGACAGACAGAATTTGTATTGCGGAGTAAGTCTTGCTATGTTCTGATTTACTTTAGCAATGTTCCTTATACATGAATGAAGAGTTTTTTGTGCTATATATGATCTTGTAGATGCTTAGAGTAGATTATGACTTAGTAAATAGTAGATACTTAGAATCCATTCTCTTGCTAGTCCGACATCACCTTACATTTATGTGGAGTAGTCTATTTCTAATCGCTGTGTTATTTACCCATGAGCTTATATTTCGTTATCTTTATTATTATGGCTTACCCCCTGCCAAAGCAAGTGACTGTGTGACGAGTTTCTCAGTAGTAATCATGTTCTTGCAAGTTTATCTCTAGTCTAAGCCTTGATAGATTTTACCCCTGTTTTCGCTTTCGCCGTTCTCTTAAGCAAAATTATAAATAACGATACCTGGAATACTTATCCTGGTGAAATGCTACAATGAGGTATTTTATCTGTGCGCTTGCGGATAGAATAGATTATTTTCTAGAGAGCCTTTATGTTTATTGAAAGGATCAAGATGCCCAAGAGGGGGGTGAATTGGGCTTCTCTAAAAATTAATTGCAAGAATTAAATCCTACAAGCCGGAATTCACCCCTAGTGCCTACTTGTGTTCCTAGAGAGTCTACCGATAAAAAGTTTTGCACCCTAGTTTCCAATCCTAGTCTAGCATGGCAATTCTAGGAAAGTAAATCAAGCAATGAAAGTAAATATGAGAAAGTAAATGCTTGAATGTAAAGGGCAAGGAACACGACGATGTTTTTCCGAGGTATCGGAGAGTCGCCACTCCCCACTAGTCCTCGTTGGAGCACCCGCGCAAGGGTGTCGCTCCCCCTTGATCCGCGCAAGGATCAAGTGCTCTCTACGGGTTGATTCTTTGACACTCTGTCGCGGTGAATCACCCAAAACCGCTCACAAGATGAGTTGGGTCATCCACAAGCTCCGCCGGATGATCACCAAACTCCCAATCACCACCAAGCCGTCTAGGTGATGGCGATCACCAAGAGTAACAAGCTAGAACTCTCACTTGACCACAACGAGCCCAAATGAGAAGGTGGATGCACACTTGCTACTCTCTAATCACTAGTGAGGAACTCTCAAGGTTTGATTCTCAAATCTCTATCCTCACTAGAGCTCTTGCACTCCCTTGCACTCTAAAGGGTTTTCTCAGATGTTCAAATGAGCAAGAGACCTCTAAATGAGGTGGAGGGGATGTATTTATACACCCCAAACAGAAAACGAACCGTTACGTTCTAACACGGGCTGACCGGACGCGCCGGTCGAACTGACCGGACGCGCCGGTCGCATGTAACGGTCGAAAACCGAATTTTCAACTGAATGACCGGACGCGCCGGTCAGGGGTGACCGGACGCGTCCGATCGTGCAAGGAGCTTACTGTAAGAGCACCGGACGCGAGGCCTCGTCCGATCGGTGATGACCGGACGTGTCCGGTCGTCTCTGGACCTTACTGGACTGTGACCGGACGCGCCGATCACACCCAGGTCGCGTCCGACGGGTGTTTCCCTCAAGTGACACGTGTCAGCCTCTGACCACCGCGTCCGGTCCTCGCGAGGACCGCGTTTGGTCGTCAGGACCGAAACCCTAGTCGCGGTTACGTACTGACCGGACGCGTCCGGTCATGCCGAAGACCGCGTCCGGTCAGTGGAAAACAGCCCAAAACTTTCCGAAACGCGTCGCAACTTGAACCGAGTTGCTTCCAACTGAACTTTGAGCTATTCTAGGGTTGCCTAGCGCCAAGTTTAACAAGTGTGCACCACACCTAAACATAGGACTCGCCTAGGTCAAGCTACCCGTTCATGCCCCCCTTTATAGTACGGCCAAAAGAGAAAAACAAAGATCCTAACGACTATTCCGAATGTATCTCAACACCTCGACATTCGGAACTAACCGTCCTTAATCTTGATGTCACTCTTTTGAAAACCAAAACGATTTCCATCAAGGGACATGAATACCATGGTGCCCAAAGCAGTTATAACCTCCATGACCTAACTTACCAAAGTTTCTGCAAAACACACGTTAGTCATGGTAATAAAGCGTTGTCATCAATTGCCGAAACCAAACCTTGGGGCCTAGATGCTTTCAATCTCCCCCTTTTTGATGATTGATGACAACACTAAGATTCAAAAGATTTGAGTGGAGGTTTTCGAGCATGCTTGGTTCACATAAGCAAAAGGCAATAAGCACAAAGGGTTAGGAATTGCTTATGTGCCCCAAGCCAAAAGAGTGTACTTCATAAGATAAGACAATAAGCGTTAGTACACAAAAGATTATAGCTCATAAGAAATCAGAGTAAGGCACGGAAGCACAACCTTAGAGCTATAACTAAAACGGTGACATTTATTAAAACTGTGACGAGATAACACATTAAGACTCAAAGTTTACCACACGACGACATGTCACACAAATGCAATTACTGAAAAGTAAACATGATGCATGAATGTAGCACACAAAGAACGAAAACCCACTATCAAAACTCCCCCTGAAACTACTCTCTCTCCCCCTTTGGCATCAAACGCCAAAAACTAATCTAAGGATCTGACGGGGGGACAGACGGAGTCGTGTCGGGTGCCGAGGTGCGCGGAGTAATCACGAAGTGTAGCGAATCACCCTCAGAGTCTGAGCTATCTGGCTGACCCTCTGAAGAAGCACGTGGCTGCGAAGCGGTCTGGGTCTGAGCAGGAACAGGTACTGACTGAGTAGCAACGAGAAGATCCGTCTGAGTGACCTGAGCCTGTAGTGAGCCAATAGCAGGGGGATCTGTCGAGGCAACTGAAGAAGGGATAGTCTCTGTAGTCCCGGTCCCTGTCACTGGAGGAATAGCTGCCTCGGGAGCTGACAACCCTGAAGAAGTATGAAATATAGTAGTGTGCGAGGGTGTCGGCTGACCAGTCAACTCACTGTAGGTAGCACTGAAATCACCAATAGGTGTGCCTGTCAAGAGGTGCGGGCGAGGCTGGTCTGACGGTGTAAACCCCGTATGAATGGGAGTGAAGCTCGGGGACTGGAATGACTGGGGAACCTGCTGCTGTGGAGATGTAAACTGGAAGCTCGGCTGTCCCTGACTCGACGGACCACTGGAATGCAAAGCCTGAGTCATGACAGAAGCAGGCGGAGGAACCCCGACTGTGACAAGGTGGCGCAGGAGATCCAAGTACTGCTGCTGACTAGCTACGCTTTGACGCTGAATCTCATATTGCTATCGCTGCATCTCAACCTGCTGCCTCTGGATCTCAAGCTGCTGACGCTGAAACTCGTCCTGGCGTGCCTGCATCTGTGCAAGTGCTGCAGCTGTGTCCTGTGTCTGTCGCTGAATCTGCTGCTGCTGCTGCTCCTGAGCCTGGGTCAACCTCTCAAGTATAGCCACCATGGCTGTCTCTGAGCGGGAGGCTGAGCCAGAGCCACCGGCCTCGTGGTCGTGAGACCGAGGAGACCGGTACCTGGGGATGGGCTGGTAGTCCTCATCTGTGCTGTCAGAAGTCGCATCCTCAGGTATATCAGCAGTCTGAGCCTCAAGGTCCGCAAGCTCTGCCTCAGCAAGCTCGTCAACTCTGGCATCCTGCTCAGCTGCTGTCTCAGGAACCTCTGGGCGCTCACGCTGTCCTGGCGCTGGGGCCTGATCTCTAGTAACCGAGGCCCAAAGCTGGCGGATATCGTACTCAGGGAAAGCAGTGGTAGTGTCTGATATCTCCGCCCTGATCTCTGGTGGCATCTGAATAGAAGATCTAATAATAAAGCAGATCCAGTGTGCATAGGGCAACTGACGATTACCCTTGAAGCCCTCAGCAATGGTGTCCTCCATCTCACTAAGTATAAGATCCCAAATATCAAACTGTGTCTGTGAGAGGAGGTGGTGAACAACCCATAGCTGCATACGCGTCAGTCCCTCTCTGTAGCCAAGTCTGGGAAGAAGAGTGCGTCTGATAATAGCATCCAAAACTCTGGCAAGTGGAGTCAGGCTGGCAGGCGTACGACGAGACCCTTCGCCAAAAGGCTCACGAAAGCAGGGTCGAACTAGGTCTGTAGGTGGCACTGCCCCGCCGTGAGGGCGTCTGGGTGGAGGAGTCTGACCATAACACAACTGATGGATCCTCGTGTCAGAAGCTAGGAGTCTGAGGATCTCTCGTGCTCTAGAGCTGTAAAGCCTGTGATCGCGGCCTCTGAAAGCAAAGTGAATGAACTCATGGGCAGGATCAATCCAAAGTGAAGCATAAAACTCTCTGACCCATGTGCCGCAGTATGCACCTGTCCGTCCAAGAAGATCCGACAAACCAGGCATATAGAACAGGTGCGGACAAAGCTGCTCTCCCACAACATCAACCAGTGCCTCAAGTCGACATACCCTCTGAGGTCTGAAAGCAATACCACTGTCAACTAAAGCCCTGTAGAAGTCCTCCTGAAGTGGGGTATAGAAACCCTCTGAAGCTCTGTGATCCCTGATAGGCGGAAACCAACGGCTGACCTCCACGAACCTCAACCCCTGCACCTGACGTGCTATAGCACCCCTTAGGTCAAAGTGCTCGACCGGGGGTGAACCTCTAGCTCTGGGAGGAGGACGTGCTCCACGACGATGGCCCTCTGGCCTAGGAGTCACCTGAGTACGAGCACGTGTGGAGCGGCGACGTGGTGGAGACTGAGCTGGCTGCTCCTCTGTATCCTCTGTAGCCTCTAGAGCCTCTGGAGCCTCTATAGCCTCTGTCGGCGGATCAACTGACATCTGCTCTGTAGCTCCAGTGTCCTCTGTGCCCTCAGTGGCCTCAGTGCCGAGCTGTTGACCTTCAAGGTGAAAGCGACGCTTGCCTATGTGTATGCCACTGCTCCTGCCACCTCTCTCTGCCTGCTCTGCAGCATCTGCCATGGCCTGAGCAACCTCTGCCTCTGTAAGCGTCTTCTTCTTCTTTCTGGCCATCAACTTGATGCGCTTTCCACGCGCAATCTCAGCACGACAAGGAGGACTGTCGTCCCCGTCACCAGGAGCACCACCGGCGTTCTTGCAACACACCATGCTGACCAACTGACTGAGAGCCTCTGTAAGATGGTGAACTGTCACTCGAGAGGCTTGGCCTCAATCCGTATCCGCAGGCTTGGCCTCGGATTCAGCAAACAGATCTGACCCTGACACACCGACTGACTCGTTGCAACGATGGAATAGAAAGATCTACTATAAGCACATATATAACTAAAAGGTACGAAACCCTAGAGATAGCAAGCATGTGAGATACGAAGTGAATCGTGACGCGAAGCTACCTCAGATCGGCGAGACGACAGTGACAAGATGCGGTGACCTAGGTCGCGAGAATCCCTGAATTCGACGAACGAGCTCTGAAAGGACCGAGTCGAGATAATCATCGGAGAGTTATGGTCAAGATTAGCCCTAGCGATGACATTGAATGAAATTGAACGAAAATGAACAAGATCGTCACCTCGAGAAGGGTTAGGTCAAAACCCTAGTCTAGGGTTTGGGTGAAACCCTAGGTAGCTCGGCCGAAGGTGGAAATCGAGGGGCTAGGGTTGCACGGGGGAGCTATGCAACTGCTGCTGGCGAGATCTCAGTGGTGGAGGACGGCCAACCGGCGGCGAGGAGGAGCGGGCGGCTGCGGCGGTGGCGCGACTGTGGGGAGACGGGGGCGCTGCTGCGGGCAGGCGCACGGGCAGGGAAGCGAGCAGGCGCGCGGCAGGGGCTCGAGCGAGGTCGCCGGCGGCGAGCACGACGGCAAAGGTGCGGCGGAAGTCGGCGAGTCGGCGAAGTAGGGCAAGCGGCGGCGGTGGAATCGCGCGGGTGAAAAAAAACAGTCGAGGCCGAACGGTTTTATGAAGGGCTTAGATCCGCTCGACGCGCGATGACCGGACGCGGTGGTCGTTATGACCGGACGCGGTGGTGCAGCGTCCGGTCACACTCCAGTAAGCTCCTGGAGTGACTGGACGCGTCCGGTGAGGACTGACCGGACGCGGTCAGAGTCCGGTTTGATTTGAGCTCGGGAATTTATCGCGGATGACCGGACGCGGTGGTGGTAACCGGGATCGGACGCGGTGGTCAACACAGGCGCGTCTGGTGCAGCGTTCGGTCACTAGGTCTGGAGTTGGTCTTCTGGATGACCGGACGCGCTGGTGGACGCCGGGACCGGACGCGGTGGTGAAGCATCACTGCGTCCGGTGCAGCGTCCGGTCCAGCGTCCGGTCGCTGTTCTTCGCCCTTCTTCGTTCCAAACTCCGACGCGACTTCTCCCAATCAAGTTCCAATTCAAAGAGACACAAATAAACACCAATTGGAACCTGATATGAGTGACCTCACTCAAACCCTCAAATTTTTCAAAATAGTTTGCCTTAGGCTAGTATTATTTTTAAGAAAATAGGCAATAAACACCCGAGGAGCAACGTATGGCCATGCGATAGAGTTTTTGGACCTTTAGGAGCGTCAAAATGCTCTCTCTATCCACGGACGAACACAGAGGTTGCTCAAAGCTAAACCAAAAAGAAACGACAAACAAACAACCATACATATGCAATGCAATACAAGAAAGTAAAGCTAGGTTGCTTATCAAGTTTGATCCACGGTTAGGCTTCTTCACTCCTCCAAAGGAGGGTTATCGTAACCGTGTTAGCCAAGCCCTAAAAGCATTGCGATAAAATAAACGTGGCATATAATACAATGCAATGCAAGGGACAACACACGCTCATTTTTTAAAGTTGCTTGAATCAAGCACATTAAGTTCACTTCTTAGCCTACAAAAGGTGGCCTCATCCAAAGGTTTAGTGAAGATGTCCGCTAATTGATTTTCACTTCTTACACCTTCTAGTGATATGTCATTTTTAGCAACGTGATCTCTTAGAAAGTGATGGCAGATATCAATGTGCTTGGTGCGAGAGTGTTGAACCGGATTATTAGCAATTTTAACGGCACTTTCATTGTCACATAAAAGTGGCACCTTTTTCAAGAACAATTCCATAGTCTAGGAGGGTTTGTTTCATATATAAGATTTGTGCACAACAAGCCCCCGCGGCAATGTATTCCGCCTAGGCGGTGGACAAAGCCACACTATTTTGCTTTTTAGATGACCAAGATACTAAGGATCTCCCAAGCAAATGGCACCCTCCGGATGTGCTTTTTCTATCAATTTTGCAACCGGCATAATCCGAATCGGAATAGCCTACTAGTTGGAATCTAGCTCCTTTGGGATACCAAAGACCAATGCTTGGGGTGTGCTTAAGATATCTTAGGATTCTTTTTACGGAACTTAAGTGAGGTTCTTTAGGGCACGCTTGAAAGCGAGCACACATGCACACACTAAACATGATATCGGGCCTAGATGCGGTAAGGTACAACAAGCTACCAATCATAGAACGGTAGAGAGTTTGATCAACCGGTTTACCTCCCTCATCTAGGTCGAGATGTCCATTAGATGGCATTGGGGTCTTGATTGGTTTGCATTCTTCCATCTTGAATCTTTTGAGAAGATCCTTGGTATACTTTTCTTGAGAGATGAAAATCCCTTCTCTCATTTGCTTGACTTGAAAACCAAGGAAGAATGTGAGCTCACCAATCATTGACATCTCGAACTCCTTCGACATCAATTCACCAAATTCCTTGCAATAATCTTCATTTGTTGACCCGAAGATGATATCATCAACATACACTTGACAAATGAAGATCTCCCCATTAAGCTTCTTGGTGAATAGTGTGGTGTCAACCTTCCCAATGGTGAAGCCCTTCTCGATGAGGAAGTCTCGAAGGCGCTCATACCATGCTCTAGGGGCTTGCTTAAGCCCATATAGCGCCTTGGACAACCTATAAACATGATTAGGATATCTAGGGTCTTCAAACCCGGGAGGTTGATTAACATAGACTAGTTCATTTATAAAGCCATTTAAGAATGCACTTTTCACATCCATTTGATATAGTTTCATATCATGATGTGATGCATATGCAAGGAGGATACGAATGGCTTCAAGTCTTGCAACGGGTGCAAAGGTCTCTCCAAAATCAAGGCCTTCAACTTGAGAGAACCCCTTTGCAACTAGTCTTGCCTTGTTCCTCACTACTATGCCTTGGTCATCTTGCTTGTTTCGGAACACCCACTTGGTTCCAATGACTCTTGCACCTTTAGGATGCTCTTCAAGTGTCCATACTTGATTGCGGGTGAAGTTGTTCAATTCTTCATGCATGGCATTCACCCAATCCGGATCTTGAAGAGCTTCTTCTACATTTTTAGGTTCAACACAAGAGACAAAAGAGTGATGTTCAACAAAAGAAGCAAGCTTTTGAGATCAAGTCATTACTCCCTTAGTAGGACTCCCTATGATGAGTTCTTGTGGATGTGCTTGAAGTAGAGGTGAGTTTCTTCTATCAACCACTTGAGGAGGTGGATGTGGAGCATCAACATCTTGAGCTTGTGCCTCGGCTTGTTCATGAGAGACATAAGTGTCTTCATTTTCAACTCTCTCATCCTTGTCATCATCTTGAGGCACACGCGATGAAGATGGTGGATCAATGATTTGTATATCGTCTTCATCATCTTTTGGCTTGATGTCTCCCACGGGCATGTTCTTCATGGCCTCCCTCAAGGGTTCATCACCTACATCATCACAATTCTCAATTGCTCCTTGGGAGCCATTAGATTCATCAAATTCCACATCATATGTTTCTTCAACCAAACCGGTGGTATGGTTAAATACTCTATATGCTTTGGACTTTGATGAGTAACCAACAAGAAAACCAATATTACAACGTCTTTGAAACTTCCCTAGGTGTTGACGCTTCTTGTAGATGTAGCATTTGCAACCAAACACCCGGAAGAATGAGACGTCCGGCTTCTTCCCATTAAGCAACTCATAGGGGGTCTTGCCAAGAAACTTTTGGAGGAAGAGGCGATTTGAAGCATAACATGCGGTGTTGATTGCCTCGGCCCAAAACTTTTCCGGAATGTTGTACTCATCTAGCATTGTTCTTGCAAGGGTGATCAAAGTCCGGTTCTTTCTCTCAACTACACCATTTTGTTGAGGAGTGTAGGTTGAAGAGACCTCATGCTTGATTCCAATTTCATCACAATAAGCTTCAATATTGGTGTTGTCAAACTCTTTGCCATTGTCACTTCTAATTTTCTTTATCTTGACTTCAAATTCATTTTGAGCTCTCTTTGCAAACTTCTTGAAGCAATTTGCCACTTCGGATTTGTCATGAAGGAAGAAAGTCCATGTGTACCTTGAGTAGTCATCCAGTATCACAAGACAATAGAGATTACCACCCAAGCTCTTGTATGTTGTAGGCCCAAACAAATCCATGTGTAGAAGTTCTAGCACTCTTGAAGTTGATATGAAAGCTTTGGTTGGATGAGTGTTTGCAACTTGTTTGCCCGCTTGACATGCACTACAAGGTTTGTCCTTTTCAAACTTCACATCCTTCAATCCTCTCACTAGTTCTTTCTTCAATAGCTTGTTGAGAGTGCTCATTCCAACATGTGCAAGCCTCCTATGCCAAAGCCAACCAAGTGAGGTCTTGGTGAACAAACATGTCATCAAGTTTGCATCTTCGGAGGTGAAGTCAACAAGATAAAGATTGTTGTATCTAAAGCCTTTGAATATTACTTGCTTGTCATCTATCTTTGAAACTTCCACTTCATTTGGTGTGAACAAGCATTGGAAGCCAAGGTCACAAAGTTGCCCGACGGATAATAAGTTGAAACTCAATGAAGCAACATAGAGCACATTTGAGAGTGAGTGATCATTTGATATTGCAATCTTGCCTATACCCTTGACTTTGCTCTTTGAATTATCCCCAAATGTGATCTTCTCTTGACATATCCCATTCTCTTCAATGGAGGTGAACATACGAGGATCACCAGTCATATGCTGAGTGCAACCACTATCAATAACCCAATGAGATCCACCGGTCTTGTAGTTCACCTACACACAAGAGATCAAGCTTTTTGTTTAGGGACCCAAACTTGAGAGGGGCCCTTGACTTTCTCAACTAGTGACTTGGCAACCCATATTTTCTTTGGCCTATTCTTGTTTGGGGGACCCAAAAACATGACTTTCATCTTTCCATTTGAATCTTTTCTTAGCATGTAATGAGCATTGAAGGCAAAGGGTCTAGCATGCTTGGGCAAGGGTTGTGGTGGTGGAGTTTTGCATTCATGAGCAAAGTGACCTTCTTGACCACACTCAACACATCTCTTTGGCTTGGGCTTTGACTTGCTTTGTTGTTGTTGAGCTTTTGCTTTCTTCTCTTGATTTTCCAAGTACCCAATACCACTTCTATCCATCTTCATTACGGTGTTCATGAGGAGCTCACTTTGCAAATATTGACCTCTTGTGAACTTGCTTAGACCGGTCTTGAGATGCTCTTTTTCTTGCTTGAGCTTTTTGTTCTCTTCAATGAGTGACTCATTTGTTGTTTGCTTCTCAAGAGCCATCAAACCTTTAAGCTTCTTGTTCTCATTTGCAAGCTTCTCATTCTCACACTTGATCTTGGCATAATCATCATAGTTGCTTGACTCAACCACACTCTTGCCTTTGCTACTAGAACCTTGCTCAATGCTTTCAATGATCAAGTCATCACATGATGTAGCTATATCACACTTAACAACATTGTTAGTAGCATCATGTGTCTCAAGAGCAAGTTCATTAGCAACCACAAGACTATCATAGTCAATTTTCAATGTGGTGTATTTGTCTTTCAAAGAGTTATGTCTAGTGATGAGCTCATCATGCTTCTTCTCAAGTTTATCATGTTGATCTTTAAGCTCTTTATTGGAGGTTTTGAGCTCCTTGAGAGTGGAAGACATAACTTCATTTTGATCTCTAAGCTCACCACTAGTCTTTTGAGCATTTTCAAGCTTTGATGAGAGTGATTCATTTTCATTTTGAAGTTCATCATTTTCATTTCTTGTCCTTCTTATGATCTTAGTGTATTTATTTAGCAATTTTACAAGTTCATCATAAGAAGGTGCGTCATATTCATCATCACTATCACTATCATCATCATCATCACTATTATGGTTTTGTACCTTTCGTTCACCCTTGGCCATAAGGCATAGGTGAGTAGTGGACGATGATGGTGAAGGAGGCGGTGAAGGTGGTGATGAAGATGTCGGTGAAGATGATGGCCCCATCACAAAGGCGGCAACCTTCTCTTTCTCATCATTGCTCTCATCTTCGGAGGAATCACAAGATGATTCAATGTCAGTGAGCCAATCACCAACAATGTATGCCTTTCCTCCCTTCTTCTTCTTGTAGAACTCCTTCTTCTTGCCATCCTTCTTCTTGTATGGCTTGTTCTTCTTCTTCTCATCTTCTTCGTCACTTGAATCATTTTTCTTGCCCTTGTTCTTGTTCTTGAACTTGTCTTTTGGTGGTCTAGGGCATTGATGAGCTAAGTGGCCAAGTTCACCACAATTGTAGCAATCCATCTCCGAGATGGGCTTTCTCTTGCTACTTGTGAAGAATTTCTTTTTCTTGCCATCGAACTTGATGCCACTCTTGTTGAGCTTCTTTAGCATCTTGGTGGTCTTTCTCACCATGAGTGCAAGTGATTCATCATCGACATCACTTTCACTTGAGCTTTCTTGCACCATCATGGCTAGGCCCTTCTTCTTCTTCTTGTCATGGCTAGCTTTGAAGGCCAAGTCTTTCTTCTTGGAAGATGATGAGCCCTCTTCCGGAGTGATGTGCATGTACATCTCATGAGCATTGATCTTCCCCAATACTTGTGTCGGTGTTGCGGTGGAAAGATCACTTTGGTGAAGCACGGTGACAATGTGACCATACTTCTCAACGGGAAGAACACTCAAGATCCTCCTTGCAACATCCGATTGGCTCATTTGAGTGAGGCCAAGAGCATTGAGGTCCTCTACAAGAACATTCAAGCGAGTGTACATGTCATTAGCACTTTCTTTGGGAAGCATCTCAAAAGAATTAATTTTCTTTAAAGCAATGTGATAGCGTTCCTCACGCTCACTCTTGGTTCCCTCATGGAGAGCACAAAGATTTTCCCACAAATCATGAGCGTTCTTTGCATTACGCACACGATTGAAGATATCTTTGCCTAAGCCCCGGTAGAGTGCATTTTTGGCCTTTGCATTCCACAGGTCGTACTTCTCCTCGTCACCAATGGGGTTTGCGGGATCCTTGATAGCGGGAAGCCCTTGGGTTGCGGCTCTAAGGCACCCGACATCTATGGCTTTGAGATACGCCTCCATGCGGATTTTCCAATATGAAAAATCATCCCCCTCAAAGGTGGGAGGTGGTCCTTCCCCGTTAGACATCTTACTCTAGGCGGTAAAGCCTAAATTAGGAGCAACACGGCTCCAATACCAATTGAAAGGATCAAGATACCCAAGAGGGGGGTGAATTGGGCTTCTCTAAAAATTAATTGCAAGAATTAAATCCTACAAGCCGGAATTCACCCCTACTGCCTACTTGTGTTCCTAGAGAGTCTACCGATAAAAAGTTTTGCACCCTAGTTTCCAATCCTAGTCTAGCATGGCAATTCTAGGAAAGTAAATCAAGCAATGAAAGTAAATATGAGAAAGTAAATGCTTAAATGTAAAGGGCAAGGAACACGGCGATGTTTTTCCGAGGTATCGGAGAGTCGCCACTCCCCACTAGTCCTCGTTGGAGCACCCGCGCAAGGGTGTCGCTCCCCCTTGATCCGCGCAAGGATCAAGTGCTCTCTACGGGTTGATTCTTCGACACTCTGTCGCGGTGAATCACCCAAAACCGCTCACAAGATGAGTTGGGTCATCCACAAGCTCCGCCGGATGATCACCAAACTCCCAATCACCACCAAGCCGTCTAGGTGATGGCGATCACCAAGAGTAACAAGCTAGAACTCTCACTTGACCACAACGAGCCCAAATGAGAAGGTGGATGCACACTTGCTACTCTCTAATCACTAGTGAGGAACTCTCAAGGTTTGATTCTCAAATCTCTATCCTCACTAGAGCTCTTGCACTCCCTTGCACTCTAAAGGGTTTTCTCAGATGTTCAAATGAGCAAGAGACCTCTAAAAGAGGTGGAGGGGATGTATTTATACACCCCAAACAGAAAACGAACCGTTACGTTCTAACACGGGCTGACCGGACGCGTCGGTCGAACTGACCGGACGCGCCGGTCGCCTGTAACGGTCGAAAACCGAATTTTCAACTGAATGACCGGACGCGCCGGTCAGGGGTGACCGGACGCGTCCGATCATGCAAGGAGCTTACTGTAAGAGCACCGGACGCGAGGCCGCGTCCGATCGGTGATGACCGGACGTGTCCGGTCGTCTCTGGACCTTACTGGACTGTGACCGGACGCGCCGATCACACCCAGGTCGCGTCCGACGGGTGTTTCCCTCAAGTGACACATGTCAGCCTCTGACCACCGCGTCCGGTCCTCGTGAGGACCGCGTCCGGTCGTCAGGGCCGAAACCCTAGTCGCGGTTACGTACTGACCGGATGCGTCCGGTCATGCCGAAGACCACGTCCGGTCAGTGGAAAACAGCCCGAAACTTTCCGAAACGCGTCGCAACTTGAACCGAGTTGCTTCCAACTGAACTTTGAGCTATTCTAGGGTTGCCTAGCGCCAAGTTTAACAAGTGTGCACCACACCTAAACATAGGACTCGCCTAGGTCAAGCTACCCGTTCATGCCCCCCTTTATAGTACGGCCAAAAGAGAAAAACAAAGATCCTAACGACTATTCCGAATGTATCTCAACACCTCGACATTCGGAACTAACCGTCCTTAATCTTGACGTCATTCTTTTGAAAACCGAAACGATTTCCATCAAGGGACATGAATACCATGGTGCCCAAAGCAGTTATAACCTCCATGACCTAACTTATCAAAGTTTCTGCAAAACACACGTTAGTCATGGTAATAAAGCGTTGTCATCAATTGCCGAAACCAAACCTTGGGGCCTAGATGCTTTCATTTATAAATACCTTAGTATGCTCTAGCACCATGCTAGGGATGACAACCTAGTATTCAAGTGGTGTTAGCTAGTGTCAACAAGCATTTCTGGCGCCGTTGCCGGGGAAAGGTAGGGAAAGTCAGGAAGTCGGTCAAGGTTATTCAAATAAAATTTTAGACTAGACTATTGAGAAATAATTGCATAACAGCTACTGTATAAATGAGAAATCATAGCAAGGCACCTCTGCTTTGGCAGGTTCACCCTGTTGTTTTCCTATGTTTATATTTTTTACAGGGTATATCAGGATTGACTTTGGTGAATTAAATTCTTCATCATCAGAACCAAAGCAATCAAGGAAGAAGAAGCTAGCTACCAATTGTTGAAGTGATGGCACAGAAGACCTTACAGGAATTTTCTGCCCCAAGTCTTGAGAACATTCTTACTAGTCCAAGATTTGAAGTAGAAGAAGGAGTACCTGAGTTCGAGCTCAAGTCAAACCTCATCAACTTGGTGCAAGCTATACAATTCAGTGGGAAGGCACACGAAGATGCTAGTGCACATTTGCAGAACTTCTTAGAGATTGGAAGCACAATTAGCATCAACGGAGTTGACAAAGACGTCATACTACTTTGCCTCTTTCCATTTTCACTAGAAGGGAAGGCGAGGAAGTGGTTCTACACCAATCAAGCAAACATCAAAAATTGGACGAACCTGTCAGATGCCTTTCTATCAAAGTTTTTCCCTATAGGCAAAACAGCTGCCTTAAGAGGAAATATTGTCAGTTTCCAACAGCAGAAGACAGAAACCATTCTAGAAGCATGGGAGCGTTTTCAAGGATACATATCAGATTGTCCTCACCATGGAATGGCCAAATGGTTACTTATGCTGACCTTTTATCATGGATTAACCCAAAAGTCTCGTGAGTGCCTAGATGCATCTGCTGAAGGATCATTCTTGGAGTTTACAATTGGAAAAGCAGAGACACTTTTGGATAAGATAGCAGAAAACCAAAGCTGGTTCCAAGACAAGACTCAACATTGTCATCAAACTGAAGAAATACCAGAAGAAGTAAAAGCACTATCAACTAAGATGGAAGATTTGCTCCATTGGATTGACCAGAGGGCCAAGTTCAAAGAAGATCAAAGGGCTATAGAGACAGTATACAAATATCAAACCACCTCAAGTCAACCCAATAGCAAAGGTATGAATTCAGGTAATATTCTCAAACAACCTTCATTAAAGGAGATAATTGCTCAACAAACTAAAACTAATGATGAAGTCAAACAAAGGCTAGATACAAATGAATCATTTTTAAAAGATATACACAATAAAATGGATTTTCTATTAACTGCCTTTGATGAGCAAAACACTCTTAATAAGAGGGTAGAGCTTAAGCTAGCTGCTGTCTTGCCTGTTGCCACTAACCTTGAGCAGGTAAAGAACATAACTACTAGAGAAGGGAGATCTACCAGAGATCCCCCACACCGAAGAGAGAAGCAAAGAACACCAGCTCCAGTGCAACCAGCAATGATAGAAGAAGAGAGACCAGTTGAAGCAGAAGATCTGCTACAACCATCAAGAACTGGAGAAATGAGGAAAGATTTTCATGACACCAACTATTTGCCATTTCCCAGAAGAAACAGAGGACTACAGTCGGATGAGCAGTTTGGTAAGTTTGTAGAGGTCATTCAAAAGTTATATGTTAACATACCTCTACTTGATGCCATACAGGTACCCACATATGCGAAGTACATTAGAGATATTCTTAACAAAAAGAGGCCACTGCCCACCACTGAGGTAATCAAGCTGACAGAAGAATGTAGTGCGGCCATCCTCAACCAACCACTAAGGAAGAAGAAAGATCCAGGATGTCCTACCATTGATTGCTCAATCGGAGACCAGCACTTTAACAATGCACTTTGTGATCTCAGAGCAAGTGTCAGTGTGATGCCAGCATCAGTCTACAAGAAGCTTAAACACACAACCCTAGAACCAACATCAATGTGCCTACAACTAGCAGATCAATCAGTTCGACACCCGATGGGCATTGCAGAAAAATATCCCAGTCAGAATAAGAGATTTCCTTGTGCCAGTAGACTTCGTGGTACTGGACATGAACCCCAACTCAAAAGTGTCCATCATCCTTGGAAGGCCATTTCTGAGCACCGCCAATGCCCACATTGATGTCAGCAAGGGAGAAATCAAGTTCAGCATAAACGGACAAGAAGAACACTTCACATTCAAGCCCAGACCAGAGAGAGACTCTACAGTGGAGGAGGTTCATGAAGAGAAACCACTAGAGACACCATCTCCAGAGGAAGGCAATTCAGAAGTTTAAAAAGATTTGGAGGTCCAGCTTGGGGGACCTAAAATTCCCAAACCCTCACCGGGAGGTAATTCGGTATTTATCCACATCATTTAATTTTTTGCATAATTAATTCTTGCATTAGTCATACTCATCCATAGCATTATTATAAAAATCAAAAGTCCCATATAAATAATATTTGTGGTGTGTAAAAACCCATAATTATTAATTATTGTGGAGGCACAAAAATATTTTTCCATGATCATTTTTCTGCATTATATTTATTTATAGCAATCTTCTAGAAGCATGACCCACATCCTTTGGTCCCATATGTCATACACTACACCTCACATACATCATAACACATAATTTCACCCACCAACTCATCTCCACTCAACCAGACAACTTCCACCGACCAACCACCACCTATGCAGCATTATTTGGCGTAGGAGTGAAGCATGTGAGGGAGTGGGAAAGTTTCAGCCACAGAGGGCACTCAAGTGGGGCGCCCGCCCTGTTGGCCAGGGCATCCGCCCTGCCCCCAGCTCCAACTATAAAAGGCCACCTCTCTACCTCATTCTCATCCCACACACATTCCAGAAAACATATGCAAGCTTGAGCTCTCGACTTTCAGAAGAAGTGATCTAGTGGGAGAGTAAGAAGGAGAGTGGAAAGGGAAAGAAAGAGTGGAAGAGAGTTTGGAAAATTTTTGAGACAGAGAGTGAGATCACCTAGTAATTAGTGTTCCCGCTGTCCCAAGCGGAATTAAAAGTTGTTTAGGGGGAAGTGCTGCTAAAATTTATAATTCTCTCGGACGACTAACCCCTGGACGACTGACTTCTCGGACAGCTAACCACTAACATATTTTTCTCACGTATTTCCACGAGTTTCTGTTTGTCCCTATTATTCTGCAGGATGTTTAAGAAAGTAAAGAGCGCGGCCAAGTCTCTCAGGAGTGGTACGAGGAATTCGTCTCGACTCTCCTCACGCCAGTCGGAGATGAGTGTCGATTCGGCACCTCCGCAAAGCTCCATCGTCTTCGTCGGGTGCACCAAACAAGGTCCTACTCAAGATAGGAGACCTTGGGCTCAGGAATCACAGGGAGAAGGAGATTCTCCAGCAGTTGAAAAACAAGACATTCATTCACACTCCCACCATCGATTTCGCCTTACTCCAAGAGACAGCACCGGTGAACCGGAGAGCTCCACAGCGCGCGGCATCCGCAAGGATGGCCACCCATCAGGAACATACATGGCAAGGAGCTGATCCCGGGCCAGAAGAGGCAACACATCTGCACTATAATGATTACAACCCCAGAGTTCTTCGGGACCCATGGGCGCGACACATCCAGCCAGAAGAACCACCACAAGAGACATGGCCGGAGGGACAATATCACCAGTGGGAGAACCCGCCTTTTACAAGAAGGTACTCCACTGACCCATATGGAGCTTTAGGGTCTAGGCCCCAGCCCCAGTTTGATACAGGAAGATACTCCGACGCCTCCTACGCCTTCTTGGGGGACTACTACCAAGAGACTGCCGCCTTCTACACCCGCACCGACAACACTCTCCTCGACATCCGCACTACGCAAGCAGAGCACGGAAGACTCCTGGAGGAGCAACAAAAATGGAACCAGGAGCAAGCCACTAGAGTGCAAGCAATAAGGGAAGACACCACAACCTTGAACAACAACGTCACGACCATGCTGCGCTACTTCAACATTGAGTGAAGAGAGCCACGACAACAACCAGCTTGGGGGAGTTCCTCCCCAGTTACCGAGTGAGTTTTAATTGTTTTTCCTATTTACTTTTCAGTTTTTCTTTTTCTGTTTTAGATATTTATATCTAAAAAAAACTTAGAAAACCCAATAAATATTTTCTTTCTTAATTTGCTGCATTCCTAAAAAAATGAAAACCAAATAAAAAGAGTGTGTAGATAAGTGTGCTTTATTTTCCTGTTTAGTTCAATCTCTAGACATAAATGAAGAAAATTCAAAAATATGTATGATGGAAATGATGAACAGTTGCTCTGTTTACTTACCTTCAAGTGCCTACCTTTTATATTAGAGTTCTCCCAAGACTTGCTAAAATCTGAAATTTACTATCTGTGGGAACATGAGCCTAAAACTAAAGTCCAGGTAAAAGATAAGACATGATATAAAGTTTGAGCTGCTGTTTATCTTGTTCTTACAACACTAAGTTCTGGAAATTTATTTTGAAAAAAAAACCTGCAAATCACATGATGAGTTCCTAGCATAACATTCTTACCACAGCCATACTTGCTATAATTGCTGTATCTTTCGAGTTTCATTGAGCTGTGTAGATCCTTAGGAGCTTTTCATGTGGTTAAATCAAGATACTCACTTGCACACATCTATTACACCAATCATTAAAAATCTATTAAAAATATTGTTATCACTCACTGTCCCAAAGTATTGTTACTCTCTCTCTCCTAAAAGATCAAATGCAGAAAGAGACATGGGCTATGCAAAAATATGCGAGGAAATAAAAAGGGGCAAGTGCCCGGAACCTCGAAAAAGAAAAGAAAAAGAGTGAGACGAGAGGTAAAAATGGACAAGTGTCCGACAGTAGAATTAGGGGTATTTACTACCCACCTGAAAAAAAGAAGAAAAAGAGATAGCCCATGTTCTCTCCCAATAAAAGATCAAGAGAGGAGGAGAGATAGCAATATGAGGAACAGTGAGCGATAAGTTTTATCATCACCATCACTATTATTTACTCCACCACACATGCACATCTTGATTTAATTGTATGTTGAGTTCCTTTGGATCCGCAGTTCGATTAAACATATGTATGGGCTGTTGAAGTGAATCATGTCTAGGAACTCTGAGCTTTATTTTGAAAACTTATGCAAAACTCTAGAATAAAGGTGAGGTATAGACAGGAGGAATAGTGCTTGGCTTAATTATTTTGTCTTTCAATTACCTAAGGCTTAAGTACAGGTGCTAATCCCCAAGACACTTCACTCTAATCTGGGAGAATTTTATATGAAAGCATGTGTGCCTGTCAGGAAAGAAAACATCAAAGCAACTCCTGATCCATCTGAGTTTTAGTTGTTTGCTCAGGGACGAGCAAAGGGTAAGCTTGGGGGAGTTTGTTGACGAGCCTTAAGTATCAAATTTAATTGTCAACTAAACATGGAAAAGGATCAATATGCACTAGACATCTAGAATTAGGGTTTTATCTGATAGAATTCCACGAGTTTTGGTGTTTGTCTATTTCTGCAGGGGGTTATCAGAAAATACGGAGAGAAGGCCCACACGTCGGGTTTACATAGAGATATTAACATGTGCGCTAATTTTCTATCATCTAGAAGACTCCAGAAGACACGTGAACGAACGGGAGGCCGAACGGGGCCCAGCCCAGGGCGCCCGCCCTAGGGTTTGGGGCGGCCGCCCTACTCCCGTGGCCAATCAGCGTCAACTTCGCGGATTATGCTCCACCGACCTAAAGGATCAAGGAAAACCGTGCGATTAATGTCGGTTTGATCCGACGACCCACGATCATTTGAGGGGGCTATATAAGCAGGGCCTCTCCACCCCAGGGGAGGAGGAGAAATCATTATCAGAGGAAGCCATCAAGTTTAGGGTTTAGAAACTCTCTCCCGCAGAGAATTAGATTTAGCTACTCCCAATTCTTTCAAGTTTTATAGGATTGATTAGATAGAATTAGAGAAGTAGGGCCTAGCGCTCTGGATTTCAGATCTTCGTCAATAAAGATTGGTATTATTTTATATCTTTCTCTATGACTTTATTCTAATTGCATTATGTCTTTATTTATTATGTTCCTAGTTTGCTCTAGTTCTATAAGTGATATAGTTATGATTGATGATGAGTTCATGCATGAGTTTGCAAAGCGCTTAGCTCTTTTCACGTGGGAGTTAAGTGGTAGATCACATGTAGGCGTGGTGCTTAGATGTTATTTACCTGCAAATGTATCCTATTGGCCGGGTCGTGTGGTAGTTCGCGATGGTGACAGCTTCGTTGATTCTTATATAGTCCACCCTCCGTTGATAGGACAGGCAGAATTTGTATTGCGGAGTAAGTCTTGCTATGTTCTGATTTACTTTAGCAATGTTCCTTATACATGAATGAAGAGTTTTTTGTGCTATATATGATCTTGTAGATGCTTAGAGTAGATTATGACTTAGTAAATAGTAGATACTTAGAATCCATTCTCTTGCTAGTCCGACGTCACCTTACATTTATGTGGAGTAGTCTATTTCTAATCGCTGTGTTATTTACCCATGAGCTTATATTTCATTATCTTTATTATTATGGCTTACCCCCTGCCAAAGCAAGTGACTGTGTGACGAGTTTCTCAGTAGTAATCATGTTCTTGTAAGTTTATCTCTAGTCTAAGCCTTGATAGATTTTACCCCTGTTTTTGTTTTCGCCGTTCTCTTAAGCAAAATTATAAATAATGATACCTGGAATACTTATCCTAGTGAAATGCTACAATAAGGTATTTTATCTGTGCGCTTGCGAATAGAATAGATTATTTTCTAGAGAGCCTTTATGTTTATAAATACCTTAGTACGCTCTAGCACCATGCTAGGGATGACAACCTAGTATTCAAGTGGTGTTAGCTAGTGTCAACAGTCACAAGGGTGACAGCCTGGCCCTTGCTCATTTAACACCATATCCGAGTTCCTATGTGGCACGTTGCTAAGAGGGTTATGCCCCAATGAGATTCTTTTGGGTTTCATCTCTATACTAGTGGCTAAGTTTTTACATTGGCTCACCAAGCCTAACACAACCCTCCTCCTTTACCAGGACTTGGGACTTGCTATGCTAGAACACCATAGGCACTCCAACAAATGACATTGTGTGATTTTATAAACTTAGCATTCAAAGTTTCATTACCATGTTGCTATCCTAAGCAAGTACAAGGTAGTTCTCCAAATATGGAATGTGCTAAAAAACTGTGGAGAGTTAATTGTATGCTTTTGAAATCCAACAATTGATCCTTGATTTGATTATATTGCTAGGCCGGGGAAAGCTAGAGTGTCTTTTGAACTCTACCATTATTGGAGTCTATTATTTCCTTGTGTCTTGTGGTGCTCCACATGAAGTATCAGTATATGTTTGTTCTATAAGCTCTTAATCTCTGCCTTGTGAGGTACATTCAAGATTCAACATGTTATTTTTATTTTAATATGGATGAGTTCTGTAAATCTGCAAGCTACGGCTCACAAGAAGGTTGTAGCAAAGTTGTAGTTAAGGAAGCGATAATGCTTGGCCATGGGCGTCCAACCCGTTCGGACACAACTCTTCCACTCATCATCCCTCTCTCAAAAAAAATATCCATTGTGCTTATCTGCTCGTCTTGGCGTGGGCACATCTGCCGCAATCCGCCCCGTTGCACGCTGCCTCCCCACTGCATGCCTGTCTGTAGGGTTATGAGGGTGCTATGCTAGCCATAAAATCAAAATTTTCGACCTCATAAATCAGGATCTACTGCTAGTTATAGGTTACGGAATTACCACTAGACGCGCAGGTGCAGCGGAAGCGACTCGATGTAGTCGAACGTGTCGTAGCAGTGCTGTGCAGTTGCGTGGTCATCCGTCACGTCCACCCTCCGCTTGTGGATCGTCCCTCTCATGCGGTTTGTCCTTGTGCTCCAGATGCAACACCTCTAAGGTATCCCACACGTATGGGGAGAAAGCGTTGCGCCTCCGGACTGCTAGGTCCGCGAGGAGCAGTAGGCGTGAGCGTGGGGGAGCGACGACGGTTGACTAATGGTGTGAGTCACCTAGCCGCGCCCCCTCCCTCTCTTATATAGGCGCCTCTAATCAGCCCTAAGTTGGAGGCCCAATTAGAAAACCCTAAGCCTAGTCAAATTCGGGTCCAACCTAAATTAGGCTTCCAGCCCCTTAAGTGTGCGACCCTATGGGTTCACGCACACGTAGACGTGGCCCGAGTACTCCTACTCGGCCATTAATTGATAGTGGTCTCTAGCAAGACGTGTCAACTCCTATGTGTATGTAAAGATCATATCAAACGAACCACCACAAACCATATCCATGTTATTCCTTTTGCCACACGATATTGGTCCAACTCATAGGTTAACACTTAACCTAAGCATGGCCATGCATTTGTTGATCCAATCATTAGAGTGTTCCATTGATATCTCTCTCACATAGAGAGGGGCAAATTCCATCTTGATTGTCTATGTCTCACAGCATGTTTCTTGACAAACCCGAAGACCACCTTTATAACTACCTAGTTACAGAGTAGCGTTTGATAGTCTCGAAGTAGGTCATTTCACATCTTGAGTACATACAACAATCTAAGGTCTAAAGACATAATGTACATGATGTGAATCGAGACAATAACAACATCTCACATTGGATCAGTCCAGCCTACATGTCACACATGTGCCCACATTATTAGTTTGACATCTCTATGTCTATGACTTGTGAAACATAGTCATCAATTAATAATGTGCTGATCTAATATTCATGTGCGTCCTAACATGAACTCCGATCAAGGACCATTCTAGAATAACCATACAAGTAAAAGAGTTTCACAAACAATTCACATAATTGCTAATCGATACAAGTTGTCTTTAATGGATATTCAGTGGACTCATAATATGTCATGGATACAAGGCAATACAATCATCTCTATGATAACCTCTAAGGCATACTCCCAAAAATCTCCCACTTGCACTAGAGTTAATCTCGAAGATATCTAATACCCATAGCTCTCACGTGCGCCTCATGCTTAGGCTGTGGAAGAGCCTTTTTCAAAGGATCTGCAACATTTGAATCCATGTGTATCTTGCACATCTTGATCTCATCTCGTCTAATAAACTCTCGAATGAGATGAAATTTCTGCAGTACATGTTTGTTCTTCTGGTGATTCCTTGGCTCCTTAGCCTGCGCTATTGCCCTATTATTATCACAATGTAGATTCAATGGGCTAGACGCATCAGGAAACACACCAAGCTCAATGAGGAACCTCCTCATCCAAACACCTTCCTTTGCAGCTCCAGAGGCTGCAATGTACTCGGCTTCTGCTGTAGAATCGGTCACCATCTCCAGCTTGGAACTTTTCCAACTTACAGCACCACCATTTATTGTGAACACTAAACCTGATTGAGATTGTGAATCATCCATGTCAGTTTGGAAGCTAGCATCGGTGTAACCATTTACAACGAGCTCCTCCTCACCTCCATAGACTAGGAACACATCTTTAGTCCTTCTCAAGTACTTAAGAATGTTTTTGACAAGTGTCCAGTGACTCTCACCTGGATCAGCTTGGTACCTACTCGCAACACTTAGAGCATATGAGACATCTGGGCAAGTACATATCATGGCATACATGATAGAACCAATAGCCGAGGCATATGGAACCTTACTCATGCGCTCCCGCTCTTCAGCTGTCGAAGGACACTGTTTCTCGCTGAAGCGCATACCATGTGACATAGGCAAGAACCCTTTCTTGGACTGCTCCATGTTGAACTGTTTCAACACCTTGTCAATGTACGTATGTTGGCTTAAACCTATAAGCCTCTTTGATCTATCTCTATAGATTTTTATGCCCAAAATGTATGTTGCTTCTCCTAAATCCTTCATAGAAAAAGTATTATTCAGTGAAGTCTTTACAGATTGCAACATAGGAATGTCATTTCCAATCAATAGTATGTCATCCACATACAAGATTAGAAATACTACAGCGCTCCCACTTTCCTTCTTGTAAACACAAGGTTCTTAATCATTCTGACGGAAGCCAAACCCTTTGACTACCTCATCAAAACGAATATTCCAACTCCGAGATGCTTGCTTTAACCCATAAATAGATTTCTTAAGCTTGCATATTTTTCCAGCATTATTAGGATCAATAAAACCTTCAGGCTGTATCATATACACGTCCTCTTCCAAATTTCCATTTAGAAAGGCTGTTTTAACATCCATATGCCAAATCTCATAATCGAAATAAGCAGCTATTGATAGAATGATCCAGATAGATTTAAGCATCACTACCGGCGAGAAAGTTTCGTCGTAGTCAATTCCTTGAACTTGCCAAAAACCCTTTGCGACAAGTCGAGCTTTATAGACATGAACATTTCCATTCATATCATTTTTCTTTTTATAGATCCATTTGCACTCGATAGGTTTAACCCCATCAAGCTGGTCAACCAGGTTCCAAACTTGATTTTCACTCATGGAATCTATCTCGGATCTCAAGGCACTTTGCCATTTCTCAGAATCTGGGTCCATCATTGCTTTCGCGTATGTCGCAGGTTCATCATCGTCTAACAATAACAAATCGCCACATAATCCACGGATTCTAGCTGACCTTCGTGGTTGTGGTGGTGTCTCTATTGCCATAGGTATGTCTACTTGTTCTGCTACATTAGCATCACTCGTAGAATCATTCCCTATTGGCTCATCCTAAACCTCTTGAAGATACACCTTTTGTCCACTTTTCTCTCTTTTGAGAAACTCTTTCTCTAAGAAAACACCATTTTGAGCAACAAACACTTTGCCCTCTGATCGGATGTAGAAATAATACCCAAACGTTTCCTTTGGATATCTCATGAAAAAGCACTTGTCCGACTTGGGAGTTAGTTTATCCGATATAAGTCATTTGACATAAACTTCATAGCCCCAAATTTTTAGAAAAGACAAACTGGGACTCTTACCAGTCCACATCTCATATGGTGTCTTAACTACGGACTAAGACGATACCCTATTTAGTGTGAAAGCGGCTGTTTCTAGAGCGTATCCTCAAAACGATAAAGGAAGGTCTGACTGGCTCATCATAGACCAAACCATGTCCAACAAAGTATGATTACATCGCTCGGACATGTCGTTTCTCTGAGGCGTTCTAGGTGGCGTAAGTTGTGGAACAATTCCGCAACTCTTTAGATCATTGCTAAACTCGTGGCTCAAATATTCGCCTCCACGATCAGATCGCAAGGTCTTATTTTTCTTGCCACGTTGATTCTCTACTTCATTCTGAAATTCTTTGAACTTTTTAAAAGTCTCAGACTTATGTTTCATTAAGTAGACATAGCCATATCTACTAAAATCATCAGTGAAGATAATGAAGTATTGAAATCCGCCTCTAGCTGTCGTGCTCATTGGTCCACATACATCAGTATGTACAAGTTCCAACAAGTCTGTCACCCTCTCAGGAAAACCTGTGAAAGGCGCCTTGGTCATCTTTCCCATTAAGCAACCCTCACACGTCTCGTATGATTCAAAATCAAACAAAGTTAGAAGCCCATCAGAATGGAGCCTCTTCATGCGATTCTCACTTACATGACCTAAACGATAATGCCACATATAAGTAGGACTTAACTCATTAAGCCGAGGCCTTTTAGCATTAACATTACAGACAGGTGCATCATCAAGATTTAAAATAAATATCTCATTCACAATGGACGCAAAAGCCACAAACATATCATCCTTAGAGATTACACAACCATTGTCATTACTCACAAATGAATAACCATCCTTCATCAAACATGAAGGTGACACAATGTTTTGACTTATACTAGAAACATAATAACAATTACTCAATTCCAAAATAAATCCTGACAGCAGGTGGAGTTGCATCATCCCGACGTTCAACGTAGCAACTCTTGCATTATTACCCACGTGGAAATCAACTTCTCCTTTTTCCACGCTTCTACTTCTTATCATTCCCTGCATCGTATTGCAAATATGAGCAACCAATCCGGTATCAAATACCCAAGAATTAATATAAGAGTTAGCGAGGAAAATGTCCGTAATATAAACAAGTGTATAAGCAATGGTAGTACCGTTACCACCATCCTTCTTTAAGGACTCCAAATACAGCTTGCAGTTCCTCTTCCAGTGACCTTTACCCTTACAATGAAAGCACTCTTCATCAGCAGATGGTCCAGCCTTGGGCGCAGGTGGGTTTGTCTTAGAGGTCTCACCTTTGGCCTTGCCCTTGCCCTTTTGCTTCCTCCAAGCATTGCCCTTCTTCTTAAAGTTAGGCTTGTTTGGGACTGCCATCACATGGCTAGTGCCAGCACCTTTCTTAATATCAGCCTCAACTGTCTTAAGCATGCCACACAATTCATTAAAGCCCTTCTCCGCCCCATGCATATGGTAGTTTGAGATAAAGTTTCCATAGCTGGGCGAAAGAGACGCGAGAATAAATTCAATAGCCAACTCTGGACCAATTGGGAAGCCCAGTGTCACAGAACCTCCTAATTATGATGGCCCACAAGTACCCGTCATCGTCATAATGACCTCTGACAGCTGTACTTATGTTCCTCATAACTTAAAAGGTCTGCTTTCCTCCGAACAGGATCCAATCACAGGAGTATTGCAATATTACAACAGTTTATTCAAAATATTCAACAGAGTAAAGTAGCGGAAGTCTTACAATAACTTAGGGTTACAAACCAGTTTTCAAACTTCAAACTTTATGTAACATTATTACAAACCAGTAGTAGAGAAGTATCGGTAGTAACTTTATTACATCACACAAGTGAGATGCCTTGCCCAAAGGCCACACAGTCTACTCGTCGTCACTTTCTTCAGCCACGACGGTCATGCAACAAGGCTCGAAGCAGACTTGTTCATGAACCGCACCTGCAACAAGGGGTTCAACAAACCCTGAATACGATAGTACTCAACAAGACTTACCCGACTAAGACAAAGACTCCAAGGGCATGCTAGCTTTAAGGAATCAAGGTACGGGTAATCCAGAATCAAATTTTCTTTTGCCATTGATGGTTCATTAACCAACTCTAGGTGATCCTAATCTAGATCAAAGTAATTATCATCAAAACACTTCTCATTCTTTCTTTCAATTCCAATTCTCAACTACGATGCAAGTTAGGTGATCAAGTCTCCATAACCGAGGAGCAACGACGATTCGAACCGATTATACCCAGCTGGGGATCTCTAACATCACGATATATGTAGAACCGAATCTTGCATATATCAACCCTCATTTAGATCACCCAAAACCAGAACATGTCCATCGCCACCCGAGAGTACAGTACTCCTCGAACCTTGCCCAATTCTAGCCCCGAGGGTACACGCTACTCCCGCCATCTCTCCACTCCCAGTGCGAGGTTAAACGTTCTCGTAATGGAATCACCAACATTTTGGGCTTACCCAAGGCATGAGGCTAGTTGCAAAGTCTCAAAACACAAGCAGGCTTACAACGAACGGTCCTTAACCGACAAGGCGGAAACACTACATTGAGACTCCTTTCCCAATGCATGTTAGCAGTGGCCAAACCACCCGCCCGATCTTTCAAGTTCATTCTCATCTTTCAATATTCATTAAGTCTGCCGTCATGGCCACGTAAACATTTCATTTAAAAGCTTAACTTCTAAGCATAGCGAAGCATACTACGCATTTTTAGTAAAACAGGTATCAAGATTGATATCGCAATAATCAAGGATGACAATGCAGCAATTAGGTTATCACTCAACTCCTAATTACTTAATGCAGTAAACCATAGTATAAATAATAAAACTTTTGTAAAAACTCAAGGTAGGGTTTAAATGCACCGGGGCTTGCCTTGCTTTGACCCGACGACTGACTCAGACTCGAGGACTCCAACTCTGGTCCGAAACCCACCGATGATAGCTCTTCTCCGGAATCTTGCTCGGCGACTTCGACTTCTTCGAAAGCGGAAACTACACGAGTACATAACATGCTTTAACATGATGCTCGATGATAAACATGATGCTTGATGATAACATGCCACGAGTTATGACTTGAGTACAACTTCCCTTCACGGTACAGTCGCAAAACAGAAAACCTACTAACTAGTAGCGACAACTCCAGCGATACCAGCTTTTTATCACTAAGTAAGTTACTAATGAGCTCAAACATGGAATTAAGGTGCCAAAGATCACCAAAGAGTAGTGACCTAAGGACATCACTCAATCAAAAGGGCACACAACACTTAAAGTTATCAAATTAACATTTATATACTATTTAATTAATTAGGGCATAATTAATAGTTGATAAAACTTTATCTAAACAAGCTCAAACTTTTTCTATGGATTAAGAATGATTTAAAACAGTGTCACAATAAATTTCATAATTTTTGGATTAATAAATTAATTATTAAAATTCATGGAAGTTGCATTTAATCTTTATTGGAACTAATTAAATCTACTGCACAAAGTACTCAATTTCATGATTTAACATTTTCCCTAGATAGTTTACATATTGAGAGACTCACACAAAAATTTTCATGAATTTTGGAGCTCTACACAAATTTTAATGAAATAAACAAATAGCATTACTATTCAAAATTTTGAAAAAGAAAAATAAAAACCGAACCGGGCTGACTCCCCTTCTCTTCCTCCGGCTCGGCCCACTGAGCAGCCCAGCAGCGCACGCCCGCGCGCTCGCGCTCGCACTCGGCCCAGCAACGCGGCCCAGCCCGCTCGCTCGCCCGCGCGCTCTCGCTCTCCCGTTTTCTCTCACTGACAGGCCAACCCCGCCTGTCATCGCCTTCCTCCGTCTCCCTCGCTCTCTCCCGTGACCCGGCCATGCCTGCACGGCAGCCGACCGGCGAGCACTGCTTCGGTCACCCAACCAAGTGACTCTACAGTACCAGCACAACATGGCGAATCCATTTTCCCACCTAGCGGCTACCCTATGGCCTCAGAAGGATCCTCCCGACGGCCATGGCAGCACGGCTGCCACGGTGACCGGCGTCCCGACGATCTACCACGGTAGCGTCTAAAGCAAGGGCATGGGAAGCATCAGGAGCTCACAGCGGTTGCAGCGAAGTACACGGGAAGCTCGGAGCGGCGGTGGAAGATGCTGGCCACGTGAGGCGGCAATGTCGCCGGAGTTGGGCACGGGGACGGGTGGCTGCGGTGATTCAGACGAAATTGGGCTAGCTCAAATGGTTCACGAGGTGCGCGAGGCCGAGGCGAACGTGATGACGCTCTTTGCGTGGCTGGAGGTGGCTCGATAGTGGCAGCAGCGAGCGGCGGAGCTGCGGTGGCAGTGGAAGTGGAGAAAAAGAAAAACCCGCCGGTGGTGGTGATCTCCTTATATAGGGCAATGAAACTGGTCTCCAGACGACGTGTGGTGCGACACGAACACGCTGAAGCCAACGCTGGCAGCCAAGGACGCGCCTGGAAGCTGGCCGAAGGCCACGGCGGTCGGTCAGCGCCCATGCCGCGCGGTGCCCCGCTCTTATTCGCCGCCCACTGTAGCTCCACCCCAATTTTTGAATTTTCAATCTATTTTCTCAAATTACTCTCAAATTCATGTGGAAACTTGAAAAACTTCCAATATATGAAATCTTCAAACTTTCAAGCTCTACAAGTTTTGTATTGAACACTTTTTCAAATTCTAACTGGATTTTGAAATTTGAGTTTAAATTCAAAAGGGGACACATTTTAGGGATTTGGTAATTTAGAAATTACTTTGGATTTCATATTGAAACTTCAAAA
Source organism: Saccharum hybrid cultivar R570 (assembly GCA_038087645.1). Classification (NCBI taxonomy): domain Eukaryota; kingdom Viridiplantae; phylum Streptophyta; class Magnoliopsida; order Poales; family Poaceae; genus Saccharum; species Saccharum hybrid cultivar. The sequence continues at coordinate 13,376,116 of JAQSUU010000602.1, forward strand.
TCTCCAAACACCAAAGTTTTACATCTTGACAAGACCTACAACTTTGCCTCCATTTTGAAATCTTAGTTTGGGGACAAAAATGAATAAAATCTGAAATTTGTTTATTTTCAAAATTGCTCCACATTTTACACTAAAACTTTGAAAAATCAAAACACCAAAGTTGTAGCCCTTGAAAAGTTCTACAAACTTGATTTTAAACTTTTTCCCAAATTTTGCTTAAATTTTGAATTATTTCAAAAGGGGTAAAATAGGGTTTTGAAATTTAGGGTTTTCGGAGGAATTTTTAATTGGAATTTGTTGCTACTTTGATTAGTGATTACTTAGTGATCAAAACCTCACCCAAGGGCATCATTTGGACCAACATGACATGGTTGACCAAATGCCACTCTTGGTTGACCAATTTGGCTTTTGAAATTCTTTTACATTTTTCCTAAATTTGAATTTAAATTTGAATCGAAAAACTCGTGACAAGTTTTTGGACTCCAACTCAAACTTAAACTTGGATCTTTATTTTAGTGTTGTACTTGAGCTCATACCCTACACTTGACACTAGTGTGCAACACAGTCACACACCTCAAATTACGTAGGGCACGGACTAAGTATTTGCGGTGGCATTCGAAATTAGGGTTTTCGTTTCGGATCACACCACGCAGAAGCACATCCAATCTAGATAAGTAAACTTGTTTTAGTTGATACATAACAAGGTTGACCTAATCATGGATGCTTTGCAATGCATTATGATGACATGGCAGATTTATTAGCACTATAACACCCGGGGTGTTGCAGCCCTTCCCCCTTAAAGAAATCTTGTCCCGAGATTTAAAGCCTTGAGTTAAGTAATGGAAAAGTAAACGTGTCAAGCAAACACGTCCAAGACTTGTCTACAAAACAAGTAGGGGGTTTTCTACATTATAAAGGTTTGAAAAGGATAGGTTACAGTTTAAAGAAGAAATTGCAACCTAGATAGAAGCAAAGAACTCTGGGAAATTCTCCAACAGATAATCTTCCGATTCCCAGGTGGCTTCCTCTTCTGAATGTTGATTTCATTGTATCATGTACCATTTAGTTGTTCTACTTCGGGTAACACGATCTTTTTGATCCAAAACTCGGACAGGATGTTCAGAATATGTCAAATCTGGTTCAAGTTCAACTCCATCAACATTAACAACTTGATCATGTACTTGCAGACACTTCTTCATCTGTGATACATGAAATATATTGTGCACGGCTGACAGTTGTTCAGGCAACTTTAACTTATATGCCACCTTTCCACATTGTTGTATGATTTGAAATGGACCAATATAACGTGGTGCGAGTTTGCCTTTGACTCCAAATCGGTTAACCCCCTTCATGGGTGATACTTTCAAATAAACATAATCTCCTACTTTGAATACCAAGGGTCTACGCCTTTTATCAGCATAACTCTTTTATTGGGACTGAGCAACTTTCAGATTATTCTAGATCTGCCTAACTTTTTCTTCTGTTTCTTTCACAAGATCAACATCAAAAAACCATCTTTCTCCCGGTTCTGACCAATTCAATGGAGTTCTGCATCTGCGACCATACAATGCTTCAAACGGTGCCATTTTAATACTCTCTTGATAACTATTATTGTAGGAGAATTCTGCTAAAGGTAACCACTCGTCCCAAGTATCTGAATAATTGAGTGCACACGACCTTAACATATCTTCTAGAATCTGATTGACCCTTTCAGTCTGACCACTTGTTTGTGGATGATAAGCGGTACTATGCAGAAGTTTTGTACCCATGGACTCATGTAAGTGTCTCCAAAAATTATTGACAAACTGCGTACCTCTATTAGATACAATGGTCTTTGGTACCCCATGAAGACTCAGGATTCGTGCAATATATATTCTTGCATAAGTTATAGCAGGATAGTCCACCTTGACTGGAATAAAATGAGATGACTTTGTCAGTCGGTCCACAATGACCCAAATTGAATCAAAGCCTCTTGAGGTCTTGAGTAACCCAGTAATGAAATCCATACTAATATCTTTCCATTTCCAGGATGGAATGGGCAAGGGTTGTAACATTCCTGCCGACTTCAAATATACAGCCTTCACTTTACAACAAGTATCACATCTGGCAACATACTTAGCAATCTCAATTTTCATTTTGGTCCACCAGAATCTCTGTTTCAAATCCTGATACATCTTATTACTCCCTGGATGTATAGAAAACCTTGGGATGTATAGAAAACCTTGTACTATGTGCTTCATCGAGAATGAGCTGATGTAACTTTGGAACCTTTGGGACCACTAGCCGGTTCTTGAACCACAACACATCTGCATCATCAATACTGAAATCTGCTTGTTGACCTGTTCTAACTTTTTCTTTGATGTGAGCTATTCCGGAATTCTTTCTCTGAGCAGATATAATCTGATCTTTGATTGTTGATTCTACTATGACATTAGTCAACTAACCTTGTTGGACTATTTCAATATTCAACTTTTCCAATTCGTAACACAAACTGTAATCCATTGGCTTCACGGTTATACAATTGCAATGATTCTTTCTACTGAGTGCATCAGCAACAACATTTGCTTTTCCAGGGTGATAATGTACTTCTAAATCATAGTCCTTTATTAATTCAAGCCACCTTCTTTGCCTCATATTCAATTCTAACTGAGTAAAGATATACTTCAAGCTTTTGTAATCGGTATACATGTGGCAAGTATTACCCAACAAGTAATGACGCCAGATTTTCAATGCATGAACCACGACTGCTAGTTCAAGATCATGTGTCGGATAATGCTCTTCGTGACGCTTCAACTGTCTCGAGGCATAAGCAATTACTCTGCCTTCTTGCATCAATACATAACCAAGGCCAATACCTGAGGCATCGCAGTAAACATCAAATGGCTTTTCTATATCTGGTTGTGCTAAAACTGGGGCAGTTGTCATTGACTTCTTTAGAATTCTAAAAGCTTTCTCACATTCTGGAGACCATATAAACTTAGTTTGATTCTTCAACAACTCCGTGATTGGCTTGGCTACCTTTGAAAAGTCAGGTATGAATCAATGGTAATAACCCGCCATTCCTAGAAAACTTCGGATTTTATGAACTGAGATTGGTGGTTTCCAATTCAGAATATCTTCCACCTTGCCAGGATCTACTGCTACTCCTTCGGCTGATAGCACATGTCCTAAGAATTGCACTTCTCTTAACCAAAGCTCACACTTACTGAACTTGGCATACAATTGATGATCTCTCAGACGAGTCAGAACAACTCTGAGATGCTCAGCATGCTCTTCTTCACTTTTGGAGTATACCAGAATATCATCAATAAACACAACCACAAACTTGTCAAGTTTCGGCATGAAAACTGAGTTCATCAGATACATGAAATGTGTCAGTGCATTGGTGAGACCAAAAGACATAACTAGGTACTCATATAGTCCATATCTGGTGGTGAATGCAGTCTTTGGGATATCTTCAGGTCGAATCTTGATTTGATGGTACCCTGATCGAAGATCGATCTTTGAAAATACCTTTGCCCCCGCAAGCTGATCAAAGAGTAGATCAATGCGAGGCAACGGGTACTTGTTCTTAACGGTTACTTCATTCAATGATCTATAGTCAACACACATCCTTAAAGTCTAATCCTTTTTCTTGACAAAAAGAGCCGGACATCCCCACGGTGATGAACTGGGTCTGATAAAACCTTTGTCACGTAACTCTTGCAATTGATCCTTAAGTTCTGCCAATTCATTGGGTGGCATTCTGTAAGCTCTCCTAGATATTAGGGCAGTACCCGGTTTTAACTCAATCACAAACTCTACATCTCTATCCGGTGGCAGACCTGGTAGATCATCTGGAAACACATCTGGAAATTCCCATACTACCGGTATATCACAAATCTCCTGTACTGAAGTTGCACATATCCTTTCAACTGTTCTATTGGGAATAGGAAGTTGGATAAGAAGATGAGATTTATTATCTGGCAAGTTCAACCTTATAGTTCTGTGCAGTGCATCTATAATGGCTCCTCGTTGGTACATCCAATTCATACCCAGGATTACATCTATATCCTGTTTCTGTAATATTATCATTGAGGTAGGGAATATATGCCCACCTAACTCTATAGATACGTCGCGTACCATTTCCTTAGTACACAGTCGTCCCCCGGGCGACTGAATAAAGAAATCTTCTTGGGTTCCCATAATTGGAATGTCATGCTTAACAACAAAGGTGTGATTTATGAATGTATGTGATGCACCTGAATCAAATAACAGTACTGTTGGATGATTAGCAACAGGGAACATACCCATCATCCAAGGTTCTCCCTCTGGAATTGCACTCGCTTGAGTGTAGAATACACGTCCGGTCTTCTTCTTCTCACTCTTACCCTTCTGAACATTCAGATTGTTATTCTTGCTCTGAGGCTGCTGTTGTTGCGGTACGGGAGCTCTTGGATAATTGGGATTATACTGCCTTGGATACGGGCAGTCCTTGGAGAAGTGGCCTGGCTTTCTACAATTATAGCAGGGAAACTTGTGGGTTACAGGAGTCTAGTTTCGAATACCAGGGGCATTCAGCTGCTGTGGATATTGCCGGATTGTGGCAGGACGAATAAACGTCTACGGCCGAGCTTGGTATTGCGGTGGATGATAAGTTGGGCGGAAATGGTTCTGAGGGTGGTAAACAAACTTCTGGTGATTCTTAATGCCGCCAGACGGGCTAGAAAACACTTGCTTCTTTTTCTTCGACTCTTTGTGAAGGCAAGACTTTTCTTCTGACGCAATAGCCACATTGACTATCTCATGGTACGTGGCATTATAGTAGGTGACCAATGCTTCCTGGATTCTGGTACTCAAACCCCTCATGAAACAACTCTTCTTCTTCGCATCGGTGTTCACATACTCAGCTGCATACTGGGACAGATGATTGAATTTGCCCACATACTGTAGAACTGTCTGGTTCCCCTGTTTCAGCGAGAGAAACTCTTCTAACTTCATGGCCATGACACCATCTGGGATATAATGTGCTCTGAAAGCATCTCGAAACTCCTGCCAAGTGACACGGTGGCCAGCAGGCCGTGCGGCGACCAGATTTGCCCACCACGCCCCTGCGACACCTCTAAGTTGTTGTGCTGCAAACACAGGTTTCTGGTACTCCGTGCACTGTAAAAGTTCAAACTTTTGCTCCATGGTGCGGAGCCAGTCATCCGCCTCTAGCGGCTCATCTGCCTTTGAAAACACCGGTGGATGGGTATCGGTGAAATCCACATAAGTGGTTTCTCCTCCATTATTACGGCCTCGACGGCCCTGATTTCCATTCTGATTCTGAGCCAACAAGGTAGTGGCATTAACCAGTGCGGCAATAGCTTCTGCCAAGGTAGGTGGAAATGATGGGGGATTCGGAGTATTGTCCCCATCCTGGGAAGTTCCAGTACCGTCCATCTGTTGTACACAGACCATGTTTATTTACATTGCTTTATTGAATTAGAAAGCAATTAGTACAGTACTAGTACACACATCAAACTTATCTTACATTATTATCATTACAAACTTGCTCGTAAGCAAGAAACTACCCGCTAAGGTTCTTAGAAAGCAGGAAATACTACTATGTTACATAACCATCCATGTCGACACTTCACTCCTCATCATCATCGCTGATCACGATCACTCCATCCTCATTCTTTGGAGCACTTGCACCAGTGACATGACTTGCCTCATCCCCACTTTCCATCATGGGTTCGTTTTCTTCTGGATCTTCTTCCTCATTGTCCTCTCCACCAGGAACAACCACGGCACCGACATCATCTTCCACTGCCTGGGGCTGATGATTGGAATTCATCAGATCATGTAGCCTATAGACTTCCTCATGCAGAATGGTGTTGTACTGCTCCAGGTGTGTTGCGTAAAGCTCCAAATCACGAACACGAGCCCTGGCTTCTATCTCCTTTTCCAGAGACTCGTTCTGTAACTGCTTCCAAAAACGCATGTTGCGCTTCAGTCGCTCTACCTCTGATGTAAGCCTTGCAACCTTTGACTGTGAATCCGGGTTCGGATTGCGGCTACTGCTTGCTCCATCACCTCTGGCGGCCAACTGATGACGTGGCACTCCTTGCGGACCACTTTTCTTGTGAGGAGTCATCTTCACACGTGCCATCCTAAAGTAAGATAGAATTAGATCGATAAGAACAGATGGGAGGGATCTAAAGGTTAGCATGAATAGGATTGAACCTTACTTAACCCAAACCACTTTAAAAGGGAAGATAACTTAAGCAGGTTAATTAAACATGATGCATGCATCGTACTTACGATCTAACAGGAAAGATTGAGTAACACATGCAATATTTATAACATAGGGCACTATAGCATGATACTTCACTACGAAGCTTTCAAATATGAGCTAAGGAAACTATAGAATAGATTAAGATAAGCAAAAGCAATTTGGAATAAAATATCCATATTAAGTTCATTTGACCCAAATCATTTTGAAGTTTTGCAAAGTAATACTACAATAACTCGAGTGATTATGCTCTGGTACCAGCTGTCACAGAACCTCCTAATTATGATGGCCCACAAGTACCCGTCATCGTCATAATGACCTCTGACAGCCGTACTTATGTTCCTCATAACTTAAAAGGCCTGCTTTCCTTCAAACAGGATCCAATCACAGGAGTATTGCAATATTACAACAGTTTATTCAAAATATTCAACAGAGTAAAGTAGCAGAAGTCTTACAATAACTTAGGGTTACAAACCAGTTTTCAAACTTCAAACTTTATGTAACATTATTACAAACCAGTAGTAGAGAAGTATCGGTAGTAACTTTATTACATCACACAAGCGAGACGCCTTGCCCAAAGGCCACACAGTCTACTCGTCGTCACTTTCTTCAGCCACGACGGTCATGCAACAAGGCTCGAAGCAGACTTGTTCATGAACCGCACCTGCAACAAGGGGTTCAACAAACCCTGAGTACGAGAGTACTCAACAAGACTTACCCGACTAAGACAAAGACTCCAAGGGCATGCTAGCTTTAGGGAATCAAGGTACGGGTAATCCAGAATCAAATTTTCTTTTGCAGAAAAGCTTACTAAGGTAAGTCCTTACCTTCAATATTTTACTTTTACCATTGATGGTTCATTAACCAACTCTAGGTGATCCTAATCTAGATCAAAGTAATGATCATCAAAACACTTCTCATTCCTTCTTTCAATTCCAGTTCTCAACTACGATGCAAGTTAGGTGATCAAGTCTCCATAACCGAGGAGAAACGACGATTTGAACCGATTATACCTAGCTGGGGATCTCTAACATCACGATAAATGTAGAACCGAATCTTGCATATATCAACCCTCATTTAGATCACCCAAAACCAGAACGTGTCCATCGCCACCCGAGAGTACAGTACTCCTCGAACCCGGCCAATTCTAGCCCCGAGGGTACACGCTACTCCCGCCATCTCTCCACTCCGAGTGCGAGGTTAGACGTTCTCGTAATGGAATCACCAACATTTTGGGCTTACCCAAGGCATGAGGCTAGTTGCAAAGTCTCGAAACACAAGCAGGCTTACAACGAACGGTCCTTAACCGACAAGGCGGAAACACAACATTGAGACTCCTTTCCCAATGCATGTTAGCAGTGGCCAAACCACCCGCCCAATCTTTGAAGTTCATTCTCATCTTTCAATATTCTGCCGTCATGGCCACGTAAACATTTCATTTAAAAGCTTAACTTCTAGGCATAGCGAAGCATACTACGCATTTTCAGTAAAACAGGTATCAAGATTGATATCGCAATAATCAAGGATGACAATGCAGCAATTAGGTTATCACTTAACTCCTAATTACTTAATGCAGTAAACCATAGTATAAATAATATACTTTTGTAAAAACTCAAGGTAGGGTTTAAATGCACCGGGGCTTGCCTTGCTCTGACCTGACGACTGACTCAGACTCGAGGATTCCAACGTCTGGTCTGAAACCCACCGACGATAGCTCTTCTCCGGATACTTGCTCGGCGACTTTGACTTCTTCGAAAGCGGAAACTACACGAGTACATAACATGCTTTAACATGATGCTCGATGATAAACATGATGCTTGATGATAACATGCCATGAGTTACGACTTGAGTACAACTTCCCTTCACGGTACAGTCGCAAAACAGAAAACCTACTAACAAGTAGCGACAACTCCAGCGATACCAGCTTTTTATCACTAAGTAAGTTAATAACGAGCTCAAACATGGAATTAAGGTGCCAAAGATCACCGAAGAGTAGTGACCTAAGGACATCACTCAATCAAAAGGGCACACAACACTTAAAGTTATCAAATTAACATTTATATACTATTTAATTAATTAGGGCATAATTAATAGTTGATAAAACTTTATCTAAACAAGCTCAGACTTTTTCTATGGATTAAGAATGATTTAAAACAGTGTCATAATAAATTTCATAATTTTTGGATTAATAAATTAATTATTAAAATTCATGGAAGTTGCATTTAATCTTTATTGGAACTAATTAAATCTACTGCACAAATTACTCAATTTCATGATTTAACATTTTTCCTAGATAGTTTACATATTGAGAGACTCACACAAAAATTTTCATGAATTTTGGAGCTCTACACAAATTTTAATGAAATAAACAAATAACATTACTATTCAAAATTTTGAAAAAGAAAAACAAAAACCGAACCGGGCCGACTCCCCTCCTCTTCCTCCGGCTCGGCCCACTGAGCAGCCCAGCAGCGCACGCCCGCGTGCTCGTGCTCGGCCCAGCAACGTGGCCCAGCCCGCTCGCTCACCCGCGCGCTCTCGCTCTCCCGTTTTCTCTCACTGACAGGCCAACCCCGCCTGTCATCGCCTTCCTCCGTCTCCCTCACTCTCTCCCGCGACCCGGCCATGCCCGCACGGTGGCCGCCAGCGAGCACTACTTCGGTCACCCAACCAAGTGACTCTACAGTACCAGCACAACATGGCAAATCCATTTTCCCACCTAGCGGCTACCCTACGGCCTCGGAAGGATCCTCCCGACGGCCATGGCGGCACGGCTGCCACGGTGACCGGCGTCCTGACGATCTACCATGGTAGCGTCTAAAGCAAGGGAATGGGAAGCATCAGGAGCTCACAGCGGTTACAGCGAAGTACACGGGAAGCTCGGAGCGGCGGTGGAAGATGCTGGCCACGTGAGGCGGCACGGTCGCCGGAGTTGGGCACAGGGACGGGTGGCTGCGGTGATTCAGACAAAATTGGGCTAGCTCAAATGGTTCACGAGGTGTGCGAGGCCGAGGCGAACGTGATGACGCTCTTTGCGTGGCTAGAGGTGGCTCGACGGCAGCAGCGGCGAGCGGCGGAGCTGCGGTGGCAGTGGAAGTGTAGAAAAAGAAAAGCACGCCGGTGACGGTGATCTCCTTATATAGGGCAACGAAACTGGTCTCCAGACGACGTGTGGCGCGATGCGAACACGCTGAAGCCAACGCTGGCGGCCGAGGATGCGCCTGGAAGCTGGCCGAAGGCCACGGCGGTCGGCCGGCGCCCATGCCGCGCGGTGCCCCGCTCTGATTCGCCGCCCACTGTAGCTCCTCCCCCAATTTTTGAATTTTCAAACTATTTTCTCAAATTACTCTCAAATTCATGTGGAAACTTGAAAAACTTCCAATATATGAAATCTTCAGAATTTCAAGATCTACAAGTTTTATATTGAACACTTTTTCAAATTCTAACTGGATTTTGAAATTTGAGTTTAAATTCAAAAGGGGACACATTTTAGGGATTTGGTAATTTAGAAATTACTTTGGATTTCATATTGAAACTTCAAAATCTCCAAACACCAAAGTTGTACATCTTGACAAGACCTAAAATTTTTCTGTTCAAAACATTTTCAAATTCTGTTTCCATTTTGAAATCTTAGTTTGGGGATAAAAATGAATAAAATCTAAAATTTGTTTATTTTCAAAATTGCTCCACATTTTACACTAAAACTTTGAAAACTCAAAACACCAAAGTTGTAGCCCTTGAAAAGTTCTACAAAATTGATCTTAAACTTTTTCCCAAATTTTGCTTAGATTTTGAATTATTTCAAAAGGGGTAAAACAGGGTTTTGAAATTTAGGGTTTTCGGAGGAATTTTTAATTGGAATTTGTTGCTACTTTGATTAGTGATTACTTAGTGATCAAAACCTCACCCAAGGGCATCATTTGGACCAACATGACATGGTTGACCAAATGCCACTCTTGGTTGACCAATTTGGCTTTTGAAATTCTTTTACATTTTTCCCAAATTTGAATTTATATTTGAATCGGAAAACTCGTGACAAGTTTTTGGACTCCAACTCAAACTCAAACTTGGAGCTTCATTTTAGTGTTGTACTTGAGCTCATACCCTACACTTGACACTAGTGTGCAACACAGTCACACACCTCAAATTACGCAGGGCACGGACTAAGTATTTGCGGTGGCATTCGAAATTAGGGTTTTCGTTTCGGATCACACCACGGAGAAGCACATCCAATCTAGATAAGTAAACTTGTTTTAGTTGATACATAACAAGGTTGACCTAATCATGGATGCTTTGCAATGCATTATGATGACATGGCAGATTTATTAGCACTATAACACCCGGGGTGTTACACCCAACTTCTCCAACCTCTGAGTGTGACCAACCATTTTGATCACGTGTGGCCCGATAGGTGCGCCCTCTGCAAGCTTGGTTTCAACAAACACCTTAGGGACATTGAACCTTTCAGTCCTAGCTTGAGTCTGGAACATATCATTCAGCGCCACGATCATATCATGCGCTGCATGGATGTTGTCAAACTGCATCTGCAGATCTTGTTCCATACATGTAAGCATAAGGCAACTCACTTCAAGATCAGCATCATATGCCCTTTTGTAAGCATTTTTCTCAGCAGCGGGTGCATTATCAGCAGGTGCTTCAAGTAATAGGTTGTCTAGAATTTCTTCCTTTTTCTCAACCCTAAGAACAATTCTCAGGTTGCGGATCTAATCCGCATAGTTTGTTCCATTCAACTTATCTTTCTCAAGAATTGAATGTAAAGTAAATGGTTGATTGCTAGGCGCCATTTATCTACAACAAAAGTAATGCAAAATACTAAGACAAAGTATCCAAGATAGAGTAAATCATATTAAAATCTTAATAGAATCTACTCTCACTAAAATCAATATCCCTCAATTGAAACTTAGTGATTCAAGACCCACAACTAACAAGTCGACTAGTGAGCTTTAGCATCACCGCTAGAAGACATGGTACATCGGTAAGCAACTCTTTGCTAATCATATCACATATGACTCTTGTTGTTGGGTAGCGTCTGTATGCTAAACGCCCAACTACTCATGCTTCAAGGTCCCTAACCTTTAGGATAACCTTGTTCAAGTAACCAACCCTTCCGCTGTAAGTATCCAATACGAACCTGCCTAGTCAAGGAAAATCAGTGGCACCCTAATTTCATAGACCCACAACCAATTGTACAAGACATGTGACAGTGCAAGGTTTGGGGAAGCATTATAACTTAAACATTGTTGAGGGATCGTTCTACTTCACTATCGCATATGTAGACAAAAACATTATCACGTGAAAGTAGAACATAATAGTAAGAACGACATTATCACATATATGACTTGGTATAGCCCATTGTCACTTTGGGAATCTCCATCTCCATCAATATGTACATCATGATGATCTCCATCTCCATGATCCATGTACGCCGTCCATTGGTGATGAATCCACCAAGACTATCTATCACTAACGCAGGGCAGTGAAATATAATTACATAGTCGCGGTCATCACAGATTGGCATGCAGGCCATTACATTAAACTGACAATATCTACTTGGCTCCAGCCCATATTGTCTTCCTCATGACGTGCAAGCCATGAATTAATTACATACATGCATCACATACACATAATTACATACATGCATTACATACATGCCCGTTGATACTGCAATTGTCGGCTCTCTAGATGGACTGCTGGGAAGATGGTTTCTTCAATATCGGCAAGAATTTGGCCACGGATTGTTTTGAAAATGGCCTTTGTAGGATCTGAATCATTCACCAATTGAGCAGTATATTGTTGTAACAGATCTAGGAGAGCTTCTAACTTGGCGTAGATTTCTGCTGATATTGTTCCTAGTGCCAGGGAAGAGCTTGCTTCTTCTACATCATCATCGGAAACATCGATAGCGAAGAAGAATAAGCTATTGGGAGAGTCTTGTTCCTAGGAAGAAGAAAGGAAGTCAGTTAAGGATAGATATGAATATTATAAATCGACTAGGTCAATCGGCTTACCTGCTTCAAGGTGATTTCCTATGCTTGGCTGGAAGGAGTAGCTTGGAGGGTGCCGTGTGGAGGATCGGAAGAGCTTGCCGATGGGATATCTTCTGTGACTTCGTCAGTGGTTGGCCCTTAGGGTATGATGGCCGATGGTATATTCTGTACAGGAGGGTTAACTTGCTCAGCTACGTTGACTGGCTGGCTTGCAGATGATGGGACAGATGTGGGGACTAGCATGGACTTCTGTCGTTTTTGCTGAGCCTCGATATCTGTTAAAGCTTTGCGCTTTGCTTGGGTCTCAACAATGATTGGCTGGGGGGCATCGGCACTTGTTGATTGCGGAACTTGAGCGACTGGTATGCTTGCCGATGTACCCATTTGTTGCTGTAAAACAAGTGTAAGATTTGATGTTTAACAGATAAAATGTAAAGTTAAAGGAATACCTCTGAAGGCTGGCTGGAGGTAGTGGTGCTCGATGTTGGAGGAATTGCCGATGACGATCCAGCAACGGCTCTTACACCCTGTTGGTTAATGTTAGTATAGTTTGTGATCGGTATGAGTAGAAATAAACAAGGTTATTACCCTAAATGCCTTAATTAGGCTTGTAGCAGCAGCCAATGGAGTAGCCCTAGCTGTAGCCAGTTTTGATCTGGAGGTGATAGTCTTAGCACGGGTCCTCTGGTGAGTTAAAGCAGCTAGGGTGGGGGCGTTGTAGCCGATCGGTGATATTGGGGAAACAGGTCGAAGGTCGAAGGGTCTCTCACTCTTGCTCATAGATGGTACTGGGTCATTGACCTGTCACGAGAAAGTTAGCTGCCGATATATGAAAGAAAAAAAAACAGAAGGGAGTTAAAAGAAACTTACTGCATCATCGGGAATGACGTATTCAGGGTCGATCATGTGCCGATATGTGTGGGAGGATGTTGCAAATAGTTGTTCCCTCCATTCTCGCCACCATTGCTTATATGATTCAGTGATGAAAGATGTTGGTGACCAGATGGAAAGATCGACGTCTGTAATATCGGCATCGGGGGAAAGTCTCACTACCCTGCTCCATTCTGTTCCACTGGTGATTGTTTCTCTAGGTTTGATCACATCGGCAAAGCAGAGTTTGATTGGTAGTTGCCCAAAAGCCAATTGATGGGATACTGCCGATGGATTGTAAAACTCATAAGTGGTATTGGTATTTTCCCGCTACCAAATATGTTCACTGGGATTGCCCTGGGAGTGATGATGGCCATCATGAGCTCATTATCCTGGTTCAGCTCGTCATCGGCAAAGTTGAAGAGAAGGGGGAACTTGTTTTCTTCATCAATATAGGGTACTCAAGCCCTATGGTCACGAGGAAGACCATTATAGAAGTTTTGGAAGAATCTGTCGATCTAATCTTCATTGGCTTCTGTTCCAAGGAGGACAATTATGGCTTCACCAAAATTGAGAGGTGGGCGTGTTGCCGATTCCTCATCTCCAAGGACGTAGTCTTCGGCAATTTCTCGTGGGAACTCTTGGGCGAAGAAGTCTCATTGCAGACGTTTGTGCATATGGGCATTTAGCCACATGTTGATAAACCACTATGGGCCTCCTAAATTGCCGATGGGTTCGCCAAGCAAAAGTTTCTGAGACACTTGGTGAAGGAGATGATAGGTGGAGCTCAGAAGGTATCGGCCAAGAGGGAACCTTAAACCATTGGCCAAGAGTTTAGCCGCGGGGAGGAAGGCGTTGGTTGGTCCTACCGATCGACCACAGAAGATAAATTTTTCTAACCACATATTCAAGAATATGGCGTGTTCCCTCTGGTTAACTGTCCCGGTCCTTCGGTATTCTTGAATATATCCTGTCCAGCCACCGATGTTGCGGGTATTCACTCTATGTTTAGCTTTTCTACCATAGATGAAGCCCTCATCGGCAGTTGAGATATCCAAGCCGGTGAACATGTATACATCGACAAGAGTGGGGGTGGCTGGGCCATGTCCAAACATGAAGGTGTTTGTTGTGTCCGACCAGAAATAAGCAGCAACAATCATCATTGACTCATTTTTCTACATATCGGCAATAGATAGCCTAATACATTGGTCTATCTTTCGTTCTGCCCAGTACACCTGCATCGATCCATTTACCCTCAAATACCAATCTTTCCACCCTTTGGTGGTTTTGGGCCAGGATCGGAATGTGTCATTTCATAGATTCAGAGAAAAGGTCTGGGCTCTAAAGGGGATTCTGTTAACTTCTGTGTTAATTAAGTCAGTTGGATCTGGGTTGCCCATTGGACCTTGGCATTGGAAGTGCGGTTGATCGGTTGGAATAACTAATTTGTTGCGTAGTTCCTAAGTTTGAAGGATCAAAAGAATAGAAAAAAGAGGAAAAAATTACCAACTGTATGAACTTGCAAAGACCAAAGGAATCAAGGTAAAAGTAACGGAAGTGGAACGAACCGCAGGGACGTCGAAGTTGATCGCCATTGCTCTGAGGAGGATGAGGGCACAGACTGGGGACTTGAGGTTGACGCTGGAAGGAGTTCTTGTTGGATTGAGGTCGCGTGTTTATTCATCGGAGTCGCCGCCGGAAAGAGAGAATGCCAAAGGTTGGAGTTTGAGGGTAGAAGACAAGCGTTCCAGAGAAATCTATTTATAGGCCGCTTGGAGTAGAGGTATTCTAGACTTATTTCTATGCTGCGCGCGTGTGGGTCGAGGTGGTTGTTGATATTTGGTAACGCAATTAGGAAATGATCCGCAAGTGCACGGATATCGGTGAGCACTTCACCCGGAATGTTATCTAGAGTATCGTATTTATTTTTTTACCACTAGGAGAAAGCGTGCATCTGACTAACCAAATCTATTACTACTAACCTTTAGGCTACAACCACTGTGATTTGATGTGAGTGATGTATAGAGAAGACTGCAACTGCACTCTCGTTCTAACCTTGGTAAGGATGATCTACTGCTCTATTGGGGAGGCTCACGGAATCTAGACACCTCAAAGGATGTTCGACCCGCACCTATAAACCTTATCGATCCTGCTAACGGGATATGGAATACAAAGGTAGCTACGGAAATGTCACGTTCCTCGCTACTACCACGGTCCGACTAGACAGGGGATATCTATGAGTATCCTAGCCCAAACACCTCGTTTACGCTAGAGATGATTACTCTAAACTCTACGCGAAGAGATTAAAGTAAACTCATAAACCAAAGAACAATAAAACAAAGAACTTACTAGAATTTAGAAGTCGAAATACTGAAGAATCCTAGGAGCAAGCCTCAGGTTAGGAGAACTTGATCCTGCAGGTACAACCTCGAAGTAGTCACCGACAGGCCGGGCTTCCTTCGATCTATACCTCCACTTTATCTCTCTCAATCTAGAAGAACTAAGTCTAATCTCACATTGGATGCTAAGCCCTAATGAGGTGGGAACCCTAAGGGAACCTCTCTCTCTGAACCCTCTCTAGAAAATATGAAAATAATGGACTTGGATTCTCCTCTCCAGGGGCCAGGGGTCCTGCTTATATAGTCCCTTCAAGTGAACCCGGGCCGTCGGATCAAACCGACATTAATCGCACGGTTTTCCTTGATCCTTTAGGTCGGTGGGGCATAATCCGCGAGACTCGTCCTGATTGGTTGCAGACCTAGGGCGGGCGCCCCAGGGTCTAGGGCGGGCGCCCTGGTCCCGGGCCCGTTCGGCCTCCCGTTCGATCCCGTGGCTTCTAGAGTCTTCTAGATGATAGAAAATCGGTGAACACGTTAATATCTCTATGTAATTCCGATGTATGGGCCTTTCCTTTGTATTTCCTGATAACCCCCTGCAGAAATAGATAAACAACAAAACTCATGGAATTCTGTCAGATCAAACCCTAATTCTAGGTGTTGCTTGCATATAGGTCCTTTTCCTTATTTATTGGATAATTAAAATTGATACTTAAGAACCGTCAACAAACACCCCCATACTTAGGCTTTTACTCGTCCTCGAGAAAAGGATGGTTCAGAAAAATAACTGGGGTTGAAGCATTGTAAAGCATTCTTTTTATACCTGCAGGGTGTTATGAATGTCCACTGTGCACTGTAGTCAGGGAAATATATGGTTGAAGTAGAGATCCTTTCTTCTTCTCAACCCTGTCACTTGGAGTTTTTTATATATTTTTGAATAGAAAACTTAGCATACCTTTATCCTCATAGGGGCTCTCAGATCACTCATTTATCTTTTGTATATCTCACTGAGGCTGTTTTAATTTGTAGAAATTCTCAAGCATACTTACTTTGCATATATTGCCTGGGTCAAAACGGGATCCGAGGAGAGGAATGCCATACTCTTAGATCAAAGACTTTGAAAATTAAAACTTGTCAACTCTTACTGGCATATTGCTTATTAGAGGGACCATGGGCTATCATTTTCTTTTTACCATATATATTTTTATCATCTCATTTTTTTTCAGGTGGATACTGAGGTACCCCTAATTCTACTCCCGGACACTTGTCCATTTTTCTGCGAGGTTGTCGAGCACTTGCTCCTTTTTATTTCCTCGAAATATATTTTTTGCATAGCCCATGCCTCTAATGCAATAATACTTCGGAAGAGTGAATCTTTCTGAATAAAAATGTCTTGATCTTGGGAGCATGATAAATCTCTCAACAAGGGTCTAACTCGTTTTGCACAAACTCAATACAAAGCAAATTAATATTTTTAGGTTTATCAGGCATATAAAATATTGAGGATGGTAGCTATATTTTTGAAGTTTTTGAAAAGAAAATCTCCACGCGACAAAGATTTCAAGAATAAGATACTCATATTCTACCATCTCACATTCCACAATGACTTGAGTAACACATGGTTTTTAAAATGATTTTCAATAAATGCAGGTTTTTAGAAATATCACAGAGTGAGATTGATCATGATTAAAAATATTTTTGTCTTTTTAAATTATCATGTTAGGAACAATATTCCACACAGCCCAATATGTATTTGTATACATGTAAATAAAGCGTGCAGAGTATGTACCTTAATCGTGGAGTGGTGCAATCGAAGTGCATTTACCATGTCGGGGGGATTCCCCCATACTTGTTCCCTGCTTTCTTGCATAAAAATAAAGTGGAGATACACGAGGCATAATAATAATAATAATAATCTTTATTTGTCTTGAGGCATTTATTACACTGACTAATGAAGCGAACTAATCTAAACTGAATTGAATCTAATTGAATCTAATGATGAAGACTAAGACACACTGCCTCAAGGTCTAATCTAGATAGCTCAGTGTTGCTCTAAATCCCTGATCCTAGCAAGGGCATCAGAAAGGTCACATTTAAGCGCGAGCACAGTAGTGTTCAGGTTGGAGACCTGCCTACTGTTGGGCATTCTTAACGTCACTACCAAAAGTAGACTTAGTTTTCTAATTCTGATAACGGCGCCAAAAATGCCAAACCTATCTCTCATGCCACTTAAACCAAGTTGTCATCCCCAGCATGACATGAGAGACGCGGTATTGAAATATGCATTTGCTCATCAAGATAAATAATAAAAGGGATCTGCAAGCGCACAGATTAATACCGATGTAGCATTTTAACCGGGAAGGGATTTGTAAGTATCATGGTTGATAATGGAATGAGAATATGGAACTGAGTACACATCATTGCATGTATAACCGAGAGTATTTATCAATCTCTTTATACAGGTATAAATGTCACATTAAGTAAAGGTAAAGTGATAATAGTGACAAAGATAATTAATCTGATCAGCTAGCCACATATAATAATGATAAGCACCTCAACAGATATTCTAGCAAGTCATTAGCATGGAATTAGGATGAACTATAAAGATATTCCCTAAGTTATTATTAACTATAAAGTCTAGCATATCATAGTTAGTGCAATTATACTTGGCAATCATGGTGAGAAAAGACTATATCCATGCATAGTGAATATTAGCAAGGAAGATGAAGAACATAGCAATCACTCCCCTGTAATAGTGTTGCTCTGCCTGCCCTATACACGAGAGGGGGACTATATAAGAATCAACGAAGCTGTCACTATCGCGAACTACCCCACAATCCGGCATATAGGGTGCAATCGCAGATAAATACGGTATAGACACCACGTCTACACAATAATTATTATTCACCCACTGTACACATGGATAAACGCTATACGATCCTAGGCATGTATATAATTCCAATCTAACTAAGCCAAGCATATAACTATGATAAACTAAGAACAATATAATTGCAAATATAATCAAGTAGAGCAAAGTCATAATCAATATATTGAAATAGAACAAAGTCATATTCATAATATTGAAGAACAATGATGAACAATTGAAGAACAAGAGAGGAATTACCAAGAATCCTCTTGACAGATCCGGGAACCAATCGAAGATTGACTCCTTCTAGTTCTAATCCTATGTAGCTATGCTAACTAGAGATCTAGTTGATGTGGTGGCTCTAGGGCTTGATCAGAGGCTCTCCTCCTGAATTAGGGTTTGAAGTATGAGACGAGGGCCTCCCCTCCAGGGGCAGGGGCCTTGCTTATATAGCCCTTTCGGATGAATCTGGGCCGTTGGATCAAACCGACATTGATCGTGCGGTTTTCCTTGATCCTCTAGGTCGGTGGAGCATAATCCTCGAGGCGGAGCCTGATTGGCTGAGCCAGCAGGGCGGGCGCCCTAGGGACTAGGGCGGGCGCCCTGTCCCCGGCTTTGTTACGCCTCCCGTTTGTTCTCGTGGCTTCTGGACTCTTCTAGATATAAGATAATTACGTGTTCGGTTAATATCTCGTCATTAATCCGATATGTGGGCCTTTCTTCTGTATTTCCTAATAACCCCCTGCAGAAATAGATAAACAGCAAAACTCATGGAATTCTGTCAGATAAAACCCTAAGTCTAGGTGTTGGTTTCATTTGGATCCTTTTCTCTATTTATTTGATAGTTATAATTGATACTTTAGGACCGTCAACAAACTCCCCCAAGCTTACCTCTTGCTCGTCCCTGAGCAAGGATAGACTCAGCGATGGATGAGAAGTTGCTGAAATGCCTTTGAATTTTGACGGTACACATGCTTTCAAATAGAGTCTCATCTCTGAGTTAAAGTAAACTGTCAAGACTTAAAACTTACTCATTATACCTTTCACCATGGGGCTTGCAACCGTCACCTTTGTCTTGAGCGGTTAAAAGATAGAATAGTCTAGTCAAGCGCCATGTCTCTTATTCTTGATTAGCTATAGCTCTTGGAGTTTTTTGCAGATTTTCAAATAAAACTCAGAGATTCCTTGTATGACTCTCTCAGGTCTCTCTTTTGTGGTATTTCTGGATCCTCACCAAGGCAGTAATGGTGTCTGCCTTCTCTCAAAGCAAAGTATGTAGTATTTGTGGTATAAGGCAGAGTGACATTGCCTTCTCTCTCATCCTATTCTAATAAGGCTTTTGATATCTGGAGCTCATCGGTGGGAGATAAAGTATACATACTTACAAGACATTTATTGCATAGTCAAACCATGGATCCAGAGAAACAAGCCAATAAGTCAAATCAAGATGTGCATGTGTGGCGAATAAATGGTGTATGGTGGTAGTGATGATAACAATGATGAAAGTCTAATCCTACTTTTGCTCTTTTTGAGGGGATACGTACCTTTCTTGCTTTTAAAGCTCTTGAGGAGAATGAGGTGCTCTATATTTTCTTTTTTTTTCCTCTCAGGTGGGTATCTTGTACCCCTAATTCTACTGTCGGACACTTGTCCATTTTTACCTCTCTTCTCACACTTTTTCTTTTTTTTCATCGAGCTTCCGAGCACTTGCTCCTTTTTATTTCCTCGTATCTTTTTCTTTTCGAGGTTCCGGGCACTTGACCCTTTTTATTTCCTCGTATAGAGCACTCATCTCCTTAGAACAATATAGCAAGTGGTAGTAACCAAAATAGCTTGAGCATTTATTTCACAGGGGATAACAAGAATGGGAAAATATTTTTGGCTATTCTCTCCCGGATTAGGAGTAGAATAATTTTATGTGGATCTGGAGATAAGAATGAGTGGATATATGTGGATACGTACTTCCGGAGTAGAAGCAGCATGTATGAGTGATCGTACAAGTGAATCTTGATTTTAACCGCATGACAAGCTCCTAAGGGTCTACACAGCTTGACTACACTCAATACTCATAAGCAGTAAAAAGTAAAGGTATGGTTTAAAGTCTAGCAAGCATGTATGTATGGCTATGGTAGGAACTTAAACTCTCATCATACAGGAACTCATCATGTAGCATTTTAAGATTTTCAAAGATAAAATTCTCCAGAATTCTAGCATCTCTAGGAATAGATAAACAGCAGCTCAACCTTCCCATATCATATCCGTTAACAACTTAGACTTTAGATCAAGTTCTCTTCCCACAAGTTCAGGTTTAGAGCAAGCTTTAAATGATAACAGTTATGTCTAAACTTAGAGAGAGGACTTCAAATTTGAAAGTTAGGCAAAGCAACTATTCATCATATCCATGCTAGAGTTTTATTATTATCTAGATTCAGTTTAGCATAGCCACTTTATTTATTTATTAAAACACACTAAGCAAAAGATATAGGTATATATATATAAGCACAAAATCTTTATTTGGTTTTTTTCATAGTTATGTATATTTTTATTTTTATAGGGTAGAAGTATATATAAATATAAAGATAAAGATAGAAATACTTAGCAAGATAATGGGGGTGCTCTCCCCCAAGCTGGATCTTGACATAATCTCTTCTGATGTAGCTAGCAGATGGCGGAGGTGTATTTGAAAGTCGGCAGCACCCTGACAGTGATTAGAATGTCCTCTGTCTGCTAGTCTCCTTGAATTCTGTGAAGCTCAAATAGACAACAAAGCTTTGTGGAACTGATTAAGTGTTAGCATAAATATCTAGCCTTTATCATGCTGAGCCTCCTTGATTTTTTTATGTTTTTTTTATTTTATAAAGCAGAAGAAAATATTTATGTATTTATTATATATATATATATATATATATATATATATATATATATATATATATATATATATATATATATATATATTATGCCACCACAGTGAATGTACTTATGGGTTTTATGCCACTCGCATACTCACATGGGGCTTTAGGGTTTTTAACATTTTTATTTTCTTTTTAAGATAGTATGAATATGATTAACTAAGCAAACTATTTAAGATAAAGTAAATAATTAAAAAGGAAAGGATAACTACCAAGTTACCTCTTGGCAAGGCGTTCGGTGTTTTTAAGTCCTCCGAACGGGACTCTTATTCGTTCAGTCGTCCTGGGACTTGGTGGATGGCATAGTCAGTGGTTCCGGCGGCGCCTCCTCTTCATGTACAACTGTCTTTTCTTTCCATACCTGTCTCGGTGCTTTGGTCTCCTCAGGACAGTGTTGGTTGAGTGGTATGTCTTCAGATCTTACCACTTCTCCTTCATAATCTGCCCATCCGTCCTTGATGACCTGTTGCTTCTGATTGTGGTTACGCCGCTTTCTTCTTGTCCTGACCTGCTTGGATTCTTCAAATACATAGTTAGGGTCAGTAAAGTAAAGACGTACCTTCTCAGAGGGGAAGTGCATGTGGACTTCTCCAGTTCCAATGTAAATGATTGCTTTGACAGTACTAAGGAATGGTCTTCCAAGGTGATGGGTGGATCGTATTCATCTTCTCCCATGTCAATAACCTGAAAGTCTGTATGGACAAAGTGATCGTCTATCTTGACAGGGACGTCAGTTACTGTACCTTCGACCTGTCGGAATGTCTGATCTACCATCTGGAGCTGAATATATGTTGGGTTTAAGGGCATAGTTCCGAACAGAAGTTCATAGGTGACCTTGGCCATTATGTTGACGTCCGACCCAGTGTCGCAAAGTGTCTTGTAGAAGTGGGACCCATTAATGGAGCAATAAATGCTTGGCATACCTGGGTCGTCCTTCTTAGGCAAGAACGGTGACTTGAATTGGCGATCTTGACCTTTGTGCACGGCAGTGACCATCTTAGCTGTCTCGGTCCATACTTGCTTCTTGCTCTTGTTCCTCCTGTTGGTCCTCTTCCTTGGTTCATATTGGGGTTGCTCTGGGATTTGTGCGGTCTTGTTCTTGAAGGAAAACGTTTCCTTCCTCCCCTTGATGTAGAAACTGATCTTGGCAGCACTAGCGTAGATGACAGCTCCCGTGGTGTTTAGGAATGGTCTCCCTAGGATGACGGGAGCCCTCTCATCAGAACCGGTCTCTATCACTACGAAGTCTGCTGGAGCGTACGAGGAACCCACTCGGACACAGATGTTCTTCAATATTCCTCTCAGGAAACTCAGTGTCCTATCTGTAAGCTGCAAACACATGGTTGTTTCTAATAATGGTTGTGAAAAGAGTTTTTCATAGAGTACCCTGGGCATGATGTTGACGCTGGAGCCAAAGTCACAGAGTGCTTCTGGGAAGTCTCGCATGCCGATGGAGATCGGGATGACGGGGCGTCCTGGATCGCCTCTCTTGACCGGCAGACGGTCAGTACTTACTTCCACGATAGGGTTACTCCAGTAATCTCCTGCATCAAACATGTCTACAAGATTTGCAGATTCTAGTCCTTCCGGTTGTGATGGTATACCGGGGTTAGTAGCAGGAACAGCAGCAGCTATTTGATTCAACTGAGATTCAATCATTTTATTAAAGCTAATCTGGTTCTTGATGGCAGTAGAGAAATTATCCATTCTATTATTTATATTTTCTAGTATTTTATCATTAGATGCCAATTTCTTAAACAGGTTATCCATTAGCTTTCCTTGATTGGATACTAACTCTCTCAAAGGTGGATAATTATTATTATTATTGAAAGAATTGTTACCTTGGTAATTACCTAAGTAGTTAGGCCTCTGTTGATTCCAACCTTGATTCTGCTGAGGACGGTTGTAGTAGTTGTTGTTATTGTTGATGTAGTTCACGTCCTCCAGCAACTCAGGACAGTGATTGCCCGAGTGTCCAGTACCTCCACACTCCTCACAAGTCATGTGGGAGTCGTAGACGTGCATGACTTCTTTCTTTTCTCCAGCTCGATCATCGAGCTTCTTCATGAGTAGGTCTAGCTTGGCAGACAGCATGTCTACCTCCTTGAGCTGGTGCATACAGGTATAAATGTCACATTAAGTAAAGGTAAAGTGATAATTGTGACAAAGATAATTAATCTGATCAGCTAGCCACATATAATAATGATAAGCACCTCAACAGATATTCTAGCAAGTCATTAGCATGGAATTAGGATGAACTACAAAGATATTCCCTAAGTTATTATTAACTATAAAGTCTAGCATATCATAGTTAGTGCAATTATACTTGGCAATCATGGTGAGAAAAGACTATATCCATGCATAGTGAATATTAGCAAGGAAGATGAAGAACATAGCAATCACTCCCCTGTAATAGTGTTGCTCTGCCTGCCCTATACACGAGAGGGGGACTATATAAGAATCAACGAAGCTGTCACTATCGCGAACTACCCCACAATCTGGCATATAGGGTGCAATCACAGATAAATACGGTATAGACACCACGTCTACACAATAATTATCATTCACCCACTGTACACATGGATAAACGCTATACGATCCTAGGCATGTATATAATTCCAATCTAACTAAGCCAAGCATATAACTATGATAAACTAAGAACAATATAATTGCAAATATAATCAAGTAGAGCAAAGTCATAATCAATATATTGAAATAGAACAAAGTCATATTCATAATATTGAAGAACAATGATGAACAATTGAAGAACAAGAGAGGAATTACCAAGAATCCTCTTGACAGATCCGGGAACCAATCGAAGATTGACTCCTTCTAGTTCTAATCCTATGTAGCTATGCTAACTAGAGATCTAGTTGATGTGGTGGCTCTAGGGCTTGATCAGAGGCTCTCCTCCTGAATTAGGGTTTGAAGTATGAGACGAGGGCCTCCCCTCCAGGGGCAGGGGCCTTGCTTATATAGCCCTTTCGGATGAATCTGGGCCGTTGGATCAAACCGACATTGATCGTGCGGTTTTCCTTGATCCTCTAGGTCGGTGGAGCATAATCCTCGAGGCGGAGCCTGATTGGCTGAGCCAGCAGGGCGGGCGCCCTAGGGACTAGGGCGGGCGCCCTGTCCCCGGCTCTGTTACGCCTCCCGTTCGTTCTCGTGGCTTCTGGACTCTTCTAGATGTAAGATAATTACGTGTTCGGTTAATATCCCGTCATTAATCCGACATGTGGGCCTTTCTTCCGTATTTCCTGATAACCCCCTGCAGAAATAGATAAACAGCAAAACTCATGGAATTCTGTCAGATAAAACCCTAAGTCTAGGTGTTGGTTTCATTTGGATCCTTTTCTCTATTTATTTGATAGTTATAATTGATACTTTAGGACCGTCAACACCTACTAAGGGAGCTAACTATGGACTGAAGTTCCATAATATGTCTATTTACTGTTCTGATGTCCTCATCCACATCTGCTATGGTCCTGCGGCGCTTCGGTGGTGTCTCAAACGAATTGAGAGCGTGCTTAGGAGCTTCCTTTGGTGGGATGAAGCGAACTTTTGCTGTCCTAACTCCTTTGAAGCGGGGCCTCTCCTTCTCCGTAGTGTAGTGGACGCTACTGATCTCGCCGCTCCGGTTGGTCTTGACGCCTACAACCCGCTCATTGGGTTTAGGTGGCAGGATTTTCGTGCCGGCTGGTACCTTGACGATGGCTTCTTGCTTGGACGACGGTCCCTTGAGAAGAAGGGGCTGCGGTGGTACAGTAAGAACTGGTTGGGCGTAGTAGGATGAGATTGAGCTGCGCTGGTTTGATGGTGGGGCTGCTAGCTGTCGCTCTGTGTTGGCCGGGACGTAGGTGTCGGGGTCATCCTTGGGCTTGCGGTTGAGGTCGTAAGGGACGATCTCCCAGTTGCGGTGGGTCTTGTCGGCCATTGGAGAAGCAAGGAACTAGACAAGCTCTAATTGAGGAGGAGAGAAGGATTGAATGAATTGGTGTTGAAAGCTGACGTCAGGGGTCTGTTTATATAGGGGTCAAAAAAGTGCCTCTAGGGTTTCCATAGATCCATCCCGCTGTCGGGCGTGCGTAACAACCCATTCGCAGAATTTTCTGGATAACCATAGATGAGGAAAGCACGTCGGAAGAAGCCGGGGCCGAGGGGACACCAGGGCAGGGTGCCCGCCCTCATCCTCAGGGCGCCCGCCCTGGACCTGCCTCCTCTGCGGGCCCGCTTGCTCGAGCGTGTTTCTAGAAGTATTTTTATCCTGAAAAATATAGACGTGGCCCAAAAACATCAGATTAAAAAGGTCGGGCTTTAATTCTCCATCGGAAGGTAAAAATGGATCACGTCTATTTCTTCTAATTCTTTATTGGGTTCTAAAAATAATTTAAGACGTTGACCATTTACCTTGAATAACGTACCTTCGTCGTTTTGAAGTGTAATAGCTCTGTGGGATGATGAATTGACTACCTTGTATGGTCCTTCCCATTTACTCCGGAGTTTTCCATGCCCGAAAAACTTCACCCTGGAATTAAAAAGTAATACCTTATCTCTGGGTGAGAACTCCTTCTTCTTGATCCTCTTGTCATGCCATCTTTTGACTCTTTCTTTGTAGATCTTCGAATTGTGATATGCTTTCTCTCGCCATTCTTCCAATTCTGATAGTTGCATTCTTCTATGATCTCCAGCAACATCTAGGTCCATATTCCATCTTCTTATGGCCCAGTGTGCTTTGAACTCTAGTTCAACAGGCAAGTGGCAAGTCTTCCCGTACACCAATTTGTATAGGGTCATTCCAATTGGGGTCTTGTATGCTGTCCGGTATGCCCAGAGTGCATCGGGTAACTTTTCCTTCCATGCTGTTCCCATCTCATTTACTGTTTTCTGAAGAATGTTCTTGATTTGCTTGTTGGAAGTCTCTGCTTGGCCACTTGTCTGAGGATGATATGGGGTAGCAACGTTGTGACGGATTCCATGTTTTGCTAGATAATGCTCAAAGCGTTTGTCGATGAAGTGTGATCCCCCATCACTTATCACCATCCTAGGGACTCCAAATCTTGGAAATATAATCTCTTCAAACATCCTCTTTGAATTAATATTGTCGGCACGCTTGCAAGGTAGTGCTTCTACCCACTTGGAGACGTAGTCAACTGCCACCAAGATGAATTCACACTTCTTTGATGGAGGAAATGGACCCATGTAGTCTATTCCCCAAACATCAAAGAGCTCAATCTGAAGGTTGTTGGTGAGTGGCATAGCATCTCTTGTATTTATGTTTCCGTGCCTTTGACATGGCCCACATCTTCTGATATATTGCCTTGTGTCTTCATACATTGTAGGCCAATAGAATCCACATTGCCAGATCTTTGAATGTGTACGGAATGCTCCATAATGACCTCCGTATGGTGATGAATGGCATCTGTCGATGATCTTCCACCCTTCCTCAGTGGTCACACACCTTCTGAGTAAGCCATCAGCGCATACTCGGAAGAGGTATGGCTCATCCCATATGTGTGAACGACTTTCTTGAATAAGCTTCTTCTTGTTCGCTCCTAGTGGTACATACCCTAAAACCATAAAATTAACAATATCTGCATACCAGGGGTCAGACCTGTTGATTCCATAGAGCATGTCGTCCCGGAGTGAATCATTAATGGGTGTTTCCTGTGGATCCTTAAAGTGCATTCTAGAGAAGTGATCAGCAACAGAATTTTCTACTCCCTTTTTATCTTTTATTTCTAAGTCAAATTCTTGGAGTAACAAGATCCATCTAATTAGGCGAGGTTTAGCATCTTTTTTAGTGAGCAAATATTTTAGTGCAGCATGATCAGTGTAAACAATTATTTTAGCTCCTACTAAGTAAGATCTAAATTTATCAATGGCAAAGACAACAGCCAGAAGCTCGTTTTCAGTGGTTGCAAAATTAAGTTGAGCTCCTGTCAAAGTTTTACTGGCGTAAGCAATTGCATGATGCTTCTTGTCTTTTGTTTGCCCTAAAACTGCCCCCACAGCATAATCACTAGCATCACACATAATTTCAAAAGGCAACGACCAATCAGGGGGTTGAATGATTGGTGCAGAGATGAGTGCATTCTTTAATAATTCAAAAGCTTTTAAACATGCATCATCAAATTCGAAAGGAGCATCCTTGGCTAGCAAAAGAGTGAGTGGTCTAGCAATAAATGAAAAATCTTTTATAAATCTGCGATAAAAACCAGCATGGCCAAGAAAGCTTCGAATTCCTTTTATATTCACAGGTGGAGGTAGTTGTTCTATTACTTCAATTTTAGCTTTATCTACCTCAATACCTCTTTCAGACACTAGGTGTCCTAGCACTATTCCTTCCCTAACCATAAAATGACATTTTTCCCAGTTAAGGACTAAGTGCTTTTCTTTGCATCTTTGTAAAACCTTGTCTAAGTTTTCAAGACAATTATCAAAAGTTTTTCCATAAACAGAAAAATCATCCATGAAAACTTCCATAATCTCTTCAATCATATCAGAAAATATAGACATCATGCATCTTTGAAAAGAAGCTGGTGCATTACATAGCCCAAAAGACATTCTACGATAAGCATAAGTTTCGTATGGATAGGTAAAAGTGGTTTTGCTTTGATCATCAGGATGGATCGGGATCTGGTGGTACCCTGAATATCCATCTAAGAAACAGAAGAACGAATGGTTCGCTAACCACTCTAACATCTCATCTATAAAAGGTAAAGGAAAGTGATCCTTTTTCGTGGCTTTATTCAGTTTTCTATAGTCAATGCACATCCGCCACCCTATGACGGTGCATTGCGGAATTAGCTCGTTCTTCTTATTTGTAACAACAGTCATGCCTCCCTTTTTAGGCACAACTTGAACAGGGCTCACCCACTCACTATGCGGCACAGGATATATAATCCCTGCATGCAGCAGCTTTATAACTTCCTTTTTAACTACTTCTCTCATCGCATTGTTGAGTCTACGTTGGGGTTCCCGAGAAGGTGAAACAGAAGGATCTGTCGGAATGCGATGGGTACAAATCATAGGACTGATTCCTGTAAGATCTTGGAGTGAGTAGCCAAAGACTGAGTGATGTTTTTCTAAAACGGTCATTAATCGCAGAGTTTGTTCCTGAGTGAGTTTATTACTAATGATCACAGGAAACTCTGGATTATTGTTTAGGAAAGCATAGATAAGACCGGGTGGTAAAGTTTTAAGCTCTATAGGAGGTCTGGTTGTTTCTGCAAACACATCTAAAGGTTCAGGTTCAGAAGGTTCAGCTTTCTCTTCCATGAAGAAAGGCGCTTCTTCTTCTAAGTCTGATTCATTTAAAAGCTCTAGAGACGCAGCTTTTACCTCTTCCATAGGATCAGGCAAAAGAGATGACTCGATCTTATTATTCAAGGAGTGAGAAATTGTCATAGGGAATTTAAAATCCTTTCCAAAAGAAATGTGTAGCTTTCCAGTTTGACCTTCATAAAGGAGTCTTCTAAATGGTTGTCCTATCAACAGATCGAAGTCCCATATATCAAAGATATAAAAGTTCAAATGACTCATAGAGCCTTCTACCATAAAGGGTAGGACATTCACAATTCCAAGACTAGGGACCAATCGTCCCGAAGATTCCTTCATGAACTTTGTTGTGGGGGTTAAAATTAATTTTCCAAATAATTTAAGTGTAAAAGCTTCAGACATGATATTGATCCCCACAACAGGATTATAGAGAGCATCAAATTGATCAGAATCATAAGCACAGCGTATAGTGATAGGAGGTGTATCCAAACGGATCACTTCAGAGGAAAGCTCTGACTCCTCCAACCATTCGCTACTCATGACTGAGATAAGCTCTCTCAATTGATATTCACTTGGTAAACAAATGCTATAATGGCCGCTTTGGGGTTTGTCTATAGAATGGTAGTTTGAAATGTTTCCAAAATCGGTAAAAAGATCGGATTCTATATCCAGCATGAAATCAGGTGGTGGAATTTCTTCCTTTTGTGGCTCAAAACTTGGGATAGCTGAAGTAGGTGAAGAATTCGGCAGAGTGTCTACTTCGGCTTCGTAGGTTTCATCATGGAGGGTATTATCCATCTCAGCTTCTAGGATTCTATCTAGGATCGCTCTAGCTTCATCAGTAGGGATACGAAAGAAAGAACCTCTAGACATTGTATGTAGCATTTGTTTATGATCTTTCTGAAGACCTCGAAAGAAATGAAAAAGGAGAATAGGGTCTTCAATATTGAGTTTTGGACCAGATTCTAAAAGATCAGAAAAACGTTTCCAGGATTTTCCCAAAGTTTCATTTTCTTTTTGTTTAAAAGATAGAACTTCGAGTCTAAGGTCGGCGATACGATCGAGGGAATAAAAATCTAAACAGAAGTTGGCTCGTAAGACTCCCCATTCACCTCGTTGTTGACTTACCTTCTGACTATACCATCGTCTAGCTTCTCCTCTTAAGGAAAAAGGAAAAAGCTTCCAACGTAAAGTCTTATCAGAAATGCCTTCAATGCGAAGACAATCGCATGTTTGCTCAAAATCTCTAATATGAAGGTAAGGATTTTCATCTTCCTTTCCCGAAAAGGATAGGTTCTCAATCATGGCAATTAACCTTGAACTTAACCTATACTGGGATGTTTGGATAAGCTGTGATGACTCCCATGGTAAAAGGTCAGTTTCCGAAGGTGTTGCAAATTGATAGATTGATTTAGAATCTTGGTTCTCCATAAGGTAAGAATAAAGAATATAAAAAGATAAGGAATAAAAAGATAAAGAAAGATAAAAGTATAGGTACAAGCTAGTAGTAAGATTCAAGGTTATCTCAGCAAACCGTCTTTCTCCCCGGCAACGGCGCCAGAAATGCTTGTTGATATTTGGTAACGCAATTAGGAAATGATCCGCAAGCGCACGGATATCGGTGAGCACTTCACCCGGGATGTTATCCAGAGTATCGTATTTATTTTTTTACCACTAGGAGAAAGCGTGCATCTGACTAACCAAATCTATTACTACTAACCTTTAGGCTACAACCACTGTGATTTGATGTGAGCGATGTATAGAGAAGACTGCAACTGCACTCTCGTTCTAACCTTGGTAAGGATGATCTACTGCTCTATTGGGGAGGCTCACGGAATCTAGACACCTCAAAGGATGTTCGACCCACACCTATAAACCCTATCGATCCTGCTAACGGGATATGGAATACAAAGGTAGCTACAGAAATGTCACATTCCTCGCTACTACCACGGTCCGGCTAGACAGGGGATATCTATGAGTATTCTAGCCCAAACACCTCGTTTACGCTAGAGATGATTACTCTAAACTCTACGCGAAGAGATTAAAGTAAACTCATAAACCAAAGAACAATAAAACAAAGAACTTACTAGAATTTAGAAGTCGAAATACTGAAGAATCCTAGGAGCAAGCCTCAGGTTATGAGAACTTGATCCTGTAGGTACAACCTCGAAGTAGTCACCGACAGGCCGGGCTTCCTTCGATCTATACCTCCACTCTATCTCTCTCAATCTAGAAGAACTAAGTCTAATCTCACATTGGATGCTAAGCCCTAATGAGGTGGCAACCCTAAGGGAACCTCTCTCTCTGAATCCTCTCTAGAAAATATGAAAATAATGGACTTGGATTCTCCTCTCCAGGGGCCAGGGGTCCTGCTTATATAGTCCCTTCAAGTGAACCTGGGCCGTCGGATCAAACCGACATTAATCGCATGGTTTTCCTTGATCCTTTAGGTCGGTGGGGCATAATCCGCGAGACTCGTCCTGATTGGTTGCAGACCTAGGGCGGGCGCCCCAGGGTCCAGGGCGGGCGCCCTGGTCCCGGGCCCGTTCGGCCTCCCGTTCGATCCCGTGGCTTCTGGAGTCTTCTAGATGATAGAAAATCGGTGAACACGTTAATATCTCTATGTAATTCCGACGTGTGGGCCTTTCCTTTGTATTTCCTGATAACCCCCTACAGAAACAGATAAACAACAAAACTCATGGAATTTTGTCAGATCAAACCCTAATTCTAGGTGTTGCTTGCATATAGGTCCTTTTCCTTATTTATTGGATAATTAAAATTGATACTTAAGAACCGTCAACAGTGGTTCAGATGGATATGGTAACTGTTCGCACGATAGTCAAGGGATTGTACAGAAGATTTGATGACAAGTAATCATGACTTGGAAAAGATCTCGGTACAAGATATTTTAGTTCTAAAAATGGCGGCATTATTATGTTAAGGTCTTGCCGATGGGTTATTGTTTCGGTATCTTAACCATAATCAGGGCCAGAATGGTTGGAAATTGTGCGATATTTACTGAGGTGTGTGAATCAGAACTAGATTTGATTAGATTCAGTAACAAATTATGTTATGCTTGGAGAATGGGTTAAGATAAATGGACGAAGGCAAGCATTATCTGGAATAAATTTTGGAGCATCAATGTTTTATACTCCGAAATTGGGGGGCATGTGTTGACACCGTTTTTTGGCACGTGTCAAGATGGTTAGAGTGGGCTAATCGGCAGGAGAAGAGTTACTGTATATACTGACGACCGATGAAAATCAGCTTATAAAGAAGGTTGCCGATGAATGGTGGTGACCGATGGAAAGGTTGATTTAGATTCAGGCGTTGCTAAGGTTGAAGATGTTATTGCCGATGCCGATGAAGGGAGGCTTGAAGGCTGCTGCCGATGAAACAGGAAGTATGCCGATGGAAAGGAGGTCGGTGAGAATTCCATCGTAATTAAGGCGGACAAGGAAATAGATAGGAGTTGATTTCCTTTTCTATGTTTGTTAGAGTCTGACTTGTATAAGAGTCATGTGTTTCCTTAGATATGGACTTGGTGTCCTAGTCGTATTTGGTTATATTTCAGTAGATCAGGGTATAAATATAGATTGAAGGGCAATGTAATGAGAGATATCAATCAATATCAAAACCAACTTTTACTCCTATTTGCATCTATTTACTTTTCGGCGACTTCGTCAATTTGCATATTTTTCCTTTTTCACGAGTTCTCATCGATTCGGCGAGCTGCATCGCTTCAGTGCGACCTTCGACGATCCTCGAGTTCCGCATGAGTACCTCTTGGCCGTGACTTCCGGGCGTATCGCTGTTGTCAGGACCAAAGTGCTCGTATCTTCATCCTTGTCGATTAACAGGTCAAATCGACTGACACGCTTTGGATATCGATTTCGGGTATTAGCCCTTTGTGTTTGCAGATCCACTTTTGCATCAACACTAAGTATCCAGTTGAGGAGGATACAACATGCTAAGACCAGCTTGACTTGGATCTTGTATGGGTGAAAGGGCTTGTTGTATAATATCCTAAATCTACTCTTCAGACACCCAAATGCCCTCTCAACTGTAACCCTCAGGGAAGAATGCCTCAGGTTGAAGAGCTCTCTTGGATTCTGTGGGCTTCTAACACCATACTCCCTAAGATGGTATCTTGTGCCTCTGTAAGGTGGAAGGAACCCAGGCCTGACAGCATACCCGCATCTACAAGAAAGAACTTGCCTAGACACAAGAAAAGAGGAGAACAATTAGAAGGGTGAGGACCTAAAGGACCATGGATGATAGGTAAATGCAGAAGGTAATACCTGGTGGTACCCACACAATCCTAAAAAAAGAAAACACCGTGAAAAGGCAATCCTATAGTGCAGTATGAATCAGGTGAAGTAATTATTCCCACCTTGAAGAAAGGATTCCACTTCCTGTTATTCTGAATTTTCTGATGGACTGCAGAAGAGGGTGGCACTATCATCTCATTCCTTAGTTCACCTACTGCATATAGGACTTCCTGAAAATACCCGCTGATAGTTTCCAGGGAACGCCTAAAGATGGGATTCAGAACCCTGAACCTCTGATTGTGGCCTACTACTAGCAAAAACATTGCAACTTGTTCCTCAATGTTGTTGTTTATGCTGTCCCTGAGTAAGCCCCTGTTGCGAAACAAGTCGCAAAGCTGGAAGAAAGGAGCTCTCCTCATCCTAAGAAGTTCCACACAAATGACGATCATCGCTGTGGTAGATGAACCTAAGGTTGTTGGCCCTTTCTTGGTCTCTAGTAGTCATTGGGCCCTAAGTAATTCCTCTCCTAGAGGCCGACATGTGTCTGAATCTCACAAACATCCAAGCACTGATCACTACAACCAAGGTTGCACCCCTAATGATAAGCTGACGACGCCTAGTTGAAGGTTCCATGAGGCTAAACAAGAAATGGGAGATCAATTAGTACAACATTTCATTGGTATGAGGCAAAACCTAGCCAAATCGAAGGACCGGCTGTGACACCAAGTGGTGTGCCACCCAGATCTGGAACAACCATCGACCAAACCCTAGGGGTGATGTACAGAATCGATGGATCCCTACGACATGGGTCTAAACCAGGATGTGGGGTACAAAAAATAGCACAACATTGTAGCAGTATGACTGTAAACCCTAAGCAAATCAAAAGAACGAATGTGACACCTGGAGGTGCGCCTCCCAGATCTGCAACAATCATCGACCAAACCCTAAAGCTCAGCTACGCAATCAAAAGAAAAGCCCGCACAGTGTTTCGAATCGAAAACAAGAAGATGCAAAGATGAACATACAAGCGGGAGGGGAATCAGGCCACATACCAGGGACCTGCGTGGCTTACCAGCAACGCCAACGGTGGTCACCGCCAACGCCGGGAGGAGGCGGAGGAAGACGGAGGGGGGCGAGACAGCGAGAGAGCAAGTGAGCGGCGGCGCGGACGGAGGTGAGTGAATAGTACCAGGGAACCCTAGCCAGGCGGTGAGACTCACAATTATATATGACGGCCAGGGGTAGCCACCCGGGCCCACCATGCCGCGCGCGGGCGGAGCCAGCCCAACCTAGGCTCCGCGCGCACGGCCGATTCTGTCGTTCGACTCGGGTCAGGCCCCGAGTGTACGGCTAGCCAGCCCAAGCCAGGCCCTGGAGCCCTTACAGGCAGCCAAACAGGCCAAAATTGGCCCCAAGAAGCCAGGCTAGGTACTGTCCACCCAACTAAAAACACCCAAAATGTCACCGTCCTCCTCCTCCAGTCCTCCGCAACTTCTCGCCTTCTCCAGTTCTCCAAGTTGGTGCTGACAGAGAGGGACGTCACGGGAAAGGAGAAGGCATGATTGACTGGTCCAAGGGGTTAGTTCACCTATCGGAGCTTCTAAAACAGATCACACGGCACTATCGGTGGAGCCGTGGGCGTGCGTGACCAAAGATTACCTAGTTTTTTTTGTTTTTTTATTATATTAATTATCGACGAGTAGTATATCTAAGTATAGAAATAGTTACTCGATAAGTATACTAGTAGATATAGAATAACAAAAGGACGGGAAACAACGATGTGGAGGCATGGTACCACAGTACTGGAGTATTTCTTTGCTGGGGGAATGCAAGAACGTGCGGTAGATTAATTAGTACACACTAATAATAATACTTCCATGGACAGAGGGAGGTACTAGGAGAGAGGGATTACTTTTTCTCATTGACAAAATGCAAGGCAGAGGACACTATTTTAACCAGTTTGTCAGTCCCAGAGCCCGATGCTGTCAAAAATAAACAGTCGCACGCAATGTGAAAGGGAAGTGTTTTCTTTGGGCGGTCGGACCACTCGGACCAGACGACGAAACGCCGAGCCTGTTACCCAAAAAAGAGAACCAAAAAAGTGCTACAGTACCTGTCACATCAAATCTTACGGCACATGCATGGAGTACTAAATGTAGACGAAAGAAAAAACTAATTACACAATTTAGTTGTAAATCACAAGACAAATCTTTTGAGCCTAATTAGTCCATGATTGAACACAAATTGCCAAATAAAAACGAAAAGTGCTACAGTAGCCGAATCCAAACTTTTTCACCAACTAAACAACCCGCCGGAACACGCGCGCACTGTGCTCAACTGCTACCTGACTCTGACGGCCGACGCTGCCTCTGCACGTGACGTGCGCGCATGCCGTGCTCTGCTTGCTTGGCCGTGGCGCCGGTGTGTACTGTACGAGTCCTACGTCCAAACTCCAAACTGACAAGAGAAGGAACCCAACCACATCCTGATCCACACCACACGCTGCCTTGGCTGTTCCTCGGTTTCGTTGCGTATATAGCCCGCGCCAAGCTTGCCGAGCTTCATGCTTCTCAATCCGACTCCAATCCTGCATTCCTGCTTCGCTTCGACTCGAAACTCCAGTGCAGTTGCAGATTTGCAGTCTAGTCAGCTCGCTCCTCCGGCTCCGGCCTCCAGGAAGGGAAGGGAGCAGAGCCATGGACGACGCAGAGAGATCCCTGCAGGCGCCCGAGAGCTCCGTCGACTGGCGCGGCCGCCCGTGCCGGCATCGCCACGGCGGCATGCGCGCCGCCGTCTTCATCCTAGGTACGTGCGTGCGTGCGTTTTATGCTGGCTCTTGCTTGCTCCTCTCGCCGACGACCGACCGACCATACCAATCCGATATGCTGTACGCTGCATCTCTCCATGCATCCATGCAGTGTTCCAGGCGTCGCAGACGATGGCGCTGGCGGCGGTGGGGAGCAACCTCATCACCTTCGTCTTCGGGGAGCTGCACTTCCCGCTGTCGCAGGCCGCCAACGTGGTGACCAACTTCGTCGGCACCGTCTTCATCCTCTCCCCGCTCGGCGGATTCCTCTCCGACTCCTACGCCGGATGCTTCTGGACGCTGCTGGCCTTCGCTGCCGTCGAGCTCGCGGTACGTGCTACTGTACGCAGTACTACTATTACCTCCTCTCAACACTCACTGGTCCTTCCTTCCTTCCTTCTCGTCGTCCCTCTTCTTCATTGAACATTGATGGATTGGACAGTAGACAGTAGTAGTCGTACTCGTATCCAGCTATCCTATGTAGCATCACTCTCATGGACAACGACATGAACATAGACATAGACGTGGACATGGACCAGCTAACCAGCCAGCTGCTCTTTTTTTGCTCCTTTGTTTTTGACCCGGCTGTTCATGTTCGTGGTAAGGGAGATGAACGAACATGAGAACATGGTAGGGTCATGGGCATGGATGCATGGACCGGAAAAGACGCCCATCACCATGACCAACTAAGCTTCCATTTTTTTTTAATAAAACACACACAAAAAAAACAACCAAAAGTCGCTGGTTGCTGCAACGAACTCGCAGCCGCTCACATGCTTCCATTACTACAGTAGTTTGCACGAAAACAAGTGCCGGGAGGGGGAGTTGAGCATTTTTGGGAGTTTGGATCCATCAGTGTTCAGCACCCAAGTAGTCTCCTCTTCTTTTGTGTGTTCAGTTCAAACTGCAAATAGATCAGTTCAAACCGCCTGAACGGGATTCGATCCGACAGGAACATTGGGATTCACGAGGTGTGTGGACCATCTGGAATTCTGGATCTGGAAACCCCCTTGGAGCCTTCCCTCCTGCAAAAGTTTTTGCAACCTCTGCGTGTGTGTGTGTTGTGTCATTGTGTGCCTGTTGGCTAGCTTTTGCGTGTGGGTACTGGTTTGGCGGATGGCATTGAGTTTTCCATGCTGCTCGGTATCATTGAGCTGCTCGGTAGTAATAGTAATAATAATTTAATCAGGTCAGGCAGCTGGATCCTCGATGAGTTTTCATTGCTGGGGCCAAATCGTTGCATCATTGAGTTGTTAGAGGAGATTGTACTTCCAATTTTTTCCACAAGAAGATCTATCTCTACTCCCACTTTTTCTGCTTATTTATAACTGATGAGGTACAAAACTTATCCTCGGTTTACTGCTCAAACTATTTTGATTGCTCCAGTCTATCTATGCCAAATGAGGTAGTATGATTTTTCTGTTTCTGTTCTCCAACCACAAGCTGAATTTCAATTTCAGATTTTGAGAGGAGACAAATTAAACGACATCACAACTTATGTGTAAAAAAATACATATTTTTTTAATCATTTATTCCATAGTTTCAGACCATAATAATACTAAATAGGGATACACTATTGAAATGAAGTTAAGCATCACCTAGGACTAGTGATTTGAGGGTCTGCTTGGTTGACATTCAAAATTTATCATGTCAATGATTTGGCAAGCCATGATTTTGGCTAGTATTTGGTTTGTTACCAAAACTTGCCAAATTCTCATATTTGACTTGCCAAATCTACGATAATGTTTTTGCCCATCTTTTGACTTGCCAAATCTTTGACATAGCAAATTTTGGATGTTAACCATGCATGCCCTGAGATTTAAGTACTATACAGATTTCTATTGTCCAGTTGAAGTAAACTTACTCATAATTAGCACGATCAGATGAACCATTACCTAGGACTAGTGATATGAATTTTAAGCTTAGCATATTTCGTCAACAAATTTGATCAAAGTAAAAAGTTTGACTTGCCATCAATTCAAAGTTATTTATAATTTAGAACGGGTAGAGTATTTTATTTTCAATGCATATAGACTCAGTTATGTTTTTAGTTCTCAATTTTTTTGTTTAGTTTCTAAGTACCCTATAATAATCAACATCTGTAAACCTTGTCGAATAGAACAGCATAAATGGTATCACCTCTTTTTACAAATTATAATATATTTTAGTTTTTCTAAATATATTGTTTTACTATATATTATATCTAGAAATAGTGTATATCTAAATGTGTAACAAAAACTATATATTAAATAGCAAAGCATCTTATAATTTGGAACCAAGGAAGTACGCGTGAAGATTTAGGTTGGTGATCAAAATTTTCCACGCCTAACCTTTAGCACACTGTGGCTGCCAGAGAAAGTTTGACGAATAAAATTGAAGCAACGCTTATGGTAAAGTTTGGCAAGAAAATAGGTCTATGACGTGTGCGATAGGTAGAAAGTGTGGCACGCCGTAGTTACGGCAACAAACCAAACGACTACCAGAAAAACTATGGCATGACTAACCTATGGCATGATACGTTTTGACCACGAACCAAACAGGCCCTAGTCATATGCTACTATATCTCTGTCCTTAAAAAAAGATGCAATTCTGAATTCGAATCGAGACAAACTGATCCAAGTTTATAGAAAAAATATTACTAACAATTGTAACTTACGTTTCATGATTAATTTAATGATGCCAATTCAGTATCATAGATGTTAACATCGGTTTACATAGAGTCTGTTTAGTGGGTGAAAAGGTCTAAAAAAGTTTACACAGTAACTGTCACATCAAATCTTTGGACGCATATATGGAACATTAAATGTAAGTAAAAAAATAACTAATTACACAGCTTGTTTGTAAATGTCGAGACGAATCTTTTAAGCCTAGTTAGTCTATGATTGAATAAATTTTGCCAAATAACAACGAAAAATGCTACAGAAACTTTACCCAAACTTTTTCACCGTCTAAACAGGCCCATAGATTTGGGCATTGTTTAGTTCGCGAAATATTTTTGGAAATGTAACTGTAGCACTACTGTAGCACTTTCGTTGTTATTTGGTAATTATTGTCCGATCATGGCCTAATTAGGCTTAAAAGATTCGTCTCGTCCATTTCGTCTAAACTGTGTAATTAGTTTTATTTTTTATTTATATTTAATGCTTCATGCATGTGTCCAAAGATTTAATGTGACGGGAATCTGAATATTTTGAGAAATATTTTGGGAACTACACAAGGGCGTGATTTATGAGGACGAAGGAGTGCCTCCATCCAAACACGCAACACATTCAAGTTCGGACCTCGCGCGCGCAGAGTATGCTGCATTTCCCAATTTTTTTTTAGCTACTGGGTACAGTTCATTCACTGTGGACTGTGGTGGGTAGGGTAGGACCGGTGATACCGTGCTAGTGTTTGTGTTGTGACTCGTGAGGTGGGCCGGCCGGTACTAGTGGTCACTGGATGACCGGTACGGTGTACTACTGTGGTGGGGTTTTCCATGGGATCTCATTATGGCGATCTGCCGAATATTTTGAACTTTTGCGTTTGAACTTTAGGGAACCCGGCTACGAAGAATCTATCACGGTCATAGGAATTTGTTTATTTTGGAGGATCTTTGGAAGAACTGTTGCAGATTAATATTTGCTGTCCTCTCAGGATATGTATTTAGAAACAGAAAAGGACCTCATCTGTTTTGCAGTATACTCAAAATTTCGGCAATGGGAAATGATAATGCCAACTTTCAAAAAAAATTTTGGCAATGGGACTATTACAAACCATGGGCATAAGAGGTCTTGTGTATAATGCTATACTGTTAAATGTGAGCCATATTATGAGGCCATAGCACATATTTATTACGTCCCGTGTCTCAAAATAAATTAACTTATAAAGTTGTTCTAAGTAAAATGTTTTTAGATTTAAAAAAGTATCAATTGATGACACCAAATTTACATTATTCAATACACCTTGAAAATATATTTTCATGATATATTTGATATCAGACGTGTTAGTGTTTTTTCCTATAAATTTAAAAATAGTTTGACTTAAATATAATTTTAAGAGTTTGTGAATCTGGATAACAAGGACAGATGAATCTTCATGAATCTATGTCTCTAGACACCTCTGCTAAAACATGTGGTCATCCAGTAATTTAGGTACATTTGGGCCTGGTACATTTAAATAGCAATGCATAGCTTATGGTGTTGATATATATGTGTGATAAAGCTCTTTTTTTTGTCGTGTATTTTTTTTTACCAGGGCCTGATATTACTGGCGGTACAAGCACATCTTCCACAGCTCAAGTCGGCGCCGTGCAACATGCTGACCATGGCGGGCAGCTGCGAGCGGGCCAGCGGGTTCAAGGCCGCCATCTTCTTCGTGGCGCTGTACCTGGTGGCGCTCGGCACCGGCTGCGTGATGCCCAACATGACTACGTACGGAGGCGACCAGTTCGCCGGCGGCGGCGCCGCCGCGGCGGAGAAGGACGCCAGCAAGAGGCTCTCCACCTACTTCAACCTCTCCTACTTCGGCTACTGCGTCGCCGAGGTCGTCGCGCTCACGGCCGTGGTCTGGGCGCAGACGCGCTTCGGGATGGCCGTCGGCTTCGGCCTCGCTGCCGCCGCCTTGGGCGCCGGCCTCATCACCCTCGTCTCCGGCGCCGTGTTGTACCGGAATAAGCCTCCCCAGGGCAGCGTCATCTTTACACCCATTGCAAGGGTGAGAAGAAGAGAACTTAATCCACAAAACCCTCCAAGTTCATATAGTACATTTTAGTTTTACAAAATTTCATAAGTTTTGTTGTGCATGCAAAAGGTTGTCTGATTGTGCAAAATTCGTCAGGTTTTCGTTGCTGCATTCAGCAAGAGGAAGCAAATCTGCCCTTCGGGCTCCTCCAATCCTGCCCACACTGCAGCCGGAGATCCGGCGGTCGTCGACGGCGGCGACTTCCGCCACGCTAACAAGTTCAGGTCAACATCATTCAGTATTCAGAGTTTCAGACACCTGACCAGAGTGAGTAAAAAACAAAAATTAAAACTTTGGCAGGTTCTTGGACAAGGCGTGCATCAGGGACGCGGCGGACACGGTGCCGGAGAGCGAGTGGCGGCTGTGCACGGCGGCCGAGGTGCAGCAGACCAAGACCCTCCTGGCCGTGCTGCCCATCGTGGCGTGCACCGTCGTCACCAACACCGTGCTCGCGCAGCTGCAGACGTTCTCGGTGCAGCAGGGGAGCGTCATGGACACCAGGCTGGTGCCGGGCTCCTCCTCCTCCTCCTTCCGCATCCCGCCGGCGTCGCTGCAGGCCATCCCCTACGCCATGCTGCTGGTGCTCGTCCCGGCCTACGAGCTCCTCCTCGTGCCGCTCACGCGGAGGCTCACCGGCACGCGGTCCGGGATCACCCCGCTCCAGCGCATCGGCGTCGGCCTCTGCCTCGTCGCGCTGTCCATGGCCTCCGCCGCGGCCGTCGAGCGCAGGCGCCGGGACGCCGCCGTATCGTCCGCCGGAGGAGGACACCAGCTGTCCGTGCTCTGGCTCGTGCCGCAGTTCTTCGTCTTCGGCGTGTCGGAGCTGTTCACCAACGTGGGGCTCATGGAGTTCTTCTACAAGCAGGCGGCGACCGCCGGGGCGATGCAGATGCAGGCCTTCTTCATGGCTTTCTTCTACTGCTCCTTCTCGTTCGGGTTCTTCCTCAGCTCCGTGCTCGTCTCGCTGGTGAACAGGGTCACGGCGACGGGCGGCCGCCGGGGCTGGCTCGGCGACAACGACCTTAACAAGGACAGGCTGGACCTCTTCTACTGGGTGCTCGCCGCGCTCAGCGTGCTCAACTTCTTTTGCTACCTATTGTGCGCGAGGTGGTATAATTCTGGTGCCGGCGGCTCTGAGTCTGATGAAGCTGCTGCCCCCGGCGAGGTCGCCTCTGAGGAGGAAGACGATGGCAAGGGGCTCATCTGAACAACACAGGATACAAAACTGATGTATATGGTAATACAGATGTGCAATCATTCGACGCACACCCCTCTTTTCTTACACAAGTATACAAGGTCTCCTATATATATAAATATAAAAGATTAGATAACATGCGCTTAAGGTGTGAATCATGCCGCATCGTCGTGGATTACATCTCATCCGTGAACTATTCACACAAACGACTACTTGGGCAGAGTTTTTTTTTTTTTTTTTTTTTTTTTTGGCAATGCATAGGTGTTTTAGAGTCTGTTTGATCCGCACAAGATTGTGGAAACTCGTTTGTAGCGTGTGGAATTGAAAAAGGGTTTGTGGCTTGTGGAATTGTAAAAGCTAAACAAAAAATGGCTCTTGTTTGCATCATAAGCTAGAGTTTGATGACTTGTGTCTCCTATACTGAAAAATGCATACTCCGTCCCCCGTCGTGTGTAGGATCCTCGTGTGTACTCTGGCTCCCAGCCTTGTCAATCGGCGCTGACAAGTGGACCCTCACACTAGTACACTTAGCCAGATCACGCGCGCCCCCGGCCCCGAAGCACAACGGTCCTCTCATGCTGTCATGCAACTCGCTCGCCATCACAGGCTCACAACATCTAAAGCACCTCACCAGTAATCCATCGCTAATATGGCAGTATTGGTTATGGTTACCACCAATATTATTTTTTCACATTCTTAGTAGAATTATTACTGCAGATCAACAATACATCGACCCCAATATTACATATACCAATGAGGTCCATATGTCAGTAGCTTCTCCCATCTCTCTATACTAGTTTGGCTGTACGCCTTTCTGGTCCTTCTCTCTCCCTCGCGACCTCCTTCCCGACGCTAGGTCTGACCCTTGTTACGTCGAATCGATCACGGATTGCCCAACTCCATGGACGTTGGTGCCAAACGGCTCAGATCTCTTCTCTTCCCATAATAGACGAGAAGAAAAGGTCATAGAAATAGACAAATGTACGTGGTACTGAACAAGAAAAAAACAAAGGAAATAGATATATAGGATTATTATTTCTACTCGGATCTTGGTCCTCTAGAGGACATCCTTTCAATGAACTCTAACAAGGATTTGGGGGGGAAGTGTGAGCTTCTCTATACCTTGGAAAAAAATATTGTCCTCGAAAGTTTGCTTCTCTAACTCAACTTCCGCATTTACTTACTTTCTAGGTTGTGTGCTTATCTTTTCTAGTCTAATTTGCTAAGTTAGTTGACAGGATTGGAATCTAGTTGCATAACTCTTTCACCTTAAAGATAGCTACACTCAGCAAAACCATAATACACATCGACAAGGTAAACACAATGAGATCCTAAATCT
The DNA here is from genome assembly GCA_038087645.1 of Saccharum hybrid cultivar R570. NCBI lineage: Eukaryota > Viridiplantae > Streptophyta > Magnoliopsida > Poales > Poaceae > Saccharum > Saccharum hybrid cultivar. The sequence goes on from JAQSUU010000602.1 coordinate 13,418,975, forward strand.
GCATTTTACTATTCCATTAATCTGTAATAGACATGTACAATCGTATGAGATAGGAAATCTTGAGAACAAAATAAGTTAGAATTCAACACATATACGCATTAGAAAGGGCTCGTAGTCCAAGCCATTCGAAGCACAAGAACCAATCCTTGCTCAACTGGGACAAAAAAATTATGGAAAAAGTCTACATGACCCCCCCAACTATTGAGGGGTGTCTACTTTACCCCCTAAACTATGAAACGGTCTAATTTACCCCTGAACTTTGCAAAACCGGCCAAATCACCCCCTCGAGCGGTTTTGGGCGGTGGTTTTGCTACAGTAACAGCGGTTTTGCTAGAGTAACAGCGGTTTTGTCTTTTTTCTTTTTTATTTATTTCGTTTGAATCTTTGAAAAAACATAGTAAATCACAGAAAAATCATAAAATGAAAAATCCAATTTTGTTGGACTCCACATGAGTAGATCTATACAGTGAACTTATAATATAGTATGCTTTAGTACAAAGTTTTTGTTGTAAATTTTGATCTATTTTTTTCTGTAATTAATTTGAATAATTCATACAACAAAAAATTTGTACTAAAGCATACTATATTATAAGTTCACTGTGTAGCTCTACTCATGTGGAGTCCAATAAAACTGGATTTTCCATTTTATGATTTTTCTATGATTTACTATGATTTTTCAAAGATTCAGACGAAATAAATAAAAAGAAAAAGAAAAAACCGCCGTTATTGTATCAAAACCGCTGTTACTGTAGCAAAACCACCGCTCAAAACCGCTCGAGGGGGTGATTTGACCGGTTTTGCAAAGTTCAGAGGGTAAATTAGACCGTTTCATAGTTTGGGGGTAAAGTAGACCACCTCTCATAGTTGGGGGTCAATTAGACTTTTTCTAAAAAATTATGGAGCAGATCAAAGAAACAAAGATCACCTAACACTGATCTTCCCTTGGATTGTGGCAGCAACCGCTACACATGCAGCCCGGTCCTTGCCTCTTCATTAAAAATGATGGAAACTAATTTACTCAACGGCAAAAAATTAAACATGGGCCGCCGTCAAAGCCGCAGCCTCCGCCGCCGCCGCCGCCGCCGCCGATGACCACGTCGACCTGCACCGTGGAGGCGTCGCAAGGCATGCACCTGTTCCACATCGCGGGCTACAGCCTCCACGAGCGCCTCGGCGCCGGGAGCTCCGTCCGCTCCGCGCCCTTCTCCGTCGGCGGCTACGACTGGGCCGTCCGCTTCTTCCCCGATGGGGGCGAGGGCGGCGCGCTGGTGCTGCTCCTTGAGCTGCTGACCAAGGACGTCGTGGCGAAGGCGTCGTGCCACTTCAGGTTCCTCAACCAGGCCACCGGGAAGGCGTCCCCCAAGTGGCAGGTGTGCTCTATGAATTACAAAGCTGGATCTGTGAATAAGCGCGCAAAAGTCAGCACTTTCAGGTGGAATCTGTTACTGTATGCCCAAGATGATGGCCTCACCATCGAGTGCGCGGTCACTGTCGTCAAAGAACCGAAGGTCTCTGAAACCAAGACTGTCCCTGTGTTCAAGGAGCCGCCTTCGGACCTGTCGGTGCATCTTGGCAGTTTGTTGTTGGAGGATGACACATCTGATGTCACTTTCAATGTTCAGGGAAAGGTTATTTGTGCCCACAAGATCATGCTCGCTATGCGGTCACTGGTGTTCAAGGCAAAATTCTATGGGCCTGATTTGGAGGAGAATTTGGGTTGCATTGCTGTTGAGGATGTGCGGCCTGCTGTCTTTAAAGCCATGCTCCATTTCATCTACACTGACTCGTTGCCTGATATGGATGATCTTGGCGATGTTGATAAGCAAGAAATGATTCGGCATTTTCTTGTGGCTGCAGATCAGTATGAAATGAAGAGGCTGAAGTTGATGTGTGAAGACAGCCTCTGCAACAGCCTTAGCGTGGATTCTGTTGCCACTACCTTGGCATTTGCTGAGCAGCTCAACTTATGCATCCTAAAAGATGCTTGCATCGAGTTTATTGCCTTCTCAAATAAGATTGATGATGTGGTGGCGAGCCAAGGCTATGCCCACCTAAAAAGATCGTGCCCTTCAGTTTTGCTGGAGGTATTGGAGAAGTCAAGCAAGTTTCCCCGGGTCCAGTGCTGTCTGCAATTCTGCATAGAATGAAACTACTTCAAACCAGTTTCCTTGTAAAATGTCAGGGCAACTTTGATGTTGGAATGATGGAGTATATTTAATGTTGAGATGTTTGCTTTCTCTGTACACATCCTGTCAAAATACATTGTCCATCTAACATCAGATTTCAGTTTACTGAGAATTCAATCTCAGTTTTGTAGCGGCTGGTGCCATCATCATGATAATCACCCATTACACCAAAAGAATAAAACAAAGGCATATAACGATGCTATTTCAATGAGGGGTTAATCAGCATATCAATTCTAACATGTTTATCCTGTTTTGTGGCTGTTGAAGTCAGGTACAACACTCTTGGTACCAGAGTTGTCCCAACACTTGTTCCTGTCACTGCATCTTCGGTTCTGGGAGTGACACCCTCAATTTGAAGTTTTGACTCCTCTTTTAGTTTTGTTTTTGTAAAAGTTAAAGCTTTCCATAGTACTACTCATCTAACTGTGAAGGCGAAAGAAATTTGTATTGTATTTTCGATTATTAGAATTACAAGTGGAAATTAGTATTTTAATGTCACTGTCTATGCCAAATTTAACACATATACAGCATAAATCTAGCCTAAATAATTAAGATGATGTCGATCCTGGTGCTATACCCTATATTACCAATGTTCAATGATTTTGATAGGATTTTCATTAATTTTCTTTACAACTAGAAGGTTGCCTGTGTAGTACTTTCTTTATTGTTGAGAAGACTTACTCTAGTTAAGAATGTCCACAACTTCACATAAAGTGAGATCTTATCTTAAATAGTCAACCATTAAAATTAAGAATTCCTCCTACATTATTGCCATCTACAGTCTACAATGATGGATTTCTCCAATATTTTACTTCATCAGATCAATACAAGTTTCTGCTTCTGAATTGAAACCAGATCAAAATATACATTCTTTGCTTCTTTGTTCCTATCATTTTGAAAACCTTATGCAAATTTAACTGGTATATATCATGAATATTTTGGAACTGATTGCAGCTTATAAAGTTTTGCAGTGTATAATTTCATTAGTCCTACATGAACACACTAAAGTGCAGACATTGCACTTGAGACTATTACCAGCATATATCAATCTACTTCCAAACTGTTCATAGTATTCAAGAAGTTAAAACAAATCAACCAGATTATGTTAAAATTGGGACACTATAGAAAGATCGTGCCCTTCAGTTTGGCTGGAGGTATTGGAGAAGTCAAGCAAGTTTCCCTGGGTCTAGTGTTATCTACAATTCTGCATAGACTGAAACTACTTCAAACCAGTTTCCTTGTAAAATGTCAGGACAACTTTGATGTTGGAATGGTGGAGTATATTTACCGTTGAGATGTTTACTTTCTTTGTACATGTCCTGTCAAAATACCTGTCCATCTAACATCAGATTTCAGTTTACTGAGAATTCAATCTTGGTTTTGTGGCGGCTGGTGCCATCATGAGAACTGGCCATTGCACCAAACTAATGAAACGAAGGCATATATCGATGCTATTTTAATGAGGGATTAATCAGCATATCAATTCTAACATGTTTATTCTGTTTTGGGGCTGTTGAAACCTAGTACAACACTCTTGGTACCAGAGTTGTTCTAACACTTGTTCCTGTGCACTGCATCTTCTGTTCTAAGAGTGATACATCCTCAATTTCAAGTTTTGACCCCTCTTTTAGTTTAGTTTTGTTTTTGCAAAGTTAAGCTTTCCATAATATTCATCTAGCTGTGAAGGCAAAAGAATTTTTTTGTATTTTTTATTATTGAAGTTACAAGTGAAAATTAGGATTTTAATGTCACTGTCTATGCCAAATTTAACACATATACTGCATACATCTAGCCTGAATAATTAAGATGATGCTGATCATGGTGCGGCACCCTATACTATCCTCAATTTAAAATATTCATTGATTTTTAAACTGGTTGGGGACTTTAGAATAACCACAACTTCCCATAAAGTGAGAACTTACCTTAAATAGTTAACCACTAAAATTAAGAAATTCCTCCTACATTATTTCCATCTACAGTCTACACTCCACAATGATGTAACTATCCACTGTCTTACTTCATTAGATCAAATTATCTGAATATATATTCTCCGATTTCTTTGTCCCTATAATTTTGAAAAGCTATGCAAATTTTATGGGTAGATTTCATGAAGATTTTTGGAACCGATTGCAGCTTATAAAGTTTTTGCAGTGTATCATTTCATCTGTCCTGTTCTACTTTCCTCTTTTCTACATGAACACACTAAAGTGCAGACATTGTGCTTGAGCCTTGAGATCATTACCAGCATATATGAATCTACTTCCAAGCTGTTCATATGATTCAAGAAGTTACAACAAATCAACCAGGTTATGTTAAAATTGAGACACTATATTTCGCCGGAACTTATTACATTGTCTTCTCCAATGCCTGTAGCCACATCATCACCCATTTTACTTTTATCTGAAGACGATGACATGAAATGGATGGAAGCATGTTTAAGCCTGTCGCAGCCATGCCGATCGGCTAGAACCAAGGTCTCCACATGGAGTGTCCTGGGCTCCTGGCAAGGATGTGCTCGCACATCACCTTGAGCCTGTCAGTGGCATATTGATTCGCGGCCGCTAGCAAATGCTGGACCAGCTCTCTCATCTCGTCCATGCGCAGGTGGCTCATGGCCGGCAAGGAGTCGGTGTAGATGAAATGGAGCAACGCCCTGAAAGTGTCAGGCCGCATGTCACGTACCGTGACAGTGTGCGCGTCTGTCTCCGTCGTGGAACTGGTGCCGTAGAGTTTCGCCTCAAAGACCGGCGACCGTGCGGCGAGGATGATCCTGTGAGCTGCAAATGCCTCCCCATCCACAACGAAGGTCACGTCGGCGCCTTCCTGGGACACGAGCAGCTCGCCGATGTGCACGTGCAGGTCGCGCTCGGGCACCCTGATCTCCGGCGCGCCACGGGACGACGTGAGCAGCGCCGTCCCGGTGACGCCCGTCACGACGCACGCGACGGTGACCGCGTCGTCGCGGAGGTACGCCGGGGACGCCTCCAGCTCGCACCGTCTCATGAGCCTCGGCACGCCGTGGCAGGAGCGCTGCTGTCGTTCGTGGCGGCAGGTGGGGATGGGGTACGGGTACGGGTACATGCTGCGGCAGCAGCAGCAGGCGGCGTTGTCGAACACCGCCGTCGTGTCCTCGGGCTGGAACGACGGCAGCCCCGTGGCGCGGTTGACCAGGCCCAGGTTGAAGGACGCCCTCACCCGGACGGGGCGGGTGACGAGCGCGAGGGAGACGGAGACGTACCCTGAGCTGCCGGGCGCGCCGTCGTCGCCGTCGGGGTGAAGCCGACGGACTCGACGCCCCTGCGCCTGTGGAGGAGGTGACTGTACCTTGTGACCTCGAGCATGTGCGCGCCTTGGTGCTGCGCATCGCCGGCGATTGGGTCCGCCCACTCTGTCAGCGGCATGTTTCAACGAAGTGGATCGTGATCGCGAGGGAGAAGGATCTCATGGGAGGTGAAAGGCTGAAGGCAAGCTTGCGTCGTAGGCAGACCAAAGCGGTAAGCGGTTGGAGACCTGTGTCGTTTATCTACGTACCGGTCAACGGTCATAGCCGGGTGAGCCCGTGACCAATCGCCTCTTATTGAGGCTGACATGTGGACCACCATACGCAGATGAAAAGCAAAAGGAAAACTTCAGCGCAAAACTGAGAATATAATATATAATATAGCTGCAAAAAAATGAACAAAAACCGTTCTCAAATTATATTCAATTGAAGTCTGCATCTTATTCAGTTTCTCAATTTTTTTCCTATAAGATAAATGAAAACAATTCTACTGTATTCTCAAATATCCCAGTAATATTAATAATACCAAACCAATTAACAGTGGCAATGTTCCTCTCGCTAGCTCAATAAATATGATTGGTTTATATGTTTATAATCATCAAAATTAATGTTCAACTATCTAGGTACCAGAAATTTATAAATATAAATAAAATGTCGACCGAAACACTACAGTTTTTCCTTAAAAATTAGCATTCTTTGAATTTAGTAGGAAACATCACACACACTGGCAAACAGTTTATCCTCACAACTTCGGTGAAAAACTGAGAATATTATAGAGCTGCAAAAATGAACAAATAAGAAGCACCGACATCAATATGCATATGCTTGCTACATCTTCCGAAGATCGTCTAGTGACGACAATGTGGTGGTCTAGGTGGCCAAATTCATAAGAAGATTTTTATTCCTCTAATTATATTCAATTGAAGTCTACATCTTATTCAGTTTCTCAATTTTTCCTACACGATAGAATAAAATAATTTTAATATATTTTCGATCATCCTAGTAATATTAATAATACGAAACCAATTAACAGTGGCAATGCCATTTTAAAAAGTTATTCATATTAGTGTGCAATGCTCCTCCTTTTTCCTAGCTCAGTAATTCGATTGTTATGTTTATAAGAAAAAATTGATGTTCGACTATACAGGTACCAGACATTTATACATATAAACGTGGACAGAAACAGTACAGTTTTTTATTTGGAAAAAAATAGCAGTGTCTAAAGTGGTAGAAAACACATCAAGCACACTGGAAAACAAGCAGCTAACATAGGAGTATTCATTATTAGGATACCACTATCTAATAATGACAAATAAAGTGTTCACCCAAAACTAAATAAGAAACTGAAAATTGATAGCTAAATCTTATTGGTATTTAACTAAAGAACTAACAAACTAGGCACTAACTATCAGATGGACGATCCATCTTGGGCTTGCAGTGCTCTTGTCATCACCTTCTTGCTGATCTTACTCATCCTGGCCATTGCATCAGCTAGCACAGAAGGTGAAGTTTTCGCAAGATCCATATACCCTTGGGTGGCCACGACACCTTGCACGTTATTCGAGCAACACATAAACTCAACGCAAGCATGCTTGAGCTTGTCGCAGTGATGCTGATCAGCCAACGCCAGCGTCGTCGCCACGTTCTGCACGTCAAGGTTGTTGCAGAGGATGCTCTGGCAAATCAGCTTCAGCCTCTCGATGGCGTACCTATCCGCCGCCACGAGCAAGTGCCGGACCATGTCGCAGTTCTTGCTGTGGTAGTCTCTGGAGAGATCGTCATTGCGATCCATGGAGTCCGTGTAGACGAAGTAGAGCATCGCTCTGAAGACGTCAGGCTGCATGTCCTCGATGACGATGGGCCGCGTCCCCATCCCCACCTCTCTCATGGGGCCGCAGAGCTCCGCCTTGAACACCGGCGACCGCATGGCGAGCACGAGCCTGTGCGCCGCGAACGTCTCGCCGGCGACGCTGAACGCGACGTCGGCACCTTCCCTGCTCTCCAGGAGGTCGGCGAGCTGCCGCTTGAGGTTGGACAGCGGCACCCTGATGCTGGGGAAGGTCCTGGACTTGGACACATGCAGTGGCAGACGACCTTGTTCTTCTCCGGGTCCAGCTCCCTCATGATGACCAGCGTCGGGTGCACCGACGTGGCCACCCCCGTGGCAGGGTTGACGAGGCGGAGGTCGCAGGAGGCGCGCACCTTGCCGCTCGTGCTGAGGAGGCGGAGGTACGCCGAGACGAAGTCGAAGCCCCCGGCCAGCTCCTCGCCGTAGCCGTCGGGGTAGAAGAAGATCACCCACTGGTGGCCGGCCACGTTGAAGACGCCGGATCTGATGAAGTAGTCCGCGCCCATCCCCCGGTGCTTGCTGTACCCGAGGATGTCAAACACGTGCGTGCCCTGCGCCGTCTCCGGCGGCGGGCAAGTCGACGCCGTCTTCACTTGGGTCGTCATCATGCTGCCGTGTGCCGTGGGGAGGCGGCGACGGCGGATCTGCGACCTGCCAGTGCCAGGAGAGGGATCAACACGACGACAGCATGCAGCGGCGATTTATGTGCAAGCGCGCGCGTAACCGGTGGATCCGATCCCCGTTCTTGGTTTGGCGAGACACGGATCTGATGAAGGTGCCGTGCTCTCATTCCTGGACCGGTAGTGGGATCGGATGGGGTGGGAGGAGGAAGAGAATCGGAGGTCGTGGAGACGATCGAACCTGAGAAGACGGCCGGAGCCCGGAGGAGACGGCGACGGCGGCGAACAAAGGCGACGAGCGAGCCTGTGGAATCGTACGTGCAAAACTCCCAAATCGAAATTCGAAAATGAAACAACCGTCTGACTGCCTCGTTGTGATTCTAGTCATCTAGAGGCTTAAGTGGGACTGTGCCTACCTGCTCAAAGGGGCCCATCAAGAGAATGGGCCTTGGTCGAGTAGGTTGTCCCGACGATTAACAGCTAGCTCCAACCCAATGATTCTAAAAAAAAGAAGCTCCAAGCCAATTCACGGGGACAGGACAGAAGAGGAACACGGCACAAACGTGAACAAATAGTAGCAACAACCAACCATTATCCAAGAAAAAGCCGTACAAATCAATTGGTGTGGCGTTTGGATGGAGGGATATAGGGGGAGTGGGATAGGGATAGGGAAATGAATGAACGGCTAAGATTAAATGAGGCGTAAAAAATGGATGGCTAGGATACAGTATTACTCTTTTGAGGGTGGGATATCCCTATCCTGGTCTTATCCAAACGCCACCTGGGAGGTTTCCTCCCACTCCTTTCAAATTTCCAGAGAATCTCGTATAGTTGAACTCCTATGTGGCAAGATGATTGGGAATGAACTAGCAGCCTTTTTAGCAAGGGTACTTTTCACCAAGTAAATGCCCAGTGTAGGCTGTAGAGGTGATGTAGATTGCTGGCCCAAGGTACTAATGGCCGTTTGGTTCGCTTTTCAGCTAGCCTGCATTACATCAGGACCACGCTAGCCAGGTTATATGGCCATGCAAGCCATGTTTCTTTAGTTATCTTGCTCTCTTGCACCAGGATTCATACAACAGCTGTTTGGTTGCGTGCTCGCTCTCTCTTAGCTGAGACAGAATGCGCGCATGTTCACGTGCACACAAGCTAGGCCCGCAATCCGTTTCCCAAGAGTTAGGTCCAACGGGGCTTTTTGCATGCCGCTAGCTAGGTCCTAGTGGCCGTCCAGGGAACCAAACGTGATTAGGGCTGGACAAAAAGCTCGTTAAGCTGGCTCGGTGGCTCGGTACAAAAATGCTCCGATTAGACTCATTTTTCTTTTAAAATAAAAATGACTTGATTTGGAACGACTTTCAACTTCGGCTCGGCTCGTTAGGCTCCGCTCGTTAGGCTCGTCATGAAGTTGGGTCTTAAACAATGCAGGAAATAATGATGAATAAGATTATACCAATTTCTAAAAAAGCTCGAAAAAAACTATGGTTAGCTCGATATCCAGCCTTAAACGTGATACTCCTGCACCCCACAGGTTAGGTCTAGCCAGAAGCAGGGTACCAAACAGGTCCTTTATGCACTAGAGGCTCTAAAACTCTAGCGAAGACGGTCTTATCTGACTCTGATCACAATGCAAGAATGGTTGATAAAAAGTTGACCATTTGTAAATAAGTTTCATATGGAGAGGGGATGAACGAGATAAAGTGAGTAGAGGTCATTCTCTAATGGAATGTTTGGAGACGGACCGTAGCGCTCTGGAATCATCTGAACCTATATCCGAAATTAGAATATGTGTTTGTTTTGCATCATATGTTGAATCTATCCGTCATCAACCCATGCTTCGTAACCTTCCCGCTAGCCTATTTTGACAAACGGGCTCATTCCTCAAAAAAGCGCCAGACGACACGGCTCCATTCCATGATGGACTAACTGATTCCTAGATCAAGCGATGCCCCAATCCAAAAAGACCGTAATTAAACGGCTGGTTACATGCTTACGAAAAGAGCAAATGAGGCCTGACATTTCTGATCTAGAACGCTTCAGGTTTATTATTACTATATGGTTGTGGTTTCAATGGAAAAGCATGGAACAAGATGGAAGTCTCAGGTGACACCAGCACAACAGAAATACTGATAAAAGACTTGACCGGTTGACCCTGAATGGTGTCTACCTCAGCGGGGTACTACAGTTCAAGAGTGTTGGCTATAGAAATACTAATACAGCGTATGGAATGGAGGTTTTATTGAACAAGAGTGTTGTCCAATGCATCTCAGTTTGGGGGGTTTTACTGAACATTAATTAGTCTAACACAAAAATCAGCAGCATAAATAGTCACAAGTACCTTGTGACACATAGGTCTCACTTGAGTCAGGTCAACAAAACAAAAATTAGTCATTGATTTTTTTTTCCGCACTTAAGTCACAAGATTTTTGAAGATAAGCTGCATCCTCACTGTATTGCTAGCTCATCGGCACAAATCTAGTACAACATGCCCAATATGAAACTCTCAACCTCGTGTCAACTCCTGGACTCACGAGTATCGTAGAACTGCTGAGAAATGCAGAGACAAAAGTTGTGTGCCACTTATTAGATAGGATGAACAGGAATATAAGAATCAATAGTGGATATTTACACCACCCTTCTACAAATCAAGAAACATACCTGTTACAAAAATATGATGCAAATACTAAAAATCACAGTTTGAAAATTTAGGAGTAAAGCAGCTTCATTCATTCCCCTCAATGGTCAGCATTAGCAAAGCTTCGCTAAATTAGTTTTCTGGAAATGCATCTATCTGTTTTTCCAAAAGGCATCATGAGACAAACTCCTAAATATAAGATGCCAATTTGATGAAAGATAACAAAGGCTCATATAGTACCAGTGACAGAAAACGTGGGGATGGCTTAGCTGAGAGTGCTGAAGAAAGAAACAGTGCCATCTAAGTTAACTGAGGAAGCATGAGAGGTTTCAGTCTTTACACATAGAGTGATTTGTGCTTATGTTGCTACTACCCTCATAACTCCAAGAATGTTATACTCTAGCAAAAGAACTGCTACCAGTGTGTATAGAGTGGCAATATTTCACTTGCCAATGCATCTTATTTTGAGTGATTCTTCCTAACTTATGAAACATTAACTAATAAACCTCTAACACACACCCCAAAAATACAGCATAAATAGTAACAAGCAACGGAGCAAGTACCTCGCCTTACATAGGTCTCAAGTAAGGTTAATAGAACAGAATTCGAAGTCAATCCTAAAGTAGCTTTTAACTAAGTACCATGGGTGTCAAATCAGTTGTTTGTAATTAACACGACAATCCAAAATTACAACTGAGCAGACTTGCTCATGATTTCTTTGGATTTAGCAACTGAACCTAGCTTGGTTTCTTGAGGGCATGGATGTGTACACCCAGACCAACCAAGTTCAAGTCGTCATTGAGGCAAAATTGGGTGCTATTTCTTCATAATCAAAACCCACAAGAAACAGTAATCCAGATAATCATTTTATTCAATAATATATTGAAAGCACACGAACCTCCAAAATCATGCGCCAGCGCAACACTGGATATCGTACTGCTATCAGCATATATAAATCGTAAAAACTAATGACCAATGAGGTAAAATTGTGACTGTTCAAGCTATTACATATTTCTTACAGTAACCTCACCACTGCTTTGTGTGGTGACTAAGTATACATACTTTTTCCTGAGCACTGGAACCTGACTGAAAATCTACTTAGTAGATAATATGACTAAGTAGATTTCACAGTATTCCAAAGATAATATGAAAAAGTAGATTTTACCAGGTTACTTTTTCACAGGTTAGTAGATTACACCACTGGTTTTACCAGGTTCTAATGAAAAAATAGATAATATGACTAAGTAGACATACTTTAGTCACCAGTATTCTAGTCTTATGCTTAAAGCTATGAGTCCATCAATGCATTGTGTGAAAAAGTAGACAGCTTGTACAAGTTTGTAGACATATTAGTATATTGAGTATAGTATAGGACTAAGTATGACACATGATAGTTCTCAAACAATTCATCTTATACTAGGCTACTCATCCCTATGTTAAAATTATCATGAGCTGCTCTAGCAGATTCTGACAAGCTAAGCTATTACAATAATAATTTAATAAGAAACATTGGTGGACAGCTCAAGGCAAGCCACTTATGTTCTATCCAATTTCATCATCTTCTCAAATGCATCTGCTAGTGCAGAAGGGCAGGTTGTCTTGAGATACTTATAGCCTTCAGTTGCCGCCACTGCATCCATCACATTTGAACTGGTGATATATTCAAGGCAAACATCCTGAAGCATGCTGCAGTTATGCTGATAAGCCAAAGCCAATGTAGTTGTCACAGTCATCACATTAAGATTCTCGGCAAGGATGCTTTGACAAATCAACTTGAGCCTATCCAAAGCATATCTATCTGCAGCCACAAGTAAATGCCGGATCATTTCGCAGTTGACATCTTCCACAAGATCCTTCATGTCAGGCAAAGAATCGGTATAGATAAATTGAAGCAGGACCCTAAACACAGCAGGTTGCATGTCTTCAATGGTCACAAGCTGCGCGCTCCTCTCCCTCATCGGACCATAGAACTCAGCTTTGAAAACTGACGACCGCATTGCGAGCACAAGCTTATGCGCTGTAAAAGTTTCTCCTCCAACGCTGAATGTGACATCTGCACACTCCTCTTCTTCCAACAACTTGCCAAGATGATTTCCAATGTCTGATGGGGGCATCTCAATTTTTGTGGGCAATTTGGTTGCAGATACCTTAGGTTCTGTCATAACAGTGACAATGCATTCGATCACGAGGCGATCATCTTGAAGGTGCACCGATGCCTCAAATTCGCTTCGTTTCTTGAACAAGCCATCCTGAGGAGCATACTTACTGACATCACTGGAATTAAACATTCTAGGCCCTGTCTTATGCACCGAAGCAGACAACCCTGTTCTCAGGTCGACCAGCCTCAGGTCGCAGGATGCCCGCACCTTGGCGCCAAAGTTCTCCTTCATGAACTCGAGATAAACTGAGATGTAATCTTTGTCTTTGATGATCCCATCAGGGTAGAAGCGGATGGACCACCGGTGGCCTCCGACGGAGAAGGTGCCGGACCTGATGAACTTGTCGTGGCCCATCCCCCTGTGCTTGCTGTAACCGGTGACCTCAAACAAGTGCCTGCCTTGCACCGTCTCCGGGGTGCACGTCGACGCCGTCATCGGCGTCGGAACATGGCGAGCCATCGACGGCGATGACCACGGCAAGAACTGACAGAATCGACGCAGCGGCGGCATTAAGCGCGTGACCTAGACTTTTTACGGCGAGAAATAAAGAATCGCAAATTGATCAGAATTCGAGGTACATCCTAGAGGGGAGCTAAGATGAGGTTGTGGAGTAAAATCGAACCTCCCGAAGATGGCTGTCGGCGTCGGCGTCGGCGGCGGTGAACTGGCAAACGACGGCGCGCCGGGGAAGGTGAGGAGATGGGAGGAGTAAAGCAAGCCGACGAGGTTCTGTTTTTTTTTTTTAGACTTGGAAAAGGAAGAAGCGTACCATCTGGGCCCAATATAGCCCAGCAGAACCCTACAGCCCGGTCCGACTAGGCCCATACCTACTAAGCCAATTGTGGCTTCCTGGACCACCATTTCTCGTAGGAAAAGTTTTTTCTGACCTACCTCAACTTTCACAATCGTTTGATTTTCTTCCCTCTCTCAAAACTTTTAAAGACACATGGCATTTTTTTACGGTAGTTTAGCTAGTCAATCGTTCTATATGGTGCCACTGCCACATCAGTCATGAGAGGGTAAATCGGACTACGTTAAACTTCGGGAGGTAAACCGAATTAGATTTTTTAAAAAAATATACGCAAAACTTTTTTTGAAAAATTATCCAATTAAAAATCATAAAATGCAGTTTAATGTTAAAAAATCATAAAGAATTTGATTAAGCTCACGAAATACGAAACTAGTTTCATATTATTCCTAAAATTATTTTTCTATCTTATGGTGACTAAATTAGAATCAATTAGATCTTGTATGGATTTCTTTTGGTGTTTATTTGCTAGTAGATGCTTTCGTTGTCTATTATAATTAGTCTATGATTGGCGAATCAAGTGACTTTGATGACAACACAAGCCAGTGCTATGTAACCACATCATGCTTAATACTATTTAGTATAAGTATAAGTGTCACTTGATCATATCTAAACAAACATCATGGCCTGTGCACTACCGTATAGATTTTTCGACAACATTACGCTCCATAATACATTGTATTAAAGCTTAATTAGATTCAATAGTTTGTAAAACTTAATTAAATATATTCAACAAAGGGTGCATACATGCATATAAGCGGCAGGGTGCATGCGGCCACATAGGCTAACAAAACTACTTTGAGAAATTATCTGGGGTAGGGGACTAGCACCGCTACGAAACTCCATTGGCGGTTCTACGTAGTTCAAACAATCAACATCGACTAATTATAATAGATAACAAGAGTTTCTACTAGTAAATAATAAGCACAAAAAATGAGTCCATCAAGATTCAAACAATTTCAAGCTAGGCAAACATAAGATAGTGCATGATTTTAGGGAAAAATGTGATACTAGTTTCATAATTTTTGGAGTTAAAACTAAATTTCTATGAATTTTCTAAGATTAAGCCGAATTTATGATTTTAAATTGCATTTTTTTCATGTAAAAATTTTTAGATAATTTTTTAAATTTATTTTTACAAATTTTTGGATATTTTAAAAATATTTCTAGTCTAGTTTATCTTCCTTAACTTTCCACTTCGAACAATTTACCTACCTCGTGGCGGACGTGGCGTCATGTAGGACGGCTGACGCAGCGCTATATTAGCAAAAATCATCATCAAAACTGCCTAGGCTACAAAAACAATCGATTTTAAAAGTTTTTTTTTGAGAAAAGCCGATTTTAAAAGTTAGCTAACAAGGGGTAACACAAGCTAGATAAACACCGAGTTGCCTACCTTTTCTGCTGTCCAAAGGTCTATACTCTATACCCAAACTTTTTATGGCTGAACACACCATCACCTTTATGAATGCACATATGTACACCTATCCTTATGTGCATTACTGAAAGAATAAGCTAACAAAAATATCGAGATTAATGAAGTCATTATAGGCGGGCACATTAGGTACGCCTATCCTTCACTATTGGCAGGCACATTGGGTACCATTGAAAAATAGTTCTATTAATTTCTGTCACTTTGATAACATATTTAAATTTTGATGGCCAATATAATTTAGTATTCAGTCCTAGGAGTATTCTTCATGAAGGATATATTAAGATTTGAGAAATTCAGAGCCTGATTGATTGATAGTCAAATTTTGTTTGCCAAAACTTGTCAACCTAAGCTTTTGGCCTCTATTTGGTTTGTTGCCAAAATTTACCAATACCTCACATTTATCTTGCTAAATCTGTGGCAAATATTTTTGCCCAATTCTTGGCAACTTTTGGTTGCCTAATCTTTGTCTTGGCAAATTTTGGAAGCCAACCAAGCAGGTCCTCAAACTTGATAGACATTGATTAACAAATATTAAAATCATATGCATGAGGGCCGTATCTCAACACCTACCATATTGTGCATGCCCAACATTCACACCATGAAGGACCTCAGTATTTCCATAACCCCACAGGTAGCATTTGGATACAATTTGGAAAAGGGATAGGGAAATAGGTGGGTTATGGTGGACTAGGTTATGGTCTGGTTATGAGATCTCTATCTCATATCCCTTGTTTGGCAATTTGGTTTGGGAATAGCAGCTCGACCCACTCTCTACTTTTGCTTATTAAGAAATTACACCATGCTTCTCGGTCTCCATGTTCTCATCTGACAGAAGACAGGCATCCAGCGCTGGCAGCATGCGAATGGCCTTGGCTTGCTCCTTCTCTAGCGCATCCAAGGCAAGCAACCTCGAGCTAGGCCCACTCGAGGTGAGCGGTGGCTCCGGCGGCGCGGCATCTCCGGGGCGAGTGGTGGTAGCTCCGGCGGAGCGACGCATCCGAAACCGCAGCAACCTGTAGCTCTGTCGTCTCGCTATGCCACTACGATGGCCCACGCGGTGAAGGATGTTGCGGCTCCGGCAACCTAGATAGTGCGGCTCCGGTGGCGAGGCGCGACCTTGGCAAGAAGGAAAGGGAGGTGTGGCTCTGGCAGCGAAGCGAGATGTGAGCTACATCTTCACCTATGACCGAGGCAAAGCAGTGGTGGCCCTAGCATCCCTCGCGCGCCCGTTGTAACCCACCCCTCCCGCTGGGTTTGGATATCCCTATCCCTAACCCTTCTTATTTCCCATACCTAAATCCAAACATGGGATAGGATATGTCCCTCTTCATCACCTCATTACCCACTATCCAAACGCCACCACAAGGCTGTAAGTTTTAGGCTGTGTTTAACTTTAGGCTTATGCAGGCGGCTAGACAGAGAGGGGTACATCTGGGCACCAATGCTTGGACTGCGGTCTCGGCTCAAGAACTGACAGAGGCTAGCCGAAGAGGAGAAGGGAAGCTTGGGAGGGATGGCCGGGCAGGACCAGCACCGCCGCTAGCCCTTAACCCTATCGCGAGATGCCCCACGGTGGAGAGCATAGTCGGGCGGCCTATGTTCGACGCTGAAGGAGGAAAATTGATGGGAAGGAGAAAATAATCAAAGGGGAAAGTTTCATAACGAGTGACACGTGGGTAATTTCCTCAAAAGTTGTCAGTTCCATAGCCAGAAGAAGCACCTCTGCGCCTGCTGCAGGAATTGAACTAGGGAGGAAGCTGCTTTCACCTCGAAGCACCTATGGGTTCTCACCCCTTTGGTTGGTGTTTGTTTTTTGGGCAAAAGTAGCTCCTGAAAGCCCAACCGAAGGCAGGCACCCTTCACAGGTGAAATTTGAAGCTGTTTTTTTAGAAGCAGTTGCTTTCATGTGGTATAGTTTTGGAAGCACCTTAGACCCTGCTTTGGCTGTTGACTTTCTGCTCTTCAAAATGAGGGGAAATAAAGAGCTGTTTCACATATGTTTTAAAGAAGGTAGAGAAGGAGGATAGGTTGTATACTTGTTTCAACCAAACAACTTCCAATTTTTTCACACAACACAGCTCATGCAACAGGTTTTAAAGAAGGTAGAGAGGGAGGATAAGTTGTATATTTGTTTCAACCAAACAACTTACAATTTTTTCGCAGAACATTATTCACAACAGCTTTTTTTACAGCTCACAACTCATAGCAGATTTTTCACAGCTCACATAGCTCAACCAAAAAGACCTTAGAGCTCTGGCTTGATTATTTCCGCTTGACCATCCTGGCTTACAAATTCCTTTTCATTTCCTCATCCGTCGCCAATGAAGTAAAATCAATGAATGCAGACCATTCAAAACCAGTGCTGCAGATCTGTACTTCGAAAACAATAAAGCATAGAAGAAAATATGGAATTTTCTTTTTCTACAGACAAATGTGACCTCAAATTCCCTTTATTGCCTAATTTTTTTTCCCATAGCAACACACAGGTACAAACCTAGTACAACTTTTTAAAATTCATTTGAGATCATGCAATGTCAACCCTAATTTAATTTTGCATTGCGTACTGAATTCAATAAATACGAAAATTCCGCTTCAACATTATCTTATGATGCTTGAATCAACTATTGGTTAAAAAAAGCCATTGAAAAACCAACTATTGCAGGGACTCCGGTGCCTAATCAACTAATAAACATACTAATTTCCCATAATCTCCTTTAAAAGTTTGATTTGTTATGCTTATGAATTGAGAAAAAAATACTTACTATTTAAATATAGATGCAAATATAAACACATAAAAAGAATGTTAGTTATATAATTGATTGTAAATCGTAGACTGATATAGGGAAATAAATGGTAAAAAATTATAACTACTAAAATGGGAAAATACTTTCTATTAATATTCACACCAAACTTCTTGCCATCTTTTCAAAGTGTTCCAATTTATGATGGTAGCCTTTGTCAATAATGGATCAGTGCATTACAGAATTTTACACATAAATATAGACTGCTAGCATGTAGCATGTCCACTATATAAAGAAAAAGTGAACAAAAGAAAAAAGAAATTCTATACATGATAAAAAAGAGAAATTATATAGAGGGAGTACTACCCAGAATTGAGAAAAGTGGACAATTCACACATTTAGCTGTTCATTCAACAGATAAAGCCAGCAAATTGATAGGGAAATTTAATGTGCAACTGAACATTACTAGATTGAGGACAGGATGGACAGACAGCGAAACAATGACAGTTCTCTTTCCTGAAAAGAAATATTTAGCCTAATGATTATAAGATTCATCTAACACTAAGCTGCTGCTAAACGATATATTGATGTTATGAGCTGCTAGAGCAAAATCTTTAGAAAATTTGTGCAACTTGAGAACTTGCCCCGATGCACAGCCTCAAACGACAACCTTATGTTTTCCGGAACCTCTTTGACGACTTCTCAAATGCATCTACCAGCGCAGAAGGGCAAGTTGCCTTAAGATTCTGATAACCTTGAGTTGCCACCAGTGAATCCATCAAGTCTGATGAACTGGTGATGAACTCTAGGCAAACATCTTTAAGCCTGTCACAACTATGCTGATAAGCCAAAGCCAATGTAGTAGACACAGTCTCGACATCAAGATTCTTGCAAAGGATGCTTGCACATACCAACTTCATCCTGTCCACAGCATATCTATCAGCAGCCACAAGTAAATGCTGTATCATATCTCTGTTACCTTCTCCATCCTGATCATCCATGTCAGGCAAGGAATCGGTATAGATGAAATGCAGTAGGGCCCTAAACACATCAGGCTGCATGTCTTGTATGGTCACAAGCTGTTCCGTCGCCTCCTTCATTTGCCCAAACAGCTCTGCTTTGAGAACTGGAGACCGCATAGCGAGCACTATCTTGTGTGCTGTGAAAGTCTCTCCTCCAACACTGAAAGTGACATCTGCTCCTTCGCCTGTATCCAACAATTTGCCAAGAAGCTCGGCGATGTTGGATGGCGGGACCTCAATTTCGTTCAGTAATTCAGGTCCAGAAACCTGTGGCCGTTTTACATTTGTGATGCATTGGATGGTCAGGTGATCATCCTTAAGGTACGATGATGCCTCGAACTGGCTCCGATTCATGAATGAGCCAGCCTGTGGAGCAAATCTACTAGAATCACTGGACTTGAACACCCTCAGCTCAGTCTTGTGCACTGACGTGGACAACCCGGTGGTTTGGTCGACCAGCCTCAGGTCACAGCTGGCCCGCACCTTGGTGTCCTTGCTCAAGAGCTCCAGATAAACTGAGATGTAACCCGAGTAATTCTGTTGGTCCCCGTCGGGATAGAAGCGGATGGCCCAGTCGTAGCCACCGACGGAGAAGGTGCCGGATCTGATAAACTCACCGATCCCCATACCCCTGTGCTGGCTGTAATCAAAGATCTCAAAGACAAGCATGCATTGCTCTGTCTTCGCTGTGCACGTAGACACTGCCGTCGGCATCGTCATGTGGATTAGTGGATAGGTATCGAACTGCTGGGACGGCGATGAGCAGCAAGGCCGGAGCGGAATGAATCGCCGCGACGCCTTCCCTGGACTTCCGATAAGAAAAAGAGAGAAGGGAACAAATAAAAGGGGCGGTTAATTGGGAAGGGAATGCAAACGGCAGCGAAGAGATCGTCGCAGTGGTGAACCAACCTTCGGAAGATTGCTGGAGAAGCCGCCGGCGGCGGAGAAGAGAAACCGGCGGCGCCTAGGAAACCCTCGATACGTGAGTGCAACAAATCTTTGGTGGTAGGAGTAACAAATTCGGCCCATACGCAGACCCATTATTGCTGGCCCCTTTCGGAGCCAATACTCCGTCTTTCTCTGTATCTTCCCCGTCCACTAAAATAAATAAATAAATAAATAAAGTAGAAACAAATATATTTTCGGACATTCAACTATTATCCAGAGTTTGTTTTCTTTTCCTAAAATCTAAAATCTTTAGCCACCAAACTATGAATATGGGGGCAAATTTGGTATCTAGCTATTCTCAAAGGTGGTTAATTTCGTAAACTAATTCATTTTAGTAAAAAATAAATGTTTTCTAAAAGTATAACCTTTCTATAGGTCATCCATTTGGAGTTATTTGTATCTTGTTTCTAGTATTCATAGTGTTTTGTTGCTCGTAGTCATACTCGTTATTTCTTTAGATTAACATTTTATGCTATATTAAACTGAGAGATTAACCAACAGAATCAATGCTCAAATTAGAGTACAAAATATGCTGTAGTTAAATTGATCAAATTATTTTTAGATTGGTAGCATTGCTATAGTAGTAGATCTTATGTTTACTCTATGGAGCCTACCAAATAGTTAAAATGCAACCAGATTTTTGGTGGGAGATGACAATGATCACTTCTCCAATTATACTATAAGCTGGGAGAAAAATAAAATCATGTTCCGACTACTTCTCGTTCAATCACCACTAGAATCACTATAGAATTACTTCTCACTTGCTTCCTCACCAGAATCACTCCATTAGAGAATAATAAGTGAAACTCAAGAATTAGGAAGTACCAAACTGCCCCATATAGTCTACAAGGGATTCTCTTGGTCAATATTGGGTATAATATAGAGTAAAATAATGATTTAACTAAGTAACAAACTTGATTATGAGCAATAAAATACTAAGAATACGAACAAATAAAATATAAATAACTCCATATAAAGTACCAATACATAGACTATATTCTTAGAAAAATTTTGGTATTAGTTTTGTATTTTTTTGTTTTGAAATGACTTAGTTATGATTTTTCAGAAAATAAACTAGGTTTCAAAACCACTTTTGTAATTAGTTAGATGGTCAAATTTGTCCAGTATTGATAATACAGTGGTTAAAGATTCCTGGTTTTAAAGTTCCAAGACCACCAAAAACAAACTCAACAATGGTTAGATGGCAAAAAAAAAAACTTCTCCCTAAAGCAAATACAGAATAGTCCAGTGATCCTTACCGGTACATTGTAGTAGTTTATTTTATAGATGGGTGAACGGAACGTCATTACTAGTATATTGTACTACTCCCTCTTTCCCAAAATAAAGCAACATCTCTCTTTTATCATTCACATACCACATTTCTTTCTTGGTTCTCGTGTAGACATAATATTCTTTATAAGAAACTATTTTCTTTTCTCTGTTCCTGAATTACAATACTAGATCATTATTTTACATAGTTGGCACCTTATTAATGGCTATAGAAATAATTCTTATCTTTTGGGTTGGATTGTTCTAAGTACCACTATAAATTAAAGCAAATCCACTCCACCCAGTACATGTATATCATTAACTATAAGAACAAATCTCCAAGCAATATGATTTTCTTATAAGTTATAACATTCATACTTAGATGTTTACATGGTGTTATTCATCGCATCAGTTGATAAAATGAATTCTAGAGTGTGATTGGCTTGGAGAACAACTTGGGACATGACAAGACTCTTACCAATACTTTAACAACATTTGCATCCTCTTTTTGGTCACAAATAAATAACACTATAAGGTTGTCCGTCCATGTTCCAAACTTTGAGTTTTTTATTTACTATAAGGTACATTTTTGTCTATTGATTTTGAATGTTCGGAAGTAATATATATGAGTATATTTGTTCTGAAAAATAGTTTATAAAAATATCCATCTTTTCATATTTTAGATACATTAATTGGAACAAAAAGTAGCAGCCAAAGTTTGGAATCTTCCCACAATTTCAAAACACTATTTATGTGTGACAGAGAGAATACTACAAATGGTTTCGAAAAACTAGACATTTTCTTATATGAGATTTCCTGCTACATCTCACTATTGTAAAATTGCAGACCGTTGATTCCGCTCTTATACCTAGCTTATATGCTAAGTTTTCTGGAAATGTAGGCCATGCTAGGAGAGGATGCATGGACCTACTCTTTCAGTCTAGAATTTCGTCTTTGAACAAACTGCTCGATCCATGTACTTGGCAGACAAATATGCTGCTGACATGTAGCTGATTAGAGGTAGTCTGAATGTGCTCCATCGATCAGGTAACAATCTTCGAAGCGGTTAAAACTTGCAATGTTCTCGAAACTAATGACAAAGGAGGTGCACAATATAATGCAAGCGCAAGGTCAAAACACCATTGCTCTACTTGGCACTTGCTGTAAGAAACCAAATTTAAGTTGAGGCTCATGTGAATTTTCCCTTTTCATGCTTCTAGTGTAATCCATGCTAAAAGTATTATGACAACATGGGAAATAATTGTATATAGAACAATGAATCATGAACGTCAGAATCACTGCAGACAGAAACGACAATCGTAGCCCCAAATCATCTACACTATTTGGTCGATAGAGGGCAAACAATGTCTTGAATAAAATTCTTCTTAATTGAGATATATTGACTGAAATAAGAAAAAAATCTACTCAAGAGGGCAAACAAGGTTCAGAATAAAATTTCAAATACTTCCATATTTGTACAACACAAGTAATATAATCACTCAAAAGTAAAAACAAGCTGATGCAAACTTTGGAGAATCTGAAAATCCCAAAGAACAAGCAGCCATATTCACCAATCTAATGTGGCTTTGCAAGACGGTGTCATGCACTCAGCTATAGGAATTAAGCAGCCCGTTGACAAACATACTGCTTAGTTCATGTGCCTTGAATAATAGACATGGTCTTCTACATTCAGAAAGCTGCCAAAATAGGGCTATCTCGTTAACTAAATGACTGACTGCCATTGCTACTTCAGTCTATTCGGTATTTGTCATAGACAACTAAACTAAATTTAGTGTTCACGCAAGAGATGCTCTCAGTAATGTAACTATCGCAGTTCATGACCATTACAAGGAATTCGGTAGCAATATATGATGTAACAATTATCAATATATGATGTAACAATTATCACTAAGAGATTACAGACAACATCCCTTATATAAAATATATGACACAATGAGAAACGGCTATTGAGTGTAACAATTATAATAGTAACAACAATAATAGATACACTGAGCAGTTCGATTCATGATTTCTTGTTCTGCATAACATAACATTAAATTCATTCGATTAATTTATTATTAAGGAATGGCAGGTAGTAGTAAATTAACTGCAGACAGACGTAACAGGATATTCGGAACGGGCTCCCTGTGTTTGTTTTTTGTAAGGTAGTTATACATATTCATCAAGAGATACATCTCAGTACAGTGGAACTACAGCTCACTTAGCATGACTACATGCACTGTAATCTACTTCTGGAATGAAGTAGCAGCTGATTAGCCTCGTTGATGAACTTGCCAAGTGCCAAAAGTATTAGATACAGAACAAGTAAATATGGCTAACTTTCCTCTGCTTTTGTTTCAGAGACAAGAAGCAGACTAGGTATATTGCTTGTTCATCGGAACCTATCTAGTGAAACATTGCAACAATTAACGAAACTAGCAACTAAGTGCCCTCTCCTTGATTAACCATTACAAATGATAGCCGCATCAAAACAGAAGCCGTATTCGGGCACGACACATATTACATATGCTAAGAATGTAAGGAGGAATCATGAATATTAACATTCCCTTGTAAACAAGAACATGTTTGTACGGTTTTACCAAATTACTACGATCTACACTAATGCAAACATTAAAAATTACAGTCTAGGAATTGTTAAGCAAATGCAAAACAATCTGTTCTGTTAAAAGGAAATGCTACAGCATAAAAGTTTGATCAATCACTTTTATGAAAAACAAAAAAGATATGAATAAACTACAGGTGATTAAAACATATAAACGGTGAGGATTGTCTTAGCAGACAGTGCTCAAGATAGATACAGTGCAACTGAAATTAAACATGGAATCATGTCAAGTCTAAAGCTACAAGCATAGAGATTCAAACATATATCTCCACTATACTCGTAAAAACCTAAATATATAGAGTGACAATGTTTTTCTTGCCAATACTTTTATTTAGACCAATTAGTTGCCAGTGGACAATGGCTGTCAATGCTTTTTGAGTGAAAAATGTATGTCAAATATTACTCCCAACTGAAACATCATTAACTATAGACTAACAAAAGTCCACAGCAAAAGAAATTCACTAGTGACTTTCCAAAAATTGATCTAAGGTCAGGTCAACAAAAACAAAATCGTAGTCAGGACTAGTATAGTTTTAATTGAATACTGAATTCAATAAAAAGATCAGATCCCAAACTGTTATTGCGTAGGATCGAATTAGCTACTGTTCAAATGCCAACAAAAAATCACAGCTCTTGGTGGATGCATGAACTCTGGTGCACTAGAAAAATCATAATTTCCTTTGGTTTAAGTAGAAGTTTGTTTCATTAATTTGAAACATTAATCTACAAAATCATAATTATTGTTAGACTCCAGTGCACTAGAAAAATCATAATTTCCTTTGGTTTAATTAGAAGTCTGTTTCATTAATTTAAACATTAATCTACAAAATCCTAATTATTGTGCAAGTATATGTCCAAAGCACATGAGCGTTCTAAAATTATGCTACTGATGTGGAGGAATGAGTTTATTGGCAAACGTAAATGGTTAAAATTAAATACTATGGATGAAAAAAAACATGGTGACAGGGTTAGTCATATTCCTGTTTATAATGCTACCCACAACAATATGCTACTATTATTTTTAACAATAATTTGCGATGGATGAGTCCATAACATTACATGTAAAAATGGCTTGTCTGCATGCGTATCCACTAATGCAAGTTTTGCTACAAAAAGTAAAAAAAGAAAGAATTTGTAAACAATGAATGTTCTATAGCAAGAATAATATGTACACTAAAAATATTCACACATTCGGAGTTAAAAAATAATTAAACTAGCAAATTGTTCTGAATTATAAAAAAACAGTAGTAGATCAAGCTAAGGGATGCACTGATTTTGCAACACAATGAGAGTTCTATCATAAATAAGAACTAACCTATCCAATCTTAGATTCCTCAACATGTGTTTGTCAGCAATATATGAGCTGCTCTAGCAAAATATGGTATTATATTTATATAATTCAAGAACTCACTATAGTGGACAGCTTCAGATGGTGCTTATGTTTTGCAGGACTTCATTTTCTTCTCAAGTACTTCCAACAGCAAAGAAGGGAAGGTTATCTTGAGATTCTTATAACTTTGGGTCGCCACCACTGCATCCATGACACTTTTATTATTGGTGATAAATTCAAGGCAAGCATCCTTAAGCCAGTTGCAGTCATGCTGATAGGCTAAAACCAACGTAGTTGACACATTTTCCACGTCAAGGTTGTTGCAAAGAATGCTTTGACATACTAAACTCAGCCTGTCCACAGCATATCTATCAGCAGCCTCGAGTAAATGCCAGATCATTTCACAGTTATTAGTGCCTCCACCTCCACCATGATAGTCCACAGGCAAGGAATCATTATAGATAAAATGCAGCAGGGTCCTAAACATAGCAGGTTGCATGTCTTGGATTGTTACATGTTGTACCATGGCCTCACCCATCGGCCCATAAAGCTGAGCCTTGAAAACTGGTGACCTCATTGCGAGCAGAATCTTGTGTGCTGCGAAAGTCTCTCCGCCAACAATGAAAGTCACATCTGTACCTTCCTCTGCATCTAACAGCTTGCCAAGTTGCACCGTGATGTTGGATGGCGGCACCTCAATTTTGTTCAGGAGTTTGGTTGCAGATACCCGTGGTGCTTTTCTTACAGTGATAATGCATTCGATGGTGAGATGATCATTCTGAAGGTAAGCCGACGACTCGAACTTGCTCCGATTGATAAACATGCCAGTCTGTGGAGCAAACTTGCTAATATCAGCAGAATTGAACTTCCTGAGCTGTCTTGTGCACAGAAGAAGACAACCCAGTGGTATGGTCGACCAGCCTCAGGTCGCAGGACGCCCATACCATGCCTTCCTTTCCCAGGAGCTCGACATAAACCGAGATGCAATCACTGCTTGCTGAGCCGAAGCCGTCGGGGTAGAAGAGGATTGCACTGCTACAGGAAATTTAACCGAAGCGAGCGAAATGGCTTTACCGAGGCGGGCAAACCAACCGCCTCGGACGAAAGGTTACAGTCCCGCCTCTGTTAATCGATTTAAAAAAAAATAAAAAAAACCCTAGCGAGCCCAATCGAGCCCGCCACAGGGCCCAATCGAGCCTGCTGCCTTTGCGTCCGCCGGATCTAGGCGCGGCCGATCTCCTCCCCGCCGGATTTAGGCGCGGTCGATCTCCTCCCCGCCGGATCCGAGCGCGGCCGGCTTCCTCCTCGCTGGGTCCGGGTGCGGTCGGCCGGATCCGGGCATGCCTGGCATCCTCCTCACCGGATTTGGGAGAGGAAGGGAGGGAGCTACTGCTGAGGTGGAGCACGCCACGACTGCCGACTCGTGGAGGACGCCGGAGAGGCAGCCACGGCGACAGAGGGGGCCCGCATGGGAGAGAGGCAGCCCGCCTGTGGATCTGCTCCTTGCGCCTGGGCCTGGCTTGTGTGCCACCAAGCTGCCATCGATTGAACGCGGACCCCGAAGCCGGGCGCGCGCGGCCACCGCCTCCAGGTGAGCGCGGACGCGCTGATGGTTGCGCATGGCACCCGGCGCCACCGTGCGAGCGCGGACCCACCGTCGAAAGAGCGCGGGCTCTCCTCGGTGGAGCGCGG
This sequence comes from Saccharum hybrid cultivar R570, assembly GCA_038087645.1. Classification (NCBI taxonomy): domain Eukaryota; kingdom Viridiplantae; phylum Streptophyta; class Magnoliopsida; order Poales; family Poaceae; genus Saccharum; species Saccharum hybrid cultivar. The sequence continues at coordinate 13,445,569 of JAQSUU010000602.1, forward strand.
ACCCCGGTGTGAGAGGGAGAGCGGCGGGGTGAGAGAGAGGGGTGAGGATGAGAATGAGAAACCCTAACTGGCTAAGTGTTCGTATATATAACTTGAAGCCTGATATTAGGCTGAGACGGGTTGATATTGGGTCAGTATTTTAGGAGGTGGACCTTACAGTGTGCCCACCTTCGAAAATAGATTTACCGAGGTGGTCACCTTAAAATGACCATCTCAATTAATATCGATTAACCAAGATGGTTGTTTTAAGGCGACTGCCTCGGTAAATATATTAATCGAGTCGGTTGAGTTAGGACAACTGCTTCGGTTAATCAATATTAACCGAGGTGGTTATGTTACAATGCCCTTCTTGGTTAAGCATTAACCGAGGCGGTGTTGGCCCAACTGCCCTGCCTCGCATAACTGAGGCAGGCAACCGGGTCACTCGTCTTCGAGGCTATTTTGAAAACGCTATGCAAGAGATTTTGTGTAGCAGTGTTGACTAGTCGTGGCTGCCGACGGTGAAGGTGTCGGACCTGATGAGCATCTTTTGACCAATCCACTTGTGCTGGCTGTAATCAAAGATCTCAAAGACATGCTTGCCTTGCTCGGTATCTGCAGTACACGTTGAAACTGTCATTGTCATCGACATGTGGGTGGACTGGCGATGGCGAGGAGGATGGCGCGAAGGCTGCGCAAAGCGCGTGCGCTGTAGACACTGACGACGAGAAAGGGAAGGCGAGATTCAAAATAGGAAGCTGCGGGAAAGGAAGCAGGGTGTGGTTTTAGCGACCGAAGCTTCAAAAGACACCCGGGGCAGGCAGCGGCGGCGGCGACGATGACGGCGGCCGAGAGTGAACAGATTAGGTCAATTTGTTTTGAGAGGACGCAAACTAGGACAATTGGGCCTTGGACATGTCAGTAGGGCCATGCTACTTACTATGTAATAAAGTATTAAGGCCTATAAGGAGGCCCATTGTGGCTCCTCGTTTCTTTTGCTTTCTTCTTTTTTGTGTGTCAAAAAGAAAATAACACAATGGAAACTGCACTGATGAATCTAGATCCTTTGCTTGAGGAACAGTGGAACCACAAGTAGGAGTATATGACAGCGCACTTCCAATATCAATAATGCTACCATTAAGGCGTCGGGAAGGCCGAAAGTCTTGCTCCACTCACTGCCACATGTGCCACTCACTAAAAAACAAAATCAACTCCTGCACGTCTCGCTCTGCACCCGCATGCGACGCTCGAGCCGCGGTGCTTGGCTACCAGCCCTGCCAGGTGGGTGCGAGGCTGCTGCCTCCCTGTCCTGTCGTGCAACCACCACCGAGCCATTGCCTACAAGCACTTTCAGGATGTTGCTGTAGCAGAACCTCCTAAATTATATGACCCACATGCACCTGTCATTGTCCCGAAGATCTCTGACGGCTATGCATGTACACCAGATAATCTAAGAAGATCTGTCGGATGCCCTCGCAGGACCTCGGTTCAACTACGTTTGACAACTCATACCAGGATCAACAAAGGAGTAACTACAATATTACAACATTTGTACAAAACTTACATCCGAGTGCGAAAGAATAACAAGGAATTTATAAATCATGATTAAGTTAACTTTTTACAAACTTAACTTGTGTTGCGAAAGTCGAGTAGAACTATAGAAGATAATTTAGGTAGAGCACCTAAGTCAGGAGAGGACAACCAGATCATATCGAGCCCACCAACATGACCTCGGTTAACAGTACCAGTCAATACCTGCAACAGGGGTTAACAAACCCTGAGTACTCAATTATGCTTTGCAAGACTTACCCGACGAAAAGAAAAGACTCCAAGGATATGCTGGCTTTAAGGAATTAAGCTACGGGTATTCAAGAATCAAAATTATTTTACAGAAAAGCTTACTGAAGTAAATCCTTGCTTTCAATATTTTATTTTTATCATTGATGGTTCATTAACCAATTCTAAGTGATCCTAATCTAGATCAAAATAATTCTCATCAAGATCCTTTCTTATTCTTTCCTCAAATTCTAGTTCTTAACTACGATGTAGGATAGGTGATCGAGTCTCCATAACCGAGGAGCAACGACGATTTGAACTGATTATACCTAGCTGGGGATCTCTAACCCCACGACATATATAGAACTAAATCTAGCAACACCCAAAAATTTTAAAATTTTGAATTAGATAAAATTTGAGTTAAAAGAGATTTAGTTTTGAGCTTAAATAATTTAGAGAATATTTAATGGGGATTAAAATCTAAAATATTAGGTGGGATGTTTGATGATGCATTCATGCTGTTGCATTTGTTTTATTGAGTAGTGTGGTTTTGGTTTTATTTGTTTTGGATTCAAAATCCATTTTTAAATGCCTTTGGAAAACAAATTCATATAAGAAAAGAAAAGAAAAAAAAATATAAACTTACCTCTTACCTGTGCAGCCGGCGGCCTGGAAGCCCGCCCGAGCTGGCCTGCTCCCTCCTCTCCTTCTCGCTATTGGGCCGAGCCGAACCCAGCCCGCTTTCCCCTTTCCCCTCGCGCCCGCGTGGGCCGGCCCAGGGAGCAGCCGCGCGCTCTTCTCTCCAGTTTCGCTGACGGGTGGGACCCGCTTGTCAGCCGCTCCTTCTTCCTCACGTCGTGACCGAGCCGGAGACGAACTCCTCTTCAACCGAATCCAACCGAGTAAATCGGGATTTCCATCAATAAACGTCATGTTTGGGGCTATAGAAGTGTAGCCGTGTTCCCCCTCATCTCTTTTTCCATCATAATTCCGAGCCGAACACCTTCAACTTGAACTTAGGGAGTTGAAAACCCTAGGCTTCACTGTCTCTCGTCGTCGGAGCTTGCTGGTTAGCCCGCGCCCTCCTTCTCTACATTGGTGAGCTCGTCATCTCCTTCTCTCCCTCCCCATGCTTTTCTTTTGGTCTGTGGTGCCCTAAATCTCGAGAACGTAGAGCTCCGGCGAGTTTTGCCAAAGCCGGCAATGGCGTCGCCGCCTTCCCGAGCTGCATCTCGCCTTTGGTTCGTTCTTGCCTCCCTATCCTACGTAGGTGAGTTCACGCTGAGCCCCTCGTTCGATTGGTACCGGCCGCGAGCCGAATGGTGATAAAAAACGCTAGAACCGAAGATCTCCAGTGAGCACTTCGTGTCGGCCATGGCGGCCACCGGCCAGCGTTGAGGGAGACGACTGACTTTCTCTCTCTCTCTCTCTTGGGGTGAAGGGCAGCCGTTCATTCGTTGATCTACGGTTAGGATTAGAAGATACCCCTTCACGGGGTAAATTTCATAAAGAGCCCCTGAGTTTTTCTTTATTAGAACCCGCGGTCCTTGGCGTAATCCAGAAATTACGTTTCTTTGTTTTGAAAACGTATTTCATCTCGGTAAATCAAAAATACGTTTTCTGATATTTACAATTTTGCCACTAATCTTGTTTTGATCATAAAATCTCCGTTTTAACTCCGATTTGACCCGTTCAAGTTGCGTTAGATTCGTATTTGCGAGCTCTACATGTTAGTGTAGCTGTACAGTAGGTTTGGAAAATTTAATTTTCGAGTTTATATTAAAGTAATTATTTATCTGTAGGAAATCTTAAAAAATTCATAACTTTCACGTTTTAAATCTGAATTTCGTGGTCTTTACGTCTGTGTGATCGTAGTAACGTGTAGAGGAGTTTTACAAACTTTTTATACTATTTTGCTACTGTTGGTGTACTTTTCTAACTATGTTTCTTTGTTTGCTTCGTGTATTATTGCTCGGATGATTGTGTGTTGATGCTTGATGATCGAGTATAGACGGTGAGCAGTTTCTTAACGATCAGGAGTATCATTTTGAGCCAGACCAGTAGTATCAATAGGGAAGCTTTGATCAAGGTAAGTATAACATGGGACCATCCTTGTTGTCCTATTTACTGAAATTATCATACATATGCATATGTCCTCCTTGACAACCATAGAGATTATAACTTAGCTATTGATATCTTGTTTCCTTGTCACCTATGGGTTATGCATTTGGGTAGCTATTGCTAGTGCTTAATTATGAACAATGATCTTGTAATTTAATTAATGGATTAAGCAACCAACCTTTAATGATGATTCTATTACTGTTGAAAAGGGGGCTAGAGCATGTGGGTTATTTTGATGCTCTGGTTTCTCTCCATAAGGACTTATCTGTACATGATCATCCGGGACATACAGTACAGCTATGAGGGCTATATGGCTCTGGCTTTAGTTGTTTAAAGGACCTTTTCTAGCTTGTTAGTGGTTACCTTAAATGACGTAAGAATGGCTTGACACGTTGGGTTTAGGACAACCTTTAGTCTATGAGTATAGCCGAGAAGGAATTGTGCCATTTGAAAAGGGGTTCCTACATTTGTCTACCGAGTGAATCTAATGGCCCTAACTTGTTAGACGAACCTTTAAGTGGCTTTATATGATTTCCAGTATTTAGGGAGTCGCGAACCCATGCATTTGGAAGTCATGACTTACAGTGAAAGTGTACACCTCTGCGCAGAGTTAAAAACTGGTATACTAGCCGTGCCCATGGATACGGGCGGCCTTGGAACATATACATATAGATGATCACCATTGTTATATCATGCTTAATTACTGTTGTTATTATTATGCTCATGTTAATGCTAATCATTATCCTTATTACAATTGATCATTGGTTCATTAATGGGAAGTGGATTATCTTGATGCTACTCAATTGCTAATTATATGATGATTAAAAGCTAAATGCAGTCAAACAGTGTCTAGCCTTTTGTGCCTCATGAACCCTGTGTTATACTTGTTGAGTTCGACATGGACTCACCCTTGCTATTTCCACCATAACAGATGAAGATTATGAAGATGATTATCGTAATGAGTACTAGTCTTGGTGTCAACCAGTTAACCGTGTCCCTGTGTTTGGAGTTTCCGCTAGAGATCTACTATTAGTTGCTACAATTTATTGTATAAGACTATGTGATAAATACTTATCCGCTATGTAATAGGCACTGTGATGATACTATGTAATTTGTCTACTTATGTGTGCGATCGTTTCATGGGGCGCACATGAGTCTTTTATGCATCCTATTTTTGTCCTTAAAAATGGGTGTGACAATATGCCAACCCTCATTTAGATCTCCCAAAACCAGAACGTGTCCATCGCCACCCGAGAGTACAGTACTCCTCGAACCCGGCCCAATTCTAGCCCCGAGGGTACACGCTACTCCTGCCATCTCTCCACTCCCAGTGCGAGGTTAGACGTTCTCGTAATGGAATCACTAATATCTTGGGCTTACCCAAGGCATGAGGCTAGTTGCAAAGTCTCGAAACACAAGCGAGCCTACAACGAACGGTCCTTAACTGACAAGGCGGAAACACTACATTAAGACTCCATTCCCAATGGAAGTTAGTAGTGGCCAAACCACCCGCCCGATCTTCAAGTTCATTCTTAAATTTCATTATTCATCAAGTATGCCATCATGGTCATATAAGCATTTCATTTAAAAGCCTAACTCATTAAGCATAGCGAAGCATACTATGTATTTTGAAATAAAATAGGTACCAAGGATGATATCACAATAATCAAGGATGATAATGCAGCAATTGGGTTATCACTCAACTTCTAATTACTTAATGCAATAAACCATAGTACCAGTGATAAAGATTTATAAAACTCAAGGAAGGATTTAAATGCACCAGGGCTTGCCTTTGTTGCAGAGAAGTTAGTTCTCGTAGAAGTCAAGTTTGACACCAACACCATGGGTGGACGACACCTTTCCGAAGATTGATCAACACCAACCTCATCAGCACTTGTTCAACACGAACCTTCTCACTCTCATAAGCACTACACGTGTATAAATGATGCGAGGCTTAATATGATGGAATGCATACCATGATGCATGATGATGAATAAGACATAGCATACAAGAGACATTAAGAAATGATAAACATTAGTTATCTAGTTGAGTACAACTTTCCTTCGCGGTACAGTAACAAGCTAACAAGGTTAATTTAAAGGTCAACTAACCGTAACTTTGTTTTTACCCTAGAGGTTGCATCTAATAACAAGTATATCACAAGACCACTAATTACTTACACAAGAAATCATTAACCATTAATGATCTATGTTAAACATTAATTATCATCAACAAATCATAGTTAACAAGTTAATCATGAGCTCAAGCAACTCAATAAGATGCCATGGATCATCACATGTTAATGACCTAAGGTCAACAATTAATCTAAAAGTCACACAAAACCCTAAGTGATTAAACACTAATCATTTGATTAACTAATTAATTAATAAAGCATAAATTAAGCATAAAATCAGAGTTATCCAATTAATCTCAAATTTTTATTTTAGGAAGCTTACATCATAACTAAGTGGCAAAACTATTTTCACCATTTTTGGTTAATTATATAAGCTTAGAAAAATTATGGAAAAGCCATTTATTAATTAATGGAGCTAATTAATTGACCTTCAAAAAGTAATCAAATTAGACATTTCATATTTTTCCATGAAAGAGCACATCATGAACAAGCTACACAAAAATTTTCATCATTTTTGGTGCTATAATTAATTCACAACAAAATAAACAAAAATTGTTACTATTTAGCATTTTCAGAAAAAAGAAAAACAAAAATCTTCACCACGGGCTGGCTCCCCTCTCCTCCCCCTCGCTCGGCCCAGCAAGACGCGCGGCCCATCCGCGCGCGCCACTCTTCCCTCTCTCCCCGCCGGCCAGCCTTCCTCTGCCCGGCCCAGCTAGTTGGGCCGGCCCACTCGCGCTCGCACTCTCTTCTCCTCCCCCTTGCTCAGCCCAGCAAGACGCGCGGCCCATCCGCGCGCGCGCCACTCTTCCCTCTCTCCCCCCCGGCCAGCCTTCCTCTGCCCGGCCCAGCCAGTTGGGCCGGCCCACTCGCGCCCGCACTCTCTTCTCCTCCCCCTCGCTCGGCCGAACACCGCGGTGGCCGTTGACGGCCAACCTGCCGGCGGCAAGACCCTAGCGAGGCGGAGCCGCACCAACAGCACCACCCGGACCCCACGAACACTACTACAACATAAAATGGACACAACAAGGCTCGGAGGGGGCTTGACCGCGGCCATGGTGGACACGGTGGCAACCTGCTCGGCGGCACGGAGGCGAAAACGTGCCTCCGTCGAGGTAGCGACTAAAACAAAGTGAGCTTCACGCTCAGGAGCTCACCGTGAACGCTGTGGTGAACTTGAAGGCGGAGGTGGACTGTAGTGCCAGTCCACGGGATGGCAGCGGTGGCGGCGCTCTGCTCGGCAGCGAGGAAGACAGTGGCGCATGGGAGAGCTCGGACGGCTAACGCGTGCGCTGGCGGGCTCAGGCAATGCACTTCAGCGAGGCGGAGCTGTGGGTAGACACAACCGACGCGAGATGCTACGGTGATGACAAATTTTGCAAGTGCGGCAAGAACACCGACGACGAGCAGTGGAGAAAAGGAAATCGAAGACGACGGTGCAAGGCTATATAGGCGAGGCAAATCAACGGGAAGACGACACGTGAGGATGGCTCGCCGTGCCGAAGCGGCTGCTGGCGATCGCGGGCGCGCCTAGAAGCCGTCCGAAGGCCGCCGGCGTCAGGCGGGAGGTGGCGCCCTACTGTTGGAGGTTGACTTTGCTTAAATTACGAAAATGCCACTGGTAAAAATTTACAAATTACTCTCAAATTTACTATAAAAGTTGAAAATCTATAAGTGCAAAAGTTGCTCCATTTTTAAAGTTCGACAACTTTCTCAATATAAACTTTTTCAAATTCAGCTTAGATTTTGAAATTTGAATTTGAAATTAAAAGGGGACATTTTTTGGAAATTTGTAAATTCAAAATTACTTTGAATTTTATATTGAAACTTCAAAAACTCAAAACACCAAAGTTGTACATCTAGCCAAGACCTACAACTTTGCTATTCAAACCACTTTCAAAATTTGCCTCCATTTTGAAATTGAAATGGGGAAATGAAAAGAGGTCAAATTTGAGATTTGAATCTTTTCAAAATTACTCCAACTTTTACACTAAAACTTTGAAAACTCCAAAAACCAGAGTTGTACAACAAGACCAGTTCTACAACTTTGCTTTTTGGCTCACCCCAAAAATTTGCTTAGATTTTAAACTACACAAAAGGGGTAAAGCGAGGTTTTCCAGAAATCAAGGTTTTGAATTCAATTGATTATTCTTTTTAACTAAAACATGATTAATCCCTTAACACTAATAAAACATTATTTCATGTGATAAACAACATGACATTATTAACATATTAAGCATACTATTAAAACAACATATCAAATTACTATTGAAACATGTGAAACATGTATATGTAACATGAAACATTCTAAAACTATACTTGAAACATTTCCTTGCAACATACCAGGATATTTGACTTTGGTTAAATTACGAGAATGCCACTGGTAAAAATTTACAAATTACTCTCAAATTTACTATAAAAGTTGAAAATCTATAAGTACAAAAGTTGCTCCATTTTTAAAGTTCTACAACTTTCTCAATATAAACTTTTTCAAATTCAGCTTAGATTTTGAAATTTGAATTTGAAATTAAAAGGGGACATTTTTTTGAAAATTTATAAATTCAAAATTACTTTGAATTTTATATTGAAACTTCAAAAACTCAAAACACCAAAGTTGTACATCTAGCCAAGACCTACAACTTTGCTATTCAAACCACTTTCAAAATTTGCCTCCATTTTGAAATTGAAATGGGGAAATGAAAAGGGGTCAAATTTGAGATTTGAATCTTTTCAAAATTACTCCAACTTTTACACTAAAACTTTGAAAACTCCAAAAACCAGAGTTGTACAACAAGACCAGTTCTACAACTTTGCTTTTTTGGCTCACCCCCAAAATTTGCTTAGATTTTGAACTACACAAAAAGGGGTAAAACGAGGTTTTCTGGAAATCAAGGTTTTGAATTCAATTGATTATTCTTTTTAACTAAAACATAATTAATCCCTTAACACTATGTGATAAACAACATGACATTATTAACATATTAAGCATACTATTAAAACAACATATCAAATTACTATTGAAACATGTGAAACATGTATATGTAACATGAAACATTCTAAAGCTATACTTGAAGCATTTCCTTGCAAAATACCAGGATATTTGAAACATATGCAACATATAACCCTTACATGGGAAACATTGCTCATGCAACATGTGAAACATTCATATGCAACCTCACTTATATTATTGAAACATATGCAACATGAAATGCATCTTATGCCTTAATGTATAATGATAATGCATCATTAATACTTAATCAAGTTTTAACAGCTTTTTAACATCTAGGATGTTACAGCTGCCTTCGGCAAACTCCACATGCCGACAAGCCTCCATTCTCCCAAGCAGCAAGGAGATGTTTGCGCTAAAACTGCATGTTGCAAGCGTCTATTTCAAGTGTTTCAAATGTTTTAGAGGTATGTTGCAAGTGTTTCATATGGATGTTGCAAAAGTAGACCGGGATGTTGCACATGTTATAATAGTTGTACACGTATGTTGCAAGCTCCTGTTCTCAATGTTTCATCTGTTTTTTTGACGTATGTTGCAAGTGTGTTTATCTAGATGTTGCATATGTTTTCACACATATGATGCAAGTGTTCTATCTGGATTTTGCGTATGTTTACAATGGTTTCAAGTGTTTTTGCATGTGTTTCAGACGCATGTTTCAAATGTTTCACTACTAAATTTTGACCCTGTTTCAACGTCCGAAAAGTGTTGCAATATGCCCAAAATAGTTGAAATTTCAGAAATAGCAACGCTTTTTTTCATTGGGAGGCGTTGCAGGCGCTTGCGTGGGTAAAGCTTTGGACAACACTTCTCTGCTTAGCGTTGCAAAATGTGTTTTAGATTTGCAACACCTAGGCATTGCAATATAAGCTTTTGCTACGGTTGTAGGTGTGGCAACAACTAATGCAACACCATAGGCCTTGCTAGAATTTTCAATGGCAACTTGTCCATGTCGTAGCAAATAGTGCACTAGCAACGACGAACGTGTATTGCAAGATAATGTATTGCCACGCATAACGCGTGTGGCAACAAGGATTATGTCGCAACACCAACAAGTGGTGGCAACATGTGCAATTGCCACGCCCAAGGTTCAAGTTGCTATAAGGTGCAGCCTCTATTGCATTGCATAGCGAGTGTGGCAACAAGGATTATGTCACAACACCAAGAAATGATGACAACATGTACAATTGCCACACCCAAGATTTGGTTGCTATAAGATGCAGCCGCTATTGCTACGCATAACAAACGTTGCAGCAAGACCTATGTGGCAACATCAAGAAGTGGTGGCAACATGTGCAATTACCACGTTCATAGTGTCGTTGCTATAAGGTGCAGCCTCCATTGCTACGTGAAATGTTCGTTGCTATAAGATATATTGCCACAAAAATTATAGTTGCCAATAGCCACTTTTACAACACTTTTGGTTTGGTGCCACCGGAAAATATTACAGCGCCATTAATTAATTAGAAACTCAATAGGCATCAACAAAGCATTTGAATAAAGCCATTAAACCAAATAGACATTCATTCCTTAAATAGACAATCTGTTGAAATAGTATCTACACTGAGAATTTCAAGAAATCTCAAAACTTGCATCACTACAACATTTTATAACATCTCTACAACACTTGTGTGCCTTCCTGATGTGCTTGGGCAGCTTGTTTCGTATTTTATAATTGCTTCACCTGTGATTATGTCATGACTCCAAGCACTCCACTAAATTGCATCTTCTTGCTGAATAAAAACATTCACATTAGCATGTGGATTAGCAAATTTAACAACTTAGACGCACATAGAAAAGATCAACTAAATAATGCAACATATAGGCTAAAATTGATTACACAACATGGTCACACGAGTTCACTTCTTGTTTCTAGAAGAAGTATAGATGTTTAGAGAAATAGTGATAGTTCTACATTATGAGAAATCAAGTGCTAAGATAAACACCTTCTAGAGCATCCAAAAGTAAACATTACTATGCAGATGACTATGCAAAAGAACAATTATTCACCTTTTTCAGACAGTGAAGAATGGAGACAACAACCCATTGATAGTTAATATTTATTCTCTAGAAAATGCAATGACATTGTATGAAAAACAAAATTGACAACTGCTGAAGGTACAAGCATGGGATACCTCATGCTACTCATGGCTGGATGTTGCAACTGTAAATGACTGAATATGAAGAGTAGGATTCCATGGTTCATCTGTTCAAAATAAATATTTGAAGTTTACAAACATAGTTCATAAACATTCGTCTCTATCCCTCAGATTAAAAGAGAGCTATCTATCATCCACATTGTAGAATTATGAAAATTCAGTTTGTATCTACAAATGTTACATGCCCAGTTGTTTACACATCCTAAATCGTGTGAATTTCTATTCGATCAAGGCAGTGTATTAGGAAAGGCAAAGGCAAAGGTCTAGTTAGTGTTTCTATCTGTACACAAATTCACGGTGGCAACATCTCTGATTTATCCAAAAAAACAGGTATATATATTCTTAATTTGTGACATTTCCACTGTGCTTCAGTAAGCAATCATAAAACTTATTGAAATGAAATAAACCATCCGGTAACATAATTGGCAGTCAGACATGATGAAATAAATTATATCCATTGAGGTTAACATGCTGCATATTCTCTAGCACTGAAATTGGTTCTGTAGCCAAACTATGCAACATATTGGTGTGTTTAATTGTTAGCTGATGGCTATAATAAGGTTTACTCTGCATATTCAGCAATTGGCCTCTGATCAGGCATAGATTTATACAGCTCTAAGTCACAAACACGATATCAGGATTTAGGAAGCCGATGACCATGAGATCAGTCAGTCGTAGATGCTATCAGGACATAATCAGATATATATGTCCATTAGAGGAACTAGAAATAATTAAATGGTCCATTGTATAGAGGAACTAAACTAACTAGTACATTGCCCGTGCTAACGCTATGGTGACATTAAGGCATAAGAAATTGTTGGAAATGCAAATTAATCCCTAATGTTTATAACCAAGAACTCATCGTTATTCAGGTACAAACTTGACAACAACCTGCCACACCATTCTACTGACTCAATAAGTTTTTTTGGTTTCTCATTCCCTATTGTCAAACTCATTTCTATGCACCAACCAAATGCAAGATAGAAAAACGAATTGAACAATCCAAGTTCATTTCAGACTCCAGATTGGATCATATAAAAATTATCATATTTCAAAGATCACATAGACAATCTAGGTTCCGCGTCTTTTCCAAGACTCCCGATTGGATGATGTATAGATTTATGTGGTACAAAACTCCTATAACACATTAAAGACGGCATAACTCTTCCAGTTGGAAAAAAAATGTACCTTTGAAAGGTACCAGTGACATTCAGCATCTCCCAACTCACAAGAAACTCAACAAAGGAAAGCTAGCCTGATACAGCAATATATGCTGGCCATCGAAACAGCATTTCATTTTTGTCTTTGTTCTGATGACACAAAACATTAAAAAGGCAACTAAAGTGACAACTTTTACATGAGAAAATATACTTCAAAGATGATGAAAACCTGCGGACACCATTCCATATTTCCCAAACTCACCTTGGCCGTGTTGGCAATAAGAGAGCAGCAACACCTTGCAGTCCCCTGCCTTACCGCTTGGCCATGCCGCCAAATCGGGAGGCCATGCGCGGGAAGCCTAGAAATTTGTTGTGATCTTGTTTCAGAAATCAGTTGAGGGCTCATCTAACCTGATACCATTTCACATAAACAAAGTAATGAAATAAGCTCTACTATATTATTTTAGGAATCTACATCTGGACCTATGCATATGTACAGAATAGAGATCCCTTCCATCAAAAGAAAAAAATTTGTTGCGACAGCATCTGAATAAGGTCCTCAATTACTTTCAAAAAAAAAGGCCCTCAATTCTTTCCAGGCCTTCGATTATGCAAAAGATAAATAAACAGGATTGAGCCTGTAAGATAGAGCTAGTATGGGTTGACCTATTTCTTGTTGAACTGAATTTCAACAAAAGGATACTGAGCCTTAGTCTACAAATCTTACTTAACATCATAACTTTTATCAAATTATGGCTTCTGAAGTACAAGTGATGTATCAATTTCATATGGCATATAAAATGTTTCTTACAACATGTCTCAGTGAAGTTTTGATCTGATTTTTTCCCTCCAAGGTCACAATTTTATACTGCTCTGAAGCAGTTCTTAAAAATAAAAAAAGGATCCTTTTGATGTCTGTGAGGAGAGGAGAGAAATACCCGGGCAATGTGTAGCAAAAATTCAGAAAAAAAATCATAGTAGCAGCCATGAATCCTTCGAAGGTGTAACCTAATCTGATGTAACTTTGCAAATTATAATCCTCTAAGCTAATTCAATCACTGCTATAAAGGATGCACAACAAAGTAGCATATCAAAATAATAACCAACCCCAGTTGCATAGTTAATGTTTCCAACCATTATTTCTAAATTGTATGTCCTCAAAGACCTATCAGGTCATCCACAAGACAATTAAACTGGACACAAAGCCTCAAACAAATTGATACAGGCTCCTTTAAAACACACAATAAACAAACTCCAATTATAATAACATCGGTGAGCACGCCAAGAAGAAACAGAAAACACAAGGATACTTCTCTTCTGCATATCAGCTATCGCTGATTCCTGAGTTATCAGATGCTGCAGGTTCGACAATTCTCGATCTGCCAAAGGCTAACCATTGACCACATGTAAGACCAAAGGGCAGAAAACCTAAATACAATGCATCTCCTGATTCATTAATTAAACATAAACATATCGAGTGATCTCACAGCCCGATCCAAAGCAAAATCACAGCAGAGCGCGGACAAATCCCGGACCAGAAACATTAGCTACCCCAAACCATTTCATCACGCGACCAGAACTATTATCCGAGGAACCGACGGATCTACCACCGCACACATCCACACCACCGCGACCAACGGAAAACTTACACCCAGCCTAAGCAAATCGCGCCGCAGCAACCCTAATCGGTCCATGGTGAGAGGTCAAGGCGAGGGGATGCGAGATTGGAGGGGCGCTTGCCTGGCCTGGACGCCTCGGCGACGGCGTCGAGGAGGCCGATCCCGTAGCGGAGGCCGCGGTTAAGCGTCGTCGCCATCGCCTTCGCCTTCATGTTCTCCGCCGTGGTGGTGTGGTGTTGTCCTGATCCGCGAGCGCCATCCGCGGCTCATCTTCCGCGCCGTCGGCCGGCCTTTTTTCCGCCGGCCACGCTGCTGGTCGCCGTCGCGGCCAGCTGTTGGGCTTGTTGCCCTCTTGGAGCCTAGAGACGAGGGACGGCGGCATGGAGGAGAGGGGCGCCTACAGGACGCCGTTGGGGGTTAGGGTTCAGGAGATGGGGAGAGCGAGAGCGTGGAAGACGAAAGGGATGAGGTAGGTGGAGGAGACGAGGCATCAGGCGTGGATTCATCGTGGCTGCGGACTGCGCTGAAAACAGGAGGGGGCTGGCGGCGGGTGGGCAAGAGATTGTGCCGCGCGGAGATTTTTTTTGAGTGCGACCTGGCGTGGCCTGAGATTTTGGGAGGAGCATGCCGTGCAGATTTTTTCAATTGATCGAGTGCGCCAGTATTTTGGCGCGGGGTTTCCCTAGTTCGACTTCGAATTTTTTTATGATGGATGGATGAAGAGCAGTAGGAAGAAAATGACAAAAAAAAAGATGAGAAGCTATAACGTGAAATTTTTAAGATAAAATTTCATATTTATTCACTAAACTTGTTTTTTCTGAAGCACTACAGTTATTTATCCTTTTCTAATTAATAAAATTTCACTATAATTTAATTTTTATGAATCGATGGCCAATGGCAGATTTAGGTCCTATTTAGAATAGTTAACATTGTAATAACTAGCTAAGATAATCTAATTATGATCTTGACAATTATAGGGTGGATTTGTTATAGTCGAATGCCCAGATTACAATAAGCTTGTAATCCAAACACTCTGCGCGAGATGGAGAGGTGTCATTTGTGAAGGGAAGTGCACGACTGGGCGTTGATTTAGCCGCCAAAAATTTTGGCACTTGGGCTTCTAAAACATTTTATTTTATTATTTTCAATTTAATAGGTCCTTTATCTAATTGTAAGTGCACAACGGGGATTAAGGGATTAAGGTAAAAATACGCAATTTAATAAAATATTTTATTTTATTATTTTCTATTGTAAGATTCAAGGTGAATTACAGTTAATGATATGTTTTATGAACAAAAATTTGACATGGCCTTGATTTCTTATGTTTGTTTATGTACAATCAAATCATTGACATAGGCGAACCTATGGAATCATTGTTTCATTGAAGTTTCATGTAGAAAAGATAGATTTAACTTCTAGTTACTTTGAAACTTGCTAGTAAGGAGAGCGAACATAATAAGATATTTTCACTAGCGAACACCAAATAACAGGAAGCAATAAGAATAGAGTACGTGCAAGCTTATTGAATGATAGATTTGTTTTTAGAAAAAAACAATGGGAAAAGAATAATCTAATTTAGAGTTCATATGATTGAGATAAATATTTTTGAAATTTCATCCACGCGGTTAGTGTGGCCTCGCAAAACTACAAGCCCCTCTGATGTACAATAATAGTGTGCGCAAGCACCAAGTGGTAAGAGATATGCAAACCTCACTAAACACTAGGCCTAAACCTAGAGCAAGCATATAAGCGGTGGTCTAACTAACCTAAGTACTTCACAAAGCACCTACGCTATTTTGGAAATCGATGTCCTAGAGAAGCTGCCTAGGCTAGGCGTATTCCACATGTCTGGATCAAAACAAGCCCTAACTTATTTAAACCTAGGATGACATTCTTTTAATTTAAACCTACGCTATTGTGATAAATAATGACTATACCAACACCTTAGTCTTTTTTACAAGTCGATTAATTATATTGTCACATCTATAAGATAAAAATTAAAACACACATATCGCCCCGGGCCTAGGAAAAGACATATATTATAGTGGCTTGGCTTCTAGCCTCAAAACAGCTTCAACTTCATCCCTGACGGGGAGTCGGATGGGCGCGCGGATGTTGGTGGGCCGAGCAAGCATGGCGCGCATACGATTTTTCTTTGGACGAAATCACCCCGAGCATGCTCGTGCGTTGCAACGGAAAAAACTATTAAATATATTAATTGAAAAAAATGATGAGTGAATAGTACATGTATATTTATGTTTTACCCCCTTATAAAATTTTAAAGTTTTCTCGTTGCAAAACACAAAAATATCTAGATATAAATAAACAAGTAACTTTAATTTTATAAACAACTAAATCCTTGCTGACTTTAATTATTGCTTAGCATTTTATTTTGGACACATGGAGTAATAGATAATAATAACATAATAAGGGCATGTTTGGCTAGGCTCCGCCTGCGCTGCTCCTTTGCTGAATCCGGAGCCGGAGCCGGAGCCGGAGCCGGAGCGGCAGAGAGGCACCAAGGACGACTTTAAGGCAAAAAGGGTTTGGCTCCTCCTCCGCCGCGCAGAAACGGTCCTCCTTCCGTCGCCATTTGTTGTGGCTCCGCTGCCACCGAGCCGGAGCCAGAGCAACACCAAGCACGACCTAAATATCTTTATCTATACCTAATATACACGGCGCACGAGCGAGGTGGCAGCTTAGGCGGCACGGCGTGGCGTGGTCGGCTCGGCCGGACAAGTGCCGTGGCAGGGCGGCTGCTCGTGCAGGTATTGCAGCATGCCGGTGGCTCGATCCAATGGCACGATGACGGTCCAGCTCCAGCGACCGTGTTACCAAGAGGTAGCACTAAGACGGCAGATTCATATGGTTGGATTCGTATGTGATCGTGTCAATTTATTTTCAATTTGCTTCTCTTGTACATGAGTCATAGCTCTTGTCGATCTACTGTGTATTCAAAAAGAAAAAAATAATAAGGAAAACACAAAAGGTACTTACATGAGCTAAGAGCTCCTGGTGGACTTCCTTTCCGGCGGCCGGAACTCTGTCCACGTGGGTGTTTTCCTATTTTATTTATTGATTTGCTTTTTGCCTGTTAATTAATGTCCATATCCAATACTTATTTTCCAACTTTCCATCTTGTATACTGTGTCACGTTTGTGTTCGTTTAGTTTGTTTTGTAACCGGACTTTGTATCGTGCTAGATTTTAACTCATATGAGCACGAATTATTATATATATAAGTGTGGACAGAAAAAACTCTTCATCGGCAGTTAGAGGGAGACAAACGAAAAAATGGACGGATAAAAAAAATGGGTGAAGAGAAATTTTGTCTCTTTATTATAAAGGTATAGATATAGATATAGATATAATAGTAAGTAAGTATAGTAATAATAATAATATATATATAACAGATATAATAGGCGCCAAATCGCCCCGCCAGCTGAAAAACTGAAAAGCACGAATTTGCCTCCTCTCCCGCGTCCCTTTCCTCCCCCAAATCCACGTCTCCTCACTCCCGTCCCGTCCTTCCTCCCTCCTCCAAGACCCAAATCTCCTCCGTCATCCCCCTCCTTAGGCTGCTGTGTGGAGCATATCAACCCTACCTTTCCTCCATCCGTCGAGGTACCACACCACGCTAAAATCCCGCGTCGCCGTATCCCGCCCCCTGCACACTCCACCCTGCGCAGTCAACCCCGCCCCTTGCGGACTTCCCGGCGCCCTCTGCCGGCCGTCGGCTGCCCTCAGTCCCCTCACCGGTGGCCCCCCAGCCTCCTCCGCGCGATCAGCCAGCGGGCCCGCGACCTCAGCTCGGCCCATCCTGGCCGGCGACCTCAAATCTGCCCAAGGACATCGTCCCCAGCTGGGCGCAACCGGTGACCTCAGCTCTCCTCTCCCTCCACCGGTCCGCCCCCAGCCGGTGACCTCAGGTCCCGCGGCAGCCATCGAGCAGGCACGCTGCTAGCCTCCACTGTCCCGATCTGCCTATGGTTGCTGCTGTGGTTCCCAATTCAATCAAAGCAAGCACAAATCCGTATGGCCATCGAGCAGGTACGCTGCTGTGGCCTCCAATGTCCCGATCTACTTTATGTCTTGAGTATCTCTTCTCTCCTACTTCAAAAAATATGTAGAGTATCCACTGCTGTAGTATAATCTAGCGATAATGTTGTGCCCACTGCATGTGTTTGTAAAAATGACAAACCATAGTTTATGAGTAAAAGTGTTGATAAAACGGATCACTAGCAGTAGATCTAGGGGTACAGCTCTTTGGAAATCGTTACACCCTAGTACATGGTCTAGACATGGGGAAAAGGGAAATGAGAGTGAGTCGGGAAGTGCAGACCAGTGGGGGGCGCGACGGAGGAGGAAGTGGAGCCGGAGGCAGCCATGTCGGTGAAGTTATCGGTGAAGTTGTAGTCGATGCAGTGGAGCAGCGCGTTGGGGAAGAAGGGCGACGCAGTGGAGTCTGGTGGCGGCTTCCCGTCGCTTACAGCACTCCCTCTGGATCGGCTAGGGTTAGGACGGTGGGTGGCGGCAGTGGCAGTGAACCTCGTGTTGTGTGCCCCTAGCCCCCACCTCCTATTTATGGCGCTGTGCGACGGGGGCCCACCAACCGTCTATGGGCTGGGCACCCCCGATCAGGGCGCAGGTCAAGGGCCCAGTTAGCCGTTGGGCTAACTGGTGGAGATCAATTCCAACATTCTCCTCCTTGATCTCATCTTATACTTTAACTTTAAACTTTGACTTTAATTGCTTTTACTTTTATTTGTTTCATCACAAATTAGTGTATAGAGCATGCTTCATCATCACGGTCAATTGCCGATAGATTTAACAGCTACAATACACGTTTCTGTTCTGAAACAGATTCTTTAACTTTCGGGCCCTTTATTGTCCGAAAATCATAGGCTATACCATAAACCCATGTCGACTGTGTGTTCTCTTAACACACTGGGTGGTAAGCCTTGGTAAGCGGATCCGCAAGCACTTTCTTGTTACTTATATGTTCAATACCTTTTGGTATGATTCCGGACTTTCTCCTTAACAACGTATAACTTTAATATCAATGTGTTTGACAGCACACTTGACTCGTTGTTATAGGAGCAAACTACTTAAATGGTCATTGCTATTGACAACCATTAACAATTCCGGGTACAAGTTCCTCAACCATTTTGCCCGTCCCTCAGCCTCATATCATGCTATACTATAACTTTGCATCACTGATGATACTAAAATTGTTTCTTTGGAGCTTTTCCACAATAAAACTCCAACTGCGAGTGTTAGCTACTATGTGGGTTTCACTAAACATCTCGCCAAAATATAACATTTGTACCCACAACTACTTGAGAGTACTTGTTCTTTCCCTTTTAGCATGAGACCGACATTTTTAACTCTATTTCAGTGATCTATATCTGGACTGGACTTTTGCCAAAACAACCCGGATACGTAAACTGTGTCAGGGCAATGTCTTATCTTTGTACTCATTAAGCTTCCAACAGCTGAAGCATATATGACGTCCATCTATAACAATCTTACATTGCTTTTGGAACATTAAAGTTCTCAAAACTATTACCCTGACTATGAGAATAGGCGTAGGTTTACCCGCATAGGTACTTTATTTCTTTAGAAACTTTTCTTAGCATGCCTATGCGATAGTCATAATACCCCTTTTCTTCTATCTCGGTGAATTTCAATTCTTTTAACGAGATACATTTCACCGAGAATTTTCTTATTCAACCTTGAGGACAAGAACTTCTTCTCATGCAGTAGATTGACATCACCACTAACAATTGGGGTTTCATCCACACAGGATTAGGAAATGAACTTCCCCTTCTATAACTTTGTACAAACGCAATTGTCCTCTCATTCTCTTTAACCTAAAATTTTTACTTGACTCTTTAACTTTAAATGCCACTGTCTAGAGATTTGCTCCAGTCCATAAGAGATTTCTACAGGTGACATCCTTACATTCTTTTCTTTTCATGACAAAACCTCTGGGTTGTGCCACATAAATATTTTCATACAAATCCCATTGGAAAATGTTGTCTTTACTTTCATCTGATGTAACTCAGATCATGATGTGCCACTAGCACTCATTGTAATCTATTCATTCGCTTCGCGCAAAAACTTTTGATTCAAGTCATACATATTTCCTTTGGAGTCACATTTTGTCTTGTAGACCCATTACAGCCTACTGTTTTGGCTCCTTAGGAATTTATTCTAGATCCAAAAAAATATTGGTATTATCGATTTCATTTCATCTTCCTTTACTTCTTGCCACTTGGATGAGTGAACGCCTCTCATGGCTTCTTCAAATTAGGTGGGATTACCCTCCATTTGAATTTTACTAATATAGACTTTATAATCATTAGAAATATCTGATTTTCTTATTCTTTGAGACTTTCTGGGGCCTCAGCTACTAGCATTTCTTGACCTTTATTGCCAAAAGATAATTGATTCTACAAGGTCCTGTATAACAAGATCCTTCTTTACATTATTCATCCTCCTTGCGGAGTTAGATCTCTTTGTACCATGCTCCCCCAGATTGTCCTATCTTCAAACTTTCTCATTTTGGGTTTAATCTGCTAGAACTCATATGGCGCATTTAGCACCGTCTTAATAACTCTGAACACGTCCAGTATGAATACTAGCTGACTATGCTATCTTTCTATTGGAACTGTAAAAGGTCCATGGATTTAGCTATTTCTTTACTGTAGGGGTATCGTTATTATGACCGTCTTACTCCCCGACGATCACATTCATCTTTTATAGATTACTTTAGTATGCATCGCATTGTCTGAATTATGGGAAAGTATCTTTCTTAATTGTCTTTCTTAATTGATCTCACCTTTCTCCCCCTCGAAATGTGGTACGAACTTTTCTACCACAATTTTGAAAACTATTCAGAACTCTTGTGAATGAGGAAACTTTGATTACTTTCTTCATCCACATGATTACATCATGCAAATGAAATTATTTCTTAATTCGTTGGGAGTACTTTTTCCTCATTTCACTTCAAGAACTCAACAGAGTCTTTTATCATTAATACTTTCGCAAGTCACGCTTGCATGTCATTCTTATCTTGAGGTTCGTCTGTAACTTTCTGTTCTCCTTAAACTTATACTAGGATAGCATAAGAGCTACCCTAAACTTTTCTCCCTGTGCGGGATACACTCAAAGCACATGAGTCATCACAACTTTCTCCCGCCATGCAGGATAAATACTATGTCAAATTTCTCCCGCCATGCAGGATTGATTAATATCAGTACTATGCCAACTTTACTCCGCCATGCGGGTATTTTCTTAAATTTTTTCCCGTCATGCGGGTACTATCACAAACTTTTTCCCGCCATGCGAGATAATTTTCTTGAAGGGACATAAATATCAATATTGGCTCATATTCAATCAACAAATTTAGAAATAAATCCAAATACTCTTTAACACACATGCTTAATCCGACGTTGGTCAAATTAAACATGCATGTCACTTATTACATTTCAAATCATGATGATTAAGACTAAAAATTATATTACTTATTATTATTTTAAAGAGTACATAAAATACATCTCTTAAACCAAGCTCTTATTGTTCTATTTCTTTCTTGGATCAATATCCTGGAATTCTTTCTTTTGAAGTCATTCTTTAAAGAGGACACAGTCTCTTATACAATGGCTTTCTTTCAGCAAAATTTGCACTTTTCATTTTCTGAGTCACAAGTACCCAGCTCATTTCCTTTTCACCCTTCAAGAATAAAGGCATGAAGTTCTTTGTTTGAAAATATTAATCAGTAATCAACAATAATAAGCATGAAAATAACCCTACATTGGTCTGGTTAAAGACATGCACATTAAACTTTTAAACTTTAAGTTCTATTCTATATCACCGTTGGGCAGAAATAGAATAAAACCATCAATCTTATACATCAATTCCACATCACCGTTGGGCAGAAATGGAATTAACATATGGAAAATCAATTATCTTATAACCCTCTTCAAAACTAAATTCTCCCGTTTGTTCGAATTTAATTTTGAAGATCATCATCATCATTGCAGTGGAAACATGAAAATACATTACATTCTGCTCGCTCTGGAGCATCTATTGTCTCTTATCTATTCTCTGAAAATTGGTCACTTTGATGCAAAATTCATCAGAGATTTAAACTTTAAACATAAAACTCATAGAATTGTAATATTGTTATCATCAACGTTGGTCAGAAAATAACAATATCATAATTTTCTTTAAACATAAACTCTTAAATAAACTTATAATATTGTTATCATCAACGTTGGTCAGAAAATAACAATATTATAATTTATCTTAACTATAAATAGACTATTCCTCCAATTATTTTCCCATTGGTTCCAACTTTAACTGGAGGATAACTGCTCTTCAAATTAAATCCTCCCGTTGGTTTGGATTTAATGAGAAGACAATAAACTTTAACTTTACAGCGGAAAACGTGAATCAACAATAATTATCTACTTTTCAGAAGCATTCTTTATTGATCAATTCTCTAAACAACATGCACATTGGTGCAAAATGAATAGAGATCAAAACTTTATACAAATTTCATCAAAATATCATTCAAATATGCTTCTGAAAAAAGATAAAACATAATTCAAGACAACCTTGTGCATTTTGTCATTTCGGCCCGAAGGCCTGGCTCGCAGCGCTGCCAGCAATACGGTTGGCCCGGCCCAGCTCATGCAGCCACTATTTGGGAAAAATAAAATGAAAATTCAGATTTTCTTTCATTTACGGCCCAAGGCCCATCGCTCTGTACCACGCTTACAGCCCAGCGGCCACTCTCAGCAGCAGCGCGCGTGGCCCAAAACACGAGGCACTTGCGGCCCAGCACCGCGCGTGCACACTCCACCGCGCCCAGGCCGTAACCTGGGCCTGGGCCGAGAATTCGGCCGCCCGCCTGGGCCACGTTTGACCCGAACGTTTGCCAGCCGTCGGATCCAATCCGATGGCCATCCGTGCTTCTCGGATGAACAAAAACAGTGCGGCGGGCGCCTTCCCTGAACCCTAATCTCCATTTCGTCTCCTCCCCTTCCTTTCTCAGCCCAGCAGCCGAGTGGAGGAGCAGCCGTGGCTACCGGCGCGGTGACCGGCGGCTCCGGTGAGGGGATGGCCCCGCAGCAACAGATCCGGCGGCTACACTTCCTCTTGCATTCCTTCCTTTCTCATCCTCTTACTCTCGCCCGCACCCGACTTGGATTTACGCAGCGGTGGCCGCCCTTGGCGGGCCGGAGGAAGAGTGGCGGCGCCGCCGTGTGCCCCTTCGCCGGTGCGCGTGTCCACCCTCGGGTGAGCGCGCTGCCGTCGAACGGTTGTGCGGCGGTGCCCTTAGCCCAGTCCTGGAGTTGATGCACGCGGCGGCGAGGCCACGCCTTCCGGTGGATCGGGTCCTTTCCCGCCGCCGTCTTGATGAACGGTCGGCGGTGATGCCTAGCAGGTAACTCCCGCGGGCCTTTCTATCTCTTACTGACTTGAGGTTACAGTTAGGGTTTGGTTTAGGGTATCTATCTTCCGGATCAAAACCGATCCGTTCATGATCTTTTCTTTTTGATTTTCTTGGTCCCAACCAAGATCTACTCACTAGACAGGCTCCGGATACCATTGTTGATAAAACGGATCACTAGCAGTAGATCT
Source organism: Saccharum hybrid cultivar R570 (assembly GCA_038087645.1). NCBI lineage: Eukaryota > Viridiplantae > Streptophyta > Magnoliopsida > Poales > Poaceae > Saccharum > Saccharum hybrid cultivar. The sequence continues at coordinate 13,469,174 of JAQSUU010000602.1, forward strand.
AGGGGTACAGGTCTTTGGAAATCGTTACACCCTAGTACATGGTCTAGACATGGGGAAAAGGGAAATGAGAGTGAGTCGGGAAGTGCAGACCAGTGGGGGGCGCGACGGAGGAGGAAGCGGAGCCGGAGACAGCCATGTCGGTGAAGTTATCGGTGAAGTTGTAGTCGATGCAGTGGAGCAGCGCGTTGGGGAAGAAGGGCGACGCAGTGGAGTCTTGTGGCGGCTTCCCGTCGCTTACAGCACTCCCTCTGGATCGGCTAGGGTTAGGACGGTGGGTGGCGGCAGTGGCAGTGAACCTCGTGTTGTGTGCCCCTGGCCCCCACCTCCTATTTATGGCGCTGTGCGACGGGGGCCCACCAGCCGTCTATGGGCTGGGCACCCCCGATCAGGGCGCAGGTCAAGGGCCCAGTTAGCCGTTGGGCTAACTGGTGGAGATCAATTCCAACATAAAGCGGTTCATTGCTTCACACTGAAAGATACATAAAACAGAAAAGATTCTCTTTGTGCCTGAATATGATTATTTATATTATATGTTAACCTGATGGGAATTGATTACAATTTTGCTTCAACGATTAATTCTTTTGTTAATGTGCTTACATTTTTGTAGTCGGGAAATTTTAATGACCCCTTGTCCTCAATGTATCAAGTAGTCTGCAGGTTTCTCTGGTGGTTGCCCATGATATGGTATCTGGTAAGATCTTCCCTCATGATCCTTTCCAATACCAAGTGCATGCATCTCAAATATGAGAGTATTTTGATCAACTCACCATACAATGAGCAGTGCTGCATTGCACATGTATAAATTCCTGACAAATAGAGTTCTTATGCTAAGGCATGCTCATGGCAAATCTTCACTGATTTATCCATCACTTTGGCAGCTTTGTTCTTTGCCTCCCTTCTATACAAAAGCATTGGGAGTGGAGGAAGGGCCTCCTGACAATTTTACCAGGTAGTAAGTATTCATGATGGCTGCTTTTATGTTAAGTTACTACTTACTAGCATTGAATTATGTATGAATGTTGCTGAAAATAGATCATTTAACTAGATGCGTAGGTAAAGAATAGCTTGTGCTACAAATGCTCTGAATGAAGCAATCTTTGCATGCCCAAAATTGCAGTGTTCATGTTAGACAAAATCCTAAAAACATAATATCTAATCTTCTCCACTAATTATGCAGCGAGTTTGGTTTAAAACATGCACCATGTTATATACTATGGTAATCCTAGAAATATTATCCAATAGCATGTTCCATCTTTTTCTAATGTCAGATTTTTTTTTGCAGAATATCTAGAATAGATCACAAATGTCATCTTCTGAGAATTGGATTATGCAGTCCAGTACTGAGGTCCAGGCACCTGGGGGCGCTGCCTGGTCCAGGCAGCCAGCCGCCGCCACCAACGAAACAGCCCTTAGTGTTTCTGGACATATATTAGTGGTGGATTCTTCATTACTTCTGCATGATATTTGTTTGAAAGAACTAATACTTCAAATTTTGTGTGCTCGTAGTAGGACCAATACCTATTGCCTTGAAAATTCTGTGGCTCCGTATACACACGCATTTAGTGTAATCTAATATACAAAAATCTGAAAGGTAAGTTCTATAGGACGGCGATTCGTCCGGCGATGTTATACGGTGCTGAGTGTTGGCCTACAAAAAGGCGACATGTCCAGCAATTAAGTGTAGCAGAGATGCGTATGTTGCGTTGGTGTTGTGGGCACACAAGGAGGGATAGAGTCCGGAACGACGATATTCGGGATAGGGTTGGGGTGGCACCAATTGAGGAGAAATTGATTCAACATCGGTTGAGATGGTTTGGACATGTCCAACGGAGGCCTCCTGAGGCGCCGGTGCGTAGTGGAGTTCTAAAGCGGACCGATAATGTAAAGAGCGGTAGAGGTCGACCTAAACTAACTTGGGACGAGTCCGTTAAGAGAGATCTTAAGGAGTGGAATATCTCCAAGGATTTAGCTATGGATAGGAGCGCTTGGAGATTGGCAATCAACGTGTCGGAACCGTAACCTCTTTTTGTCTCCCTTTATGTCCTTTTTTGTGTCTCCCTGTTTCTCGTCTCTTTTGGGTTTCATCTCTAGCCTACCCCAACTTGCTTGGGACAAAAGGCTATGTTGTTGTTGTTGTTGTTGTTGTAATATACAAAAATCTAATATACAAAAGACAGCATGCTTGTCTCAATATGTTGATATCCATGTATATGTTTGGTATATTTCTGTGATTGTTTACATGCAAATCTATAGTTTAAACTTGCATTTTTGGTATGCAGTACCGAACTAATTCAGTTTTTAGTGTCATATTGAGAAACATGTGAAATTGTGAATTTGCAGGGTATGGATGCTTGGCTGGCAGTGATTCAAGCATCCAATGAGAAGATATGGAGTGGTCCTGTGATGAAATTGTTTATCTGAAATTTGCAAGGTATGGATGCTCACAGAAGAAATTGCTTGTTATATTCAAGTTGCCTGAGCTATAATAATTTTGTTGTGCATGGTATATGGCTAGCTGTAGCTGGTTGCAAAATCAATTATCTATTTTTTAATGTTGTTCTGATTGAATAGAGTGCATAAGTATAGCAATGCTTACTTAAAAACATCACAAATTCCATCTATAGCGTGCCAGAAACAAAGAGTAACCATATTTCTATTGTACTCGATTTCATTATAGGTGTTGCTAATTTATTTAGGCCCAAAGCTCACCCCGCATTACTTGGGAGCATCGAAGCTTTTGAGGAGCAATTGAGGAAAGCTGAAGGTCCAAAGATAACATTGTGTTCAACCACAATCATTGAGAGCAACTTATCACTGGGGCAGTGGATTTATTTTGACCGTTGCAATGCATTGGTACAGACCTATTATTAAATATATGCCTCACGTGGCAGATTTGTAAGGATGCTTCTCTATGATTATTGCGAGCCCTTTCTTTTTGATATAATGAGGTTGTTTTGACAATGTTACTAAAATTGATGCTTGTTTTTTTTTAATGTGACTCAGAATAGCATGTTTTAAGCTGAGTTAAATTTCTTTTGTTGTTGTATATGCTGATTTTGAACTATTTTTTACTTACCCTCATCGTGTCGAAAATTTTGAGGCTCCTGACCCACTACTTTCTTCATGCTCTAATTGTAGAAAATTTTGAGTCTTCCGTAGCAACGCACGGGCATGTGCTAGTCTCCAAGAACAAAAAAGGAAAACCCCACACAAACCTTATCCCCTCCCGCACTCCTTGCATACCCTCACCTAGGCGAGTACATGGCTCCCCTAGCGACACCGCATTCCTCGGAATTGTTCCTGGCAGCGCCGCACCTGCCCAACACCACGCCGCCCCCTCCACCCTCACTTCAGCACCGGGGAGACAAGGTGCGGGCCCGTGTCCTCTACCCCGCCATCTACATCAGCACCGAAGAAACGAGGTGCGGCCCCTGGCGTCCTCTGCCCCTTCGTCGTCGTCGGCGCCCGAGGAGACTAGGCGCGGGTCCCCGTGTCCCCATCCTCGCCCTACGCCAGGTGCCTAGAGGCGTCCCCACTGGATCTAGCTTGGTGGCATCCTCTCATAGCGCCCTGATGCTCAGCTCGTCGTCCACGTGTGTCTTCGGCCGCCTCCTTCCCCTCCGTACCTCTCGTGTTGTCGATCTGCTCAATTCCAAGTGCAATGTCACGATATAACCATGACGGATATAGACGAAAGCAGGCACAATGAGAACGTTGAGGACGACGAGTTCAGCCAGCAGGGACGAGGCCGAGGCACTTCCCTTTCTATCGCCAGAGAATCCCCTGATCGATCGATGTGGGCACCGCGCCGTGCGCCGTCGTGTCGTTTTCCACGGTGATAGACGTTGGGAGTTGAGGAGGGCGACAACAGTTCTCATAAGCCATTGGTTGAGATGACTCATTTGCATGCCTGGGCCCTCTGCTATAGCGAAAGCCCACTAATTAGAGGTGTTTGTAGAACAGCATATTACAACGACACTAGAAATTATAGCAACGAAACACACTTGTGGCAATAGCAACATACTATTGCATCGCTTTAGATATTTAGTTGCAATAAATAACTACCTATTGCAATGGTCGTGATAAATATTACAACCAACAAAAACTATGGCAATAGCAACCAACTATTACATCGCCTTAGAAATTTAGTTGCAATAAATAGCTACTTATTGCAATGATCGTGAGAAATTTTACAACCAACAAAAACTGTGGCAATAGCAACAAACAATTACATCGCCTTAGAAATTTAGTTGCAATACATGGTCTACCTATTGGAATGGTCATGAGAAATATTACAACCCAACAATACTGTGGCAATAATTTCAAGCAATATCAACACTATTCTATTTGGTTGCAAGAGCACCAGACAGTTGCAACGCCAATCAATACTAATGCAACTAAATGCCATCATGGCAATATTATTAACCAATAGCAACACTTTTCAAAAAATGGCTGCTATAGGTCTCACCTCTTGCAACACCGAACGTAAAAAATGCAATGCACTATTTTTGTGGCAACACAGTCCCCCTATTGCCACCTTTTTGGACAAATGTTGCAAAACACACCCCTATTACAACATAATTTGTGGTGATGCAAATGAGATCAAGTGGCAATAGGGTCGAAATCTAGTAGTGTTTCATTTGTTTTCAGATGTATGTTGCAATTATTGCATCTGGATGTTTCAAAACTAGATCAAGTGTTGCATCTCCCTCCTCACCTTTTCTGCTGTCTCACCTTGGTGTTAGGCGCAAAAAAGGCGGAGGCGGTCCCCGCGTGTTTACGGGAGGGCGCAACAGGCAAGACGGGGCGGGTAGGTGCGGGACGCGAGACGTGGGGGGGGGGGGGGGGGGGGTGGGTGGGCAGCGACATGGGCGTCCGGATGGGGTGCTAGCATCTGAACGTCCGGGCGCTAGGCACGCCAAAAAACCACAAGTAGGAGTATATGGTAACGCACTTCCACTATGTCAATGTTTCTTGTCATGATTATATCCCTCTTGATCATATATTCATGCACTTCTATTCGAATTAATGCTTGTCTTATTAGTAAACTCTGGTCAGTTGTGAAGGCCCGATGATGTTAAATCCGGCCAACACACCGATAAAGACAAGATCGTCTAGACCGCACATGGCCAAGATACACAGGGAGATGATCTAAACGGTGAGGCAAACCAGCAGGTCGGCTAGGCCCATTTGATGCTAGTTCTTTGCCCAAAAAACCCATAAACACCTCCCAGAAAGATCTATTGGGGAGAGCCATGGCGGGGGTGTCCAGAGAAGTCCTGAACAATAAGGGGGTTGGAAGAGCCTGAGGTAGAAGATAAAAATGTAAGATAGATTGATTTTTTGATGCTTGGATTTATGGATCTCTTGAACGGCTATGATCCTCTCATATAAATAGAGGGGGTATTCTTATCCTAGTAGAAAAATAATTTCATACGGAATCTACAATTTTCCCAAGAGATCGGAAGAGTTTTCAAAAGAAAATCATGAATTGGCCCTGGATCTTCCACAACTGGCTCAGGCTTGTTCTAAATGTGGCCTAGGCCAGTTTAAACAGTAATCGGTGTGGAGTCTACAGAAATGTTGGTCTAGGCTGGGTTTTATGTCATCCAGCTCTCCAAACTGGCCTTGGCTGGTATTTTCTTGTCTACTCAAATTCCCCAATTTTAGTCTAAATTTGGTCCCTTCTGTTTGCAGGTGATTTTTCCTTGTGTCCCCTCAGATTCACACTTAGATACATCAAATGCAAACTTCATCTTCTCTAACGGTTCTTGTCAGTCTGCTTGAGAGAAAAGGAAGAGGCTAATTTGGCTTGTGTTAGCCATACAAACCACCAAAGCTTTTTTTTTTGAATAAATGATTAATAGAAAGAAATTCCAAGTGCCCTAACTTTTCTTTAATATTAAAGTGCAAGCCAACAAAAATCAAATCAACAAATATTTTCCCAAAATGTTAAATTAAAATGTCAAGTTTTAATATCTCAGAATCCATTAAGATATCAAGACAGACTTGTTAGACCCTTGCTTGACCGATATCATATTATTTGACTGATATCATATTAGACACTTTAAGCTCACTGGTTCCATTGTAAAAATATCCACAAAAATTTTCTTCTAGTTAGTTGTGTCCAAGAACCAATAGAGCAAGATTGCAATAAAGAATCCCATAAGAATGCAGTACCGGTAAAAGATAATGTAAAGTTACGACTCCTTATATTCCATGGTACCAGCTTTCATGCAATCAAAATATGAGGTATGGTTTAGAATAACTCCCAGATATTTTAAAATGCACATCCAGACTTTCTTCCAAAGATTTATGAATTTTTTTTCATAAAACAGCTTAGAGCTTCATCCCATGAGGCCAGAATTGGTGATTTGTGAAGTATTTATATATGCATTAGCTTGCTAGCTCCTAAACAGTGTCTTAGGAGGATTTAGCAACACTGTATTATGAGCGAGACACGCGTTGCTGTTGAATTGCAATCGCCTCGTGTAGTAGAAGGCTGTGCAAAAGTAGCCATTGATAAAGTAGTACACCAAACCCTCCTAAACTAGCCCTATCTATTTCAGTTGATAAATAGGCTAATTTGGGCTGGTTAGCCGATGCATATCTTGTTTTCCCTTCATAAAATTGAAGTTGAATGAAAAACCTCATATTGAGGTTAACTAGCAACTGGGCTGAAACACTAATAGATGCATCTTGAGATAAAAAATGAGAATTTCATATCTCTTTTCCCCCGTTTATTATAACCGTCTTTGCTAAGACTTCCACACACATGGATCTCAAAAGGCTTGGCTTGATCAGCTTGTAGCACATTCATCCTATGTAATAAAATGTCTAAGGGGAGGCAGACCTGTTTTTACCTCAGATACACTGCTACAGATTCAGTCATCAGTGCCGGCCACATCACTGCCGAAATTAGGACAACCGGCAGTGATGACCCTTCACTGCCGGTTCTAGGCTCTGACAACCAGAAAATAATTGGGGGGTGCGAGAACCGGCAGTGATGACAACTATCACTGCCAGTTTGTGCCTCCCGCCGGCAGTGATGACAACTCCACTTATCACCGCCGGTTCAAGCCACGAACCGACAGTGATTTGATTCTATCACTGTCGGTTCTAGGATAGAACCGACAGTGATAAGCCTGACAGCACAAAAAGGTTGTAGCCGTCATCTTCTTCCTCCACTCTTTTATCCCGAGAACAGAGGCGCGCGTTTGGGCCACTCCCTCCAATGTTGCGGTCGCCCAAATCCGTGAAGCTACCACTTGGATTTGGAAGAATGACTTGATCTTTTTGCTTTAAGGTTAGTAATCAGCCTCCATTCCTTCGATTTTGTTGCTTAATTAGCTTTGTTTTGATGGCTATAATGCTTGATTCTCATTCTTATTTCTCCATTCTTCTACAGAGCACTTTTCTAATTCATGGCTATAATGCATTGTTAGTATGTGACGTTATAATTGGTTCTTAGGAGTAGAGTAGATTCTTTTACAATGTTGATGAGCAAATTAACCCATGTGTCACCAAACAATGCATTGTTTGGAGCAGTAGTGGCGGATCTATAGGGGGCTGGGTGGGCTCCAGCCCCCCCTAATGACTTGATTTACTACTAGAAACACTGTAGCAAAAATCTCAAATCACCATTAAATCTTCATGCAAATCAACATCTCCATTGTTTTTAGCCCCCCCTTGATTATCATCCTGCATCCGCCACTGGTTTGGAGCTACATTGTTGTTCATGATCATGTCTCCAATTTTAGTATTTTTTTAAATTAATGTCTCTATTTTTATGTGGCATGGAGTAGAATAATTATTCTACAATATTATGCAATAATTATTTTTTATGGGGCTGTGATTTTTAATTTATATGGGCATTGTTTGGAGCTACATTGTTATTCATGATCATGTCTCCAAATTTAGTCTTTTTTTAAATTAGTGTCTCCATTTTTATGTTGCATGGAGTAGAATAATTGTTCTTCAATATTGTGCAATAATTGTTTCTTATTAAAACTTTCCTATGTTTCCTCTGCCCGGCCCATTTTACCTGTGCAGACATAGATCGAGGGTGGATGTACGATCTGTCATGTACATAGACCAACGGTACTTGACGGGCATCGACGATTTCATCAAGCTCGCTAGAGCCAATGCTGGGGACTCACAGCCTGTATTCTGTCCATGCAAAGATTGCAAGAATACGAGAAAATGGGGCGACGTGGAGCATATACGATTGCACTTGATTACCAGGGGCTTCATGAGAGACTACACGATTTGGACTTTGCATGGGGAGGTTGGTCAAAATGTTGCACAAGAAAACAATGATGATGTGCCCATGCCTAGCGTATCCCTAAACGCATTTCTGCCTATTGATGATTACCAATGCTACACCGTACCTGTGCCTACCAACGATAATGTGTTTAGAAATACATTAGTTGACGACACAGAGGAAAATGATGGCATTTCACAGTTTCTACATGATGTGCATGGCAGATTCCTTAGTGCTACACAGTTGAAAAAACTGGAGATCATGAGAAAGGATGCAAAAACACCATTGTATCCGACCTGCCCAATAAGCAAACTGGAAGCCAACATCATGCTATTAGAGTTCAAATCAACAAATGGATTGAGTGATAAAGGCTTCGATAGCTTGTTAGGTATACTACATAAACTGCTCCCGAAGGGTAGCGAGTTACCAGAAAAGACTTACCTGGCCAAGCAAATGATTTGCCCAATCAGCCTCGAGGTTGAGAAAATACACGCGTGTTCCAACGATTGCATATTGTACCGTGGAGAAAAATACAAAGACTTGGATGCGTGTCCCAAGTGTAAAGCTCCCCGATACAAGCAAGGGCCGTCAAATTAGGGAAGCAAGACCAGAGGAGGGCCCATAAAGGTCGTATGGTATTTTCTTATAGCTCCACGAGTGCATAGGTTGTTTGCAAATGCAAAGTCAGCCAAACTGTTGCGTTGGCACGGCGAAGAGCGTAAGAAAGATACAATGTTGAGGCACCCCGCCGACGGGTCGGACTGGAGGACTATCAACACTATGTTCTATAAGAACATCGGTGGAGAGGTAAGGCATCTTTGGATAGGTTTGAGCACAGATGGGATGAATCCGTTTGACCAGGTTAGAAGCAATCATAGCACTTGGCCAGTGACGCTATGTATATACAACCTTCCACCCTGGCTTTGTATGAAACGGTCATACATCCAGATGCCACTACTAATCCAAGGGCCAAAACAACCTGGTAATGATATCGATGTGCTTCTACAACCAGTGATCGATGAACTACTACAGATGTGGGAGACGGGTGTGAAGGATGTTTGGGATGAGTACAAAAAAGAACATGTCACGATAAAGGTTATACTTATCGCTACAATCACTGACCTGCCAGGACGAGGTTGCTTGTCTGGAGAGAAGACAAAAGGATACACTGGGTGTGTCGAGTGCTTGGATGAGACTGATGCTATACATCTACCAGAAAACAAGAAGATGGTCTATATGGGACACCGTAGGTTCCTACGAAGGGATCACCCTTACCGCAGGAATAGAAAAGATTTTAATGGGACTACTGAGAAACGTGGACCTCCAAAGTATCGAGATGGGAAACAGATACTTAAGCAAGTAAGCAAACTCACAGATGTTGTCCTTAGGAAGGGGGAAGGTGCAGTACCAGCGCCAGCCGGTAGTATCTGGAAGAAAAAATCAATCTTTTGGGAACTACCTTATTGGCCACTTTTGAGTGTACGTCACTGTCTTGATCCAATGCACATAACTAAAAACGTGTGCGGTAACACACTTAACATGTTGATGAACACCGGGGGAACAACAAAGGATTCTCTCGCGACACGCTTGGACATGCAACACCTGGGCCTCATGAAGGAGTTGCACCCAATAACTCTTGAGGATGGCCACTTGAAACTTCCGGTGGCATCATGGACACTGAAAAAGGAAGAAAAGGCCATGCTTATTTCTTTCTTCAATGATCTCAAAGTGCCAACTGGCTACTGTGCGAACCCGAAGAGGCTAGTTAACATGAGAGAACTTAAGTTTAACTATGGTTGTATTAAGGCCCATGACTATCATGTCATTATGACTCAGCTGCTCCCAGTTGCCCTGCGAGGTATCCTCCCTGACAAGGTCCGTGCCCCAATCATAAAGTTGTGTTCGTTCTTCAACGCGATCTCTGAAAAGGTCATTGAAGGGGCCAAGCTAGACCAGCTGAAGCAGGAGATAACCGAGATTCTATGCAGGCTTGAGATGCATTTCCCACTGACTTACTTCGACATATCAGTGCATCTACTTGTTCATCTTGTGGACCAAATTAAAGCCCTTGGCCCAATGTACCTACACCAGATGTTTCCTTTCGAGAGGTTGATGAAAGTTTTCAGGCGGTATGTTAGGAATAGATTCAGACCAGAAGGGAGCATGGTAGAAGGATGGACAATGGAGGAGGCCATTGAGTTCTGCACATATTATATGGACATCAATCGGGTCGGAGTTCCAGTATCTCGTCACGATGGAAGACTAGGGGGCAAAGGAACGATAGGTGAGAAAGCTGTCAAAATAGTCGAAGTGGTTTCCTTCAGACAGGCACACTTCGCTGTTCTCCAGCAGGCCGACGGTGTGATGGCATACATTAATGAGCACAAGCAGTTACTGCAAAGTAAGCACATCGGTAGGTCACAGGCTTGGCTTGAGAAAAAACATAAGGAGGAATTCGGTGACTGGTTTCGACGCCGCAGGCTAGGAATGGTGACGGGATGTCAGCTAGATCTCTTAGCTCCCGGACCTTTGACTACGGTGATGATGTACCAAGGTTATGATATAAATGGTTTTACATTTTACACAACAAAACAGGATGGAAAGAGCACCAACCAAAATAGTGCTGTTCGTTTCGACGCCCACAATGAATACGGCACGGTGGAGGCAACATACTATGGTTTCATAGATGAGATATGGGAGCTAGACTATGGACGACAGTTGAAGGTCGCTCTTTTCCGTTGCCAGTGGGTCCGGCTAGATGAAATCAACACCGACAATGATGGGTTCACTACCGTTGATCTATCCAAGACCGCATACAGAGATGACCCCTTCGTCCTTGCAAAGGATGTTTTGCAAATCTTCTATGCAAGGGATAACAATACAAAGGGAAGACTACAAGTAGTCATGCAAGGCAAAAGGAAGATTGTCGGTATTGAAGGAGTGACGGACGAAGAAGAGTACAAAGGTTATCAAGAAATGGCTCCTTTTGGGGCAGACATTACCCTACCTATCATTGAAGAGGGTGACGAACCTGCTTACCTCCGGAGTGATCACGATGAGGCCATCATAGTTAGAATATCATAAACTATGTAATCCTTAATGAAATGTTGTTTTAGTAATTTGCATCGAATTTGAGATCATATGGAGTTGTAGAGATTGATGAGTTCTACCACTATTATTTTGGAATTTGTTGATATAACGGATGCCATGTTTCCAACAAAGTGACATAACTTTGTGTGAGACAGAGCACTTTATGAGACATGCCTAATAAAACTTTCTCAGATTGAGAAATGACTAAAATAAAAGTTGTAGACATTCATGAGTTCCACAACTTTGTTGTTTACAACTTTTCCATTTGAGATCAATTGGGGACCCAAAATATTTAAAAATAATCAATATCACTGCCGGTTCTAATAACCAACCGGCAGTGATGTCCCATATCACTGCCGGTTGGTTATTAGAACCGGCAGTGGACATCACTGCCGGTTCTAATAACAAACCGGCAGTGATATGGGACATCACTGCCGGTTGGTTATTAGAACCGGCAGTGATGTCCCATATCACTGCCGGTTTGTTATTAGAACCGGCAGTGATATGGGACATCACTACCAGTTCTAATAACCAACCGGCAGTGATGCGTGGGTTATATAAGGCGCTAGCGCTCCAAGGCCAGTGCACGACACTTCACGCGCTCGACGCTGTTCGCCAGTGCACGCCGCCGCCGCCCGACACGCACTGCACGACACCGCAGCCCGACGCCGCCCTTCACGACGCCGTCCCCTACCGCTTCCTCAACGCCGCCGTCCCCTACAGCTACGCCGACGCCGCCAGGAGCTCCTCCACGTCGCTGTCGCGCCACCCCTGCTTACTCGGTGAGTGCCCATAAGGTGTTCGATAGAATGCCTCAAGCAAGCTGGTGATGAGCTCTGTAGGCTCTAGATCAAATGGCCTCACTGGCTATGCTACTTTGATCATTTGATGTCCCTTATGGAGGAGTTTGTCAGTCTGGAATTGCAATAGATCATGCTTGCTTATGCTTAAGTTAACAGTTCTCATGTCTATGATGATGTTCTCTACTGTGAGTGATATTTACTCCGTGTTACCTGTTAACTAGAGAGCAGGGGAAATGGCCAAACAAATCTAGTCATGCCACTTGATGATGCTGTGTAATTTAGTTCATGACTTCATTGGTTCTGAATGATGAGCTTATCTCTTTATTTTTGTTTTATGGTTTTTTAACAAATCTGTTTTATGATTTCTAGGAAGGCATTCCAAGTGAGGGCATCAGCTCGTGTTGACAAGTTCTCAAAGAGTGACATCGTTGTGTCCCCTTCGATTCTATCTGCAAACTTTGCCAAGCTTGGTGATCAGGTCTGTTGAGATAGTAGCATCCACCAAACTCCATTTCCTTGAGATGATTCGTTACCCTGACGATTACTCGTGAATATGTAGTACACACATGTTAGGCTACTATTGAAGGAATAGCTTGGTAATGCCTTACTCATCACGTCAGATTGTTAGAAAATTTGGCCTCAGACAATGTAGGCCTTGTTTAGATTGCAACCTTTTGTAATCTGGGCTACTGTAGCACTTACGTTTGTATTTGGCAATTAGTGTCCAATCATGTACTAATTAGGCAACATAGCTTATGGGCAATTCAGCCACCCTCAAGCAAGCTTGTTAGGTTCGTGATGCCTTTGAATGCCCACCTCAATGTTCGTGATGCCTTTGATTGCATGTCCAGAAACATGACTCGTCATCGCTAATTCACCACCCGTCGCCGAACTACTGATACCCCACAAGCAGAGAGCACTGCGACAGGAGCGCCGCAGGATCCAACTAATGGTGGTGGTAATCAGGACGATTGGAGCCCTAGCCATTATCTGCAGCTAGACCAAGGAGACGAGGTAATAACTTAGGTCATACCTAATAACGCGATAGTAAGAAATCACGCTAGATAAGTTTGATGGGGACTTATTTATGAATTTTGAAGCAGGTTCCACCGCAAGAGCCAAGTGGTGAGGGTACCAGCAGGACTAAACGTGGTGCAACAATGCTTCCTCAATCAAGTAAACATTGGTACATCTCTGAGTTCGACCAAGTAGGGGAGCCGGTGGAGCCTCTTACAGCATTAGCCCATACAAGAGTGTCATCGGGGCACTTGTAAGAGACTTTATCCCGATCAAATACAGAAAATGGACTGGTTGTGAGGATGACCCATGGAGGGTTCCAGAAAGTGAGAAGGAGCTAGTTTGGAACAAGTTGAAAGGGTATTTCACTTTTCCTAATGACTATGACGAGGCGACAGTCAAGAAGAAGGCCAAGGAAATCATGGGTCGCTTGTTCAAGACTTTCAAGGGAACCTTGTACAAGTTAATCAAGGAGGATAGAGAACCGAATTTTGAGGGAGGTCAATACACCAAGCAGAGAGACTTCTGGGAGGAGTTCAAGGCTTACAAGCTATCCGAAGAGGCCAAGGCATCAAGCGAAAGAAATAGAGCAAACTCGCTTAAGGCAAAGGATCCTCATCGCCTAGGATCACGTGGCTATGTAAGGAAGATTCCGGAATGGGAAATGGAAGTCCAGAAACTAGAGCAGCGCGGCGTTAGGCCTCAGACAAGCGATTGGCAGCCCAGATCAGTAAACTACCTACTCGCAAGGGGGGCACAATACAATAGTGACGGGAGCCTTAATGCCAGTAGTGAACCCGTCAGCAATCTCCTCCAGAGGATTTCAACCTTAACTGAGGAAGTGAATAGAGGTAACCGCAAGTCCGATAGAGAAAATGACGTGCTCACACAAGCACTTGGAAACAAGGAGCACCCCGGTCGCACTAGAGGAGCCGGGAATGTTCCTTGGGTGAAAGCATTCGTAGGTGAATCTTCATCCTATAGGAGCCGGGCGAGGGGTAGAACGCAAAGAGAAGAAGAGCTCCAAAGGTTTCGAAAGGAAATCAAAGATAGCATCGAAGCACGGATAGCTGCTCAAGTTGATGCACGAGTTATGTCAGCTATGCAATCCATGTGTTCGACACAACCACAGCCTATCCTGACTTTGAATAGCCCAGTGCCCAAGGGTCGCAGTAGCTGCGGCTCAACCCCTATGCTTGATGAAGAAGAGGTCAATGCTCCTCATCCGGTGGACAACATCACTGGACCTATTAATGTCAGGTTGTACATCCGTCAGCAGTGGACAAAAGACAAGGTGGCGGTCGGACAAGCATTTCCAAGAGGAGACGACATCATTCATGGTAAGCCAATGCCACCCGGGTATGCCAGGGTCAGCATTGATAAGATCTTGGATAAGAAGTACAATAAGATACACATTGATTTCCCAGTGGAGGAAGATAGGCCGCGTCTTGTTCACAACTTGGGCACTCATGTGGCTTGGCGCAAACGCTTCATCAAGCTGGATGAGCAGCCATCTTCGGATGATGAGGATGACAGTGAATCATCGGCATCGCCGCCGCCAAGAGGTTTCTCTTCTCTGCAAGATCCTCATTCTCCCTCTCCTGCCTCGAAAGAGAAGACACCTCCTCCACCGCCAAAGGAGAAAACACCTCCTCTACCTCCTCCACCGCTAAAGGAGAAAACACCTCCTCTACCTCCTCCACCGCCAAAGGAGAAAACACCTCCTCTACCTCCTCCACCTCCTCCACAGCCAAAGGAGAAGACACCTCCTCCTCCTCCGCGAAAATCCAAAGTGCGATCATGTTCTACCTCGCAACACAAGAGGTCATCAGTTTCGGTTGGTGATGCTCCCCAGACAAGTAAAAAGAAGGTGGATGCTAGCATTACGAGTAAGATGAAGGACCCGACTGTGGAGCCTCCAAGCAAGAAAGCCGCCGTTGCCTTCTTTAATCGAATAGCCAGTCTACCTAAGTGGAGACAACAGACTGAATTTGAAAGGCAACACAACAAAGAGAGTAATCAAATCAGAGCTAGAGAAATACACACCAAAGAATTGCTAGAGATACAGAACTTGGCCAACAACATGGGCATATCCATGGAGAGGGCCACGGAGTTGTATTACGGAACGAGAGATTTTGAAAAAGCCACGGTCGCATACAAGTATTCAAGTGGCAAACCTTTGGTCGCCACCGAACAAGAGTATAGAGATTTGCCAACATACATGCGACAGTTGCATGATTATTACTCTCTGGATACTGCCAACGGAGACTGTGTCGGTTTTGAAGTTTGCATCCCTCCCGGAATGGTTTTTAATCATCCTGAAGAAACGGTGCATATTATTTATTATGAACACCTCTTTCAGCTCTTCCAACGGCGCTCGCTCGATACGCAGATTTTGATGATATGGTCTATGTAAGTACCCTACCCTCACAACGTTATAATAAACTACGTGATTTGCATTTGAATATATCATATGTTTATTATGCAGGTGTATGGCAAAATGGTGCCTAAAGAAGCAATTGAGCAATATAGACTTCTTGGATCCCATATTTGTAAATGAGACAACATGCACCGCCCCTGGTGAAGATGACTATGTACCAACAAGTTTGAAGATTGAGTTTGAAAGGATGTTCAGAAACAACAAAACAAACGTACTCCTACCCTACAACTGCGAGTATATGTTCTCGACCCTTATTTTAGTGTTTCTTTTCTTGATATGTCATTCAATAACATGGACTTTGTGATTGCAGCAACCATTTCATCCTCGTAGATATCTATCTTCAAGATTCACATATCGAGGTGTGGGACTCAAAGAAAAAGCCACTTTCTCTTATCGACCCCCTAGTCAAAGTGCTGAATAAGTAAGTGAACCCAATATCACAACACTTTCTAATCACATAGGATATTGTAATGTCCTCGGTCTTCACACTTCATTTACAATGTAACATAGAATGAAGGAATTACCGAATTGGAAAAATCTCGATAGCAAGATGCAAAAGCAATGGAGTGCCCCATTCAGTGTAAAGTATATGGAGGATCTCAAGACCCTAGATCAACCGATGGGGAACAACGAATGCGGGTTCTATGTGATGTGGGCAATGCTAAAATACTTTGGCGCAAAAACAAATAAGGGAGATGACATGGTACGTAGGCATCCCATTTCTATTGTTTTGTCTTACGTTTGTGCATCTCAATATCATCTTGCTTCAATTACAGCGCAAAGCAAACAATCACAACCAGTTGCTAGATTTTGAGATGAGAGGAATTCAAGAGGAGGTAGCAAGGTTTGTGATGGACGAGATATTGACCAAGACAGGATCATTCTCCATTGTGAGGACTAAGAAGTACAAGGCGCAGTACGGAAGAGACCACATTGATAGGCTATTGTAATGCGACTCTTAATTCGATACTTAAAGTTTTTTTTGAAACTTTTGTAATATAAATGTTGATGGGTTTGTATTGTCGCTGATCAACAACCACCTTCACATCGATATCAAATTGATCGATAGCAACCACCTCCACCTCCCCGACCTCCCACCCCACCACCTCCCCTCGAAATGAAAATAAAACAATTATTAAACTGCAAATTGTGAAAAGTATATCACTACCGGTTCAAAGAAAACCGGCAGTGATAATATAATCTACACAACCGGTTGGTTAAAACAACCGGCAGTGATGGCTCAAGTATCACTGCCGGTTTGTAACACGAACCGGCAGTGATACATGAGCTATCACTGCCGGTTTGGCATAACCGGCAGTGATGTGATCAGCTCATCACTGCCAAGTTGGTTATGGCGGTTCAAAATCCGCCAGTGAAGGGGGGTTTTGAACCGCCAGTGATGTTCTTCTCTGCTGTAGTGATATAGATGTAGCAGAAAGAGGATCAAAGTTAATATGTCTTGGATCATCTTGACAACTCCTCGCCAATCCACCTCCAAGCATGCAAGGACATACTCTAGATCGGCAACAGCTTGGGCCTTCAATTCGTCCTCTCCTATAGCATCTTGTGAATCTCCTTAGGAAGTTGACCAGACCAAAGCCTAATGATGTTCTTGGGATTGTTTATTTGGATCTAAAGATATATAATAGTAGATCTGTTTGCTTCTTCCCCGGCAAAGTCGCCAACAAGTATGTGTCGATGCTGAATCCGATCAACACACCGGTATGGGCTAGATCGTCAGAGGTTGCACATGGCCTAGACATGCAGTGGAGTTAGGTGTAAACGGTGAGGCTAACTTAGTAGGTCAAGGAGGCCAATTTGACACTAAGCTAGTTCTTTGCTTGGAAAACAATGAACGCTTTCAAGGAAGGCCCATCAGGGAGACACACGACAAGGGTTCCCTAGAATCGGTAAGGTCACCTAGAACATTAGCAAATATCATCGAGAGAAGTGCTAGACAACAAGGAGGTTAGAAGAGCTTGAGGTCAAAGTTAAAATGTAGAGATAGTTGTGTTTTTTATGATTAGATAGATAGATCTTTCAATCGGCCATGATCCTCTCATATAACTAGAGGGAGATGGTCTTATCCTTGTAGGAAACTTCCACATGTAATTTACATGCTTCCCATGAGATCGGATGAGTTTTCAAAGGAAAAAATACGAGTTGGAGGCCAGATTACTAAAATCAGCTCAGGTCAGTTTTCAAAATCGACCTGCTCCAGTTTATATAGGACAATGTGGAAACTCAACAAAAACTATCCTAGGCCAATTTTTCCGGGATGTGGCAAATTATGTTCAATTTGATCAAAATTCAATTCTTTTTTTTCTTGTTTGCACTTGTTTTCTAATCCATTTTTTGCTCTCCGATCATAAATTGGCTGTCAACATTAGGTATAGACTAATAATTGATAAGGCAAGCAGTATATACCGTATTAACATTTTTTAGATAATGGATATAGAAATCCGTCCTCTATATCCACACGTGGATATACACAGCCAAAGATTACATGAGCCTTTAGACTCAAAGCCTCAAAACTGAGGTACACAAAAAAATAAAGAGCAAAAGGACTAAGAGAGCTAGAAAGACTAAACTTCCAACTTCTATGTCTTTGCTTGAAACATGCTTTGATATTGTGCACTGGCAACCTTTGCATTCTAGCTTACTTAGAAAACTCTTGATGTCAGGCCTCAAAATTGATCTGTGCAGTAGTAATCCTTGGCATCCTCGTTTACTAGAAACTTTGATGTTAGCGAAGCCACCAAAGTGGGAACCGTGTGTGGATCTATAGAGACAACGCCTTCAAGAAGAAACACGATGAGTAGGGATGCTGCGCTGCCTGTCCAACATGGATAGAGATTTCTCCCGCAAGATCCACACCGAGAGAGGAGGTGCATCGACAAGCGCCTCCAAGAAACAACCTTCCAAAGGCATCGTCATGGTCAGCCCAACAGCAAGAGGCCCTGTGTCACCTCCACCGGCGAGATCCATTTGCTAACATAATATATATACCGTATTAACATAGTATATCATTTTGCTAACATTTTATTTTCAGCTATCTACATTATGTGGTGCTGCCCTTCTATTATTCTAGAGTGTTTTACATTCTCAATTGTGGACTTGTGGTGTTGCGCTTACATGCCATAGAATTTTCACATGTCAAACTATGGTGTTGCCCTTACATTTCTTGCATATCCATGGTCCACACTGTTTATTTGATGTTTGAGCTGTTTCGTATCAATGCTTATATTTCTCATGCACTTTAACAAAATGCCCTTAAGCTGCTCGTATGGTATACTGGTATTTGGTAAACCTGGTTTTGCCATGGCGATTAAACATATCAGCTATATATAGTTCAGAAATTAAATTGCTGTATGAGTTCTCCATTGGGGATGGATCTTATTCTGAATATAATGGTTGATGATGGATGCAAGAGTGACCATACGCTAGTAAGTCAAGAGATTAATTTGTTTCCTAGAAGAACAAAGAGATCTGCTCGCCTCTGGAGAGCAGGGTTTTGGCATATGGTTTCGTGCAGAAGTGTGAGATTTCACGGTTTGGGGGAACCAGTTAAATTGTTGTAGCTGAATATTGCATAGTCCAAACACATGATAATTGCCTTCGTTAGATATATTTTTGAAACTGTTTTTTTTTTGAAACTGAACTTCGTTAGATATATGTATGTTTTCTTACTATCATATGCATGTTTGCTGATTATGATCCATCATACTTACCCTTGCTTTTGGTGTCCTTTTTGCAGGATATGAACAACACGGATTAAACTAGGCTGGAAGCATAACAACTGGATATAGCAAGAGCTGTAGCCCTTATATTTTGTTTTCCATTCATGTAATGTAACAAAAATATCGATAAATGAAGAACGGTTATACTAAATTAAGTCCAATCATATATAAAAGTGGCGGCTATCCCGTGCAACCCTGGTTAGAGGCATATCCATGGGAACTGTCAAGTTTCATCCTGTAATAACAATTGCAAGTGACTTAATAACCAAAGCCATTCTGACAAACCACACAACATTCAATAGATGTTTAGAGGCATCCATGGGAACTGTCACACATGAATGTTTATTCATCCTGAAATAACAATTGCAACTTTGCAAGTGACTTAACCAAAGGCATTCATTCTGCAGTTCACAACAAAGCACAAACAATAAATAGATGTTTCCGAACTGTGTGATCACAGTAATACATAGTCGACTGATAGATCACGCTTGTCATCATCTACATGTATCGCATTTTGCAGCACACAGATGACAGTACGATGTATTGGCAAACTAGCTGCGCTCGCTGCTGGAGGACGATCCAACCTTGTCTATCAGGTTTAAAGTGACGAGTTCTCTAGGAGGAGGATTCGCAAATCGCAACTGGTTCTGGTTCGTGGATCCCAGTCGTCATGTCGTCGTCCTCCTCGGTCTCCGCGACCTTGGTCAGCTGGGAAGGACCAGCTAACCCAGCCCGTGACGAGCTCTCCGCCGCATCTACATCCCGCATCAGGTTCCTCCCTGTCCTGTTCATGTACCGGATCTGTGTGGCGCCATAAATCAACAACGAAGCTCATCAAGGCGAGTCAGACACAAGCTAATACAAGGAACTCCAATTCGAATATAATCATGCGTGTATTAGTCTTACCCTCTTTCCTGGCCAGTTAGGGAAGCCGTTCTGGTGGCAGAGGCGCCGGAGGTAGGTGATGGGGACGTTGAGCTCCGCGGCGGCGTCCTTGAGCCGCATGTGGAGCATGCCACGGACGACAGCCCATTTCGGGGGTGCATCCTGCAGCCTATTTCTCTTCCCGCCGGCCATGGTGGTGGTATGCTGTTGAGAGTTTGAGATGCAACTTGTGTCTGATCGAGAGGAGAGCGTATTGGCCATGTTTATATAGCACAAACAAGGGGTAGTCAAGGGCATCATCTTGGCGGCGTGTTTATCTAGGGTTTGCCTCCCACAGCGCCGCCACGGGATCAGACGATGGTGCTCGAAATCGATCGAATCACGCAGTCAAGGGATGAAGGGGCCCCTTGGTTTGCTTTTCTGGTTAGTTTTCATTACTGGATGGAAATGTGCGCGTCAGTGGCTGGCAGTAACTACCTGGCGCCCGTTGGATAAGTACTGGATATAGGTCTAGACACGCAACAAGCTCCAACGGCAATAAAAAAATAGCGGCAGCAGGATCTCTCGCTGGTTGGTGACACTAATACATACTATATATATTATTATATTTTTGTTTTCGTTTCACACATTGCCAGCACATTTCTTTTAGGCGAAATATCACAGAACTTTAAGTTTTTACTTTCATTTTCTATTGAATTGCTTGCAACAAATTTGAATAACTTATACCCCGTGCGCCGCCCATACATGGCATATTGATACACCCATAGTGCATCTGTATGACATGTGGGTTTGGGTAGGCCCTGTTTGGATCCTCGGAATTGAATTCATTATAATAATAATAAATTAAGCACATATTAATTAAGCTAATATGGTTGTATATTGAATATATTTGTATATTATTATTAGCCATACAAGGAAGATACTTATATATTGTATTTCTAGAGAGGTGAGTTGAAGAGCATGCTATAAGCTAAAGAGTACAAATATAGCATGGTGATCTGTAGAATTAAATTTTATCTTCCACCCTATGAATTTGAGCTAGGCTTTGTGAGCTTGGGAAAGTTATGGAATGTTAAATTCCAAACCAAATAGCCTAATCTTTTAAGTAGATTCCAATTTCTCCAAAATGAAGGGATCCAAATGGCCCCTAAGTGTTTCTTTGGGAAAATTGGGTAACTGAAATCAATTATAGAATTTAGAAATTAGAAAATAGTGTAGGTTCCTAATACTTTAGCAAAAACAAAGTGCTGTAGCCCAAAAAATGTTAGTTTGTGAAAGTTCACTTGAAACAAGCATGGTTAGCATCTGCAATAATACACGATGGCGTGCATGTGGGTCAAGCTAGTCCCCTCAAATGGAGAGGACCATTCCAACCCGCATCTGAGGGTATATTTCCTCCTAGATCTGACCCAAACCCACATGGATCCTCAACCAAACGCATCTCCAGCCAAGTCGAACCTAGGATATCCCAGTCCACCCTCAAACCAAACACATGGTAAATTTACGAGTCACTACTAGAAACTGCAGTACCTCTATGTGCCGAAAAACCGACAAGGAAAACAAAATACAATCAAGGAAATCAATTTTGTTGTGCATCCTATAGGCAAATCTCGTCAAGGATATATGGCTCGAAGGAGAAAATCATATTGCCTGTGAGTTTCACGACAGAAAGATATCTCTAACGGTATTTCTTTTATGGTAAGCTGACAGAAAACTAATAGCTCTCAGGTTTTCTTTGGGACATTTTTTTCAATGAAAGAGCATGGAGGGGCAGCTTATAATTTGGGCATAAATATCGATAGACAGGTTGAAAAAGGATGATTGGACTGAGCCAAAGTACGCATATTGACAAGGTATTGAAATTGTTTAATATCCAGGACTCCATGAAAGGTTTCTTGCCAAGGTCACATGGCATTACTCTTAGCGATACTCAGTGTCCTTCAATACCAAATGAGTGAGATATGTTGAGTGTGTTCATTCTGTATGCCTTGATAGTCGGATCCATCATGTATGCCATGCTTTGTAAAATACACCCAGATGTTTCTTCTGCTCTAATTATTAAGAGCAGGTTCCAATCTAACTCTGGTGAGTTTGACTGGGTCGATTTAAAGAATATATATCCTCAAGTACTTACGAAGGACTAAGGATATGCTCCGGGTTTATATATAGATGAGGAAGAGCTCTTTGTAAGTGGTTACATGGATGCTAGCTTCCAAACTAACAGAGATGATAGCAAGTCACAATCTGGTTTTTGTATTCTTCCTCATTGGAGGAGCGATAAGCAGGAAACCTTCCAAGTGAGAGATGGGAGCTAATTCTATGATCAAGGCGGAGTATATCACAACTTCGGAAGCTGCCAAGGAGGTTGTTTGGATCAAGAAGTTTGTTTTTCAATTGAGTGTGTTTCCTAGTGCACCAAGTCATTTGGACCTCTAATGTCCTACTCACCATTAATTACTTACTCATTTTGCATGTGTCCAATTTTGATAACCGTAAGGACATCCTAGTTATTGATGACATGGTTCCTTGATTCCTATGGGTTAAATGCATATGGGTAGTTTGCTAGCACTCAACGTAACCTAACATGATCAACAAAATGACTAATGGTTCTATGGAACAAAATGGTAAAATTTGCTTTTGAACAACTAGACTATAGGGCAAAAGAGCAAATGACTTTTGATTATTATGCTCCTAGCCCTCCATAAGGACTTATCTGTCGGCAAAAGCTAGGATTGATAGTGGAACTGTGAGGGTCACATGGCTCTGATTTTAGCTCAGTAATAGGATCTTTTCTAACTTGTTAGATGTTACCTTTATGGCGCAAAAGGGGCTTGCCATGTTGGGTATAGGACTGCCCATGTTCTTTTATGTATAGCCGCGAAGGATTTGTGCCATATGAAAGGGGGGTTCCTACATCTGCCTACCAAGGAAACCTAGCGGCCCTAACTTGTTAGAGAAACCTGTGAAAGGCTTCATAGTGTACCCTACCCGCTCACCTTGGTAGTGTTATGGGAGTAATTAACTCGGGCATTTGGGGCAACATGACTTGTGGGTAAAGATGCACAACCTCTGCAGAGTGTTAAAAACTGTTATAACAGCCGTGCTCACGGTCATGAGCGGCCTAGAAAACTCACAGAATAAATGGTCACTTATATCGTTGTTTATGCATGATGACTTTGATGATAATATGATGATGTTTCATTACTCAATTGGTTCTATAATAATGCGGGTTAACTGGGGCTAAGCATAACTTGATACTATTTAATGCTAAAATCTTGACTTACAAAAAAATGCTAAACGCTATCAACCAAAGTCACCCCTTTTGAGCTTCATAACCCCATGCTATCTTGCTAAGTACGATATGTACTTATGCTTGTTTATTTTCTCTACTTGGATAAAAATCCCGGATGGGTAATAGATGGTAGTTTGTATGAGGATTTCCCTAAGGATTTCTAGGTTTGGGTCAACCAGTTGCCAGTCCCCATGATGGTGCCACCAGGAGAGAGAGAGTTATCCTTTTATTTCGCTTTGTGATGTAAAGACTATGTGATTGTATTAAACGTTATGTAATATACACTGTGATGATACTAATTGTAATTTGTCGACTTATGTGTGTGACTAATCTGGGGCGCACATAATGTTTATGCACTCTATTTTATCCTTAAAATTGAGTGTGACAGGATATCTGCATTAGCAATGGAAAGTGGGGTTGTCCCTAGGTAAAAAAACAATGTGCGGCCAATTTTAAGTCCATCAAAAGAAACTCAAGAGCTATTTGCTGTCAAATTTATTTGAGTTACTTATGACCAACACAATATTAGAACCTAGACCTACATATTTGAGTTATTAACAATGCGTAGCAAATATTGGTTTACCTAGCTATTCAGTGACCAATTTATTTTTTAGGCAAAGACTAATTTATTTGTGCCTACATGAGCAGCCAATTCCACATTATCTGAGCATTTTCACACCTTTTTATGGGAGACCAATCATATGATCACTTGATTTCTTGCCATCTCCCATCTCTTGCATACAAGCATCAATCAAGATAAGTAAAAATTAATAACCGCCCCTACCCCTACCCCTCCCCCTCCACCTCTTGCACTTCCATAAAACAACTCATATTCCACATAAATTTGGGGAAGACAAACCCTATGAGTTATATAAACGATTCCAAAAATTGTATATGCATGCCAAGATAAGTCAAGATTAATTATTGCCTTCCCTCCCCCTCTCGCACTCCCCTAAAATAACTTATATTCTGCATAAATTTTGGGCAAAAAATGACCTATGAGTTATAGAAATCACTCCAAAATTTGTATATTTCACTAATGGGAGTGGTAGGGAGAAAGAAATTTCAAGACAGAACATGACCTATACATATGCTAGTGCAGTCAAGAGTTCAAAGCCTACTGACAGATCCAAAAGTTTCGGTCACGTATTTGGCCCCCATCTTGTAAGGTCAATAGTAGGTTTTATATGAGGGGAAGCCCTATGATGAGATGAAGGGACTCTGGTATCCCAAACCAAGAATCCTAGATCCTAAATATGATTGCAATCCTAATTGCAAGGGCTAAAGGCAAAAGTGTCTATCGATTGAAATACTGAACAATGTTTTCCCAATCTTCGTACACACTAATGAGACGGTTTTCTTCACGGAGAATGGTTTTGATAAGGTCAATAGTTGTGTGAAATTTTTATAATGTGAATTTGAGAAATTATTAGTGCTTGAAATTTAACATACTATTTAGCTATGCAAAGAATAATGAAAGTGATTTTTTCAAAAAAATTTGATGTCATATGTGTCCTTATCTTTTATTATTTACTTAGTTGTCTCAACGTGTCATGGAAAGATAAGCAAGAGAGGTATGGATTATTGGAGAGGTTCCAAAAAATGTCTGAGTAGTTGAAACTGATGACATTTGTTTGTCAAAGTATTGAGCTAATTCACTAAATCCATAGTAGTCTATAAACATTTTATTCTTTCATGTCCCAAGGGACTTCCTTAAAAAGTAACATGATAGATCTAGATGTAATTTTCCGTAATGTACAATGATCTAAAAACATCTTCGGTGCCGATGTGAGAAGCCGGTATATATTATATAGTACCCTTTTCCTTCTAGTTTAATGAAATAATATCCAGTTCTGCTGTGACAAATTTGAGAAAAAAAAAAGAAATATAGAAGTTCTAAGGGGAGTTTGTTGTTTGTACACATAGAACCAGAGACAATGGAGTTCAGGGTGACAAATATGAACGTGGAGAACAAATGTCTACTCAATAAGTGATTCTACTTTCAAGTTACAAAGATAGGGTATGTCAAATCATTCTAGGAAACAAGTGGTACACGAGAAATAAAACAATTGCACATAGCATGTGGAAAAGAATCCAGGTGACCCATATGAAGGTTAAATATAGGGAAATTTGTACTCAAATGAATTTTTTCAGAAGTTTTTGTCTAGGATAAAGGTCTTTGGATTGGAAGAGCAGTACCCAAAAATATTTGAGTTCCATCAAACTCAACTCTCAACTCTACCAGTAGATCCTTGGTGGATAGCGAACTAATTGCTTGGTAGCAACCAGTTGCATGAGTCAAAATAAATAACTTAATATGATCAATATATATATATATATATATATATATATATATATATATATATATATATATATGATAGTGTCAATCCAAGCAATTGCAACACTTGGAGGTTAAAACTTCCCTCAAAGATTTCATTTTTTGTATGCTATTTACATAATTGCGTAATGTAAAGTAAAGATAATATAATCCAAATGAGTAATTATAGCATATTTTCTTAGATTTTGGTACAAGTTCTTTTGGGCATTGAACTACTAACCAATGTTTTGCATTTACATGGAGTAAACAAAAAAAAGTGTAAGTACAATTTTTTTGTTGGGGCATGTATTATTTGTCTAGATATATGGTTGCAACAATGATGCTGCAGTTTCGTGACATGGTGAAATGGCAAAATATAGATAATATCTTAATCTACAACATGATGATGCTAGCAAGGTTGAGACATGGTAGCCTGCTTGCACGAAATGATCTATATAAGGCTACAATTGATCTTTTCATGAAAGCATGCCCACCAAGGTGTAATATTTAATAATCATTGTTTGGGAGTATGCCATTTAGTAGTGCATTTCATAAATAGAGAAGCCACACAGGTCATATATACCTATATATCATATTAATGATAAGAGTAGATTGAGAATGAGCCAATTTCTTACCATAGAGTCCATTATGAAAATGATGGCATCCTTCTCTGACATATAATAGATCTAAAACCTTTTCAACATCTTTTTCTATTATTGGTGTACTGTTCTAATCTATAGCCTTTGTTTGCTATGCATGATTGCCTCTGGATGCTTGTATGTTGCTGCGTTGATCAATTATAGACGGTGAGCACTACGTTGGTGACTAGGAGTACTACTTTGACAAGTAGGAACAACAATTTGAGCAAGGAAAGTACAGCATGGGATCTTCCTTGTTACCTATTCACCTTTAATCACTTGATACATATGTATGTGTCTACCTTGATTACCACTAAGGGTTTCCTAGCATTTGTGCTTATACCTTGTCACCTATGGGATATTGCATTGGATAGTGATGCTAGTGCTCAACTAAAGCCATGATCTTGTAACATGACTAATGGTATATCACTAAAAGATGACTTTTTAGCAACATGATTAAAGGGGGCTAGAGTGTTACATGGCTCTAGCTTTAGTTCAGTAGAAGGACCTTTTCTAGCTTGTTAGTGGTTACCTTTATGGTGCAAGAGAGGTGTGTTATGGGTTGGGTGTAGTGCGTCTGCTGTCCTTATGTATATAGACTGCGCGGAATGTGCCATCAGGAAGGGGGCTCTACATTTGCAAGGCACAAAAACCTAGTGGCCCTAACTTGTTAGACGAACATTTACAAGACTTCATAGTGATCCCTGCCTACTCACTTTGAAAGTGTTTTGGGAGTTATAAACCCGGGCATATGGGTATCATGGCTCATGGTGAAAGTGTACAACCTCTACAGAGTGTAAAACTGATATATCAGCCGTGCTCACGGTCACGAGCGGCCTTGGAACTTTTACGGAATAGATGATCACTATTGACTACTTGTTTATGCTATTCATTAATTATGTTTACCTAATCATGTGTTTATGGGCTTGTGATAAATTTGTTGCTACTCAATTGCTAAAAGATGACTCACTAAAGCTAATGTAGTTAAACTAGTATCTACCTTTTGAGCCTCATGTTATTCTTGTTGAGTACGAGATGTACTTACGCTTATTTATTACTACTTGGATAAAAATCCCGGACGGGTAACATATGGCAATGGTTATGCTGAGTTTCTTGAGGAGTACTAGGCTTGGGGTCAACCAGTTGACGTCCCTGTGATATGGAGCTACCGCGAGAGCCACCTTTACTTTTCCGCTTTGTTTATGTAAAGACTATGTGATGGATAATATTCGTGATGTAATAAACACCTGTGATGGTACTCTTTATAATTTGTTGGCTTATATGTGTGACTGATCTCTAGGTGCACATAAGATTATGCATCCCATTTTATCCTTAAAATCGGGTGTGACACTAACTAGGCGTCTCAAGCTAAGTGCTACTATATGCATTCTCTAATGCATAACAACGATTAATTTACTAACAAAAAATGTGTTTCATTTCCCAAACATGTCAATGGAGCATTTGTGTCAATAAAATGCAATGTCTAACTAACAAGAATGCAATGAGTTCAATATATAGGTGGTTAAGAGGAATATGACTATAAAATGAAATTTTTCCTTGGCGGCTACAACAATTTACTTGTGGGTTTGCACCAAAGGAATCTAACACTTCCTTGGCGGTTTCCAGTTACACTAATTACCTTGGCGGTTTGTAATAATTCTCAAGAAAACATAGAATTACCTTGGCGGTTCAGACTAGCACTCAACGAAATATGGATTTAACATGGCGGTTTGTGTTAGAACTCAAGAATGTGCATTTCCTTGGTGGTTTCATAAGACCCCAAGGTAATGATATATCCTTGGGGGGTTCAATTTTGCCCCTCATGGAAATTGCTAGCCCCTGAGGATATTCGGTTTTCTGGTAGTGTAATGGGTGCATTAATTTCTAGGCCTTTAATTTTGGTGTTATTTGGTTTTCAAGAAGTTATCTAGATTCTCAATTTATGATATGCTTGATGGCATAGATAGTTATCTCTGAAGAAAAAGAGAACTCGGATTAACCTTGCTGCCTTCAAAATGCAGTCCAGAAAGTTAGTCCAACAAGATTCACATCACATTTCTTACTTGCTTATATCTCTTTATGTGGACCGATTGTCATGCATGAGTTGGGAAAATTGGTAGTTTTGGGATCTCATCGTATATATTCATTTGAGCTGAAACTTTGATGCTATAGGTTTATTCTTGAGTTATCTGCATTTCATAGATAGAATAAAATGGTACCTAACTAAATTTCTTGTTGTTACCTAGATACATTGTGATATATTATTGCTATTACGTTTAGAGTTAAATGAGTTTTCTGGCTCAATATATTATCAGCTTTCTATTTATTTAGTTTGACACTAGATGCTCACTGCTGTTGAATGCTTTCTCGTGCTGCTTTTCCTATTTTTAGTGTGACATTTTGTACACAGGTGAGGTTTATGGGATGCCGAAAGAAGCTGTATTGGCATTGGCAAAGGCCATCTGAGAGTTGTTGGTTCTTTTGCCTTGTGTGTTATGGTGTATGGACTTTATGTAAGGATGAATGATAAATACACTTTGTAACACCCTAAAATTTGGTTCTTTTGAAATAGACTTAAAATGATTTAATTTTGACCTTTTGTGCTCATGAGAACATAGGAAAATAATTTTTTCATTAAATTAAAATTCATCATAGGATGTAGCAACATTGTTGTGCATACATGCTCATGCATATGTTTTAATGTACTGAGTGGTTTTGATCCAAAATTCAAAATGATTCAAATGCTTTTGAAACTGAATTTGAAAATGACGTTGAAATAAAAAGAAAAAGGAAATTATTTTCCCTTTCTTCCTTCTCGGCTTCCGGCCTGCTCCAACCCGCAACTACCGCAACCCAGTTCCATCCTGGAGCCCAGCTCCCTTTCCCTCCTCACTACTGCACGCTGCAGCCCAGCTAGCTATGCAGGCCCAGTCGCACGCGCAGGCCCAAGCAAGCAGCCCAGCAGCCAGCTGCGCTCCCTTCCCGCTCGCTGTCTCTGCCAGGTCGGCCCCGCGCCCTCACTCATCGACACGTCGGGCCTGCTCAATAGTGTCATCTCCCTCCTTGAGCCGTGTTGGAGCTGGACTCGGTTGGGGATGGAATTTGTTGCCGCACCCAATTCCTTCGGGATATGGCGTGCTCCCTGCACCCAGCGCCCCTATAAAGCCCGAGGGCCATGCCGCATCCCCGTTTTCCCTCTACGCACCGCCCTTGCCCTAGCCCCGCCCTACGCCAAGGTCAGGATCTCACCAAATTATAGGAGCCGACGCTGCCGCAGCCATGCACGTCATCTGAAGCCTCTCCACCATGCACGAATCGTTGCCGAGTTTCGCTTCAAGGTGAAGAAGCCCCACAACGCTCTCTCTCTCTCTTGTTCTCTTTTGCTCAAACGCCGAATGCCGCTACCAATGCTTCGCAGGAAACCGTCGCCGCCTCTCTGAGCCGTACACCGACCCCGTCCCATTTGTGAGCGCGAAACGTCCCTTGGTGAGTTTGCCATGGCCTTCTCGTTCACCCCATGCATTCCCCTAGTTGATCCGTGGCCCCTAGGGCCATCCCTGTGATCGCCGGTGAGCTTTCACATCGCCGGCAATGGTAGCCACCGCATCAGTAGTAGACTAGGTCCACTAGCACAGTTCCCTCTCAGTCCACAGCCGGCTCATAGCCTCCACCCAACCGGTTTTTACCACGTCACCACTGACCTGATCGCCCCCAACCAGCCACCGCACTTTTGCGATTAGCCCCCTGCAGTTTTGCATAATCGAAACCGCCGTCCCTGCAGCTGTTCAAAATCAGATTTATTTGTTTTAATTCAAAAATTAAGTTCCAGTTATCTACAAAACTGCCACTGAACTTGTTTTAGCCCTAAAATCTTCGTTTTAACTCTGTTTTGACCCGTTCAAATTGCGTTAGATTCATAACAACGAGATCTAAATGTTAGTAACAGTATTTACTATGTTAGTAGCTCTCAAATTTCATGGTTTAAGTCCTTACTTAAATAATGATTTTGCAACTAGATTTTATAAATAAAATATGATTAATTTTACTTTAGCTTTTTGATTCAAATATAAATTTGACTTAACCTAGTTTAGGTATTTCTCTGAAATATCTTATAAATATTTTATATAATCATTAAAACAGATGAAGCCTATAGTTTTCTTTTTCTCCTATAAAGTAAGTCTTTCGGTAGATGTTTCTCTCGCACCATAGCTCCGATTAGCGTGCTTTTCATGCCTGTGTGTTCGTAGCAACATTTAGAACATCTTTAAAATCTTTTCACTTGTTGTTTCATATGTTTGGTGTATATCTGGTTTTATCCTTAAAACCAGGTGCTACACACTTGTAATACTCGTATGGATATTTTAAAGTCCATATATTGGTTGGGGACCATAATAAAATGTGTATATGCATGTCATCATGTGTCAGTTGAATGTAGTGACTCGAATATTAGAATATAATGATTATTGCATTTTTTTATTGCAAGCATAGATTTCCTTGGAGGCCGGCCTCAAGGAAATTAGAATTACCTTGGCAGTTAATGACAGTCAAGGAAAACTATAATTTTCTTGGAGGTGAAGGGTAGCCAAGGAAACAACAATTACCTTGGTGATCTAGAGTGTTTCCTCGGAGATTGCTGACCCTCAAGAAAACTATTTTCCTTGGAGGTCACAACACTTTCTTGGCCCTTTGGCGAATTAATTATGGTCCTAATTTTCTTGGCAGTCAGCCTTCAAGGAAATCATCCTTGAGCACCAAAACCACCAAGAAAACTAATTTACCTTATCCCCTATCCTGAGTTGAATTTGCTTGATGGTTTGTAGCCAAGGATCATTTTCTTGGCGGTTTAACCCCTTTTCTTGGTGGTTTTTGGCACTTAAGACAATCTAGGATTGTGGTAGTGTCTCTCTAGATCTACCTGAGAACCAAAAAATAGTGCAACAAATGTTAGGTAAAAGTTGAAAACATTTTAGGGATGCCACAACCTCACCTCTCAAACCCAACTCCTTCAAAGGTCCAAAGGGCAAATTCTCCCCTCCTCTTTTTTTTCTAATTTCTCACCTCCATTGGAGCTCAACAATGGCATAAACAGCTGCAGTCGCGTGACCAACTACAGTCACGAGAAGGAAGAAGGGTATTTGTAGGGGACTATTTTTAGGGGCTGTTGACTAAGAGCACCGCCCCTGTTATCAGATTTTTAGATGTGGTTCTCTTAATATAACCATCCTTGAAACTCTGTCGCTTCTAGAGAAGGTTCGGTAAAGATGTCCGTCCCCAAAAGTCCTATTTCTAAGGGCGATTCTCTTAAGGAAACCGCCTCTAGAAATGGATACGTTTTTAGGGGCGGTTTTCTTAACGGAACCACCCCTGAACACTGATTTCCCAGCAATGGTTGTGTAGCTACAGTGCCTTCCGCCAATGTTACAAATGGTTTCCTAAGTCAACCAACTCTATTACAAATGGTTGCCGTCTATAAGAATTATTTCTGCACTAGTGTATAGCAGACCATCTAGCTAGTACTGCTTTTGGCAAACTTTTTCTAATGGCTATAGGGGTGGGCGGGCTAGATATATGTGTTCCAACTAACTTTCCTGGTGTGGGAGTGCCCTATGGTTGCTAGAAGCTGGAGAAAGTCAATCTACACTTCGTCCATATCCTCAAGTGCATATTGAAACATTCAATGTATAGGGTAAACCCTAGTTCATCTTTTTAAGGGTTAGGCCTTAGAGCTTTGAGAGAATGGGCAATCGTGCCCTTGTAATTTTTTGTGAGCTAGAACACTTGAGGTCTTTGTGACTTTGTGGTGATGTTGACCCTTCAAGCTTAGTATGGATGGGCGATACAGTGACATGGTGTGTGAGGGATGAGGAGATCCCTACCTTGGTGGAGAAGCTCAATAGTGGATGACATTTTGGTGACCGTGAGAGTCAGGTGACAAGTGTTGAGCCTTCCAAGCTTATGGCACTTGTCTTGATTGGTAGCCTTTGTGGCTTCCCAACACCATGATAAGATAAAAGGCTTGATGACTAGAAGCATATACTTTGTGGAGCTCTCCAACATGGACCTTGTTCGGCTGGCTGACTGCCAGCTAGCCAGCAGTGCTTCTCTCTCACATTAAATCAGCACTAGCCACAAGCCACCTGCCAGCCAGCAGTATTTTTCTTTCACAACAAATCAGCACCAGCCACCAGCCACCAGCCACCAGTCAGCCGAACAAGCTGATGGACTACGGGTTACGTTTTGACAACCGATACTAAAAGACACATGCTTGTCTCTGAGAGTTTGCCCTCTCTTTATTTGTTCTCCACCTTACACATTTAAGCTTCCACATTTGTTCTTATATTGTGTGCCTTTACCTTTCCTAGATTAGCATGGACTAACTACATCATCTATGTGTTCACCTTGTTACGATGATCTCCAAAGTCAATATAGGGATGGCCTGGCTTGGGCTGCTCTTTGTGAGGTCATTGTGGCATGATAGAATGGCAGGGATGATGATGTTCCGGTGGCTCGGTTACGACATCAAGAAAAGGATGAGTGCATGAGAATCTGTTGGCCAAGAGTCATCGAGTAGCATATGAAACTAAGAAAGGGATCAATGGCACCACGCTTCTCATGGTGATGTCAGTAACAAAGCATCTAATGGTTCTCACTGAAGAATGAGACCTTGGCGGTGAAATTTCTGAACTTGATGTAATCAAGGGGGCTATAGGATTCAAGGTGGATCCGTAGGTGAGAATAATTTGAAGGGTAGTGGCATGTGGATTGTGATGGATTGGGTCAGTGGCTGCAGCTTGGTCGTCAGAGATTTATCGTATCAGCTATATATATAAGGCATAGATTAAACTATCTGAGTTCTCCAACGGGATGGACCTTATTCTGAAAATAATGGATTTTTTTGCGACGAAAGAAGAATTATATTATATGATAGCTGGGTACATCAACACGTTACAAGCACTCTGGATTACAAAATAGTACCCACGCTGTGAATAGCACAACTCAAAACCTAACCTGTTAGATGCTTTGCAGTATGGATGACCGCACAGGCAAACACTCGGCAAATGGACTGAGAACAAATGCCCAACGAACAACGGCCAACATTCCTGTAGGCGGAATTGAGGAACTTCTTTCTGGTGTCTTCCTTCTTCTTTCTGCCACCGAAGAGGGAGGAAGACAGATTTGAAAATTATTCTTCCTAGTCCTTTATCATGGCCAGATCTAACCACAGTAAAATGGAGAAGAGACCGGAGAAAATTATTCCATGGCGGCGACATCATCTTCGCCTTGATGCCGCCGTCCGGAAACAAAAGTCTCCATGTCATCATGTCGATGAAGATGCTGACGTCAATGTTGTCGCCCTCATCTTCAACGGAGCCGCCATGGAGAAGACGATTCCAGAGATGAGGAGAAGGAGGAGATAAAACTCCAGTACCAAGTAATTTGGCATGGAGAGACACTAACCCTAATGACTCAATTTACTGGGAAAAACTTATTAAAAATAATGGATCCCCACTCTCTTCAGCCTCCGGCGAGATGCCGGAGGAGAAGGGAGGGGGACCAGCGGTGGTGGACGGCGGGGGCGGCGGCGGTGGCGGCAGCGCTAGGGCAGGAGTAGCCCTCCCCTGGTCTGGCTGACACCCGCACTGATTCTGTACTCGTTCAATAAAATAATGGTTGATGATGGATCTATAAGAATGGCCATGTGCTAGTAATAAGTCAAGAGATTTGTTTCCTAGGGGTACAAAGAGATCTGCTCGTCTCTAGAGAGCAAGCTTGACATATGGTGTTTTGGAGAAGGGTCTTATATAGGAGTAGCCCGTTTTAATTTAACGTGCAGAAGTGTGAGATTTCACCGTTTGGGACTTTGGGGCACCAGTTAAATTGTTGTAGCAGAATACCTTTTAGTTGAAACGCATGATAATTGCCTTCATTAGTTATGTATGTTTGCGAACTGTGTGATCACAGTAATACATAGTCGACCGATAGATCAAGCTTGTGATCATCTACAAGTATTGCATTTCGCAGCACACATGACAGTACATATATTGGCAAACTAGCTGCGATCGCTGCTGGAGGACGATCCAACCTTGTCTATCAAGTTTAAAGTGGTGAGTTCTTCGCCAGGAAGATGATTCGCAACCGGTGCTTGGATCCCAGTCATGTCGTCCTCCTCCTTCTTCATGGCCTCTGCGATCTTGGCCAGCTGGGACGAAGGACCTGCTAACCCAGCCCATGGCGAGCCGTTCCTCCCTATACCGTTCATGTACCGGATCTGTGTGGCACCATAAATCAACAAGAGGAAGCTCAAGGCGAGTCAGACACGAGCTAATATGAAGAACTCCAATTCGAAATACTAGGTCTGCTGCTCGCTTGAATATAATCATGCATATATTAGTCTTACCCTTTTTCCTGGCCAGGTAGGGAAGCCGTTCTGGCGGCAGAGGCGCCGGAGGTAGGTGATGGGGACGTTCAGCTCTGCGGCGGCGTCCTTGAGCCGCATGTGGAGCATGCCACGGACGACATGCCATTTCGGGGGTGCACCCTGCAGCCTATTCCTTTTCCCGCCGGCCATGGCGGTGGGCTACTGTTGAGAGTTTGAGATGCGACTTGTGCCTGATGGAGAGGAGAGCGTGTTGGCCGGGTTTATATAGCACAAACAAGCTAGGGGTCAAGGGCATCATCGTCCTGGCGGCGAGTTTATCTAGGGTTTGCCTCCCACAGCGGGCGCTGCCACGGGATCAGATCGACGGTGCTTGGAATCGAAATCAAATAACGCAGTCAAGGGATAAAGGGACCCCTTACTCTGCATTTCTGGCCAGTTTTCAGTGTTGGATGGAAATGTGCGCGTCAGTGGCTGGCAGCACCACCTGGAGCCGGTTGGATAAGTACTGGATATAGGTCTAGACACGCAACAAGCTCCAACGACAGTAAAAAAATAGCGGCAGCAGGATCTCGCTGGTTGGTGACACTAATACATACTATATATATTATTATTTTGTTTTCGGTTCACACATTGCCAGCAAATTTCTTTTAGACGAGTATCATGGAACTTTACGTTTTTACTTTCGTTTTCTATTGAATTGCTTGCAGCAAATTTTAATAACTTATACCCTGTGCACCGCCCATACATGGCATACTGATACACCCATAGTGCATCTGTATGATATGTGGGTTTGGGTAGGCCCCGTTTGGATCCTTGGAATTGAATTCATTCTAATAATTATAATTTAGGCACAAATTAATTAAGCTAATATAGTTGTATATGAAATATATTTATATATTATTATTAGCCATACAAAGGAGATATTTATATATTGTATTTCTAATGTAGAGAAGTGAGTTGGAGAGCATGCCATAAGTTGCAGAGTGTAAATATAGTATGGTGATCTATAGAATCAAATTCCATCTCCCACCCTGTGAATTTGAGATAGGCTTATTTGTGTGCTTGGGAAAGTTGTGGAATGTCAAATTCCAAACCAAATAGTCTAATCTATTAAGTAGATTCCAATTCCTCAAAATAAAATCGGGTAACTGAAATCAAATATAGAATTTAGAAATTAGAAAATAGTGTAGGTTCCTAATACTTTAGCAAAACAAAGTGTGGATTCATGTAACCCAAAAAATGTTAGTTGGTGAAAGTTCACTTGAAACAAGTATGTTTAGCATTTGCAATAATACACGATGGCTGGTCCTCCTACAAGCTAAGTAAAGAACTAACCATGTGTTTAGTTATGAGACCATGTGGGTTGGGTTGGGTCCAACTTAGTTTTTTTTGGGTTGGGTTGAACCCATCTCATGTTTGGTTAAGGGGTTAGGTTGAACGCAATTTTTTTGTTTGGTTGGAAGGGTGGAAAAGGATGGAATGGATGGCACTTTCACACCATTAACAGTAGCTATTAGTGGGTCCCGCCTGTCATCTATTTTCCCCACGTTATATTCTTCCTCAGGCCTTCTCAACCAAAGCCAATCATGCACCGCCACTCCCTGCATCCAGCCGAGCATGCGCCGCGCGGCCAACCGAGCATGCATCGCTGCTCGCCGCCATGGTCTGGATCTCATCCCGCGCCACCATGCATGGCTGGGGGCCAGAGCTCACCCCGCGCCATGGCTAGAGCTGGAGCCCGCCTCGCTCCGCCATGGCCGGAGGGCCAAGCTCGCTCCGTGCATCCGGCCACCGTGCCCCGCCCCGCACTACCCTGCTCCGGCCGGCCACCACTTCCACAAACTTGCTCACGCCCGCCGCCACCTCCTCGAGCACCCACGCCTGCCAGTCGCCCCTACGAGATGGAGTAGAATGGTGTCACACTCCAATTAAAGGACAATATAGAGTGCATACATCTTATGTGCGCCCCAGGAATAGTCGCACACATAAGCCGACAAATTAACAGAAGTATCATCACTGAGTACATACATAACGTTATTACATCACTTAGTCCTTACATAAACAAACGGAAAGATAAATAGTATCTCTCGGGCGTAGTGTCTGATCCACAGGGAAGGACGACTGGTTGACCCAAACCTAGAAATCCTCCGGAAAGTCCTCGTAGAAACTGTCATCTGTTACCC
The DNA here is from genome assembly GCA_038087645.1 of Saccharum hybrid cultivar R570. Taxonomy (NCBI): domain Eukaryota; kingdom Viridiplantae; phylum Streptophyta; class Magnoliopsida; order Poales; family Poaceae; genus Saccharum; species Saccharum hybrid cultivar. The sequence continues at coordinate 13,506,222 of JAQSUU010000602.1, forward strand.
GTCCGGGATTTTACCCAAAAACAATATAGCAACAAGTGTGAGTACAATCGTACTCCGCAAGTATAGTATGAGGATTCATGAGGCTCAAAAAGGTTAGACACGGTTAACTGCAGTTAGCATTTTCAGTAGATCAACATTTCATTATTAATCATTATTAAATTATGCTCAAGCTCCCATTTATCCCACATGATCCACTACTAGATTTAAGAAGAGAAAGCATCAGTGTGATCTCATCATCATGGTTCAACACGTATCAAGTAACCATTTATTCTGTGAGTTTTCCGGGCCGCTCGTGTCCGTGAGCACGGCTGTTATAACAGTTTAAACACTCTGCAGAGGTTGTGCATCTTTACCCGTGAGTCGTGTTACCCATATGCCCGGGGCCCGTCGACCCCCTAACACTTCCAAGGTGAGCAGGCAGGGTACACTATGAAGCCTTCCATAGGCCTCTTCTAACCAGTTAGGGCCGCTAGGTTTCCTCGGCAGGCAGATATAGAGAACCCCCCTTTCGATGGCACAATTCCCGCAGGCTATACACATCAGAACAGAGGCAGTTCTATACCCAACGTGGCAAGCCCCTCTTGCGCCCTTTCGGGTAACCTCTAACAAGTTAGAAAAGATCCTACTACTGAGCTAAAGTCAGAGCCATTTAACTCCCACGGTTGCACTGTAAGTCCCAGCTTTTGCCCTACAGATAAGTCCTTACGGAGGGTTTAGGGCAACATGATCAACATCATTTGCACCCTCACCCTTTAGTTCCACTACTATCATCATGATTATCCGTTGTTTCCATTAATCAATGTGTAGATCATGTTTAGTTAGAGCACTAGCTTTCTACCCAAATGCAAATAATCCCCATAGGAATCAAGGTACAGGTCATCAATTTGCTAGGAAGTCCTTATAGTCGAGCAATATTAGACACATGCATAATGAGTATGTTATATAATGAATAGGACAACAAGGTAGGCCCATGCTATACTTGCCTTGGTTCACGAACTGCTGTTGGTCCTGCTGCTCCTCGTACGCGTCCGGATTCCCGACGTACTCCTCACCGTCTGAACTCGAACGACACGAAGTACAACACGCAATTCGGAGCAGACATACAAGCAAAACATAGCTACTATTAGAACAGTACACCAACAATAAATAAATCTGAATAAAATGTTTACCAAAATCATCTACGTCTCGCTACGATCACATTGACGCGAATTGCACGAAAAACGGAGCTACAACGCAAAAGTTACGCGCTAAACAAGGTTCCAAAACTAGCTACTAAACTAGACTTAATCGAGAAACTTAAAAGCTTCTAACAGGTCTATCAGTGGCACTAATACGTAGATTACGAAATTACAAAACTAACGCAAGTTGAACGGGTCGAATCGGAGCTAAAACGACGATTTTATACACGTTTTACTGCAGTGGCAATTTTGTAAATAGATCAAACTATTTTCGGATTTAAAATAAACCAAAATTCGGATTTAAACAAATGGCCGAGGACTGCGGGTTATATAAGGCAAAAACTGAGGGTCTCTTAAGCAAAATGACCCGCGAAGGGGTACGGGTGATTCCTGGCCGTTGATCTCGCGATGAACGGATAAGAAAGAAAGGGGGGGAGAGGAGAGAGAGCCGGCTGCCGGAGCTGAGGGAGGACGCGGCGGTGCCGCCATTGGCGACGGTGGAGGGCTCGCCGGTGACACCCAATCGAGCACTACGGGGCGTGGTTCTCAAGTCCGATGGCATGGGGATGAAGCGGAGAGAAAGGCGACCTCAACCGTGCCATTTTCGTGGCCGGGAAAGGTGCCCGACGCGGTGGCCGCCATGGTCGGTGATGGAGACCTCGCCGGAGCACGGGAAAGGGTCCGAAACGACCACGATTGGAGAATGTGACAGCATAGGGAGGATGCGGAGGGGATGGGGGTTCCATTTTCGTCACAAGTGCGGCCGGGGAAAAACCCGAGGGGTGCCCGCCATGGACGGCGGCGAGAAGCCCGTCGGAGCTCGCGGACACGGCCCTAGAGGCCACAATTCGCCACGGGAGAGGGACGGGAAGAAAGAGAGGAGCGAGGCGAAGCTCACCGAGCGGCAAAACGAAGACGAGGGCGGCTCGGAGTCGTTGGCGATGCGGAGGAGCGGACGGTGGACGGGGTGCTCCGGCAGTTCGTCGATGCGGCTTCGGGTGCTCGATTGAGTGGGGGATTGGAGTGGGAATGCAGCAGGGAGAGGGGCGAAGGGGTTGCTGCTCCCTTTTAAGGCCGGGCGCGGGGGAGAGAAGGGCGCTCCCACGTCGCGCGGAGGTGGGCGCGGGCGGCAGCGGTTGCCATGACCGAGAGAGGCGCGGGAGGCAGTTGGAGAAGACGGCGCCGACATGCGGGCCCCGGATGCCAGTGACTGCGAGAGGGAGGGCGGCAACGGTCGCGGCGAGATGGGCTGGGCCGCGGCCCAAGAGGAGAAAGGGGAGAGGGAGCGGGCCGTCGGGGCGGTTGGGGAAGCAGGCCGAACGGCCGATCGGGCCAGAAGGAGTGAAGGGAAAAGAAAAGAATTTTCCTTTTTCTAATTTGATTTTCAATTCCTTTCAAAAATTTATCAAAACCACTCATCACAAAAATACTTGTGCAACAGCATGAGTGCAAAAATAAATGATTAGCCTTATGGTTAATTTTAATTTCACAAAATTTATTATTCCCTAAATTTGAATGCACAACGAATTCATATTTAAATCAAATTTATCTATTTTTAAATAATACGAAAATTTAGGGTGTCACAATTCTACCCCCCTTAAAAGAATCTCGTCCTCGAGATTGGATGATGCTTACTCAAAAAGCTGTGGATAAGACTTTCTCAGATCTTCTTCTCTTTCCCACGTAGATTCATCTTCTGAATAACGATTCCATTGCACTCTGCACATCTTTATAGTGCGGCTCCTAGTAACTCTTTCTGCAGTTTCAAGAATCTTTATCGGATACTCCTCATACGTGAGATCTTCTTTAACAGTAAGCTCCTCCAAGGGAATCTGCTCCTCTGGTACCCGCAAACACTTTTTCAACTGCGAAACATGAAACACATCATGCACACCTGATAAACTTTCTGGCAATTCCAATTGATAAGCCACTTCTCCACGTCTCTCCAGAATCTTGAAAGGTCCTACATATCTCGGTGCTAACTTGCCCTTCATATTGAATCTTCTCACATTTCTCATTGGTGACACTTTCAAATACACATAGTCACCTACTTTGAAACTCAATTCTCTCCTTCTGACATCAGCATAGCTTTTCTGTCTAGACTGTGCTATTCTCAAATTATCCCTGATCATCCTCACTTGTTCTTCTGCATTGCGTAGGACATCAGGTCCAAACACTTGGGTCTCACCTGCCTGATTCCAGAATAGAGGTGTTCTACACTTTCGTCCATATAAAGCTTCGAATGGCGCCATCTTGAGACTCTTCTGGTGACTGTTGTTGTATGAAAACTCAGCATATGACAAACTCTTATCCCAACTAGTACCATACTGTAAGGCACAAGCTCTCAACATATCTTCCAAGATTTGATTGGTCCTTTCTGTCTGCCCATCAGTTTGGGGGTGATATGCCGAACTGAAATTTAACTTGGTTCCCAAAGCACTGTGTACCTTACGCCAAAAATGTGATGTAAACTGAGTTCCTCGGTCAGATACGATCTTCTTTGGAACTCCATGTAGACATACTATTCTCTCCATATACAACTCTGCCAGCTTTGCACCACTATAAGTGGTTTTGATTGGCAAGAAGTGGGCTACCTTAGTAAGTCGGTCCACTATTACCCAGATCGAATCATATCCTTGTTGAGTGCGAGGCAATCCAGTAATGAAGTCCATACCAACTTCTTCCCATTTCCACTCTGGTATTTTCATTGGTTGCAACAATCCTGCAGGCCTTTGGTGCTCAGCTTTCACCCTTTGACAAGTATCACATATGGCCACATACTCAGCCACATCCCGTTTCAAACCATACCACCAATACTTCTCTTTGAGGTCCAAGTACATTTTGGTGCTTCCAGGGTGTATAGAATATGCAGAATCATGTGCCTCTCGCAGAATCATATCACGGATGGCTTTCACTTCAGGTACACATATCCTTTTTCCAAACCATAGAGTACCATTCTCATCCAACCGGAAACCTGGTGCCTTTCCAACCACTACCTGCTCAGCAATCTCTTTCAATTTCTCATCCTCCAACTGACCTTTACGTATTTCTTGCTCCAATGTAGGTTCTATAGTCAATTCTACTACATTATTGACAAAACCCAAGTTGAGATGTTCTATTTCAGCTCGCAACTCTGCTGGTATAAATGTCAACTGTAGTCCGTTGGCATAGCTTTTCCGGCTAAGTGCATCGGCAACAACATTTGCCTTTCCAGGATGATAATGCACTTCCAGATCATAGTCTTTAATTAACTCCAGCCAACGACGTTGTCTTAAGTTCAACTCGGACTGAGTAAAAATATATTTTAAACTCTTGTGGTCAGTGTAGATGTCACACTTATGTCCGATCAAATAATGCCTCCAGATTTTTAGAGCATGGACAACTGCGGCTAATTCCAAGTCATGGGTTGGGTAATTCAGTTCATGCTTTCTCAATTGCCTGGATGCATAGGCCACAACCTTTCCTTCTTGCATAAGCACACATCCAAGGCCTAGGCGAGATGCATCACAATAAATAGAGAAACTCTTACTTAAATCAGGTAGGGTCAATACCGGGGCTGTTGTCAACCTTTTCTTTAACTCCTCAAAGTTAGCTTGACATTTGTCTGACCAAACAAATTTGGCATTCTTCTCTAATAGGGCTGTCATAGGCTTGGCTAGCTTAGAGAACCCTTCAATAAACCTTCTATAGTATCCAGCCAAACCCAAAAAGCTACGGATTTCACTAGCATTGACTGGGGCTTTCCAATTCAGCACATCTTGCACTTTACTGGGATCTACGGCTATTCCACCGTTAGAGACCACATGTCCCAGAAAAGATACTTCTTTCAGCCAGAACTCACATTTGCTCCTCTTTGCATACAATTTATGTTCCCTGAGTTTTTGTAAGACTAACCTTAAGTGTTTGGCATGTTCCTCTTCATTTTTGGAGAATACTAGGATATCATCTATGAATACCACTACAAACTTATCCAAGTACTCCATGAATACTTTGTTCATTAGGTACATAAAGTATGCAGGTGCATTAGTCAGTCCAAAAGACATCACTGTGTACTCATAAAGGCCATATCTGGTAGTAAATGCTGTCTTGGGTATGTCAGACGCACGAATTTTTAGTTGGTGATATCCAGAACGGAGGTCAATTTTTGAGAACACACAAGCACCTTTCAGCTGATCAAATAAATCATCAATTCTAGGGAGTGGGTATTTGTTCTTGATGGTGACTTCATTAAGGGACCTATAATCGACACACATCCTCCGTGTGCCATCTTTCTTATCCACAAATATAACAGGTGCTCCCCAAGGTGAAGAACTAGGACGAATAAATCCTTTCTCTTGCAATTCCTTAATTTGTTTCTTTAATTCTTCTAATTCATTTACCCCCATTCTATATGGCCTCTTAGCTATGGGTGCAGTTCCAGGTAAAAGCTCGATAAGGAATTCGATGTCGCGATCGGGTGGCATACCTGGCAGTTCATCGGGGAACACGTCCGGGAATTCATCCACCACCTGGTCCTCCTGGTTAGCAACATCACTCAGCTGATTGACGGTGGCGGTAGGTTGAGCTTGCACTTGCACTTCAACACAAATTCTATCACCACTTGGAGATGTCACAACCACAGATTTCTCCTGACATTGTATCACTGCCCTATGTTGCTTCATCCAATCCATTCCCAGGATGAGGTCAATTCCAGCGGTTCTCAGGACAATTGGATTTACCTTGAAAGCTACCCCCCTTAAGAATATACTAGTGGAAGGGCTCCAATAATTTGCTGGCATGCTACCCCCCGGTGAATTAACTAGCATGGGATCCTTCATGGCACACAGGGGTATGCTATGCATTCTAACAAAAGCTTGGGATATGAAAGAATGCGAGGCACCGGAATCAAAAAGTACGGTAGCGGAGATGGAGTTGACGCTAAACGTACCCAGCATAACCTCAGGCGCCTCCTGAGCTGATTCCGACGACACATGGTTCACCTTGCCAGTGAACGGAGGTCGAGCGTTGGGTCTCTGGTTGTTCTGCTGGTTCTGCGGGGCCTGCCGGTTCTGCTTCTTCGGGCACTGGTACGAATAGTGTCCCACCTCTCCGCAGTTGTAGCAGGCATTGGGGTTGCCTGGGGTGCCACTCTTGATTGGGGCATTGTTGGGCACTCCCTGACGTGGTGCCTGGTTGCTAGCTTGCTGTTGCTGGGGGCGCTGCTGACTCTGATTACCCAACTGCGGTGGGTACTGGGGACGCTGCTGGTACTGGTTCCTCTGGGGGTACTGGCCCTTGTTCCATTGGTTGGGTGGCCCTTGGTTCCTCTGCGGAAAACCTTGCTGCGGGAAGGCTCGCGGGCGAGTGTTGCTACCCGATGCCTGTCCCTGGAGCTTCCTCTTCTTGAGGTCCATTTCCTTACGCTTGTTATCAATTACTATCGCACGGTCCACCAACTCCTGGAAACTGGCATATTTGTTGGACATCAGCTGCAGTTGGAGTCCATCATACAGCCCTTTCAGAAAACGGCGCTGTTTGTCAGAATCCCTAGCCACTTCAGTCGGGGCATATCGCGACAATTGTGCAAACTTGTCGCGGTATTCCGCCACTGACATGGACCCTTGCTTGAGAGCCCGGAACTCCTCTTGCTTCAGCTCAATAAGTCCCTCTGGGATATGATAGGACCTGAAGTTCTCTGTGAACTCTTTCCATGTGACCTCTGGAGCATTCTCTGGACGTCCATACTGGAATGACTCCCACCAATCCTGAGCAGCTCCTTGGAGTTGGCCTGAGGCGTACAAGACTTTCTCCAAGTCGTTGCACTGAGCAATGTTCAGCTGCTTTTCCACAGCTCTCAGCCAGTCATCCGCCTCCATAGGTTCAGAGGCGTGTGTGAACACAGGTGGGCGTCCTTTCAGAAACTCACCACGCTTGTCACGGACCTGCACTGGTGGGGGTGCTCCTACGGGTTGCTCACCAAGACGGTCCATCACGGTCTGCATGAGCTGTGCTTGCATGGCCATCAACTGCTCAATGGTCACCGGTGGTGGCGGTGGTGGGTCCACCAAAGCTCCGTGTCCACGACCACGGCCACGGCCTCGACCACGTCCTCCTCTGGCGGCCATCTGTTTCCAAGCAAATGTGCAAACTTTAGAGATCTCCCAAATATTTTATAAATTATTTACAAAAGGTAAATAACATAACTGAAAATTTCTGGACGAGCGTCTACAATAGCAGACCGAAAACTGGAGTGTAACTCGAGTTCCAGAAATCCAAAATAGGCGTGGCATACATCGTTGGAAAGCTTAGAGAGTCTGCTACAACTTTTGTATAGAACGTTTTCACTGATACAGACAGCAACATCATCAAAAACTGAGCTAAATAATTTCTGTTCTAGGTTACAGACTGCACAGACTTGCCAGGTTGCAGCGGGCATATCTCCCAATTCCGAATTGATAATGAGGTGATTCCAGTGGGAAATGAAAGGTACACAGGTCTAGTTCTTCCCACAAAAATTTCATAATTTTTGGACGTAGAGATTTAGAGATATGAGGCAAACATTGCAGACTGCTCTGAGAAACAGCACAGCAGTAAAACAGAAATTTAACCCCAACTAAGTTAATCAAACACTAAATTAAGGTTTTAATAAAAAGAACATGTGGACAAGCCCACACTGTTCCAACAATCAAACAAACTCCAAATCAACCAAGTTCATCAACACAACCAACGATACAACGGAAAGTTCACATAACAAACACGAACTTGACACGACTCTCGACTCTAAGACGCATCTTGCTAGACGGGGCTGCAACATCTAAGGAGCGCGATCCACCATGGTGAACACCCTGGCCTTCTTCTTGTAAATGGTGGGCTGTCCTAGCTGAACGGCCATCTCATCTATCTGGTTCTGAAGGCGCTTTTCAGATTTTTGCGCTGCACGAAGCTCTTCCCTGAGTGCTTCGTTGACCTCCTGCATGGCGCTGAGGTGCCTCATAGTGGTGTCCAAGGTGGGATCAGAAGCTGGAGGAGCCAACACTGCCCATGTCTTCAGCCTCGGGTCATAGCGTGGAAGATACCGGTAGCGGTTGTTCTGCATATCCTCAAAACGCCTACCATGGTAGTGCAGGTACGCCGCCTGCGCAGCATCCTCCATGCTGTCATAAACACTGGCACGCCTGGCTCGGTGGCTATGGGTGGTCACAATATCCTGGGATTGGTCGGTGTTGTTCCAAGCGGTGACGATCACATTGGTCTTCCAGTACGTCGCCTCCACTGGATGTGTGTGCTCCGCACAGTAGTACTTCACAGAGGCAGCAAACTCTGGATAGTACTCAGCTAGCATGGTGGTGAGGAGGTTGTGGTAGTGGGCATCTTCGGGAGCTTCCTTAAACTTGTTCCTGGTGGACCATCCTATCTCTTCTGGCTCCTCTGATGCAGCTGGGGAGGGCACTGGGGTTGGTGCAGAAGCAGCCTGTGATGCTGGTGGAGGTGTAGCAGCGGGGACTGGTGCATCCACAGGTGGAATGGGTGCAGCCACGGGAGTCGAAGCGGGTCCATCAGATGCGGCATCTGAAAATGCCTCCTCCTCCATGGGTTCCTCCTCCTCCTCGTCAGTGACGTGGACGACCTCAGGCTCCACTGGTGGTACTGCTGGTGGTGCTGGTGGAGTAGGTGCTGCTGGAACGAACTGGGCGACGTAGGCAGCGGCACTGAGACGAGGCATCTATAGTTTTGATATAAAATATTATCAGAGTCAATATTTTATGCAATAAAATAAAGAATAGAGCATAAAATTTTTAAGAAAATATCAAGAGTTAGGTAGTAGCAAATAAATAAATAAAGTCAATCTCCTAGAAACGACCATTTCTACCTAGGTTTGCGTCCTACAGTCGACACAGCTTTGATACCAATTTGTCACACTCCAATTAAAGGACAATATAGAGTGCATACATCTTATGTGCGCCCCAGGAATAGTCGCACACATAAGCCGACAAATTAACAGAAGTATCATCACTGAGTACATACATAACGTTATTACATCACTTAGTCCTTACATAAACAAACGGAAAGATAAATAGTATCTCTCGGGCGTAGTGTCTGATCCACAGGGAAGGACGACTGGTTGACCCAAACCTAGAAATCCTCCGGAAAGTCCTCGTAGAAACTGTCATCTGTTACCCGTCCGGGATTTTACCCAAAAACAATATAGCAACAAGTGTGAGTACAATCGTACTCCGCAAGTATAGTATGAGGATTCATGAGGCTCAAAAAGGTTAGACACGGTTAACTGCAGTTAGCATTTTCAGTAGATCAACATTTCATTATTAATCATTATTAAATTATGCTCAAGCTCCCATTTATCCCACATGATCCACTACTAGATTTAAGAAGAGAAAGCATCAGTGTGATCTCATCATCATGGTTCAACACGTATCAAGTAACCATTTATTCTGTGAGTTTTCCGGGCCGCTCGTGTCCGTGAGCACGGCTGTTATAACAGTTTAAACACTCTGCAGAGGTTGTGCATCTTTACCCGTGAGTCGTGTTACCCATATGCCCGGGGCCCGTCGACCCCCTAACACTTCCAAGGTGAGCAGGCAGGGTACACTATGAAGCCTTCCATAGGCCTCTTCTAACCAGTTAGGGCCGCTAGGTTTCCTCGGCAGGCAGATATAGAGAACCCCCCTTTCGATGGCACAATTCCCGCAGGCTATACACATCAGAACAGAGGCAGTTCTATACCCAACGTGGCAAGCCCCTCTTGCGCCCTTTCGGGTAACCTCTAACAAGTTAGAAAAGATCCTACTACTGAGCTAAAGTCAGAGCCATTTAACTCCCACGGTTGCACTGTAAGTCCCAGCTTTTGCCCTACAGATAAGTCCTTACGGAGGGTTTAGGGCAACATGATCAACATCATTTGCACCCTCACCCTTTAGTTCCACTACTATCATCATGATTATCCGTTGTTTCCATTAATCAATGTGTAGATCATGTTTAGTTAGAGCACTAGCTTTCTACCCAAATGCAAATAATCCCCATAGGAATCAAGGTACAGGTCATCAATTTGCTAGGAAGTCCTTATAGTCGAGCAATATTAGACACATGCATAATGAGTATGTTATATAATGAATAGGACAACAAGGTAGGCCCATGCTATACTTGCCTTGGTTCACGAACTGCTGTTGGTCCTGCTGCTCCTCGTACGCGTCCGGATTCCCGACGTACTCCTCACCGTCTGAACTCGAACGACACGAAGTACAACACGCAATTCGGAGCAGACATACAAGCAAAACATAGCTACTATTAGAACAGTACACCAACAATAAATAAATCTGAATAAAATGTTTACCAAAATCATCTACGTCTCGCTACGATCACATTGACGCGAATTGCACGAAAAACGGAGCTACAACGCAAAAGTTACGCGCTAAACAAGGTTCCAAAACTAGCTACTAAACTAGACTTAATCGAGAAACTTAAAAGCTTCTAACAGGTCTATCAGTGGCACTAATACGTAGATTACGAAATTACAAAACTAACGCAAGTTGAACGGGTCGAATCGGAGCTAAAACGACGATTTTATACACGTTTTACTGCAGTGGCAATTTTGTAAATAGATCAAACTATTTTCGGATTTAAAATAAACCAAAATTCGGATTTAAACAAATGGCCGAGGACTGCGGGTTATATAAGGCAAAAACTGAGGGTCTCTTAAGCAAAATGACCCGCGAAGGGGTACGGGTGATTCCTGGCCGTTGATCTCGCGATGAACGGATAAGAAAGAAAGGGGGGGAGAGGAGAGAGAGCCGGCTGCCGGAGCTGAGGGAGGACGCGGCGGTGCCGCCATTGGCGACGGTGGAGGGCTCGCCGGTGACACCCAATCGAGCACTACGGGGCGTGGTTCTCAAGTCCGATGGCATGGGGATGAAGCGGAGAGAAAGGCGACCTCAACCGTGCCATTTTCGTGGCCGGGAAAGGTGCCCGACGCGGTGGCCGCCATGGTCGGTGATGGAGACCTCGCCGGAGCACGGGAAAGGGTCCGAAACGACCACGATTGGAGAATGTGACAGCATAGGGAGGATGCGGAGGGGATGGGGGTTCCATTTTCGTCACAAGTGCGGCCGGGGAAAAACCCGAGGGGTGCCCGCCATGGACGGCGGCGAGAAGCCCGTCGGAGCTCGCGGACACGGCCCTAGAGGCCACAATTCGCCACGGGAGAGGGACGGGAAGAAAGAGAGGAGCGAGGCGAAGCTCACCGAGCGGCAAAACGAAGACGAGGGCGGCTCGGAGTCGTTGGCGATGCGGAGGAGCGGACGGTGGACGGGGTGCTCCGGCAGTTCGTCGATGCGGCTTCGGGTGCTCGATTGAGTGGGGGATTGGAGTGGGAATGCAGCAGGGAGAGGGGCGAAGGGGTTGCTGCTCCCTTTTAAGGCCGGGCGCGGGGGAGAGAAGGGCGCTCCCACGTCGCGCGGAGGTGGGCGCGGGCGGCAGCGGTTGCCATGACCGAGAGAGGCGCGGGAGGCAGTTGGAGAAGACGGCGCCGACATGCGGGCCCCGGATGCCAGTGACTGCGAGAGGGAGGGCGGCAACGGTCGCGGCGAGATGGGCTGGGCCGCGGCCCAAGAGGAGAAAGGGGAGAGGGAGCGGGCCGTCGGGGCGGTTGGGGAAGCAGGCCGAACGGCCGATCGGGCCAGAAGGAGTGAAGGGAAAAGAAAAGAATTTTCCTTTTTCTAATTTGATTTTCAATTCCTTTCAAAAATTTATCAAAACCACTCATCACAAAAATACTTGTGCAACAGCATGAGTGCAAAAATAAATGATTAGCCTTATGGTTAATTTTAATTTCACAAAATTTATTATTCCCTAAATTTGAATGCACAACGAATTCATATTTAAATCAAATTTATCTATTTTTAAATAATACGAAAATTTAGGGTGTCACAAATGGCGTCCATGTGGGTCGAACTAGTCCCCTCGAATGGAGGGGACCATTCCAACCCGCATCTGAGGGTATATTTCCTCCTAGATCTGACCCAAACCCATACGGATCATCAATCAAACGCATCTCCATCTGGGTCGAACCTGGGATATCCCATTCCAACCCTCAAACCAAACACATGGTAAATTTACGAGTCACTACTAGAAACTACATTACCCCTATGTGCCGAAAAACAGAGAAGGAAAACAAAAAAAATCAAGGAAATCAATTTTGTCGTGCAACCTATAGGCAAATCTCATCAAGGATATAGTTTTTCCTATGAGTTTCACGATAGAAAGATATCTCTAACGGTATTTCTTTTATGACAAGCTGATAGAAAACTAATAGCTCTCAGGTTTTCTTTGGGACATATTTTTTCAACAAAAGATCATGGAGAAGCAGCTTATATTTTGGGCATAAATATCTATAGACATAGGTTGAAAAGGATGATTGGACTGAGCCAAAGTATGCATATTGATAAGGTATTGAAATTGTTTAATATGTAGGACTCCACAAAAGGTTTCTTGCCAATGTCACATGGCATTACTCTTAGCGATACTCAGTGTCCTTCAATACCTGATGATTGAGATATGTTGAGTGTGTTCATTCTGTATGCCTCGATAGTTAGATCCATCGTGAATTCCATGCTTCGTACAATACACCTAGACTTTTCTTTTGCTCTAATTATTAATAGCAGGTTCCAATCTAACTCTGGTGAGTCTGACCGGGTGGATTTAAAGATTATCCTCAAGTACTTACGAAGGACTAAGGATATGCTCCGGGTTTATATATAGATGAGGAACAGCTCTTTGTAAGTGGTTACATGGATGCTAGCTTCCAAACTAACAGAGACGATAGCAAGTCGCAATCTGGTTTTGTGTTCTTCCTCATTGGAGCGATAGCAGGAAACCTTCCAAGTGAGAGATGGTAGCTAATTCTATGATCAAGGCGGAGTATATCACAACTTCAGAAGGTGCCAAGGAGGTTGTTTGGATCAAGAAGTTTGTTTTTGAATTGAGTGTGTTTCCTAGTGCACCAAGTCATTTGGACCTCTAATGTGATAATAATGGTGCCATCACACAAGCTAATGATCCTAGGATGCACAAAAAGTTCAAACACATATACATCAGCCCTATAACTTTATTCATGAGATCATGGAAGAAATGATTTGATGATATGCATGGAGCACACGTATTTGAATATTGCTGATCTATTGATGAATGAAGCCTCTTCCATGACTAAATCATGAGGCACATACAAGTGATAAGTATTAAATACTTACATGATTGACTTTAGTGTGAGTGGCAGATGATGCTATGCCATCCTGTGTTTATGCATTTAGAATAAAGAATTATTGGTTCCTTGAATTATCACTACCATAGGAATTGTTTTCGCCAACACATTTTCACTGCCGGTTCTATTGGAATGACTATTGGTGTGATAACATATATCATCGTCGATTTGTAATAAAACAGGAGCTGAAAATTATTTTCATTGCCAGTACTAGAGAAAAACTGGTGGTGAAAATCCTTCTAATTTTCTTCACTTGATTAGGATTGACCGATGGTGAAAAATCAAAACAATTCACTGCATCTGCCTCTCTGCCCAACTGCCATGTGTATTGTGGTTCTTTAGAGTGGATGACAAGTGGGCCTATGCGCCCGTGGGGTTGGCTGATCGACGGAGGGCACAGATCAGGGGTCCCATACTCCACTCCCGCAAGCCCCATTCCACTCTCTCTCCCTCCCACAAAGGCTCCCTCCATCTCTCTCTCTCACTACCATCCACATGCACCAGCAGGCTGCGCCCCAAGCGGCAGCCAGGCGCATGGCCACATCCCCTTGGTGGTGGCCCAGTTCTCCCCTTGGTGGCCAGGTGCACGGCCGTGGGTCCTAGTCCCCAGTGCGCTGCCCCCTGGTCTCCCTCTGGTCTGGGGTAGTGTGGCCCGATGTGGTCTGATTTGTCGAGGCCTCTCCAATCCAGTAAGTGGCAGGCTAATTCGATTAGCAGAGGCCAAGGTAGGTATTCTCCTCTCTCTCCATCATCAAGATCTACCCTCACCCCTATATATCTATCCTTTCTTGGCAGATCCCATGCGAGTACAAGGGTGACAAAGGACGAGAATAAGTTCTTGACAAGGATGTCACTGCTAACAAGCCCATCGCAACACTAGTTGGGGCAACATGGATGATGACGAAGACTACACAGACGAGCTAGTGGTGGGCAGGATCCAGAGCACTAGGTCGTGATTATAGTGTTCTAATTATCACTACCGGTTCGTTTAAGAAGCCGGTGATGATCATTTTCACCATCAGTTTGAAATTGGCAGTGATGAAGTTTGTTATCACTGTCCACTTTTAGCGTGATGTGAAAAACCACCGGTGAAAGGGTTTTAGACCTGACATTAATCAATTTTCTGTAGCAGTGTACATTTTTTTCTTACAATGACTAGAAATTATGTGAATTGTTCGTGAAACTCTTTGTTTTTATAATACTTTTATTTGTAATATCACTTTCTTATGTCATTATATATGGGACAACAATAATTTTACAGACTAGCACATGTATTAATTGATGTTCATGTTTCACGGATCTTAGATATAGAGTTTACTATTTTGCACGTGTTGAATTGACCCACTCCTAGACATCGCTAAGGCTGTTATGCTAATATGTGTCTTCAAGCGTTCTCGAGTGGAATATGTGTTGGATCCTTAGATATGAGATCGTCATTATTTCTCAATGAGTGTAGTGATGCATTTTGGGGTTGCCAAATGTTACTTCATAACTTGATAGTTATAAAAGCATTTACCAGATGTACTATGAAACGTAGAACGGGATGTGAGTGGATCAAGATGGGATTTTTCCTCCTTTGTAATAGGAGAGATGTATCTGTACCCCTCAATGTAGTCGGATTAAGAAAGTGCATAGCCATGCCAATATGATTAATGAGTTAATGATGTGTCTAGCTAAAGTGTTAGCCATGAGTTGTAATCCACTACAAGATTGAGTGAATCTTTGAGCTATCACTAGGGTTGCATAAATGTCGCCTTGAGTTTGACTAATATCATGCTGCAAAAGGATCAAGACATGTGTATATAAAGGTTGAACCGCTATGATATTTATGTGTATACGTGATTAAATATTTGCTGCTAGGCACTGCTATTGATTGATGGCTCAAAATGGTTTTTGGTCATGGCCATCTACACATGAACCTAATGGCTCATAGACTTAATGGGTTGAAATATACGCATGATGATTGGCTCTAGTGCAGGTGGCAGATTGTTGGTGATGTGACCAAGAGGCAATCATACATGCTATGGAATAGATCCATGTGTCGGCCAAATAGCATATTGAACCACAAGAGTACTAATAATGGGCCTATAGGAGTATAGATGCTCATTAGCGAGGTCTATATATATGGGTGCGAGGCTCGGGTTTAGATATGGTTAGGCCTTCCCATACCCTAATTGATGCTACCTTCTCTCTCCCTAGGTGCATGTGCGGTGCTAGCACACGGGCACATGAGGTTCTATCACCACACATATATATAGAAACTGTAGAGTCACTGTTGTTGTTGGTGTTGCATTGATTGGAAATGGATGCAAGGATGATCAAGGCAGGTACACGTGTGGCTAGTATCAGGGCATATGGATGTACGTCTACTTCCACTACATCGACATGTAATATTTCAACTAGTTTGCTTCAACTCTTCTTTTGCTGCACTGCACATCTAGTGGCAACAGTTCATGATCAACTACTTGTATAATATATCTTGGTTAAATGTGGTAGATTTATTTTGTGCTCGGTAGTATACCTGTTCCCTTTAGCAATGGCATGGGTGGCGAGCAGCGCTGGAAGATGGCGTGGCGGTGTGGCCGATGGCAGCGTGTCCCTCTCTCAAGCAGTGCTCAGTTTGAATAGTTGGATGGAGTTGATTAGCAACAAGCTAAGTGAATAGCTGGTTTCAAGCATGTACCTAATATACTCTAAACAACGGGTGGTCTCAACTAGTATGGCTTGAACAATAATGTGCGGCAAAGATGGGAGAAGGCAAGGAGGATAAGAACGAGCTAGGAAACTCAAGAGATTAAGCCATTTCATATCACGATCTGGCTCAGATCTCTTGAAGAAGTGTTGTATACATGTATTGGTTCTTAGTGGTCACTTTATGTCAGTTTTTTGTGTTATCTGAACTTAGTCTATGTTTTGATTAGCCCTAGTTCTCACGAGTTAGGTGTAATTAGGTGCTACCTAGGTCTGTCAGTTCTGTGGACTGCATTCTACTGTGCTGTTGTGTATGATCACAATGGATATCTGCATTAGCAATGGAAAATGGGGTTGTCCCTAGGTAAAAAAAACGATGCGCGGCTGATTTTAAGTCCATCACAAGAAATTCAAGAGCTATTTGATGTCAAATTTATTTGAGTTATTTATGACCAACACATTAGAACCTAGACCAACATATTTGAGTAATTAACAATGTGCAGCAAATACTGGTTTACCTAGCTATTCAGTGACCAATTTATTTGTTTTTTTAGGCGAAGACTAATTTATTTGTGCCTACATGAGCAACCAATTTCACATTATCTGAGCATTTTCACACCTTTTTATGGGAGACCAATCATATGATCACTCGATTTCCTGTCATCTCCCATCTCTTGCATACAAGCATGAATCAAGATAATTAAAAATTAATAACCGCCCTCCCCCTCCCCCTCCTGCACTTCCTTAAAACAACTCATATTCCACATAAATTTGGGGAAGACAAACCCTATGAATTATATAAATGA
This sequence comes from Saccharum hybrid cultivar R570, assembly GCA_038087645.1. NCBI lineage: Eukaryota > Viridiplantae > Streptophyta > Magnoliopsida > Poales > Poaceae > Saccharum > Saccharum hybrid cultivar. The sequence continues at coordinate 13,523,147 of JAQSUU010000602.1, forward strand.
TTCCAAAAATTGTATGTGCATGCCAAGATAAGTCAAGATTAATAACCGCTTCCCCTCCCCCTTCCGCACCCCCTAAAACAACTGGGCAAAAAATGACCTATGAGTTATAGAAATCATTCCAAAATTTGTATATTTCACTGATGGGAGTGTGCACTAGTACATAAATCTTATTGGAGGCGGGCATTACAACCGCCTCCAATCAAAGGTCACAGTTAATCGTGACCTAATGGAGGTGGTTGCTTTGCCCGCCTCCATTAATTGATTAACCGAGGCGGGCAGCTTGCAATGCCCGATTCTGTAAACGTGGTAGGGAGAAAGAAAATTCAAGATAGAACATGAACTATACATATGCTAGTGCAGTCAAGAGTTCAGAGCCTACTGACAGATCCAAAAGTTTCGGTCATGTATTTGGCCCCCATCTTGTATGGTCAATAGTAGGTTTTATATGAGGGGGAAGCCCTATGATGAGATGAAGGGACTCTGGTAGCCCAAACCAAGAATCCTAGATATGATTGCAATCCTAATTGCAAGGGCTAAAGGCAAAAGTGCCTATCGAAGGAAATACTGAACAATGTTTTATAAATCTTCGTATACACTAATGACACGGTTTTCTTCACGGAGGATGGTTTTGATAAGATCAATAGTTGTGTGAAATTTTTGTAATGTGCATTTGAGAAATTATCAGTGCTTGAAATTTAATGTACTATTTTGCTATGCAAAGAATAATGAAAGTGGTTTTTCAAAAAAAAATTGACGTCATATGTGTACTTATCCTTTTATTATTTACTTAGTTGTCTCAACGTGTCATGGAACGTTAAGCAAGAGAGGTATGGATTATTGGAGAGGTTTCAAAAAATGTCTGAGTAGTTGAAACTGATGACATTTGTCTGTCAAAGGAAAAGTTGAGCTAATTCACTAAATCCTTAGTACTCTATAAACATTTATTCTTTCATTTCCCAAGCGACTTCCTTAAAAAGTAACATGATAGATCTAGATGTAATTTCCCATAATGTACAATGATCTAAAAACATCTTCGGTGCTGATGTGAGAGGCCGGTATATATATATTATATAGTACCCTTTTCCTTCTAGTTTAATGAAATAATATCCAGTTCTGCCGCAAAATATTTGAAAAAAAGAAATATAACTTCTAAGGGGAGTTTGTTGTTTGTACACATAGAACTAGAGACAGCGGAGTTCAGGGTGACAAATATGAATGTGGAGAACAAATGTCTACTCAATAAGTGATTCTACTTTCAAGTTAGGGTATGTCAAATCATTCTAGGAAACAAGTGGTACATGAGAAATAAAACAATTGCGCATAGCATGTGGAAAAGAATCCAGGTGACCCATATGAAGGTTAAATCTAGGGAAAAATTGTACTCAAATGAATTTTGCAGAAGTTTTTGTCTAGGATAAAGGTCTTTGGATTGGAAGAGCAGTACCCAAAAATATTTGAGTTCCACCAAACTCAACTCTCAACTCTTCCTGTAGATCCTTGGTGGATAGCGAACTAATTGCTTGGTAGCAACCAGTTGCATGAGTCAAAATAAATAACTTAATATGATCAATATATATGATAGTGTCAATCTTAGTAATTACAATACTTGGAGGTTAAAACTTCCCTCAAAGATTTCATTTTTTCTATGCTATTTACATAATTGTGTAATGTAAAGTAAAGATAATTTTGCTAGGAGACAATGGCATGTAATATGAAATATATTTTATAATCTAAATGAGTAATTATAGCATGTTTCCTTAGATGTTAGTACAAGTTCTTTTGGGCATTGAACTACTAACCAATGTTTTGCATTTCATGGAGTAAACAAAAAAAGCATAAGTACAATTTTTTTTTGTTGGGGCATGTATTATTTGTCTAGATATATGGCCGTAACAATGATGGTGCAGTTTCCTGACATGGTGAAACGGCAAAATATAGATAATATCTGAACCTACCACATGATGATGCTAGCGAGGTTGTGACATGGTAGCCTGCTTGCATGAAATGATCTATATAAGGGTACAATTGATCTTTTCATGAAAGCATGTCCACCAAGGTGTAATATTTAATAATCATTGTTTGGGAGTATGCCATTTAGTAGTGCATTTCATAAATAGAGAAGCCACACAGGTCATATATACCTATATATCATATTAATGATAAGAGTAGATTGAGAATCGACCAATTTCTTATCATAAAGTCCATTATGAAAATGATGGCATCCTTCTCTGACATATAATGGTATGCTTTTTTATTCATAAGAAAATATCACCTCTTTGATTGTAGTGAAAAAGCTTGAGTGTTAATAATAAATGGGCCATGGCTTAAACCTAACTAAATTACTTTGGAAACAGGGGATTATTTGTAAGTTCAACAATATGTTAATATAATGATACTTAGCTCTCCTGCTCGTTCTACAAAAAAATCTACTAAATTACTAGCTTTACACAAGTTATTATGGATAAAACAGTGAGCCATTGCAAAACCCTCGCTGGTCCAAGCTCGATGCTTGGAAACACTTTTGGGATAGAGACTGTGGCTTTGCCCCTCCGGCTACTGCCCTGGCCCATGGTTGAGTTTTTTGGTACGGTGTATGCCAGACACACATGAGTTGTTTAAGCAAGATGCGAGCTTGGAGCTGCATCATGGAGATGCATGATTCACATTGATTTCTTGTGTTTTGTATTGTTGCAGCTCCCCTGATGTGCATCCAATGCAGGTGGCATGTCTTGCGTAAAAGCGTCATAGATGCAGAGCCAAACACGGCCTAGATCAAATGATCACCAACTTCTAGGCTTTACAATAATGAAAAGTTTGCAAACTTGAAGGACTGGACCAACCAGTAAACAAAAAAAAGTATACCCTGGGTCATAATTCTCACATTTGCTAGCAGTAACATTGAAATGTTCATTTCTCGTAGCACAAAAAATTTGAAATCAACTTTGGAATTTTTTGTGGTGGTGTACAATTTTTCATCATTGAACTATCTTGAAATAACCCTTGACTGCTGCAGCCCATAACTACCATGTGGCCATTCCTCTAAGCTGGACGCAATCTTAATCTGCTCTCAAGAAATTTTTCATACCTACGACTCAAAAGTACTATAAATCTTGACATCCACATCATCCCTTTTGCTTTGTTAGTCAGGAGTACCTTTTTGCAATTTTATCCGTGTATGCATATGCATAATGGTGCGTAAATGACAACCATTTCTGACTAATGCATGTGAACAAAGATATGCACATCAAGATATATTATGTAAAGATTATGTGAGTCTTTTAGCTAGTCATGGCGCAAAGGGTAGCCATGATATACAAGGAGAACATGAGTGTCTGTAGACGAATGTTTCTTTTCTGGAGACAACAACAACAACAAAAATTCTGCGCACATTTTTACCAGAAGAACAAGAAAATGTTCCATGAATGTTGGTAAAAGCAGGTTATAAGAGATTATGTACACAAACAGTCATACCCTATAAGATGAGAAAGTCTTTGTAGTTTGTACTAAATGTTGTTGGCTATCTCTACGGTCTACATTTTACTACAATAGAAGCAGGATCAGAATTCATAACATGGGGTTGCGGCTAGTTTACTTTAATTATATTATTACCTGGACACCCAGAATATGTTGGAACTCATTATCTACAAAAAGAATATGATGGAACTTATAATTGCTGCATCAAGTATTAGTAGAGCTCATACAAATGTTGTCTGAAACTGGGAGTTATATTCAGGGAGAGTGAAATCCTCTGAATAGATGAATGCTGATTTGGCATCTACAGTCTAGCCAAAACACTGTTGAGAATTTGATAGAAAAAAAACAGGAGAGAATGGACCACGCTGAACTCTCTTGTAACATAAGCTTCTATAAACAAAAATATTCTAATGGCATACATATATAAGACTTTTTTTTGAACGAATACATATATAAGACTTCGATAAACAAAATCATTCTGAATGTGATAAGGAAGACTCAGTTTATTAATTTTCGAACATCCTCCACTCCCTTACAGATTTGAGCTGCAACATCAGGATGGTTATCCCTGAGCACCTGATACCACTGACTTTCAACAATGTCCCTTTGCAGTGAATATTTGAGGAACTCCACACAAGCAGCAAGAAGCTTCATGCAATGATACTGGTCCGCTAACCCTACGGTCGTTAGCAGGCTCTCCATATCCACACATTTGCACAAGATGCCTTCACAAATATTCTTCAGTCTGTCCATACAGTAGCGATCAGCGGCCACAAGCAAATGTCGAATCAGCTCAATCTGGTCATTAACAACCATGTCACTCATATCAATCAGTGAATCTGTATAAATGAAATGCAAAAGAGCCTTGAAGACAGTAGGTTGCATGTCATGCACTAGTATACAGCCCATGTCCTTCTCTCTCAGTTGACCATTGAGCTGCTTATCGAACACAGGCGAACATGCAGCTAGCATGATCCTATGAGCTTGGAAAGTTTCTTGTTCTACCTTGAATGTCACATCAGCAGCCACATGGTCGGCCATAAACCTACCTAGGTTTTGCAGCATATCAGATGCCGGAACCTCAACTTCAGGAAGCAATCCGGCTTTTAACAATTGATTTGGTCTGCAAACAGAAATTTGGCACTGAATCTCAAGGCAATCATTTCGCACGAGCCCCATTTGTTCCAAAACCTCGCTTCTTACTTCAGGCCAGTAAAAAGTGAAATTGTTGTTAGTGTTGAGGAATGTTGTTGTTGCCCAACCTGCCCATGCAGACCTGTCAACTTCGCCTGCAAATGTCAAGCTTAGAATAGCCCAGAAAGTTTCAGTACCCATGAGTTCAAGAGCAACAGAAACATGGCCTTCTGTTTGCTCGGAGCGGCCATCTGGGTAATAGTTGAGTGTCCACTCATAACCTCCGACGGTAAAGCTTGGTGACCTTACGAATGTGGCATAGCCAAGGTTTTTGCGTTGATTGTAGTTTTCGACATTGAATTGAACTTGTGCACTATACAATATCTCGGGGGTGAACGAGGATACTGTCACTGATGTCATGTTGCTCGGAGCGGCCATCTGGGTAATTAGAGCAGCCTGCTAATCATAGCACAGAGACAATTTTCATTATTAGTTGACTCTCAAATGGACAATATATCTCATGCATTGCAAACAATATGGAGCAATGGGAATGTTAGAGATTAATAGTGCCATGACACAGGAATAATTTTAAAAAAAAATACAGTAGGATTATAGCCTCGAAAATCCTCTATGAGGCAAGCATGCTGTTTTATGAATTATGATAGTATGTTATCTTATAAGAGATAATTAACATCCTTAATCATTTACTAGGTTGAATATGCACATTCTACAGAAAGGAAACGGATAGATGTTTATCATGAATAGTATGTACTCCCTCTGTTCCAAATTATAAGGCGTTCTACCTTTTCTGGATACATAATAAATTGTGTATCTAGATATAGCGCATATCTAGGGAAGAAGAAGCTACATATCTAGAAAAGGAAGAATGACCTATAATTTGGAATAGAGAGATTAGTAAAGAAATGAAATGCACGATAAACATTTTCTCCATAATTTTTAATCTGTCATTTGCATTGCAAAGTCGATTTCTTTCTTTCAATTTGATATCTATTAATTTACAAGAATCAGAATGTTGAAATAAGGAAAATAATATTAAATAACATAGAAACAACAAAAGAGATATTTTAACGTTTCAAAACAATGTAATGTAAAACTTTTAGCCAACAGTGTTCAAAATTAGTTTGCAGATATATATATATTTCAATCTCATAAAATTTAATTGTTGTGTCTACTTTGATAAAAACGGATGATTTATTGTTGCTGATCAATAAATATCAAATATATGTTCTGCTAGGATATATTGAAGAAGTGCATTAGACAACTACCTTTACCTGAATATATGTAAGCTGGTTTTACTGAAGGGAGTTGCCTAAGATTGTTGTTGAAAATTCAGGCAACTGAAATAGCAACTCTCCTAATAGATCACAAAAAAACATTTGTAGCAACAATCTACAATAAAAATTTTGCTGATTTAACATGAAAAATGTACTATTTATTAGTTTGATCTCATTTTAGTGACACCACAGATACATCTCAACAGGAGAAAAGGAATAAGGAAAAAAGATACACCATAGATACACCCATATCTAGGGAAGAAGAATAAGAAAAAAGAATAATTCAACATAGATATCTGATGAAGAGAATCTAAGAGGAGAAAGAGAGGAGCACCTGAGACAGTCGTTGAGGAAACTGTTGCTGCAGTGATGGAATGCAATGAGCTTAGAGCACAATATAAATAAATATATGTAGATCAACAATATGAACGTTGTACCAATATGCAAGCTGTATAAAGTGTTGGCATATAGTTTACTATTACTTATAACTACCTTCCTTCTATGTACCCCGAGACATGCGATAAGGCCCCACAAGGTCAAAGGGCAACACATTACCACATAGGTCCCATTTGTCATTGTGATTGAGTGCCAGGGTCTCTAGTAGCAAAAGTAACCATCAGTTTCCTACTAGCATGAAGACAAATCCAACGTCTCTATGTTAATAAATAAGTAGATATCTTGTGTGAGATACCATGCATATCTTTTGATGCTATATCTGTATGTATTCTCTACATCTTAAAATATAAGATATCCATCCATTTAAAATTAATTTGTTTCTAACTATAAAAGATTATAGGTGAATTAATTCCACCTACTCATTTATTAGTACACCCTCAACCTGAGTCACATGTGTATCTGTCATTAATACCTGTTATCATCAACCCAACCACCAGCCTACACATGTATTAATACCCACATTCTCAATACAGGTGTATCTGCCATTAATGCTTTTTATCAACCCAACCACTAAATTTGAAATAGCATAAGCACAATATTTCCACATGATCAAGGGGTGGGGGTTACATCATTTGTTTTACCCCAATAATTTGTCTTAGAACTCCTAGAATGCTATAATTTTTTTTGGACAGAGTGAGTAAACATTATCATTATCTTTTGTCAAATTGATGTGCTCCAACACCGTTCTGTGATGAAGGTGACTACTTCTGATTACTAAATAACAACAGTTTGTCAAGGGAGAATTTTCCCAATGGAAGTCCTATCAAACGACGACATGGATGTGGTATGATTATCCATATATGGACGAGCGCTTATTATGCAAGCACCTAACATGAGCCAGCTACGCCTAGCATCTAGTAAGGTTCGTGTCCTCAACTTGTGTGGAAAGCAGAGCAACATATCGCAATCAATCAGCATGGATCTATTATCTCTAAAAGCAAGGCTAATAATACGACCTACTCCTGACTGTATGGATCTATCCATCTCTTAGCCAACTCATATACTAGTTAGCTCTTCACTATTAAAACATGGCCCAGTTGTCTCTCGTAAAATTTTTTGGTTCATATGTCTAAGCCGGCTGTAACTTACAGCCCGCTTCTCCTCTTTCTCCTCTCTCCTCTACATCCGCATACAGCCCACTTGCAGCCCTTTACTATACTTACTTGCTCTAAGAGAGCTATTAGTGGCAGATCCAACAATATGGCAAGGTGTAACAGCTGCCAACCTACCATCTAGATGTATTGTGCAGTACATCTTCTCTCTCTCTTGCCACTAGCCATTGCAAAGAGATCGATGAGCTTCTGGTCTTGGGAACACAACGCTCTCTGCGTTCACGCATGTGTGAGTTATCTAGGCCTAGCTCGTGCGTATTGTTGCTTGAAGCCATGTCCTACAACTAATTTCGATTGATTAATCCACTGCTGAGACATATCACAACGACCAGGTGTGTGGCCAACTAGGTGTCATGCTCAGTGAGGGGTTTGAGTAATAAGCACATAACCAATGGCCAAAATAGAAAGGAGTCTATTGTATAACATCACATTATCTATTTTGCTTTTGTATTGACTAGTGAATACATGAGGCTCTCTGATCATGCTTAGATTGGATAGTTTCATCTTCATGTGTTATTTCCTCTGAATATCCATATGCTTGATTACAATGCTTATGAATAACTATAGGTTCTAGCCTAGGTGTGCAGGACAATATTTAAACCTTGTGCCTGTAGTGATTGCTTCACCATAGGTAGGGATCTGCCACTGGGAGCTGCTAAGATATAGAGAAAAATACATGACGGGTGCTACAATAGTAAAATAAGATTTGTGGAGAACTCCAAAGTACACGGTCGCATTCTACAAAGCAATTGGAATTCACCTTGCCAAGTTGTTAACCATCCATAATAGGATACATTTGTGGCTTCATAAGCAACAGAATTCACATACTGGACCAATGGTATTATTGTCCACATGAGTGGACCGACCTCAGTCTAAATAATTCGTGTTCGTGTTCTTGTCATCCTATGATGATGAAGGTTCATTGGCGGCACACACCCCTTTCAGCCTATAGTTGACTGCCTAACAAATTAAGTGACCTCTGGTGTACTCACACCTACTCAGAACCTTAACGCCCAACCAGAAGGTAGCCACGATCCTTCCCAATATGTCCAAGGGACTGATGTTTGACCCTATATATGATGCCCTCGGCCAATGACCCAAGCATGATCAGAGACTTCATCTTGAGGTCCACGAGCTCACTCGAAGCCACCTCTAGACTCAAGTTACTCAACAAGTCCACTGATATTGAAGCATTCCACTGCACAGCTAAAGTCTAAATGTATACACCTTGATGTCACTCTACAAGGGCACAAGCATAAATAGTACCCTCCTCAGTCATGCGGTAGTGCTCCTTAATGCACATTCTACACAATAAGGCATCGGGCACCAGAGCACCAAGCGATTTACTTTGCCAACCCAATGAAACATTAGCCTGATAAGTTGTTAAGGGCCTTTGTCCCTAGATAATCACCCATTTTTAGAGGCAATTGCCCTAAGAAATAGGGGTGGTTGACACTTTACTTAACAGAACCACCCCTGCAAATATATTTCTAGGAACGTTAGTAAGCTACAGTGCTCCTGGAGCTAGTTAAAAATGGTTTTCTATGTAAACTGCTCTTAAAAAGTAGGACACGTCTATAAAAATTATATTTTTACTAGTGGAATTTGGGTGGACCTTAGCTTACTTTCCATCCCAATCCACTCTAACAAATGTGGATTGAAGTGGATAGAAATGCATCTAAACAAGCCCTGATGATGGTATTAGTAGCTAGAACGTGGAGATGGTTAAATTTTTTCGAAAAAAATGATGATAGGTTACGGGCTGTGTGCACAACATTGCAAACAAATCTCTAGCAATTAGATCAGTTAAAACAAAATCCCTTGGTAAACATAGTTACTGTATTGCGCACAACTAACAGGCATCCACAATTTCCATCACCTTCAATCATTTCTCATAAGCATTGAGTAAACCAAACAACAAGTCAATCTTCCTTTTATCCTAATAATGCCAGTACTGATGTTGCCAATGCCAGCAGCTAATAACAACACATATTCCCTGGTTATGTTGCATTTGCATTTACGTTGGTTTAATGAAGAATCTAACACAAACAACACAATTTTGTCCAAATATTTCATCAATTAGATGTGATCTGACAAGCGTATTCATGAGAAATTTGTTGTAAAATATAATATCAATGATAGAAATGTGGAAAAAATGTAGCAGCAGCCTCTTTCAGTACTTTCAAGATGCTGTGTATAAGTGCACCTAAAAAATGGCAATTTTAAGGATTAGTGCCAACCACACATACACTAGTTCATCCAGAAATGCCCTTTTTATAAATACTCGCTAATCTGAAATAAAGATGAATGCTTGAAGGAAACACCTTTTGTCTCTAAGTAGAAATGAGAAAAACAAATGTGAATCTCAGTGGTCCACAAGATTTAGAACTTCATGTCAATAACACTATAATAATTGCTACTCCGTTAGTGGCCCAATGACAACTGAACTATCCCACACCCCCCACCCCCCCAAACGTTAACACAGGTTTGACTAGGTCAATATATTAGTAGCAATGTGTCTATACTTCTAGTTGCAACCACTTGCTATATATTGTGCTAATAGTGTTGAAATTACAGGTTGTTCTTGAAACTAAACATGTGCTGCACCCTGACACTACCACGTACAGTTATGAATCATTTAGCGGCCCACAATTGTAACTAAGTTAGCACACCAATTGCAACTTGTCACACCCATTTTCAACGATAGAATGGAATGCATAACCTTATGTGCGCCCAAAGATCAACCACACATAAGACGACAAATTAAAGAAGAGTATCATCACATTTGTTTATTATATAATGAATAATAACCTATAATCTTTACACAATGTAGCGGAAATAAAAAGATAACTCTCTTATGGCGACTCCAATCACAGAAACATTGACTGGTTGACATCAAGCCTCATATTCATCGCAATAATCCTCATGCCAATCCTGTTCATTTGCCCATCCTGATGTGTGGGAAATAGAAAGGGTGAGCACATATCGTACTCAACAAATATAGCAAGGGGTTCATGAGGCTAAAATAGCTGACACTAGTTAAATTGCGGGTTGCATTTATGTGTATATCATGTTTAGCAATTAATAGCAACAAGGAAGCAACAATTCCCATACCACATGATCAATGTAAGCATAATTAATATAAAGCATAAACGATAAGTAAATGAACATCTTAACATAACAAGAATCGTCATCTTTAATGTAAATGTCTCCAAGGCCGCTCATATCCGTGAGCACGGCTAGCATACTAGTTTATTAAACTCTGCGCAGAGGTGTACACTTTCACTGTGAGCCGTGATTCCCATATGCCCAGGGCCCGTCAACCCCCTAACACTTCCAAGTGAGTAGGCAGGGTACACTATGAAGCCTTTCAAAGGTTCGTCTAACCAGTTAGGGCCGCTAGGTTTCGGTGGCAAACAAATGTAGAGCCCCCTTCCGAATGGCATATAACCGCAGCCTATACACATAAGGACAGAAGCCGCACTATATCCGATTCGACAGACCCCTTTTGCGCCCTTACGGGTAACCTCTGACAAGCTAGAAAAGGTCCTCATACTTGATTAAAGCCAAAGACATATAGCCCTCACAGTTGTACTATAAATCCCGGATGATCACGTACAGATAAGATGTTATGTTGCTAAAAGTCATCTCTTAACCATCATAGCACATACATTAGTTAAGTTACAAGATCATGGTCAAAGGTCCTGCACTAGCAAGAATACTACCCAAATGCATATATCCCAAAGGTGTCAAGGTATTCGGTAATGAATTGCTAGGAAATCCTTAAAAAGGTGACAAAGACACATGCATATGAAATTTTTGTGCGTATCAGGAATAGGTAACCAAGGAGGTCCCAAGCTATAGTTGCCTTGATCAAAAGTCTCCCGCTGGTCCTGCTCGTAGTAGTACTCTTGATCGTCCACGAACGGCTCACCATCTATACTCGATCAACACATCAACATACAAGCATCCGAGCAATCATACACGAAGCAAACAAGAGACATAATTAGAATAGAACACCAATAGTAACAAAATAAGATGAAAAGTTTTTAAAATGATTCTATGTCTCGCTACGATCACATAGACGCAAATTGCACGCAAAACGGAGCTATAACAGAAAAGATATGATTTAAACAAGATTTCCTATAGTAAAATAATTCATTGAATACAAGCTCGAAATTTAAAAGTTGAAAATGTACTGAACAATGGTACCAACATGTAGAATTTGTAATTACGAATCTAACGCAACTTGAACGGTTCGAATCAGAGTTAAAATGGAGATTTTATAAGTATTTGAAATCAGTGGCAAAGTTGTAAATAGATAGAACTACATTTTCGAATTAAAACAAATAAAATCCGGTTTTAATTTGAACTGAGGACTGCGGCCGGGATTTCGAAAGAACTGAGGGGCTCTTTAACTAAAATGCCAGTCAAAGGGGTACGGGACAACATGGGCCATTGAACCTGAGATGGACGCTCCAGATTAGAAGATGGAGGGGAGAGAGAGTGGCCGCCGGAACAGAGGGAGACCGCGGCGGCTGCCATTGCCGGCGGCGAAAAACCTCGCCGGCGCAGCTTGATCAGCTGATTCTGGCCACCAAATGACATGCGACTGGTACCAAACGAACGAGAAGCTCAACGCGAACTCACCAGCGTAGAAGATGGGGACAGGGACGGATCAAGGGCGAGATGCGGCTTGGGATGGCGGCGGCGGAGCCCCTGTGTTCATCGACAATGCTTGGTGAGCGAAACAAACCGAGAAAATGAAAGGTGAGGGCCTCGGTGGGTTTGAAATTGTGACGCGGAGCTCGTCAAGGCACTCATAGCCACGGAAACACGTCGAATTGGCGGATTGCACCTCGGCAGTGGCAGTTTAGAGTTTCGACGACAGCGAGCTCAGATTAGGGCGACCGGTGCTGCGATTCGGTGAAAAAGGAGGGCAGTGGGCTTGGGGCGGAATTATATAGGGCGAAGGCAAGCTGATTACGCGAAGAAATCACGTGGTTTTCAGGATTTGGGCGGTGTCGGCAGTGACCGGCTCGGTCACGACGCGAGGTAGGTGAAGGGCGACGCTGACTAGTGGGGTTGTGCCAGCAGTGAGACAGAAGAAAGAGGGAGGGTGTGGCTTAGCGCTTGGGCCGCCTGCCCAGCTGGGCCTATGCGCGCGGGAAAAGGGACATGACCCCAAGAGGGAGCGAAAGCAGGCCGAACGGGCCTTCGGTCTAGGCTGCGGGTGAGAGCAAGCCGGCTGGCTGGCTGGGCTACCAGGCCGGAAGCCAGGGAGAGGAGAGAAACCCCTCTCTTTCTTTTCTATTTTTTTATTTGAATCAAACCACTCAATACAAAAATAATGTGCAGCAGCATGTATGCACAAACATGCAGTTAGACCTTATATTGATTTTAATACCACAAAATTATTATTGCCCTAGGTTTGTATGCACACATTAACGCATAAATAAATCAATTTGAGCTATTTAAATTCATGCAAATTTTGGGTGTTACAAATTCTACCTCCCTTAAAAGAATCTCGTCCTCCTTGAGATTAGACTGTGCTTACTCGAGCAGCTGTGGGTAGGTTTTTCTCAGATCATCTTCTCTTTCCCAAGTAGCATCAGCCTCAGTATACCGATTCCACTGAACTTTAGACATCTTTGTTACTCGGCTTCGTGTAACTCTTTCCACTGTTTCCAAAATTTTAACCGGAAACTCTTCATATGTGAGATCCTCCTTAACAATAAGCTCCTCTGAAGGTATTTGCTCTTCTGGTACACGCAAACACTTCTAAAGTTGAGACACATGGAATACGTCATGCACACCAGACAAACTCTCAGGTAATTCTAACTGATAAGCCACTTCTCCATATCTTTTTAAAACTTTAAATGGACCAACATACCTCGGTGCTAGCTTCCCATATTAAACCTCTTCACACTTCTCATTGGTGAAACTTTCAAGTATACATAATCCCCTTCTTCGAAGTGTAACACCCTAAAATTTGCATCATTTTGAAATAGGAGAATTGGATTTATTTACGCAATTTTGTGGGCATTTTAACTTAGAGAAATAATAATTTTCAATAAATAAAATCAACTATAAGGGTTGATATATGCTTGTGCATACATGCCGCTGCATATTTTTATTTGTGTTGATTGGTTTTTATTACAAGAAGAAAATGATTTCAAAAACTATTTGAAAATGTATTTGGAAAATTAGAAGTGAAAAAGGAAAAGGAAAGGTTCTCCCTTCTCAACTTTCGGCCCGAAGGCCCAGCTCTGTATGGTCGGAAGTGTAGAACTCCGTTGTTCTGGAATCAGATAGGAGAAAGTCAAGTGTTCGGTCCCGATGTGCTTAAGAATGCTGAGAAACAAGTAAGAATGATCAGAAACAATTTGAAAGCAGCTCAGTCACGACAGAAAAGTTATGTCGATACTCGACGGAGAGAATTGACTTTTGAAGTAGGAGATTATGTCTACCTGAAAGTGTCACCTATGAGAGGTGTGAAAAGGTTCAACCGGAAAGGAAAGTTAGCACTGAGGTATGTCGGTCCTTTTAAGATTTTAGAGAGACGTGGTGAAGTGGCATATCAATTGGAATTACCTAAGGGCTTAGCAGGTGTGCATGATATGTTCCATTTGTCTCAGTTAAAGAAATGTTTGTGTGTGCCGGAAGAACAGATACCGCTAGAAGAGCTCACTGTTAAGGAAAATCTCACCTATGAGGAGTATCCAGTAAAGATCTTGGAGACAACGGAAAGAGTTACTAGGAGCCGAGTTATAAAGATGTGTAAGGTTCAGTGGAGCCGGTATTCGGAAGCAGAGGCTACATGGGAAAGAGAGGAAGATCTAAGAAAAGCATACCCACAGTTGTTTGAGTAAGCATCGTCCGAATCTCGGGACGAGATTCATTTTAAGGGGGTAGAATTGTAACACCCTAAAATTTGCATCATTTTGAAATAGGAGAATTAGATTTATTTATGCAATTTTGTGGGCATTTTAACTTAGAGAAATAATAATTTTCAATAAATAAAATCAACTATAAGGGTTGATACATGCTTGTGCATACATGCCGCTGCATATTTTTATTTGTGTTGATTGGTTTTTATTACAAGAAGAAAATGATTTCAAAAACTATTTTAAAATGTATTTGGAAAAATTATAAGTGAAAAAGGAAAAGGAAAGGTTCTCCCTTCTCAACTTTTGGCCCGAAGGCCCAGCTCTCTTGGCCTGCCCCTTCTCCCCATCTCGAAGCCCAGCGAGCCAGCTGCCTTCTCTTGCCACGCGTCGCGTATTGGACCGGCCCAACCGGCTGAAGCTGCAAGCGTGCCTCGCCCTTCGTCTCTCTTTTGTCTCGCTGCCACCCCGGGCCCGCGTGTAAGCGTCGTCTCCCACCTCCCGCTCGTAACCGAGCCGGTCACAGCTCGATGGAGTCCGTCTCCGCCTCGACGCCTTGTTTGGCTTGAACCGCACGTCGAGCTCCTCATAAATAGCCGCCGCACTCGCGCCACCTCTCTACACAACCCTAACTGCGAGCCACGCCCTCGATTCAAGCTCTAGCTGCTGCAACCCTAAAAGCCGCCGCCGTTCAAGCTCGGTTGGACGAGTTCGTCAACTCCACCGCGTCGTCATCACCGTAAGCTTGTGCACGAGCTTTGGGTTTCTGTTTGGAAGTTGCCGAGCCCTTCTTCTTCTTCTTCTTTTTCGATTTGTTTCACTAATGTAGCTCCATCCTCGTGAGTAGAGCTCCACCACCCGCCATCGGAAGCCGCATGCCCTCCTCGGTCGATTCCGGTCACTGGAAAGCATCTAGGTGAGTTCGCGGCCCTCTCTTCTACCCTCCCATGCATTTGGTGCAACGAATGGTGCGATAATTTGCCGGATTGCTCGACCCCGACGAGCAATTGCTCGCTACCGGACGCTTTGCCGCCGTGAGGTCACTGTTGGTGGCCGGCATTCCCTTTTACCCCTCCCACCTTCTAATCTTAGCCGCACGAGTTGGATCCGACGGCTCAGATCTCATGATACCCCTTCGGCTATCAAATTTTCTAAAGAGACCCCCAGTTTTCTTCAATTCTAACCCGCGGTCCCTGGCCAGATTTAAAAAACCCGAATTTCTATTTATTTTAATTCAAATTTAGATCTGCTTAATTACAAGTTTGCCACTGTCTTTAACTACTTATAAAATCTCCGTTTTAACTCCGATTTGACCCGTTCAAGTTGCGTTAGGTTCGTAATTTCATAATCTACATGTTAATGCTACTGTTTAGTAGGTTCTCAACTTTTAAATTTTGAGATTAGATTTAATCTATTACTTTAATAAAGTAAAACTTGTTTAAATCATAACTTTTCCGTTTTAGATCTGATTTATGTGCAATTCACGTCTGTGTGATCCTAGTGAGATGTAGATTCATTTTACAAACTTTTCTTCTTATTTTACTACTGTTGGTGTACTGTTCTAATTGTAGCTTTGTTTGCTTTGCATGATTGCTCTTGGATGATTGTTGTTGATGTGTTAATCGAGAATAGACGGTGAGCAGTTCATTGGTGATCCAGAGTACTATTACGAACTGGATCAACAGGACCAGCTAGATCAAGGCAAGTATAGCATGGGATTATCCTTGTTACCTATTCACCTTAATTCACTTAATTCATTATGCATGTGTCTCCTTGTTAAGGATGTCTTAGTATTGATCTTGTTCATTGAATCCTATGGTTATAGGGTAGTTTGCTAGTGCTCACATAAACAATGATCTTGTAATTTGACTAATGATATATGCAATAACACTAAAAGATGATTTTTAGCAACAGGGAACAAGAGGGCTAGAGTTTTCTCTAGATTCCTCTCCATAAGGACTTATCTGTAAGCGAACATCCGGGACTTACAGTACAACTGTGAGGGCTACATGGCTCTAGCTTTAGTCATATAAGAGGACCTTTTCTAGGTTGTTAGTGGTTACCTTTATGGCGCAAGAGGGGTGTGTTCCGGATTAGGTGTAGTGCGGCTTCTGTCCTTATGAGTATAGGCTGCGTGTCATTGTGCCATACGGAAGGGGAGCTCTACATTTGCAGGGCATAGAAACCTAGCGGCCCAAACTTGTTAGACGAACCTTGGAAAGACTTCATAATGAAACTTAACTGTCCAATGGGGAGTCATGACCTCAGACTTTTGGGGATCACGACTCAAAGTGAGAGTATACAACCTCTACAGAGTGTAAAACTGGTATATCAGCCATGCTCACAGATACGAGCGGTCTGGACCCTTATGGAATAGAGATCACTATTAATTTACTTGTTTTTGCTATTCATTATTCTCTTTACATGATCATGTGTTTATTATGGGAACATCACCTATTTGTTGCTACTCAATTGCTTAAAATATGACCAACTAAAAGCTACATGCAGTTAAACCTGTGTCTATCCTTTTTGAGCTTCATGAACCCCATGTTACACTTGTTGAGTACTTTGGTGCTCACCCTTGCATTCCCCCGCACCTCAGGATGGACTCCCGAATATGCAAATAGTGATTACTACTACTACTTCCCTAAAGATTACTAGACTTGTGGTCAACCAGTTGACGTGCCTGTGCTATGGAGCTAGCTACCACAAGAATTATCTTATGTTTCCGCTTAATTACGTGAAGACTCTGTGATATTATTCGTTATGTAATAAACATTTGTGATGATACTATTTATATTTGTCATCTTATGTGTGATTGATCTCTGGGCGCACATAAGATTATACATTCCATTTGTTTCTTAAAAATGGGTGTGACACAAAGACCAATTCTCTTCTCCGTGTATCTGCATAACTCTTCTGATGAGACTGTGCAACTCTCAAATTATCCCTAATCACACGTACTTGTCTATGCATTTCTAAGCACATCTGTTCCAAACACCTAAGTCTCTCCCGTTTGGTTCCAAAATAATGGTGTTCTACACTTACGCCCATACAAAGCTTCAAACGGTGTCATCTTGAGACTCTGCTGATAACTGTTGTTGTATGAAGACTCTGCATAAGGCAAACTCCTATCCCAACTGGTCCCATACTACAGTGCACAAGCTCTCAACATATCTTCTAATATCTGATTAATTCTCTCAGACTATCCATTAGTCTGAGGGTGATATGCAGTACTAAAATTCAACTTGGTTCCCAATGCTTTATGTACTGTTTTCCAAAATTGAGACATGAACTGAGTACCTCTATCCGACACAATCTACTTTGGAACTCCATGTAGGCATACTATCCTCTCCATATACAACTCAGCTAACTATGGTCCAGTATAAGTAGTCTTGACAGGTAAGAAGTGATCAACTTTAGTCAACCGATCCACAATCACCCATATAGAATCATAACCACTCCGTGTACGGGGCAAACCAACTATAAAGTCCATACCAACTTCTTCCCACTTCCACTTAGGTATCTGCATAGGCTGTAGCAATCCTGTAGGTCTTTGATGTTCAGCTTTCACTCTTTGACAAGTGTCACACAAAGCAACATATTCTGCTACATCTCGCTTTAATCTATACCACCAATACTTCTCTTTAAGTTCCAGATACATTTTAGTGCATCCAGGATGAATAGAATATGCTGATTCATACACTTCCCATAGAATTGTATCCCGAATAGCTTTTACTTTAGGTATACATATCCTTTTCCCAAACCAAAGTGTTCCATTTACATCTATACTAAATCCTGGTGCCTTTCCAATCTCTACATTCTTGGCTATCTCCTTTAGCTTCTCATCCTCCAATTGACCCTTGCGTATCTCTTGCTCCAAAGTAGGAGTCACTTCTATTTCCATAGCATTAGTAACAATGCCTAGGTTCAAATGATCAAACTCAGCACATAACTCAGCTGACATAGGCATCACTCGTACCTTATTAGCATAACTCTTCCTACGAAGAGCATCTGCAACAACATTGGCCTTTCTAGGATGATAATGCACCTCCAAATCATAGTCCTTAATCAATTCCAACCATCAACGTTGTCTCAGGTTCAGATCTGATTGAGTGAAGATATACTTCAAACTCTTGTGATCAGTGTATATATCACTCTTATGACCAATCAAATAGTGTCTCCATATCTTCAAAGCGTGAACCACTACAGCTAACTCCAAATTATGAGTAGGATAATTTAATTCGTGCTTTCTCAACTGCCTCGATGCATAAGCCACAACTCTACCTTCTTGCATAAGAACACATCCAAGACCCAGACGAGATACATCACAATAGATAGAAAAACTCTTACCCAGATCTGGCAATATCAATACAGGTGTGGTGGTCAACCTCTTCCTCAACTCATCAAAGTTAGCCTAACACCTTTTAGGCCACACAAACTTTGCATTCTTCTCCAATAGAGCGGTCATAGGCTTAGCAAGCTTAGAAAACCCCTCTATGAACCTTCTATAATATCTAGCCAAACCCAAGAAACTACGAATTTCTCCCACATTGGTTGGTGGTTTCCAGTTGAAGACATCTTTCACCTTGCTAGGATCCACTGCTATACCACCATTAGAGACAACATGGCCTAGGAAAGACACTTCCTTCAACCAAAATTCACACTTGCTCCGCTTAGCATATAATTTGTGCTCTCTGAGCTTCTGCAAGACCAACCTTAAATGTTCAACATGCTCTTCTTCAGTCTTGGAGAATACTAAGATATCATCAATGAACACCACCACAAACTTATCGAGAAACTCCATGAACACCTTGTTCTTCAGATACATAAAGTAGGCAGGAGAATTGGTCAAACCAAAAGACATGACTGTGTACTCATACAATCCATACCTTGCAGTGAATGTCGTTTTTGGTATATCTGAATTCTGAATCTTCAACTGATGATAGCCAGAACGTAAATCAATTTTTGAAAAGACACAAGCTCCTCCCAACTGGTCAAACAAATCATCAATTCTAGGCAAAGGATACTTGTTTTTTATTATAACCTCATTAAGTGACCGATAATCAACACACATCCTCTGAGTACCATCCTCTTATCAACAAAGATTAATGGTGCGCCCCAAGGTGAAAAACTAGGATGAATGAAACCTTTATCCTGCAACTCCTTAATTTGTTTCTTAAGTTCCTCTAATTCACCTACCCCCATTCTATATGGACGTTTAGCTATAGGTGCAGTTCTAGGTAGTAATTCAATAATAAATTCAATGTCTCGGTTAGGTGGCATACCTGGCAATTCATCTGGAAAAACATCTGGGAACTCATCCACGACACGGTTCTGATCATTAGCCTCAGAATCCAACTGGTTTACTGTGGCTGTGGGTGGAGCTTGCACTGCTACTTCAACACTGATCTTATCCCCCTTTGGTGTTGTCAGAGCTACGACCTTCTCTTTGCACTGAATCACTACCCGATGTTGTTTCATTTAATCCATGCCCAAGATCACATCAATACCAGAGGTTCTCGACACAACAGGACTGACTGGAAAAATCTACCCCCTTAAAGAAATACTTGCTGAGGGGCAGAAATAAGAAGCTGGCATAGTCCCTCTCGGTGAATTCACTATCATAGGATTTTTCATGGCAACTAAAGGTATACTATGTTCTCTAACAAATATTTGAGAAATAAAGGAATGTGAAGCTCCAGAATAAAAAAAGTAGCAGGGATTGAGTTAATGTTGAACGTACCCAACATAACTTCCGGTGCCTCTTGAGCTGTATCAGTGGACATATGGTTCACTCTTCCAGTGTTCGAAGATGGCTTTTGATAGCTATTTTGCCTCTAAGGGGTCTGCTGATTCTACTTATCTGGGCAATTGAAAGACATATGTCCCTCTCTGCCACAACGAAAACATCTGGTTGGAGTGTTGGGAGCACTATTCTTTGTAGGAGTAGCATTGGAATTCCCTGAGCATGGTGTCTGCTGACCACCCTGCTGCTGGAAGGGAGAATGCTGCTGAAAATGCTGGCGCTGGCTACCTTGCTGCATCTGATTCTGAGGGTGCAGAGGGTACTGTCCACGATTCCACTGACTAACTGGTCCTTGGAACCTATGCTGAAAGCCTTGCTGTGTATTAGGGCACTGACGTGTATTGCTCCCAGAGCCCTGTCCTTATATCCTCCTTTTTCTATCTTGCTCCTTGCACATATTGTCTAGCACAATAGCACGATTCACCAGGGCTTGGAAGTTGGCATATGTGTTACCAGCCAATTGTAGCCTGAGGTCGTAGTATATATCCTTGAGAAAGAGATGTTGCTTATCAGCATCTTCCCTCACCTCGTTAGGTGCATAACAACATAGTTGTGCAAACTTATCATGGTACTCAGCGACAGACATTGAACCCATTCTGAGAGACCGAAATTCCTCTTGCTTCAGCTCTATCACTCCATTTGGAATATGGTGTGCCTTGAAATCTCTAACAAAATCTTGCCAGGTAACAGGAGAAGCATTGTTAGGCCGTGCAGACTGGTAAGACTCCCACCAGGTCTAAGCTACCTCTGTAGCTGCCTAGATGCATATAGCACCTTCTCCAAGTCATTGCAATGAGCGATGTTCAATTGTTTCTCCACTGCTCGCACCCAATCATTCGCCTCTAGCGGATCAGCAACATGGGTGAACACCGGAGGTCGTCCTTTGAAGAATTCGCCATGCTTATCCCTCACTTGGACAGGCGGCGGTCCTCCTGCAGGGGGTTGTTCTACATGTGCTGCATGAACAAATGCATCATTTGGTTCTGTGTGTTCATGAGTTCCTCCATGGTGATAGGTGGGTTAGGACCTCCACGGCCCCTGCCTCCACCTTTGCCTCCTCTGGCTGCCATCTGGTTGCCAAAACAGAGAAAACAAATCTCAGTATTATCCAAGATGATATATACAAGAGATAAGTAAATCTGAATTTTTCTGGACGAGTTTCAATTTCAGCAGTTCAATAAAACGGCCATAACTTGAGCTACAGATGTCCAACAGAGATGATATTTACATGGTTGGAAAGCTTATGAAATTTGTTACAACTTTATTATAGATCATTTTAACAGATTCTGTCATTAGGTTAATCAAAAACGGAGCTTAACCGAACTGGTCCAGAATTCCAGACTGCACAGAAACCTTATCTTAGAATAGTTATATCTCCCAGCTCAGAACAGATAAAAAGTTCATTCTTGCTGCATTGGAAAGATACAGAAGTATAGTTATTCCCAGAAAAATTTCATGAATTTTGCACAAACAGATTTTGAGATATAATAGAAACATCACAGACTGCTCCAGAAATCAGTAAAGGCAGAAACAGGATATAACCAAACCCTACTATTTATTCATGATAGTATCTTAATATTCTTAACTATGGAGCTTGTAGACATGCCCACAAAGCTCCAGCACACATCACAAAGATCCAAATCACTCGTTAAACACAATAATAATTCATCAAGCACACAATTGTTCACACCACTTAACATTCGACACGACACACGGTATTAATAGCGTTCCTATTAAATATGGGTTTCATAATCCTAAGGAGCAGATTCTTTCTTGATGAGGGGCGTGTGAAGCTTCTCATGGAACTTGGGACAGCCTAGCTCAGCTCTTCGACCATCCAACACTTCACGTTCTTTCTCGTTGAGAGCTCTCTCATTATGCAGTTCTTCCTCCAAGGACACCACCTTGTTTGCTAGCTCACGAGTGAGCTCAACTTGAGCTTGGAGGGTCATTGATGACACATCTGCAACCTCTATGGTCCAAGAGCCCACTTCTGGCGTGTAGCGAGGATAGTACCTCAGCCCATCATATTGCATATTGTCGAAGTGTCGACCACGGTAGTAGACAAGTGCATTGTAGGCGGCATCCGCCATGCTCCTTTCCACAGTAGCCCGACTCACCGGGCGGTGTGAATCGACTCCACCTTATGAGCCTTCTTGTCCACATCTACTGACTTGACCCACAACTCAGTGTCCTAGTATGAGCTCATCAGAGGGTGCCTGTGCTCCGTGCTGCGGTATTCCAGCGTTGCTTACAAATCGGGGTAGTAATTTTCCAGCGTCTTCACTAGCAGGTCGTGGAAAAAGGCATCAGCTTTAGGATCCTTGAAGTAGAGTTCTTCAGTCCAGCCCATACGAGGATTATTTGCCAGAGCTGATGTGACTTCTTCTTCATGCATGTCCTTCTCCTGAGTGTCCCCCACTCTCGATTCTTCATCAGAAATCTCTTGGATATCATCCACACGAGGCTCCATAGGCTCATACAGGGCACGGTATTCAGCAGCGGTCATGCGGGGACGAGGAGGCATCTACAGGATTTTAGACACAGATTAGAGAGAAGCAATAAATTTTCACAATGGAATAAGATAAAAGAAGCATAAAAGTTTAGCAAATAACAAGAGTGAAGTAGTAAGTATGAAACAAGTGAAGCAAAGGATGCTAAGAATGACAATTACTAACTAGGCTTGCGTCCTACAATCAACAAAGCTTTGATACCAATTTGTCACACCCACTTTCAAGGATAGAATGGAATGCATGACCTTATGTGCGCCCAGAGATCAACCACACATAAGACGACAAATTAAAGAAGAGTATCATCACATTTGTTTATTACATAATGAATAATAACACATAGTCTTTACACAATGTAGCGGCAATAAAAAGATAACTCTCTTGTAGTGACTCCAATCATAGGAACATTGACTGGTTGACATCAAGCCTAATATTCATCACGATAATCCTCATGTCAATCCTGTTCATTTTCCCATCCTGATGTGTGGGAAATAGCAAGGGTGAGCACATATCGTACTCAACAAATATAGCAAGGGCTTCATGAGGCTCAAATAGCTGACACTGGTTAAACTGTGGGTTGCATTTATGTGTTTATCATGTTTAGCAATTAATAGCATCAAGGAAGCAACAATTCCCATAACCACATGATCAATGTAAGCATAATTAATATAAAGCATAAACGATAAGTAAATGAACATCTTAACATAACAAGAATCGTCATCTTTAATGTAAATATCTCCAAGGCCGCTAGTATCCGTGAGCACGGCTAGTATACCAGTTTATTAAACTCTATGCAGAGGTGTACACTTTCACTGTGAGTCGTGATTCCCATAAGCCCGGGGCCCGTCGACCCCCTAACACTTCCAAGTGAGTAGGCAGGGTACACTATGAAGCCTTTCAAAGGTTTGTCTAACCAGTTAGGGCCGCTAGGTTTCAGTGGCAAACAGATGTAGAGCCCCCTTCTGAATGGCACATAACTGCAGCCTATACACATAAGGAAAGAAGCCGCACTATATCCAATTTGGCACACCCCTTTTGCGCCCTTACGGGTAACCTCTAACAAGCTAGAAAATGTCCTCATACTTCTAAAGCCAGAGACATATATCCCTCACAGTTGTACTATAAATCCCGGATGATCACGTACAGATAAGATCTTATATTACTAAAAGTCATATCTTAACCATCATAGCACATACATTAATTAAGTTACAAGATCATGGTCAAGGGTCCTGCGCTAGCAAGAATACTACCCCAATGCACATATCCCAAAGGTGTCATGGTATTCGGTAATCAATTGCTAGGAAATCCTTAAAAAGGTGACAAAGACACATGCATATGAAATTTTGTGTGTATTAGGAATAGGTAATCAAGGAGGTCCCAAGCTATACTTGCCATGACCAAAAGTCTCCTGCTAGTCCTGCTAGTATGTAACACCCTAAAATTTGCACTTTTTGAAAATAGGGTTCAAATGATTTAAATTGGAGTTTTGTGTTCATGAAAACATAAGAAACTAAAATTTTCATTAAATTAAAATTCATCATAGAAAGTTAGTAACAAGGTTGTGCATACATGCTGGTGCATCATTCAAGAACCAAGAGGATGAAAAGCAAGTATATATATATTTATTTATGTGGGTTCTATGAAAGTTGACGTCACTTGGAAATTATTTGCGTCAAGGAAAACTTGGAGAAGTGCACGCTATTTGCTTCAAGCTGGTGGTCAACTCAACGGGTGAAGCCGTGAAGGTCACATGTGCTCACGTTAATTAGGGCCCTAGCCGCAATATTTTAATATATATATACAACACTAGTATTAGTTAGCTATTTTTAATTCGTTGGGCTTAATTTGGGCTAAGTCACGTAGGTGTAGAGTCTGTTTGCTCGTCGTCGCAGCCTGATCAAGTTGGACTCGGGATCAATCGGACTAGACTTCCTATTTATATCAGGCTGCCGTACGTCTAGGCTGTTTTCTCTACGGCAAATCAAGAATCATATTGCTTGTGCCCTAGCTCTTGTCTATGCTGCCGCCGCCGTCGCCGCTGCGGTCTCGTCTTGCATCACCGGCCGCTCGCCCGATCCAAACTGCCATGCCTGCCCAGTACTCCATGCCCTAGCAATCACCACCGTCGTCACCAAGACAAGTGTCACCACCTCTTGATCCTAGTTCCGTGCTGCTGTCGATGTGCCATTGGATTGTTCTCTAAGCCCAGGTGCCGCTGCCGCAATGGGAAATTCATGCTGCTACATATGCACGAGGAACGAGCTGAGATTATCACCATGCGACTCCAGACTCATGCTGCACTTGATCTGCGGGCTCCGTATCCAAGTCCATCACGATAATGATGATGAGCCGGACACAAACATGGTGACCGAGATAACAAACGAGATCCAATTGGTCAGGGAGAAGGCAAGCAAGGCCAAGGTGTATATGTGTATATACATACACGAATATGACTACGACTCAAACTCCAATCAGCACTCTGGCGGATTGTATCCTTTTCAAATCCTTGAGACTAAGATAGTTGATCATATATATATATATATATATATATATATATATATATATATATATAGTTCCTTGTTTTGCATCATGCAAACTCCCACACGTCAAGGACTCCAGGTCAATTTTCATCACCACGTTTTTCATTGGACCATCTCTTTTGTCTATAAATAGCATGCAGCCGGCCGATTGTATTTTTTTTCCTAATCCTTAAGTCGATCATATATTATATGTATATAGATGTTCCACAGCCGCCACCATGAGCCCTAACGCCTTCCTGCCGTCGCTTTCGATCTCACCGTCAAGACGCAGTCTGCCGCCGCCGTCTGGAGCCTCGCTGCAGTTCACAAGGACACGTTGCCAGACTCCACCGAACCAACAAGCCACCATCGACCGCCGCCGGCCACCATCGAAATTGCGCCGAAGAAGCCATTTATATCAAGGCACCGTGAAGGACGCAGCCACCGGGAGCATCGCCAGAGGTTGATTGGTTCAGACCTCATCAGCATCATCCTGTGGCCTGATCATCAACGCTGCCGGAAATACCGTTCTCCATATGCACGTCCAGCCACCGTCCATCCTGCCGCGTGCTCCTTGCAGATCGAACTCCGGCCATCGATCCTTGTTTACCATGGGAGATGCAAGTCACGATCACCCTGTTCCTGTCCAACAGCATAAACCGTTGCTATTTCGTCCATCGCCTTATTGACACCAGTAACAAGCGTCATGCATGCTTGATTTAAAGGTGAGATCACACGTCTCCTTTGGCCAATATTTTATTGATCAAATATTGTGCTGATGTCATGCCTTTTCGTTCATACAACATAAATCATCATTCTCTATTTATTCCTCAATCAAGAAATATACATCGTGAACCTGATCAGACTGCCATGGAGTCTCCGTATAGTTATACATGCTGATCACCGTCGTTATCTTATTTCCATCTATCTGAATCAATGCAGTCTAGTGCTTGGCAACGACTTTAACTTGCTACATGTTTTCTAGTGTTTATTTTAAATATTAATGTTGACTCATCCCTGTTCACACCGCGTCTCAAAATTATAAACATCATAGAGATTAGTATGTCTCACGTTAACTTGAATAATAGCAATGCAAATATGTTTTTAATTTTTAATTTGCCATATATATTAACCATTTATTTATGGGAGTCCGAATGATGTCAGTAAAAAAAATTCGTGTCCATTGCACCCAGCTCACGTAGCCCAGCTGCCCACCCTGCAGGTTCGTGGCTTCGGCCCAAAGGCACCAGACCACCGAGCCCCTCCTATAAGAAGATGAGGACCACGATGTGCATCTGTTTCCTCTCTGTACAAGCCGCCGCTAGCCCTACCCTGCGTCGCGCCGATCTTGCCGAGCAGAGTTGTCGCCGTTGTCATCTGCTGAGCTCCCGTCCATGGCGCTGCCGATCAAGCCCTAGTTTCTCCCTACGCTCGCCTTCGATCTTGCCGACGAACCGACGAAGCCACCGTTCTTGCGGATGCCGTCCAAAGCTTCGCCATCATGCCTGCCGAACCCCGCACCAAGGTGAAGGAGCTGCAGCAGCCGTTTTCTCGTTATCTTGAGCCCTCTGTTTTGCTCAGGTCATCGCTGATCTTGGCAGGAACTGCCATCATTCACCCCCACCGAGCTCTGCAACACGGCCGAGTTTCCTCCGACACCGAGCAGCACCTAGGTGAGATCGCTATCGCTCGAGCTTTCATTCTATGCTTTCTCCGTCTAGTTCCATGCCCAGAACCGCCTTTTCACGAGCGTCTCGTCATCGCTAATGGCCTCACCAGCGCCGGCTGCTCCAGCCGCGCCGTGCCCAACCCACAGCCGGGATCAGCGCGCAGCACCCTGAGCTCCCTCCGCAAAGATGCCAAGAAACACTGCCGCGTAGAATACTCTGTTCAGGGCATGTTACGTTTGCTAGCTTGATGACCTCACACGACGTCATGGAGATGTTTAGTGGCCGTTTTTCTTTAGTAAAATAAATCCCGAAATACAATAGAAAGACGTATACACATACAATCTTGGTTAGGCCATAGCTTCTACGTTTTAACTCCGATTTGGCCCGTTCAAGTTGCGTTAGGTTCGTATTTGCGAGCTCTACATGTTAGTATAGCTGTACAGTAGGTTCAGGTAATTTAATTATCGAGTTTATATTAAAGTAATTATTTATCTATAGAAAATCTTAGAAAATTCATAACTTTCACGTTTTAGATCCGAATTTCGTGATCTTTACGTCTGTGTGATCGTAGTAACGTGTAGAAGAATTTTACAAACTTTTTATACTATTTTGCTACTGTTAGTATGCTGTTTTAATTATGTCTCTTTGTTTGCTTCGTATATGATTGCTCGGATGATTGTGTGTTGATGCTTGATGTTCGAGTATAGATGGTGAGCAGTTTCTTGACGATCAGGAGTATTATTTTGAGCCAGACCAGCAGTATCATCAGGAAAACTTTGATCAAGGCAAGTATAACATGGGACCATCCTTGTTACCTATTCACTGAAATTATCATACATATGCATGTGTCTTCCTTGACAACCATAGAGATTATAACTTAGCTATTGATATCTTGTTTTCTTGTCACCTATGGGTTATGCATTTGGGTAGCTATTGCTAGTGCTTTATTATGAACAATGATCTTATAATTTGACTAATGGATTAAGCAACCAACCATTAAAATGATTTTATTACTGTTAAAAGGGGGCTAGAGCAAGGGGTTATATTGTTGCTCTAGTTACTCTCCGTAAGGACTTACCTGTAAGTGATAACCGGGACATACAGTACAGCTGTGAGAGCTATATGGCTCTGGCTCTAGTTGTTCAAGAGACCTTTTCTAGCTTGTTAGCGGTTACCTTAAATGGCGTAAGAATGGTTTGCCACGTTGGGTGTAGGACAACCTCTAGTCTATGAGTATAGCCGAGAAGGAATTGTGCCATTTGAAAAGGGGTTCCTACATCTGCCTGTCGAGTGAATCTAATGGCCCTAACTTGTTAGACGAACTTTTGAATGGCTTTATATGGTTCTCTGGTGTTTGGGTTTGATCTCCCCACACATTTGGAAATCATGACTCACAGTGAAAGTGTACACCTCTGCGCAGAGTTTAATAAACTGGTATACTAGCCGTGCTCACGGATACAAGCGACCTTAGGGATTCTTATAGAATAGTTGATCACCATTGTTATATCATGCTTAATTACTGTTGTTATTATTATGCTCATGTTAATGCTATTCATTATCCTTATTATAATTGATCATTGATTCATTAATGGGAATTGGAATACCTTGATGCTACTCAATTGCTAATTATATGATGAATAAAAGCTAAACGCAGTCAAACAGTGTCTAGCCTTTTGTGCCTCATGAACCCTGTGTTATACTTGTTGAGTTCGACATGGGCTCACTCTTGCTATTCCCCTACACCTCAGTGTGTAGTGAGGTGCTGCTCGGAAGAAGGATAAAGAGGTAGTGAAGTTTCTAGAAGTCTTTTCAGAAGTGTTTGGCATACAGAGCCACCAGTCAGCCGTCCCTAAGAAGAATGGAGCCTGAAGTTTAGTCACCGTTCTGCAATACTCTGATTTAAGTGTTAATATAGCTATGTATACATTATATAATAACATTGTTTCTGATACTTTTTCATTCTAGCATATGTGTGGACTTCCTGGGCACACATATGATTAGCCTGGTTTTGTTTTTAGAAAACCGGGTGTGACAGAGTGGTATCAGAGCGGTGTTGACTGTAGGACGTATGCCAAGTAGCACTGGACGTATTTTAAAAC
The DNA here is from genome assembly GCA_038087645.1 of Saccharum hybrid cultivar R570. Taxonomy (NCBI): domain Eukaryota; kingdom Viridiplantae; phylum Streptophyta; class Magnoliopsida; order Poales; family Poaceae; genus Saccharum; species Saccharum hybrid cultivar. The sequence continues at coordinate 13,552,112 of JAQSUU010000602.1, forward strand.
TTATTTTACTATAAAATTATTTTGTGATCCCTTGATTCATTGATTTTGACTATTTCCTCTCCCTTGTCCTGTTGTATCCCCTCCTTGATATCTTCCTTTGATCTATTATTTCTTACTCCCTTAGATTTTGTTTTATGTTGTTTTTTTTACACTTTTCTGATCTCATCTTGTTCTAAGTTTCGATGGTCTTCCATCATCCATACTCTTCCCTTAGGATGACCACCATTGTTGAAGAAGCACGTGTAGTACCGATGATGTGATTGGTGCTTTGTTTTGCCTGATGTGTGCTTGTCTTGTTTGATGTGATGCCTGTATGTCGTCTCTGTTCTTGTGTTTCAAAGGAGGCCCGAAATCCTCTTGAGAATTAGCTCAATCTATGTTAGAGTGGAGTAGTATCCTCTCTTGACCTACCTAACCTTCGATCAATCCTAATTCTTATTGTCTTTTCTCTATATCATCCTTGCTTACTCTTGGTTTCTATGCTTTCTACTTTATCTTAACCCAATGGAGGATAAACATATAATGGACGCATCAATAGCAGCAAGCCTTAGAGAAAGTGTTGCCTTCAATGACATCGCCAGGTGGAACAAAATCTTTGTTAAGTGGGGTAGTGTCCGCTACCATCATCAATCTCAAGCGACGAGGTACGAAGAACTCAAGATCAAACCTTATATTTCTTGTCATCTTTTGGCTATCCTTGATCCATGTCTTATATCTCATCAACACAAATCGAAGAAGCATGAAGACTTGAAGATTAGCGTTATCTATCTCTCTAGTCTTTCTGAATCTCGTTCCTACCTTACCCTGTCTTTACAGAGCAGTCTGTCTTCCTTAGCTTATATCTCTATTTTTGGATGCCCAAAAAATCATGGATAAATTCTGGACAACAGTAGACTTCAATATCTTTCTCTGACCTTAAGAACCACCCTGATAGCTATTATGGTTTGGGAGTTATGAAAATCACAAGGCGACGCATCTGTGCTGTCAGCAACCTGGAATAGTTTCTATTGTGCACAGTTTTCGACTACCTTGACTACAGAATCTGGAGAAGTGTTCTATAAGAAAGTTGTAGTAAATTTGATAAGCTTTCCAACGGTATAAGCTACAATATCATCGGATTCGTAGAACTTGAGTTATAACTGGATTTCCGCACTGCCATTTTTTTGCTCGCGAGGAAGTGCAGGTTACTTGTTCTTGCATATGCTCATGAATCTCTTTGAGATGGTAGAAGGACATGATGGTAGTTATCACTCCAAAACAAATGCAATCTATCCATTGGTGTTCTCCAATTGATCTCTTCTTAAGGGGGTTTGCCGAACTAAAAGACGATACAAGATGGAGGATTTATATGTTCTATTTTCGTCATCTGGAAGCGTCAGCTATCTACATGGTTGCAAAGTCATTTTCAAGCGCAAGTATCTTTTCTCAGGGTTAGTAACCTGTTGGAATCATCTACAAAGATCGTAAGGGTTTAAAGGAGACATTTACAAAGTTGGTTTTGAGTTTGTGGCATCATCACTGGATAGGAGTTGATGAAGGAAAAGTGAAGACTTGCAGATCAACTTTATCTCTCCTTAGTCTTTCCAAATCTCGGGACGAGATTCCTGTTAAGTGGGGTAGAATTGTAACACCCTAAAATTTGCACTTTTTGAAAATAGGGTTCAAATGATTTAAATTGGAGTTTTGTGTTCATGAAAACATAAGAAACTAAAATTTTCATTAAATTAAAATTCATTATAGAAAGTTAGTAACAAGGTTGTGCATACATCCCGGTGCATCATTCAAGAACCAAGAGGATGAAAAGCAAGTATATATATATTTATTTATGTGGGTTCTATGAAAGTTGACGTCACTTGGAAATTATTTGCGTCAAGGAAAACTTGGAGAAGTGCACGCTATTTGCTTCAAGCTGGTGGTCAACTCAACGGGTGAAGCCGTGAAGGTCACATGTGCTCACGTTAATTAGGGCCCTAGCCGCAATATTTTAATATATATATACAACACTAGTATTAGTTAGCTATTTTTAATTCACATATGGGTTGGGCTTAATTTGGGCTAAGTCACGTAGGTGTAGAGTCTGTTTGCTCGTCGTCGCAGCCTGATCAAGTTGGACTCGGGATCAATCGGACTAGACTTTCTATTTATATCAGGCTGCCGTACGTCTAGGTTGTTTTCTCTACGGCAAATCAAGAATCATATTGCTTGTGCCCTAGCTCCTGTCTATGCTGCCACCGCCGTTGCCGCCGCGGTCTCGTCTTGCATCACCGGCCGCTCGCACGATCCAAACTGCCATGCCTGCTGTCACACCCATTTTTAAGGAACAAATGGAGTGCAATATCCTTATGTGCGCCCAGAGATCAATCACACATAAGATGACAAATATAAATAGTATCATCACAAATGTTTATTACATAATGAATAGAATCACAGAGTCTTCACATAAATAAGCGGAAACATAGTATAAATATTGTGGTAGCTGGCTCCATAACACAGGCACGTCAACTAGTTGACCTCAAGTCTAGTAATCTTCAGGAAAGTAGTAGTAGTAATCACTATTAGCACTTTCGGTATTCCATCCTGTGGTGGGGGAATGCAAGGGTGAGCACAAAAGTACTCAACAAGTGTAACATGGGGTTCATGTAGCTCAATAGGTTAGACACTGGTTCAACTGCATGTAGCTTTTAATTGATCATATTTTAAACAATTGAGTAGCAACAAATAGGTAGTAATCCCATAATAAACACATGATCATGTAAAGAGAATAATGAATAGCAAAAACAAGTAAAATTAATAGTGATCTCTATTCCGTAAGGGTCCAAGGCCGCTCGTGTCCGTGAGCACGGCTGATATACCAGTTTTACACTCTGCAGAGGTTGTACACTTTCACTGTGAGTCGTGATCCCCAAAAGCCCGAGGTCATGACTCCCCATTGGACAATCAAGTTTCACTATGAAGTCTTTCCAAGGTTCGTCTAACAAGTTAGGGCCACTAGGTTTCTGTGGCCTGCAAATGTAGAGCCCCCCTTCCATATGGCATAATGACACGCAGCCTATACTCATAGGGACAGGAGCCGCACTACACCCAACCCGGAACACAACCCCTTTTACGCCATAAAGGTAACCACTAACAAGCTAGAAAAGGTCCTCTTATGTGACTAAAGCCAGAGCCATGTAGCCCTCACAGCTGTACTGTAAGTCCTGGATGTTCGCTTACAGATAAGTCCTTACGGAGAGGAATCTAGAGATAACTCTAGCCCTCTTGTTCCCTGTTGCTAAAAAGCATCTTTTAGAGTTATTGCATATGTCATTAGTCAAATTACAAGATCATTGTTTATGTAAGCACTAGCCACTACCCAAATGCCAATAACCATAGGATTCAAGGAACAAGATCAATACTAAGGCATCCTTAACAAAGAGACACATGCAGCATGAATTAAGTGAATTAAAGTGAGTAGGTAACAAGGATAATCCCATGCTATACTTGCCTTGATCTAGCTGATCCTGTTGATCCGACTCGTAAAAGTTCTCTTGATCACCAACGAACTGATCACTGTCTATTCTCGATTAGCACATCAACAACAATCATCCAAGGGCAATCATGCAAAGCAAACAAAGCTACAATTAGAACAGTACACCAACAGCAATAAAATAAGATGCAAAGTTTTTAAAACAAATCTACATCGCTCTAGGATCACACAGACGCGAAATTCACGCAAATCGGAGCTAAAACGGAAAAGTTATGATTTAAACAAGATTTACTTTATTAAAGTAATAGATTAAATCTAACCTCGAATTTTAAAAGTGTAAAATCTACTATACAGCAGCACTAATAGGTAGAGTATGAAATTATGAACCTAACGCAACTTGAACGGATCAAATCGGAGTTAAAACGGAGAAGTTATAAGCAACTAAAGTCAGTGGCAGAATCGTAAATAAACTGACCTTAATTACGATTTAAAATAAATAAAAACTGAATTTTTAATCGGATTCGAGGACGGCGGGCATAATTATAGAAAACCCGAGGGACTCTTTAGAAAAAGTGACACCCGAAGGGGTAACTTGAGATCTTGGCCGTTAGATCTAAAACGAACGGCCGAGATTTGATCGGGGGAGAGAGAGAGGGGAATCCGGCCGGCTACAGTAACTGGCGCGGTGGAGGCCATGGCCGGCGGCGAGGTTTTCGCCGGCGTTCGCTGTTCTCGCTATCCCGGGCACCATTGACGACGGAAAAAGCACAAAACGAAAGAGGAAGGCATCGCGGACTCACCAAGACAACTTTTGGCAATGGAAATCGGCCACGGGTGGCGCGCGGCTTCTCCAAACGGTGCTTCCCAAGCTCAAGCGGTGAAGGGCTCCTCGCGGCGGCGGAATCTCTATTCGAGGGCGGGATTCAAGTTCGCGGCGGCGTGGGGAGGAACGGTGCGGCTGTGGGCGCTATTTATGGCCGACTGTAGGCGTGTGGGTCAAGGCAAAGGGAAGGAAGGCGCGGCGGCTTCGGACTCTCGCTCGAGTCCGGCTCGGGCACGAGGTAGGAGACGACATCGAGCAGCTGACGCACGGGCCCGGATGGCAGCGAAACTAGAGAGAAGAGGCGCACGGCCCAGAGGGAAAGCAGCCGACCCGCTAGGCTTTGGCAGGCCAAGAAAACTGGGCCTTCGGGCCAAAAACCGAGAAGAGATAATTCCTATTTTTTTTCTTTTTCTAATACCTCAAATGCATTTCCAAAAGATTCTTGAAATAATTTTCTTTTTAAAATAAAAACCAATCACCCAATTAAAATATGCAACGGCATGTATGCACAAACACATATTGTAACCCTATATTTGATTTTATTTTAAACAAAATATCATTTGACTAGGTTTAAATGCTCACACAATTGCGTAAGTAATTCAAATTCCCTATTTGAAAATACTAAAAAATTTAGGGTGTTACAATTCTACCCCCTTAAAAGAATCTCGTCCCGAGATTCGGATGATGCTTACTCAAACAACTGTGGGTATGCTTTTCTTAAATCTTCCTCTCTTTCCCACGTAGCCTCTGCTTCCGAATACCGACTCCACTGAACTTTACACATCTTTATAACTCGGCTTCGGGTAACTCTTTCCGTTGTCTCCAAAATTTTCACGGGATACTCCTCATACGTAAGATTTTCCTTAACAGTGAGTTCTTCCAACGATATTTGTTCTTCTGGTATACGCAGACATTTCTTTAACTGAGACACATGGAACACATCATGTACACCTGCTAAACTCTCAGGCAATTCCAACTGATATGCCACTTCACCACGTCTCTCTAAGATCTTAAAAGGACCGACATACCTTGGTGCTAACTTTCCTTTCCGATTAAACCTTTTCACACCTCTCATAGGTGACACCTTCAGATAAACATAATCTCCCACTTCAAAAGTCAACTCTCTCCGTCGAGTATCGGCATAACTTTTCTGTCGAGACTGAGCTGCTTTCAAATTATTTCGAATCATTCTTACTTGTTTCTCAGCATTCCTAAGCACATCAGGACCAAATACTTGACTCTCTCCCGTCTGATTCCAAAACAATGGAGTTCTACACTTCCTACCATACAAAGCTTCAAAGGGTGCCATCTGTAAACTTTTCTGATAACTGTTATTATAGGAAAACTCTGCATACGGCAAACTCTTGTCCCAACTTGTACCATACTGCAAAGCACAAGCTCTCAACATATCCTCCAATATCTGATTAATCCTTTCTGTTTGCCCATCCGTCTGAGGATGATATGCTGTGCTAAAATTCAGCTTAGTCCCTAATGACTCTTGTACTTTCTGCCAGTAATACGATGTAAACTGGGTACCTCGATCAGACACTATCTTCTTTGGAACTCCGTGCAAACTTACTATTCTTTCCAAATACAGCTCCGCCAACTTTGCACTGGAATACATAGTTCTAACTAGTATAAAATGAGCAACTTTAGTCAAACGATCCACTATAACCCATATTGAATCAAAACCCCTCTGAGTGCGTGGTAATCCTACTATGAAGTCCATACCAACTTCTTCCCACTTCCACTCAGGTATCTGCATCGGTTGTAACAATCCTGTAGGTCTTTGATGTTCAGCTTTAACCCTCTGACACGTGTCACATAATGCAACATACTCTGCAACATCTCTTTTCAAACCATGCCACCAATACCTTTCTCGTAAGTCCATATACATCTTAGTACTTCCAGGATGAATAGAGTAAGCAGACTCATGAGCCTCCCGTAGAATTGCTCCTCTTATAGCTTTGTCCTCAGGCACACATAAACGTTCTCCAAACCATAGAGTTCCCTTGTCATCCATCCGAAATCCAGGTGCTTTACCTTTCGGTATATTCCCCACTATCTCCTTTATCTTGTCATCCGTCAACTGACCCTCGCGTATTTGTTGCTCTAACATAGGCTCTACTACTAATTCCACTGCATTAACAGCAATACCCAAGTTTAGATGCTCAAACTCAGCACATAACTCATTTGACATAGGCATTACTTGCACCTCGTTAGCATAGCTCTTTCTGCTAAGGGCATCTGCAACCACATTAGCTTTACCCGGATGATAGTGTACCTCCAAATCATAATCCTTAATCAACTCTAACCAGCGACGTTGTCTCAAGTTCAGATCTGATTGAGTGAAAATGTACTTCAAACTCTTATGATCAGTGTAAATATCGCTTTTATGTCCAATCAAATAATGCCTCCATATTTTCAAGGCATGCACCACTGCTGCTAACTCCAAGTCGTGAGTAGGATAATTTAACTCATGCTTCCTCAACTGTCGAGATGCATATGCTACTACTTTGCCTTCCTGCATAAGCACACAACCAAGACCCAAACGAGATGCATCACAATAAATAGAGAAGCTCTTATTCAAATCTGGCAAGACTAACACCGGGGCTGTTGTCAATCGTTTCTTCAGCTCCTCAAAATTAACCTGACACTTATCAGACCACACAAATTTGGCATTCTTTTCCAACAGCGCTGTCATTGGCTTGGCAAGCTTAGAAAACCCTTCAATAAATCTTCTATAATATCCAGCCAATCCCAAGAAACTACGAATTTCTCCCACATCAGTTGGTGGTTTCCAATTCAACACATCTTTTACCTTGCTAGGATCCACTGATATTCCACCATTAGAGACCACATGACCCAGAAAAGCAACTTCCTTTAACCAAAACTCGCATTTGCTACGCTTAGCATAGAGCTTATGCTCTCTGAGCTTCTGTAGGACCAACCTCAAATGTTCCACATGTTCTTCCTTAGTCTTAGAGTATACCAGGATATCATCGATGAACACTACTACAAACTTATCAAGATACTCCATAAATACCTTATTCATCAAGTACATAAAGTATGCAGGAGCATTAGTCAAACCAAAGGACATTACTGTATACTCATACAAACCATATCGGGTGGTGAATGCTGTCTTAGGTATATCCGTGGCATGAATGTTCAACTGATGATAGCCAGAGCGAAGGTCAATCTTAGAGAACACACAAGCACCTCTCAACTGATCAAACAAGTCATCAATCCTTGGCAGCGGATACTTATTCTTGATAGTTACCTCGTTGAGTGACCGATAATCAACACACATCCGTTGAGAACCATCCTTCTTATCAACAAAGATCACAGGAGCTCCCCATGGTGATGAGCTAGGACGAATAAAACCTTTCTCTTGCAATTCTTTTATTTGTTTCTTAAGTTCTTCTAATTCGTTAACCCCCATTCTATATGGACGCTTAGCTATAGGTGCAGTTCTAGGCAATAATTCAATAATAAACTCAATGTCGCGGTCGGGTGGCATACCTGGCAAGTCGTCGGGGAACACATCCGGGAATTCATCCACAACTGGATCCTCTTGATTAGCATTATCATCAAGTCGATTTACTGTAGCTATCTGTGGCTTCTGCACTACAATCTCCACACTAATGCGATCTCCCTTCGGGGTTGTCAGGGCTACTGCCTTTTCCTTACACTAAATCACTGCCTGATTTTGCTTCATCCAGTCTAATCCCAGAATAAGATCAATCCTAGCTGTTCTCAACACTATAGGACTCACTTTGAACTCTACCCCCCTTAAATTTAAGCTAATAGGGAGGCATCGATAGGAAGCTTGCATACTACCCCCAGGCGAATTGACTAGTATAGGGTTTTTCATGGCACACAAAGGAATGCTATTTGTCTTAACAAATATTTGAGATATGAATGAATGCGAAGCTCCAGAATCAAAAAGAACAGTGGCAGGGATGGAGTGGACATCGAACGTACCGAGCATAACTTCAGGTTCCGACATTGCAGTCTCCTCCGACAAGTGAGTCACCTTCCCGTAGTATGGTGGCTTCTGATTACTGTTTTGCTTCTGAGGAGTTTGCTGGTTGGCCTTCTCAGGACAGTTATAAGACAAGTGACCCTCCTTTCCACAACGGAAGCACTTGGTTGGAGTATTGGAGCACTAGTCTTCATTGGGGTGTTGTTAGGGGTACTCTGTCGCTGATTCTGGTTCCCATTCTGCTGTTGAGAGCGTTGATTGCCATTCTGCGACTGATAAGGAGGACGTTGCAGAAACTGATTACGTGGAGGAAGTTGACCACGATTCCATTGGTTGGGCGGATACCTCTGCTGAAAACCTTGTTGATAACCAGTACGTTGACGAGTGTTGTTTCCAGATATCTGTCCCTGAAGTCTCTTTCTTTTAGCATCCATCTCCTTGCGCTTATTATCCACCACAATAGCGCGATTCACTAGGGTTTGATAATCTGGGTAAGCATTAGACATTAGCTGCAGTTGAAGACCATCATGTAGACCCTTCAAGAAAAGTCGCTGCTTATCAGCATCATTAGCCACCTCATTTGGCGCATAACGTGACAACTGAGCAAACTTGTCTCTATACTCTGCCACAGGCATAGATCCCTGTGTCAAATTGCGGAATTCTTCTGCCTTCAATGCTATCACCCCCTCTGGTATATGGTAGGACCTAAAACTCTCTGTAAACTCCTGCCAAGTAATGGCGGGGGCATTGGCAGGACGGCCATACTGATATGAATCCCACCAGTCTTGAGCTGCTCCTTGAAGTTGTCCCGAAGCAAACAACACCTTCTGCTGATCATTACACTGAGCAATGTTGAGCTGCTTCTCTACTGCACGAAGCCAATCATTAGCTTCCAATGGATCTGAGGCATGTGTAAACACCAGGGGATGACCCTTCAAAAATTCCCCACGCTTATCTCGCGCAGGTGCTCCTCCAACTGGCTGATTTTGCTGATTGTTCACCAGAGCTTCCATTAGCTGTGTCTGTATGGCCAAAAGCTCATGAATAGTAGGTGTTGATCCAACTCCACGACCACGGCCTCTACCTCGTCCTCTTCCAGACATCTGTTATCCAATATAGTATCAAATCTTAGAGATTACCACATAATAGACAATTCTAGAGATAGAGATTAGAATCTGAAAATTTTCTGGACACATCCCAATTTCAGCTGTTCGGTAAAACAAACCTATCTCGAGTTACAGATATCCAGTAGAGGTGTTCTTTATATGGTAGGAAAGCTTATGAAATTATCTACAACTTTTATTTAACTCATACTTCCAGATTCTGTCACGAAGTTACCCAAAAACAGAACACAACAGAAACTGTTTCTGACTTCCAGACTGCACAGTAACTTCATCTTGTAACGATTATAACTCATGATCCAGAATAGATAAAAAGTTGATTCCAGAGGCATTGGAAAGGTACGTGAGTCTAGATTCTCTCATAAAAATTTCAGAATTTTTCGCTGATCAGTTAATTTTAAGCATAAAAGGAAAGACAGATCGCTCCAGAAAAGACAGAACAGAGAGAAAAGTTAACCCAACTAAATTATTTATTTAACACACTAAAACTTAATATTATATAATTTGGAACTTTTGTAGACAAGCCCACAAAGCTCCAGCACTCATTACATGGAAAAACCAACTCACACATAAGCACAATAATAACTCAACTAACCACACAAAGTTCACACGACACCACAAACTCAACTTAACTTGACACTACTCGTACTATCGTATTATTACATAAATGGTATTCCAACTCCTAAGAACGGGCTTGGTGTTCATGATAATCATAGATCGGTTCCATGCCTTGGTCAATCCTTAAGCCATCTATCACTTCTTGATACCTCTTGACGTCTTTTCCCAAAGCTTTAACCGGGGCTACCAACCGACGATTTGTCACCATCATATCATGACCAAAATCCACCATGACCCGAGGAACTAAATCCAAATTCTCAGGGTCCGTCATTACCCATCCATACTCTGGATCTCCATGGGGAAAATAGCGATATTGATCATCTTGCATAATCTCATAGCGAAGGTGACGAAGTCCCAAGCATGCTTCAAAGGCTGCATCTTCTATGCCATCTTCTATAGTGGCACGACGTCCACTATGGGAAAAACACCGGTCCAGCAAAAAGGTGCCCAACTCATTGTTCTTAACGAAGATACGCACACTGCACTTCCAATAAGTAGCTTCCAAAGGGTGCTTATGCTCCCAGCAGATATACTCAATTGCAGGATCCCAATCTGTGAAGTAGGCATTAAGTATGTCACCCAGTCGATGGTGTGACGGAGTGTCATGGCTTGATTTGTGATGGATCCTTGTAATCCAGCCCATAGGAAGGGATGGCACACCAATTTCAGCAGAACCACCTTGTGGAGGCGAAGGGGGCTGTCCTCCATTATTAGCAAGCTCAACATCTTCATCGTCACTCAAATAGATAACCTCCTCCTTAGGTTCAATTTCCTCTTGAGGCAAAACTGGTTCTGGCGCCTGTTCTGGTGTTGATGGCGGGGTTGGTGTAGTGTCTTCTAATTCCTCCTGAAGCTCTTCGGGTTCCTCATGAAGCTCTTCTGGTTCCTCCAAGGAACGGGGTGGATAGTACCCTCCAGTGGTGATACGGGCAGTCTTGCGGGCACGAGGCATCTACAGATTTTAGTCCAAGGGTAAGTTGAAATTAGAGGCAATATTTTCATAATAGAACGAGGCGAAAGAAGCATAATAATTTAGCAATTATCAAGAGTAAAGTGATAAGCACGAAACAAGTGAAGAAAAGAGAACTAAAACGACCATTGCTAACTAGGCTTGCGTCCTACAGTCAACATAGCTCTGATACCAATTTGTCACACCCATTTTTAAGGAACAAATGGAGTGCAATATCCTTATGTGCGCCTAGAGATCAATCACGCATAAGATGACAAATATAAATAGTATCATCATAAATGTTTATTACATAACGAATAGAATCACAGAGTCTTCACATAAATAAGCGGAAACATAGTATAAATATTGTGGTAGCTGGCTCCATAACACAGGCACGTCAACTGGTTGACCTCAAGTCTAGTAATCTTCAGGAAAGTAGTAGTAGTAATCACTATTAGCACTTTCGGTATTCCATCCTGTGGTGGGGGAATGCAAGGGTGAGCACAAAAGTACTCAACAAGTGTAACATGGGGTTCATGTAGCTCAATAGGTTAGACACTGGTTCAACTGCATGTAGCTTTTAATTGATCATATTTTAAACAATTGAGTAGCAACAAATAGGTAGTAATCCCATAATAAACACATGATCATGTAAAGAGAATAATGAATAGCAAAACAAGTAAAATTAATAGTGATCTCTATTCCGTAAGGGTCCAAGGCCGCTCGTGTCCGTGAGCACGGCTGATATACCAGTTTTACACTCTGCAGAGGTTGTACACTTTCACTGTGAGTCGTGATCCCCAAAAGCCCGAGGTCATGACTCCCCATTGGACAATCAAGTTTCACTATGAAGTCTTTCCAAGGTTCGTCTAACAAGTTAGGGCCGCTAGGTTTCTGTGGCCTGCAAATGTAGAGCCCCTCTTCCATATGGCACAATGACACGCAGCCTATACTCATAGGGACAGGAGCCGCACTACACCCAACCCGGAACACAACCCCTTTTGCGCCATAAAGGTAACCACTAACAAGCTAGAAAAGGTCCTCTTATGTGACTAAAGTCAGAGCCATGTAGCCCTCACAGCTGTACTGTAAGTCCCGGATGTTCGCTTACAAATAAGTCCTTACGGAGAGGAATCTAGAGATAACTCTAGCCCTCTTGTTCCCTGTTGCTAAAAAGCATCTTTTAGAGTTATTGCATATGTCATTAGTCAAATTACAAGATCATTGTTTATGTAAGCACTAGCCACTACCCAAATGCCAATAACCATAGGATTCAAGGAACAAGATCAATACTAAGGCATCCTTAACAAAGAGACACATGCAGCATGAATTAAGTGAATTAAAGTGAGTAGGTAACAAGGATAATCCCATGCTATACTTGCCTTGATCTAGCTGATCCTGTTGATCCGACTCGTAAAAGTTCTCTTGATCACCAACGAACTGATCACCGTCTATTCTCGATTAGCACATCAACAACAATCATCCAAGGGCAATCATGCAAAGCAAACAAAGCTACAATTAGAACAGTACACCAATAGCAATAAAATAAGATGAAAAGTTTTTAAAACAAATTTACATCGCTCTAGGATCACACAGACGCGAAATTCACGCAAATCGGAGCTAAAACGGAAAAGTTATGATTTAAACAAGATTTACTTTATTAAAGTAATAGATTAAATCTAACCTCGAATTTTAAAAGTGTAAAATCTACTATACAGCAGCACTAATAGGTAGAGTATGAAATTATGAACCTAACGCAACTTGAACGGATCAAATCGGAGTTAAAACGGAGAAGTTATAAGCAACTAAAGTTAGTGGCAGAATCGTAAATAAACTGAACTTAATTACGATTTAAAATAAATAAAAACTGAATTTTTAATCGGATTCGAGGACGGCGGGCATAATTATAGAAAACCCGAGGGACTCATTAGAAAAAGTGACACCCGAAGGGGTATCTTGAGATCTTGGCCGTTAGATCTAAAACGAACGGCCGAGATTTGATCGGGGGAGAGAGAGGGGAATCCGGCCGGCTACAGTAACCGGCGCGGTGGAGGCCATGGCCGGCGGCGAGGTTTTCGCCGGCGTTCGCTGTTCTCGCTATCCCGGGCACCATTGACGACGGAAAAAGCACAAAACGAAAGAGGAAGGCATCGCGGACTCACCAAGACAACTTTTGGCAACGGAAATCGGCCATGGGTGGCGCGCGGCTTCTCCAAACGGTGCTTCCCAAGCTCAAGCGGTGGCGGGCTCCTCGCGGCGGCGGAATCTCTATTCGAGGGCGGGATTCAAGTTCGCGGCGGCGTGGGGAGGAACGGTGCGGCTGCGGGCGCTATTTATGGCCGACTGTAGGTGTGCGGGTCAAGGCAAAGGGAAGGAAGGCGCGGCGGCTTCGGACTCTCGCTCGAGTCCGGCTCGGGCACGAGGTAGGAGACGACATCGAGCAGCTGACGCGCGGGCCCGGATGGCAGCGAAACGAGAGAGAAGAGGCGCACGGCCTGGCGCGGCGTCGGACGGATGGGCCGGCCCAATTGCGCGGCTTGCGGCCCAGAGGGAAAGCAGCCGACCCGCTAGGCTTTGGCAGGCCAAGAAAACTGGGCCTTCGGGCCAAAAACCGAGAAGAGATAATTCCTATTTTTTTTTCTTTTTCTAATACCTCAAATGCATTTCCAAAAGATTCTTGAAATAATTTTCTTTTTAAAATAAAAACCAATCACCCAATTAAAATATGCAACGGCATGTATGCACAAACACATATTGTAACCCTATATTTGATTTTATTTTAAACAAAATATCATTTGACTAGGTTTAAATGCTCACACAATTGCGTAAGTAATTCAAATTCCCTATTTGAAAATACTCAAAAATTTAGGGTGTTACACCTGCCCAGTACTCCATGCCCTAACAATCACCAACATCGTCACCAAGACAAGTGTCGCCACCTCTTGATCCTAGTTCTGTGCTGCTGTCGATGTGCCATTGGATTGTTCTCTAAGCCCCAGGTGCCGCTGCCGCAATGGGAAATTCATGCTGCTACATATGCACGAGGAACGAGCTGAGATTATCACCATGCGACTCCAGACTCATGCTGCACTTGATCTGCCGGCTCCATATCCAAGTCCATCACGATAATGATGATGAGCCGGACACAAACATGGCGACCGAGATAACAAACGAGATCCAATTGGTCAGGGAGAAGGCAAGCAAGGCCAAGGTGTATATGTGTATATACATACACGAATATGACTACGACTCAAACTCCAATCAGCACTCTGGCGGATTGTATCCTTTTCAAATCCTTGAGACTAAGATAGTTGATCACATATATATATATATATATATATATATATATATATATATATATATATATATATATATATATATATATATATATATATATATATATATATATATATATTGTTCCTTGTTTTGCATCATGCAAACTCCCACACGTCAAGGGCTCCAGGTCAATTTTCATCACCACGCTTTTCATTGGACCATCTCTTTTGTCTATAAATAGCATGCAGCCGGCCGATTGTATTTTTTTCCTAATCCTTAAGTCGATCATATATTATATGTATATAGATGTTCCACAGCCACCACCATGAGCCCTAACGCCTTCCTGCCGTCGCTTTCAATCTCACCGTCATGACGCAGTCTGCCGCCGCCGTCTGGAGCCTCGCTGCAGTTCACGAGGACACGTTGCCAGACTCCACCGAACCAACAAGCCACCATCGACCGCCGCCGGCCACCATCGAAATTGCGCCGAAGAAGCCATTTATATCAAGGCGCCGTGAAGGACGCAGCCACCGGGAGCATCGCCAGAGGTTGATTGGTTCAGACCTCATCAGCATCATCCTGTGGCCTGATCATCAACGCTGCAGGAAATACCGTTCTCCATATGCACGTCCAGCCAAGGTGAAGGAGCTGCAGCAGCCGTTTTCTCGTTATCTTGAGCCCTCTGTTTTGCTCAGGTCATCGCTGATCTTGGCAGGAACTGCCATCAGTCACCCCCACCGAGCTCTGCAACACGGCCGAGTTTCCTCCGACACCGAGCAGCACCTAGGTGAGATGGCTATCGCTCGAGCTTTCATTCTATGCTTTCTCCGTCTAGTTCCATGCCCAGAACCGCCTTTTCACGAGCGTCTCGTCGTCGCTAATGGCCTCACCAGCGCCGGCTGCTCCAGCCACGCCGTGCCCAACCCACAGCCGGGATCAGCGCGCAGCACCCTGAGCTCCCTCCGCAAAGATGCCAAGAAGCATGTTACGTTTGCTAGCTTGGTGACCTCACACGACGTCATGGAGATGTTTAGTGGCCATTTTTCTTTAGTAAAATAAATCCCGAAATACAATAGAAATACACATACAATCTTGGTTAGGCCATAGCTTCTACGTTTTAACTCCGATTTGGCCCCTTCAAGTTGCGTTAGGTTTGTATTTGCGAGCTCTACATGTTAGTATAGCTGTACAGTAGGTTTAGGTAATTTAATTTTCGAGTTTATATTAAAGTAATTATTTATCTATAGAAAATCTTAGAAAATTCATAACTTTTACGTTTTAGATCCGTCGTGATCTTTACGTCTGTGTGATCGTAGTAACGTGTAGAAGAATTTTACAAACTTTTTATACTGTTTTGCTACTGTTGGTATGCTGTTTTAATTATGTCTCTTTGTTTGCTTCGTGTATGATTGCTCGGATGATTGTGTGTTGATGCTTGATGATCGAGTATAGACGGTGAGCAGTTTCTTGACGATCAAGAGTATTATTTTGAGCCAGACCAGCAGTATCATCAGGAAAGCTTTGATCAAGGCAAGTATAACATGGGACCATCCTTGTTACCTATTCACTGAAATTATCATACATATGCATGTGTCTTCCTTGACAACCATAGAGATTATAACTTAGCTATTGATATCTTGTTTTCTTGTCACCTATGGGTTATGCATTTGGGTAGCTATTGCTAGTGCTTTATTATGAACAATGATCTTATAATTTGACTAATGGATTAAGCAACCAACCATTAAAATGATTTTATTACTGTTAAAAGGGGGCTAGAGCAAGGGGTTATATTGTTGCTCTAGTTACTCTCCGTAAGGACTTACCTGTAAGTGATAACCGGGACATACAGTACAGCTGTGAGGGCTATATGGCTCTGGCTCTAGTTGTTCAAGAGACCTTTTCTAGCTTGTTAGCGGTTACCTTAAATGGCGTAAAAATGGCTTGCCACGTTGGGTGTAGGACAGCCTCTAGTCTATGAGTATAGCCGAGAAGGAATTGTGCCATTTGAAAAGGGGTTCCTACATTATCCTTATTATTATGCTCATGTTAATGCTATTCATTATCCTTATTACAATTGATCATTGATTCATTAATGGGAATTGGAATACCTTGATGCTACTCAATTGTTAATTATATGATGAATAAAAGCTAAACGCAGTCAAACAGTGTCTAGCCTTTTGTGCCTCATGAACCCTGTGTTATACTTGTTGAGTTCGACATGGACTCACTCTTGCTATTCCCCCACACCTCAGTGTGTAGTGAGGTGCTACTCAGAAGAAGGATAAAGAGGTAGTGGAGTTTCTAGAAGTCTTTCAGAAGTGTTTAGCATACGGAGCCACCAGTCAGCCGTCCCTGAGAAGAATGGAGCCTGAAGTTTAGTCACCGTTCTGCAATACTCTGATGTAAGTGTTAATATAGCTATGTATACATTATATAATAACATTGTTTCTGATACTTTTTCATTCTGGCATATGTGTGGACTTTCTGGGCACACATATGATTAGCTTGGTTTTGTTCTTTAGAAAACCGGGTGTGACATCGTAGTAGTACTCTTGATCGTCCACGAACAGCTCACCATCTATACTCGATCAACACATCAACATACAAGCATCCGAACAATCATACACGAAGCAAATAAGAGACATAATTAGAACAGTATACCAACAGTAACAAAACAAGATGAAAAGTTTGTAAAATGATTCTATGTCTCACTACGATCACACAGACGCAAATTGCACGCAAAACGGAGCTATAACGGAAAAGATATGATTTAAACATGATTTCCTATAGTAAAATAATTCATTAAATACAAGCTCGAAATTTAAAAGTTGAAAATGTACTGAACAATGGTACCAACGTATAGATTTGTAATTACGAATCTAACGCAACTTGAACGGTTTGAATCAGAGTTAAAATGGAGATTTTATAAGTATTTGAAATCAGTGGCAAAGTTGTAAATAGAGAGAACTATATTTTCCAATTAAAACAAATAAAATCCGGTTTTGAATTTGAACTGAGGACTGCAGCCGGGATTTCAAAAGAACTGAGGGGCTCTTTAACTAAAATGCCAGCCGAAGGGGTACAGGACAACATGGGCCATTGAACCTGAGATGGATGCTCCAGATTAGAAGATAGAGGGGACAGAGAGAGAGAGTGGCCGCTGGAACAGAGGGAGACCGCAGCGGCTGCCATTGCCGGCGGCGAAAAACCTCGCTGGCGCAGCTTGATCAGCCGATTCCGGCCACCAAATGACATGCGTCTAGTACCAAACGAATGAGAAGCTCAACGCGAACTCACCAGTGTAGAAGATGGGGACAGGGATGGATCAAGGGCGAGATGCGGCTCGGGATGGCGGCAGCGGAGCCCCTATGTTCATCGGCAACGTTTGGTGAGCGAAACAAACCGAGAAAATGAAAGGCGAGGGCCTTGGTGGGTTTGAAATCGTGACGCGGAGCTCGTCAAGGTACTCACAGCGACGGAAATGCGTCGAATTGGTGGATTGCACCTCGGCGGCGGTAGTTTAGGTGTTCGATGACAGCGAGCTCGGATTAGGGCGACCGGTGCTGTGATTCGGTGAAAAAGGAGGGCGGCGGGCTTGGGGCGGAATTATATAGGGTGAAGGCGAGCTGATTACGCGAAGAAATCCCGTGGTTTTCGGGATTTGGGCGGCGTTAGCAGTGACCGGCTCGGTCACGACCCGAGGTAGGAGAAGGGTGACGCTGACTAGTGGGGCCGTGCCGGCAGTGAGACAGAAGAAAGAAGGAGGGTGCGGCTTAGCGCCTGGGCCGCCTGCCCAGCTGGGCCTGTGCGCGTGGGAAAAGGGACATGAGCCCAAGAGGGAGCTAAAGCAGGCCGAACGGGCCTTCCGCCTGGGCTGCGGGTGAGAGCAAGCCGGCTGGCTGGCTAGGCTACCAGGCGGGAAGTCAGGGAGAGGAGAGAAACCCCTCTCTTTCTTTTCTAATTTTTTTATTTGAATCAAACCACTCAATACAAAAATAATTTGTAGCAGCATTTATGCACAAACATGCAGTTAGACCTTATATTGATTTTAATACCACAAAACTATTGTTGCCCTAGGTTTGTATGCACACATTAACGCATAAATAAATCAATTTAAGCTATTTAAATTCATGCAAATTTTGGGTGTTACACAACTGGATCAACATATCAGTATAAATTGGTCTATACCCCTAGTTGCAACTAGGACCACTAAGCAGGTTGCAACAAAGGCATTGCATGTGCCTTAATTTCTACTAGGTTAATGCGCCTGTTGCGAGTGGGTTGTTTAATATACTCTTTCTGTTTTTTAGTTATAAGATGCTTTGGCTTTCTAGATACGATGCTTTTACTATGTATCAAGAATGGTTCTTAGAGAGAGGTCACTTCTCCCTAGTGTAGGGGCTTGCTGTAACACCCTGAAATTTGTATCTCTTTGAAATAGCTAAACTTGATTTATTACTGCAACAGTGTGAGCATGTCAATGTAGAGAAATAATATTTTTTGTGGAATAAAAATTTGTCATAAGGTTAGACACATGCTTTTGCGTTCATGCTGGTGCATTATTTTTTTTATTATTGTGCTGTCTGAATTTTGTCTAAACTCAAAACTAGATTCAAAACTGATTTGAAAGGCTTTGGAAAATTCAATTTTCAGAAATAGTCAAGGGCAAATGAACGTGCCCTCTCTGTTCCTTTTGGCCGCTGGCTTGCTTCTCTGCCTTCGTAGTCAGCAGCACCGATGCAGCTTCCCAGGCCCAGCTCCACCCGCAGCAACCCGCAGCCAGCTTCATCGCCCGTGGTTCAGCGGCCAAGCCAGAGAGCTAGCGCCCCTTTCTCCCTCTCCATCTGACTGCCAGGCGGGATCCACACTTTCCCTCTCTGTATGATGGGCTCGGCATGTCAGCCACCGTCTTTGTCTTCTTTCTCGTGATGCAAAGGCAGCCAAAGCTTTCCATCGTTGAAAACACCAAATCCTTCTCGATCTCCCTCCTTTCCATCCTTGGAGCATCTACGGCATATATAAATGATGTGCTGCACTCCGTCGCCCTTTTCCCCGATCCCTTTGTAGCAGCCGCAGCGCCCGGAGCTCGCGCCGCCGCCACAAGTCGTCCTCGCTGCTGCAGCTGCACGTCGACCCGCTCGTGCGCAGCTTCGCTGCCGCCCTCAGCCCGGTGCCGAGCTTCGCAGCAAGGTGACGAAGCTTCCAGTGCCTTTTCTTCTCCCTTTCGTTCTCCGTTTGCTCACAGCTTGCCGCCGAACGTCTACATGAGCTCTCCATCGATCCCATCGAGCAGCTTGCCATCTCCGCTTCATCTCCGTCCGCGAAATCTCCCTTGCTGAGCTCACCGTGATCTCCGCTCGGTCCCCGTGTTTTCCCCGCGTCGAACCGTGGCATGTAGACCCTTTCCAGCGCTCACCGGTGAGAAGCTCGCTGCCGGCAATGGCTTGCCATCGTGCTGCCTCCTGTAACAGCCGGCAGCACCTCTCTCTTATACTCTCCATTGATTTTTAGCCGTCAAGATCGAGATCAACGGCCGAGATTAGAAGATACCCCTTCGTGGCTATTTTGTTAAAGAGACCCCTCCTTTTCCTATAATTATGCCTGCAGTCCCTGCACAGTTATTTCGTAATTAGTTCACATTAATTACGGTTCTGCCATCCAGTTCATATTTTCATCATATCTTCTACGTTTTAAATCTGATTTCGATGATTCTCGCGTCTGTGTGTTTCTAGCAACGTATAGAATGATTTTATAAACTTTTCAACTTGTTTTTCCATTGTTGGTGTACTCTTCTAATTATTGTTCTTGTTTGCTATGCATGATTGCTCGTGGATGCTTGTGTGATGTTATATTGGTGAATCGTGTATAGACACTGAGCAGTACTTTGGTGAACAAGACCAGTATTTTGACGACCAGCAAGACCAGCAGGAAAACTTTGAGCAAGGCAAGTATAGCATGGGATTATCCTTGTTGTCCTATTCACTTTAATAATTTAATCATATGCATGTGTCTACCTTGACAACCGTAGTAATTTTTCCTAGCTATTTGATATCCTGGATTCCTTGCCACCTATGGGTTTATTGCGTTGGGTAGTATGATGATAGTGCTCAATTGAAGACCATGATCTTGTAACTTGATTAATGGAATATGCAATAAACAATAAAAGATGTTTTTAGCAACATGGAACAAGGGGGCTAGAGCACAGTTTTTGTGATGTTCTAGATTTCTCTTCTTAAGGACTTATCTGTAAGCGATCATCTGGGACTTTACAGTACAACCGTGAGAGCTACATGGCTTTGGCTTTAGTTCAGTATGAAGACCTTTTCTGGCCTATTAGTGGTTACCCGAAAGGGCGCAAGAGGGGCTCGACAAGCTAAGTATAGTGTGGCCTCTGTCCCTACATGTATAGCCTGCGCGGAATGTTCCATCCAGAAGGGGGCTCTATATTCCCTTGCCGATTGGAAACCTAGTGGCCCTAACTTATTAGACGAACTTCTGAAAGATTTCATAGTGAACCCTACCGATCTTCCTTGGTAGTGGGTTAAGAGGCTCGTGACCTCGGGCGAAAGGGTAAATCATGACTCACGGTGAAAGTGTATAACCTCTGCAGATTGTAAAACTGGTATATCAGCCGTGCTCACGGTCACGAGCGGCCTTGGACCCTTATGGAATAGATGATCACTAATGAATTATTTGTTTGTTATTCATTATTCATATTTACTTGATCATGTGTTTATGGGCTTATGATAAACTTGTTGCTACTCCATTGCTTAAAATTTGTGACTCAATAAAAGCTAAATGCAGTTAAACCAGTATCTATCCTTTTGAGTCTCATGAGCCCCATGTTATTCTTGTTGAGTACGAGATGTACTTACGCTTGTTTATTTTTATTACTTGGATAAAAATCATGGATGGGTAACAGATGGCAACTATTATGAGGATTTTCCTGAGGATTACTAGTCTTGCGATCAACCAGTCGACCGTCCCTGTGGCTGTGGAGGCGCCATGGAGTTATCTTTATTTATTTCTGCTTGCTAGACTTTGATATATTTATGTAATGGATTAAATACTCATGATGTAATAAAGCACTGTGCTTGGTATTCTCCCTTAATTTGTCTCTATATTTGTGTAATTTTTTCTGGCCACACATATAATTTATATCCAAATTTGCCTTTAAATTTGGGTGTGACACTTGCCGCCTATGTGTAGGTAAACTAAGTGTGCTACTTGGAAGACTAACATGGAAGTGGTGATCCGAGGGACATTTGAGATGCTTAGTTGAAGCAATCAAAAGAATTGATCAAGAAAAGCAAGCAACACCCAAAAGAGAGCTAGTCATGGCAATTCAAGTGATATTTCAAATAGTTCTCTCATGCAAGCATTGATCAAAGAATAAAGCAAGTCAACCACATCATGATAGTGTAATTGATCATATTTAGTTGTTCTTAAATCATATGGATGAAGAATGGACTCTATCTTTGATGATTGGTCTTCACCAAGCTTATAATTGGACTTCACATTGCTATTGCGGAGCTTAATTGGAATCTAATGACTATCCTCTACTTCAAGATAGCAAAGGTATCATTGTAATGTGCATGATCATTTCATCCCTTACTAGTATGCGGTTAGTACATATAATACATGCTCTATACGATCATGCATGACAAATGAAAGTTTAAAATTTATAGCCTACCACTATTGCTTGAATGGTTGATTGATCTAGTGGTAGTGTATGAGTTTGTTCATGAGCTAGTGAACCCAAGTACTTGATTTAATTTGAATTGCAAACAAGTGACAAGTACAACATTGGCAAGATAACCCTTTAAAGAGGTGTGAAGAAGGTTGTCATTGGTTCAAACTAGACTTGGAAGCTTAGGCAAATCAATTTAGTTCAAGTCAACCATAGAAGCTCATGATAGTGATAAGAGTACAAGCATAAGACAATAATGCAAATGGATATCTAGTTTGGTTGTTTCAAGTGGTATCTAGACTCAATTGATTTAACAAGTGGTATTCACAAGTGGTGCCTAGATTAACTCACAAATGATATCCTACAAGTGGTACTCATGAAGATACCAAAGGTTCAAGAAATGGTTTTTATTGACAAATCCAACAAGTGGTTCCATACTAGAAAATTCTTTCAAGTGGTATCACATCTACACGTGGTATCAATCATGCAAGGCGGTGGTTCCACAAGTGATCCTCAACTTTAAGTGATCATCAAGTGAAGCAAGTTGATGTGAACTAGGGATCCCGATCTTCCAAAAGGTTCTGATAACTCTCGATTTGGTGGAGTCACGACACAATTCGATCCGGCTTCCGAACAACTCGGCTCTGAACCCCGCAATCGCAGCATCACGACTCCTCTGGTTATCGACCGGCGTTGCACGGTCGGCCTCGCCAAGAAGGCTAAGTCCTTGCCTGCGAATCGAGAACACAAGCAAGAACACAAA
Source organism: Saccharum hybrid cultivar R570 (assembly GCA_038087645.1). Lineage (NCBI taxonomy): Eukaryota > Viridiplantae > Streptophyta > Magnoliopsida > Poales > Poaceae > Saccharum > Saccharum hybrid cultivar. The sequence continues at coordinate 13,574,803 of JAQSUU010000602.1, forward strand.
GGAATGCAACCAAATTGCAGATGAATGATTAATCTCAAAAAGTTGGGGTCTCACAAACCGACGACGGCGGCGAAACTGTTATCAACAGAATAATCTAAGCAAAACCCAACCCTAATATAGGCAGCAACTACTTATTATATATCCTAAGGGACGTCCAAGGACCCCTATTCACGTCCCTGGGGAGTGCCAACACGTTACAAGGCCCAAACGGCCCAAAAGACGGCGACACAGCGCCCTGACAGATTCTGGACGATGACTTGTTTCGACGATTCCCGTTGATTCCGAATAGCTTTTGATGTGGGACCACTTGGGTTGGCTTCCTTATCAAATAAGCTTTCCATCCATATATGGATCATCGAAAACGGAGTCCGGATGCGTCCTGGGTGACCAGTTCAAGGCAGACTGGTCCTGGATTCCGAGATGGACTCGAACTTGATTTGGTTTGGTCCTCCATCTTTATCCGGGCGCCCTCGCTGGTCCTCCACATCTCCAAGCCCTCCTCCATGTGTTTCCTGGACCTCTCCTTCATACCTAAGCACACTATAATCATTAGGTAGCAATCTATTCTCAGAATCATATAAAGAGTTACTTAGGAACGAGCTCACCTCTAAATTTAACTGACGCGCGCGAGCTCTAGTGATTGGACCTTGAATGTCCAGCAGTGGATCATTGTGTGTATGTGAAGGAGTGATGTCCTCATCATCCTCCCCCTCTTGAATTGGAGTCTTCCTCGACACCAACTCATCTTCGTGTCCCAAGTATGGCTTCAAATCTGAAATGTTAAAAGTGGGTCTAACCCCAAATTCGGGGGGTAACTCAAGCTTATATGCATTATCATTAATCTTCTCAACAATTTTAAATGGACCATCAGCTCTAGGCATCAACTTAGACTTTCTCAAATCTGGAAATCTATCCTTTCTCAAGTACAACCAAACCAAATCACCCGGTTCAAGCTTCACTTCTTGTCTACCTTTACTACCAGCAATTCTATACTTTTCAGTCATTTTTTCAATGTTGTGCTTAGTTGTTTCATGCATTTGCAAAATAAAATCAGCACATTCCTTAGCATCAACATGAATTCTATCACTAGTAGGTAGAGGCAAAATATCAATTGGAGCATGGGGGTTGAATCCATACACTACCTGAAAAGGACTTACCTTGGTGGTAGAATGTGTTGCCTGATTGTAAGCAAACTCCACATGAGGCAAACATTCTTCCCACATCTTCAAATTTTTCTTCAGAATAGCTCTCAACATAGCACCCAAAGTGCAGTTAACTACCTCTGCTTGCCCATCGGTTTGTCGGTGACAAGTTGTAGAAAACAACAGTTTTGTACCCAACTTATTCCATAGAGTGCGCCAAAAGTGACTCAAAAATTTAGCGTCGCGATCTGAAACAATAGTAGAAGGCATACCATGCAAACGAACAATATCTTTGAAAAAGAGGTCAGCAATATGAATAGCATCATCACTTTTATGACATGGTATAAAGTGTGCCATCTTAGAAAATCGATCCACCACAACAAAAATGCTATCCCTCCCCCTCTTAGTCTTAGGCAATCCCAAAACAAAATCCATAGAAATATCTGCCCAAGGAATAGAAGGAACAGGAAGAGGCATATACAAACCATGTGGATTCAAGCGAGACTTAGCTTTTTGACATGTGGTACAGCGTGCCACGAATCGCTCAACATCTCTCTTCATCTTTGGCCAAAAGAAGTGTGTGGCCAAAACATCCTCCGTCTTAGTACCAAAATGTCCCATCAACCCTCCTCCATGCGCTTCCTGCATCAACAAAAGACGAACGGATCCTACTGGAATGCATAGGCGGTTAGCTCTAAATACAAAACCATCATTGACCACAAACTTGTTCCATGAACGTCCCCCTTTGCAATTCAGCAACACATCTTTAAAATCAGGATCAAGCGCATATTATTCTTTTATTGTTTCAAGTCCAAAAATTCTACGTTCAAGTTGGGACAGCAAAGTGTATCGCCTAGACAAAGCATCTGCAATCACATTATCCTTCCCTTTCTTGTGTTTGAAAACATAAGGAAAAGATTCAATAAATTCAACCCACTTAGCATGTCTACGATTCAGATTATGTTGTGAACGAAGATACTTAAGCGATTCATGATCCGAATGAATAACAAACTCTTTAGGCCACAAATAATGACGCCACGTCTCTAAAGAACGTACAAGAGCATACAATTCCTTATCATACGTGGAGTAATTCAAAACAGGGCTATGCAATTTTTCGCTAAAGTATGCAATGGGCTTACCGTCTTGCATCAAAACACCTCCAATGCCAACTCCACTAGCATCACATTCTAGCTCAAAAGTCTTACCAAAATTTGGAAGTTGCAGCAATGGTGCGTGTGTAAGCTTGTCCTTCAAAGTGTCTAAGGACGCCTCTTGTGCCCTTCCCCAATGAAACACCACACCCTTCTTTGTTAACTCATGTAAAGGGGCAGCAATAGTGCTGAAATCCTTGATGAAGCGGCGGTAAAATCCTGCAAGACCAAGAAAACTCCTCACCTGTGTGATGGATTGGGGAACCGGCCAGCTCTTAATGGCTTCAATCTTTGCCTCATCCACCTCAATTCCCTGTGGAGTAACAACATAGCCAAGAAAAGAGACTCGATCCGTGCAAAAGATGCACTTCTCAAGGTTACCAAATAAACGTGCCTCGCGTAAAGCATTAAAAACAGCACGTAAGTGATCCATATGTTCATCCAAAGACTTGCTATAAATTAAGATATCATCAAAGTAAACTACCACAAATCGACCAATGAAAGCTCTTAAAACCTCATTCATTAGGCGCATGAATGTACTAGGTGCATTAGTCAACCCAAAAGGCATTACTAACCATTCATACAATCCGAATTTAGTTTTGAAAGCTGTTTTCCATTCATCTCCAAGTTTCATTCTAATTTGGTGGTAGCCACTACGCAAATCAATCTTTGTGAAAATTCCAAAGCCACATAATTCATCAAGCATGTCATCAAGCCACAATCAACACACATACGCCAAGAACCATCTTTCTTAGGAACCAAAATTACAGGAACGGCGCAAGGGCTAAGGCTTTCACGTACGTACCCACGGTCCAAAAGCTCTTGTACTTGCCGCTGAATTTCTTTAGTCTCCTCGGGGTTGGTTCGATAAGCAGCGCGGTTTGGCAATGATGCTCCCGGAATAAAATCAATTTGATGCTCTATCCCTCTCATAGGTGGAAGCCCCGGGGTATCTCAGCTGGAAAAATGTCCTCATACTCCTGCAAAAGGTTAGTGACAACAGGCGGTACCGAGCTAACATCATCATCAAGAGAAAACAAGGTTCGTTTGCAAACCAAAGTATAGCATACATTGTCATCAGAAATTTCAGCAAGGTCACTTTTTCTTGCAAGCATAACAGCACCCTTCAATTTAATTCCCTGAGCCTGAACATTAGGTGCTAACTTCTCCTATTTAGGTGGGTAAATAGAATTTGCTACTTGCTAATTTTTCAGATTTAACCTCATGCAAACTAGCAGCTCGTGCTTTATCATGTTGTACAATTTCAGCTGAGGTCAAGGGAACCAAAGTAACTTTCTTTCCTTTATGCACAAAAGTGTATGTATTACTTCTACCATGGTATATAGCATCTTTATCAAATTCCCAAGGACGACCCAATAAAAGTGAACAAGCTTCCAAAGGTACTACATCACAATCAACAGAATCAACATAGGTACCAATGGAAAAAGAGACTCTGCAAGTTTGTGTTACCTTAGCTTTACCTGAATCATTCAACCACTGAATATGGTACAGATGGGGGTGTGGTCATGTGGTCAAGCCAAGCTTCTTGACCAAATCTGTACTCACCAAGTTATTGCAGCTACCTCCATCAATGATGACACGTGCTCGTCGATTGTTGATTACGAAGAAAATCTAGAATAAATTGTGGCGTTGCAGCTTCTCAGGTTGTTGTACCTGTGCGCTAAGCACTCGCTACACAATGATGTTCATGTAGGCGGCCGTGTCATCGCTACCAAAGACTTCGCCGTCCTCCTGAACAGCTTGTTCTTGATCCTCATCATCTTCAATGTCAGAGGTGCTGATGTACCCATCGTCTGTAGCAATGTATGCTCGCTGACTTGGGCACTCTCGCTGCATATGCCCAAATCCATGGCAGCGGTGGCACTGAATGCCAGGAGTGCGTCCCATTGAGGCGACAAAGGATGCACTCTTCAAAGGTTCCTGCACATAATTTTTACCTGAACCGGAAGGTCGTGGAGAAGACGATTTGACTCCAAACTTATCCTTGCTCGCGGTTGGTTGCATCCGATAGGAACATGCCTTGGGAAGCCCCGAAGATCGTGGTGTGTATGTGGTGCCAACCTTGTTCTTGCCCTGCAAGTCACGCCCCTGCAACTCCTTCTTTGCAAGCATAGCAAACTGAAACAACTGGTTGACAGTGTTAAATTCCTTATAATCAACTATGTCCTGAATTTCACGCCTCAAACCCAAATAAAAACGAACAATAGAATCCTCAGGGCCCTCCACTATGCCACAACGCATCAATCCTTTTTGAAGGTCACCATAGTAATCCTGCACAGCTTTATCTCCCTGTTCTAAACGCATCAGTTTCTTACGGAGGTCTCTACGATATGATGGTGGCACAAATCTATCACGCATAGCAACCTTAAGCTCTTCCCAGGTACTAGGTGTCGCATTGTCTGCAGCTAAACCAGTCCACCAAATGATAGCAAAATCTGTAAACTCACTAGTGGCTTGTCTAACTCTATATTCCTCAGGCACTAGGTGGGAACTAAATTTCTGCTCGACTATCATCTCCCAATCAAGGTATCCCTCAGCATCATAATGGCCCGAAAAGCAGGGTATTTTAAATTTAACCTTAGCATAAGGATCATCGGGAGCACGATTACGATTACCTTGGTGGCGGTTGAAGTGTTGAGTGCCACCCATACCTGTGGCGTTTGTGCGTAGACGATGGTGTAATCTGTTTTGTCTTGTTGCTGCTTGATCAACATTACCATCGGTGTCATATACTACATCATCGTGTCCTCCGGTGTTGCTGCCATCATGGACTTCTTGGACGGGTGGTGGCTGCACTTCCAAGGCAGCTACCCTGTCGGTTAGTGCGGACAAACGTTTGTCCAATCTCTCAAGGGTGTTGCCGAGCTTGAGATCAATGAGCGCGTCGGTGACAGCCTTGGCTATTGCCTCAGTCATCTCCCTCTGAGCATTATCTACAACAGATTGTACTTGGTCTTGGCTGACGCACTCCGACCAGTCTTTGGGCGCCGTATCCTCACCGTCACCTGGCATTGTAGACACAAAACAGGAACAAACAATGAAAGTTATCCCTAATAATCTACTACGTAGGTGGAGTAGTGCCTCTCAAGATCGTAGCAAAAAGGAGATCCCTTCTCAAGCTCTTACAAGGTTCTTACCAGCATGGTCAAGGATACCTGGAAGACGTAGCACTGCGATTACAGGGATCAAAACTTATACTGTCCAGAAGAAGTATGTGGAGTTAAGGCAGGCAGGCCAAATATGTGAGTGGAACACAATTCAAAAACAGAAAGTAATGCTGAATTATAGTCCCAAATACTTGCTCTCGTTGCTGGTCTAACGTGTTCCAAATACCAGATGTGTGATAACAAAATGGAGAAACAAGTATGATGGATAGCAAGAGTGATAAGAAACAAACACAAGATAGCACACGCCCACAATTATAACAAACTGTCTCCTCTACGTGCTCCTCTAAATATTGTTCCTCTTTTGCCCCTCTTAATTTTTCTATTTTTTGGGCTGTCGTTGTTTTTTTGGGAATCTTTGACTTTTTCTTTTTATTTTTTTGATATTTTTTCTTCACTTAGGAGCACACAAGAAGTAACCACAAAAAATTTGAGCTGAAACAAGTGAAAGACGTGGCCTGTGGAAAATTCAGAAGATGGGTCCAAAATTGAGGAAAAGCTTGTGACCACGAAAAGAGGATCTTGTGACCAGTTTTTGACCAAAATAAAATTTTCGAACCCCAGCTTTGCAGGGGATGGTCAGATCCGAAATTTTTTTCTGGTCGATTTTGATATCTGGAACGTTGAAATCCGAGTTCGTACATGAAAACTGGACTAGTTTCAAGTTTGGACTCCGAAATAGAGGACAAAACTGGAACAATGCGTACAAAAGTGGTCACGGTGGCTAGGGCTTGAAGAAAACGGTGGGAAAAACACACGAACTGGACTCTAACACAACCTAACCAGCAATAAGACCTTGATCAGGACACAAACTCAACACGACGGAATCTGAAAAGAATTATGCAAAAGGCTAAACGTGGTTTCTGGGATAGGGAAACACTAATTTTTTTTTGACTTTTCTGTGGACTCTAGGACAAAGGCGAAATCAAACTAAACTAGGGTAAAATTGAACCTAACGGTATACCTGAAGCTCTGATTACCAATTGATGTGAACTAGGGATCCCGATCTTCCGAAAGGTTCTGATAACTCTCAATTTGGTGGAGTCACGACACAATTCGATCCGGCTTCCGAACAACTCGGCTCTGAACCCTGCAATCGCAGCACCACGACTCCTCTGGTTATCGACCGGCGTTGCATGGTCGACCTCGCCAAGAAGGCTAAGTCCTTGCCTGTGAATCGAGAACATAAGCAAGAACACAAAGGAATGCAACCAAATTGCAGATGAATGATTAATCTCACAAAGTTGGGGTCTCACAAACCGACGACGGCGGTGAAACTGTTATCAACAGAATAATCTAAGCAAAACCCAACCCTAATATAGGCGGCGACTACTTATTATATAGCCTAAGGGACGTCCAAGGACCCCTATTCGCGTCCCTGGGGAGTGCCAACACGTTACAAGGCCCAAACGGCCCAAAAGATGGCTACACAGCGCCCTGACAGATTCTAGACGATGACTTGTTTCGACGATCCCCGTTGATTCCGAATAGCTTTTGACGTGGGACCACTTGGGTTGGCTTCCTTATCAAATAATCTTTCCATCCATATATGGATCATCGAAAACGGAGTCCGGATGCGTCCTGGGTGACCAGTTCAAGGCAGACTGGTCCTGGATTCCGAGATGGACTCGAACTTGATTTGGTTTGGTCCTCCATCTTTATCCGGGCGCCCTCGCTGGTCCTCCACGTCTCCAAGCCCTCCTCCATGTGTTTCCTGGACCTCTCCTTCATACCTAAGTACAATATAATCATTAGGTAGCAATCTATTCTCAGAATCATATAAAGAGTTACTTAGGAACGAGCTCACCTCTAAATTTAATTGACGCGCGCGAGCTCTAGTGATTGGACCTTGAATGTCCAGCAGTGGATCATTGTGTGTATGTGAAGGAGTGATGTCCTCATCACAAGTTCCCTCACATACAAGAGCTTAAGTTTATCAAGTGAATGACCCATGCTATGACATAAGGGGAGGTGCCCCACCCATTGGAATCAAGGTCAAAGATCCTATATGTGGTATCTTTAAAGCTACACAAGTGGTGTCATTCCAACATATGAGGTAATGTCCATAAAAAATGCAAGATTCAAGCCTCAACCATCTACTCCAATGCAATCCTTTGCATCATTGAGAAGCACACCTTTTATGGAAATTGATGACAAAGGGGGAGAGATTGGTATAAAGATATGAAACATGCAAGAGGCATTAGGGAGAAGTTGGATCTAGACATGGATATGGACAATGAGGAGCAACATTGAAGAATGGAGAAGGATCAAAAATTCTTAGACAAAAGAAGCACACAAGTAGGGGGAGCAAGCTCATGAACTTGATTGTTTGCATTTGATATGTGCATATTCATGTGCTTGCTTGCATTGCATAAGTTTTTAAATTTGATATGCATGCGTGTGTGGTGTATGCTAGTGATAGAAGTTGAATCATGATTTGATAACTAGCATGAATAGGATGGTAGCTAGACTTGTATTAATACACATGGTACTAGAACCTTGCTTATAATGTTGATCTCACAAGGTTTCTAGTGTTTTTGTTGTCTAGCTACTCATGGTGCTAAGGATGGTGTTAAAATGTGCACTCTGATTGGTATCACGCATCAAAGGTTAATTCTTTACACCTTAGCATCATTGCTAGTAATTACTCTCCCACAATTCTAATCCATGCATATGTGAAAACTTAGAACCAAACACTATAGCACATATGCAGGGGCAGCTAATACTACTAATTTGGGATTGTAGTACTTGTCCAAAATCATTTACACATGGTAAAATTGCTTAGGCAAGCAACATGAATCCAAAAGTGCTTAATTTCTATATCTTTATAGAGTTGTTATCAATTACCAAAAAGGGAGAGATTGAAAGGTCCTTGTTTGGTTTTGGTAATTGAGTGACAACCTTAGGTGGACTAATATGTGTTTGAGTGAGATACACAAGTGATTAGTCCACAGGTACATGTGTGTGAGCAATACATGCCATGGAGGTTAGATGGCTTGAACTTGGTACAAAGCTCACACATGTGATGAAGGAGCTCATTGTATATGAGACATGACATGAAGTCAAGTGACCAAGGTGCAGAAGATCAAGATGAGGCTTGGCTTGACGGACCGGTTGCAAGTGTGAAGGGCAAGTTGAGTGATGACTTGGCACCCATGGACCGAAGCAACGGTGAAGAGCAAGTGAGGTCAAGATGGATGAACCAATATGGTCATGTGATGATATGAAGTGGATCATATCATTTGTGATTGGTTGGTGCATGTGTTGCATCAACATCGGAGGAGATGGAATGGAATGCGTAAGGCAAAGGTATAACCTAGGGCATTTTATTTCATCAGTCATAGGTGTATAGAGAAGTTTATGGCCAGGTTTAGGATAGATGGCCGTACTATCAAGGGGGGCAAACTTGTTTTCATATCGATCATCTAGTGCCACTCAAGTGATCTAACTTTGCATCATTACTAGGATCGAGTGGCATGGTGAATTGAGTGATTAACTCCTTAAAAATGGTTGTAAAAATGATAACACACTTGCACATGGTGGTGTTGGCACATTTACTAAGGAGAAGTTGTTGGTTATGAAATGGATCAACTCGGCGAAGAAAAGGAGGCGAAACAGGTCACTGTGAGTGACTAGACGTAGGCCTCGGGAAGACCTGCGCGTCCGGTCATCTTTGTCGATTGACATCGTGGTGGCATGTGCATGGCATTGACACATGGCCGTGGGAGAAGGACCAGATGCTGGCCTGCATTTGGTCATGGGGCACCTGATGTGTTAGGTCACGTTTGGCCGGCTCTGGACCGTCTCTGGAACCGACCTGACGCTGGGTCGCCATGGGCTCCTGGGCGTCCGGTCGTTGGCTCGGTGGCTCGTGGGCGCGCATGACCTGACGCTAGGAGGCTACGTTATATCAGGGCTCTGGTGCGTCCGGTCATCGTTTGGTCACGCAAACGGGTGAAGTAGCCATTGGGATCGGGCGGTCAGCGTTCAAAGCAAGCAACACATGGACGGCCAGGAGTGATCGGACGATACTATGCTGTGTCCGGTCATGTGGACCTGTGCATCTGGTCATCCCAAAGAATGCCCAGTGAAGGGGTAACGGCTAGTTTAGCCCATGGGGCTATAAATAGAAGTGTTGGCCGACCTTTGGCCGGCGTTGAGCACCCTTAAGCCTTGGTGGCTTGTGTAGGTATGCTTGCATGCCCTCTAACTCACTTCTGCTTGCAAGAGTGCGATTCGATTGTGAGTGAGTATGATTCTAGTGTGTTGCATCGTGAGGTTGCATCGAGTGGCACTAGACAATCGAGTTGCAAGTCGGTGGTGCTTGTTACTTTTGGAGGTTGCCACCTCCTAGACGGCTTGGTGGTGTGATCTCCGTCAAAGCACGCAAGGAAGCTTGTACTGTGCTTCGGAGAAGCTTGTGAGGGGTATTGTGCTCACCCCACGGGAGCCGCGAAGATGAACTCTAGTAGACTCTAGTAGAGCGAGACATGAAGGGCGACAAGTGGTCCGGCCATGTCAAGTGCTAGAGCTTGTGGTAAGCACTCCACGTGGAAGAGTGTGACTTGTAGGTCACCACTAGCAAGAGGACCGGCGGCAACCTTGGAGCATGTCTCAACGGGGACTACGTGTTGGCAAACACGTGAACCTCGGAATAAAAATCACCGTGTCAACATTGTCTTCATCATATTCTTGGTGGTTTGCATTCTGTGCAACACAACCTTGTATTTACATTTCATATATTGTGCTTGTGTAGTTGCTCTTGTGACTAGTTTAGCTTTAGTAGCTCACTAGTTGCCTTCTTGCTTATGTAGCATAGAAGTAGCTCTCTTGCGTGGCTAATTTGGTTTTAGTAACCTTGTTAGTCACAATTGCTTAGTTTGTGTAGCTAAGTAATTTGTGCTCTCGAATTTGGCTTGTGTAGCCTTGTTATTGAGCATGCTAGTGAGCTTAGGAGCTTTGTGCTTTTGCCTACTTGATTGTGTAGGTGCTCCTTGGTTTGCTTGAAGTACTAGTTGCATAGGTTTGTGTGACCTTGCAAGCTAGAATTGGATAGGTGAGCACTAGCTAGCCCGGCACCTTTGTTGCCTCTTTAGAATCTTTATAAGGTGCATGTGAACTTAGATAGAGGGGGTGCAGTCTTGGCTAAACCGATAGTTTTAATTCTGCATTTGTCACAGTAGCTGGCGTGATTATTTTTAGAAAGGACTATTCATCCCCCCTCTAGTATGCTATCTCGACCCTACAAACCTGTCAACAGTCTCGTAGTGAAACCCTGTTTGCTCACCTTGGTAGTGTTTTGGGGGAATGGACCGCCCCGGGCAAATGGGAATCATGACTTAAAGTGAAAGTGTATAACCTCTACAGAGTGTAAAATTGATATATCAGCCGTCCTCACGGACACGAGCGGCCCAAGCCCTCACATGATAAGAGCATTGGATTTCTTATGGAAGATGATGGATTTCTAGACTGAGATGATGGATATTAGATTGAGGTTGCTACCTCGTGTTGGTTGGGGTTGCTACCCTGGTTGTTGTTCAAGGTTGCTATCTTGAATGACGGATTATCTAGACAGATGGTTATGTGTTGGAGGTGGCTACCTCGTATGATGATTGTCTCGATGATAATGGTGGATTTCTTTGATCGAAGTGGCTACTTCGATTGATGGATATGCGCAGTGGAAGCGTGATGGAATCTTGTTGAAGATGGCTACCTATAATATTGATTAATCTCTTATGCAACTTAACTAATGGGTTGGGTTCTTTTACTCATATTAGTAATCAGGTTGTTTTAATAAAATATTACCAACTAAAAATGCTAACCTGCAATTAAACATGTGTCAGCCTTTCCTTTGTTATAGCCTTGCATGTCATATTGTCTGCCTGTATTTGTTGAGTTCGACATGGACTCACCCTTTCTATTTCCCCCCCTCCACACCCCTAGTGTGTAGTAAAGTTCTGCTCAAAAGAAGGACAAAGGTGTAGTGGAGTTACCAGAAGTCTGTCAGAAGTGCTTGGCATATGGAGGCCCCAATCAGCCGTCCCTAAGAAGATTGGAACTCGAGGAGAGTTCTGCGTAACTCTGATAGTTGTAAGTGTTAATTTAAATATGTTTTTTTTTGCTATATAACATTGTTTATGATATTCTATTCTATTGTTATATGTGTGGACTTCCTGGATACACATATGATGAGTGCTTGGTCTTCTTTTGTAAACCAGGCATGACAAACACAATCAAAGACTTACAACTCTATATATATAAACAACATTTCAAAGCATCATGCAAACAAGACTCATTAAGTAAATGACTTGCTCAAACCAATAGCAAGATCATAAGATAGCTTAGGTGTAATAAGTTAACACTAATGTAGCCATAAGCCAAGCCATCAACACTGAAGCAAGAATGAGCTAAAACAATCAACTCTAGGTACACACAAATTCAGGACAGCAGCACAGCAGCTACTTCATTAAATCATAACTAATGATCTAGACATCCAGCAAAGGTGATCCTAGACTTTATGGAAATCTTAGGAAATTATTTACAACTTTCTTATTATCATTTAGAGCTAATTCCACAGTTACCAGGGTCAAACAATACAAGTAAGCATTTCCAACCAGATTTGGACAGATTCAGACATTAAACTTTAAACAGCTACAACTAGAGTTCTAGGCCACCAAAAGTTTTGATCCTTAATATTTTGGAAAGCTTATGAAAAGTACTACAACTTTTTATTTGTTACTAAAAGATGATTGTTGGTATATGTTAACGCAAACAGATAAATCCGCAAGCACACGGATACCGTTGTAGCTTTCACCCGGAGTATTCCTAGGTATCGATTTTCACGGAGAACATGAAGTGTATTAGAAAAGACCAAAGTCAAGAGTAAAGTGTTTTCGTGGGAAAAGAGGGGTTTTCTAAGGCTTTTCCAAGATAACTAGATAACTAAGGTTCAAACTTACTAAACTCACTTAGTTCGGAGCAACAATACCTTTCCGATCCTCGAAAAGACCGGGAAGGGGTGATCGGGGTCAGGTTATCAAAAAGCTCTACGAAAATACTAACCCGAACGTGGTGGACTACGAAGGCCTGGTCGGAGCTATCACCTCCAAGGCCACCACAATTATCCGTAGGATTGGGCCCGGCCAGATCTGCTGTCCTGCGTGCATGCATGCACAGCAGTGCTGCTGCTGCTATTGTCTGACATTTTGGGGAGTGCTGATGTCAGTATGACGGCAGCACTCCTTTTTTAATATGCAAAATTCATATCTTTCTCATTTGTTCTCTACAATATATGAATGACTTGTCCGTTTCGATCAGCTCGACAAGCTCTTCGCATTGGTGTACTTGAAATATTTATTTGAGACTGTTTTGGTGTGGCACCAAATTCGAATTCTTTCATGTCCGATTTTCACCCAGCTATATGTGTACTATTTAATATCATTTTAACACACATTTGAGTATATTCTGCAAAACAAGTGAGAGCACCAAAACTCGTGAAACTTGTTAGATAAAATAATATTTGCTATGATGTATCATGGAATGTTGTCATTTTAATGCATTTTGGCGGTTAAAATATTTGAGTTAAGGATTGCCAACAGTGATACAAAGGTTAATTAAGCCATAAAGCATCACCTTTTAGATCTGTATAGGAAGTAAACAGAAATTGACAGGGAAATTGTAAAAGACATACCTCCCATACTAGCAGGCCTAAAATCATGAAATTCTAGGAAAAGCAAGACATGAAAGTTACCTACAACTTTTGTATTCAACACATTCACAGAAAACATGATTATCATTATGAAAACAGCCACTTAGCTGGAACTGCTCATGCAGCCATTTCAACATACAACTGCGACCAAGTGCTTATCTAATCTCCTATCAAGATTATGTATGAGTAATTAACTTCATGGATCATCAACCACTATTAACATAGCTACTCACCGTAAGGGTAAGCAAGGCAACATCACATGACTTATACACATGCATTTATTAACTAAGTAATTGAGTAAATCATTTGAATTATTAACCAACAAGTGGATTATCTAACTTAAAAGAAAGAAACTAACATTTCCAAGGAACAGCAGGGGTTTGGGTGTTCCAAGGCCCACAAACAATGATCAAAATTAACCAAAGTCATTTAAGCATTTACCTAATTCATTTTAGTAATTATTAACCATGGGAAAAGGCATTTAAGCACACTTAAATTAATTAACCAAGTCAACTAATTCAAAACAGTACCAAACTTTTTGTGAAGACTGTCCTAACCATGCTAAGCATAACAAAAAGTTTCATGATTAAAGGATAAATATTTTAGCCTATAAAAATCATGCAAGGTCCATTTTATAATTAAAAGTGGTAATTTTTAAGCATAGAAAAACTACTGATCCAACCTAACTCATATTTTTCCTAGATAGAGCATATCATAACAAGGCTAAAGAACAAATTTCATATTTTTAGCATGCTTCTACAATTAGTTATGAAATTCATAATTTTTAGCTAAAAACACAAAAAGAAAAAGAAAAACTTTGTAGCGCACTATTCATCTGAGTCGCGGTTTCTACAGAAAATCCCCTAGAAAAGCTTCTATTGCTGCGCGAGGTCCTTGGTCGCGATTGAGGAACAGAGGACACCTGAGAAAGCCGCTTCCGGCGGGGAAGGTGCTCACCGGTGGCTAGGGAGAGGTGCTAGGGCATCTCCATGCCTGACCACACCCGTGGGAGGACAAAACGCGGATGGATCAACGGTGATGAATTTTGCAGGCTACTGGAGGAGCTCGGCTACGGCGGAAACGGAGAAAAGGAAGGGAGCACCAGTGGCTCGGGCTTTAAAACGGCAAGGGTGAGTCTTCCAAGCGCGCCAGCAGCTGCTTGGCTTCTCCACGCAGGCAGCTACGTGTCCACACGCACGAGAGCGACAGAAAATGGTCAGCGGGCGGCCACCCACAGTGAAGCAGACAGGCTGCTCGCCGGTTTGACTGTTCATAGCCTGGCAGCGCTTCTTTCTTCCTTCTATCTCTTAATTCTTTGCAGAAAATTGATCAGCACCTTTAATAAAAGTTGATCTCTGAACTGAGCTCTCCAGCTTCTCTTTAAGATGCAACATCAAAAGATCACTGGTTTAAGAGATTTTTTAATTTCAAACATAGGTGCTTTGAAACTGAAAACTGAATTCAGTTCAGAGTTTTGGAAACAGTTTTGATCCAGCATTTTTAGGTAATTAATTAGAAGTTAATTACTAACTAAACATCACAACCAGTTACATAATATCAAAGATCAAGCATCACAGCAATCAGTGAAACCAATGTTGGACAAATTTTATTTATGAAAATTCATTTACTAAACCTCCAAAAATTGAACTTAACAACTGCTCTTTCAGGGAGTTAACCAAAATTGCTAAGTGTGGATAACAAAATTAAATTTAGTTTTTGAGGCTCAAATTTAACATGTTTGACATGAAACCACAACAAACCATTGATCCTACATTAAAGTACACACTGTGTACTACAAAGTTTATTTTAGCAAAATTTTAATTGTTTAGGCAAATTATTAATCTATAAAATCACAAAGAACCTTAAACACTATTATATTATAGAAATCATTTCATGTAACATGTGAAACACCATATATGCAACATACACATGCTATAACTGGAACACGGGATGCATTTATGCCACAATGCTTGATGGTTATGCATGATGATAATCATGATCAAGATTTTAATTGCTTCTTAACATCTAGGATGTTACACCATCCTACACCTTGCGTTCATCATCCCACCATGTCATAAGTGTAGTTTCCTTAGGGTTTAGGAACATACGCCTCAAATGATCAATGACTGGTATGTACCATATTACCAAGGCTGGAATTCGCCTCTACTTCATATCGTTGCTTAAAAGGTGTGTTAACTTGTGGTTGATAATCATGTCCAGCCCTTCTTCTGCATCTTTTCCCTTTGGAGGAATGACCCTTGGGTTCGTCCCCAATGTAAAGGTCATTGTTCTTGTACCGACTGGCGCCACATCTGGGGCACTTATCTAATGACTTGAACGTATCGCCACAGTAAATGATACAATGGTTGGGCATGCATGTATTTTTTTCAACCCCACATTGTCAATTGCCCTATAACCTTCTTTGCCTCGTATGTGTTGGCTGGAACTGAGTTTGGCTATGGGAGCAAACATGACAAGAGACACAAATAGGTCATTGAAATTGCAGTCCGACCAACCGTACTTAGCCTTCAGGATGAGCACAAGCAAAAAACGTAGCACCATCAAGTGTGTCACACAACCTTTGTCAACACCATACAAACTCTCCTTTGCTCCTTTTTTACCCTTTTCCAAATTGTTTAGACCTTTCGTGCTCTTGAGTATCACCTTTGGTCCAATGACCCTAAGCATTTTCTCCAAATAATCCCCATCAGCTTCGTCCCCCTCATGTCCTCCATCGTCATTGCCACTAGCTTCATCCCCAACAAATTCTCAACCATCATTAACACTAGCTTCATCCTCAGCAACCCGACCACCACCACCGCCGCCATCACCACCACCTTGTTCACAGGCACTTAGCACTTCTGCATCAAGTTTAGCGATAAATTTGTCAATGTAAGTTTGGTCGTCTTCTTCCATATTTTCTTCTCATGCCTCAACGACGTCAACGGGTGTTTCACCGTGATGGATCTAAACTATGTAGTCCTTCACAAAACCTCTAGATGTAATAATAGACACATCACTCCATGTGAGATGGTTCTTGCAATCGCTACACGGAAAAGAATTTCGATTCTGTTCTTTGCCTCCATGAAATGCTTCTCTGCAGCTACAAGAAATGTATTGACTTCTTGTCGGAAACTAGGCTTCCACTTTAATGAACCATACATCCATGAGTTGTTGTACTCCATCTTTTCCTACAACACGATCACTGAGAAACAAAAAAATACTGTGTTAGATACAATATTCATTAAAAACATGGAAGAATATAATTAGTATATAATAATATCACTGGGGTCATTCTTATTTAAAATTATACATAATACTGTTCAACTTTTTCATCATGTTATTGTCATAAAATACACATATAAGTACTGCACATTCTTCATGTAAGAGATTAACACAACCAAGTTAACAAACTAATGTACCACTAAACTAGTATTTTTTTTACTTTGTTACTTGAAATAAGGCAAAAGCTTTGGGCTCGGCGCACGCCCACCTCCTCGATCTCCCTCCCCACTTTTTCCTCTGTCTCTCCCTCTCTCCCCCTCTCTTACCCACCGCGGCCAGGCTTGAAGGTGAGACCCTACCATGGAACTCTAGCTACCGTGCAGGCGCTCCCTGGCGGCCGTAGTAACCTCCTCGATGGCTGCACCACCGCCCCTTCTTCCTGAACTCCAGCATGTGGTGCACCATCTTCTCCTCTCTCTCTTCTTTCCCTCTCTTTTTCCCCAACTTCGGTGGGCTTAGAAGAGAAGGGGCTCGGGGGGAGGCAGGCCAGCTAGGCAGTGAGGATGCGGGAGGGAGGCTTTAGGGTTCTAGCGGCTGTGGAGGTGGCTGGGCTCAGTCGGGGTAGGAGGGGAAGGGGGAGGAGGAGGTCGCCACAGGCAGCGGGCAATGAGGTGGTGAGGATGAGGTAGAGGGCAGGTTGGAGGGGTGGGAGGTGGGAGGTAGGCATGGCCGCCAGTGAGGTAGGTGGTGGTGGGGCGCAAGGAGAAAGAGGGCGGGGGTGGTGTGCGAGGAAAAAGGCGGGGATGGGGCGCGAGGAGGAAAGACGGCCATGCGGCTATCCTAATTTACAACCGGTCGAACATTAGCTATGTCCATTATGGTAGAATCTTGTTCCCCTACTCCATTTACCCTAGCACCTTCCAAGATTTGATATGAAAACACCCATAAATGCCTCAACTACCATGGAAGGGAGAGAAAATTAAAACACTAATTACACACTAATCTACCACTAAAAGTTAAAAAGGGGGCTTAGATTAGCATGTACTTACCTTTGAAAGCCTCCTCCATCAATGGAATCAAAATCAAAACCTACACCTTAGATTTGCATTTTTGGGAGTAGCTCAAGGCCTCCTTCCTTCCTCCTTGGGTTACAGTAGAATTCTCGAGGAGGAAGAAGGGATGCTCCTATTTATACAATGTGGCATTTGTAGAGATGGCTCTTAATTGAGAAGCCTCTACAAATGCACCTGTAGAAGTGGCTATTGTTACCCGCCATCTCTAAAAATACTTCTGTTTTCAGAGATGGTTGATGGTAATAGTCATCTCTGAAGATGCATTTATAGAGGCGGTTTGGATTGAGGGCCACCATGACTCTGCAAAAAAAAATCTCTGCTGCTGCAAATCCTTTCTATAGTGGTGATTTTTGTCGATCACGCAAAATGTTTGCACGTCATTGTATTAAGATAGAGAAAAAAATTTAATATAACACGCCTTAGCGGCATCCTAGAGGGTCAAAAGAATTGTACGTGGATGCTCAGACCGACTCTAGTGAATTGAAATCTATGGTATTACATTAGGAACTAATCAACCCAAAAGGAGGCACCGGCTAGGAGGCCTATGCTCACGCAGCTGAGCGGTGGCGCCGCCACTTGCGCGCACCCACGTCGTCGTCCGGCGGGAACAACTCACGAAGTGCCTCTATGTGACTGGGGTCACCACCATAGATTTCTTCGTACGCCTTCATGGCCGACGTGGACGGAGTCGACACCCCGCTGGTGAGTCCCAGGCGCTTCAAGGCAAGGTGCTCGCCTCGCTTAGCCACCGGGATGTGGGACAAGCTCTGCGCCGCTATCCGTCTACTCCTCTTGGGGAGCGCGGGTGGTGGACCTCTGTCGGGGGTCGAATCATCTCCGGGAAACTCAAGGAGCGGCGGCTATCTTGCCTTCGTGACTTACTCGATGAAACTCTTAAGGCGATTGTCGACGGAGTCTGTCTGAGGGGATGGAGTGCTGTTGACGACGTTTGTGGCAGCCACTACCATCGTGTTCTCCTGGACGACATCGTCGTTGGTGCGCACTGGCAAGGAATGTGGACTCGCCTCCACTGCCATCTCCCTATTTCCTTCTGATGACTGGTCCTCAGCGCTCTCGGTTGGTTGGTAGGTGGCAGCCTGAATGGGCTCGAATTTTGAATTTCGACTAGATTCAGCTTCGATCAGCATGGGGTCGTGCCCGTTGTATGCCTTGGCGTAGGGGCCTGCACCATCACAGCCGGCGCGGAAGCAGAGGGGATCAGCCGTGGGATCTGGTCCGGCGCTAGACCCTGTCCCAACCTCTAGGTGGGGCATCTAGCCGATAGTCACAAAGTTTCTAGGTCGATGGGGTCGAGGTACGGGGTCACGGTACGTGGTACGCTACTTGCGAGAGTTTTTTACACTTCGGGTCAAAAATGAACCCGACGAACCCGGGTCGGGGTCGACGAACCCGGGTCGAGGGTCGAAGGTGGTGAACCCGTTTTATGTGACTATGATCTAGCCAATGTGGCCGAGCATAGCGGCATCTGCCCCCTGAGTTCTTGGAGCCTGATCGCCGAGAGTGGACCCTCGTTTCGATGCTGCTGCGATTGCGCCGTGGCTCTGTCCTCAGATGCTTTTGCGTCCCTCACATCCACCTCTAGGGCGGGGCAGGTGTCGCGAACAGCCTGTTGCACCTGTGACTGATCTTGAGGGCCCACATGGCCAGCTTCAGGGCTTGCCTTGTCGTCTTCGTGGCGAAGCGGCAATGGCTCCAGGATTTGCTTTGGCCACCAGACGCGAATGGTTCGAAGACCGTCCCCAGTCGTCGCCTTTTGCTTTTCGCTTTTCAGTCGTTGCTGACGACGTCGCGACCGAGGTAACTTCTCCATGTTTGACTTGACTATTGACTCACTCAAATAAAACAATGTTGCTGAGGAACAAATTGTAACTAAGGCCAGTCTCAGGTTTTATAGGGTTTTATGCACATTAAATAGGGTGCCACATCAGTAGAAATAGAGCTTTTGCATGTATCATGGAGGATGGAGATAGCAACGAGTGAGCGTTGTTCCAAAACATTGGAAACCGGATGAAACTCCCATTGAGAGCCTTCATTTGTTTCATCCCATTCGTGACTTCTTCTTCCTGAGGCCGCTGCCGAAGGTGATGGCAGCCGCGAGCGCGAGGGGATGGCAGCCGCAAGAGTGAGGGGAAGCCGGGCGTGGACGAGGCCGCCGCTGCCGGAGGGGATGGCAGCAGCGAGCGCGAGCGCGAGGCCGGGTGTGGACGACACTGCAACTGCCGGAGGGGATAGGCAGCCGTGAGTGCGAGCGTGAGGCCGGGCGTGGACGCCGCCACCGCTGCCGGAGGGGATGGCGGCCGTGAGTGCGGGCGTGAGCTCTGCCAAGCGGGGCTCTGTTGGCCACAAGCGCGAGCGCGGGCTCCGCCTGGCGTAGACGCGAGCGTGAGCGGTGTGGATGAAGATGGTGACACCGCTGGTGCGCATGAGGATCACGAAGAAGAGCGTCACGATGCATCCTCCATCTATATATATTTTATATATTTACATCGTCGTCGCCCGGCGACCAGCCGTCCGCCACGGCTACTATGTCAAAGCACGTGCGTTTACTTGACCTCATCCAAATAGAAGTGACCGCTTTCATCGGTGAGCGGAGCCTTGTCGGCGGCGTGGAAGAGAGGGGGGGAGAGAGACACCGGTGGGATCCATGAAATGCTAAAATAACCTATGAAACTATGCTATGAAATTATGCACCGAGAGAGAGATCCATTTCATGTTAAGTTTCACGTCTTGAAAACTGGGAGGTGAAACCTTGTATTAAGACTGGCTTGATACCCGTCCGTGTGTGTATGTACCAGACTCTCCTCTCCAGATGCATTCTGAACAGTATACTATGTATATATAGCGTTCTTGTTACCCTTCAGTCAGAAGCGAAGCCTTTTTATACGGCAAAAGTGTGACCAGCAACCGTTGCCGTTTACTTGTCACCAGATGACATCATATCGTTAGGTAGCTGTTCGGCGTTTACTTATATCTTTATAATTATAATCAACAGATTATTATGTGAAAAGGGCCCGTAAATGATCTCATAAGCACTACTAGTATTCCTATCGAGAGCCTTCGTGTGCCATTTTATTTGCCTGGGCAGGAATAGCAGCAGTCGGATATGTCGTCGTCGGATGTATTAACCGGTGGAAATATCGCAATAGCCATCGATATGCAGATAAACTCAGTTCGTCTATCTATCCGTTCATCAATCAAGTTAGTCAGCCAGATTGCTTACCTTCTGTTGATTGATTGGTAATCATTCATGTCGTTTGCAATTTCCAGTGTCAGTGATCACGGGCGGGATCGTGATCATCGTGGTGTCAGTGCTCATCTACAAGTGCTGCAAGCTGCACATGATCCGCAAGTATGGCGGCGGCGACCTCCCGCTGCCACCGGTGCTGCCGCTGGTGGAGACGCGGACCACAGCAGCAGTACCAGTACCACCGATCGGAAACAGCGGCGGTAAGCTCAGCAGCAGCAGCAGCTACGGCGGCACCGTGGACGTGGTCAAAGATCGGCCGGTGAGGTTCAGCTCGTCACAGCTGCAGGAATTCACCGGCAACTACAGCGAGAGGCTCGGCGCCGGTGGCTTCGGGGTGGTGTACCGAGGCCAGATCCAGCTCCCCAGTGACGGAAGCAGCAGCCTGCTGGTGGCCGTGAAGGTCCTCGGCAGCAACATGGGGCGGCGCGCCGAGGAGCAGTTCATGGCGGAGATCGGCACCATCGGTCGGACGTCGCACGTCAACCTCGTCCGGCTCTACGGCTTCTGCTTCGACGCCGACCTCAAGGCGCTCGTGTACGAGTTCATGCCGAACGGCTCGCTTGACCGCCACCTCTTCCACGGCGGCGGCGACGGCGACGGCGACCAGAAGCTGAGGTTCGACAAGCTCTACGACATCGCCGTCGGCACGGCGAAGGCGATCCGGTACCTCCACGACGAGTGCGAGCGACGGATCATCCACTACGACATCAAGCCCGGCAACGTGCTCCTCGACGAGGCCTTCTGCCCCAAGGTGGCCGACTTCGGGCTGGCGAGGCTGTGCGAGCGGGAGCGGACGCACGTGACCATGACCGGCGGCGGCGGGCGCGGCACGCCGGGGTACGCCGCGCCGGAGCTGTGGATGGCGGCGTCCGCCACGCACAAGTGCGACGTGTACAGCTACGGCATGCTGCTGTTCGAGATCCTGGGCCGGCGGAGGAACTACGCCGACGTGGAGGCCGCCGAGAGCGCGGAGCGCTGGTACCCGCGGTGGGTGTGGCAGCGGCTGGAGCGCGGGGAGATGGAAGCGCTGGTGGCGCGGGCTCTGGTGGCCGACGACAGGGTTGGTAAGGAAGCGAGGAAGAAGGTGGAGCGGCTGTGCGCGGTGGCGCTGTGGTGCGTGCAGTACCGGCCGGAGGACAGGTCGTCGATGAGCAGCGTCGTGCGGATGCTGGAGGGCGACGAGGACGTCGCCGCGCCGGCTGTCAGCCCCTTCGCCCATCTCGATTCCGACCTGCTGTCGTCGCGAACTTCAACTGCGGACATAACCACCACGTTCGGCTCCGCTGCTGCTTAGGCTATCCGCACTCATGGACCTCAATATTCATCCTCTATAGGTCCTAGTCAGCAAGATTCTCTCCTCTATACTCAATTCTTCCGCACCTATCCATCCTCTATATCATTCTCTATCCACTGTGGGATCCCCTTATCACTTTATTTAAATATATCCATGTGTGATCTAGTTTTGAAGAATTTATTAAGACGAATTTAATGGTGCAATCGGAATTTAATTTGAATTTTTGGTTTGTGAGTTATAGTATTTTTTTCCTTTGTTTAGCTAGTGGGGCCCGCCACTGCCCACTCTGAGGCTGCCTCAGCTGCTCTCGCGCGCTGCTCGCTGGCCGTGGGCTCCCCGCGATGGATAGGGTACGTACTGCACCACACTATATATAGAGTGAGAGAAAGTATAGAGTAGCGTTTTAGAGTACCCAGTGCAGCAGTTTTTACTCTATATTCATACTCTGAAGCTTTAGAGTATCACTTTCACTACAAACTTCTAACCCTTGCGCAACGACGAGAAAACGTTGCAATAGGCCCAATTTTGTTGCAAAAGGTAGTTCATACCACAAAATCGCGTTCGTTGGCAATGGTTGCAAAAAGTCACGTTGCAATAAGAACTTGCAACCGTTGCTAGTTTGGCGTTGCAAGAGTTAGCTTTTCTTGCAACGTTACCAAGCATTGCAATAGGACATTATCGCAACATTCACTGACGTGGCAATACGAGCACTTGCCACGTTCGTCTTCGTAGCGAGAGGTGGTAAATACAACGAGCGATAGCGTGGCAATAGATTTTGGTTGCCACGCTAGAATTTTGTTGCCTAAGGTGTTGTTGCCACGACCGTTGTGTCATGGCAAGTAAATCATTTGCCACGCAAATGTAATCGTTGCGAGAGAGTATACATTATTGCCACGCTTGTCTTGGTGTTGCAATAGTATCATTTGCCACACAAATTTATCCGTTGCGAGATACCGTTCATTATTGCCACGACCGCGTTGCCGATGCAACAGTATTATTTGCCACGCAATTTTATTCGTTGTGGTATACCGTTTATTATTGCCACAACCTCAGTCCCATTGCAACAGTAGAATTTGCCACGCAATTTTATTCGTTGCGGAAGATTAATTGTTATTGCAACAATAGTCATGTCATGGCAATAGTATTATTTGCAACGTAAATAAGTCTGTTGCCATACAACATATTGCCACGCATCATGGCTCGTAGGTATAGCTTTTATTGCAATGCTAGTAACATTTAATTTTGGTTTAATAAATCATCATTGCAAATCAATAAACCATATCAAAAGCAATTGCATTCACATATATTAATTATAATTAATCATTCAATATGTTGCCAAACCCATGAAATAGTAGCTAAAATCATAAACGAGTTTACAGTTAACTCATTATTTGACAACTTTTTACAAACTTCCTAACATCTATGCAGCACTTGAGAAATTCCTGGCAGCCCAACATGTCATCTCCTCGGCTATGTCCCCGCTTGATTATGAGCCTCCCACTGAAACCTTGTCCACCTACTGCCAAAAGAATATGATTGGTATATTAGAACAATATTAAGTTTACTAATTCTTGCACAAATGTAAAGAGATGAAGATATAAAATGGTTCTAATTTCTAATTTCATATACAAAAGCCATCAACCAAGCTTTTGCATAGTTGAAGTTCTACTGCAATTCTGCAAATGAGCAAATGTTGTCGATCTAGTTGTTGCATTTCCTTTTTCCACGAAAAAGATGGAAGTCATGTTCCATTGTTCCAGAACCACAAACGTATGAAGCAATTATGCAAATGTTATAGTAGCAGCTGCATTCCAGAACCACAAACATCGCATATGCGGGGAAATCATTAATTGTCCACAACAGAATTGCATGTAGAGTAAAATTCTTCTTCTCCTTCTCATCCCATGTTAAAACTCCATTATCCCATAGATCATGTAGCTCATCGATCAGAAGTTGCAAATATACATCAATGTTCACTCCAGGAGATTTAGGCCCAGGTATCAACATCGACATCATCCAATAAGGTTGTTTCAAACACAGCCAAGGAGGCAAGTTATAAGGAATCAGTATCACGGGCCAACAAGTGTAATTAACATTCAACATCCCAAATGGATTGAAGCCATCAGATGCAAGTCCCAGTCTAACATTACGTGGATCAAAATCAAACCACTTATACCTGTCATTCACGTGCTTCCACGCCAATGAGTCTGCTGGATGCCGCATTTTCCCATCACTAACCAATTCTTCCTTGTGCCACCTCATCAATGATGATGTTTCCTTTGACATATATAATCTTTGCAATCGAGGAGTAAGTGGAAAATACCTTAGAACTTTGCAAGGAGTGCGTTTCTTTGCTCCACCACTTTCGCTAGACTCGCCAATCTCATCAGAATTTGTGTCGTCTTTCTTCCACCTACTCTCACCACATGTTGGACATGTGTCCATATCAGCCAATAGCCCACGAAATAACACGCAGTCATTCACACAAGCATCGATCTTAATGTACGTGAGGCCAAGGTCGCGGATAATCTTCTGTGCTTTCTTGATAGTGCCTGGGATACAATGTCCTTGGGGCAACGTATCTCTCCATAGGCTAAGTGTTTGCTCTGCGTTCTCCTTACTCCATCCACCCATGCACTTAAGCTGAAAGAGCTTGACCAAGAATGATACCTTGGTAAGCTGTGAGCCTGGCCACAACTCTTGCTGCGCATCTTTCAACAAATCAAAGAATTTCTTTGCACTCTCACAAGGCTCTTCATTGGTACTGCCACTGGTCGCACCCCTAATTAATGCGGACAATAGATTGTTGGCAGATGATGCATTATCTGGTGGGCCTACATTCAGATCACTATCATCATTCAAAAATATGGCAGCGTTACCTTTCTCTTTGACAAAGTTCTCATCAAACCCTTTAGTTAGCAAGTCCATTTCAACCTCGGATTTTCTTTTGTACACGACTCCACGACACCTTGAGCATGGACATGGTGCAGTTTCTGATGCATAGGTGCCTTCGAAAATAGTATCAATAAATTTGTCCAGACCTGCTTGCCACTCAACTGATGACCGAGGCAGCAGCATCCAACTCCGATCATCATCATGTGCCATTAATTATACCTTCGAAATATCACAATGATTTCCTGCAGCACATTAAATTGAAGGGATCATGACATTATTATAAACTTTATTTATCAGAGATAAAGAAAATTAAAAATCTGTAAATTTTCTGAGCGAAGCTTAAAAAAGGGCCCACTTTAACTATAATTTAATAAACCTTAATGCATCCAAAGGTCATTTTTATCAAACTTTATATACTACTATATCTAGAGCAATATTCAGAAGCTTAGCACTGTCCATTGTGACAACAGCTACCAAGCATGTTTTGCTGTTTTCTCCATCCATGCTTTTTTATTTAGATGCTCAGAACAGTAGTTAACTATAATTTAACAATAATATGTAGAGAAAAAAACTGAGCAATAATGCAAGCATACGTGATTCTCTTTTTCACGTCGATGATCGCTGGCCGGCCGCTGATCGTCTCTCTTGTGGATGATGAACGGTGCGAGGTGAAACTGGTTGAACGCTCCGTCCCCTCTCGCACGCCAAGGA
The DNA here is from genome assembly GCA_038087645.1 of Saccharum hybrid cultivar R570. Lineage (NCBI taxonomy): Eukaryota > Viridiplantae > Streptophyta > Magnoliopsida > Poales > Poaceae > Saccharum > Saccharum hybrid cultivar. Next base: position 13,600,455 of record JAQSUU010000602.1, read on the forward strand.
ATTGAAGGACTGGCCGGTGCTCGCTCTCCTTATCTCGTCGAAGATCCGGAAGGAACTAGGGCACCAATATGCCGTACTCGCTGCAGGGGAATTCAAGGGCCGTGATGACTATGGCTGTAGGGAAGGGGCGCCGCGACGACAAAGGCTTCAGGGAGGCCGTTACCGCGCTAGCTGCTGGTGCTGGCTGTAGGGATCGGGGGGGGGGGGGGGGGGGGGCGCCTCCACCACGTTCTTCGCAAGGAGACAGGGCATGGGGGAAGTAGAAAGGCCGCTGGAGAGAATTGGAGCCGTGATAGGAGCTACAGGCCACGACCTCTACGTGATCTGTAAAATTAGATTAGATCCTTTTCCAATATAACTGGTCAACATTAATTAATATAGGGTACTTTCGCTATTACTAACACAAACATAGACATAGCCTAGTGGTAGGAGCTTACTTTCAACACCAAGAGGTCTTTGGTTCGAAACCCATGTTGTTGTCATTTTTTTAAAGAACAATTATGTAACCATTAAAGTGGAAAGGCTTAGGTATTGCAACGATGTAATTTTTTGTTGTTATATTATAACCTTTTTTGCAATGAACGAAACTGCTACATAGAACAAAACCATAATCGTTGCAACCTTAGTGATCGCAACAAACTATTTTTTTTCGTTGTTATATATACCAATTTTTTGCAACGCAAGCGACTATTATATACAACGGAACATATTCGTGGCGATATAGATGAGCTATTGCAACCATCAAATAAAGAGTTGCAATATCACCTTAGTATTGCAACGAAAATAAACTTGCCCGCAACACAAATCAAATCGTGGCAACTTTAATCACTTATTGCAACCGTTCAATAATTTGTTGCGATAACACTTACTTTTTGCAACGATCTCCACACTTATGGCCACAAAAAAATCTTCATGGCAAAAAACCAATCTATCGCAACCAAAAGTGAAAATCGTTGTGATAACAACCCTTGTTGCAACGAAACCTTACCGTTGTCAAAAAAAAAGCGTGGTATAAGGGTCAGAAGTTAGTAGTGTTTAGAGTACCCACTGCGGGCAGCCTCAGATATATACATGTTTTACTTCTTCCATTTTCGTGTATATATGAATATTTGCTCTAGCTTGTTATTTTATTTGTTTTTGCCTTGCACATGTACAGTATATTCCTTCTAGTTGTTTGCTTTATTACTACTTCCGAAAAGAAAAACTCTCAGAGTAACACGGCTTATTGTAATTTTTCAAATTTACCTGGCCAACTCAAGTGAATTCAGTTGTAATCCTTCAATTGCTAATCACGGTGCATAACAACCAAGGGCAACGACGTACGCAAAACTAAGAAATGTTCTCCCATTTAAAAACTATTCTCCAGCTACGTTCTCTAAAGCCCTTCCATCTAGAGCGTGAGCTCAGTCAAACCTGCGACATTTCTTCTGGACTAGTAGCTAGTTCACCTGATTTTTGTTAATGCGAACGCACAAATTAAAGCTGTTAGACGGCAGTCCGGCGAAAGCGATGCCGTAGTGCAAAATGAAGGCGCATCCCATGTTCTACGCCCAAGATAATAAACTGCAAATCGCATCCTTCCTAACCGGCCGGGTGGCTCATGCCCAGACAAAATTTGGTTCTTTCTTCTACGCAGCCGCCTGCACACCCACAGATTAACGAAGGAAGAACCGAAGAAGATTCCGTCCTGCGTCAGCCGTAAGCGTCGGATAGTACATTAAATATTTAGAGACAATTACATTTACCATCCTCGTTTTTAAAACAAACTATATGTTTGCTCCTGTTTTTCCTTTTTTAACTTTGCAAATATATGGACTTCAAAAAATAGCCACAAATGTACAGTTAGAGTTGAAAACGATGACAGCAATGCAATTGTCCCTATATATTTAACATTACATGTGGCTAATGGCCACAAGCACCACGTCTCTGCATTTTATCACCAAATCACACCCACTAGGGTTGGGTCTGGTTTGGGGACTAGAGAGGATAGGACGGTCCTATCCCTGTTTCGGGGATGGAATGTTTCTAGATTGCTATTTGGTTGGAAGGATAGAGTCGTCATTCTTGTTTTTTTTGTTTAGTTGAGGGATATAGTGGGCTCGAATAATGGTCTTGTCCTCTGTTTGGTCTTTGGTCTGAGGATGAAACAACTAATATGGTGACACTCCTCATTTGTACTAGTGTGGTTATTACCTCCTCAACATTTCAACTTCTCATGTGGTTTTCTCTATCTGCTTTGATATTCGATAGCACACTACGAGTTAACACAACATAAATAACAAGTCCCATGTACTGTAGATAATATCATGTCATGTTACATAATACCAAGTCTAAGACAGCCACATAATACCAAGTTTAATTAGGCTCACACAATATAGCGAGTTCAAGCCAATACATAATAGGAATGTCAAGGCTACACATAATATAAAGTTCAAGCCTTCAAATTAGACAAACTACAGTTAACAATTCCATTTGGTGCAAGCAAAAGAGCCATCACAAGTCACCGTCACAATTTTATTGGCCTAGGAACCTCTCAAAAACGAACATAGACACCCAAATCAACTTATGATCGAAAGAAAGCTTAGCTAGAATGCTTTTGCAAGGTCAGGGTTCTTCACCAGATATTGGAAGTACACAGATATGAGTGGCTTCAAAACAAGGAAGGCTTGTAAACACGTCAAACAAATCTTCTGGTAATTCATTGTTGAGGGCTGGGGTAGCGGGGGTGCAGCAGTAGACTTCTCTAATGCCTTGGCGATGTTGTCACCAATGCGATTGAATGCAGCAAGCAGACCATCTTCATTGTCAACAATCTTGGCTTTCTTTGACCCCCTAGATGATGATGTAACACCATAATCACCAGGAAGTGGCAATCCCTCACTATTGCCATTTCCATTCAGGCGGTGCTCAGAATCAATGCTTTGGGTTCGTTGCATGAGTTAGTTGAGTTGCTTTGGTTGTGGAGTTGCTAGTTGGGTCGTTGTTTCGACCAGATTGAGTTTCTAGTTGGGTCGTCCTGACAAAGTTGGCTCGGTGAAGTTCACCGAAGCATGCAATGGTGTGAAGTTGTTAGGGGTCCGGTTGGAGTACCAAGTCGTATAGGATGAGTGATGCACTCTCCTCAGTTGTGTGGTTTTTGGGTCTGCTTTCCACTAAAAAAACTAGGCTGGCACTTGCTTTTCTTTTTTATCGTCTAATAAAAATAGCGGCAAAGCTTTTGCCGTCCTTTCTAAAAAAATATTTTCATTCTATTCTTCACTTTCAGCAGCAACATCTTCTGTGCCCAAAGCTGAATTCGAATCCTTTGCAAACTTTCCTGTAGCCATGCTGTTCCCAAAGATGGTTTGTATCTCATCATAGTGTTCAAGAGGTTTGTTTAAGTACTCAGCATCAGACTTGTGTTCCTAGAATGGAACAGATGGTACCCAAAATGAGAAGACATTATGCTGCGACATGTACAGGTATGAAAAGAATGGGAGAGGTACATGCTGAATCGTATGCATCAACTAAAAATGAGAGAGGGACATGCTGGCATATATGCAGCAACAAAAAAAGATGAAACCATGTATTTATGCTACACCTAGGGATACAACCCCACAGCTCGAACACAAATTGCATAAAAAATTTAAGTTATGATTTATGAAGAACTTAGAAACAAATTATACATATCTGGTCATGTATAGTTCTTTATCAAAAAACATCTGGTCATGCAGTACACACACTAATCTGGTGGTGTCACTACGGGAAACCCGCTCTTTGCCGAGTGCCAAATTTTGGGCACTCGGCAAAGACTTGCTTTGTCGAGTGCCGCACTCGGCAAAGCCAGGCACTCGGCAAAGATTGGCGGGGGGCAGACGACATCCAGCGCCGTCCTTTTTGCCGAGTGCCTGCCGTTTGGCACTCGGCAAAGTAACAATTTTTTTGTTTTTTGGCACCAAATTTTTTGAAGTTTTACTACACTATCATAAACAACATGTTAAAATTTGGCACATTTTCATTGCTTTTTGGTATATTTCTTTAGTTTATTTTGTTTTGTTGAATTTTTTCGGATAATGTAAGTTTGAACCGCAGGTGCATCGAATAATAGATTTCATTCGTTCAAAAAATGTTATCTTCGTTTCTTAGTGTAAATTTAGGCTAAATCTAGGAACTGTCTCAAAATTTCGATCAACGTGCTCATGGGGCAACGCCACCAACTTATGTGCGAGTGGTTTTTTAGTTATATAAAATGCGAATGAATTCCTAAAATCATGAAACTTGTCGAGTTATCGTCATATCGTATGCGTATGCCGTGGTAAAAAATTGACAAAGTTTCGAGCACATTGGCACGTATGATGCTCACAAACCAATGCATCTCCACTTGTGATATCTTATACAATGCTCACATGTGGAGATGTTCTGGTTTGTGAGCATCGTAACTGCCAACGTGCTTGAAACTTTTTAAAATTTTTACCACGGCATACGCATACGATATGATGACAACTTGACAAGTTTCATGATTTTTGGAATTCATTCGCATTTTATATAACTAAAAAACCACTCGCACACAAGCTGGCGGCGTTGCCCCATGAGCACATTGATCGAAAGTTCAAGACAATTCCTGTATTTAGCCTAAATTTACACTAAGAAACGAAGATAACATTTTTGAACGAATGAAATCTATTATTCGATGCACCTACAGTTTAAACTTACATTATCCGGAAAAAATCAACAAAGCAAAATAAACTAAAGAAATATACCAAAAAGCAATGAAGATGTGCCAAATTTTAACATGTTGTTTGTGATAGTGTAGTAAAGCTTCCAAAAAAATTGGTGCCAAAAAACAAAAAAAATTTATTTTGCTGAGTGCCTAGGTTTGGCACTCGGCAAAGGCTCCTGTATTTTTTTAAAACTTCGCCGAGTGCTAGATTATGGCACTCGGCGAAGAATATTGGCTTTGCCGAGTGCCCACGATCTGGCACTCGGCGAAGCTGGCCACCACATAAAAAAGGGCCGAACCGACCCTCTCTCTCAGCTCTCTCTCTCTCTCACGCCGGCCGCTGCCGCTTCCCGTCGCCGCTGCGGCCGCCTCCCCGCGCCACCGCGGCCGCCTCCCCGCGCCCGCCCATAGTTGCCGGCCCCTGCGCCCGCCGAGCCTGGCCCCACCCGCGTCGGCGTCCTCGCCCACGGCCGACCGTCACACTTGCCCCCAGGCCCGCCCCCACCAGCGCCGACATCCTCCCCCGTGGCCGGCCACAGCCGGCCGCCGCGCCTGCCCCCGGCAGCCATGCCCGCCCCTACCCGCGCTAGTGCCCTTGCCCACCGCACCCGCCGGCGGCCCGAGGTGGTCGCCCTTGCCCCGCGCCGGCGGCTAGCGCCGCCTGTCCACACCGTCCCCGGCCATCGCGGTGGCCCCCGGCCACGCCTCCGGCCGGCCAGTAGGGAGGAGGAGGAGGTAGGAGGAAGAGGAGGGAGGAAAGGCGGAAGAAGAAGAAGGGGAGGAGGAGGATGAAGAAGATGAAGGAGGAAGAAGAAGAAAGAGAAGGGAGGATGAGGAGGAGAGGAAGGAGAAGGGCCACAGTCCAATGACCATCCACGTCATCCACACCGTTCGTCCTCGCCCCTCGCCGAAGAAGAAGGTAAAGCCCCCGGTTGTCGGCCGTCGTGCCATTTATGTTGTTGACGACCTTCGTGCCTGAATTGTTGATGTGTGGGCCATCATGCCGGAAATGTGGATGTCGGCCATCATGCTGGTGTTTTTCTTACAGGTTTTGGAAACCTCCCCGTAGAGGGGAGGTTCTGCCGAAATTTTCAATTTATAGTGTTGTGTTTCTTCTTTTGTAGAGAAGGACTCGTCGGAGGCGAGCCGGAGTACCTCAGCCGCCCCGATCGTCTTTGTCGGCGCCGCGGTCCTGCCTGCACTGAGTCGCCTCACCACTGCATTGACTGGCCACTGCACCGCTAGCCTATATCCACCGCCACCCTAGGTATAATTAACCTCTCTTTCTTATCATGGTCGTAGATCACGTAGCCCAGTTAGGCGTCTCCCGTTCGAAAGAGATACGGTCGGAGGTATGCAGATCTTTGCATATCTGTGACCGTATCTCTTTCGGATTGTCCACGTATTTTGGACAGCCCGCGAATGCGTAGATGAGGTTAGTTTCCGTGGTTCGCTCTGGTCCAAGATAAACTTTCGGCATCACCTCCCTGTTGTTCTCCGGATACACACTCTCCCTTGCAGGACGTGTATCGAGAGAACAGTGGGGAGGTGCTGCCAAAATTCTGTCTCGAATAGGAGCGGAGCATTGAAACTGACCTCATCTATGCATCCGCGGGTGGGATTAGGACCTATCCTCACCTATTAGATGGTAGGAACGCCGTGTAGATGCAATTGCTGGTTATATTACTCGCTTACATATGTATATGCTAGAGGATGGAGAACCGTGATTAGATGTACACGGGCCACACAAGTATGACCCCAGAATGGATGACTAAGACTAATGCTTTCTTGGAGCATTCATTTGGCGAGGCTGCTAGAGGGTCGAGTCGGATGATGTGTCCTTGCAGCAAATGTGACAACCGTGTAAGAAAGAATAGGAAGAACGTGGGGGAAGATCTTTGCAAGTATGGATTCATGCCAAACTATACCTGTTGGATCCACCATGGTGAAGCCGATCGTATTAGAGAGGAGGTGGTGAGACCACACGACTAGATGGATGACTTTCAGGAGGCATGATTCGATGAAGGATTAGAGGACGAGCTAGAGAAATCCGCAAAGGTGTACTACGATATGCTGTCTTCGACACAGAAGCCCCTTCATGAAAAGACAATGGTTTCGCAACTGGATGCCATTGGGCGCCGAATGGCATTCAAGTTGCAGTGTAGCATGAGTCGAGACAACTTCGATGGTATGTTGGCAGTTGTTGGATCCCTGCTTCCAGAGGGTCACATTCTGCCGGAGAACTTGTACGAGTCACAGAAACTTCTTTGTGCCCTTAAGATGCCATATGAGCACATCCATGCTTGTCCGAATGGTTGTGTCCTATTTAGGAAAGATCACGAGAAAGCAACGCACTATCCAAAGTGCAAGTCCTCTAGGTATCTAGAGGTCGACACTAGTGATGGCAAGAAGGAACAGCTTGGTATCCCCACGAAGGTCCTACGGTACCTTCCTGTCATACCAAGGATCCAACGGCTATACATGATAGAGGAGTCCGTGAAACAGATGACATGGCACAAACATGGCAAAAGATACAATGCTGACAAGATGGTACACCTATCGGATGGCGATGCATGGACCCATTTCGATGGCATACATCATGGTAAAGCTGAGGAGGTTCAAAATGTATGTGTCATGCTGGCAACAGATGGGTTCAACCCCTATGGATTGTTGGCAGCCCCGTACACTTGTTGGCCCGTGTTCGTGATCCCCCTCAACTCCCCCTGGCATCATGTTTCAACCCAAGAACGTGTTCTTGTCCCAGATAATTCCTAGACACCCGGGGAACAAGATGGGTTTGTTCATGGAGCCTCTTATTGATGAATTGATCCTTGCTTGGGAAAAGGGGTACTGACATACGACCGAGCTACAAAGAAGAACTTCACAATGCATGTGTGGTACCACTACTCCCTGCATGACTTCCTGGCGTATGGCATATTCTGCGCGTGGTGTGTTCATGGGAACTTCCCATGCCCAATATGCAAGACAGCTATGAGGTTTACCTAGCTAAAGAGGGGTGGCAAGTTTTCTTCATTTGACCAACATTGTCGATTCCTCCCTCTTGACCATCCATTCAGACAAGACGTCAAGAACTTTAGGAAAGGGGTTCAAGTCACCAACCCTGCACCTCAGATGATGACCGGTGCTAAGGTCTGTGCTGAGATAGAGGCTCTCAAAGATGATAAAGAGAAAGGTGGTTTTATTGGATATAGTAAGGAACACCAGTGGACTCATAAATCGGGCTTGACTAGGCTTCCCTATTTCAATGACCTTCTTCTTCCACACAATATTGATGTAATGCACACAGAAAAGAATATCGCCGAGGCGCTTTTTGCAACACTCATGGACATTCCTGATAAGTCAAAGGACAACGTTAAGGCTAGACTTGACCTGGTAACGATGTGTGATAGGCCAAAGCAAGTGATGAAGCCTCCCGCGCCTGGCAAGAAATGGAGAAGGACTCTGGTTGATTTCATCTTGAAAAATGACCAAAGGAAGTAAGTACTGCAGTGGATCCAGACGTTAATGTTCCCTGATGGGCATGCGGATAATTTGAGCAGGGGAGTGAACTTGTCCACTATGCGAGTCTTAGGGATGAAGAGTCATGACTACCACATATGGATTGAGTGGCTCCTTCCTGCGATGACCTGGGGATACGTCCCCGAGCATGTGTGGCACGTGCTGGCAGAGTTGAGCTATTTCTTCCGCCAACTTTGTGCCAAGGAGTTATCTCAGGACTTGTGGCACCTGTGTTGCTCTGCAAGTTGGAGAAGATCTTCCCACCCGGCTTCTTCCTAGTGATGCAGCATCTGATTTTGCACCTACCACACAAGGCACGAATGGGGGGGCATGCAGGCCCGTTGGTGCTATACAATCGAGAGATGTCTAAAGATTTTTCAGAAAAAGTGTAGAAATAAAGCCAAAATTGAGGCTTCTGTGGCAGAGGCATTCATTCTAGAGGAGGTGAAACGATCCTGCATTCCGCGAAGGGAATGCCACAGATTCGATGTGTAATAGATGAACAAGTTCATGTCATTACCCAAATCTCAGTCGAATAACAGAGTCATACACGAATATCAGAGTATAAATAGAAGGTTTACATTAATTATTATCATCGCCACGCAGGGCGGAACATGCTCACACACAGCAACCGGAACAGCTTCTCGAAGATAGCAGCGGAAACTAGGACAACTCGCACCAAGCTTGAGCGCAGGGCGAACCCCTACTCCTCCCAGTCGTCCTCCTTGTCGTACTCGGGCTCCGAGCCTGCCAAAAATCTATCTGTACACTTGGTACTGGCCACGCATCGCCCACCCTATGATGCATTTGCTTTGTGGAACTGGATGCAATTGGGGTTGAGAAGAGAAACCTATCTTTGGCTATGGTTTCCTATGCGAGTAATCAATATTTTAATAGGTTCATCAAATATTAACCCATCTCATCCACACACGATATCCCATCCCAGCACACATCTCCACATCACATCTCATCTCACTCTCTCATCGGCATGGACAACTCCCTCTCGTCCATGTCCAACGGCCAAAGCCGGATCACACACTGAAATCCCGGGGAAGGTAGAAGGACTCCTCTCTCTAGTCAAGTGAAAGGTCCATAGCCGAAAGGTTCGGCATATGTATCGATCGATCAACCAGAAACTCTGCAGAGGTTTACACATCCCACAAGATAGCTATCCTCGACGTTGCCTCGTCTAAGCTGATTCCGGGCCGCCTTCCGACTAGAAACGGTACCACCCTATCACTCAGAACTAGGGCCGTGTCGGAGTACCACCGACACGCTGAGACTGTGAGATGTAGCACCTGGCCCCTGGGTACTACGCTGTATTGGAAGGGTGTGGGTCCTCTTGCCTGTACCTCCCTACACTATCCGCTAACCTCTCGATAGTAGTGGCACTGCACTAGAAAGTCGAACGTCCGTATCCTCCCCACAGAAGCGAGGGGATGTGCAAGGATTCCTAAGACTCGGTCCACGGACGTATCAGTCCTTAGGGTGACTAAGCAGGATATCTTCAAAGGGGAAACCATTTTCCGCTCAACGGAACACCCGGCACCCCATGCCATCACAGCACCTCCCATCCCGGGGCTTCATCCCATGAAGACACTCCACCCCGGGACCTCCCCCTGTCACATGTACCTGCCACAGGCACTTCACATGGCGAACGCCCAGGTAACATCCTCCGGCAAGACTCGTCCTCGCGACTCATCGCAGATCCTGCTCGGTCGACTCGACCCTCACCATACGCACCCAAGACTCACACCAAGATCTCCCCAGGTTCATTACCCGGTTATTAGCAAGTTTACGGCACCTCGTGCCTTAACTTGAACGCCTCTCACTCACCAGCATCACATCACAGATATAATGCGAGTAAGAGTTAAGCATAAGTAACAAGTAATAAAGCAGCGTCTAGCCTAACAGTAGGGTGAGCAGGTGTGAGGTTGCAACAAGGTAAGTGGCTCAGAAAGCAGTAAACTACCATGCATCCTATCAGTTATATTATTGCATGAAAGTAAAGCACTAGCAATTCCAAGTATTTGCAATGCGTAATAGGATCTACGAATGGGTGGGGCGTGGCACCTGGCAGGTCGTCACCCAAGTCATCGGGGTCGAACTCCTCAGTCGGTGGCTCCTCTGGGTCTGTTAAACGTAACATACGACCACGTTAGCGGCTCCTATAGAGATGCACAAAGAAGCAACTGGAAATCAAAAGATCCAAATGCACTCAAACATAGGCCTATGACGTAGAGTTCATTTTTAGAAAAATTTGGACTCTGGTTTGGCATTTTTCTGAGCTACGGTTAATTAGTTATGAATTTTTGAAGGTTTAAATAATTTCTGAAAAAGGAAAAATAGGTTGATTATTCTGGAGGTGACACATGGCAGCTCCTGGTTGGTCAAAGGGGAAACATAGACTGACAAGTGGGACCCAGGTCAATGGTCAATGTTGACCAGTCAACGGTCAATGCTGACCGGGCCTAGATCGGGTATGGATGGCCTGGTGCAGGGCCTGGACATGGGCCGGGTTGGGCCTCCCGTCCTGGACACGTGTCAAGCCGTGACGAAGCCACGTCGCGACTTGGGCCCAAACTGGGCTGTGGTTCACGGTGGGCTGGTCCGTGGTGGACGCGCAGGGACGGTCTGTAGGCCACTGACTCGGCCCGCGGTGGACCGAGCTCACCCTCCTTTCTCCTCTCTTGGCTCACGGTGAACCAGGCGCATGAACGAAACCAAAGGGGCTCCCCTCTCTTCTCTGCTTTCACTGGAATGCGCCCACCGGCAGCGAGCGTGCACGCCATGGCGCCTCCGTGGTCGAGCGGGCACCCGAGGCTGTCTCACGACCCTGTAGAGGCTCCGGAGGAGGGGTGAGAAGGGTGGTCTCCGCCGAGGTAAAGGGGGCTCCTTGCTGCTCCGACGGGGAAGGGGCCTCCCATGGCCGGAGCGGTGTGGCTACGGTGGCAATGCGGCAATGGCGGGAGAGGTCTCCCACGGGTCCCTCCACCTAGCCCGCCCTGTGCGGTTCGCGCACCCCGGCGAGGTGGAACTCTCCTCCCGGTCACTCGGGCTTCTCTCGGCTTGGGGCGACAGTCCGGTGCTCGCCATGGCAGCCCGGCCACGGCGAGGGCGTGAGCGTGCACACCGGGGCCGCCGGCGTTCCCGGACCCCGATGACTGGTGAGACCAAGGTGGTGGCCGTGCGAGTGCGTGCGCCCGTGAGCGGTGCGGTTGGGTGCTTGGAACCCGCTTCCGGCTCCTTCCGGTACGGGAACACTGGAACAGCGTTGGCGCGCCCATGGCGAGACAAACAGGGGAGGGGCGGTAAGGGTCGACTGCTTACCGTGGCGGCGGCGAGAGGGGGACGACAGCACCGGGCGACGTGAGGCCGTGACTTGGTGACGCAGGCAGGCAGGCTCGCGGTGGCGTTGGGGTGGCAGACCAAGGCGCCGTCTTCCGCCCCGGCAGCGGCGCTTCCCCGGCGATGGCGGCTTCCCTTTCCGCTCCCCTTCCCTTCTCCTCTAATAGGCCCTCCCACTTTGCTCGGCTTGGCGCGTATGCAGGGGTACCGCAAGGCGGCGACGGGGTAGGTGGGAATGTTAGAACCCCGGTGCTCACCTCTTTTATAGGTGGAGGCGGCCATGGATCGCGGCGGACGGTCGAGGCGAGCTCAGGGACAGGCGTAGGGCGATCGACAGCCCGTGGCTAGGGTTGCCGGGTGGGTGAGCGCGGCGGTTGCGGTGTTTTGGAGTGGATCGGCAGCGTGCGTTCGAATTTTGCTATCCGGTCAAAAGGGTGTGGCTCGACGTCACCGGAGCGGGCCTCGCCCCTGCCGTCAGCGCGATGAGCATGGAGAGGAGCGGGCGCGGCTAGGAATGGGGGACGTGGTGGCTCCTCCACCACTGGGCGCGTCACGACGGTGCGTACGGTGGTGAGGTCGGGCGCGGCGGCCTTGGATTGCGCCCGCCCCGTCCCATGCTCTACTTCGGCAGCTATCTGCGAATAGAGAGGAACCGAGGTGGGGGATGACCACCGGGCCCCACCCGTCAGTGGGGCAGGAACAAGGGGAGGGGGACCGACGGCTTAGCTGGGCCGGCCCATCTGACCAGGCGGTGCACGCTGGGTAGTTGTCTAGCGGGCCAGGCGCAGCTGGGCCAGCGGCCCAAGAGCAAGCAGGCCGGCCTTTTTGCGGTTTCTGGCTACACGGGCTGACGGGCTTTTTCCTCTCCTCCTCTATTTCTTAAGGCTTTTCTAATTCCAATTTATTTTCTAGCCACCCCATTTGCAACTATCTGCGAAAGGGTGTGCGCCATTCACACGTACACCCTTAGTGGTGGCCTCTAGGGTCGGTTAGGGCTCTATCAATGTAGGTACTTAGGTTAAGTTAAGCAATTAATCACAATTAGTTAATTAGTCGAGTTTGTTTATCTAAAGAGGTTGTAGATTTTATTTAGCAACACAAAAGAGCAAATAAAATCCAACTCACACCTATGATTAATTAGAATGCAAGTGCTCAACTACAAGTAGGTGCTACTTGTGCAACTAAATAGAGGGGTTTTTCCTACATGACACTCACCATTCATGGGTATGATTGCGAAAATTTTTTCAATTGCGATTTTTTGGTTTCAGAAAAAACTGGGATGTTACAGTCCTTCCCCCTCATTGGAATCTCGTCTTGAGATTTAAAGCGTGACATACCTCTCGAACAAGTAGGGGTAACAGATCCGTAACTCTGACTCTTTCTCCCTTGTTGCCTCTCTCTCAGTGTGATTGCTCCATAAAACCTTACACATTGGTATCGTAGTGCTGCTGGTGTCTTTGGTTGCTCTGTCAAGAATCTGAACTGGGTACTCTCGGTACTCAAGCGTATCCTGGATATCCAGTGCATCTGTGTGAACCTGTTCCTCTGGTAACTTTAGACACTTGCGGAGCTGTGACACATGGAACACGGGATGTATACCTACCAGATCCTCGGGCAACACAAGCTTGTACGCTAGCTTCCCAATTCTTTTGCAGATACGGTAGGGACCAACGTATCAAGGGGCTAGCTTCCCTTTCACATGGAACCGGAAGGTGCCACGGAGAGGCGAGACCTTGAGATAGACATGGTCTCCTACCTGGAACTCGAGGTCTCTCCGACGGTTATCTGCATAGCTCTTTTGTCGGCTTTGGGCAATCCTCAAATTTTCTCGCACTTGAGCTACTCCCTCCTCGGCCTCCTTGATCTTAGCAGGGCCAAAGAACATTCGCTCACCTACCTCGGACCACATCAATGGGGTTCTGCATTTCCTCCCATACAGGGCCTCAAATGGTGACATCTGAAGACTAGCCTGATAACTGTTGTTGTACGAGAACTCTGCATGCAGTAAGTTTTTCTCCCAATCTGTCCCATACTTTAGTACACAAGCCCGTAGCATGTCCTCGAGAATCTGATTCACTCTCTCTGTTTGCCCATCTGTCTGAGGGTGATAAGCGGTGCTATAGTCGAGACGAGTGCCAATCGACTTGTGCAAACTCTGCCAGAACCTAGACGTCCACTGTGTCCCTCTATCAGATATGATGCTAACAGGCGCTCTGTGAAGTCGAAGAATGTGTTCGATATACAGATCTGCCAGCTTCTCTACACGGTAGTCAACCTTGACAGGTACAAAGTGAGCTACCTTGGTCAATCTGTCCACTATAACCCAAATGGAGTCATGTCCTTTCGGGGATCGAGGCAATCCCACGATGAAGTCCATAGATATGCATTCCCACTTCCACACGGGTACATCTAGTGGCTTCAACAAACCAGCTGGTCTCTGATGTTCGACCTTAACCCGGTTGCATATATCACATCTGGCTACATGACCTGCAATATCCTTCTTCATGTCCTTCCACCAGAACATCTTCCTCATGTCAGCATACATCTTTGTACTACCAGGATGGATGCAATACTTAGAGTCATGCGCTTCTGTCAGGATCTCTTTACGGATGGCCTTATCAGACGGTACACAGATTCTGTCGTTGCACCAACACACTCCCCGCTCATCTACTCGGAATTCAGGGTACTTACTAGCTTCCATCCACTCACGAAGCTGCAAGATCTCCGGGCATTACTTTTGAGCCTTACGAATACGGTCCATTATGTCGTATTGCACTCGTATCTCGTTCAACATGCCCTTGGGTATGATCTCGAGGCGAATTTCACCCATTTCCTAACGTAGCTCGGATGGTACGACTTCCATGGATAGACTGTGGCAATGGCTCTTACGGCTCAAAGCATCATCAACTACGTTGGCTTTTCCCGGATGATAGTGAATTTCCAGGTCGTAGTCCTTGATCAACTCCAGCCATCGACGTTGTCTCATATTCAGATCCTCTTGGGTGAAGAAGTACTTGAGGCTCTTATGATCGGTATAGATGTCGCACTTGTTCCCAATCAAGTAGTACCTCCAAATCTTCAGAGCGTGCACAACAGCAGCTAGCTCAAGATCATGTGTCAGGTAACGCTGTTCATGGTCCTTCAACTGGTGGGATGCATAGGCAATGACTTTCCCATTCTGCATCAGGACGCAACCAAGTCCCTGTCTAGATGCATCACAATAGACCACGAAGTCCTGTTGGATATCAGACAAGGCAAGAACAGGAGTGGTGGTGAGCTTCTTTTTCAGAGTCTAGAAACTGAGCTCACACTCGGGTGTCCACTTGAACTCATTGGTCTTCTTCAGGAGATTGGTCATGGGCTTGGCTATCTTCGAGAAGTTCTCGATGAATCTGCGATAGTAACCAGCTAACCCAAGGAAACTGTGGATATCTATCGGGTTGCGGGGCTGCTCCCACTCTTTCACGGCTTCTATTTTTGTGGGATCAACAGCAACACCCTCAGCTGTGAGCACATGGCCAAGAAAAGCGACTTCCTCGAGCCAAAACTCGCACTTGCTAAATTTTGCATATAGCTGATTTTGCCTCAACTTCTCCAGAACCACTCTCAAGTGTTGCTCATGCTCTTCGGCGGTGGATGAATAGTCAAGGATGTCATCAATAAACACCACCACGAACTTATCCAATTAGTCCATGAACACCTTGTTCATCATGTTCATAAAATAGGCTGGAGCATTGGTGAGACCGAAAGACACAACGGTGAACTCATACTGCCCGTACCTAGTGACAAAGGCTGTCTTAGGGATATCTTCCGGTTTGATCTTCATCTAATGGTACCCAGATCTAAGGTCAATCTTGGAAAAGAACTTGGCATCCTTCAACTGATCTAGGAGGTCATCTATCCTTGGCAGAGGGTACTTGTTCTTGACTATCACAGCATTCAAATTCCGATAGTCAATGCACATCCTCATGGAGCCATCCTTCTTCTTCACAAACAAGATAGGGGAACCCCAGGGTGAAGCACTGGGTCTGATGTACCCCTTGTCAGATAATTCCCTGAGCTGCTTCTTAAGCTCCTCCAGCTCCTCGACTGACATGCGGTAGGGCCTTTTAGCAATGGGCCCGGTACCAGGCAGCAAGTCAATTACAAACTCAACATCCCGGTCAGGTGGCATACCCGGTAACTTCTCAGGGAACACATCAGGGTATTCGCACATGACAGGCACCTCCCCAACTGATTTGGCCTCCAGGGCACTCATCAATGCATCTGTCCTTTTGTGGTGCGGCTCACATCTGATTACTCGGCCACTCGGATGTGTAATCTCCACATATCTAGGTGAGCAAGATATTACTCCCTTGTGCAGAGTCAACCAATCCATACCCAAGATAACATCCAGACCTTCTAACGGAAGTAAGGTGAGATCGGCTAGAAAGGGGCAACATTCTATAGTGATACTCACTCCCTTACAGATTCTGGTGGATCTAGTGGTACCTAAGGGGGATATGGTGTCTGTGGGTACACTCCATGGTGTAACAGGTATGAGATGCTCTCGTGCAAACTTAGATGATATATAAGAACATGTAGCACTAGAGTCAAAAAGAACTGATGCTAAAACTCCCTGTACCAAAAACATATTGTACACCGCGTCGGGGGCATCCTGAGCATCCTCCGCGGTCAGGTGGGTGAGACGGCCGCGGGTGGCTCACATGGCGGGCTTGCGTGGCGCTACCGGGGTCGGTGCCTGCCTCGTAGGGGTCTGCACAGGTGTAGCCTTCTGTGGACAGACCGCAGACTTGTGACCCGGCTGGCCACAGGTGAAGCACGCGAAGGGCACACTGCCTGCGGCGGTGGGTGCAGGTGCCTTCCACGTACTCGGGCTCAGGCTCTGAGCAGGGCGGCCCTGAGTGGGGCGGTGGTAGTTGGCGGAGTAGGTACCACCACCACGACTCAGAGCAGCTCCCTGGGCAAAGCGAGAGCGGGACTGTGGTGGAGCAGAACCACGCTACCTCTGGGCCGGGGTGCGAGAGGAACCCTCGCCCCGACGCCTCTTCTCCTTACGCTCCCTCTGAGCGTCAGCCTCCAGGCGATCCCTCTCCATCTCCAGCACCTTGTTGATCATCTGCCAGAGGGTACGACACTCATGACCCGAGAGGGCGATCTTGAGGCGCGAGTTCAGCCCCTTCTTGTAGTGGTACATCTTCTTCTTATCGGTGCTGGTCTCCTCAGGAGCGTACCACATCATGCGAATGAAGCGGGTGGTGTACTCCTGCACCTTTAGAGTCCCCTAGGTGAAGTTGCGGAACTCTTCCACTTTGGCATCCATGACTCCCTCGGGCACGTGGTGCTCGCAGAAGGCCTTAGTGAACTCTTCCCACGAGATGCTCCCGGGGTCATCGTGGGCATCACAGTAGCCATCCCACCATGCGCGTGCAGCGCCAGTGAGCTGGTGAGCGGTGACTCCCACACACTCCTCATCAGTGCAGGTAGTGAGGTCCAGCTTCTTCTCGATCTCCCGCAGCTAGTCCTCGGCGGCAATGGGATCGTCGTCGGCGTAGTCGAAGGTAGGGGGCCTTAGCTTGAGGAAACCCTCTGTTGACATTGTTTTTAGCACGTGTCAAGATGGTCAGGAAGGGCTAATCAGCAGAGGAAAGATTATTGTGTAGATTGATAGCCGATGAAAATGAGCTTGCTTATGTGTGGTGGCGGCGTATGGATTCAAATTGAAATGTTGCCGATAAGGTTAAGGGTATTATTGCCGATGCCGATGAAAGAGGGTTTGAAGACTGCTGCCGATGAAACAGGGAGTGTACCGATGGAAGGAACTTGAAGGCTGCTGCCGATGGAACAGGGATTTTGCCGATGGAAAGGAAGTCGATGAGAATATCATCGTGACTGAGGCGGACTATGGAATAAGATAGGAGTTAATTTCCTTGTATGCGTTTATTAGAGTCTGAGTTGTGTCAAAGTCATGTGTTTCCTTAGATTTGGATTTAGTGTCCTAGTCATATTTGGTTATGTTTCTGTAGCTCAGAATATAAATATAGGGTGAAGGGCAATGTAAAAAGAATCAATCAATACATCAAAAACAGCTTTTAATCTTATTTACATCTACTTTCGGCGACTTCGTCAATTTGCATATTTTCCTTTTTACGAGTTCTCATCGATTCGGCGAGTTGCATTGCTCTAGTGCAATCTTTGACGATCCTCGAGTTCCGCGTGAGTACCTCTTGGCCGTGACTTCCGGGCGTATCGCTGTTGTCAGGACCAAAGTGCTCGTATCTTCATCATTGTCGATTAACAGGTCAAATCGACTGGCACGCTTTGGATATCGATTTCGGGTATTAGCCCTTTGTGTTTGCAGATCCACTTTTGCATCAACACATCTTTTGGCACGCTCGGTGGGACAGATCTAGTCAAGATGCTTAATCCTGAGATCGATGCGGGGAACATCATCGCGGTAACAGAAGAAGATCTTAAGGACGATCAGAAGCAGGCTATGGAGAGGGCTATAGAAGAATACAGACAGCTCTGCTTGAAGTCATTCAGCTTGAACAAAAGTGGACAAGTCATCCAGAAGCAAGACTTGCCGTTGCTTCGACAAGTTACCTTTGATTTTAATCCGGGTAAACTTCAAGAGATGGTTAATTCCGCAGTGAATCATGCTTTAATTAGTCACTCCAATGTGTTGTCCAATATTGTTCATAATGCTGTGATTCAAACTTTCAAAGAAGGGCAAGCATCACCTCGTTACGTTGGGCCTGCTTATCATCAACCAGATCAGCATTTGCTATTGCTCCATCGGCTCCCCCAGCCGTTGCGGGTATAGAGATTTCTTCTCCTCCAGTATCAGCAGGTTTATCTAACGTACAGTCTACTCCGATGCGTCCGGATTCAGCATTATCAGGATGAGTTCAGCTTAATACAGATCTATCAGCATCGGCTTTATCAGGTCCTGTACCACAGAATAATCAAACTCCTGCTAATTGGTGGAGATATGGTATGCCTCCAGAGCCATCTGCTTTCAACCACGGATTATCTCAAGTGTTTGACGCAGCGGGAAAAGCTCCTATGCCATCGGCTGGTTCGCCGATAGCTCAAGTGCCTCAATATACTACAACTACTGTACAACCAACTCTAGGAGGTTTCCAGGTGTCTTTGGGTCAAACATCTAGTTTAAGTCCATCGGCAAATTTGTTACCGATGCAGCAGAAGGCTCCTATCGCAAGTCAACCTGGAGTCCAGGTTATGCCTCAAGTTGGATGTAATTATCCAGCAATGCCAACAAGCTACCAGCCATCGGCAAATTTTGTACCGATGAATACTAATAATTGGTCAGGGCAGTTTCCCACTCAACATACAGTTCAGCCAAATCAGCAAGCCACAGGTGTTCATCAAGGTCACATGCATGCTGGTTTTCAGAATCAAGCATCGACAGCTCAGCCGATGAACCCTTTTCAGCAGGTTAATGGACCACAGATAGTGGCAAATGTGCCAATTGCTGGAGATCGTGGGCCACAAAGGTATGTAGAAGGGTATCAGCAAATACCTCCAGTGGAGATTCAACCATATCGTCAACAAGATGTTGATGCCTTTTGGGCCGATAAAATAGCAGAAATTATGAAGGAACAGTTTGGGATCAAGCCCAAAGTTAATACCTATTCTTATCGGACTCCGTATCCTCTGGCATATGATTTAATTCCTCTCCCAAATCGTTACAAGGTGCTAGATTTCACTAAGTTTTCTGGGCAAGACGATACATCAACCATGGAACATGTTAATCATTTTATTATTCAATGTGGAGAGGCAGCTTGTAGAGATGAATTGAGAGTTCGTCTGTTCTCATCATCTCTATCTGGATCAGCATTTACATGGTTTATTTCACTACCGCCAAATTCTATTATCACTTGGGCTGATCTGGAAAAGCAATTTCATAAGTATTTCTTTGCTGGAGTTCATGAAAAGAAGCTTACCGATTTGGTAAAGATGAAACAGCGCAATGATGAATCGGTAGAAGGCTTTGTGCAAAGGCTACGAGATGTAAAGAACAAATGTTATAGCCTGGTGTTGGATGATCGGCAGCTTGCCAATTTGGCTTTTCAGGGATTGTTACCACACCTTAAGGATAGATATGCTTCTCAGGAGTTCGAAAGCCTAAGTCATTTAGTGCAATGGATTTCTGATCAAGACACTAGGGTTTTTGAACCTAAAAGAGATTGGAACAAGAAAGTTTCATTTGTTGAAGAGGTAGAAGATTCTGATTCAGATGACGAACCAGTTATCGGTTTGGCTGAGTGGGTTAAGAATAAGAAGCCGATATCTTGCCCCTTTGGTCACAAAGAGCCAGAAAAGTTTACTTTTGACGTCACCAAAGCTGATAAGATATTTGATCTTTTGCTTCAGGAGGGCCAGATTAAGATGTCACCTAATCATGTGATCCCATCGGCAGAAGAGTTGAAGCATATGCTGTATTGCAAGTGGCATAATGCAACTTCACACAGTACCAATGAGTGCAAAGTATTTAGACAACAATTACAGTTAGCTATTGAGTCTGGCAGAATAAAATTTGGCAATTCCAAGATTCAAAAGCCGATGAAAATTGATCAACATCCTTTTCCAGCAAATATGTTGGATGCTGAAGGGAAAATTAAGGTGTTGACATCGGAAGCTGCTGAAAAGAATGCATCAGTAGATCCCCAACATCGGATAACTACCGATGATGCAAAAGGCAAGGGGCTATTGACAGAAAGTGACAGTTCTGGAAAGCTTCCTCGATCTGGCATCGTGATTACTCATCAAAGACAACTGGAAGGTTGGCGTCAGCGAAGGGACCGGTATCGACGACAACAAGAGGAAAGACGTCAAGAAGAGTGGAATCAGCATAAGGGTCATTGGAATTTTCCGTTTTTTATTCATTGTTGGGAGGAAGGTATTAAGTTACCTACTGTTGAAGATTGCCCAGAGTGCAATGGTTATTATGGAGTTAATTGTCCTGTAAGAAGGTTTCAATCTGGTAATCAAGGTTTGTCCATTAATGAGCCGATCAGAAGGAGAGCATCAGTATATGATCGGCTGGGGGGAAGGCTCAGTGTACATGAAAGGCTTGGTAAACGCGTTGCATATTTTCCGAGAAACCAAGAGGAACTTGAAGAGATGGCAAATGCAAGAGTTTCTGATGAAGAAATATTTTACAGGGATCCTAATATACGTCGTGTGGAGACAACCAGGACTTATCAGCCAGTGTAGAAAACTAAGCTTCCTCAATGGTGTCCAGAGGGTTTGACAAAGACACAGAAGAGGAAAATGCAGCGAGAGCGTCAAAAAGACTTATACCAAGAAGGAAGTCCCTCCAATGAGAGATCTGGTAATCAGCAGTGGCAGATAAGGCATAAAAATAAGGGCCCATCGGCAGATGTCAATATGGTGTTTATGTTGCCGATGAAATTTTTGGCTCTATCTGATAGCGAAGAAGAGGTTGTTTTCTCTGACCAAATAGCTCAATTAACGCTAGATCCAATGATGGCTGTTTTTGAGAAGCCTGCCGATGATGAGAGACAACACCTCAAGGCTTTGTTTGTAAAAGGCAGAGTTGATGGACAGCCTGTATCTAAGATACTTATTGATGGAGGAACTGCAATTAATATTATGCCTTATGTGATGTATCGGAAGCTTGGTAAGGGAGATCAAGACTTAACTATGACTGATATGATGCTAAAGGACTTTGAAGGCAATGTATCACCAGCTAAAGGGGCAGTGTGTGTTGAATTGACCATCGGCAGTAAAACCTTATCGACAACTTTCTTTGTTATTAATGGCAAGGGTGCATATAATCTGCTCTTAGGAAGGGATTGGATTCATGCTAATTGTTGTGTTCCTTCTACAATGCATCAGTGTTTGGTACAATGGATTGGAGATAAAATTGAAGTTGTTCCTGGTGATTCTTCTTATATCATCGCATCGGCAGAATCAGACACATATGAGCGAACCAGGTGCATATCAGGAGAAGCTTGGGAAAAAGAGTTCCTCAAGGTTGTCGATTATGAAATTCTACCGATCCAAGCAGTCGGTTCTGAAGAAGAGTTTTAATGGATAGATTTGCCGATGATGGAAAATTAGGTCAAGGATTTACATCGGCAGATGATTTAATAGAAGTAGATATTGGTGAAGGCGATAGGCCAAGGCCCACTTTTATTAGCTCTAAGTTAAATTCCAAGTGTAAACAGCAACTAGTTGATTTGTTAAAGGAATATAAAGATTGTTTTGCTTGGGATTATACTGAAATGCCTGGATTAGACCGATCTATAGTTGAACATCGGTTGCCTATTAAATCTGGATTTCGGCCACATCAGCAGCCGGCACGCCGATGCAATCCTAATATACTTCCTGATATTAAGGCCGAAATAACTAAATTAATTGAGGCAAAGTTTATTCGGCAGTGTCGATATGCAAAGTGGATTTCTAATGTGGTTCCTGTATACAAGAAAAATGGGAAACTTCGTGTTTGTATTGATTTCAGGAATTTCAATAAGGCCACACCGATGGATGGTTACCCAATGCCGATTGCTGATTTGTTAATTGATGCTGCAGCAGGGCATCAGATTATCAGTTTCATGGATGGTAATGCGGGTTATAATCAAATATTCATGGCTGAAGAAGATATTTCCAAGACTGCTTTTAGATGTCCAGGTCATGTGGGATTATTTGAGTGGATAGTTATGACATTTGGTTTGAAAAATGCCGGTGCTACTTATCAAAGAGCTATGAACTTTATTTTCCATGAATATATCGGCACGTTGGTAGAAATCTACATTGATGACATAGTAATTAAGTCTGAAGACATCACAAAGCATCTAACCGATCTACGGAAGATATTGGAGTGCACAAGAAAACATGGATTAAAGATGAATCCTAATAAATGTGCATTTAGTGTATCGGCAGGACAATTCTTGGGTTTTATGGTGCATCAGCGGGGTATTAAAATTAGTAGAAAATCTATTGAGGCGATCAATAAGGTTGTTGCTCCTGCCGATAAAACTGAATTACAATCCTTGATCGGTAAGATTAATTTCATCAGAAGATTCATATCTAATCTGTCGGGTAAGATCAAGGCTTTCAGTCCATTATTGAAATTGAAAGCCGATCAGGAATTTAAATGGGGGGATGAATAGCAATTAGCCTTAGATAAAATTAAGAGTTACTTAACAAATCCTCCAGTATTAGTTCCACCCCAACATGGAAAACCTTTCAGATTGTATTTATCAACTGAAGATACTGTTATCGGTTCAGCTCTTATTCAAGAATTTGAAGGGAAGGAGCGTGTTATATATTTTTTGAGCAGACGGTTAATAGATGCTGAAACCAGGTATTCGGCCATTGAGAAATTATGCCTATGTTTATACTTTTCTTGTATTAAGCTGAGGCATTATTTACTATCGGCTGAATGTACTGTCATATGCAAAGATGATGTGGTCAAGTATATGCTGTCAATGCCGATACTGAATGGTAGGATTGGTAAATGGATTTTAGCATTATCAGAATTTGACCTACGTTATGAATCGGCTAAGGCAGTTAAAGGACAGGTTATGGCCGATTTCGTTACTCAACATTGCAACACGGTGGATTCTCTGGAAGTTGCTCCGTGGACACTTTTCTTTGATGGGTCTACTTGTGGTGAAGGGGCAGGCATCGGTATCGTGTTAATTTCCCCTCAGGGGAAGAAGTATGAGTTCTCATTGCCGATTGTTGCTACATCAACAAACAATCAAGCTGAGTACCAAGCCCTGATAAAGGGGTTAGAATTGCTTAAAGAAGTACATGCTGATGCTGTTGAAGTCTTTCGTGATTCTATGCTAGTTATAAATCAGTTGATTGGGATTTATGAATGCCGAAGTGAAATTCTAATTTTATATCATGAAAAGTGTTTGGAATTGTTAAAAGGGTTCAGGAATTTTCATCTGGAACATATTTCTTGGATGCATAATGAAGAGGCTAACCGATTGGCTCAGCATGCTTCAGGATATCAACCTGTTCAAGAAGTATTAATATCAGTAGCTGATACCGATGACTGGAGAAAGGAAATTATTGATTATTTAAAGAATCCATCTAAAAAGGTTGAAAGACGTATAAGGTTCCAAGCTGACAAGTATGTACTCCTCGATGATGAATTGTATTACCATACCATAGATGGAGTTTTACTCAGGTGTGTTAGCATAGAGGAATCAAAAGGCCTGATGGGTGAAATTCATGAAGGAGTATGTGGGGCTCATCAGTCAGCTTTCAAGATGAAATGGATGATCAGAAGAAATGGATATTATTGGCCGACTATTCTTGAAGATTGTTTTAAATATTTTAAAGGATGTCAGGAATGTCAGAAATTTGGTAATATTCAAAGGGCACCCGCATCAGCTATGAACCCCATAATTAAGCCTTGGCCGTTCTGGGGTTGGGCTATTGATCTCATCGGTCAGATTTATCCACCATCGAGTAAAGGGCATAAGTTTATTCTGGTTGCTACCGATTATTTCACAAAGTGGGTTGAAGCAATTCCTTTAAAAAAGGTGACATCGGCTAATATGATTGATTTTGTGAAGGAGCATATTGTCTACCGATTTGGCATCCCTCAAACCATCACTACCGATCAGGGCACTATGTTTACATCGGGTGAATTTGATGAGTTTGCTATAGGTATGGGGATTAAAATTTTGAATTCTTCACCGTATTATGCCCAGGCTAATGGTCAGGCTGAAGCATCTAATAAAGGAATTATCAAGCTCATTAAGCGCAAGATTAAAGAGTATCCTAAGAAGTGGCATATAATATTAAATGAAGCTTTGTGGTCATATCGGATGGCGTGTCATGGTGCAACCAAGGTAACACCTTATCAGTTGGTGTATGGACACGATGCAGTCTTACCTTGGGAGATTAAAATTGGTTCTAGGCGAATACGCTTTCAAGATCAATTGACAGCCGATGATTATGATATTCTTATGAAGGATGAGTTGGAAGATGTAGCAGGTCATCGGTTAAAAGCTTTAGTTAGCATCGAGGAGAATAAGAAAAGGGTAGCTAGATGGTATGACAAGAAAGTGAAGGTAAAGGAATTTGTCGATGGAGAATTGGTTTGGAAGTTGATTTTACCGATTGGGACTAAAAGTTCTAAGTTTGGCAAATGGTCACCTAATTGGGAAGGTCCATATCGGATAAATCAATCTGTTTCTGGTAATGCATATATTCTTGAAACTCTCGAAGGAGTTGTATTTCCTAGAGCATTAAATGGAAAATATTTACAGAAATATTACCCTAGTATCTGGATAGATGCATAAAAGTGTAATTGCCGATAACAATCATATCGGCTAGAGTTAAAACAAAGTATCAATTATTGCCGATGCGCTAATTTAACAAAGTTTGGATAGCCGATATCGCACGCAGGCGAATTTCATCGGCTTCTTTCAATTCCTTGGCGTCTTCATCGGCACTTCCTTCCACAGGCTTGAGTTTCTTTTTGAGAACCAAGGCCTTGCGAGCTTGGGCATCTCGTTCCTGCTGAAGGGCCTTGATAGCGTCAGGAAGCTGGTCTTCTTCTTGCTTGGCTTGAGTCAGGGCTGTTTCAACCTTTTCTAGTTCAGCTAGCAGAGCTGCCTTTTTTGCCGATAGATCTAAGATTTTCTGCTTAAGATCAGCACCGGAGGCTTGCGAGTTGCTGATGTTTTTGTGCTTCTCATCGGCAGTTTGCTTCAGCTGCAGCATTTCTTCCTTAAGTTGAGTCTGAGCTGCTCTGTCAGCAATACGATGAACAACCCTTTGATATTGAAGTTGTCTGCTCTCCAGATGGACTGCTGGGAAGATGGTTTCTTCAACATCGGCAGGGACTTGGCCGCGGATCGTTTTGAAGATGGTCCTTGCAGGGTCTGAATCGATCACCAGTTGAGCAGTATCTTGTTGCAGCAGATTCAGGAGAGCTTCTAGTTTGCCATAGGTATCTGCCGATATTGTTCCCAATGCCAGGGAAGAACTCGCCTCTTCTCCGTCATCATCGGAGACGTCGATAGCAAAAGAAAATAAGCTATCGGGAGAATCTTGTTCCTAAGAAATAAAGAGAGTTAGAAGTCCTATCTGTGGTATCTGGGGATATTATAAACCAAAGAATTAATCAGTTTACCTGCTTCAGGGCAATTTCTTGAGCCTGGCTTGAGGGAGCGGCTTGAAGAGGATCATGCGAAGGATCGGCAGAGGATGCCGATGGAATGTCTTCTACGATCTCATCGGTAGTCGGCCCTTGGGGTGTAATGGCCGATGGTGTATCTTGTGCAGAAGAAGCAGCTTGTTCAATTACATCAGTAGGTTGACTGACAAGTGTTGGAGCGGACGCAGGGGCTGGTGTAGATTTCTATCGCTTTTGTTGAGCTTCAGCATCGGTTAAAGCTTTGCGCTTTGTTTGGGTCTCAGTGACAATTGGCTGGGGGGCATCGACATGTGTTGATTGGGGAGCTTGCATGCTTGGCGTGCTTGCCGATGTGCCCGTTTGTTGCTGCAAAAACGGGTATAAGATTGGATATTTAACAGGAAAAAATGTAAAAAATAAGAGAATACCTCTGAAGGAGGGGTAGAGGTCGTGGTGCTTGATATTGGAAGAGTTGCCGATGACAATCCAGCTGTAGCTCTCACACCCTGATAGTTGTATGTTAATATAGTGTGTATCAGCAGAAAACAAAGTAAGCAAGGTTATTACCTTAAAAGCCTTGATTAGGCTTGAAGCAGCAGCCATTGGAGTGGCCCTGGATGTTGCCAGTCTTGGTCTAGAGGTGATAGTTTTGGCGCGAGTCCTCTGGAAGGTTAAGGCCTCTAAGGTAGGGGCGTTGTAGCCGATTATTGAGACTGGAGAGATAGGGTGGAGGTTGAAGGGTCTTCCACTTTTGCTTATTGATGGAACTGGATCATCGGCCTATTTCAAGAAAGATTAGCTACGGATATACATATAAAAGGGGGAGAGAGACAAAAGTTAAAAGGAACTTACTGCATCGTTAGGAACAGCATAGTCGGGATCGATCATGTGCCGATATGTGTGAACAGATGTTGAAAACAGCTGTTCTTTCCACTCTTGCCACCATTGCTTATATGACTCTGTGATGAAAGATGTTGGTGACCAGGCGGAGAGATCAACATTTGAGATATCGGCATCGGGAGCAAGTCTTACTACCCTACTCCATTCAGTTCCAGCGGTAATAATTTCTCTGGGCTTGATCACATCGGCAAAGCATATAGCTTGATTGGCAGTTGCCCAAAGGCCAGCTGGCGAGACACTGCCGATGGATTGTAGAATTCATAAGTAATATGGGAATTCTTCCCGCTACCAAATGTGTTTACTGGGATTGCTCTGGGGGTGATAATAGCCATCATAAGATCATTGTCTTGGTTCAGATCATTATCGGCAAAATTGAAAAGAAGAGGGAACTTGTTATCCTCATCGATATAGGGTACCCAAGCCCAGAGATCATGAGGGAGACCATGGTAGAAATTCTGAAAAAACGTACCGATTTGATCTTCATTGGCCTCTGTTCCGGGAAGGATAATTATGGCTTCGCCGAAGTTGAGAGGAGGGCATGTTGCCGATTCATCGTCTCTAAGGACGTAATCTTCGGGGATCTCTCGTGGGAATTCTTGGGCAAAGAAATCCCACTGTAGACGCTTATGCATGTGAGCGTTTAACCACATATTGATGAACCACCACGGGCCTCCCAAATTGCCGATGGGTTCACCAAGTATAAGTTTCTGAGACACTTGGTGGAGGAGATGATAGGTCGAGCTCAGGAGGTATCGGCCAAGAGGGAATCTAACACCATTGGCCAAGAGTTCAGCTGCCGGAAGGAAGGCGTTAGTTGCTCCTACCGATCGACCACAGAAGATAAATTTCTCCAGCCACATGTTCAGGAATATGGCGTGTTCCCTTTGATTGACAGTACCAGTCTTTTGGTACTCTTGGATGTATCCTGTCCAGCCGCCGATGTTGCGTGTACTCACTCTATACTCAGCTTTTCTGCCAAAAATGTGGCCTTCATCGACAGTTGAGATATCCAAGCCGGTGAGCATATATACATCGGCAAGAGTAGGGGCGCATGGGCCATGACCG
The DNA here is from genome assembly GCA_038087645.1 of Saccharum hybrid cultivar R570. Classification (NCBI taxonomy): domain Eukaryota; kingdom Viridiplantae; phylum Streptophyta; class Magnoliopsida; order Poales; family Poaceae; genus Saccharum; species Saccharum hybrid cultivar. The sequence goes on from JAQSUU010000602.1 coordinate 13,628,144, forward strand.
AACATGAAGGTATTTGTGGTATCTGACCAGAAGTGAGCGGCAGCTATCATCATGGATTCATTCTTTTGTATATCGGTAATGGATAGCCTGATACATTGGTCTATCTTCCGTTCTGCCCAGAACACTTGCATTGATCTGTTGACCCTCAAGTACCAGTTTTTCCACCCTTTGGTGGGTTTGGGCCAAAATCGGAATGTATCTTTCCACAGATTCAAAGAGAAATTTTGAGCTTTGAAGGGAATGCGATTAGCCTCTGCATTGATCAGGTCAGTTGGATCTGGGTCGCCCATTGGACCTAGGCAATGGAGGGGAGGTTGGTTGGTTGGAATAACCAGTGTGTTGCGTAGTTCCTGAGTTTGGAAGATCAAGAGAATGGAAGAAGTAGAAAAATACCAACTGTAAGAACTCGTAAGGAACCAGAAGGGTCGAAGTAAAAGTAATAAGAGAAGAACGAACCGCAGGGACGTTGAAGTTGACCGCCATTGCTTCGAGAAGGATGAGGGCGCGAGCTGGAGATTGAAAAATGACGATGGAAGAAGCTCTGGTGGGTTGAGGATGCGCAGTTAGGGTTGCCACCGGAGAGAGAATGCCAAAGGTTGCAGTTTGAAGGTAGAAGATGAGCAGTCCGGAGAAATCTATTTATAGGCCATTTGGGGTAGGGGTATTCTTGACTTATCTCTATGCCGTACGCGGATGGATCGAGGTGGTTCAGATGGATATGGTAACTGTTCGCACGACAATCAAGGGGTTGTACAGAAGATTTGATGGCAAGTAATCATGACTTGAAGGATATCTTGATACAGGATCTTTCAGTTCTAAAATGGTGATGTTGCTGTGATAAGATCTTGCCGATGGATTGTTATTTTGGTATCTCAACCGTAATTGAGGCAAAAACAGTTGGAAAATGTGCGATATTTACTGAGATACATGGATTAGATCTAGATTTGATTAAATCTGGTAACAGATCATGTTATGCTTGGAGAATGGGTTGAAAAAATAGGTAATAGCAAGCATTATCTGGAGTAAATTTCGGAGCATCAATATCTTATACTCCGAAATTGGGGGGCATGTGTTGACATCGTTTTTAGCACGTGTCAAGATGGTCAGGAAGGGCTAATCAGCAGAGGAAAGATTATTGTGTAGATTGATAGACGATGAAAATGAGCTTGCTTATGTGTGGCGGCGGCGTATGGATTCAAATTGAAATGTTGCCGATAAGGTTAAGGGTATTATTGTCGATGCCGATGAAAGAAGGTTTGAAGACTGCTGCCGATGAAACAGGGAGTGTACCGATGGAAGGAACTTGAAGGCTGCTGCCGATGGAACAGGGATTGTGCCGATGGAAAGGAAGTCGATGAGAATATCATCGTGACTGAGGCGGACTATGGAATAAGATAGGTGTTAATTTCTTTGTATGCGTTTATTAGAGTCTGAGTTGTGTCAAAGTCATGTGTTTCCTTAGATTTGGATTTAGTGTCCTAGTCGTATTTGATTACGTTTCTGTAGCTCAGAATATAAATATAGGGTGAAGGGCAATGTAAAAAGAATCAATCAATACATCAAAAACAGCTTTTAATCTTATTTACATCTACTTTCGGTGACTTCGTCAATTTGCATATTTTTCCTTTTTACGAGTTCTCATCGATTCGGCGAGTTGCATTGCTCAAGTGCAATCTTCGACAATCCTCGAGTTCCGCGTGAGTACCTCTTGACCGTGACTTCCGGGCATATCGCTGTTGTCAGGACCAAAGTGCTCGTATCTTCATCCTTGTCGATTAACAGGTCAAATCGACTGGCACGCTTTGGATATGGATTTCGGGTATTAGCCCTTTGTGTTTGCAGATCCACTTTTGCATCAACACCCTCCAACTTCCGCTGGAAGTCATTCGGCTGCCCTCCATGGCGGTGTAGGATTCCCTCAGCCAAAGTCTCCAGAAGTCGGGTCTGGTGGTCCATCACCTCTGCCAGCTGTGGCGGTGGTGGTGGCAGTGGTACATCTCCACCAAGCGTAGCATTCTCTTCCCCCGGCTGGGCGGCTCCAGCCCCACTTCCAGGCTGAGCGGCCCCTGCCTCTCCAGCGGGTTCCACTGGAACAGGTTCCCCCATGGCAGCGAAGACGGCGAAAGGAGCTCCACGGCCTCCTCCACGGCCAAGGCCACGTCCGCGGCCCATGGGCGCCGGGGAAGGCGAGCGGTTGTTCAGACGAGCGGAGCGGCGGCAAGACATCTCGCTGCATGGTTAGGTCAAAATCGATGGTTTATTAAGTGGTTACACAATTTGATCATAATTCTTAAAAGATTGCTATCCAACACTCAATACAAGAAGACGATAAGAACCATAAGACGCAATAAGATCCAATAGTCAATACATGGTTTTATTACAAAGCGATGTCTCCAGTAGCTACACTTGGCAGACTCGCGGGAATCGTGCTACTCGCAGGTAGCTCAAAAGGTGGACAATCTACTCTACTCTGGGGATGAGTCATGTCTCATGGCCACGCAGGGCTCATCAAGGTTACTACTACATTATTACATGATCACGAGAGGGTAAATACTCCTGTCCAAAAGTGACGGGTGGTGAAGACAGTCCATCGGTAGAAGCAGAAGCCTCGAAAGTGCGGTCCATGGCACGGAGCTCATCGTCGGTGTGGTGGATCCTCGCAACGCGGGCAAGAGCGTGCTCCAGCATCTCAGTCCGTGGAATCTGAGGGTAGTCCGCGGACGAACATGCCGCCAGGTTGAGCTTGGTGGGCTCAACATGGAAAGTCTGCCTGCGCGGCTTCCTGCGCGTCCCAGGCGGAAGAGGGTCCTGTATCATCTCGATCTCCTAGACACGCTTAGCATCAGCGATGACCCAGGCCTGACGGAGACGGTTCACCTTGTCTTGGAGGAACTCGGTGCACTTGACATAGTGGGTGAGGTGGTGCTCGTTGTAGGTGGAAGCAACGGCAACTCTCTCTGCCTCATCCTCCAGGGCATTGCAGTGATCCTGCAAGCCACACCTGGGGAGGGCACGCTTCTTCTCCTTCTCCTGAAGCTCCTTTAAGATACGCCTCTGACGCTCGATGCGATCCTCGTACTCAAGCAGCTGGGAGGACAGGTAGTCATTGTGGAGCTCGTGTTCCAGCACCTTGTCCTTGAGCTCGGCAATCTCTGCCTTGAGTATCCTCTCACGGGACTCGTGGAGGACCTCCATCTTGCGGGAGTTTTCACGCTCCTTCGTGAGGTCGCGAATCACCAACTCACGCTTCCACTCCTCCTGGGCTAAGATGTCGTCGCGCTGGAACTGGAAGTCTCGAAGGCTGCGGTTCTGTGACTCCACCTCCATGATGTAGTGGTCCTGGGCAAGGATGTACTACGCGAAGGCACTCAGACAGGGGTCAACCTCGACACGCGCAGCGTAGTCAGCAGCAGCATCTTGCGGCACCGTGACCTGGTTGAGGTTGAGGGCACGGGCAGCAGACGGTAGGGCCCAGTCTGGAGGTAGTCGTGCGCGTCACGCATCACGCTACGGAGAGCCGTGCGCGAAACGAACTGCACGCAAGCAGCGACGGAAGTCTCCATAGCCACCTCCTCGAAGGCGTGAAGCACGGGTACTGTTGACACCGTTTTTAGCACGTGTCAAGATGATCAGGAAAGGCTAACCAGCAAGGGAAAGATTGCCGTGTAAATTGATGGCCAAGGAGAATAACTTTGTTTTTTTTAAGCGGTGACAGTGTATGAATTTAATTTGGAATGCTGCCGATGAGGTCAAGGGTGTTATTGCCGATGCCGATGGAAGAGGGTTTGGAGACTGTTGCCGATAAGATAAGGGAATGTACCGATGAAGGAAGGTATGAAGACTGCAGCCGATGAAACAGGGAATGTATCGATGGAAAGGAGATCGAAGGTTGCTGCCGATGGAACAGGGGCTGTGCTGGTGAAAAGGGGGTCGATAAGAATACCATCGTGATTAAGGCGGACTATGGAATAAAATAGGAGTTGATTTCCTTGTTTACGATTAGTAGAGTCTGAGTTGTGTCAAAGTCATGTGTTTTTCCTTAGACTTGGATTTAGTGTCCTAGTCGTATTTGGTTATGTTTCTGTAGATCAGGGTATAAATATAGAGTGAAGGGTAATGTAATGGGGAATCAATCAATACATCAAAAAACAGCTTTTACTCTTATTTACATCTACTTTTCGGCGACTTCGTCAATTTGCATATTTTCCTTTTCACGAGTTCTCATCGATTCGGCGAGTTGCATTGCTCTAAGTGCAATCTTTGTCGATCCTCGAGTTCCGCGTGAGTACCTCTTGGCCGTGACTTCCGGGCGTATCGCTGTTGTCAGGACCAAAGTGCTCGTATCTTCATCCTTGTCGATTAATAGGTCAAATCGACTGGCACGCTTTGGATATCGATTTCGGGTATTAGCCCTTTGTGTTTGCAGATTCACTTTTGCATCAACACATCTTTTGGCACGCCCGGTGGGACAGATCTAGTCAAGATGCCTAATCATGAGATCGATGCTGGGAATATCATCGCAGTAACAGAAGAAGATCTTAAGGACGATCAGAAGCAGGCTATGGAGAGGGCTATTGAAGAATATAGACAGCTTTGCTTAAAGTCATTCAGCGTGAATAAAAGTGGACAAGTCATCCAGAAGCAGGACTTGCCGTTGCCTCGGCAGGTTACCTTTGATCCTAATCCTGGTAAACTTCAAGAGATGGTTAATTTTGCGGTGAATCATGCTTTAATTAATCACTCCAATGTGCTGTCCAATACTGTTCATAATGCTGTGATTCGAACTTTCAAAGAAGGGCAAGCGTCACATCATTACGTCGGGCCTGCTTATCATCAACCAGAAGCAGCATCTGCTGTTGCTCCATCGGCTCCTCCAGCCGTTGCGGGTGTAGAGATTTCTTCTCCTCCAGTATCAGCAGGATTAGCTAATGTACAGTCTACTCCGGTGCGTCCAGATTCAGCGTTATCAGGACGAGTTCAGCTTGGTACAGATCTGTCAGCATCAGCTTTATCAGGTCCTATACCACAGAATAATCAAACTCTTGCTAATTGGTGGGGATATGGTATGCCTCCGGAGCCATCTACTGTCAATCACGGATTATCTTAAGTGTTTGACGCAGCGGGAAAAACTCCTGTTCTATCGGCTGGTTTGCCGATAGCCCAAGCACCTCAATATATTACAACTACTGTACAACCAAGTCTAGGAGGTTTTCAGGCTTCTTTGGGGCAAACATCTAACTCAAGTCCATCGGCAAATTTGTTACCGATGCAGCAGAAGGCTCCTATCACCAGTCAACCTGGAATCCAGGTTATGCCTCAAGTTGGATGTAATTATCCAGCAATGCCAACAAGTTACCAGCCATCGGCAAACTTTGTGCCGATGAATACTAATAATTGGTCAGGGCAGTTTCCTACTCAACATACAGTTCAGCCAAACCAGCAAGCCACAGGAGCTTATCAAGGTCACATGCATGCTGGTTTTCAGAATCAAGCATCGGCAGCTCAGCCGATGAATCCTTTTCAGCAGGTTAATGGACCACAGTTAGTAGCAAATATGCCAATTGCTGGAGATCGTGGGCAGCAAAGGTATGCAGAAGGGTATCAACAGATACCTCCAGCAGAGATTCAACCATATCGTCTGCAAGATGTCGATGTTTTTTGGGCCGATAAGATAGCAGAAATTATGAGAGATCAATTTGGGATCAAGCCCAAGGTTAATACCTATTCTTATCGGACCCCGTATCCTCCAGCATATGATTTAATTCCTATCCCAAATCGTTACAAAGTGCCAGATTTCACTAAATTTTCTGGGCAAGACGATACATCAACCATGGAGCATGTTAATCGTTTTATTATTCAATGTGGAGAGGCAGCTTGTAGAGATGAATTGAGAGTTCGTCTGTTCTCATCATCTCTATCCGGATCAGCATTTACGTGGTTTATTTCACTACCGCCAAATTCTATTATCACCTGGGCCGATCTGGAAAAACAATTTCATAAGTATTTCTTTGCTGGAATTCATGAGAAGAAGCTTACCGATTTGGTAAAGATGAAACAGCGCAATGATGAATCGGTAGAAGGCTTCGTGCAAAGGCTACGAGATGTAAAGAACAAATGTTATAGTCTGGTATTGGATGATTGGCAGCTTGCCGATTTAGCCTTTCAGGGATTATTACCACACCTAAAGGACAAATATGCTTCTCAGGAGTTCGAAAGCCTAAGTCATTTAGTACAAAGGATTTCTGATCAAGACACTAGGGTTTTTGAACCTAAGAGAAATTGGAACAAGAAAGTTTCATTTGTTGAAGAGGCGGAAGATTCTAATTCAGATAATGAACCAGTTATCGGTTTGGCAGAGTGGGTTAAGAATAAGAAACCGATATCTTGTCCCTTTGGTCACAAAGAGCCAGAAAAGTTTACTTTTGATGTCACCAAAGCCGATAAAATATTCGATCTTTTGCTTCAGGAGGGCCAGATTAAACTGTCACCCAATCATGTGATCCCATCGGCAGAAGAGTTGAAGCATATGCTGTATTGCAAGTGGCACAATGCAACTTCACATAGTACCAATGAGTGCAAGGTGTTTAGACAGCAATTACAGTTAGCTATTGAGTCTGGCAGGATAAAATTTGGCAATTCCAAGATTCAAAAGCCAATGAAAATTGATCAACATCCTTTTCCAGCAAATATGTTGGATGCTGAAGGAAAAATTAAGGTGTTGACATCGGTAGCTGCTGAAAAGAATGCATCAGTAGATCCCCAACATCGGATAACTTCCGATGATGCAAAAAGTAAGGGGCTATTGACGGAGAGTAGCAGTTCTGGGAAGCCTCCTCGATCTGGCATCGTGATTACCCATCAAAGACAACACGAAGGATGGCGTCAGCAAAGGGACCGGTATAGACGACAACAAGAGGAAAGGCATCAAGAAGAGTGGAATCGGCATAAGGATCATTGGAATTGTCCATTTTTTATTCATTGTTGGGAAGAAGGTATTAAGTTACCTACTGTTGAAAATTGTCCAGAGTGCAATGGCTATCATGGAGTTAATTATCCTGCAAGAAGGTTTCAATCTGGTAATCAAGGTTTGCTCATTAATGAACCGATCAGAAGGAAAGCGTCAGTACATGATCGGCTGGGGGGCAGGCTCAGTGTGCACGAAAGGCTTGGTAAACGCGTTGCATATTTTCCAAGGAACCAAGAAGAACTCGAAGAGATGGCGAATGCAAGAGTCCCTGATGAAGAAATATTTTACAGGGATCCCAATATACGTCGTGTGGAGACAACTAGGACTTATCAGCCAGTTTGGAAAACTAAGCTTCCTCAGTGGTATCCAGAAGGTTTGACAAAGACACAGAAAAGGAAAATGCAGCGGGATCGTCAAAAAGATTTATATCAAGAAGAAAGTCCCTCCAATGAGAAATCTGGTAACCAGCAGTGGCAGATAAGGCACAAGGATAAAGGTCCATCGGCAGATGTCAATATGGTGTTTATGTTGCCGATGGAATTTTTGGCTCTGTCTGACAGTGAAGAAGAGGCTGTTTCCTCTGATCAGATAGCTCAATTAATATTAGATCCAATGATGGCTGTTTTTGAGAAGCCTGCTGATGATGAGAGACAACACCTCAAGGCTTTGTTTGTAAAAGGTAAAGTTGATGGGCAGCCTGTATCTAAGATACTTATTGATGGAGGAGCTGCGATTAATATTATGCCTTATGTGATGTATCGGAAGCTTGGTAAGGGGGATCAAGACTTAACTAAGACCGATATGATGCTAAAAGATTTTGAAGGCCATGTGTCACCAGCTAAAGGGGCAGTATGTGTTGAGTTGACCATCGGCAGTAAAATTTTGCCGACAACTTTCTTTGTTATTAATGGCAAGGGTGCATATAATTTACTTTTAGGAAGGGATTGGATTCATGCTAATTGTTGTGTTCCTTCTACAATGCATCAATGTCTGGTACAATGGATCGGAGATAAGATTGAAGTTGTTCCTGGTGACTCTTCTTATTTCATTGCATCAGCAGAATCAGATACTTATGAACGAACCAAGTGCATATCGGGAGAAGCCTGGGAAAAAGAGTTCCTCAAGATTGCTGATTATGAAATTTTACCGATCCAAGCAGTCGGTTCTGAAGAAGAGCTTTAATGGATAGATTTGCCGATGATAGAAAATTAGGTCAAGGATTTACATCGGCAGATGATTTAATAGAAGTAGATATTGGTGAAGGGGCAGGCATCGGCATCGTGTTGATTTCTCCTCAGGGGAAGAAGTATGAATTCTCATTGCCAATCGTCGCTACATCGACAAACAATCAAGCTGAATACCAAGCACTGATAAAAGGGTTAGAATTGCTTAAAGAAATACAGGCTGATGCTGTTGAGGACTTTGGTGATTCTATGCTAGTTATAAATCAGTTGATTGGGATTTATGAATGTCGAAGTGAAATCCTAATTTCGTATCATGAAAAATGTTTGGAATTGTTAAAAGGGTTTAGGAGTTTTCATCTGGAGCATATTTCCCGGATGCATAATGAAGAGGCTAACCGATTGGCTCAGCATGCTTCAGGATATCAACCTGTTCAAGAAGCATTGACATTGGTGGCTGATGCCGATGACTGGAGAAGGGAAATCATTGATTATTTAAAGAATCCATCTAAAAAGGTTGAAAGATGTGTAAGATTCCAAGCGACAAAGTATGTACTCCTCGATGATGAATTATATTATCGTACCATAGATGGAGTTTTACTCAGGTGTGTTAGCATAGAGGAATCAAAAAGCCTGATGAGTGAAATTCATAAAGGAGTATGTGGGGCTCATCAGTCAGCATTCAAGATGAAGTGGATGATCAGAAGAAATGGATATTATTGGCCAGCTATTCTTGAGGATTGTTTTAAATATTTTAAAGGATGTCAGGAATGTCAAAAGTTTGGTAATATTCAAAGAGCACCCGCATCGGCTATGAATCCTATAATTAAACCATGGCCGTTTAGGGGTTGGGCTATTGATCTCATCGGTCAAATTTATCCACCATCGAGTAAAGGGCATAAATTTATTCTGGTTGCTACCGATTATTTCACAAAGTGGGTTGAAGCAATTCCTTTGAAAAAGGTGACATCGGCTAACATGGTTGATTTTGTGAAGGAGCATATTGTTTACCGATTTGGCATCCCTCAAACCATCACTACCGATCAGGGCACTATGTTTACATCAGGTGAATTTGATGAGTTTGCTTTGAGTATGGGAATTAAAGTTTTGAATTCTTCACCATATTATGCCCAAGCAAATGGCCAAGCTGAAGCATCTAATAAGGGGATTATCAAACTTATTAAGCGCAAGATCAGAGAATATCCTAAAAAGTGGCATACCATATTAAATGAAGCTTTGTGGTCATATCGGATGGCATGTCATGGTGCAACCAAGGTGTCGCCTTATCAATTGGTGTATGGACACGATGCAGTATTACCTTGGGAGATTAAGATTGGATCTAGGCGGATGCGTTTTCAGGACCAACTGACAGCCGATGATTATGATATCCTTATGAAAGATGAGTTGGAAGACGTAGCAGGTCATCAGTTAAAAGCTTTGGTTAACATCGAGGAAAACAAGAAGAGAGTGGCTAGGTGGTATGACAAGAAAGTGAAGGTAAAGGAATTTGCCGATGGTGAATTAGTCTGGAAATTGATTTTACCGATTGGGACTAAAAATTCTAAGTTTGGCAAATGGTCCCCTAATTGGGAAGGTCCATATCGGATAAATCAGTCTGTTCCTGGTAATGCGTATATTCTTGAAACTCTCGAAGGAGTGGTATTTCCCAGAGCGTTAAATGGAAAATATTTAAAGAAATATTACCCTAGTATTTGGATAGATGCATAAAGAGTATAGTTGCCGATAACAATCCTATCGGCTGGAGTTAAAACAAAGTATCAATTATGCCGAATTTAACAAAGCCTGGATGGCTGATATCGCACGCAGGCGAATTTCATCGGCTTCTTTTAGCTCCTTGGCATCTTCATCGGCATTTCCTTCCACAGGTTTGATTTTCTTTTTCAAGGCCAAGGCCTTGCGAGCTTGAGCATCCCGTTCCTGTTGAAGGGCTTTAATGGCGTCGGGAAGCTGGTCTTCTTCTTGTTTGGCCTGAGTCAGAGCTGTTTCAACCTTTTCCAGTTCAGCTAGCAGGGCTGCTTTCTTTGCTGATAGATCTGAGATTTTCTGTCTAATATCGGCACTGGAGGCTTGCAAATTGTTGATGTTCTTGTGCTTCTCATCGGCAGTTTGCTTCAGCTGTAGCATTTCTCCTTTAAGTTGAGATTGGGTTGCTCTGTCAGCAATACGATGAACGGCCCTTTGATATTGAAGTTGTCTGCTCTCCAGATGGACTGCTGGAAAGATGATTTCTTCAACATTGGAGGGGACTTGGCCGCGGATCGCCTTGAAGATAGACTTCGCAGGATCCGAGTCGATTACCAATTGGGCAGTTTCTTGCTGTAGCAGGTTTAGGAGGGTTTCCAGCTTGCCATATGTGTCTGATGATATTGTTCCCAACGCCAGGGAGGAGCTCGCTTCTTCTCCGTCGTCATCAGAAACATCGATAGCAAAAGAAAATAAGCTATCGGGAGAGTCTTGTTCCTATGGGATAAAGAGAATTAGAAATCCTGTTTATAATATTTTGAAGATATAATAAACCAGGTAATTGACTGGTTTACCTGCTTCCAGGCAATTTCTTGAGCTTGACTTGAAGGAGCGGCTTGTAAAGGGTCCTGTGAAGGATCGGCAGAAGATGCCGATGGAATGTCTTCTATGACCACATCGGTAGTCGGCCCTTGAGGTACAATCGCCAATGATGTATCTTGGGCAGGAGCAGTTTGTTCAGAGGACTGATCGACGGGTGTTGGAGCAGACGCAGGGGCTGGTGTAGGTTTTTGTCGTTTCTGTTGAGCCTCAGCATCGGTCAAAGCTTTACGTTTTTGTTGTGCTTCAACAACAACTGGCTGGGGGGCATCAACATCTGTTGGTTGAGGAGCTTGTATGATCGGTGTGCTTACCGATGTATCCATTTGTTGCTGCAAAAACAGGTATAAGATTGGATGTTTAATGGAGAAAAATAAAAAAATAATGAAAGAATACCTCTGAAGGAGGAGTAGAAGTTGTGGTGCTCGGTAAAGTTGCCGATGATGATCCAGCTGCAGCTTGTACACCCTGATAGTTGTATGTTAATATAAAGTGTATCGGCAGAGAAGATAGTAAACAAGATTGTTACCTTAAAAGCCTTGATCAGGCTTGAAGCAGCAGCCTTTGGAGAAGCCCTGGATGTTCCCAATCTTGGTCTAGAAGCGCCAATTTTGGTGCGAGCTCTTTGGAAGGTCAAGGCTTCCAGGGTGGGGGCGTTGTAACCGATTGCTGAAATCGGAGAGGCTGGATGGAGATTGAAGGGTTTTCCGCTTTTGCTTATCGGTGGAACTGGATCGTCAGCCTGTTTCAAGGAAGGTTAGTTGCCGATACACATAATAAAAGAAAAGGGAAGGGACAAAAGTTGAAAGGAACTTACTGCATTATCAGGAATAGCATAATCGGGGTCAATCTGGTGCCGATATGTGTGAACAGACGTTGAAAATAGCTGTTCTTTCCACTCCTGCCACCATTGCTTATATGATTCTGTTATGAAAGAAGCTGGTGACCAGGCGGAGAGATCGACATTTGAAATATCGGCATCAGGAGCAAGTCTTACTATCCTGCTCCATTCAGTTCTGGAGGTGATGATTTCCCTGGGTTTAATCACATCGGCATAGCATAGTTTGATGGGCAGTTGCCCAAAGGCCAGCTGGCGAGATACTGCCGATGGATTGTAAAATTCATAAGTAATGTGGGAGGCTTTCCCACTGCCAAATGTGTTGACTGGAATTGCTCTGGGGGTGATGATGGCCATCATGAGATCATTATCTTGGTTCAGATCACTATCGGCAAAATTGAAGAGGAGGGGAAACTTGTTATCCTCGTCAATATAAGGCACCCAAGCCCTGAGATCACGAGGGAGGCCATGGTAGAAAGTATGGAAAAATCTGCCGATTTGATCCTCATTGGCTTCTGTTCCGGGAAGGACGATGATTGCTTCACCGAAGTTGAGAGGGGGGCGTGTTGCCGATTCATCATCCCTAAGGACGTATTCTTCGGGAATCTCTCGTGGGAATTCCTGAGCAAAGAGATCCCATTGTAAACGCTTGTGCATGTGAGCGTTTAACCACATATTAATAAACCACCATGGGCCTCCCAGATTGCCGATGGGTTCACCAAGTATAAGCTTTTGGGATACTTGGTGGAGGAGATGGTAGGTTGAACTCAGAAGATATCGGCCAAGTGGAAATCTGACACCGTTGGCCAAGAGTTCTGCTGCTGGGAGGAAAGCATTAGTTGGTCCTACCGATCGTCCGCAGAAAATAAACTTTTCTAGCCACATGTTCAGGAATGTGGCATGCTCCCTTTGATTGACAGTACCAGTCTTCTGGTATTCCTGGATATATCCTGTCCAGCCGCCGATGTTGCGTGTGGTTATTCTGTATTCAGCTTTTCTGCCAAAAATATGGCCTTCATCGACAGTTGAAATATCTAGGCCCGTGAGCATGTACACATCGGCAAGGGTAGGGGCACATGGGCCATGACCGAACATGAAGGTGTTGGTGGTGTCAGACCAAAATTGAGCAGCAGCTATCATCATAGATTCATTTTTCTGCATATCGGCAATGGACAGCCTGATACATTGATCTATCTTTCGCTCTGCCCAGAACACTTGCATTGACCTGTTGACCCTCAGAAACCAATTTTTCCACCCTTTGGTGGGTTTAGGCCAAGAACGGAATGTATCTTTCCACAAATTCAAAGAGAAATTCTGAGATTTGAAGGGAATACGATTGGCTTCTGCATTAATCAAATCAGTTGGGTCTGGATTGCCCATCGGACCTAAGCAGTGAAGGGGAGGTTGATGGGTTGGAATCACCAATGTGTTGCGGAGTTCCTAGGTTTGAAGGACCAAGAAAATGAAAGAGAAAGAAAAATGTCGACCGTAAGAATTCGCAGGAGACCGAAAGGATTAAAGTAAAAGTAATGAGAAGAAGAACAAACCGCAGGGACGTCGAAGTTAACGGCCATTGCCTCAGAGGGATGAGGGCACGAGCTGGGAACTTGAAGATGATGATGATTCTGATGAGTTGAAGACGCGCGGTTGTTGGTTAGGGTTGCCGCTGGGATGAGAATGCCAAAAGGTGGAGTTTGAAGGTAGAAGATGAACAGCCCGGAGGAATCTATTTATAGGTTATTTGGAGTAGGGGTATTCTTGACTTATCTCTATGCCGTATGCGGATGGATCGAGGTGGTTCAGTTGGATATGGTAACTGTTCGCACGACAATCAAGGGATGGTACGGGAGATTTGACGGCAAGTGATCATAACTTAAAGGATATCTTGCGGTGAGATATTATTGATGGGTTGTTATTTTGGTATCTCAACCGTAGTTTAAGGCAAAGAAGGTTGGAAAAAAAATGCGATATATATTGAGATACATGGATTGGATCTAGATTTGATTGAATTTGGTAACAAATCATGTTATGCTTGGAGAATGGGTTAAAGAAATAGATAATAGCAAGCATCAGTTGGAGTAAATTTCGGAAGCATCAGTTTCTTATATTCCGAAATTGGGGGGCATGTGTTGACACCGTTTTTAGCACGTGTCAAGATGATCAGGAAAGGCTAACCAGCAAGGGAAAGATTGCCGTGTAAATTGATGGCCAAGGAGAATAACTTTGTTTTTTTTAAGCGGTGACAGTGTATGAATTTAATTTGGAATGCTGCCGATGAGGTCAAGGCTGTTATTGCCGATGCCGATGGAAGAGGGTTTGGAGACTGTTGCCGATAAGATAAGGGAATGTACCGATGAAGGAAGGTATGAAGACTGCAGCCGATGAAACAGGGAATGTACCGATGGAAAGGAGATCGAAGGTTGCTGCCGATGGAACAGGGGCTGTGCTGGTGAAAAGGGGGTCGATAAGAATACCATCATGATTAAGGCGGACTATGGAATAAAATAGGAGTTGATTTCCTTGTTTACGATTAGTAGAGTCTGAGTTGTGTCAAAGTCATGTGTTTTTCCTTAGACTTGGATTTAGTGTCCTAGTCGTATTTGGTTATGTTTCTGTAGATCAGGGTATAAATATAGAGTGAAGGGTAATGTAATGGGGAATCAATCAATACATCAAAAAACAGCTTTTACTCTTATTTACATCTACTTTTCGGCGACTTCGTCAATTTGCATATTTTCCTTTTCACGAGTTCTCATCGATTCGGCGAGTTGCATTGCTCTAAGTGCAATCTTTGTCAATCCTCGAGTTCCGTGTGAGTACCTCTTGGCCGTGACTTCCGGGCGTATCGCTGTTGTCAGGACCAAAGTGCTCGTATCTTCATCCTTGTCGATTAATAGGTCAAATCGACTGGCACGCTTTGGATATCGATTTCGGGTATTAGCCCTTTGTGTTTGCAGATTCACTTTTGCATCAACAGGTACGTATGCACTGATAGGGACCCAGAGGTGGACGACGGCGTGACCCTAAAGAAGTTCGTCCGGTCCAGCCTCACCTCGGCACACGCACGTGATCCTCTCAGTGGGGACGCCCAGCGAGTCTAGCACCCCGTACAGGATCGTGGCGAACCCACGGTAGTCTCGTGTGTCAACAGCAAGCTCAACAAGTGGAGCCATCTGCAAAACAACCGTAAAAACGGAGTTAGCAGGTTATTCCTCATATGGTAACCAGGTAGAACTGAGTAAGTCTGAGTCACAACACGATAAGATAAGGCAAAACAGAGGTATCACATAGGAAATCCAACTATGTGAGCCAAATAACTCAGGGTGAAGCGAAGCGAAGTAGAGGAAGGTAGCCTAAAGTGAAGTGAAGTCAGGCGATGGAGAGCGATGATAGGTAAGAAAGCAAGCAATATTTGTGGTAAGACGTGTGAAATGAGGTGAGCCATGCAAGAAAATGCAGCATGGTCGGTAATATAACCGAAGGTGTTTAGATTCGTGCCTATTTCTATCGGCCAATCCTAAGGGTTCGTCCTAGGGTCAAGCATGGCTCTGGTACCAACTAAAACGATCCTGCATTCCGCGAAGGGAATGCCACAGATTCGACGTGTAATAGATGAACAAGTTCATGCCATTACCCAAATCTCAGTCGAATAACAGAGTCATACACGAATATTAGAGTACAAATAGAAGGTTTACATTAATTATTATCATCGCCACGCAGGGCGGAACATGCTCACACACAGCAACCGGAATAGCTTCTCGAAGATAGCAGTGGAAACTAGGACTCCTCGCACCAAGCTTGAGCGCAGGGCGAACCCCTACTCCTCCTAGTCGTCCTCCTCGTCGTACTCGGGCTCCGAGCCTGCCAAAAATCTATCAGTACACTTGGTACTGGCCACGCATCGCCCACCCTATGATGCATTTGCTTTGTGGAACTGGATGCAATTGGGGTTGAGAAGAGAAACCTATCTTTGGATGTGGTTTCCTATGCATGTAATCAATATTTTAATAAGTTCATCAAATATTAACCCATCTCATCCACACACGATATCCCATCCCAGCACACATCTCCACATCACATCTCATCTCACTCTCTCATCGGCATGGACAACTCCCTCTCGTCCATGTCTCAACGGCCAAAGCCGGATCACACACTGAAATCCCGGGGAAGGTAGAAGGACTCCTCTCTCTAGTCAAGTGAAACTGTACTTTGGAAAGGTCCATAGCCGAAAGGTTCAGCATATGTATCGATCGATCAACCAGAAACTCTGCAGAGGTTTACACATCCCACAAGATAGCTATCCTCGACGATGCCTCGTCTAAGCTTATTCCGGGCCGCCTTCCAACTAGAAACGGTACCACCCTATCACTCAGAACTGGGGCCGTGTCGGAGTACCACCGACACGCTGAGACTGTGAGACGTAGCACCTGGCCCCTGGGTACTACGCTATCTTGGAAGGGTGTGGGTCCTCTTGCCCGTACCTCCCTACACTATCCGCTAACCTCTCGATAGTAGTGGCACCACACTAGCAAGTCGAACGTCCGTCTCCTCCCCACAGAAGCGAGGGGATGTGCAAGGATTTCTAAGACCCGGTCCACGGACGTATTAGTCCTTAGGGTGACTAAGCAGGATATCTTCACAAGGGGAAACCGTTTTCTGCTCAATGGAACACCCGGCACCCCGTGCCATCACAGCACCTCCCATCCCAAGGCTTCATCCCACGAAGACACTCCACCCTGGGACCTCCCCCTGTCACATGTACCCGCCACAGGCACTTCACATGGCGAACGCCCAGGTAGCATCCTCCGACAAGACTCGTCCTCGTGACTCATCACAGATCCTGCTCGGTCGACTCGACCCTCACCATACGCACCCAAGACTCACACCAAGATCTCCCTAGGTTCATTACCCGGTTATTAGCAAGTTTACGGCACCTCATGCCTTAACTCAAACGCCTCTCACTCACCAGCATCACATCACAAATATAATGCGAGTAAGAGTAAAGTAGACGTAACAAGTAATAAAGCAGCGTCTAGCCTAATAGCAGGGTGAGCAGGTGTGAGGTTGCAACAAGGTAAGTGGCTCAGAAAGCAGTAAACTACCATGCATCCTATCAGTTATATTATTGCATGAAAGTAAAGCACTAGCAATTCCAAGTTTTTGCAATGCGTAATAGGATCTACGAATGGGTGGGGCGTGGCACCTGGCAGGTCGTCACCCAAGTCGTCGGTGTAGTCGGGGTCGAACTCCTCAGTCGGTGGCTCCTCCGGGTCTGTTAAACGTAACATACGGCCACGTTAGTGGCTCCTATAGAGATGCACAAAGAAGCAACTGGAAATAAAAAGATCCAAATGCACTCAAACATAGGCCTATGACGTAGAGCTCATTTTTAGAAAAATTTGGACTCTGGTTTGGCATTTTTCTGAGCTACGGTTAATTAGTTATGAATTTTGAAGGTTTAAATAATTTCTGAGAAAGGAAAAACAGGTTGATTATTCTGGAGGTGACACGTGGCAGCTCCAAGTTGGTCAGAGGGGAAACATAGACTGACAGGTGGGACCCAGGTCAACGGTCAACGTTGACCAGTCAACGGTCAATGCTGACCGGGCCTGGATCGGGTCTGGATGGCCTGGTGCAGGGCCTGGACATGGGCCGGGTTGGGCCGCCCGGCCCGGACACGTGTCAAGCCGTGATGAAGCCACGTCGCGACTTGGGCCCAAACTAGGCTGCGGTTCACGGTGGGCTGGTCCGTGGTGGACGCGCAGGGACGGTCTGTAGGCCACCGACTCGACCCGCGGTGGACCAAGCTCACCCTCCTTTCTCCTCTCTAGGCTCACGGTGAACCAGGCGCATGAACGAAACCGAAGGGGCTCCCCTCTCATCTCTGCTTTCACTGGAATGCGTCCACCGGCAGCAAGCGTGCATGCCATGGCGCCTCCGCGGTCGAGCGGGCACCCGAGGCTGTCTCCCGGCCCTGCAGAGGCTCCGGGGGAGGGGTGAGAAGGGTGGTCTCCGCCAAGGTAAAGGGGGCTCCTTGCTGCTCCGACGGGGAAGGGGCCTCCCGTGGCCGGAGCGGTGCGGCTACGGTGGCAATGCGGCAATGGCGGCCATGCGAGTGCGTGCGCCCGTGAGCGGTGCGGTTGGGTGCTTGGAACCCGCTTCCGGCTCCTTCCGGTATGGGAACACCGGAACGGCGTTGGCGCACCCATGGCGAGACAAACAGGGGAGGGGCGGTAAGGGTCGACTGCTTACCGTGGTGGCGGCGAGAGGGGGACGGCAGCACCGGGCGACGTGAGGCCATGACTTGGTGACGCAGGCAGGCAGGCTCGCGGTGGCGTTGGGGTGGCAGACCGAGGCGCCGTCTTCTGTCCCGGCAGCGGCGCTTCCCTGGCGATGGCGGCTTCCCTTTCCGCTCCCCTTCCCTTCTCCTCTAACAGGCCCTCCCACTTTGCTCGGCTTGGCGCGTATGCAGGGGTACCGCAAGGCGGTGGCGGGGTAGGTGGGAATGTTAGAACCCCGGTCCTCACCTCTTTTATTGGTGGAGGCGGCCATGGATCACGGCGGACGGTCGGGGTGAGCTCGGGGACACGCGTAGGGCGATCGACAGCCCGTGGCTAGGGTTGCCGGGCGGGTGAGCGCGGCGGTAGCGGTGTTTTGGAGTCGAGCGGTAGCGTGCGTTCGAAATTTGCTATCCGGTCAAAAGGGTTCGGCTCGACGTCACCGGAGCGGGCCTCGCCCTTGCCGTTAGCGCGATGAGCATGGAGAGGAGCGGGCGCAACTAGGAATGGGGGACGTGGTGGCTCCTCCACCACTGGGCGCGTCGTCACGGTGCGCACGGTGGTGAGGTCGGGCGCGGCGGCCTTGGATTACGCCCGCCCTGTCCCGTGCTCTGCTTCGGCAGCTTTCTGTGAATAGAGAGGAACCGAGGTGGGGGATGACCATCGGGCCCCACCCGTCAGTGGGGCAGGAACAAGGGGAGGGGGACCAACGGCTTAGCTGGGCCGGCCCATCTGACCAGGCGGTGCGCGCTGGGTAGCTGTCTGGCGGGCCAGGCGCAGCTGGGCCAGCGGCCCAAGAGCAAGCAGGCCGGCCTTTTTGCGGTTTCTGGCTACATGGGCTGACGGGCTTTTTCCTCTCCTCCTCTATTTCTTAAGGCTTTTCCAATTCCAATTTATTTTCTAGCCACCCCATTTGCAGCTATCTGCGAAAGGGTGTGCTCCATTCACACGTACACCCTTAGGGGTGGCCTCTAGGGTCGGTTAGGGCTCTATCAATGTAGGTACTTAGGTTAAGTTAAGCAATTAATCATAATTAGTTAATTAGTCGAGTTTGTTTATCTAAAGAGGTTGTAGATTTTATTTAGCAACACAAAAGAGCGAATAAAATCCAACTCACACCTATGATTAATTAGAATGCAAGTGCTCAACTACAAGTAGGTGCTACTTGTGCAACTAAATAGAGGGGTTTTTCCTACATGACACTCACCATTCATGGGTATGATTGCGAAAAAAATTTCATTTGCGATTTTTGGGTTTCAGAAAAACTAGGATGTTACAGGAGGTGTCAAACTTCACAACAGCATACTATAAGGATGGCCTTCCCAGCATGCACAATCGTCCCCATCGTTACAACGCGGACGAGAGTTCATCGAACCTCAGCCTTTTCAAAGGGCAACACGAAAAGGCAAGCGCATCGGGCACCAAGACCTTGCGGCATGATGAGTGGCGCACTATAATGTTGTATGTGTTGTTGAACCTTGACGAAGTGAAGCCTTATGTGCAGTAAGTTCTCAATGAGCTTGTTACATACGCCCTATCACTGTCCTCCATCTATCCAACCCCCTTGTCTATTGTTTTTTCAGGGAATTTATGAATAAATACTAGAGAGGGAATAGGGCTCCTTCCCCTCAAGAAGAAGATAGTCTTCTCAAAGATGCTGTGCTCATATCCTGGTTCGATACAAAGGTACCATTGTTGGCATCTCTTACGCCGCACCCGTTAGGTTGTCATCCCTAACATGACATAAGAAATGCGGTTGTACTTATAATCATAGCACTTATAAAATATAAAAAGTTATCCGCAAGCGCACAGATAAAATACTCCTATTGTAGCATTTCACCCAGGAAAGTTTCAGGTATCGTTATTTATAATTCTACCACTGGGAGCTTCTAAACAGGGTTTAAAAGAGAAAATTGATATGGCTATAAGAATTACAAATACATACTATATATATAAATCAATTAACCACTTCCATCTAAACAGGGGTAAGGCAAATGATATTGATAATAATGATAATAATAATGAGATAAGATAGGGAATCCATAATTAGAGAGAACTCGTAGGATCAAGTGGATATAGACTAAAGCGACATGGTTAGAGATTTAATTCCTAGGGTTATGTCCTATCTACCAAATCTCAGGGTTTTCTAATCTACTCCTTATTATCTATAGCATAATCAATCTTCCATCTAAACATAAAGGAATATTACTTCAGGAAATTCAAGAACAGAGCAATCCTTCCCCAAGTAACCGGGTTCTATTTGTCCTAGATTCGGGGAGTGGACTACAGAGGACTCAACAAAGCTATAAAAGTCACCTTCGCGATCTACCACATGGCCCGAAAAATAGGGTGCATTCGCAGGTAAATATAATCTAGACACCACGTCTACATTACTTCTACCACCTAATCCAATTCGGAGTTGAACTAGAGGCGCTCTATGAACTTATGCCTAAACTTATTATCAATCAAGACTATATCAAAGATAGAACTAGAATAAACTAAGAACGAAATAGATAAGAACATAATGATATTGAAGTAGAACAAAGTCATAATTACGAGGTACAATGATAGAATTACCAAATCTCCTGACGTTGATCCGGAATCCTGAGCCACGCTCAACTCTACTTGTATCTAGCTAGATTCTAACCCTAAACTTGAAATAGAGCTCTAATCTTCTAATTAGAAACCCTAGCTTTTCTCTTTGGCCTTCTAAATGAGAGATCAACTAATGATTGTGATTCTCTTCCTCAGGGAGGGTCTACCCCTACTTATATAGCCCGGAGGGATGAACCGCAGCCTTTGGATCAAACTGACTTGAAACAATGGTCGAGATGCGTCGTAGAGGTCGGTTGGAGGCAGTCACGCGAAGCAGAGCTCACTTCCTTGTGGGCCCAGGCCGGCCAGCCTGACATGTGGGGCCGGCCGGCCCCTCCTGTCAGCCGTCGAGCTTATGTTTTGTTCCCATGTCCTCTGGTGTCCTCTAGAACCTTCCCATCAATTCTTGCGGAATTCCGACTTGATTTAGTTCGGTTCCTTGGCTCCTACTCCTCCCTGGCTTATTCTGTTTTAATCCCTAAAAATTCACAAATCACCAAAGCTGTGGAAATTGTAATGTTAGTCCATAAAACTCTTGCTTAGTGATGGTTCCGGAGTATTCCAGAGAATTCCTAGGTGTATTCATCGGGGACTTTCTCGTCGGGACTCCAAATATAGCAAATGATATGTCCGTTTTGATCATCTCGACAAGACCTTCACAATGGTGTGTTCTATTTTGTCCTTTGCGATACTTTTATGTGGTGAAATATCAATAATTTTGTAAAAGAGGTGAGAGCAACACAACTCGTGGAACTCGTCAGAATAAACCTTACAACTATGCACTAATAACCCTTTTACCATAATGTTGTGCATTAATTGAAGGTATAATGTTGACGTTAGGGACTGTCAACAACCATCCAATTTACCTCGTTCAATCTTTGACATCCCACTTTGCTCCTACGAGCAAGTAATGTAACGATCTATCCAACCTCACCTTGTAGGCCCGCAAGGATGCGGAAATGGATGCTGAGTTGAAAGGGCTCACCAAAGGCTTCGCCTACAAGGTCAAGTCATTCACCGTTTATGATGTGAATGGCTATCGCTTTCACACAAGAAACTATGAGCGGAGTCGGCCCAATCGGAAAACCAAGAATACCGGAGTTCGTACGCCCGGCACCGATGAGCGCGACTACTATGGCATAGTAGAAGAAATATACGAGCTCAATTTTGAGTGTCACAAAGCTCCTAATCTAGTCGTATTCAAATGCCATTGGTTCGATCCTAATGTCATGAGAACAGCCCCTGAGATTGGACAAGTTGAAATTCGACAGGATTCTGTCTATATTGTGGCTCAACAGGCCACGCAAGTTTATTATCTCCCATGAGTGTGCCAAAAAGACCCCAATCATATTAGTTGGTACCTTGTGCAGTTGGTATCGCCGCATGGTAAAATGCCTGTCCCAAACGATGAGGATTACAACTTTGACCGAAACACATGGGAGTTCTATCAACCAGAGGGGCTAGAAGGGAGGTTTGACATAGACATGTTTTCACTGATGGGTATGGAAGTAGACAATGACATTGATCAGGACGATGGAGATGAGGACAAGGGAGAAGAGGTACAAAATGCTAAGGACTTACAAATGCTTGAGCGATTATAGTTAGGCGATGACAATGATGACAATGATGGAGATGAGCCCGATTTACTCGACAATATTGATAGTGATGACGACACCTACGATCCAGCCGCTGCCGATCGTGAATAATATTTCTAATTCATGTAATACTATATTATTATTATTATTATTATTATTATTATTATTATTATTATTATTATTATTATTATTATTATTATTATTGCAATTATGTTTCGTTCATTTTGCATCTATTTATAAGTACTTGTAATTTAACTGTCCTAATTGGTTTACTCTTTGAAATTGCAGGCACTCGACAAAATTCTAGGCAGAAGGCAGGCCCATCGGGGGGTCAACTCCCTCTACATGAGGGAGCGCTCACCACCCCACGCTGAGGAGGACCCCTTGCCGGAGCCGGCGACGACGAGGGCAAGGAGCGGCCGCCCCCACGGCCGTCCGAGGACAAGGGTGTGCCGGCTCCCACCCCGTCGATGGACGAGGACGACCAGGCGGTGGGCCTCCACACCGGAGGGGGTGGCACTTCCTCTGACTCGTCGGACCATAGGGAGGCGGCTATAGCGACAGTAGGGGGTTCCACTTCCACTGCCTCTGGCTCTACCTCATCGGGAGTCTACTTGTGCGGGCCCTCGCAGCTCCCGACGCGGCCGATCCCACTTCACCGATGCCCAGTGATTCGACCCAGGGGCAACAAGTAACTATTATTTCACTACTATTTCATATGACATGTTGAAAATCGAATCGGAGACTAACAATTCTTCTTAATGACTCTTGCAGCAACTGGGAAGTTGTGTCCGGAATGGGCCGGCACATCAATGGCACCCTGGGCCTTCTAATTCGAGAGCACTACTCTGGCATGGTCACCTACACCGGGGTGACTTCGCCGCCCTAGATGTGGGACCACTTCTATGTCGCCAAGGACAGCGAGTTCGGCACCGTTGCGGTGCAGATCAAGGCCGAGTTTTGGGTGAGTCTTCATCGCACTAAATTGGTCAATACTACGCATTCATTGGTCGTTCTTGAAATAATGAAACGATACATGATGTCTGTATGCAGGACTTCTTTAGGTGCGATGAAGAGTTTGAGGACCGGGTGGCGCGAGTGCAGGACAAGGTCTGTAGGTCCTGACTCTTGAACCTTTACCACGAGATGTGGCTCTAGTGCATCATCAACTACAACGCCGACGTCCTTGGTCAGGTGGTGAGGAAGCCCGATGCTAGGACTAGGACGCTCACCAGGGAGCAGTACCTCTCGGTAAGTATGAAACATTAATACTGACTCCTTCCATGAAGAATTGGTAGGCTTCATTTCATCTTCTGACATATCAATAACTTGATGGCGTGCAGCAATGTCCTGATTGGTGCACCAGGTACCGCCTCTGCTTGGACGCCATTGTGGATAGGTGGCTCTCGGAGGAGTGGGCGGAGAAGCACAACATCCGTCGGGACTGCCGCCTGCAAATGGGTGGGGCGCCACACCACCAAGGCAACCGGAGCCTCAACACGTACGCCCAGACATGGGTAATCTTCTTTGTGTTTTCATCTTTATTTATTTATTCTAACGCTCAATTCTCATTACTTGTAATCATCTTTGTGTTTTCCTCATAGTCCAAAGGCGCACCAAGGACAGGAATGCAACGAGTTCATGGCGTACGCCCTGGCACACAAGGGCAAGGCGATGGCCCCAGAAGTCACCTACAACCTAGCAGACGGGCCCAAGGCGTACACCAACATGAGCGTCCACAGCAAGCTTAGCGAGTACACCTCGGTGGCCCGCTAGCGCCATGGGGAGGACTTAGATCCGGCCACCCAGCCCCTGGACACAAACCTCTTGATGAGGCTAGGAGGGAAGCAGCACGGCCGGTACTGGATGGCGAACAACACAGTCGACTCTGCCTCTATTCCCAACCTCACCAAGATTCAAGCAAGGAGCACGAGCTCCTCCCTCCCTATACGCGCTCGGCAACAGAGCTCGCAGCAGCAGATGGTAGAACTCTAGGTTAGTACTATTTTATTCATCGTTCATTGCTTTTACACATCTACCTTGCCTTTGCATTGTTTAAAATTGCGGGTGAAATGTTGCAGGCTGACTTGCGAAGGTTGGAGGCCCAGCAGGTGGCCCAGGCAGAGGCCCATCGGCTGGAGATGGAGGCTGTACAAGCCCAGAGGGTGGCCGAGGCGCAGAGGATGCAGGACATGTTCAGCTTCATGGCGAGCCTTTAGGCCTTGCCAGGTGTGGTCGTGCCCTAGTCGCTGCTCGCTCCAGTTGTGGCTCCTCCTCCTCCTGTAGGGACTCCGGTGAGTATATATGGTTGTGTATTCCTTTAGCTTGTGCGGCCCTCCTGTAGATACTCATGAATTCGCTTCTTCTTTGTGCAGCCACAGTTGGCGGGTTCGAACCCGACTCCTCAAGGTGGCCCTTCTCCATAGGCCGGGTGGCCAAGTGGCCCCCCTCAAGGTGGCAGTTCACACTCCGGGTGGGGAGTGTGGCAGTAGGTACCGTTTATTTGTTTCTTTTCATGTTGCATGGACATGTGTTAGACTTAGCCTTATATTGGACTACTACTAGAGACATATATATATTGTGATGGATATTGTCATGGATGATGCAAATTTATGTGATGGATTATCACTACAAGAAATGTGTAGGTCTATGACGTTTATCGCATGACATCAGGTCAAAAAGTCACTAAATCAACTAGTTTATGACGATTTTTTTAGAGGCATCTGAACTTAATGACATAAGTAAATTTATGTCACAAAAAATGTCTTAATGCTAGTCCAATTGTATGTTATGACAATACTTGCCATGTCACAAAGTGTACTTTGCAAGGATAGTATGTCATAAATTATTTTATTGATTTTATTAGCATTGTTGTCAAGGTGGCATGCAGGTCCAACTGTCAAGACAAGTCTATTGACATCGTAGGTTGATCAATGCCATTAATCCTGTCCATAATCATATATGATTCTAGTAATTGACAAGTCAAATAAATCAAGACATATATAAAATATTTATGTTAATTGTTTCAAATAGTAGATAAAAGTATACACAAGTACATATATATGAATAACAATAAATAAATGTTGTAATATATGTGTGGCTGAGTTGGGTATTAAAATAATAATTAAATAAAAATACATTTATATATACACACATATCTTTATTTTTAGTGTGGAAACTCAATTAGTGCAAATGTATGTGTGTATATATGTATATATTTGTGTATATCTCAGCTTATGTATATAATTGTTTGTATACTTGACAATTTGTTTTATAATGAAGATTTAATTAATTAACAAAAAAAGAAAATAAATAGAAAATGCCACGCACACACACTACCAGACCCACACACGCACGCACCACGCACGGGATGCATCCGCACGTCTCTCCTGGCTCGGCTCTCTCTTGATGCTGACCGGGAGCAGCCCAGCCCAATCTGAAGTGGAAAATAATTTAAAAAATGTTGCCCTCGCGTGGAGGCCGGCCCAGGCGAGCAGTTTAACGAGCCCCAGCAATGTGCGGCCCAAGCACGCGCGCAACCCCGCCTGAAGCCCAGTGGAGCGCCGCACCCAGCAGAGATCAGTGTTCGCCGGCCCATCCGAAACAGTGGCAAAAATAGCAAAAACAGATGAGCCCGAGGGGAATCGAACCTGGGGCCCAGAAGCAGCTACGACCACTGAGCTACATAAATATATGTGTTTCGTTATGTAATATTTATTTTAATATTCGTTGTCTGTTATAATTCAATCAAACTTGAAAAAAACACTAACCAAGGGTACTCGAACAAGGGAGCGCTCCATCGAAAAAGGCAAGCATAATCACTGAGTCACAACGACGCTTTGTGTTAGGTGTTCTAGTATTTCCTTATATAAAATATGGTATTGTTGGTGTAATTAACTCTGAACAAAAAAAAAAGAACCTGAACCTTGGATAGCTCACACAAGAAACAACCGCCTCAACCACTGAGCTACGATGAAGATTGTCAGATGGTGTCGTATACTTTTTATATATTAACATTGCACTAGTTGCTAGAGTAGCCTCTCACACAAACTCGACCACTTGGCCCCTTCGCCATATTAGACGCCCACCGCCGTTTTTGCGTGGAACCATGTGTTTGGGTTTACATTGTTGCAAAAAAAATTCAAGTCTTTTTTTATACAGGCGTAACATACGTGCTTCACAAAATGGATGTGCCATTTTATGGTGCCCTGACTAGAACTCTTAGGTTTCCAAGGGTCTCGTGCATTTCACCATCGTATGTGCCTCAAACTTTTTCTCAAGATTGTACGTGCCATAGGTTATGGAAACGCTAAGTTTCAGATTTTTTCGGAGGTGGTTTACTATTTTCTATGATTTAAATGAATTTCTACGTGACAATACAAAGTAATTGGAGCATGAACTGAGGTTACCCCAGAAACGTTCCAAAATCGTACCAAATTTTTATACTAGGTCTCACATGGCCTAATAAACCTAATTTGATTCAAGTCTTTTTAATACATGTGTAATATACATGCTTCATAAAGTGGATGTGCCATTTCATGGAACCCTTACTACAACTCCTAGGTTTCCAAGGGTCTCGTGCATCCAGACGTCGTATGCGCCTCAGACTTATTCTCAAGCTTCCACATGCCACAAGTTAAGGAAAACACTAAATTTCAGATTTTTTGGAGGTGGTTTGTTATTTTCAACAGTTGAAATGAATTTCTGCATGACGGTACAAAGTAATTGGAGGTTGAAGTGAGGTTACCCCTGAAATGATTCAAAATCATACCAAATTTTTACAATGTGTCTCATATGGCCCAATGAACCTAATCATATTTTATCAAACTTAGAAAAGTATTTTACAAAACTTCTAAACAATAAATAACGTATAATGCTTTTATGTGTTTAGTTTTTTTAAAAAAAATTGGAGAGGAGAGGAAGCTTAGAAGCCAGCCCAACCGGCCTGTCTCGCATCCAACCCGTGCGGCCCAAGAGATGTTGTATTCTAAAATTGGGCCGTTACTATGCTCAGCCCGTAATCTATTGACCATTGATTCGTGATCGAATGGCCATCGTTGCGTCCATGAAGTATAAAAGAGGGTTCACCTGGTGAAACCCTAGACAAAAATCACTCCTCTCCTGACCGCTCCAGCCTCAGCCACCTACCCCAACCTCTGTCCGTCTCTCCATAGATCCACCTGATGCTCAACTGGAGGAAGAGGATTTGGAGCTCGTCGAGGTCGTGCGTACTCTCTCGGGCTCACCCGAGAGGCGCACCAGATTGTCACGGTGGCAGAGGTCGCGCTCGCCGACATGTACGAGAAGTGCGGCGGTGGAGCGCGGTTCCGCTCCCTACCCCTGCTTCCACCACCCCTCCACCTTCCCAGCAGTAGATCCGGCTGAGGTGCGTCGATTCCGGTGCTGGTTGCGTTGTTTCAGGCGGCAGTACTTCGATTTCAGCTATGAGCGTGATGAATCGGGCGGTGTTGCGTCGATTCCTGTCGGGGGCATGGCGGATCAGGCGTCGGCGTTATTCCTCTCCTTCGCCTTATCCCGT
This sequence comes from Saccharum hybrid cultivar R570, assembly GCA_038087645.1. Classification (NCBI taxonomy): domain Eukaryota; kingdom Viridiplantae; phylum Streptophyta; class Magnoliopsida; order Poales; family Poaceae; genus Saccharum; species Saccharum hybrid cultivar. The sequence continues at coordinate 13,655,720 of JAQSUU010000602.1, forward strand.
CGTCGTCCCAGCCTCCCAGGCACCGTCTAACTCAGGTACGCATGCACGATTCATATCCTGACAGATCGAGGGCCGTGCTGCTATCTTCTCCCAATTTTTGTTTACCGTATCCTTCGCGAGGACTCGTTCTAATGCCTAGATGTGTTGCTGTCTCCGTCGCAAGGACTATTTTTTTGCTGTACCCAGAGCTCTGACGCGCCTAAGCCAGCCCGCTCGTCAATGGCCCCCGCGTCGGCGACGTAGTCTTCTAATTCACTTAGGGAAACATCGAGCAGGTACCAATCCTCTGCTTAGTTTGCTCTGTTTCGGGCACTGACTTGTGCTACTTGTGCTCGCTTGGTTGCTGAGCTGTGGAACATTTTTATTAAGAAACTAGATCTACTAGATTGATTAATGATGGTCTTTTGGCATTAGTGTCACGCTGTCATGAGGGATTCATAGCACAAATTGGCCACATCAGAACATCATGCAGCATGTGGCAGGTTTAGAGTATACTGATTCTCATCCTACTAATGTACCGCACCTATCAATTTTTCTATCCGTGCTCTATCTCTTTTCAGTTCACTACCTACCTTTAGTTCCTCCATGAATTACTACCTTTATCTCTACAGACTATACGGCCACTGTTACCTTCCGTTTATTGGTGTGCTAGCGATTTGTGAAGTATAGTACTACAATTATTACAATTATTTTTTTAGGGGAAAACAGCGGGGTAATGAACTATTTGATTTTGCACTTAAGTTCGTGTAATAAACATGCAACTTTTTATAAAATAAACAAACAACAACTTGAAAATCATACAATGGAGTAGGTCAGGCATGTAGTATACTTAACTGCCCCCGACAATGAACCCTTATGTCAGATCCCCACCAATCCTCACGTTATTTGTGTTCGCCTGCCCTTCTTTTCCATGCGTGATTTTCCGTTGTTCTCCATAACTGATGGAAGAATATTAACTCGTGGCTTTGTAATTCTTCTGCAGTTCGAGTGCAAGATCTACAAGGAGCAAACGTCAGATGAGAGAGAGCCGCTGCTCTCAAGGTGGAAGAGGGAGCCCTTGCTATCGCAGCTCACCTTTAAAGTTTTATGGCGCATTTTTCTGTGTTGGTGTTTTGACAGCCAGCAGCTATTCCGTTAGTAGTTTTAATAGAATATGAGCATACACCTATTACTTTTGATCTGGTCATTAAGAAATGTACTTGGTTATATGTTCAGAATGCATGTCCCAATATTGAGTTTATTTTTTTCAAATTGTATTGCGTGGAATGCTAAACTGAAAATGAAATTGTTTTTTGTCTGTAATTGTAATGCTTGTTTGGGCTAGCCTAATGAAAATAGGCCCCAAAAAATCTCTGGACGGGCCCAAATAAATTTGTGGGCTCAGCCTCAACAGCTCATAACAAAAGGGGGCTAGCCTTGAAAACATTAACATGGGCTGGGCCAAAAATATTCGTGGGCTCTGGCAAAAATAGGCTTTGCTGTGAAAAAAATTATAATTAAGGAGTGGGCTGAAAAAGCGTTGAAACAAGAAATGGGGCAGCCCAAAATTGAGCTACAATAATGGGCTTGGCCCATTATAAGCCTGCTTGCTATGGGTAAGTAATTGTGACTTAAAATCAATTGTCATAAAATTTTGTGACATTCAAACAAATGTCATAGGTTTATGACACCAACATCTAAACGACATAAAACATGGTTTAAGGCGCATGGTTTTTGACGCAAGCATTTTTGTCAACCGGGTGTCATAAATGTTAATCTATGATATAAATCATAGATATTATGACATAAACAGAAAGTCAAAAACCGACACATTTCTTGTAGTGTATGGACAATGGATTTGTATGTGATGTATTATGGATGGTGGATGTGTATGTGATGGGTTATTGATGTGTATGTGATGGAATATGGATGTGTATGTGATGTATCTTGTGCTGTGTGTTGATATATATGTTATTTCTTTGTTTGTGCCGATGGAAAGCAAAAAAACAAAAAAAATAGCATTTTCCCCCTCTTTGCCGAGTGCGGGCTTTGCCGAGTGCCATGACCATGGCACTCGACAACACTCGGCAAAGCTAGGAAGCAGAGACCCAATTTTCCAGCTTTGCTGAATGCCAGAGCCATGGCACTCGGCAAAGATTTTTTAAAAAATTTATTTGCCGAGTGTCAGGGCCGCGACACTCGACAAAGTTTTTAAAAAAAATAAAAAAAAATCTTTGCCGAGTGCAAGACTATGGCACTCGGCAAAGAATTTTTTTAAAAAAAGAAAAAAAATCTTTGCCAAGTGCCGCTAACGTGGCACTCGGCAAAGAGGTCGTCAGAGTTGACGGTGGATTTTTTTTGCCGAGTGCTGATGTAGCACTCGGCAAAGAAACCTTTGCCGACGGATTCTTTGCCGAGTGCTCTTTGCCGAGTGCGGCACTCGGCAAAGCCTTTGCCGAGTGCAATAGGAGCTTTGCCGAGTGCCCCAAGCACTCGGCAAAGAGCCCGTCTGCAGTAGTGTGTGTTTTCGTATATATTATCTTTTTTATATTTTTAGTCTAATTTATAGAAAAAATGACTCTTCAAGAATACAATTATGTAGTTAAGTTGGGACAAGTGAGTATAGAATATTTGATTTTACACTTGAGGAAGAAAATCGAAGTCGATAATAGTTTTTTTCAGAACAAAGTCGCTAATAGTTGAACGTTGTGACCTTTACCACATGGCGAAAAGAAGCCCACCAACAAGGTGACAGCTAGCATATGCTGTAGAAGTCAGCCCAGGTGGCAAAGATCTGCCTGCAAGACGAGGCGGGGTTCTTTTCCATTTTTTTCCTTTTTCTCCTCCGTCTAAGTTGTGATTAAGGCCCCGTTGGCATAGTTTCGTTTCAGTAGCTTTCAGCTCCATGAATAATTCTACTAGTAGAGTTGAAGCTGTTTTAGTGAATCATTTGTCAAAACAGCTATAGGGTGAATCCCCTTAAACACGCTCTCATAAATCCACACAGGGGCCTACCAGAGTGAGTAGAAGGATTTTCAGCTTCATGTCACACAAATTTCTTGCGTGAGAGCATGTTTTAAGAAGTTTTACATGTAAAGCTGTTTGAATAATACTCGTTTAGCACAAAACAACTTTAAATAGCTAGTGAAGCTGCTGAGTGTCAAGACCTAACTCACTGTACCTTCGTGCTTTCAAAATTTCATAAGTAGCTATTTTAAAAATTAATCAAAAAAATCCATTCAACAATCTGAAAAAACTACTTCAACATTGTATGAAAATGCTACAACAATATAAAAAATATTGGATTTGCATATAGCTACCAATTAACATTTCAAAATATTAGTTTCAGCATTTTTCAAACCTAATTCAACATCTTGTAGTAGAGAAAAAAAACATCATTTTGTATGAATGCTAGTTTGAAAAGTTCAATTTCTTCCTTAATTATGAAAGTGACTTGTAATGGTTGCATAAATATGTTCTGAAAGGTCCTTCGGTTTTGTTCTTTACGTATGTTCCAACCAAAAATAAATTATAAATCCATCCAAGTATCTCCGATCCGCTCTCTTTGGAATTGTAAGCCTTACATTCCTCCAAGCAGCAAATCTGTCTATCCTAACATTTTATCTTCCGTGGTAGAATTTTCAAATAAATAATGATGTTCTCAGCGTTTTCTAACCTTTTAGCATTTGTCAAGAAATGCCCAAACCGATCAATTAAAATTGCCAAGGCCGCCCTCCCATTGCAGTCTTGAAGATCATCAAAGTGTGATGCCAACACAGATTCCATGTCCTGTAACCTCCTAGGCTACTACTAATAAATTTTCAGTAGGGGCTCCTGAGCCCCTCCTGTTTTCCTCAGAAAAAACTCGGATTCCATGTCAGACCATGGTACACAAGACAAATTAAAGGTTACTCAAGTCCATGGCGCGGCGCTTCAAACACATCCGCACAATGATGGGGGTGACAGCATGCAAAGAAGACGATCGATGCCCGCCGGCCGAGGAGTTGAGGCATGGATGGCCGGCCATACTAGGTGTGCATTAGCTTATTATTAATTAACTTAACTGAGGTCTTAGCTGATGAGAGCTAGCCGAAGCAGGAGCACCCAGCGCGACGTCGTCAACGAGCGTCATGCCACCCTTCACGACGCCACGTTTGATTTACCGCAGCGTGGCACTTTGGCGCCCCGCAGCGGGCACATTGGTTGCCCGCTGCGGTAATTCGGCGGCCGGCGACGGCTGGCCGGTCACCGATGTGCCCGCTGCGGTAAATATGTGGCCCTATAAATAGCAGCAGCCACCACTTCTTCTTCCTCATGACTTCTCTTCCAAAACGTGGGGGGAGGTTTTGCCCTATTTTTTTACCAAATCATCAAATTGAGTTTCAGAGCTTTGATTTGGGGGAGGAGGACACAATAAGAGGTACATAAATGCTCTCCCACCCCCCTTTCTCTCTCTTTCCTCACTTTTTAGGTCTAGATCTAGATCCATGGACTAGAGAGATAAAGCTTGTGCTTTTTAATCTAGATTCACTATGGATGCATAAAAGCTCTCTCACATCGTCATTGCTCTCTCTTTTTCTTGATTTTGCATCATTTTTTTCTAATTCTTCTCTATTTTTGCTGCTTGTTGTGTCGTGTAAAGCTACGATGGATAGGTTCGAATGGGTGTACTGCATCGATAGAGTCCTTGATCATCGGTACCTCATCAAATTGAGGAAGTTTATGGCCGCTGCGAAAGCTCATCGTGAGAGTCTGAAGTGGATGACAACCATATGTCCATGTTCTAGATGCCGGAACCTCAGAGGCTACCCAGATGGCACGGTGCAATCTCATTTGATTATGAGCGGTTTTGTGGAGGGTTACACGGTCTAGACTTCTCATGGTGAAAGTCTCGATGCGAGGCGTGGTGCATCTGGAGTGAGCTCGTGGACGGCGACGGTGAACCAAGATCCTGTTGGACGGCCACTGCCTTCGGCGGCAGGTGTGCCAGCCGCCAGCAACGATGACAACAATGCTGGTGACTACATCATGATGGAGGAACTACTCGAGAACATGACAGATGGCGCCGATGGCGGTGACACTGGTCAGGAGGCTACTTTGAGGGAACCCGCGGATGTCCAGCTGTTTGAGGATCTAGTCAACCATATCGACAAGGATGACGTCATGTTTGGCAGCCCGAAGTGGTTGGAGAATTTTAGAGAGATGAAGCAGGTGGCAATTGATCCTCTGTATCAGAACGGCGGCAAATGTCTGGAGGGGTGCACGGCGCTCCGTTTCAACCTCCAGCTACTGATGATGAAGGCTCAGCATGGTTGGTCGAACAATAGCTTCAATGAGCTATTAAGTTACCTTGCTACCACGTACCCAACGAGCGGTAACAAGGTGCAAGCCAATACCTATCGAGCGAAGAAGCTGATCCGGCCAGTGGCGATGAAAGTTAAAAAGCTTGATGCCTGCCCTAACCATTGCATCTTGTACTGGGGCGAGAAGTATGAGAACTTGACTAGTTGTCCACACTATGGCTTTAGTTGGTACAAGAGGAATGCCGGCTGTCGCGTGGATGCAGACGACAACGTAGCCTTGGGGGGTGGTCCAATGAAGAAGAAGAAGGGGGCTAAGAAGAGCAGTGCTGCGGCCAAGCAGATCTCGGCTCAGCAGGACGAGGAAGAAGAGGGTTACACACGAAGGAAAAGCCCTGCGCTGTCGGTGTGGTACCTGCCTGTGGTCGACCGCCTGCGTGCACTATTTGGGAACCCAGAGGATGCGAAGCTCATGTCCTCGCATGCATCACCTGACCGGGTCAAGGACGATGGCAAGCTACGGCACCCCTCCGATGGACAGTAGTGGAAGGATTTCGACAAGGCATACCCCGAGTTTCGCGATGAGCCCAGGCACATCCGGTTCGCGTTGAGTACCGATAGGATGAACCCGTTCGGTGAGCTTAGCAGCTCGCACAGTACTTGGCCGGTCGTCCTTAGCATCTACAGCCTACCTCCCTGGTGTGTCTGAAGCGCAGGTACCTTATGCTGACCATGCTTATCTCTAGTCCGAGGCAGCCCGACAATGATATAGATGTGCTCCTAGAGCCGGTCATGGAGGAAATGCAGATGCTATTCGATGTTGGGGTCCAGATGGTGGATGCATCCAAAAAGGAGAAGTTCACCCTAAAAGCCATCATCTTTGTCACCATCACCGATTACCCCGGTCTCTTCTCACTGTCAGGGCAGATCAAAGGGAAGACCGGCTGCGTAGTTTGCATCGACGGGACGTGCTACACTTACCTTCCGGGTTCCAACAAGATGGTGTACACTAGGCACAGACAGTTCCTTCCAGCAAAGCACAGGTATAGAAAAAGTAGTATGAATGAATACTTTGACAATCAGGACGAGCCGCAACGTGAACCACCGGCGCAGACAATGTGGGGGCCAAAGGTGTATGAGATGGTGAAGGATATGGATCAGGTCGAGTTCGGCAAGAAGAAGAAGCCACCAGAGGAGGGGACAAAATAGACCAGGAAGCGAAAGCGGGACAACGAAGCACCTCCTGATGACGTCCCCGCCGTCCCTTTCAAGAAGAAGTCAATTTTCTTCAAGTACCTGTCGTACTGGAAAACACTACATACACCCCATGCCATCGACTGCATGCACCTCGAGAAGAATGTGTTTGAAAGCATGATCGGTGTCCTGCTGGACATCCCGGGCAAGATGAAGATGGGATCAAGTCACGGACGGATCTTGTCAACCAGGGCATCAAGCACGAACTCCACCCTAGAAAGCCTGAGAATGGTAAAGTCGATATCCCATTGGCTGCCTACAACCTAATGCATCCTGAGAGGATGATCTTTTGCAAATTGATGAGGGGTATCAAGGTGCTGACTGGTTTATCTTCCAACATCAAGAGCCTGATCTCCATGAAAGACCTCACAATGACCGGCTACAACTCACACGACTGCCACATCATGCTCACGGTGTTCCTTCCAATATTGATCAGGGCTATCGGTCCAGAGTACGTGAAGATGGTGATTACACGGCTATCATACTTCTTTAACTGCATCACCCAGAAGGTCATCGATAAGGCTAAGCTGCTTGCCCTAAAGGAGTTCATCGCAGAGACCCTTTGTTAGCTCGAGATGTTCTTTCCACCGTCTTACTTTGACATTATGTCACACCTAATGATGCACATGGTCGACCAGATTGAGCAATTGGGCCCCGTGTACCTACACCAGATGTGGACGTACGAGCGGTTCATGTCCACCCTCAACAGGTACGTCCATAACCGTGCTTACCCGGAGGGGTCTATGATCAAGGCATACATAATCGAGGAGTCCGTCAACTAGTGTATGAGGTACATAAAAGATGTGAGGGCGATTGGGCTGCCTGTCCACCAGCACGAGGGCAGAACCACTGGGATAGGATGCACGGGCCGGAAACTGCGCACCGATATACCAAATAAAGAGGTAGAACAAGCTCATTATAGCATCCTCCATCAGTTGCTGAGCATGGACAAATACGTTGAGAAGCACCTGGAAGAGATCTGCACTGCTCATGATGGAAAGTGCACGGAGGCATGGGTCTAGAAAGAGCACAAGAGCAATTTCGTGGAATGGATCAAAGAGCAACAAATACCACTTGATCAGGATACAGAGACCGTTAAGAAGCTTGCGCGAGGCCCCTCCAGCCAAGTCACCACGTGGCAAGGGTATGACGTGAAGGAGTACAGGTTCCACATGAAAGACAAGGACAACAGGAATGCGGCACAGAACAGTGGTGTTCGATACGAGGGCGTCGACGAGGTCACGCGCAAGAGGACCCAATTCTATGGGGAGATCAAAGAAATATGGGAGCTTGACTATGGCCACAACTTACACATAACCGCCTTTCGGTGCCACTGGGTCAACCCGAAAATGGTTACGGTGGACAATTATGGGCAAACCACTGTGAACCTCAAAAGTACCGGCTACAAAGACGATCAGTGGGTACTAACAACCAATGTCGCGCAAGTGGCCTGCTATATCTATCCACCGGATACAAAGAGGCACGTGGTCATGTCAGGAAAGCAGCGGATCGTCGGAGCTGATGGGGTCCAAAGCCCTGAACAATACAACAACTACTCAGAGCTCCATCTTTTTACTGATCATCCAAAGAAGATCAAGATCGTCGAGGTCATTTCCAACAAGAGTCGTACAAAGCCCTGGGCCCGCACCGGTAATGAGAAACGGACCGTGAAAGCTCCTGCACCAAAATGAGATGTATGACAAACCTATATGTATTTTTAAAAATGGAAATAAAAAGATTGGAAGTAAAATGGAAATAAAAATGCTTATTTTTAGATGCAAATAAAAATGTTTATTTTTAAAATGGTTATATTCAATAAAAATGAAAACAAAATATCAATTTTATTTAAAAAGAAACAAATATCAAATTTTATTTAAAAACATCAATTCTATTTACCGCAGCGGGCAACCTAAGGAGCCCGCTGCGGTAAATATTAACCGCAGTGGGCAACCTAAGGCGCTCGATGCGGTAAATATTTACCGCAGCGGGTGTCTTATGTTGCCCGCTGTGGTTAATCGCCCAGCTATAAATAGCTCTTCTCCCTCGCCCAGATTTTTCTAAGTCCTTCACGCGGGCAAATTTCACCCCGAAGGGCTACCGAAATTTTTCGCCGCCGCCGACATTGCCGCCAAGCTCCTCTGACTCCCTCCTCGCGCTCGCCTCCGCCTCTACGCTTGCATCCGCCTCCGCCCCCACCCCTCCTCTTCATTCTGGGGTCCCCGGTGAACCCTAGCCACCACCGCCGCCGCCACCTCCGAGTTCCGCGGTCAACCCTAGCTGCCGCCACAGTTCGTCTTGATCCTCGTGACCGGTGCTGGTGACCTCGTGGATCATAGCAGTGCCGCCGCCGCCAGGAACCCGACTATCTCCTCCTATGACTTCTTCCCCGACTCCTTCTGTCGCCGAAACCTTAGCACAGTCTGCACCCCTTTCTTCCTGTGTGCCAAGGTTTGAATTTTTATGCTGATGATGCAAATTCTTGAAATTTTTATGCTGAATCAATCCTTAGCTGCCGATGATGCAATCCATTGCCATTGCCCATGATGCATTTATATGAATTTTTAACTGAGCATATGCCATTGCTCATGATGCATTTATATGAATTTGTGCCTCATTGTCATTTTGAACTTACTGTCTTATGCTCAACACTGTCATTTTGAATTTGTGCCTCACTGTCATTTTGAACTCACTATCTTATGCTCAACACTGTCATTTTGAGCTTATGGCTTGAATTTGTGCCTCACTGTCTTTTTGAACCCACTGTCTTATGCTCAACACTATCATTTTGAGCTTATCGCTTGAATTTGTGCCTCACTATCATTTTGAATTCACTGTCTTATGCTCAACACTGTCATTTTGAATTTGTGCTCACTGTCATTTTGAACTCACTATCTTATGCTCAACACTATCATTTTGAGCTTATGGCTTGAATTTGTGCCTCACTGTCATTTTGAACTCACTGTCTTATGCTCAACACTGTCATTTTGATTACTACATTCTTGATTACTGCACCTCTCATTTTTTATTACTGCACCTCTCATCCTACTGCCTACAGTTTTTTGGTTTGTGAAAGTTTTTGTCCTACTACTCTACTACTACTCCTCCTACTCTACTACCACTCTCTACTACTCTTCTACACTACTGCTCCTACTCTGTACTACTCTTGTACACTACTACTACTGCTAGATGCTGCCCTAGTCTACTACTACTTTTGATTTGTGAAAGTTTTTTTGACTGCTACTACACTACTGTCCTACACCTACTCTTTTCCTCTACTCTCCTCTACTCTCCTCTGCCTACAGAGGGCCGAAGGGCCTCGCTGCGGTAAAGCATTCGTGGCGTAGATCCTCTCTACTCCTCTACTACTACTCCTCTATACTCCTCTACTATCCTCTACTCTATCTTGATGGCCGAAGGACTTAGCCATTTGGGGTTGATTTTTGAAACGATACTACTACTACTACTACTCTAGTGTATTACTCCTACTACTCTACTACTACTACTACTTGTTTGAGGTTTTTTGTATGACATTTGCAATGATGAACAACTTCGAACTACTAAGCTGAGGCAGTGGCATATGCAATGATGGAAACCCTTTTATGCTGAGGCAGCGGCGATGATGATCGAATTGCCCCCTACTTGTATGCTACTAGACTAGGATGGCTTGTATAACATGTACAAGCAACCAGTTTAGTAGCGATGTGATGACAATGGGGCAAATCTGAGCCAACTTTTTAATTGTTTACTTTTTGTATTCTTCTGCAGTTTGTTTCTCATCTTATATAGTTATGTCTATACACAACTGAAATAGCTGTTCTTCGTAGCTTTGAAATGGAGGACGTCGGATGGTGCTCACCTACCCCTAGTTGTTCTTCAACCTCACTCGAGAGCGGTGCGTCCGTGACCCCGCAGCCAAAGAAGCGTCGCACCGAGGAGGACATTGACCCGACCTGGGCACCGGGGCTAGAGGGAGCCAAAAGTGCATTGCGGTCTCCGAACCGAGATAGCATCGGGCTCGAGGTACTTGCTGCAACAAACATGCTTTTCAAAATTTATGATAAAGCGTGCAGCCTGCACAATGCGAGTTCCTCTCAGTAACAGATCCCGGTATGTACACGGATGTTGGAGTTCGGTCAAGTCGGGGAAGAGCAACAAGTTGGGGAAGAAGAAGCCCCGGTCCATCCACGGGAACCTCGACATCCAGGTCTAAGGGCAAGAAGCAACAAGGTCCTAAGCGAAGGAGGGGGGAACACGGGAGGCACAAGGTGGACAGGAGCGAGGAAGTCCACGAGATCCTTGAGGTGGGGCCTATGGGAGAGCCGATTAGGCCGACGGAGGTCATTGCCGTGTTCAGCAACCAGGTCATGGTCATTACTAGGGACAAGGTGGAGATCACATGGGAAAACTGGAATGCTGTCCCGGAGGCGTACAAGGAGCTTATCTGGATGATGGTAAAAAATAAATTCAACTATCCCGCGGACGCCGGTTTGGGCAAGTGCAGGAACTGGGTCATGCATGTGGCGGGGTCATCGCTTTGGAACTTCAAGTCAATGCTGACTAGAGATTGGCTGAAGAAGGGGAAGAATCCATGTGCCAAATACAATATGATCAAGGATCATCAGTGGGAGGCTTTCAGCAAAATGAGAACGACAGATGAAGCAAAGGAAAAGAGCGCCAAGTTCGCCGCGCTCGCGAAGATGAACAAGTGGCCCCACCACTTGGGCATGATTGGGTTTGCCGGGCACCGGGAAGAGTGGCAAAGGCAAGATGAAGCTAGAAGAGCAGCCGGGATACCAGATCCGTACGAGGGCGTCGCACCCAGGGGCAAGGCTTTCATGAGAGCTCGAATTCCAAAGAAGCTCCAGGAGGGCGTGACCAAGTACAACGAGCCCGGGTTCGAGGAGGTGGAGAAGGCTCTCATCAAAGCCTCCAAAGACAGTGGGAGCTTCGAGGTTCGCAGGGGCCATGACCTGCTTACCGAGGTCCTAGGAACCCCCAAGCACCACGGCCGTGTACGCGGAGTGCAGTCCAAGATGAGCTGGAGCGCGGTGGAATCGTGGCAGTCCGACACTTCCTCGTTCAAGTCGCAGCAGAGGTACAAGGCCGGCATCTTTGACAAGGGCTACCAGCAAGGCATGTCTGATATGATCAAAAGCTCAATAAAGGAAGCCTTTGTGAGCAACGATCCCAAGATGGTGGCAATGAGGTCACATATGTTCCGCTAGGCTTGCGTGCCCGTGCCTCCAGCTCCACAAGGGCAGATGGTGCCTCTGCTCGAGGACCGCCGAAGGCGGCCGATTGATGATGTCAAGGAGATGATGCACGTGCAGCTCTCGATTCCGTTCGGCAGGACCAAGAAGATTGTCGTGGCCGAGGGAGTTGTACATCCGACCGACTACGTCCCAGAAATATTCCAGGGCCGGATACCTGACAACTACGCCGTCGTGACCCCAACGTGGATTCACCCGGATCATAAAGAATATGAAATAGATCTTGGCCACCTACAACCCATCGGTATCCTTGAAGCAGCGGAATGTGAAGAAATCCTGTGGATGAAGGATGACATTGAGATCATGCTAGCGACACTGACTCCAACGCCGACCTCTGTTGCTGGATCTTGTCCCCCGGAAGGCGACGATCTGGGCGACGACGACAACGATGACGAAGGCAAAGGCAGGGATGACAAGGGCAAGAAGAGTTCACCTCACAAGAGCCCTCCCCCTCCTCCGGAAATCCGCCTCCGGGCCCGACCAATGAGGCGGGGGGTTCAGGGGCCGCACCGGGGGGCAAGATGACGCCGGCAAGCCAGTCGAGCACGAGCGGGCCACCTCCACCTCCCGGCACTCAGCCTACGGCCCTGACCAATGAGGCGGGGGCCCAAGGGGATGTGCCGGGGGACAAGACAACTCCGGCAAAGCCAAAATCAGCGATCTTTAGCGTCCGCTTCTGGTCCAGCAGCATGTTCTCAGCATTCACATTGCGATGCATGATCTTCATTGAGTGCAGGTAGCTAAGCCTGCATGCATATCCGGTCGTGACCGTGTGCGCCATCATCGACGACCATACCGTAGTGCTGCGTGTAGTGCAGGTGGAACTTCTACATCAGCCGCTTGCAAGTTACCATTCATGCATGAGCATGACGTCCTCACCCTCTGTGGAGATCGAGCGCTAGCCGGATGACCTTCCTATTGGAAAGCTTCTTGTCCCGGTGGTTGTACAGCAGCATCTTGAGCGTGCCGTCGTGCTAGAACTCGACCACGACGATGCATCACTAGTTCGGCGCGGTGCGACCGTCGCAGGAGGAGGTCGACCCCTTCTTGGGGATCTTCAGCTGGGATGTCCCCATCGTCCATCGACGCGCCCACGAACTGGATGCCGACAAGTTTCACATGAGAAACGAAGGGATTCAGACATGCATGACGTATTCCAAGATGGCCTTGAATATTGCTGAAGTAGCCTTAGGGCCTGCTTGATTTGCGGCCAAAATTTGCCACGTCAAAGATTTAGCAACCCAAAGTTAGGTAAAATATTTACCATAGATTTGGCAAGCCAAATACGAGAGATTAGCCAGATTTAGTAGCAAACCAAATAGTAGCCAATAAAACCATAGCTTACCAAATCTTTGGTTGGGTATATTTTGAGAGCCAACCAATCAAGCCCTACTTTGTTTTTTGAGCCTGGACTTTTAGTATACAAGTTGTAGTATCTAAACTCTACATAACTCACTCATACCACACGCACGCACACCCCTAGATCTACAACCTATATACCACCAGCGCCCTTCTGGAGATCACCGAAGCCGCACCGAACCTCGTAGACGACGGGCAGGGTGGTCAAGCTTCTGCCAGACGGCGACTTCCTTTTTGAAGGCCTCGCGGTGCTTCGCCGTCATGTCCTGCCCATCATGCCCCCAATCCAGGACCTTCACTACATCCAAATACAATGCAATGTGTCGGGGATAACCCCAGTCTAGAACCTTAACTGCATCCAAATACAATGTTTAAATATCAAATGACTTACTCTCTCCGTCCTAAAACAACTGCACATCTCGCTTTTTAAGTCACATTTTTAAATTTATAAATAGATCTATAGAAAATATTGTCAGCACTTGTATCTCTTAATATATGGATTATAAAAATATACTCCTCCATCTACAAAAGAATGCAATTATGGGTTCTGTCAAATTAGCTCAAGTTTGACCAAATTTATAATAATAGTATTAGCATTTATGTCTCCAAATAAATTTATTAGGAAAATATATTCTATAACTAATCTAATGGTACTTATTTTGTGCAAAAAATATTTTTTATATAAATTCAGTCAAAGTTTAAACTGTTTGACTTCTCAAAAGGCGAGATTGTATTCTTTTGTGGACAGTGGGAGTATTTCAATATTAAACTAATGATATTTATTATGTACCACAAATATTAGATTTAGAATAAAAATCTTCTGAAACAACGAGATATAGAATTATTATTTAAAATGGAGGGAGTGTACGAATCCCCGGAAAGCTGGAGGAATTCAATGTGGATTGTGGAGTATAGACCCTTCATGGACATTCCTCCCTACTCATACCAAAATTTTAGGCTCTTGAAATGATATCCTACGGTTGTTATAGCATCCCTTCGCCTGCCGTCCCACATATCGAGGGTATATCCCTGAACCAAAACACTAGGATGAACCCCCTTGTCCCTGTCTACCCCAAACCAAACACAACCAATAGTTTTTGCAGTGTGTCAAAGTTGTGTGTAGTGACAACGAGAGTTTGATCTCACAAAACACTAAGCATCATTCATCGAAGTACGCTCGTTGTAGGGACAACACAACCCTATCAGAGCACCCCAACGTTTGTTTTTTCTGAATGCTTCGTCAAGCCAACTAGGCTCAAATAAAAAAGTTTGATACCCTTAGGCACGACAAACGTAGGCAGCACCCGCCGTTAGCCTCGCAAAAAAGTTGCGGTCCACACAGACTTAACTAAACGAGGCTAAATGTCCTTCACAACGCGAACTACTAGTAGCCTACTCCTTACCGGCCCCATGTATCTCTCTGTCCTCAACATGCACTTGCTTTTCTGTTGCAATACTCTCTTGGCCCATCGGAGCTACTGCATGGAAACCACAACACGTGTTCTAGTACTGCCTCTGCCTCTTGTCAGGTGTGGCCATGGTCTCTTCTGCAAGCTACACTGTGCCTCTGCAAGACTACCACTTTAGCCGATTCAAATGTGTTGTGCAGACGTGGCGCTTGAGATAGTACTCCAGCATGGCCCATTGGGGAAGGCCTTGCATCAAGAGAGAGACCGGGGACCATAGAAATTGTGAGGGAAGAATAGAGAAAGTTGTAGTGACAACAATAGTATGCTTAAGTTAGATGGGTAATGGCTTAAAGTTTTCCATTTCTATTTGTACTTGCTACTTTTGAATGCAACCACCACTGCCATATGTCTGCATTGGCCATGCCCTCATGGCGTCCGCAAAGGCACCCGGCTTATTTCGCTAGATAAGCCGGCGTGTGAGAGAATAAAACATCAAAAAGACTCAACGCACTATGAGCGAACAAGAGTGGACCAACAAGAGCAGAGATTACGGATGTTTTCAGGACGATGTGAGACCAGCGAGGAAACAATCGCTGGCGACGAGATTTTTTGTCCATATCTATCTATCCTCCACATCAGACGAAACATGACGTGAACCAATGACGTCGTTGGCATGCCCTCACATATGTAGTTCCTCCAGAAGGAAGCCAAACAAAAGAAAGATGCTCAAAAGTGTAAGGATGTGTTTCCTAGAGCTCCAGCCTCCACCTAAAACTTCTCCCACTCCAACTCCTCTTGTGAAGTACTCCCTTTATTCTAAATTATAAGAAGTTTTTGTATTGGGTAGCTTCGTCTTTGAAACAAAGGTCGCTAAAATAATTTCTCATGATAGTAAAAAAAGATGAAATATCCATATTTTTCTTTTTAATTTTGGTAAAGACTTAATACAGGCCGGCCGTTTTATTTCCCAATCGCACGCACACGCTCCAGCCTGCCCCGCTCCAGCTCGCAGTCCCGCACACGCTCGTCTCCCCCGCGCTGCCGTGGCTTCTCTCTCTCCTGTCCCTCCTCTCTCTCTCCCCAGTGACCTCCTCCCCAACTCCGGCGAGGGCGCAGATCCGGTAGCGACATGGACTTTCCTCTCCCTCCCTCCCTCTTGCTATCTGTGCCTCAGATCTGCGCCTCCCTAATCTCGTCTCCCCGCGAGCCAGCGACCCCTCAGATCCGCCGGCCCCGTACCACCTTCGGCCTACACCGCCTGCGCCTAGGGGCTGTGGCTCCTTCCTGTGTGGCTACACCTAGGGTCGATCCCAGCCGACCGGGGGCCACAGCCAGGGACCCACTGTCCGCCGTCTCCCTCTGGACGAGCTGCAGAGGCGTGGAGCTTCCCAGGCCGCCTGCGCAGCTGCGCCAGGGACCAGGCCGTCCGGCCTGCAGGCCCTTCGGCCCTCCGCTACCCTCTCCCCTATCGGTTGCAGCTGCCCTCCTGGCTCCTGCGGTCCTGCTTGCTCGGGCTTGGCTGCTCCCACTCCCAATCCTTTCTCAGTGACAGATTGACAGTGAGGTGAGAATGCAAGATCCAGATCTTATTCTAATTTTTTTTGTTTTGAATATTCATTGATTTGTGATCGAGTGCTTTTAGTTCTATTTTTGCTTTACGTTTTCTGTAGTTGTTGTTTATGTAGTTTTGTAATTTGTATATTGGTATTTTGAGGGCACAATGTGTCTAGTGATTATTAAGTGTGTGACTGAATGATGGAAATGATAATTTGGTCATTCCCTTTGTAGATGCATGCAGTTGCTTGTTGAGTACTTGATTTAAGATCATTGAGTACTGCTCACACTAGAGGACTCAGTAGTTAGCTTTCCTTGTATTTGAGATTCTGCTCACACTAGAGGCAGCAACCGTCATTGTGTTTTTGTTTGATAATTGTCTATTGAGGTAACAATATGTTGCCTTGTTTCTGTTTCTTTTTGAATAGAACTTGTGCATGTCTCAAATCAATGTTTGGCGATGTTTGCGTCTAGGAGGTGATTCTGAGTCCAGTGTGCAAGTGACCCAAATTGAGGGGGGTGGGGTGGTGGCGACTTGATGCAGGTGAGGATTAAAATGCTTTGTTGTTGTTTGAACACTATAATTGCTTTTTCACAATATAAAATTTGTCTATTTAAGAAGATATTGTTGCTTAATGAATAACACTTAAATTGCTTAAGAAAATGCAGCTTCTTGCAGACGGCTGCTGCTATTTTTGCTGAAAAAGTAAACTAGACTATATTGTAGGTATAACTGCAATAAGCTGCAGTCATAACCAAATAATTGCAGCTGAGCAGGCTGATTACAATATTTCCTTGAGTGCAGAAGGTAGGCTGATTCCCATTGTGTGGTATTTGAGGAGTAGACCACACCTCTTTCCTCTTCTTTAATTTGCTACTTCATTTCCAACACCATTTAATTCATTATCAGCAACTACAGGATTAGCAGTAGAACCTTTCATTCCTGTCCTAACCTTGCCTGTTCAAATGATAATCTGATCTCAGAAACAGCAGGAAGAACCTCTTTTAGAGGAGCCGCCTTTGCTAAACCAGCATGACCAACTTCAGAAATACTAGGGCAAAATTTGCTGGTTCACATGTTGTTCATTAGGTTAAGGAATTTTTAGGAATTACAGACACTTGAGTGCAGAAGGTAGAGTTGTCAGTCACATAATCCAAATCAAATACAGCTAAAAAATCTTCATCCAAATCTGGTGATAGCTCGTTAAGATTCATATTTGAGACCTGCATGTAAAACAATAAATATAAGTGTGTGTTACTATATTATGTCAGCCGACAGTTTAGTCAAACCCATTAGACAATAATATTGTATTAAATTAGGCAAAAAAGGCCAGCAACTTATGCAATTTTGTTCAGTACATGCTATCAGTTTTGTTCAGTACATGCTATCAGTTTTATTCAGTACATGCTATCAGTTTTTATTCAGTACGTGCTATCAGCTTTGTTCAGTACATACTATCAGCTTTGTATTTTATTCCATACTCAAGTTTTTCAACTTAATGAAATCTATTGTTCCTGTATTTCTTTTTTTCTAGAGAAAGTTAAAATTTGAGGCTTTCTCGTCCTCAACTCAGTTGATTTAAACATTTTTTCCTTAGTTCTCACTATCATCTACGTGCTTATCATGTACTTCTATTTAATTGGAGGTGTGAGGTCATCAAGCATCAAAATGAACACGTGCAGCAGCTAACATAAGAAGGTTTAATGCATCAAGATATATATCTATAGGAGTGGTGCATACAACATATATCCATGTTAACTAGTAAGAATAACATCCGGTAGTAAGATTGTGTAGTAAGAACATTAGTCATTTATATGTCCAAGTTAGTATCAGATCTGCTAATGCAGTAGAAACTACAATACTATATAACTGCTTATGCATAAAAACTGAATTGCTTATGCAAAATAACTGAATTGCTTATGAGAAAGTAATGAATTGCTTATCAGTTAGGATCAGATCTGCTTATGCAGTAGGAACAGCAGTACTATTTGATATCAGGTGATGCAAAAGGACTGAATTGCTTCTAGTAATAGATCTGGTTGGTTCTATTTTTGGTGATCATTGTGTAATTCTAGTGTCTGAGAAGAAGTTGATTATCTGCACCTTATAGTATCAAGTTCTTGCATATTTGTACATACCTGCTTTTTTGGATGTATTGGTCTGCCTTGTCTTTGGATGAATCTGCCAGCCGCCTGATGGTGGAAGCGGCGTGCTGGATGCCTCTGTTCTGCGTGTTCAAAGGGAAAAGCAAAATAAGAGAGAGGGGGAAGAAGCTTCCATGCGGGTCGTGGGACTGGTTTCTGGTGGGCCTTGTCCTGGTAGTATACATCCGCCGTTGCGCTTCGCGCGCGTGCGCACGGCTGCTGCTTTCCCCACGAATAGGAGGGAAAGGACGGAAACGGAAAGTGTATTCTATTGGATTTTGCAGTTTTTACCCAAAACGGCAAGGCCGTGCGGAAGGACTATAATACGGCCGGCCGTGCATTAGCCACATCCTTTAATTTTTCTTCCATTTTCTTTCTTTCTTTATGTCCTTCCTCTTTTTTTTTGCGAATTACTCAGTATGGACGCTCACAACATACGCACACTTACCCCTATAAACGGACGTACGCAAACCTTACCTCTATGAGCACCTCCAAAAGACTGTGCCGGCAGATCTCGAGATTGACGAAGTCACCACAGGCGCCTCGCTGTCGACGGGAACGTCGCCTACCACTAAAAGCACAATGCCGTTAAATCCTGGAATAAATTTAAAAAAATACGAGCACTCGTGCCAAGTCGAGGACTTGAACCCGGGTGGGTAGGTTCACCACAGAGAACCTAACCAACTGAGCTAGGCTCAGTTTGCTTATGTCCTTCCTCTTTTGTGGTTATTACTCGATCACGAGGGCTCAAACCAGTATAAATCATTCATCTCTTTGCGTTTACCATCGTGTTCCACGTACGTCGAAGCTCACCAAACATCGTCCCAGGTAACCCCATGACAAGTTGCCGGTCTTTCGGCGATTTCGCGATCGAGAGCATGGCGGACCTCGACAACATGATTTTGTCGGCAGGAACCTCCTTCGTCTTCGGCTCCTAAATCTGCAAGGCGGACGAAAACAGCAAGCTCCAAAGTCGCCTCATGGAGGTCCCAGATCTTTAGGCTCCTCCAGCCGTCTCCACGACCACGTTGGATCAACTCGCCGAGAAGTTTTCACACCTCTCGATTTCCAATCTAACTCGGACACGGGAGGCTAGCAAGACCCAAGACTCCCACTCGGACACGAGCGAGCTGTCCAGGTTGGAGATCCCATCTGAAGTCCAAGCCGAAGAACCAAGTCGTTTTCCACTCGGACTGAAGAATACAGCTTCAATCTATCAAGATACAATCAGCTACCTCATACAGTCAGAGCAAGAGATCCCATTAACAGGTGCCCAAAAGGGCCTGCTTTTGTCCATCACACCGGAGGGAGGCATTGTCCATTGGCCGGGTGCACACCCAGTACCTCTTCTACATATTCATCTCGCCTAGTTAGCATGGTAGAACTGGTACCCTATCAAGACGGCAGCACTCTCCCAGCTGACGATGACCACGGTTCTACGGAGGTCTTAGACAGCGTGATGACTGCGGAATCTGGGAATTACTCGGCTCTAAGACATTTCAAGGAAGTCTTCATGGCCGGTCACCCGCTTGAAATCCCTATGCCTCAAGCACCAGATATTCAAGACGGGGAAGAAACCTTGTCTAACATCTCCCTCAATCCCCGGCACCTGCCGAAGAAACTGATGAACAGAAGGTAGCTGGGAAAGGAAGAAGAGAGCACGACAAGCTTGACGTAACCGTGCCCAACACCGCAGGGAAGAGTGGAAACGGTACCAGGCAGCCGGCCGAGACATTGAGCGGCAACGCTTGGCCACAGAAGCTGAGTACAATCAACGTCAACAAGATGAAGAAAGAGAACGGCAACGTCGAGAGCACGACGCCTTCAGGGCATCTGCTTCACGCAACCTCGACGCCGATCGAGTTCATGGAAGTAGCTAGCCACAGGATTTTTACTATACCCTACACCAACGTCTATGCCCTGGCCAACGAGCTGGCCGCCGTAGAAAACCCAACCGATGATCAACGGCGCCTTAGCGTTCATTGATACGCTTTGACCCCTAGTCAATATCGGTGACTCTGACATCTCGATTTACTCGGATCGGACTCATCGTCGAACTCATCAGATTTAGAAGCAACGCGCGCCTGCATGCACTGAACAGGCTAGCGTCATCTATTCCAGTACAATGATTAGGAAAGCAAGCTGGGGAGACGTCCAAATCGAGGAAGCGAGCAAGACCAAGGTATATGTGTATATGGCTATATGCATGCACAAACACATCATGCATGCCACAACCGACTACCAGCCCCTGCTGATTCTGCCTCGACGATTGAGTTCGACTCCAACTCAGACACGCCGAGTTCGACTACATCAGGACCAACTCCGACTCAAATGCCCAGGACAGTACCCGCCACGGTACTCGTCGTCCGTCGTCGTCCCACGGTGGCAACCGGACAGTACGCTGTGTTCACGTCATCAACACGTCGATTTATTTACTCGGCCATGAATCAAGCAAAGTCAAGCTTTAATATTTTTCTAAATATTCTTTAATATTTATATATCTCCGACTATTATACATGTGCCTCTGTGGCCATACAATAGTTGCATTCTGACTACCCATACAGCTTCGCGCTTGTAGTATAACATGCTCCGTGCGTATTCTCTTTTTTCGCGCAACACCGATTGTTTTAGTCTTCTCTTAACGGTTGTGAAATTACTTGAGTAATACGAACTCATATTTGTGACACATTTACTCGTACGGCTCATATATTCACGGTTATGCATGACCATATGTCGGAGATACAAGTGCTTACACATATGGGATCAACTACTCGGGGAAATTGCACAGCCTAGCAGGAGCAAGACATGAAAATTTTTTACATGCATTTTATAATACTGGGATCCGCTCCTGATCTATTATTTTACATGCATGAGACCTGCTTCCAACTTGATATCCTGAATATCAATAACTACAAAATTTTGTATATTTATCTTGCAGGGGATGTGGACCGTGCTGCTAGGTGAGGTATGCGCCTCTGTGGGCTGCCTTTCTCAGACCACTACTACGGTAGGTGAGACACGCTCTTTGCGCTGCCTTACTCGGCTACTACTTCACAGGCTTCTTCACCTCCATGACTTAGTCGGCACTAAGCTCGGGGGCTCGGCCATTATCACTGCCTATTCGGCTTCACTCCAACTATGCTCGGGGGCTCGGATTCAAGGATGGAAGACCGAATTTTCAAGCATTCAACTACTTGGCGACAAAAACTCACCGATCATTGTCTTCGGGAGGTTATGTAACAGAACCGACCAATTATACGAAATTAAGAAAATCACCCGCCGAAGCAGATAATTTAGCAAACTTAAACCCGTATAACCCGGTAGTCCGTGAAACCATGAAAGATTTCAAACCAACCAACATACAAAGCAAGATCTTACAAGTTTAGCAGCCACCGTCACATATTACATAAAGTTCGCAACAACACTGAGATATATCGGAGTTTAGAACATAAAGCTATCATGAATAAACCATTTTAAGTAATTTGCCTCATGTTTATTATAACCTATCCATCTAGGTAAGCACGCTATATGCTATAGCAATCACTTGATTAACCAATAACATCCGGTTACCACTTGGATTTAGCATTTCCAGCATCATCCATATAACCATCAGTGTTCCATCATCATTACTACGATGCCGTAACTCGAGTCAAGTGCTCACTATCCAGGAGCGATGACGATTCGAATCGATTCCAAACCAGTTGGTGATTTATTCCTCACACAAACCACACTCACCAATCAAGTGAGCTACAGATCACCAATGACACTTTTCAAGTAAACGTTGTGGGGTAACAATCATGGACCGCACTACCCAGAGACCACCCAACTGCTAGGACGCACCTTGGGCTCACTCTTCGCGTCCCCGTCTTACCCCCTTCGGCACCAATCTGCCAATCTGAGTTTATCCCGGCCCGAAAAGTGTCACTAGCTTCGCGGTCGAAAGGTACTTTATTCGGCCAGCTAAATGTGAGGCATGCGTTTAACATGACGAGAGGGACGAGCAGCTATCGGTCCTTAACCGGCACAGACGGAAACTAATAGCACCCTAGAACCCTGTCTGGTTGCCTTCAACTTTTTCGTCCGGTCTCCAATTATCCAGCAACACATGGTTATTTCCAGGATTTCATCCATTCTATAGCTAAAGCATTCTAGTAACCACCTATAATTGCAGATGACCGAAAATCACCGATCGCTACCAATCTAAGCAGGGCTAAGCAGTTATTCAATCCTAAACTTAACAGGATAAGAATATTATAATGTAGGCAAGAATAGTAATAAATGCATCAACAGTTTCACTCAACTCCTATAACTTAATGCAATAATATATAAACTCATGTATATAAAGAATTGCTTTTATAAAGTAGGAGATTTAGAATGCTCCGGGGCTTTCCTCGTTCGAAGGAACAGGGTTGGTGGTCCACACACTCAGGTAAAATCCATTTCTGAAATCCTTTTTAAAAACCGCTGCTGAAAACGCTGGGTACACCCGCTGCTTCACCCCCAACACCACACTAAGGGATAGACAGGCGGGGTCCAGAGGTCAACGGGGCCCACCAGTTAGTCGCACATCCCAGAGGGGAGGCTTGCCTGGCCGGGATCTCACCGTCGGCGAGGTCACCGGCGGTGAGGTCTCCACCCTCACACTCTACTCTGCGAGACGGACCTAGCGGACTCCCTAAAGCGGTCAAAGAGGCAAGGGAGCAAGCTCGCCGTCACCAATGGCGGAACGGCGGCGTGGCTCAACGGCGGCCGGTCACCTCCAACCAGGAGATGGCACGGGGAGAGGCGAACGAGCACCGGGGAAGCAAGGCGAACAAGATGCGCGCACAGAGAATGGAAAAGGAGGAGCGGAGGGTAGGAGTCCACGGAACGGTGTTCTCCGGTGAGCTCGGCCAGGACTCTGGCGAGCAATTCCCGTGGAGGGGAAGCTTACCACGGGAAGCAGAGGCAAGCGCGGGCTACGCGAGAGAGACGGAGCTTGGAGCAAGACAGAGAGGTTGGCGGTGAGCTAAGGCGGCCGGAACGGGCAACTCCGACGAGCGCGTGCGTGCGGGCGGTGGTGGAGGCTCGCCTACATGTGCTCTGCTGCCGCTGGCTCAGTGGGGAGGCAAATGAGATGGAGCAGGGGAAGGCGAACGCAGTGCTGCGGGTGTAAGCGAGCGCATGGGGCGCGGGAGCCATCGGGCGACCAGGTGCCGCCGTCGCCGGCGCATGGCGACCACGGGGCGAGCGGCTTCTGCCGCGGTCGGGCGCGGCGCGCGCGGGAGAGGGAGGTTGGGTGCGGGCGCGGCGCGGGGAAGGCCGGGTCGCTTGCGCTGGTGGGCCGAAAGGGAGGCGACGGCCCAGTAACGTGAAAAATTGCTTTTTCTTTTATATTTTTAAATCCAAATTTTTCTAAACAGTCCCAAATTTAAATTTTGAAGTAGAAAATGGCATTTTCAAAACTTGACCCCAAAACAAAAGTTGTTTAGAATTTTAAACTCTATAACTTTACTTTAAGGTGCATTTTAAAATTCCAACTAGATTTTGAATTAGATGTTCAAAGTCCATTTTAATTCAAAAACTCATTTTCTAACTTATTTTTAAAAGAAAATTTTGAGAAATTTTTGAATACAAAACTTGCTCCATATTTTATGCTAAACATTTCTAAATGATTTGCACTAATAACCAAACATGTTTTAATGGCCTAACAAGCATAATCATGGAAAAATTGTATTTAAACAAGCACATGCAACATTTATGTTTTGAAGTCATGTTTCGCATGTTTCATTTCCATGTTACACTTATATTATATGTGATTATGATGCTCATGCGCATGATTTGAAATGCTTAATACATGCTTAACACCTAGGGTGTTACAGGTTACTCGGCTGCACCCTTGAGGATGTCTATGAGATCCTATAATCGACTACGAGTAGTCGGATTGTAGGTTCGGGGGCTACGGGATACATATCCTTAGCGGATGCATTCAAATTTCTTTGAAAAGGAATTTGACAAGACCCTCTAACTCTTTGTTCCAAACAGTAAGAGGCTCGGGGGCTACACTCAGTAAGTGCACTTTTTTTGGAAAGTGCACACCACTTGAAGATTTCAAGAAGCACTACATGGTTTCACTCGAGAAAGCACTCGGACAATGCTTGTTTCTACTCGGCAAGACTTGGAGAAACAAGAAGGCTTCCAAGACGTAGTCCCTAGGTACCCGCAATCAAGGAAGGGAGAAGATCTAGTCCGACTAGGAATTCTCTACATGTAATTCTAGTAATATTGCAACCTTGTAATCCTACTATGACTCTTATATTATAACCGACTAGGAGACTTACCCCCTGAACTATATAAAGGAGGGCAAGGCTCCCTAGATTGGCATAGGAACAAACCTAACGGTCTAAACCCCAAGCGCAGGGCGCAATATATTTTCCACCCAGACTGGATGTAGGGATGCTATTTTGGCAGACTAAACTAGTATAAATGGTCGTATCTGCGTTCACCGTCGAGTTCTGCATACGCCGAAGCCCATTAACCATCGTCCCGGGTAACCCCGTGCTGAGTTGTCAGTCATCAAACACCGACATTACTCTTCCTCCGGCACAGTCCATCCCTCTGTACCACCTCCTCCTGACTATTATACTACAAACTCGATACGGTTAGATTTGTAAACAACCACATTTCCATAATCATAAGTTTATTAGTCTTACTATGTATCTAGACATAGGGTCTGTTTGATTGCGTGCATTCCTTCTTGTGCATTACTTCTTATTTAGGCCCATGAATTGTAAATTGAGCTTGTCTGGTTACTTGCACAATCTGAATCTGCATTCTACTATCCCCACCAATCTGGCATATACATAGCTATGCAAGATACTACCCTAGAACACAACACATCACTATTGGTTCAAAAACCCTATCACTACTGGTTTATTAAACAGGCAGTGCAAAAGCGGCAGTGATGAGGTTTCCAAGAAACACAAAAATAGGCTAAAAAAGAGAAAAAAGTTTTTGATTTTTTTAATACTAGGAGAGACCTCACTGCACAGTCACAAGTCATGTGATTTTCGGGCGAAAAGTAAATCCTTAGCGGCCACCGGGCTTCAACCCACAACCTTAGGCTTCGCATGTTCGGCCCCTAACCACTCCACCCGTAAGCCACTTGTGTCCATTTAGGATATTTGTCCTCCGCATTTTATGTTTATCTGGTTTTTAAATGAGTATTTAAAACGTTAAATCAATTCAAATAAAAGAGTTGCCAATTAAAAAGTTTTATAGCTTTCTGAGATTTACAACTTTGGTTTGGTCATTTCTCCATCTTAGGTCGTTTGAAGTATTTGAATTTTGAATATGAGAAAATTCAAACACAATTTTCCTTAGATGATTTCAAATGAAAAGGTTGTCAACTATAAAGTTATATAACTTTTCGAGATCTAGAACTTTTGTTTTGGACATTTCTTTATTCGAGGTCGTTATTTAAAAATTTTGAATTTCAAATGTGAGAAATCAAACGTGATTTTCATTAGATAAATGATTTCATATGAAAAAGTTGTCAACTACAAAGTTGTTTAACTTTTTTAGGTCTACAACTTTTGCTTTGGTCATTTCTTCATGTAAGATCATTTTGTACCACTACACACTCATTTGTGACTATAGATCACATGGATTCCTTTATGATTAGTGTTGGTATTTCTTAACGCATACAGAAAAAATCCGCAAGCGCACGGAATTACTGTTATAGCATTTCACCCGGAAGTATTCAGGGTATCGTATTTCCATGAGGAACGGATGTGTAAACGTCTCTTAGCTAGCTCACCTAAGATAACAAGAAGAACGATAGCTCGGGTAGTGAGGTTTTCTAAGGATAGAGATCCTAAGTTAAGATGTCTTTGCCACTATAGACTTGCTTCAGGCACCGGCGTACACTTGGTCTGCCAAGCGATACCGGCCTGTAGCCGACGTCGAACCCAGACGTGGGGGAGAACGAAGGACGGATAGGGCTGTCACCACCTACCGCCTACCCCACTACCATGGGGAACGAGGTAAATGAAGGTAGCCTCTAGCCTACACACCACGTCTACGCTATAGATTGCTACTCTAGCATCGATCCGGATTATCCGTCTCTATCAGTGCCCTTTACTAGAGTATTAGCTATGAGAACAGATGATGAACCCGCAAGTAAATAATGAACAAGACCAACTTAAAGTTAGAGCTCACCGCCGTAGAAGAACACGAACTTTGTACTCCAAGTAGTACTAGGTCTGTCGAGGTACAAGTGAAGAGGGAGCCGACATTTTTGGCATTCCTTCCGCTACAAATGGAAGTAGCCGACAATCCCGGCACTTCTCCATCTCTTTCTCTTCGTCACTCTCCCTAAACTAGACTAGCTAAAGAGCTAAGATATGAATGAAGCACTTCTCTCTTCTTGCTACATTGTGTCACTCTTGTGTCTACTCTTCCAAATGTTGTGGTGTGTTGGAGAGGGGGGGTGTGCCCCTCTATTTATACTAGAGCTATGGCGGTGCATCTGTCTATCTTTGGCATGGAGACACAGGATACACCGACTCAGCATGGAGCCATGCCACCGCCAGAAGAAGGAGTGGCTGAGAGGCACCAAGGAGGGGGCGGCCGCCCCTAGGGACCGGCCGGTCCCTGACCAGGCCATCTCGCCACCGCCTTTGCGTGGTGGACTGTGGGTTGGACATGGGTCAGTGCCCTGGGGTGCCTCGCCCAATTTGGCTTGATTTGGTGGACGTCTCCCTTGTCTCTTTGCGTGAATCAGCGTTTGGAAAGCGTCTTTCGGTGGAATCTTTCATGTATTTCTATTTGTGACCTGCAAAATAATGTTCTCCAAATACATGTGAAACTTGGTTAATAGTAAATGCATACGTGATCAAGATTGTTAATTTCTCCTCTTTTATATCTTAATTGGCGGTTAGAAATTGGAGTTAAGGATCGCCAACAAGCTCCCCCACACTTAGCCCTTTGCTCGTCCTCGAGTAAAGTTCAAGGGACTAAGATGGGTCATCTCCTTGATATATAATCTGCATACAAGTTATTCCAAGCTTCACCTGTACTTGTGAACCTTTTAAGTGTCTACCACATTATCTTGGGTAATTGAATAATGGAACAGTTTGGATTCAAATCCCCTTACTACACTTTGCTCAGAAACTTGGGTTTTGTTTAATTTTGAAAATATGAAATTTAGCTTTGCTCCTTAAAATGATTCACTTGATAACTCAATGTGTATAGTCCTCACCAAAGGCTTTTGATATTTGCCTTCTTTTCATCCTACCTCTAAAGGCTTTTTTTGGAGTTTTGGGTAGGTATAAAAGAGAGGCATACTTGCATCACGTAATATTGCTAAGTCAAAACCGGATTCAAGGAGATACAAGTCATACACTTTGATCATGATTATGTAAGTGTGTGGAATTTTTGAAATTTTTCCTAATTCTAAATATTTTTTTACTCCTTTGATCATGACTCTCTCTCTTTTTGACGATTGCCTTTTATTTGGAAGTATGGGCTATCTTTCTCTCTTTCTTTCTTCTTTTTTTCTTCTCTTTTTTTTCTTCATGCTTTTCAACATGGGTTTATTCATGCTCTTTGGCAAGGATTTTTTTCTTTTCCTCTTTCTTTTTTTAGCATAGCCCATACTTTCTTTGGCACATGAAAACTTTTAAGAGAGATACTTATGTCATATGAATGGAGTATTTTTATTTAGTGGACAGAAAATGCATATTTTTGCGTAACTCTTAGTGTAAGAGTTAGGATTTTATTTTGTGGGTGTACGTGAATCTTGATCATGGGTGCATGACGAGAATCTCAACAAGGGTCACAATAATTTGACAAAGCTCAATGTAAAAACAAGCAACATATGACTAAGGTTTTGTATCATGGAATATTGTCATATGGTCTTGGTAGGAATTATAATCATTTGAGGAGCATGCTAATCAAGATTTTGATTTTATAAATAAATCCCAAGTACTTTGCAAAAGTGAGCAAGTCTCATTTCCATCCTACTATATCTCATATTCCAATTACCTATATAAAATGGGGTCTCTATGATAAGTTATTCACAAGTTTAGAAATATTGGTGAGAAATAAAGAGTATACAAACTTCTCATCAAAGGATAGCATGGAGATGGAGCATCATTTGTTTTATATTTTAAATTTGTTTAAGTTTAAACTTTCTTAATGTAGGGAGTGAGGATAGTGTTGCACAAATCATCATTGTAGAGGAAGGAGTTTAAGGGATTCAGGTGTGGTTTGGCTAAACCAGAGATTTCTGGTTTAGCCAATCCTCTCTGAAGCTATATGTGTTATCCTTCTACACGATGATCGTTTGAGTTTGCGCATCGTGTTGGTGGGTGATCTCGGATGTACATTCATTATACTTGCGAGATCTCCCCCACACTTATTCTTGTACCTGTTTTATTTAACAAAAGTAGAACAAACAAGGGCTCTACCAGGTTTGAACACCAGGGAGCCTAAATCTTATTCATTATTATAATATTTTTTTTATGATTATTATATTTAATTTTTTTCTATGCATTTAAAATTATTTTATTATTTTTATTTCATTTTATTTTATTTGTTCTCCCAACTTTTTATCTTTTTAGCATAACTTATACAAGGCTAAGGTAAAGTTTACAGAGTAATCATAGCCTTGATTTATCTCCATCATAGATTACTTCTATTATTTACGAAAATTATTACTCAAAGTTCATTAATCAAAATTAAACACCATGTCTAAATTTGATTAAAGAAGGTCTTTTTAACCTAAGCACCATGCTTAATTTAAAAAGTCCTATGGGTGTACCTTAAGAATACATCCAAACCAGAGCACACATCATAAACAAGGGAAGTGTGAATTTGAATGATCAAGTTGTATTCTTACGGAGACAAAAATAAGTGAAGGAGTTGAACTTTTATTTTACCTTTGCATACCTGAGTATGCTTACCGGCAGCATTTATGGATGGAAGCTTTGGAGACAGCTGCAGCGGTGGCTTGATCGTACATGGTTCAACTCAGGCGGGTACCAAGGCTAGGCCATACACATGGCTAGTGTGTATGGACCAAGGGCCTTGGTGGTAAGCAAAGGCTTAGAGGAGGAGCACCCGTCTTGCGGCTCCTTCTCTCTCTTCTTTTATTATTACTAATGTTTTGTATATTTTTTCTCTCCTTTTTTTTATATCTCATATATTTTTAGCCCCTTTTTTCTCTTCCCTTTTTTTCATAGCTCTCTTTTTTCTCTCTTTTTTTATAGCAAGGTAGAGCTGACATCATTTTTTCTTTTGAACCAAGATGACCTTTGGTGTGTATGGAACCTTGTGGTGAGACTCACCGTTCTCCCCCCACACTTGGACTTTTGTGTAAAAGTCAAGTGTGTAGTGTCGAGGTCTCCACTTGAGTGTGTTCCATCTCCAAAGGGTATCACAGTGTTTAGTTGATGAAGCTCTCATGTTTTCTAGCATTGTATGCCCCTTGTTCTTCTTGTTTTCAACCTGAAATTGTTAGTGACAAGAATACCCGAAGGTGCATACTATATTGACAACATGCTCTTGTTTTTATTGATAATAAGGTTTTTTTAAGATAATCCAGGGTATCTCCCGGCAGTGCTTAGTTTATGGTCATAAGCTTGACCGCCAAAGCCAGGATGGATTCTTAGCCAGAAGCTGTGATTGGCTTCAATGGTGGTGGCTCTAAACTCGTCCTTAGGAGCAGAAATAATTTTTTTGAATGGAAGGGATTCATGGTGAGGAAG
This sequence comes from Saccharum hybrid cultivar R570, assembly GCA_038087645.1. Lineage (NCBI taxonomy): Eukaryota > Viridiplantae > Streptophyta > Magnoliopsida > Poales > Poaceae > Saccharum > Saccharum hybrid cultivar. Next base: position 13,685,740 of record JAQSUU010000602.1, read on the forward strand.
GATCAAAGGAATAACTTTTTTTGAAAAGAAAGATAAAACACAAGGATACACGGGTGAATTAGGTTCGGAGACAATTATGACAACCGTTCCTCGGCAACAGCGCCAAAAATGCTTGTTGGTATTTCTTAACGCATACAAAAAAATCCGCAAGAGCACAGAATTACTGTTGTAGCATTTCACCCGAAAGTATTCAGGGTATCGTATTTTCACGAGGAATGGATGTGTAAACGTCTCTTAGCTAGCTCACCTAAGATAACATGAAGAAAGATAGCTCGGGAAGTGAGGTTTTCTAAGGATAGAGATCCTAAGTTATGATGGCTTTGCCACTATAGACTTGCTTCGGGCACCGGCGTACACCTGGTCTGCCAAGCGATATCGGCATGTAGCCGACGTCGAATCCAGACGTGGGGGAGTACGAAGGACGGACACGGCTGTCACCAACTTCCGCCTACCCCTCTATCATGGGGAACGAGGTAAACGAAGGTAGCCTCTAGCCTAGACACCACATATACACTATAGACTAGTACTCTAGCATCGATCAGGATTATCCGTCTCTATCAGGACCCTTTACTAGAGTATTCACTACGAGAACGGATGACGAACCTGCAAATAAATAATGAACAAGACCAACTTAAAGTAAGAGCTCACCACCATAGAAAAACACGAACTTTGTACTCCAAGTAGTACTAGGTCTGTCGAGGTACAAGTGAAGAGGAAGCCGACATTCCCAGCATTCCTTCCGCTACAAATGGAGGTAGCCGACAATCCTGGTACTTCTCCATCTCTTTCTCTTCCTCACTCACTCCCTAAACTAGACTAGCTAGAGAGCTAAGGTATGAATGGAGCACTTCTCTCTTCTTGCTACATTGTGTCACTCTTGTGTCTACTCTTCCAAATGTTGTGGTGTGTTGGAGGGGGTGTGCCCCTCTATTTATACTAGAGCTATGGTGATGCATCTGTCTATCTTTGGCATGGAGACACAGGATACACCGACTCAGCATGGAGCCATGCCACTGCTAGAGGAAGGAGTGGCCGAGAGGCGCCAGGGAGGGGGCGGCCACCCCTAGGGACTGACCGGTCCCTGACCAGGCCATCTCACCACCGCCTTTGCATTGTGGATTGTGGGCTGGACATGGGTCAGTGCCTTGGGGTGCCTCGCCCAATTTGGCTTGATTTGGTGGACGTCTCCCTTGTCTCTTTGCACGAATCGACGTTTGAAAAGCGCCTTTCGGTGAAATCTTCCATGTATTTGTGTTTGTGACCTACAAAATAATGTTCTCCAAATACATGTGGAACTTGGTTAATAGTAAATGCATATGAGATTAAGATTGTTAATTTCTCCTCTTTTTATATCTTAATTGGCGGTTAGAAATTGGAGTTAAGGACCGCCAACAATTAGCTCTATACAGTCTTGTGAATCAAATATTTCGACATCAAAACGACTTCTAACAAAAAAGTTGTGAACTACAAAGTTGCATAACTTTTCTAGATCTATAACTTTTTTGGTTGTTTCTCCATCTGAGATCCTTTCCTACCACTACACACTCACTTGTGACTAGACAATATGGATATAGATTCCTTTGGTATTAACTCTATATAATCTTGTGAATCAAATGTTTTGGCATCAAAACAACTTCAAATGAAAATGTTGTCAACTAATACAAAGTTGTAAATCTCGTCGAGCAATGTAAATTTGGTATAAAGTTTGTCTTCACTGAACATCATATGATAAAGTTATGAAGTTATTTGTGTAGTCTACCACTATCGGCTCTATGTCCCAAACTGATAGTGATAGCATCATTGCAGATTCAAGCAAAAACCGACAGTGATGACCTAATATCACTACCGGTTCTAAGCCAAAAATCAACAATGACAAAAACCGACAGTCATGATCCCAATATCACTGCCCATTCAAGCAAGAAATCGGCAGTGATGAACCGACAGGCATTGCCACTGCCGGTTTGTAAGAAATCGAGTAATAGGCCGGCAATAAAGGTTAGTTCTATAGTAGTGAGAAACCTCGACACCAAGTCTGCAGTCTTCTTGCATCTACTGTGCATCTGCCTGCACCCTCTCTACAATTGCTCCCCCCTATAGAGTCACCACCCCATGTCCAACTGACTGTCGCTGACATGCACGCCACTGCTGTGGCACTAAGTGCACCCAGACCGACGAAGCAGTTTGCTGTGACAAGCTAGTCAAATCCAACTACGATGATGATCGTGCAGCCACTAACGTCGCCGTGGGGGAGCTTTTCGCGCTACCGCCACCTCATGAACCTGATGTGGCGCCGCTTCCTGAGCTCAAGATTCGTAATGAACCCATAGCGGCACCATCGCTCGACGAAGCGGAGCGTTACCCCACATTGCATCTAGAGATCCTCGTCGGGTGGACCCTACACCCACACTGCATCTGGAGGTCCATCTTAGGTAGCGAATGGAGTTGGGTGAGACGGTGAGTGTGATATTACATAGCCCTTAGGGAGCTTCTGGTGGCATGGTGAGCCAGTGGCAGACCTCATCCTCGTGGAGCATCATGTTGGACATGCCATTGACGATGTATTGGATAGTCAAGGGAGCCCTCCTGGATGTGGATCTCGAGGAATATATGGGAGGTGGATGCGGTTGATGACATTGCCCTCGAGGTCAGCAGCACCAAAGGTGATGGTCATGACAACTTAGGCTGATGAGACGGAGGAGGGAGAACATGCCAGGCTAGAAGAGATGGCGGAGAGTGAGAGTGAGAGTACGAGAAGCAGAGCATGTGTGAGAGTCTAGGAGAGACGACATATTAAAGGGGAGAGGGAAGATGGCAACATCGGGTGCTCATCGAATCTTCTTTTCTACGGACAACAAAACATAGGATTTTGCATTTGTCGGTGCAGCATACAACCTAATGCAGCAAATCAAACATCCTCACAAGCAATGCAAAAGACTCATGTAGCCTAGACAAACACCCCCCTAAAAGCATAAGATTATGCTGGATTGGAGATCCTACCTTTATGCATGCTACCATCATCTCATAATATAAGTAACCAATCAAACCTACATTATATATCTGGATGCATAGTAAAAGCTATGTACCTAGAAAAGGAATGATCAGATGGCTTGTCCGTCGCAATATCTATTTTAGTTTATCGTTGAATGATCAGTCACTATATCCTAGTTTCTAGGTTAGGCCTTCGATCTTAGTAAAGAAAGCCTAGCCCTTGGCGCACTCCCAAAACCATCTCCCACGTTATTTTGGCCCAATATTACCAAAAAACCTTAAGCCCTCCTCCATCCTCCTAGACGCGATGCCACATTTGACAAACGGTATGGCTAGCAATCAGACATCTAGATGTTAGCCCTCGTCTGGACACCTACGCCTACCCTACCTCCTGCGCAAGCTACTGCGCTTGCCTGCCCACGCCTGCTACTATGCCTACCCAACATCCACGACTCCGCGCGCTCATCGGACGATCTCAAACTGCCACAATAAGATGGAGGGAAGGGAAGGGAAGGGGAGGAAGAGGAGAGGAGAGGGCGAGGCGCGTAGGATGAGGAAGGTGCGAGGTAGGAGGCGAAACCCTATAGCAGATCGCTGTTCGTCAGCCATCGGCGCCATTCGTAGGATGTGCAACACCCGATCTACTTTTTAAACATCCAGATGGAACATTTACAACATATATAAGGATAGATGAAACACTTGAAACATGCATGTATAGGCATTTGCAAAACCAAGATCTACTTTTAAAATATCTACATGAAACATTTGCAACATACGTCTGAAACTCCTGAAACATTTGAAGCATAGGCTTGCAACATACGTATTTTGTCATTGTAGCATATGCAACATCTAGATCTACTTTGCAACATCCAAATGAAACATTGAAACAAAAGTCTAAAATGCCTGAAACACTTGAAAACATATGCAACATCCAAATCTACTTTTGCAACATCCAGATGAAACACTTGAAACACAATGTTCATCACGTGGCCATGGCCTACATGGTGGGGACTATAGTAGATCAGAGAGAAGGACAGGGAGGGGATGGAGGCTGCCCTAGCGGAGACGCTGGAGTGGCAACGACGAGTCCTAGCAGAGCAGGGAGGCCGAGGACGGCCACTGCCCAGAGGGTCCCCATGAGGAGCGCCATCTTCGAGGCCACCCCAACACTATGGGCTGCTCTAGCACGCTCGCCAATGCTGACGTGCAGGTGTCTCTTCTGAACATTGCAGGCTGCTAGTTCAGATATGGTTTCTCAAATGCAAAATCAATTAGGACCAAAGACACCGTTATAATAATTCTTCTAGAGATTTCGTCAGGACTATGTACTAATACTATTGTTCTTCTCTTGTCCATAGGACAATCCCAGCTGGACAATCTTCACTATACCACAGCTAATCTGTAGCGACTGCAGAAGGGTCTCTATAAGTCGTTATAGCGACATTATACTGACTGATGTAAAGGTCGCGGTAAGTGGTGTCGCTATAAATCTATAGCGATCGATAGGGTCTATAGCGACTGATAATTGGACACTATATTTGTAACGACGATGCTTCGTTAGAAATTTATAGCGACCAATTATTGGTCGCTAATATTCTATTTTAGTGACTGTTGTTCGATGCTAATTATTGGATGTGGTATAGTGCTTGTTTAGATACATAACATACGTCCCAATTGGGGTTCTTTAATCGCACTTGACGCATATGAACTGTCCATTAAAAAGTTTGCCACATTAATCTGTGAAAACCATCTTAAATTAGATATTACGGAATCATCTTAGATTGCTACTAGCTAACAGACCAACACTTGCAGCATATGTTAGATTGCTTACTTTCGTTCCTAAACCAGTTAATAAAATTAGATTGCTTACTTTTCTTTTTGAACCAATTATTGGAGCTAGCTTCTGGATGTCCTGCTTGGTTTTTTTAGTAAATTTTGTTGAATGAAAATTTCTTAGTCCATGAATCTGAAAAGAACAGGAAGCCACTGAAGTTGCTTTGAAGCAAATTTGTTGCAGGATCTTCTCATGGGGTTGCTGGTAGCGACTTGTTGGTAGGAAGCCATTGAGTTATCTTATGGTGAACTACATGTTAGCTTTGATTGCTTTTGGACTACAATCTCAAGGTTTTTTTTCGACTCTAACCTAATGGTGCTATCTTTTGATCAATATTGGATCACTTTTGGATGTTGGCTTTTGCTCAACAGGGAAACAATGTTTGATTGATGATGAAAACAATTGCTAGTTTTTGTAATCAGCTATATGCTTGTAGGTTGGCTTGATGTCAACAAGCTAGTGACATGATTACATATGTACTCGATTGATATAAATGAATGAGAGTATGATTAATGTGCCCATTTGTGTATGTCATTCAAAATCTATACAATATAACTTCCTTGATGTTTGGTCCAATTTACATAGTTTAAAATACACCTGGTTTAATTTTTTATCTATTTAATCGAGCTCGATGGATTGTTAGTTGCTAAAAGTTCTTTATTGCGATAAATTGTCGGTCACTAAACGCTCTAAGTCGTTAAAAGTAGGACCGTCGAACTGTCAGTCGCTAAAGATCATGTTCGTCGCTATTTACTTATAGCGACGCCTTTTGTAGCAACAGCAAGGTCTGTCACTATAACGATTTAGCAACTGACTGTCCGTCGCTATACTAGCCTTTTAGCAACTTCAAAGCAGTCACCTTTTAGCAACTTCAAAGCAGTCACTGTTTTAAGGTTGTGGTGTAGTTGATGGCGCTGCCCTCAAAGTTAGCGACACCCACGGTGAAGGCCATGGCAACTAAGGCCGATGAGAGGAGGAGGGAGAGCATACCAGACTAGAAGAGATGACGAAGAGTGAGAGAGCGAGAGGGAGAGCACATGTAAGAGAGACATTGTATGGAAGGGGAGAGGGGAAGACGGCAACGTCAGGTGCTCATCAAATCTTCTTTTCTACCAACAACCAAACAACCAGGATTTTGCATTTGTCGTTGCAGCATACCAACTAATGCAACAAACCAAACATCCTCACAAAGAAATGCAAAAGACTCATGTAGCTCAGACAAACACCCCCGAAACACCCCTCTATAAAAGCATAAGATTATGCTGGATTGAAGATCCTACCTTTATGCATGCTATATCATCATCTGAGAATATAAGTAACCAATCAGACCTATAATGTATATCTAAATGCATAGGAGAAGCTATATACCTAGAAAAACTAAAACGATTTATAATTTGGAATGAATGAAGTATAACATAAAGTATACGAATGTTCAAAGTGCAATCTAAAAGACCGTTTTATTTGAAGCTGCCTCTTATGAAATGGAACGGAGGTGTACCTACGTTAACCCACATAATAACTAGATCTGACATAGTGCGTCCCATAAGAGTTTACATTATTATATTAACCGAAGCTCAAACATGGCCGGACAAATATACCCTTGAATCTGTGTACATTTCAGCTGTCACACACTTCATCTGGTCGATGTGTCCTGCTTAGCGGTACCGCCGATGAATTGAGTGCAAGCACGACGGAGCGCCGGACACTGAAGCCGTTCTGCAAGAGCCAACATAGCTGCCACCGTGCCGGCGTCAAGGCTGGCGCACAGGGCCCTTTCGCATATCAGCTTCAGCCTCTCGATACCGTACTGGTCCGCGCCAGCGAGCAAACCCCTCACCGTCTCCGTCTTCGTCTTGCTAGGGCCATCCATGGCGGGCAACGAATCGGTGTAGATGTAATGGAGCAGTGCCTTGAAAACCGCCGGATGCACCTCCGACGCGGCGACGACTAGGATCTTCCGGCCACAGTCACAAAGTTCTCGGAACGATTGGGTCATGGAACGAGGATCGTAGAACGCTCCTTGAGAAAAGATTTTCTACTGTCGGGACGAAACTGATCCACGTTCCCGGAACGGGAACGTACGTTCCCGAAACGTGGAACGTGGCACCGTACCACGTTCCCGCTGACTATGCTTCCAGCTCGTCACCCGGTCGTACAGCTTCGGGCACCTCGCCCAGAGCACGAAGCTGTGCGCGCCAAAACTCTGCGAGCCGACGACCAAGGTGACGTCCGCTGGCGGTGGCGGTGGCGGTGGCGGTGCACCATTGTTGTTGCTGTCCAGTAGCAGCTTTGCAAGGTCAATCGACAGCTCCGACGGCGGCACCTGGACTACGCGATCCGCCGCCGGTGGCGCCGCCACCTTCCGTGTTCCGGAATTGGCCGCCGCACGCTCCTTGACGGTGCACTTCATCCTGATGGTGTCGTCGCGGAGGTACGCCGGCACCTCCAGCTTGGTCCTCTCCATGAACGAGCACCACCCCCTCCACGCCGCACTGCCATTGCTGTCGCCGTCGCCGTCGCCTCGGCGGAAGAGACAGGAACCCGTGCTGACCTTGTAAGTCCGCGTGCCGATGGACCACGGCACCAGGCTGAGCTCGCACGACGCCCACGCCTCGGCGCCCGGGGTCATGAGCTCCACGAAGACGGACACGTGGCCTGACAGGGCGTGCGCGCCACACCCGCTTGGGTAGTAGAGGACGGTCCAGTCGTAGCCGCCCACCGGGAAGGCCCCGGACCAGACGGACTCGCCGGCGCCGCCCATGCTGCTGAGCAGGCCCCTGTAACCCTTGATCTCGAACACGTGCTTGCGCCGCACAGTCTCCGTGGCGCACGTCGACATTGTCGTCTCCAGCTCCGTCACGCGCAGCCGATGCCACGACTTTGGGACCAGGAATTTGACGCAGGACGCCATGACGAGACGAACAAGGTAAGCCGGCGGGATCGTGTGCTTTGTTGCTTAGAGCAGGTATAATAATAGATTTATAGCCAAGTTAGTCAGCATTTTTGTTGTGGAGGAGAGAGGAGAGAAGAGAGAAGAGAGTTTGGCTCTCATGCAAGCAATAAGCTGGGCACAGAACCATAGACATATGTGGGCCTAAACAAAAGTATATATGAGGAGGAATAGGAAAAAAGAAAGTAAGGCCTCGTTCAGATTGCATTTTTTTCAACTCTAGCTACTGTAGTACTTTCGTTTGTATTTGACAATTAGTGTCCAATCATAGACTAATTAGGCTCAAAAGATTCGTCTGGTGATTTACTACCAAACTGTGTAATTAGTTATTTTTTTACCAATATTTAATACTCTATGCATGCGTCCAAAAATTGATGTGATGCAAAGAGAGTGAAAAAACTTGGAATTTGGAGGGTATTTAAACAAGGCCTAAAACATAATACCACATAATAATATAAAACTTTTCTAAAGCTAAATAAAAGACAACTATTGTATAGCTTGCCTCTTATGACTTAACTTATAGCCAAACACTTTACTCTATTAATGACCATGCACTTATATAATCGATCGGAATGAGAAGACGTGCGACCTTGACAGTACACGTCTTGATTTGCGTTTGAGTTGGATTATGTCAATCGGTTACGGTAGCCGATGTTTGATCGACTCCCATCGAACTTCGGCACGAACTCGCACATGGCGATTGCTTAAATCAGCTCGGAGTAGCACCTACGTAGTCGGATACTCATATATACACATCGACTTACCGACTAAATTACACAATCTGTATCGATCGGTCTATATAACTACGCCCTCGTACTTGAATAAATCAATTGCTATAGAGTTATCTTAGACAAAGTTTTTAAAGTTTAACCGAATTTCTAGAAAAAAACAACACAAAAAATTATGACACTAAATTAGTATTAGTAGATACATTTATTATAAACTATATTTTTATAATATACTTCCTCCATTCTAAATTATAAGATGTTTTGGCTTTTCTAAATACCTAACATTTGATATGCACCTAGATACATATATTATGTTTATATATATGGTAAAAACAATGAATCTAGAAAAAAAGTCAGAATGTTATAATTTGGAACGGAAGATGTACTTGTTTCGTATCATAAATATTTATACATTTCTATAACTTCATTTAGAAAAACTTAAAATGATTTATTTGGAGACGAATGGAGTATATACTCACATACATTGCTACAGAGATGACTCATCGAAAATCGTTTCTCAACGCCTCCCATTTGATCATATGGTACTTCCTCTTTTTTAGTGTCTTGCCAGAAAAATCTTAACCTTACTGACCTCAATTGTTGATAGTTGCCTTCATACAGCAGATATACCCCCATGGTGTACACTGCCATACTAGATAGGCATGACTCAATAAGAATCAACTTCCCGCCAGGAGAAATATGGTCTCCTTGCCAAGTACTCAACCTTTTTAGCCACCTTCCCATTGATGATGTTGAACAGCCCCTTTTGTGAGTTTATGATCACTTACGGGCACTCCTAGATATATTATAGGGAACTCACTCAACTTACAGTCAAACACCTCAGGAACTCTATACCTCTCCTCTACTTCCAACCCTACTGTATTTTCACTCTTCTCATAATTGATCTTCATACCCAACTGCCTCATAACATGTGAAAATAAACTTTAGAATCTTCATATTTGCTTCTGAGTTGGACAAGAAGATGATTGCGGGGCTATTTTTATTATAAGTGCGGCTATTTTAAAAAATAAATTTTAAGTGGGGCTATTTTAATAATTAAATTTTAAAAAGGGTTAAAAATGAAAATAATCCAAATTGAGGGATTTATTTGAATTAGATGTCTTAATTTCTGCGAAAGGTACATATTTATTGCGAGGGGAAAGCAAAAGGATGAAGACTGATTTAGATCCTCTAAAAGCGCAGGAAGTTCAAACTCCCTTTTGAGCTTTCTCTCCACCCACCTCTGAGCATCCTATTAGAATGGTCCTAGGAAGGACCACGTACGATAAATCATTCTCACGGCCAACTTTCTGTAGGTTATCTCAAAGGTGACGTTTGGATATAGATTGGATTAGGATAGAGATACATACTGAAAATATATGAGGCTTGGTTAGGGATAAGGATGTCAGTATCTAATATATTTCCCATGTTTGTTTACCACTGGGTTAAGGATATATGAGGCTAGCTGAATCAATCTCCTCTTCGTTTGGACCCTTCCCATTGGGATGAGTTCACTGGGTTTTGGCGCGTTGGTATCATAAAGCCAAACCAGTGTATTTTCCCAAACCCAAAAACCAAACATGGGTTAAAAGGCAGTTGGGTTGTCGTAACCCTATCCCAGCCTTCATATCCCGGCAATCAAACGCCACCAAAAGTTATGCATATATCATATAAACATGAGAGTTTTAGATAATTAAACCGAGACAGTTTTCACATTTATAGAGTTAGTTGGAAGGGGCTGTAAAAAAATAAAGGAGAAATTTTAGCTCTTTAAAATTAATATTATATAAGGTATGTCTAGTTATAGATAGAAAAAAGTAGAGATAGAATATAATAGATAAATGAATGGCTAGAAGATAAATTTTTTTTTTGAGAAAAAGATAGAATAGATAGATATAAAAATGAAAATATAGAAAAGCCTATTGTATATTTATTCCTACTTGATAAGTTGATACACGTGGAGCAGAGCACAAAGTTTTGTTATCCGGCTTATAATTCGTAGTTTTCAACTTGTTTTTTTATCTGGAACAGTATTTTTTCTTTCACAATAAATTAGCAACAATATTTTTCAGTCGGCTTATCGGGTGGAACGAATGGGCCTGTTAGGCTGTTGTAGCATAGAATGCGGCCCGGGCAGTCCCTCCAACCACTGCTACTGGTACTGCTCCTCCAGTAGACAGTAGTCCAGTCCGATACGGAGGAGCCGCCGCCGCCGCCGCCGCCCTCGATGGCGGCGCTCTACGGGCCTGTGGAGACGACGGAGTCGACGTGCGCGCCGAGGGCAGCGCGGGGTAGGCACCTGTTCAACGTCGCTGGGTACAGCCTTCTCAAGGGCCTCGGCGCCGGCAACTTCATCCGGTCGGCGACCTTCGCCGTCGGTGGCCACGACTGGTGCGTCCGGTTCTACCCCGACGGGGACGGGCGGGAGGACAACGTCACCGAGGGCTGGATCTCCGTCCACGTCGAGCGCCGGAGCAAGAGCACCGAGGTGAGAGCGTTCTATGGCTTGAGGCTGACCAAAAGGGCCAAGAGTTTGTCTTGGAACAAGAACAATACGCCCAGGATGTTCAATTACGCAAGTCCGTCCTGCGGGTATAGAAAGTTCATCAAGAGATCTGAGCTGGAAGAGTCGTCCTTCCTGCGGAACGACCGCCTCAAGATAGTCTGCGACATCATGGTAATTTTGGGAACGCCAGTGTCCAAATCCGAGCCAGTGCTGTGCGACATCAAGGTGCCTCCATCAGACTTGTCCCGTAACCTTGGAAAATTGCTGCAGTCGGAGGAGGGAGCAGATGTTACATTCAAGGTTGAAGGCGTGGAGTTCCATGCCCACAAGATTGTGCTGGCAATGCGGTCGCCGGTCTTCTCGAAGTCCTCCCAACATGCAGAGGTGGACTGCCGGTTTGATGGCTTGACGGAGCCCTCACCGGTTGCAGCGGCCTCACCGGTGGCAGCCTCCTCACCGGTGGCAGCGGCCGCACCGGGAGCAGCTGCATCACCGTCGGACGCGGAAGCAGCGCCAGTGCCACCGCCACCGCGAGAATGGGCGGCGACGGCGACGGCCTCTCGTCGAAGCCGTGGATGAGTCCGGTTGAAGAGCTCCTCAGCAGCACGAGAGCCTAAGAGCGCCTCGGCATCACCAATCACGTCGTCCTCGTCATCTCCGGCCATCCCACAGAGCCGCAGCTCGTCGTTGATGGTCATGGAGTGACCAATCTCCTCCGCCTCCGATTCCGACATCGCGCTGCTACCGGCCACCGGTCCCTCAACGGCTACAAAAGAAAAACAAGAAGAAAGATCGGAGTGTTAGTCCAGATCCACAGATCTAACCCAAAAGATGAAGAAAGGAGAAGATCTGCACCGGATCTGGACGTACCTCTTAGGCCGGAGCACCGGATGTGCCAGCAGCAACGACGACGGCGGGTTCGGCTAGATCCGTCACCCTGGTGCCTCAACGCATCCTCACGGACACGGAGCCCCGAGATGACCGGAGTCCGGCGGCGGCGACGAGGCCGACGAGGCGGAAGAAGCAGAGAAGACCAGGGGATGCAAGAGGGGACGAGACTACATTTATGGTCAGGGAGGAAGCAGATCGGAGTGTACGGCCAATCCGTCTCAACGTGCCGGCCGCGGGCTGCCGGAGTCGAGCTCGAGGTCGAGGAGAAGGGGATCTAGGGTTTCGACGGAGGGGAGCGGGCGAGAGAGACGAGAGAGGAGCGAGAGAGGAGAGAGACGAGAGAGGAACGAAATGATCTAGGGTTTCACCGGTGGGGGGCCGCGGCCGCCGCTCGGCGTTATATAGCAGCGCCCCCCACGCGGTGATCCAACGGTCAGGAGGCGAGGGGGCAGGGCATCGGACGGCTCAGCCGTGCCGCCCCCGTGCCGCCCGTTGAAGCGGGCCGTGCTCGTGCCGTGCCGCCGTGTCGCCAATGCGGCCCAGGCACGGGCACGGCCTCGGGCCGTGCTTGGCACGGGCACGGTGATAGCGGGCCGGGCCGTTTTCGGGCCGGGCCAAATCCGTGCCGTGCCCGGGCCGGCCCAACGGGCTTAGCCCGTTTGGAAAACTATAGACATAACGGTTGAAGATATGCAGCCTGCTGTCTTTGATGCGTTGCTTCACTTCATCTATATGGATGCGCTGCCTGCCATGGATGATCTTGACCGAGAGGAGAATGGTGAAATGGTTAAGCATTTGCTTGTGGCTGCGGACAGGTACGCCATGGAAAGGATGAAGATGTTGTGTGAGAGGATGCTTTACAAGAAGCTCGATGTTGAGAATGTGGCGATGACTTTAGCACTGGCTGACAAGCACCATTGCAGTAAGCTCAAAGATGCTTGTATTCAATTTATTATCTCTTCAAACAGAATGCAAGATGTGGTGGCAAGCCCAGGGTATGAGCACCTCAAAACAGCATGCCCTGCTGTCTTTGCAGATTTGTGGGAGAAATCAGCTAGTCTTGCTAGTGTCTGAGTTGCACGTTTCATTGATATTAGCCTCCAAACTAGAAGTTGGACTTTCTCTCAGATATAAGCTTGGTGGACATGTGTAGACTATGAAATGTATGCCTGGTATGGGATGTCTCCTATAATAATTTCTGTGACGTTTGAATCTGCTGCTTCGCTATGCATTTCACTGTTAAAATTTGTGGTTTGTATGCTCTTCAATTTCAAAGATCAACTAAAGCCAGAGAACATCAGTGGACCAAAATCATTGTGCATCTTATAAGCTAGCCACAAACACAACATTTCTGCAGGTTGATGAGCAACACTGTTACTTTTGTATTGAACTATGATGCCATCATATTGCTAAATGTTTTTGTTATGATATGAAGATCAAGAGTCATATCTTTGTGTTTGCATATACTTCCTTTTTACCAAATATGTTATTTATTTATTGAGTCTATATAAAAATTTTGCACCATAGTATTTTCTTTTGAGATGAGTTGAGCCAGTGGATGAGAAATTTACAGTTATTACAGTACAAAAAGTTCAGCAAGGCAGATCCAGTGTTCTACTACTATTCTTTTTTGCTTTACACAATATTTCCTCTCTTAAGGTGAAGGGAATGGTTTGACTTGAGAAGCTTACTTGTATTCCAAATATTGCCCTCCTATCAGTACCTATCTTTAAATCAATAGGGCACGTTTGGATCCTTATCAAGCTAGCCTCGCCTCGCCCAACTCACTTTGCCCAGTAAGGTTAGGCAAAGTGAGAAAGGAGAACTGCTGACATGCCGTCCTATTTCATCTTCCTTATACCTTTTCTTTGTATTCTGTGCAAGATTTCCTGTGCTGTCTGGAGGCTAGATGGTTGATTTGGGATGATTGACCTCGATTTGGTGAAGAGGAGCCTGTTTTGTGCTTGATTTGGTAATAAACAGGTCGATTCCTTTGTTGATTTGGTGTCAGTAAGACTAGAAAAAACATATGCCGTTGACTTGAGCAAATAAGTATGCTTCGTCCTTCCATTGGAGCTCACACTCTAGTGGATGAGTCAACCTTGCCCAAGGCAGAGAGCTAAATCGGCTCTCTTGGTTTTTTTTTTTTTTTTTTTTTTGGCTTGGCCGACGAGCATGCCTAGCAAAGCAAAGTTCTCTGGCTCTAACAAACAGCGATCCTCAATAAGGCGAGGTAAGTGGCTTGTCAAGGAACCAAGCCAACCCTATGTGACCATATCCAAGCCAAATAAGCTATGTTTGAATAAATTAGTGGACAGGCACGTGCGACCACTGTTCGCCTAAACGGCCGTTTAGTCCGTTTAAACGCCGTTTAAACGGTAAACAAAAGTTAGCCGTGTTGTTTAGGCCATAAACGGTGAATTAAACGGTTGGGCCGTTTAAACCCGTTTAAACCGTTCAATCCCGTCTAAACGGTCTAAAAAAAATCAAATTAAACATGATTAAATGAGCTAAACAACCATTTAATCCATAATTAAGTGAATTAAAGGACTACGTCTATCACAATCAATATGAAACTATTTAACATTGTAATTATATGAAGTGTTATGGGATTTAGATTTCTTCCAACAAGATTATTTGGTAGAATATTTGATTTTTACATGTGTAAATATGTATGGGTTCTAGCAAATTTTATTTTTACCTACATAAATTTATATATTTTATTGTTATGGTACAAAACCGTTTAGGCCGTTTAACTCCGTTTAAACACCGTTTAAACGGTCTAAACGCTAAACGAAGGGTGGTCGACTGTTTACCGTTTAGTGTTCGTGGTTACAATAGGCAAAGTTTAATTTTTATTGAGGTAGAATGAAAACATTGCGTGCGACACGCACGTGTTCGTGGTTATAATAGGCAAAGTTTAATTTTTATTGAAAAAATTAATTTAATATAGGATATTTAAAGTTTTGATTTATAATCATTATTTTAATGACATGTTGTCACTGGTTGTGTTAGGCAACATCGTATAGCAGGTCAACGAGGTAGTACATGACACTTATGTATCATTCTTTTCATAAATTATATCATCCTTTCTTAGACGCTCATGATAGGGAAATGTAAAACCTCGCTGCTACTAACAGAAAAGATTCTTGACTTTGATATTTATGTTAATCACCTAATATTCCTTAGAAAAAGTATAGTTAAATACTTTAGTTGACAAAATAATTTTCTTCTTAGTAGTGATTTAAAAATAAGTGATTTATTGACACACACACATACAAACAATTTGTGTTTTTCTTTTCATTCCTTCGAGCTTTAAATAGAACATGTGCAACTTTGGCACTCACACCTATTTGGTTTTACACGGTAACACATCATATGTAATTTTGAATCAAATCAAACACATTTTACTATGTATCAAATCACACTTTTCAAAAAATATATATAAAAAAAGAGAATGTGTGCCTATAATAAGATTACAATATCATCGAATTCTACTGTAACAAACATAATTTCATTCTACCTCAACTCATGCTCCAAAGCTCTTATAAAATAGTCTACATACGCCACAACAACGGATGCTAGTGTATTTTCATGATATTACAACATCTCTAAGATTACCCCATTTCATTTTCTAATCCTTGGTTTTTAGCAAGATGAGAAAAACATTTCACCAACAACTCCTAATCTATGCTCCTAAAATTTACGCACTTGGTAAATCCTCCCCCGTTACGCGTAACATTGCGCATAGTAGTGGTCGCCGGATCCTGTGCATATCAGTCAATCTAAAGGTGGAAGAGTATGTCAAAGAATAAGAAGTAAGAAAGGGTTCCTGATGCAAATTTACAAGAAAAAAATAATATATAAAAGTGGTTACGATAATTTAGAAATAATATAGGATTTCTGATGTAAAATTGTCTTATATGTTTTAGGAGTGGATTATTAGAAACTTTTGGAGATGACCTTCTTTTTTCCTTGCCAATATTATTCTATTTAGGAGTTATAAAACTACATGTTTTTAGAAGAAAAAATAGGATACTTTTGGAGATGCTCTTACAAACAACGCCATAGCAACGGATGCTAGTGTATTCTTCTATATGTAGCTTGAATACCATTATCTTTCCTTTGCATATTTAGAACACCTTCCTAGCTTCAAATAAAAATGAGAAACTTCATGCTTTTGGAATAGTAGGATGGTTTTATTCGTCGACTCCAAAAAGAACGGCCAGATACAATTTTACTGTGTGGGTCGCAGGCTTGAGTGTTTGACCAGTCCAGTGGGTAGACTTTTGCTGACAGCAACCTTAGTGTAGATTAAGCACGGCTGCACCTTCACTTATCCTAGTAAGAAGAAGAGAACTTTTTCTATAAGCGACTAAGATTGGTATGAAGACCTGTTGTACAACTACAGTTAGTAGAAAAAGGCAATAAAAAGGGCAGTAGAAAATTATATTTCACATTGGTCAGGGTCAGTCGATCGTTGCATGGTTTGACTGCAGTGGTTAGATAAACATGTATTATATAAACATGTATTATACGCATGCCATAAAGAAAAATTATCTGAGAGCTAACTGCTGTTGTACAAAGAAGTTGGGTAAAAGAATTGTCTCAAATTAATCTCACTGATTACTTTGAACCGAAGCAGGAAGGGGTGCAGCAACTGCTACACCGAATTTGAGTAGAATAGGCCAGACTAGCTGGACTCTTATAAGAAAGTACCTTCTGTATTTAGATCAGGACACCTTCTTTGGATCCGACTAGGATTGTAACCGCACCATGGTCTCCTCTATTGATGTAAAGAGAGACTATGGGCACCCTTGTATCGAATAACACAACATACCAATCAATCCAACGCAAAAGACTAACGCCGACTGGACGTAGAGGCTATTACTCGATCACAGTCGAGGACCCAAACCAGTATAAATCGACTGTCTCTTGCATTCACCGTTGAGTTCCGCACCAGTCGAAACCCGAACAACTGTCCCGAGTAGCCACATGATGGGCTATCAGTGGTAAAACATCGATAGCTGGCGCGCCAGGTAGGGGATTTCAGCGGATTCGCATCTAAGAGCTCGATGGACCTCGACAACATGATCTTCTTGATGAGATCAACCTTCATCTTTGGATCATGGATCTACGAGGCGGATGACAAAGGCAAGCTCCAAGGACGTCTCCTCGAGGATCAAGAAAACCAGGAAGACTTCGCTCTTTTGGAGAGATCGACAAAAGAACTCACCGGAAAGTTCTCACGTCTTGCAATGTCCGAATTGACTCAGGCTTTGCCGACAGTCGAATTCAACTCAAACTCTACGGCGGAATCCGCCTCAGAAACCAATCGGGTTCTTTTCATGGCAAACCGAGTTCTTTTCTAATGGGACTCCAGAACACAGCTTTAATCCATCAAAAGATCAACTCAAGCTTACTTTAGAATTCTTCCATAAAGATGGACCCCTTCCTATTCGGACTCAACAACATGGCGAATTCATGCCAAATTCTACTCCAAGAAGCAGCCGGATCAGTACGAGGGGTACCACTCACAGGAGCCCAAGAAGGCCTCGTACTGACCATGACTCCACAAGATTGCCTTGTCCACTGGCCAAGTTCTGTCTTTGGGAATGGCGATATCCGACTGGTTGATGAAGCAACGACGCTGCCTTTCCAAGAAGGAAGTACGCTCTACGACACCGACACCTCTACAGAGATCGTTAGCAACTCTAATGGCGCAGGCATAGACGTGGAAGCAACACATGCACGAGAAGTATTCATGATTCGGCGACCACCTCTAATTCCACCAAAAGCACTTGATGTCAGGTCCTCAAATGAATCAGAGTCCAACATATCACCCAACGCTTCAGAGTATGATGGTGAGACTAAAAGCCAAAGACAAACCATAGAAAGAAGGAACAAACTAAAGCAGGGACGTAGACACCGAGGCCAGTAGTGCAAAGAAGCTTGGATCAAGTACGAATCGGATATGGCCGAGTACAATAAGAAGAAATCAGAACAAGAAGCTGAAGAAAGGCGTGCAACCAGGGTGCACAATTCCCTGTATGACAAAATCCGAGAAGCATTGGAAGAACTCAAAGCCGTCTCGCATCCAAATGAGGAACAAGAACGACTCCGGGAGGTTCTCTAGTCGATAGCCTTAAGAGCACACGACAGAAGGACCCGCTCAGGACTACCCGCCAGATAGCATCTCACAGACAAGAAAATTAAAGTCAAAGGAGGTCCGCTTTCAAAAGACTAGGGCCAAGCGAAAGCCACAACAGAGAAAATAGAAGGGACCATAGTCAAAGCAATCGAGTTGAGCAACCGAGGGAAAACAGAAGCAGAGTAGCCATCCAAACAGCCCCACAAAACTACTCTCACCAGAACGATAGCTTGCAGGAAGGAGGGGCTGAATCAAAGTATAGAGAAGCCAGAGCATGCGACAGGTTCCCTTGCTTTGCAAACTGACTTGCTTCAGTACGGCTAACTCACAAATTCAAGCCTTCAAACCACTCCAAGTACGACGACAAAACCAAACCTAGGCAGTGGCTCAGGATCTACTCTCAGTCAATTGAACTAGCCGGCAGAGATGACGACATCAAAGCACTCTTCTTGCCTATGGCATTAGAAACTATGCCTCTCCAATGGTTTGATAAATTGAGCCCAGGATCCATCAGGGGGTGGGAAGATTTGTGAAGTGCCTTCTGTGAAAACTTTGTAGGCATCATCACGCACCCTATCACATATGCAGAGCTAAAAGGGCTCAAGAAGAAAGGAGGTGAAAGCCTCCGAGATTATTATCGTCGATTTGGTGAACTACGTGCTCAAGTACATGACATCATTGAATGAGAAGTAATTGAAGCTTTCTCCCACGGGATCATGGCCAAGTGGAAGTTTCAAGACTTTTGCAAAGAGAGCCCAAGAAACAATAAAGAATTCAGACGCACCGTAAAGATGATCACTGCAGAGGAGAAAACGCGAGAAAGGTTCTTAGATAGAAACAACCGAGACAACCTGGACAGGCAAAATCATCGAAATAATGGGCATCAAGAGAGAAAGCGTGGACCTGACAACACCGTAGTTGTGGCTGACAAATCAAAGAAATTCTCAAAATTCAAGAAGTTTGAAGACATTGAGAATATGCATTGTATATGGCACCCTCAAGAAAATCACACAACTGGAGATTGCCACATCTTCCTCGACAGATATACAAGAAAGGGCAACAACGGAGACAAGAAAGAAGATAACCAGAAGAAGGATGAGGACAACCCAGGGGATAAGGGATTTTAGCAATCAAAAGGAACAGTAGCAGTCATCTTTGCTGGAATTCCGGGTCCTAGGAGCAAACATCAGGATAAGCTAGCTCTACGAACCATCATGGTGGCAAAACTAGCTACTCCCAGGTACCTATATTGGTCGCAGTACCTAATCAAGTTTTCAAGAGAAGATCAATGGACTAGCTTGGAAAATTCTGGCCACTACCCGCTGGTTTTAGATCCAATAATTGCCGGTATGACCATCACAAAGGTGCCAATCGATGGGGGAGCCGGACTCAACATAATATTTTTAGAAACACTAAAGAAGATGGGACTAGAATTAACCAGGATGATTACTCCAACAAGCGTTCCTTTCTATGGGATAGTACCCGGCAAGGCAGCCATGCCACTTGGATAGATCACTCTACTGGTTACTTTTGGGACTCCCTCAAACTACCGTATAGAGTTCATCAAATTTAAGGTTGCAGACTTCGAATCTTCATATCACGCTATCCTTGGAAGACCAGCATTAGCCAAGTTTATGGCGATACCACACTACCCATACCTCCTACTCAAAATGCTAACACCCAACAGGGTCCTCTCCCTCAGAGGTGACCTGAAGCGTGCCTTCGACTGTGACGTACAAGCAGTCCAGATTGCACCTAAGGCACAAGCAGCCATCGGAAGAGAAGAGATAGCGACCATAGCAGTTAAAATCAACCCGGAAGAACTAGAGATCCCAGCCAAGAAACCTACCATCCTTGCTCCTCCAAAAGAAGCCAACGTGAAGCAAATCGACCTGGGTGCTAGTGATCCCTTCAAAATGGTGACCATCAGTGCCCACCTCTCAGCAAAATAGAAACTCGCGCTCACCAACTTTCTTCGGGACCAAAGATATATTTGCTTAGAAGTCGGCCGACATACCAGGTGTCCCAAGAGAGTTGGCTGAGCACAGAATTGATGTTAACGAAGGCTCCAAGCCTGTAAGCAATGACTACGACGATTCTCACCCGACAAAAAGGCGACAATTAAAAAGGAGATTGCAAAGTTGATGGCAGCAAGGTTCATAAGAGAAATCCTTCATCCAGATTGGCTGGCCAACCTAGTTTTAGTACAGAAAAAGAATACGGCCGAGTGACGTATGTGCGTCAACTACACAGATCTCAACAAACATTGCCCGAAAGATCTGTTTAGACTACCATGTGTTGATCAGATAGTTGATTCAATAGCAGGATCTGCCCTATTGTATTTTCTTGATTGCTATTCACGATATCATCAGATCACATTAAAGGAAGAAGACCAGAGCAAGACATCTTTCATCACTCCGTTTGGCACCTACTGCTACAAAACCATATTGTTTGGACTCAAGAACGTTGGCGCTACTTACCAGAAAGGTATCCAGACATGCCTTGGTGAGTAGATTGGCGAGAACGCAGAAGCATATGTGGATGACGTAGTAGTAAAGACAAAAAACCCAGACACACTAATCGAAGACTTGAAACAAACTTTTGAGAATCTAAAAAAGTGGAAGTAGAAATTGAATCCAAACAAGTGTGTATTCGGAGTACCATCAGGACAACTACTTGGATTCTTGGTTAGTCATCGTGGAATCGAGGCTAGTACCAAGAAACGTCAAAGATGTGCTGAAACTGATAGGTTGCATAGAAGCCCTCAATCATTTCATATCACGGCTCGATGAAAAAGTGCTACCTTTTTTCAAGTTCCTAGAGAAAACAGGCAAGTTTGAGTGGATAGAGGAAGCCAAGGAGGCTTTCGAAAGCCTTAAGGCGTACCTCACCTCCTCACCCATTCTCACACCTCTAAAGAAGCACGAAGACACAATGCTATACATTGTGGCAACTTCTATGGTGGTCAGCACAGCGATCATCGTGGAGACAGAAGAAGAGGGACGCGTGTACAAAATACAGTGGCCAGTTTACTACATCAGTGAGGTACTATCAGATTCCAAAATCCGGTACCCACATGTACAAAAAATACTCTACGCCCTGCCTCTCGTAAGCTTTGCCACTATTTTGAAAGCCACAAGATTATTGTGGTAACATATTTTTCACTCAGAGACATCCTACATAATAGAGACGCAACATGGTGCATATCTAAGTGGGCAGTTGAACTTGGCGCTCTCAACGTTGATTTCACCCCATGAAAGGCGATCAAATCTCAAGCCCTTGCTGATTTTGTTGCCGAATGGACAGAAATCCAGCAACCTACGCTAGATGCCATCCTCGACCATTGGAAAATGTACTTCGATGGATCACTCAAACTAGGCGGAGCTGGCGCATTTGTCCTCTTCATCTCCCCAGATGGGAAACAACTCAAATATGTCCTCCAGATACTATGGCAAGCCACAAATAATGAAGCAGAATACGAAGCACTCATCCACGGGCTCCGGGTTGCTACATCTCTTGGAATAAAACGACTTCTAGTCTACGGCGATTTAGCAGTAGTTGTCAATCAAGTCAACAAGGATTGGGACTGCACCAAAGACAACATGGACACCTACTATTCTGAAGTACGCAAACTAGAGAAAAACTTTCAAGGATTAGAAATTCTATGTCCTGCGTGACTCAAACATCACATCAGACATCCTCGCAAAAGCTAGGATCGGATAGGGTGAAGGTCCCACCCATTGTGTTTATAGAGGAGTTGTCAGCACCCTCTATCAAACAACCCGTGAGATGACCCCTGAACTCCCAACACCAACAATCCAGATTTTGGTGATCACAATATCATGGACACATGATTTCATCAACTACATCAAAGAAAACAAGTTACCGGCAATAAAGAAGAAGCTATTCGGACAATTCGACGAAGTAAGAACTATGTCCTCATAGGAGATAACCTATACAGAAGAGCCACATCATCAGGAGTACTCCTCAAATGTGTCTCATCAGAAAAAGGTAAAGAAATCTTAGACGAAATCCACTCAGGTTCCTGTAGAAATCACGTCGTTTCAAGAACGTTGGTCGGTAAAGCATTCCGCTCTGGATTCTACTGGCCAACTGCTTTGAAATATGCAGAAGAACTTGTTAGAAAATATAAAGGTTGCTAAATGTTCGCAAGACAGGCTCACGTCCCAGCACACAATCTCATCTGCATCCCGCTCGCTTGGCCTTTCTCCTGCTAGGGGCTTGATCAAGTAGGATTTCTCAAGAAAGCCAAGTGCAGTTTCGAGTACATCTTTGTGGCTATTGACAAGTTCACCAAATAGATCGAGTACAAACCGCTCGTGAAATACAGCGCATCCAAAGTAGTCGAGTTCAACCAGGACATCATGCACCACTTCAGCATGCCCAATCGAGTCATCACCAATATGGGCTCTCCCTTCACGCCTATAGAATTCAAAAGTTGGGCACAAGATTGCAGCTTCAGGATAGACTACGCATTAGTCGTACACCCAGAGGCCAATGGATAGGTAGAGAGCTAACAGACTCATACTAGCTGGATTAAAACCCAAGTTGTATGAAGAACTAGAGGACTGTGGATCCAAGTGGATTGAAGAGTTACCCAAAGTAGTATGGGGCTACAAACTCAAGTAAGCAGAGCTACCAGATACTCACCTTTTTCCTAGTCTACGGATCAGAAGTTGTATTACCTGCCGACCTGATCTGGACATCACTAAGGATCGAGCAATATGATGAAGGAGAAGCCGAACACACCTGAAGACTAGAACTGGGCAGTACAGAAGAAGTTAGGATCAACACCACCTTATAGTCAGCTCGTTACCTCCAAAGTTTAAGACGCCACTACGACAAAAGTACTCGGCCTCGTTTCGTCCAAGTCGGGGATCTGGTGCTTCGAATGATATAAAAGGCAGATGGACGTCACAAACTACTCAGCCCATGGGAAGGTCCTTTCATCGTCGCCAAGATCACCGGACCGAGAACATATGAGCTAATAATCGAAGATGAGATATAGGTCAGAAATTCATGGCACCACAGCCAGCTACGAAGATTCTACGCCTGAAAAGCACATGATGAATTCTTCTGTAGCAAGAAAAAACTATGTAATCAAGATTCATGATCAAAGTAATAAAGATAATGTTCCTCACCAATATTTGTCTTACTAAGATCTACAAAACCTATCCCGGAGTTGCTCAACTCGGATGAGAGTAAAAGAGCTAACAAGGCTTGAGCTTGCCCTATCCCAAGTTTTTTCAAACTTGGATGAGAGTAAGAAGGCTACCAAGCAACACTCGACCTATCCCGAGTTGTTTTCACAGCACGGATGAGAGCCAGATAGCACTCGCCCTATCTCAGAGTTATTCAACCCGAATGAGAGCAAAAGAGCTTACTAGGCTTGAGCTCGCCCTATCCCAAGTCTTTTTAGATTTGGATGAGAGTAAGAAGGCTACCAAGCCAACACTCGACCTGTCCCGAGTTGTTTTCACAGCGCGAATGAGATCCCGATAGCGCTCACCCTATCCCAGAGTTATTCTACCCGGGTGAGAGCAAAAGAGCTAACCAGGCTTGAGCTCGCCCTATCCCAAGTCTTTTCATACTTGAATGAGAGTAAGAAGGCTACCAAGCCAACACTCGACCTATCCTGACTTGTTTTCATAGCGTGGATGAGAGCCAGATAGCGCTCGCCCTATCCCGGAGTTATTCAACCCGGATGAAAGCAAAAGAGCTAACCAGACTTGAGCTCAAACTATCCCATGTCTTTTCAGACTTAGATGAGAGTAAGAAGGCTGCGCCAAGCCAACACTCGACCTATCCCGAGTCATTTTTCACAGCGCGAATGAGAGCCAGATAGCATTCGCCCTTTCACGGAGTTATTCCACACTAGATGAAAGAACACGACTGACCAAACACCGATGCTCGCCAAGACACAGAAAGACACAAAAAAATGAGAGTCTAGACAGTTGAAGGGACATAACTTTGAAGCACCTGGAGACACCTACAACGATTATGGCTTATATCCAGCACATAACTAAAGAAAGTTCCATGATCTAGGGAAATAACTCAAAAAGAGTCAAAAAAAAGGAACACTACTCAAATAATCCAAGCAAGATAGTTAGGATGCCAAAGAACCTGGATTTTCTAGAAACAACCCGGAAAATATTCAGAAGAACTCGGGAAAACTCAGAAGATAATATTCAGGCAAAATATCCTTTCCATTACAAATGCCTTCGAAAGATACAAGATTATAGATCTTACAAGACTCAATGAACTCAGCAGTACGACGAACAAGGTAGCAATGAGGAGCCCAGAAAGAACACGACTCTAGAAATGACTACGCACTCCTAGCTGCTACACGGCAGACCACACTCTACTTGACTACACTTCTTTTCTTCAAAGGAAGGGTACAGTGCATCTAAGATTGTAGCCCTGTTAATGGGTGAGATCCCAGCCCGTTTCCAGCCCATTCCATATCTAATTAATTATTTTTTATTTCCAACCCACCCCATTCCAAATTAGCTTAGACTCAACCCAATGCAACCCACGGATTGCCGAGGTCTGCCTTGGTAGTATTCTCATGATGGCAGGCAGCAAGGAACAGCCCATGATTTCTTGGTGGTGCATGGCGCAGCGTCGCAGGCATCGAGGGCCAACACGGCTCCCCGGCCTCATGCAGGCGGCGGACCTCGTCGGCGCCGCCCAGGTGCCGGCCGTCCGCGAACATATGCGGAGCTCCCCGAGCGTCCCGAGCGTGGATGACCGCAGTGCGATAGTGTCGCGGCACCTGCACGTGGCCTGACCGCCTCTACGGCTCTGGTGGCGGCGATCGCGCATCCTACCGGTGCAGCCGCCGTAACTCGTTGACGCGGCGATAGATCAGACTTGCAGAGTGGGCACGTCACTTGCATCTGCAGCCACGGATCGATGCAGCCGACATGGAACACATACCGACACTCGGGCAGGCTCCGTAGCATCTCGCCACCGTGAAGGTCTTCCAGGCACGCCGGGAGCACGACCCCCGCTACCGTGACGCTTAGGCACTAGATGACGCCGACGACGAGCACTGCGGCCACGGCAGCAAAGGCGCATGCCTCCCAGATGATGATGGATGGGGCGAGCATGCAGGACATGACGAGCAACGAGCAGGACTCACCGGCCACGGTAACATGGCTACCAAGACACTGTAGCCGTCGCTACTCACCGGGGAAACCCATTCCAACCCGATTTGCTAGCAAACCCAACCTGTCCTAACCCATTTGACCTCTAAACGCATTAGCACCCATCGAAACAGTTTCGTAGCACAACCCAACCAGAAAACTCCAATTATTACCCAACCCATTAGCAGGCCTATAAGATTGGTGTCAGCGACACAGCAAGACAACATGGACCAGGTGAGGCTCGTAGGCATAAGTCTACCCAAGTCCGATGTGATGCTGGATCAGGTACCGATCCGCACCGGACAGTCATGAGGCGGAGTGAAAAGATCAACCCAGAGCTACTGGATGAGGGAACGCGTCCCATCTCACAAGACTTCTTTCACCTGCCAGCACGTACTATCTGGTACAATGTCGCTGCGAGATTAGTCTACCTCTAATCTCTATCACAAGATTTCTTCCACCCGCTACAAGATATACAAGACTAACAACTCACGCCCGGGGGCTGCTCTACTTCACAAACTATCATATTCATGACTACAAGACTTCAAGATCTACACCAAGACTTTATTGGTTTGCAGCAGCTCACCAGGAGGTATTTATAGGTCAAGGAGCGGCGTACATGGACCTAGTGCACCAACGAATCAAACTTGAAAAGGGATCAAAGAAGTGACAGAAAGCAGTAAAAGAAAAACAACCGCGCATGAAGACACAATACTCAAGAAAGGTATATCAGGAAGAATATGCCAACACTATATAACTCGTGACTGAGCAGCATTTATACTCAACCACCACCTACCACCTGCCTCTGATAGAAAGCAGGCTATCTGAGAACATGACAAAAGACCCTCTATCCGAGTTCTTATTGAACAAAAGAACCCGGATGTACGCTCGGGGGCTGCAGGATACATACCCTCAGAAGAGATTTTTAGTTTTTCCAACAATAAAAATCCAAGATTCTCTAACTTTTTGTTCCAAATAGCAAGAGGCTCAGGGGCTACACTCAGTGAGTGCCCTTTTTCTTTGAAAAAGCGCACATCACTCAGGAGATTTCTTCTAGAAAAGACTACTTCAAGGCTTCTCTTCGAAAGAACCTGGACCAGGCTTGTTTCACCAAGCGAGGCTAAAGAAACAAGGAGGCTTTCGAGTTCAACCATAAAATGCTCGGGGGCTTGTCAATGCAGGACCCACAGAGTTCCGTAGCGATACGACTACAAGTCGTAGGTTCTGGCCTAGCCCACGAACCGAAGCAGAAAGGGGTGCAACAACTGCTACACCAAATCCGAGTAGAATAGGCCAGACTAGGCGAACTCCTATAGGAAAGTACCTTCTATATTTAGATCAGAACACCTTCTTTGGATACGACTAGGATTATAACCACACCATGGTCTCCTCTACTGATATAAAGAAAGACTATGGGCACCCTTGTATCGAACAACACAACATACCAATCAATCCAACGCAAAAGCCTAACACCGACTGGACGTAGAGGCTATTACTCGATCACGGTCGAGGGCCCGAACCAATATAGATCGACTGTCTCTTGCATTCATCATTGAGTTCTGCATCAGTCGAAACCCAATCAACTATCCCAGTTACTCCCGTGATGGGCTATCAGTGGTAAAACATCGACCATAGTTCCTGTCACACTAAAATGTTCAAGGACTGACTGCCAAAGAAGGTCCTTTTCTAGATCTGAGACAAAAGGGATCCGAGGATCATCCTTCCTCTGTTTCTATTCACGGATGCTGATCGGGACCCTGTCCCTAACAAGAACCCCACAGTAGTTTACGAACTTCTTTGCATTGGCTGTTAGGAGGAGCGGTTCACTGGTATTAGGATCGACTTTTGTGATATTGTAGTGGCCCTCCAATGGTTTTGTTGGGCCTCGTATGCTTCTCGTCGACATCGTCGATCTAGAGGGCTACGTACATACGAACACAAAAAGATTCAGTATACATTTATATATACGAATTAATAGAATTATTTAATTTCATATATACAAGAGGTGCAAGATTATTAACAAATATACTTTGCCAGCACTTTCTTGCACAGGAGGCGGTTCTTGCACATGAGGTTCATGCTCATCTTCTAAGTTCGCTAAGTAGTCATCGAACTCTTGGTCGGCCTTATTCTGGTTGGGGCCATATTGAGTGCCGGTGTTGATAATGTTCATCATGGTCTCATTCTGGTCGTAATTGTATTGTGGCTCAGCCATCTTAATTACCACAACTATATATAAATGAAAACCATACACTAGTTAGGGTTTGCATGCATGGATCTCGATCAAGATATAATAAGGGTTTGGAGAGCGAAGCTCTCAGCGGGTGGGTTTGGAGCAGAGCTCAAGACGGGTGGCAAGGACGGCGGGGTCATGTGGACGCGCGGTGACGAGGACACGACACATGGTGGCAAGGATATATATCAACATTGGTACGTGTATCAAAATTAATTCATGTCAGGCTAATTTACACCTTGGTTAGGGTTTAGAGCGGAGCTCGTCCAAGTTAGGGTTTGGAGTGTGGTGGCGAGGACGATGGTAATTCATTCAAAAAAAATTTAGATATATCAAAAAATTCATTCAATTCATAGCACTAATTTTCAACAACTATATATATTGTTTAATTTTCTACAATTTTTCTACATACATGTATAGTATACACTACAATATTTCTATCTATTTTTCTATTTTTTCTATGCCAAAAAATAATATGCACATCACACACTCACTGATCACTCACTCACTCTCACTGATCTCATTCTCATCACACACAATTTACTGAGATTATCACACACAGGTACATATATATGATCATCATATATCACAACACGCACATATATATATATATACATCACAACACACATATATACACTATGTATACTTACCACCACTCCACCAAGGACAAGGACACGGAGGATGCCAACGCATGGAGCCGGCGGGACGAAGCGAGGTCGGCCGGTGCGGTGGCAAGGATGACGGTGCAGTGGCGATAGCGAGGACGGCGAAGTGCGTGGTGATGAGAGGCGAGGGCAGCGCGGTGGCGAGGACGAAAGGGGTGATGAGAGGCGAGGCCGGCGGCGACTTACGGTGGCAAGGCCAGCGGCGGGGTTGAGGCGAGACCGCACGGGGGTTACGAGGCACGACCGGCGGGGTTGATGAGGTGACGTTGCAGATTCCAATGGAGATGATGATGCAGATGAGAGGATGAGGATGAGATGCTTTGGCAAGGACGAGGACGAGGCGCTCCAGCGAGGATCCGGACAACGGTGGATCCAGATCTGGGCGACGGTGAGGACGACAACGGTGGATCTGGGCGCCGTGCGGGCGGGAGAGGCAAGAGCTAGGCCGCTGGTGGAGAGGTAGAGACAGGTGCGCGTGGAGGCCAGCGGTGCTAGAGGCGATGGAGGAGCGGGGGCGCGCACGGTGGCTCTCGGGCGAAGAAGAACATGGAGGGGGAGAAGAGCCGAGGCGTTAATATTGGAGGGACCTTTAGCCCCGGGTGAAGCCACGACCTGGTACTAAAGGTCCTTTAGTCCTGGGTGGTGGACGGAACTAGACCTTTAGTCCCAGGTGCAACCATGGCCCTGGACTAAAGGTCATTTTGGCGGGCCGCGAAAACGTAGCCCACCTTTAGTCCCGGGAGGTTGATCCACCCGGGAGTAAAGGTGGGCTGCAGTTTTGCTTCCTGCCAGTTTCCAGAAGTTGTTACTTTTTTATATTTCATTTATATAAGTATGCAGAGTGTTGTTAATTGCCTAGTAAATAAAATATTAGCCAAAAAGTTACAAAAAATCCTGGACCTGGTTTTGCATTTTTATACACAACAAAAATCTGTAACCCAAACTCTTTGGTTTTACCGTCTAAATATTTAACATAATGTAAATAATAAGCACAATTTGCACCATGCAAAAATGTACTACTTGATTAAAATATGTAAAATTATTGCTTTTTGACAGTAAATTAGTTTTCACATCTTATTAACGTTGATCATTTGGTTTTTCATCACACATGTCTCCACGGGAAATCCACCGTCAAGCAGAAAATTCATTTAAACGTAAAAAATATGAAAACACGACACAAAATCTAAGTTCACAATTATTACATAACAGGTCTAATAGATCACCATGTCAAGCAGTAATAGCAATGAACTTCTTCTTGACATATGTTCCTTGGTTATGATCATGCCATAACCATGGAGTGTCCTCATCACCTAGCAGGATGCTTGGGTCACTGTTTACTGTGAAGGGCGGAATTCCATCATTCTTTTCATAATCTTCTGACATGTCAGACCTGTCCTTGATTCCCATGATGTTTCTTTTCCTTGAAAGAACTATGTGGTGCTTTGGCTCATTGTCTGAGCTGTTGTCACTAGTTTTTCCTTTCCTCCGTTTGGTAGACATGTCCTTCACATAGAAAACCTGATTCACATCCTTGGCTAAGATGAATGGTTTGTTTCTATACCCAAGATTGTTGAGGTCCACTGTTGTCATTCCGTAATGAGGGTCCACTATTACCCCACCTCCTATCACCTTCACCCATTGGCACCGAAACAAAGGGACCTTAAAATAAGGTCCATAGTCTAATTCTCATATCTCCTCTATGTGGCCATAATATGTTTTCTTATTCCCATTTGGGTCTGTGGCATCTATGCGGATGCCACTATTTTGGTTAGTGATCCTTTTATCTTGGGCCATCGTGTAATATGTATTGCCATTTATCTCGTACCCTTTGAATGTCATGATATGCTAAGATGGTTCCATAGACAACAAGTACAGTTGGGTGTCCAGACTCTCGTCACCCTGACATCATTTTCGCAACCAATATCCGAAAGAGTCCATGTGCTGACGCGTAATCTAGGCTTCAGTCCTCGCTGGGTATTCGGATCGTACAATGTCCTTGTGTTCCTCAATATACAGCTCCACCAAGGAGGAGTTTTGCAGAATTGTGTAGTGTGCTTTACGAAAATAATCGTTCTCCTTGTCAATATATGATTTCTTCCCTAGTGTTCCCTTTCCACTTAGTCTCCCCTCATGTCATGACTCAGGAACACCATTCGGGTCGAGGTCAGGAATAAAATCAATGAGAACTCAATGACCTCCTCTGTTCCATAGCCCTTGGCAAGGCTTCCTTCTGGCTGAGCATGGTTGTGAACATATTTCTTCTAGACTCCCATGACCCTCTAAAAGGGGGACATGTTGTGTAGGAACACAGTGCCTAGAATACTAATCTCTTTGATCAAGTGAACTAGAAGGTGCATCATAATATTAAAGAAGGATGGCGAAAACACCAACTCAAAGCTAACAAGATATTGGACCATGTCATTTTGTAGATTTGCTAGATGCGTTGGATTGATTGCCTTATGAGAAATTGCATTGAGGAATGCACATAGTTTCACAGTGGCTAATCGTACATTTGGAGGTAGAATCCCTCTCAATGCAACCAAAAGCAATTACATCATAAGCACGTGGCAGTAATGAGACTTTAAGTTTATAAATTTCTTCTGTGCCACATTTATTATCCCCTTTACATTAGAGGAGAAGCTAGATGGGACCTTGATGCTGTTTAGGCATTCAAACATGCTCTCCTTCTCTTCTTTGCTAAGAGTGTAGCTGCTAGGACTTAAGTATTGGCGTCCATCATCTACCTTCTCTAGATGCAGGTTATCTCGTTCTTTCATACACTGCAAGTCCTGTCTTGCTTCCAGTGTGTCCTTAGACTTCCCATACACACATGTGAAACCTAGCAGGTTCATACAAGGATTCTTCGTTAGGTGCATCACGTTGATCGCGCTGCGGACCTCTAGGACTTTTCAGTAGGGTAGCTCCCAAAATATGGATTTCTTCTTCCACATGGATGCATGTCCATTAGCATCATTCGGAACAGGTTGGCTGCCATGTCCCTTCCCAAAGACTACTTGTACATCCTTGACCATATTGAATATATCCTCACCACTACGGTTCTCAGGCTTTATTTGGTGATCTGCCTTACCTTTAAAATGCTTGCCTCTCTTTCTTAGGGCGTGATTCAATGGAAGAAATCGACGATGGCCCATGTACATGACCTTTCAATATTTTTTCAAAAATATACCTTCTAGGTCATGAAAATAGTGCATTCATGCATTATATCCCTTGTTTGATTGTCCTGAAAGATTACTAAGAGCAGGCCAATCATTATTTATTATGAACAACAATGCTCACATGTCAAAGTGTTCCTGTTTGTACTCATCCCACACACGTACGCCTGTAGTGCTCCACAACTATAGAAGTTCCTCAAGTAACGGCCTCAGGTACACATCAATGTCGTTTCCAGGTTGCTTCGAGCCATGGATGAGCACTGACATCATAATGAACTTCTACTTCATGCATAGCCATGGAGAAAGGTTGTAGATGCATAGAGTAACAAGCCAAGTGCTATGGCTGCTGCTCTACGCCCCGAAAGGATTCATGCCATCCGTACTTAAAGCAAACCTTAAGTTTCTTGCATCTTCTGCAAACTTCAGGAATTCTCTGTCGATTAATCTCCTTTGGGACCCATTGGCTGGGTGTCTCAACATATTGTCTACCTTACGGTCTTCTTTGTGCCATCGCAGCAGCTTTGCATGCTCTTTGTTTTTGAACAAATGTTTCAAGTGTGGTATTATAGAAGCATACCACGTCACCTTGGCAGGGATTCTCTTCCTCGGACGTTCGCCCTCAACATCACCAGGATCATCTCTCCTGATCTTGTACCACGATGCATGGCATACCGGGCATGCATCCAAATTCTCATACTCCTTGCCGTGGTAGAGGATGCAGTCATTAGACATGCATATATCTTCTAGATTTCTAATCCCAAAGGGCAGATGACCTATTTTGCTTCGTACGTAGTGGCGGGCAATTCATTTTTCTTCGAAAGCATCTTCTTTTGGATAGCCAGTAACTGCCCAAATCCCTTATCGGATACACCATTTTTTGCCTTTTATTGCAGCAATTCTAGTGTGGTACCCAACTTTTTTTGCCCCTCTTCGGCAGTGGGGTATAGCAATTTCTTGTGATCCTCTAGCATGCGCTCGAACTTGATCTTCTCCTTTTCACTTTTGCATTCTCTCTGTGCATCACGGATGGCCTTATCAAGATCATTAGCGGGCTCTACCTCTTCTTCAGCAGCCCTCTCTTCTTCAACTTCCCCCATTGCAATATCATCAAAGGCACCATATTCAGCAAAACCATAAAAAATCATGTTGTCATCATCCCCTTCTTCTTCATCTTCTTCCATTATAACACCTCTTTCTCTGTGCTTACTCCAACAAATATAGTTTGGCATGAAACCAGATGTGAACAGGTGTTCATAAATTTTTCTTAGGCAAGAATAATCCTTCTCATTCTTACATAGAGCACACGGGCAGCACATGAAACCATTCTGCGTGTTTGCCTTGGTCACATTTAAGAAATCATGTACGCCCCTAATGAACTCTAGGGAGCGGCGGTCAGTGTTGTACATCTATTATCGGTTCATCTGCATTACATGACGTACACCATATCAGAAACTTGTAATAACCCATATTATACAACATGCATGATTAGTAGTTAATTAAAAGATCTAAATATCCATCAATCAACATGATTAATTAATATCCCAAATAGCACTAAACAAATAGTAAAACAAACATGAATTTATTAAAGCCTTGATACAATGTACACAATCCCAAATAACACTAAACAAACTAAGCCTACAATGCACTTCAGCAGAAGAAGGATTTCACGACCAATTCCAACTAAAACAAACAGATCATTTTTCTACTAGTTCACTGCCTCGTCATCCACAGGTGCACTCTCAGCAGTCGCCTTAGCCATCTTTGCAAGAGATTTTTGGATGTGCTCAACACACTCTTTCTCCCAGTACCATCCGTCACATGATCCACTGCCATCCACTGAAATTACAACACCAAATACTTAGGGGCCTCCTAACTGCTAGAAATCAGGCCTTGCCTTCCCTTGGGCTTACTCTTCGTGCCCCTTTCATACCCCCATCAGCATCAATACGTGCGCCCAACGGGTCGATCCTGGCCCGAATAGTGCCACTAGCTTCGCTGTCGAAAGGTACTTTATTCGGCCAGCTAAATTTAAGGCATGCGTTCAATGTGAGAAGAGGGACAAGCAATGATCGGTCCTTAACCGACATAGGCAAAAACTACAAGCACCCCAGAACCCTGTTTGGTTGCCCACTACTTATTTCGTCTGGTCTCCATTTATCCATCAATACTTGGTTATTTCCATGATAGCATCCATGGCTATAAGTATCCAGGTAACCACCTATAGTTGCCGGTGACCGGAAATCACCGACTGCTACCAGTCTAAACAGGGCTCAGCATTTAACTCGGTTCTGGACCTAGTAGAGTAAGATATATATTAAGGTAGACAAGGATATAATATATGCATCAACGGTTTCACTCAACTCCTACACTTAATGCAACAAGATATAAAACTTATTTAATTAATTGTTTTTATAAAGTAGGAGAGTTATAATGCTTTGGGGCTTGCC
The DNA here is from genome assembly GCA_038087645.1 of Saccharum hybrid cultivar R570. Taxonomy (NCBI): domain Eukaryota; kingdom Viridiplantae; phylum Streptophyta; class Magnoliopsida; order Poales; family Poaceae; genus Saccharum; species Saccharum hybrid cultivar. Next base: position 13,719,475 of record JAQSUU010000602.1, read on the forward strand.
TCTTTCGAAGGACCTAGACTGATGGTTCACGCCCTCTAGGAGTTCCTTGCTTGGCTCCTCGGTTCTTGGTGCTTCTGGTGCTGGCACCTCCGAATCCTCCTGCTCCACTGGACGGAGCTCGTCCTGCGATCCTGTATGATGCATATGTCGGTGGTCATGAGAATGCAAGTGACGGCCAATAATCATGATGCTTATGGAGGGATGCAGATGAATAAACATGGTTAGTTACTTTTGACAGAGTATGTGCAAATCTCTTCTACCAGGTAGTCAGCATCATCTAAGAACATATACCACAAGAACATATCATCTAATGCATTCTCTTCTACTACTAACTACCATCATGCACCGCTAACCACCATATACCCACAAACATAGGTACTACTACACTAACACTACAAGTGCTACCCTAACAGGCCAAGTCATACCAACAAGTCAAGGTGCTTCAAAGATACACCAAATCACACTAAGTACTCTAATCATGCCTAAAGCAATATTAAATTAACTAATATAAACCAAAGCTACAACTACCACACATACTTTCTAAACTCCTAAAATTCTGAGAAAAATATAGTAGCATGCTAGTGCTCAGTAGAGCCTATCATAAACATTTCACAACAAAAGCCTAATTATTTTAGCCTACACAAAAATGACAAGCTATGATGGATAAATGAGCATGAAAATACTTTGTACTATAAAAAGTACCAAGCAACAGATTTCATATTTTTTCCACACTCTACACAGCATAATAACACTGTAGAAAAATTTTCACATGCAGGTATTATTCATATTTTTGGCCCTAGCAATTTTACAAGAAATCAACAATTAATACACAAAAAATACTTAGCCATTTTCTTACACAGAACATGCATGTCAAATATTTTTCACAGAAAGTACATCATATGAATAGATCAACAAAATTGAAATTACATTTTTCTGATACATTCATGATTTACTATACATTTTACAAGATTACAGCAATATCAAGAATTAAATAAAGCTATATATAAAAGTATCTCAAAATTGTCATGCAATATTTTTATACAGTAGGTATATTCACAAGAGACACACCAAAATTTGTTTCACTTAAATTGGACCAATATTTTTCGAGTTATGAATTTCCAAATCCTTTACAATATTTTCTAGAAATTATTTTCTCATTTCTGAAAAACCAGCCGGCCCTATTTGCTAGATGTACCCGGATCTGCACCCAGCGAGTGACTGGCAGCCAGGGCCCGCTGTCAAGCGGACCCCACACGTCAGCCGCCCGGGAGTAGAGCATGTCGTTGACCGGCGCTTGCTTGCCGATGGCGAGCTCTCCTGCAAAGGGGTCACCACCCCGTGTTTCCCTGCGGCGAGGTGAACCTGATGGTGCAAAAAGAAAGGGCAGAGGCGGTCGCTAGCGATGGCAGCGAGTCATGCCGGCGAGCGGCGACGCTGCATAGCAGCTAGCTTGCCGTTTCCGGCCACGGCGGGGCTCAGCGAGGTGCGCACAAGCACCGTGGGGTCGAGGCGGACCCAGCGCGCATGAGAAACGGAAGGAAGAAGGCGGAGAGAGGGCCGGCGACATGGACCTTGAGCTCGCCGGAGCTCCGGCCATGGCGGGGAGAAGAACTGGCCGCTTCGGCCTTTACCTCGGGCGATGGCACATGCGGACAGTGCGGCGAGGTGGAGCGGGCTGCTGCGGAGGGTCGGCTGCGAGCAGGAGCAACAGAGGCGCTCGACGGCAAGCTCCGTGGCGGCGCGGCAACGGCGCGGCGGTCGCGGCTGCTTGGTCTGCTGCGCTGCTATCGAGAGGAGGCATGGCGAAGGGAGGAGAAGGGAGAAGGAGGGGATGGAGTGGAGGGAGGCGCAGTGCTACGGTTAAGGGCGAGCACGACGCGGCGGGGCCCGCCAGAGCACCACCGGTGCGGCGTCGCCGTACGCCGGTAGCCCTGCGGCGCGCGGGCTCTGCCGCTGTCGGCCACGGCGCGGGTGAGGCGCGCGGGCGGACGCGGACGCAGGCCGGGCCGGCTCGACTGGTGGGCCGAATAGGTGGTGGTGGCCCAATTAGCAAAGGAAAAGCCTTATCTTTTATTTTCTAGATGAAACAGCACCAAAATTCCATTTTGAGCAATTACAAATCATTTTCAGGATTTGGTGCAAAAATAGAAATTGATCCAAAATTTTTGTTCTACAATTTTGTAAAAAAAAGCAAAGTAAAATTCCAAATGGATTTTGAACTATAGATTTAAAGTAAATTTAAATAAAAACCCAAATTTTGAAGATTTATTTTAAAAGCATAATTTGAGAAAACTTTGAATATAAACTTTGCTCCAAATTGCACCCTAATTATTTCTAAATTGTTTAAGTGATCAAACAAGTACACACAAGGCATAACAAGCATCTACATAGCATTAAATCTATTGAAACAACAAATTGCAACATATATGTTTCATTAGCATGTTTCAATTATATTTCATGTAATGCTTATGAATACATGATGATGTTTATGTATATGACTTGCAAATGCTAATGCAAGCTTAACACCGGGGTGTTACACTAAGTAAGGCGCTTTGTGCGTAGATTAATCTGCACAGATCTGATGGGCTTCATCAACAATGATGTGTACGCCTTCCAGGCACCAAGGTCAGCTTTGGTAGGCTGAACTTCATCGGTGACCAACTCAGAGATCTGCATCTTTGGTCCCGAGCTGACTGAGCCGGCCGAGGAGACCTCCCACCATTGTTTCTCGTTGGGCTGGAGGACGTTGTGGCCACCAGTGCACCTACGCTCTTACGCCACGTGGATCTATATGCCCAGGATCTTTTCATAAAGGGTGATCCGGAGCACATCCTCAACCGAACACTACTGGGAACGCCCTCTTTGCCGACAGCTTGAAGCTGTCGGCGAAGGCCTTAATCCTGTCGGCAAAGCCCTATCGGCGAAGTTGTTGTCGGCAAAGGTCTCTTTCCCGACAGGCATGTTTGGTCTGTCGGCATTGCTTCGCCGACAGCCACGTGTTTAGTCGGCGAAGGAAACTGCGCCGTCAAGACGGCTGCCATCTCCTTCGCCGACAGCCACCTGTAGGCTGTCGGCAAAGGCTTCACCGACAACCTCTGTTACTGTCGGCAAAGGCTTTGCCGACAGTACTCCTGGGCTGTCGAGAAAGGCTTTGCCGACAGTACCTGCCGGGGCTGTCGGCAAAGCCTATGGCAGATGCTGTCGGCAAAGAAAGGCTGTCGGCAAAGCTGGCATTCTCGCTGGGAAAATGCCCAGCTTTGCCGATAGCATTGGCCTATGCTGTCGGCAAAGCTGGGCAATATATTTTTTTTCTTTTGTTTTTGCTATTTTCTTGCATTTAAACCACATTTATTACATATATATACCACAGAACCACATTTATTCACAATAATATAGCATATGAACCACATTTGTACATCGAATTCGGTCTCAACGTGAATCCACACATCAACGCCGTCAAATCCATCGATACATGTCCAAAATACACATAACGTCGCGAAACGAGTATATACATGTCCAACATATACATAGGATGTCCAAAAGTTCATCAGTACTGGTCCAGGGGTCTAACAATCATTGCTACTAGTGCAGAAGAGGGAGGCAAAGGTACCTAGCTCGTGGCGCCGTCCCGAGGAGTCTCAGAGCCCCCACCTTGGTCCGACGGAGACCACCCTGGCTGCGGCTGAGTCCACCTTGGCTGCAGCTGTGTCCACCCTGACTATGGCGCCGCCTCATACTGCCAATAGGGCGGCCGAGGCCCCTGCTGCGTCGGCGCCTGCGGCCACGAGGAGTAGCCCTGCGACTGTGGAGGAGGAGGCCACATGTACTGCTGCGTGGGGTACGTCGGGTGCGCTGGCCAGGTGTGCTGGGGAGAAGGACCCAGTGGAGGGCTAGCACCTGGAGTCGGGTTCGAACCCGCCGACGGAGCCTGCACAAAGGCCAAGTGATGTAATTAGTACCTGCAGGATGGCCACACAAACTAAAGCAACAGGCCAATATCACAATGGCACGAAGGCCGACAAGTAGGGAACGAGGTTATATACCTTGCTCTCGTACCGGGTTCGACGACGGTGGAGGTGTCGGCGGGACGTACACGCCAAGAAGACGGCCGAGGCGCCTCCTCACCCTCTCCCCTTCTCCTCTCTTCCTCCTTCTTCCTTCTCCTTCTTCCTTCTCCCTTCTCCTTCTTCCTTCTCCCTCCTCCCTTCTCCCTTCTCCTCCTCCCTTCTCCCTTCTCCCTTCTCCCTCCTCCTCCTCCCTTCTTCTTCCTCCTCCCTTCTTCCTTGTCCCTCCTCCTCCCTCCTCCCTTCTCCTCCTTTCCTTCTTCTTCCTCCTCCTCTCTGCCCTGGGGCGCCGGGGCGGCCGGGCCGGCCGCGGGGGCCGCGGCGGCCGGGTAGGGGCCGCGGTGGCGGCCGGTGAGGCGACCCGCGGCGGCGCGCGGCGCGGGGGGCGGCGCGCAGCGGCGGCGCGGAGCGGCTGCGCCGAGCGGCGGCGCGGAGCAGCGGCGGCGCGGAGCAGCGGCGCGCGACGGGCGAGCGCGCGACGGGTGAGCGCAGGGGCGGGGCGGGCGTTTTGGTCAGAGGATAGGTGGCCTTGGGCCGGGCCGGCCTTTTAGGGTTATTCCCTTCGCCGACAGCCCACGGAGCAGGCTGTCAGCAAAGGGTTTTTTTATTTGTGGACATTCTTCGCCGACAGCCGCAGCTAAGGCTGTCGGCGAAGACGCCTTTGCCGACTGCCCTCATTATGCTGTCGGCAAAGATATCTCTTTGCCGACAGCCTAGTCATGCTGTCGGCAAAGAGTTTGCATTTTTTTGAATTTTGACTTCAAACTTTTTATATGGCCTAATTATATTGTTTACAAGCATATGTTCTGATTTGGGCCCTTTTTATAACATTTTGCTATATTTTGTTAATTTATTTTGTTTACTTGAATTTTCCCGCAAAATCCAAATTTGAACTGCAGGTGCATGAAATAATAAAAATTAGCCATTCGAAAAATGATATTCATGTTGGAGAGTGTGTTTTGAGGCGGTGTCCAAAAACTCACCCAAAAGTTCGAAGTCCATGTCCACGTAACACGACCATCCAGGAGTGGTAGAAGTGTTTTTTAATTATATAAAATCCAAACGAAGTCGGAAAATCATGAAACTTGTCGGGGTGTCATGTTATCGCATGTGGAGGCTACGATAAAAATTTGAGAAAGTTTGGAGCAAGCTGCGACGTCGGATGCTCAAAACCCAGACATCTCCACATGTGATCACAAGTGACGTCCCAAGCGTGACGATAGTTTAACCGGTCGTCATAGATGTTCACCTCATGAATAAACCGTCATAGATGATAACAGTCTATGATGATTTCTAAAAAGATCACCGATGAACCGTCATGTATATGGGTTTTTCTTGTAGTGTCTCCTCCCTCCTCCCTTCTCCTCCTTTCCTTCTTCTTCCTCCTCTCTGCCCTGGGGCGCCGGGGCGGCCGGGCCGGCCGCGGGGGCCGCGGCGGCGTGGCGCGCGGCGCGGCCGGGTAGGGGCCGCGGTGGCGGCCGGCGAGGCGGCGCGCGGCGGCGCGAGGCGCGGGGGGCGGCGCGCAGCGGCGACGCGGAGCGGCTGCGCCGAGCGGCGGCGCGGAGCGGCGGCGCGCGATGGGCGAGCGCAGGGGCGGGGCGGACGTTTTGGTCAGAGGATAGGTGGCCTTGGGCCGGGCCGGCCTTTTAGGGTTATTCCCATCGCCGACAGCCCACGGAGCAGGCTGTCGGCAAAGGGTTTTTTATTTGCGGAAATTCTTCGCCGACAGCCGCAGCTAAGGCTGTCGGCGAAGACGCCTTTGCCGACTGCCCTCATTATGCTGTCGGCAAAGATATCTCTTTGTCGACAGCCTAGCCATGCTGTCGGCAAAGAGTTTGCATTTTTTTTTGAATTTTGACTTTAAACTTTTTATATGGCCTAATTATATTGTTTGCAAGCATATGTTCTAATTTGAGCCCTTTTTATAACATTTTGCTATATTTTGTTAATTTATTTTGTTTACTTGAATTTTCTCGCATAATCTAAATTTGAACTGCAGGTGCATGAAATAATGAAAATTAGCCATTCGAAAAATGATATTCATGTTGGAGAGTGTCTTTTGAGGTGGTGTCCAAAAACTCATCCAAAAGTTCGAAGTCCATGTCCACGTAACACGACCATCCAGGAGTGGTAGAAGTGTTTTTAAATTATATAAAATCCAAACGAAGTCGGAAAATCACGAAACTTGTCGGGTGTCATGTTATCGCATGTGGAGGCTACGATAAAAATTTGAGAAAGTTTGGAGCAAGCTGCGACGTCGGATGCTCAAAACCCAGACATCTCCACATGTGATCACATGACACCCCGACAAGTGATCACATGTGGAGATGTCTGGGTTTTGAGCATCCGACGTCGCAGCTTGCTCCAAACTTTCTCAAATTTTTATCGTAGCCTCCACATGCGATAACATGACACCCCGACAAGTTTCATGATTTTCCGACTTCGTTTAGATTTTATATAATTAAAAAAGACTTCTACCACTCCTGGATGGTCGTGTTACGTGGACATGGACTTCGAACTTTTGGGTGAGTTTATGGACACCGCCTCAAAACACACTCTCCAACTTGAATATCATTTTTCGAATGGCTACGTTTCATTATTTCATGCACCTGCAGTTCAATTTTGGATTATGCGAGAAAATTCAAGTAAACAAAATAAATTAAAGAAAATATAGCAAAATGTTATAAAAGGGCCCAAATTAGAACATATGCTTGTAAATAATATAATTAGGCCATATAAAAAGTTTGAAGTCAAAATTCAAAAAAAAATACAAACTCTTTGCCGACAGCATGGCTAGGCTGTCAGCAAAGAGATATCTTTGCCGACAGCATAAAGACGTGCTGTCGGCGAAGTTAACGGCGTCTGTCCACCGTTTTCCTAGCCAGTTCTTTGCCGACAGGATTTCTTTGCCGACAACAACACTGTCGGCAAAGATATCCTTTGCCGACAGTGTTTGTTCACCGACAGCAGGGAGCCTATGGGCTGTCGGCAAAGAATTCTTTGCCGACAACGGGGATAGGCTGTCGGCAAAGACTTCCTTCGCCGACAGCCCTGGGCCTAGCTGTCGTCAAAATGTGGGGCTGTCGGCGAAGTTCCTTTCTCCCGTAGTGGAACCATCAACTTCCTGCTTAGGCCCTATTTGCCTGTCCCACGAGCCGTACTTTTTCAGCGGAGGAACATTGTTTTTCTCTCACGAGAAATCACGACAAATCGGCGATTTCAGCTTATCTTTTGGTGTCAGATGCAACCTTTAATTTGAAGATCATCCACGCGTGACTTTCCAGACTTCCCCATCGGACTCAAGAACGCGATGACAGCATACCCTGATCACCTTGCATATGCTTATGTAGGACCCAATCGATCGCTGCTCCAGCTTTGCCAATGCCACCGAACCCATAGGCTCCGGTGAACAACCCGACGACGATGACTCTAGATTCGTCGGCATGCTGATCGATCCCCCGCGGGGGATGATGTGGCCAACGCTGGATCCGACTTCAACGATCTAACCATCTCTGAGCTTCACGGGATGATCTCCAACAGTCTCGATGACAACTCGAACTTGGACTTGGCAATTTTAATGTCTAGTGGTAGAGTGGACTGCGTTAAAGCCGTTTGAGAGATAACATGCATCATTACAAATTGAGATATTAGGAAATTTGAAGTAATATACTAAAGCATATACTCGTACATTTACTGGAGTATATAAGCTAAGAACAACTATGCATGGTGATTTTTGCGAGACGACTTAGTTGCCTTCTCAAAGAGATCGATCATGACACCCGGACACAACAACTTCAGCTGACAGTACCCTTCACTTGCCATAACATCAGCCAATGTATCTGAACCGGATGAAATCAACGCATGCATCTTGCAACATACTGCAGTTGTGCTGGTCAGCCAACGCAAACATGGACGCCACCGTCGCAATCGTCAGGCTTTCGCAATTCGCAGACGCTCTTCTCGCACACGAACTTGAGTCCTCGAACATCCTAGCGGTCCGCGGCCACAAGCAAATGCTTCACGAATTCCTTGCTCCCGTCCCTGCCAAGATCGTCGTCGTCCAGGCCGAGAAGCACGGCGTCGGTGTAGATGAAATGAAGCAGCGCCCTGAAGACGTCAGCCTGCATGTCCACGATGGAGATGTGCCGGTGCCCTCCTCGTCGTCTCCTTCATGGGGCCGTCACTACAGCAGAGAAGAACATCACTGGCGGATCAAAACCCCCCTTCACTGGCGGATTTTGAACCGCCATAACCAACTCGGCAGTGATGAGCTGATCACATCACTGCCGGTTATGCCAAACCGGAAGTGATAGCTCATGTATCACTGCCGGTTCGTGTTACAAACCGGCAGTGATACTTGAGCCATCACTGCCGGTTGTTTTAACCAACCGGTTGTGTAGATTATATTATCACTGCTGGTTTTCTTTGAACCGGTAGTGATATACTATTCACAATTTGCATTTTAATAATTGTTTTATTTTCATTTCGAGGGGAGGTGGTGGGGTGGGAGGTCGGGGAGGTGGAGGTGGATGTGGTTGCTATCGATCAATTTGATATCGATGTGAATGAAGGCAATACAAACCCATCAACATTTATATTACAAAAGTTTCAAAAAAAACTTTAAGTATCGAATTAAGAGTCGCATTACAATAGCCTATCAATGTGGTCTCTTCCGTACTGCGCCTTGTACTTCTTAGTCCTCGCAATGGAGAATGATCCTGTCTTGGTCAATATCTCGTCCAACACAAACCTTGCTACCTCCTCTTGAATTCCTCTCATCTCAAAATCTAGCAACTGGTTGTGATTGTTTGCTTTGCGCTGTAATTGAAGCAAGATGATATTGAGATGCACAAACGTAAGACAAAACAATAGAAATGGGATGCCTACGTACCATGTCATCTCCCTTATTTGTTTTTGCGCCAAAGTATTTTAGCATTGCCCACATCACATAGAACCCGCATTCGTTGTTCCCCATCGGTTGATCTAGGGTCTTGAGATCCTCCATATACTTTACACTGAATGGGGCACTCCATTACTTTTGCATCTTGCTATCGAGATTTTTCCAATTCGGTAATGCCTTCATTCTATGTTACATTGTAAATGAAGTGTGAAGACCGAGGACATTACAATATCCTATGTGATTAGAAAGTGTTGTGATATTGGGTTCACTTACTTATTCAGCACTTTGACTAGGGGGTCGATAAGAGAAAGTGGCTTTTTCTTTGAGTCCCACACCTCGATATGTGAATCTTGAAGATAGATATCTACGAGGATGAAATGGTTGCTGCAATCACAAAGTCCATGTTATTGAATGACATATCAAGAAAAGAAACACTAAAATAAGGGTCGAGAACACATACTCGCAGTTGTAGGGTAGGAGTATGTTTGTTTTGTTGTTTCTGAACATCCTTTCAAACTCAATCTTCAAACTTGTTGGTACATAGTCATCATCACCAGGGGCGGTGCATGTTGTCTCATTTACAAATATGGGATCCAAGAAGTCTATATTGCTCAATTGCTTCTTTAGGCACCATTTTGCCATACACCTGCATAATAAACATATGATATATTCAAATGCAAATCACGTAGTTTATTGTAACGTTGTGAGGGTAGGGTACTTACATAGACCATATCATCAAAATCTGCGTATCGAGCGAGCGCCGTTGGAAGAGCTGAAAGAGGTGTTCATAATAAATAGTATGCACCGTTTCTTCAGGATGATTAAAAACCATTCCAGGAGGGATGCAAACTTCAAAACCGACACAGTCTCCGTTGGTAGTATCCAGGGAGTAATAATCATGCAACTGTCGCATGTATGTTGGTAAATCTTTATACTCTTGTTCGGTGGCGACCAAAGGTTTGCCTCTTGAATACTTGTATGCGACCGTGGCTTTTTCAAAATCTCTCGTTCCGTAATACAACTCCGTGGCCCTCTCTATGGATATGCCCATGTTGTTGGCCAAGTTCTGTATCTCTAGCAATTCTTTGGTGTGTATTTCTCTAACTCTGATTTGATTACTCTCTTTGTTGTGTTGCCTTTCAAATTCAGTCTGTTGTCTCCACTTAGGTAGACTGGCTATTCGATTAAAGAAGGCAACGGTGGCTTTCTTGCTTGGAGGCTCCACAATCGGGTCCTTCATCTTACTCGTAATGCTAGCATCCACCTTCTTTTTACTTGTCTGGGGAGCATTACCAACCGAAACTGATGACCTCTTGTGTTGCGAGGTCGAACCTGATCGCACTTTGGATTTTCGCGGAGGAGGAGGAGGTGTCTTCTCTTTTGGCTGTGGAGGAGGTGGAGGAGGTGGAGGAGGTGTTTTCTCCTTTGGCGGTGGAGGAGGTAGAGGAGGTGTTTTCTCCTTTAGCGGTTGAGGAGGTAGAGGAGGTGTTTTCTCCTTTGGCGGTGGAGGAGGTGTCTTCTCTTTCGAGGCAGGAGAGGGAGAATGAGGATCTTGCAGAGGAGAGAAACCTCTTAGCGGCGGCGATGCCGATGATTCACTGCCATCCTCATCATCCGAAGATGGCTGCTCATCCAGCTTGATGAAGCGTTTGCGCCAAGCCACATGAGTGCCCAAGTTGTGAACAAGACGCGGCCTATCTTCCTCCACTGGGAAATCAATGTGTATCTTATTGTACTTCTTATCCAAGATCTTATCAATGCTGACCCTGGCATACCCGGGTGGCATTGGCTTGCCATGAATGATGCCGTCTCCTCTTAGAAATGCTTGTCTGACCGCCACCTTGTCTTTTGTCCACTGCTGACGGATGTACAACCTGACATTAATAGGTCCAGTGATGTTGTCCACTGGATGAGGAGCATTGACCTCTTCTTCGTCAAGCATAGGGGTTGAGCCGCAGCTACTGCGACCCTTGGGCACTGGGCTATTCAAAGTCAGGATAGGCTGCGGTTGTGACGAACACATGGATTGCATAGCTGACATAACTCGTGCATCAACTTGAGCAGCTATCCGTGCTTCCATGCTATCTTCGATTTCCTTTCGAAACCTTTGGAGCTCTTCTTCTCTTTACGTTCTAGCCCTCGCCCGGCTCCTATAGGATGAAGATTCATCTTCGAATGCTTTCACCCAAGGAACATTCCCGGCTCCTCTAGTGCGACCGGGGTGCTCCTTGTTTCCAAGTGCTTGTGTGAGCACGTCATTTTCTCTATCGGACTTGCGGTTACCTCTATTCACTTCCTCAGTTAAGGTTGAAATCCTCTGGAGGAGATCGCTGACGGGTTCACTACTAGCATTAAGGCTCCCGTCACTATTGTATCGTGCCCCCCTTGCAAGTAGGTAGTTTACTGATCTGGGCTGCCAATCGCTTGTCTGAGGCCTAACGCCGTGCTGCTCTAGTTTCTGGACTTCCATTTCCCATTCCAGAATCTTTCGTACATAGCCACGCGATCCTAGGCGATGAGGATCCTTTACCTTAAGTGAGTTTGCTCTATTTCTTTCGCTTGATGTCTTGGCCTCTTCGGATAGCTTGTAAGCCTTGAACTCCTCCCAGAAGTCTCTCTGCTTGGTGTATTGACCTCCCTCAAAATTCGGTTCTCTGTCCTCCTTGATTAACTTGTACAAGGTTCCCTTGAAAGTCTTGAACGAGCGACCCATGATTTCCTTGGCCTTCTTCTTGACTGTCGCCTCGTCATAGTCATTAGGAAAAGTGAAATACCCTTTCAACTTGTTCCAAACTAGCTCCTTCTCACTTTCTGGAACCCTCCATGGGTCATCCTCACGACCAGTCCATTTCCTGTATTTGATCGGGATAAAGTCTCTTACAAGTGCCCCGATGACACTCTTGTATGGGCCTAATGCTGTAAGAGGCTCCACCGGCTCTCCTACTTGGTCGAACTCAGAGATGTGCCAATGTTTACTTGTTTGAGGAAGCTTTGTTGCACCACGCTTAGTCCTACTGGTACCCTCACCACTTGGCTCTTGCGGCGGAACCTGCTTCAAAATTCATAAATAAGTCCCCATCAAACTTATCTAGCGTGATTTCTTACTATCGCGTTATTAGGTATGACCTAAGTTATTACCTCGTCTCCTTGGTCTAGCTGTAGATAATGGCTAGGGCTCCAATCGTCCTGATTACCACCACCATTAGTTGGATCCTGCGGCGCTCCTGTCGCAGTGCTCTCTGCTTGTGGGGTATCAGTAGCTCGGCGACGGGTGGTGAATTGGCGATGACGAGTCATGTTTCTGGACATGCAATCAAAGGCATCACGAACATTGAGGTGGGCATTCAAAGGCATCACGAACCTAACAAGCTTGCTTGAGGGTGGCTGAATTGCCCATAAGCTATGTTGCCTAATTAGTACATGATTGGACACTAATGGCAACTGGAAAATTCATCATATGGATGTAAAATCAGCCTTCCTAAATGGTGTACTACTTGAAGAAGTGTATGTCAAACAACCTCCTGGTTTTGTGAACAAAGAAAGTGCAGGCAAAGTTTTCAAACTCAACAAGGCCCTGTATGGTCTCAAATAGGAACCAAGAGCTTGGAATGCCAAGCTGAATCATGAGCTATTCAGCCTAGGTTTTGTGAAATGTAAAGTGGAGCATGCTGTCTACAAAAGAGGTGAAGATGATTCACTCTTGTTGGTTGGAGTTTATGTGGATGACTTGATCATTTGTGGGCCTGACAGTAGCAAAACCTAGAACTGAAAAGGATGTTACAAGGTACAGGAGCATTATTGGGAGTCTGAGGTATCTTGTGAACACTAGACCTGATATTGCATATGCTGTGGGAGTTGCTAGCAGGTTCATGGAAGCACCAGATAAATGTCACACTCCAATTAAAGGACAATATAGAGTGCATACATCTTATGTGCGCCCCAGGAATAGTCGCACACATAAGCCGACAAATTAACAGAAGTATCATCACTGGGTACATACATAACGTTATTACATCACATAGTTCTTACATAAACAAACGGAAAGATAAATAGCAACTCTCAGGCGTAGTGTCTGATCCACAGGGAAGGACGACTGGTTGACCCAAACCTAGAAATCCTCCGGGAAGTCCTCGTAGAAACTGTCATCTGTTACCCATCCGGGATTTTACCTAAAAACAATATAGCAACAAGTGTGAGTACATTCGTACTCCGCAAGTATAGTATGAGGATTCATGAGGCTCAAAAAAGGCTAGACACTGTTGACTGCAGTTAGCATTTTTAGTAGATCAACATTTCATTATTAATCATTATTAAGTTATGCTCAAACTCCCATTTATCCCACATGATCCACTACTAGATTTAAGAAAAGAAAGCATCAGTGTGATCTCATCATCATAGTTCATCACGTATCAAGTAACCATTTATTCTGTGAGTTTTCCGGGCCGCTCGTGTCCGTGAGCACGGCTGTTATAACAGTTTAAACACTCTGCAGAGATTGTGCATCTTTACCCGTGAGTCGTGTTACCCGTATGCCCGGGGCCCGTCGACCCCCTAACACTTCCAAGGTGAGCAGGCAGGGTACACTATGAAGCCTTCCATAGGCCTCTTCTAACCAGTTAGGGCCGCTAGGTTTCCTCGGCAGGCAGATATAGAGAACCCCCCTTTCGATGGCACAATTCCCGCAGGCTATACACATCTGAACAGAGGCAGTTCTATACCCAACGTGGCAAGCCCCTCTTGCGCCCTTTCGGGTAACCTCTAACAAGTTAGAAAAGATCCTACTACTGAGCTAAAGTCAGAGCCATTTAACTCCCACGGTTGCACTGTAAGTCCCAGCTTTTGCCCTACAGATAAGTCCTTACGGAGGGTTTAGGGCAACCTGATCAACATCATTTGCACCATCACCCCTTTAGTTCCACTACCATCATCATGATTATCCGTTGTTTCCATTAATCAATGTGTAGATCATGTTTAGTTAGAGCACTAGCTTTCTAACCAAATGCAAATAATCCCCATAGGAATCAAGGTACAGGTCATCAAATTGCTGGGAAATCCTTATAGTCGAGCAATATTAGACACATGCATAATGAGTATGTTATATAATGAATAGGACAACAAGGTAGGCCCATGCTATACTTGCCTTGGTTCACGAACTGCTGCTGGTCCTGCTGCTCCTCACACGTGTCCGGATTTCCGACGTACTCCTCACCGTCAGAACTCGTACGACACGAAGTACAACACGCAATTCGGAGCAGACATACAAGCAAAACATAGCTACTATTAGAACAGTACACCATCAATAAATAAATCTGAATAAAATGTTTACCAAAATCATCTACGTCTCGCTACGATCACATTGACGCGAATTGCACGAAAATCAGAGCTACAACGCAAAAGTTACGAGACATTTACTATTCTAGAAGCTAGCTATTAACTAGATTTATTTGAGAAATTCAAAAGCTCTTAACAGGTCTAACAGTAGCACTATTGCGTAGATTATGAAATTATGAAACTAACGCAAGTTGAACGGGTCAAATCGGAGCTAAAACGACGATTTTATACACGTTTTACTGTAGTGGCAATTCTGTAAATAAATTGAAAATATTTCGGAATTAAAATAAAACAAATTCGGGAAATTCCTATCTGGCCGAGGACTGCGGGTTAATAAATGAAAAACACGGGGTCTCTTTAGCAAAGTTTGCCCCGAAGGGGTATCGGCTGCCCACAGCCGTTGATCGGATGATGGACGGCTGGGAAAGAAAAGGGGGGGGAAAGAGAGAGAGCCGGCCACCGGACCCAGAGAAGAAGACGGCGGCGCCGCCATGGGGCTCGCGCGGAGCTGCTCGGCCGGGCACTCCAGGGCTCTATTCGCCAAACCAAATACATAGGGAGGATGCGGAGGGGATGGGGGTTCCGTTTTTGCCACTAACGCGGCCGGGGAAAGGCGCGAGGGACACCCGCCATGGCCGGCCATGGAAGAGCTCGCCGGAGCTCACGTAGAACGGCCCTAGAGACCGCAAATCGTAGAAATGAAGGTGCAAGGAGAGGGAGGGAAACACGGGGAGGCTCACCGAGCGGCAAATCGTAGACGCAGGAGGCTCGGGGCGAAGACCGACGGGGTGGGCGTATGGTGCTCCGGTGATGCGCCGCTGCGGGGCTTCGTGTGCTCAATAGAGTGGGGTTGGAACGGGAAAAACAGCAGGGGGAGGCGGTGAAGGGGGTTGCGGCTCCCTTTTTGAAGGCCGGGCGCGGGGGGGAGGCTCCCACGTCGAGCGGGGAAGTGGGCGCGGGGCGGCGGTTGCGGTCTTGACCGAGAGAGGCGCGGGAGGTTGGGGAAGAGAAGGATCTGACGAGCGGGCCCCTGTCGTCAGCGGCTGCGAGAGGGAGGGAGGCAATGGCTGGCGACGAAGTGGGCTGGGCCGCGGCCCAGGAAGGAAAGAGCGAGCGGGATTTGCTGGGCCGGCCGGAAATCGGCTAACGGGCCGAAACCGAGGAAAGAAGAGAACGGGAAAGAATTTTATTTTCCTCTTTAAAATTTGATTTTCAAATCACATTTTCAAATGTTTTTGAAAGTCTTTTAAACTTTGACTCAAACCAATCATCACAAAATACAGTGCAACAGCATGAGTGCAAAAATAAATGATTAGCCTTATGATTAATTTTAATTTCACAAAATTTATTATTCTCTATATTTAAATGCACACACACATAACTAATTAATTCATATTTAGCTATTTTAAAACAAAGCAAAATTTTAGGGTGTTACAATTCTACCCCCCTTAAAAGAATCTCGTCCTCGAGATTGGATGATGCTTACTCAAAAAGCTGTGGATAAGACTTTCTCAGATCTTCTTCCCTTTCCCACGTAGATTCATCTTCTGAATAACGATTCCATTGCACTCTGCACATCTTTATAGTGCGACTCCTTGTAACTCTTTCTGCAGTTTCAAGAATCTTTACCGGATATTCCTCATACGTGAGATCTTCTTCAACAGTAAGCTCCTCCAAGGGAATCTGCTCTTCTGGTACCCGTAAACACTTTTTCAATTGTGAAACATGGAACACATCATGCACACCTGCTAAACTTTCTGGCAATTCCAATTGATAAGCCACTTCTCCACGTCTCTCCAGAATCTTGAAAGGTCCTACATATCTCGGTGCTAACTTGCCCTTCATATTGAATCTTCTCACATTTCTCATTGGTGACACTTTCAAATACACATAGTCACCTACTTTGAAACTCAATTCTCTCCTTCTGACATCAGCATAGCTCTTCTGTCTAGACTGTGCTATTCTCAAATTATCCCTGATCATCCTCACTTGTTCTTCTGCATTGCGTAGGACATCAGGTCCAAACACTTGGGTCTCACCTGCCTGATTCCAGAATAGAGGTGTTCTACACTTTCGTCCATATAAAGCTTCGAATGGCGCCATCTTGAGGCTTTTCTGGTGACTGTTGTTGTATGAAAACTCAGCATATGACAAACTCTTATCCCAACTAGTACCATACTGTAAGGCACAAGCTCTCAACATATCTTCCAAGATTTGATTGGTCCTTTCGGTCTGCCCATCAGTTTGGGGTTGATATGCCGAACTGAAATTTAACTTGGTTCCCAAAGCACTGTGTACCTTACGCCAAAAATGTGATGTAAACTGAGTTCCTCGGTCAGATACGATCTTCTTTGGAACCCCATGTAGACATACTATTCTCTCCATATACAACTCTGCTAGCTTTGCACCACTATAAGTGGTTTTGACTGGCAAGAAGTGAGCTACCTTAGTAAGTCGGTCCACTATTACCCAGATCGAATCATATCCTTGTTGAGTGCGGGGCAATCCAGTAATGAAGTCCATACCAACTTCTTCCCATTTCCACTCTGGTATTTTCATTGGTTGCAACAATCCTGCAGGCCTTTGGTGCTCAGCTTTCACCCTTTGACAAGTATCACATATGGCCACATACTCAGCCACATCCCGTTTCAAACCATACCACCAATACTTCTCTTTGAGGTCCAAGTACATTTTGGTGCTTCCAGGGTGTATAGAATATGCAGAATCATGTGCCTCTCGTAGAATCATATCACGGATGACTTTCACTTCAGGTACACATATCCTTTTTCCAAACCATAGAGTACCATTCTCATCCAACCGGAAACCTGGTGCCTTTCCAACCACTACATGCTCAGCAATCTCCTTCAATTTCTCATCCTCCAACTGACCTTTACGTATCTCTTGCTCCAATGTAGGTTCTATAGCCAATTCTACTACATTATTGACAAAACCCAAGTTGAGATGTTCTATTTCAGCTCGCAACTCTGTTGATATAAATGTCAACTGAAGTCCGTTGGCATAGCTTTTCCGGCTAAGTGCATCGGCAACAACATTTGCCTTTCCAGGATGATAATGCACTTCCAGATCATAGTCTTTAATTAATTCCAGCCAACGACGTTGCCTTAAGTTCAACTCGGACTGAGTAAAAATATATTTTAAACTCTTGTGGTCAGTGTAGATGTCACACTTATGTCCGATCAAATAATGCCTCCAGATTTTCAGAGCATGGACAACTGCGGCTAATTCCAAGTCATGGGTTGGGTAATTCAGTTCATGCTTTCTCAATTGCCTGGATGCATAGGCCACAACCTTTCCTTCTTGCATAAGCACACATCCAAGGCCTAGGCGAGATGCATCACAATAAATAGAGAAACTCTTACTTAAATCAGGTAGGGTCAACACCGGGGCTGTTGTTAACCTTTTCTTTAACTCCTCAAAGTTGGCTTGACATTTGTCTGACCAAACAAATTTGGCATTCTTCTCTAATAGGGCTGTCATAGGCTTGGCTAGCTTAGAGAACCCTTCAATAAACCTTCTATAGTATCCAGCCAAACCCAAAAAGCTACGGATTTCACTAGCATTGACTGGGGCTTTCCAATTCAGCACATCTTGCACTTTACTAGGATCTACGGCTATTCCACCGTTAGAGACCACATGTCCCAGAAAAGATACTTCTTTCAGCCAGAATTCACATTTGCTCCTCTTTGCATACAATTTATGTTCCCTGAGTTTTTGTAAGACTAACCTTAAGTGTTCGGCATGTTCCTCTTCATTTTTGGAGAATACTAGGATATCATCTATGAATACCACTACAAACTTATCCAAGTACTCCATGAATACTTTGTTCATTAGGTACATAAAGTATGCAGGTGCATTAGTCAGTCCAAAAGACATCACTGTGTACTCATAAAGGCCATATCTGGTAGTAAATGCTGTCTTGGGTATGTCAGACGCACGAATTTTTAGTTGGTGATATCCAGAACGGAGGTCAATTTTTGAGAACACACAAGCACCTTTCAGCTGATCAAATAAATCATCAATTCTAGGGAGTGGGTATTTGTTCTTGATGGTGACTTCATTTAGGGACCTATAATCGACACACATCCTTCGTGTGCCATCTTTCTTATCCACAAATATAACAGGTGCTCCCCAAGGTGAAGAACTAGGACGAATAAAACCTTTCTCTTGCAATTCCTTAATTTGTTTCTTTAGTTCTTCTAATTCATTTACCCCCATTCTATATGGTCTCTTAGCTATGGGTGCAGTTCCAGGTAAAAGCTCGATAAGGAATTCGATGTCGCGATCGGGTGGCATACCTGGCAATTCATCGGGGAACACGTCCGGGAATTCATCCACCACCTGGTCCTCCTGGTTAGCAACATCGCTCAGCTGATTGACGGTGGCGGTAGGTTGAGCTTGCACTTCCACTTCAACACAAATTCTATCACCACTTGGAGATGTCACAACCACAGATTTCTCCTGACATTGTATCACTGCCCTATGTTGCTTCATCCAATCCATTCCCAGGATGAGATCAATCCCAGCGGTTCTCAGAACAATTGGATTTACCTTGAAAGCTACCCCCCTTAAGAATATACTAGTAGAAGGGCTCCAATAATTTGCTGGCATGCTACCCCCCGGTGAATTAACTAACATGGGATCCTTCATGGCACACAGGGGTATGCTATGCATTCTAACAAAAGCTTGGGATACGAAAGAATGCGAGGCACCGGAATCAAAAAGTACGGTAGCGGAGATGGAGTTGACGCTAAACGTACCCAGCATAACCTCAGGCGCCTCCTGAGCTGATTCCGACGACACATGGTTCACCTTGCCAGTGAACGGAGGTCGAGCGTTGGGTCTCTGGTTGTTCTGCTGGTTCTGCGGGGCCTGCCGGTTCTGCTTCTTCGGGCACTGGTACGAATAGTGTCCCACCTCTCCACAGTTGTAACAGGCATTGGGGTTGCCTGGGGTGCCACTCTTGATTGGGGCATTGTTGGGCACTCCCTGACGTGGAGCTTGGTTGCTAGCTTGCTGTTGTTGGGGGCGCTGCTGACTCGGATTACCCAACTGCGGTGGGTACTGGGGACGCTGCTGGTACTGGTTCCTCAGGGGGTACTGGCCCTTGTTCCATTGGTTGGGTGGCCCTTGGTTCCTCTGTGGGAAACCTTGCTGCGGGAAGGCTCGCGGGCGAGTGTTGCTACCCGATGCCTGTCCCTGGAGCTTCCTCTTCTTGAGGTCCATTTCCTTACGCTTGTTATCAATTACAATTGCGCGGTCCACCAACTCCTGGAAACTGGCATATTTGTTGGACATCAGCTGCAGTTGGAGTCCATCATACAGCCCCTTCAGAAAACGGCGCTGTTTGTCAGAATCTCTAGCCACTTCAGCCGGGGCATATCGCGACAATTGTGCAAACTTGTCGCGGTATTCCGCCACTGACATGGACCCTTGCTTGAGAGCCCAGAACTCCTCTTGCTTCAGCTCAATAAGTCCCTCAGGGATATGATAGGACCTGAAGTTCTCTGTGAACTCTTTCCATGTGACCTCTGGAGCATTCTCTGGACGTCCATACTGGAATGACTCCCACCAATCCTGAGCAGCTCCTTGGAGTTGGCCTGAGGCGTACAAGACTTTCTCCAAGTCGTTGCACTGAGCAATGTTTAGCTGCTTTTCCACAGCTCTCAGCCAATCATCCGCCTCCATAGGTTCAGAGGCGTGTGTGAACACAGGTGGGCGTCCTTTCAGAAACTCACCACGCTTGTCACGGACCTGTACTGGTGGGGGTGCTCCTGCGGGTTGCTCACCGAGACGGTCCATCACGGTCTGCATGAGCTGCGCTTGCATGGCCATCAACTGCTCAATGGTCACCGGCGGTGGCGGAGGTGGGTCCACCAAAGCTCCGTGTCCACGACCACGGCCACGGCCTCGACCACGTCCTCCTCTGGCGGCCATCTGTTTCCAAGCAAATGTGCAAACTTTAGAGATCTCCCAAAAATTTTACAAATTATTTACAAAAGGTAAATAACATAACCGAAAATTTCTGGACGAGCGTCTACAATAGCAGACCGAAAACTGGAGTGTAACTCGAGTTCCAGAAATCCAAAATAGGCGTGGCATACATCGTTGGAAAGCTTAAAGAGTCTGCTACAACTTTTGTATAGAACTTTTTCACTGATACAGACGGCAACATCATCAAAAACTGAGCTAAACAATTTCTGTTCTAGATTACAGACTGCACAGACTTGCCAGGTTGTAGCAGGCATATCTCTCAAATCAGAATTGATAATGAGGTGATTCCAGTGGGAAATGAAAGGTACACAAGTCTAGTTCTTCCCACAAAAATTTCATAATTTTTGGACGTAGAGATTTAGAGATATGAGATAAACATTGCAGACTGCTCAGAGAAACAGCACAGCAGTAAAGCAGAAATTAACCCCAACTAAGTTAATCAAACACTAACTTAAGGTTTTAATAAAAAGAACATGTGGACAAGCCCACACTGTTCCAGCAATCAAACAAACTCCAAATCAACCAAGTTCATCAACACAACCAACGATACAACGGAAAGTTCACAAAACATACACGAACTTGACACGACTCTCGACTCTAAGACGCATCTAGCTAGACGGGGCTGCAACATCTAAGGAGCGCGATCCACCATGGTGAACACCCTGGCCTTCTTCTTGTAAATGGTGGGCTGTCCTAGCTGAACGGCCATCTCATCTATCTGGTTCTGAAGGCGCTTTTCAGATTTTTGCGCTGCACGAAGCTCTTCCCTGAGTGCTTCGTTGACCTCTTGCTTGGCGCTGAGGTGCCTCACTGTGGTGTCCAAGGTGGGATCAGAAGCTGGAGGAGCCAACACTGCCCATGTCTTCTCCCTCGGTTCATAGCGTGGAAGATACCGGTAGCGGTCGTTCTGCATATCCTCAAAACGCCTGCCATGGTAATGCAGGTACGCCACCTGCGCAGCATCTTCCATGCTGTCATAGACACTGGCACGCCTGGCTCGGTGGCTATGGGTGGTCACAATATCCTGAGATTGGTCGGTGTTGTTCCAGGCGGTGACGATCACATTGGTCTTCCAGTACGTCGCCTCCACTGGATGTGTGTGCTCCGCACAGTAGTACTTCACAGTGGCAGCAAACTCTGGATAGTACTCAGCTAGCATGGTGGTGAGGAGGTTGTGGTAGTGGGCATCTTCGGGAGCTTCCTTAAACTTGTTCCTGGTGGACCATCCTATCTCTTCTGGCCCCTCTGATGCAGCTGGGGAGGGCACTGGTGTTGGTGCAGAAGCAGCCTGGGATGCTGGTGGAGGTGTAGCAGCGGGGACTGGTGCATCCACCTGTGGAATGGGTGCAGCCACGGGAGTCGAAGCGGGTCCATCAGATGCGGCATCTGAAAATGCCTCCTCCTCCATGGGTTCCTCCTCCTCCTCGTCAGTGACGTGGACGACCTCTGGCTCCACTGGTGGTACTGCTGGTGGTGCTGGTGGAGCAGGTGCTGCTGGAACGAACTGGGCGACGTAGGCAGCGGCACTGAGACGAGGCATCTATAGTTTTGATATAAAATATTATCAGAGTCAATATTTTATGCAATAGAATAAAGAATAGAGCATAAAATTTTTAAGAAAATATCAAGAGTAAGGTAGTAGCAAATAAATAAATAAAGTCAATCTCCTAGAAACGGCCATTTCTACCTAGGTTTGCGTCCTACAGTCGACACAGCTCTGATACCAATTTGTCATACTCCAATTAAAGGACAATATAGAGTGCATACATCTTATGTGCGCCCCAGGAATAGTCGCACACATAAGCCGACAAATTAACAGAAGTATCATCACTGGGTACATACATAACGTTATTACATCACATAGTTCTTACATAAACAAACGGAAAGATAAATAGCAACTCTCAGGCGTAGTGTCTGATCCACAGGGAAGGACGACTGGTTGACCCAAACCTAGAAATCCTCCGGGAAGTCCTCGTAGAAACTGTCATCTGTTACCCATCCGGGATTTTACCCAAAAACAATATAGCAACAAGTGTGAGTACATTCGTACTCCGCAAGTATAGTATGAGGATTCATGAGGCTCAAAAAAGGCTAGACACTGTTGACTGCAGTTAGCATTTTTAGTAGATCAACATTTCATTATTAATCATTATTAAGTTATGCTCAAACTCCCATTTATCCCACATGATCCACTACTAGATTTAAGAAAAGAAAGCATCAGTGTGATCTCATCATCATAGTTCATCACGTATCAAGTAACCATTTATTCTGTGAGTTTTCCGGGCCGCTCGTGTCCGTGAGCACGGCTGTTATAACAGTTTAAACACTCTGCAGAGATTGTGCATCTTTACCCGTGAGTCGTGTTACCCGTATGCTCAGGGCCCGTCGACCCCCTAACACTTCCAAGGTGAGCAGGCAGGGTACACTATGAAGCCTTCCATAGGCCTCTTCTAACCAGTTAGGGCCGCTAGGTTTCCTCGGCAGGCAGATATAGAGAACCCCCCTTTCGATGGCACAATTCCCGCAGGCTATACACATCTGAACAGAGGCAGTTCTATACCCAACGTGGCAAGCCCCTCTTGCGCCCTTTCGGGTAACCTCTAACAAGTTAGAAAAGATCCTACTACTGAGCTAAAGTCAGAGCCATTTAACTCCCACGGTTGCACTGTAAGTCCCAGCTTTTGCCCTACAGATAAGTCCTTACGGAGGGTTTAGGGCAACCTGATCAACATCATTTGCACCATCACCCCTTTAGTTCCACTACCATCATCATGATTATCCGTTGTTTCCATTAATCAATGTGTAGATCATGTTTAGTTAGAGCACTAGCTTTCTAACCAAATGCAAATAATCCCCATAGGAATCAAGGTACAGGTCATCAAATTGCTGGGAAATCCTTATAGTCGAGCAATATTAGACACATGCATAATGAGTATGTTATATAATGAATAGGACAACAAGGTAGGCCCATGCTATACTTGCCTTGGTTCACGAACTGCTGCTGGTCCTGCTGCTCCTCGCACGTGTCCGGATTTCCGACGTACTCCTCACCGTCTGAACTCGTACGACACGAAGTACAACACGCAATTCGGAGCAGACATACAAGCAAAACATAGCTACTATTAGAACAGTACACCATCAATAAATAAATCTGAATAAAATGTTTACCAAAATCATCTACGTCTCGCTACGATCACATTGACGCGAATTGCACGAAAATCGGAGCTACAACGCAAAAGTTACGAGACATTTACTATTCCAGAAGCTAGCTATTAACTAGATTTATTTGAGAAATTCAAAAGCTCTTAACAGGTCTAACAGTAGCACTATTGCGTAGATTATGAAATTATGAAACTAACGCAAGTTGAACGGGTCAAATCGGAGCTAAAACGACGATTTTATACACGTTTTACTGTAGTGGCAATTCTGTAAATAAATTGAAAACATTTCGGAATTAAAATAAAACAAATTCGGGAAATTCCTATCTGGCCGAGGACTGCGGGTTAATAAATGAAAAACACGGGGTCTCTTTAGCAAAGTTTGCCCCGAAGGGGTATCGGCTGCCCACAGCCGTTGATCGGATGATGGACGGCTGGGAAAGAAAAGGGGGGGGGGGAAGAGAGAGAGCCGGCCACCGGACCCAGAGAAGAAGACGGCGGCGCCGCCATGGGGCTCGCCGGAGCTGCTCAGCCGGGCACTCCAGGGCTCTATTCGCCAAACTAAATACATAGGGAGGATGCGGAGGGGATGGGGGTTCCGTTTTTGCCACTAACGCGGCCGGGGAAAGGCGCGAGGGACACCCGCCATGGCCGGCCATGGAAGAGCTCGCCGGAGCTCACGTAGAACGGCCCTAGAGACCGCAAATCGGAGAAATGAAGGTGCAAGGAGAGGGAGGGAAACACGGGGAGGCTCACCGAGCGGCAAATCGTAGACGCAGGAGGCTCGGGGCGAAGACCGACGGGGTGGGCGTATGGTGCTCCGGTGATGCGCCGCTGCGGGGCTTCGTGTGCTCAATAGAGTGGGGTTGGAACGGGAAAAACAGCAGGGGGAGGCGGTGAAGGGGGTTGCGGCTCCCTTTTTGAAGGCCGGGCGCGGGGGGGAGGCTCCCACGTCGAGCGGGGAAGTGGGCGCGGGGCGGCGGTTGCGGTCTTGACCGAGAGAGGCGCGGGAGGTTGGGGAAGAGAAGGATCTGACGAGCGGGCCCCTGTCGTCAGCGGCTGCGAGAGGGAGGGCGGCAACGGCTGGCGACGAAGTGGGCTGGGCCGCGGCCCAGGAAGGAAAGAGCGGGCGGGATTTGCTGGGCCGGCCGGAAATCGGCTAACGGGCCGAAACCGAGGAAAGAAGAGAACGGGAAAGAATTTTATTTTCCTCTTTAAAATTTGATTTTCAAATCACATTTTCAAATGTTTTTGAAAGTCTTTTAAACTTTGACTCAAACCAATCATCACAAAATACAGTGCAACAGCATGAGTGCAAAAATAAATGATTAGCCTTATGATTAATTTTAATTTCACAAAATTTATTATTCTCTATATTTAAATGCACACACACATAACTAATTAATTCGTATTTAGCTATTTTAAAACAAAGCAAAATTTTAGGGTGTTACAATAAAGAACACTATATCAGGCCCAGTTGTGATAATATTGCCTAGTTGTGTTTGCCTTTTGGGCTGGAGAAAGTAGCTGTAATTTTCTTCTCATTTTGGGAGCATTAACAGTTGAAGTCTAGAAATTATTTCTATTAAGGATCCATAACCTGCATCATCATGTTCTGTTCTTTTTTGGTAACAGGACAAGCATATGGCTACCCTCATTAAAGATAGGTTTGGATCTACAGAACAGTTGAAGGTAGCATCTAGTTCTTCATTTGAAATGTTGTGCTTCCTTAAGAAATAGGATGTGCAATATTCTCTTGTTGCTCTCCAGGACATCAAGATGTACACTAATGGGCAATGACCTTTAAACAACCTAAGATTTCTATCTGTCATCATTCATTACAGATGAATAATTCCATCAAATAATTAGGAAATCAGAAGCTCAAAATGTATCAACAATATTGCTTTTAGTAAAGCTTACAGTTACCTTGCACTCGATCTGTGTTGATAAAGTAAAACATGGCTACAAGAGGATTTTTTTTTATTTCAGGCATTGTACCGAACACCTTATGGGCACTCACCCACAATGCAGGGGTGGCGCGACAACGACGTGGAGGAGCTCCTGGCGGCGTCGAGGACGGCGGCGTTGGGCTGCGGCGTCGTGAACGGCGTCGTGAACGGCGGCGTCGGGCTGCGGCGTCGTGAACGGCGCGTCGGGCGGCGGCAGCGTGCACTGGCGTTGGTTATGTGTCGAGCGTCGTGACTGGCGGGAGCACCAGCCCCTTTTATAACCCCAGCATCACTGTCGGTTGGCTATTAGAACCGGCAGTGATGTCCCACATCACTGCCGGTTGGTTATTAGAACAACCGGCAGTGATGTCCCACATCACTGCCGATTTGTTATTAGAACCGGCAGTGATATGGGACATCACTGCCGGTTCTAATAACCAACCGGCAGTGATGTGGGACATCACTGTCAGTTGGTTATTAGAACCGGTTTAGTTTTACTATTTTAAGTTTGCTATATTTGTTAAAAAATAAAAAGATATATAACAAACAAAACAAAATAAAAATTTATCCTAGTGAGTTATATATATTAGTAAGGTGTGTTTGGTTTACTTCAATTTGATTTTAAGAGTTGTTAGTAAATAAGAGGGCTCAGAGAAATCTCTTAAATGAAAATTATGAATAGTTGCTTTATCGTAATTCCTTTCAAGTACCTAGTTTTTATCCTTGAATTCTCCCGAGTTTTGGATAAGATTATTTTCATGTAAGGATTTACTCTGAACTTAAAACTCATGGGTAGCATATACTTGATCTAAGTCTAGGTAACTGACAGATATGATATGAGAAGGTATGAACTGCTGTTTATCTTGTTCCAAGTGACACTAAAGTTTTGGAGATTATCTTTTGAAAACACAAAAACACTACATGATGAGTTCCTGTATGACAAAGCTTGAATTCTCATCAGAGCCATAAATGTTATTTACTCTAGTAAACCTTCCACATATATGCTGCTTTCTTTTGCATTGAGTTTTGTCAAGCTTTGTTGATGCCTTATGAGAGGTTGTCATGCTCTTAAAATCAAGATCATGTACACACCACCCACATATGCACTACTCCTACACTGGGGGGTTGGTTATTAGAACCGGCAGTGATATTGATTATTTTTAAACATTTTAGGTCCCCAATCGATCTCAAATGGAAAAGTTGTAAACAACAAAGTTGTGGAACTCATGAATGTCTACAACTTTTATTTTACTCATTGCTCAATTTGAGAAAGTTTTATGAGGCATGTCTCATAAAGTGCTCTGTCTCACACAAAGTTATGTCACTTTGTTGGAAACATGGCATCCGTTATATCAACAAATTCCAAAATAATAGTGGTAGAACTCATCAATCTCTACAACTCCATATGATCTCAAATTCGATGCAAATTACTAAAACAACATTTCATTAAGGATTACATAGTTTATGATATTCTAACTATGATGGCCTCATCGTGATCACTCTGGAGGTAAGCAGGTTCGTCACCCTCTTCAAGAATAGGTAGGGTAATGTCTGCCCCAAAAGGAGCCATTTCTTGATAACCTTTGTACTCTTCTTCGTCCGTCACTCCTTCAACACCGACAATCTTCCTTTTGCCTTTCATGACTACTTGTAGTCTTCCCTTTGTATTGTTATCCCTTGCATAGAAGATTTGTAAAACATCCTTTGCAAGGACGAAGGGGTCATCTCTGTATGCGGTCTTGGATAGATCAACGGTAGTGAACCCATCATTATCGGTGTTGATTTCATCTAGCCAGACCCACTGGCAACGGAAAAGAGAGACCTTCAACTGTCGTCCATAGTCTAGCTCCCATATCTCATCTATGAAACCATAGTATGTTGCCTCCACCGTGCCGTATTCATCGTGGGCATCGAAACGAACAACACTATTTTGGTTGGTGCTCTTTCCATCCTGTTTTTTTGTGTAAAATGTAAAACCATTTATATCATAACCTTGGTACATCATCACCGTAGTCGAAGGTCCGGGAGCTAAGAGATCTAGCTGACATCCCGACACCATTCCTAGCCTGCGGCGTCGAAACCAGTCACCGAATTCCTCCTTATGTTTTTTCTCAAGCCAAGCCTGTGACCTACCGATGTGCTTACTTTGCAGTAACTGCTTGTGCTCATTAATGTATGCCATCACACCGTCGGCCTGCTGGAGAACAGCGAAGTGTGCCTGTCTGAAGGAAACCACTTCGACTATTTTGACAGCTTTCTCACCTATCGTTCCTTTGCCCCCTAGTCTTCCATCGTGACGAGATACTGGAACTCCGACCCGATTGATGTCCATATAATATGTGCAGAACTCAATGGCCTCCTCCGTTGTCCATCCTTCTACCATGCTCCCTTCTGGTCTGAATCTATTCCTAACATACCGCCTGAAAACTTTCATCAACCTCTCGAAAGGAAACATCTGGTGTAGGTACATTGGGCCAAGGGCTTTAATTTGGTCCACAAGATGAACAAGTAGATGCACTGATATGTCGAAGTAAGTCGGTGGGAAATGCATCTCAAGCCTGCATAGAATCTCGGTTATCTCCTGCTTCAGCTGGTCTAGCTTGGCCCCTTCAATGACCTTTTCAGAGATCGCGTTGAAGAACGAACACAACTTTATGATTGGGGCATGGACCTTGTCAGGGAGGATACCTCGTAGGGCAACTGGGAGCAGCTGAGTCATAATGACATGACAGTCATGGGCCTTCATACAACCATAGTTAAACTTAAGTTCTCTCATGTTAACTAGCCTCTTCGGGTTCGCACAGTAGCCAGTTGGCACTTTGAGATCATTAAAGAAAGAAATAAACATGGCCTTTTCTTCCTTTTTCAGTGTCCATGATGCCACCGGAAGTTTTAAGTGGCCATCCTCAAGAGTTATTGGGTGCAACTCCTTCCTGAGGCCCAGGTGTTGCATGTCCAAGCGTGTCGCGAGAGAATCCTTTGTTGTTCCCCCGGTGTTCATCAACATGTTAAGTGTGTTACCGCACACGTTTTTAGTTATGTGCATTGGATCAAGACAGTGACGTACACTCAAAAGTGGCCAATAAGGTAGTTTCCAAAAGATTGATTTTTTCTTCCAGATACTACCGGCTGGCGCTGGTACTGCACCTTCCCCCTTCCCAAGGACAACATCTGTGAGTTTGCTTACTTGTTTAAATATCTGTTTCCCGTCTCGATACTTTGGAGGTCCACGTTTCTCAGTAGTCCCATTAAAATCTTTTCTATTCCTGCGGTAAGGGTGATCCCTTCGTAGGAACCTACGGTGTCCCATATAGACCATCTTCTTGTTTTCTGGTAGATGTATAGCATCAGTCTCGTCCAAGCACTCGACACACCCAGTGTATCCTTTTGTCTTCTCTCCAGACAAGCAACCTCGCCCTAGCAGGTCAATGATTGTAGCGATAAGTATAACCTTTATCGTGACATGTTCTTTTTTGTACTCATCCCAAACATCCTTTACACCCGTCTCCCACATCTGTAGTAGTTCATCGATCACTGGTTGTAGAAGCACATCGATATCATTACCAGGTTGTTTTGGCCCTTGGATTAGTAGTGGCATCTGGATGTATGACCGTTTCATACAAAGCCAGGGTGGAAGGTTGTATATACATAGCGTCACTGGCCAAGTGATATGATTGCTTCTAACCTGGTCAAACGGATTCATCCCATCTGTGCTCAAACCTATCCAAAGATGCCTTACCTCTCCACCGATGTTCTTATAGAACATAGTGTTGATAGTCCTCTAGTCCGACCCGTCGGCGGGGTGCCTCAATATTGTATCTTTCTTACGCTCTTCGTCGTGCCAACGCAACAGTTTGGCTGACTTTGCATTTGCAAACAACCTATGCACTCGTGGAGCTATAGGAAAATACCATACGACCTTTATGGGCCCTCCTCTGGTCTTGCTTCCCTGATTTGACGGCCCTTGCTTGTATCGGGGAGCTTTACACTTGGGACACGCATCCAAGTCTTTGTATTTTTCTCCACGGTACAATATGCAATCGTTGGAACACGCGTGTATTTTCTCAACCTCGAGGCCAATTGGGCAAATCATTTGCTTGGCCAGGTAAGTCTTTTCTGGTAACTCGCTACCCTTCGGGAGCAGTTTATGCAGTATACCTAACAAGCTATCGAAGCCTTTATCACTCAATCCATTCGTTGATTTGAACTCTAATAGCATGATGTTGGCTTCCAGTTTGCTTATTGGGCAGGTCGGATACAATGGTGTTTTTGCATCCTTTCTCATGATCTCCAGTTTTTTCAACTGTGTAGCACTAAGGAATCCGCCATGCACATCATATAGAAACTGTGAAATGCCATCATTTTCCTCTGTGTCGTCAACTAATGTATTCCTAAACACATTATCGTTGGTAGGCACAGGTACTGTGTAGCATTGGTCATCATCAATAGGCAGAAATGCGTCTAGGGATACGCTAGGTATGGGCACATCATCATTGTTTTCTTGTGCAACATTTTGACCAACCTCCCCATGCAAAGTCCAAATCGTGTAGTCTCTCATGAACCCCCTGGTAATCAAGTGCAATCGTATATGCTCCACGTCGCCCCATTTTCTCGTATTCTTGCAATCTTTGCATGGACAGAATACAGGCTGTGAGTCCCCAGCATTGGCTCTAGCGAGCTTGATGAAATCGTCGATGCCCGTCAAGTACCGTTGGTCTGTACATGACAGATCGTACATCCACCCTCGGTCCATATCTGCACAGGTAAAATGGGCCGGGCAGAGGAAACATAGGAAAGTTTTAATAAGAAACAATTATTGCACAATATTGAAGAACAATTATTCTACTCCATGCAACATAAAAATGGAGACACTAATTTAAAAAAAGACTAAATTTGGAGACATGATCATGAATAACAATGTAGCTCCAAACAATGCCCATATAAATTAAAAATCGCAGCCTCATAAAAAATAATTATTGCACAATATTGTAGAACAATTATTCTACTCCATGCCACATAAAAATAGAGACATTAATTTAAAAAAATACTAAAATTGGAGACATGATCATGAACAACAATGTAGCTCCAAACCAGTGGCCGATGCAAGATGATAATCAAGGAGGGACTAAAAACAATGGAGATGTTGATTTGCATGAAGATTTAATGGTGATTTGAGATTTTTGCTACAGTGTTTCCAGTAGTAAATCAAGTCATTAGGGGGCTGGAGCCCACCCAGCCCCCCTTAGATCCGCCACTACTGCTCAAACAATGCATTGTTTGGTGACACATGGGTTAATTTGCTCATCAACATTGTAAAAGAATCTACTCTACTCCTAAGAACCAATTATAACATCACATACTAACAATGCATTATAGCCATGAATTAGAAAAGTGCTCTGTAGAAGAATGGAGAAATAAGAATGAGAATCAAGCATTATAGCCATCAAAACAAAGCTAATTAAGCAACAAAATCGAAGGAATGGAGGCTGGTTACTAACCTTAAAGCAAAAAGATCAAGCCATTCTTCCAAATCCAAGTGGTAGCTTCACGGATTTGGGCGACCGCAACATTGGAGGGAGTGGCCCAAACGCGCGCCTCTGTTCTCGGGATAAAAGAGTGGAGGAAGAAGATGACGGCTACAACCTTTTTATGCTGTCAGGCTCATCACTGTCGGTTCTATCCTAGAACCGACAGTGATAGAATCAAATCACTATCGGCTCGTGGCTTGAACCGGCAGTGATAAGTGGAGTTGTCATCACAGCCGGCGGGAGGCACAAACCGGCAGTGATAGTTGTCATCACTGCCGGTTCTCGCACCCCCCAATTATTTTCTGGTTGTCAGAGCCTAGAACCGGCAGTGAAGGGTCATCACTGTCGGTTGTCCTAATTTCGGCAGTGATGTGGCCGGCACTGTTGACTGTTTCTGTAGTAGTGCGTACAGCTGCGCCTGAACACCTGCGAGCTTATGGCGAGCACGATGGCGTGTGCGGCAAAAACCTCTCCTTCCAGCTTGAAGCTCACGTCAGCTCCCTCCGTCGTGTCTCCAGCAGGCGGACGAGATCTTGTGACAGGCTCGGAGTCGGCACCGCCGCCGCCGGGGACCGACTGGCTTTCCTGAACTTGAAGACGGTGATGACGCAGAGACGTACTCGATCCTCAGGCAGTCGTCGTGGACCGTGGACGTAGGGCGAGGGTGATTCCTCCAGCTTGCTCGTCTTCACGAACGTGCTGGACCCGAGGCACAGGGCGAGGTCGCTGCCGCCGCCGCCGTGGCGCAGAAACCAGGGCTCTGTCCGGTTCACCAGGTTCGACACGCCGAGGCGGTGGCTGACTAGCGCCAGCCGCCAGGTCGCACGACGCGCGGGCCCCGGCGCCCGGGGTCAGGAGCACGGCGAAGGCGGAGGCGCAGTCCGACTTGGCGGCGCCATGCTTGCTGTCGCCGTGGGGGAAGTAGCGGACGGCCCAGTCGTAGCCGCCGACCTCGAAGGTGTCGGACCGGACAAAGCTGCCGACGCGCCGACGCGGCTCAGCAGGCTGCTGTAACCTTGGACCACGAACACGTGCTTGCGACGCACGGTCTCCGTGGTGCACGTTGACGTCGTCGTCTCCAGCTCCGTTGTCGTGGTCGTCGTAGTCGTCACGCCGCCGCGTGGCAGCTGCTTCCAGATCCAGAACGAATCCGGCAGGCAAGAAATCATGACACCGCGTCGTGTGTCGTCGTCGCCAAATCAATTTGTGACGACGCATGTCTTGTTCTTATATTATACATATCGTATATAACCGCGTTCGGCTTCTTGGTGGATAAAACATGCATGAACGCAGAAGATCAGGGCTTCCTGTATCTACGGCCACACACCGAGCAATCGGCACCGACTCTGCCAAAATTTGTTTTCCTCCACGTGTTAATTCAATTGGCAGCAGTGGGCCAAAATGTACTGCAATGGGCCACTATCCACTTCTTGTTTCCGACCACTATAGATGCAGGCATACAATCCCCTCAAAAAAAAAATGATGCAGGCATACAAAAGGAAATGTAATTAATTTGCTGACATCAGCACCTTATGAATCCTTTTGAAAATTGAAAATGTTGTAGTCGCTAAACGGAGCATGTAAACTAAATTTCGATTATACTATAATATTTCTTATAATAAATCTTTCAGAACAAAACCCCTCGTTGATATTTTTAAAATAAATTTCGTTAACAAATAATTTAACATTTCCTTTTTTTATTAGAGGCGATGTTCTAGTTTTAGAGAGTAATGTTTCGTCTTGACAAGAAAAAAATTCTTACTTTAGGAGAACAATACTTTGGACTTAGGAGAACAAATTATAGGTTGATTGGTATTATAATATCTGGGTAAATTTAATAAGAAATGAGAAAAACTATAAAATATATAAAATTAATGAAAGATTGAACAAATTAAAGAATAAGGAAAAACAAAATAAAAAACCTTGTAGTATAGGAAAATTAAAAAGGACATCACATGGATACTATTTGAGGAATCTATACCATGGAACATAACAAATGTACAAATTATTTTTATAGTTAAGCAAAACCAAATGTTTTTGTATGTGATGTTACCCACAAAAATGCAGAAAATGCATGACAAATCAATTACACCACAACACTAAATGCTGTCCGACGCGAGTCGCTAAAAGTTGACATTTAATGTTGAACGGTTGCTCGCTACAAATTGGCTTCTGACCATCAGTTGCTAATTCATCATGTTCCGATGGCTTGTTCTTTGCAATATCTATTTCAGTCGCTATATCCTAGTATCTGGGTCAGACCTTTGATTAGTAAAGAAAGCCCAGCCATTGGCGTACTCCTGAAACCCTCTCCTACATTATTTTGGCCCAATTATTACCTGAAAACTTTAAGCCCACCTCCATCCTCCCACACACGGCACCACATTTGACAAACGGTATGGCTAGCGCCTGCTCACGCCTGTCCCACCTCCTATACATGCTCGTGCCTGTTGCATCTGCCCACCCGCCCACGCGTGCTACTGCACCTACCTGACGTCCGCGACTCCGCATGCTCATCGGCTA
The DNA here is from genome assembly GCA_038087645.1 of Saccharum hybrid cultivar R570. NCBI lineage: Eukaryota > Viridiplantae > Streptophyta > Magnoliopsida > Poales > Poaceae > Saccharum > Saccharum hybrid cultivar. The sequence goes on from JAQSUU010000602.1 coordinate 13,752,940, forward strand.
GGTCAAACTACCACAGCGAGATGGAGGGAAGGGAAGGGAGGGGAGGGAGAGGAGAGGGCGAGGTGCGCCGTGCGAGGAAGGTATGAGGTAGGAGGCAAAGCCCTGTAGCAGGCCGCTGTTCGCCATCCACCAGTGCCATCGTAGTATGTGCAACACCCGATCTACTTTTAAAGCATCCAGATGAAACATTTGCGATATACATCTGAAAACAGATGAAACACTTAAACCATGCATAAATAGACATTTGCAACACAAAGATATACTTTTTAAACATCTACATAAAACATTTGTAACATACGCTTGAAACACCTAAAACATTTGAAGCATAGGCTTGCAACATGCGTATTTTGTCATTACAACATATACAACATCTAGATCTACTTTTGCAAAATTTAGATGAAACACTTGAAACAAAAGTCTAAAATGCCTGAAACACTTGAAAATATATGCAACATGTAGATCTACTTTTGCCACATCCAGATGAAACACTTCAAATAAAAGTCTGAAACGCCTGAAACAATTGAAACACAATGTTCATTGCGTGGCCATGGGCTACCTAGTGGGGACTACGGTAGATCGGCGAGAAGGACAGAGAGCGGATGGAGGTTGCCCTGGTGGAGGCGGTAGAGTGGCAACGACGAGGTCCAACCGAGTAGGGAGAGGCTGAGGACGGCCGCTGCCCAGAGAGGCCCCTTGAGGAGCACCATCTTCGAAGCTGCCCCCGATGCTGTGGGCTACTTTAGCACGCTTGCCACCACCGACAACACGTACACTATAAAATGGCATCCCTTTTTGCAATGCATATATATGTTGCTAAAAGTCCATATATGTGTTGGTGGGGTCTATACCAACTCATTTGTTATGTGTTGCTAAAAGTGACGTTGCAAGGGTCTATTACAACACTTACATATGCATTGGTAACACCTACAAATAACCGTTACAACTTTGCAACGGATATTTAGAGGCTATGGCAACACTTATATGTGTTGGCACCAACCATTAACGAATGATTCGTATAGTTCATTGCAACATATAGATTTGGATTGTTGCAAAGCCTATATGCGTATCTTATAGGAATATATTAATAATAAATGCAAATTAATCAATTTGAAGGCAAATAAAGAGATAATGGCTTTACAGTTTAATTAAAAGATTTAAATGCCGACTCACACATGAGAAAAAATAACACTCATCCATATATTAGAAAGCAATTATCAAATTACAATGAATACAGTCCACGATATCCATGGCGTATTTTTTTTCACTTGTTCACATGTGAGTAAAGTATAAACAAAAAGAAGTCCTCTAGAATGCCACAAGCCCTCCATTCTCACATTCGGTCGACCTCTATCTTCTTATCTTCTTGATCTACAAACGAAATTGGAGTATATTAGTGTGCTATATCTTGGAGAAATAGAAATCTATTTTTATAATATGTGTCTTAATATACACTAGGAAGCAGGCTGCACGAGCACCTGTTAAGATCCTTTTCTGGAGCAAATAAGAGGTCAAATCAGGTTAGCTAATACGTTGAAATTTTCATCTAATAACAATAATGATGCTAAGAGAATATTTACCTGCTATTTAATATGCTTCATCGTTTGAGCAATTGGAAGACTTCTTCTTGGTCCATAACTTCTAATGTATGCTAGTTTGATTAAAATACTATGCTTAATAATTTGATAAACTTCACAATAATCTTAGAAAAGCGAAGAACGATGCATATATATCTTAGAAAAAAATATTCATGTGAACCTGGACGAATCTAGGAAATATGGAATAAAAAAAATTCTAGGTGCTTCAAGCATTGAATGTTGCAAATATTATACCTTAAAAGCGTACCCAATATCTGACAGGACGTTCAAACCAAACAGAATTCTGAATCGAAGAACCTAAAGAAATATTATAAAAATATCTGACAAGAAAAATGTGTAAGTTGCATAGAATCAGTTACTGGATCAGGAGGTTGTTGATGAACACATGAGCACATCACATCAAGGAAAATAATCGCCATTGTCGCTAGACATATAAGCTACGAGAGAGGATGAGTGATAAGCGATCTTACCAGAATAGAGGTTCCGCACCAAGATTGGATCGGGAAATTGAGTTGAGGTTGCAATGGGAAGGTAGAGATTGATCTCTGAAGGTGTAATCACGGCAGTGACATCGCAATCCCAAGCAGTGCGCCCGTCGATCTACTCTGCTCCGGCCTGGTGAGATAATAAGAAATAAATTAGCAAATTATTCTGTTTAGGAAATAAATAAATGAGAGGGTAGGATGGATCATGCGGAAGGAAGGGATACTTATCAGAAGTTAAATGGAAAGCTCCCCCATATTCCGAATTCAAAATTCAGTTTAAACCGAATTTGGCCAACTGCACAGGTCATACAGCCCAATTACAAGCTGCTCACCATGTAGCTACATTCTTTCTACTGGTGGCCAGCTGCCCTCTCTTATAGACGGTGCCCAGCCTCATCTCCCTTCACCTCACGAGGTGGTGCTAAATGACAGGAAGCTAGCAACATCTACATGAAAAGCCCACCTAGGCCATAGCCCATCAAACTCATCGGTTTAATCCTGCGAAGTCAATCATTTGATAATTTTTGCCTCAGCCGAATAAATCTTTGTTACTCAAAAGAAAAATCTAAATAAATCTTTAAAATAAAATACTATATCTATTCCAAAAAGATTAATAAAATTATCCTACCCTCTCCCGCGTTATTTTGGTCCAATTATATATTGCCTAAAAATACTAAGGCCTCCTCCATCCTCCCACACACGCCGCCACATTTGACATAAGCACACACGTGTCGTCTCGGCCCGACCACCGCTCGAAACTGTTGCTCTGCGCGTGGCTCTCGCTAAATATTTAGGCTGAAACCCTACACACGCGCGCCTATATTTAGGTTGAAGCGCATCAACAAATACAGAAGCCATGCATTTTGCAGAACATACTCCACTTCTCCGAGATACATGGTCGCAAACAAAATTACAAGCTCAGGTATCATAAGATGATAACCATTCTTATCTTAAGACATAAAAAGTAGTACAAGTACAAAAAAGATACATTTAGCATCATTCATAAGCAAATAACCAGAATAGTCAATCAGATTTTTCGTGACTTGACTGCTCTGTCTAAGATATCTACCATGATACTACGATACGATCGTTTAAGATTACCAAACCCTTGGCTTGCTGCCACACCATCCCACATATCTGATGAACAAACGATGAAGTCAATGCAGGCATCCTTCAGCTGCCAACAATTTTGTTGATCAGCTAGGGCCAACATTGTGGCCACGGTCGTTTCCACATCAAGGCTTTCACAAAGAGCTCTCTCACAGACAACCTTGAGCCGTTGGACATCGTACCGATCCGCAGCCACGAGTAGATGCTGAATCAGCTGCTTCTTCTCGTCTGCATCAAGATCGGACATGCTGGGAGACATGGAGTCGGTGTAGATGAAGTGCAGCAGCTCCCTAAAGACGTCAGGCTGGATGTCTTCAATGGTTATGTGCTTGTTTCTCCGTGCCCTCAACGGGCCATAGAACCCTGCCTTGAAGACAGATGACCGCGTCGCAAGCACGATCGCATGTGCCCTAAAGACCTCTCCTTTCGACCTTGAAAGCGACGTCGGCTCCCTCCATTGTGTCTAGCAGGTTGGCAAAGTCCTGCGACAGGTTTGGTCCGTTTGGTGATGAGGGCTCCTCGACCGTGACAACACACTCGATCACAAGGCGATCGTCTCGCAGGTACGTCGAGTCTTCCAGCTCGCTCCTTTTCATGAATTTGGGTGCCCCCCTTGTACTGATGTTTTTACTTCTGTCTACCGTGTTCATCAGACATCAGGCATGGATCTGGCCAGCACAAAACGGACACGGACGATTTGGTTGTCTGGTCGATCAAACGAAAGTCACAATGCACTCTCACCTCAGCGCTGTTGCTCAGAAGCTCGAGATAGACAAAGACTCCAACGTAGTCTCGTTCAAGTTCCCCGTGAGGGTAGAAGCGGATGCACCATCCACACCCCACCCCACCCCACTCCCCCCACCCCCCACGTCGAAGGAGGCAGATCGGATAAACTTGTAGGCACTAAGGGCAGTCTCAATAATAGAAACTATGCACGATATCTAAGAAGGTCATGTTAGCAAAAATCATCTATGGAAACTATCTCACACAATGGCAGAGTCTTCGCGTAATAAATATTATACTTTTTTTCTTTTCCTCACTTATCCTTCCTCTCTCTCCTCTCGTTCTCTGCTTCGCTCTGCCTCTGTTCGTTCGTACCAACCAGAGCACCAGACAAGCAGCACACCAGGGCGAGCGCACATGGCAGCGGAGAATCAGCACCAGCACGCGAGCGAGTGAGCATGGCGCGGCGGCGGAGAATCAGCACTAGCACGCGAGCGACCGAGCGTGGCGGCCGTCGGGCGAGCGCACGCCGGCACGCGAACGCACAGAGCGGGCGAGCGGATGCGGCGGGCGAGCTTGGCGCGGCTCCGGCGAGCGAACGTGGCTCCGGTCTCACAAGACGCAGAACGCGGCCAGCAGGCGTGGTGACGGGCGGCAAGCGCACGGTCTGCTTGAACGAGCGCGCACAGCAGCAGCGGGCGGCGAGTGCGTGGCCAACGAAGCGAGCGCGCGGCCTACCCCAGGGAGCGCACAGTGGCAGCCGACTGAGCGCGGTGGGTGAGCACGGTGGCCGTTGCGAGCACGTGGGCAGTGGTGGCGCCAATGAGTGTGCGCAAGAGCGTCACGGGCGAGCGCGATGGCTGTCGCGAGTGCGCGCAGCGGCCTGCGAGTCGTAGAAATGACTGGTTTCTTCCCAACGATGAAATCGCCGTTTCTTCCTGCCTCGGTGCGAGGACCGACGTCATTTCCTCTATGGGAAACGGTTTTCTCATATTTTCATCTCTTTCCTCATTAATTAGGCTGCCACATCAGCAATTTGATTAGCTGGCAAGTCATTTAACAGGGATAGAAACCATCATTAATTTTTCATTGGTAGTGCCCTAAGGCGGCCCTTGTGCAAGCTGTACCCAGCGATCTCGAAGGCGTGCGTTGCTGTAGATGCGGTGCACGTCGACGCCGTCTTTGTTATTGGCCTGGATTGCTGGGACGACGCCATTGTTGGGGTGTGATCTCTGCAGATCTGTACAGAGGAAAGAGGATAGGATCGGAGGAGAAGTTGCCGGAGTAAAAATCAGCTACAAACCATGCTAGAAATATGTAGCGAGGTATATTACGGGGATTAGGGCAGGCGGCGAAAAGATCGGTCTAGTGCACACCAAAGAGGGGCCGTCGCGAGCACGTGGGCAGTGGTGGCGCCAACGAGTGTGCGCAAGAGCGTCACGGGCGAGCGCGATGGCTGTCGCGAGTGCGCGCAGCGGCGGCCTGCGAGTCGTAGAAACGACTGGTTTCTTACCAACGATGAAATCGCCGTTTCTTCCTGCCTCGGTGCGAGGACCGACGTCATTTCCTCTATGGGAAACGGTTTTCTCATATTTTCATCTCTTTTCTCATTAATTAGGCTGCCACATCAGCAATTTGATTAGCTGGCAAGTCATTTAACAGGGATAGAAACCATCATTAATTTTTCATTGGGAGTGCCCTAAGGCGGCCCTTGTGCAAGCTGTACCTAGCGATCTCGAAGGCGTGCGTTGTTGTAGACGCGGTGCACGTCGACGCCGTCTTTGTTATTGGCCTGGATTGCTGGGACGACGCCATTGTTGGGGTGTGATCTCTGCAGATCTGTACAGAGGAAAGAGGATAGGATCGGTGGAGAAGTTGCCGGAGTAAAAATCAGCTACAAACCATGCTAGAAATATGTAGCGAGGTATATTACGGGGATTAGGGCAGGCGGCGAAAAGATCGGTCTAGTGCACGCCAAAGAGGGGCCGTCGCGAGCACGTGGGCAGTGGTGGCGCCAACGAGTGTGCGCAAGAGCGTCACGGGCGAGCGCGATGGCTGTCGTGAGTGCGCGCAGCGGCGGCCTGCGAGTCGTAGAAACGACTGGTTTCTTCCCAACGATGAAATCGCCGTTTCTTCCTGCCTCGGTGCGAGGACCGACGTCATTTCCTCTATGGGAAACGGTTTTCTCATATTTTCATCTCTTTTCTCATTAATTAGGCTGCCACATCAGCAATTTGATTAGCTGACAAGTCATTTAACAGGGATAGAAACCATCATTAATTTTTCATTGGGAGTGCCCTAAGGCGGCCCTTGTGCAAGCTGTACCCAGCGATCTCGAAGGCGTGCGTTGCTGTAGACGCGGTGCACGTCGACGCCGTCTTTGTTATTGGCCTGGATTGCTGGGACGACGCCATTGTTGGGGTGTGATCTCTGCAGATCTGTACAGAGGAAAGAGGATAGGATCGGAGGAGAAGTTGCCGGAGTAAAAATCAGCTACAAACCATGCTAGAAATATGTAGCGAGGTATATTACGGGGATTAGGGCAGGCGGCGAAAAGATCGGTCTAGTGCACACCAAAGAGGCCGGGACGCCCGGGTAATGCGATCCTTTCCGTACTTTTATGTTTCCTATTTGTTCCTCATCATATATATAAATAAAATAAAATAAAAAAGGCTGGTGTACCCGTCTTTCCTTATTTTTTTCCCCTGACGCCGAAGTTTTGCACCTGGTTTATGTATTTTCCCATATTTTGAGTCAACCGAATACACACGATAACAGGAGCCACACGATTCGCTTGAGACACGCAAAAAAAAAAAAAAACCCTCGCCGCCACCGCTTCCGCTTCCGCTCCCGCCGGTGCCACCTTCCTCCGAGAAAATTCCAGCAATGGTGGCATCCCAAAATCCAATAGAAACGTCGGCGTCGAGGTCCGCGCTGCAAACTGCTCGCGGCAGTCACGTATTCGAGATCGCCGGCTACAGCCTGCAGAAGGGAATCGGCACCAGAAGGATAATCAGCTCAGCCACTTTCACCGTCGGTGGCCAAGATTGGTGCATCCATTATTACCCTGGCGGAGACAAAGATGGGGATTATGTCTCCGCCTTCCTCGAACTCATCAACAAGACAGCCGAGGTGAGGGCGCTCTTCGACTTTAAGCTTGTCAATCTGGTAACCATGCAGTACGCGTTTTTGAAGCGTGTGACGCAGCCAATCGTCTTCAGCCGTGTACAGCCATCCTGGGGCTTTTCTCAGCTTTGGAAGAAGGACGATCTGCAAGGGCTGCCTTTCCTTCGAGACGACCGCGTTGTGCTGGAGTGCAACCTCACCGTTGTCATGGCGACACCGGTGTCTGAATCTAGGCCAATGCATATGTTTGGCATCCGAGTGCCGCCTTCAGAATTGGTGGATAACCTTGGAAATCTGCTGGAGTTCAAGGAGGGAGCTGATGTCACGTTTAAGGTCGAGGACCAGGTTTTCCATGCCCACAAGATTGTGCTGGCGATGCGGTCACCTGTGTTCAAGGTGCAGCTCTATGGTCCAATGTCGGACAAGGCGCGACAAGACAGTCTTGATGAAGATGAGAATGAGGATATCGGAATATTTCGGCCGATAAAAAAAACCATGTCAAGACTTGACAGTCGAAGATATGCAGCCTGCTATTTTCAAAGCATTGCTACACTACATCTACACGGACACGCTGCCTGTGACGGACAGTCTTGATGAAGATGAGAATGAGGATATGGTGAAGCATTTACTTGCGGCTGCGGATAGGTACGCCATGGAGAGGATGAAGGTGATGTGTGAGGACATCCTTTGCAAGAGACTTGATGTGCAGAGTGTGGCAACCACTTTAGCTCTAGCTGACCAGCACCACTGCAGCAAGCTCAAAGATGCTTGCATTCAGTTTATCAACTCTTCGAGTCTAACAGATGATCTTATGGCAAGCCAAGGTTATGACCACCTCAAAAGGGCATGTCCTAATATATTTGTCGACCTATGGGAGCAGTCTGCAAAATCTCGCAGGATGTACTAAGCTGGGCTCAACTTTGGGTTAACTTTTGAATCTACAGTTCCATTAACCTCGTAAGTGAATGTTCCATTGTCGACCTTTAGCTGCTCAGAGGTGTTTTGGAAATTGTAGGAAGGTAGAGTATGCATAATGTATGCTCCCAGACTCACCTTATATATGAATCTATTATATACTAGTGAACGTACTAATATTCTCAGAATCTTGATATTCTTGCTACTACAGTAAACAATTCATTTACTGGTATATAATTATCCTCTTATATGCTGCATTCACTTTCCCTATCCTTATACCAAAGAAAATCTTCATTACGAGTTATGGTGAAACTCATTGTGAATATGAACCATTAAGAAGAATCACAATATAGTATTTAAACTCTGATCTGAACATAGTGCTAATTTATGATCTTCTAAATTAGCTCGATCTTTTTGCTACAATACAAGAACATCTTTGTTGGAATGAATTTCATATTTCTGTTAACATATGGTTCCTTTTTAAATTTTTAGGAATGGGAAATTCTTAACACTTGGGAACTTATAAGAAAATATGAGCTGTTGGAATCTAGGTTCTAAATAGCCGGCTAAGACTTTTAGCTGCTGCCTCGCCAACAGCCAAGGGCAGCTATAGACATTTAGCTGTTTATGCAAAAACAAAAAAACAAAGAACCGCGTTGCACAACTACATAACCTGATAACCACTACTAACTTATTCGTAAGTTCATAAGCAACAATTCATAGGAGTACTAACTGATTCTTAAGTTCGTAACCAACAATTCATAGGAGTACAAGCATAGAACACATAGGCTAACAAAATACAGAATTACATATCCATCACCATCAGAATTCATACATCAGTTCCAACTTCCAACTAAATTAGAGTAAAAGTTCCAACTAAACCATAGAGCTATAGGGAGACTTATATCAGATTCAAATTAAAGAATGCATTGAAGTGTCTTCATTAGCATCTTCTGAGTTGGGTGACGGAGACTGAGGCTGCACTGAAACACAGCACGCATCAGAAGACTCCAGGGCCTTGACTTTATTCTTCCTAGGGTGCACATGCCTCTTCCTTTTACCTTGTGCTTTTGATGTTGATTGTTCTTGTTCCTGTGCAGCTCCATGTTGTGGAAGTTGTTCTTTCATTTCACATCATAAAGGCACAATACACCACCGGATTCAGCTACTTTGCCGTGTGCCAAAGGTACTCGGCAAAGCCCGAATTGCACTCGGCAACGGCTTTGCCGAGTGCCACCCTCGGCATAAGACACTCGCCTAAAGTTTAGTCGGCAAAGAGATGTTTGCCGAGTGTTTTTTGTCGGGCACTCGGCAAAGGCTTTGCCAAGTGCTAAAAAAACACCCGGGAAAAACTGAACAGTCGGCAAAGAACGAATCGAAAAAATCCTGAAAAAAATAGAAAAAAAATTTTTTAACCATGGGAGGGCCCCACCGGCCCGCGCACGCCCGTCCCGTCGAAATCGCAAATCGCGGCATTTTTCACGGCCGGCGGGATTTGAACCCACGACCTCTCCCTCACGCGTAACCTCCTCTTCCATTGTATGTCCTATTTTGGTTCTATACATTTAACACTAAACCGAGTGTAAATTACTTGTTTGAGCCCCTAAATGAATTCAAATCAAAAAAATTGTCAAGTACAAAGTTTCATAACTTTTCGAGATCTACAACTTTTGTTTTGGTAGTTTCTCCATACGAGGTTGTTTATAAAAATTTGAATTTTAAATTTGAGAAATTCAAACGTAGTTTTCGTTGACAAAATGATTTCAAATCAAAACATTGTCAACTACAAAGTTTTAAAACTTTTCGAGATCTACAACTTCCATTTTGGCCGTTTCTCCATCCGAGGTCATTTGAAAATTTCAAATTTCAAATTTTTAAAAATTCAGACGTACTTTTCGCTGGCAAAATTAATTCAGATTAAAAAGTGTTCAACTACAGAGTTATATAACTTCTCAAGATCTACAACTTTTATTTTGGTCATTTGTTCATCCGACATAGTGGTAGCAATATTGTTTACAAAACTTAGAGATCTCTCTTCTAGCTTGCATGAAACTATACATGGAGATGTAGATTTTATGAACAACGTTAATATCGCTTTGTCGAAAGAAAAAATAACCAATACAAAAGTTAGAGATCTTGAGAAGTTATACAACTTTGTAGTTGAACACTTTTTAATTTAAAGTCGTTTAGGGCCTCCAAATGTGCTTTGTAATTCTTGTTTGCTGAGTATAAAACAAAAAACATTCGGCAAACTAGCTCTTTACCGAGTGTAAAAAAACACTCGGTAAATAGGCTCTTTGCCGAGTGTTTTTAACACTCGGCAAATAGCCTGTTTGCCGAGTGTTTTTTTGGCACTCGGCAAAGAGCATCTTTGCCGAGTGCCCGAAAAATTGCACTCGGCAAAGAAGTTGGCACTCAGCAAACAAGCATTGTCTGTAGTGATACCATTAATGAACTCATTATTATCATCTGCCACAACATCGATCTACTACATAAATCTTATTGGATGCGGGCAAAAACGATTAACGGAGGCGGGCAAAGCAGCCGCCTCCGATCAAAGGTCATGGTTAATCGTGACCTACGGAGGCGGTGGAACGGCCCGCCTCCGTTAATCGATTAATGGAGTCAGACGTTGTACCATGCCCGCCTACGAAAATAAATTAAAAAAAGGCAGAATCTCACTGGCGAGCCCATTTTCAAGCCCGCCAGCGAGCCCGCGCTGCTAGGAGCCCCGCCGCCGGATCTGTGAGTCTCGACGCTAGATCCGTGAGGGCTGCCATTGGATCTGCGAGCCCCGATGCTGGATCCGTGATCCCCAACACCGGATCCATGAGCCCCACCACAGGATCTGCGAGCTCCGACGCTGGATCCGTGAGGCTCGACGCCGGATCCGCCGGATCTACTGTAACACCCCGGGTGTTATAGTACTAATTAATCTGCCATGTCATCATAATGCATTGCTAATCATACGTGTTAGGTTAACCTTGTTATGCATCAACTAAAACAAGTTTACTTATTTAGGTTGAATGTGTTTCTCAGTGGTGTGCTCCGAAATCGAAAACCCTAATTTCGAATATCACTGCAAATACTTAGTCCATGCCCTGCGTAATTTGAGGTGCGCGACTGCGTTGCACACTAGTGTCAAGTGTAGGGTATGAGCTTAAGTACAACATCTAAAATAAAGCTCCAAATTTGAGTTTGAATTGGAGTCCCAAAACTTGTCGCGAGTTTTCCGATTCGAATTCGAATTCAAATCTGGGGAGAAATGTAAAACAATTTTAAAAGTAAATTGGTCAACCAAGAGTGACATTTGGTCAACTATGTCATGTTGGTCCAAATGATGCCCTTGGGTGAGGTTTTGATCACTAAGTAATCACAAATCAAAGTAGAAACAAATTCCAATTTGAAATCCCTCCAAAAACCCTAAATTTAAAAACCCTGTTTTACCCCTTTTGATATAATTCAAAATCTAAGCAAAATTTGGGAAAAAGTTCAAAACCAAGTTTGTAGAACTTTTCAAGGGCTACAACTTTGGTGTTTTGAGTTTTCAAAGTTTCAGTGTAAAATGTGGAGTAATTTTGAAAATAAACAAATTTCAGATTTAATTCATTTTTGTCCCCAAACTAAGATTTCAAAATGGAGGCTGAATTTGAAAAAGTTTTGAACAGAAAAGTTGTAGGTATGGTCAAGGTAAACAACTTTGATGTTTGGAGATTTTGAAGTTTCAATACAAAATCAAAAGTAATTTCTAAATTACCAAATCTGAAAAATGTGTCCCTTTTTGAATTTAAACTCAAATTTCAAAATCCAAGCAGAATTTGAAAAAGTGTTCAATACCAAACTTGTAGAGCTTGAAATTCTGAAGATTTCATACATTGGAAGATTTTCAAGTTGTTATACAAATTTGAAAGTAATTTGAGAAAACAGTTTGAATTTCAAAATTTGGGGGGGGACAGCTACAGTGCACGACGTATCACCGCCGGCCACCGCGCGGTATGGGCGCCGGCCGATCGCCGCCGTGGCCGTTTCCACGATCTTCTCGAGCGCTCCAAGATCGCCAGCGTGATGGCACTGCAGTGCGGCTCTGTAGACGCGTTTTCCTTCTATATATACTGTAGTTCACAGTGACGATCAACGTTTTTGCCACCGCCGCCACCGCAGCTCCGCCGCTCGCCGCTGCCACCACCGAGCCACCTCTGGTCACGCCAACTGCATCACTAGTTCCGCCTCGGCCTTGCGCACCTCGTGGACCACCGGAGTTCACCGTTTTCGCACCCTAACCACCGCACCGCCTGTTCCCGTGCCCAACTCCGGCAACTCACCGCCATCATCGCCTTCCCGTGGCCAGGCCACTCCAGCCGCTCCCCGTCGCCACCAAGAGCTTCACTGCAACCGCGGTGAGCCACTGATGCTTCCCGACCCTTTAATTTAGTCTCTACCGCTTTGTAGTCACCGGCGTGCTGCTCCCGCGGCCACCGTGTCGCCATCGCCATCGCTCGCGGGTCACTAGGGCCTGAACCGTGGCGCTACCGAGCAAAATGGAACCGTGGGATAGTGTAGATGGTGATGGTGGAGTCGGATTGTCGACCGAAGCGCCGGTCACCGGCCGGCCACCGCGGGGAAGCGAGCGAGAGCGCGGGAGAGCGAGAGCGAGCGGGAGGAAGGAGATGACGAGTGGGACCGGCTTGTCAGCGAGCGCGGGAGAGAGAGCACGCGCGCGCGGGCGAGCGCTGGGCTGGGCCGCTTGCTGGGCCAAGCGCGTGCGGGCGCGCGCGCGTACGCGGGCCGATTGGGCTGGGCCGGATCGGAGAGAAGAGGAGAAGCAGCCCGAGTTCGGCCCGATTTCGTTTTTGTTTTTCTTTTTCAAATAAATGAATAGTGTTATTATTTGTTTATTTCATTAAAAATTGTGTAGAGTTCCAAAATTCATGAAAATTTTTGTATAAGCTTCTCAATGTATAAGCTATCTAGGAAAAATATTAAATCATGAATTTGAATACTTTGTGCAGTAGAATTAATTGGTTCCAATAAAGATTAAATGCAACTTCCAGTAATTTTAGTAATTAATTTATTTATCCAAAAATTATGAAATTTATTATGGCACTGTTATAAATCATTCTTAACCCAGAGGAAAAGTTTGAACTTGTTTAGATAAAGTTTGATCAACTTCTAGTTATGCCCTAATTATTTAAATAATAAATAAATGTTAATTTAAGAACTTTAAGTGTTGTGTGCCTTTTGATTGAGTGATGTCCTTAGGTCACTACCCTTTTGTGATCTCTGGCACCTTAATTTCATGATTGAGCTCGTTAGTAACTTGTTAGGTTAAAAGCTGGTATCGCGGGAACTCGTCGCTGCTAGTTAGTAGGTTTTCTGTTTACGACTGTACCGTGAAGGGAAGTTGTACTCGAATCGTAACCGTGGCATGTTATCATCAAGCATCATGTTTATCATTGAGCATCATGTTAAAGCATGTTATGTATTCGTGTAGTCACCGCTTTCGAGGAAGCCGAAGTCGTCGAGCAGGCCTCCGGAGAAGAGCGATCGTCAGTGGGTTCCGGACCAGACGTTGGAGTCTCCGAGTCTGAGTCAGTCGTCGTGTCCGAGCAAGGCAAGCCCCGGTGCATTTAAACCCTACCTTGAATTTTACAAATGTTTTATTATTTATATTATGGTTTATTGCATTCAGTAATTAGGAGTTGAGTGATAACCTAATTGCTGCATTATCATCCTTGATTATTGCAATATTACCCTTGATACCTGTTTTACAGAAAATGCGTAGTATGCTTCGCTATGCTTAGAAGTTAAGCTTTTAAATGAAATGTTTACATAGCCATGACGGCATACTTGTTGAATACTGAAATATATGAATGAACTTGTAAGATCGGGTGGGTGGTTTGACCACTGCTAACGTGCATTGGGAGAGGAGTCCCAATGTATTGTTTCCGCCTTATCAGTTAAGGACCATACGTTGTTGGCCCTCGCGTCATGGAGTTTTTATTAGTACTAGTCATGTGCCCATGTCGGGTAAGCCTTACTTTAGCTAGTCCATTACGAGAACGTCTAACCTCGCACTGGGAGTGGAGAGATGGCGAGAGTAACGTGTACCCTCGGGGCTAGAATGTGGCCGGGTTCGAGGAGTACTGTGCTCTCGGGTGGCGATGGACACGTTCTGGTTTTGGGTTATTCGGGTAAGAGTTGATATATGCTAGATTCGGTTCTACATATGTCGTGTGGTTAGGAATCCCCAGCTGGGTAAATGAAGCGGTTCGAATCGTCGTTACTCTACGAGAAAGGAGTCTTGGCCTTGCACCAACATCGTAGTTAAGAACTGGAATTGAAAGAAAGAATGAGAAAGGTTTTGATGATAATTACTTTGATCTAGACTAGGATCACCTAGAGTTGGTTAATGAACCATCAATGGTAAAAGTAAAATGTTGAAGATAAGGATTTACTTTAGTAAGCTTTTCTGCAAAAAAAATCTTGATTCTGATTTACCCGTACCTTGATTCCCTAAAGCTAGCATGCCCTTGGAGTCTTTGTTTTAGTCGGGTAAGTCTTGTTGAGTACTCTCGTACTCAGGGTTTGTTGAACCCCTTGTTGCAGGTGCGGTTCATGAACAAGTCTGCTTCGAGCCTTGTTGCATGACCGTCGTGGTTGAAGAAAGCGACGACGAGTAGACTGTGTGGCCTTTGGGCAAGGCATCTCGTTTGGGTGTTGTAATAAAGTTACTACCGATACTTCTCTACTAATGGTTTGTAATAATGTACATAAGGTTTGAAGTTTGAAAACTGGTTTGTAAACATATGTTATTGTAAGACTTCCGCTACTTTACTCTGTTGAATATTTTGAATAAACTGTTGTAATATTGCAATACTCCTGTGATTGGATCCTGTTCGGAGGAAAGCAGGCCTTTTAAGTTATGATGAACATAAGTACGACTGTCGGAGGTCATTATGGCAATGACGTGTACTTGTGGGCCATCATATTTAGGAGGTTCTGTGACATCTACGAGCCCCGACACATCGAAGGACGTGTCGCCATTGGAACCTGCCATGATACACGCCGCCAGGAGCCTCGTGGTGGGGAAGGGGCGCTGATCCGCCGCCATCGGGGTGGAGAAGGGGTGCGGATCCCGCCTGGAGGAGGTGGCACCCCACGCCGCCAGCCTGCCGACCGCTGCTACTGCGCTCATCAGCCACTACTTCTCCACCTGCCGCCGACCGTTGCTGCTCCGCCACCAGCGGTTGAGGAAGAGAGAGAGGGGAGGAAGAGCGAGGGAGGCGTGGGGGAGGAGGGCTGAGAGAGGGAGGGAGTGCAGGAGACGGAGGGGCGTTGGTCGGGCTCGGTGTCGGAGAGAGGGAGTCGCGCTCGCGAGAGGAAGGGGCGCTGCTCGGGCACAGTCTGAGAAAGAGAGTGAACCAGAAACCCTAAGTCTATCTATTTATACTTAAAGATGGTTATCGGGCCTTGCCAAGGCCTGTTGGTCCTTGGCTTTTTCGGAGGCGGGCCTTATAGTGTGCCCGCCTCCAAAAATAGATTTACAGAGGCGGGCACCTCAAAACGACCGTCTCTGAAAATAGATTATTTTTTAAAGCGGTTGCCTTAAGACGACCGCCTCCGTAAATTCATTTTCCGAGGTAGGCAAAAGTGCCCGTCTCGGTAAATAAAAATACCCACCTCCATTAATCACAGGCATTAACCGATGCGGTTCGATAAAAATGCCCGCCTCCGTTAATAAAAGGACACTGTCTTGCAAAATCATTTGTGTAGTAGTAGGATCATCTACTTCTTTCTCTATAGGATCACTAACTTTATTCTCTCTCTTGTTCCTAAATTTGGGGTTAAATTTCACAAATACAAGATCTCTCGTTCTTTTATGAAATAGGCTATTGCACTTCTTTGTATATATGAACCTATGAATGTAGTGAACACGAGAAAGAAACTTAGCATTTAAGGGTTGCAGGTCAGAACCTATGAACTTAGTGAACACAAGCATTAAAATTTAAAATTGATAGCAAGTCACTGCGCCACTATCACTGCAGGAGGCTGGCGCTTCCCCAAGTGCCTAATGCAGTCGGGGAAGAGGCAAAAACACTTAGAGAAGGCTTTCCTGAGTATTGCACTCGGGGAAGAGCTAACGGGGAATCTCGTAACAGTGAAGAGCTCTTCCCCGAGTGCAAAAAAAAACATGCACTCGGGGAAGGCTTCCCTGAGTGCCATCCCGGCACTCGGGAAAGAATTGACGCCGTCCGCTCCAATGGCCGTTGCCGTCAGGTTTTTTTTTGAATTTCTTCTCTGAGTGCAACACTCGAGGAAGAATTTTGATTTTTTTTTAAAAAATTCTTCCCTGAGTGTCGCATGAGAGGCACTCGGGGAAAAGGTTTTTTAAATAAAGAAACAAATTTCTTCCCCGAGTGCCTCTCATGCGACACTCAGGGAAGAAATTTGTTTCTTTATTTAAAAAACCTCTTCCCCGAGTGCCTCTCATGCGGCACTTGGGGAAGAAATTGGTTTCTTTTTTTAAAAAAAAACCTCTTCCCCAAGTGTTTCTGCCAGACACTCGGGGAAGCCACCACCGAAAATAATTTTTTAGCCTTTTTTATGTAAACAACAAAGCATATATATATCACAATCCAAAAATCAAGATCAATATATCACAAACCACATTTATATATCCCTTATGACCGAATTTGTCCGAAATCGACAATATTATTACAAACCACTTGTTCAAAGTACACAATATTCGTAGTTCACAAGTTCAATACATAAAAACGACCCCGCAGGCAGCTGACGGCGACTATGAAGGTTGGGACGCACCAGCATGTGTTCCCAATTCCTGTCTTTGTGGGGATGGCCTGACTTGGTATGCCGGCGAGCCTCCGACATGGTTTGACGACGCCGATTGATGCTGCAAAAAAGAGAAGAGATTGCACGTGAGTGGCAAGATATAAAAATGTTTGATATGCAAAACTAGTATAGTAAAGATGTTTATCCTCATGGGTCTAAGGCATGTGTTCTGTGCTCTTGATAGTCAAGGGAAAAATTTACTTTAGTTTATGTAGGTGAAACCTCACCTTAGTCTTGTTGATATTTAGCTCCAATCTTGGGCCAGTTTCCCCTCAAACACTTGCTTCTTCTCCTGCAGGTCTTGATTGCTTCATATGTGCTTCTGGATTTGCTTGCAAGCACTTGGGCTCTGTGCTGACTTCCTCTCCTGCTCAGCCCCCTTCCTTCTCACCCCACGTCGCTCTCCATGGTGATCAAGTCATCATCTTGTGCTGGTAGAAAGGTTGGTGTTTCTCTGGGAGACCTCAACCTAGTTAGCAAACTGAGTTGACAATGAGTTGACAAAATCTTCCAATAATATATAAATTTTAGTATTCTAGTTAGCAAACTGAGTTGACAATGATGACATCCATATAAATATTTTATTACACTGCACACAGATCCATGTATCTTAGCTTAACACCGTGCATTCCAATCATAAACACATGCATCTCAATTACATGCATATGTCACATATAAATCATAGAGACCATTTGAATTTACATCCAATAAATCAAAACCGTCAAATGATTTTATCATACAACATACCATTAATATATTCAGGTCAATATAAACTTAGTACCATTGTATCTGTACAATCGAGATATGCATGAAGGGCTTTGAGCTAATATCCTATACTGATGCCACTTCGAGCTAATATCCTAGGAGCTAAACTTAGTAACATACTAGGTTCGTGAGCATGTACCTTCCCCTTTAATCTTGTGCTCCAGATCTCTCACCTTTTCTTGCAGAAGCAAACAACATGTCAAAAAACACCACAAACCATAAGCCCATTTTGAAGATCCATAAGGAACCAGATTTAGTATCTACAAGACATACTTGACTTTGATAAATTCCTATATCAAAATGAAATATATTGGCACGCATGCATTCTATCAGTTCTAGCTCATAGATAAAGAAGAGAATAGACATGGCGCTCGAGAGGATATGTGATTGAAATCAAGAGTTTGCTTAGCAATTCTATACAGTTAATATCATCAAACTAAACCCACCTCAAAATGACTGCTGTAACAATATTATGATCATATCAAATGAAATTGAGGAATCACTTTCTAGCTGCTGTGACAATTGACCCAAACATACCGAGAAAAGAACTAAAGTATTACCAAGTAGAAAAACACGGCTAGCAACAATGTTTGGATTTTATAGAGTAACTGAATATAAGCTGTGACACTATTAAAATAGCTTACCAACAGTTGTGAAGAGCCGACTCACTATGCACTATGCAGGCAAGCAAATTATGCAAGTGCTAACTATGCAGGCAGGAAAATTATGACAGCATGGAAATACATGTAGTCTGTAGAGAAATCCAAATCAAATTTGATATACAGGTATACACATTTTGGCTCAGCAGCCCTCATGATGTCACAATGGAAACAAAAGCTCAAATGGTGGCATGTCTGTCACCAGGCATTAAACAGCATATGAAATTGATACTGTCATACTGACACTGAACCTTACTAATGCAGAACTACATATGTAAGCAGAAATGTTGAAATACGACTACAGAAAATCCTGATAGAAACCATGTATTTAACAAAAAATTGGGGAGTTTTGCCCTCATAAAGAAGCATAGTGCGGAAGTTGGTAAAGATTAAAGAACACACGTTCAGGAGAACTACGGAAACAAGGAGAATTTTGCTACAAATAGTTTAGGCCTGAAGGTAGAATGCTGCATATATAATTGAATCGAAAATTCCTTCTGCTAACTAATGGTAAATAATGCCTGCACCTAGTTTTTTTTCTGAACATACTATCAGTTATCTGAACATTGTAGAAACAAAGAGAACACATGTATGCTGCTGCCTCTGCCACTCCTAATGAAGAAACTAAGAGAACACAGGACACCCCTCAGGCCTCTAGATCTGCAAGGATCAATTCAACACCTAGTTTATTTAGCTCATCACAAGTTGCAAGTGACTCTACTGCATACAGAAACGGAGAAAAAAGACAGAGGACTTTCACCGTGTTGAGGGCTCAGCGGAGATGGATCTGCAACGACGACGACGCCTCCTCACTGGGCCGCGACCTCCACGCGCCACCATCGGCCACCATGACCATGACCTCCGTGTGCCACCCTCGACCGTCGAGGCGGCCACATCCGTGCGACGCCCTCGGCCGCCAGGGCCGCGACACCCGTGCGCCGCCTTCGGCCGCCGGGGCTGCGACATCCCTGCGTCGCCTTCTGCCGCCGGGGCCGCGACCTCCGCGCATCGACCTTGGCCACTGGTGCTGTGGCCTCCACGCGCCGCCTTTGGCCTAGACCGGCGACTCCTCAGCCATCTCCGCCTTGCGCCGGCACGGAGAGGTCCCCAACTAGGACGCACGAGAGGTGCGACACAGAGACTCCACAGGCGGAGGAGCGGCGCGACGGCTGGGGAGACGCAGGGAGTGGCAGCGGTGGTGAAGGAGGAGGAGAGAAAGTGGCCGCGCGAGAAATGAAATTTTAGGGTTTGGTGAGCTGACGGTGGACAGTTTTATCTGGTGTGGTGTAACCATGGCCGTCGATTAGTATTGGACGGCTCAGATCTAGCGGTGCCTTAGTAGGCTGGCCGGTTCATGGGACCTGCTGCGGATGCGCGGCCCAGGCCCAGGCTGCTGGGCCTTAAACATTTAACGTTTTTTTATTTCCTGTTTATCGAGGTTTTATTTAAGCATTATTTGATTATTAGACACTCTTGTAAAGTAAACACTCTAATCCTATTACATTCGTGTATCCAAAATACTTTTAAATAAAATAGACTACATATATGTCACAAAATTTAGAACTGATTTACCATTTTCTATAGCTTAAATGAATTTCCACGCGCTTTTGGAAAATCACTACAACTTGAACTACACGTCCTATCTAACCATGTCCAAAAATTAGAAAAGACATATATGTAAGAAGACATGTTCTGTTTGAGCTCACATCCTGAAAATCGATGGAAAATTAAGTGTTCTGCTAAACATTACTCAAACTACTATTTTGATGACTCCGATGAAAAAAATCAATAATATCATAAAGTAGTCTAAAAATTATAGGAATTGGTAGGGTGTCATGATGTGGGTGCATAAGCTTCCCATAAAAAATCAAATCATTTTGACAAAGTGAGACTATACGTTGTTCACAAATTGTTACATCTCTCATATAGTTATGCAACTATATGTGAGAGATTTATCCATTTGTGATTGTGAACAATGTATAGTCCAACTTTGTTAATATGATTTGAAATATTTATGACAAGATAATACAACCATATTATGATCTCATGCCAGATTTTAGGATTTTCAGGCATCTTTAAGATATTATTGTTTTTTTCGGTCGGAGTAACTAAAATACTTATAAGCATTTTCTTGGTTGCCAACCTCAAAAAAATTCAATAACCCCCAAGAAAATGATAATTTACTTGACGGTTTAGAATAACACCCAAGGAAATGAGTATTTTCCGTGGTGGCTAAGAATAACACTCAAGAAAATATTAGTTTCCTTGACTATTTACAATCACAATCAAGAAAATGAGTAATTTCCTTGGAGGTGCTTATAAACCGCCAAGGAAACACCCATATTCATTGGCGGTTTGCTTCAACCTCCAAGGAATATATGTTTTCTTGAGAGTTCAGTAGCACTGCCAAGAAAACTACTATTTCCTTGTCGGTTTCATTTTGCCACTTAAGGAAATTCTCAGCCCCCAAGGTAATTCCAGATTCTGGTAGTGGATAAGGTTGGGCCGACCACTTTTTGTTTTTTTAAAAAATCTTCCCCGAACTCGGGGAAGAATTTTTCTTTTTTTTTTGTTTTTTTCTCTCTTTTTTTTTATGCCTTTCCACAATATTTCAAACTCCTTGTTCAAATTTGGTATAGTTTTGATTTTTTTGGTATATTTCGTTAGTTTTTTTCGTTTCTTTGATTTTTCTTGCACACTTCCAATTTGAACTGTAGGTGTATAAAATATTGGAATTTGGTGATTAAAAAATGATATTCATGATATTTGTTGTATGTTTAGGTTGTCTCCAGGAACTCACATGAAATGTCGAGCCTCCTGTTGCCGTACCATGGCGAACAACTTGCGAGAAAAAATATTTAAATTATATAAAATCCGAACGAAGTCCGAAAATCACGAAACTTGACTGGGCGTCGTTTTGTCGCACGTAGAGGCTATGATAAAAAATTGAGAAGGTTTCGAGCTAGTAGCAACGTCAAATTCCTAAAACCCGGACATCTCCTCATGTGATCTCATGAGATCTCATGAGATCACATGAGGAGATATCTGGGTTTTAGGCATCCGACGTCGCTAATTGCTCAAAACATTCTCAATTTTTTATCATAGCCTGTACATGCTATAACACGACGCCCAGTCAAATTTCATGATTTTCGGACTTCATTTGAATTTTATATAATTTAAATACACTTTTCCCGCAAGTTGTTCATGATGGTACGATGACAAGATGGTTGACATTTCATGTGGCTTCCTGGAAACGGACTCAACATACACCAAATAACATGAATATGACTTTTTGAATCACCATATTCCATTATTTCATGCACATGCAGTTCAAATCAGAAGTGTGCAAAAAAATTCAAAGAAAAGAAAAAAAACTAACGAAATATACCAAACAAAGTCAAAATTGTCCCAAATTTGAACAAGGAGTTTGAAATGATGTGGGAAGGCATCAAAAAAACTGGGGCAAAAAAACAAAAAAAATAAAAATTCTTCCCCGAGTGCTAGGAGCAGGCACTTGGGGAAGAGGCCTCTTCCTCGAGTGTCAAATTCTGACACTTGGGGAAGCTTTACAAAAAGAAAAAATATAACGGCGTGTGAAGGTTGGCCGTCATGTATAATTTTCTTCCCCGAGTGCCTCTCTTCTCCGAGTGCAACACTCGGGGAAGAGGACCTTCACCGAGTGTCGTTCTTCCTCCAGTGCCTATAAATATGGGGCACTCGGGGAAACCTTTCTTCCCCGAGTGCATTTCTTTCCCGAGTGCAACACTCGGGGAAGAGCTAGTTTCCCAAGTGCACGTTTTTTTTTGCACTCGAGGAAGCCACAGACACTCGGGGTTTCAGTTCTCCCGTAGTGTATGGATTTTCAGGGGCGGCTCCAGGGCATTTGTAGCAACGGTTTACCTAGCCGCCCCTAGCAACCCATTGCTACAAATGGTGGATTTGTAGGGGCGGTTGTTGATTTATTGAGGCAGCTGGATATAGAGCCGCCCCTACAAATTATTTTCTAAAATTCACGATTCTAGACCCAAAATAGCAAAAAAAAGCAAAAATATAGCAAACTTTTTTTTCAATCCGGGGAATCCCGCACTTCGTGGCCGGTGGGATTCAAACCCGTAACCTCCCTCTCACGTGCACCCTCCTCTGTCACTGCACCTCACACTCACTTGTGTCTATATTGAATTTTGGTTCCTCACATATTATCCTAAACTGAGTTTAAATTGATTGTTTGGGCCCTAAACGAATTCAAATAAAAAAGCTATCAACTATAAAGTTTAGTAACTTTTCAAGATCTACCACTTTCATTTTGATAGTTTCTCCATCCGAGGTCGTTTACAAAATTTGAATTTCAAATTTGAGAAATTCAAACATAATCTGCCTTAACAAAATGAATTCAAATAAAAAAGTTGTTAACTACAAAGTTGCATAACTTTCGAGATCTATAACTTTTATTTTTGCTATTTGTCCATCTGAGATCGTTTAAAAAATTCAAATTTCAAATTTGAGAAATTCAAACGTAGTTTTTCTTGACAAGATGATTTCAAATCAAAACGTTGTCAACTACAAAGATGTATAACTTTTTGGGATCTACAACTTTTATTTTGTTGTTTCTCCATCCGAGGTCATTTGAATAATCCAAATTTTAAATTTAAGAAATTCAAACGTAGTTTTTCTTGACAAAATGAACTCAAATAAAAAAGTCGTCAACTACAAAGTTCTATAACTTTCCAAGATCTACAACTTTTATTTCGGTCATTTATTCATCCAACATAGTGGTAGTAATATTATTCACAAATATTACATATGCCTCTTATAGTTTATAGTTTATGAAACTATAAGAGAGGGATGTAAATTTTATGAACAATGTTACTACCATTTTGTTGGATGAAGAAATGACGAAAATAAAAGTTGTAGACCTTGATGAGTTCTACAACTTTTATGTTCATGACTTTTTCAGCTGAAATCATTTGGTATTTCAAAATATTATTTGAAGTTGCCATTTTTTGAAATTTAAAATTCAAATAGATAAAACACAGTCATATGAAAAGATGGACAAAATAATAGCTATAAGAAGACAATAATTTGATACGTCATGATTTAAAAAATTTTAGGGAAAAAATCATCAAATGTGAAGTTAGTACGAGGGAGAAAGATTAGTTACAAGTTTTAGCCAGAAATTAAAAAGAGAAATCAGAAGTCTTCAAAAATTTCAAAATTGAATTTCAAACACCATTTTTAAGCAATAAATGACTTCAAATGAAAAGGTTGTAAACAACAAAGATTCATAACTTTTCGAGATCTGCCCCTACAAAAACAAGGTGGCGTTGCTACAAATCATTTTTGATAGTGAGTTAAGGAGATTTAGGTAAGATTTTTTTCTACCGGATCAAGTATTGACTGGTTCCTCTCACAACCTGAGGATCTACAAGTTTCTTCAATTATTTCGAGTTGAGTTTCTTCATCATCAACCATCATGATCAATCTCTGACTTCTTTGGGTAATAGTAGTAGGGGTTCAAATAGTAGCCAACAAGGTGTAGTGGAGTCTTGATCTTGATGTCCCATCTTCTATCTATGATGCCCCAAGCAACTTTGAAGCAGCTCTCATCGTTGTCAAACCTCTCATAAATTTCTTTCTTTGCCTCAAGCATTAATCCATGGAGGAATCCCCATTCCTGGTACATCGCTTTCCATTCTTCTCAACACATTAGCCAATGCCTCAAAAAAAATTAACTACAATGTCAGCATTTTCCAAAAGGTTTCAGATCTCACTACTTTATTGGCTTTCATCCCCTTGTCCCTCAAGTAACCCAATTCATTAAGCTCATCAAATCTGAACAGTCTTGTCAACTCTTTTTTGTTGTCTAGCAAGCTTTTCATATTCAAATAGGTAGTGACAAATCGAGTAATCCCAGAGCAACCAAGTCTATATTAAGAAATTTTCTCATCAAATCCAACACTCTTGTATGAGCATACAAGAACACATCACTTGTCTTGCACTAGCAACAGTTTGCTCAACTAGTTCAGCAAGCTTCCCAAGTCCTTTTTGCAGTCAATAGGCTTGCTGCAGTTGTATTGATACTAGCATTATCAGTCAACACTTGGACAATATGTTGCTCCCCTATCTCTTCTGTGTTTTGTCCACAAGTTTAAAGACATATTTTTCGTCTTTCCTACCACCTGAGCAATCCAACAAATCTAAGAACAGTACCCCATGAGCACTATAGACATCTATGTTCACTCCCTACCCTTCTTATCTGTAGCATCTGCCATCATTGTACAACCAGTGAGCTCCCATGATTCCTTATGCTCCTTGAATCCATCCAACACCTTTTGCTTCCTTTTCTGCAAGAATTGTCCACTCATCACATAGGGACACGGGCGGAGCTACGTGGAGGCGAACCTGGGCGGTTGCCCCCCCTGCTCTCTGCCATCACCAGTACATCAGCTTGCTTTTTGTAGTTTGTGCATGCATGTTTGCTCTCAGCCGAAGACCACCAATGCAGAGTCGGATGTCATCAGTCATCAGCAGTGCACGAGAGGTCACATGCTTGCTGGCTTGTGGCTGTGGCTGCACTCGCTGCTTATTTTATTCATATACATGTCACGAAGCAAGTTTACATGCAGCTTCTGTAATACACGTGTACTCGCTATGAGCCGTAGCTGTTAGAACGAGTTTTTTCGTCAGTAACTCAGGCTTTCACAGCTCCGCTTTTACAGTCCTAACTTTATGATTGATGCTTTTGGTAGCTAACCGCCATACTACTGTAGCACAACTAAATAATCGCCCCCCCTTCATTTTGTACCGAGCTCCGCCACTGCATAGGGAGTAGGCCCTCTTAGACCTTTTCCCCAACTGTCGAATAGCCTCTACGATATGATCAAAGCTAGGAAGGGTCAGTGTGTCTGTGCAATGCTAGCTTCATAGAACCACTGACATATGTACTCACGAGCTGAGCTCTATCCCTCCTCTCTTCACCTTTCTGAGTTGTCAGTGTTGTCTGAACCTTATTTCTTACCTTAATTCCTCCCTGAGAAATCTTTACAGACACCTCTATAGAAGGCGCCTTGTAGTACTTATCATAGGACCACCACCTACTATAGATTTAGAGCTACTAGATACTTTTCTTTCCTTTGACATCACCACAACAACATAATTGCCATTGTCTAAATCTTCACTTCCACTTTCACAATCTGAGTGATCCTAAGCAAAGATTCTATTGCCCGAATACCCTCGGTACCCGAGAGGTGTCCATCGCATGAAGGAATCGACTGTTTGTGGGCCCTGGTACCGGAGGAGTAACCAGCATGTGAAAAACAGACTACCCGGTTATCCTCGGCACTCGAGGATGTTCAACGCATGAAGAAATTGAGTTCTCAAAAGACCTCAGTACTCGAGGAACACTTGACACACAAGGAGATCAGCTATTCAGGAGCACCTAGCACCCGAGGATCAGAGAAGATCGATGATTCATTCAACTGGCTCGTCACTAAGCCCTACGAGGGCTACTGTCAGATATATGGGACCGGAATACCTCACCGCGTGTTTTCCGACCTGTACATGTCAACTAGGCCGAAGACAATGAGTATGTGGCCCACATACACCAAAGTGTAGCAACAGACGTGATGATCAAGTTGCTAAGCATAGATAGCTTGCATTCCAATCTTTGCGAGATATGATCGGATGATTTATTGTACTTTTCATGAAAAAAAAGTAGGAAACACATCTGTTAACTGATCAGATCATTTGTAACCCTACCCCTGGCCTATATAAGGAGGGGTAGGGACCGCCCGAGATCGGCATCCCACTACTTCCATCTAGCACATAGCTATAATTACCAACCCCTGTAACTGAGCATATGAACAAGGAGAGATCTACTTCAAACTAGATGTATGGTACCCAAGGTTTTTTTTATTGGCCTAAATTCACGGAAATTTCTAAAATTCACGTCCTATCCACAGGGTCCGATAAAATTTGATATCGGCCAAATTTTTCCCTTCTTTCTTGTTCCCACACGGACAATCCAAATTCAGCCGCGTGACGGTCCTACACTTATAATGTTTTATTCTTGTTTTTATTTGTGAACAAGTGATGTTTAATAGCTTAGGAATAGTTTCAAGTCAAATTCTATGCAATTTTTTTAGAACAATTTGATTTTTTTTGAATTTGGTCCGATATTTCCGATATATTCTGCTTATCCTATTTATCCATGACCTCCGATAAATTTTTATTTCCGATAATGAAAACCTTGATGGTACCATGTACCTGAACCAATATAAACCCTATATCTTGTGTGCTACCCATTTGATTCTCTGTGCGCATATACGTTGATCCGTATTGCTAGATCATAGGAGACCATATTTGTTGGTGACTCACAACAATCCGCACTACAAGGGCAAAGGGTTTTTGTGGCGAAAATTTTCATCACAAAAGCTTATTTTTTCGCCACAAATCCGACTTTGTGGCGACTTTTAAAATCGCCACTAGTCGCCACAGATACTCGCCTCACAAATACTCTAGTGATGATTTTTCATTCCCCACAAATAATCATACTCATTAGTGACGAACTATGGTGCCACCAGTGAATTGACCATTTGTGGCCCCAGTCGTTGCCACAAAGAAATATGTATTAGTGGCAGAAAAATTGCCACTTATAATGTTTTATAGTGGTTATAATAGTTGCCACAACTATAGAGTATTTATGGCAATTTGGTCGTCATAGTTACCGTTGTAACAGTGACGAATTATATGGTCACTAAAGACTATATAGCAGTGACCAAAGTTTCGCCATTATACAAGTTTACTGTGTCAAAATTTGTTCTCACTATTTTAGTTGCAATTGTATCTAGTTGATCGCCACAGCTTATATGGGAAAAAGTGGCGCCTTGTCAACACAAATGCATTTTATTTGTGATGTAACTCATCCTCACATATATATTACAGAGGCAAAACTTTTCCTCACAGTATGATTTTTTGTGAGAGTTGATAAGACATGTTGTGTCGATAATTTCATCACCAAAAAAACATAGCATTTGTGTGAAAATATTAGTTACGACAAGTTTGGTCACAAGATAAAGCCTCAATTGTGTGGAACAATAGATGATGTGGCAAACAATTTATCATTATCACGCATGTTGTAGTGACAAAAATGTCTCGACAAATATGTACCAATACAATTCTCACAACTGTAGACCAATAGTATTTATTTCAATAATTCTTTAACCATGATAATGTTAGAATCCAGCAATATACAAAAATTAATAACACTTGGAACTCTCAAAATAACTCACACACTACTTTCAAATCTCAAATAATTTATTCAACTATAGGTATTAAACTCTATGGTGGAGACTGTGAAGCACCAGATTGAATGCGTGCAAAGAAATCCGCCATTTGTTGATCAAGTTGCTCTCTCACTAGACGAGCAACTTCTCCACTCTGTGTTTGACGCAAAGAACTAAGCTCATCACATTGGAGTTGCTGCTCTTCTTGTAACTGTGCATTTGTTTCGACCACCATCGAGACTTGGCCTTCCAAAGCTTGTGCTCGTTGCTCAGCAGCTTCAGCACATTGCTCAGCAGCATCTGCACGTGCTCGAGTCACAGCTTCACGCTGTTCAGAAGCCTCAATTTGTGCTTGCAATCTGATCCTTTCCTCGGCGACTCGGTTTACAGCACGAATGCCAACACCACGTGAATGGTTTGGCTTTCGACCAAGAACTAGTGCGAAGTGCTCCATTATTGGCACATGTGCAGAAGATATCTTTTCTTGATGTGTCCCAGCAACTTCTTGTAGTTTCAAAGCATGAAACAACAAATTAATTAAGAACCCATATACTACACAACAAGGGAAAAAATGTTCAACTAATGAATAGTAAATTTGAGCACAAATTCGCTCCAGGATAGTGTAACATGCACATGTTGTGAGTTGTTGCTGTTCAAAAAAATTCTGCAGACATGTCATCAAATAAATGAAATTTGTAGACAAATTAAATAATATATGAAATTTACAAACAGCTTAATAAAACGAAATTGTTCATGGTTAGAGCTATACCATGTTATATATTGCACACACATTATAGTGGCCAGAATTTTCAATTCATTAAATGAACAATACATCACAAGCTATGTTGTAGAGATAATAACCATGAAAAAGTGATACATAATTCTACTATGATATTTTTTCATACAAAAGCACACCACTTCCACCTAATCCTAATTCAGAAGGTGGTGTAAATGTGAAATCCAAAGATGCCATCACAAAGGGAAGTAACATGTTCATACCATTATTTATTCACCCGTTGAAATAGACCATGTCCCATCAGCCTTTTGGTATGTAGCCCTCCAAACTTGCATAGCAGTAGGCCACTCACCAGTTTCTGGGTCTCGCTACATTAGAATAAAGAAACATAGGGGCTGTCTAGATGATGAAAAAGTTTGGGTAAAGTTCCTGTAGCACTTTTCGTTGTTATTTAGTAAAATTTATCCAATCATAGACTAACTAGGCTCAAAAGATTTGTCTCAACATTTACAGATAAACTGTGCAATTAGTTATTTTTTTACCTACATTTAATGCTCCATGCATGTGTCCAAAGATTCGATGTGACAGTTACTGTGCAAACTTTTTTGGGCATTTTTGGCAACTAAACATGCTCATATATTCACTAATTTAGAACAATGTGTAGCAGATAAAAAATTCTTCCTGGTAATTTTTTTACTCACCAGATCATAAGCAATTTGAGCAATTGATCTAGTTCCTACTTTGGACCCCATCTCTTGCTTTCCTCTGTTGATAGAGTTTTGGTTGCTCCTTTTCTAGTTCACAAATTGCATAGATGTTTCATTAATAATTATGTAGCACTGTAATTTAGGATGAGTTTTATGTACCTAAAAATCATCATCCGTCCACAAATTCCTTATCAACCATTGCCAACATTCTGGTGAGACATGTTGTGGCCTTGGCTTGTTGTTTCGGTAAGCTTGAAGCAGACGGTAACGCCGATTATTATATTGACTCTCTACTTGTCTCATGGCACAATCTTTATCTTCTTCGGAAAGCTCAGGAAACTTTTGCTGTACAACAAAGATATGATGTAATAAATAGCCATTGAATGCAATGATAACCATTGCATGCCAAATATATTTATTTTATATGAAAAGTAGGTCACCTTTAGTTTTCTCCAAACAGCTGCAGTAGTTCCAGCATGAAACTTATCCATGTCCCTCCACTTCTTTACTTGGAGTGGTATAGTTCTTACAAGAACTGTAATCTCACTTTTAAATAAACTAGCATGTTCTCCACACACTTTTGCAAATTCTTTAGGGAACTTTATATCAATATGCTTTCCTTTTGCTCTTCTCTTGCGAAGTTGATTATTAATTGTAACTTTTCTTCCACTCTTAGCAGGGCCTAGTTAATTTAGGGAAAAGAACAAGGGTAATTAAATGTAATGTTTGTACTCTACAGTGTCAAGAATCAAATTTTAGATTAGTATAACAGGTTGTGCCAAGCTAAATGTAGCACTTGTTATTTTGTCATATAAAGAAATAAATGTAGATCAGCATAACAGAGCCTAGCTAAATCAGTGAAATAAACAATGGTGTAAAGAAACAGGTTTCAGATTAGCAAAACACCTTCAGTGTTGTGTGTTGTAGCATTTATTTGATTATTTTCATCCATGGCCACGTCTGAATCCAATTGATCACGTGCATTGTCAGTTCGAGAGCCACGTGAACGTAACCTGGTCGTTATTTCACCTATAGAAATAAAAATTGGCATTTTATAAATTTTACATAACTAAACACAACAGAAATGGCTATCTTTTATTGTACCATCAGCACACAACCAATGCAAGTGAACACAGTTGCAAGTAACTAAAATTTTTGACACCGGCAAGAACACAAACCCCATGTGTTCGTTCATAGTAGCTCTAGTTCAGATCTATGAACAAGTAATGGTGCATTCAATTAAACAAGAAATATTTGGTGGTACTGAATGTATAAAACAAATCTATACCGAGGTCAATTGGTCTCTTGGATCTTTGGATAAAGCAGAGGCAAGCTCATCAAATTCTCTATCTATTTCAGCAACTGTTCGTCGAGGCACCCGTGGAGCCATTTTCCCTGCGAAACAACAATGGAATTGATGGAGAAACATAGCTATCAAATTAATGGATATTTTACCAAAAGAAACAATCTGACAAAAAAATAATTTGAGACATACAAAGGTTGGAAACAATCTGTAAAAAAAATAATTTGAGAAATATAAAGCTGGACTAGGCTGGAGGGATGGATGTCATAGATTGGTGTCCAGCACAAATATGGCATGGATGTGATCCATATTCATAGATCGAAAATCAAGATATCAGTATGGAATTGGAGGCATCGCATCTTCTCGTAGTGCGGAGATGGCGACGGCTGCGACGACGACAGAGGTGGTGGCTGCAGCAGCTGTGGCCGCGGCGGCGACGGCAGCGGCGGCTGTAGCGGTGGCGCTTGTGGTGGTGGCCACGGCCTCCGGCCTCAGTGGTGGCTGTGGCGGTGGCCGCGGCCTCGGCGGCGGCGGTGGCCGTGACGAACTGGATCGGAGGCTGCAACGACGGATCAACACGGTGGTGATTTGCCGCATCGGCATCATGGATCCGTGGGGCAGCTAGCCACCGGAGGCATCTGGGCGTGCGCCATGGGGATACTTGGCCTTGGCAGCCGCTTTGACCAGGAGTAATCATGGGTGGCTAATAATGATGACGATGGCCGGATGGAGGAAGATTTTGGCAAAAAAAAGAAGAAATACTAGTAGTAGTACGCATGGTCACCTGTTTCTCTCCGTCAGTTGGGCTTGATTGTTTGGTAGATCCGTAGATGATGGAAGGGACTCCATGTATATATATATGTCGATGTCCAATGCAATATGGCGGGAGTCAAAAAAATTTCACCGATTAATTGGAGGGAAAGGTGAATGGATATTTGTCTGTCATTTTTAAAAGTTTTTGAATAACTTGACAAACTGTAGTTTTGTAAACAATTCATTCCTCAATGACAAGATGGTTGTGGACAAAAGTTGGATGGACATATCCAATAGGAGGCTTCCCCGATACGAAGAAGGAGCTAAAAAATTTATTGAGTTTGCTTTTTCTGGCTGTAGTGCGGACAAGCTCCTTCGATGTCCTTGTAGAATCTGCAAAAACAATTATTTTGCTAATCAGATATCTATAATGGAGCATCTCATGCTGAATGGAATATGGAAAGAGTACAGAGTATGGGATCATCATGGAGAGAGTGTGTCAGATTCAGAAGACAGTGATGATGATATGGAAGATCATGATGAATATGGTTTGCTTGAGATGGTGAATGATTTTGGAAATGCTGTGAATGCCAACTTGGGATCATTTGCTGGTTCATCACCTGGCTTGCAGGATGACATGACCACATTTACAGGTCCTACTGAAGAAGCTAGCAAATTTTATAGACTTCTTGAAGAGGCAGACCATGAGCTGTACCAAGAATGCAGTACCTTCTCTACACTATCGTTCATTGTGCAAATGATGAACATCAAGTGCCTATATGATTTGAGTGGAAATGCAATGGATGCTCTATTTACTCTGTTTTGGAAGGTACTTCCTACCAAGAATAAGGCTCCAAAGTCATTCAACGATGCTAAGAAAGTCATGTCAGATTTTGGATTGGATTACAAGCGCATAGATGCATGCCCAAATGATTGCATTCTATACAGAGGTGATTATGCTAAAGCTGAGTCATGTCCAGTGTGCAAGCTTTCTAGGTGGAAAATTGATTACCAGAACAATGCATCCAAATCACGAAGGCGAAGAGTTCGAAAGGTTGCACAGAAGGTGCTACGCTATTTCCCACTGATACCAAGATTGAAAAGGATGTACATGTGTTCCAAAACTGCAACTAATATGCGTTGGCACAAAGAGGAGCTAGTTGATGATGGATATATGAGACACCCGGCAGATTCAAAGGAATGGAAGAATTTTGACAAAAATTTCCCATCATTTGCATCAGATGCGCGCGGTGTTAGGCTTGGGCTTGCTAGTGACGGATTCAATCCGTTTGGACATATGAGCACATCATACAGCATATGGCCCGTTGTTATTGTGATGTATAACCTACCTCCTTGGATGTGCATGAAAGATCCTTATATGATAACTTCAATGCTCATTCCTGGCCCTAAAGCACATGGCAATGACATTGATGTATATCTACAGCCATTAATTGATGAGCTGATTGAGTTGTGGGGTGGGGTGGAGGCCTATGATGCTTCAGCGAAGTGTAAATTCACACTAAAAACTGCATTGCTCTGGACAATTAATGATTTTCCTGCTTTAGGGAATTTATCAGGAATGTCCACAAAGGGAAAATATGCATGTCCATCCTGTCATACTGACACTTGCTACCAATGGCTAGCTAATGGAAGAAAAGGTTGCTACATGGGACATAGGAGATTCCTACCAGCAAGACATAGTTGGAGGAACAATACTACTTCTTTTAATGGCCAAAGGGAAAGGAGATGTGCTCCAAAACCATTATTAGGCGCTGAAGTTCTTTCACAATATGAAAAGTTTACTCAGGTACACAAACAAAAAAGATTTAAGTCTATGCAGCTTTCCTTTTGTAAATAAATATGATACAAGTTATGATATTTTGATGTAATTTAAAAGGTGTAACATTGCTATAATTATGCTGCCATTCAGGTTATATTTGGGAAATCTGACAAGAAAAGGAAACGCTCCAGCACAGTGTATGGTGTTTGGAAGAAAAAGAGTATATTTTTTGAACTCCCTTATTGGAGTAAATTGACACTAAGACATAACCTAGATGTCATGCACATTGAAAAAAATGTTGGTGAAAGTTTGGCGGGTACCTTGCTTGGACAGGAGGGGAAGACAAAGGATAACATTAATTCTCGCTTCGATATGGAAATCATGGGAATACAACCAAAACTTCATGCAACTCCCACAGATGATGGAAAATATTTATTTCACAATGCACCTTATACACTTTTTTGACCTAAAAGGAAGGCATTTTGTGAGTTCTTGACAAAAATCAAAGTCCCAGATGGTTATTCTGCAAAGGTATCTAATTATGTAGATGCAATAAATGTTAAAATATCAGGGATGAAGTGCCATGATTACCACGTGTTTCTGCATAGATACCTTCCACTATCTATTTGCGGCATGCTTCCTGCTGATATTTGTCTTCAATAATTGAGCTATGCAACTTTTTTCGAGAAATTTGCTCAAAAGTGTTAGATGTGGAGATCCTTAAAAGGCTTGATTCTTCAATTGCTATTACTCTTTGCAAATTAGAAAAGATATTTCCTCCATCCATGTTTGATGTAATGATGCATCTACCAATCCATTTAGCTCAACAAGCAATGGTAGGTGGTCCTGTGCAATATCGATGGATGTATCCCATCGAGAGATTCTTGCGCAGACTAAAGTCATTTGTAAAAAACAAAGCTCGTCCAGAGGGAGCAATTGCTGAGGTTGTAGTGTTACAGGAATGTGTGACTCTTTGTTCCATGTACTTGCATGGAATTGAGACAAGAATCAACAGGCCAAGCCATAATGATGACAGTGATGATAACAATAGCAACACACAGCTCCAGATTTTTGCTAAAATTGGAAGACAACTTATTGGGAATAGATATTGTGAGATGGAGATGAATGAATTGAATAAAGCACAAGCGTACGTTCTAAAGAACTGTGAAGAGGCTGCTCCATATACAGGGTAAGCCACTCCTAAGCAATGTTTTAAAAAACGTTAGACGCTAGGCGTGCGCTAGCCTAAAGTTTAGAGTTTAGGAAGTTTAAACGAGATTAAACGTGATTAAACGTTTTTGGTTTTTTATTTTTATTTTTGTGATGCCGAGAGCAAAAGCAGTACTAATAACCCAACTTGAAGTAATAACAGTGATCATACCTGTACACTTGCTTTCGACATCAGTTCCTTTCCTCCTTGGTTTCTTGCATTGAACAGCAGCTAACAATCAAAGAGAGACAAGTTAATAATCTGAAAACAGAAAAATCAAATAATAGGTAAAGAATAGAAACTCATCTATGAGGGCAGCAGCACAAGGCAAAATTGATCTAGCAAACAAGAGGGCAGCAGCACAAGGCATCAATTCTGCTTCTGCTCAATATTGTACATGACTGCGCTGCTCCCGTGAGCCAATCGGCGGGCAGGCTTGCCTCTCCTCTCTGGCTTTGGTGAACCAGGTTCATGGAAAGAAAAGGGGAGGGAGAGATAGAGGCTGCTGGCTGCCGTGTCGGCACACCTCTGTCGTTTACCCCCCTGCTCGAAGTTTCCACGCTCCTCCCGTCACAGCCTCTCCCGTCCAACTCCTTCCAGTTGCCCACTTCTTCTTCCCCTGCCCCACAGTCGCTCCTCCGGCCGCAGCTCCCCAATCGCCATGTACCGAGCACGACAGGCAAGGCGGCGGCGTGGGAAGCAGGCAATCCCGAGCTCCAGCTCCGCGCTCCGTGCTCCGCGCGCTCGCTGCTCGGTGTCCGCGGCTCCGGTGCCCCGCGCTGCCGTTTCACAGGTTCTGGTGGCGGCGCCCGTCTCCCTCTTCTCCCTCTTCTGCCTCACCTGCCTTCCATGCCGCCGCAGCACGGGCCGCGACGGAGTCACCATGCGCCCTAGCCTGCTGACCGCCCCGCGCGTTTTCCACCGCCGAACTTCGTTTTTTGACCGATTCCGCGCGATTAATCACTGCTGCACGATTAAACGAACGTGTAAACGCGCCCAACGTTTAATTGAACGATTAGCCCCTAAACGCAACGTTGGGGCAAAGTTTAGCGTTTAAACGGGATTAATCGCCGATTAATGACGTTTTTTAAAACCTTGCTCCTAAGATGTTCATTGAACTGTGGACTCCAATTTTGTAACATCTATTCTCCTATGTCACAGCATTCACAAGGAATATTTAAGGACACAGAGCACCAGAAATGTAGATAAGCGGCATGAGAAAGAGTTCTTTCAGTGGTTCAAGAACCATGTAAGTATAAGGATGTATTTATTACATTATTTCTTTAGGGTAGCTTAATTAACTACTGTGTTTCATGTAGATATCAGATATGTATTCCAAAGGAGATCCTTCTGTTTCTGATGAATTATTTGATCTTGCAAGAGGACCCGATACTAGAGTGACATATTTCTCAAGTTATATGGTCAATGGATGGAGATTTAACACAAGGGACAGAGACGCCCTATTTCAAGCACAAAACAGTGGAGTATATGTCAAGGGCGATGAAGGAACTGGAAACAAATATTACTTTGGTGTCTTGACAGATATTGTGGAGCTTTTATATGGGACTCATAAAGTTGTTCTTTTTAAATGTGAATGGTGGGATGTACATACAACAAGGGGAGTTAAAGAAGATCAGTATGGGTTCATAATGATAAATACTACTCGCAGGCTGTCAACAGATGAGCCATATGTTTTGGCTTCACAAGCAGAGCAAGTATATTATGTGAATGATACTCAAAATCCAAAATGGTATGTCGTGGTAAAGACTAAACCTCGTGATTATTTTGACACTCCTCCCACTGATGAAGAAGATGCCAGTACTAAATCAAGTAAATCCAGTCCTGAAGCTTGCCAAGAAAATGAAGTAATAACTGTGCTGAATCCAAATACAATAGAAGATGATGACACAAGTATATTGGACACACCTCAAGTTGAAGCGGAAGCTAAAGGTATGCCTGTCGCTGTGGAAGGTAATCCGATACTCCATTACGAGGGTGACGTTGAGGATGAAGATGAGCAACAAGAATCTGGAAGTGATGACAGCGAAGGTGGTGAGTACATGGATTCAGATGACGAAGACAGTGAATCGGAAGATTAAATAGATGACGACTAGCAAATAATTGATAATCTAGCTGAAATTTCTATAGGGAATATATATATATATATATATATATATATATATATATATATATATATATATATAGTATTACTATATGGTACCTGGGTACCGAATAGATATTCAGTACCCAGCGTCTATGCAGCCAGTCAGGCTCACCCGTCCGATCGGGCCTGAGGCTCACAGGCCCGGCCCACCCACCCATGCGGTCGAGCAGCATAGCAGCTGCGTAGCTCCCCCCACCCACCCATGATCTCTTTGCGGTTCCAGACCCCGTCTGCTCGGCGCTTCCCTCACCCCTCCGGCACCGACCGTCCGTTCCCTCTCCCACACCGCTCCGAACCACCTCCCGCCGCCGCCGCCCCTCGACTCTTCCGCATCCGGCGCTGCTCCTCTGCGCACCCACTGCTGTCGCCGGTCTCAATCCACCCCGTAGTCGCCGACCGTCAACTTTCCGGTGCCCATCCGCATCCCTCCTCAATCTGCGCGCCCCTCCACATCCCTTCCCCGTCGGCGCCGCCCCTCCACATCCTACCCCCGCCTACCGGAGTTCTGGACCACGACATTCAGGTAGGTATCCCGATCTGATGTATTTTGGATTAGGGTTGGTAGGTATCCAGATCCGATGTATTTTGGATTAGGATTGTTGCTTCACATATTCTTGTTTTTCATGTCGGCGGAGGTTACACAAGACGTAGGGTCATGCCGGCCTTGGCGTCACCATGGTACGCTCTTTTTTGGGATCCATGGTATGCTGTTGGCGCATATCTGAACGCCGGCCACTGATGCTCGCTGACCTACCTCACATGATGATGCCACCACCGTACGAACAAGCCGGCGACCAGGTGGCCCATGACCTACCTCATGCGAGGACGCCACGAGCAAGCTGGCCACCAGGTGATCCCATCTTCTGCTATCGTTTAATTATCTCACACCCATGATTTGTTTTGGTTCTCTTTATTTTTCACGTTTCTGTCAGAACTTAAGAGGATTATGCAACAATGTAATTGTCTTTTTTTTGTGCAAAATGTGCTGCATGGGGGAAACATTACCGCCAGGATCGCCCATGAATTTGTCCTGTCCTCCTAGTGCTACAGGCCTTCTTTGCATCCTTGTCACCTAGCCGCTGGTCTTCTTTGCCTGTTCCGAACCACCCATTTTCAATGAAACTCTGATACTTTATTTTTGTGATGTACTGACCAAGAGTTTGGTTACCAATTTTGTAAGTTATTTACTCCTACCGATCTTTCGTGCAAAATTTCTGTCATTTCAAGTTTTGTTACTGAATTTACATTCAGGTCTTCTTAATCTTTTCACCGGCAACCTGCTACTTACGAGGCGGTTGTCAGACATGCCTGGGCAGTTTGCCGCAGCAGGTAGCTATTTTGGTTGACTGGCCGCAGTGCTTCATTAGCAGTGGTGGTAGCTCTGCCTTCAAGATGTAGTAGCAGTTTGTGTTGCCTTCATTAGCAGTGGTGACCTTGTAGTGCTCCTAAACAATGAAAAACTTTGGTGTGAGGTTTACAATGATGGTGTATGCTGTTGGGTCTTACTAGTTCATGTCTTTTGTCATGAGATGGATAGGTTTTATAGTCGAACTAGACATCAAATTGGATGAATTGACCAAATAATCTAAACTGGAGAGCAACAGTGCTTAGTTTCCAATCCTATGACCTCGGATGAGCCGCCGTGTTAGGCCCCTGGGCACACGAGCCGCTAGCTGCACAAGCGGCCCTGAAGCTCCACTACGGACACGCCCGACCTACGACCGCCCGCCACACGCCTGAGCGGCTGCCCACATGCCTACCCGTGTTGATGCCAACAAGATGACCATACCACGTACCTAGCTCACATGACGGCACGAGCAAGCGGCTCGGCGTCTTCCTCCTCGCACGTAGATGGCCGCGGCCAGGGATGCAGCGAATCCGACCTTTTGCGAGCTTGTCGAGATTGGCGGCGGCGACCGTGGGCGAGCTCATCGAGTGCTGCACGAGGCGAGATTCGGTGGATCCAGGTGGGAGCGGGGATGGCCGGAGACCATGGGCGAGCTCGTCGGCCGGAGACACTCGTCGAGATAGGCGGCTGCGGCCGTGGGCGCGCTTGCTAAGCGCTGCGCGTGCGAGCTTCTGTGGAGCCATGGGCAAGGGCATCGACGGCCGGCGACTATGGGCGAGCTCGTCGGCGCTTGGCGGAGCTTTGAGCTTGGGGGCGGCCAGAGATGCTCCGTCCAGTAATTGCAGCTGCAGAAAATGAAAGAAGATAAGGTGGAGTTTGACTGGTAGGTGGGACCCATGATAATACAATATTTGCCACTAATTATTTATCATACGGAACACGTGTTTTTATCACCAATAGAAATAATATATAACAAGAAAATTTATTTGCTCACAATTAACTTGGTAACTAGTGACAAAAGAATATTTTGCCACAAAAAATTCTCAGTAATCAGGTACCATGTGGCGATGCAAAATTTTGTCACAGATAAACGTACTAAGAGTGGGGGGAAATTGTTTAGTCACAATTAAGATAGTAAATAGTGGCAAAATACAATTTCGCCACAACATTTTCTCACTTACCTTGAACCATGTAGCGATACAATATTTTGTCACTGATAGATGGCATAACTGTGAGGAAATAAATATTTAGTCACAATTAACCTATTTGTTAGTGACAAATTAATGTTTCTTCACTAAATTCGCCACTGAAGGTGCATGTTGCGGCGATATAGTAGTTTGTCACTAATAGTCGGCGCAATAGTGATGAAAATTAGTTTGGTCACTAATAACATGGGAATCAGTGACAAATCAAGATTTCGCCACCACATTTTGTCACTGATGCTCGGTCTTCCTGTAGTGATGGCATGAATACATGATTAAGTAAAGAAGAGGAGTGGAGACATTACACCTCTCTTTTTAGAAATGTGTAGCAACAACAAACGAGCCTTCTTTGCTATGTCCTCCCGTGGTTGTAGATCTGGCAAAAGAGGAAACTAGAAAACACAAGGTATGGAAATTTTTGTTCATTTTAATAAGTTGTTTCTAAGACCTTTTAAATTTGGCTGTATTGCTATATTGCGTTTGGGAAATTATGTACTTAATTTATATTTCTCTGCATTGTTGTGTTAAAAAAATATGGTAAGTTGGCCACCCTAGCCTAAAATCTTGGCTACACCACTGAAAAGGTGGCCCTGAAAACACAGAAGACATCCAAATAACAAAAGCCCACCGGAAGCACCAGGAGAGGGCAAGAAGTCAAACATATCAACAAAGGAAGACTATTTATGATAAACATGATATCCAAGTTTTCACGTTTGGTTTCTTGGAGGCCTATAATGTCACAAAAGCCTTCAGAAACTCTATCTCAAGCGGCATTCCACTTTTTGTCACATTTAGTACCTCTGACATTCCAACATAATACATTCGAGGTCCTGGCATTCATGGTAGAAACAAGTCAGAGAGGGGTGGAAGGGCCTCTTCGCAAAGCTTATTAGGAGTCATTAGGCTTATCACTTAGTTATGCTAGCTTGACTTGTACAAATTCTATATTGCATCTTTTGGTGGAAGGAGGGAGTACTTAATAGGTGAGGGTTGTGAACTGAAAACGACAAGAGTGGCAAAATAAAGGAAAATAACACACGTGTACTACATGCAGAATAATGCATGAGAAAAACGATATTGATTCTTGGACACTGCATAGGATCTGGTGGTGCGATGAACCTTAGTTCGCAGCTCTCCCTTGCTACCATACTTGAGGCCAAACAAGGTGATATAAACCATGGTGCCATCACGACGTTCGCTGCACGGGATGTTCTCGACGAGGCAATATCTACTATCGCCAATGTAGGTAAGAGTGGTGGAGCGCTTCGTTCTCGGCCAACCATCACGGTGATCGTGGTACTTTGGGTTGTAGCGGCACAGCTTCTCCCGGAGCACCGTGCACTCCGGCGGTTCTTGTGCGCCGGCGCTGCGGGAGGCGACTCGGCACAAGCAAACGCAGCCATCCTCCTTGGCGTGGAGCCCGACCCATGCGTCGAACTCGGCGTCGTAGTGGGCCTGGCCAGCGAAGGGCAGCACCCAGTGCCCAAGCTCCTTGCACTCATCATTGCTGGTGTCCAAGGAATACGTACACTGGGATTCGGTGGACAAGAAGATGGTACGCCCGTCTGGGTGCAACGCGTGGCAGACGATGGCCTCCCTGTTCATAAATGGCGGAGTTGGCTTGCTGCGCCAGGACCATGCGTGGCTTGGATCCCACAGATCTTCGTCGCCGGTGGACTCCAAGACCTGCCAGTAGTTGGAGAAGGTTTCGCTGTCCTTATCGAACACCGATGACATGGCGTACAGCTTGCCACCGGCGGCCACGGCGTTGTCCAGGACTCCAGGTCACAGCAGTGGTCGTCGGGGAGCCGCGGGCCGATGGTGAGGGCGGTCGTCTCCGTGCTGTAGATGAGCGTGGGCGGGGCCCTGGGGTACACCCCGAAGCACGTCGGGTTGATGGCGATGAGGAGGTTGGCGCCGAACGCGGCGAACGACATCGTCCCAAAGTCTGGCCCTGTGACGCGGACCGCGGGAGGCTCCGAGAGGTGCTCCGGCATGTCGTCGGGGTCCAGCTTGTGGACGCTGTAGCCGCCACTCCAGTCGTCCAGCCAGGCCCGGCCGGCCTGTCAAATTATAGACCTGTCAAATTATAGACCTGGAGCGAAGCCACAGGCGATGGCCCCTTAATATAAGTCTAATAATATAATGACAATTCTAATAAGTGTAATGCATAAAAAAATTCTAATGAAACAACAAAAAAAGTTATACATCTTATATTACCTTAAAAATTTCTTCTAACATTTGCTGCTGCGAAGTCACTGATGATGGTCTCAATATCAATTTCATCTAATAATTTCTTCTCCATGCATAAAGTTGCCAAACCATTTAATCTTTCTTGGGACATTACAGACCTCAAATAATTCTTCAATAATTTCAACTTTGAAAAGGTTCTTTCAGCTGAGGCCAGTCACAGGCATAGTGAATAGGATCCGATAAGCAATAGAAATATTAGGATAACAATCCGTTTCTGTGACAAACTCAAAAATCTCAATAGCAGACATTGGCTTATCTGGTAGAGTAGACTGCATAACAGCTAACTCAGAAATCATGTCATTTACATCAACATCCAATGAACCATTTGAAGAGAAAGTTTTTGTAAATTTAATGCAATGGTCTTTTAGATCAGCACCATCCATTGCCTTCAAGGATATTGAATTCATTAGAAATCCGAATTTTTCATTGAATGACTGGAGTTCTTTAAATCTGCTTTTCAATGAACTAATTGCCATATCAACCATAACCAACAAATAAAAAGTTTCAAAATCCTTCTCAGTTTGCAAGATAGCTTCATTGCATTCAGTTTCATCAAATTGTTTCTTTCTAACAGAACGACGCTTTACTGGAAATGATGCCTCTACTCCCATTTCAAGTGCAATTTCTGTGGCAGCAACCACACTATCAACAAACCCAGTATTTCTGTAGTTCTGAAAGTAATTCACCATACCTTCTATATGCTGCAAGGTAGAATCAATGCACATGGATGGTGATTGCAACTTTTTACAGACAATATTTACAGAGTATAAAATGTCATGCCAAATAACCATACCAAGTATGAACTCAAAGCTGCCAAGCACGTCATATAAATTTTTTGCATCACTTCTATCCTTTGGTTCAGTATCTCCATCCTCACTTAGCCACAACAAAGCTGACCTTAGTTGAGGAGCTTGATATCTAATTGCTCGGACACTTTTGATGCAACTCTCCCAACGAGTATTGCTTAATGATTTCACGGTCAAATCTGGAACATGTTCAAGCAAAACATTCCATTTTTTGGTAGAACTTGAAAATAATACATATATCCTCTGCGCAATTCCAAAGAATGAAATAGCTTTACTGCATGATTTAGCCATATCACAAAGAGTGAGATTAAGACTGTGGCATGCACATGGCATATACAAAGCCCTTCGATTTATTTCACGCAAACAACTTTGTATCCCCTTATGTTTTCCTTTCATATTAGAGCCATTGTCATAACCTTGACCTCTAGTATCATCAACATTAAGGCCAAATGATTTGATGGAGTCAACTAATACATTGAAAAGCCCCTCACCAGATGTGTCATCCACCTTCAACTCATTCTGAATTTTATGACTAAGATAATGATATTGCAGTTCTTTGTTTTGAATGCGTCTAAGGTGGTCTTGCATTACCAAGTCAAATTCAGCAACCATCTCACAACAAGCTAAGAAATTACCATTCACATCCTTGTAAAGTTGGTCACTAGATCCTCTAAAAGCTAAACTGCATTTACAAAGAAACTTTACAATGGCAACAATTCTTAGTAGAACTAGCCTTATGCGTTCTTTCTCCTTTGTGATTTGATGTTGCAACTCCTTGTCAATTGTTTCATGTTTGCTTAATCTAACTCTCAATTCATTCCAAGAGTTCATGTTGGTCATATGATCCACGCTAACTTCATGCTCTTTTAGTCTTTCACTAACATGGCTCCAATCTCTAAAGCCATCATGCGCCAATGAACTCTTGCGGTTACCAGAACCAAACAACTTACAACAAAAGCAAAACACTTTGTCAACACTTTTTGAATAGACCAACCATTTCCTATCACGTACCTCGCCGTTGCTCATTTTTCTAGAATAATGAGTGTATGCAAAACGTCTTGATCTGTCATCCATAGGAAACACAATATTTTCTTCTCTAATAGGCCCCTTCTCCACTAATATGTCCCTTGCTTTGTTATCAAGATTGCCCCAATTTATTGGATCATACATATCAATAGTAAAAACTGGTTCTTCATCAACACGAGTAGATTGCGTTGTAGGAGAATTAAGTACAGGCTCATGGTCACTCACATTATTATCATCCGTGTCGGTGCCAACACTATCTTCTATAGGGCTTTGGTCTTCTAGATGCGTAGTTTGTTCCTCCACAACAACAATTGCCCACTCATCTGCATTTCTTGTAGTGCTTGTACTGCTCTTAAGAAATTTATGAATAGATCCCCTTTGTGATTCTTTCAAGGCCTCTATCTTTCTCTTCTTTTTTCTTTTCTCACTTCCAGATGCATGTTTTTTGGGCAACATGAGTTCACTGTAGATTCAGAAAAGTACCTAATAATTAAAAAATATCATACAAAATTCAACATAATTGCTACTTGTATTGGATTCCTCATTCTTAAATCCCAAATCTAAAGAAGTACAAAGAATAAAGATTGGGGAATGGGGAGATTAGAGGGGCTTGGCCGCTTAGGGCCAATGGTCAGTTTGTTACCTCCGCACGAAGCCAGGAACACGGATGGACAGAGTCAGTGCGTGTGCATCGCACCGTCGCCGGCCGGCAGCCGCTCACGCTCGATCGCCAAGATCACGAAGACGCACGCACGCGATCATCGCTGCTCTGATCACGCAGGAACGGAGTCGCCGAGGCCGCGCGGTGGAAGGGCGGAGTCGCGGACCGGCGGACGCGGAAGTGCGGAATGCAATCAACGCGATTTTCCGGACTCGTATCTCGTACGCCTGGTTGGCTAGTTCACCTGTTCTATGGGTTAATAATAGGCCATACAAAGAAAACTAGTACTACACACATATATCAGGTTGGGCCCCCTGGCCTTGAGGGCCCAGTGCGGCTGCACAGCTCGCACCCCACAGGGCCGGGCCTGCGTTCAGGCGACGCCGCTTCGGTGACCTGCTGGATGCCAATGACATTGCTACACCGTACCTCTACTCTACCCGCGGATCGGGCCGGCGCGGCGGGCCACCAGCGGGAGAGGATTTATTTCTTGGCGCGATTCCGAGGGATCCTAGGGATTTAGATCGACGCGGACGTATCAACAATCTGATGTTTTCTCTGGACGGGATTGGATTGATTGGATTTAAAGAGGGAGCGAGGCAGCTGTGGAATCCGACTAGGAATCCATGAGACGACCGCCGGGAGGAGGAAAATCAATGGATATATGGGGCCAGTACTCTCGCTCCGGTTAGATAGCCGTCGTTATCTCTCAGAGCGTATCCAGAGAGTCTTTCTAAAATCTACTTTCTAAATCATTGTTTGAAGAGTTATTTGAGTACAAATCTTTTTTTATCTTTACTAGTAAATATACCCGTGCGTTGCAATGGAAAAAAAATAGTTGTGGCATAGCTGCATTAGTTTATTTTGTATATATGCTACTTTTGATATTGTGAGTGGTCGACAATGTTTACATATCTATTATTTTTTTTAATTTTTCTATAAAATTTAAAAACTATATTTCATTTTGTCATGACCAGGCATCTATTATAATTTAATATTGGCAATATATGGCAATGTCCTATTGATCTGTATTGAATTAAAATACACCTTGATAGACTTCTTTTTCTTTTATTGTAAAGCACAAAATATTTACTCATAATATTATAGCTCT
The DNA here is from genome assembly GCA_038087645.1 of Saccharum hybrid cultivar R570. Classification (NCBI taxonomy): domain Eukaryota; kingdom Viridiplantae; phylum Streptophyta; class Magnoliopsida; order Poales; family Poaceae; genus Saccharum; species Saccharum hybrid cultivar. Next base: position 13,797,509 of record JAQSUU010000602.1, read on the forward strand.
AGTTTTCATACTATCCATGTGTTGGTAGAGTTAGAGATAAGTTTCGTGAAAAATATGTAATTTTCATACCTTGTTAAAGTCAGCAAGGGGTTAGTTATCGTCATGTCAAGAATTGGTCTATCATTTGATAAGTATTGAGTATGACTCGTACCTTTCTCGATTTCCACATGTCAGTCTCCTTGAGGGTTGCATTTGGCATCCGCGGATAGCTTTGAGATTTGCACGGGTATGTACTGATATCTTAGCTAGGAGAAATATTTTTTTGATTAGATTGGATGACAAACTGATCGATTGAGATTTCAATTTATGTTTTGATTAGTTAGATTATTGGCTGATTTAGATTATAATAATAATTTATTTCTAACTAAAACTATATCAACAACTTAACAATAGGAATATTTGTTTATTAATTAAGAGCCAAAGTTTCAAAGTTTTAAAGACGCGTACTGATTTATTATTTATACCTAAAAGTTACCGGCACACACCAGCATGGCAGCATCCACGAGCAGGGCGGCACTTGAGACCCCGACGTATGATTGTACAAAATGCCACCTCCACGTTGGTTCTGTGCATATATCCATGGCAAATGCGGACCATCATTGTCTCCCTATGGTGATCGAGCCAGTATACAACGCCATGGCAAATGACCACGTCTTTTGGCTCAATGTTAGTGTACGTGGCTAGGTTCATGTTCAACTTCGCCGAGCATTTGAATGAGCCCCACACATTGGACCTGGAGGAGAAGACCCTGGGCCAGGTCGTGCCGCCCTAGAGGTCGTGTGCCATCTCCATGGTGAGCATCCATACTCCTGCCAACTCGCCACTGCGGCCGCCATCGGACGGGAATCATCGTAGCATATGGTCAGAACATAGATGCACAATGACTCACCGGACACCGCACCTGATTTGGTAGTGGGGAGGAATCTGCAGCTTCTGGTTAGCGGATTGCACTGGCAGAGATCGACAGATCGTTCACTGTGCTCTGACCTAGGAGCAGGAACCCGTCGTATAGAGGTGACAATGACGTACAGACTGACGTCGATGCCACATGTGGTGGCCGCCGGTGTGAAAAAACAGCTGTCGTGTTGGCGGCGTCCGAGGTAATTACACGGTCTTCGCACTTACTTGTGAGCCCCATGTATTGACGCTTCGGTGCAAGCGTTGGCGCATCGAACCACGGTGGTTTGCCCTAGGCAATGGAAGATCTTGACATGTTGATCGAACCTCATCCACGTCTCCAACTCCATCACGTTTCTTTTTGGAACAAAAAAAAGACATTGTTTCGGTGCATGGATGTTGTTTATTTTATTTAACCGGAAATGTGTACAACTCCATATATAACTCAAGATTTGATTAGTTTCCATCCAAAAGAGTTATGTTCTGGAATGGTATATATACTGTCTCTATTATTTCTTTTGTTTCCTATACAAAGCTTTCCATCGTCCAAAGTCCTAACCAGCCACGGATAGTGGGAAAAGTATTAATAAGTATAGACTAAATGAAGAAAATGGAGCAAAATAAAGAACGTAACTCTTATTCTTTTCTATTTGATTATTAAGAGTTCTATTTAGAGTACTCAAATATGAGAAATCTATTTAGATTAGAGTTTTGTGCCCATGCAAACAGCACTTGTCTCTTCTATGACCAGATCTAGGGGCAGAATTCGAATAATCCTGCAAAAATAGAAGAGGATTCTACTTGAAGCCTGGAAATTAAAATCAAAGAGCAAAGGGGACTAGTGAACAAGACTCATCAAATCAACTCATCCATGGTCTGCTATATATTGGATGGAGTCAAGGGGAGGAATATGGGAGAGGAATAGCCTAACCAGCAAGCATTAGGAGTGGAGGAATTCAAAGAGCAGAGAGAAGATGATTGAGAGGGGGCGAAGAATAGGAGAGAGTGGAGGTGATGGATACATAGAGATGGTGTGAACTGCCGTGTGCTCCATTGTGTCCATGTGAGCCAGGCTAGCGAGGAATGGAATTGATTTTTGTTTCCCAAGAGCCAGGCCCGATCAGGCGTTTTGCAAGCTGCCGGCCAGGATCAGGTAGACAACCTGGAAATGAAACGCCTCCTGGCTGCTTCCCACAACCTAGGTTAGCCCACACATATAGGGAACCAATCACGCCCTTAGAGCATGGTCAATAATAAAGCCAAGTGCTTGGTTATAAGTCAAGTCATAAGAGCTAAGTTATACAATAGTTGTCTCCTATTTGGTTATAAAAAAGTTTTTTATTATTATATGGTACCATGTCTTACTTTCTCTTTCCTATTCCTCTTCACATACACTTTTGTTTGGGCCCACAGATGCCTATGCTTCTGTGCCCAGCTTGTTGCTTGCATGCGAGCCAAGCTCTCTCCTCTCTCCTCTTCTCTCTTATCCACATCAGCAAAAATGCTAACTAGGTTGACTATAAGCTCATTATTGTACCTGCTCTTAGTCGCCTATTCTGCCAGTTAGGTTGCTGATTGGACTAGTTTTACCATACTTGAGAATGAGTGATCTAAAATATTCACAACAACAACAACAACATAGCCTTTTGTCCCAAGCAAGTTGGGGTAGGCTAGAGATGAAACCCAAAAGAGACGATAAACAGGAAGACACATAAAGGGACATAAAGGGTACAAGACAAAAAGAGGTCACGGTTCAGGCACGTTGATTGCCAATCTCCAAGCACTCCTGTCCATAGCTAAATCCTTGGAGATATTCCACTCCTTAAGATCTCTCTTAACGGACTCGTCCCAAGTTAGTTTAGGTCGACCTCTACCGCTCTTTACATTATCGGCCCGCTTTAGAACTCCACTACGCACCGGCGCCTCAGGAGGCCTCCGTTGGACATGTCCAAACCATCTCAACCGATGTTGAATCAATTTCTCCTCAATTGGTGCCACCCCAACCCTATCCCGAATATCGTCGTTCCGGACTCTATCTCTCCTTGTGTGCCCACAACACCAACGCAACATACGCATCTCTGCTACACTCAATTGCTGGACATGTCGCCTTTTTGTAGGCCAACACTCAGCACCGTATAACATTGCCGGATGAATCACCGTCCTATAGAACTTACCTTTCAGCTTCTGAGGCACCCTTTTGTCATAGAGGACGCCAGAAGCTTGACGCCATTTCAACCAACCGGCTGAAATTCTATGCCTAACATCTTCATCAATGTCTCCATCCTTTTGTAGCATCGACCCTAAATACCAAAAAGTATCCTTCTTGGCCACCACTTGCCCATCAAGGCTAATGTCTCCCTCCTCATCCCTAGTCGCGCTGAAATCACACCTCATGTACTCGGTCTTAGTCCTACTAAGTCTGAACCCTTTCGACTCTAACGTGTGCCTCCATAGTTCTAACTTCCTATTAACCCCTGCCCTACTGTCGTCAACTAGCACCACATCATCAGCAAAGAGCATACACCAAGGGATATCACCTTGTATGTCCCTTGTGACCTCATCCATCACCAAAGCAAATAAATAAGGGCTCAAAGCTGATCCCTGATGCAGTCCTATTTTAATTGGAAAGTCACTGGTGTCACCATCACAAGTTCGGACAAACGTCACCACATCCATGTACATATCCTTGATGAGGGTAACGTACTTAGTTGGGACTTTGTGCTTTTCCAAGGCCCACCACATGACATTTCTCGGTACTTTGTCATAAGCCTTCTCGAGGTCAATAAAGACCATGTGCAAGTCCTTCTTCTGCTCTCTATATCTCTCCATCAATTGTCGTAATAAGAAAATCGCCTCCATGGTCGACCTACCAGGCATGAACCCAAACTGATTTTAGGTCACATGTGTCACTCTCCTTAGGCGATGCTCGATAACCCTCTCCCAGAGCTTCATCGTATGGCTCATCAACTTAATCCCACGGTAGTTAGTACAACTTTGAACATCTCCCTTGTTCTTGAAGATAGGTACTAATATACTTCTCCATTCTTTAGGCATCTTGTTAGACCAAAAAATAAGGTTAAAAAGCTTAGTTAACCATACTATCACTCTGGCACCTAGGTATCTCCACACCTCAATGGGGATACCATCAGGGCCCATCGCTTTACCTCCCTTCATCCTCTTCAAAGCCTCTCCGATCTCTGCCTCCTGAATTCTCCTCACAAAGCGTCTGTTGGTATCGTCAAATGAGTCGTCCAACTCAAGGGTAGGACCCTCATTCTCCCCATTAAATAGCTTGTCGAAGTACTCTCTCCATCTGTCCTTGATCTCCTCATTCTTCACCAGAAGTCGATCTGTCCCATCCTTGATGCATTTTATTTGGTTGATATCCCTTGTCTTCCTCTCGCGGATTCTAGCCATCCTATAAATGTCCTTCTCCCCTTCCTTCGTGCCTAGCCGCTGATAAAGGCCATCATACGCCTGACCTTTTGCTACACTCACAGCTCGCTTTGCAACCCTCTTCGCTATTTTATAGCCCTCGATGTTGGCTGCACTCTTGTCATGGTGGAGACGCTTGAAACACTCCTTCTTCTCCCTAATAGCCCTTTGCACCTCGTCATTCCACCACCATATGTCTTTCACTTCCCGTTTGCCTCCCCTACTCACGCCAGACATTTCCGAAGCCACCTTCCGGACACATGTTGCCATCTTTAGCCACATGTCGTCGGCATCTTCTCCTTCTTCCCAAGGCCCCTCGTCTAACATCCTCTCCTTAAACGTTTGCGCTGCTTCCCCTCTAAGCTTCCACCACTTCGTTCTCGCAATCTTGGCCCGTTTGTCCCGGTGGACACGTACCCGAAAGCGAAAGTCCGCCACCACAAGCTTATGTTGAGGAACAACACACTCCCCAGGTAACACCTTACAATCAAAGCAAGCACGTCTATCCTCCCTCCTTGCAAGGATAAAGTCGATCTGGCTCGAGTGTTGTCCACTACGAAAGGTTACTAGATGAGATTCCCTCTTCCTAAAGTCATAGGCCAGCACGAAGTTCAAAACATCATCCCCCTCTTGATTCCTACTACCATACCCGAACCCCCCGTGCACCCGCTCGAAACCTACATTAGTCGCACCAACATGGCCGTTGAGGTCTCCTCCTATAAAGAGTTTCTCGTTGATAGGCACGGTACTAACCATGCTATCAAGATCTTCCCAAAACTGCCTCTTGGTGCCCTCGCTAAGACCTACCTGAGGGGCATAGGCACTGATCACATTCAGAGCCGAATCTCCAACTACCAGCTTGACCAAGATAATCCGGTCGCCTTGCCTCCTAACATCAACGACTCCATCCTTAAGGCTCTTATTGATCAAGATGCCTACACCATTCCTACCTGATGTTGTCCCCGTGTACCAAAGTTTAAAGCCAGTATCTTCCACCTCCTTCGCCTTCTGGCCCTTCCATTTAGTCTCCTGAACACATAGAATATTTACACGTCTTCTAATTGCTGCATCGACTAACTCTCTTAACTTACCCGTTAGGGACCCTACGTTCCAGCTACCTAGACGAATCCTAGTTGGCTCGGCTAGCTTCCTTACCCTTCGCACTCGTCGAGGAAAGTGCGAAGACCCTTGCTCATTTTTCACTACACCCGGGCGTAGATGTAGCGCGCCACTAAGGTTGCGACGGCCCGACCCTTGCTCATTTTTCATCGTACCCGGATCACGATACGACGCGCCACTAAGGGGATGACGACCCGGCCCTTGCCCATTTAACACCACACCCGGGTTCCGATGTAGCGCGTCGCTAAGAGGGTTACGCCCCAACGAATCTCTTGTGGGTTTCAAATCCATGAGAGTGGCTATTTTTTTTACTGTTGGTTCGCCAGACCTTAACACACCCTCCTCCTTTACCCGGGCTTGGGACCGGCTATGTTGAGACGACTTAAAAAAGTATTCTAGTCAACATAGGCGGAGTTTGATCCCTAATATTGGGGCTCTGGTATCACTAATTCCATATGTAAAGGAAAAACATGCAAAATGGAATTTGATCCCTAATATTGGGGCTCTGGATAAAAGTTCATTCCAAAGTATCAACTCGATATCACAGTACTATGTCCTTGTACCCTCCATGCCAGATGTCAGTATAGCCGCAACAGCTTAGCATGCATATAATTTTATTTTAACTCTTTATTTCAGGTTATACTTATGTTACATAACCTTGTTGTTTGCATTATTAATTACTAATAAGTTTATTTTCGTCTGAGTAGTCAAGAAATCCATTAGTTTATGGAATGCTTACTTTAAGCAATTTTTCTTGTGCTTAAATGTATATTATATTCATGTTCTTGCAGTTAGCATGACTTATTTCAAATACCTATATGTACAATTAATCAATTGTTATATGGCATAAAAATGATATAGAACAAGAGGGAGCAATAACAGAGAACCAGAGACAAAATAAGTTATTGTGTGGCCAGCATTTTCTTGATTGATGATGAACCACTCAATCATTTCTCCGGCTACCATCGATCCACAATATAGGAAAAGCCTTTTCATTTAATAATGTAGGAAATGCCTTTTCATTTATAATCATTGCATAGTTTTCATCCTCACAAACCTACTTATATATGCCGGTAGGCGGTAGCATGTATAGTAGCTAGAATTCAGTTTTACCATCAGATGTCTCTGGAAGAATATATGTTTTCTACTTAGAATTTAAATAGAACATTTGTGAACATATATAATTATTAAGTCACTGAAATCTTTCGTCGGATGACACTGAAATGCTTCATAATAACGTGTACTGCATCAAGATCTTTTAATTAACAAACAGCAAATGCCAGTAGCTTCACAAATTCAGTAAAAGATCGTAGCCCGTGCAGATATTGAGATATATTGATCTGAGTTGATACTGTGCTGTTTGTTCAAGGAAGATGGTTCAGATTTTTCAGTTTATTTTGGCTTAATATTGCCACCTAACAACAGATGCATTGTTGATTTCCATTTGTATACTTTGCCCTGTGTTTGCATGCTGAAATATATCCTTGCTAGTTTCTGTCACATGAAAATTGAAAAAGCATTACAATTAGTTTGATTTGGTACCATTATTATTATATGTTTTCTTGTTGAGAAATCAGGCAGATTAAGATGTATTTTTATGCTACTGTGTGATAATTGATTGATATAATTCTGGAATACATTTGGTTCTCAATCAAATTTTTTAATAGAAGATACACCACCGGAGATGGCTTCTATGCCGAGTGTCAAATGCTTTGCCGAGTGTCGCACTCGGCAAACTAAGACACTCGGCAAAAAGCGCTCTCGGCAATCCAATTCTCGGCAAAGACACCCTCCTCTGACGGTAGTCACCCAACCGTGACCCTTTACCGACTGCCTGCTGTTATGTCACACCCAAAATTTCGTATTTTGGGTTGTGCATGAAAAATACTAAATAAAATAAATAATTTCAATATTTGAATAAATTTATTAGATAAGTTAAGTTGCTACTAATTTAAATATAGAAAATTGTGGTTTTAAACTTTTTCATATTAATTTTATAATGTGGTGTTTGTGTGATGCTTGTCTTTGGTGTTGGTGAGTGTTATTATTTTTTAAAATACCATAGGATGACGTTTACTTCTCATCGGAAAACTTTTTGGTATTTTCTGAATTCAAAATTCTAATTTCCGTGAGCTTAATCTTTTTCCTTGATCTCTTCATCCATCTGTTCATGAGTCCAAACTCATTTAGTTGAGTTACTTATCTTTCCAAGGGTCTCCAGGATGTTTCCCGTGATTTTTCTGAGCTCCGGGCTATTTTCGCGGCTTAAAAGGTAATTCTAGATTTTCTGGAATTATTTTTATTCGCGGAATTAAAATAATCCCGAAATTAAGAAATTCCGAAAAGTTTTCAAACCCTACAACTATATATATGCCGGCGTAGCCCTCGACGCCCTGGTTCCAGAAGTACAACTCTTATCGCGAGCCGTCGCTCGTAGCTCTCTCTATCTCTCGCCGTATCTTAAATATACGTATATACATGTATACGTGTATGCAAGTGACTTACGTGACCAGCTAGCTAGCTAATGCCAGGACGCTGCATCCCTGTCTCCTATCTGCTGTACGTGAGCAGAAATCATTTTCTATTAGTCTAATACCTTGATAATGGGCAATGCTGTTGGGCCAAAGAAACAATTCAACACCAATACAGATAAGGGTACTATATATACAGCATATACATGGAGGCCTATGAGACTCTGAGACCCTGGCCGAACGCCCCTAGGGACAGCCCTGCTGCAACGCACCGCCTTCCCCGAACCCTAGACCAAGAGTTGCCTCGCGTCGAGCTAGCAGCCATGTTCGATCTCCGCCGCCGCTCAAGCCCTAGACTCGCCCTACCCTGTTTCTGATCTCGCCGAGTTGGGAGCCGAAGTCTCCGTAGTCGTGCTCGCCATCCGCCGCCGACGCCACGATCTGTTCATATGTCCAACCCCCCACCGCGCCCCCACGAAAGCAGCCGCCGCCGGCGACAGCAGGTAGGAGCGGCGGCAGGATGAGGAAGAAGGTGGACGAGCACATCCGCACACTGATCGAGAATGGCGTGCGGCAGCGGCAGCGCTCCATGTTTGTCATCGTCGGTGACAAGTCCCGCGACCAGATCGTCAACCTCAACTACATGCTCACCAAGTCCCGCGTCAAGTCGCGCCCCTCCGTCCTCTGGTGCTACCGCGACAAGCTCGAGATCAGCAGCCACAAGAAGAAGCGCGGCAAGCAGATCAAGGAGCTCATGCAGCGGGGTCTCCTGGACCCTGAGAAGGCTGACCCGTTCTCCCTCATCATGGAGACCTCGGACATTACGTACTGCCTCTACAGAGACTCTGAGCGGGTCCTTGGTAACACGTTCGGCATGTGCATATTGCAGGACTTTGAGGCGCTGACGCTTAACCTTCTTGCACGGACCATTGAAACAGTTGAGGGTGGTGGTTTGATAATCCTGCTGCCCTCGCTTCGCCTCGATTCGCAGCGCCATCGAGCCCTAGCTCCGTCCGATGCCGTGGCGACCCTCCGCTTGAAGTTTATCCGATCTCGCCGAGCAGAGCCATCTATCACCAGCATGCAAGCAAATGACCACGTCCATGATCAATGGTCAGCCCAGTTTCCTTGCCCCATTATTATCTTGGTTGTAAATACTGTTAACGTCATGCCTGCATTGTTTAGACGTAATCCACGACGTAGCGTAACAGCAGTGAATATCACGACACATGTTTAATTATTTTCTTTGCACAGATAAAGTTTAACTTGCTTAATATATAAATTACGTGACAATACTTTATCAAATAAAATATGATTAGCTTTAACTCAATTAATATTACTGGTTGTTGATTATAATTTGTTTAGTTTAAATGTAAAACATGAGATGGTTTGATTAGTGCTTGTATATGTGTCAGATTATATAAATTATAAATATTTGATTAGAATAATTAATGTTTATGCTATGTTCCTTTAAATTTAAAATATCATAGGTTCATGCGTTGGCATTTTCTTGAAATGCTAACTCGATTAATATTCACATTAATATGTTTTTATTTATAAATTGTTCAGTAGATGCAAGTTGTGGTCACTTAGTTTGTCTAATAACAGAACCGCCCGTCCATCTGGTTGCCCAGTTTTGCTTAACTAGCTTGTTGATATCATCATTATGTCACACTCACTTTATTGCCGTTTTCCTTTAGAAAAACAAATCCCGAAATACAATAGAAATACGTATACACATACAATCCTGTTTAGGCTATATCTTCCACGTTTTAACTCCGATTTGACTCGTTCAAGTTGCGTTAGATTTGTATTTGCAAGCTCTATATGTTAGTGTAGCTGTACAGTAGGTTTGAAAAGTTTAATTTTTGAGTTTATATTAAAATAATTATTTATCTATAGGAAATCTTAGAGAATTCATAACTTTCACGTTTTAGATCCGAATTTCGTGATCTTTACGTCTGTGTGATTGTAGTAACGTGTAGAATAGTTTTGTAAGCTTTCCTAAATGTTTTTCTACTGTTGGTGTACTGTTCTAATTGTATCTTTTGTTTGCTTCGTGTATGTTTGCTCGGAATGTTTGTATGTTGATGCTTGGTGATCGAATTTAGACGGTGAGCAGTACTACGACGATTAGGAGTATTATTTTGAGCCGGACCAGCAGTATCTATCGGAGAACTTTGATCAAGGCAAGTATAACATGGGACTATCCTTGTTGTCCTATTCACTGAAATTATCATACATATGCATGTGTCTTCCTTGACAACCATAGAGATTATAACTTAGCTATTGATATCTTGTTTCCTTGTCACCTATGGGTTGTGCATTTGGGTAGCTATTGCTAGCGCTTAATTATGAACGATGATCTTGTAATTGGATTAATGAATTATGCAACCAACCATTAAGATGATTTTATTATTATTGAAAAGGGGGCTAGAGCAAGGGGTTATATTGTTGTTCTGGTTTCTCTCCGTAAGGACTTATCTGTAAGTGATAACCGGGATATACAGTACAGCTGTGAGGGCTATATGGCTCTGGCTCTAGTTGTTCAAGAGACCTTTTCTAGCTTGTTAGTGGTTACCTTAAATGGCGTAAGAAAGGCTTGCCACGTTGGGTGTAGGGCGAGCCCCTGACCTAGTGTGTATAGGCTGCGGTTGTTGTGTCACTGGGAAGGGGGTTCTACATCTGCCTGCCGAGTGAATCTAATGGCCCTAACTTGTTAGACGAACTTTTGAATGGCTTTATATGGTTTCTTGTGTTTAGGGATTCATGACCCCTTAGCATATGGAAATCATGACTCATAGTGAAAGTGTACACCTCTGCGCAGAGTTAAAAACTGGTATACTAGCCGTGCTCACGGATACGAGCGGCCTTGGGGATTCTTACAGAATATTTGATCACCATTATTATATCATGCTTAATTATTGTTGATTATTATTATGCTCATGTTAATGCTATTCATTATCCTTATTACAATTGATTATTGATTCATTAATGGGAATTGGAATACCTTGATGCTACTCAATTGCTAATTATATGATGATTAAAAGCTAAATGCAGTCAAACAGTGTCTAGCCCTTTTGTGCCTCATGAACCCTATGTTATACTTGTTGAGTTCGACATGGACTCACTCTTGTTATTTCCCCACACATCAGTGTGTAGTAAGATGCTACTCGGAAGAAGGACAAAGGTGTAGTGGAGTTTCCAGAAGACTAGTAGAAGTGCTAGGCATATGTTACCCCCAGTCAGCCGTCCCTGAGAAGAATGGAGCCTGAAGTTTAGTCACCGTTCCGCGATACTCTGATGTAAGTGTTAATATAGCTATGTATACGTTATATAATAACATTGTTTCTGATACTTTTTCATTCTGACGTATGTGTGGACTTCCTGGGCACACATATGATTAGCCTGATTTTGTTCTTTAGGAAACCAGGTGTGACATGTTAGGCACTCGGTAAAGTTTTTTTATTTTATTATTTTTATTGTAATTACTTTGCTGAGTGTTAGGAATCTGACCTTTGCCGAGAGGTACTCGACAAAGAATTTTAATTTTTTTCCTTTTGCACCCAATTTTTTTACAGCCATGCTACAATAGTCAGTACTAGGAGCTAAAATTTCAAATTTGGTACATTTTTTATGTTTTTTGCTATATTTAGTTAATTTGTTTCATTTACTTAAATTTTTTGTAAAAAACAAGTTTGAACTGCAGGTGCATGAAATAATGGAATTTAGCCATTCAAAAAATGATATTCATGCTTTTGAGTGTATTGTGAGGTCGTATCTAGGAACTCACCCAAAATTTCAAACATCTTGTTCATAAAACATGGCCACCAACTTGTGGGTGATTTGTTTTTAAATTCTATTAAATGCAAACGAAGTCCGAAAATCACGAAAATTGCCGAGATGTCGTGATATCGCATGTGTAGGCTGTGATAAAAAAATTGAGAAGATTTCGGGCAAGTTATGACGTACGTTGCTTAAAACCCAGACATCTCCACATGTGGGGTTTTAAGCAACGTACATCACAACTTGCTCAAAATCTTCTCAATTTTTTATCACAACTTGCGTGATTTTCGGACATCTCGGCAATTTTCGTGATTTTTGGACTTCGTTTCCATGTAATAGAATTTAAAAACAAATCGCCTATAAGTCGGTGGCCATGTTTCGTGAATAAGATGTTTGAAATTTCGGGTGAGTTGCTGGATATGGCCTCACAATACACTCAAAAGCATGAATATCATTTTTTGAATGCCTAAATTCTATTATTCCATGCACCTGTAGTTTAAACTTGTTTTTTTCAAAAAAAAATTTAATTTAATGATATAAATTAACTAAATATAGCAAAAAAACTAAAAAAATGTACCAAATTTGAAAATTTAGTTCCTAGTATTATGGTAGGGCTGCACAAAAAATTTGGGTGCAAAAAAAAATTAAATGCTTTGCCTAGTGCCTAAGCTGGCACTCGGCAAATAAGGTCTTTGCCGAGTGTCAAGTTCCTGGCACTTGGCAAAGTTGCCAAAAGCAATTTAAAAAAAGTCATGAAAATTCTTTGCCGCAAAGCATTTTAAAAAAATAAAATCGTGAAAATTCTTTGCCGAGTGCCGGATCTTGGGCATTTGGCAAAGCATTTTAAAAAAATAAAATCACAAAAATTATTTGCCGCAAAGAATTTTTTTAAAAAAGAATAAAATTGTGAAAATTCTTTGCCGAGTGCTAGATCTTGGGCACTCGGCAAAGCATTTTAAAAAACAAAATCCTTTGCTGAGTGCCAGATCGCGGACACTCGGCAAAGCATTTTTTTAAAAAATAAAAGCCTTTGCTGAGTGCCAGATCGCGGGCACTCGGCAACAGAGTGTTAAAACTCCCCGGCCGGCCCACACCCACGCACACATCACACATTGCGCCGCCGCCCTCACCGCCACCGTGCCGCCGCCGCCGCCCGCGCACGTGCGCCACCCGCACTCCCACGCGCTCGTGAGTCGCGTCGCTCGGCCCCACCCTAGCGCCACCCCCGCCCTAGTGGGTGGAGGGGTGGAGGGGAGGAGGAGGTGAGGAGGAGCAGGGGAGGAGGAGAAGGGAAGGAGAAGTAGAGGAGGAGAAAGGGAGGAGGAGGAGGAGGCAGCCGCAGAGGAGGAGAGGAGAAGGGAGGAGAAGCCCTTGCCGCTAGCCACACCCCGTTAGCGGCGGTGGCCTGCCCTCGGCGCCCTGCTCGCCGGCCCCGACACGTAGCCTGACTCTACCGCGGCATATTCACCGCCGATGAGCACACACTAGGTTCGCCCATCCCTTTCTATTCAATTCATGCAGTGCGAGAAGTAGTTGTGTTAGTAGTAGTAGTTGTTGTACGTGATTTTTGGACATCGAGCCGTTGTATGTGGATGTCGGCCATCGTGCCGTTGTATGTGGATGTCGGCCATCGTGCCATTGTTTTTTATAGGTTTTCAAAACCTCCCCATGCAGGGGAGGTTCTGCCAAAATTTTTAATTGACAGTATTATTTTTCTTTCTTTATTGCAGAGAAGAGCCCGTCGGAGTGGAGCCGGAGTACGCCGATTGTCTTCGTCGACGTCGTGGGTCTGCCTACACCACGTCGCCTCGCCACTGCACCAACTCGCCACGGCCCCACTAGCCTGACTCCACCGGTACCCTAGGTATAACCCCCTTTCCTTATCATAGTCGTAGCTCGCATAACTCAGTTAGGCATTTCCCATTCGAAAGAGATACGGTTGGAGGTATGCAGATCTTTGCATATCTACGACCGTATTTATTTTGGGTTGTCCACGTATTTTGGACAGCCCACAGATACGTAGATGGGTTAGTTTCCTTGGTCCACTCCGATTCGAGACAGAGTTTCGGTATCACCTCCCTGTTGTTCTCCAGATACACACTCTCCCTACCAGGATGTGTATCGAGAGAACAGCGGGGAGGTGCTATCGAAATTCTATCTCGAATAGGAGTAGAGCATGGAAACTAACCTCATCTACACATCCGTGGGTGGGATTAGGACTTATCCTCACCTATTAGACAGTAGGAACAACATGTAGATGCAATTGATGGTTACTTTGCTCGCTGGTATATATGTTAGAGGATGGATAACCGTGAGAGGATATACACGGGCCACTCAAGTCAGAGTGATTTCATGTAACACCCTAAATTTTGCATTGTTTCAAAATAGATAAAATTGATTTAATTATGTATTTGTTTGTGCATTCAAAGTTAGGGAATAATAAAATTTGGTGAAAATAAAATAAATCATAAGGATTAGTTACATGTTGATGCACTCATGCCGATGCATTTTATTTATTGTGGAGACTGGTTTTTATCTCTTTGCAAAAAGGTTTCAAAAACCTTTTGAAAATGAATTTGGAAAAGTGCTATAGAAAAAGAAAAGCAAAATCATTTTTCTCCTCCTCTTTTCCTCCTATTCGGCCTGTTGGCCCAATCATTCCCGTCGGCCCACCTCTCCCCGACGGCCCGCTCCCTCTCCCCCTTCTCCTCTCTGGCCGTGGCTCAGCCCAGCCGCCTTGTTGGGCCGGCCCAAGCCGAAGTGGAAAGCTTTCACTTCCCTTCACTCGCTGACCCACCGGCCCCGCCCGTCAGCTCTTCCCCCAACCTCCTCGCCATCCTGCATCGCACGCACCGAAGCCGCAACCGCCATTTCTTCCGCCCGCGCCCACGCTCCAGGTCGTGGGAGCGTCCTTCCCCTCTCCCCAGCCCCTATATAGGTGAGCCGCGCCCGTCGCTACTCCCTCTCACCTCCCGCTCTGGATTTCTCCCTCGCTCGCACGCGCGGAAGCAGCAAAACCGCCGCCGGAGACGCCGTCCGCCCCCGCCGCGGCGACCGTCACCTCCGAGCCGCCCCCGCCCTGTGTTTTTCGCTCGGTGAGCTTCGCCTCTCTCTCCTCTTTCTCCCCATCCATCTCCCATGCCGGATGGTGGCCTCTAGGGCCAATTTTCACGGGCACCGGCGACCTCCTCGCCGCTGGCCATGGCGAGCGCCGTGCGGGCCCTTCCCCGGCCGTGCAAAGGGCTCGGGCGGGGTCGCCATCGTCCCCGCTCTCTCCTGGTGCTCTCTGTTCGTCGAATAGTGGCCTCTAGGGCCCATTTCACTCACGCCGGCGAGCATCCTCGCCACCGGCAATGGAGGGCCGCCGCGTCGGCTATTTCTCCGGCGGGCTGCGCCGCCCTCATCTCCTCCATCCAATCCGAGCCGCTCATCTTATGATCAACGGCTCAGAAAGCTCCATACCCCTTCGGGGCAATTTTGTTAAAGAGACCCCCGGTTCCCTTGAATTTCCACCCGCAGTCCTTGAGTAGATCAGATTCCTGAATTTTGAATTATTTTAAAAACCAAAAATAGTTCAGTCTATTCACAAGTTTGCCACTGTAGTAAAACGTTTATAAAATCGTCGTTTTAGCTCCGATTTGACCCGTTCAACTTGCGTTAGTTTCATAATTTTGTAATCTACGCATTAGTGCTACTGTTAGACCTGTTAGAAGTTTTTGAATTTCTCGATTAAGTCTAGTTTAATAACTAGCTTTTGGAACCCTAAATAATTCGCAACTTTTGCGTTTTAACTCCGATTTTTGTGATCTTTGCGTTGACGTGACCGTAGCAAGACGTAGAATACTTTCATAAAATTTTTATCTTGTTTTTATACTGCTAGTGTACTGTTCTAATTATAGGTTGTTTGCTATGCATGAATGCTCCTGAAACGTGTATGTTGCCGTGTTGGTCGAGTCAGACGGTTAGGAGTACGTTGGGAGCCAGGAGTACTTCGAAGACCAGCAGGACCAGCAGGAGTGTGCAAACTAAGGCAAGTATAGTTTGGGTATTCTTTCTGTGACCATGATCTTGTGACTTAATTAATGTAAGAGCTATGATGGTTGAGAAATGACTTTTTAGCAACATAAGATCTTGTCTGTACGTGAACCTCCGGGATTTACAGTACAACTGTGAGGGCTATATGGCTCTGGCTTTAGCTCAGTATGAGGACCTTTTCTAGCTTGTTAGAGGTTACCCTTGTGGCGCAAATGGGGAAAAGCAGACTGTGGATCCCTGGGACTGGTTGTATCACACAGACTGACTTTGGAAACCTAGCGGCCCTAACTTGTTAGATGAACCTTTGAAAGGCTTCATAGTGAACCCTGCCGACCTTCCTTGGAAGTGGGTCAAGAGGTTAGCTACCTCGGGCGAAAGGGTAAATCACGACTCACAGTGAAAGTGTACACCTCTGCGCAGAGTTTAATAAACTGGTATACTAGCCGTGCTCACGGACACGAGCGACCTTGGAGACATCTACCTAAAAGATGATGATTCTTGTTTTGTTAAGATGTTCATTTACTTATCGATTATACTTTATATTGACTATGTTACATTGATCATGAGTTTATGGGATCTATATTTGCTATGCTTGCGGAGTTCGACATGGACTCACTCTTTCTATTTCCCACACCTCAGGATAGTCTCTAGAGTTTTAGACTTGCGATCAACCAGTCAGTTTGTTCCTGCGGAGTAAAGTCTACACCCGAAGATCAGAGTTGTTTTTCCGTTGTTTGCACTCTGAGGTTATGTTTTATATACTAAGTACGTTATTTATTAAGCATTTGTCTCTTGGTATTACACTTACCTGCGACTATATGTGAGATTTGGCTCCTTTATTTCACATATAGTGCATATCTGGTTTTGTCCTTAAAATCGGGTGTGACATTTCACCACTGAATGGATGATGAAGACCAATGATTTCTTGGAACTAGCATTTGGCGAGTTTGCTAAAAGAGCGATTCTAGTTTTGTGTCCCCGCAAGAGATGTGCAAATAGAACAGGAAAAACAAGGTGGACATAGGTAAACATCTTTTGAAGAATGGATTTATGTCGGACTGTATTCGGTGGGTCCACCATGGTGAAGCCCATCGTCTGAGAGAGGAGGTAGTGAGATCCTGCATCGAGGATTTTGATGCTGGTGCTGGGGTAGTAGACATGTTAGATGACTTTCACGAAGGACAGTACGCTGAAGTAGATGGAGGCAACTGCAAAGGCGTTCTACGACATGATGTCTTCAGCACAGAAACCTCTTCATGATCGGACAACGGTTTCCCAACTGGATGCCATTGGACGCTTAATAGGGTTCAAGTCCGAGTGTAGCATGAGTCGAGAACACTTCGATGGTATGTTGACCGTGATTGGCAGCCTGCTTCTGGATGGCCACATTCTGCCAAAGAGCATGTACGAGTTACAGAAACTCCTTCGTGCACTCAAGATGTCGTATGATCAGATACATGTTTGTCTGAAGGGGTACGTCCTATTTAGAAAAAGAACACAAGAATGCAAATTACTCTCCAAAGTGTAAATCCTCCAGGTACCTGGAGGTAGACTCTGGTGATGGCTAGAAGAGGCAGCTTACGATCCCCGTGAAGATCCTACGGCACCTCCTGTTCGTACCGAGGATCCAACGGGCTATACATGACCGAGGAATCCGCGAAACAGATGACATGACACAAAAACAAAAAATGATACAATGCTGACAAACTAGTACATCCATCCAATGGTGAAGCATGGACCCGCTTTGATGGCATTCATCATGAGAAAGCAGATGAGGCTTTTAATGTATATGTTGCGCTGACAACAGATGGGTTCAATCCTTATGGATTGATGGCTGCCCCATACACATGTTGGCCCGTGTTCGTTATCCCCCTCAATCTCCCCTCTGGCGTATGCTTTCAAAGACAGAACATATTCTTGTCATTGATAATTCCTGGACATCCGAGGAGTGATATGGGTGTGTACATGGAGCCTGTGATTGATGAATTGGTCAGTGCTTGGGAGGAAGATGTATGGACATACGACTGAGCTACAAAGACAAGCTTCAAAATGCATGTTTAGTATCACTACTCCTTGTATGACTTCTTGGCCTATGAGATATTCTACGCCCGGTGTGTTCACAGGAAGTTCCCATGCCCAATATATAAGGAATGTCTAAGGTTCATTTGGTTGCAGATGGGTGGCAAGTATTCGACGTTCGACAAACATCGTCAATTCCTCCCTCTTGACCATCCATTCAGACAAGACATCAAGAACTTTACGAAAGGTGTCGTAGTGAAAGACCCTTCACCGTAGATGATGACCGGTGCCGAGGTTCATGCTCACATAGATGCTCTCATGGCTAATCAAGAAGGTGGTGGTTTTGTTGGGTACGGTGAGGAACACATGTTTGTTTGAAAATTTTAAATTTCAAATTTGAGAAATTCAAACGTAGTTTTCCTTGATAAAATGATTTCAAATGAAAAAGTGGTGGTAAACAAAAAGTTTAAAAGTTGTTATCCTTAGCTAAAATTTCAAATGAAAAAGTTGTCAACTACAAAGTAGTATAACTTTCGATATCTACAACTTTTGTTCTGGTAATTTTTCCATCCGAGATCGTTTGAAAAATTCAAATTTCAAATTTGAGAAATTCAAACGTAGTTTTCCTTGACAAAATAATTTAAAATGAAAAGTTGTCAACTACAAAATTGTATAACTTTTCGAGATCTACAACTTTCTTTCAGGTCGTTTCTCCATCTGAGAATGTTTGAAAAATTCAAATTTCAGTACATTTGTAGGGGCGGCTCTATATCCAGCCGCACCTACAAATCCGATTTGTCAGGGCAGCCCAACAAATAGAGCCATTTGTAGGGGCGGCTCGTTTGGAAACAATTTGTAGGGCGGCTGAATATAGAGACACCCCTAAAAAAAGAGACGTTGCTGCAAATCGTTTTTGTAGCAGTGAATGAGAGCACACATGCTAAATCAGCACCTTAAAAATGTGCATGTTCCGTATCACAAGAAACCTAAACAAATGAGCTATGCTTGATTACACATCTTAGTTTTTGCACAAAACTTTTATACAAGCTATCCCTTTTCTATTGGATTAATTTCACAAATCAATAACTATTTGCGCCTAGCTATCAAAGAACAACCACTCCTTGGATCATTTTGCAAAAGTATCTCTATGGCCAAAAGGCGCCCACATAGGTCATCACTAACAGATGGGTCGGCATAGCGCATATCATAGGCACTGAAGCTTTAGACATAATTAGTTGTAGTTATATGAAAGTCAACTTAAAAATATCATTAGTTTATTGCTTGACAATTTAATGCAAATATTTAGAGTTTTGTCTATGTTTTCTTTTGAGGTTGTAATGAGGCAAATCCTAGTCAAATGTCACTTTGCCTTAGAATGCTTACAAATAAATCCATTCTCAAATTATTCTTGTATGAGGGGCGACGTTAGATCAAAGTTACAAATATTTCTCCAAATTCCCATGCACCCATCAAGCGTCATATATATCACACTTATCGGACATTGTAGCCAATCACCATGTGTTATATTAAGCGTCTAGGAAAAGATTGAACCATTGACTTTTAGCTTCAAAAGCCAACAGGTTAACTGGATAATGTTGGCTCTCCTTCCTTAAATGGGCAACGATTATTATGACAGTCATATATTATTTAACTGTCATATATTACTACCATTTATCATATATATGGTTTCAAAGCAAAAGACGGTCAGGAAATACTTTGCCCTGTTGGCCATTTTGGTCGAGTCCCCGATGGGTTAACATCTGACTCTTGGAATTGGACTATCAACCACTGGGTTGAAAACACGACAATTTATATCGGCAACATGTCAACCGTAGGCCATTTACAATCTCCTTGACTATCCATTGGCCACTGTTATTTCCTGTTGGCATAGCTTGTGTTTCTAGTAGTGTTTGTGAGGCCAAAACCATATTGCCATGGTGGCCCATATTAAATATGCTTCCTAGTTTGGTGCAACTTCTAGTTTATATATGTTATAAAAATAATGAGTTATGCATATATGGTGTTTGGTACATCTATGCTTCTTGGAACACAACAAGCATCAGAATATGTAACATTGTGATATTTCATGTCGCTACCAATTTATCTGGTATTGTTATTTTGACAGGATAGTTGTTTCTAGGAAGGGAAGCATATAGAGAAATTGCGTACAACTGACAAAAAAACTGTATTCCCATGAATGGAGACCTACACAAAAATTGTGTACGACCAACAAAAACATAAATATCCCCTTGACAGTTGGTTGACGAAAAAATTACAAAACACCCACAAAAAATTAGTACTATCCCTAACGGTAAGCCTATAGGGATAACAATTGACCCTATGGTATATATTATGTTAACTCACTGTCAGAAAATGATTGTCTGAGATGAAGTTTCTGTTGGGAAACTCATAGGCAAAGTTTATTTCTCTGTCAATCTACCCTTGATAGGATTTGACGGTCAATTGTTCGACAGAATTGATTTCTTTCATGGGTTTTCTTTTTCTTTGACGATATTTCGACACACGGATAATGCAGTTTCTAGTTGTCTGTTACAAAGGTAAAATAACCCAAATTTGAGAAGGTGGAAGATATACTGGAAAGTATTAATTTAAGTTATCATATCTCATGGAACAAGGGGTGGTTCAGATAATTCTTGGAACAGATGCCTTGTCTGTGAAGAATGCAATTGAGGGCTCAGGTTATGATCTACAATGCATCATAGCAGCGGCGGAGCCAAGGCTCAGCAGTCCTAGGCCCTTGACTGGAGTGACCATTCACTAACTCCATTATTAGCTTTGTATTGTATAACTATTGGGTAGCACCATACGTACAGCTGCAGAGTGCAAGTGGCTCCCAAGCTCGTTGAAATTACTGTGTCTGCCATTGCATTGAAGACCTAGTTTGTGAGTTAAGCAGTTTGCTACAGTTAATTTTTATTAGTTTTGGGTTAGTTATGTTCCAAGGAAGTGTAATAAAATAGTGTATGATGTTGCAGTGCTTGGTTGGAAGTGTCCATGTGATACATATCTGATTGTATAGCTATCTACAATTCTAGATAAACCATTGGAATATGGAATGCAAAGTTTCAAAATGAATTTTTTTTTGCTTGTAGGCATGCATTTTTCTCCTCCGCTTGCTTTTTACAGCTGAAATTTAGAGAAATGGCACACATGCAGAGGGCACTGTGCAAAGTCAAATATTTAAAACTGCCTACTTTGTTAAAATCCTCTTCCAAAGCAACCATTGTTTTATATTAAGCTTTTCTTTGAGAAGAACTACATGCATTGTTAATATGTAATTCATGCGCGCTTATTTCCATTGAGGCATAAAAAATATTTTTTCAACTATAACAGAACTGATTTAGATTTGTATTGATCTTTGAATACTGAAGCTAGGGTACTAATAAATGAGTGCGGATTTGGCGTCCTGCTGGGCTGGTGCCCTCCCTATCTGGAACGTTGGCTGATCACCGTTCAGAAAATGCCCAGACGGTCAGACGGAGAGTAACGGTATGCATGCAACGTTTGCATGGTCCGGTAAAAAGTTACATCTGTACTCCTATAACTTGTGTGAAGCACAATGATGTGTTTAGGTTGTAGGCCGAACTATTATTATACCATAATTTTTCTTGTTTTGGCGAATCTATATGGATTTCATTTTTTTTTCTGTTGAACATTTGTTTCTACAGTAGAATAATTTTTCAGCTTTAGATAAGGCATGCATTCCATTTTTTCTGATCAGAGTTTTATCTACTATAAATTTCAATCATGGCTTAGTTTCCAGACTTTGTAAACAATCACACGAACTAGTCGAAGCAGTGATTGGAGAGTCTGCTATGGATAGCGACAAGTAAAGGCACATATGATTTCGTTAACTAAAATAAAGTGGGAACCATCAAGTAAAGCTTTGTAATGGATCACCTGAAGCACAAACTGAAACTCAATACAACCTTGTATTACATAAAAACTAGGCAGCTATTCCAGAGAAATCCGGTATATGACCAAATGTTATCTGTTGTAAATATTTTTCACCCTTCCGTTAAAGGCTTAAAGCACATGGTCTCAATCGCATCCAATGGCTCAAATAGGGAGGGCGCCAGCCCCCCTGGGCTCCATACTATTTTTGGGGTGCTAATATACATCCTGTCTCAGTGGCCTTCATTTCATAAGGTAGAATTATTGTACCAGGTATGACAAATAGCACATTTGTTATCAAAAGCAAAGCAGAATTAATAATGGGGCTGACTCGATGAAATGTTGAAAATTCTGCATGTTCTTGCTCAAAAGGCAGAAAACGTTTTTTAATTGCTTCCTCAGAATTCAATCCTAAGGTTGTCAAAGGCACCAACATCCTGCTACTTGCTGCAATTAGGATGATGATGGTTAATCCAAGGAGGCCGCAGCTGTGCATATGGAAGAACATGACGCAGAAGAGAACAAGGATCATCAGCCTAAGGAAAAGTAATGGATTAGCTGCCAAAGAAGTCGGCGTCCTGTGATTGGGTCACTCCTTTTTGCAGGTGATGTTTGTTGTACTTGAGTGCTTAGGTCAGATAATTTCTTCTGCTTTTTCTGTTGGCCCTATACCTGGGTCAGGTGTTTTGAGTCTTCTCTTCTGCTACTCTAAACTCTATAACTCTGTTATGATTTCCGTGATAATGAAAATAAGGTTATCCCGGTTCGAAAAAAAAGAATTGAATCCTAAGGAGTTTATCACTTCTAAAAGCAATGAAAATGTGTCATGCCAAAAAACTGAATAGAGAGAGTGTGTGTGTGTGTCTATATATATATATATATATATATATATATATATATATATATATATATATATATATATATATATATATATATATATATATATATATATATAATAGGATATAGTCAGTACAAATGATAACTTTAGAATTCAGTAAAAGAAAAAGAACCTGTTGCTCATAAAATTGCAATTATGTTCCTGATCATTAGTGTCTCATCACAATTCACAATAAATCTGGCAAAGATTCATGATAGCATGCCCCACTGATGTAGAGTGGCTACCAACTGATTCTTTTAAGTGAAATGATATACTAGTTATAAAAGAAAATTATTCAGAAAACTATATTGCATTGCCTGCAGAATAGATTCTCTAATATATATAAGATAATTAGTGAGCTAGCATGTATCCAGTGCAGTGGGCACACTCTCATCCTGATTTGTTTCAGTGAATGCTTTGCTTCGAGAACAAAAAAAACCCAAAGAAAGAGCAAAGAAATCGGTGAAAAATTAAGTCTCCCTAATCAGCCATGCTAGAAGTTTTGCACTTGCTTTGGTCTGCACATGGTCGGCTGATCCTTTCTCATGTTTAAATCTACAAATCTTGTAAAAAATGTTACTGGAAACTAAAGCATACAGTCCAACTTCCAGTTAAATGGTCATGTTTGAACTAATCTAAAATTTTCTGAAGCTAATCAATAATGAGCTCCCACCATACAAAATCTTGCAACAAAAGACTGATTCGTTTTTGCCACCATACAAAATCATGACCACATCACTCTTCCTCCAGGCTTTCTTTCCGCACTATTATGAACAGTCAAATAATGGGAAAAAATCTATGGACTCACTAACCACATCACTTTTGATTGCAAACGGTGTATACCTTGGAATGTGGGGCCTGAGCTATGTGCAGCACAAGTTGAGGATTAGAGCTTTTTTACATTGAAGAATGTATTGATCCGAGAGTGGCTAAGGAAAGAGCTTGTACCAATGTCATATCTGTTGTTAGTGGTGCTGTCAATCCTAAGCAAATTGAGTTGGAGTTTATGAACCTCATTGGTGCTGATGTTTGGAGGTGGAATGCTAGACCCGTTGTTGAAGGGAAATTTCTGTTAAGATTCACTACAACACAAATGGCTAACCAGTGGAGCTTTGTGAAGAATCTAACAATGAGGAGTGGGGCTCAAATTCAAATTGACTCTTGGTCCCCAGCAATGGATGCTAAAGGGGTTCTTCAAACAAGCTGGTTCAGGTTACTAAAATCCCAACTGATCAGAGATCATATAGGACTTTAGCAAAAGTTAGAGGTTTAGTTGGCAAAGTGATGGAGGTGGATGAAGAAACTTGATACATGTCAGGATGAGAATTGCATGCAGAGATGTTTCCAGGGTTCTTGAAACTGCTAAAGGTACTCTTGGTCTCTATGTCATTGACTTTGGATTTGAGAGGGAAGTCCCTGCTGGAGGTGGTGAAAGAACTCTGAAAAGTGGCATCAAGGTGGGTGAGGATGCTCAACCTCCCCCCAAGAGAACAAAAGCTGATGCAGCTCCTGAAGGATCAGGACAAGGTGCTAGGGAACTTAGACGCAAGGCTCTGGCAAACAAGTGGAGAATTATTGGTCTGCCCCTCCAAAGCTAGACATCAGATCTCTTGAACTTCCCAAGTTCATGGGTGATGCCCAGAAAGCTTACAAAAGGCACATGGTTGATAGTGATGAAGAAAAAGTCCATATTCTTGATACACTTGACTCTTCTGATTCAGGGAGTGACTCATTCATTGTCAAGGTTCAGAAACTAACTGGATTAGAAGATATTCAGTCTAATCATACGGAGGAAGGGCAATCCTCCAAACATATCTGGTTTGTGAATGATACCATTCTGGACATGAATCCCAAGGACATTATGACAACAACAGCTTCTGAAAGCAAGCTCCTTGACAAGTATGTGGAACATACTCATTCTGATAACACGGATGACAAGATTTTCACCAAAAAGGATGGCATATCAGTGAAAGGGGATATGTCTTTATCTCCTGAAATTTTCATTCCTGATGATACCATTATCAATACCCAAGAGAGTGTTGGGGCAGAAATGGCAATTGATGAATCTTCTTTGGGATTTGTGAAGGTGACTGACAGTAAAGAGGATACAGTAACCTGTCATGATCTGAAATCTGGAGCAAATGGTGAGGTGGCACCTCAACAACAGCTGGAAAGAAGGAGGTCTGATCGGCTCAAGAAGGGAACCAATCTCCATACCATGGAAAAAGTGGACAAGCTGGCTAAGGAACCTTGAAGGTAACTTATCAAATGAAAACTCTTTCTCAGTTTTACCTATTGGAAAAATTGTTAATATTTCTGCTGATATGGGGATCTCAGTTAAGAATGATGATTTTGCAACATTTGATTTGTTAAAAACTCTTAAAACTGCTAGACACAGATAGAGAAACACTCTTGAAAATCAGAGAGAGAAATGGAAACTATGGTTGATAGACACAGATAGACATTGGGGCAAAGTAGATAGCAGAATTGGCAATCTAGCTAGTTGTTCTTAAATTATTTTTTGAATTGTATTTGATGCAAAGGATGGCTAGTCATTGGTATTTTGAATCGTCTGTTTATATTTTCATTTGCCTGCTATCACATGAGCCATTAGCTGCCAAACTTTGTGCAAATGTTCTGCAACAAGCATCCATAGTATCTCTAGTTAGCAATTTTTCAGCAATGTTTAGATGCCACTGCAGCCCTAGTTATTGTAAAAGTTCATGTAGGATAAGTTTTCTGCCTGCTTCACCACCATAAGAAATAGTTTATTAACATAATTATACAGAAGAAGCAGCAATTTACATGACCTCAGGACCACCGAATTATTTGTTTTCAAAATTTGCAACTTAAACATTATTTGCCAGTTTCCATTCCATAACACTACAAGACCTCGAATCTTAGAAAAAAAATGAAGAACAGATTTTCCTGGTTGTAGCTTACCCAACAATATCTCCTCTGCTGTGAAAAGAATCTAAGACCACAACAACCACTATACTCTGTATCACTGATAATTAACCAGTACGTACATAAAAATCTATTAACCACAGCATCTATATATTTTTGAAATGAATGCTACACATACGCAATAATTAAGCTAATCATTTTGCATGTGCAAAATTTATATGAACTCTCAGAAACTAAAGAACATGTCTTAGTAATCTAGCTTATTGACAACATTTCCTGTGTAAATAAAGTCAATACCATATCAATCATAATCAACCAGTGCATATCTCTGCTCAAATGACATCTGCAGGAACAGGTCACTGCATTATTTGGATCATACAATAAGACGAACAAATAACTCTGCAGCATGATAAAGTATCAATCCCTTACCATCCTTAATCATGGGCTTCAAAGTACAAAACTGCTTGCATATGCAGTTTTACATGAATACTTATATATATAGATCTCATAAGAATGTGTTTGTCAAGCAAGAAAATGACTCATGATTACCGGCAACAAATCTCTACATTTGTTTGGTGAAGTAAACCATATCTGAAGTCGATTTGAACTTTGGTTGCTCTTCATGAAATTTGGAAACACTGACGACAATGCTGAGGTCCCCTAAGCGAACTCAAATTCTTTTTACAGGTTACTATTCGTTTAGAACTACCCATTTTAGTGACATGTGAGGCACCAAGAATATTTCTTGGAAAGAAAGAAGAGTGCTATATATGCACCAATCCACAGATTATCATGTAGAGCTAAGAAAGAAAAGTAGAGAATTGGGGTTGACTAGATGACATTGTTTCAGAGACTGGGAATGTTTTGTTCCTGAAACAAAAAAATGCTAGTTTTTTTTACATAACCGAGTCAAACATGGGCAACTTGCTTCTGAATGAACAACAAAAACATCTGGCAAAAATTTAGAAGTGTCATATTATTCCAGCTATGACTCAAACAAGATGCCTTCATTGCCTAGTTGTGTCAGGGTAAATTGAGAGCGGAAGGAAGACTAACAAATGTTGGAGAGGGGAATTGGAACTCAGAAATGAATAAAACTCTGATTCTCATATCCAGGAACACTTGCATTGGCATGAAGGAGAAGCATGAAGCAGGAGAATTTCAACTCGTAGGACTATATATCTATATTCACATCAATCTTTGTTTACATATATGGCGTGCATGCTGCCCCTTTGGAATGCCGAGACAGCAATAATAGTGATGCCTGGTAGCTCTGGCAAGGTTAGCAAGAGACATGGACACAAGGAGTCAGTAAGCCAACCATTCTTTAGCCCATGTGATTATTGTCCAATACGACACATGATCACAACAGCTATTGGTGACAAGTGAGAAGAAGGTTTAGACATCTAGACATATCCCAATTCCCAACAAATTTGAGAGAACAAGTTTCACTTCCACAAGACACTCTTAATCTCCATGAAAAAACACAGCGTGCCTCTCTCCATGAAAAAACACAGCGTGCCTCTAGAATGGACTGAAATAAAAAAAATCCTTACATCTAAAAATGTCTCATGTTTTCATGTTTATCATTTTTAGATTGCTTACATTGGCCACCAACTGGCTATATGCTTCTATATGAGGGTTTACGCTATCCATAAATAAAGTTTAGTGTGGTCACAAATGATAAGGATAAAAGGGATATATTGGAAATCAAACAAAAACCAAAATGAATTTAAATAAATTTAAACAAAACAGATAAATTGGATATATCAGAAATATAGGCAAATTTTGGCGAAAAAAGGAAACCCCATTATGATATAGCATACAGCTGTACCCTTGTCCCAGCAAATATTGTCCCCACCATTTTAAACAAAACTGAATCTATTTCCCGTGCATCCCAAAAAGCATAGACCGACATAATATAAACATACTAGCTCAATCCGATCAATAAAAGATGGTGTTGTAGTTAATCTGTTCTCAGAAGTTCAAAGAGAACTAAGCAACGACAGATACAACCAGACATTATTCAGCAAGCTAATCAGCACAACCAGTTCCAGTGCAGATCCGTTCCGATAGTAAAGCAAGAAGCATTCATCTATCACTGCAGCAGTGCAGCTAACCTATGAGCAAAGCAATGAAATTAAGCAACGACGACTAGGTTTAGCCATAGCCAGACCTATGGGCAAAAATGACACTTTTAATCAATCACGCTTCCATGCAGGCTGTCGGTTAGCACTTCTTCCAGCTGGTCGACGTCGTCCGAGAGGGTGAGCTGGTACTGCACAGGCAAGAACATATTGAAATAACGTTTGAGATCAGGGTGCCCGCGGAGCAGAACCTTCAAGCGGTCGAAGGTGCCTCTCGCGCCGATGCTGCAATTAATCCACAAGCAAGACATCAGCCCGATGCAGATCTCGATCCATGAAACACATCCCATGAGGATGCCCGTGGTAGATGGTGCATTTCTCGAGCAAGATCTAGCTAGAGTTCTCCAGATCTGCAGGCTAGCAAGCGATTGCAAGGATCGATGGGCACCGATGCATCTACCTGTCGATTTGTTGGAGGACATGGAAGAACTCGTGGTACTTCGCCCGGCCAAACGCATGCTTGACGCTCTGCGTGAAGTCGACGTAGTCGTCCATTGTCATCACTCGCGGCTCGCCAGTTTCAGCCGGTGGCACCGCCGCGGCTGCCCCCCTTATTCCCCATGACCAAAAAAACAGATCGGATGGAAAATTACTAGATCAGATTACCAGATCCGCGAAGAAGACTTGCGACGGAGGAGCTAGAACGTAGGTGATGAAGCTACTCACGGGTTGCGAGTTGGGGACGACGCCATGGGCGCAGCCTGCTCCTCGACCTCCTGAAGCGCGCGCTTCATGCTGTCCGTTCCGTGAATGGTCACCAGTCACACCACCAGGCCGGGCTGCCACGGCCGCGTAGGATATATATGGAGAGGGCATAGAAAGCGACAACCTCGCCAGCTAGCGTTCTCCAGACGCGAAGTGATAATGATAGAATTCGGCGCACAGCAAGCACAGCACAGGTTGGTGACTTTTGTCCTTTGTTCCTCCTTTTTGCGTTCGGAAGGCGGGAGAGAGTGGCAGGCCTGGCACGCAGAGGAGTGCTCTCAGGGAGGAGCCACTGTGCCATGCATGCTTGTCGCGTGCTACAGCCCCTACAGGACTTGAGTCTCTGGTGACGGCTGTGAACAGCATTTGGTAACTATACGACTACTGGCTGTGGACAGCATTTGCTGACTACGACTACTGGCTGTGTTCAGCAGGAAATTAAACGCATACACGTCAGGGTGAATTGAAGGGGTCTTGACTGTCATGTGGTCGTGCTGGTAGTTTAGTTACATACAATGGAAGGAGCGGAAAAGAAGGGTACTCTCAGGATCAGGAACAAGGACGAAGCAAAATCCTGGATTTGTTGGGCAGATTTTATTCGTAGGCTTCAGTCGTTAATTTTAGATTCAACTAATGTGTAGTACAGCCTATACTCCTAGGTTGCTTGATTGTAGTGGGTTTATATAATTGAAATATTTGTAGGTTATGATATAATGGCCCTTTTTTGTTTAATTCTGGTTGTTTTGTTGCTCTTCTTAATAAAATACAAGCCGAAATACGTCCAAATAGTGTTTTCCTACAACACGGTGTTGGTCCTGAATTAGCATAGCTTGGTGCGTGTAAAGGCATGTGGCTCACCATACAACACACGCACACAATAGTCACCTATTTAAGCTCAGTGAATCTCCGGTCAATTTTCATGTGAAAACAAATCCTTTATTGTACCTTGCGTTTATTACGGAACATGTCGTTCATTTGATTTGATTGAAACAAGTTGGCCCAAGCCTAACTAAATCCAACAAAGACAATTAACTCTAGTAACTATACAGTAAGTTGCACATCCCGTTGCAACAAACAACCATATTTGCTATATCCTCCATTCCAGATTATTAAACGTTATTTGGCTTTTCTAGATATATTACTTTTGCTATATATATGTCTAGATGCATAGAAAAAATAATGTATCTAAAAAAGTCAAACATCTTGTAATTTAGAACGGTGGGAGTAGTATTTAATAATGCTAGAAGATATTGTAAACCATAAGCTACATTTTTATATGAGAAGTAAAATTAGTTGGCATATTATATATAGTACAAATAATTGAAAAAATACTTAAGAGCTTGTTCCTCAAACCATTACACGTATAGCCACCTACCATAGCCGAGACGATATACAATGAATTTCCTCTATGGGTTAATCCTTTGTTATACCTAGCATTTAATATGGATCTTGGGATTTATTTGATTTAATTAAAATAGGTTGGATGAGGCCCAATTAAATTCAATAAAGATTACTAACTCCAGGTGACTATGCAACAAGCTGTATGCCCTACTGTAATGCACATCATATTTACTAGTATTTAATAATGATAGAAGATATTATAAATCATAAAAAAAATTATAATTAGTTGCCACATTTATATTAGAGTAAATTTCATCAGCGGTCCCCAAACGTGTCCCGAGTTCTCATCTAAGTCCCAGTACTCTCAATTTGCATATCTGGATCCCTAAACTTTGTTTAGTGTGTCATCCTGGTCCTGAGTTCTGTGTGTAGTTGTGCTGCTTTCTGTACTATGTTGAATAATTCTTGTGCATGGTAGTTAGTTATATAGCACGTTTAAATATTCATGTCATTTGTTTTAGGATGTATGCATGTGTATAGCTGCAGCTGTTGGCTATAGGTAAGTAGAGCCGAGACGTGCGTGTGTGTTCGCCACTCACCAGTGCGTTGTGTGTGTGCTCTGGCTGTGGTGCGGATCGCCGGCATTTCGGGAGGGACCAGGGACGTCTCTCTCCGGTGAGCATCTCACAATACTGCAGTGTGTTGTGCAGATTGCTCATCATGAACACGCTCTCTGTGACGCTTTGGCGGAGAGCCTTCCCCGTGTTACCCTCCGTGGACACAAGCACCATCACCACCTGGAGCACGTGCTTCATAGCGCGCACCTGCGAGCTGCGACCCGGTCCTGAGTGGATTCTGGAGGAGAACCGGTGATGCCTCCAAAGTCCATACATACAGGGGCTTAGCTTGCCGCTGAAGAGCAGTGACAAGATGGATTCGATGGCGCTAGGGATGTTGGACACGCAGAATGCGTTCTAACGCTTGGCCTCTTCGGGCAGCTTCCAGATGAGCATCTCAACGAGCCGCTCAGTGGACCTTGTGTTGTTGCATAGCGTGTCGCTCATGGAGCGCGCGCTCGCTGTTGGCGAACTGTTGCAGGATGCGCACACCGATGAGCTGCTCATCGAGTAAGTCCGAGAGGATGAGCTCCTCAACGAAGCTGACCATGGCAGCGCTGTAGAAGAAGCGGGTCAGCCGTCAGGGATACGAGCTCGTACGCGCCTAGCTCGCACTCGTGGCTCACTTGATGGAGACCTTCCACGTCTAGTACGCCGAAGAGCGACGCCTCCATGAACGCCAGGGTGTAGAAAAGTGGTAGCTAGTAAGCTAGAGCACAGCACGCCGCCCGCGCAGTGGAGGTCTGCGCGGCGTGGTGCTGCCACTCCAGCTTGTGGCTGCGGATGAAGATGTTTGCGTCCTCGCTGACGAGGTTCACGGTGATGCACCGGAAGTATGTGATGTTGAGTGCGCTCGCAAATCCGCCGAGGAGCACGGCGATGCCCCAAATGAACTGAAGCTTCCCCAGCCTGTTCGCCGCCTTCTCAGCACTGCCCAACGCCACAGCTCGAAGGATGCCGATTCGGCACCTCTAGTGCTGAGCCCGCCGTCGGGACATCTGGATGCATGCTCGTCTGCACATCAACAGTTCAGCACCGATACCCTCTCTTTCATGAATACGAACGGGTGTGGGATGCCAAATGAGGAGATTGAGGAAGTCAAATGGTTTTCTATAAACTTTACCCTGCCTCCACCTAACTTTGAATCACACATCATCAGAAACATCCACGCTAGCAGTCCACATCAGCGCTGTGGACGTGAGAGATGGTGTTTGGACCGTGATGACACACTAAAGAAAGT
This sequence comes from Saccharum hybrid cultivar R570, assembly GCA_038087645.1. Taxonomy (NCBI): domain Eukaryota; kingdom Viridiplantae; phylum Streptophyta; class Magnoliopsida; order Poales; family Poaceae; genus Saccharum; species Saccharum hybrid cultivar. Next base: position 13,829,020 of record JAQSUU010000602.1, read on the forward strand.
TTAGGGACTTTGATGTGCAATTTGAGAGTACCAGGACCTAGATGAGAACTCGGGACAAGTTTGAGGACCGCTTATAAAGTTTACTCTTTATATTAGAACAAATAACCCAAAAATACTAAAGATCATGTTCCACGAACCATTACACGCAATAGCCACCTATCTTAGTTGAGTCAATATACACAATGCATTTCCTATGTTGAATTACTTTTGAGAAACACATAGAAATTCATTTAAAATATAGGAAATAGTAAATCTATTCAAAAAAATTTTGAAACTCCTACAGAACAACATTTATATAGGTTGTTGCTTGTAAAAAAGTTTTGGATTATAAAAGATATTTTTTTGGTTGACTCACATGGTGCCTTATCTATTTACTTGATAATAGAAAAAATAATAAGTCATTATCTACACTATAAAGGAACAATGAAAACAAAGCTGGCTATACACTAAATTATGTCCTCCACTGAGATAGTTTAACCTTTGTATACCGTACCACACAATTTGTACCCAGGAATACAATAACATTAAAAATCAAAGGCTCACAATCCTCCATCAAAGGCTTAAACTCAATCCAAGGGCCGTGGTTCTTTCTATCGTCCCTTAAGCTGGCTTCAACATTGCTGCCCCCCCCGCACCCGCCCCTTCAACGCAAAATGCTCCGGCCAGGCTTCGATTCCCATCCTTGTGCCCCCGTGCTCCATTTTCTTCTCTTCTGAAAAAAAAAGAAATGTCATCCCCATGAGCAACGGAGGTGGCGGCGGCTTGGTCGGAGCCCCTACCAGCGGCAAGCGGTGCAGATGGGGATGGCGCAAGGGCAGCCTCGACGGAGTAGCACAGGGGCCATGCCACGGTGACACGGTCAGGCCCTGACCAGTGGCGCGGCGTGGTGGCGCAGGCGGCCTGGGCGGTGGCGTGCAGCACAAGCGGCGGGCGGCGTGGGGACCCCGTGCAGGTGGCGCAGCGTGGGTGTCCAGCGCAGGTGGACCGGCGCGGTGGCTCAAGCGGTCCCATCTGTCGATAAAAGAATGCTTAGACATTGCTCTTTTCAGGTGACAGAAGGAAAAAAAAACTTGCTGATTCGTGACTTAATATATAATTGATTGTTATTGAATTTGTGTTTTTTATTATGCTTTCAAATTTTTTTAACTGTGTTGATCTTCACAAAGATTTATGATTTAAGTTTTTGAAACAAATGAAAAAACCTTGGCTATGGATGTGACCATTAATGTTCGTAAATTCTTCCACGTTTTGATTAGGGAAACATGGACTTTTTTGTGCCCTTCATTTTTATTCATGAACAATTATCAAAATATACATTATCTTTTGGTTGGTTGATTTGTGTTTCTAGATGACACCGTAATGTTAGCATGGGCAACATACTAGTTACATAGTAAAGGGTGTTTCACATTTGGCCCATCAGTGATTCAGCCCATCTTAGCCCATGTCGAAGCATACTTGCTCTTAGTCCGTTGGATCGACTTTGAACAGCTGGGATATGTGAAATGCCAAATGGAATCCTGTTCTCCTCTGGTAATCAAAACCCTAGTGCCCTCACTCTGTCTTTTCTCCCTCACGCAGTCCCCCACAACTCCTACTCTCCTTCTCTGGAGGCAGTCATGGGACAAGGCCCCAGCGGCGTGGGAACCAGATCATCTGTAGGGCAGGCTCGTTGACTTTCCTCTACAGTCATCAATCTGTTCCGTTCATTTTCTAGTCAACCGCGAGGCTACAAAACTCCAAGCCGCATAAGCACAACACCCAGCCCATCTCAGCCAAGACAACACGCTGTCGTCTTCCTCATTTGCAGCCGGCCCTACGCGTTGCATTGCAGCACCTGGCCGGAGATGGCGAGTGTCATGGCCGGCATGTACGGGGCTGCGGCGAAATGCATGGGCGGCGTCTGGCGCACGCGGCGGGTGGGTGGCCAGCACGATGTTGGTATTCCTTAGCATTAATGACACTAAGTAATCTTTTTGGTATTTAAATGTGACTAATAATATATGGAATTTTGCAAGCGCACAGTTATATACCATTGTATCACTTCATCCGGGAATATTCTAGGTATCGATATTTATATTTTTACCTTAGGGAAGGACTGACAAATGAATATTGATAACTTATACTTATGACGGATGAGAGGAGGCGGGCGTGGGGGAGGGAGAAGAGAAGGAATGGGCCGCCGCAGCAGGCCGGAGGGATGGGCTGCGGGAGGAAAGCGGCCCAAGAAGAAGAGAATTTCCTTTCCTTTTTCCTTTTTCTAATTTTTCAAAGCCATTTTTCAAAAGATTTTTAAATCCAATTTGAATTTGACTTAAACCACTCAACACAAAATGACAAATGCAGCACCATGAATGCTCAATCATGTTTCTACCCTTATATTTGATTTTAAATTTATAAAAAATTATTATCATTCTAAATTTGCATGCTCACAAAAATATACAAAAATCATATTTCTCCTATTTTTCTTCTTTTCAAAATTTTAGGGTGTTACATTGCGGATTTCTCTGTTTGCGTTAACAAATACCAACGTGCACCTCACACTCACTAGTGTCTATAATGAATTTTCTTTCTCCTCGTATTATCCTCAACTGAGTTTAAATCGAGTGTTTGAGACCCTATTCGAATTCAAATAAAAAAGTTTTCAACTACAAAGTTGACTATTTAAGATCTACAACTTTCATTTTGTTGTTTGTCCATATCCGAGGTCATCTAAAAAATTCGAATTTCAAATGTGAGAAATTCAAAAATACTTTTCTTTGACAAAATTATTTCAAATCAAAAAGTTGCCAACTACAAAGTTGTATAACTTTTTGAAATCTACAACTTTTGTTTTTTTGTTGTTTCTCCATTCGAGGGCGTTTGAAAATTTCAAATTTTAAATTTGAGAAATTCAAACATTGTTTTCCTTGACAGGATGATTTCAAATGAAAAAGTTGTCAACTACAAAGTTGTATAACTTTTTGGGATCTACAACTTTCATTTATGTTGTTTCTCCATCCAAAGTTGTTTGAAAAATTCAAATTTCAAATTTGAGAAATTCAAACGTAGTTTTCCTTGACAAAATGATTTCAAATGAAAAAGTGGTGGTAAACAAAAAGTTCAAAAGTTGTTATCCTTAGCTAAAATTTCAAATGAAAAAGATATCAACTACAAAGTAGTATAACTTTAGATATCTACAACTTTTGTTCTGGTAATTTTTCCTTCCGAGATCGTTTGAAAAATTTTAATTTCAAATTTGAGAAACTCAAACGTAGTTTTCCTTGACAAAGTAATTTAAAATGAAAAGTTGTCAACTATAAAGTTGTATAACTTTTCGAGATCTACAACTTTTATTTAGGTCGTTTCTCCATCTGAGAATGTTTGAAAAATTCAAATTTCAGTACATAATTTTTACTATTCAGCGTATATTTGTAGGGGCGGTTCTATATCCAGCTGCCCCTACAAATCCGATTTGTAAGGGAAGCCCAATAAATAGGGCCATTTGTAGGGGTGGCTCGTTTGAAAACTATTTGTAGGACGGCTGAATATAGAGCCGCCCCTAAAAAAGAGACGTTGCTACAAATCATTTTTGTAGCAGTGAATGAGAGCACACATGCTAAATCAGTGCCTCAAAAATGTGCATGTTCTGTATCACAAGAAACCTAAACAAATGAGCTATGCTTGATTACACATCTTAGTTTTTGCACAAAACTTTTATACAAGCTATCCCTTTTCTATTGGATTAATTTCACAAATCAATAACTATTTGCGCCTAGCTATCAAAGAACAACCACTCGTTGGATCATTTTGCAAAAGTATCTCTAGGGCCAAAAGGCGTCCACATAGGTCATCACTAACACATGGGTCGGCATAGCGCATATCATAGGCACCGAAGCTTTAGACATAATTAGTTGTAGTTATATGAAAGTCAACTTAAAAATATCATTAGTTTATTGCTTGACAATTTAATGCAAATATTTAGAGTTTTGTCTATGTTTTCTTTTTGAGGTTGTAATGAGGCAAATCCTAGTCAAATGCACTTTGCCTTAGAATGCTTACAAATAAATCCATTCTCAAATTATTCTTGTATGAGGGGTGACGTTAGATCAAAGTTACAAATATTTCTCCAAATTCCCATGCACCCATCAAGCGTCATATATATCACACTTATCAGACATTGTAGCCAATCACCATGTGTGTTATATTAAGCGTCTAGGAAAAGATTGAACCATTGACTTTTAGCTTCAAAAGCCAACAGGTTAACTGGATAATGTTGGCTCTCCTTCCTTAATTGGGCAACGATTATTATGATAGTCATATATTATTTAACTATGATAGATATCACACTTATCGGACATTGTAGCCAATCACCATGTGTTATATTAAGCGTCTAGGAAAAGATTGGACCATTGACTTTTAGCTTCAAAAGCCAACAGGTTAACTGGATAATGTTGACTCTCCTTCCTTAATTGGGCAACGATTATTTTGACAGTCATATATTATTTAACTATCATATATATCACACTTATCGGACATTGTAGCCAATCACCATGTGTTATATTAAGCGTCTAGGAAAAGATTGAACCATTGACCACTGTTATTTCCTGTTGGCATAGCTTGTGTTTCTAGTAGTGTTTGTGAGGCCAAAACCATATTATCATGGTGGCCCATATTAAATATGCTTCGTAGTTTGGTGCAACTTCTAGTTTATATATGTTATAAAAATAATGAATTATGGCATCAGAATATGTAACATTGTGATATTTCATGTCGCTACCAATTTATCTGGTATTGTTATTTTGACAGGATAGTTGTTTCTAGGAAGGGAAGCATATAGAGAAATTGCGTACAACTGACAAAAAAACTGTATTTCCATGAATGGAGACCTACACAAAAATTGTGTACGACCAACAAAAACATAAATATCCCCTTGACAGTTGGTTGACGAAAAAATTACGAAACACCCACAAAAAATTTGTACTATCCCTAACGGTAAGCCTATAGGGATAACAATTGACCCTATGGTATATATATTTTGTTAACTCAATGTCAGAAAATGATTGTCTGAGATGAAGTTTCTGTTGGGAAACTCATAGGCAAAGTTTATTTCTCTGTCAATCTACCCTTGATAGGATTTGACGGTCAATTGTTTGACAAAATTGATTTCTTTGATGGGTTTTCTTTTTCTTTGACGATATTTCGACACATGGATAATGCGGTTTCTAGTTGTCTGTTACAAAGGTAAAATAACCCAAATTTGAGAAGGTGGAAGATATACTGCAAAGTATTAATTTAAGTTATCATATCTCATGGAACAAGGGGTGGTTCAGATAATTCTTGGAACAGATGCCTTGTCTGTGAAGAATGCAATTGAGGGCTCAGGTTATGATATACAATGCATCATAGCAGCGGCGGAGCGAAGGCTCAGCAGTCCTAGGCCCTTGACTGGAGTGACCATTCACTAACTCCATTATTACCTTTGTATTGTATAACTATTGGGTAGCACCATACGTACAGCTGCAGAGTGTAAGCGGCTCCCAAGCTCGCCCGTGTTTAGTTGCCAAGTTGGGGCACCCAACTTGGCACAGTAACTATCACATCGTACTGTAGCAATTTTTGTTTTTATTTGGTAAAAATTATCCAAACTTTGACTAATTAGGCTCAAAATGTTCGTCTCGCAAAGTACAACAAAACTGTGTAATTAGTTTTTAATTTCATCTACATTTAATACTTCATACATGTGCCGACATTTCGATTTGATGGGGAATCTTCTTTTTGCATAGTGAAATTTGGGGGGAGAAATTGGGAACTAAACAAGGGCCTCGTTGAAATTACTGTGCCTGCCATTGCATTGAAGACCTAGTTTGTGAGTTAAGCAGTTTGCTACAGTTAATTTTTATTAGTTTTGGGTTAGTTATGTTCCAAGGAAGTGTAATAAAATAGTGTATGATGTTGCAGTGCTTGGTTGGAAGTGTCCATGTGATACATATCTGATTGTATAGCTATCTACAATTCTAGATAAACCATTGGAATATGGAATGCAAAGTTTCAAAATGAATTTTTTCTTGCTTGTAGGCATGCATTTTCTCCTCCGCTTGCTTTACAGCTGAAATTTAGAGAAATGGCTCACATGCAGAGGGCACTGTGCAAAGTCAAATATTTAAAACTGCCTACTTTGTTAAAATCCTCTTCCAAAGCAACCATTGTTTTATATTAAGCTTTTCTTTGAGAAGAACTACATGCATTGTTAATATGTAATTCATGCGCGCTTATTTCCATTGAGGCATAAAAAATATTTTTTTCAACTATAACAGAACTGATTTAGATTTGTATTGATCTTTGAATACTGAAGCTAGGGTACTAATAAATGAGTGCGGATTTGGCGTCCTGCTGGGCTGGTGCCCTCCCTATCTGGAACGTTGGCTGATCACCTTTCAGAAAATGCCCAGACGGTCAGACGGAGAGTAACGGTATGCAACGTTTGCATGGTCCGGTAAAAAGTTACATCTGTACTCCTATAACTTGTGTGAAGCACAATGATGTGTTTAGGTCGTAGGCCGAACTATTATTATACCATAATTTTTCTTGTTTTGGCGAATCTATATGGATTTCATTTTTTTCTGTTGAACATTTGTTTCTACAGTAGAATAAATTTTCAGCTTTAGATGAGGCATGCATTCCATTTTTTCTGATCAGAGTTTTATCTACTATAAATTTCAATCATGGCTTAGTTTCCAGACTTCGTAAACAATCACACGAACTAGTCGAAACAGTGATTGGAGAGTCTGCTATGGATAGCGACAAGTAAAGGCACATATGATTTCGTTAGCTAAAATAAAGTGGGAACCATCAAGTAAAGCTTTGTAATGCATCAGCTGAAGCACAAACTGAAACTCAATACAATCTTGTGTTACATAAAAACTAGGCAGCTATTCCAGAGAAATCCGGTATATGATCGACCAAATGTTATCTGTTGTAAATATTTTTCACCCTTCCGTTAAAGGCTTAAAGCACATGGTCTCAATCGCATCCAATGGCTCAAATAGGGAGGGCGCCAGCCCCCCTGGGCTCCATACTATTTTTGGGGTGCTAATATACATCCTGTCTCAGTGGCCTTCATTTCATAAGGTAGAATTATTGTACCAGGTATGACAAATAGCACATTTGTTATCAAAAGCAAAGCAGAATTAACAATGGGGCTGACTCGATTAAATGTTGGAAATTCTGCATGTTCTTGCTCAAAAGGCAGAAAACCTTTTTTAATTGCTTCCTCAGAATTCAATCCTAAGGTTGTCAAAGGCACCAACATCCTGCTACTTGCTGCAATTAGGATGATGATATGGTTAATCCAAGGAGGCCGCAGCTGTGCATATGGAAGAACATGACGCAGAAGAGAACAAGGATCATCAGCCTAAGGAAAAGTAATGGATTAGCTGCCAAAGAAGTCGGCGTCCTGTGATTGGGTCACTCCTTTTTGCAGGTGATGTTTGTTGTACTTGAGTGCTTAGGTCAGATAATTTCTTCTGCTTTTTCTGTTGGCCCTATACCTGGGTCAGGTGTTTTGAGTCTTCTCTTCTGCTACTCTAAACTCTATAACTCTGTTATGATTTCCGTGATAATGAAAATAAGGTTATCCCGGTTCGAAAAAAAAAGAATTGAATCCTAAGGAGTTTATCACTTCTAAAAGCAATGAAAATGTGTCATGCCAAAAAACTGAATAGAGTGTATATATATATATATATATATATATATATATATATATATATATATATATATATATATATAATAGGATATAGTCAGTATAGTTAGTACAAATGATAACTTTAGAATTCAGTAAAAGAAAAAGAACCTGTTGCTCATAAAATTGCAATTATGTTCCTGATCATTAGTGTCTCATCACAATTCACAATAAATCTGGCCAAGACTCATGATAGCATGCCCCACTGATGTAGAGTGGCTACCAAGTGATTCTTTTAAGTGAAATGATATACTAGTTATAAAAGAAAATTATTCACAAAACTATATTGCATTGCCTGCAGAATAGATTCTCTAATATATATAAGATAATTAGTGAGCTAGCATGTATCCAGTGCAGTGGGCACACTCTCATCCTGATTTGTTTCAGTGAATGCTTTGCTTCGAGAACAAAAAAAAAACCCAAAGAAAGAGCAAAGAAATCGGTGAAAAATTAAGTCTCCCTAATCAGCCATGCTAGAAGTTTTGCACTTGCTTTGGTCCGCACATGGTCGGCTGATCCTTTCTCATGATTAAATCTACAAATCTTGTAAAAAATGTTACTGGAAACTAAAGCATACAGTCCAACTTCCAGTTAAATGGTCATGTTTGAACTAATCTAAAATTTTCTGAAGCTAATCAATAATGAGCTCCCACCATACAAAATCTTGCAACAAAAGACTGATTCGTTTTTGCCACCATACAAAATCATGACCACATCACTCTTCCTCCAGGCTTTCTTTCCGCACTATTATGAACAGTCAAATAATGGGAAAAAATCTATGGACTCACTAACCACATCACTTTTGATTGCAAATGGTGTATACCTTGGAATGTGGGGCCTGAGCTATGTGCAGCACAAGTTGAGGATTAGAGCTTTTTTACATTGAAGAATGTATTGATCCTAGAGTGGCTAAGGAAAGAGCTTGTACCAATGTCATATCTGTTGTTAGTGGTGCTGTCAATCCTAAGCAAATTGAGTTGGAGTTTATGAACCTCATTGGTGCTGATGTTTGGAGGTGGAATGCTAGACCAGTTGTTGAAGGGAAATTTCTGTTAAGATTCACTACAACACAAATGGCTAACCAGTGGAGCTTTGTGAAGAATCTAACAATGAGGAGTGGGGCTCAAATTCAAATTGACTCTTGGTCCCCGGCAATGGATGCTAAAGGGGTTCTTCAAACAAGCTGGTTCAGGTTACTAAAATCCCAACTGATCAGAGATCATATAGGACTTTAGCAAAAGTTAGAGGTTTAGTTGGCAAAGTGATGGAGGTGGATGAAGAAACTCGATACAGATATGACTATGTCAGGATGAGAATTGCATGCAGAGATGTTTCCAGGGTTCTTGAAACTGCTAAAGGTACTCTTGGTCTCTATGTCATTGACTTTGGATTTGAGAGGGAAGTCCCTGCTGGAGGTGGTGAAAGAACTCTGAAAAGTGGCATCAAGGTGGGTGAGGATGCTCAACCTCCCCCCAAGAGAACAAAAGCTAATGCAGCTCCTGAAGGATCAGGACAAGGTGCTAGGGAACTTAGACGCAAGGCTCTAGCAAACAAGTGGAGAATTATTGGTCTGCCCCTCCAAAGCTAGACATCAGATCTCTTGAACTTCCCAAGTTCATGGGTGATGCCCAGAAAGCTTACAAAAGGCACATGGTTGATAGTGATGAAGAAAAAGTCCATATTCTTGATACACTTGACTCTTCTGATTCAGGGAGTGACTCATTCATTGTCAAGGTTCAGAAACTAACTGGATTAGAAGATATTCAGTCTAATCATACGGAGGAAGGGCATTCCTCCAAACATATCTGGTTTGTGAATGATACCATTCTGGACATGAATCCCAAGGACATTATGACAACAACAGCTTCTGAAAGCAAGCTCCCTGACAAGTATGTGGAACATACTCATTCTGATAACACGGATGACAAGATTTTCACCAAAAAGGATGGCATATCAGTGAAAGGGGATATGTCTTTATCTCCTGAAATCTTCATTCCTGATGATACCATTATTAATACCCAAGAGAGTGTTGGGGTAGAAATGGCAATTGATGAATCTTCATTGGGATTTGTGAAGGTGACTGACAGTAAGGAGGATACAGTAACCTGTCATGATCTGAAATCTGGAGCAAATGGTGAGGAGGCACCTCAACAACAGCTGGAAAGAAGGAGGTCTGATCGGCTCAAGAAGGGAACCAATCTCTATACCATGGAAAAAGTGGACAAGCTGGCTAAGAAAAGGAACCTTGAAGGTAATTTATCAAATGAAAACTCTTTCTCAGTTTTACCTATTGGAAAAATTGTTAATATTTTTGCTGATATGGGGATCTCAGTTAAGAATGATGATTTTGCAACATTTGATTTGTTAAAAACTCTTGAAACTGCTAGACACAGATAGAGAAACACTCTTGAAAATCAGAGAGAGAAACGGAAACTATGGTTGATAGACACAGATAGACATTGGGGCAAAGTAGATAGCAGAATTGGCAATCTAGCTAGTTGTTCTTAAATTATTTTTTGAATTGTATTTGATGCAAAGGATGGCTAGTCATTGGTATTTTGAATCGTCTGTTTATATTTTCATTTGCCTGCTATCACATGAGCCATTAGCTGCCAAACTCTGTGCAAATGTTCTGCAACAAGCATCCATAGTATCTCTACTTAGCAATTTTTCAGCAATGTTTAGATGCCACTGCAGCCCTAGTTATTGTAAAAGTTCATGTAGGATAAGTTTTCTGCCTGCTTCACCACCATAAGAAATAGTTTATTAACATAATTATACAGAAGAAGCAGCAATTTACATGACCTCAGGACCACCGAATTATTAGTTTTCAAAATTTGCAACTTAAACATTATTTGCCAGTTTCCGTTCCATAACACTACAAGACCTCGAATCTTAGAAAAAAAATGAAGAACAGATTTTCCTGGTTGTAGCTTACCCAACAATATCTCCTCTGCTGTGAAAAGAATCTAAGACCACAACAACCACTATACTCTTTATCACTGATAATTAACCAGTACGTACATAAAAAATCTATTAACCACCGCATCTATATATTTTTGAAATGAATGCTACACATACCCAATAATTAAGCTAATCATTTTGCATGTGCAAAATTTCTATGAACTCTCAGAAACTAAAGAACATGTCTTAGTAATCTAGCTTATTGACAACATTTCCTGTGTAAATAAAGTCAATACCATATCAATCATAATCAACCAGTGCATATCTCTGCTCAAATGACATCTGCAGGAACAGGTCACTGCATTATTTGGATCATACAATAAGACGAACAAATAACTCTGCAGCATGATAAAGTATCAATCCCTTACCATCCTTAATCATGGGCTTCAAAGTACAAAACTGCTTGCATATGCAGTTTTACATGAATACTAATATATATAGATCTCATAAGAATGTGTTTGTCAAGCAAGAAAATGACTCATGATTACCGGCAACAAATCTCTACATTTGTTTGGTGAAGTAAACCATATCTGAAGTCGATTTGAACTTTGGTTGCTCTTCATGAAATTTGGAAACACTGACGACAATGCTGAGGTCCCCTAAGCGAACTCAAATTCTTTTTACAGGTTACTATTCGTTTAGAACTACCCATTTTAGTGACATGTGAGGCACCAAGAATATTTCTTGGAAAGAAAGAAGAGTGCTATATATGCACCAATCCACAGATTATCATGTAGAGCTAAGAAAGAAAAGTAGAGAATTGGGGTTGACTAGATGACATTGTTTCAGAGACTGGGAATGTTTTGTTCCTGAAACAAAAAAATGCTAGTTTTTTTTACATAACCGAGTCAAACATGGGCAACTTGCTTCTGAATGAACAACAAAAACATCTGGCAAAAATTTAGAAGTGTCATATTATTCCAGCTATGACTCAAACAAGATGCCTTCATTGCCTAGTTGTGTCAGGGTAAATTGAGAGCGGAAGGAAGACTAACAAATGTTGGAGAGGGGAATTGGAACTCAGAAATGAATAAAACTCTGATTCTCATATCCAGGAACACTTGCATTGGCATGAAGGAGAAGCATGAAGCAGGAGAATTTCAACTCGTAGGACTATATATCTATATTCACATCAATCTTTGTTTACATATATGGCGTGCATGCTGCCCCTTTGGAATGCCGAGACAGCAATAATAGTGATGCCTGGTAGCTCTGGCAAGGTTAGCAAGAGACATGGACACAAGGAGTCAGTAAGCCAACCATTCTTTAGCCCATGTGATTATTGTCCAATACGACACATGATCACAACAGCTATTGGTGACAAGTGAGAAGAAGGTTTAGACATCTAGACATATCCCAATTCCCAACAAATTTGAGAGAACAAGTTTCACTTCCACAAGACACTCTTAATCTCCATGAAAAAACACAGCGTGCCTCTCTCCATGAAAAAACACAGCGTGCCTCTAGAATGGACTGAAATAAAAAAAATCCTTACATCTAAAAATGTCTCATGTTTTCATGTTTATCATTTTTAGATTGCTTACATTGGCCACCAACTGGCTATATGCTTCTATATGAGGGTTTACGCTATCCATAAATAAAGTTTAGTGTGGTCACAAATGATAAGGATAAAAGGGATATATTGGAAATCAAACAAAAACCAAAATGAATTTAAATAAATTTAAACAAAACAGATAAATTGGATATATCAGAAATATAGGCAAATTTTGGCGAAAAAAGGAAACCCCATTATGATATAGCATACAGCTGTACCCTTGTCCCAGCAAATATTGTCCCCACCATTTTAAACAAAACTGAATCTATTTCCCGTGCATCCCAAAAAGCATAGACCGACATAATATAAACATACTAGCTCAATCCGATCAATAAAAGATGGTGTTGTAGTTAATCTGTTCTCAGAAGTTCAAAGAGAACTAAGCAACGACAGATACAACCAGACATTATTCAGCAAGCTAATCAGCACAACCAGTTCCAGTGCAGATCCGTTCCGATAGTAAAGCAAGAAGCATTCATCTATCACTGCAGCAGTGCAGCTAACCTATGAGCAAAGCAATGAAATTAAGCAACGACGACTAGGTTTAGCCATAGCCAGACCTATGGGCAAAAATGACACTTTTAATCAATCACGCTTCCATGCAGGCTGTCGGTTAGCACTTCTTCCAGCTGGTCGACGTCGTCCGAGAGGGTGAGCTGGTACTGCACAGGCAAGAACATATTGAAATAACGTTTGAGATCAGGGTGCCCGCGGAGCAGAACCTTCAAGCGGTCGAAGGTGCCTCTCGCGCCGATGCTGCAATTAATCCACAAGCAAGACATCAGCCCGATGCAGATCTCGATCCATGAAACACATCCCATGAGGATGCCCGTGGTAGATGGTGCATTTCTCGAGCAAGATCTAGCTAGAGTTCTCCAGATCTGCAGGCTAGCAAGCGATTGCAAGGATCGATGGGCACCGATGCATCTACCTGTCGATTTGTTGGAGGACATGGAAGAACTCGTGGTACTTCGCCCGGCCAAACGCATGCTTGACGCTCTGCGTGAAGTCGACGTAGTCGTCCATTGTCATCACTCGCGGCTCGCCAGTTTCAGCCGGTGGCACCGCCGCGGCTGCCCCCCTTATTCCCCATGACCAAAAAAACAGATCGGATGGAAAATTACTAGATCAGATTACCAGATCCGCGAAGAAGACTTGCGACGGAGGAGCTAGAACGTAGGTGATGAAGCTACTCACGGGTTGCGAGTTGGGGACGACGCCATGGGCGCAGCCTGCTCCTCGACCTCCTGAAGCGCGCGCTTCATGCTGTCCGTTCCGTGAATGGTCACCAGTCACACCACCAGGCCGGGCTGCCACGGCCGCGTAGGATATATATGGAGAGGGCATAGAAAGCGACAACCTCGCCAGCTAGCGTTCTCCAGACGCGAAGTGATAATGATAGAATTCGGCGCACAGCAAGCACAGCACAGGTTGGTGACTTTTGTCCTTTGTTCCTCCTTCTTTTTGCGTTCGGAAGGCGGGAGAGAGTGGCAGGCCTGGCACGCAGAGGAGTGCTCTCAGGGAGGAGCCACTGTGCCATGCATGCTTGTCGCGTGCTACAGTCTACAGGACTTGAGTCTCTGGTGACGGCTGTGAACAGCATTTGCTAACTATACGACTACTGGCTGTGGACAGCATTTGCTGACTACGACTACTGGCTGTGTCCAGCAGGAAATTAAACGCATACACGTCAGGGTGAATTGAAGGGGTCTTGACTGTCATGTGGTCGTGCTGGTAGTTTAGTTACGTACAATGGAAGGAGCGGAGCAGAAGGGTACTCTCAGGATCAGGAACAAGGACGAAGCAAAATCCTGGATTTGTTGGGCAGATTTTATTCGTAGCAGTCGTTAATTTTAGATTCAACTAATGTGTAGTATAGCCTATACTCCTAGGTTGCTTGATTGTAGTGGGTTTATATAATTGAAATATTTCCAGGTTATGATATAATGGCCCTTTTTTGTTTAATTCTGGTTGTTTTGTTGCTCTTCTTAATAAAATACAAGCCGAAATATGCCCAAATAGTGTTTTCTACAACACGGTGTTGGTCTTGAATTAGTATAGCTTGGTGCGTGTAAAGGCATGTGGCTCACCATACAACACATGCACACAATAGTCACCTATTTAACCTCAGTGAATCTCGGATCAATTTTCATGTGAAAACAAATCCTTTATTGTACCTTGTGTTTATTACGGAACATGTCATTTATTTGATTTGATTGAAACAAGTTGGCCCAAGCCCAACTAAATCCAACAAAGACAACCAACTCTAGTAACTACACAATAAGTTGCACATCCTGTTGCAACAAACAACCATATTTGCTACATCCTCCATTCCAAATTATTAAATGTTATTTGGCTTTTCTAGATACATTACTTTTGCTATACATATGTCTAGATGCATAGTAAAAATAATGTATCTAGAAAAGTCAAACATCTTATAATTTGGAATGGTGAGAGTAGTATTTAATAATGCTAGAAGATATTTTAAACCATAAGCTACATTTTTATATGAGAAGTAAAATGAGTTGGCATATTATATATAGTACAAATAATTGAAAAAATACTTAAGAGCTTGTTCCTCAAACCATTACACGTATAGCCACCTACCATAGCCACCTACACATATGAATCCTTTGTTATACCTAGCATTTAATATGGATCTTGGGATTTATTTGATTTAATTAAAATAGGTTGGATGAGGCCCAATTAAATTCAATAAAGATTACTAACTCCAGGTGACTATGCAACAAGCTGTATGCCCTACTGTAATGCACATCATATTTACTAGTATTTAATAATGATAGAAGATATTATAAATCATAAAAAAATTATAATTAGTTGCCACATTTATATTAGAACAAATAACCCAAAAATACTAAAGATCATGTTCCACGAACCATTTACACGCAACAGCCACCTATTTTAGTTGAGTCAATATACACAATGCATTTCCTATGTGGAATTACTTTTGAGAAACACATAGAAATTCATTTAAAATATAGGAAATAGTAAATCTATTGATTTTTTTTGAAACTCCTACAAAACAACATGTATATAGGTTGTTGCTTGTAAAAAAGTTTTGGATTATAAAAGATATTTTTTTGGTTGACTCACATGGTGCCTTATCTATTTACTTGATAATAGAAAAAAATAATAAGTCATTATCTACACTATAAAGGAACAATGATAACAAAGCTGGGTATAAACTAAATTATGTCCTCCACTGAGATAGTTTAACCTTTGTGTACCGTACCACACAATTTGTACCCAGGAATACAATAACATTAAAAATCAAAGGCTCACAATCCTCCGTGAAAGGCTTCAACTCAATCCAAGGGCCGTGGTTCTTTCTATCATCCCTTAAGCTGGCTTCAACATTGCTGCCCCCGCACCCGCCCCTTCAATGTGAAATGCTCCGGCCAAGTTTCGATTCCCATCCTTGTGCTCCCGTGCTCCATTTTCTTCTCTTCTGAAAAAAAGAAATGTCATCCCCGTGAGCAACGGAGGTGGTGGCGGGTCGGTCGGAGCCCCTACCAGCGGCAAGCGGTGCAGATGGGGATGGCGCAAGGGCAGCCTCGATGGAGTAGCACAGGGGCCATGCCGCGGTGACGCGGTCAGGTCCTGACTGGTGGCGCGGCGTGGTGGCGCAGGCGGCCTGGGCGGTGGCGTGCAGCACAAGCGGCACACGGCGTGGGGACCCGTGCAGGTGGCGCAGCGTGGGTGTCCAGCGCAGGTGGACCGGCACGGTGGCTCAAGCGGTCCCATCCGTCGGTAAAAGAAAGCTTAGACATTGCTCTCTTCAGGTGACAGAAGGAAAAAACTTGCTGATTCGTGACTTAATATATAATTGATTGTCATTGAATTTGTGTTTTTTATTATGCTTTCAAATTTTTTAACTGTGTTGATCTTCACAAAGATTTATGATTTAAGTTTTTGAAACAAATGAAAAAACCTTGGCTATGGATGTGACCATTAATGTTCCTTTTTTGTTTTCTCTCATCGCACAATTCCATACCTCCCATCTCCCACATCTTCCCTACTGCGAACAGGGTGCCCTACCTCGCCCATCTGCGCTGCCGACGGCGCAGCAGTGACGCCGCACCCCCACGCCCTGCACACGCGCCGGTCCCTGTCACAGCCACAAGAGGGCACCCTCGTCGGTCCCTGTCGCCGCATCGAGAGAATAGAGTTGGATCGATCTCCTCTTCCACGCAGCACCGTGACGATCTAGAGCTGCACTTCTGGCGGTCATGTCCCCAGCGATCATCGTAGACAGAAGGTACGTGCCGTCTCCGACCACCTCCCTCTGCAAATTGTGCCTATGGTTCTGTGCAAACTGTACATGTGCATGTCATTGTTTGTGTTGAAATTATTGAATTAATCCCTCATTTGATCCCACATAGATTATCGGCACGAAGTTTTAGCTCAAGAAAGTTTCGTCGTTCAGATACATGATACATCTCATTTTTGTTAGGAAATATCATGCTAATTTAAGTAAAATTGTGATCAGTCTGCTGCACCTTCGCACTGCCACACGATCCTACTATTCGTGGATTGGTGGTCGCGACCGCCCCTGCTGTGAGCGTCGTTGGCACAAAGAGGAAGCCATTGTACATCATCTGGTTAAAGGCAGGCAAGTTTCATCATTCAGTTACATCTCAATTGTTTAATATAAAATATTGTGTTCAAGCTTAGCCCTTATTTAGTTCCCAAAATATTTTGCAAAATATTTCAGATTCCCGCCGACACATGCATGAAGCATTAAATATAGATAAAAAATAAAACTAATTACACAGTTTAGTTGTAAATCACGAGACAAATCTTTTAAGCCTAATTAGTCCATGATCGGACAATAATTGTCAAATAACAGCGAAAGTGCTACAGTAGCACTACAGTTACATTTTGCAAAATATTTTGGGAACTAAACCAGAGCTTAAGTTGTGATCAGTCTGGCGCACCTTGGCACTGCCACTATCTATCCTCTTATCCAACGTTTGGTAAGAATGTTCAGATTTTTGGATCACAGAAAATACAGTTAGCATGATGGGGTTTGATACAATTAGGATGATCAGGCATGTTATCTTTTGAATATATAGGGCTCATGTCACATCAGTTTAAGTATCCTTTTTCTCTATATATTAAAAAGTAGTGATTGCCTTTGTAAAGGTGAATAATTGTTTACTAATGTATAGACAATACTCATGTTAGTTCTAGCTCAATTACTTAAATTTATTGCAGCACACCATGTTTACAATATTATTTTGGCTGCGATGCCAATCGATCCGGATATTTTGAGGAAAGATTGAAGGTTGTTTTACTCTGTTCCCTGTTTCATTATTTTGCTACAAACTAGTTGGTGGACAGTTTTACTTCATTCATAATGATGTTGTGCAGCAGCCATGGCAAGAGGTAGAAGAAAGCTCATAATTCGAAGCCGTGATGAATATATGTCAGAAGAGCATATTGGACAAGAGAGCCACGGACAAAATACTAAGGCATATGAACTTCATTCTTGTATTATTTTTAGATAACAATGTTCCCTCTACTTCTTTTCAAGTTTCTTACATGTGTTTCATTATAGAACAAAGAAATTCCAGTAGAGAATAATACTATATAACATTACAGGCTGTGGACCAGCAAACATCTTCCAATTGCTCAAATCTTGAAACATCTGGTTGCCAGGTACTCATTTTTTTTCAACAATAATATTTTTGGTACATGCATATTTTAAATTATTCAGTAACCTATATGAAAAAAAAAGATTATGTGGAGTAGGATTGAATTTTTTTAAACTAGATTTAAGTCGTATAGAAATTATTTTTGTTCACCGTAGACAGAGCAAGATAATTATGTGGAGCACCAGGATCTACTGAAGATAAGGTTTGCACACAGAACTAGACACATGGATACAAAGCAATAAATTATGTTTGTATTTATTTCCGGATACCATTATTGCCTCTACTTTTCAACTTTCCTAACATGTCTTTCGTTCTGGAACTAAGACACTCTAGTACTGAATGACACTATATACTATGCTTTATTCAATAAAAAATGTGACCCCTATATATTGCTAGTGTATAAGACACATCTCTCAAAACTTCGTATTATCCTTTTCTTAATTGTTCTTACAGCTAAAAAAGACTAAAATTTCCATATATGCTTTTGTAGAAACATTAACGTGGCACAACAAACTTGTTAACCGCCAATTCAATGATCTTATGATTGTTTAATTTCTTGCAGGTCGAGAAGATAAATGGATGATCACATCTGTGAAGCGCTAGACTAAACTGATGAAGGAAGGAGAAAGTAGGGTTGTTGTTGTCGAAGAGCGATCCCTTTATGTTTTATATTTCACTCTCATAGGAACTTCTACTCTGATAAAAAATTATGTCATGAATTATGTGGATTGATCCACATTGTAATGCAACAAATCCTTTATAATATATATATGGCTAAGTGTGCTTATTTTCTGTGTCAGATGTTCTTGCATTTCTTATTAAATTATGCTGGCATTTTCTGTATGTCTCAAAAATTAAATAAATTATGTTATTAATGACTGAATGGTTTATTCCTTGCAACACGTACAAGTGTTGTGAAAAACTAAATCTATATGTTGCAATAAACCATAGAGGTCTTTCGTCCATGGTTTGTACAAACACATATGCCCATCATTATGCGTTGCAACTTTGCAACAATTATTAGTATGGGTTACCAACACATAGATAAGTGTTGCAATAGATCCTAGCAACGCCCCTTTAGGCAGCGCATATTAGATGCGTTGGTATAGACCCTGCCAACGCATATATGGACTTTTAGCAACAGATATTTGCGTTGCAAAAGGGGGTGTCCTGTTATAGTGAATATGTAATAGTCATCTATTGGTCTGAGGGTGGCACTGGAGCGTGACATATGTTGTACTGGATTTCGTGGTCACTGGTGTCCCAGTAATACAAGTGACATCACACTGGATTAATTAGAAGATAGATATAGCCATACATCAGTACACCATTTTTGCATGCAAAGAAAATTTCCTACGATGTCCAAGATTTTCAGTAACATTTGATCACTTTTGACAGTACAACAGATAAAAATTCCTTTTTTGGAGGAAAAAAAGATAAAAATTCCTTGTGTGTGCTCAAGGAGGAAAATCAAAGAGAGAAACGGAAACTATGGTTGATAGACACAGATAGACATTGGGGCAAAGTAGATAGCAGAATTGGCAATCTAGCTAGTTGTTCTTAAATTATTTTTTGAATTGTATTTGATGCAAAGGATGGCTAGTCATTGGTATTTTGAATCGTCTGTTTATATTTTCATTTGCCTGCTATCACATGAGCCATTAGCTGCCAAACTCTGTGCAAATGTTCTGCAACAAGCATCCATAGTATCTCTAGTTAGCAATTTTTCAGCAATGTTTAGATGCCACTGCAGCCCTAGTTATTGCCAAAGTTCATGTAGGATAAGTTTTCTGCCTGCTTCACCACCATAAGAAATAGTTTATTAACATAATTATACAGAAGAAGCAGCAATTTACATGACCTCAGGACCACCGAATTATTAGGTTTCAAAATTTGCAACTTAAACATTATTTGCCAGTTTCCGTTCCATAACACTACAAGACCTCGAATCTTAGAAAAAAAATGAAGAACAGATTTTCCTGGTTGTAGCTTACCCAACAATATCTCCTCTGCTGTGAAAAGAATCTAGGACCACAACAACCACTATACACTTTATCACTGATAATTAACTAGTACGTACATAAAAATCTATTAACCACAGCATCTTTATATTTTTGAAATGAATGCTACACATACCCAATAATTAAGCTAATCATTTTGCATGTGTAAAATTTCTATGAACTCTCAGAAACTAAAGAACATGTCTTAGTAATCTAGCTTATTGACAACATTTCCTGTGTAAATAAAAGTCAATACCATATCAATCATAATCAACCAGTGCATATCTCTGCTCAAATGACATCTGCAGGAACAGGTCACTGCATTATTTGGATCATACGATAAGACGAACAAATAACTCTGCAGCATGATAAAGTATCAATCCCTTACCATCCTTAATCATGGGCTTCAAAGTACAAAACTGCTTGCATATGCAGTTTTACATGAATACTTATATATATATAGATCTCATAAGAATGTGTTTGTCAAGCAAGAAAATGACTCATGATTACCGGCAACAAATCTCTACATTTGTTTGGTGAAGTAAACCATATCTGAAGTCGATTTGAACTTTGGTTGCTCTTCATGAAATTTGGAAACACTGCCGAAAATGCTGAGGGCCCCTAAGCGAACTCAAATTCTTTTTACAAGTTATTATTCGTTTAGAACTACCAATTTTAGTGACATGTGATGCACCAAGAATATTTCTTGGAACGAAAGATGAGTGCTATATATGCACCAATCCACAGATTATCATGTAGAGCTAAGAAAAAAAAGTAGAGAATTGGTGTTGACTAGATGACATTGTTTCAGAGACTGGGAATGTTTTGTTCCTGAAACAAAAAACGCTAGTTTTTTTTTTTACATAACCGAGTCAAACATGGGCAACTTGCTTCTGAATGAACAACAAAAACATCTGGCAAAAATTTAGAAGTATCATATTATTCCAGCTATGACTCAAACAAGATGCCTTCATTGCCTAGTTGTGTCAGGGTAAATTGAGAGCGGAAGGAAGACTAACAAATGTTGGAGAGGGGAATTGGAACTCAGAAATGAATAAAACTCTGATTCTCATATCCAGGAACACTTGCATTGGCATGAAGGAGAAGCATGAAGCTGGAGAATTTCAAGTCGTAGGACTATATATCTATATTCACATCAATCTTTGTTTACATATATGGCGTGCATGCTGCCCCTTTGGAATGCCGAGACAGCAATAATAGTGATGCCTGGTAGCTCCGGCAAGGTTAGCAAGAGACATGGACACAAGGAGTCAGTAAGCCAACCATTCTTTAGCCCATGTGATTATTGTCCAATACGACACATGATCACAACAGCTATTGGTGACAAGTGAGAAGAAGGTTTAGACATCTAGACATATCCCAATTCCCAACAAATTTGAGAGAAAAAGTTTCACTTCCACAAGTCACTCTTAATCTCCATGAAAAAACACAGTGTGCCTCTAGAATGGACAGAAATAAAAAAATCCTTTCATCTAAAACTGTCTCATGTTTTCATGTTTATCATTTTTAGATTGCTTACGTTGGCGACCAACTGGCTATATGCTTCTATATGAGGGTTTATGCTATCCATAAATAAAGTTTAGTGTGGTCACAAATGATAAGGATAAAAGGGATATATTGGAAATCAAACAAAAACCAAAATGAATTTAAATAAATTTAAACAAAACAAATAAATAGGATATATCAGAAATATAGGCAAATTTTGGCGAAAAAAGGAAACCCCATTATGATATAGCATACCGCTGTACCCTTGTCCCAGCAAATATTTTCTCCACCATTTTAAACAGAACTGAATCTATTTCCCGTGCATCCCAAAAAGCATAGACCGACATAATATAAACATACTAGCTCGATCCGATCAATAAAAGATGGTGTTGTAGTTAATCTGTTCTCAGAAGTTCAAAGAGAACTAAGCAACGACAGATACAACCAGACATTATTCAGCAAGCTAATCAGCACAACCAGTTCCAGTGCAGATCCGTTCCGATAGTAAAGCAAGAAGCATTCATCTATCACTGCAGCAGTGCAGCTAACCTATGAGCAAAGCAATGAAATTAAGCAACGATGACTAGGTTTAGCCATAGCCAGACCTATGGGCAAAAATGACACTTTTAGTCAATCACGCTTCCATGCAGGCTGTCGGTTAGGGCTTCTTCGAGCTGGTCGACGTCGTCCGAGAGGGTGAGCTTGTACTGCACAGGCAAGAACATATTGAAATAACGTTTGAGATCAGGGTGCCCGCGGAGCAGAACCTTCAAGCGGTCGAAGGTGCCTCTCGCGCCGATGCTGCAATTAATCCACAAGAAAGACATCAGCCCGATGCAGATCTCGATCCAAGAAACACATCCCATGAGGATGCCCATGGTAGATGGTGCATTTCTCGAGCAAGATCTAGCTAGAGTTCCAGATCTGCAGGCTAGCAAGCAATTGCAAGGATCGATGGGCACCGATGGATCTACCTGTCGATTTGTTGGAGGACATGGAAGAACTCGTGGTACTTCGCCCGGCCAAACGCACGCTTGACGCTCTGCGTGAAGTCGACGTAGTCGTCCATCGTCATCACTCGCGGCTCGCCAGTTTCAGCCAGTGGCACTGCCGCGGCTGCCCCCCTTATTCCCCATGACCAAACAAACAGATCGGATGGAAAATTACTAGATCAGATTACCAGATCCGCGAAGAAGACTTGCGACGGACGAGCTAGAACGTAGGTGATGAAGCTACTCACGGGTTGCGAGTTGGGGACGACGCCGTGGGCGCAGCCTGCTCCTCGACCTCCTGAAGCGCGCGCTTCATGCTGTCCGTTCCGTGAATGGTCACCAGTCACACCACCAGGCCGGGTTGGAGAGGGCATAGAAAGCGACAACCTCGCCAGCTAGCGTTCTCCAGACGCGAAGTGATAATGATAGAATTCGGCGCACGGCAAGCACAGCACAGGTTGGTGACTTTTGTCCTTTGTTCCTCCTTTTTGCGTTCGGAAGGCGGGAGAGAGTGGCAGGCCTGGCACGCAGAGGAGTGCTCTCAGGGAGGAGCCACTGTGCCATGCATGCTTGTCGCGTGCTACAGCCCCTACAGGACTTGAGTCTCTGGTGACGGCTGTGAACAGCATTTGGTAACTATACGACTACTGGCTGTGGACAGCATTTGCTGACTACGACTACTGGCTGTGCTCAGCAGGAAATTAAACGCATACACGTCAGGGTGAATTGAAGGGGTCTTGACTGTCATGTGGTCGTGCTGGTAGTTTAGTTACATACAATGGAAGGAGCGGAAAAGAAGGGTACTCTCAGGATCAGGAACAAGGACGAAGCAAAATCCTGGATTTGTTGGGCAGATTTTATTCGTAGGCTTCAGTCGTTAATTTTAGATTCAACTAATGTGTAGTACAGCCTATACTCCTAGGTTGCTTGATTGTAGTGGGTTTATATAATTGAAATATTTGTAGGTTATGATATAATGGCCCTTTTTTGTTTAATTCTGGTTGTTTTGTTGCTCTTCTTAATAAAATACAAGCCGAAATACGCCCAAATAGTGTTTTCCTACAACACGGTGTTGGTCCTGAATTAGCATAGCTTGGTGCGTGTAAAGGCATGTGGCTCACCATACAACACACGCACACAATAGTCACCTATTTAAGCTCAGTGAATCTCCGGTCAATTTTCATGTGAAAACAAATCCTTTATTGTACCTTGCGTTTATTACGGAACATGTCGTTCATTTGATTTGATTGAAACAAGTTGGCCCAAGCCTAACTAAATCCAACAAAGACAATTAACTCTAGTAACTATACAGTAAGTTGCACATCCCGTTGCAACAAACAACCATATTTGCTATATCCTCCATTCCAGATTATTAAATGTTATTTGGCTTTTCTAGATACATTACTTTTGCTATACATATGTCTAGATGCATAGTAAAAATAATGTATCTAAAAAAGTCAAACATCTTGTAATTTAGAACGGTGGGAGTAGTATTTAATAATGCTAGAAGATATTGTAAACCATAAGCTACATTTTTATATGAGAAGTAAAATTAGTTGGCATATTATATATAGTACAAATAATTGAAAAAATACTTAAGAGCTTGTTCCTCAAACCATTACACGTATAGCCACCTACCATAGCCGAGACGATATACAATGAATTTCCTCTATGGGTTAATCCTTTGTTATACCTAGCATTTAATATGGATCTTGGGATTTATTTGATTTAATTAAAATAGGTTGGATGAGGCCCAATTAAATTCAATAAAGATTACTAACTCCAGGTGACTATGCAACAAGCTGTATGCCCTACTGTAATGCACATCATATTTACTAGTATTTAATAATGATAGAAGATATTATAAATCATAAAAAAAATTATAATTAGTTGCCACATTTATATTAGAGTAAATTTCATCAGCGGTCCCTAAACGTGTCCCGAGTTCTCATCTAAGTCCCAGTACTCTCAATTTGCATATCTGGATCCCTAAACTTTGTTTAGTGTGTCATCCTGGTCCTGAGTTCTGTGTGTAGTTGTGCTGCTTCCTGTACTATGTTGAATAATTCTTGTGCATGGTAGTTAGTTATATAGCACGTTTAAATATTCATGTCATTTGTTTTAGGATGTATGCATGTGTATAGCTGCAGCTGTTGGCTATAGGTAAGTAGAGCCGAGACGTGCGTGTGTGTTCGCCACTCACCAGTGCGTTGTGTGTGTGCTCTGGCTGTGGTGCGGATCGCCGGCATTTTGGGAGGGACCAGGGACGTCTCTCTCCGGTGAGCATCTCACAATACTGCAGTGTGTTGTGCAGATTGCTCATCATGAACACGCTCTCTGTGACGCTTTGGCGGAGAGCCTTCCCCGTGTTACCCTCCGTGGACACAAGCACCATCACCACCTGGAGCACGCGCTTCATAGCGCGCACCTGCGAGCTGCGACCCGGTCCTGTGTGGATTCTGGAGGAGAACCGGTGATGCCCCCATAGTCCATACATACAGGGGCTTAGCTTGCCGCTGAAGAGCAGTGACAAGATGGATTCGATGGCGCTAGGGATGTTGGACACGCAGAATGCGTTCTAACGCTTGGCTTCTTCGGGCAGCTTCCAGATGAGCATCTCAACGAGCCGCTCAGTGGACCTTGTGTTGTTGCATAGCGTGTCGCTCATGGAGCGCGCGCTCGCTGTTGGCGAACTGTTGCAGGATGCGCACACCGATGAGCTGCTCATCGAGTAAGTCCGAGAGGATGAGCTCCTCAACGAAGCTGACCATGGCAGCGCTGTAGAATAAGCGGGTCAGCCGTCAGGGATACGAGCTCGTACGCGCCTAGCTCGCACTCGTGGCTCACTTGATGGAGACCTTCCACGTCTAGTACGCCGAAGAGCGACGCCTCCATGAACGCCAGGCTGTAGAAAAGTGGTAGCTAGTAAGCTAGAGCACAGCACGCCGCCCGCGCAGTGGAGGTCTGCGCGGCGTGGTGCTGCCACTCCAGCTTGTGGCTGCGGATGAAGATGTTTGCGTCCTCGCTGACGAGGTTCACGGTGATGCACCGGAAGTATGTGATGTTGAGTGCGCTCGCAAATCCGCCGAGGAGCACGGCGATGCCCCAAATGAACTGAAGCTTCCCCAGCCTGTTTGCCGCCTTCTCAGCACTGCCCAACGCCACAGCTCGAAGGACGCCGATTCGGCACCTCTAGTGCTGAGCCCGCCGTCGGGACATCTGGATGCATGCTCGGCTGCACATCAACAATTCAGCACTGATACCCTCTCTTTCGTGAATACGAACGGGTGTGGGATGCCAAATGAGGAGATTGAGGAAGTCAAATGGTTTTCTATAAACTTTACCCTGCCTCCACCTAACTTTGAATCACACATCATCAGAAACATCCACGCTAGCAGTCCACATCAGCGCTGTAGACGTGAGAGATGGTGTTTGGACCGTGATGACACACTAAAGAAAGTTTAGGGACTTTGATGTGCAATTTGAGAGTACCAGGACCTAGATGAGAACTCGGGACAAGTTTGAGGACAGCTTATAAAGTTTACTCTTTATATTAGAACAAATAACCCAAAAATACTAAAGATCATGTTCCACGAACCATTACACGCAATAGCCACCTATCTTAGTTGAGTCAATATACACAATGCATTTCCTATGTTGAATTACTTTTGAGAAACACATAGAAATTCATTTAAAATATAGGAAATAGTAAATCTATTCAAAAAAATTTTGAAACTCCTACAGAACAACATTTATATAGGTTGTTGCTTGTAAAAAAGTTTTGGATTATAAAAGATATTTTTTTGGTTGACTCACATGGTGCCTTATCTATTTACTTGATAATAGAAAAAATAATAAGTCATTATCTACACTATAAAGGAACAATGAAAACAAAGCTGGCTATACACTAAATTATGTCCTCCACTGAGATAGTTTAACCTCTGTATACCGTACCACACAATTTGTACCCAGGAATACAATAACATTAAAAATCAAAGGCTCACAATCCTCCATCAAAGGCTTAAACTCAATCCAAGGGCCGTGGTTCTTTCTATCATCCCTTAAGCTGGCTTCAACATTGCTGCCCCCCCCCCCCCCCCGCACCCGCCCCTTCAACGCAAAATGCTCCGGCCAGGCTTCGATTCCCATCCTTGTGCCCCCGTGCTCCATTTTCTTCTCTTCTGAAAAAAAAAGAAATGTCATCCCCGTGAGCAACGGAGGTGGCGGCGGCTCGGTCGGAGCCCCTACCAGCGGCAAGCGGTGCAGATGGGGATGGCGCAAGGGCAGCCTCGACGGAGTAGCACAGGGGCCATGCCGCGGTGACACGGTCAGGCCCTGACCGGTGGCGCGGCGTGGTGGCGCAGGCGGCCTGGGCGGTGGCGTGCAGCACAAGCGGCGGGCGGCGTGGGGACCCGTGCAGGTGGCGCAGCGTGGGTGTCCAGCGCAGGTGGACCGGCGCGGTGGCTCAAGCGGTCCCATCTGTCGATAAAAGAATGCTTAGACATTGCTCTTTTCAGGTGACAGAAGGAAAAAAACTTGCTGATTCGTGACTTAATATATAATTGATTGTTATTGAATTTGTGTTTTTTATTATGCTTTCAAATTTTTTTAACTGTGTTGATCTTCACAAAGATTTATGATTTAAGTTTTTGAAACAAATGAAAAAACCTTGGCTATGGATCTGACCATTAATGTTCGTAAATTCTTCCACGTTTTGATTAGGGAAACATGGACTTTTTTGTGCCCTTCATTTTTATTCATGAACAATTATCAAAATATACATTATCTTTTGGTTGGTTGATTTGTGTTTCTAGATGACACCGTAATGTTAGCATGGGCAACATACTAGTTACATAGTAAAGGGTGTTTCACATTTGGCCCATCAGTGATTCAGCCCATCTTAGCCCATGTCGAAGCATACTTGCTCTTAGTCCGTTGGATCGACTTTGAACAGCTGGGATATGTGAAATGCCAAATGGAATCCTGTTCTCCTCTGGTAATCAAAACCCTAGTGCCCTCACTCTGTCTTTTCTCCCTCACGCAGTCCCCCACAACTCCTACTCCTTCTCTGGAGGCAGTCATGGGACAAGGCCCCAGCGGCGTGGGAACCAGATCATCTGTAGGCAGGCTCGTTGACTTTCCTCTACAGTAATCAATCTGTTCCGTTCATTTTCTAGTCAACCGCGAGGCTACAAAACTCCAAGCCGCATAAGCACAACACCCAGCCCATCTCAGCCAAGACAACACGCTGTCGTCTTCCTCATTTGCAGCCGGCCCTACGCGTTGCATTGCAGCACCTGGCCGGAGATGGCGAGTGTCATGGCCGGCATGTACGGGGCTGCGGCGAAATGCATGGGCGGCGTCCGGCGCACGCGGCGGGTGGGTGGCCAGCACGGTGTTGGTATTCCTTAGCATTAATGACACTAAGTAATCTTTTTGGTATTTAAATGTGACTAATAATATATGGAATTCTGCAAGCGCACAGTTATATACACTTCATCCGGGAATATTCTAGGTATCGATATTTATATTTTTACCTTAGGGAAGGACTGACAAATGAATATTGATAACTTATACTTATGACGGATGAGAGGAGGCGGGCGTGGGGGAGGGAGAGGAGAACGAATGGGCTGCCGCAGCAGGCCGGAGGGATGGGCTGCGGGAGGAAAGCGGCCCGAGAAGAAGAGAATTTCCTTTCCTTTTTCCTTTTTCTAATTTTTCAAAACCATTTTTCAAAAGATTTTCAAATCCAATTTGAATTTGACTTAAACCACTCAACACAAAATTTCAAATGCAGCAGCATGAATGCTCAATCATGTTTCTACCCTTATATTTGATTTTAAATTTATAAAAAATTATTATCATTCTAAATTTGCATGCTCACAAAAATATACAAAAATCATATTTCACCTATTTTTCTTCTTTTCAAAATTTTAGGGTGTTACATTGCGGATTTCTCTGTTTGCGTTAACAAATACCAACATGCACCTCACACTCACTAGTGTCTATAATGAATTTTCTTTCTCCTCGTATTATCCTCAACTGAGTTTAAATCGAGTGTTTGAGACCCTATTCGAATTCAAATAAAAAAGTTTTCAACTACAAAGTTGACTATTTAAGATCTACAACTTTCATTTTTGTTGTTTGTCCATATCCGAGGTCATCTAAAAAATTCGAATTTCAAATGTGAGAAATTCAAAAATACTTTTCTTTGACAAAATTATTTCAAATCAAAAAGTTGCCAACTACAAAGTTGTATAACTTTTTGAAATCTACAACTTTTGTTTTTTTGTTGTTTCTCCATCCGAGGGCGTTTGAAAATTTCAAATTTTAAATTTGAGAAATTCAAACATTGTTTTCCTTGACAGGATGATTTCAAATGAAAAAGTTGTCAACTACAAAGTTGTATAACTTTTTGGGATCTACAACTTTCATTTATGTTGTTTCTCCATCCAAAGTTGTTTAAAAAATTCAAATTTCAAATTTGAGAAATTCAAACGTAGTTTTCCTTGACAAAATGATTTCAAATGAAAAAGTGGTGGTAAACAAAAAGTTCAAAAGTTGTTATCCTTAGCTAAAATTTCAAATGAAAAAGCTATCAACTACAAAGTAGTATAACTTCAGATATCTACAACTTTTGTTCTGGTAATTTTTCCTTCCGAGATCGTTTGAAAAATTTTAATTTCAAATTTGAGAAATTCAAACGTAGTTTTCCTTGACAAAGTAATTTAAAATGAAAAGTTGTCAACTATAAAGTTGTATAACTTTTCGAGATCTACAACTTTTATTTGGGTCGTTTCTCCATCTGAGAATGTTTGAAAAATTCAAATTTCAGTACATAATTTTTACTATTCAGCGTATATTTGTAGGGGCGGTTCTATATCCAGCTGCCCCTACAAATCCGATTTGTAAGGGAAGCCCAATAAATAGGGCCATTTGTAGGGGTGGCTCGTTTGAAAACTATTTGTAGGACGGCTGAATATAGAGCCGCCCCTAAAAAAGAGACGTTGCTACAAATCATTTTTGTAGCAGTGAATGAGAGCACACATGCTAAATCAGTGCCTCAAAAATGTGCATGTTCCGTATCACAAGAGACCTAAACAAATGAGCTATGCTTGATTACACATCTTAGTTTTTGCACAAAACTTTTATACAAGCTATCCCTTTTCTATTGGATTAATTTCACAAATCAATAACTATTTGCGCCTAGCTATCAAAGAACAACCACTCGTTGGATCATTTTGCAAAAGTATCTCTATGGCCAAAAGGCGTCCACATAGGTCATCACTAACACATGGGTCGGCATAGCGCATATCATAGGCACTGAAGCTTTAGACATAATTAGTTGTAGTTATATGAAAGTCAACTTAAAAATATCATTAGTTTATTGCTTGACAATTTAATGCAAATATTTAGAGTTTTGTCTATGTTTTCTTTTTGAGGTTGTAATGAGGCAAATCCTAGTCAAATGCACTTTGCCTTAGAATGCTTACAAATAAATCCATTCTCAAATTATTCTTGTATGAGGGGTGACGTTAGATCAAAGTTACAAATATTTCTCCAAATTCCCATGCACCCATCAAGCGTCATATATATCACACTTATCAGACATTGTAGCCAATCACCATGTGTGTTATATTAAGCGTCTAGGAAAAGATTGAACCATTGACTTTTAGCTTCAAAAGCCAACAGGTTAACTGGATAATGTTGGCTCTCCTTCCTTAATTGGGCAACGATTATTATGATAGTCATATATTATTTAACTATCATATATATCACACTTATCGGACATTGTAGCCAATCACCATGTGTTATATTAAGCGTCTAGGAAAAGATTGGACCATTGACTTTTAGCTTCAAAAGCCAACAGGTTAACTGGATAATGTTGACTCTCCTTCCTTAATTGGGCAACGATTATTTTGACAGTCATATATTATTTAACTATCATATATATCACACTTATCGGACATTGTAGCCAATCACCATGTGTTATATTAAGCGTCTAGGAAAAGATTGAACCATTGACCACTGTTATTTCGTGTTGGCATAGCTTGTGTTTCTAGTAGTGTTTGTGAGGCCAAAACCATATTATCATGGTGGCCCATATTAAATATGCTTCGTAGTTTGGTGCAACTTCTAGTTTATATATGTTATAAAAATAATGAATTATGGCATCAGAATATGTAACATTGTGGTATTTCATGTCGCTACCAATTTATCTGGTATTGTTATTTTGACAGGATAGTTGTTTCTAGGAAGGGAAGCATATAGAGAAATTGCGTACAACTGACAAAAAAACTGTATTTCCATGAATGGAGACCTACACAAAAATTGTGTACGACCAACAAAAACATAAATATCCCCTTGACAGTTGGTTGACGAAAAAATTACAAAACACCCACAAAAAATTAGTACTATCCCTAACGGTAAGCCTATAGGGATAACAATTGACCCTATGGTATATATATTTTGTTAACTCAATGTCAGAAAATGATTGTCTGAGATGAAGTTTCTGTTGGGAAACTCATAGGCAAAGTTTATTTCTCTGTCAATCTACCCTTGATAGGATTTGACGGTCAATTGTTCGACAAAATTGATTTCTTTGATGGGTTTTCTTTTTCTTTGACGATATTTCGACACATGGATAATGCGGTTTCTAGTTGTCTGTTACAAAGGTAAAATAACCCAAATTTGAGAAGGTGGAAGATATACTGCAAAGTATTAATTTAAGTTAT
Source organism: Saccharum hybrid cultivar R570 (assembly GCA_038087645.1). Classification (NCBI taxonomy): domain Eukaryota; kingdom Viridiplantae; phylum Streptophyta; class Magnoliopsida; order Poales; family Poaceae; genus Saccharum; species Saccharum hybrid cultivar. Next base: position 13,860,167 of record JAQSUU010000602.1, read on the forward strand.
CATATCTCATGGAACAAGGGGTGGTTCAGATAATTCTTGGAACAGATGCCTTGTCTGTGAAGAATGCAATTGAGGGCTCAGGTTATGATATACAATGCATCATAGCAGCGGCGGAGCGAAGGCTCAGCAGTCCTAGGCCCTTGACTGGAGTGACCATTCACTAACTCCATTATTAGCTTTGTATTGTATAACTATTGGGTAGCACCATACGTACAGCTGCAGAGTGTAAGCGGCTCCCAAGCTCGTTGAAATTACTGTGCCTGCCATTGCATTGAAGACCTAGTTTGTGAGTTAAGCAGTTTGCTACAGTTAATTTTTATTAGTTTTGGGTTAGTTATGTTCCAAGGAAGTGTAATAAAATAGTGTATGATGTTGCAGTGCTTGGTTGGAAGTGTCCATGTGATACATATCTGATTGTATAGCTATCTACAATTCTAGATAAACCATTGGAATATGGAATGCAAAGTTTCAAAATGAATTTTTTTTTTTGCTTGTAGGCATGCATTTTCTCCTCCGCTTGCTTTACAGCTGAAATTTAGAGAAATGGCTCACATGCAGAGGGCACTGTGCAAAGTCAAATATTTAAAACTGCCTACTTTGTTAAAATCCTCTTCCAAAGCAACCATTGTTTTATATTAAGCTTTTCTTTGAGAAGAACTACATGCATTGTTAATATGTAATTCATGCGCACTTATTTCCATTGAGGCATAAAAAATATTTTTTTCAACTATAACAGAACTGATTTAGATTTGTATTGATCTTTGAATACTGAAGCTAGGGTACTAATAAATAAGTGCGGATTTGGCGTCCTGCTGGGCTGGTGCCCTCCCTATCTGGAACGTTGGCTGATCACCTTTCAGAAAATGCCCAGACGGTCAGACGGAGAGTAACGGTATGCAACGTTTGCATGGTCCGGTAAAAAGTTACATCTGTACTCCTATAACTTGTGTGAAGCACAATGATGTGTTTATGTTGTAGGTCGAACTATTATTATACCATAATTTTTCTTGTTTTGGCGAATCTATATGGATTTCATTTTTTTTCTGTTGAACATTTGTTTCTACAGTAGAATAAATTTTCAGCTTTAGATAAGGCATGCATTCCATTTTTTCTGATCAGAGTTTTATCTACTATAAATTTCAATCATGGCTTAGTTTCCAGACTTCGTAAACAATCACACGAACTAGTCGAAACAGTGATTGGAGAGTCTGCTACGGATAGCGACAAGTAGGGATGAAAACGGACGGAATTTTTCCCGTACCGTCCCGTTCCGTTTTCTATATTTTCCCGTCCGTTTCCATATTTGCGAGATCCCGTTTTCGTATTTGCAGAAGTAGAAAATGGTGTTTTCCGTCCGTTTCCGAGTAATCCCGTTTTAATATGGAATAGATCCGTATTTATTCCGTTTTTATCCCGTTTTCAATCTATACTCAACATGTTCAACAATTACATGTCCTTATGTTATGTTAATATAACTACGGATCACCAAATATGCCTGTTATGTTCACGTACATAGCATGTAAATGAATATTAAACTTTGTATATATTATTACATGACTTTATATATGTATACTTTGAGAATATTATATTATGTGATCTTAATTTAATTTTCCGGCTCTCTATCCGTATTTGTTCGTTTCCGTATGTCCGCATATTCCGATTCCGTTTTCGAACCCGTATTTTCCGAACCCGATCCCATTTCCGCCAAAAAATATAGAAACGGAAGTAGAAATAAGGTTTTTCCGTCCGTTTCCGTCCGTTTTCATCGCTAGCGACAAGTAAAGGCACATATGATTTCGTTAACTAAAGTAAAGTGGGAACCATCAAGTAAAGCTTTGTAATGCATTACCTGAAGCACAAACTGAAACTCAATACAACCTTGTATTACATAAAAACTAGGCAGCTATTCCAGAGAAATCCGGTATATGACCAAATGTTATCTGTTGTAAATATTTTTCACCCTTCCGTTAAAGGCTTAAAGCACATGGTCTCAATCGCATCCAATGGCTCAAATAGGGAGGGCGCCAGCCCCCCTGGGCTCCATACTATTTTTGGGGTGCTAATATACATCCTGCCTCAGTGGCCTTCATTTCACAAGGTAGAATTATTGTACCAGGTATGACAAATAGCACATTTGTTATCAAAAGCAAAGCAGAATTAACAATGGGGCTGATTCGATGAAATGTTGAAAATTCTGCATGTTCTTGCTCAAAAGGTAGAAAACGTTTTTTAATTGCTTCCTCAGAATTCAATCCTAAGGTTGTTGAAGGACCGAAAAGGCGACCAGAGGGGGGGGTGGATGAGAGCCTCAAATTTCTTTCAAAATATTTGGCCTCTGTCCAAAACTCAAACCCCAAGAAACAAATACAAACACCCTGATGACCACGACCCTAGAGAAGGGGGATGTTCCCTCAGAACATAGCGAATCACCACAAAACAAGCCGATCGGACCATGAGAGCGCACCGAACCAAAAGACAAGAAAACGAGACACTCCACTTCTATTGAGAAGAAGCAAGGTCCTAAATCTCGGATACTCAAGCCAACTGGTGACAAGAGCACCTAGATAGAATCTATGGAACGGTAGAAGTCCAGTGCAACAACCGATACGAGAAACGGAGCTCAAGCGACCAAAACACGGAAGAACGAGTCACTTGAACTGAGCAAAGCCAGTCTGACCGGGATGGAGGGCTGGTCTGACCGGGTTGGCTTGCAAAGCCGACCTAACCAGAATGGAGGGCTGGTCTGACCGGGTTGCCTCACTGCGATTCCCAACCTGACCTGACCGGGATGCAAGGGCGGTCTGACTGGGATGCGAAGGCGGTCTGACTGGGATGCAAAAGCCGGTCTGACCGGGATACAAGGGTGGTCTGACCGGGATGCGAAGAACAGAACTCGAGAAAAACCGCCTCCAACCAAAAATCTCCCGATTTGCAGCCAAAACTTCACCAACTGTCACGAAACTTTGTAAGCATGATCACAAGGCAGTATGGGAGCTACCTCTAAGAGGTCATCACCCAATTTGAAGCCAATCAATGGAAAATCAAAGGAACACGTAAATCCCCCAAAAACGAACCCTAGCTCTTTATTCGTCCCGATCTATGATCTCATGAGGAATTAATGCAAATCCTTCGGTGAAAAGTTTGAACTCACGTCATTGATCAAGGCCATGCAACAAAAATGAATCAAAACAAGTTAGAAACGACGAATCAAAGGAAGAACTAGAGGAGGAAGGGAGGAGCTCACGAAGAACACATCAAGAACACGCAAATTGCTTCATCCACCAAACACCGGAGGACACCGGAGGATTCGGGACCTCCTCCCCTCAAAGATTCATGGTTCTTACACTAATAGGTGGATTAGTGGACCTCTCTCTCACACAAGCAACTAGAGGAAGAAACCCTAAAGGAGAAAATGAAAAATAGAGGAGGTGAGGGAGATGGGGGCTCTCTCATCCTATTTAACAGGGCTATTACGCATTCCTAGTTTTACCTCTGGATACAAATGAGTCAAACCGTTTGGCCCAAGGGCGTAAAGGTCCAACCCGGTGTCATCTTCATCTGAGCGAACTCCCCGATGCCGCCACGTGCCGTCCGTTCCTCCTCGGAACCTCCGCCCGAGTTTTGAGGCACAAACCCGTAAACCCGCCACCGATGGTTTTGAGGCCCAAACCACCAAACCCGCTCACGAGTAGCGTACTCCATACGCGTCCCCCCGCCTCGACGCGTGTCACCGCCGTCCTTGACCGGCCAGCACGCCAAGTCCTCCTGAGCCTCGCTCGACTCGCACGTCCGCCGTCTTGACTCGGTCAACACCGTCACTCCCATGTCTTCTTGCACTTGTCGATGCCCCAAGTGTCAGCCACCACGGCTGGTCACCTAGCCTCCTGGTCCCTCGGTCCAAGCCTCACGTCCGCCCTTCACCGCTCCCGGTCCGTCGGCACGGCACACCTCTACTTGACCTTCTCCTCGCCGTTGACCACCGCCTCCGAGCTCCACACCTGCACAACACAAGCCAAGAGACATGTCGCACACATAGCTTTCGCCATGGTAGGGTTAGTTACCACTCAACCTACTTCGTGGATCACATTGACAATCACTCATCACAAAACGAACACACAAGGGTACTTGTCAACCTTGTGTTCACAGTTGTCAAAGGCACCAACATCCTGCTACTTGCTGCAATTAGGATGATGATGGCTAATCCAAGGAGGATGCAGCTGTGCATATGGAAGAACATGACGCAGAAGAGAACAAGGATCATCAGCCTAAGGAAAAGTAATGGATTAGCTGCCGAAGAAGTCGGCGTCCTGTGATTGGGTCACTCCTTTTTGCAGGTGATGTTTGTTGTACTTGAGTGCTTAGGTCAGATAATTTCTTCTGCTTTTTCTATTGGCCCTATACATGGGTCAGGTGTTTTGAGTCTTCTCTTCTGCTACTCTAAACTCTATAACTCTGTTATGATTTCCGTGATAATGAAAATAAGGTTATCCCGGTTCGAAAAAAAGAATTGAATCCTAAGGAGTTCATCACTTCTATAAGGAATGGAAACGTGTCATGCCAAAAAACTGAATAGTATATATATATATATATATATATATATATATATATATATATATATATATATATATATATAAACATGATCTTGAGATTGAGGTATGTCATGAAATAGGATATAGTCAATACAAATGATAACTTTAGAATTCAGTAAAAGAAAAAGAATTTCAATTATGTTCCTGATCGTTAGTGTCTCATCACAATTCACAATAAATCTGGCCAAGACTCATGATAGCTTGCCCCACTGATGTAGTGTGGCTACCAAGTGATTCTTTTAAGTGAAGTTATAAAAGAAAATTATTCACAAAACTATATTGCATTGCCTGCAGAATAGATTCTCTAATATATATAAGATAATTAGTGAGCTAGCATATATCCAGTGCAGTGGGCACACTCTCATCCTGATTTGTTTCAGTGAATGCTTTGCTTCGAGAACAAAAAAAAAACCCCAAAGAAAGAGCAAAGAAATCAGTGAAAAATTAAGTCTCCCTAATCAGCCATGCTAGAAGTTTTGCACTTGCTTTGGTCTGCACATGGTCGGCTGATCCTTTCTCATGATTAAATCTACAAATCTTGTAAAAAAATGTTACTGGAAACTAAAGCATACAGTCCAACTTCCAGTTAAATGGTCATGTTTGAACTAATCTAAAATTTTCTGAAGCTAATCAATAATGAGCTCCCACCATACAAAATCTAGCAACAAAAGACTGATTGGTTTTGCCACCATACAAAATCATGTTTGAACTAATCTAAATTTTTTTGAATTGCTCATACCCTTGGCAGGCATCTTTGAACTGATCCATTCTAAGAGTTGATCACAAACCCAAAGCGCATCTTTGAACTGGCTCCAGTTATGCTGCTCACCAATAACTTGGTTTTGCCACCAGATCTTCTGATCCATGTAATGATGTCTCTTACAAAGGATGGTATCACACATTAGTTTCGTCCTTTACATACCACACCAGTCTGCAGCCACACAAGTAAACTCTTTACTGGCAGTTTGTCCTTATTTGTCATCTCCACACCAAGACCAAGAGTTGATAAATCCGTGCAGATGAAGTGGAGCAATGCTTTGAAAACAAAAGGTTCCATGTCATTGATTCTTACACATTGTTGCTTTTCCCATCGCGTGCAGTCCACAGAACTCAGCCTCGAGAACCAACTTGTGGGCATGGAACACCTCAGCTTTTACCTAAAATATCACATGAGCTCTCTTAGCTACCTCTACAAATTTCCAATATGTAATAGTCATCTATTGGTCTGAGGGTGGCACTGGATTGTGAATATGTTGTACTGGATTTCGTTGTCACTGGTGTCCCAGTAATACAAGTGACATCACACTGGATTAATTAGAAGATAGATATAGCCATACATCAGGACACCATTTTTGCATGCAAAGAAAATTTCCTACGATGTCAAAGATTTTCAGTAACATTTGATCACTTTTGACAGTACAACCGATAAAAATTCCTTTTTCGGAGGGAAAAAAAGATAAAAATTCCTTGTGTGTGCTCAAGGAGGAAAACCAGAGAGAGAAAGGAAAACTATGGTTGATAGACACAGATAGACATTGGGGCAAAGTAGATAGCAGAATTGGCAATCTAGCTAGTTGTTCTTAAATTATTTTTTGAATTGTATTTGATGCAAAGGATGGCTAGTCATTGGTATTTTGAATCGTCTGTTTATATTTTCTTTTGCCTGCTATCACATAAGCCATTAGCTGCCAAACTCTGTGCAAATGTTCTGCAACAAGCATCCATAGTATCTCTACTTAGCAATTTTTCATCAATGTTTAGATGCCACTGCAGCCCTGGTTATTGTCAATGTTCATGTAGGATAAGTTTTCTGCCTGCTTCACCACCATAAGAAATAGTTTATTAACAAAATTATACAGAAGAAGCAGCAATTTACATGACCTCAGGACCACCGAATTATTAGTTTTCAAAATTTGCAACTTAAACATTATTTGCCAGTTTCCGGTTCCATAACACTACAAGACCTCGAATCTTAGAAAAAAAATGAAGAACAGATTTTCCTGGTTGTAGCTTACCCAACAATATCTCCTCTGTTGTGAAAAGAATCTTAGACCACAACAACCACTATACTCTTTATCACTGATAATTAACCAGTACGTACATAAAAATCTATTAACCACAGCATATTTATATTTTTGAAATGAATGCTACGCATACCCAATAATTAAGCTAATCATTTTGCATGTGCAAAATTTCTATGAACTCTCAGAAACTAAAGAACATGTCTTAGTAATCTAGCTTATTGACAACATTTCCTGTGTAAATAAAAGTTAATACCATATCAATCATAATCAACTGGTGCATATCTCTGCTCAAATGACATCTGCAGGAACAGGTCACTGCATTATTTGGATCATACGATAAGACGAACAAATAACTCTGCAGCATGATAAAGTATCAATCCCTTACCATCCTTAATCATGGGCTTCAAAGTACCAAACTGCTTGCATATGCAGTTTTACATGAATACTTATATATATAGATCTCATAAGAATGTGTTTGTCAAGCAAGAAAATGACTCATGATTACCGGCAACAAATCTCTACATTTGTTTGGTGAAGTAAACCATATCTGAAGTCGATTTGAACTTTGGTTGCTCTTCATGAAATTTGGAAACACTGCCGACAATGCTGAGGGCCCCTAAGCGAACTCAAATTCTTTTTACAAGTTATTATTCGTTTAGAACTACCCATTTTAGTGACATGTGAGGCACCAAGAATATTTCTTGGAAAGAAAGAAGAGTGCTATATATGCACCAATCCACAGATTATCATGTAGAGCTAAGAAAGAAAAGTAGAGAATTGGGGTTGACTAGATGACATTGTTTCAGAGACTGGGAATGTTTTGTTCCTGAAACAAAAAATGCTAGTTTTTTTTTTTACATAACCGAGTCAAACAAGGGCAACTTGCTTCTGAATGAACAACAAAAACATCTGGCAAAAATTTAGAAGTGTCATATTATTCCAGCTATGACTCAAACAAGATGCCTTCATTGCCTAGTTGTGTCAGGGTAAATTGAGAGCGGAAGGAAGATTAACAAATGTTGGAGAGGGGAATTGGAACTCAGAAATGAATAAAACTCAGATTCTCATATCCAGGAACACTTGCATTGGCATGAAGGAGAAGCATGAAGCTGGAGAATTTCAAGTCGTAGGACTATATATCTATATTCACATCAATCTTTGTTTACATATATGGCGTGCATGCTGCCCCTTTGGAATGCCGAGACAACAATAATAGTGATGCCTGGTAGCTCTGGCAAGGTTAGCAAGAGACATGGACACAAGGAGTCAGTAAGCCGACCATTCTTTAGCCCATGTGATTATTGTCCAATACGACACATGATCACTACAGCTATTGGTGACAAGTGAGAAGAAGGTTTAGACATCTAGACATATCCCAGTTCCCAACAAATTTGAGAGAACAAGTTTCACTTCCGCAAGACACTCTTAATCTCCATGAAAAAAACACAGCGTGCCTCTAGAATGGACTGAAATAAAAAAATCCTTTCATCTAAAAATGTCTCATGTTTTCATGTTTATCATTTTTAGATTGCTTACGTTGGCCACCAACTGGCTATATGCTTCTATATGAGGGTTTACGCTATCCATAAATAAAGTTTAGTGTGGTCACAAATGATAAGGATAAAAGGGATATATTGGAAATCAAACAAAAACCAAAATGAATTTAAATAAATTTAAACAAAACAGATAAATTGGATATATCAGAAATATAGGCAAATTTTGGCGAAAAAAGGAAACCCCATTATGATATAGCATACAGCTGTACCCTTGTCCCAGCAAATATTGTCCCCACCATTTTAAACAAAACTGAATCTATTTCCCGTGCATCCCAAAAAGCATAGACCGACATAATATAAACATACTAGCTCAATCCGATCAATAAAAGATGGTGTTGTAGTTAATCTGTTCTCAGAAGTTCAAAGAGAACTACGCAACGACAGATACAACCAGACATTATTCAGCAAGCTAATCAGCACAACCAGTTCCAGTGCAGATCCGTTCCGATAGTAAAGCAAGAAGCATTCATCTATCACTGCAGCAGTGCAGCTAACCTATGAGCAAAGCAATGAAATTAAGCAACGATGACTAGGTTTAGCCATAGCCAGACCTATGGGCAAAAATGACACTTTTAGTCAATCACGCTTCCATGCAGGCTGTCGGTTAGCGCTTCTTCGAGCTGGTCGACGTCGTCCGAGAGGGTGAGCTTGTACTGCACAGGCAAGAACATATTGAAATAACGTTTGAGATCAGGGTGCCCGTGGAGCAGAACCTTCAAGCGGTCGAAGGTGCCTCTCGCGCCGATGCTGCAATTAATCCACAAGCAAGACATCAGCCCGATGCAGATCTCGATCCAAGAAACACATCCCATGAGGATGCCCATGGTAGATGGTGCATTTCTCGAGCAAGATCTAGCTAGAGTTCCAGATCTGCAGGCTAGCAAGCGATTGCAAGGATCGATGGGCACCGATGGATCTACCTGTCGATTTGTCGGAGGACATGGAAGAACTCGTGGTACTTCGCCCGGCCAAACGCACGCTTGACGCTCTGCGTGAAGTCGACGTAGTCGTCCATCGTCATCACTCGCGGCTCGCCAGTTTCAGCCGGTGGCACCGCCGCGGCTGCCCCCCTTATTCCCCATGACCAAACAAACAGATCGGATGGAAAATTACTACATCCGATTACCAGATCCGCGAAGAAGACTTGCGACGGACGAGCTAGAACGTAGGTGATGAAGCTACTCACGGGTTGCGAGTTGGGGACGACGCCATGGGCGCAGCCTGCTCCTCGACCTCCTGAAGCGCGCGCTTCATGCTGTCCGTTCCCTGAATGGTCACCAGTCACACCACCAGGCCGGGCTGCCACGGCCGCGTAGGATATATATGGAGAGGGCATAGAAAGCGACAACCTCGCCAGCTAGCGTTCTCCAGACGCGAAGTGATAATGATAGAATTCGGCGCACAGCAAGCACAGCACAGGTTGGTGACTTTTGTCCTTTGTTCCTCCTTTTTGCGTTCGGAAGGCGGGAGAGAGTGGCAGGCCTGGCACGCAGAGGAGTGCTCTCAGGGAGGAGCCACTGTGCCATGCATGCTTGTCGCGTGCTACAGCCTACAGGACTTGAGTCTCTGGAGACGGCTGTGAACAGCATTTGCTAACTATACGACTACTGGCTGTGGACAGCATTTGCTGACTACGACTACTGGCTGTGTCCAGCAGGAAATTAAACGCATACACGTCAGGGTGAATTGAAGGGGTCTTGACTGTCATGTGGTCGTGCTGGTAGTTTAGTTACATACAATGGAAGGAGCGGAACAGAAGAGTACTCTCAGGATCAGGAACAAGGACGAAGCAAAATCCTGGATTTGGACAGATTTTATTCGTAGGCTTCAGTCGTTAATTTTAGATTCAACTAATGTGTAGTACAGCCTATACTCCTAGGTTGCTTGATTGTAGTGGGTTTATATAATTGAAATATTTGTAGGTTATGATATAATGGCCCTTTTTTTGTTTAATTCTGGTTGTTTTGTTGCTCTTCTTAATAAAATACAAGCCGAAATATGCCCAAATAGTGTTTACCTACAACACGGTGTTGGTCCTAAATTAGCATAGCTTGGTGCGTGTAAAGGCATGTGGCTCACCATACAACACACGCACACAATAGTCACCTATTTAAGCTCAGTGAATCTCCGGTCAATTTTCATGTGAAAACAAATCCTTTATTGTACCTTGCATTTATTACGGAACATGTCGTTTATTTGATTTGATTGAAACAAGTTGGCCCGAGCCCAACTAAATCCAACAAAGACAACTAACTCTAGTAACTACACAGTAAGTTGCACATCCCATTGCAACAAACAACCATATTTGCTACATCCTCCATTCCAAATTATTAAATGTTATTTGGTTTTTCTAGATACATTACTTTTGCTATACATATGTCTAGATGCATAGTAAAAATAATGTATCTAGAAAAGTCAATCATCTTATAATTTGGAACGGTGGGAGTAGTATTTAATAATGCTAGAAGATATTGTAAACCATAAGCTACATTTTTATATGAGAAGTAAAATTAGTTGGCATATTATATATAGTACAAATAATTGAAAAAATACTTAAGAGCTCGTTCCTCAAACCATTACACGTATAGCCACCTACCATAGCTGAGACGATATACAATGAATTTCCTCTACGGGTTAATCCTTTGTTATACCTAGCATTTATTGGATTTAATTAATTGGATGGGGCCCAATTAAATTCAATAAAGATTACTAACTCCAGGTGACTATGCAACAAGCTGTATGCCCTACTGTAATGCACATCATATTTACTAGTATTTAATAATGATAGAAGATATTATAAATCATAAACAAAATTTATAATTAGTTGCCACATTTATATTAGAACAAATAACCCAAAAATACTAAAGATCATGTTCCACGAACCATTACACGCAATAGCCACCTATCTTAGTTGAGTCAATATACACAATGCATTTCCTATGTGGAATTACTTTTGAGAAACACATAGAAATTCATTTAAAATATAGGAAATAGTAAATCTATTCAAAAAAATTTTGAAACTCCTACAGAACAACATTTATATAGGTTGTTGCTTGTAAAAAAAGTTTTGGATTAGAAAAGATATTTTTTGGTTGACTCACATGGTGCCTTATCTATTTACTTGGTAATAGAAAAAATAATAAGTCATTATCTACACTATAAAGGAACAATGAAAACAAAGCTAGGTACACACTAAATTATGTCCTCCACTGAGATAGTTTAACCTTTGTGTACCGTACCACACAATTTGTACCCAGGAATACAATAACATAAAAAAATCAAAGGCTCACAATCCTCCATCAAAGGCTTCAACTCAATCCAAGGGCCATGGTTCTTTCTATCATCCCTTAAGCTGGCTTCAACACTGCTGCCCCCCGCACCCGCCCCTTCAAAGCAAAACGCTCCGGCCAGGTTTTGATTCCCATCCTTGTGCCCCCGTGCTCCATTTTCTTCTCTTCTGAAAAAAAGAAATGTCGTCCCCGTGAGCAACGGAGGTGGCGGCGGCTCGGTTGGAGCCCCTACCAGCGGCAAGCGGTGCAGATGGGGATGGCGCAAGGGCAGCCTCGACGGAGTAGCACAGGGGCCATGCCACGGTGACGCGGTTAGGCCCTGACTGGTGGCGCGGCGTGGTGGCACAGGCGGCCTGGGCGGTGGCGTGAAGCACAAGCGGCACGCGGCGTAGGGACCCCGTGCAGGTGGCGCAGCGTGGGCGTCCAGCGCAGGTGGACCGGCGCGGTGGCTCAAGCGGTCCCATCCGTTGGTAAAAGAATGCTTAGACATTGCTCTCTTCAGGTGACGGAAGGAAAAAACTTGCTGATTCGTGACTTAATTTATAATTGATTGTCATTGAATTTGTGTTTTTATTATGCTTTGAAATTTTTTTAACTGTGTTGATCTTCACAAAGATTTATGATTTAAGTTTTTGAAACAAATGAAAAAACCTTGGCTATGGTTGTGACCATTAATGTTCGTAAATTCTTCCACGTTTTGATTAGGGAAACATGGACTTTTTTGTGCCCTTCATTTTTATTCATGAACAATTATCAAAATATACGTTATCTTTAGGTTGGTTGATTTGTGTTTCTAGATGACACCGTAACGTTAGCACGGGCAACATACTAGTTACATAGTAAAGGGTGTTTCGCATTTGGCCCATCAGTGATTCAGCCCGTCTTAGTCCATGTCGAAGCATACTTGCTCTTATGTAACACCTGAAAATTTGCTTCTTTGGAAATAGGGCCAAATTAATTTAATTATGAAATTTGGTGCTCATGAAACATAAGAAAAATAATATTTTTCATTAAATTAAAATTTATCATAGGGTTTAGCAACACTGTTGTGCATTCATGCTGGTTGCATATGCTTTCATGAACTGAGTGGCTTTGATCAAATCTGAAAAATGATTTCAAATGTTTTTGAATCAAGTTTGAAATAGCTTTGAAATAAAAAAAACTCCCCTCGCACTGTTTTGGCCCAAAGGCCCGCTATCTCTCCTTCCTTTGCCAGGCAGCCAGCAAGCCCTAGCTGCCACCCTATAAAGACCAAGCTGCCGCTCTTAATCCTTTTTCTCTCTTCCATCACGCATCAAGAACACCAATTCGAAGCCTCTCGTGCCCTAGCTAGGTGACAACACCGCCGGGCAGCCTTGCCGCTGCTGCCTTCCCAAGATCGCTGAGGGGCTACTATCATCGTCAGTTCAGGCGTAGGCTGCTACCCTCGTGTGGTCTGCCACGCCCTCACGAAGACCAGCTGAACGTCACCGGCCCTACCACATCGCAATGTCAGGCGTCGTGCCATCTACCTGCAGCTGCACGCCAAGCTCACGAACTCATTTGTGCCAGGAGCATCACGATATCGTCCTGAAGCAGTTTCGTACTCGGAGTCCTCGTTATTCTGTCCAGGATTCCAAACTTGTTGGGTCATCTTGGTGGCCATCGACCTGAGCAGCATATCTCGTGCAGTTGCCACCACGCTCCTATTCCAGCTTGTGCTGGCCACTGCCCTTGTTGATATTGCCGGGCTCGCAATCCATCTACTGCCCGTGATGACTTCCGTGTCTGCCATCGCCACATGGCCAGGAGGGCGGTGGAGTCCTCCTACTGGAAGCACCATCTTTTTGTCCAAATCGAGCACGTCAGCACTGTTCTTCGCCGACTCAAGGTGAGCACATCTACAAAACCTGCCCTCTGCCTTCATAGTTCCATAAGTCGTGACCTCCGTGAAACTTCTATACTGCTGAAGCCGAGCGTGCTAAACATGTGCCCACAGCACATGTACGTGATCAAGTCTCGCAAAGATAATGGTATATGCCATATTATTTAATTGGCTAAATACTTGATGATGTCATGTATGCATCATCTTGCATAGTAATTCCAAAATACCATCAATTTGTGTCTTGGTCTGGAGCTCTTCAAATATCATCTCTGCTGTGCATAGTGCTTTATTAAAAAATATATATATAACTAATTAAGTTGCAGTTTATTTTACTTTACAATTAAAATATAATTAACTTATCTTGTTTTTCTAACTCAAAATACAAATTGACTTGACATAATATTTCTCTAGAATATTCTATAAAAACTTTTATATAATTAAAGTGAATGAAGCTAGTTTATTTCTCTCTCTTAAGAATAATCTTTCGGTAATCATCTCTTTTGTATCGTAGCTCAAATTAGCGTGCTTTTCACGTCTGTGTGTCCGCAGCAACGCGTAGACTAGTTTTCAAATCTTTTTATTGTTTTGGTGTATTGTTCTAATTAGTTCTATTGCTTGCTTCGTGTATGATTGAATGGATATTTGTGTGGTGTTCTACGATTATGTCCAGTCGGTGAGCTTTACGCGGTGATCAAGAAGTGGTCAATTGAAGGTTTGGACTTGAAGAAGGATCTAACTTTAAGGCAAGTATAACATGGGACCATCCTTGTTAACCTATTCACTATAATTGCTATCATATGCATGTGTCCTCCTTGGCAACCTTAGAGATTTTAACTTAGCGATTGATATCTTGATTCCTTGTCACCTATGGGATTATGCATTTGGGTAGCTTGGCTAGTGCTTGATTTATGAACATTGATCTTGTAATATGACTAATGAATGGTGCAATCAATCATTAAGATGATTTAATTCCTGCTACAAGGGGACTAGAGCACTGTGTTGTTTGTTTGTTGCTCTAGTTACTCTCCATAAGGACTTATCTGTAAGCATTAACCGGGATTGACAGTACAACTGTGAGGGCTATATGGCTCTGGCTTTAGTTGTTCAAGAGATCTTTTCTAGCTTGTTAGTGGTTACCTTAAATGGCGTAAGAATGGCTTGCCACTTTGGGTGTAGGGCGAGCCCCTGTCCTTTGTGTGTATAGGCTGCGAGTTGTGTGCCACTAGGAAGGGGGGGTTCTATATCTACCTGCCGAGTGAATCTAATGGCCCTAACTTGTTAGACGAACTTTTGAATGGCTTTATATGGTTTCTGATGTTTTGGGTCTTGCAAACCCATGCATTTGGAAGTCATGACTTACAGTGAAAGTGTACACCTCTGCGCAGAGTTTAATAAACTGGTATACTAGCTAGCTGTGCTCACGAATACGAGCGGCCTTGGGTATTCTTACAGAATAGTTGATCACCATTATTATATCATGCTTAATTGTTGTTGTTACTATTATGCTCATGTTAATGTTATTCATTATCCTTATTACAATTGATCATTGGTTCCTTAGTGGGAATTGGAATACCTTGATGCTACTCAATTGCTAATTATATGATGAATAAAAGCTAAACGCAGTCAAACAGTGTCTAACCTTTTGTGCCTCATGAACTTGGTATACGGAGCCCCCAGTCAGCCGTCCCTGAGAGGAATGAAGCCAGAAGATTAGTCACCGTTCCGCGATACTCTGATGTAAGTGTTATTATAGCTATGTGTACCTTAAATAAATAACATTGTTTCTGATACTTTTTCATTCTGACGTATGTGTGGACTTCCTGGGCACACATATGGCTAGCCTGGTTTAGTTCTTTAAAACTGGATGTGACATCTTAGCATGTTGGATCGACTTTGAACAGCTGAGATATGTGAAATGCCAAATGAAATCATGTTCTCCTCTGGTAATCAAAACCCTAGTGTCCTCACTCTGTCTTTTCTCCCTCACGCAGTCCCCCACAACTCCTACTCTCCTTCTCTAGAGGCAGTCATGGGACAAGGCCCCAGCGGCGTGGGAACCAGATCATCTGTAGGCAGGCTCGTTGACTTTCCTCTACAGTCATCGATCTGTTCCGTTCATTTTCTATTCAACCGTGAGGCTACAACACTCCAAGCCACATAAGCACAACACCCAGCCCATCTCAGCCAAGACAACACGCTGTCGTCTTCCTCATTTGCAGCCAGCCCTACGCGTTGCATTGCAGCACCTGGCCGGAGATGGCGAGTGTCATGGGCGGCATGTACGGGGCTGCGGCGAAATGCATGGGCAGCGTCCGACGCACGCAGCGGGTGGGTGGCCGGCACGGTGTTGGTATTCCTTAGCATTAATGACACTAAGTAATCTTTTTGGTATTTAAATGTGACTAATAATATATGGAATTCTGCCAGCGCACAGTTATATACCATTATAGCACTTCATCCGGGAATATTCTAGGTATCGATATTTATATTTTTACCTTAGAAAAGGACTGACAAATAAATATTGATAACTTATACTTATGATGGATGAACCAACCAAACACTTACTCTCAACAGGGGTAAATCAAGAGATAGGATAGTATATATAAATGACAAATAAACACTTAGAGTACTCCTTATGATAGCAATAGCAAGTCTAAATAGATACAAGAGAGATAAATTCCTAAGTCATTCTAGTCACAAGTCATAGCATACATTGATGTTGTATATACTTAGCAATGGTTAAAGAACAAAGCCTAACTTTCTTTGCAACCGGTCCTACTTGACCTACAAACGGGAGGTGGACTATAAAGGACTCAACGAGGTTGTCACCCTTGTGATCTACCACATGATCCAGAATGTAGGGTGCATCCGCAGGTAAACAACGTATAAGCACCACGCTTACATAATGTCAACCACTCACCCCGTTTGAACATAAGAGTGAGCGCTTTGCGATTTTATGCATAAACATAATAATGATTCTACTAAGCATATAATCAAATCAAACTATGAACATGGTAACTGAGAACATGAATAATATAAAGAACAATGTCATAGCAAGTGTAGCGAATAATAAAGGATACAGAAGGCTTTACCAAGCCAAACTCGACAAGATCAGGAATCCAAGCAAGGGGCTTGACTCTCTAGATCTAACTTAGTTAGCTATGCCTAAGAATATTTGTGGAGCTCTGAGGTTCTTCTACTTGATCTCTTCTGATGACGGAGGAGGATTTAGATGCTCAGAAGGAGGAGGTATGGGGGCCTTTTATAGGGGGCACCAGGAGTCCTGTGGGCCCATAAATCTATGGCAACATCAAATCTGAGCCCTTGTTACGAACCAACCTTAAGCAATGCCATAGATTGAACTTTGGAGGCGGTGGGGATCTGACATTCAAAGCGGGGGCTGACTTGTGGGCACTCAAGAGGCTGACTGGCCTACAGGTAGGGAGCCCCACCAGTCTCCTCTCGGGTCAGGTCACGGTGGATTGTCTTCTACGGTGATTCTAGAATCTTCCAAGTTGGCTTCATTGCGGATAATCGTGATTTGATCTGACGATTGGGTCCACCATGCTTGTTTTCTGAATAAATCCTCCTGAAAACACAGATTCACCAAAACTTGTGGAATTTGTCAGTTTAAACCCCTAGACCTATGTTGGTGATCATTTTTATGCATTTATATAAGTTGTATTGGTCTACGATGAGTGTTAACTACCGTCAACACACGGGTCACGACTGCGCACATGGTGAGCAGGGTGGCAGGTGCGGGGGCTGTTGTGTGGGCAAGTGGCGATTGGTGCGGGGAAGCTACGGCCAGTGTAGCTACACATGCGGGTGTCACATAAGGCAAGAGTTCTGTGGTGTGTTGCACATGCTCCGCAGCCTGGACGATGACGACAAGCACGTCAGATTCATGGTGGATAGCGTCATGGGTGCTTGGAGCAGTACCACACTACTACAGAACTGAGTTTCAATACCGGCCCATCACTACCGGTTCAAGCCAAAAACCTGCAGTGATATTTGAGTCATCCCTGCGGCTTTTGGCTTGAACAGGTAGTGATATTGGGTCATCACTGCCGGTTTTAGCCTTAAACCGGCAATGATAGGCTGCATAAAAAACTTCATAATATGATGTTTGATGAAGATAAACTTTATACCAAAGTTGTAGCACTTTTCGAGATGTACAACTTTTTAGTTCAAACATTTTTTATTTGAGATCGTTTGGGTGTCCTAATATATATCACAAGATTTTATAGAGTTAATACAAAGGAGTACTCCATACGCTTTAAAGTGAGAAGTGAGTGTGTAGTGGTAGAAAAGGATCTCAGATAGAGAAACAACCAAAACAAAAGTTTTAGCTCTCAAAAAGTTATGTAACTTTGAAGTTTACAACTTTTTTATTTGAAGTCGTGTTGATGCCGAAATATTTATTTCACAAGATTTTATAGGGTTAATACCAAAGGAGTCCATATGTTCTAAAGTCATAACTCTGTAGTGGTAGAAAGGATCTCGGATGGAGAAACAACCAATAAAATAGTTGTAGATCTCGAAAATTTATGCAACTTTGAAGTTCACAACTTTTTTATTTGAAGTCATTTTGATGCCAAAATATTTATTTCGCAAGATTCTATAGAATTAATACCAAAGGAGTCCATATGCTCTAAAGTCACAAGTGAGTCTGTAGATCTCGAAAAGGATATTAGATGGAGAAACAACAAAAACAAAAGTTGAACATCTCAAAAAGTTATGCAACTTTGTAGTTGACAACTTTTCATTTGAAATCATATATATCCAAGGTAAACTATTACTGAATGTTCACACATTTGATGAAATCAAATTCTTTTAAATGACCTTGGATGGAGAAATGACCAAGACGAAAGTTGTAGATCTCACAAAGTTATAAAACTTTGTAGTTGATAACTTTTTCATTTGAATTCATTTAGGTCCGAAATACTCATTTGAAAATTAGATGAACATAAAATGGGAAGGACAAATATTCCTAATGGACACAAGTGTCTTATAGGTTGAGTGGTAAGGGGACGAATGTGAGAAACCTGAGGTTGTGGGTTCGAGCACTGTCGGTCGCGAAGTGTGCATCTTTCGTGTGAAAAATTGCGTGGCTTGTGACCTTTTTTTGCTAGTATTAAAAAATTGTGTGTGCTTGCATAGTGGAATCTCTCCTAGTATTCAAAAAACTGCTATTTTTCAGACCTTTTTTAGGTTTCCTGTAAACCACATCGCTGCCTGTACTAGAACCGGCAATTATAGGAGCGGCACATCATTGCCGATTTGGTACTACTAGTTCAAATTCCGGCAGTGATGGGGTTTTGAACCGAAAGAGATGTCCTAGTTGTCACAGGGTAGATGCCATGACAATCATCATTGTTCGTCGGGTGTCACTAAGTGTGGGTCTCTAGTGGCTCGGGTGGAATCAAGAACACAAGTTTTGGTGTTTCATAAACCAACGAGTGGATTTATGAGTGTCGTGCTACTCTAGGAAGACGATGGTAGCACTCAATACACAAAAGAAATTATACTAGTTCAGACCAGAGCCCTAGGTCCAGTCTCAAAGAGGGTAGCGAGTTCATGTTCCTCGGTTCAAGTGGTCTGAGGTCTTACAGTGGGGGTGTGTAAGCTAAGGGATTGAGTTTGGAGGAGTCAGATGAATGAAAGCCCGAATGGAGTCTCAAGATTTCGTCTGCTTTGGAGGGAGGCCTGGCCGTCCTTATATAGAGTCCAAGGGCTAGGTTACAATGGAGAGATGGGTTCTCCTGATCCGAGTGGTCATGAGCCTGAGGAAGGGAGAAGCGAGTATACTTGGCCGGCAATTCATCCTGTCTTGTCCTGGCATTAGCGCACGTTCAGGTATGGTCATCGTGATCTTGCTCCCCATGCCGTAGTGTGGCATGGTGTGGTGCTACAGTGCCGGTCATGATGGCACTATTGGCATGGTGGTGGTTCACCAACCGTCCTACGTGGCGTGGTCTTGCCATGGCCTTCATCATCGTCTCCTGTTCTCCTAGTGGCATCGTGATGATAGCGAGGGAGCAGGTGGTTGTTCTTGGGTTGCTGGTTGCCCCTTCGGGTCATGGCGCCGTGGACCTCGACCATAGGTTTCCGGGTCGAGGCTCCCGATGGCCTGGTTAGTCTCATGAAGTCAAGGGTGGGGTTGTGTGACCCATCCCATAGCAGGTGGGGCCATATACTCGTCTTGTCAGGCTAAATTTGGATGGTGTAGTGCCATACCAGTTGTCACTTCCTCGCGATGTTGTCTTGTCTGCGCAAGTGGTGCACGGGGATGGCGTCTGCTTTGAGATCTCGTGTCTCGAGAGATGGCTGTCCTCTCCATCCTAGTGGAGTGAGCGGAGCATGCCTGTCTCTATCAGGGTAGGTGTACATGGTGGCATCCGACTTGTCCCCATCCTTTCCTAGAGTTCAGTATGGGGGTGAGGTCGAGCATGGCTGCATAGCATGCAGCGGAAGGAGAAGGGAGAGGTCAGGGCGGACCACGTGACTTGGTGTCCGGCCTAGGGCCTGTGTGGCTTAACTGGGCTGCAGCTGCTAGGCTCTAGCTAGATGGGCTACCTGAGCGACTAACATTTCAATGCCTTGAGATACCCAGGGTATCTTGACCCCGACAACAAGAGAAGACACATCGATGTATCCTAGTTCAGGCTATCGGAGCCCTACGTCCAGTGGTGGTCGTTCTTTGTATTCGAGAGAACCCAAATCGAGAGGTTATAACAAAGAGAAAAAGATTTGGCAGGGGCTTGCTTGGGGCTATCCTATGGCTTATTGGTGGTGAGGTTTCTTCCTGACGGGGAAGAAGAACGCTCCTCTCGCTTACCGGGTTACCTGGGGAAGGAATGCTTGGTTGTTCCTCTCGACTTGTTCTGCTTCTAAGCGGATCTTGGAGTCTTTTGGTCTATTCGATGAGTTGACCTCTCCGTCTCTAGGAGCCTACCTCCCCCTTACATTTCGAGGAAGGTTGGGTACAAGGCGGTTTAGGGTTTCAGTCTATTGTCTATGTGCGCCAGAGTCAAGGAGGGCACTATTGTGGTGTGGATGGACCCTAGTATTGTTGTGGAGTCGGGGGAGCCTCAGGCACAGTCTGGCTCTTCTGGCCCTGACGCACTGACCGTTAGGGGCTATTTGCTTGGACTGGCCTCAACTAGTGAGCCCTTTTAAGGCTTCTTTGGCGGTGAAGGCACCTCGCTCGAGAGGCTGACCAGCAGGCCTAGGAGCACCCCTAGAGCCGATGGACAGATTTGTCTTCCTGTGGTCACATCGCCTGTGTGAATCTGTTGTATAAGTGGGTGATAGCGCCGTACCCTCGTCAGTCAGGGCAGTGTCTGGGAGCCCCCGAGCTTTGGATGCTCGGCAGGCTGTTTGATGACAATCAGGGCATAGGATTCCTCCTTGGGCACTAGCTCTGGCTAGGGGCGAGTCGGGGATCAGGCTCAGGCCACCATCCGTCAGGAGCCCGGGGTTCTCACTACTACAATAAACTTAACAGAGGTGGGCGCTTTTTATTTTTTGAGGCGGGCAAAGGCAACTGCCTCTGTCCAAAGGTCATGGTTAATCCATGAACTACCGTGGTGGTTGCCTTGCCTGCCTCGGTTAATCGTTAAACCGAGGGGGTGCCTTACAAATGCCTGCCTCGGTTAATAGATTAAAAAACAAAAAAGCCTAGAGTCCGCCAGCGAGCCCGTTTCTGAGACCACCGGTGAGCCTGTTTCCGCCACCATGAACTGTAGCGCCAGTGCCCTACACCAGATCTGCCACTCGGGGAGTCACCACTCGCAGATCCACCACCCTCCACCAAATCCGCCGCTCGGGGAGTCGCAACTCCCAGATCCATGCTGGGGAGGCTGATCCACGCTGGAGAGGTTGATCCACGTTGGGAGGACCTCGATCTCACTAGGAGGAGCCGCCGCCATCCGCTGCCCAGAGTAGACTGAGAGAGAGAGGGAGAGTAGATTTAAGTCGTCTATTCGCTCACCATACCGCCGTCGCCTTGGATCTGGATCTGCAAGGAGATGGAGTGTGAGAGAAGGAGATGGAGAGTAGACCAAGAGAGAGAGGAGACCTGCTTGTGGATGAATCTGGCCACTGGGCCCCGCTCACCGTCGGTTCCTGAGCGCCACCATGAGGGAGCGGGCCGCCTCACGCGTCTGTGCCGCTGGGAGGAAGCTGGCCGGCTCGAACGCCACCGGGACACCGCACACTAGGGCTCGTGCACCACCGGGGTAGGGACACGCGTGCACTGCATGCTAGGCCCAGAACGTCGGGGTAGGGCCACGCACGCTGGGGCCTGCCGCCCATCGGAGAGAGGTAGGGGCGCACCGGCGGGATCTGAGGGAGAGAACCTTAGGCTCACCGGGATCCGCTCGGGAGGTGCAATGGAGAGAGTGGACTAGTGGAGGAAGGGAGAGAGTGGAGGGAGGGAGGGTGGAGTCACAGGAGTCGTGACTTGCTCGGCTGCGGGTGCCGCTGAGAGAGATGGCTGAGAGAGAGAGCAAGTGGAGGAGAAGAAAACCCTAATTCTTGAATATATAGTAGGCTAGTGTGGGCTAGTGGGCTAGGCCTGATTTACCTAGGCAGTTGAGTTACAATGCTCGCCTTGGTTAATGATTTACTGAGGCAGTTATGTTATAATGCCTGCCTTGGTTCATACTTAT
This sequence comes from Saccharum hybrid cultivar R570, assembly GCA_038087645.1. NCBI lineage: Eukaryota > Viridiplantae > Streptophyta > Magnoliopsida > Poales > Poaceae > Saccharum > Saccharum hybrid cultivar. Next base: position 13,882,165 of record JAQSUU010000602.1, read on the forward strand.
TAACCGAGGCGGTTATTTTATAATGCCCGCCTCATTTAATGATTTACCAAGGCGGGTATGTTACAATGCCTGCCTCGATTAATATTTATTAGCCGAGGCCAAGGGCGTGCTTGGGCTCTGCCTGATCCTTAGCCAGAGGGTACACGCGAGTGTACCCGATGGGTGTAGCCCCCAAGCTCTCAAGCGATCCAAGAGGGGTCGGTCATGGGTCTCTTAGTCAAGAGTCTTCCTCCCAGGGACTTGGCATACCCCTATGTTTGACTCTCATCATTGGTCTTGTGGGTTCCGAGCTAGACACGACTTGAGCAACAATGGTGGCCAAAACTCACTGTGGACTATATGGTGGTGCCAGCTCGAGCGACGGCTGAGGCCAGAGCTCGCCTTGGCTATGCAGCAAGACGGCCATGGCCCAAGCTCGCTGAGTCACCATGGCAATGCAGCAAGATGGAGCAGCGGCAGTGCCCATGAGCCTATTGCATGCCTTGCCAAAGGTAGTGTCTATGCACCTCAACGATGGTGGTTGTCGTGCGCCAGGCCAGCGGTGGTGCTCATGTATCACTAATGCACAAAAACTTAATTGAGGCATTTGGTTTTGGGGCTCGGAGGTGCGCAGGCTGGGTGCCCGCCTCCATTATTCGGTGGCCAGGAAGCCAGCCTAGCATCCGCCTCGGTTAATCCTTGGTGGGCAACCTAATGTGCCCGCCTCAGTTAATGTCGATTAGCCAAGGCAGTTGCCCTAAACCAACTACCTCCATTAATACATTAACCGAGGCGGTCGCCTCAAAGCAACCGCCTCAGTTAATCGATATTAACCGAGGTAGGCGCTTAAGGTTGCCTGCCTCGGTTAATGAATTAACTGCCTCGGAGATGCTAACAGACTTTCACTCCTCTTGGTCTTAAGCACAGGCTGCGTACACTAGTGTCGATTTGGCCCCTTTTGGATGATTGCCCCGACAACTATGACCTTGAGAAGTTCATGGTGACCTTGGGCTAGCTTGTGCAGGAGGAGCCGAGGGAGGTACGGAGGTTCCACCTCTGGTACATGGAGGCAGCGAAAGTAGGCCTGGAAACTTTCATTGTTAAGATGTCGGTGGAGTACTTCCACTTGCCCGACAATTCTCAACTCGTCGTAGATTTCCATGACATGCCTAGGCTACTGCAGCGCAAGGACCTCGACGTGCTCAAGTGACGCTGTTTGCCCTGTATGTTAATTACGACTTTTAGACCTTTGCATCGCTGTAGGTACTTTAGGATGAAACTAATAATGCCAGGATGACTTGTCCTTGCAGGATGCAGTCCTATGTATGAAAGGTAATGGGCAAAGATATTGTTTACCTATCTCCAATTCATATTACCCAGAGGGTCATCGCGGGTTACAATATACCGGACACTCATGAAAAGTTGGTGAACTTGAACCTGCAAGTGAGAGAGAGCAAGTTCGAACAGAACTGCACAACGAATTGAAGTATAACGAAGGAATGTACATCTACAGAGCCATGAAGAAGCTCGGGGAACATGGGTATGTCCTTGCCGCCCATCAGTTCGGGTAAGTCAAAAGGATACTGGGAACATATATGTAGCTACTGGGATCACCACTTTTCATATTTGAAGATTTGAAATTCGTATTGTCTGAATGGTGTATCGAGGGCATCATGGGCCACTAGATTGTATTTCTAATCTATCCTCAGAATGGAAGGGCCGTTGTACTCGACTCGTTGCGGGAAACAAACAAAGGGTTCAAGGATTTCGAAAGCGTATTGCGATAGTAAGTGACGGTACTTATTCTTTTATACACTTAAAGTACGTGTTAAATTTGTCGTTGACACTAGTCATTTTCGTACAACGCTTACAAGAAATACGTGCAAGATCCCGAGTGCACCGATTGAAGATCTAAGAAGAAGAATGGCATAAAACTGAAACTGAGGCGACAATTCCCGGTATGTACCAAAAGTCGTATGTGCTACTACATCATGCAGGCTCTCTATATGTTCTGATGATTATGTATTATGTAATGTGCAGTGCGCCAAACAACCTCCTACAACAATATTATATGGATACTACGCTTGCGAGTACCTCAGAGAGTGTGACAAGTTCAGCCACAGCTAGCGGCAGCTCAAGAAAGCACAAAGTTGCTGGGAGAAGGAAAAGGTCGACCATAAGAGCGTCACTCAAACAATAGTGAACATATGTAAACTTATCACTGACTCCTGCGTGCATGTTGGGCGAACGTTCTTCAACGAGGAGAGCGAGTTAGCGAGGTCAGAGAAGTACGAGAAGATAAGAAAATGGAGCACCAAGCTAGAACTCATGGATTATAAGTTGCCGGGCATCTTTGGATTTGGGAATGTAAATCAGTAGTGATCTTAGTTCACATGTATGAATGTGATATATGTTTGTGGTACGATAAGGAAGACATGCATGTAATCTAACAACTTAATGTTGGTTCGATTCGTGGTACAATAAGGACGACACATGAAGGAATGTAATATATGTTTGTCCTCTATATGCGTATTTTCTGCTTTGTCTATGTTTAATTTGCAAAATTCAAATTCAAATTTGAATTCAAAAAAACTATTTTTTATCTAGAAAATCATTAATGGGGGCGGGCAATTAATAACAGCCGCCTCCGTTAATAGTTTAACAGAGGCAGTTGGCTTTAGGCACTGGCTCGGTTAATCAGTTAACGATGGAGGCGGGTGGATTAGGGTGACTGCCTCGGTTAATACGTATTAACTGAGGCGGTTGCCTTATACCGACCGCTTCAGTTAATGTATTAACTGAGGCGGGCGGACCAATCACCTCTGTAAGGCCAGATTAACCGTGACCTTTTAACGCAGCCGGATGGTTTGCCCGCCTCCATTAATCGGTTTTACCCGTCTCGGTTAAGTTTACTGTAGTTGTGTATTGCAGGAGAAACCGGCTACCGGCGACGTCAAGAGCGACCACCCCTTGCTGACCTCGGTATGCAGTTCCCTCTCGCGTAGCTCAAGGGATCGAGAACCAGGAGCACAGGGACGGAGAGATGGCAGGACCGTGGGCCAACTGGTAAAGGAGACATCAGCGAAGGTGAAGGACTGAGTCATCCATGGCGATTGGCATGCCCATGCTCCCGCGCGATGTGCTGGGCTGATGTTTCTATCACCCGTGCCTGTACAGTAATCTAGAGCGAGCTGGTGCTTGGATGCTGATGGATGGCGCTGATCCATTAACTGCCGAGAGCAGTCTAGCAGGCAGACTTTAGAGGATCTGAATCCAGCAGCTGTGCCCCTCCAACAGCGCGGGTGCCTCGTCCCCTCCTCTGGCAGCACCCCCCCCCCCCCCACCCCCACCCACCCCGCGGTGGTGTGTGCAGACACACTGCTACACAAATGATTTTGCAAGATGGTGCCCTTTTATTAACGGAGGCGGTCACAAAATCCAACTGCCTCAATTAAGGCGGGCATTTTTTTATTTACCGAGGCCGGCACTTTTGCCCGCCTCGGAAAATGGATTTATGGAGGTGGTCATTTTAAGACAACCGCCTCTAGAAATAGTCTATTTTCGGAGGCCATCGTTCTAATACGTCCACCTCCGTAAATGCATTTTTGGAGGCGGACACACTATAAGGTCTGCCTCCAAAAATACTGGCCCAGGCAAAAACCCATATCTATTCTTCTACAGGCTTGAATATAAGCCATACTTAGGGTTTCTTTCTCAGTTCAGTTCTCCAGCCCTCCCGAGCCCTCTCCACACAGCGGCACCCCTCTCCCTCTCTCCGACCTCCCAACGGCGCCCTCTCCTTACAGCGGCACCCCTCTCCCTCCCTCCCTCCCTCCCTATGGCGGCCCCTCTCGCACGACCCCCTGCAGTGGTCCTCCGCCGTGGAGCTCGCATGCCCCCTGCGCCGGAGCTCGCGAGGCCTCTGCAGCGGTGCTCCCATGAGGAGGCGGCGGGATCCAGCGCTCCTCTGTAGTGGCGATGCTCCCCTGTGAGAGGCCGGTGAGATCTAGCCTGAGGAGGTGGCGGCATGGAGCAGGGGTGTCTCTCCTCCGGCGCGGACGTCTCTGGGCAGGGGCGGCGCGGATCCAGCGAGGGATGGTGCGGATCTCCTCCTCCGGGGCGGATCCACTCCCCCCGCCCTCCCTCCCTCCGGGGCGGATCCGGTGAACAGCGGTGGTGGTGCATGGATATGGGCTCGGAAGTGGTGTATCCAGCACCGGTGTAGCGGATCCGGCAAGCGGCGGCAGCGGATGTGGGATTCCGGCAAGCTGCGGCGACGCACGCACGATGGGCTCGGCGGGCTCGTCGATGGGCTCGCTGGCCCTTTTTTGTTTTTTTAATTTATTAACCGAGGCGGCATTTCAACCGCCTCGGTAGTTCTTTGATTAACCGAGGCCTTTAATTAGAGGTGGGTGGAATGCGTACCTCAGTTAACTACCGCATCCAAAAAGCTTTTTTGTACTAGTGACAGGGGATGAGCCCCTCCGGCTGCATGGCCCGCTGACGGCGCAGGCAGCCCCTGCCTGTGCGTCACCACTCAATCAGGATCGTCCCAGCCTGCGCTTCACTGCTCGCAACACCATTGCACACCACCGCTCACAGCCCCAGCCACTACTACACAAAAACTTTTACAAGGCGTTTCGAAAATTGGCTCGGTTGGGCCTGGTGCGACCCTCATTGTGACCTCGCCACGAGAAGAGATGGCAGCGGATGGCAGGTCGGTGGCCCGTCCTCAGTAGATCCGGCACCAGCGCGTGGCACTGGGCTGTGACATATGTTGTGCTGGATTTCGTTGTCAGTGGTGTCCTGTGACATCACACTAGATTAATTAGGAGATAGATAGCCATACATCACTACACCATTTTTTGCATGCAAAGAAAATTTCCTATAATGTCAAAGATTTTCAGTCATTTGATCACTTTTGATAGTACAACAGATAAAAATTCTTTGTGTGTGCTCAAGGAGGAAAATCAGAGAGAGAAACGGAAACTATGGTTGATAGGCACTTATAGACATTGGGAAAAGTAGATAGAAGAATTGCCAATCTATCTAGTTGTTCTTAAACTATTTTCTAATTGTATTTGATGCCAAGGATGGCTAGTCATTGGTATTTGAATCGTCTCTGTTATATTTTCATTTGGCCTGCTATCACATGAGCCATTAGCTGCCAAACTCTGTGCAAATGTTCTGCAACAAGCATCCATAGTATCTCTGGTTAGTAATTTTTCAGCAATGTTTAGATGCCACTGCACTCCTAGTTATTGTTAAAGTTCATGTAGGATAAGTTTTCTGCCCACTTCACCGCCATAAGAAATAGTTTATTAACATAATTATACAGAAGCAGCAATTTACATAACCTGAGAACCACTGAATTATTAGTTTTAAAAAATCTGCAACTTAAACATTATTTGACAGTTTCCGTTCCATAACACTACAAGACCTCGAATCTTAGAAAAAATGAAGAACAGATTTTCCTGGTTGTACCTTACCCAACAATATCTCCTCTGCTGTGAAAAGAAAGTAAGAACACAACAACCACTATACTCTTTATCACTGATAATTAACTAGTACATAAAAATCTCTTAACCATAGCATCTTTATATTTTTGAAATGAACGCTACACCATACCCAATAATTAAGCTAATCACTTTGCATGTGCAAAATTTCTATGAACTCTAAGAAACTAAAGAACATGTCTTAGTAATCTAGCTTATTGACAACATTTCCTGTATAAATAGAAGTCAATACCATATCAATCATAATCAACCAGTGCATATATGTCTCTGCTCAAATGACATCTGCAGAAACAGGTCACTGCATTATTCAGATCATACGATAAGACGAACAAATAACTCTCAGCATGATAAAGTATCCATCCGATCCCTTACCATCCTTAATCATGGGCTTCAAAGTACAGAACTGCTTGCATGAGCAGTTTTGCATGCGTATATATAGAGATCTCATAAGAATGTATTTTTCAAGCAAGAAAATGACTCATGATTACCGGTGACTAATCTCTACATTTATTTGGTGAAGTAAACAATATCTGAAATCGATTTGAACTTTGGTTGCTCTTCATGAAATTTAGAAACACTGCCGACAATGCTGAGGGCCCTAAGCGAACTCAAATTCTTTCTACAAGTTCTTATTCTTTTAAAACTACCCATTTTAGTGATATGTGAGGCACCAAGAATATTTCTTGGAAAGAAAGAAGAGCACCGCTATATATGCACCAATCCACAGCTTATCATGTAGAGCTAAGAAAGAAAAGTTGAGAATTGGGGTTGACTGGATGACATTGTTTCAGAAATTGGGAATGTTTTGTTCCTGAAACAAAAAATGCTAGTTTTTTTTTTCTCATAACCGAGTCATACAAGGGCAACTTGCTTCTGAATGAACAACAAAAACATCTGGCTAGAAATTTATAAGTGTCATATTATTCCAGCTAAGACTCAAACAATATGCCTTCATTGCCTAGTGTCAGGGTATATTGAGAGGGGAAGGAAGACTAACAAATGTTGGAGAGAGGATATTGGAACTCAGAAATGAAAAACTCTGATTCTCATATCCAGGAACACTTGCATTTACATGAAGGAGAAGCATGAAGCAGGAGAATTTCAAGACGTAGGACTATATCTATATTCATATCAATCTTTATTTACATATATGGCGTGCATGCTGCCCCTTTGGAATGCCGAGACAGCAATAATAGTGATGCCTGGTGGCTGTGGCTAGGTTAGCAAGAGACATGGACACAAGGAGTCAGTAAGCCAATCATTCTTTAGCCCATGTGATTATAGATATGTTGTGCCATCTTGTCGAGTACGACACATGATCACAACAGATATTGGTGACAAGTGAGAAGAAGGTTTAGACATCTAGACATATCCCAATTCCCAACAAATTTGAGAGAACAAGTTTCACTTCCACAAGACACTCTTAATCTTCTATTAGTTACCGTTGGTTAAGTACAACAGAGCGTGCCCGTTTCCATGAAAAAACACAGCGTGGCTCTAGAGTGGACTGAAATAAAAAGAATTTCCTTTCATCTAAAAAAATCTCATGTTTTCACGTTTAGCATTTTTAGATTGCTTACATTGGCGACCAACTGGCTATATGCTTCTATATGAGGGTTTATGCTATCCATAAATAAAGTTTACTGGGTCACAGATGATAAGGATAAAAAGGATATATTGGAAATCAAACAAAAACCAAACTGAATTTAAATAGATTTAAACAAAACAGATAAATAGGATATAACAGAAATATAGGCAAATTTTGGCGAAAAAAGGAAACCCCAATATGATATAGCGTACCGTTGTACCCATGTCCCAGCAAATATTCTCCCCACCATTTAAAACAAAACTGGATCTATTTCCTGCGCATCCTGGAAAGCTTAGACCGACATAATATACACATACTAGCTCGATCCGATCAATAAAAGATGGTGTTGTAGTTAAACGGTTCTCAGAAATTCAAAGAGAAATAAGCAACGACAGATACAGCCAGACATTATTCAGCAAGCTAATCAGCACGACCAGTCCCAGCGCAGATCCGTTCCGATAGTAAAGCAAGAAGCATTCATACGTCACTGCAGCAGTGCAGCTAACCTATGAGCAAAGCAAATAAATTAAGCAACGATGACTAGGTTTAGCCATGGCCAGACCTATGAGCAAAAGATGACACTTTCAATCAATCACGCTTCCATGCAGGCTATCGGTTATCGCTTCTTCCTGCTGGTCGACATCATCAGTGAGGGTGAGCTTGTACTGTGCGGGCAGGAACATATTGAAATGACGTTTGAGATGGGGTGCCGCGGAGCAGAACCTTCATGCGGTCGAAGACTCCTCTCTCGCTGATGTTGCAATCAGTCCACAAACAACAGATCAGCTCGATGCAGATCTCGCTCCATGAAACACAGCCCGTGATGATGCCCGTGGTAGATGGTGCATCTCTTGAGCAAGATCTAGCTAGGGTTCTAGATCTACAGGCTAGCAAGCGATTGGAAGAATCGATGGGCACCGATGGATCTACCTGTCATTTTGTTGGAGGACATCGAAGAACTCATGGTACTTCGCCGGCCGAACGCACGCTTGACGCTCTGCGTGAAGTCGACGTAGTCGTCCATCGTCATCATTCGCGGCTCGCCAGTTCCAGCTGGTGGAACTGCCGCGGCCGGCCCCCTTATTCCCCATGACCAAACAAACAAATCGGATGGAAAATCACTAGATCAGATTACGAGATCGGCGAACAAGACCGGCGACTGAGCTAGCTAGTACGTAGGTGAAGAAGCTACTCATGGGTTGCGAGTTGGGGACGGGCGCAGCCTGCTCCTTGACCTCCTCACGCGCGCGCTTCAGGCTGTCCGTTTCGTGAATGGTCACCACTCACACCACCAGGGCTGCCGCGGCTGCTTAGGATGGAGGGCACAGAAAACGACAACCTGCCAGCTAGCGTTCTCCAAACGCGAAGTGATAATGATAGAATTCGGCGCACAGCAAGCACAGCACACGTTGGTGAGTTTTGTCCTTAGTGTGTTATTGGCTGTGTTTAGTTCCACCAAAAAAGCACTATACGAAAAAAAGATTCCCCATCATATCAAACTTGCGATACATGCATAAAGTACTAAATGTAGATAAAATAAAAAACTAATTGTACAGCTTAGTTGTACTTTGTGAGACGAACGTTTTGAACCTAATTAATCAACGGTTGGATACTATTTGCCAAATAAAACCAAAACGTACTACAATATATTTTTCATCCTTTTTAGGGAAACTAAACACAGCCATTGCGTTCGGAAGTCGGGAGAGTGGCAGTCCACTGGACTTGAGCCCCTGGTGCCGGCTGTGGACAGCATTTGCTGACTACGACTACTGGCTGTGTCCAGCAGGAAATTAAACGCATACAGAATTGAAGGGCTCTTGACTGTCATGTGGTCCTGGTAGTTTGGTTACATACTATGGAAGGAGCGAAACCGAAGAGTACTTCATAGGGCCCAACATCTCATGCTGTGTTACTCTCACAACCAGGATCAAGGAGGAAGCAAAACCCTGGATTTGGGCAAGCAGATTTTATTCATAGGCTTCAGTCGTTAATTTTAGATTCAAATAATGTCTGCGTACTACAGCCTACATAATTGAAATATTTGTAGGTTACGGTTATGCTAGTAATGGCCGCCAGTCAGCCAGCAGTGCTTTTCTCTCATATTATTTCAGCACCAGCCACCGGCCACCAGCCAGCCAGCAGTATTTTTCTTTCACAGCAAATCAGCACCAGCCACCAGCCACCAGCCAGCCGAACGAGGCCAAATACGTCTCCTTTTTGTTTAATTGTGGTTGTTTTGCTACTCCTTTTAGGGGGTGTTTGGTTGGAGGAGTTAAAGTTTAACAAACACTGTAGCACTTTCGTCTTATTTGATAAAAAGTTTTCAATCTTGGACTAATTAGGCTTAATAGATTCGTCTCGTAAATTACTCCTAATTTGTGCCGACATGCATGCAATTAGTCTACATTTAGTACTTCATGCATTTGAGAGAACATTTATGTGATGGAAGTTAAACTTGAACTCCAGGAAACCAAACAGGCCCTTAATAAAATACACACCCACCAAATGTCTTGTCTTTTCTAGATACATTAATTTTGCTATGCATCTAGACATGTGTATGTCTAGATACATAGTAAAATTAGTGTATCTAGAAAAGCCAAAGTATCATATAATTTGGAATGGTGGGAATAGTATTTAATAATGCTACAAGATATTGTAAACCATAAGCTACATTTTTATATGACAAGTAAAATTAATTGGCATACTATATATTGTACAAATAATTGAAAAAATACTTAAGAGCATGTTCCTCAAACCATTACACGTATAGCCACGTACCACAGCTGAGTGAGACAATATATACTGAATTTGCATATGGGTTAATATATCCTTTGTTATACTTAGCATTTTATATGAACCTTGGGATTTATTTGATTTAATTGGAATAGGTTGGGTGCTGCCAATTAAATACAATAAAGATTGCTAGCTCGAAGTGACTATGCAACAACCAGTATGCCCTGCTGTACTGGCTTATTTGTTAGTATTTAATAATGACAGAAGATATTGTAAATCATAGTAAACATTGTTTGTTTGAGAAGTAAAATTGTTGAAGGAGTTTGAGAACATGTATCACCCGGTTTTAAGAACAAAACCAGATACACACCATATGTGAGCCCAGGAAGTCAAATATCACATATAGCTATAATTAAGGGTAATATCAAATGACATTGCTTAATATATAACGTACTTAGTATAAAAGATATAACCTTAGATAGAAAATAGCGGAAAGACAACTCCGGTCTTCAGGTGAAAACTCCACTCCACAGGGACAACTGACTGGTTGATCACAAGCCTAACTGCTCCAGTCTCTGGCAAACTGATACCCATCCGGGATTTTTATCCAAAAACAAAAAATAAACAAGTGTGAGTATATCTCGTACTCCACAAGCATAACACAGGGATTCATAAGGCTCAAAAGGTAGACACGGTTTACTGCGTTTAGCATTTTAGTAAGTCAACATTTTAACATGGATTAATATCAAGTTATGCTTAAGCTCCCAAATTAACCCACATGATCATTTACTAGATTCAATTAGAGTCATTGAACATCATTATAACATCATCATCATCATGACTTAACAACATATACCAATAGAGTCATATGAACATCATCATAATACCATCATAGTTCACCATGAATAACAACATCATAAGTAACCATTTATTCTGTGAGTTTTCCGGGCCGCTCGTGACCGTGAGCACTGCTGTTATAACAGTTTTTAACACTCTGCAGAGGTTGTGCATCTTGACCTGTGAATCGTGTTGCCCAAATGCCCGGGGCCTATCAACCCCCTAACACTCCCAAGGTGAGCAGGCAGGGTACACTATGAAGCCTTCCATAGGTCTCTCTACCATGCTAGGGCCGCTAGGTTTCCTCGGCAGGCAGATGTAGGAACCCCCTTTCTATGGCACAATTCCTTTGCGGCTATACACATAAGAATAGGGGCAGTTCTATACCCAAAGTGGCAAGCCCCCTCTTGTGCCACAAAGGTAACCTCTAACAAGCTAGAAAAGATCCTATTACTGAGCTAAAGTCAGAGCCATATGACTCTCATGGTTGCACTGTGAATCCCAGCTTTTGCCGACAGATATGTCCTTACAGAGGGTTTAGGGCACCATGACCAACGTCATTTGTACCATCACGCTATGGATTAGTTGTTATAAAGCATGTTTTACCTTTTTTCGTAGAACCATTAACCATCGTATAAATCATGTTCAGTTAGAGTGCTAGCAATCTACCCATGTGTAATTAACCCGTAGGAGTCAAGGTAACATGTCATCAAATAGCTAGGATATCCTTATGGTTATCAAAGTTAGACACATGCAAATGAGTAGATGATTAAAGTGAATAGGACATCAAGGTAGGCTCATGCTATACTTGCCTTGGTTAGCAAACTCCTGCTGGTCCTGTTGATCATTGAAGTATTCTGGGTTCCCAACGTACTCGTCACCGTCTGAACTCTCGACCAACACGGCAACATACACATTTCAGGAGCATTCATGCATAGCAAACAAACCTATAATTAGAACAGTACAACAATAGTATAAAAATAAGATAAAAAGTTTATGAAAATATTCTATGTCTCGCTATGATCACGTCAACGCAAAGATCACGAAAATCAGAGCTAAATCGTGAAAGATATGAATTAAACGAGTTTTCCAAAATCAAATTAATTAAACAAACCTAACCAAGAATTTTAAATGTTGCAAACCTAACTACTAGTGACATTAATGCGTAGATTACGAAATTATGAACCTAATGCAAGTTGAACGGGTTAAATAGGAGTTAAAATGACGATTTTATATGCAAAATAGTGCAGTGGCAATTCTATAAATATATCTGAACTCGTTTTTGATTTAAAATAAATAAAAAGGAAAAATCAGATTTGAAATCAGACAAAGGACCACAGGCTTGAATATTGAAAAGGACGGGTCTCTTTAGCAAAATGACCCACAAAGGGGTATGTTCTAATCCTGGCCGTAGATCTCAAAACCGACGGCTGTGAAAGGATGGGAGGGAGAGAGAAGGGGCCGCCACCGCCGAAACAGTACTCTGGTGCGGTGGTCTGCCATGGTCGGCGGCGAGAGCTCGCCGAAGCAGGGGAAGCAGGGCCTACGGGCACCAAACTGACCACCGAGGCCACCGGGATGACGCGGGGGCGACGGCGAGCTCACCCCGGAACAAAACGCGCCGTGGAGTGGACCACGTGGCGTGCGTGCCATGGCCAGCGGCGAGTGCTCGCCAGAGCACGTGGGATTGGCCCTAGAGACCACTAATCATGACAACAACGGCTCGGGGAGAGAGAGGGGCACGGGGAAGCTCATCACGGCGAAACCGAAGGAGAGGAGGGATCGAGTGCGGCGGACCACGGCGTGTTTCCTCGGCGGGTCACAACAACGCTACGGGTGCGGTTCTACGAGCTCAAGCGAATGGAACTGCAGTTGGGGAAAAATGGTGAAGGGGTCCAGCTCCCTTTTATCGAGGCCGGGCGCAGATGCTCCCACGACACAGGGGAGATGGGCGCGGGCGGCGGTTCCGCCTCGACGGCGCACGTCTGGAACAGAGGGAGGTGGTGGGGGATGGCACTGACTGGTGGGCCCGAGCAGTCAGTGGCAGAGAGGAAGTGAGGAGGAGGCGGCAGCAGTTGTCCAGCCCGAACTGGGCCGGCCCAAGAATGAATGAGAGGGAGGGGGAAGAAGGAGGGGGCGAGTGGGCCGGCGGGGAGCTGGGCCAGCAGGCCGAATGCGACGAAGGAGGGGGGAAGAATAAATTTTTTTCTTTTTATTTTCCAGAGTTTTTCAAAACAATTTCAAACTGAATTTTAAATCCAATTTCAGATTTGGTCAAAACCAATCATCACAAAAATAAGAGTGCAGCTGCATGAACACAACAACATGTATCTATCCTTATATTTGATTTTAATTTTACAAAAATTATTATTTTCCTAAGTTTGAATGCTCACATAAATGCTTTAAATAAATAAATTTAGCTATTTTCGAATGATACAATTTTTAGGGTGTTACGGAACATTGCTGTGACACCCTAAAATTTTGACCTAGTTTAAAAACCACTAAAAATTTAAACTTTTTAAAACTTTGCCTAATAACCTAATCGCCTAAGAAAATAACCTAGTAATTAGTAATGAATAGGCCAACCTAGAAATAAAACTATAGTGTAAAAATGTGTGCTTGAGTGTTTGCTTGAGCATATTGTGGCATACCTTGCATACGTGCATGTTCAAATTTGAATTCAAATTGCATTTAAACAAAGAATAGGAAATCTGGGAAATAGAAAAAGGAAAGGAAAATGGAAAATGAGCAATGGGCTCATTCCTCCCCCTCGGCCCACAGTAGCAGTGGCAGCAGCGCACTCCCTTCTCCCTCTCCTCTCCCTCCCCTCCGCGACTTGGGACGGCCCGTCACCGCACCCTGGCCCACGCCACACCCGCCTCCTCCCCCTCCCTCTCTCGCTCGCTGGCAGGTGGACCCTAGTTGTCAGAGTCGTCATCTACCTTAGGCCAGCGACGTGAATACCGCGTCACCACCCAAGCTAGCCGGCCCTGCCACCACCACCTCGCCCCAGCGATGCGACAAGGCTCATTAAGATCTTTCCACGACCCCACACCACCTCTCCTCCCTCCTCTCTCTCATTGCTCCTCCCTCGACATGTGGCGGCGAGCTCACCTCGCCGTACCTCTATGGATGAGCCCGAGCTCTCCCAACCGTACGAGTGGGCAAGCCCGCACTGTGGCGAACTGACCTAGTGGAATTAGGCACATGTGTGTGCCCCAATGAGCTTAGCAAGCGAGAAAATATCTCACCACCAGAACCAACATTGTCAGCCTATAAATAGGCCCAGCCATTGCCGCTATGACCTCACGCTTGTCCCCACCAGCTCCGCCTTGAGCTAGAACACCTCATCTCCCCCTCCCCTCCGCTTTCCTCTCCTCATTCCTCTATTTCGGTTTTCCCTGAATTGGGAGCCGCTGGCGCCATTGGAGCCGCCTTCCTCATCCTCCCTCCTTGCTGCTTTTTGGCCGATTGGGTTAGCAGGTGAGTCCCTGAGCTTCCCCTCTTCCTTCTGCTTTAGCTAGTTAGTGGTCTAGATTCCTGTGTCATGATGCTGCTGTGCATCGCGCCCCTGCCGTGCTGCCATGCCTGCCCGCTAACCGATGGCAAGGCTCGGCCGCTCTAGAGTACCCTGTCGCACTCACCTTTCACCCCTGATCACGCACACGTAGTTAGCTAGGTTAGTTAAGGCCACTAGGGCTATTTCCATAGAGCGGTGCCGTCGCAGAACCTCCAGCGAGCCGCCGCTGCCACCTCAGGCACCCACTATCGCTGGTAGGGTCACCACCGGCCTCGACATGGTCACCCAAGCCATGTCCACCCTTCACCTGTCACCACAGAGGCCCAACATCGCTAGCGTAACCAACTCCAGTGAGCTCGGTGCCTTCCTCCCCTGTTCCATCACCGGCGTGGCCGTCCCAGCTGTCGCCATCTCCCCTCACCCCTTCTCTCTCTCTCTCTCTCTCTCTATCGTGGGGCCAAACGGCAATGGCCCGTCCCGTCCCGTCTTCTCTCTCTCTTTCTCCGTCTGTCATGCGGGCCCATAGCCGTGACACTACTAGCGTCGTCATTGCTGACATGGTGGCCTAGCCCACCTGTCATACACATGCACACACGTCACACGCACACAGAGCTGGGTACAGTTAGGAAAACGCTAGGTACACCTAGTTAGTGCACACAGGAGGCTATAAAACCACTTTCCAAGCTTAGAAAAATTCCCAGAAAATTTGTAAATAAACTAGATTCATTAAGGAATTAACCATATTGTTTTCACACATTTTTATGCACCAAAAAATATATATAAATCCATCTAGATAATTAGCTATGAAATAAACTTACAAAATGCATATCTTTTGCATCCTAACTCCTTTTTAGGTGAAACCACCTCTAAAATTCACCTAAAATCTAGCTCTATGCATTCATCCTAGTGCCACCATATTGTTCTATGTTTGCTTTTCTTCATTTCTTTTGCATTGGCAGTAGTCTTATGCGATAGCTATGCCGACAGATGACGGTGACTACTGGGAAAGCGAAGACCCTGACTACAAGATCGTGCCGAAAGAAGTCAATAGCGAAGGCAAGTCCTAGCTCCCCTCTCCCTCTACCATCTTGCTTAACCATTAAATAATAAATAACTTGCTATCATGAAATATAAGCTCGAATAGTGAATAAGATAAATGTTTATCTAGTTATTTTATGAGCTCCATTGCACCGAAGAACTTAAGGATAAAAATGACTGGAACTTAAAACATGGTAAACCTAAAAACTAAACACCGACAGGTGCCGAGCAGGGTTAGCTTATGCAGGATAAGTTATCTTGGCAGGAATGCCTAGATAGGGTTCCTGGGGAGTTGCTCGTCTCGGTCACATAAGGACCGGTTCGTAGTCCCTCTCACCTAGTGCGATGTTACGTACAACCACATGTCTATATGGGTAGACTGGGTCTCACATCCCGTTGGGCGGAAGTATAATTCCTATTAGGAGGCCGGTGTAGGCAACGGAATATCAGGAGCAGACATGGATGCTATGTGATCTTCCCTGGTTCGGTTGGCATGGATGCTAGGTGACCTTCCATGTTAAGCCCCTTGATTTTGGCTATGTTTGAGCCCATGATTATTATTGACTCTTGTGATGATTAGGTATCATCATGGTGGGATGATTAGGTATCATCCCGGTTTTTGTGTTTCCAACCCCTAAGAAGCCGTGGTAGGGTTATATGGAAGTCTAGGGTAGCACCCAAGCAGGCACGGCGTCTCCTTAGGTCTATTTCAACCACTGATCATGGAAGGGATAGTGCCTATCATGTGGGGAAATGTGTACACCTCTACAGAGTTACTAAAACTATCCGAATAGCCACGTCCTTGGAATAGGCAGATGCTAGGACGGGATACTATGATTAGCTTTACTTTTATACGTAATGAAACTGGTAACTAACACAAAGACGATACTAACATGGGAACTAGCTGGGATGGTGATGCCCCACTAGGACCCAACCCTTATTTATAGTCACCACCACACCTCTATTTCCACCCTATGGTTAGGGCTTGCTGAGTACGTAAGTACTCACCCGTTGTTGACACACACAAACTTCGGCATCGAAGAAGACCAAGGTTACGATGAGGAAGCACATCACGAAAACTAAGAGTTATGCGAAGAGTCCAAACGTAGGAGATGACATCGAGGCTAGGGTTTCAGCCACGCTCGAGCTTGCCTATGGAATAGGCTATTGCTACGCTATAGAATACCATCATATTAGAAACCACCAAGAATAAGTGTCGCCTTGCGGCAATTGTTTTTTGCTAGCTCTATAAGCCTACAACTACACCATTTAGGCTACAGTTGTAAGACTCTTATTAGATATTAATATAGCTCAGAACCTTTCTTTTTAGTTGTGTACCAATTCTGTTAATTTTGTGCGTACTTGTGTGTGATCCTGGCGCAAGTATAGATGCACCTAGGACTCTCAGAAATGAGGGGCCGACAATTGCCTTCCAGGAAGGGGAGACAGTCGATGACTTTGGCATGAGGATAAACAATCTTGTCACCAACCTCAAGGCCCTCGGGGAGACGGTGGAAGAAACCCGAGTCATGAAGAAATTCCTATGAGTTGTTCCTGCAAGGTTCACTCAAGTAGTTGTTTCAATTGAAATGTTTTGTGATCTAAAAAATATGACTGTTGAGGAGCTGGTGGGGAGACTGCGGGCGGCTGAATATTGACTTGATGAGAAGGTTGATCAGATTGCCGACAAAGCCGGACATTTGCTGCTGGTGGAGGAAGATTGGTTAGCGAAACACAAACATCGCTTCAGTCAAACTTGAACAAGGAAGGCGGCAACACCAGTGGTGGTGGCGGTCAGGTGTCAGGTGAAGGGGAAGTCGCTGATGAAGTCTGAAGGAGGCAGCAGATCCGGCGGTCAAGGCACCGTCAAGCTCACATCTGAGGGCACTCCTCGGCGTAAAGGAAGATGTCACAATTGTGACATCTATGGCCACTGGGTGCAAGACTTTAAGTGGCCTAAGAAGGAGAAGAAAGAGGAGAAGGAGGTGGTGAATGATGCTGTTGCAGATACGGAGCAGCCGACGCTATTCTTGGCATCAGTGAGTGGCGTCGTGTGCACGCCGAGCAAGATTGTTCACCTCGCGGAGGACAACTTCATACCGATCGACTACAACAATGGCGTGTGGGTGCTAGACACCGGGGCCAGCAACCACATGACGGGCACGAGGGTTGCACTGACGCGTCTCGACGGTGACCGACACTGTTTGGTTTGGTGATGGATCCTCCGTCGAGATCCGTGGACTCGGCTCATTCATCATGGAGGGGCGTGACACTGCTACATAATAGGTAATCACCACCGTCACTTTCACCGCTAGTTGCTAAAAACCGACAGTGATACTCATCACCACCAGTTTGTATTACAAACTGTTGGTGAAATGATTTCACCGCTGGTTCGTGTTACGGACCATTGGTGAAAATTTGGATGATTATCATCGGCGGCAAGTAACACGAACCGGCGGTAAATAACCTATCATTACAACCGGTTTGTGTTACCAACCGGTAGCGATGGTCGACCCATTTTATTGCCGGTTTGTGGAGAAGGCAAGGGAACCAAGGGATATCGGGTGTTTGATCCTGTGACAAACCTACTTCATGTGAGCTGAGATGTGGGGTTTGAGGAGAAGGCAATGTGGGATTGGAACACCCCGAGCATTGAAGGTCAGGCTGCTTCAAATACATTTACAGTAGAGTTTCAGTCTACTGTAGCTGGTCTGACAATACAGATTCCAGCTAATTCAGAGAATGGTGGAGGGAGTGATCAGTCTCGGGGGGAACAGGTAAAACTGTGTCACCCTAGGCATCAACATCAACCCTACAAGCAACTCCATCAACACCAATTAATCAAGTAATTGAACCTGCAGTAGAATCAAGTGCCACAGGATCAAATACTGGAGCAAGTTCAGGGTCAGTAGAAGGATCTCTTCGGTTCAGAACTCTGATTGATCTATTTGATACTACAATTGAGATACATTACTATGAGTATAGTGGTGTGTGTATGCTTGCAGCAGATGAACCTGCAGGTGTTGAAAAGGCATTGGATGAGAAGTGTTGGAGAGATGCTATGGTTGCTGAACTTCAGTCCATCAAAGACAACAACACTTGGAGACTAACTGAACTACCTAAGGGTCAGCATGCTATTGGTCGCAAGTGGGTGTATAAAGTTAAGAGGGATGTAGCTGGAAATATTGTGAAGCATTAGGCTAGACTTGTGGCAAAGGGGTATGCTTAGAAGCAAGGGGTGGACTATGATGAAGTGTTTGCACCTATAGCTAGGTTGGAGACACTGAGAGTACTCCTAGCTCTAGCTGCTAATGGAGGATGGGAGGTACACCACATGGATATTAAATCTGCTTTTTTGAAGGGAGACCTCCTTGAAGAAGTGTATTTTCATCAACCACTTGGTTTCAAAAATCCAAAGAATGAAGGGATGGTGCTACAGCTGAACAAAGCCCTATATGGGTTGAAGCAGGCTCCAAGAGATTGGAATGCTAAACTTGATCAAGAGCTGTGCAGACTTGGCTTCAGAAAAAGTGAAGAAGAGCATGCTGTGTATAGGAGAAGTGAGGGCAACTCGTTCCACCTAGTTGGTGTCTATGTTGATGATATGATCATTTGTGGGCCAGATAGCAACAAAATTGAAAATTTCAAGCAGCAAATGATGAAGTTCTTTAACATGAATGATCTTGGCCTGTTGAGCTACTACTTGGGCATAGAAGTGACACAAAAACCTTGTGAAATCGCCATCTGCCAGAGTGCCTATGTAGCAAAGATAGTGGAACAGCGTGGTCTGTCAGGTTGTAATCCAACAGACACACCAATGGAGCAGCGTATCAGACCTGTCAGTGGAACTGCACATAGAGTTCTGGATGCTACTAGGTACAGAAGTGTGATTGGAAGCTTGAGGTACCTTGTGAACACCAGACCAGACATTGCTTATGCAGTAGGTATGGCAAGTCGGTTCATGGAATCACCTAACAAAGAACACTGGGCTGTAGTTAAAAGAATAGTCAGGTATGTGGCTGGAACACTTGACTATGGCTGCAAGTATACCAAAAGGGGAGATGCAGGACTGAATTTGCTTGGTTACACCGATAGTGATCATGGTGGAGACCTTGTTATGCGTAGATTTTAGAACTGAGAATGACATGTAGACTAAATAGGGCTATCTAGCATATACCAATTACGAGCTATGACGTGCACTTTGGTACTTATATAACCTGTCTGTATCAATCTTTGCTTGAACTATGAAATCAATTGCAGACTATTCTATGGCACTTATAAAAATTTTCTATATTCTTTTGTACAGAGAAAAAAGTGCTCCTCTTTTATTAAGCTGGAGTTAGTTTGATGAAACTTCAAGCATTGGACTTGGCGTTGGTGAAGGGTAAAAACTCTTAGTAATAATTTGGTATATATATATATGATATCTGATAGTGAAGAAGCCTCTCCTTTTGTGTAGACATGCTGCTCTGAAGTTACTACAGAAGAAACCTGTTCTCTAGTATTGTTTTTATGGCAGTGCATTGAAAGTGTGTAATGAATACTTTTTATAATTGCTAATGTAATGTAATAAATTGTTTTAATCATTTCATCATTTGTGAACGGAGTTTAGTGACTCTAGAATCTTGGGATATATTGATTATTGGAAGCATTTTTTGTTGGTAGCAAGCATTTCCATGGAGGCTGGTCATCTAGGAAAAGATTGAACCATCAGCTATTAGCTTCAAAATCCAACGAGTTAACTAGATAATTTTGGTTATCCTTCACTAAATGGCCAATGGTTATTATGACAATCATATATTGTTTAACCGTCATGTATTACTACCATTTATGGGTCAAAGCAAAACAGTCAGGAAATACTTTGCCCTGTTGGCCATTTAGTCTAGGCCCCGGTGGGTTAACATCTGACCATTGGAAATATATTGTATCAGCCATTGGGTGAAAACACAACAGTTTAACTTCTAACTATCGGCAACATGTCAATCATATGCCATTTACAATCTCGACTACACGTTGGCCACTGTAATTCCCTGTTGGCATAGCTTGTGTTTCTAGTAGTGTTTGTAAGGCCAAAACCATATTTCCATGTTGGCCCATATTAAATGCTTTGCAATTTGGTGGGACTTCTAATTTATATATGTCGTAAAAATAGTGAGTTATGCATATATGGTGTTTGGTACATCTATGCTTCTTAGAATACAACATGGATCTGAACATGTAACATTGTGATATTTCATGTCACTACCAATTTATCTTGTGTTGTTTGGACAGGATAGTAGTTTCCATGAAGCGAAACATATATAGAAATAAATTCCCTAGAACCGACAAAAATATCTGTATTTCCACGAAGGGCGACCTACATAAAAATGTGTATGACCATAAAAAATTTAATATTTCCTTGACAGTTGTTTGACTAAAAACTACAATACACCCACAAAAATTAAATTAGTACTATCCCTGACGGTAAACCTACAGGGATAACAATTGACCTAGGGTTATATGTTATCTTAACTCACTGTCAGAAAATGACAGTCAGAGATTAAGTTTATGTTGGGAAACTTACAGGCAAAGTCTATTTCTATGTCAATCTACCCTGGATGGGATTTGCCTGTCAATTGGTCGACATAATTGATTTCCTTGATGGTTTTTATTTTTTCCTTGATGATATTTCGACACACAGGGATAATGCGGTTTCTAGTAGTGTGTTACAAAGGTAAAATAGGCTAAATTTGAGAAGGTGGAAAGTAAACCGGAAAGTATTAATTTTAAAAGTTATTATACTCATGGAAAAAGGGGTGTGGTTCACGTAATTCTTAGAACAGATGCCTCGTTGGTGAAGAATGCAATTGCAGGCGCAGGTTAAGATCGACAAAGCATCATAGCAACGGTGGACCGAGGGCTCAGCAGCCCTAGGCCCTTGACTGGTGTCACCATTAGCTTTGTATTGTATAATT
Organism: Saccharum hybrid cultivar R570; assembly: GCA_038087645.1. Taxonomy (NCBI): domain Eukaryota; kingdom Viridiplantae; phylum Streptophyta; class Magnoliopsida; order Poales; family Poaceae; genus Saccharum; species Saccharum hybrid cultivar. Next base: position 13,903,330 of record JAQSUU010000602.1, read on the forward strand.
TCTGGGTAGCACCAAAGGTAGAGCAGCAGAGTGCAAGTGGAGCCCAAGCTCATCAAAGTCACTATATCCACCATTGCATCGGAGACCTAGTTTGTGAGCTAAGGAGTTCGCTACAGCTCATTTTTATTAATTTTTAGTTAGTTATGTTCCAAGGTGTAATAAAATAGCGCATGATGTTGCAGTGCTTGCACTACCGGAGCCGGCTGCTTTGCCGAGTGCCGCAGGCTCTCGGCAAAGCTTCTAAGGCCCTCGGCAAAGCCTTTGCCGAGCGCAGCTCTCGGCAAAGTGCCCTCGGCAAAAATCCGATCGGCAAAGGCTTCTTTGCCGAGAGCTGTTTATCGGGCACTCGGCAAAGCCTTTACCGAGAGCCCGATGCTCGGCAAGTCGCGGCATTTTTCGCGCAAAATTCGCGGCTACGCGGTCGGCGGGATTCAAATTCGTGACCTCTCCCTCACGCGATACCTCCTCTGCCACCTGCACTACACACTCACATGCGTCTATATGTCGTTTCGGTTACTCAAATATTATACTAAACCAAGTGAAAATTGATTGTTTGAGACCCTAAACGAATTTAAATCAAAAAGTTGTCAGCTACAAAGTTTCATAACTTTTCGAGCACTACATTTTTCATATAGAAAGTTTTTCCATCCGAGGTCTTTTAAAAAATTCAAATTTTAAAATTTTGAATTTCAAACGTAGTTTTGCATGACAAGATTAATTCAAATGAAAAAGTGGTCAACTACAATGTTTCATAACTTTTCGAGATCTACAAACTTCATTTAGGAAGTTTTTCCATCCGAAATTGTGGTGCTAACATTGTTCACAAATCTTATATATCTCTCTTGTAATTTCATGAAACTACACGAGAGACATAGATTTTGTGAACAACGTAATTATTACTTTGTCGAATGAAGAAATGACCAATATAAAGTTTGTAGATCATGAGAAGTTATGAAACTTTGTAGTTGAAAACTTTTTTATTTGAATTCGTTTAGGGCACCAAAACGTGGTTTGAAAAATTGCTTTGCCGAGTGTTTTACTTTGGCACTCGGCAAAGAAGCCTTTGCCGAGTGCTTTTTTGGCACTCGGCAAAGAAACTTCTTTGCCGAGAGCCGTTTATCGGACGCTCGGCAAAGGCTTCTTTGCCGAGTGCAGAGGCTTTGCCGAGTGTTTTTTATTTGGCTCTCGGCAAGGCGCTCGGCAAAGAAGCAGATTCCGGTAGTGTTGGTTGGAAATGTCCATGTGATCTCTGATTGTATCAGAGACCTGATTTACAGCTATCTACAATTCTAGACAAACCACTTGAATATGGAATGCAAAGTTCCAAGATGAAAAGTCTTTGCTTTTAGGTATGCATTTTCACCTCCGCTTGCTCTACAGCTGAAACTTAGAAATGACACACATGCATAGGGCACTGTGCAAACTCATGTATTTAAACCAGCCTACTTTGTTAAAATCCTCTTCCAAAGCAATGTTAATATGTAAGTCATGTGTGCTTATTAACAGTGAGGCATAAAAAATTTGTTTTTCAAATATAACAGAAGTGATCGATTTTGATTTGTACTAATATACATCTTGTCTCAGTGGCCTTCGTTTCAAAAGGTAGAATTGTACGAGGTATGACAAATAGCACACTTTTTAGCAAAAGCAAAGAAGAGGTAACAATGGGGCTGACTCATGGATTGTTGAAAATTCTGCATGTTCTTGCTCGAAAGGCAGAAAACATTTTTAAATTGCTTCCTCAGAAGTGAAACCTAAGGTTGTCATCGAACGTGCCAACATCCTGCTACATGCTACAATTAGGATGATGATGGCTAATTCATGGAGGCTGCAGCTGCACATCACTTCGATGGAAGAAGATGACCCTAAAGAGAACAAGGATCATCAGCCTGAGGAAAAGTAACGCATTAGCTACCGAAGAAATCAGTGTCCTGTGATTGGGTTACTCTTTTTTGCTGATGATGTTGGTTGTACTGAAGTGCTTAGGTCCACTAATTTCTTCTATTTGTTCTTTTGGCTCTATACCTAGGTTAGATGTTTTGAGTCTTTCTCTTCTGCAACTCTAAACTGTATAACTCTGTTACGATTTCCGTGATAATGGAAATGGGGTTATCCCAGTTCGAAAATAAATAATTGAACCTGAAGGACAATACAAGGTTTATCGCTTCTAAAAGCAATGAAAATGTGTCATGCCAAAAAAAACTGAATATATAGAGTATATATATCAAGATTCAAACATGATCTTGAGACTGAGGTATGTCATGAAATAGGATATAGTCAGGATAAATGATAACTTTAGAATTTAGTAAAAACATGACCCTGTTGCTCATGAAATTGCAATTATGTTCCTGATTATTAGTGTCTCGTCACAATTCAGAATAAATCTGGCCAGGATTCATGGTAGCCTTAATTGTTCCACTGATGTAGAGTGGCTACTTAGTGGCCGGTTCTTTTAAGTTAAATGATATACTAGTTATAAAAGAAAAATATTCACAAAAACAATATTACTTTTCTTGCAGAATAGATTTTCTAATATAAGATAATATTAGTGAGCAAGCACATATTCAATGCTGGGGCCACACTCTCATGTATATTTGTTTCAGAGAATGGTTTGCTTCGGAGAACAAAAAAAAAGCCCAAATAAAGAGCAAAAAACCAGGGAAAAATTAAGTTTCCCTAATCAGCCATGCTAGATGTCCGCACATGGTCGCCTGATCCTTTCTCATGATTAAATCTAACAACCTTCTCCAAAATGTCACTGGAAACTAACACACACCGTCCAACTTCCAGTTACATGATGGCCATGTTTGACCTAAAGTTATTATACTCATGGCCACGTTATTTTTTTTTTGAAACGACATTATCCACGTTATTAAGTGATGTCTCCTACACAGGATGGTATCACACATTAGCTTGATCCTTTACATATACCACACCAGTCTGCAGCCGCACAAGCAAACTCTTTACTGGCCAGTTTGTCCTTACATGTCATCTCCACACCAAGACCAAGAGTTAATAAATCTGTGTAGATGAAGTGGAGCGATGCCTTAAAAACAAAAGGTTCCATGTCATCCATTCTTACACATTGTTGCTTTTCCCATTGCAGTTCACAGAGCTCAGCCTCAAAAGCGATGTCTACGCTGCCACAACCAACTTGTGGGCATGGAAGACCTCAACTTTCACTACGGGAGAACTGAAATTTCCTGAGTGTCTGTGGCTTCCCCGAGTGCCAAAAAAACGTGCACTCGGGGAACTAGCTCTTCCCCGAGTGTTGCACTCGGGGAAGAAATGCACTCGGGGAAGAGAGGCTTCCCCGAGTGCCCTAGATTTATAAGCACTCGGGGAAGAACGGCGCTCGGGGAAGGTCCTCTTCCCCAAGTGTTGTACTCGGGGAAGAGAGGCACTTGGGGAAGAAAATTATACATGACGGCCAGCCTTCACACGCCGTTGCGTTTTTTCTTTTTTTAAGCTTCCCCAAGTGTCAGAATTTGGCACTCGGGGAAGAGGCCTCTTCCCCGAGTGCCTGCTCCTGGCACTCGGGGAAGCCTTCCCCGAGTGCATGTTTTTTGGCACTCGGGGAAGAGCTCTTCGCCGTTATGAGATTCCCCGTTAGATCTTCCCCGAGTGGAACACTCGGGGAAGTCTTTCCCGAGTGTTTTTGCCTCTTCCCCGAGTGCATTAGGCACTCGGGGAAGCGCCAGCCTCCTGTAGTGTTTAACCTTAAATATCACATCGGCTCTCTTAGTCTTAGTACCACTACAAATTTCCAATACATATATAGTCATCTATAGGTCTGAGGGTGGCACTAGGGTGTGACATAAGTTGTGCTGGATTTCGTTGTCACTGGTCTCCCAGTAATACAAATGACATCACTACACCATTTTTTTTTTGCATGCAGAGAAAATTTACCGCCCTTATGATTGCAGCTTCATATATCTTCCTACAATGTGAAAGATTTTCAGTCATCTGATCACTTTTGACAGTATAATAGATAAAAATTCCTTGTGTGTGCTTAAGGCTGGACGAAAAACTCGAAGCTCGTTAGCTCGCTCGGCTCGTGGCTGGCTCGACTCAGCTCGGCTCGGCTCGTTACGATAACGAGCCGAGCCGAGCCAAGATTTTAGCTCGTTAGCTATAACGAGCCAACTCGAGCCAGCTCGCGAGCCGCTCGCGAGCTAAACGAGCCAAGCTTTCAGGAAAAAAAGTATCAAAACTTGTATTAGTTTTTGTATTACTTCATGTCTTGTACTTTACAATTGACTAGTAACTGGTCTAGACCCTATAAATTGACTGGTAACTTGTCTAGATGCATTTCTTTTGTATTATTATTATTCTCAAACTTTAAATAAATACAAATATTATATTTTGTGTATTTTTTATACCTGGCTCGCGAGCTTAACGAGCCAGCTCGAGCTTTTAACGAGCCGAGCCGAGCTGGCTTTCTGGCTCGTTAGGATAACGAGCCGAGACGAGCTGGCTCGTTATCTTAACGAGCCAGAACGAGCCGAGCCCAAACGAGCCGAGCCAGCTCGGTATCCAGGGCTATGTGTGCTCAAGGAGGAAAATCAGAGAGAAAAATGCAAACTATGGTTGATAGACACAGATAGACAGTGGGACAAAGTAGATAACAGAATTGCCAATTTAGCTAGTGGTTCTTAAATTATTTTTTAATTGTATTTTGAATCATCTGCAATATTTTCATTTGCCTGCTATCACATGAGCAATTAGCTGCCAGACTCTGTGCAAATGTTCTGCAACAAGCATCCATAGTATCTCTGGTTAGTAATTTTTCAGCAACATTTAGATGCCACACTCACTAACTGATAAGAGCAGAGTAAAACACTTCACCCCTAGTTGTTAAAGGTCATGTAGTATAAGTTTTCTGCTTGCTTCACCCCCATAAGAAATACTTTATTAACATAATTATACTGAAGCAGCCTTTCGCGTAACCTGAGAACTATTGAATTATTAGTTTTCCAAATTTGCAACTTACATAATTATTTGCCTGTTTCCGTTCCACGATATTACATGATCATACAAGACCTCAAATCTTAGAAAAACTGAACAGGCTTTCGTGACTGCAGCTGACAATACCTCCTCTGTGAAAAGAAACCAAGACCACAACAACCACTATTACTCTTTTTTACTGATAATTAACCAGTACATAAAAGTCTCTTAATGATAGCATATTTATCTTTTTCAAATGAACATTGCACTGTACCCAATAACATAATCTTCTTGCATGTGCAAAATTTCTATGATCTCTCAGAATTCAAAGAACATGTCTTAGTAATCTAGCTTATTGACAACATTTCCTGTATAAATAATAGTCAATACCATATCAATCATAATCAAACAGTGCATAGATGTCTGCTAAATGACATCTGCAGAAACAGGTCACTGCATTATTCAGATGATCAGATCATACAATAAGACAAACAAATAACTCTGCAGCATGATAAAGTATCCCCTTATCTCCTTATCCATGGGCCAAGTACAAAAATGCTTGCATATGCAGTTTCACATTCATATATATATTTATAGATCTCATAAGAATGTGTTTTTCATAAAAAAAATGACTCATGATTACCCGCAACTAATCTCTACATTTATATGGTGAAGTAAACCATATCTGAAGTCGATTTGAACTTTGGTTGCTCTGCATGAAATTTAGAAACTGCACACAATGCTGAGGGCCCTAAACGAATTCCAATTCTTTCTATAGTCCTTATTCTTTTCGAACTACCCATTTTTTAGTGACATGTGAAGCACCAAGAATATTTCTTGGAAAGAAAAAGAAAAGTAACAACTATATATATGCACCAATCCACAGATTATCAAGAAGAACTAAGAAAGAAAATTAAAGAATTTGGGTTGTCTGGATGACATTGCATGTTTCAGAAACTGGGAATGTTTTGTTCCTGAAACAAAAAATATTGCTAGTTTTTCTTTTCTCATAACTGAGTCGTATGAGGGCTAGTTGCTTCTGAATGAACAACAAAAACATCTGGCTAAAAATTCAGAAGTGTCATATATTAATATTCCAGCTAAGACTCAAACCAGATGCCTTCATTGCCTAGTTGTGAGGGGAAACTGAGAGCGGAAAGAAGACTAGCAAATGATGGAGAGCAGATAATGGAACTCAGAAATGAAAAAAAGCTCTGATTCTCAAATCCAGGAACACTAGAATTTGCATGAAGCAGGAGAATTTCAAGTCGAAGGACTACATATCTATATTCACATCCATCTTTATTTACAGCAATAATAGTGATGTATGCCTGGTGGGTATGGCAAGGTTAGCAAGAGACACGGCCACAAGGAGTCAGTAAGCCAACCATTCTCTAGCCCATGTGATTATTGATATCCTCAGAGTGTTGTGCCATCTTGTGCAATACAACACATGATCACAACAGCTATTGGGGACAAGTGCGAAAAAGGGTATACACATCTAGACATATCCCAATACCCAACAAATTTGAGAGAACATGTCTCACTTCCACAAGACACTCTTAATCTTTTGTTACCGTTGGTTGAGTGCAACAGAGCGTGCCTCTATCCATAAAAACAACACAGCGTGCCTCTAGAGAGGACTGAAATATAAAGAATTTCCATTCATTTAAAAATGTCTCAAGTTATCATGTTTAGAATTTTTAGATCGCTTACCTTGGCTACCAACCGTCTATGTGCTTCTATATGAGGGTTTACGCTATCCATAAATAAAGTTTAATTTACCATGGGTCGCAGATGATAAGTATAAGCAAGATATATTGGAAACCCAACAAAAAAACAAACTGAATTTAAATAAGTTTAAACAAAACAGGTAAACATGATATATCGAAAATATAGGCAGATTTTGGCAAAAAAAAAACGAAAACCCTATCATGATGTAGTGTACCCTTATCCCAGCAAATATTCCCCCAAAACCCCTCCTCCCCCCCCCCCCCCCCCCCCCCCCCCCCACACACACACACACACCATTTCAAAAAAAAAAAAACTGGATATATTTCCGGCGCATCCAAAAAAGCATAGACTGAATAAGCACATACTCGATCCAGTCAATAAAAGATAGTGTTCTAATTAAACGGTTCTCAGAAATTTAAATAGAAATGTGCATCGACGACGGATATAGCCAGACATTATTCAGCAAAGCTAATCATCACAACTAGTGCGGCAGTGCAGATCCGTTCGTACTTTAAAGAAATATTCGTCGATCACTGCAGCGGTGCAGCTAACCTATGAGGAAAGCAAAGAAATTAAGCAACGACAACTAGCTAGGTCTAGCCATAGCCAGACCTGCTATGAGAGAAGATAACATTTCTTTCAGTCGATCACGCTGTAGGCCTTTCCTGCAGGCTATCGGCTGCTGGCGCTTCTTCCTGCTAGTCGTCGTCTCCGAGACTGAGCTCGTACTGTTCTGGCAGGAACATGTTGAAATGACTCTTAAGATCAGGGTGCCCGCGGAACAGGACCTTCACGCGGTCCACAATGCCTCTCAGGCCGATGCTGCAATCAATCGACAAACAACACATCAGCCTATGATACCATGCCACTACAGCTAGCTAGGTGCCTATGCGTGGTGGATGCTACATCTCTCAAGCAAGATCTAGCTATAGGGTTCCAGATCTACAGGCTAGCATGCAAGTGGTTGCAAGGATCGATATGATGGGCACCGATGGATCTACCTGTCGACTTGGCGAACAATGTTGAGGAACTCGTGGTACTTCGCCCGATCAAACGTAAGCTTGACGCTCAGCACGAAGTTGACTGCGTCATCCCACATCATCACCCGCCCATGGCTAGTTCCGGACGGTGTCACAGCAGCGGCTGGCCCCCTTAATCCCCATATGACCAAACAAACAGATCGGATGGAAAATCATTAGATCAGATTACCAGATCGGCGAAGAAGACCAGCGAGGAAAGGCAGTAGGTACGTGAAGAAGCTACTCACAGGTTGTGAGCTGGGGATGCTGCCATGGGCACAGGAGCAGCCTGCTCCTGCTCATTCTCCCCCTCCTCCTCACGCGCGCGCTTCATGCTAGCTGTCCGTGCCTTGACTGGTTCGCTTCGCACTCACACAACAGCAGGACTACCGCGGCCGCGTCTTAAGAACGGAGGGTGCAGAAAGCGACAACCTCGCCAACTAGCATTCGCCTGACGCATAGTGATGAAGATGGAAGGTGGAGCACTGCAGGCCGTTGGTGAGTTTTGTCCTTTGTGCCTTTTTGCGTTAGGAAGGTGGGAGAGCGTGGGCAGGCACGGCGCGCAGCTGGCCGGTGCTGGTGTTAGATGGAGAGCCAACGGAGAGGAAGGCTTTCCGGCTCTGGCAGCCGGCCTCAGAATTTCATGGCCGACACGGTGGAGGCCCGCCCTCGAGGGTGGAGAGAGGAGGGGAGCCGCTGTGCCAACTCCTGGTTAATCACATGCATGCATGCTTCTCGCGTGTTCCTACTAGTGCCCAGTTTGGTTTTTGGTATTACTACGGACGGGCCGCAGGACTTGAGTCTCGTTGGTGCCGGCTGTGGACACTGGACAGCAGTTAGCTTGCTGACAATGACTACAGGCTGTGTCCAGCAGGAAATTAAACGCATACCCATGTCAGGGTGAATTGAAGGGGTCTTGACTGTCATGTGGTCCTGGTAGTTTGGTTACATACTAAGGAAGGAGCGGAACGGAAGAGTACTTCGAAGGGCCCAACATCTCATGCCGTGTTACTTTCACGACCAGGATCAAGGAGGAAGCAAAACCCTGGATTTGGGCAAGCAGATTTTATTCATAGGCTTTAGTCGTTAATTTTAGATTCAAAACAATGTCTGTGTACTACAGCCTATATAATTGAAATATTTGTAGGTTACGGTTATGCCAGTAATGTCTTCATTTTGTTTAATTGTGGTTGTTTTGCTGCTCCTCTTAATAAAATACATACCCACCAAATAGATCTTGTCTTCTCTAGATACATTAATTTTGTTATGCATCTAGACATGCGTATGTGTAGATACATAGTAAAAGTAATGTATCTAGAAAAACCAAAATATCTTATAATTTGGAATGATGGGAGTAGTATCTAATAATGCTAAAAGCTATTATAAACCATAAGCTACATTTTTATATGACAAGTAAAATTAATTGGCATATTATATATAGTACAAATAATTGAAAAATACTTAAGAGCATGTTCCTCAAACCATTACACGTATAGCCACCGACGTACCACAGCTGAGGCAATATATAGTGAATTTGCATATGGGTTAATCCTTTGTTATACTTAGCATTTTATATGGACCTTGGGATTTATTTGATTTAATTGAAATAGTTTGGGTGCTGCCAATTAAATACAATAAAGATTGCTAGCTCGAAGTGACTATGCAACAACCTGTATGTCATGCTGTACTGCACTGGCATATTTGTTAGTATTTAATAATGACAGAAGATATTGTAAATCATAATACACATTTTTTGTTTGAGAAGTAAAATTAGTTGGTATATTTACATTAGTACAACTAACTCAAAAATACTAAAGAGCATGTTCCTCGAACCATTACCATGCAATAGCCACCTATCTTTGGTGAATCAACACACACAATGAATTTTCCATATGAGGTTAATACCGGCCTTGGGATTTATTTGATTTAATTGAAATAGGTTGGGCCAAGCCCAATTTAATCCAACAAAGATAGCTAGCTCGATCCAGGTGACTACGCAAGAAGTTGTATGCCCTACTAGCTCTAGGTTGAGATTTATTACCTTGTGTTTAATAATGATAGAAGATATTGCAAACCATAATAATGTACATTTTTTACCTTAGTAAAATTAGTTGGCATATTATATATTAGTACAGATAACTGAAAAATAGTCAAGAGCCCGTTCCTCAAAGCATTATTAACTGGAAGAATTCCTGCACGTTGCTGCAAGAACTTGAGAAAGACCAAAGATCATGTCAGGTTAACATGGATGAAGGAAGCAAATTTTGTTGTAATTGTAGTTCGTTTTGTTATGGAGGACTGAGTGGTTGAGATGGTACATAGCATGATTTTTTTTTGTTAGAACACTGTATATCCATACCGATAACGAATTAGATTTAACAGTCGTTTGTGACAAAATTTAGGATCCATTGTTTTAGTGATTGTAAGCTCAGAATGTGGCCCCATCTCCCCTTGACCTACTAATCAAAAGATGTCTCGCATGATGACAATAATATAGACATTCATTTTCACCAAGACACTAATATATATAAGATGTTCGATGAAAAAATGTAACAAATTTAAATAGTATAAGCTTAAACCAACTCTGAGCACAAAGGTACCCATAGTTTTAGTTGTAGTGGTTGGCGGGGCCTGCCTTCTCAATATATGTCTTATCCTAGCCGTGTAGTGTGATAGGAGAGCTTAGGACAATAGATCAACCGAGGAAGGGGTAATGAATCTGCTGCTGAGGCACCTGGGCATGGAGGGGATCCGCTCCTTGGATAGAGAACAAGTATTGATCACGCTTGGCTGCAGCCAATGTTGCATTATGGTTTACTATAAATAGAGATGACCAAAAACAAATGAATGGGAGAGGAAGTGTTGCAGACGTGAAGGCAGGCAAAGAAATCATAGTCATTAATTACCCCGACCAGCAACCATTTCTAAGCAGTTGTAGCACCATTACACGGATGGGCCCGCACTACTACAGTAACAACAGTTTTCAGAGATAGTCAAAACAAATTAACAGAGGCAGCACCTCGCTATCGATCGTCATTGGATATGGATGTTTCTAGAGGAGGTGCTCCATGCCACCTATGTTAGTCAAAATAAAAAAAAAAGCAGGAGCGACCCCAGAACCATTCCCTGTGCCACCCCTTCTCCCAAGAAGGGAACCTGAGGTCAATGTAGCGTGACTTCATGTTGGTGCGGAGCTGAATAGCAGCGGTGCTGACCGCTGAGGAACCCCGACATTCTTGCTCAGGGCGTTGCGAAAGATTCGCAACCACAAATCAAAGTGGCTGGGCCATTCTCAGGAAGCACTCACAAAAGGGTCACGGAAATGGTGAGGTGGGTGGCCCGTGTAGCATGAGGTCATGGAGGTACAGCCTATAGAAACGAAGGTGTTCCCACAAGAAGGGATGAGACGGGACATCAAATCTGGCTAGCTGGAAGGGGACCATGGATATGACCTTTGAGTCCCTAGGTGCTGGGCTCCACCTCTGCCAGATCTAGCAGCTGCCACTCCGACCTACCCTGCGAGGTGAGAATCCACCACTCATGTATCGCCTCGAGCATCTCATCCTCAACTTTGGGCGACTTCTACTTCGCCATCTCCTTCGACGGGTTGGGCCAGGGGAGGAGGGGCGGCGGCAAATGGGGACAAGGAGGGCAGGAGACAAGCGTGAGAACCTTTAGCCAGGAGGTCTGCACTAACAAACGTGAAGCGCTTCTGCCCCCACCCTCCCCCTAAAAAGCCATCTTCTCATCCTGATCTAGGAATCTCACGTTGAGGCAGTCAACCCTCACGACGTGACATCCCAGCCGCAGCAGGCAGCTGACAATGGACAAGTGCACACGCCCACGCGGGGTTCAAGGGGTTGTGCCCCCTCAAATAATCCTTTGCACCAACCTGACGGCCCAAATCCGCTCTTTCGTATTGTCATAGCCCACCACTCGTATCCCTACCGCATGCTAGAGTGGTTTGCTTCGCTAGGAGCACATTGCGCCACACGCATTGACACCCTCAATCGACACATTACCCGACCTAGAATTCGTGAAGGTCTCCCTTACGTCCTCAGAATTACATCCGAACCAAGGCCAACAGGAGTTTTCCCCTCCTGGGTGGATCCACTAGATGCGATCGAGGAAAAGCCCTTCATCGCCATCCAGCCATGACCCAGAAGGCCATGAAGGGCTTGGGGGCTCCACACGAGAGTCTAACATAAGGGTATGTTAAGTCCCCAGGTCAAGGACGTGACAGTCTGACTTACCCCCTGTTGACTCTCTGAAACAACTAGGGGCTCGGGCGCTGCACCCATTGGGTGCGCGCAAGGGATGGCTCGGCAGCCCATAGGCGTCCCTCCCGTGAAGGATTCCCTAATATTAGAGGAGTGAGCCTGAGAAGGCAAAGTTGCCTTCACCCGAGGCTCGGGTGCTTGGCCAAAGACACAGTGCTTCTTGACCCAAGGGGAGCCCTGGGCGAGCCACTGCCTACACCACCATCCCAACCTTGGCTTAGGGTGAACACTCGTCCAGGGCCAAGCCAAAAGCTAGCTCTAGAATCTGTCAGGCTCTCAGAACCAGATAGGTGCAAAAGCTCTACACTGTCATCTCTTTCCCCAGCCTTGAGGCGCTGTCGGCCACTCCCTTGGCATGGTCATGCCCGAGGCATGGTGTGTCTAGACAAGAGTCCCTGAAGCCCACAAAGAGGGCTCTGAGCTCACCAGGCAGCCCCTTTGGGCGGTGGAGGGAGCCTGATGTGCCAAGGAACCCAGGAGAAGGCTCACTAGGGAAGTCTCCGTTGCAGCAGACAGAACCTGGCGGTCAAGCGCTAGGCTACAGCAGGGACATTAAGGAGTGGTTTAGGTTTTGTCAGCCCCCAGTTACAAGACAAGGAAGGACACGGTGGTGTCCGAAAGAAGTAGAAGACAAAAGCATGGGGCAAGAAGATCCTAGTTAGACGAAAGCACCATATTTATACCCACAAGCCCTCCTTAGTATATAAGGGGAGGCATGTCTCCTATAGAAAGGATCGATCCAAGAGCAATTGATCGGCTCAACCTTAGGCCAGCAATGCACTACCCCAACACCTCTCTTGATTCCTCCATTGTAAGAATTATCTCATTTGAGCATTCCTAACATGAAGAACACCAAACTGCTTGACGTAGGGCTCAGAGGCCCAAAGCACGATAAATCTCTCGTGACCCTGAGTGATTTGAGTGCTTAAGCCACTCGAGGTCGACACATCGACCCACGTCAAACAACACATTGCTTGTCGTGGTTATGAACCCACAACAACATGTTGCTCTGAAGTTACAACAGGAGAAACCTATTCTCTAGTGTTATTTTTATGGTAGTGCATTGAAAGTGTATAATTAATACTTTTTATAACTGCTAATGTATTGTAATAAATTGTTTTAATCATGTCATCATGTGTCAATTAAGTTTAGTGACTAGAATCTCGGAATATATTGATTATTGCAAGCATTTTTTTTGTTGGTAGCAAGCATTTCCTTGGAGACTGGCCCTCTAGGAAAAGATTGAACCATCGACTACTAGTTTCAAAAGCCAGCAGGTTAACTAGATAATGCTGGTTATCCTTCACTAAATGGCCAATGGTTATTATGGCAATCATATATTGTTTAACAGTCATTTGGTATAGTCCTAGATGGGTTAATATCTGACTAGTGGAAATATATTGCACTGTCGGCCATTGGGTAGAAAACATGACAGTTTTACTTCTAATTATCGGCAACATGTCAACCTAGGCCATTTACAATCTCACTGACTGCTCATTGGCCACTGTAATTTCCTATTGGCATAACATGTGTTTTTAGTAGTGTTTGTGAGGCCAAAACTATATTTCCATGGTGGCCCATACTAAATGCTCTGTAATTTGGTGGAACTTCTAATTTATATATGTTATAAACTAATGAGTTATGCATATATGGTGTTTGGTACATCTATGATTCTTGGAATACAACAAGGATCAGAACATGTAACATTGTGATATTTCATGTCGCTACCAATTTATCAGGTGTTGTTTTGATAGGATAGTAGTTTCCATGCATGTAGGGAAACATATGGAGGAACCAACAAAGATGTCTGTATTTTCAAGAAGGGAGACCTATATAAAAAATGTGTATGGCCGACAAAAATATAAATATTTCCTTGACAGTTGGTTGACAAAAAATACAATACACACCCATAATAGTACTATCCCTGGCGGTAAGCCTACAGGGATAACAATTGACCTTACGGTTATATATTATCTAAACTCTCAGTCCCAAAATGACTGTCAGAGATGAAGTTTCTTTTGGGAGACTCACAGGCAAAGTCTATTTCTGTCAATTGCCCGACATAATTGATTTCCTTGATGTTTTTCCATTTTCCATGATGATATTTCGACACACGGGGATAATGCGGTTTCTAGTAGTCTGTAACAAAGGTAAAATAGCCCAAATTTGAGAAGGTGGAAATTTTAACACCCCAAAATACGTTTTATGTGTCGGGAAGCGTAAAGTGGTAAAAAGTTCAGATCATCAAGATATAGTTTTCGCAAGATTTAAAGAAGAAGAAAAGAGTACGTCCTATTGTAATACCTAATAGAAGAAACAAAATTAAAGAAAAATAAGTTTAGAAGGGGTCAAGTAAACTTCAGCCATGTGGCGGCCCATCCCAAGCCCAAATTGTCCAACCATCCAAACCCATAGGAGCACGGCTGCAGTAGGAATGGTATGCTCCCTGCCGCTTCTCCTTCCCTCCTCTCCCCACAGCGCCCTCTCCTTCCCTAACACCTCCTACACAGCGGAAATTACAAAGGGAAAAGGAGAAAGATGGATTGAGAAGAAGAGGATCTGTCACACCCTAAATTTTTAATTTTGGATTGTGCTTAGAAAACACTAAATAAAATAAATGATTTCAATATCTGAATAAATTTATTAGATAAGTTAAGTTGCTGCTAATTTAAATATAGATAATTGTGGTTTTAAACTTTTCCATATTAATTTGATAATGTGGTGTTTGTGTGATGATTGTCTTTGGTGTTGGTGAGTGCTATTATTTTCAAAATACTATAGGATGACGTTTACTTCTCACCGGAAAACTTTTTGGCATTTTCTGGATTTAAAATTTCAATTTCCATGAGCTTAATGTTTTTCCTTGATCTCTTCATCAATCTTTTCATGAGTCCAAACTCATTTAGTTGAGTTTCTTATCCTTCCAAGAGTCTCAAGGATTTTTCTCGTGATTTTTCTGAGCTGCGGGCTATTTTTCATGGCAAAAAGGTAATTTTAGATTTTTTGAAATTATTTTATTTGCGGAATTAAAATAATCCTGAAATTAAGAAATTCCGAAAAGTTTCCAAACCCTACGACTATATATATATGCCGGCGTAGCCCTCGACGCCCTGGTTTCAGAAGTACAACCCTTATCGCGAGCCGCCGCTCGTTGCTCCCTCTATCTCTCGCCGTATCTTAAATATATATATATATATATATGTATACGTGCATGCAAGTGCAATACGTGCTAGTGTTTGCTCCTTTCCCGTTGCTCCAACAAAGGCCGATCTAATTGGAATCCAAATCGGTGGATCAATCGGAGCCTCCCTATTTATATCAAGCCATCGTCTTTTTCTGATGTATATATCTGCTACATTAGTTTTGCCCTAGTTACCGCCGCCGCCGTCTACTTTATCAATTCCATCTGACTCCGCCGCCGGAGCTCCAATGTTCACCTTGATACGGCAGGCATTGATCATGATCGGCACCCTTGCTGCTCACCAGAAACATCCTCGGCACATGCAGCTTCGATGAGGCGCTCCCTGTACGTGGTGGCGTGCGCGTTGTTTGGAGATCCCTAGCACCGCAGAACCACGATTGAAGGAGCCGCTTTTGATCTCCACTTTGCCTCTGCCGTTCGTTGCTGCCACGTGAGGTTTCCCCTGCTCGAAGCGATCTAGTTGACCGTGAACCATGTTGCAGCAATGCCGGACACGAAGGCTCGATCAAACAAGGCAGCAGTTGGCCATGGCCATGTGTGCTGTACGTACGTCCAAAGGAAGAGAAACAGCTCTTGGTAAATATCTCAAAACCCTCTATCTTCTTTCCTGTGACTTGTAGCAGCGTCATTGATGTTGCTTCTCCGCCGAACCCTTGCAGGAAGTCACCGTCCAGCCGTCTCGCTAGAGCACGCAGCGCGCCGTCCTTGCTCTAGTTAGCCCTGTGCCCTATGCCAAGCTCGGGATCGAACCAAATTAGGAGCCAACGCCGTCACCGTCGTGCACGTAGTCTGAAATCTCTCTCCGCCGTTCACGATTCACTGCAGAGCTTTTCATCGAGGAGCCAAGCCCGACTGCCGAAGGCTGAAGCCGCTGCGGACGCCTTCTACTGTTTCACCGTCGTTCCTAGACTGTTGCCGATGCCGCTCCTGCTACTGGCTGCCGAGCGCCGACCATATCGTCGCATATGCCGCTTGCTTGGACGGAGGACTGGTAGACGTGTTGATCTTCATCGAGACGAACCCTGAATCCCTGTTTGAGCGGTGCTGCCGTCTTCCGATCCTGCTTATGTCGAGTCTTCCATGGCAATATTGTCCGGTTTTCCGTAGTGGGTGAGCATCTGTATGTATGTTCGCATTTTTCCTCTTTATTCTACGTGTTAGCGGCCGCGTTGATGTGTTACATGCTAGTGATTCATAAATTAAATATTAATTTAACTAATATATATATATATATATATATGCAACTAGTTTTTTAAAAAACTAAAAACAATATAGGTTTTATATCTCGGTGATTTATATATATATACACGGAATGTTAATGTGATTAATTGCTAGCACAAAATATTTTAGAATTATAGTTTGCATAGATCAAACACGTTGCACATATCAAATTTGTTTAGATGTTAACATATACACTTTTCTTTGCTAAGTCAAAGTTTAACATGATTTAACTTCTGTCATTAATGCATTTTTTAATTATAATTTATTAGCTTGAACACATGTCCTCTCTAGTGCGAGAAGAAGTTCTCACATGTTTAATTATTTTCTTTGCACAGATAAAGTTTAACTTGCTTAATTTTAATATATGAATTATGTGACAATACTTTATCAAATAAAATATGATTAGCTTTAACTCGATTAGTATTAGATGGTTCTTGATTATAATTTGTTTAGTTTAAATATAAAACATGGGATGGTTCGGATAGTGCTGGTATATGTGTCAGGTTATATAAATTATAAATATTTGATTAGAATAATTAATATTTATGCCATGCTCCTTTAAATTTAAAATGACATAGGTTCATGCGTTGGCATTTTCTTAAAATGTTAACTCGATTAATATTCACATTAATGCGTTTTTATTTTTAAATTATTTATTAGATGCAAATCATGGCCATTGAACTCTTGTTAGCATGATGACATCATCCCGACATCACCCACACTTTATTGTCGTTTCCCTTTAGAAAAACAAATCCCGAAATACAATAGAAATACATATATACATACAATTTTGTTTAGGCCATATCTTCCACGTTTTAACTCCGATTTGGCCCGTTAAAGTTGCGTTAGGTTTGTATTTGCGAGCTATACATGTTAGTGTAGCTATACAGTAGGTTTAGAAAATTTAATTTTCGAGTTTATGTTAAAATAATTATTTATCTATAGAAAATCTTAGAAAATTTATAACTTTCACGTTTTAAATCCGAATTTTGTGATCTTTACGTCTGTGTGATCGTAGTAACGTGTAGAAGAGTTTTATAAACTTTTTATACTATTTTGCTACTGTTGGTGTACTGTTTTAATTATGTCTCTTTGTTTGCTTCGTGTATGATTGCTCGGATGATTGTGTGTTGATGCTTGATGATCGAGTATAGACGGTGAGCAGTTTCTTGACGATCAGGAGTATTATTTTGAGAGTATTATTTTAAGCCAGACCAGCAGTATCAACAGGAAAGCTTTGATCAAGGCAAGTATAATATGGGACCATCCTTGTTACCTATTCACTGAAATTATCATACATATGCATGTGTCTTCCTTGACAACCTTAGAGATTATAACTTAGCGATTGATACCTTGATTCATTGTCAACCTTGGGGATGCATTTGGGTAGCTATTGCTAGTGCTGAATTATGAACAATAATCTTGTAATTTGATTAATGGATTCAGCAACCAACCATTAAGATGATTTTATTACTGTTGAAAGGGGGCTAGAGCATGTGGGTTATATTGTTGCTCTGGTTTCTCTCCATAAGGACTTACTTGTACGTGATCATCTGGGACATACAGTACAACTGTGAGGGCTATATGGCTCTGGCTTTAGTTGTTCAAGAGACATTTTCTAGCTTGTTAGTGGTTACCTTAAATGGCGTAAAAATGGCTTGTCACTTTGGGTGTAGGGCGAGCCCCTGTCCTTTGTGTGTATAGGCTGCGAGTTGTGTGCCACTGGGAAGGGGGGTTCTACATCTGCCTGCCGAGTGAATCTAATGGGCCTAACTTGTTAGATGAACTTTTGAATGGCTTTATATGGTTTTCGATGTTTTGGGCCTTGCAAACCCGTGCATTTGGAAATTATGACTCACAGTGAAAGTGTACACCTCTGCGCAGAGTTAAAAACTGGTATACTAGCCGTGCCCACAGATACGGGCGGCCTTGGAACATCTACAGATAGCTGATCACCATTGTTATATCATGCTTAATTATTGTTGTTATTATTATGCTCATGTTAATGCTATTCATTATCCTTATTACAATTGATCATTGGTTCATTAATGGAAAGTGGTTTATCTCGATGCTACTCAATTGCTAATTATATGATGATTAAAAGCTAAACGCAGTCAAACAGTGTCTAGCCTTTTGAGCCTCATGAACCCTGTGTTATACTTGTTGAGTTCGACATGGACTCACTCTTGCTATTCCCCCACACCTCAGTGTGTAGTGAGGTGCTGCTTAGAAGAAGGATAAAGAGGTAGTGGAGTTTCCAGAAGTCTTTCAGAAGTGTTTGGCATACGGAGCCAACAGTCAGCCGTCCCTGAGAAGAATGGAGCCTGAAGTTTAGTCACCATTCCGCGATACTCTGATGTAAGTGTTAATGTAGCTATGTATACGTTATGTAATAACATTGTTTCTGATATTTTTCATTCTGGCATATGTGTGGACTTCCTGGGCACATATATGATTAGTGTGGTTTTGTTCTTTAGAAAACCGGGTGTGACAGGATCGATGAGTGGTGCATATTGAATGCAGATCGGCTTTTCTATCATCCTTTTTGTTGCTGCCCTAAGTTTGGGGAAACCATAGGTAAAGTGTATCATCTTTTATTCTTGGTAATTGATGTGTTAGATGCTTCTTGATCTTGGAGTTTGCTGTTTAGAGGGGGTACAATCATAGTTAGGGTTCTGATTGTAGGTTCCGCTGTTTGGCAGCCTGATTTGCGTGGCTGCTTTGGTTGTTTCGGCCATGAAAACGATTTTTACTCCAAATATGTATAATAAGAAACTTTTAGATAATTTCATTATCTTTCTTCTGTAGAAAATTCAAAATTTTGAGCGGAATTTTTTCTTCAGATATGCATGGTTGAAGTAACTGCTGTTTCTGAATGTTTAGAAAGTGTTAATGGTGATATAGCCTTATTTTAGGTACCTTAGTGCCTTTAAACTCCAACAGTTCTAACAGAGTTGTATATAGTTCTGTTTTGTACCTTCTATTGAATTTTCAAAATTGTTGGACAAGTGATTTAGTAGAAATAGACATTTTACCTTTTACTGTTTGAATTCAGGACAGATTCCATTATCTGGATTCAACAGAAGTTTAGGTATGCTTAAGTTCAGAATAAAAATATTTTGTCTTCATGAAAGTTGTAGGGCTTGTTTTGGAGTTTCTGAATTTGTATTTATCTACTACAATTGCACTTGTAGATTTAAAGATACATAAAAAACAAGCAGCACTGCTACTGTTAGCCGAATGTGGTGCTTGTGGTTTTGGTTTGCATGATGGGTTAGGGCCTAGTGGCACTTTTCATGTCAATATTTTTATGTTTGTGTGAATGTATGAACTGAATTTATGTTTATAAATAGGTGTTATTGCTCCGGATCGTGCGCAGTGTCTTTTGCATCACTGTTTTGAGGACAGTAAACGTAGCAGTGGCTTTGCTATAGTTTTAATATGTTTTTTACTTCTACAACTACACCTTAATTTCAGAAATATGATGAATAACCTAATGGTCTAGATTACTTATGTATAAGAAATTCAAATAAAAAAATGTTTGGTATTCATCTATTTATAGTTACACTTTGATGTGAGGTTCACATTATAATGTTTGGTGAATGTGAGCATGGCTATGTCATATATGGATGAGGTTTGTTGGTACTTGTGATTTGTTGGCTGATTTGAATCTTATGATATACTTTGTTTTGGGCAATATTTATTCTTCTACAACATGTCATTGAAGTATTTAACCATTGAATGAAATATGGCATATGCACATTGCATAGCATAACATTTGCATTTGATGTTATTGTGCCATTTGCTGGTCGCGACTTGTACCAGTACAACATCATACAGTGTCCTGTGCAGGGGTATGATGCACACTCTTACAGTGTCCCATGGAGGGGTAAGAGTGCAGAAGAGCATGCCATTTGCATTACATATGCATTCCTTTCATGTGGTGTGAAGTGAATGGAAGCGATGCTATTTTTTTACTAGAGTGGGAATCATGTATCGAGGTAACATTGTGATATATTTTTTTATGGAAGTGAACTTGTGGTGGTCATTCTAACTATCATTCATTAAGATTAAAATATTAAAATATATTGAGAGGGTGGTCTACAAGGTATAGTATTCAAATTGATATTCATCTACCTTTACTTTATGTACATTATATGACTCAAATCATTGTCTAATAAACTTGTGAATTAAATGGATTGTTAAAATAGTTTACTTGCTGAGATTTATTCTCACCCCTCTAATCTTTCCAAGTGATTGATTTGGATGCTTTTCTTGAAGGGATGGGTTTAGCGGCACATCTTCATTGTTTCACCCACATTTAGAGTTAATAACGATGATTTTGGCTTGCTGTAATAAACTTAGTTTTTTAATCATGGTGACCCTTCATAGTTTAATAAAAAATTATGATAAAATCCATCTTAATCATAGTTGTGTTCTTGTTGTTTGCTTCCGCGATATACTTTGTGTGTATGGGTTTATGTTCTGAGTTTTATGCTCTAGAATGGGGGAAGGAACATTAGTGACATCCTAGGCTTTTGCAGCGCTAGGGTATTACAAAAATAAATTGGAAAGTAAAGTTATTATACCTCATGGAACAAGGGGTGGTTCATGTATTTCTTGGAATAGATGCCTTGTTGGTGAAGAATGCAATTGAGGGTTCAGGTTATAAGATTGCAATCAGAGCAGTGGCAGACCGAGGGCTCAGTAGCCCTAGGCCCTTGACTGGTGTCACCATTCGCTAACTCCATTATCTTTGTAGTGTACAACTGTTGTGTAGCTGTTGACGGTAGTTATCGTTCATCACAATCAATTTAACTTGAAGAAATGCTTGAAATGAATCATCAATAGAAACTTAGAGGTTTAAACTGATAATTTCCACGAGTTTTGGTGAATCTATATTTTCAGCAGGGTTATTCTAGAAAACCGGCAAGGAGGATTTAAAACGTCAAAAAAACCAAACTTAACCGCGACGAAAACTACTCCAGAAGGTTCCAGAGGGCACCAGAAGACACCACACCACTACGGACCCCGAGAGGCTACCAGGTGGGGCCAGCCGGCCCCACCATGGTGCCACCCGGTCTGCCATGGTGGCCCCTGCCTGTCAGCTTCCAGATGCTTCCTCCACCACCTCCTAGGATTGCATACATGCCGTCTTTCAAGTCGGTTTGATCCAAGACTCACGTTGCACCCCCAGGGCTATATAACCAGGCCCTTTCTCCTCCCTGGAGGAGACATCGACATCTGCCATAAGTCAAGAGTAGACCAGAAATTAGGGTTTTTAAAGATTAGAGAGCTCTAGTTCTTCAAGTTCTTAGCATAGGCTTTCTAGCAAGGTTCGAGTAGAGTTTGAGCTACTACTCAGGATGCCGGATCTGCTATCTGGAGACTGGTATTAGCCATTGTATCCCTTTATTTTATAACTTTGTGCTACTTCAATATTATGTTGTTATTTATTATGTTCCTAGTTTACTCTAGTTTATTACTTGACAACATCTCCTCTGTGAAAAGAACCACTATGCTCTTTATCACTGATAATTGACCACATAAAAATCTCTTGACGATAGCATCTTTATCATTTTGAAATGAACAGTACACCATTCCCAATAACCTAATCATTTTGCATGCAAAATTTCTAAGAACTCTTAGAAACTAAAGAACATGTCTTTGTAATCTAGCTTATTGACAACATTTCTTGTGTATAAATAAAAGTCAATACCATATCAATTATAATCAACCAGTGCATAGATGTCTCTGCTCAATGACATCTGCAGAAACAGGTCACTGCATTATTCATATCAAACGGTAAGACAAACAAATAGCACTGCAGCACGATTAAGTATCAATCCCTTACCATCCTTAATCACGGGCTTGAAAGTACAAAAATGCTTGCCTATGCAGTTTCACATGCATATATTTGGTGAAGTAAACCATATCTGAAGTCGATTTGATCTTTGGTTGCTCTGCATGAAATTTAGAAACTGCCCACAATGTTGAGGGCCCTAAGGGAACTCAAATCTTTCTACAAGTTCTAATTCTTTTAGAACTACCGATTTTAGTGACATGTGAGGCACCAAAAATATTTCTTGGTAAGAAAGAAGAGTACCGACTATATATGCACCAATCCACAGATTATCATGTAGAGCTAAGAAAGAAAAATAGAGAATTGGGGTTGACTGGATGACATTGTTTCAGAAACTGGGAATGTTTTGTTCCTGAAACAAAAACTGCTAGTTCTTTTTCTCATAACCGAGTCATACAAGGGCAACATCCTTCTGAATGAACAACAAAAACATCTGGCTAAAAATTTAGAAGCGTCGTATATATTAATATTCCAACTAAGACTCAAACAAGATGCCTTCATTTGCCTAGTTGTGTGAGGGGAAATTGACAGCGGAAGGAAGACTAGCAAAGCAGGAGAGTTTCAAGTCCTAGGCGGACTTTTTTTTAGATAATGGAAAATATCCGGCTTCAGCCTTCTTCTAAGAAAAAAAAGCATCAATCCAAACTTATTTCAGTAGCTCGCACATAATTTAAACTTATTACAGGTTCAGAACTAAAATTCAAGACGGTAAATAAAGGACCATCCATGCGATGCGAAAAACTCCATGGCTTTCGATTTTAGTAGCTCGCAAGCGTCAAGAATCCGTTCCTTGTCGTCATCCGAGCGCTGCAACAGAGCCCAAAATCGTAGCCGTGTTCCCCTGAAAAGAACCTGCAAAAATGTTTCTAGGTGACCTTTATCAAAAAACCACATCGTTCCTTGTGATCCATATTGCCCAGCAAAAAGCCGCAGCCCCAGTCAATAAAAGAAAATTATGATTGGAACCTTCTAGCTTTGACCAACTATTGAAAAGATGGTTCGTGTTCCTTGGAGGATTAATGCCAAACAAAACAAACACAGCACGTCAAAGAAATCTGGCATAATGACAATAAAAAAACAAGTGTTGGATAGTTTCAGGTGTGCTACAAAAACAACAAGCCTTACTACCATTCCAATTTCTTTTAGCAAGGTTATCTTTTGTTAGTATTACCCCTTCTTTAAGAACCAAAGAAAAATCTTAATCTTCAAGGGTATTTTCATATGCTAAATTTCCTAGGTAACCTTAATCCCATTATTGACTAGGTATTTGTACATGGATTTAACAGAAAACAAGCCATTATTATTTAAGTTCAAAATGAAAGTATCCCGACCCTCATTTAAGTTAATAAAAGCAACTCTCGCAACTAGACTTTGCCATTCCAACAACTTGCTCCCAACTAGTACCCTTCTAAAAGACACATTGAGAGGGATGGAATTAAGTACATCAGCCACTGTTGCTTGTTTCTTTCGCACTATATTAAATAAATTCGGGTATTGGATTTTTAAGGGTTGGGAGCCCAACCATTTATCTTCCCAAAATCTAATTTGAGTTCCATCGTCTAGTTTAAACTTCCCAAGACTTAAGAAAATGTCTTTGACTCCCAACAAACCATTCCAAAAATGAGAAAACCCATTTTTCTTTTCAAATTGACTTAGAGTCTTGTTCTTTAGGTACTTGTTCCTTATTAACTCTTGCCAAGTGCCCTCCTCATTACAAAGTTTGAAAAACCATTTGCTCAAAAGACATTTGTTTTGTAAATCTAGGTTCTGAATTCCTAAACCACCTTGCTCTTTTGGTTGGCACAAAATATTCCACTTTGTCAGTCTATATTTCTTTTTGTGCTCATCATTTTGCCAAAAAAACCTTGATCTAAAATATTCAATCTTTTTCAGAACACCTCTCGGCACTTCAAAGAAAGACATCATAAACATAGGTAAGCTTGACAAAATAGAATTGATCAACACTAATCTACCCCATATGATAAATGTTTTCCTTTCCACCCGCATAACTTCTTTTCGATTCTTTCTTCAATTATTTTCCAATCCTTATTATTTAACTTCCTGTAATGCATAGGAAGACCCAAATATGGAAAAGGGTATGATCCCATTTTGCAACCAAATAGATATGAGTATTCCTCCTCAGATTCTTTTGCTCGGCCAAAGCAAAATAATTCACTTTTATGGAAGTTGATTTTTAGACCTGATAATTGTTCAAAAGTACCAAGTAAAAGTTTTAAGTTTTTTGCCTGTTCAATATCATGGTCAAAAAATAGAACTGTGTCATCTGCATATTGCAAGATAGACAAACCATTTTCCACTAGGTGTGTAACAACCCCTTTTATTTGGCCTTCCTCCTTGGCTCTAGATAAAATAATAGCTAGCATATCTACAACAATATTGAAAAAGATCGGTGACAGTGGATCACCTTGTCTAAGACCTTTCCTGGTCTGGAAATATGAGCCCATCTGTTCATTAACTTTAATGCCCACGTTCCCACCTTGAACAAAAGTCCTGACCCAATCACACCACACCGGATGAAAACCCTTCATTCTTAGTGCTTGTTGTAAGAAATTCCAATTCACCTTATCATATGCCTTTTCAAAATCAACCTTAAAGATAATTCCATTATGTTTCCTTTTATGTAACTCGTGTAGGGTTTCATGTAAAATAACTGCACTCTCCATTATATTTCTCCCAGGTAGGAATGCTGTTTGGGAAGGTTTAATTATGCGCTCAGCTATCTTTACAATTCGGTTAGTAGCCACTTTAGTAAAAATCTTGAAACTAACATTCAACAAACAGATAGGTCTATATTGTTGTTTTTGTTTAGCTTCTTTAGACTTTGGTATTAAAATGATTGTTCCGAAATTAAGGCTATGTAGAGGCAATTCTCCCTTATGGAAATCTATGAACAAAGCCATCAGATCATCCTTAATCACATTCTAGAATACCTGATAAAACTCTGGAGGAAAGCCATCAGGACCTGGAGCCGTATTATGGTTCATTTGGAAAATTGCACCTCTAATCTCTCCTCCATAAACTCAGCAATCAAGAGTTCATTTTCCTCGACTGTAACTTGAGGGATGTCATCACGGTATGACTCATCCATTACCAAATTGTTATGGTCAGATGGCCCAAACAATTTTTTATAGTAAGTGGTGATATATTTTTTAAGTTCAACATCACCGTGAATTAAACCTTCCTCCTGCTCCAGCCTAAATATCCTAGTTTTCCTGTGTTTCCCATTTGCTACTAACTGAAAGTACTTTGTATTGGCATCCCCTTCTAATAAATCCTTTACTTTAGCACGTTGGTACCATTTTATTTCTTCCTCTCGTAGCAGTTCGGACAATCTTTCATTCAAGACATGCTTAAGATTCAACTCATTTTGATCTAATAATGTTGATTCAGCCTTTTTATCCAATTCATCCAATTTTTCTAGCAACCTTTTCTTTTCTTTCTTGTAAGCACCACTTGTATTTTTGGCCCACCCTTTCAAGTATTGACGCAGACGTCTAATTTTAGCCTGCCAACGCTCTAAAGAGTTATGCCCCTCATCCACACTGTGCCAGATATATGTAACTAAATCCATAAATCCCTCTCTTAACAACCAATCCAACTCGAATTTAAATAAGGATTGATTATTATTAGATGTAGGTTCCCCTGTATTAATAAAAAGGGGTGTATGATCAGAGATCTCTCTTGATAGAGCTTGGACAGTGGTACGCGGGAATTTTAATTCCCACTCCGTACAAGAAAGAATCCTATCCAACGTTTCAAATGTTGGAACTTCTAGGTTGTTAGCCCAAGTGAACTGTCTTCCAGAAAGTTCCAACTCCCTTAAGTTCAAGGAATCAATGATAGCATTAAACAAGAATGTCCATCTATCATTGTAATTGGCATTATTTTTCTCTTGTGGCCCTCTAATGATGTTAAAGTCACCACCTATTAAAATAGGTAAGGTTTCTTTAGAACATAGTTGGACTAACTCTGTTAAAAATGCCTCTTTAAGATAATGTTGAGCTGCCCCATAGATAGACACAAGCAACCATTGAAAGCCATCCTGTTTATTTCTCAATTTCAATTTTGTAAAGTAATCTCCCTCTTCTATCTCACCAATGTCGAACTCTAGAAGGTTTATACCTACTAGCATGCCACCAGATCTGCCACGAGGAGGTTTACAGTGCCATAAAAAGTCCTTGCCACCACACAAATTTTTCAGAAAATTTGGTGAGTAGTCCCTCCTACCAGTTTCTGATAAGGCAACAAAACCTAGCTCCTTTTCCCGCACCAAGTCAGACACAAATCTATGTTTTTTGGGTCACCTAACCCATTACAATTCCAAAAAATGCCCTTCATTGTTAAACTAAAGGTTCTCTTTTTGTTTTTTCTTGCCTAATTTCTTTTTCTTTTTTGAACTTGATTTATTTTTTCAGGGTACCACCTGTAGATCACATAGATCACTGGCTTCCCCTTCACTCATACCCTCTACTATCTCATCACAAAGTTGGTTAATAGCTAAGAGATCAAGTTCATCCTCTGAATCTGTTAAGTCATAATCCAATTGTTTGCTACTAGCATGTAGTTCCTTTTGTTTAGGCAACACATGCAGTCTGCTCCTTTCCACATGTTTAAGGTTGTTAATCGATTTACTAACACTAGTATCAGTTGAACCTAACAAAACCCCCACCTTACAGATATTATGAGCAACTTCATCATTAGAGAATGAAAGAAAAGATGTGTTCAAAATGTTACCTGAATTGTTAGGTTCCTCCAAATTTTTGCGTGCCTTTAGCTTGGCAGCTCTTTCAGTAGAATCTTGGTCGCCTATCGCCACATTGCGCTTGCTCCTACGGGTAGGCGTGGTATTCTCAGCAGGGGTTTGTGCAGGGGGTTTTGAATTCAAAGACCCATCGAAGGATTTGACTACCCAAGCCTTGGTTGAGTCAGATAACCCAGTTGACTTCAGCTCCAACATGGGTCGTGAAAGGACAGCAGCATGTGTCCCTTTGCTTGAATTTTTTCCTTCTGGTGGAGCAGAGGAACTCCCATCTTTCTTTGTGTTCTCCTTGTTGGAGTCTGATTCCTTAGCATTAGGTGCTTGGTCTTTGTTGAGTTTGTCCAAACTGTCATCTTTTTTGCCGGATTCACCCGGCTGATTATCCATGTCAATTGGTCTTGGGTCATTTTCCTCCTCTTCTGTTTCTAGCCGGAATTGTAGTTCATACACAAATTCTCCAATTACAATGTCAACTAAATCTGGAATTAGTTCCGGACTTAGTACAGCAACTCTCAGCCTTGGTCTTCCAAATCGCTTGGTAAATTTCATGTCCACCATCTTTGTGTTACCAAGAATAGTACCCACAGCCCAGATGATAGGAAAAGTCCGTAAGTCGCTCGGGAGACCACGGAACTGAACCCAAACTTTAGGAATTTCATACTTGTACACCTCTGCATCTTTCTTCTCTGAAATAGTCAATTTTGCTTTTGCACTCCTTGCTTCCACCGGACCCCAGTCATCCATACGTTTTAGCTCAGCACTAGATGGAAAAGTTGTGGCAAAGGAGTTTTCAATAATTTCTTCCACAACCCATTTCCAGCCTGGTACGAGTCTCTCAAGCTCTACTGTGACTTGTTTCACAGTAAGAGAACCATCAGAGACCTTCACTATTGCCTCTGTAGGATCAGTTTTTGCCTTTTGGTTACCTGAAAAAGGGATATAATAAAACCCCAAACCTGGAACTGCATAGCCACATAACTCTGCTGTAGGTTTTGCACCCTTCATGGAAGGGCAAGCTTTCGTGACGTGAGCATCACTATCACATATGTCACAGCAGATTGGTGTTTTGCAGTCATTCATTACGTGCCCTTTAGTTAGGCATCGATAGCAAAAGGGTTTATTCTTTCCACTCCCTTTCTTTGGAGCAATAGCACCTGCTTCATTGTCAATTTGCATAGCTGCAACATCAGCATTTACAGAAACCCTATATATCTATATTCACATCCATCTTTATTTACATATATGGCATGCATGCTGCCCCTTTGGAATACCGAGACAGCAATAATAGTGATGCCTGGTGGCTATGGCAAGGTTAGCAAGACACATTGACACAAGGAGTCAGTAAGCCAACCATTCTCTAGCCCATGTGATTATTGATATCATCAAAGTGTTGTGCATTATTGGAGACAAGTGCAAACAAGGCATATAGACGACATATATATAGACATATTCCAATTCCAAACAAATTTGAGAGAACATGTCTCACTTCTACAAGACTCTCTTAATCTTCTGTGAGTTACCGTTAGTTGAGTGCAATACAGCGTGCCTCTTTCGATAAGAAAACATAGAGTGACTCTAGAGACGACTGAAATAAAAATAATTTCCTTTCATCAAGTGTCTCATGTTGTCATGTTTAGCATTTTTTAGATCCCTTACCTTGGCTACCAACTGGCTATATGCTTCAATATGAGGGTTGGTACTATTCGTAAATGAAGTTTTAGGGAGGTCACAGATGATAATGACAAATAGGATATATTGGAAATAAAAAAAAACAACACTGAATTTAATGTTTAAACAAAACAGATGAACACAATACACCGTAAACATAGGCAGATTTTGATGGAAAAAGGAAACCCTATTACGATGTAGTGTACCATTATCCCAGCAAATATTCTTCCACCATTACGAATAAAACTGGATCTATTTCTCGCGCCTGGAAAAAAGCATATATGGAATAAGCACATACTCGATCATGTCAATAAAAGATGGTGTTCTAGTTAAATTGTTCAGGGAAATTCAAACAGGAATAAGCAACGACGGATACATCCAGACATTATTCAGCAAGCTAATCAGCAAGACCAGTTCCAATGCAGATCAGTTCAAATAGTAAAGAAGCATTCATCGATCACTACAGCAGTGCAGATGTGCAAAGCAGAGAAAGCAACTACGACTAGTTAGCCATTGCTATGAGCGAAGATGACACTTGATTCAGTCAATCATGCTACTGGCACTTCTTCCAGCTAGTCGCCGTCCCTGAGGCTGAGCTCATACTGTGTGGGCAGGAACATGTTGAAACGACGCTTCAGGTCAGGGTACCCACACAGCAGGACCTTCATTGTCACACCCATTTTTAAGGACAAAAATAGGATGCATAAAGTACTCATGTGCGCCCCAGGACATGATCGCACACATAAGTAGACAAATTACATAGTATCATCACAGTGCTTATTACATAGCGAATAAATAGTAAAGACATAGTCTTGAACGATAAATAATAATAACTAATAGTAATCTCCAGCGGAAACTCCACACAGGGACACGGTTGACTGGTTGACACCAAGACTAGTACTCATTACGATAATCTTCCTCATAATCTTCATCTGTTATGGTGGAAATAGCAAGAGTGAGTCCATGTCGAACTCAACAAATATAACACAGGGTTCATGAGGCTCAAAAAGGCTAGACACTGTTTAACTGCGTTTAGCTTTTAATCATATAATTAGCAATTGTGTAGCATCAAGATAAACCACTTCCCATTAAAGAACCAATGATCATTTGTAATAATGATAATGAATAGCATTAACATGAGCATAATAATAATCAACAATAATTAAACATGATATAGCCATGGTGATCATCTATCTGTAAATGTTCCAAGGCCGCTCGTATCCGTGAGCACGGCTAGTATACCAGTTTTTAACTCTGCGCAGAGGTGTACACTTTCACTGTGAGTCATGATTTCCAAATGAGTGGGGAGATCAAGCCCAAACACCCGAAAACCATATAAAGCCACTCAAGAGTTCGTCTAACAAGTTAGGGCCATTAGATTCACTCGGCAGGCAGATGTAGAACCCCCTTCCCTGTGGCACAACAACCGCAGCCTATACACACTAGGCCAGGGGCTCGCACTACACCCAACATGGCAAGCCTTTCTTACGCCATTTAAGGTAACCACTAACAAGCTAGAAAAGGTCTCTTGAACAACTAGAGCCAGAGCCATATAGCCCTCACAGCTGTACTGTATGTCCCGGATGATCACGTACAGATAAGTCCTTATGGAGAGTAACCAGAGCATCAAAAATAATACACATGCTCTAGCCCCCTTTTAACAATAATTAAATCATCTTAATGGTTGATTGCTTGATCCATTAATCAAATTACAAGATCATTGTTCATAGTTTAAGCACTAGCGGTAGCTACCCATATGCATCCCCAAGGTTGACAAGGAATCAAGATAACAATCACTAAGTTATAATCTCTACGGTTGTCAAGGTAAGCACATGCATATGTATGACAATTCGATGTATAGGTAACAAGGATAGTCCTGTGTTATACTTGCCTTGATCAAAGCTCTCCAAGTGATACTGCTGACTTGGCTCAAAGTAATACTCCGAATCGTCCAAATACTGCTCACCTTCTATACTCGATCATCAATCAACAACATACATGCATCCAATCAAACATACA
Source organism: Saccharum hybrid cultivar R570 (assembly GCA_038087645.1). NCBI lineage: Eukaryota > Viridiplantae > Streptophyta > Magnoliopsida > Poales > Poaceae > Saccharum > Saccharum hybrid cultivar. Next base: position 13,934,063 of record JAQSUU010000602.1, read on the forward strand.
CGAAGCAAACAAAGAGATATAATTAGAACAGTACACCAACAGTAACAAAACAGTAATAAAAGTTTATAAAACTCTTCTACACGTTTCTATGATCACACAGACGCAAAGATCACCAAAATCGGAGTTAAAACGTGAAAGTTATGAATTTTCTAAGATTTCCTATAGATAAATAAATACTTAATTATAAACTCGAAAAATAAATTATCAAAACTAACTGCACAACTACACTAACATGTAGAGCTCGCAATTACGAACCTAACGCAACTTGAACGGACCAAATCGGAGTTAAAACGAAGTTTTTATGACCAAAACAATTCTAGTGGCAAAACTGTAATTTCCTGAAAACGTATTTTTGAATAAACCGGAAGAAAATACGCTTTCAAAATGCGAAAACGCATTTTCTGAAATACGCCATGGACCGCGGGTTGATTTCTAAAAAGCCGAGGGTCTCTTTAAGAAATTTACCCCGCGAAGGGGTATCATCTAATCTTGATCGTCGATTTGAAAACGAACGGCTCACAATCACCTGCAACGCTACAGTGCAACATCCGATCCTTCTTCCTTGGTTCCGGCCGGCGACCCCCATGGCCGGCGGCCCTTCCATGGCCGGAGTTGGCGGTTTTCCCAAGCTAAAACCCTAATCGACCCGAAACTTAAGCCAAACGAAGGAGAAGCTCAATTCGAACTCATCTAGACGGAAAAAGATCACTACAATGGACCGAACACGGCGTGCGGCTGAAAGGAAGCGGCGGCGCCATTGCCGGTGCACCCGAGCTCACCAAAACTATGATTCGTAGCTCCTCAACACCAAAGAAGAGCACGGGAAGAAAGAGGAGAAGACTTGCGAGCTTACCAACGCGACGGATTAGCCTCCAAAGCACCCAAAAGCACCCCTCCCCAACGTCCGCCGTATTCAACCGAACCCAACCCTAGAACGCGACGATTTGCAATGGAACTCACGACTTTAGGTGAAAAACGGAAACTAGAAGACCTATGCGACCTATTTATAGCCTCAAAACACCGAAATCGGATAGGAATCCCTAGCTAACACGGCAAGGAACGGCGGCTTCGTAGTGTCCGGTTCGGTCACGAGGAAGAAGAAGACCGACAGGTGGTCCCCACCCGTCAGCGAAAAGAAAAGGAGGGAGGCGGCTGCTGTGGCGCTGGGCCGAGCTGGCCACTGCGTCGCTGGGCCGGCCCACCCGGTAACGCGCGGGGAAAGCAGGCCGCCCGCGCAGAAAGGCAGGCCGTCGGCCCGTCGGCTGCCAGGTAAGTATTCTCTTTTCTTTTTTTTTCTTTTTCTTTCTTTTCTTTATTTACTTGTTTTCAAAAATATCTCAAATAAATTTTCTAATCCAAAATAAAATAAAACAAATCCACACCACATAACAAAATAAATACAACAGCATGAATGCAACACCAAATATATTTTATTATTATTTTAATTTGCCATTATTTGTTATCCAATTTATTCAAAATTCATTATCTCTAAAATTTGGGTGTTACATTCATACGGTCCACGATGCCGATCACGCCGATGCTACAATCAATCCACAAATGACACATCAGCCCGATGCATGATCTCGCTCCATGAAACATTGCAGCCTGTGCCCCATCTTGGCACCACTGCTCGCTAGGTGCCTATGCGTGGTAGATGCCACTACTACTCAAAGCCTTTGCAGGGGTGGCTAAAGGGCATTTGTAGGGGCGGTTTGCCCAGCCGCCCCTACAAGACTACAAATCAATGATTTGTAGAGGCAGTTCCTAAGCCGCCCCTTAAAAAAACGAGCCGTCCATACGAATTCATTTTTCAGAAATCACAAATCTGGGCTAAAAAAATAATCCCACGACGCCCCACTGGGCAAGTCGCGCATTTTTTCACATGAAAACCGCACACTCTGCGGCTGTTAGGGTTCGAACCAGTGACTTCAAGCTTGCCCGTTCCCTCCCCTAACCACTCCACCCAACAATCACTTGTGTTAGTCTCACATATTTTTTCTACTCATATTATGCTAGACCGAACATGAAATGAGTGTTTGGAACTAAACGAATTCAAATGAAAAAGTTGTCAACTACAAAGTTGCATAACCTTTCGAGATCTACAACTTTTGTTTTTATTGTTTCTCCATAAGAGGCCATTTGAAAAATTTGAATTTCAAATGTTGGAAATTTAGACGTAATTATTCTCAACTAGATGATTTTAAATAAAAAAGTTGTCAACTACAAAGTTGTAGAACTTTTCGAGATCTAAAACTTTCGTTTTCGTTGTTTCTCCATTTGAGATTATTTGAAAAATTCAAATTTCAAATGTGAGAAATTCAAACATAATTCTCCTTGACAAGATGATTTTAAATGAAAACATTGTCAACTACAAAGTTATATAACTTTTTGTGATCTACAATTTTTGTTTTGGTTGTTTCTCCATTTGAGGTCATTTGAAATATTCAAATTTTAGATTTAAGAAGTTCAAATGTAGTTTTCCTTGACAAAATGATTTCACATGAAAAATTTTCAACTACAAAGCTCTATAACTTTTCGAGATTTACAACTTTTATTTTGGTTATTTCTCCATCCGAAGTCATTTGAAAATTTTAAATTTTAGTACTTAATTTTTATTACTATTGTAGGATGGCTGGTGGATCTAGAGTCGTCCTTACAAATAGGGTCATCTGTAGGAGCGGCTGATAATACTGGTAGCCCCTATAAATGAACTTGCAGCAGCGACTCGTTGAGAACCATTTTTAGAGGCGGCTTTATAAATTATTTTTTGTAGTAGTGTGCTGCAAGCAAGATCTAGCTAGGGTTGTAGATCTGCAGGTTAGCACGCAAGCAATTGCAAGGATCCATGGGCACCGATCTACCTGTCGATTTGGCTGAGGACGACGAGGAACTCCTGGTACTTCACCCGCTCGAACACTTGCCTGACGCTCTCCGCATGAAGTCGAGCGCGTCGTCTACTGTCATCACCCTGCTGCTGCTGCTGCTCCTCCTCCTCACGCACGCGCTTCATGCTGTTTGCCCCGTGACTGGTCACCACTCACCACCAGGGCTGCCGCGGCAGCGTCTTAAGGATGGAGGGCGCAGAAAGGGACAACCTCGCCAACTAGCGTCCGCCAGACGCGAAGTGATAAAGATGGAAGTCGGTGCACTTTAGGCACAGCACACGTTGGTGACTTCTGTCGTTTGTGTTCTTTTGCGTTTGGGAGGTGAGACGTGAGAGTGGACAGGCCTGGCGGAGTGGCGCGCGGCCGGCCGGCACCGGTGGAGAGCCAACGGAGAGGAAGGCTGTCCGGCTTCGGCTGGCCTAGGAATTTCATGGCTGCCACCGGTGGAGGCCCCGCCCTTGAGGGCGGAGAGGAAGAGCCGTTGTGCCATGCATGCGTGCAGGAAATTGAGACTCGTGGTTGATCACATGGATGTATGCTTCTCGCGTGCTCCTACAGTCCAGTTTGGTTTTTGCTATTACGGACGGACAGGCCACACGACTTGAGTCTGTGGTGCTGGCTGTGGATAGCATTTGCTGACTACGGCTAGTTGCTGTGTCCAGCCGCAGCATATTAAACGCATATTCAAGTCAGGGTGAATGGAAGGAGTCTGTGGTCCTGGGTAGTTTGGTTACATACTATGGAAGGAGCCGAACGGAAGTGTACTTCGATGCAAGAACATCCTGGATTTGGGCAGATTTTATTGGTAGACTTCAGTCGTTAGTTTTGGATTCAAATAATGTGTAGTACAGCCTATACTCCTAGGTTGCTTGATTGTAGTGGGTTTATATAATTGAAATATTTGTAGGTTATGTTAGTAATATCTCTTTTTGGTTTAATTCTGTTGTTTTGCGCTGCTCCTCTCTTAATAAAATAAACGCCCAAATACGTTCATGAAAAAGATAGAGGCAGCAAAGAGTGTTTTGCCGCCGTGTTTTTCTTTTCCGTTTTTCATTGAGAGTGCATCCAGCCCGAGATTCACTGACAGTGAACCTCACATGAGATGAGCTTTCCACATAAAAGCCGTGATCGTGCACACTAACTGCTGGAGATCTGCAGATACACTAACAAATTTATATACCAAATATTAAAGTACAAAAATTTCATAGATCTGTCATCCCACATTCTTACTTTTTTTCTTTCATGCATGGTAAGCGTAGAAATACATTAGAAATCTGAGGCCCGTGGCCTAGTGAAGTTAGGTTGTATCCTCGTTCAATACAGCGTCGGCCACAAATTAGCATAGCTTGGTGCGTGTGTAAAGGCATATGGCTCACCTATGTTTTTTTACTAACATCACAATAGACGCACACAATAGTCCCCTATTTAAGCTGGGTCAATCTTTGGTCAATTTTCATGTGGAATTAATTTATGTTGCTTTATTACTGAACTTTTGGTTTATTTGATTTAATTGAAACAAGTTGGCCGAAGGCCAACTAAATCCCATGAAGATAGCTAACTCTAGTAACTACTCCCTCTAATCCTGAAAGACTATCGTTTTGGTGTTCAAAAAATTGTCCCACAAAAAGTGACTTTTAGACCATGGTTCCCACGGAGGAAGGCTGCAGGCCTACAGCCAATATCTTTTGTAGCTTGGTCCGCATCCTCCCATCCATCCCCAGGCCCAGCGCATCCGCACTGCCGAAGAACCAACCATCCCCAGTGCACCCCCATCGCCACACCCATCCTCCTCTCCTCCTCAGTCCCACACAGAGGTACCCCACCCTCCTCTCTTCCGCGCGTGTGAAAGCCATAGTTTGGTTAAGGATAATTTATAAAACCTAGGACTAACCTTTGATCTAAACGTGTAAATTAGATGAGGTAGTCCAATCCAAGTGGTGAAGCTAGATGATGGTCATGGTGAAGGTAATGGCCACAAAAGAGATGATCAAGTGCTTCACATTTGGAAAAGAAGAAAGAGAAAAACAAAAATAGGCTCAAGGTATAGGTATTTTGATAGGAGCCATTTTTGGTTTGCACTCAAGACACCATAGAGGGTGTGAGTGATTTAGGATCGATAGCCGTACTATTAAGAGGGGAATTCTCATGGTTAATACGGTTGTTAAGTGCCACTAGGTGATTGAATTCCACGCATGCGCATTAGGACCTAGTGTGCTAACAATTATCCCTTGAAAATGCTTGTGAAAAATGCTAACACACGTGCACAAATAGTGAGACACTTTGGTGTTGGCACATAGAAGTAAGGGTGTTGAGAAAGGAGTTTTTCGCGCTGGTCACTGGGTGACCAGACGCGTCCGACCCTGATACCGGACGCCTCCGGCATGCTAGACTCGGGCGGTGGCGCAGACGAGACCGGACACATCCGGAATTGATAACGGACGCGTTCGCTATTTGACCTCAGCGTGAGAAGCTGAGTTAAGGATGACCGGACACTGGGCTGCGTCCATTCGCATTAGATCCTATGCGTCAGGTCATGCCCTGGACCTCTTGGTGTAGATTTTCATGGTGACCTGACGCTGAAAGTTGCGTTCGGTCAGAGGAGGCGAAGCACGTGGTTGTGTGGACCTGACGTCGGGGCTTGTCTAGTCGGTGATACCAGACGCGTCCGGTCACTCCAGGGCGGCTCTGGGAGCGCTCTGGAGTTGACCTGACGCTGCCCAGCGAGTGTCCAATTGTTTTTCTTCGGCCCGTCCGATCATGCACTGACTTTCGCACAAAGAGAGCCGTTGGGCACCAACAACTATATACGTTTGAATGGGACACGTGGCATTCTAGCAGTGACCGAATGCAGCGACCGGACGCGTCCGATCGCCACATCGGATGCATCCTGTCAGTTTGCAGACAGCCCAGTGAAAGGGTATAACGGCTAGTTGAGATGTTGGGTCTCTATAAAAGTGTGGTGGCCGGCACTTGCTCACTCTCTTGGCTCTCTAACTTGTTGATACACCTTGTGAGCATACTCCCACACCTCCCACTCATCTCGGTTGTGATTTGATCATCCAAAGTGAGGTTGAGAGTGATCCAAGTGCATTTGCATTGTGTTTGAGCATCTAATGGCACTTGGGATCGTGTTGGCTGTGGGTCTTCTTGTTACTCTTGGTGGTTGTCGCCACCTAGACATCTTGGAGAAGCGGAGGAGCTTTGGCACGTATTGGTGATTGTTTGTGGCCAGCTCCGGTGATTATGCGGGGTATTGTACCTTCCCCGGCAGAGAGCCGAAAGGTAACTCTAGTGGATTACTCGTGTCATTAAGTTAGCTCACTTGTGGGTAGGTTCTTGCAATGTCTAGTTGTGTGGACGAGGTTCGTGTAACATCTCTTAGTCGCTGAACCACCAAGTGTTGGTTGACACAATGGGGACTAGTGTGCCGACAAGCACATGAACCTCAGGAGAAAAAATGGTTGTTTCTTGCTCTTTGGTATTCTCCCGGTGGTTGAATTGGTATTCATCTTGTGATTGGTTCACTCCTCTATGTGGTGGTATAATCACCCTACTCACTCATTTACATTTCCACAAACTAGTTGTAGCAAGCTCTTTAGTGTAGCTATAATTGAGAGCTTGTTTGGTAGCTTAAGTTCATCTAGTGGAGCTCTATAGTGTATCAAGTGTGAGAGCTCTTAGTGAGTAGAGACTTAGCCAATTGTGTGCCTAGTGATTATAGTATTTAGAATTGCTGGATAGGGCTTGCAACCCTTGTAGAGCTAGAGCAAGTTTGAATTTCGCTATTTGTCATACAAATCAAATTGCTCTAGTGATCTTGTAGATTTTTAAATAGGCTATTCACTCCCTCTAGCCATATTAGGACCTTTCAAGTGGTATCAGAGCTATGATCAGCGTTTGATTGAAGGCTTAACAACCTCAGTGTCACGTTATGGCTAAAGTTGTGTTCAACCATATGGGGGGCAAACCACCGTTCTTTCATGACACATGCTATGATTATTGAAAGAGAAAAATGAAGATGTATCTTGGTTCAATCAATGATCAAGTGTGGGATGTGACCGAGAGTGACTATGCTATCATTGATCTCGACAATCTCACCAACCAAGACAAGGCTAACAAGTAATGCAATACAATGGCTCTCAACACCATCTACAATGCCATTGATTCTAAGGTGTTTGAGCAAATCAAGGATTGTGATAGAGCTACTAAGGTACGGAAGAGATTGGAGAAAACATATGAGGGCACACCGGCGGTGAAGAGTGCCAAGTTGTACATTCTCAAGGATAAGTTAACAAGCTTCAAGATGAAGGATGATGAGAGCATTCCAGAGATGTTCTATCAATTGCAAGTGATTGTCAATGATTTCAAAGCATTGGGAGAGAAGATCAATGATGATGATGTCTCTCATCAGTTCTTGATGTGCCTACCTCCAAGATTTGAGATGTTGAGATTGCTCATCATAAGAGAAGGATTGAAGAAAAATACACCTAACCAAGTACTAGGTGATGTCATGACACAAGAGACATACCGTGTGGAAAGGGAGGGGTTGACAAGGATGATAAGAAGGAAGATGAAGACAAGAAGAAGAAGAAGAAGAGTGTAGCATTCAAGGCTAGCTCATCATCTAAGAACAAGGGCAAGTCCAAGAAAGAATCAAGTGATGATGAAGATCTTAGTGACATTGATGATGAAGCTATGGCTCTTTTTGTGCGCAAGATGGGTAAATTCATAAAGAAGAAGGACTATGGTGCAAGAAAGAGAAGAGATCACAATAAGGAGTATGTGAGGAGATGCTACAAGTTCAAGAGCCTAGATCATGTTGTAGCGGATTGTCCCCACAATAGTGACAATGATGAGGAAGAGAAGAAGCATAAGAAGGAGAAGAAAGAAAAGAAGGAGAAGAAGATGACCTACCAAAAGAACAAGAAGGGTGGAGGTTAAGTGGTGACATGGGATAGTGATGGCTCTTCAGATAGTGATGACTCTAGTGATGATGGCAAGAAATATATTAAAAAAGCACTAGCAAGCATCGCCATCAACAACAAGCATTCCATCTTCGACACTCCATCGACATGCCTCATGGCAAAGCCTACTAAGGTAAAATATGATGTGAGTGATTATAATGAATGTGAAAGTGATGCTTGTAGGAGTGATGATGATGATGATGATGATGAGTACACCAAGGAGCAGCTCATGGACATGTGTGAGCAAATGCACACACTTGCTTTGAGATGAAGAGAAAGGAGTCCAAAGAATTACGCAAGAAAGTCAAATTTATTGAGCAATCCTTTCATGAGCTAAATGCCACTCTAAGCCTGAAAAGGCTCACTCCTCTCTCATCGAGCAAGTCAAGAAGGAGGAAGCCAAGAAGGAGCAAGTGATTGTTTCTTGTGATGTGGGACTAACATGCAATATTATTGATGAATCTTTTTATAAGCCCATTGTTGTTGCTCCCACTAACCCTTCTTATAGCATTACAACTTCTACTTCACCTTTGAGTGATGGTTTCACTTGTGATACCTCACTAATGGTGGAAAATGAGACCCTCAAGAAGGAGGTGAATGAGCTCACTTGTGCCTTAGGCAATGGCTATGGTGGAGATGCCTGCTTGCTAAAGTGCTTGGGTAGCCAAAGGCTTTCTCTCAATAAAGAGGGATTAGGCTATAGCCCCAAGAAAGACAAGGTGGCCTTTGTCACTCCCAAAGCTAGCTTTATAAAGGGCAATGGTCAGTTTTGTAATAGATGAAAGCAAGTTGGGCATATAGAGCAATATTGCAAGACTAACAAGAATAAGCAACCTAATGTATCCTCAATTAGATTTGTTTCTTCTTACATGCTTGTTAAGGGTGCCAATGGTGTCAAGGCTAAGTTCATTAGTACACCAATTGTGGGCCCAAAGAAGAAGGCCATTTGGGTACCAAAGACCTTGGTAACTAACCTTCAAGGTCCTAAGCAAGTTTGGGTACCTAAAAAGAATTGATCTTCTTTTGTAGGTCAATTATAAAGCCGGAGGAAGGCATTGGGTGCTTGATAGTGGGTGCACTCAACACACGACCAGTGATTCATGAATATTCAATTCAATCAATGAAAATGAGAGCAATGGGATTGTTTATAGTATCACATTTGGTGACAATGGCAAAGGCAAGGTCAAGGGTCTTGGTAAGATTGCAATATCCAATGACTTGAGCATTTCCAATGTGCTACTAGTAGAGACCTTGACCTTCAACCTATTGTCGGTAGCTCAATTGTGTGATCTTGGTTTCAAGTGTATATTTGGTGTGGATGATGTACAGATCATAAGTGTAAATGGCTGTAACTTGATATTCAAAGGATTTAGATATGAGAATCTATACTTGGTTGATTTCAATACTAGAGAAGCTCAGTTATCAAATTGTTTGCTCACTAAGTCTAGCATGGGTTGGTTATGGCATAGAAGGCTTGGTCATTTTGGAATGAAACAATTGAACAAGTTGATCAAGTATGACTTAGTTAGAGGCTTGAAAGATGTTACATTTGAGAAGGATAAGCTTTATAGTGCATGTCAAGCCAGAAAGCAAGTTGGTAATATACATCCTAAGAGCATGATGAGCACATCTAAGGTATTTGAGTTATTGCACATGAATCTATTTGGACCAACCACATATACTAGCATTGGTGGAAGCAAATATAGATTTGTGATTGTGGATGATTTCACTAGATACACTTGGAGGTTCTTTCTTATTGATAAGAGTGATGTGTTTGCAACCTTCGAGATATTCATCAAGAGAATTCATAATGAGTTTGAAACAACCATCAAGAAAGTGAGAAGTGACAATGCAAGTGAGTTCAAGAATGCAAAAATTGATGAGCTTTGTGATGAGTTTGAAATTAGGCATCAATTCTCGGTCAAGTACACTCCTCAATCAAATGGCCTAGTTGAGAGGATGAATAGAATCTTGATTGATATGGCAAGATCAATGTTGGGTGAGTACAATGTGAGTCATTCATTTTGGGTCAAAGCAATCAACATGGCTTGCTACTATAGCAACCGACTCTATTGTCATCCATTGAAGGAGAAGACACCTTATGAGCTCTTGAATGATAAAAAGCCCAATATTGCATACTTTCGGGTGTTTGGTTGCAAATACTACATATTGAAGAAAGGCACTAGATTGAGCAAGTTTGAGAAGAAATGTGATGAAGGTTTCTTACTTGGTTACTCAACTACTAGCAAGGCTTATAGAGCTTAGAATTTGGCTAGTGGTACTCTTGAGGAGGTGCATGATGTGGAATTTGATGAAACAAATGGTTCCCAAGAGTAAGATGAGAATCTAGATAATGTGAGAGGCACTCAATTGGTCAATGCAATGAAGAACATGGACATTGGTGACATAAGGCCTAGAGAGGTGATTGATGTTGAAGATGACAAGAATCAAGTGCTCTCTAACTCATGTGCAAGCTAGTGGTTCTCATGATCATGATCAAGCAAGTGCTAGTGATGACAAAGTGTAAAATCAACAAGTGGCTAGTTCATCATCTCAACCAAGTGATCAATCAAATGCAAGCAATCAAGTGCAAGTGCTCCAACCAACTAATGTTGCAAGAGATCATCTATAGGATTCTATCATTGGTGATATCTCTAGAGGCATGCAAACTAGATCAAGATTGGCATCATTTTATGAACACTTCTTATTTGTGTCATCCATTGAACCAAAGAAGATAGATGAAGCTTTGAAGGATGTTGATTGGGTGAATGCTATGCATGAAGAGCTAAACAAGTTCACAAGAAATCGAGTATGGGAGTTAGTTAAGAGGCCTAAGGATCATAATGTGATTGGAACCAAGTGGGTCTTTCAGAACAAGCAAGATCAAGATGGGATAGTTATAAGGAACAAAGCAAGATTTGTGGCTCAAGGTTACACTCAAGTTAAAGATCTTGACTTTGGAGAAACATATGCCCCGGTTGCAAGATTGGAAGCTATTAGGATCTTGTTAGCCTATGCTTGTGCCTATAACATCAAGTTGTACCAAATGGATGTGAAGAGTGCATTTCTCGATGGGTACATCGATGAGCTTGTGTATGTTGAGCAACCTCCTAGTTTTGAAGATGAGAAGAAACCCAACCATATCTACAAGTTGAGAAAGGCTTTGTATGGATTGAAACAAGGACCAAGAGCATGGTATAAGAGGTTGAGAGATTTCCTACTCTCTAAGGGATTTAAGATGGGAAAGGTTGACACCACTCTCTTCACCAAGAAGCTAGGCAATGACTTGTTTGTGTTGCAAATCTATGTTGATGATATCATATTTGGATCAACCAATCAAGATTTTTGTGAGGAGTTTGGAAAGATGATGGCAAGTGAGTTTGAGATGTCCATGATTGGAGAATTTTGTTACTTCCTTGGTCTTCAAATCAAGCAAATGAAGAATGACACATTTGTGAGTCAAGGCAAGTACATCAAAGACATGCTCAAGAAGTTTGGAATGGATGATGCTAAAGCTATTAGTACACCAATGGGGACAAATGAAATTTTGGATAGTGATGCTAGTGGCAACATGGTGGATCAAAAATGTATTGGTCAATGATTGGAAGCCTACTCTATATGACCGCATCAAGGCCGGATGTGATGTTTAGTGTTTGCATGTGTGCTAGATTTCAAGTCTCACCAAGAGAGAGTCATTTGAAAGCAACAAAGAGAATATTGAGGTACTTGAAGCATACATAAAATGTTGGATTGTGGTATCCCAAAGGAGCAAGATTTGAGTTGATTGGATACTCGGATTCTGATTATGCGAGATGCAAAGTTGAGAGAAAGAGCACATCGGGCACATGTCAGCTATTGGGAAGATCACTTGTATCTTGGTCATCAAAGAAGTAAAATAGTGTAGCACTTTCAACCGCTGAAGCGGAGTACATTTCAGCTGGTAGTTGTTGTGCTCAATTACTTTGGATGAAAGCTACTTTGAGTGACTTTGGAATCAAGTTCAAACAAGTGCCATTGCTATGTGACAATGAGAGCGCTGTCAAGCTCACCAACAATCCGGTTCAACATGCAAGAACAAAGCACATAGATATTTGCCACTATTTCATAAGAGATCACCAATAAAAAGGGGACATTTGCATTAAGAGTGTGGGCACCGATGATCAACTTGCCGATATCTTTATCAAGCCACCTGATGAGAAGAGATTTTGCAAGCTAAGGAATGAATTGAACATACTTGACTTCTCAAATACATATTGATACACCCCCATTATATGACATGCCTCTCCTTCAAGCAAAGCAAGGTAAAGTTGATTGACATGTCATTCATCCATTGCTAAGGACTTGTTTAGTGCACCTAGTCATTCCTCACATGTCAAATCAAATGAATTTGATGCTTGTATGGTACCACTATTGCTTGTATGCTTGAAATGATCTAGTGGTAGCATACAGGGCCGGCCCTGAGATTTTGGGGGCCCAGCGCAAGACTAAAAATTGAGGCCCCCTTAGAACATATGTACATCTGTTATCACTTGTACTAGTTTGAATGCTGAGCTAAATATAGTTGCTTACCATGCATTACCTATTCTCCTTGCAGCATAAACTTTTTTTAAAAAAATTATCTTGTCACATAATGGTTATCATCCTCCTCGATGTCTAAATTCTTATCTACCATAAGGCCTTGCTATTGGGATTAGTATTATTTGTTTGCTCCTACGCGCAATAATTACTGATTCATCTATATTTTCCTTGTGTTTATATTATTTTAAAAAAATATATTGGATATGTCCTCTGCATGATCACTTGTTCCCTCTTTTCATTTTCTAACTGCTAACCGCATCATTTATATTTATAGAAGATATGTGCTGGTATTTTTAAATTACATTTAGTAATTGATTGAAAACTAGCACAAAGCATACTGATTGCCTCATTTCTCCCCAGCTTTTATTCCAAAAATACATGCATGCATACAGTTGCTTTTATCCCAAATCCTTTGAGCGTGCAAAAGTCTACCCAGGACGGTATGAGCATGCATGCAGTCATGCCGTAGGCATCGCAAATGCGCAGGTCTCTGGCTGCAAGCGTGGAATAGTACCGTTCATATATACGGTATACATACAGCCATACAGGGGCCCTTGATGGCTCGGGGCCCAGGGCGGTCGCCCCTCTCACCCGCTCCCAGGGCCGGGCCTGGTAGCATATGACATGTTTGTGGGCTTGTGAACCTAGTGTTTAATCTAGAGAATGAGCTATAAGTGTTTAACTCAACATGGTGCATGATAACCCTTATTTGGAGGTGTGAAGAAGCTTGCCCTTGGATCAAACAGAGTTAAATATCTTTTGCAAATGATCTAGATTCAACCAAATTAGGAAAATGATCCTCACTTCACATGGTTTCACCCTAACCTATCTAAAATTTGAGCTCACCTTTTGTGCTAATTGTTGACAAAGGGGGAGAGAATTCACAAAGATAGTAAGAGATAGGGGGAGCAAACAAATAAAATGACATTGTAAGGGGATCAATTAAAATTTGAAGCACACAAGTAGAGGGAGCAAGCTCATAAACTTGTATGTTGCATTTGAATGTGCATTACATATGTTTGCATGCATGGCACAAGTTTTTAAATTCCCTATCCATGCTTGTGTGGTGTATGCTAGATTGTAGAAAATGATTGATTGAATGAAAACTAGCATGCATAGGATGATAGCTAGATGTGCCTTGCATGTTTTACAAGTGATACCATAGCCTTGCTTATAATGTTGATCTCACGAGGTATCTAGTGTTTGTGTCTTGCAAGTGCTATCTAACTAACCTTGGTCATTTTCGTCTCCCTCAGGTAAAAGTTGACCACCTTGATACTCAATTCTTTTCCCTGTCGGTGTTGTTAAGAGCATTGTGCACCGAGTACCATGAATCACTCCTTTGTGTGCACAGAGCCATCCATTACCAAGAACCATGCGAATTTTAAGTGACTCCAACACAATGAGTGTTGCGGTGAAGTTTTCCTTGTTTATGACAAGACTAACATTCGGGCATATCTGATCTGCCTGCATTTCTCCCACTGGGGTTTGAACTAGCAAAGGCCTCCTCATTGGACACTTCACCATTTTGCACGTCTCTACCATGTCGGCGGAAATGAAAGAATGCGAAGCACTAGGGTCAAATAGAGCAAAAACTTGTACTGAACTTACTTGAATATAACCTCCCACTACTTTGGTAACTCCATGAATTTTATCCATATCCACATTGCTCAGTCTTCCATTGACATAGTTTTGCTGTGCTTTGCTTCCTTGAACAGGCTTCTTATGGGCTTTTCTTTTTCGCTTTCGTTGTTGTGGATTCTGACTTAGTTCACTCCCAACTTGCTCTTCAACATTGTTGTTTTGATAGTGCTCAGCTTCATCATACCCATAGCATCCTTCAATGGCAGAAACATCAGCCTTTTTCCACATATCAGTGCGAGACGTCATATAGGGCTCCTGAGTCATGAGACACTACACTTCCTGTTATCAAGTGACCAACATCAGCAACACGAGCAAGTATAGATGATCATAATCATGAACTATCTAAAGGGACAACTCTCATCTCCATGGATCCAAAGTTATCAACCTTGTTCACAGGACATTTTTGCTCATGAGTGGCAACTCAATCATGGAGATTAACCAATACTTCCAAATAAAGAATTCAATCTTAATAAACCTTCTTTACATTGGCTACCCCCCTTAAAATAAGGGACACTGAATAGGTAGCTTGAACCCTTTTCTAGATGAGCTAAAAAGTGTTCTGACATCCCAATGATTCTCTTGTGTATGGGTAAGAACAAGAAATCTGAAATTTCTCGCGAGCAGAAAATCAGCAGTGCAGTAAAACAGCTGTAACTCTCATTCTGTTAATTCAATGAAGCTGTAGTTTACACCGATGGAAAGCTTATAAAATTCTCTACAACTTTCTTATAGAACATACTTCCAGATTCTGTAGTTAACTTGGTCGAAAACAGTACATATCAGAAACTGCTCCAGGTTTATGACAGCACAGATACATTGCCTTATGCTTTTTGTATCTCCCAAACCACAACAGCTATGAGGGTGGTTCTTGCATTTAGAGAGAGTTGTTAAAGTCCACTCTTGTCCAAAATTTTCTCATGATTTTTTTTGGTCTTTCAAAAACAGAGATATAAGTTGATAAAGACAGGCTGCTCCGAAAGACAAGATATAGAAAACAGGAGATAACCAAAACCCAGCTATTTATTTCATTAATCCTTATACCTTATGCATATAAACTAAATGAAATCATGGACAAAACCCACGAGATCATTCCACTCATTCCAAAATTCCAACTCAAGCATAAACATAAGCACAAAGCAACTAAACACTTAAAAGTTCATAAGCCACACATTAAGACGACTCAACTTGGCTACTAACGGTTTTATTACACGGGACATAACTCCTATTTCTTAATCATGGTGTGATTGCAGCAGCATCCGGAGTAGATAACGTCTCTTACATTCCTTAGTGCTTTATATGGACATCTGAATCTCTGCATCCCTCTTTACCATTCTTATAACTCATACCTTAAGATGGGTCAACCTGGTATCCCTCAGGTGTAGATTTAGTACCCTCATACTCAATCCTTTCTCCTGAAAGTGTAGTTAGAACCACTGAATGTTGGGCATACTCAATCACTCCTTTACAAGTAGATAACCAGTCTATTCCCAGGATAACATCAATGCCCATTAATTCCAAAACAATGAGGTTTGTCTTAAAATTTACCCCCTTTATGTCAAGACTAACTTTTGGGCATACGCGGTCTGCCTTTATTTCACCTCTTGGAGTTTTAACCATCACTGTTTTCCCCCTTGGAAGCATAAATATGTTATGATCTTCTACATATTGTTTAGATATGAACGAATGTGAGGCAGTGGGGTCAAACAAAACCTTGGCATTTCCTGAACTTACTGGAATTGATCCAAACACGACCTCCTTAGCTCCAGGAATGGTGGTAATATCCACATGTTTCAACCTTCCATGGATGTAATTTCTCTTTAATTTATTTCCCTGCACATGCTCCTTTTGGACATCCTGTCCTGGGTCATGCTGTTGTTGATTCTTCTGCGGGCAAGATTTGACATAATGTCCTTCCTGCTGGCAATGATAACACTTTCTCTTAGCTGGATCTTTTGTGATGTCATACTCCACAGAACTGTTGTTTGGTATGCTGCTATCTGGCTGGTCATAGAAGTTCACCTTCGTTCCTTTAGCTTGTTTCTTAGCTTGTTTGGCCTTTCGGGGTTGATACTCCTTATAGGTAATTGTCCACCCATCTATGACTACCTCATGGGGAGTAGTTTTAGCAGGATAGGCTCTTAACTCTTCAAGGTTTGGATTTATTTGACAAGGGATCAGGGCTGCATGTGACAATGTAGTATAACTCGATTGCTGATTGCTTTCCACAAGTGGTTCTAATGAGATTGCCTTTCTCTTCTTGTCCATGTTGATCTCAAAATTTGGATCCACCTTGACTTTCCCCTTATTAGACTCGTTTTGAAGACAGGGAAAACCATAATGCTTACAACAGTGACATTGTTCCTGCTCTCCAAGTGCCTTACTATCAACATCTTTATGGGATTTCATATTCTTCCAAGCTTCTGCTACTTGTATCTTCTCTGGCCCCTTGGATATGTTGGTCTGACCTTGAGATGAGCATCGTTGAGAATTCCCATGTTGAGCCATTTCTTCTAGTAATTGGTTTTGCATTGCTAATGGCTTCTTGTCAATAGTGAACAAGAGCGACACAATTTAGTCCTCTTAACCTCTGAAGTCCACAGTCTTCTCGTCACGAGCTGTCTAATCGACAAGGAGAAAAGGTTCAAAATAGAGACAAGGTTTTTATAACAGAACGGGGATAGAATTAAGCATAACTTTGAGAAAATAACAAAGTTAAAGAGAAAGCAAGAAATAGGCAAAAATGGAAACATGCTAAACGTCCAGTTCTAACTAGGCTTACGTCCTACAGTCAGCATTGCTCTGATACCACTCTGTCACACCCGGTTTTAAGGACAAAACCAGATATACACTATATGTGAAATAAAGTAGTCAAATCTCACATATAGCCACAGATAAGTGTAATATCAAGAAACAAATGCTTAATATACATAACACAATGGTATAAAATATACCTTAAAGAGCATCACAGCGGAAAGACAACTCCGAACACCGGGTGTAGACTTCACTCCAGGAACAAACTGACTGGTTGATCACAAGCCTAACAATTCTAGAATCTAACAGTCTGGTACTCTTCCTGAGATGTGGGAAGTAGCAAGAGTGAGTCCATGTCAAACTCAGCAAATATATCATGGGGTTCATGAGGCTCAAAAGGTTTGACACGGGTTTACTGCAATAGCTTTTAGTGAGTCAATTTTTTTTTAGCAATTGAGTAGCAACAAGTTATCATAAGCCCAAATAACCTCATGATCATGTAAACGAGAATAATGTATAGCAAGAAACAATAATCATTAGTGAACATCAATATCATCAGAATTCATCGTTTATTCTGTAAGGGTCCAAGGCCACTCGTGACCGTGAGCACGGCTGTTATAACAGTTTTACACTCTGCAGAGGTTGTACACTTTCACTGTGAGTCGTGATTACCCATATGCCTGGGGCGGCCAATCCCCAAAACACTCCCAAGGTGAGCAGGCAGGGTTCACTATGAAGCCTTTCAAAGGTTCGTCTAACAAGTTAGGGCCGCTAGGTTTCAGAAGTCAGTCCGTGTGATACACCACGCAGGGATCCACAGTCTGCTTTACCCCATTTGCGCCACAAGGGTAACCTCTAACAAGCTAGAAAAGGTCCTCATACTTGACTAAAGCCAGAGCCATATAGCCCTCACAGTTGTACTGTAAGTCCCGGATGTTCGCTTACAGATAAGTCCTTAAGGAGAGAAACTAGAGCACCATAAAAACAACCAAACATGCTCTAGCCCTCTTGAGCCATGTTTCTATAAAGCATCTTTTAAACGTTTATTGCATATAACATTAGTCAAGTTACAGATCATGGTTATTTATCTTGAGCACTAGCATAAATACTACCCAATGCAATGTCCCATAAGTGTCAAGGTACAAGATACAAAAACTAGGATATCCTTAGTGGTAACAAGATAGACACATGCACATGAATTAAGTGTATTAAAGGTGAATAGGAAACAAGGATGATCCCATGCTATACTTGCCTTAACTCAAAATCCCTCTTCTGATCCAAATCTTCAATTAATAGCTTCTTGAATCTCCACGTAAATCTCACCGACTGGACTTGATCAATAAATCACCACACACACATCGAGCAATCATACACGAAGCAAACAATAAATAATAATTAGAACAGTACACCAAACATATGGAACAATATGTGAAAAGGTTTTAAAGATGTTCTACGCATTGCTACGAACACACAGGCGCGAAAAACACGCTAATCGAAACTACGGTGAAAGAAACGACTACCGAAAGATCTTGTTATATAAAACGGAAAATTATAGGTCTCATTTGTTTTAACTATATAAAATCATATATATAGGATAAAATACTCTTTATAGATATTCAAAAGTGACTTAGGCTAAATTACATTTAAATTTAGAAAACTAAAGGAAAAATCAATAATATTCTATTCATAAATCTAGTTGCACAGTTATTAATCAAATTAGATCTAAACTATGAAATTCCAGAAATTTTGATAAAGAAAACATTAATACTATTATGTAGTTCATATTGTTATAAATCCATTGCAATTTGAACGGACTAATTCGGAATTAAAACAAATAAGTTATGAATTAAACGAGATTTTCTTTAGTAAAATAATAGATTAAATCTAACATCGAATCTTAAAGGTAGAAAACCTAACCAACAGTAACACTAACAGTATAAAAAGTTTGTAAAACTCTTCTACACGTTACCACGATCACATAGACGTAAAGATCACGAAATTTGGATTTAAAACATAAAAGTTATGAGTTTTCTAAGATTTCCTATAGATAAATGATTACTTTAATATAAACTCAAAAATAAATTGTCACAAACCTACTGTACAGTACTACCAACATGTAGAGCTCGCAAATACGAATCTAACGCAATTTGAATGGATCAAATCGGAGTTAAAACGAAGATTCTATGACTAAAACAAACTGAGTGGCAAAACTGTAAATATGAGAAAGCGTATTTTTCATTTCCCGAAACGAATTACGTTTTTATTTAATCAAAACGTATTTTCCCGGTTTACGCTTTGGACCGCGGGTTAGATAACACAAAAATCCAAGGTCTCTTTTACAAAAGTTCACGCGAACCGGTATCTTTAAATACGATCCGTCCGTTTTAGATCGGACGGTCCAGATCGAACGGGGGAGGGGACGGGCGGCGCGCCGGCCGGAAACAGCCCGACGGCGACCCTCCGCGGTGGCGCCATGGCCGGGACATCGCCGAAGTTGGCTTCTCGGCGATTTTGACCACCAAACAACACGCAACTGGTACCAACAGAAAGAGGACCTCGACTCGAACTCACCCGCGTAGAAGATAGGACCGGAGGACGGGCTGAGGGCGGTGGTTAGCTCGGGATGGCGGCGGTGAAGCTCGAGCTCGCGGTGACACCCTCCCGAGACCTACCACTGCTTCGAAACGGCCGAGATGGGATCGACGAGGGTGCGGCTCGGCTTTTATAGCCCAAGGATGCAACGGGTTAGGAAAGGGGAAGGATTTGATGACGGATTTGAGCTCCCGTATCCGACGGGAAAGAGGAAGGCGGCGGCGTCATTTTGGTAAGCTCCGGAGGAAGAAGATGGAAAGGGAGAACGGACACTGACCGGTGGGACCCACGCATCAGCGACACAGTGCGGGACGCAGGCGCGCGCGGGTGGCAACGGGCCGACAGGCCGCGGCTCGGGCTCGGCCCATGCGGGCGAAGGGGGCGCGGGGAAGAAGAGTTGGGCCGCGGCAAGCAGGCCGAGCTCAAGGCTGAGAGAAGAAGGCGGCCCGGTAAGATGGTAAATTCCTTTTCTTTTTCTTTTTCTAATTTTTCAAATCCATTTTTCAAATGATTTTCAAATCAAACTTGAATTTGATTTAAACCACTCAATACAAAACTTCAAATGCAGCAGCATGGATGCTCAATCATGTTTCTACCCTTATATTTGATTTTAAATTTATAAAATTATTCTTATTCTAAAGTTGCATGCTTCACAAAAATAAATATAAAAATCACATTTTCCTATTTTTCTTCTCTTCAAATTTTAGGGTGTTACAATTCTACCCCCCTTAAGATGAATCTCGTCCCGAGATTCGGAAGAGGATGATAAAAGAGATAATGACACTTTGTCTTTATTTGATCCTCACTTTCCAAATTACTCTTTCGTTCAAGGTCATGAGACAGTTTCTCATATCCCGACTGACTAATCTGCCTAAACATGATCATCTCACCTATTGAGCTCCTCCAAAGTTATTTGTTCCTCTGCTATGACTTCTGTAAACTCATGGTCCACTTTGCTATCCTTGGTGTACCTATCTTCTAATTGATCATTTTCATCTCCCTCAGGTAAAAGTTGACCACCTTGATACTCAATTCTTTTCCCTGTCGGTGTTGTTAAGAGCATTGTGCACCGAGTACCATGAATCACTCCTTTGTGTGCACAGAGCCATCCATTACCAAGAACCATGCGAATTTTAAGTGACTCCAACACAATGAGTGTTGCGGTGAAGTTTTCCTTGTTTATGACAAGACTAACATTCGGGCATATCTGATCTGCCTGCATTTCTCCCACTGGGGTTTGAACTAGCAAAGGCCTCCTCATTGGACACTTCACCATTTTGCACGTCTCTACCATGTCGGCGGAAATGAAAGAATGCGAAGCACTAGGGTCAAATAGAGCAAAAACTTGTACTGAACTTACTTGAATATAACCTCCCACTACTTTGGTAACTCCATGAATTTTATCCATATCCACATTGCTCAGTCTTCCATTGACATAGTTTTGCTGTGCTTTGCTTCCTTGAACAGGCTTCTTATGGCCTTTTCTTTTTCGCTTTCGTTGTTGTGGATTCTGACTTAGTTCACTCCCAACTTGCTCTTCAACATTGTTGTTTTGATAGTGCTCAGCTTCATCATACCCATAGCATCCTTCAATGGCAGAAACATCAGCCTTTTTCCACATATCAGTGCGAGACGTCATATAGGGCTCCTGAGTCATGAGACACTACACTTCCTGTTATCAAGTGACCAACATCAGCAACACGAGCAAGTATAGATGATCATAATCATGAACTATCTAAAGGGACAACTCTCATCTCCATGGATCCAAAGTTATCAACCTTGTTCACAGGACATTTTTGCTCATGAGTGGCAACTCAATCATGGAGATTAACCAATACTTCCAAATAAAGAATTCAATCTTAATAAACCTTCTTTACATTGGCTACCCCCCTTAAAATAAGGGACACTGAATAGGTAGCTTGAACCCTTTTCTAGATGAGCTAAAAAGTGTTCTGACATCCCAATGATTCTCTTGTGTATGGGTAAGAACAAGAAATCTGAAATTTCTCGCGAGCAGAAAATCAGCAGTGCAGTAAAACAGCTGTAACTCTCATTCTGTTAATTCAATGAAGCTGTAGTTTACACCGATGGAAAGCTTATAAAATTCTCTACAACTTTCTTATAGAACATACTTCCAGATTCTGTAGTTAACTTGGTCGAAAACAGTACATATCAGAAACTGCTCCAGGTTTATGACAGCACAGATACATTGCCTTATGCTTTTTGTATCTCCCAAACCACAACAGCTATGAGGGTGGTTCTTGCATTTAGAGAGAGTTGTTAAAGTCCACTCTTGTCCAAAATTTTCTCATGATTTTTTTTGGTCTTTCAAAAACAGAGATATAAGTTGATAAAGACAGGCTGCTCCGAAAGACAAGATATAGAAAACAGGAGATAACCAAAACCCAGCTATTTATTTCATTAATCCTTATACCTTATGCATATAAACTAAATGAAATCATGGACAAAACCCACGAGATCATTCCACTCATTCCAAAATTCCAACTCAAGCATAAACATAAGCACAAAGCAACTAAACACTTAAAAGTTCATAAGCCACACATTAAGACGACTCAACTTGGCTACTAACGGTTTTATTACACGGGACATAACTCCTATTTCTTAATCATGGTGTGATTGCAGCAGCATCCGGAGTAGATAACGTCTCTTACATTCCTTAGTGCTTTATATGGACATCTGAATCTCTGCATCCCTCTTTACCATTCTTATAACTCATACCTTAAGATGGGTCAACCTGGTATCCCTCAGGTGTAGATTTAGTACCCTCATACTCAATCCTTTCTCCTGAAAGTGTAGTTAGAACCACTGAATGTTGGGCATACTCAATCACTCCTTTACAAGTAGATAACCAGTCTATTCCCAGGATAACATCAATGCCCATTAATTCCAAAACAATGAGGTTTGTCTTAAAATTTACCCCCTTTATGTCAAGACTAACTTTTGGGCATACGCGGTCTGCCTTTATTTCACCTCTTGGAGTTTTAACCATCACTGTTTTCCCCCTTGGAAGCATAAATATGTTATGATCTTCTACATATTGTTTAGATATGAACGAATGTGAGGCAGTGGGGTCAAACAAAACCTTGGCATTCCCTGAACTTACTGGAATTGATCCAAACACGACCTCCTTAGCTCCAGGAATGGTGGTAATATCCACATGTTTCAACCTTCCATGGATGTAATTTCTCTTTAATTTATTTCCCTGCACATGCTCCTTTTGGACATCCTGTCCTGGGTCATGCTGTTGTTGATTCTTCTGCGGGCAAGATTTGACATAATGTCCTTCCTGCTGGCAATGATAACACTTTCTCTTAGCTGGATCTTTTGTGATGTCATACTCCACAGAACTGTTGTTTGGTATGCTGCTATCTAGCTGGTCATAGAAGTTCACCTTCGTTCCTTTAGCTTGTTTCTTAGCTTGTTTGGCCTTTCGGGGTTGATACTCCTTATAGGTAATTGTCCACCCATCTATGACTACCTCATGGGGAGTAGTTTTAGCAGGATAGGCTCTTAACTCTTCAAGGTTTGGATTTATTTGACAAGGGATCAGGGCTGCATGTGACAATGTAGTATAACTCGATTGCTGATTGCTTTCCACAAGTGGTTCTAATGAGATTGCCTTTCTCTTCTTGTCCATGTTGATCTCAAAATTTGGATCCACCTTGACTTTCCCCTTATTAGACTCGTTTTGAAGACAGGGAAAACCATAATGCTTACAACAGTGACATTGTTCCTGCTCTCCAAGTGCCTTACTATCAACATCTTTATGGGATTTCATATTCTTCCAAGCTTCTGCTACTTGTATCTTCTCTGGCCCCTTGGATATGTTGGTCTGACCTTGAGATGAGCATCGTTGAGAATTCCCATGTTGAGCCATTTCTTCTAGTAATTGGTTTTGCATTGCTAATGGCTTCTTGTCAATAGTGAACAAGAGCGACACAATTTAGTCCTCTTAACCTCTGAAGTCCACAGTCTTCTCGTCACGAGCTGTCTAATCGACAAGGAGAAAAGGTTCAAAATAGAGACAAGGTTTTTATAACAGAACGGGGATAGAATTAAGCATAACTTTGAGAAAATAACAAAGTTAAAGAGAAAGCAAGAAATAGGCAAAAATGGAAACATGCTAAACGTCCAGTTCTAACTAGGCTTGCGTCCTACAGTCAGCATTGCTCTGATACCACTCTGTCACACCCGGTTTTAAGGACAAAACCAGATATACACTATATGTGAAATAAAGTAGTCAAATCTCACATATAGCCACAGATAAGTGTAATATCAAGAAACAAATGCTTAATATACATAACACAATGGTATAAAATATACCTTAAAGAGCATCACAGCGGAAAGACAACTCCGAACACCGGGTGTAGACTTCACTCCAGGAACAAACTGACTGGTTGATCACAAGCCTAACAATTCTAGAATCTAACAGTCTGGTACTCTTCCTGAGATGTGGGAAGTAGCAAGAGTGAGTCCATGTCGAACTCAGCAAATATATCATGGGGTTCATGAGGCTCAAAAGGTTTGACACGGGTTTACTGCAATAGCTTTTAGTGAGTCAATTTTTTTTTAGCAATTGAGTAGCAACAAGTTATCATAAGCCCAAATAACCTCATGATCATGTAAACGAGAATAATGTATAGCAAGAAACAATAATCATTAGTGAACATCAATATCATCAGAATTCATCGTTTATTCTGTAAGGGTCCAAGGCCACTCGTGACCGTGAGCACGGCTGTTATAACAGTTTTACACTCTGCAGAGGTTGTACACTTTCACTGTGAGTCGTGATTACCCATATGCCTGGGGCGGCCAATCCCCAAAACACTCCCAAGGTGAGCAGGCAGGGTTCACTATGAAGCCTTTCAAAGGTTCGTCTAACAAGTTAGGGCCGCTAGGTTTCAGAAGTCAGTCCGTGTGATACACCACGCAGGGATCCACAGTCTGCTTTACCCCATTTGCGCCACAAGGGTAACCTCTAACAAGCTAGAAAAGGTCCTCATACTTGACTAAAGCCAGAGCCATATAGCCCTCACAGTTGTACTGTAAGTCCCGGATGTTCGCTTACAGATAAGTCCTTAAGGAGAGAAACTAGAGCACCATAAAAACAACCAAACATGCTCTAGCCCTCTTGAGCCATGTTTCTATAAAGCATCTTTTAAATGTTTATTGCATATAACATTAGTCAAGTTACAGATCATGGTTATTTATCTTGAGCACTAGCATAAATACTACCCAATGCAATGTCCCATAAGTGTCAAGGTACAAGATACAAAAACTAGGATATCCTTAGTGGTAACAAGATAGACACATGCACATGAATTAAGTGTATTAAAGGTGAATAGGAAACAAGGATGATCCCATGCTATACTTGCCTTAACTCAAAATCCCTCTTCTGATCCAAATCTTCAATTAATAGCTTCTTGAATCTCCACGTAAATCTCACCGACTGGACTTGATCAATAAATCACCACACACACATCGAGCAATCATACACGAAGCAAACAATAAATAATAATTAGAACAGTACACCAAACATATGGAACAATATGTGAAAAGGTTTTAAAGATGTTCTACGCATTGCTACGAACACACAGGCGCGAAAAACACGCTAATCGAAACTACGGTGAAAGAAACGACTACCGAAAGATCTTGTTATATAAAACGGAAAATTATAGGTCTCATTTGTTTTAACTATATAAAATCATATATATAGGATAAAATACTCTTTATAGATATTCAAAAGTGACTTAGGCTAAATTACATTTAAATTTAGAAAACTAAAGGAAAAATCAATAATATTCTATTCATAAATCTAGTTGCACAGTTATTAATCAAATTAGATCTAAACTATGAAATTCCAGAAATTTTGATAAAGAAAACATTAATACTATTATGTAGTTCATATTGTTATAAATCCATTGCAATTTGAACGGACTAATTCGGAATTAAAACAAATAAGTTATGAATTAAACGAGATTTTCTTTAGTAAAATAATAGATTAAATCTAACATCGAATCTTAAAGGTAGAAAACCTAACCAACAGTAACACTAACAGTATAAAAAGTTTGTAAAACTCTTCTACACGTTACCACGATCACATAGACGTAAAGATCACGAAATTTGGATTTAAAACATAAAAGTTATGAGTTTTCTAAGATTTCCTATAGATAAATGATTACTTTAATATAAACTCAAAAATAAATTGTCACAAACCTACTGTACAGTACTACCAACATGTAGAGCTCGCAAATACGAATCTAACGCAATTTGAATGGATCAAATCGGAGTTAAAACGAAGATTCTATGACTAAAACAAACTGAGTGGCAAAACTGTAAATATGAGAAAGCGTATTTTTCATTTCCCGAAATGAATTACGTTTTTATTTAATCAAAACGTATTTTCCCGGTTTACGCTTTGGACCGCGGGTTAGATAACACAAAAATCCAGGGTCTCTTTTACAAAAGTTCACGCGAACCGGTATCTTTAAATACGATCCGTCCGTTTTAGATCGGACGGTCCAGATCGAACGGGGGAGGGGACGGGCGGCGCGCCGGCCGGAAACAGCCCGACGGCGACCCTCCGCGGTGGCGCCATGGCCGGGACATCGCCGAAGTTGGCTTCTCGGCGATTTTGACCACCAAACAACACGCAACCGGTACCAACAGAAAGAGGACCTCGACTCGAACTCACCCGCGTAGAAGATAGGACCGGAGGACGGGCTGAGGGCGGTGGTTAGCTCGGGATGGCGGCGGTGAAGCTCGAGCTCGCGGTGACACCCTCCCGAGACCTACCACTGCTTCGAAACGGCCGAGATGGGATCGACGAGGGTGCGGCTCGGCTTTTATAGCCCAAGGATGCAACGGGTTAGGAAAGGGGAAGGATTTGATGACGGATTTGAGCTCCCGTATCCGACGGGAAAGAGGAAGGCGGCGGCGTCATTTTGGTAAGCTCCGGAGGAAGAAGATGGAAAGGGAGAACGGACACTGACCGGTGGGACCCACGCATCAGCGACACAGTGCGGGACGCAGGCGCGCGCGGGTGGCAACGGGCCGACAGGCCGCGGCTCGGGCTCGGCCCATGCGGGCGAAGGGGGCGCGGGGAAGAAGAGTTGGGCCGCGGCAAGCAGGCCGAGCTCAAGGCTGAGAGAAGAAGGCGGCCCGGTAAGATGGTAAATTCCTTTTCTTTTTCTTTTTCTAATTTTTCAAATCCATTTTTCAAATGATTTTCAAATCAAACTTGAATTTGATTTAAACCACTCAATACAAAACTTCAAATGCAGCAGCATGGATGCTCAATCATGTTTCTACCCTTATATTTGATTTTAAATTTATAAAATTATTCTTATTCTAAAGTTGCATGCTTCACAAAAATAAATATAAAAATCACATTTTCCTATTTTTCTTCTCTTCAAATTTTAGGGTGTTACAATTCTACCCCCCTTAAGATGAATCTCGTCCCGAGATTCGGAAGAGGATGATAAAAGAGATAATGACACTTTGTCTTTATTTGATCCTCACTTTCCAAATTACTCTTTCGTTCAAGGTCATGAGACAGTTTCTCATATCCCGACTGACTAATCTGCCTAAACATGATCATCTCACCTATTGAGCTCCTCCAAAGTTATTTGTTCCTCTGCTATGACTTCTGTAAACTCATGGTCCACTTTGCTATCCTTGGTGTACCTATCTTCTAATTGATCATTTTCATCTCCCTCAGGTAAAAGTTGACCACCTTGATACTCAATTCTTTTCCCTGTCGGTGTTGTTAAGAGCATTGTGCACCGAGTACCATGAATCACTCCTTTGTGTGCACAGAGCCATCCATTACCAAGAACCATGCGAATTTTAAGTGACTCCAACACAATGAGTGTTGCGGTGAAGTTTTCCTTGTTTATGACAAGACTAACATTCGGGCATATCTGATCTGCCTGCATTTCTCCCACTGGGGTTTGAACTAGCAAAGGCCTCCTCATTGGACACTTCACCATTTTGCACGTCTCTACCATGTCGGCGGAAATGAAAGAATGCGAAGCACTAGGGTCAAATAGAGCAAAAACTTGTACTGAACTTACTTGAATATAACCTCCCACTACTTTGGTAACTCCATGAATTTTATCCATATCCACATTGCTCAGTCTTCCATTGACATAGTTTTGCTGTGCTTTGCTTCCTTGAACAGGCTTCTTATGGGCTTTTCTTTTTCGCTTTCGTTGTTGTGGATTCTGACTTAGTTCACTCCCAACTTGCTCTTCAACATTGTTGTTTTGATAGTGCTCAGCTTCATCATACCCATAGCATCCTTCAATGGCAGAAACATCAGCCTTTTTCCACATATCAGTGCGAGACGTCATATAGGGCTCCTGAGTCATGAGACACTACACTTCCTGTTATCAAGTGACCAACATCAGCAACACGAGCAAGTATAGATGATCATAATCATGAACTATCTAAAGGGACAACTCTCATCTCCATGGATCCAAAGTTATCAACCTTGTTCACAGGACATTTTTGCTCATGAGTGGCAACTCAATCATGGAGATTAACCAATACTTCCAAATAAAGAATTCAATCTTAATAAACCTTCTTTACATTGGCTACCCCCCTTAAAATAAGGGACACTGAATAGGTAGCTTGAACCCTTTTCTAGATGAGCTAAAAAGTGTTCTGACATCCCAATGATTCTCTTGTGTATGGGTAAGAACAAGAAATCTGAAATTTCTCGCGAGCAGAAAATCAGCAGTGCAGTAAAACAGCTGTAACTCTCATTCTGTTAATTCAATGAAGCTGTAGTTTACACCGATGGAAAGCTTATAAAATTCTCTACAACTTTCTTATAGAACATACTTCCAGATTCTGTAGTTAACTTGGTCGAAAACAGTACATATCAGAAACTGCTCCAGGTTTATGACAGCACAGATACATTGCCTTATGCTTTTTGTATCTCCCAAACCACAACAGCTATGAGGGTGGTTCTTGCATTTAGAGAGAGTTGTTAAAGTCCACTCTTGTCCAAAATTTTCTCATGATTTTTTTTGGTCTTTCAAAAACAGAGATATAAGTTGATAAAGACAGGCTGCTCCGAAAGACAAGATATAGAAAACAGGAGATAACCAAAACCCAGCTATTTATTTCATTAATCCTTATACCTTATGCATATAAACTAAATGAAATCATGGACAAAACCCACGAGATCATTCCACTCATTCCAAAATTCCAACTCAAGCATAAACATAAGCACAAAGCAACTAAACACTTAAAAGTTCATAAGCCACACATTAAGACGACTCAACTTGGCTACTAACGGTTTTATTACACGGGACATAACTCCTATTTCTTAATCATGGTGTGATTGCAGCAGCATCCGGAGTAGATAACGTCTCTTACATTCCTTAGTGCTTTATATGGACATCTGAATCTCTGCATCCCTCTTTACCATTCTTATAACTCATACCTTAAGATGGGTCAACCTGGTATCCCTCAGGTGTAGATTTAGTACCCTCATACTCAATCCTTTCTCCTGAAAGTGTAGTTAGAACCACTGAATGTTGGGCATACTCAATCACTCCTTTACAAGTAGATAACCAGTCTATTCCCAGGATAACATCAATGCCCATTAATTCCAAAACAATGAGGTTTGTCTTAAAATTTACCCCCTTTATGTCAAGACTAACTTTTGGGCATACGCGGTCTGCCTTTATTTCACCTCTTGGAGTTTTAACCATCACTGTTTTCCCCCTTGGAAGCATAAATATGTTATGATCTTCTACATATTGTTTAGATATGAACGAATGTGAGGCAGTGGGGTCAAACAAAACCTTGGCATTCCCTGAACTTACTGGAATTGATCCAAACACGACCTCCTTAGCTCCAGGAATGGTGGTAATATCCACATGTTTCAACCTTCCATGGATGTAATTTCTCTTTAATTTATTTCCCTGCACATGCTCCTTTTGGACATCCTGTCCTGGGTCATGCTGTTGTTGATTCTTCTGCGGGCAAGATTTGACATAATGTCCTTCCTGCTGGCAATGATAACACTTTCTCTTAGCTGGATCTTTTGTGATGTCATACTCCACAGAACTGTTGTTTGGTATGCTGCTATCTGGCTGGTCATAGAAGTTCACCTTCGTTCCTTTAGCTTGTTTCTTAGCTTGTTTGGCCTTTCGGGGTTGATACTCCTTATAGGTAATTGTCCACCCATCTATGACTACCTCATGGGGAGTAGTTTTAGCAGGATAGGCTCTTAACTCTTCAAGGTTTGGATTTATTTGACAAGGGATCAGGGCTGCATGTGACAATGTAGTATAACTCGATTGCTGATTGCTTTCCACAAGTGGTTCTAATGAGATTGCCTTTCTCTTCTTGTCCATGTTGATCTCAAAATTTGGATCCACCTTGACTTTCCCCTTATTAGACTCGTTTTGAAGACAGGGAAAACCATAATGCTTACAACAGTGACATTGTTCCTGCTCTCCAAGTGCCTTACTATCAACATCTTTATGGGATTTCATATTCTTCCAAGCTTCTGCTACTTGTATCTTCTCTGGCCCCTTGGATATGTTGGTCTGACCTTGAGATGAGCATCGTTGAGAATTCCCATGTTGAGCCATTTCTTCTAGTAATTGGTTTTGCATTGCTAATGGCTTCTTGTCAATAGTGAACAAGAGCGACACAATTTAGTCCTCTTAACCTCTGAAGTCCACAGTCTTCTCGTCACGAGCTGTCTAATCGACAAGGAGAAAAGGTTCAAAATAGAGACAAGGTTTTTATAACAGAACGGGGATAGAATTAAGCATAACTTTGAGAAAATAACAAAGTTAAAGAGAAAGCAAGAAATAGGCAAAAATGGAAACATGCTAAACGTCCAGTTCTAACTAGGCTTGCGTCCTACAGTCAGCATTGCTCTGATACCACTCTGTCACACCCGGTTTTAAGGACAAAACCAGATATACACTATATGTGAAATAAAGTAGTCAAATCTCACATATAGCCACAGATAAGTGTAATATCAAGAAACAAATGCTTAATATACATAACACAATGGTATAAAATATACCTTAAAGAGCATCACAGCGGAAAAACAACTCCGAACACCGGGTGTAGACTTCACTCTAGGAACAAACTGACTGGTTGATCACAAGCCTAACAATTCTAGAATCTAACAGTCTGGTACTCTTCCTGAGATGTGGGAAATAGCAAGAGTGAGTCCATGTCGAACTCAGCAAATATATCATGGGGTTCATGAGGCTCAAAAGGTTTGACACGGGTTTACTGCAATAGCTTTTAGTGAGTCAATTTTTTTTAGCAATTGAGTAGCAACAAGTTATCATAAGCCCAAATAACCTCATGATCATGTAAACGAGAATAATGTATAGCAAGAAACAATAATCATTAGTGAACATCAATATCATCAGAATTCATCGTTTATTCTGTAAGGGTCCAAGGCCACTCGTGACCGTGAGCACGGCTGTTATAACAGTTTTACACTCTGCAGAGGTTGTACACTTTCACTGTGAGTCGTGATTACCCATATGCCTGGGGCGGCCAATCCCCAAAACACTCCCAAGGTGAGCAGGCAGGGTTCACTATGAAGACTTTCAAAGGTTCGTCTAACAAGTTAGGGCCGCTAGGTTTCAGAAGTCAGTCCGTGTGATACACCACGCAGGGATCCACAGTCTGCTTTACCCCATTTGCGCCACAAGAGTAACCTCTAACAAGCTAGAAAAGGTCCTCATACTTGACTAAAGCCAGAGCCATATAGCCCTCACAGTTGTACTGTAAGTCCCGGATGTTCGCTTACAGATAAGTCCTTAAGGAGAGAAACTAGAGCACCATAAAAACAACCAAACATGCTCTAGCCCTCTTGAGCCATGTTTCTATAAAGCATCTTTTAAACGTTTATTGCATATAACATTAGTCAAGTTACAGATCATGGTTATTTATCTTGAGCACTAGCATAAATACTACCCAATGCAATGTCCCATAAGTGTCAAGGTACAAGATACAAAAACTAGGATATCCTTAGTGGTAACAAGATAGACACATGCACATGAATTAAGTGTATTAAAGGTGAATAGGAAACAAGGATGATCCCATGCTATACTTGTCTTAACTCAAAATCCCTCTTCTGATCCAAATCTTCAATTAATAGCTTCTTGAATCTCCACGTAAATCTCACCGACTGGACTTGATCAATAAATCACCACACACACATCGAGCAATCATACACGAAGCAAACAATAAATAATAATTAGAACAGTACACCAAACATATGGAACAATATGTGAAAAGGTTTTAAAGATGTTCTACGCATTGCTACGAACACACAGGCGCGAAAAACACGCTAATCGAAACTACGGTGAAAGAAACGACTACCGAAAGATCTTGTTATATAAAACGGAAAATTATAGGTCTCATTTGTTTTAACTATATAAAATCATATATATAGGATAAAATACTCTTTATAGATATTCAAAAGTGACTTAGGCTAAATTACATTTAAATTTAGAAAACTAAAGGAAAAATCAATAATATTCTATTCATAAATCTAGTTGCACAGTTATTAATCAAATTAGATCTAAACTATGAAATTCCAGAAATTTTGATAAAGAAAACATTAATACTATTATGTAGTTCATATTGTTATAAATCCATTGCAATTTGAACGGACTAATTCGGAATTAAAACAAATAAGTTATGAATTAAACGAGATTTTCTTTAGTAAAATAATAGATTAAATCTAACATCGAATCTTAAAGGTAGAAAACCTAACCAACAGTAACACTAACAGTATAAAAAGTTTGTAAAACTCTTCTACACGTTACCACGATCACATAGACGTAAAGATCACGAAATTTGGATTTAAAACATAAAAGTTATGAGTTTTCTAAGATTTCCTATAGATAAATGATTACTTTAATATAAACTCAAAAATAAATTGTCACAAACCTACTGTACAGTACTACCAACATGTAGAGCTCGCAAATACGAATCTAACGCAATTTGAATGGATCAAATCGGAGTTAAAACGAAGATTCTACGACTAAAACAAACTGAGTGGCAAAACTATAAATATGAGAAAGCGTATTTTTCATTTCCCGAAACGAATTACGTTTTTATTTAATCAAAACGTATTTTCCCGGTTTACGCTTTGGACCGCGGGTTAGATAACACAAAAATCCAGGGTCTCTTTTACAAAAGTTCACGCGAACCGGTATCTTTAAATACGATCCGTCCGTTTTAGATCGGACGGTCCAGATCGAACGGGGGAGGGGATGGGCGGCGCGCCGGCCGGAAACAGCCCGACGGCGACCCTCCGCGGTGGCGCCATGGCCGGGACATCGCCGGAGTTGGCTTCTCGGCGATTTTGACCACCAAACAACACGCAACCGGTACCAACAGAAAGAGGACCTCGACTCGAACTCACCCGCGTAGAAGATAGGACCGGAGGACGGGCTGAGGGCGGTGGTTAGCTCGGGATGGCGGTGGTGAAGCTCGAGCTCGCGGTGACACCCTCCCGAGACCTACCACTGCTTCGAAACGGCCGAGATGGGATCGACGAGGGTGCGGCTCGGCTTTTATAGCCCAAGGATGCAACGGGTTAGGAAAGGGGAAGGATTTGATGACGGATTTGAGCTCCCGTATCCGACGGGAAAGAGGAAGGCGGCGGCGT
Organism: Saccharum hybrid cultivar R570; assembly: GCA_038087645.1. Classification (NCBI taxonomy): domain Eukaryota; kingdom Viridiplantae; phylum Streptophyta; class Magnoliopsida; order Poales; family Poaceae; genus Saccharum; species Saccharum hybrid cultivar. The sequence continues at coordinate 13,967,173 of JAQSUU010000602.1, forward strand.
CATTTTGGTAAGCTCCGGAGGAAGAAGATGGAAAGGGAGAACGGACACTGACCGGTGGGACCCACGCGTCAGCGACACAGTGCGGGACGCAGGCGCGCGCGGGTGGCAACGGGCCGACAGGCCGCGGCTCGGGCTCGGCCCATGCGGGCGAAGGGGGCGCGGGGAAGAAGAGTTGGGCCGCGGCAAGCAGGCCGAGCTCAAGGCTGAGAGAAGAAGGCGGCCCGGTAAGATGGTAAATTCCTTTTCTTTTTCTTTTTCTAATTTTTCAAATCCATTTTTCAAATGATTTTCAAATCAAACTTGAATTTGATTTAAACCACTCAATACAAAACTTCAAATGCAGCAGCATGGATGCTCAATCATGTTTCTACCCTTATATTTGATTTTAAATTTATAAAATTATTCTTATTCTAAAGTTGCATGCTTCACAAAAATAAATATAAAAATCACATTTTCCTATTTTTCTTCTCTTCAAATTTTAGGGTGTTACAGGTGCTAAGGATGGTGTTCACATGGCAACTCTGATTGGTATCATGCTTTAAAGGTCCATTCTTTACACTTTAGCATGATTTGGTAGCTATTACTCTCCCAAACTTCTAATCCATGCATAAGTGCAAGCTTCCAAAACCAAACTCTTAGCATATATGTAGGGGGAGCTAATACTACCAATTTGGGTTGATGAAACTTATCCATAACCTTTACACATGGTAATATGCTTGGGCAAGCAACATGAATCCAAAAATATTTAAATTGCATATCTTTGTAAATAGGTTGTAATCAATTACCAAAAATGGGGAGATTGAAAGCCTTAGTTTGGTTTTGGATAATTGATGAAACCTAGGACTAAAATTTGATCTAAGCATATGAATTATATGAGATAGTCCAATCCAAGTGGTGAAGCTAGATGATGGTCATGGTGAAGGTGATGGCCACAAAAGAGATGATCAAGTGCTTCACATTTGGAAAAAGAAGAAAGAGAAAAATAAAAATGGGCTCAAGGCAAAGGTATTTTGATAGGAGCCATTTTTGGTTTGCACTCAAGACACCATAGAGGGTGTGACTGATTTAGGATCGATAGCCGTACTATTAAGAGGGGAATTCTCATGGTTAATACGGTTGTCAAGTGCCACTAGGTGATTGAATTTCATGCATATGCATTAGGACCTAGTGTGCTAACAATTAACCCTTGAAAATGCTTGTGAAAAATGCTAACACACATGCACAAGTGGCGAGACACTTTGGTGTTGGCACATAGAAGCAAGGGTGTTGAGAAAGGAGTTTTTCACGCTGGTCACTGCGAGACCGGACGCTTCCGACCCTGATACCGGACGCGTCCGGCATGCGACTCGGGCGGTGGCACAAACGATACCGGACACGTCCGGAATTGATATCGGACGCGTCCGATATTTGACCTCGGTGTGAGAAGCTGAGTCAGGGATGACCGGACACTGGGCTGTGCCCGTTCACGTTAGAACTGATGCGTCAGATCATGCCCTAGACCTCTCGGTGTAGATTTTCATCGTGACCTGACGCTGAGCATCCTATTCGGTTAGAGGAGGCGAAGCACACGGTTGTGTGGACCTGACATCAGGGTGTGTGTGTCGGTGATACCATCACGTCCGGTCACTCCAGGGCGGCTCTGGGAGCTCTTTGGAGTTGACCTGACGTAGCCTAGTGAGCATCCGATTGTTTTTCTTCAGCGCGTTCGATCGTTCACTGACTTTCACATAGAAAGAGCCGTTGGGCGCCAATGGCTATATATGTTTGAATGGGACACGTGGCATTCCAGCAATGACCAGATGCGTCCAATCGCCATACCGGACGCGTCCTGTTAGTTCGCAGATAGCCCAGTGAAGGGGTATAACGGCTAGTTGAGTTGTTGGGTCTCTATAAAAGCGTGGTGGCCAGCTCTTGCTCACTCTCTTGGCTCTCTAACTTGTTGATACACCTTGTGAGCATACTCCCACGCTTCCCACTCATCTTGCTTGTGATTTGATCATCCAAAGTGAGACTGGAATTGATCCAAGTGCATTTGCAGTATGTTTGAGCATCTAGTGGCACTTGGGATCGTGTTGGCTGCAGGTCTTCTTGTTACTCTTGGTGGTTGCCGCTACCTAGATAGCTTGGAGCAGCGGAGGAGCTTCGGCACATGTTGGTGATTGTTCGTGGCCGGCTCCGGTGATTGTGAGGGGTCTTGTACCTTCCCCGGCGGAGAGCTGAAAGGTGACTCTAGTGGATTGCTCGTATCATTGAGTTACCTCACTTGTGGGTAGGTTCTTGCAGTGTCCAATTGTGTGGACGAGGTTCGTGTGACACCTCTTAGCCGCTGAACCACCAAGTGTTGGTCGACACAACGGGGACTAGCGTGCCAGCAAGCACGTGAACATCAGGAGAAAAATTGGTTGTCTCTTGCCCTTTGGTATTCTTTCGGTGATTGAATTGGTATTCATCTTGTGATTGATTCACTCCTCTATGCGGCGGTATAATCACCCTACTCACTCATTTACATTCCCGCAAACTAGTTGTAGCAAGCTCTTTAGTGTAGCTAGAATTGAGAGCTTGTTTTGTAGCTTAAGTTCATCTAGTGGAGCTCTTTAGTGTAGCAAGTGTGAGAGCTCTTAGTTTGTAGTGACTTAGCCAATTGTGTGCATAGTGATTATAGTAACTAGAATTGTTGGATAGGTGGCTTGCAACCCTTGTAGAGCTAGAGCAAGTTTGCATTTCGCTATTTGTCATACTAATCAAATTGCTCTAGTAATCTTGTAGATTTTTAAATAGGCTATTCAACCCCCACTAGCCATATTAGGACCTTTCAGCGTGGCACCAAGGTGGAGGCTGCCGGCATAGAGTTGGAGCAAGCAGAGCGGCAGTCTCCCAGGTGGATCGACCGGTACAGAGGTGGAACAGCCTAACGTCGAGGCGAATCTGGTGGCACATCACGAGCAGGCCCCGTCCCTTCCCTTCTTCCCCATCCACCGGCTTGTTGAGATCCACATGCTGCCGTCATCGAGATTGACACCCAGCTCGGGAGGCGGACAGCAGGATGATGCGGATGTGGCCGCTGTGACCTCGGGCAGCGTGGCAGCCGGGCAAGGAGACACACCCTCCTTCGTCTTTCCGCTGGTGGTAGGTGCAGGGCTCAGCACAGCACACGCACCGACAAGCTGGATCTGTACGTGAATCGGAGAGGAGAGCACGAGAGTGAATATAGGGGTATTATAGTCTTTTCTCTTCCTTATTGGCTTTTATGCCCAACACTAGAATGTTAGTAATATTGGGACGGATACACCCCGTTGCAACATACAACCATATTTGACACTCCCTCCGTTCCAAATCATATATAAGATATTTTGTCTTTTCTAGATACATTATTGTTGCTATGCATCAAGACATAGTGTTTGTCTAGATGCATAATAAAAGTAATGTATCTAGAAAAGCCAAAACATCTTATAATTTGGAATGGAGAGGGGAGTAGTTTTTAATACACATATTTTTTATTTGAGAAGTAAAATTAGTTGGCACATTTATATTAGTACAAATAACTCAAAAAATACTAAAGAGCATGTTCCTCAAACAATTACACGCAATAGACACATATCTTAGGTGAGTCAATATATATAATAAATTTCCCATATGGGGTCAATACGGATCTTGGGATTTATTTGATTTAATTGAAATAGGTTGGGCCAAGCCGAATTAAATCCAACAAAGATAGCTAGCTCCAGGTGACTATGCAACAAGCTGTATGCCCAGCTAGCTCCGGGTTAGGATTTACTTCCTAGCATTTAATAATGATAGAAGATATTGCAAACCATAAGCTATGACATTTTTTTACATGAGAAGTACAATTAGTTGGTATATTATATATTAGTACAAATAACTGAAAAATACTTAAGAGCCCGTTCCTCAAACCATTATTAACTTGAAGAATTCCAGCACATTGCTGCAAGAACTTGAGAAAGATCAAAGATCATCTCATGTTAACATGGATGAAGGAAGCAAATTTTTATGTACTAGTAGTTCCTTTTGTTATGGAGCACTGAGTGGTTGAGATGGTACAGAGCGTGATATTTTTTTTACTTTTGTTAGGACACTATATATCTGTACCAACAAAATAGATTACACGGTCATTTGTGACAAAATTTATTAGGATCCATTGTTTTGGTGATTGTAAGCTCATCACATGGCTCCAATTTCTCCTTGACCTAATCAAAAGATGTCACACATGATAACAATAATGTAGACATTCATTTTCCTGTTCAATGAAAAAATGTAGCAAAATTTAAATAGTATAAGCTTAAATCAACCATGAGCACAAATGTACACATAGTTTTAGTTGTAGTGGTCAATGGGGCTTGTTGGAGTAATCATAATATAAAGTGAGCTCAATATGTTACGCTTGTTGGAGGAATGTCGCATGCATCATATATGCTAAAGCATGAGCAATTATTTACCTGAAGTTTCATATTAGCATCATATCCAGTTTGTTGTGGCCATAGCCTATCGAATGATCTGTGTGTAAATGTTTTTGGTTAGATGTGTAAGTATAACGTTGTATTGTAGTGGGCTGAGTGAACATATTTATAAGGATGCAATGTCATGTGACAATAGGTTAAGAAATCAGTGCACAAGCACACAAAGTAGACAACGGTGTGATAACAGTGTGCCTGAGGCTTCATTCGCCCACACAACATCTTCTGCTACAAGGAGACGGAATATGTGAGTCTAGGGTAGGAATGATAAAGATTTCAATCTTTTTTATGAAGAAAAATAAAGGCTTCAATCTTTTTTTGGGTGTATTGCAAACAGACTTGGACACAATGTCTATTCAGACAAATAAAAAACAATGTTTGCAATGGAGCAACAATATGACCATAAAACACACACCAAAATCTATGCTTCCATTAGAATGCTAAATGCGCCTATCCTCTCCAATTCTATGCAGCCCACGCTATTTTGTGAAACTGATAACCACAAGGATGTTCATAACTAAAGTGACATGCATAAACTTGAATATGCTTTTGCTTGCAAGGACAAAACAGTTTCAAGACAATCTATGCAGATAGCATCACGTATATAAGCTGCAATAAAGTTCATTCATTTAACTCTACCTGTTTTGATATCTCATGTAACATGTGACGTTTTTAGGCAGTTGTTGGAAGGTATACTACATTACACGAAATAGAACATGCATAAAAATAATCAGCATTCAAAGTTGTATGTAATATAATGATAATAACCATAAAAATGAGCAAACCATATGTCGACAGGTATATGTAAATAGTGTGATAGGTTGTTTTGTACTAAAAACAGCACGGCCAATAATTTCAGCAAGCTTATCATTAACTATTTTTTGTATATAATGGAAAAGTTCTGACTTCAACCTCTTCAAAGAAGAGGCATAAATCCACCAAATTATAAGTCAAGAAGCAAATAAAATAGAGTTTAACATTATTGACCAATACGAAATCTAAAAGACCATCCGTGAGAAAGCAAAGAACTTGCATGGTCTATAGAAGCTGGCATGCCGAAATTAGCCAATTGTTATGGTCACCAGTGCCCTGCAATAGAGCTCAAGATTAAAGCCAGTGCGTCCCTTGAAAAGTACATGCAAAAAAGTTTTTGTTTGGCCATTTTTAAACAAAAAATAATTCTTGCTTAGCCAAATTGGCCAGCAAACAGCTAGCTCCTATCAATAACAAAGATCTAAGACACTGCCCCCCTTGTTTACACCAAGAATTAAACAAATTATTTGTACTCTTTGGAGGTTCAATGCCTAATACATAGTACACAGCTTGCTCCAGAGCTTTGGCATAATGACACTCAAAGAAAAGGTGGTGTTGGATAGTCTCCGACTGACTACAAAAGCAGCAAATTTTACTACCATTTCAATTTCTCCTAACTAAATTATCCATGTTAAGCATGACCCCTCTTTTAAAGTACCACATAATTTTTTTTATTTTGAGAAGTATTTTCAAATGCCGAATTTCCTGTGTAACCTTAACCCCATTATTGATAATAGGAAACACAAAAGGACAAGCGCTCAGTGCTTTCTTTCAAGATATAGGATGCACATTTTATTTCGTTAAATAAAGGATGAAATAGGAATGCTCATGATTCAGTAGTGGAAACCAAATAAAAAAGTTTGGCAATGATAAAAAGAGAGATTATCATGTATAAATTATTGCTTCATACACTAAAGTTTATAACTCACATAGATCATACAAGAACACTAATTAAAATGATCTTAACTAAGTAGGAGAGCATAGCTGAGGAGGTCAGCTATATTTCACCAATATGCTACAAACCAACCATGTTATAAAATTATGGAAGAAATGATCCAAAATGTTCAGCCACAACCAAGAAGCAGCACTGATGCATTCATGTAAATAAAAATATGAAGTAACAAAATGCCAAAAAATTGGAACATAAACATGAAAAACTAAAAGGATGCCTAAATGCTTAATGTCCACTTAGCTGAAATTCTTTGCTGCCTCAACATCTTATCAATAGCCTGAATGACGACACCTTGTAGCACCTGGTTTTAAGGACAAAACCAAATACACACCATATGTGAACCTAGGAAGTCAAATCACACATATGGCTACAAATAGAGGGAATATCAATAGACAATGTTTAATAAATAACGTACTTAATACAAGGAATACAACCTTAGATAGCAAACAGCGAAAAGGCACCCCTTTCTCCCGGGGAGAACTCCAACTTTACAGGGACAACTGACTAGTTGATCACAAGGCTAACTCCTTCAGACTATAGCAATCTGGTACCCATCCGGGTTTTTTCCAAAGTATTGAAAAGTAAAACAAGCATAAGTATATATCATACTTAGCAATATAACATGGGGTTCATGAAGCTCAAAAGGTTGACACTGGTTTACTGTGGTTAGCTTTTAGTGAGTCATAATTCTAGCAATTAGTAGCAACAAGTTTAGCATCAGCCCAAAATAACCCCATGATCATGTAAACAAGAATAACGTATAGCAAGAAACAATAATCATTAGTGTCATCAGTGTTCATCATCTATTCCATAAGGGGTCCAGGCCGCTCGTGACCGTGAGCATGGTTGATATACCAGTTTTAAGACACTCTGCAGAGGTTGTACATCTTTAACCATGAGTCATGATTTGCCCTTTTGCCCGAGATCGTGAGCCTCTTGACCCACTTTCAAGGAAGGTCGGTAGGGTTCACTATGAAGCCTTTTGAATGTCCCTCTAACAAGTTACTAGCCGCTAGGTTTTAGCAGCTAGGCGAATGGAGCCCCTCTAACAGCGTGGCACATTCCACGTAGGCTATACACACTCTAAGAGACAAGAAGCCATTTTGCAACCTAAGCCTCTCCTACGCCTTTTGATAACCACTAACGAGCTAGAAAATCTCAATTTACTTAGCTAAAGCCAAAGTCGAAACCATAGCTCTCATGGTTGTACTGTAAGTCCCAGGTGATCACTTACAGATAAGTCCTTAGGGAGAGGAACTAGAGCACCATTAAAACCCAATGCCCCAACCCTCTTAAGCCAAGTTGCTAAAAAGCATATTTTAACATTTATTTCATATACCATTAGTCATGTTACAGATCATGGTTATTCAATTCAACCACTACCATAATACTACCCAATGCAAATAACCTAGGGTGTCAAGGTACAAGGTACAAAAGCTAGGATCATCCTTAATGGCAACAAGGAAGACACATGCAATATGATTATTATGACATTAAAGTGAATAGATAACAAGGAAGATCCCATGCTATACTTGCCTTAAACTTTGATCCTTCTTCTAGTCCAAAGCTTCAAAAGAACTCCTTGATCAACATGTAAAGCTCACCGACTGGACAAGATCATAAAGCACCACACAAGCATCCGAATAGACATGCACAACATACAAATATGTCTAGATTAGAATAGTACACCAATCAATAAAAAGGTTTAAAAACAATCTACGCATTGCTACGAACACACAGACACGAAAAGCACTCTAATCAGAGCTACGGTGAAAGAGAAACAAATACTAAAAGATTTACTTCTTAAGAGAAAGAGAAAGTTTTGAGCTTCATTTATTTTAACTATATAAAAGCATGTATAAGATATTTCAGAGAAATATCTAAATTAAATTAAGCCAAATTATATTTGACTTGAAAAACCAAGATAGATCTAATCTTATTTTACTTAGAAAAGATCGAAGTAGAAAGTCTAAGTTGCTTTTAATTGGAAAACCAATTACATATAGATTGATCAATTTATCACTTTATTTAAAAAGCACAAAACATGTTAAACATTGATACTAACACGTAGCTTAAGTTATTACGAATCTAACGCAAGTTGAATGGGTCAAAACGGAGTTAAAATGAAGATTTTATGGATAAAATAAGATTAGTGGTAAAACTGTAAATACTAAGATGGATTTTTGAATTAAAATAAATCAGAAATCGGATTTTGAATCTAGAGGACTTCGGGTTGATTTGCGAAAAGCAGAGGGTCTCTTTAGCAAAATTGCCAGTGAAGGGGTATCTTCTAATCTGGGCCGTTGATCTAGATTTGGATGGCTGGGAACAGAAGGGGAAGATGGGGGTCGCCGGCGTTCGGCTATTTGCCGATTCTAAGCATCACTGACCAAGGAAAGAGCACAGGGAGAGAGAGGGGTGCACGGCAAACTCGATGAGGGCATCGAGGTGGCCTGATGTAGTACTGCGGCGATGCGGGGCTAGGTTGAGCGGCTCGGGTAGTTTCGGCGGTGGCGGTGCACTGATGACTGGGAGCGAGAGGGAGAGATAGCGTGGTACCGTCCGCTTGCTTACCAGATAGCGAAGCTCGACGAGCATTCCCGGATGACGACGGAGCAGCAAAACAACGAGGTGAGTGCGGCGGTGGTGGCTAGGGTTTCACGGCGGCTATGAGCTCAGATGGAGGCGACGGCTTGCGCTAGGGTTCGATAGGGGAGCGTCGGAACCTGGGGCTTGCTTTTATAGGGGCTAGGGCGTGGCGCGCATGCTAAGAATCCCAGGAAATCAGCGCGGCGGCGGACTCCGAGTCGGAGCAGAGTCCAACTCATGGACTACGCGAGGTTGAGGATGGCCCTGACCGGTGGGTCCAACGCGTCAGCGGCATAGGAGGCGGGGTCTGTTGGTCAGCGAGTGCGGGTGCGGAGCCGGACTGTCAGCCAACAGGAGAGGGATGGAGCGCGCGGGCTTGCTACTGGGCCGGCCTGCTGAAGTGGGCCACGGGATTTGGTGGGGGATGGAAGAGGCCGAGCTAGGCTCGCTAGGCTGGCAGGATGGGAAAACAAGCCAGGGCCTTCGGGCCAGAATGAAGAGGAGAGAAAACTTTCTTCCTATTTTCCTTTTCTTTTATTTCAAAGCCATTTCAAAACCTTTTCAACCATGGTTTGAATCATTTTGAATTTTAGGTCAAAACCAATCATTACAATAAACCTTATGCACCAGCATGAATGCAAGAATATGTTTCTAAGACTTATGATGCATTTTAATTTAATGAAAATGTTATTTTTCCTATGTTTTCATGAGCACAAAAATACAAAATTTAACCATTTTACCTCTATTTCAAAAGAAGCAAATTTTAGGGTGTTACACACCTCCAGGTGGCCCTCGTATCACAACCTTCCTGCTGCTCCAAAAGACTCCCTGGATAAGGAGGCTCTAGGATTGACTTCAGTCACTAGTAGTGAGGTGAAAAAACAGAAGGGTAATTATAGTTGTATTTATCCATATCATTTGGTATATATAGATGTGTATATGTGTACCAAATCCAACAAGCAAATAAGCAACAGACCCAATTCAATCAAACAAGGAAAGAAAAAAACAGGCCCCCTAAAAACTGAGTAGAAGTGCTACATTGTCGTGATAGTACTAAATAGACTTCTGGTATGCCATAGTAGAATTGGCCGAATAAAATCTTGGCACAATAAAATGGCCACGGCTGTGAACAGTATACTAGGGCATAGCACAATAAAATCTTTGGCACATTAAGATGGCATAATAAGATGGTCATGAAGAAAAAATAATTACAAGCATGCTATGCCACAATAAGACTTCTTCATGTTAACACTTTACAATTAAAAGCATAATGAGGTCTACTGATTTGCAATGCCAAAATCACAATAATGAGCCATTTCATAGACTCTTTGCATCAAAATCGAGAGTAAGTAAAAGCTAAAAGATACCAAATATGAAGTGCAGCTAACCAAAATCTAATCTATCGATCTTGTGTACCTGTAGATTCATAATTCCAAATCAACAAAGCCGAAGAAAGTTCCTCTGATCATTTTATCTCCTACCGTGCAAAAATTTTAAAAAAAAGCAAATGACATTAACAGTTACCTAATCTCTCCAGAAGGAAAGGAAGGGTAGCTCTTGATTCAAACTGGTTGTAGTACTCATCACGTGTTTTTTGTTGTGTTGTTTGCCATCCACCTGTGCCTACAAATATTTCTTTTGAAATGCTAAGTACCAAAATTGTGGAAAACTTGCAACGCAATTTCTGAATAGTGAGCAATGAAAATAAAAATTCCAATCCAGGAATGCAAGCTGCTAAGCTGGCACAGTAAATAGGAAACAACTAGCTAATAAGGTCAGGGTATGTTACTAAAATGTAGAGAAGATCTGTTGGGTCTTCACTCTAACACATTGACTAAACTATCTGACACAAGGGCAAAATGATTTAGAAGAAATGGAACCCTGTCATGGAAATACTAGTATAAAGGGCTATGGTATAAATAGCTTCTCAAAATTAGCCCTTTATCGTGCAAGAATGCATGTATCCTGTTTCCAAAAGAATATATATCAATGTCTACTCTTTTTTCAACAATTTTGTTCACAATCCATGAGCTGATTTTTGAACTGCAGTACATAAGTTTTGTTGATTGCTATGACATTTTCAGAAAATGCTTTTATGTTCCCAAATGAAGTACTTGTGTCTGTTAAAACTTAACAGAGCTTTTTTTTTTGGTTCATAGTCGTACAAAGTTAGTCTCTAGGCAGGGAAGAAACTATGTGCTGATTGCTTTCATGTTTCCACAAAATGCTTCTATCCTGAAATGAGGTAATTGTGTCTGCTAACAGGTAATAAATATATGAAAATATAGTGTCTCATGCTCATCGTCACTATGCAAAGTTTAGTCTTGGCAGGGAACATACTATTAGGTTCAGAGTATATTCTCTGCAGTGTTGTTTTATTTGGTTTACTGTGCTTCTTGAGAAGGGCATGCCATTTTTGCGAAGTCTTATGTTCAGTGCCATCCATGCTCAGCTTTCCTCATCATTCAAGCAATATATGAATTCTTAACCTCTAGTCATCGGAGGACGAGGCAGAAGCATTTGACAACAACACACTTGTCTAGTGGGTATAGAGAAGACATATTATGACAAGACATCCCGACATATTTACGACAAGGAACTTTGTCTCTTTCCAAATAAAAGTGATTTCCTAATTTTTTGTTCCCTTCGGTTGAGTTCATATACGTCCCGACAACTTCTAAGCAAAGAAATTTTGCCACTTTGGTTCGACATTTATTTCGTAATGTTCCGTTACCATCGTTTACCGTGTTTGGCGCTTCCCATTCGCCCCTGCAGATTGGTCGCCGACCATGTTACATATCCATACTATGTAACACAAATTAAAGGCATTCATAGTTAGTACTGTCGTCTACCAATTCAAACAAACTGGATCTATTTCCCACGCATCCCAAAACGCCTAGGCAGATCAGAATATGAATATATACCTAATATATAAAATGCTGTCAGTTGACTTCACCATTATCAAACACAGACACGATATAATGGAAGACAGATACGGTCTGATATTTAGCATTATATATTCTTCATACTACTACCAATGCAGACTAGCAGTCATGACGGGCCAACCACTGCAGCTTAGAGGTACTCATATCCCATTCATGCAAAGGAAAGCAACAGCTAGCTAGGTTTAGGCATATAGGTAGCCATGCTTTCCTGCCCTTGCTGGATCAGACGCTGGTTCTACCGAGTGGTCCATGAGCCCTTATGTATCCCCATGGCAGGAACTGGTTGAAGTGACGGAGGAGATCAGGGTGACCTTCCAGAAGCACCTTCACACGCTCAACCACAACAGCAGTACAAATGCTGCTATTCACAGACAACACGAACAAACAATCAGCCTGACAATCCAAGAAACGAAACCCTAGCTAGTCCACCACACAACTAGCAGATACAAGGAAGCCACAGCTGCAATAGCAGCAGCTGAATCTCTGCTGCTCACTCCGAGATCTAGTAGTGAGGATCGTCACTGACCTCCCGGACATGAACTGGCGCATGATGGCGATGATCTCATCGTACTTGTCTGGCTCTCTGGCTAACCCGCGCTTCAAGTTCTTCACGAAGCGGAGTCCATCTTGGAGTGTCTGCGTTGGCCTCCTATATATATCATGCAGTGGCGGGACAAGAAAACAGATAGATACATGGATCGGGTTGGAAAACCATTAGATCACAAGACAACAAGTGAGCAAAATCACAGAACAAGGGGGAGGTTTCTTTTTGAACCAGAAACATGATCCAGATTAACAAGCGGTGGATAATATAAACTAAGACGTCGGGCAAACCATGGAGGCTGGACGATAGATACAGGAGGTAGAGACTCACGGATCACGGACTCGGAACTTCATGTACACACCATGCTCCTCCTTCTTCGAGCGCTTCAGCTTGCCTCTGAAACCCATGTCCTCGGTGGTTTAGCATAGCCGCCTACAATGCGCTGGGTCTTAAGAAGGAGGACAGTGGGGAAAGTGACAATGGCCTCACGCGCACACTCACGCTATGTGTGACGCGTCAAGGTGACTAAGCAACAAGCTGTATGTCCTGCTGTAACGCACTAGCATATTTGTTTGTATTTAGTAATGATAAAAAATTAATGTTGTAAACTATAAGCTACATTTTTTTATCTACGAAGTTAGCTGGCATATTATATAACAGTACAAATAACTGAAAAACACTTCACACGCAATAGTCACCTATCTTACCTGAGTCATTATACTACAGTGAATAATTATTCATGTGGGGTTAATCATTTATTATGCCTAGCATTAATATAGACCTACAATATATTTCATTGAACTGAAATAGGTTGCTCCAGGACTAATTAAATCCAATAAAAATGGCTACCTCCAGGTGACTATACAATAAGTTGTATGCTCCGCTTTAACAAACTGCCATATTTGCAAATATTTAATAATGATAGAAGATATTGCAAATCATAAGCTACATTTTTTATCTAAACAATAAAATTAGTTGGCATATTATATATTAGTACAACTAATAAAAAAGATACTTAAGAGCCGCTTATGCCTCAAACCATTACACGCAACAGCCACCTATCTGTCACACCCGGTTTTCTAAAGAACAAAACCAGGCTAATCATATGTGTGCCCAGGAAGTCCACACATATGTCAGAATGAAAAAGTATCAGAAACAATGTTATTATATAACGTATACATAGCTAAATTAACACTTACATCAGAGTATCGTGGAACGGTGACTAAACTTCAGGCTTCATTCTTCTCAGGGACGGCTGACTGGGGGTAACATATGCCTAGCACTTCTACTAGTCTTCTGGAAACTCCACTACACCTTTGTCCTTCTTCCGAGTAGCATCTTACTACACACTGGAGTGTGGGGGAAATAGCAAGAGTGAGTCCATGTCGAACTCAACAAGTACAACACAGGGTTCATGAGGCTCAAAAAGGCTAGACACTGTTTGACTGCGTTTAGCTTTTAATCATCATATAATTAGCAATTGAGTAGCATCAAGGTATTCCAATTCCCATTAATGAATCAATGATCAATTGTAATAAAGATAATGAATAGCATTAACATGAGCATAATAACAACAATAATTAAGCATGATATAACAATGGTGATCATCTATCTGTAAATGTTCCAAGGCCACCCGTATCCGTGGGCACGGCTAGTATACCAGTTTTTAACTCTGCGCAGAGGTGTACACTTTCACTGTGAGTCATGATTTTCAAATGCATGGGTTTGCAAGGCCCAAAACATCGAAAACCATATAAAGCCATTCAAAAGTTCGTCTAACAAGTTAGGGCCATTAGATTCACTCGGCAGGCAGATGTAGAACCCCCCTTCCCTGTGGCACAACAACCGCAGCCTATACACACTAGGCCAGGGGCTCGCACTACACCCAACGTGTCAAGCCATTCTTACGCCATTTAAGGTAACCACTAACAAGCTAGAAAAGGTCTCTTGAACAACTAAAGCCAGAGCCATATAGCCCTCACAGCTGTACTGTATATCCCGGATGATCACGTACAGATAAGTCCTTACGGAGAGAAACTAGAGCAACAATATAACCCCTTGCTCTAGCCCCCTTTTCAACAGTAATAAAATCATCATTAAAGGTTGATTGCTTAATCCATTAATCAAAATTACAAGATCATTGTTCATGATTAAGCACTAGCAAAAGCTACCCAAATGCACAACCCATAGGTGACAAGGAAACAAGATATCAATAGCTAGGTTATAATCTCTATGGTTGTCAAGGAGGACACATGCATATGTATGATAATTTCAGTGAATAGGTAACAAGGATGGTCCCATGTTATACTTGCCTTGATCAAAGTTCTCCGATAGATACTGCTGGTCCGGCTCAAAATAATACTCCTAATCGTCGTAGTACTGCTCACCGTCTAAATTCGATCACCAAGCATCAACATACAAACATTCCGAGCAAACATACACGAAGCAAACAAAAGATACAATTAGAACAGTACACCAACAGTAGCAAAACAGTATAAAAAGTTTGTAAAACTCTTCTACACGTTACTACGATCACACAGACGTATAGATCACAAAAATCGGACTTAAAACGTGAAAGTTATGAATTTTCTAAGATTTCCTATAGATAAATAATTACTTTAATATAAACTCGAAAATTAAATTTTCCAAACCTACTGTACAACTACACTAACATATAGAGCTTGCAAATACGATCCTAACGCAACTTGAACGGGCCAAATCGGAGTTAAAACATGGAAGATATGGCCTAAACAAAATTGTATGTATATATGTATTTCTATTGTATTTCGGGATTTGTTTTTCTTAAAGAAAACGGCAATAAAGTGTTGGTGATGTCGAGATGATGTCATCATGCTAACAAGAGTTCAATGGCCATGATTTGCATCTAATAAACAATTTATAAATAAAAACACATTAATGTGAATATTAATCGAGTTAACATTTTAAGAAAGTGTCGACGCATGAACCTATGTTATTTTAAATTTAAAGGAGCATGTCATAAACATGAACAAGATTAGCATAATTGAATTCGTAAATACATAACGTGATAAAAGTCATTACTAGCATGCATATTACAGTCAGCGAGGTAGCAACGTGACAAACGTGGAATTACAACCCTCAGTTGCTTTTAATTAAACGCTATTAAATAATTATATTAATCTAATTACTATTTAAATTAATAAATTCATAATCAAATGACATGATAAACATCGATACTAGCTAAATTTTAATCATAAACACACATGTTAACATGAATTAAATTAATATTTATTTATGAATCCGTGGGTATATAGTCTAAATTGCTTTTAATTATAAAGCTAGTACAAACATATTAATCAATATAATAATTAGCGACATATAGAAAAACACGTGACATAAAAACTTTGGTACTATCGCGTAGAGCTCGACAATACGAAACTAACGCAACAAGAACCAACTAAATCAGAGCTATTATGACTAAACTGCTGAGATTACGAACCAGTGGCAAAGTTGTAAATATCTCGTCTTCTTCCTTACGGTGAGCTGCACGTTCAGAAGATGATCTGCTGTTCTTTCTCTTCCTTGACAGCCCAGGCCCTGAGGGTGCTCGCCTGAAGGGCACGACCAACGAGAAGGATAGGGACCACGGCTTCTTGGTGTTGAGCTTGTTCATGGCATTCAGGTTTAGGGTGGCCTCCTCCTCACTCTGTCCACCAGAGAGGAAGACGATGGCGGGCACAGCAGCAGGGACAGTCCTCTGGAGGGCACGGACAGTGTACTCGGCAATCACCTCAGGAGCCACCTTCTTGGAGTCGGAGCCAGGGGTAACCATGTTGGGCTTCAGGAGGGTACCCTCAAGGAGGACATGGTGCTCGTTGAGAGCCTTGTAGCAGGCAGCAAGGACCATCTCCGTGACATAGGCACAGCGCTCAATGTCATGTGACCCATCGACGAGGATCTCAGGCTCAACAATTGGCACCAGACCATTCTCCTGGCAGATGATGGCGTAGCGAGCAAGACCTTGAGCGTTCAAGTCAATGGCAAGCTGTGATGGCTCGTTAGGGCCGATGTTGAGGACGGCACGCCACTTGGCAAAGCGGGCACCAGCCTCGTAGTACTTGGCGCAGCGCTTGCCAATGGTGCCCGTGGACTCATCAGCAGCAAGGATACCCTTTCCAGGGGTGCCAATGTATGCGGCATTCTTGATGAGCTCATCCTTGTACTTTCCGCAGTAGGACGACATGATCGATGCGCGCGGGAGGGGAGGCTCTAGGAATTGCAAGGGAAGTTGGGGGCGGATGGCTGAGCGGGTGGAGGAGATCGGCCGCGGGCGAGACGAGTCCAGGCGGCGGGCGGCGACAGCGGCGGCGGCGGCAACAGCGGCGGCGGCGGCAATAGCGGCGGCGGCAACAGCGGCGGCGGCGGCAATAGCGGCGGCGGCGACAACAACGGCGGCGGCGGCAACAGCGGCGGAAAACAGGGCTAGCAGGCAGGCCGGACCTATATATAGGGAGGAAGACTCTCCACCTTCACGTCAACTAGCGATATGGTGCTAATTGACGTTGCACCCTCCATCTTTACTAATAGGCCTAATTAATTATTAAAGCCCATTAGTAAATAAATGAATGGACATTTAGGATTATTGCACACAAGCTTTGGTGGAAAATGAGATATTTATTATTTTCAGAATTAATTAATTTCGTGGATAAAATAATTCTAGAAAAGTCCAGAATTATTATTTAAGCCGCGAAAAATACTCCGAAAGCTCCGAAAATTCGAGGGAATTTTCTAGAGACATTATGGAACATGAGGAACCCAAATAAAGTATTTGGAGCTTATGAAAAGATGGATGAAGAGATCAAGGAAAAAGATTAAGCTCACGGAAATTAGAATTTTGAATCCAGAAAATACCAAAAAGTTTTCCGATGAGAAGTAAACGTCGTCCTATGGTATTTTGAAAATAATAGCACTCACCAACACCAAAGACAAGCATCACACAAACACCACATTATTAAATTAATATGAAAAAGTTTAAAACCATAATTTTTCTATATTTAATTAGCAACAACTTAACTTATCTAATAAATTTATTCAGATATTGAAATAATTTATTTTATTTAGTTTTTAGTTTTTTTTTCCCGCACAACCCAAAATAGAAAATTTTGGGTGTGACAAATCTACCCCACTTAACAGGAATCTCGTCCCGAGATTCGGAGAGACTAAGGAGAAAGATAAAGTTGATCCGCAAATCTTCACTCTTCCTTCATCAACTCTTATCTAATGATGATGCCACAAGCTCAAATCTAACTTTGTAAATATCTCCTTTAGACCCTTACGATCCTTGTAGATGGTTCTAACAGGTTACCAACCCTGAGAAGAGATACCTACGCTCGATAATGACTTTGCAACCATGTAGATAGCTGTTGCTTCCAGATGACGAAAATAGAACGTATAAATCCTCCATCATGTATCGTCTTTTAGTTCGGCAAACCCCTTAAGAAGAGATCAATTGGAGAACACCAATGGATATATTGCATTTGTTTCTGATTGATAACTACCATCATGTCCTTCTGACATCCCAAAGAAATTCATGAGCATATGCAAGAACAAGTAATTCTGCTCTTCCTCACGAGCAGAAAAACAGCAGTGCAGAAATACAGTTATAACTTGAGTTCTGTGAATCCGATGATATTGTAGCTTATACCGTTGGAAAGCTTATCAAATTTAATACAACTTTCTTATAGAACACTTCTCCAGATTCTGCAGTTAAGGTAGTCGAAAACTGTGCACAACAGAAACTATTCCAGGTTGCTGACAGCACAGATGCGTCGCCTTGTGATTTTCATAACTCCCAAACCATAATAGCTATCAGGGTGGTTCTTACGGTCAGTGAAAGATATTGAAGTCTACTGTTGTCCAGAATTTATCCATGATTTTTGGGCGTCCAAAAATAGAGATATAAGCTAAAGAAGACAGACTGTTCTGAAAAGACAGGATAAGATAAAAATGAGATTCAGAGAGATTAGAGGGATAGATAATACTAATCTTCAAGTCTTCATGCTTCTTTGCTTTGCGTTGATGAGATATAAGACATAGATCAAGGATAGCCAAAAGATGACAAGAAAGATAAGGTTTGATCTTCAGTTCTTCGTACCTCGTCGCTTGAGATTGTTGATGGTAGCGGACACTACCCCACTTAACAAAGATTTTGTTCCACCTGGCAATGTCATTGAAGGCAACACTTTGCAATTCATAAAAATCTTGATCAGGATCAAACTGATGATGATACCACAGGTTCAAAACCAACATAGCGAAGATATCCCTCAGATTCTTGTGATCCACGTAGATGTCGCTCTTATAATCCCAATAAATGCCACACTTACAGCCTTAAGAGCTTTCCACATTCAACTCTCTTGAGCTCTTCTTCATAGTAACTCCACTAGAGAATACCTATCCAAGTAGAAAACTCACTTCACTTAAAACTTACTAAACATACTTGATATGGGGGTGATGTCATCTAAGTTTTCAAGAAACTAACTATAGACTTCCAACATCTCCTTCCTATGCCGTCCATGCTAATTTGTATAGAGTATGTTGAATTGAATGTTGAACTCCCAACTGATGATAGCTTGAAGTGAAGACCAGTCCTAATAAATACCCGAGCTTCTTGTAGATGATCCAACAAAGCACTGATCCCAAGCAAACAACACTAGCACATGAGTAGACTTCCAATCATAGAGATAACCACTTCTTCCAAGTGAAGCACTAGGACATTCGAAACCTTCATCTTGCAACACTCACAACTTTGCTACCCCCTTAAGAAAAAGAAACTAGGGGACACCAAAGTAACTTGCATCTCCATTTATACTAGATAACCATAATCATCTCTAATGTAAGATTCCAATGCAAATCAATGAGATTCAAAGATATCCAATGATATATTCACTTATACAAGATAAGGAAGTAATGCAAAAAAATTTCTAGGCGAATTCCAATTTTAGCAGTTCAGTAAATCTGGCATAACTCGAGCTACAAAGATCCAGATGAAGTGATCTTTACATGGTTGGAAAGCTTATGAAATTATCTACAACTTTTATTCACAACACTTTTCCAGATTCTGTCCATAAGTTAGTCAAAAACTGAACTTAACCGAAACTGTTTCAGGATTCCAGACTGCGTAGTGACCCCAACTTGGAACAGGTATATCTCTTAGCTCATAATAGATAATAAGGTAAGTCCAGTGGGTTTGGAAAGATAAAGAAGTCTAGTTATTCCCAGTAAAATTTCATAAATTTCTCATGTCCTTATCTTGAGATATAACAGAAACATTACAGACTGCTATAGAAATCAGCATGCGGAGTATTACGTAAAACCTACCCCAAGACGAGTTACTCCTCAAGACGAAACCTTCTGAGCCACTTTCAAAACACGAGAACAAGGACAACACACAAGCAACACATCAAGCAAAACAAGCACACATCACATCATCGGTACTACACGTGCTTCTTCAATCATAGTGGTTATCCTAAAGGAAGAGTATGGATGATGAAAGACCATCGAACTTTAGAACAAGATGAGATCAGATAACTTTTAGTAAAAAAAAATAACATAAAACAAAATCCAAGGGAGTAAGAAATAATAGCTCAAAGGAAGCTATCAAGGAGGAGATACAATAGGACAAGGAAGAGGAAATAGTCAAAATCAATGAGTCAAGGGATGACAAAATAGTTTTATAGTAAAATGAGTTTTAGAATACGTCCAGTGCTACCTGGCATACGTCCTACAGTCAACACCGCTCTGATACCACTCTGTCACACCCGGTTTTCTAAAGAACAAAACCAGGCTAATCATATGTGTGCCCAGAAAGTCCACACATATGCCAGAATGAAAAAGTATCAGAAACAATGTTATTATATAACGTATACATAGCTAAATTAACACTTACATCAGAGTATCGTGGAACGGTGACTAAACTTCAGGCTTCATTCTTCTCAGGGACGGCTGACTGGGGGTAACATATGCCTAGCACTTCTACTAGTCTTCTGGAAACTCCACTACACCTTTGTCCTTCTTTCGAGTAGCATCTTACTACACACTGGAGTGTGGGGGAAATAGCAAGAGTGAGTCCATGTCGAACTCAACAAGTACAACACAGGGTTCATGAGGCTCAAAAAGGCTAGACACTGTTTGACTGCGTTTAGCTTTTAATCATCATATAATTAGCAATTGAGTAGCATCAAGGTATTCCAATTCCCATTAATGAATCAATGATCAATTGTAATAAAGATAATGAATAGCATTAACATGAGCATAATAACAACAATAATTAAGCATGATATAACAATGGTGATCATCTATCTGTAAATGTTCCAAGGCCACCCGTATCCGTGGGCACGGCTAGTATACCAGTTTTTAACTCTGCGCAGAGGTGTACACTTTCACTGTGAGTCATGATTTCCAAATGCATGGGTTTGCAAGGCCCAAAACATCGAAAACCATATAAAGCCATTCAAAAGTTCGTCTAACAAGTTAGGGCCATTAGATTCACTCGGCAGGCAGATGTAGAACCCCCTTCCCTGTGGCACAACAACCGCAGCCTATACACACTAGGCCAGGGGCTCGCACTACACCCAACGTGTCAAGCCATTCTTACGCCATTTAAGGTAACCACTAACAAGCTAGAAAAGGTCTCTTGAACAACTAAAACCAGAGCCGTATAGCCCTCACAGCTGTACTGTATATCCCGGATGATCACGTACAGATAAGTCCTTACGGAGAGAAACTAGAGCAACAATATAATCCCTTGCTCTAGCCCCCTTTTCAACAGTAATAAAATCATCATTAAAGGTTGATTGCTTAATCCATTAATCAAAATTACAAGATCATTGTTCATGATTAAGCACTAGCAAAAGCTACCCAAATGCACAACCCATAGGTGACAAGGAAACAAGATATCAATAGCTAGGTTATAATCTCTATGGTTGTCAAGGAGGACACATGCATATGTATGATAATTTCAGTGAATAGGTAACAAGGATGGTCCCATGTTATACTTGCCTTGATCAAAGTTCTCCGATAGATACTGCTGGTCCGGCTCAAAATAATACTCCTAATCGTCGTAGTACTGCTCACCGTCTAAATTCGATCACCAAGCATCAACATACAAACATTCCGAGCAAACATACACGAAGCAAACAAAAGATACAATTAGAACAGTACACCAACAGTAGCAAAACAGTATAAAAAGTTTGTAAAACTCTTCTACACGTTACTACGATCACACAGACGTATAGATCACAAAAATCGGACTTAAAACGTGAAAGTTATGAATTTTCTAAGATTTCCTATAGATAAATAATTACTTTAATATAAACTCGAAAATTAAATTTTCCAAACCTACTGTACAACTACACCAACATATAGAGCTTGCAAATACGATCCTAACGCAACTTGAACGGGCCAAATCGGAGTTAAAACGTGGAAGATATGGCCTAAACAAAATTGTATGTATATATGTATTTCTATTGTATTTCGGGATTTGTTTTTCTTAAAGAAAACGGCAATAAAGTGTTGGTGATGTCGAGATGATGTCATCATGCTAACAAGAGTTCAATGGCCATGATTTGCATCTAATAAACAATTTATAAATAAAAACACATTAATGTGAATATTAATCGAGTTAACATTTTAAGAAAGTGCCGACGCATGAACCTATGTTATTTTAAATTTAAAGGAGCATGTCATAAACATGAACAAGATTAACATAATTGAATTCGTAAATACATAACGTGATAAAAGTCATTACTAGCATGCATATTACAGTCAGCGAGGTAGCAACGTGACAAACGTGGAATTACAACCCTCAGTTGCTTTTAATTAAACGCTATTAAATAATTATATTAATCTAATTACTATTTAAATTAATAAATTCATAATCAAATGACATGATAAACATCGATACTAGCTAAATTTTAATCATAAACACACATGTTAACATGAATTAAATTAATATTTATTTATGAATCCGTGGGTATATAGTCTAAATTGCTTTTAATTATAAAGCTAGTACAAACATATTAATCAATATAATAATTAGCGACATATAGAAAAACACGTGACATAAAAACTTTGGTACTATCGCGTAGAGCTCGACAATACGAAACTAACGCAACAAGAACCAACTAAATCAGAGCTATTATGACTAAACTGCTGAGATTACGAACCAGTGGCAAAGTTGTAAATATCTCGTCTTCTTCCTTACGGTGAGCTGCACGTTCAGAAGATGATCTGCTGTTCTTTCTCTTCCTTGACAGCCCAGGCCCTGAGGGTGCTCGCCTGAAGGGCACGACCAACGAGAAGGATAGGGACCACGGCTTCTTGGTGTTGAGCTTGTTCATGGCATTCAGGTTTAGGGTGGCCTCCTCCTCACTCTGTCCACCAGAGAGGAAGACGATGGCGGGCACAGCAGCAGGGACAGTCCTCTGGAGGGCACGGACAGTGTACTCGGCAATCACCTCAGGAGCCACCTTCTTGGAGTCGGAGCCAGGGGTAACCATGTTGGGCTTCAGGAGGGTACCCTCAAGGAGGACATGGTGCTCGTTGAGAGCCTTGTAGCAGGCAGCAAGGACCATCTCCGTGACATAGGCACAGCGCTCAATGTCATGTGACCCATCGACGAGGATCTCAGGCTCAACAATTGGCACCAGACCATTCTCCTGGCAGATGATGGCGTAGCGAGCAAGACCTTGAGCGTTCAAGTCAATGGCAAGCTGTGATGGCTCGTTAGGGCCGATGTTGAGGACGGCACGCCACTTGGCAAAGCGGGCACCAGCCTCGTAGTACTTGGCGCAGCGCTTGCCAATGGTGCCCGTGGACTCATCAGCAGCAAGGATACCCTTTCCAGGGGTGCCAATGTATGCGGCATTCTTGATGAGCTCATCCTTGTACTTTCCGCAGTAGGACGACATGATCGATGCGCGCGGGAGGGGAGGCTCTAGGAATTGCAAGGGAAGTTGGGGGCGGATGGCTGAGCGGGTGGAGGAGATCGGCCGCGGGCGAGACGAGTCCAGGCGGCGGGCGGCGACAGCGGTGGCGGCGGCAACAGCGGCGGCGGCGGCAATAGCGGCGGCGGCAACAGCGGCGGCGGCGGCAATAGCGGCGGTGGCGACAACAACGGCGGCGGCGGCAACAGCGGCGGAAAACAGGGCTAGCAGGCAGGCCGGACCTATATATAGGGAGGAAGACTCTCCACCTTCACGTCAACTAGCGATATGGTGCTAATTGACGTTGCACCCTCCATCTTTACTAATAGGCCTAATTAATTATTAAAGCCCATTAGTAAATAAATGAATGGACATTTAGGATTATTGCACACAAGCTTTGGTGGAAAATGAGATATTTATTATTTTCGGAATTAATTAATTTCGTGGATAAAATAATTCTAGAAAAGTCCAGAATTATTATTTAAGCCGCGAAAAATACTCCGAAAGCTCCGAAAATTCGAGGGAATTTTCTAGAGACATTATGGAACATGAGGAACCCAAATAAAGTATTTGGAGCTTATGAAAAGATGGATGAAGAGATCAAGGAAAAAGATTAAGCTCACGGAAATTAGAATTTTGAATCCAGAAAATACCAAAAAGTTTTCCGATGAGAAGTAAACGTCGTCCTATGGTATTTTGAAAATAATAGCACTCACCAACACCAAAGACAAGCATCACACAAACACCACATTATTAAATTAATATGAAAAAGTTTAAAACCATAATTTTTCTATATTTAATTAGCAACAACTTATCTAATAAATTTATTCAGATATTGAAATAATTTATTTTATTTAGTTTTTAGTTTTTTTTCCCGCACAACCCAAAATAGAAAATTTTGGGTGTGACACTATCTTACCTGTCAATATACAGTGAATTTCTCATGTCGGGCTAATTCTTCATCATACCTAGCATTTAATGTAGACCGTGGGATTTATTTGATTTAATTGAAATAGGTAGGCCAAACCTAATTAAACCCAATACAGATGGCTAGCTCCAGGTGACTAGCGTTATATGCCATGCTGTAACATATTGGCAAATTTGCTAGTCTTTAATAATGATAGAAGATATTGCAAACTATAAGCTACATTTTTTATCTAAGAAGTAAAATTAGTTGGCATATTAAATATTAGTACAAGTAACTACAAAATACTTAAGAGCTTGTTCCTCAAACCCTTACTAAAAGGCTGCAATTCACAAGTTACATAACATCAAAATGACTATATTAGTGTCTGTTTCCCAATATAACTATATTTTGGTTCTTCA
Organism: Saccharum hybrid cultivar R570; assembly: GCA_038087645.1. Taxonomy (NCBI): domain Eukaryota; kingdom Viridiplantae; phylum Streptophyta; class Magnoliopsida; order Poales; family Poaceae; genus Saccharum; species Saccharum hybrid cultivar. Next base: position 13,991,775 of record JAQSUU010000602.1, read on the forward strand.
GTTTTGTTGGTGATGTTCTGATTATTAAAGCATCAAAGAACAATATGCGGATGATATGATCTTTTGTGTACAAAATAGTATAGAAATGGGTAGAATCTAAAATTCATGTATCTTTATGATATGCCTTTTGGCCTCAAGATAGTTTTCCCTAAGTGTGAAATTTTCATGATCAATTGATGAAATATAATCTTGAAGTTCATTGATGTATTTAACCATCAATCTCGAGATTTTCCAATTAAATGCTTCGGTGTCCACATAGGGCTAAGCAAGTTATATGTGTAGTAGATTGGATCCCTATGTCCCAACCCTAAAATTATGAGATTGATTCTATACCAGCCAAGTCATATAGACACAGCACAAAGAAATCATATTCCCAATTTGTGATTTCTTCAAAATAGTTTTTTTGTCCAATCACCTGCTTCTTGTGTTTTGTTACTAACAGATTGGATATGTGTTTACCATATGTTACCTACTTCTTGTGTTGGTTACTAACTGAATGGATGTGAACACTCTTTTCGCAAGTGTGGGCAGTACCAAAAAGAAGTATCATCTGGTCACAGACTGCCATGGAGAAGAAAGACTGCACACATTGATGAACATGTACATGGAAGGTCGACAAAGGTTTGTTAGGCTCAGCTTTCTGCAAGCACAGCCACCTCATTTGGAGAGCCCAAATCATCTTTTAGAAGCCAGATATGCCATGGCCACCCAGATCAGGGGTGCGGCAAGTCATGATCCATGCTACAAGACAGTGCCCCCTCTTAATTTCCTTGCTCTCCATAAGAATAACCTTCGAATTTTGTCAATCTTCTTGATCGCCCATGAGGCAAGGTCTAGATTCGAAAGTGCACTAAAATTAACATATATCTTGTTAGCTTCACCAATGATTAGATCGGTGGCCTAGATTTTTGCTTGTATTGGCATAACAAATAATTTAATGGATGTCCAGCTTCCCTCCACAAGTTGTCTAATCAATTGAAGTTATTTAGGAGAGCCTAATAACCACCATAAGAATATGTCTTGAACCCTATAAAGTATAAAAATTCCTAATTCCACATTCCCAAACTGTTCAGTATTAGCAACTTAGAGCATTTGCATTTGCTCCTCCACATTAATTATACTGCTAAAAATTAGCATACATAAATTTTCTCTCTTATTGTATCTCTCCATTTCAGTATCTTGCCACAGTAGATAAGGAGATCCACTTTCACCCATTTTGTTCAACATAGTGGTGGATATATGTTGGCAATCATCCTGAATATAACAAAAGAGGAAGGTCAAGTACAAGGGGTTGTTCCAAATCTAGTTGAAGATGGCTTCTCGATCCTACAATATGCATATGACACTGTAGTTTTTATCGCTACCAAAGCAGAGGTTTTTCCTGATGGCCAAAAACTATCAGGAAAGGCCCAAAAACTGTCAGGAATGTTATTCCTGGCAGCCGGCCATTAGGAATAAGCCGACCGGAATAACTTGACAGGAATGACTGAGTTTTCCTGACAGCTGGCCGACAGGAAACTTTTCCTGTCGGCAGCTCCTGACGGCGTACGTTTCACCAGCGAGAAGATCGATAGCTGACAGCCAAACCGTTAGGATTATAAACCATCAAGAAAAGTCTTCACCCTGACCTGACATGGCTCCCGACTGGAATCAACTATGCAGCAGTACAATAACCATAGTTTTATAAAATAAAATTCTAGCATGTATGTAGGCACATGTTACATGCATTCACAAGCCGTCATGTACATTAATTAACCAGCATTCACAAGCCACGATATACATTAATCAGCATGTACCTAAATGTACAAACACATTTTTTATTAATATGTTCACCAATTCACAGTTCACAATTCAAATGGCTCCCACTTGATCAGGTGTCCACAATATTAGTGCTAATATGCGGGCAACATATGTAAACTCTACAAAAGCAACAACTAAATTGCTTCATGAAGACCATTTCATTCCTGGTTACCCACCTACAAAGTTTTAGAAGGTTACAGCCATTAGTTGTTTAAAATAGAACAAATGGCTTTAAGAAAATAAAAGAACATGTCACAATTGAAGAACTGCATATAGACAGCCATGATCAACACTACAGCTGTTTAAGCGAGAAACTATGTTCTTCCGGAGGAAGCTGTTGGATTATCTTTAGACTTGGGAACATACCTCACAAACACTGTGCAGACGCAGCCTCTAAAATAGGTCCTGGACATTCAGCATAAGCATTTCTTCAACACAGCCTACACACCATGCATAAAAATGATTTTTTAATACTAGAAACATAACAGTTATTAAACAGCTATTTTTTCAGGAAAGTAAACAACTATTAAATAAACTTCACTATTTTTTTTCAGTATGTAACAAACTAGATGTGGTATTGATGAATTATCTGCATGTGCTTAGATAGAATATACAGACATACAAATACATAATCACAAATTCACATGTCAACCAAATCAAATCAAAATAACACTAACTGCTCAGCACAATAGAAGGCACTTATAGTTTCTGGGCTATTAAATAAACTTCACAATTTTTTCCTGGGCATTATACTTAAGAATTCACATGTCAACCAAAGTATGCAGAGGCATTCAGCTGTTGATACACAATGGCCTATGGAAATAGAAGCAAACTGTGCAACTCGCCATGACCCAGTCTATTTTGCAGGCAGCTTTTAAATTTCAGATACTGCTCATTAAAATAGGAGACTATGCTCCTATTAAATACATAATAGGCTATTTCAAATTTAAATAGGCAACATAATTTTGACACTGTGTGAACTTTAAAACAGCACATCTGCTCAAATAAAAAATGACATCTTAAACTGCACTAATTAACCAACCTACCATCTCTAGCGAATCGACATGCACAATGTTTAGACATATACAGCAGGTTAACAAGTATCCATCTTTGCACTAGAGCATTTGAGCAAACAGGTTATGTGTGTGCGCATCAGACAAACCTGAGGTGTCCTGGGCTGCTGTCCTAGAACTCAGCGACCACGTGCTGCACCATTGTCGCTGTGGAAGGTCTTCACGAGGAAGAGTCCCTTGTGTGCGCATGATGCCGCCACCGTGAACGTGGTCCCTTGATTGAAGAAACATATGCTTCCATCGCTATGTATATCCATATTTGCACTAGAGCATTTGAACACACACTTATCACAATGCATTTGAAGAAACATGATAAAATTCTAGAACTATAATTATACAGCATTCTAGTACATGTATCAACTAAAATCTAATTCAACCAAATACAGGCTAGATGATAGAAATTTACAGGTTACGTATGTTCGGTTTGGAAGGTGTTCAGTACATGTACACTGACAATAGTAAAAAGATAAGCTGCACAGAATAGTAAATAGAAAGAATAACTAAAATTTGTAGTATCGTATTTGAACTATTCCACTGTTAAATGCTTAAATTATTTTCTCAGTGGCCCAGTGAAGAGTAGAAAGTTTTGAATTAACTGTGAACAGCCCAAAAGGAATGTATACACTAACTGGTTAGCAAATGCATCTACTATTCTTGAGATGTTTCTTCAACAGATAATCCATCCTTTGTATACACGCCATGAATAATACTAATTATATCTTCAGAGATGGGCTGCCTGTTAAACACAAAATGCCTCAGAAAATCATCACCTATCTTTAGACAATGACATCTTGTACTGTACAAAATGCCAATACCAAGAAGACAAGCAAACACCTAATTATACACAAGGCTGAAAGGGAAATTAAAATACTCCAGTTCAGAAGTTTCAGTTGGTGTACATCATTGTAGAGAACTGCTCCAGAAAATTCAAACCATGTTTAATCTGGTACAATCTTAGTCCCCTGTATGACCCAAAACCTTGTGAAAAATTCAACAGACACGAAGACATAGTACTCAGATACTAAGATGAGATTGTTTCAAAAAATAACGTCATTAATCCACTGAATACCCAAATCTAAGGCAGCATAAAACCATCAACACAAGAGATAATTACAGGAAATGAGGAAAATGTATTTTTATACCTAGTACTTGAAGCATCAAGCTTGCTAGCTTCTTCCTTGGAAGTCAGAACATCGACACCTATTGCTGAATCACAAGTTAGAAAAATATGTTTATGATAACTTGGAAAGAAACATCAGTCCAGATCTGAGAAGATTGGGAGAGAGAAACAGGACACCTTATCCAGATCGGGAGAGGACCAGGCGGCTGGACGGGCATCAGGGAGCCCTAGGGGTGAGGGAGGCGAGGGCGTGGGGAGCCCCTTTAGGGCAGCGAGGGCGCGGTCGCAGGGATCCCCTCAGGGGTGGGGGCGGCCGGCAATGCATACGTGGGGGAGCAACCTCGGGGCAATGGCGGCGCAGGCGACGGAGATCCCCTCGTAGCGGCGGCTGCCGGCGGCGCAGACGACGGAGATCCCTTTGCGGTGGCGACTACTGGTGGCGCAGGCTTGGGGGATACACCTCGTGGCAGCCGCGGCCAGCAGCACAGGCGTGGGGAAGCTTCCTCAGGACGACAGTGGCGGCGCGGGCGTCAGAGATCCACCTCGGGGCGGCGGCGTCTGGCGGCGCGACCGTGGGGGAGCCCTCTTGGGGGCGCGGCACGGGCAGCGGGAAGAGGTGGCAGCAGGCGAAGGAGAAAGAATGGGGCGGGCCACGGGTGCGTCGATAGGGTTTGGCGATTTTATGTCTGCACGTGGGACCCACATCACTATAGCTTGGGCGTGTCAATATTTTTCAGGTGACCCGCGCGGGAGAGGACTCCTGTCAGTTCGGACTCAGCCATCAGGAGTCATCTCTCAATCCCGATGGTTTTTATGATTCCTATGGGTTTTGAAGTGCCGTCAAGAGTATTCGGATCCAATCCTGACGGTTTTCAGCTACCGACATGAATCTATTTAAGTTCCTGATGGTTTGGACTGAGCCGATAGGAAAAATCCAAACCGACAGGAAAGAGCTCTTCTCTGGTAGTGTATGGACTATGATATTGAGTCTGCAAAGAAAATGAAATTGTTGCTTTTGTGCATTTTAACAATTGTCTAGTCTTAAAATTAATGTTCGTAAAAGTGAAATCTTTTTAATTTCTTTGAGCAAGAAAAAGAATGTGAAGTACAATAGTCACAACTCTTAGGCTCAAAGATGGGTTCATTCACCTTTCTTAACTTTAGTATACCAATGCATTTAAGCAAAATTAACAATGAAAATTGAAAAAAGTAATTGAGGATAGAATTGAAAAATGTTTGAGAAGCCCCAAGGGAAAAGGGGTTATGTTATGGAGGGAGGATAGTACTCATAATAAATTCAGTTATATCTAGTTTATCTATGTTCATGCTTTCATTTTTGAAATCACAAGAGGTGTCCTTAAGAAAACAGAGTATTCTTTTGGCAAAATGACCAACATAATACAAAGTATACATTAGCTAGATGGAACATTTTATGCCAACAAAAGATCACAATGAATGAGAACTCATAACTTCGACATACAAAACGAACATCTATTGAGCAAATGGCCTTTCAAGCTTTGTTATGAAGATGTCTTGTGTAACACTATAGAAGGATTACAATATCTAGCTAGGTAGGAGAAATGTTGTTGCAGATGCTCTTAGTAGGACTAGTGTTCTTAAGCTATGTGTGCTATTGATTGGTGACTTGGACTGCATGGGTATTTCCCTCTGCTATGTTTGTGCTGCATGCAAAGCGACTCAGTCATTGATTCAGATACCATTGCACAAACATGCGAGAGTTTCTCAATTGTAGGATTGCTTACTCCAGGCTATTTGCAAGGGCACTCATTATCTAGATGCGGCCCGATCTTTTGATAGGTATGATAACTTTGATTGATGGAGAACTAGATGTTCACGATCCAGGCTTCAAACTAAGTTTGATTCGGACCCCAACAACCATTACACCGCTGCTCCGTTGGCAACCACGCACAATTCGATTGACCTCGCTCACTAAGAACGCTTTCCTGCAAGCGAATCAAAGAACACAAGCAAGAACATGATGAATACAATCTGAAATTTCTAGTATAAATAAAGTATATGAGTTTGATAAGAGGTTCAAATCTTGATTCGAATGGACTAGTCAACACATGTGAACAAGATCAAGAACAAGGCCCTGGTTCACACAATCGAATCTTGGCGATAAAATTGCAGCAAACAATGTCTATTTCACGAGGAAAATAAGAACGCAACAAAACTCAAACCCTAACGAGAGTTATGGCGGCTAATTAAAGAGTTGTGGGTGTCAGCACCCCTGGACGCACCCCCTAATGGGCTCTAACATGATACACGGCCCAACGGACCAAAAGATGGTGTCAGAGAGATTCTAGATGCTGACTTGTTTTGACAATTCCCGTTGACTCATGATGAATTTTGACATGAAACCAAAGCCATTAGTTGGTTAGATTATCAAATCATCTTTCCATGAATATATGGATCGTCGAAAACTGAGCCTCTATATGCCCTAGGGCATCGATTTTACTTGGAACTAGTCCTGGAATCCGAGATGGACTCCAACTCGAGTTGGACTAGACCTCCATCAAGATGTGAATGAGCCGGACGCCCACGCTATTCCTCCTCGTCTCCTCGGCTTGTATTTGAAGGAGTGATGTTTTCATCATCCTCCCTTTCTTGAATTGATGTCATCCTCTATTGATGTACATCTTCTCCTCCTATGGATGACATCGATTGTAGATTTGGAAGTAGATCATCGGCTTGGCAACGCAAGCAACAGCGAGCTCCTCGACAGCGAACCCTTCTTGGTGGCAACAGTTTTGTCCTTTCAGGATTTAGGACTTCCGGTTCATCGGAGGAAGAGAAAAAAAATACTAAACTACCCTTTCACTATTGGGAACTTGAAATTCCTTGATCGTTTCAAATTTTTTTGACAGTTATTGCATAAACCATCAAGGTAAATATTATTATCTTGATAGTTTCAGGAAAACACGCAGGGAAATTAAATAATCATCAAGGAAATTCCTAATTAACCTGTGAGTGCACATAACCATCAGGGAAATTCCAAATTCCCTGATAGTTTCGTATTTTTTATGGTTATTGCATAAACCGCTAGGGTAAATAGAATTACCTTGAAGATTTCTGGAAAACACACAGAAAAATATAGGAAACTCAAGAACATGAACAAAAGGTTTTCTCTTTTTAATCTGCGGTGAAATTTTGTAACTAGTCGTTCTCCCTCATGCTAATTCCGAATGATATGTTTTTTCCTAGTTCTTTCTAAAATCATGATCTACCAATTAACAACATTTGTTTGGATACCAAATATTGTGTCTTATTTCTTTTGCATATGTTTATTTTCCGTTCATGTATATAGAGAAAGCACCTTGTGAAACAACCTTTAAAAAACATCTTCATACTCCGAACATTTTTGTACATAAAATAGGCTACATACATACCGTTGTGTAGAAGTTTCAAATTTTCGGAACTGATTTTCTATTTTCTATAGTCTAAATGAGTTTCTATGCGCTTATCGAAAATAATTCCAAATTGAACAGTGGGTGTCTCCAATAAGATTTCAAGAACATTATAAAATTTATATTTATGCTCATATGTTCCACTCTAGGCCATAACCAGGGATGAATGAAAAAAATCATTTGTTTGCTATGGATAATTCACCCCTCTATCTCCAAATTAACATAAAATAATTGTAATAATTCAAAACTTTATTAGAAAATCCTACAAACTTGCATGACAACATGTTTTTAGTGTACAATATTCCAATAAAGATTCCAAATGTTTTTAAAAAAGAGGTGCCACAAATTGCTCACAAATGGTACATATCTGACATAGTTAGACGAAACTATGTGAGATATATCCATTTCTGAATAACGTATAGTTGCACTTTGTCAAAATGTTTTTAAAATTTTTATGGTATGCCTCCATACCAATTCTTAGAATTTTTATACCACTTTATGATATTATTAATTTTTTCGTTAGAGTCACCAAAATAGTAGTTTGAGTAATGTTCAACAAAACACTTAAATTTTTCATCTATTTTTAGGATGTGAGCTCAAATAAAACATGTCTTCTTTAATATATTTTTAAAACTTTTGGACATTGTTAGATAGGACGTGTGGTTCAAGTTGTAGTTATTTTCCAAAAGTGCGCAGATATTCATTTAAACTATAGGAACAGGTGAATCAGTTCCAAAATTTCTGAAACTTCTATAAGGGACATATATGTACTCTATTTTATTTAAAAAGTATTTTGGGTACATGAATATAATTAAATTAGAATGTTTTATTCACAAGAGTGTCTAATCAAACAGATAAATAGAAAATAAAACTCATTAAATGATTAAGACACAGCGGCCTGAGCCTGGGCCACGCATCTCTCTCCCTCCGCCCACTGGCCCAAATCAGCCCACTTAAAACCCTAGACTATAAAACTAATAACCCCTCCATCCCTCCCCCTCATTTTTTCTCCTTCTCCCTCCCTCAGCCGCACACAACTCTCTCTCTTGAGCGCAGATCGAGCATGGGTCCAGATCAAGCGTGGGGTGCGGCCCCTCCGACGGCGCGCGAGGGCGTGGCCCCTCTAGGGCCCCTTCCGGTGGCAACGTGGGACCTAGTGCCTGGATGGACACAGAGCGTGGTCCCTCTGGCAATGCACTAGCGTGGGCTCGCTCCAGTGGTGACGTGGGGTCCCTCCTATGATCGACGCCAACGAGGAGGTGGGCATGGGCGGCCACGAACACTGTGGGGATCCGACCATGGAGGAGGTGGCCCCTTGGGAGATCCGGTGGCGGTGCACAGCCCAAGCGTCCTCGTCGGTGTCAAGCAAGGATGGCCAAAAGCGAGGGCAATGAGGATGACAAGCATAATCAGGTACACCCTCTCTGTCTGCCCGATCGATGCTGTGCAAGTCCTCGGCTCCCCACATCATCTCTTCTCTCCTGCAAGGTGCGTCGAGATCCTTAGGCTCCTATGGATGTTGGTGGAGTGCCAAGCGCTTGCTGACCGAGTGGTTACTGGCCCCTGCAGCAATAACTGCTCTCCACACCATTGCTAAACATCTATGTCCTATTGATTGAGGTCATTGCATGCTAGATCCGGCGTCCCCAGAGCTAGGGGCAGCACCCGTGCAGGTAGGGCACATGCCTTGTGGCAACTAGCAACGGAGATCGGTAGCAATGGTGGTCAGGAATGGCCTCGGTGTGCGGCGATGTTACATGCGCGGCAGGGTCAGGTTCGGTTCCATGCAAAGCCCGGTTGGAGGGGGGTGGTGGCAAATGCAACTACAGGGCTGTTGCATGCAGCTAGTGCGTCGATGCCCATCTATTGGGTCTTTTGTGGGCGAGGCAGGATAGCGATGATGCCTGTGGAGGCAGGCATGGGTCTAGCATCTTGGCCCAACGATTGTGCTAGGGGCACTTTGGGTGAAAGCCTTGACAACGGTGCTGCCCATGGGTGCTGCTTTCCCCGTTAGGGGCGTCATCTTCCATGGGTGAAAATTAGGTCCATATCTTGGACAAGAGGCGGCATTATCAACGTCGTACCCTTCTTGAAGGCGCCGCAATGGCCCCTTCAATCGATAATCTTTGATTCCCGGCGCCCGGTCGACGTAACGAGGTGTGACTTGTAGCATGAAGTCGAAGCTACTGCATTAGGGGATGTAGCTCCGCAACAATGACATGGGGCTGTAGCACCCAGTTTTAAGAACAAAACTAAATACACACCATATGTGAGCCCAGGAAGTCAAATCACACATATAGCCACAAATAAGGGGTAATATCAAAAGACAATACATATAATATTACGTATTAATACAAATAATATAACCTTAGATAGCAGACAACTCAAAAACACTCCGATCATCAGGTGAAAGCTCCAACTCCATAGGGACAACTAACTAGTTGATCATAAGCCTAACTAATGTGGTTGAAATAGCAAGAGTGAGCACATATCGTACTTAGTAAATATAACATGGGATTTATGAGGCTCAAAAAGGCTGACACCGGTTAAACTACGATTAACTTTTAGTGAGTCATCATTTTAGCATTTGAGTAGCAACAAGTTACCATAAGCCCAAATAACGTCATGATCATGTAAACGAGAATAATGTATAGCAAGAAACAATAATCATTAGTGAGCATCAATATCATCAATATTAACATTATCATCAGTGTTCATCATTTATTCTATAAGGGTCCAAACCCGCTCGTGACTGTGAGCACGACTGATATATCAGTTTAAAGACACTCTGCAGAGGTTGTACATCTTTACCCATGAGTCGTCATTTGCCCTTTCGCTCGAGGCGGCCAACCTCTTGACCCACTTCCAAGGAAGGTCGGCAGGGTTCACTATGAAGTCTTTCAAAACACTCTCCCTAACAAATTAGTGACCCCCAAAGAAAGAGCTAGGCGAATGGAGGCCCTCTAACAAAGTGGCACACTTCATGTAGGTTATACACACTCTGAGAGACCAGAAGCCATTCTTGAACCGAGGCTTTCCTTAACGCCTTTCGGTAACCACTAACAAGCTAGAAAATGTCCTCATACTTGACTAAAGCCAGAGCCATATTGCACTCATGGTTGTACTGTAAGTCCCGAATGTTTGCTTACAGATAAGTCCTTAAAGAAGAGAAACTAGAGCACCATAAAACAGCCCCAAGCTCTAGCCCTCTTGAGCCATGTTGCTATAAAGCATCTTTTAAATGTTTATTGCATATATCATTAGTCACGTTACAAATCATGGTTATTTATCTTGAGCACTGACATAAATACTACCCAATGCAATGTCCCACAGGTGTCAAGGTACAAGATACAAAAGCTAGGATATCCTTAGGGGTAATAAGGTAGACACATACACATGAATTAAGTGCATTAAAGGTGAATAGGAAACAAGGATGATCCCATGCTATACTTGTCTTAAACCCAGATCTTTAACTGGTTCTCATCTTCAAAGATCATCTAGATGAAAAATTCCTTCTTGATCACCAACATATCGCTCACCGACTGGACATGATCATAAAGCACCGCATAAGCATCCAAACATATACATGCATAACATACAAGCATAGATAAATTAGAATAGTACACCAACTAGTGAAAAGGTTTGAAAACTAATCTAATGAAGTTATGAACAAAACAAGATTTTCTTTAATAAAATAATAGATTAAATCTAATCTTGAATTTCTAAATTTAAAAACATAATTAACAGTGGTGCTAACATGTAGATTACGCAATTACGAATCTATCGCAACTTGAACGGATCAAATCAGGGTTAAACAAAGATTTTATGGCGAAAACAAATAAAACTGTAAATAGTAAAAACATATTTTGAATCTTCAGAGATCAAACTACGCTTTTAAAAGAAGAAAACGGATTCTCGAATTACATTTTGGATCACGGGTTCTAAACTAGAAAAGGGCAAGGGCTTTTAAGCAAAACTGTCGGCCGAAAGGGTATGGAGTGAGCTAGACTGTTAGATCTGATGTGGATGGTGGAGATTAGAAGGGAGAGGGAGTGGGTCGCTAGCGATAAGCTGAACGGCGGGGCTGTCGCCAGAAAAAGCAGGGCCTCACCGGAATTCGTCGACTACGGCAACTCTAGGCACCATTGAATGAACGGAAAGCACAGGGAGAAAGAGAAGATGATCGTGAACTCACCAGAGGCGAAAACAAAGGCTGGGACAGACCGAGGATGGGGCACGGCTTGAGATGGCGGGCGGTGAACTTCTGCACATGTCAGAGAGGTGGGGTGAGTGAACCGAAGGGACAAAAAGAGAGAAAAGGAGCTCGGAGGCTTCGCAAAACAAATGCGATGCTAGGTAGTAGCTTATGATGACGATCAAATCGACGAAACGGCGATTCAAACCTCGGCGGTGGCGCTCTAGGATTGCAACGGCTCTCGCAGGCTCGATTGGAGATGACGACTTCGCGATTTGGGTTAGGAAAGAGGCAGCACACCTGGGGCTACCTTTTATAGGGGCGAAAGCGTGGCGCACACGCTGAATCATGGAGGATTCGGTGCTCGCGGTGGGATTTCATCCTAGAGGAGTCTGGCTTGGGCATGAACGCGAGGTGGGAGACGACACCGACATGCGGGCCCGGGGTGTCAGTGGGTCAGAGCGGGGAAGAGGGGAGCACCTAGGCCTGCAGCATGCTTTGCTAGGCCGGCCTGTTTGCGCTACACGCGGGAGAAAAGGGAAGGAAGCTGGGCTCCTTCGGCTTGGGCCAGCGATTGAGGGAGCAGGCTTGCTACTAGGCCGAGGGGAAAAACAAGGCAAGTGGGGCCAAAAGCCAAGAAGAGAAAGGGAGGGAGATGAAGTTCCTTTTCTTTTATTTTCAGAATTTCCAATGACATTTTAAAATGGTTTTTGAACTCCTTTTCACTTTTGGCAAAAACCACACATCACAAAAATTAATATGCAGCAGCATGTATGCACAAACATGTAGCTAGACCTTATAGTTGGTTTTAAAATAATAAAAGTTATTATTTTTTCTAAGTTTGCATGCCCACAAAATGCATAATTTAAATCATTTTAAGCTATTTTAAAAACATGCAAATTTTAGGGTGTTACAATTCTACCCCCTTAAAAGGAATCTTGTCCTTGAGATTTGGAAGATGGTGATCGAAGAGATATGAAAACTCTGACTATAGATCTTCTTCACTTGACCAAGTAGCCTCATCCTCGTAGTGCCATTCCATTATTTCTGCATACAATGATAAACTTACTTTGAGTAACTTGCTCATTATTTCCAAGATTTTGACTAGTTGTTGTATGCATCAATGTGACTCTTCTGACAAGATTGCTTTAACTTCCATCATTTCACGTGACTTAGTTCTCACAAGCACAATCCTGTTCGCACATTGGATCACTGCATTATGTGTTGTTAGCTAGTCTATTCCCAATGTCACATCGATGCTAGAAGAATTCAAGACCAAAAGGTTTGCTCGGAAGTCTACTCCACTTAAATTAAGTCCAACCTTGGGGCAACATAGTGTGGCTATAATTTTCCTATCAAGTGACTTAACTAGCACGGTCTTCTTTGTGGTTTGCTTAGTCAAAGTGTTTCTTTTCTCAAAATTAGCAGAAATAAAGGAATGCGAAGCTCCATAATCAAACAAAACTGATGCACTGTTGGAGTTGACTAAGAATGTGCCAATCACCACATTTGAGGCTCTTTATGCGGTGCCTATAGTCACATGGTTGACCTTACCAAATATATAGTCCTGTTGCACTTTGTTTCTGTGACGAGGTTGTTGCGTGCGTTTCTATGGGCACTTGTCCACATAGTGACCAAGTTCACCACAATGGTAACATTCTTTACCCGTTGCGGGAGTGTTGGGTGTATTATCTTGCATAGGCATATTGTTTAGTTGTCCTTGGAGTAAAGTATGATCCTCAAACTGATGCTTTTGTGGGTACTGCTAGAGTTCTTGAGGAGGATCAACATCCCACTGACTAGTTGATTCCTAGTTCCATTGCTGGAATTCAGGTGTAGTAGTGTAGCAGGGGGTTCGTGTCATTATCTATAGATTGGCTTTTCGTTCTCCTTCTCTTTTCTTCCATCTCTCGACACTTATTCTCAAGCACAATTGCCTTGTCCACCAAGGTACGGAAGTCAACATACACCGTGGATAGCAGTTGTAGTTGAAGTCCATCATTCAGTCCTTTTAGAAAGCATTTCTGTTTCTTGGCATCATTATCCACTTCTTCTAGAGCATAGCGTGATAGTTGAGTGAACATGTTACGATACTCACACACAGTCATAGATCCTTGCTTGAGAGCCCGAAACTCATCTTGCTTGAGCTCTATCAATCTTGCAGGAATGTGGTACGACCTAAAATTCTCCTTGAATTCCTGCCAGGTGATAGCAGGAGCATTGTTGGGACACTCATACTCAAATGACTCCCACCAGTCCTGGGCAGTTCGTTGTAGTTGGCCAGAAGCAAAAATCACCTTGTCATGATCATTATACTGGGCTAGGTTAAGTTGTCGCTCCACAGCTCTAAGCCAGTCATCAACTTCTAGTGGGTCGCTTGTATGAGAGAATGTCGGTGGGTTTCCCTTCATAAACTCACCACACTTGTCACTAGCTAGTGCTTGATGCTGGTTGTTGATTACACGTTGAACAAGAGTCTGTAACAGCTGAGTCTGTGTCATCAAAGCTTGCTTTATAGTTGGACGGTGGATTATAACTGGCAGCACTCCTTCCGGCATCATGTGAGGCACTTCTCCTGGTGGCAACCATCTGTTTTCAATATGCATTAGGATTTAGTCGTTCATAGCACTCTTAATTGTAGCTTCGAGAGATAACAAGATGGAATTGGTTGCAAAGAGACTGAGAAGACCCTTCCATAGGCGTAACTGATACTTCCAAATGAAAACGTATGAAATCTTCACATTGCAAACTTCCTTAACTTAGCTACCCCTTAAAAAAATAAACTAGGGAGAACCAAAAGTAGCTTGCCTCTTTCTTTTGAGTAAGTTTGTACTATCATAAAGACCTTCTGATATCCCAAGGATACTCATGTATATAGACAGGAACAAGTGATCTGAAATTCCTCGCGAGCAGATAAATAGCAGTACAGTAAAACTGTCATAACTCATGTTATTTTAATCCAATGAAATTGTATTTTATACCGTTTGAAAGCTTATCAAATCCTCTACAACTTTCTTATAGAACACTTTTCCAGATTCTGAAGTTAGGTTAGTCGAAAATAGTGCACAACAGAATCTGTTCCAGGTTTTAGACAGCACAGATGCATTGCTTTGTGATTTTTGTATCGCCCAAACCAAAATAGCTTTGAAGGTGGTTCTTGCGTTGAGAGAAAGATGTAGAAGTCAACTTTTGTCCAGAATTTTCCCATGATTTTTATTCTCCAAAAATAGAGATATAAGCCGAAGAAGACAGATTGTTATGAAAAGACAGGACAGAGAAAACAAGAGATAACGAAACCCAACTATTTATTTCATTAATCTGTATACCTTAGATCTATATAAATGAAATTGTGGACAAACCCCACAAGATCATTAGACTCATTACAAAGATTCAAAGCAAGCATAAACATAATTTCAAACCAACTAAGCACAACAAAGTTCACACCGACGCACTTGACTCAACTTGACTCATGCTACTAGCATCTTTGTTACATAAGGGACATAAACTCCTACTTCATAAAGATAGTGTGATTGTAGCAGCATCCGGGGTAGCATCTCTTGTGTGGGGTTGAGCGGGATACGTCCTCCACTTCATTGATCTTGGGTAATCCAGCACGACTCCTCCACTCATCAATCTCATCAAGGGCTTCTTCATAGTGTTGCCTTACTTCTGCCAACTCCAATTGACTGTCTTCCAACTTTTGATGCAAGACTTGGATGCTCAAGGCCATCTCCTTTAGTTGTTCATTTGGCTCTGAATGGTGGTCAGCTATCACACTTGCAAACTCCCTGGTGGACGACGAGGAAGATACTTTTGCTTGTCATCCTTCGTCTCTTCATAGTGTTTTCCACAATATACCAAAACAGTTTGATGAGCAGCGTCAGATATGTTGTGCATGTCAAAGCGATCAGCGGGGGATGAGTGAATGGACTCGACCATCTGTGAACCAGTAAATTCATTCAACCTTGTGATGTGTGCTTCGGTGCTCCAGTGGTCCTTATACTTAGGATGAGTCCACTCAGTGCATTTATACTCCAGCTTGACTTGTTGATCAGGATAATGGTCTTGCAATATACGCTCCAGTCGAGAGTGGAAGAAAGATTCGCCACTAAAGGACGTGGTGCAGTACCCCTTGCGCCAACAAGTGTGTCGAGCTTCTGATGCGGCAGGCAGAGCTTCTCCATCCTGTGGTCCCATCATCCCTTTACTGAGGCATGGTTTTTTACAGCTAACGTGGGTGGTTTTCTCATTATGAACCATCTATTTGGACTAAGAAAGAAGAGTTAGAATCGAGACAAAATTTTATAACAGAGCATAGGCCAAAGGGGGTATAACTTTTAGAAAATAACAAGGTTAAAGAGAAAGTAAGAAATAGTCAAAGATGAAAACATGTTAAATGTCCAGTTCTAACTAGGCTTGCGTCCTACAGTTAGCATTGCTCTAATACCACTTTATAGCATCTAATTTTAAGAACAAAATCATATACACACCATATGTGAGCCCAGGAAGTCAAATCACACATATGGCCACAAATAAGGGGTAATATCAAAAGATAATACATATAATATTACGTATTAATTCAAAGAATACAACCTTAGATAGCAGACAACTGAAAAACACTTCGATCTTCAGGCGAAAGCTCCAACTCCACAGGGACAACTGACTGGTTGGTCACAAGCCTAACTGATGTGGTTGAAATAGCAAGTGTGAGCACATATCGTACTAAGCAAATATAACATGTGGTTTATGAGGCTCAAAAAGGCTAACACCGGTTAAACTATGATTAGCTTTTAGCGAGTCATCTTTTTAGCATTTGAGTACCAACAAGTTACCATAAGCCCAAATAACCTCAAGATCATGTAAACGAGAACAATGTATAGCAAAAAACAATAATCATTAGTGAGTATCAATATCATCAGTATTAACATTATCATCAGTGCTCATCATTTATTTTGTAAGGATCCAAGGCCGCTTGTGACCATGAGCATGGCTAATATATCAGTTTAAAGACACTCTGCTGAGGTTGTACATCTTTACCTATGAGTCATGATTTGCCCTTTCGCCCGAGGCAGCCAACCTCTTGACCCACTTCCAAGGAAGGTCGGCAGGGTCCACTATGAAGTTTTTTAAAAGACTCTCCCTAACAAATTACTGACCACCAAAGAAAGAGCTAGGCGAATGAAGGCCCTCTAAAAAAGTGGCACACTTCACGTAGGCTATACACACTTTGAGAGACAAGAAGCCATTCTTGAACCGAGGCTTTCCTTAAAGCCTTTTAGTAACCACTAACAAGCTTGAAAATATCCTCATACTTGACTAAAGCCAGAGCCATATAGCACTCATGGTTGTACTGTAAGTCCCAGATATTTGCTTACAGATAAGTCCTTATGGAGAGAAACTAGAGCACCATAAAATAGCCCCAATGCTCTAGCCCTCTTGAGCCATGTTGCTATAAAGCATCTTTTAAATGTTTATTGCATATACCATTAGTCAAGTTACAGAACATGGTTATTTATCTTGAGCACTAGCATAAATACTACCCAATGCAATGTCCCACGGGTGTCAAGGTACAAGATACAAAAGCTCAGATATCCTTAGGGGTAACATGGTAGACACATGCACATGAATTAAGTGTATTGAAGGTGAATAGAAAACAAGGATGATCCCATACTATACTTGTCTTAAACTCAGATCTTTGACTAGTTCTCGTCTTCAAAGATCTTCTCGATGAAGAATTCCTTCTTGATCACCAACATATCGCTCACCGACTAGACATGATCATAAAGCACCACACAAGCATCCAAATATAGACATGCATAATGTACAAGCATAGATAAATTAGAATAGTACACGTAGACATGCATAATGTACATGCATAATGTACAAGCATAATGTACCAGTGAAAAGGTTTGAAAACTAATCTACACATCTCTACGAACATGTAGACACGAAAATCATGAAAATCGGAGCTATAACAAAGAAGTTATGAACTAAACAAGATTTCCTTTAATAAAATAATATATTAAATCTAATCTCAAATTTCAAAAGTTAAAAACATAATTAACAGTGGTACTAACATGTAGATTATGCAATTACGAATCTTGCGCAACTTGAGCAGATCAAATCGGAGTTAAAACGAAGATTTTATGGCGAAAACAAAATTAGTGGTAAAACTATAATGTAACGCCCCAGAGTCCAAACAGCTCAGATCCACTCTGCACGCTAAATGAACCACACCTACCACCATCCCACTTACGCTTTCGTCCTCGCTTCACGTAAAAGGATTAACCCGGGGATGGTGAGATGGACTCTAGAAGCCTTATATGTTGGTCTATCCCACTCTAAACGAAGGTGGGACTAAACTTTCCACAATATCTCATAACATTCACATGGGCCACTATGGGCCAAAATTCCAAATTGGGCTGGGTGTGACATACACCCCCCTCAAAGAACCCGACGTCCTCGTCGGGCCCAACATACCCACAATCAGGCAAACGATAACTAGGAACGTTCCCTCTTAACACACGCGACCGTGCGCCCAGTGCCGGCACATGTGCCACGCCGTGCACTCCGCAGAGCCTACACGCGCAATGAACCCCATGTCCAGCCCCTGGCCCGCACACGCCCATGGCCGTGAAGGTCGGCTCCGATACCATTTGTAACGCCCCAGAGTCCAAACGGCTCAAATCCACTCTGCATGCTAAATGAACCACACCTACCACCATCCCACTTACGCTTTCGTCCTCGCTTCACGTAAAAGAATTAACCCGGGGATGGTGAGATGGACTCTAGAAGCCTTATATGTTGGTCTATCCCACTCTAAACGGCCAAGGTGGGACTAAACTCTCCACAATATCTCATAACATTCACATGGGCCACTATGGGCCAAAATTCCAAATTAGGCCAGGTGTGACATATAAATAGTGAAAACATATTTTGAATCTTTAGAGATCAAACTACGCTTTCAAAAGAAGAAAACATATTCACGAATTACGTATTGGATCACGGTTTCTAAACTAGAAAGGGCAGGGGCTTTAAAGCAAAACTATTGGCCGAAAGGGTATGGAGTGAGCTAGACTGTTAGATCTGATGTGGATGGTGGAGATTAGAAGGGAGAGGGAGTGGGTTGCCGCCAGTAAGCTGAACGGCAACGCTGTCATTGGAAAAAGCATGGCCTCGCCGGAATTCGTTGACTACGGCGACTCCGGGCACCATTGAATGAACGAAAAGCACAGGGATAAAGAGAAGAGGATCGCGAACTCACTAGAGGCAAAAATGAAGGCTGGGACGGACCTAGGATGGCGCGCGGCTTGAGATAGCGGGCAGTGAACTTCTGCACATGTCGGTGAGGCGGGGTGAGTGAACCGAAGGGAGAAAAAGAGAGAAAAGGAGCTCGGAGGCTTCGCAAAACAAATGCGAAGCTAGGCAGCAGCTTACGATGACAATCAAATCGACGAAATGGTGATTCGAACCTCGGCAACGGCGCTCTAGGATTGTGGCGGCTCTCATGGGCTCGATTGGAGATGACGACTTTGTGATTAGGGTTAGGAAAGAGGCGGCGCGCCTAGGGCTTCCTTTATAGGGGTGAAGGCATGGCGCACATGCTGAATCATGGAGGATTCGGTGATCGCAGTGGGATGTCATCCGGGGTGAAGGCATGGCGCACATGCTGAATCATGGAGGATTCGGTGATCGCAGTGGGATGTCATCCCAGAGGAGTCTGGCTCGGGCACGAAGGCAAGGTGGGAGATGACACCGACATGTGGGCCCAGGGTGTCAGTGGGTCAGAGCAGGGATGAGGGGAGCGCCCAGGCCTGCGGCTTGCTTTGCTGGGCCAGCCCATTTGCGCTGCGCGCGGGAGAAAGGGAAGGAGGCTGGGCTCCTTCGGCTTGGGCCAGCGATTGAGGGAGCGGGCTTTCTACTGGGCCGAGGGGAAAAACAGGGCCAAGCGGGCCAAAAGCCAAGAAGAGAAAGGAAGGGAGAAGAAGTTCCTTTTCTTTTATTTTCAGAATTTCCAATGATATTTTAAAATGGTTTTTGAACTCCTTTTCACTTTTGCAAAAACCACACATCACAAAAATTAATATGCAGCAGCATGTATGCACAAACATGTAGCTAGACCTTATAGTTGGTTTTAAAATAATGAAATTTATTATTTTTTCTAAGTTTGCATGCCCACAAAATGCATAATTTAAATCATTTTAAGCTATTTTGAAAACATGCAAATTTTAGGGTGTTACAAGGGCGAACCCCCCTTCTTCGTGACTAGTATTCTACTTGGAAGGTCGATCTAGCAAACGCCAGGGTGGGGTGTGGGTTCAAGACAAGAAGTCAGAGCTGCTCTTCACGTCATGCTTGAGCTTGGCAATGATGACCTGTTGCAGCCTCTTGCTTCGGGCCCATCTATGTGGCATGGTTAGTCATCTGGGGTCTGCCATGTGACATCAGAGTTAGCTACTATGCAACCATGCTCAGCAACAATGAGTAATGGTAATTGTGTACCCTGCCATGTTGCGTGGGTAGGTTAGCCTTCAGGTGTCTTGTGCAGACACCATGTTTGGATACCTTTTCTTGTATATAATAAATTTGTTCTCGTCTTAACTGAAGGCATAGCTCCTGCCATTGTTTTAAAAAATGGCATCTTGGGCGTAAACAGATTGTTCAATTAAAAACAATCCTGTCATCTGACAAATAGATTAATTTGACAGAAGCTAATATTACCATAATTTTACATTCGCACATAATTAAGAACAATGCAGTTCTACATACATTAGTAACTTTCATATTTCTGTCCTTATTGTAAATAGTAACTAATCTCAATATTATTGGGTCAATTAACCATGTACTCCCTCCGTCCCTAAATAACTATTGCCGTTGGTGTGCGTGCCGTAAGCTTGACTCGATTTGTAAAAAATACATGCAATATTTGTATCTCCAAATAAATTTATTAAAAAACTAGATTCAAAGATCTTTACAATGATACTAATTATGTACAATAAATATTAATATTTTTTAATATATATTTAGTGAAAGTTGTTTCTTGGGAAGCAAAAACGACAGATATTTAGGGACATATGGAGTATGCCTGTATGCATGCATGATTTTACTCTGCTTGCTCTGCCAACAAAAGTCAAGACAACGACACATGAGAAGATCCTACGCATATTAAAATGTTGAACACAGAATATAAAAATAAAATTCTCTCCATAAAACTATTCAAACTAGCAATAAATTTTGTATCATATTTTTTCTTTGCGCACGAGATTTTAGGTTTTACTCCCACCATTCCAAATTATAGATCATTTTAGCCTTGTCCTAAGTCACACTTCTCTAATTTTGACCAAGTTTGGAATAAAATGCACCCACATCTATGCCATCAAATTAGTTTCATCAACCATAAAATGCCTTATCTTGATAGTAAATTTACTTGGTATTTTAGATATTACACCGCCATTTCAAACTATAAGCCGTTTTGGCTTTCGTAGGTGCATAGATCTTACTGGGCACCTAGATATATGTTACGTCGAGATATATGGCAAAAGCAATGTAAACTAAGTCAAAGTTAGATAAGTCTCACTTAGACAAAGCTAATGTAAACTATGTCTTAAAAACAGAAATAAATCCACGCTGATTTGGTCACTGAATATAGGGGTAGGGTGCTGAAAACAAAGTACTGATGCACTATTTGAAGCTTATCAAGTCAGTGCCTTCAAAAAAGACGAAGAATAATAGAAGAAATAACAGATTAGGTAGTACCCTAGGAAAAAGGAAAGTAGAACAATAGGCATGACTGGATAAAAATATCTGCAGAAACCACACAACCAGAAGTTCTCAACTCAAACCAGAATTCAGAACATAGAGAATTATACCTATGTGAAAGCAATTAAAAAAAGTGATTATTTTCTCAAACTGTTAACTTGTTTTTTAATGATCAGCCAAAATCACAAGATCTAATGGCTAGAAATAGAATTGTAGCAGCCAGCAGATAAGATAGCGACTCCAACACATTTGACAACTTAACATTTCAAGCAATGCACATCAACTTTGCAAGTACTCTAGGTAACGACTTACACTTATATTTGAGTACTAGAAGGTATAAATAAGAAACAAACTAATCCTGAGAATTTCCTTGTTTCACTCAGGGAAAAAGAATAGTCTAAACACATGAATCAATACAAATCACAGTAAGGATTGCAGAGAAATGGCATATCCTGTTCACAGATAAGAACAAGAGGTCAACAAGACTAAATGCATGAAAGTGAAAAACGTAATGGTGAGCAAAATCACTTTACAATGTTGGACCGTAGAAGTGAGAAAACTGCCCCCAAGTAAAACAATAAGAAGAATCATTCTTATTATAGGTATGATCAAAGTTTGATGTTCATAAATTAAACAGCTTGATTTTTCTTAACAATCCCAAAAGTCTCGTAGAAAAGGAGCACAAAATCATAGCATCCGGACGATTAGCAGATATGGAATCAGTGAAAAGAAAACAATTACAAGAAGAGGACATAGACTAGCACATAAGCTAACAAGTAATACTTGTATTGCAGCAGTCTAAGAATGGCAACTGGTTTTGAATCTTTCCATGCCAATATCTATCCTTATTTGGACTGTGAACTTCAGAAAACTGAAGAGATATTGTATTAACAATACCCCTTCAGCAAGGAAATCAAAGACTATCCCTGTTATGTGGCTATTGGGATCGACAGGGGAGAGTCGAGGGGAGCGGCGGCGGAGCTACAGTATCCGCGGCCCTACAGTGCCCGGGGTACTGTTCATGCAAGAGTGGCAGACTCGGAGGCCGCGTGCCGCACCCTGTAGCCGCACCGCCGCAGACACCTTGCAGGTAAGCATCTTCCCTGCTGGCTCCGTTGTGATGTCTAGTGCCTGCTCGATCTGCTGCAATGTTGGCTACACTGTTGGCTGCACGTCCTGAAATGGTAGCAGCGTCGTGCCATAACCTGGCATCCCGCAGGGGAGGAACGGTGGCATCGGCCACTGCCGTTGTGCAGCCATATCGGAGATGCGCGAGTAGATGTTGACGATGGATCGAGCAAGATCGATGATTGCCACGGTCAGCTGATCCGGCGTCATCGGTGAGGACATGGCGGGTGTCAAAGTGGCCGGCAGCGGCTCATCGTAACCTGGCATCTCCGATACCAGATTGTTATGTGGCTGTTGGGATCGAGAGGGGAGAGTCGAGGGGAGCGGCGGTGGAGCTATAGTACCCGCGTTGCTACAGTACCTGCGGGGTCCTGTTCATGCAAGAGTGGTAGATGACCGGCGGCTAGGGCTACGAGGGGCACTGGAAACGCCAGCCGCGGGGTTTTGCCCACGGCCGGCAAGCGAGAAGGGTTTTTCCTTCTAATCTCTTGCTTGATTAGATTGATACATCTCCTCTCCTTATATAGAGAAGAGGTTTTACTTGGCGCCTAAGCAAGCGACTAATTAACCCTAACGGACTAAGGCCCAATAGGCCCTTGACTCTTGTAACAATCCCCTCATTATCAATCAACACATTTTAGAAATTTCTAGCCACTGGGATCTTGGCTATTAACGGATTACTCCATTGATAACAATATTGAAAAATAAAATCACTTCATGCAAGTTAGCATTACCATAATTTTAGATTGGCATATCCATCGAAAACGATTGCATATGAAATTCTACATGTATGGGTAACTTTTGTAGTTCCATCTGGTTAACAGCAACCAATCTCAACATTGTTCAGTCAATTAAACCATGTGAATGACTGAAAACTGAATGCTCTGCTGCAAATATTCAAGGCATTGACACACATGCAGACTATCCTATGCAAATTTAAATGTTTGAACCCCATATGAAGAACAATAGAAGAACAAAATCCCACCCATAACCCAATAAAAAATAGTAATAAATTTTATACCACTTTTTCTTTTAGAAGGCGATACTAGGTCCTATTTATGATCAACAAAGACATCATGGAACATTTCTTCAAAAAGAACAGAGCCAGATTTGTGCTGATTTGGTCATTAAATATAGAGGGTATAATGCTGAAAAGTGAAAAAAGAGTATAAGAACTGATGCGCAAATTTGAATCATATCAAGTCACAGTCAAATCAATACCTTCCTAATAGCACAATCATAAAAGAAATGGCATAGCACACTAAGAATAAGCAAAGTAGAACAATAAGCTTTGAGTGGATTAAATACTTGAGGGAACCCCACAGCTTTTGGTCAAAATGAACAATTGTGCTAGGTGATCAGGTCTGAAAATAGAGATTCTTTCCCAAAACCTCCAAATAAACAAATTGAAAATCTGGTATAAAGACTGAAGTATAGATTGAACAAGGCTACAAAGATCTTGATCATGCAAAAATGTTATGGTAATTAGAAAATGATTATAGCTAGCACCATTAAGGATTTAAGGTATCCGAATTAGGTACAGGGTTAATCATGCTGCTTGTAAAAAGTGTTCTATGGCAGCTCAGAATGGCTTTGGTCATTACTTATGTGGCCATGCTGGTGTGGTTCCATGATTTCAAGCTAGCTAATTACTAGGAATCGAAAGAGCACAAAGGCAATACACAGACATTACTTGTTTTGCTGTGAGCAGATCGAAATGTGTAGGATGTCACTGAGAGCCATCATAACCTATATGCCAGGTATAAGCTTTGCAAAAGTCTGCCTTTCCTCCAAAAGATCTGAATACCAAAGGACAAGCCAGCTCAAACTTACGATGCTATGGCTCAACTAAATGAACGATGCAGAAGTTAACCAAGGATAAGCAACTTAAGAGTCAACAATGCACCAATGTCACACCCGGTTTCCAAAAGAATAAAACCAGGCTAATCATATGTGTGCCCAGGAAGTCCACACATATGTCAGAATGAAAACGTATCAGAAACAATGTTATTGTATAACGTATACATAGCTATATTAACACTTACATCAGAGTATCGCGGAACAGTGACTAAACTTCAAGCTCCATTCTTCTCAGGGACGGCTGACTGGGGGTAACATATGCCTAGCACTTCTGAAAGACTTCTAGAAACTCCACTACCTCTTTATCCTTCTCCTGAGCAGCACCTTACTACACACTGGAGTGTTGGGGAAATAGCAAGGGTGAGTCCATGTCGAACTCCGCAAGCATAGCAACAAGGTAGTATAGATCTCATAAACTCATGATCAATGTAACATAAATAATGTAGAGCATAAAACGGTAAACAATGAGCATGTTAGCAATTCAAAAGTCATCATCTTAAATGTAAGGATTCCAAGGCCGCTCGTGTCCTTGAGCAAGGCTAGTATACCAGTTTAATAAACTCTGCACAGAGGTGTACACTTTCACTGTGAGTCGTGATTACCCATATGCCCGGGGCGGCCAATCCCCAAAACACTCCCAAGGTGAGCAGGCAGGGTTCACTATGAAGCCTTTCAAAGGTTCGTCTAACAAATTAGGGCCACTAAGGATTCTCAATTGGAAAGCATGAACCTCCCTCCAAGGGGCGACTTACAAAAGACTGCACCCACCTTGGCAGGCCAAGACCATACTAGACATGACCCCTCTTGCGCCTTTCGGTAACCACTAACAAGCTAGAAAAGGTCCTCATACTTGACTAAAGCCAGAGCCATATAGCCCTCACAGTTGTACTGTAAATCCCGGAGGTTCTCTTACAGATAAATCCTCAAGTTGCTAAAAAGCCATTTTTATCGTTTGTTGCTAAACATTAATCAAGTCACAAGATCATGGTCACAAAAAGAAAACCCAAGCTATACTTGCCTTAAATCAAGATCCTTTCTCTGACCCAAATCTTCAATTAATAGCTTCTTAAATCTCCACGTAAATC
The DNA here is from genome assembly GCA_038087645.1 of Saccharum hybrid cultivar R570. Lineage (NCBI taxonomy): Eukaryota > Viridiplantae > Streptophyta > Magnoliopsida > Poales > Poaceae > Saccharum > Saccharum hybrid cultivar. The sequence goes on from JAQSUU010000602.1 coordinate 14,017,223, forward strand.
TCACCGACTAGACTTGATCAATAAACCACCACACATGCATCGAGCAATCATACACGAAGCAAACAATGAATAATAATTAGAACAGTATACCAAATAATTAAAGAAATTTAAAAACTAACCTACGCATTGCTACAAACACAGACGTGAAAAACACAATTGGAGCCACGGTGGTAAAGGAACGACTACCAGTATTCATATTATAGAGAAAGAAAATAACTTCGAGCTTAATTTATGTTAATTACTAAAACTATGTGAGTAGTATTAATTCAGATTAATCAAAAACTTATTTAATTTTACAAATCAAGTTAAAGCTAATCATATTTTATTTATAAACATATATTATATAAGTCATTTAAATTTTTTTCATTGAAAAGGAAATAACGGAAGCATATATAGGAGTCATTATATGTATCGTGTCTAAAGTAATCAAATTATAATTACAAATGCATATGTTCACATTAATTAGGTTACTTTTTATTTTTGAAAGATCAATGTTTGCTTATATTGCTTTTAGTTATAAAATTTGCATGTATGTTTATTAATCTAATATTTAATTATAAACAATAAGCGGATGGCATAAAAAATACCGCTACTAACATGTAGATCACGTCGACACAAATCTAATATAAATTGATCGGTGTAAAACAGAATTAAAACGAAGAAACCGTGAGAGATCGATTATAGGTGGTATATTTCTATAGTATTTATGGATTTGTTTTTCTAAAAGAAAACGACCATAATTTGTGTGTGACATGATCATGGCATATTGTGATGTCATCAAGCTAGGATGAGTAAGCTGGTCACGCACGGTGTGAGGTACGTATATGTGGATTTCTCTTGTATTTCCACAACTGTTTCTATGAAGAAAAACAGCCATATTGCAAGTGTGATGTTATGATGGTGTCAACAAGCTAACAAGAACGCACGGCCAGGCTGCCTGCTAGCTCCGCTCGCTGAAGCGGTGTAGTTCGTTCGCGCGTGGGCGTGTGCGCCGGGAGGCGGCATGTAGGGGCTCGCGCTCGTTCAGCAGACCTGGGACCCGGTGCCGGTGGTGGCGCCATGGACGGGAGCTCAGATCGGACATCGTCAAAAGCATGCATGGGGAGAGATGAGAAAGCTAGCACGGAGAACACACCTAGGTCCTCCACGAGGACAAGGAGACTCGACGACGACGGGGTCTCAGTGGCGGCAACGGTTCTTGATGAATGACGACAGGGAACGAACGACGAGGGCATCGGTGAAGCGGACATGGCGAACCTTCCTGCAATGTTCGGCTGTGATGAGCTAAAGACAGAGGGCAAGAAGGAAGAAGGGAACGGCTCCGCCAGCTTCTTCACCTCTACGTGGAGCTCGGCAACAGGTTGAGGGCGACAGAGAGGCTTTTCGACGACATAGAAGCAGCAGCCGGCGAACACAGCAGCGGCGTGCCTTCTCGGCTAGCGAGGAGTAGATGATCGATATGGCGTACAGCTCGACGGCGGCAACGGCGGTGGCAACGGCGGCTTGTACTCGGCAGCGGCGGTGTTAGGGTCTGTTGTGGCTGCGACACAAAACGAAGGCGGCAACATGCAATTAAGGATGAGGGGACGCGGCAGACGCTGGGCTGGCTATTTAAAAGGAGGGGCTCGTCGTGATGCACACGCCAAGGCGTGAAGACGGGATGGAGGCGGACTCCAAATCAGAGCAAAGTCCGGCTCCTTCACGAGCTTGGAGCTTGTGTACAGATTTGTGTATGTGAATAATACGATTGTAGCTATGTATGTTTACATCCCGAAGATACATATAGCTGTATAAGCGAACCCAACGCCCAGTATAGCAGGAGGATTCAGGATAAAACGGGACACAATTATACACTTGCACAAGCTCGGTTAAACAATTCACGGCTACTGTACTAATCTAGTAAAGAAGCTGCTGAAAAGGCTCAACCCCATAACGGACAGGCAGAAAATGAAAAAGGGTCAGATAAGAAACAAGAAACAACAGAATAATCCTGCAAAGGGAAAACCGACAGAAATCAGGAAGATACATGGTTGCTGCTATAGATTGGGAATAGGCACGGCGTACGCCCGATGCCCCGAGTACTTGTCGAGATTATTACAGGCATTGTGAAACCGTCTCCGGTGGCTACACGGAGAGCATTGGGATGAAGATAGCGGTCACTCGAACTCCATGATGGGGTTCTTGCCGTGGAGAAACGATTGATGGCGACGTAAAGCCCGGCGAGGCGGGTCACGCCAAACGGAGGCATCGCGAGTCGTGACGGAGGCAGCCTCCACCGAGCGGTGTCCGGCTCGGTTACGTGCTGGAGGAGGACGACGATGCCGCGTGGGCCTGGAATGGCAGCGACTCCAGACGCGGGTCAAGGCTATCAGCGGGCAAAGAGAAGGGAGCTGGCTCCTTCGGCTTGGGCCAGGGAATGAGAAGGAGCAGCAGCAGATCGGGCTGAGCCACTCAGGTGAAAACAAGGGCGAGCAGGTCAGATCCTTCGGCCAGAAACTGAGGAGAGGGGGAGCAGGTCAAGTGGGCCAAAAGAATCAGAGGGTTGGGGAGAATTCCTTTTCTTTTTCCTTTCTAATTTTCCAAAGCCATTTCAAATAGATTTTGAGTTTCTTTTTCACTTTTAGCAAAAACCACACAATACAAAAGCTCAGATGCACCAGCATGCATGCACATACATGTTGCTAAACCTTCTGATAGATTTTAATTTAATGAAAAATATTATTTTCCTATGTTTTCATGAGCACAAAAATACATAATTAAATCATTTTAAATCTATTTCCAAAGAAGCAAATTTTACGGTGTTGCAACCAACTAAACTCATTGTTTAGAGATTAACACAGTATGAACATTCTACACCATTCTACGAGACTTAACTTCTTTCTCCCATATGTCCATAAATATAGCAGGACATGCTCTTTTGAGGTGCTCATAACCATTGGTTGCCACAAGATCCATTTTATCGAGAGTTGATAAATCCAATGCAAGCATTTTTGAGCTTTTCACAATGGTGCTAGTCAGCTAGAGCTAAAGTGGTTGCCACACTGTGAACATCAATCCTTTTGCTAAGGATGCTCTCACACATCAGCTTCATTCTTTCCATGGCATTCCTACCTGCAGCCACAAGTAAGTGCTTAACTATTTCTTGACTCTCAACCTCATCAAGATCATCCAACGGGGGCAGCGAGTCGGTGTAGACGAAGTGAAGCAATGCCTTGAAGACATCAGGCTCCATATCTTCAACTGTTATGCTTTGCCGCCTGCTCTTGCCCCGCATTGGTCCATAGAGCTCTGCTTCAAACACCGGCGACCGAAATGCGAGCATGAACTTGTGGGCATGGAAGGCTTCGCCTTTAACCTTGAGAATCGGTGGAAGCTCAAGGTTGATAATTCCTAGACCACCATAATGTAGTGGTTGCTCGACCTTTGCCCAAGAGACCAGACAATTGCCTCCATCAGCCTGTTCCTTGCCCTTTCCAGAGAAAACCACGTCGTCTATTGTCCATCACCCATTTGGGAAGGTCAAGAGCAGTCATGTGGTAAATGGGAGTAGCTGTCATCACTCAACACCACTCGAACCATTACCAGGTGCCCAGCTCTGTTCATCATAGAAGCCTTCCAACCTGGAAGGTAGTCTGCAATTTTATCCACCAAAGGCAGTAGCTCAGATTTAGAAGGCTATTTGATAGTGAGTGGGAGACTGAGATAACGGCAAGGGAACTCCTTGACCGCACAGGAAAGGATCGCTGAGGTGCAAGATCATGCTCAGAACAAAGAATTGGAGTGGCTGAGATCTTAGCTAGATTAGTTCTAAGGCCCGAGGCATGGCCGAGCAACTTGATGGTTTGGAGATCATCTAAAGATGGCTTCAAAAACAGCACAACGTCATCTTCATAGAAAGATACACGATGCTTCACCTCTTGGATGGCTAACGGTAAGCAACTGCTCCCTGGTGGCAAAATTAATCAGTGAATTCAGCATATCTATTACGAGAGTAAACATCATCAAGGAGAGGGATTATGCCTTGTCTAAGCCCACAGTGATGCATGATTGTATCATCCGGCTCTCCATTCACCAAAATATGAGTAGATGAAGTGGCCAAGATCAGGCATAGCATATTATGCCACCGCTGTCCAAACCTCAAATAATACAGCACTTCTAGGAATGGCCAGGAAAACGAATCAAAGGCTTTAGAAATGTCCAACTTGAGTAGAATATGAGCCTCCTTCCTATGCAAGGATCTCACCATCTGCTGCACAAAGAGGAAATTAAGTGGATGTTTCACCCCCTAACAAAGGCACTCTGGTTGGCAGACACCAGGTTGGGGAGCAAAGGAGCAAGCCGGTTGATTAAGATTTGTCACCAACTGAGCAAAACTATGAATCAGACTTATAGGCCGATAATCTTGGACTTGTAGGGCATCCATGAATTTCCTTGTTTCAGAAGGGAAAAAGAATAGTCTAAACGCATGAATCAATACAAACCAGTCTAAGGAATATGCAGAGAAATGGCATACCCTATTCACAGATAAGCACAAGAGATCAACAAGACTAAATGCATGAAAGCGAAAAGGGTAATGGTGGGCAAAATCACCCTATAAGGTAGGACCGTAGAAGTCAGAACATTGTCCCCAAAGTGAAACAATCAGAAGAATCATTCTTATTACAAGTTTGATCAAAGTTTGCTTTTCATAAGTAAAAGCAGCATGATTTTTCCTAACAATCCCCAAAGTTTTGTAGAAAAGGAGCACAAGATCATAGCAACTGGTCTCTCAGCAGATATGCAATCAGTGAAAAGAAAAAATTACATGAAGAGGGCATAGACTAGTACATAGGCTAACAAGTAATACTTGTGTTGCAGCAGTCTAAGAATGGCAACTGGTTTTGAATCTTTCCATGCCAATATCTGTGCTTATTTGGATTTTGAACAAAAATTCAGAAAACTGAAGAGATACTGTATTGACAATATCCCTCCAGCAAGGAAATCAAAGACTAACTACTCATTATCAATCAGCATATTTTAGTAATATCTGACCACTGGCATCTTGGGTATTAATGGATCACTCCATTGACAACAATGTTGTTAACTGAAAAATAAAATCATTTCATGCAAGTTAGCATTACCATAACTTTAGATCAGCATGTCCATTGAAAACAATTGCATATGAAATTCTACACGTATAGGTAACTTTCATAGTTCCATCTGGTTAATAGCAACCAATCTCAACATTGTTGGATCAATTAAACCTGTAAATGACTGAAAACTGAATGCTCTGCAGCAAATATTCAGGGGATTGACACACATGCTGTTTTCCTGGTTCAAAAAAAACTAGGTACAAGTTGATTTAAACTGAACAACTAGGTATTTATTCTTAAGTCAAATGCAAATGCCCAACTAAGGGATAACAATTCATGTGCAAGAGTAGGATAGCTAGGTACTAGTAGAATCAAACTAAACAACTAGGTATTTATTCCTAAATCACAACTAGGTATATATCTTGATGAGGCACAAATCTAGTCTATGTCTTGACGAAGCACAAATCTATAAAGAAAATAACTTCAGAGCATGCATGGTAGGGACTTGATGCACTTGTACCTTTGAGGAAGTGCCACCTTTAGAGCTATTGTTGGAGTTTGGTTGAATTCCTACAACTTGAAGAAATGTAGTTGATTTCACAAATTGAGAAACAGCATGGTTCACGGGCTTTGGTTGCTCTTCATCTTGTACTAGTTCAGTCATGATCGCTTCCATATCAGCCTAGCAAAAAACTTACAATGGAGACTTAAATCTTGTGTGTAGTTTATTTTTTCAGATGTACGTCATGTAGCAAAGAAGGAAACAATCTTCAACATGTACGCAAAACTATGGGAACAGAGAAGAAAAGGGAATCAGTCACTCACAATAGCTTTCTTGATAGACTCACTGAATCCTTTGTTCTTGCTGCAGTGGAAGTCCTTGAAAAGATCAATCGCAGTAGGTTATACATCTTTATATTTCTCTTGTCTCTAAATTATTTGCAAAAAATTACAAACAATTAGGTTGATACAAAAATCAATATATATCCATTACTAATCATTGGTTGTTTAGTTTCTTACCACGACATGGGCTTGTGCAATGTAACACCGAGATCCTGTACAATGCAGTAACTATACCTTCTCTCAATTTTGCTAGTTTTTCAAGCGCCTTTCCTATACATGAAACATTTGTTTAAGTGTTTCTACACATAGGACAAATACAGAAGTGAAGTTACAGCAAAATAATAAACATAAGTTCAAAGCATATGTCAACTAATAGATATGTCCTGCTTCTTAGAGGTTCCATGAGAAAATCACTAGAACTTAAGACCACAGAGCTAATGGTCCCTAAAATAGGAGCAGAGGGACAACAATGACCTCACACTGAATGCAAAAGCGGCCACATGCGGATGGCACAACTACCTGATTAAAAATTTTCCTAGCATAGAAATTAGCTAAAGGTTCAGGTTCAGGTTTAGGTAAGAAGATTTACAAAAACAGTAATAGATCAAGACAAGTATCAGCTTGCCATCTTAATGTCTATTTTACTGTATCTAAGTTCAGGTTCAGGAAATTTGGAGGTTTGTCACACCTTGTGTTTTGAGTCTGACCACATTTGCACTAAGGCCTGCCATTCATTGTCAATCATATGATTCACAGGCGATGTAGTCCTCACTTGACTTGTAGGCCTAAGTTGATCACTTGTGGGTCTGGGCTTGAAGCCAAGGCTAGATCCCTTGTTTTCTGCCTAGTGACTCTGTTAGACACATCTTGTTCCTGAGGTGCCACCACTCTCTAGATGCTTTTGTTCCTCTAACAGAGGTGTTCCCAGACCTTGTTGGATTCGTTATATGTGCAGCATTAGCAACCTACAAAGCCTCATTAGGCAAAAAGACAAGCAGAATTGGCACCAAATTTGCTAAATAGCATATTGATACATAATAAGAAACAATAAAGGACAAACAAACATATGCTTAGAAGACTTGGTACCTTGCTAATAACCTCCTCATCTTCACATTCCTCACTCTCCTGACCACTCTCCTGACCTATATACAATGATCCAGAAATTTCATGGTCTTCACCCTTTCTCTTCACAGATGTATTGTTCACTATGGGCACTAATGTCTTGATGCCAAGCCTTTCCAGCTCTCAGTTGTTTTTCATTATTTCTTCACTCCTTGAACGCTCATATTCAGTAATAGGTGCCTCTGTAAAAATCATTTGAGAATAGTTAGAATGTTGGAATTTAATGAGATTATATGCCTCTATAAAACCCAAGGGCCGACATTATAAAATGCTACATGTTTAATTAATTTTGCATATTAGACACTGCAAGTTGTATAGCAAGGATGACTTGCTGCATGCAAAAAAATATGTTACATGAGAAGTTTTGCCAGATTACACAACTAGCGAATATAAACCCAAATGAGATTGAAATCCAACAGGACTTGGGGCAACCATTGATGAACTCCCATGGGGAAAATTAACTTTTAATAAAGGTATAAAAGAATGTGTCACAATAGGTCACAGTTCGTGCCTTATTTTTCAGTTAGCTACAAATCCTATGTAGGCCTATCATTGTTTTATTTTACTACTACTACATTTCCTGATGGACTGCTTTACATATGTGAACCTTGCTACTCTACTGAAAGTCTGAAACCACTCGTCCTTTAGAACTCCCATCTCTGCTTTACATATGAATAAAATTCAGATGTGCAGAGGATTGCAATAGATGGTAGAAGCTAACCTTATTAAGCATCTGCAACGACTATTGATACTGACACTGACAAATAATTTACTGATATACAGATGTCAACCCACCATCTAAATAATAGCCCTCAAAGTACAGCAGAACCCATCAAGGAAAAAATAACACAAATCAAAGGGCACCAATGATAACAGAACCGACTAAAATGAGGAGAAGTATATGACACAGATAAGTAGCAACGGCAGAAATTCTTTGTTAATATTATTCTGGAATCAAATCACTTTATCAATGATGAAGGTGATATAGAACTGAGTAATAAAATGATTAAGCACAAAAGAGAATACAGTAGCCATTCACACACAAAAAATTCCCTTTTTTTATGTTGTACATGCAATCCGGATTTATCAAAACAGTGGCACCAAAAAAATCCCTACTCAGAAAAATTCTAATCACTCCCCTCCATGCCCTCCCACTCAGAATACTCCCACCCGGCCCACTCCAACTCCAGCTCTAGCTTCCAACTCAAAGCAATACAACCCCCACCAGATGGTCAAGGCTGCAAGGATGGGAAATCCTTGGTGAACTAGATAGATAAGAACCTGAACATGCAGGAGCTATAAACCCGCCGTCGGCAACTCCAAGACAGGTTGAAAAACCAATAATCTCAACGCCTAGCCTAGCCCCTCCTCCCAAATTGCAAGAACGAAGTCCCACCTCCTCTTCGGCTCGCCTTCACCACTCGGTAGTCTGGGAGCCCCACCCCTAGGTGTGCTGCTGCTACCTGCTACTCCTCATCCTCCTCCAACCACCGCAAGACCGGGGCCTAAGGTGGCCGCAGCTGCCTCTATAACCTGAACTACGAGCCCCCTATACAACTCCCCCAGCCACAAATACAGATCCATGGTGAGATAGAGGTGATACAGAAATTACCTACGACTTTCCGAGTCCCTGAGGACTTCCTTCTGGAGCCATCACGGTATTTTGGAGGAGAAGCGACGGCAACGGCAACAATCCTGCAGAGGGGAAGCGGTGGCGGCGGCAGAGAATGAGGATGGGGCGGCGGTTGGGAATAAGGAGGGGGCGGCGGTAGGTAGTAGAGAATGAGGGGATGGTGGATGGAACTGAATCGAGACATTTTACTATACTGTCCCCCAGACTGCGTGGAATATGCATCTATTCTCCTTAGCTCACTGGATATATTTGGTATTTCATCTCAAAACACTGTATAGGACAGGCGGGGGAGCCAAAATCTTTGCTCGGGTGTGGGAGCGTAGATGGAAAAGTTGCGCGCGCGGATGCCTAGTTGCTTGCGCGGATGAAAATAGTAGCGCCATAAGATGGAAATAGTTGTACATGATAAATTTATAATAATTTTAGGTGTATAAAAAATTATAGAAAATATATTTAAGGTCAATAGTCATAGGGAATGAGTCTATAAATTAACCATGATATTTGACCAAGCCTATTACTTATCTTACCATGTACGTATTTGTTTAGATATTTATGCTTTTTACTTTTTTCGCCTACCTTTGTTTTTTGTAAACTTTTTTTAAAATCTATTTTTTATTTTTGACTCTTACTTAGGAGCTTACAAGAACCAATCACAAAAATTTGGAGCTCAAACGGAAAATAGATGTGGCCGGTAGATAATAAAATGTGTGATCTAAAATTCGTACCAAAACTAATTCATCTATGATAATAGAAAATTCATGATCGATGGCATGATGCATTAGTCTATGATAATAGAAAATTCGTCGTCAATGACATAATATCTCTATAACAAATCTAATTCGTTAAAACAATTCTATGTACCAGCTTACGACAATATTTAATGTTGTTCTCGTGGTGTGCGACATTTTTTTTGTGAAGTTTTCTTTGACAATTCTTTTATCGTCGCAAAAATGTAGGTCACAACATATTGCGACAGTTTCTAGAGAAAACGCCGTAAATCAATATCAAATTCTTCTTTTGTCATTAGAAAAACGTTACAAAAGGCTATATTTGTTGTAGTGGACAATCATTGAACAGTGTATTCTTTGTTTGCCACTAAGGAAATTGCACTTCTTGTTTTTAGATAATAGAAAACATAGTGAAAATATATAGTATAAAAAGATAGGGACTCATTAATGCATGCAAATACGACAAGCTCTCAAAATGGCACCCTGCTCTTCTCATGGGAGGGTCAAGGATTCCACAATGCTACCAAATCACCAAAGCCATTTTCTCATATGCTGCCAAAAGAAAATTTAATAAGCACAATAAATAGGCATATAAAGAAGTATAATCTAGCTACTACTTAACTCCGTCAATATAATCCCCCTCCACATCCGCTGCCCCTACCTCGCCAATTCTTTCTACACAGCACCTCTATTCTAGATCTATGGCTTTCTCAGCAAGAACAATTTCAAGGGAGATGGAGGTGCAGATGGGGAAGGCCCCACCATGTTTGAATCCCTTCCAGATGGTAAAGCCCCTTTTGCCCCCTCGGTATGTCTCTTCCTGGTCATCCAAGCCTTCACTAGTTTTCCAATCTGGCATGAGCAATGGTCATGGAGCATTAGATTTATGTGGGGGAAGAAAAAGGGGCATGAAGGTCGTTGATGTGGAGTACTTGTTCAGCAAGATTCTGACTCCAAGTGATGTTGGCAAGCTCAATCGTCTATTGATCCCAAGGCAATGCGCGGAGGAGTGCTTTCCCAAGATTTCAGAGGCCAAGAGTGGTGAAGAAGATGATGATTTCCTCAATTTTGAGGACTTCTCCACAGGGTTAATCTGGCGCTTCCGCTTTTGCCTCTGGAACAATAGCAAGACCTATGTCCTGACCAAGGGCTGGCACGTCTTTATCAAGGAGAAAAGTCTCAAGAAAGGTGATGTTTTATCCTTCTACCGTGGTGCTGGTAAGACTACAAGCACAAACCACATGTTTATTCATATCAAGCCCCATACCGATACCATGTCTTTGCCACATGATGTGCCATGTCCGATCTTCTCTCCATCTAGCTTGATGATTGATGACCGGGTCCATGAGAGCCTTGGCTTTGGTACAAGCCCTGGAATTGTTCTAGCATCGAAGACTTTGTCCTTTGGATCTGGGGAGTTGATGCCTCCAACTAATTTGATGCCACAACAAACAACATTTCCTGAGTCAGCATCACTTGAAATTGTAAGGGCAGAAAAGCGTTTGCGGCTATTTGGGGTCGACATTGACATCCCTTCTCATGACTATGGTGATGAGTCTTGCAGTGGATTCACCAAGAATTCTGCTTCAACTGTCTTGAACATTTTGGATGAATAAATCACTCTATAGTTCTAGGTGGTGCTACTATGTTGTTTCTACTACATTAAGAGCTATATTGTAAACCAAAGTTGTTGGTTACTTTATCTTACTATTTCTGGGATTACAATCTATCATAACTTTGTATGTGTCCCTTGCCTTGTCTATCTATCTATATGTTGTCTATTTATTTATATCCATCTAATGAATAAAGCTTCAAATACACAAAGCCAATAAATCTAGTGCTATTTGCAGCAATATGTTAGGAAAACCTTAAAATATTTAAAAGAGCCTTGTGAAGGTGAAGGTGATATTTAGATATTCTATTTATATACATGTGTGGCAACAAATTAAGTGTTCAATTTCTTGTTGTGTAAAATACCATATATGTTTCCTACATGATAAAATTTTTAAAAAATGGTTATATATTTTCACGATTTATATTTTTTGCCAAGAGAAGCATAAATAATATTTTTAATGGAATTGTAGAAATAGTTTTCAATATATGCAAGATCCTTATTGATAGATATGTTTATGATTTGGCTACAATCAGATTTGAGTTGAATTTAGGGTTAGGACAGATTTTAAGTTGGACTCTATATCCTGGGGACATAAATATGAACCCAACCTTGTTTTTTAAACGGAAAATCCCAGCCATATTGTAACCAAGAGATGACTCGATGACTGGTTTGGGTGGTGACAAGGCCACAAGAGCACTCGGATACCAGTGTAGTTGTTGTTTATGTGGACAAGCTATCATAGTCATGCCTCGTGGATGCAGGCAAATGGTGAAACCTTGATTAAAACAATTGTGCCTCAATATTGTTTTTGTTTGTGTATTTTCTTCCATGATATTTATTCTTTCGTATTCTTAGGTTAGTAGATTTGTTGGGATATTTATTGAGCATGTAGTCTAACAAGTGGTATCAAACCCCACTAGTTGAGAATCCTTGAACATCTCTGGGTCACATGGTGATGGAGGAGATTGTGAATGCCTCTGGGGTTTCATATGCATCATGTGTGACATGGAGAGTTGGACTTAGGCTCTGTGATAATGTCTTTTAGAAGTCATACAAGTTGTGTTATGTGAAGAGTTGGGTCCAATGAATGTTGGATGTTGGTATTTGCCAACACAAAAAGATAAATGCACAAGCGCACAAATATCGTTGTAGCTTTCACCTGGCAGTATTCCAAGGTCTCAAATTCCACATGGAATGGGAGTGTAAACTAAGAAATAGGACCGTCCTATGATAGCTAGAGGAAGGTGAAAAGATGGGTAGAGAGGATCTATGTGGTTATGATAGAAGATCAAGCAAGGTTGTACTTCAGTTGTTTACTCCAGTACGTTGACCCAGGTAGCAACGAAAAGGGGTGTGAAGGGCGTTAAACTATTCCATCATGTGGGCCTATGATTTAATAACTCAACTAAACATGGTGGAACATAGAGGATAGACAGGACAACCACCACTTGCTACCTACCACAATCTATTTGTGGGGCAAGCCTCAAACAAAGGCAACCTATTGTCTAAGTACCACACTTACATTAGAGATCACTACTCTAATCCAATACTTAAAATAGACTAGAGTACTAAAATAGTTGAGCGATAACCCATAAACAATAGAAGACAATACTTAATGCTTACCAAAGACCATATAAGAATCTTAAATGCTTACTTGAAGGGAGACAACATCCACCGAGGTACAAGTGGGAGAGTGCCAATAGACCCAGCACTTCCCTGGCTTCCCCCTTGCTCTCTTCCTATTCTTTAACACACTAGAGAGGTAGAGCTTCTCCTTGATACTAAAGTGTAGACTCCTCTAAGCTATGAAGTAAAGTGAGCCCCTCTATTTATATTGGTGGGGAAGTGGCAAAGTGGGATCATGAATCCATGTGAAGACATTTGTCCACCTTTGGATCAAATCGCCTCACCATGCATGGCTAGGATCACTTAGGATTGTGTTTGTTTGCATGCCACCAAAGCTGAGGCGATAGAGTGGATCTGGGGGTCGGGTGACCTGGGGTAGGGTCAACTGACCCTCCCTGGTGCCTAGGCCTCTCTAGCTTCTACCTGGTTGCCCCTATCTTGGTGTCTTGCATGGGTACAAAGTTTGGTCAAAGATGGAGCTCCGACACTAAAATGGTGGACCCATTGATTCAAGATAGCATCCATTTTGATATGAACCGAAATTTCTAAAATAGAAATTTTGACTCTTTTTCCCCTCTATGATAGTCCCTAAGTTCTCGGCTATCACGGACATCCATTTTTCAACTGATTACATTGCCATACCACATTAGAGTGCATAAATAAGATTAATACAATAGTTTGGATAAAAGCTCTTTGGGATAAAGTGAAACAAAAACACTGATATTCTAATCGTAGCAATGAAGCTTGGTGAAATCTCCAATCTAGAGACATCCATGAGAGCAGACGAGACCAACTACTATTTTCAACACAACTACAAGTTAAGATATATGCACACCACTAGATGTGTGCAGGCTGTGGTCAGCAACAATGAGCTTTATTGGAAAATAGAAAATAAAGGGATCTAGTGATCCTGTTAGTTTGGTTGTAGTTTGCATCCTTAGCGCATACGAAAAAGCAACAAGTATATTATATATCTTTTGAAAACCAACCAACACACTCGTTCTCACCATCTGCTCCACATCTCTTCTCACCACTCATCATCCCTCTCATCACCCTCATTCTCTTCGTTTAAGTGACATGGCGGCCTCGGCACCCTCTTGTCTCAGTGGCCTCAAGCCATATTTTCGGGGGAGAGAAGCAAAGCATAAGAGAAGCTAGACAGCTGAGCCCTACACACAGGTAAGTGATCATGATCAAGCTCATGGCTATACATATAGATTATAGACCTCTATAGAGAGTACACCATTACCCCATAGGAGCACCATCCACATGTCACCATCGAGGTGAACACCACCACCACAAACTAGGCCGACTAACACCAGTCCTGTCCACCGGTCAGAGTGAAATAAACAGAACGCCACCACATAAGCTATCATACCTCAAAATTTTGATTTTGGGTTGTGAATAGAAAACACTAAATAAAATAAATATGGTTTCACGATTTTTCTAAAATTTTCCAAGATTTAATTATGTTGTTATAATTTAAACAGTGAAAAATGTGATTTTCTTAAAATTTTGAAATTTAAAATTGATATGTTTGTTGCATTCATGCTTTTGCATTAATTTTACCGTGTGAAAAATGATTTATTAAATCGGTTTAGATGCGAGTACGTTTTGCTCATTGCAAAAAAGGTATCAAATTTTATTTAAAAACTAGTTCAAAGTTTTAGTTAAAAAAATCAAATGTCAGTTTCAAAGTTTAAAATTTTCAAGAAGAGTTTTCAAATTTGTTTGGTTTAAAAGATTTGAATTTGAACTCTAAATGTCTTAAAAAAGAATAAAAAGATCAAAACCTTTCTCCCTCTCTTTTGGGTCTTTTTCTCAGGCTGGCCCGCCCCATCCCGTGCTCCCTCCTCTTCTCTTCGCAGGCCACGGACCATTTCAGCGCATCTGGCTGGCCCACCGTGAGCTCCCCTCTCTCCACGCGCTGACAGATGGGGACTGCCTATCAGGACCTCCTTCCACCTCTAGCCGAACTCCTCTCTCTCCCCTTGCTCCATCAATGGCGCGGACGAGCTCCACCCGGCACCTCTTCGCTTGCTCCCGCACTGCCCTGACCCTCCGGTAGGCTCCACTACTCCTCTTCATTTACCCCCACTAATCGACTATTTTCGCCACTCCATCTCCATAACCGCCTCTCGCCATTAATGGCCACCGAGCTCCACCATCGGCCGCTCCCCTACCTATATGCTCCTATAAAACCCACTAGCGGCCTCTCAAGCGCTCCCCACCACCACATAGCTGCTCCACGCCCTCTCTTCCGCACTGCAGTGCTGCCGTGAAAGCTTTGCCGAACTCCACTAGCCGCCGTCGATCTCCTTGGTCAGATCGCCTCTGACTCAGTTTGGCCCTTCGTTGGACGCGCAAGAGCATGGCCCTCATCCCTTGTTGCTTGATTTTAGGAATCCATGGCCATTCAGGGGTTTCCTGAGCTCGCTGGAGCTCCCTACCGCCGCCGTCTGCCTCTCCTTGTCTCCTTCCGTCTCCGTTCCAAGCTGGTCGCCGTGAAGACCCTCTTCGAATTCGCGGTGAGCTCCCTCTGTTTGCGCTGGTTCCGGCGTGCATCATGCTCCCTAGCTCGAGGCTGAGCCTCATTGCCATGGTGCTGCGGCATCCCTATGGTTGACGGTGACCATAAGCCAGTGGTGCTCCTTGGACCGTCGATCTGATGATAAGGGTCAGGTTAGATCCCCTCATACCCAATCGCTATGGTCCCGGTCCACAGTGGACCACAGGCTCAGGTCTTCGCTGGTCCATGGGCCATGGACTGAGTTCATGGAATAGTCAACAGCCAGCCATGTCCATTTTGCAATCTAGCCCCTAATATTTCATGAAATCGGCCAACTATTTTCTATCTTGGCAAACTTCCTTTCTACCCTTGTCGTCTACATGAAATTACAGATATGGGCCCAACAGTGTTTTCTTTTATTAAATAGAGTTTACTTGTTATAACTAATCTTTTTTGGTTTATAAAAATATTATCATGTTTATTTATTTTTTTTATAAAATTGATTAATGATGTCATAAATCATATTTAAGATGTTATTAATTTGTTTTATTTGATAAAATAGTTATAAAATTGGCATTTTAGCAAATGATCCTTTAAACTTTATAAAATAATTTTGTCATCCAAATAATTTACTTTTTTGGTCCCTGATTTTGAAAAGTAATTATAAAACATCCTTTTATTTACCAAAATGCCCCTAAAACTTCAAAAGCTCTTATCTTTTTAACCGTAGATCCATTTTAGAAGGTTCTTGCACTCATGAGTTCATAGAAACGAGCCTTACACATCAATAACCTTTCGTTTTTAGATTATAAAAATATAGTGAAAATATATGGTATAAAATTAAAGATAGGGACTCATTAATGCATGCAAATACGACAAACTCTCAAAATGGCACCCTATTCTTCTCATGGGAGGGTCGAGGATTCCAAAATGCTACCAAATCACCAAAGCCACTTTCTGGTATGCCGCCAAAAGAAAAATTAATAAGCACAATAAATCGGCATATAAAGAAGTATAATCTTGCTACTACTTAATTTTATAAATCGCCCTCCACATCTGTCCCTCTCCCTGCCTCACCAATTCTTTCTACACAACGCTTCTATTCTAGATCTATGGCTTTCTCGATAAGAACGATTTCAAGGGAGGTGGAAGTGTAGATGGGGAAGGCCCCACCATGTTTGAATCCCTTCCCCATTGGTAAAACCTCTTTTTGACCCTCGGTATGTCTCTCCCTCATCATCCAAGCCAGCACCAATTTTCCAATCTGGCATGAGCAAAAACTTGTTCATCACAAGTTCGCATCACACTCCTTTTTTACATAAAAAAAGGGATGAGTGTTTAAAACAACAAAAGAAATACTTGTTCATTACAAGTTGATGGCACTACGGCCTGAATCCATCTAACTAGTTAACCCCTCTAGGGGAGGACTATGTTTTCTATGCTATTCACCCGGTCCTGCGAAAGGGGAGCCAATGTTGTCTCCATCTCCTCTAGCTCCTTGTCTTCATAACTGGGTGCGTAGCCGAGGCTTATTGCCTTCAAATCGATGGTGTCCCCACAGTGGGAACAAGAAATCATGAAGGATCGATTGATGCTAGCACAAAGAGCATTCCTCCCAAGTTGGCGCACCTGATCCGTGATCTGGATGACGCAAGCCATGAGCGAGCTGGTCCCCTTTGACTACATCACATCGAGGTCGTCGCAGACCACCCCGATGGCAACACTCATCACACCGAGCTCATCACTCTACATCTAAAGATTCTTCTTTGCCTCGACGAGCTCCTTCTCCAGGCCTGCCCCGAGCAAGATCCACAGCGAGCCCGACAGAGACATTCTTAGCCTCCAGCTTTAGGTTCCTCTCCCTTTCAAGCTCGGCCTAGAGGGAGCCAGCTCGCTGCTGCATGGTGTCATGCTCTTGGTAGGCCTGGTCACACTCATGGTGAGCTGTGTTGCAGTCCGAGCAAAGCCTCTCCACGGTCTAGGACAACTTGTCCCGCTCCTTGCGTAGCCACTCGATCGTTGCGGCATCTTGGCGTGCCCTCGTCTCCAAGGCCATGAGTTTCTCCTCGACCCCCAACTTCAGGTCCCTCTCCTTCTCAACCTTGCCCAGGAGGTCGAGGATCCCTTGGTGGGCTTCATCATCCCTCTAGAGCAGCTTATCCCACTCCTTCTTGATTCACGTGGCTTCTTCATCGTGTTTGCACGACCTCTTCGACAGATCCGTGACACATCTTCTTAGCCCCATCAGCATGCCGATGGGCCTCTGCCTCTCGGGTCCAAAGGTTGGCCACCTCCTCGGTGAGGGGAGTCAGCTTGGCCACCCTCTACTAGGTAGTGGCAAGCTACGCGGTCACCTCCCCGCGCAGCCATGCCTCCTTGACGAGGCGATCCCAGACGTCCTTCTGCTAACACAGGAACCTAGACTTCTCCTGACTGCAAGCCATAAGAGACTACGGGGAGACATGAGTTAGAGACATAGAAAACCAAGGAGAAGATAGCCGCGAAGTCAGATAACGTGGTACTTGGCTAGCCGAGGTGTCGACATCACGCAGCATGCCCATTGCGTTGTTCGGGGCCTCAAATGCGGACGAGACCCTTATGTTGATGCTCTCCCACTCCATGTCCTCTGCGGTGTCATCAATGGTGAAGAGTGTCGATGTCAGGTTCTGCCGATCCACCCACCAGAGAAGGGGCTCTCCCCGCGCTTGCGAGTCGCCGCCCACCCGGATCAAGGCCCAGGATGACTCCCCACCGGCCCCAGGCACCACTGATCCCTCTCATCGGGACGCCTCCGCTAGGATGGCCTCTCTAATGGCAGAAGGGGTCAGGGGTGTGGACGTGGACCCCTGCTCCACTGCCATGACTTCCGGGGATGCCTTGGTTGTGTCCTCCTTCTTTCGATCCGCCTCGGACGCCGTCACCTACGCCTCCGATGGCACAGGCCACGCCGTCTCGTCTTGCGATGTCGCAGTCATGCCAGGCCACAACCTGTCCATCATAGGCACCTCCACCTCCATCTGCATTGGTAGGGTCACATCCGGCTACGCCAACCCCACTGAGCACGTCGCGGACATGTCCACCTCCGTCTGCTCCCACATCTGCTCCGCCATGGACGCCACCACTTGCGCGACCAGTGGCTCCATTCACTTTGTCATCACCGTCGATGTCGTGCCCGCGGCCGACTGCTCTATGTCCGTCGTGGACGCCTCCCGTGCGCCCACATCCACCTATCCTCCCGGGGGCGCCATCGCCGCTGTTGGCGGCGCCTGCCCAGCCGGCGCCGTGGTCGCCATGGCGCCACTCCCGCCTGACCTAGGTGCAATGCCAGCCGACAGTTGCCGCACCACCCGGAGGGTGATGCTCTTCTTTGGCGCTAGTGCTAACCGGCGCTGCAAAGGGCAAAACAATAAGCCCAAAGCAAAATCTGATCAAAGTTGACAGGACAAAGGAATTGGTAGCTCACCTCGGCACCATTGGATGGCAAGGGTTTTTAGGGGACGAACCGCCTTACCCCTGCTTTGTCTTGTCAGTGCGTGGGCGTTTTGAGCCCTCGTTTTGCTCCGAGGGCCCGGACGGGGCGGAGCGGCTCGCCACCGTCGGCTCCTGGGGCGCGTCGGCAGTACGCCCCGTCTCCATCGGCTCCTAGGGTGCGTCGGCAGAGCGACCCATCTCCGTCGGCCTTGAGGCTGCATCCTCCTCCCTGTGGAATAGGAAGGCCCTCCATGCCTACAGGGACAGATCCCTAAGGGACAGGTCCGCATCATTGCCCACCAACTGCTGCGAAGATGAGTCCACATCCATGTCTGCTAGGCGATCCCATCGCACAACTTCTCCCTCATCCACCGCTTCTCCTTCTCCCTCCTCCTCTTTGTCTTCGTCATCGATGTCTTCCCCCCAGTCCAGCGCCCACTACCTCTCTTGTTGCTTCCTCTTCTTGTCCTCCTCCTTTCTACGCCTCTCGTTCTTAGCGTGGTTCGCTGCCCTCGCGGTCGCATCCTTTGGTAGCGGCACCAGGTGGTCCCTGAGGATGAGATCCCTCGGCTGGCACCATCCTGCTCAAAGTCAGATGAGCATGATCTAAGGATTGACTAGGGGAGAGGGGCCAAAGAAAGAAAAACTTATGAACTCGACGAAGCCCACATCCATCCTTGTCATGGGGTGCCTCGACACCGGGTACAAGAAGTCGAGGACAACCCCCGCTGCATCTCGCGGAGCCTCCATCGCTTCCTTGATGCGCTGCGCAATTTCAGCATTGGGGAGCGCCTCCTCGGCGAGCACCGTCCCCTCGAGCGGCGCACTGGGTGCCATCTAGTACAGCGGGAGCACACGCACCAGTGGTGCCACCCTCCTCGCGTGATACGTGCCAATGACGCCTGACCCCTTGAGGCCATGCTCCTTCAAGAACAGGATGACAGCGTGGTGATCGTCAATCTTCTTCATGTCCTTGTCTGGAACTCCCCACCTCCATTGTTCTGGTGTCTCCTCAATTAGGCGCCTGGAGAACACCGGCAAGGGGGCGGCGGTGTCACTCTTCAAATAGAACCACTACTTGTGCCACCCTTTGTAAGATGACGACAGCCGTAGGGACATGTACTCTCTGGCCCATTGGCATGTGCAGATCTAGCCAGCTCCTCTCCCTCTTCTTCTGCAGATTGATGGCGAAAAAGTACCTCCATAGGTTGAAGTAGGGTTTCGATCCCCAGAAATCCTTCACTCAGCGAGACGAAGGCTGCCATGTGCTGGATCCCGTTGGGGTTGAGATGCTACAGCTCGATCTTGTGGTAATGCAGTAGCCCCGGAGGAATTGATGGGTGGGGGTCATGAGCCCGCGCTCGTGGAAGTGCATGAAGGAGACGACGTAGCCGTCGGGCAGCGACGATATCTCCTCATCACTAGGCAAAATCCACTCCATGGCCGCGCTCCTTGCGCAGAGAAGACCACATTGGACAAGACCCTCCATGCGCTGGTGCATGACCTCAGAACTGTACACGACTCCATAGAAGGCGGGGGTGGAGGAACACTAGTTCACCGACGGCGAGGACGCGGGAGCAAGGAATCCTAGCGCTGGCGGCGGCGGCAGTGTTGGTATAAATTTAGTGCAACTAAAATATGAAGAATTCCACAAGCGCACAGAACATACCATTGTAGCATTTTACCTGGAGTAAACCAAGTATCGTTATTTATATTTTACCACAGGGAAGCGTGGGTTAAAGAATCTGATAATTCACAATCATGTATCTACTAACCTAGTAAACCAACTAGACTATAGTAGGGGTAAATGATATATGAAATGATATGATTTATGTAATATGACACACATGGGATAGGTCACTAAAGATATGCAACTAGTTAACTTGGGAGGTCAACGGGTGAGGTAGATTCCTATATTCTTATCACATGGTAAAGGTATACCCAACTATGCTAAGACTTACCACACTCTTGTGCACTTTGGGACACCACTAGATAGGAGAGAGCACCACAAAGGATACCTCTACCGACGTGACTACGGTCCTACAATTTAAGAACCTGCTCGATAGATATGGACAGGGCTATCACCTCCCGTAATTACCATACAGCTAGGGAACAAGGTGTACTCATAGGCAGAGCATTGTGTAAGCACCACGCTTACACGAGGCTTGGCTACCTATCCTAGTCGACAAACTAGAAGGCTAAGCGCTCTATGAACTAGCACACAAAAGGAATGATAAACTCAACTAGCAAGATATATTCAAAGTAAGCATAGCCATATAAATAAGAGAATAAGTATAAGTCTTACAGAATATTGAAGTGAAGATACAAGGCTTTACCAAGCCTCCATGACTAGATCTGGAACCTTGAGCAAGATCCCAACTCGACCCTCTCTCCCAAGATACTAATCTACTACATTGAAGAAGCTAAACCCAATCCCCTAGAGAGGTCATCCTTTCATGGGACACCTCTGACCTGATCCCGGCTGGGAGATAATGAATTAGGGTTTAGGGGGATGCCTCCTCCAGGGGCCAGGGGCCATGCTTATATAGCCCTGTAGGAAGCACCACAGCCCTCGGATCAAACAGACCTTGATCTACGATTATTATTGATCCTCAAAGGCGGTAGAGGCATGATCCAGGAGGTGGAGCCTGATTGGCTCTGCGGGTGGGGCGGGCGCCCCCACTCCTTGGGCGGCCGCCCGGCTTCCGGGCCCGTTTTGCCTCTCGTTTGTTTCCAGAGTCATCTCGTACCTTCTAGATTATAGAAAAGTTGTGCGTAGCCCTTTTGTCTCTATGTAAACCTGACATGTAGGCCTTCCTTGGTTCTTTTCAGCTGACACCCTGCAGAAATAGACATTCTCCAAAACTTGTGGAATTCTATCAATAAAGCCCCTATATCTAAGTGGTGATTACGTTTAGGTCCTTTTTCATGTTTCGTTGATGGTAAAAATTGACACTTATCTACCGTCAATAGGCAGCAGAAAACTAAGAAGGTAAGATCGCGATTGAACGTATCAAATAGGGAGGGCTAACCCTTGGTTTTTTAGGGAGGCGCCTACCTTGTCCCATCACCTTGTCCCCTCATGGGGCACGCGCATGCGACCTCAGGCCATCCCATCGAGAAGCACGCTGGGTTAGCCTTCCCTAGCAGGCTGTGGACCACCTCATGTGAGAAGGGATACGGAGCTGAAAATGCTCCCGCGACCAATTACGACCTAGGAGTTCGAAGGTTGGCCCCTCAACGGGTTCGACAATCTCTCCAGGGCGCCCTTAGAGTGAGGGGTAGAAAAGGATGGGCCCGCTAGCGGCCAGTACCTTGGCGCATGGGCGCCGTGGGCATCCTGACCCACATTGAAGTCTTCACTACACACGGTTCATGGTTTCTCCTCGAGGAAAGGCGACGAGCCCTCAGGACCGGTCGAACGGACCTAATATGGACTCGCCGTCAGGAATCTGGAGTCGGTCACCAATTGACCCATGCCGGATCCCCACGAATGGGAATCGAGGCCCCACTCGAACTGACCCGTTGGCAGCTTGCTGAGCACCATGGTTCGTCCAACGAGGAAAACATGGTATAGCTCAACCCCTCTATTTTTTCAAAAAAAATGCTTAAGGGAGACCAATCACAAGACGAGCCGACCCCCCAACCGGACCCCTACTATGCGCTGTGGCTCGGAGGCTCGGACTCGCAAGGAGATCCGATGCGCGGTCGCATACGAACAGTAAAATCGACCATCGCAACCTAAACTAAAGAAGCCCTATGAGCCGTGAGAAGCAAGCCAGGCAATCAGAGGTCCCTCCGTTCAGAAAAAAGCCTATGAAGGAGTACCCAACTCCTCCATAGGACCCGAGGGCTACACCCATCGGGTACGCTCATGCGCACCATTAGGCGATCGGAGGATCCCCCAACCTATCCTTCTTGGATCGCCCGGGGGCTCGAGGCCTACTGTTGGGTACCAATAATAGGGTACCTAGAGAAAAGAAGCCAATGGTCATCAACACTAACTCATCCAGACGATTAAAAGCATGGCTGCGGCATCATCCGACCCTAAAGAAAAGATTTCCGCCTCGCCAAACCCCAAGGGTGTGGGCTCCGCCTCACCCGATCCTAAGGGCGCGGGCCCAGCCACGTCCGAACCCCCGGCGAAAGGCTCCGCCTCGCCCGACCCTAGGGGCGCGGGATCCATCTCACCCAGCCCCCTAGAGGGGATTCTGCCTCGCCCAACCCAGGGATTGCGGACTTAGCCTCGGGCGGGGGCGTGGGCCCCCGCATGGGCCCATACCGCCCCCAACCACTATGGACGCAGGATGTGGGCCTAGGACCGTGCCCCTAATGCTAGGGAGGGGGCGGACGCGTCCCGATGTGACTGACGGTCACGATAGGCCATACTTGGGCACTCACGTCTCCAACAGCGCCGGGCGGAGCAGCACTGTGCTGCTTAAATCCCCGTGCGACTCTAGTCAAGGGGGTCTGTTGACCATACCGTATGCTAGGACGGGACGGGGCGCCATGACTGGGTGGTGGCGCCTGCCTGTAGCACCAATGACGGACAGGGTCGCGATGTGCGCGCGCCTCCATTATCGTCTGTAGGACCAGCAGGACGCACCGGCGGGAGGAGAAGGGCGACACAGCCCTAGGGCTCCCTTCCTCTTGGTTTTTCTCTTTCTTATTTTTCTCTCTCTTGTGTAACCCAAGTCCTTCCCTTGGTCTATACAAGGGAAGGCTGGGCACCCCATCTGGGCAGGCTCTTCAAAGTCCTCCGAGCAATCTCAAGCACTTCAACTCTACTTCCCATTCATCAGAGACTTGGGATCTCATCCTTCTCTCACCCGTTTATAACCCCTACCACAAACTTCAGTACTAGTGACACGAGCAGCAATGACCAGACGTAGGGACATTCCGCCCGAACCAGTATAAATCATTGTGTTCTCTTAGCACACCATCCAGGCCAAACGCGCAATACAAATTTACTAGTCGGCGGTTCGAAACACCGACAACCACGTTGTCGAGAACTTGGTTCCCGATGTGTTTGGAAGCTTGAGAACAAGATCAATGAGTATTTATTCAGTAGTTGAATAAGATAAGCATGTAGTAATGCAAGTGTTAATTTCCCTTTATGAGCTATATTCATTGCGTTATGCGCTTTGTTGACTAGACCGTAGCCCCCATGTGTAGGGTGCTGACTGCCGAGGCATGACCTGTGTAGCATTGGGTTTGCGGCATAGGTTGTTGCTGCCAACAAACCACAATACATGGAACTTGTGTCATATATAAAGTACTTAAAGAAGTTTTAAGGGTTGTTGCCTTCTCTCTTTGATGTTGTTTTCCCTTTATGAATTGCTCGGCGTGTTATGCACTTTGTTGACAAGACCGTAGCCCCTGTGCGTAGGATGTTAGCCATGAGATGGCATGACCCTTATAGCGTTGGGTCATGGCTTAAGTCATTGTTGTGACAAGCTTTACACATAGAACATATCATGCAGGTACTTAAATCATGGAGAAAAAAGCAAACATTCCCTAGAGTGTGATTATTATGTGTAGTAGCCCTCGACTTTTTGTTAAGTTGGATGTCAACTTAGTAGAAAGCAAGAGCAAAGAATAACATAATAGAAACAATTATCAAAGCGACTTAGTTGATCCATCATGATGTTGGTGCCATTGTTGTCGATGGCGGCGACATTGACGATGTCGAGTGCTGCCACGACTAGAGACGATAGGAGGTCGAGGTCGTGACGAGAGGTCAAGCGTGCTAACTCAATGGAGCCTGTCGACGATGGGCTCGAGTGGTACTTATCGATGATGTGCTCAGAGACGACAGGGCCAGCTCGAAGTAGTCCATTGATGGTGTACCTGAGTTGCCGTTGCCGGTGACGTCAACACCGTACTTCTGGTTTGATGGCGTGTTCGGCGATATGGCTGTCGAGTCGATGATACGAGCTGCAACGTGCCGTGCCGACAACGAGGGGTGCAGTTAGCCTGCCGGCAATAGTCACATAGATATATGCAAATACCCAAAGAAATGTTAATTGAAATAAATGGGACATGACCCAGCTGGTTTGAATCGATGACGTGTTGGCCTTGATCGAGCCCTCCGTGCATGCACGCTTGATGTGATGCGTTCGTGCAAGCAAACCGAGTCCGTGCGGGGATAGTCGCTTGCTGCATGCTGTCTTGTCGAATGTCCCGAAAGCCTGCATGTTGTGCTATCCGTTCGGCTTGGTCATTAACCAAGGGACGAATCACTACGACAAGCTGCTGACGAGTATTGACACAATGGCGTGGGCCATCGCTTCTGTCTAATAGTCATGAAGACAAATAAAGATATCCGGAGGTATGCAGATATATAAGAATATTAGTCGAAACAAAAACGTGACTTAGCGTTTGGTGTGTCTTGTGCAAGAACTGGATGTGCCAGCCGCGAAAGCTACAGCAAGACGTAGAGACGTCGATGAGTGCCCTTGACAAGGATCGGTCGATGAGGACCGCTGCCGGATAGCGGCGAGCGCCGCAATTGGATTCCTGTCAATGGTGGTCGTGTAGATACTATCCGAAGATATATATTGCGGAATATTTAATCAGAATAAGAATCACGACTTAGCTTATTCGGTGTGTGTGGATGTGCGTCCGCACATAATCAACTTGCATGTCTCTACAGATCGCATCCTCACGGGACGCCTTGGCAGAGCGGTTCTCGACACAAGGTTATCTGAAGGTTGTCGCCAGGTGCTGCCGTGGTTGACGACGAGGCCGCCGCTGGATGTGCCGGCGACGGGCCACGGCAGGACGTCGACGAGTCGACGATGTGGATCGACGATCGCCGTAGGACGACGACATGTCCACGACGCGGGTTCCGATGACGAGTCAACAACGTGAGCTGCAACGGGAGCCGCCACGCGATGGCGAGGGACGCAATTGAGTTCCTGCCATTAACAATCATGTAGATACAAACATATCTGGAGGCATGTATTCTACATAATATTTAATTGGAATAAAAAGCATATGTTCCATAAAGAATTTAACCGGAATAAAGAAGCGTGACTTAGCTTAGCTTGATTATTTTATTGCTTCCTTGCCGGTTTGAGTAGGAAATCACGATCGGCGGTGTGTCTTGATCATCGGGATCTTGAATATTTTCTGGTGCTGATGCGTATGGCGGCCGGCACCTTCCGTGATTACGTGCTGTCGGATCCAGGGGCGTACACCACGTCGGACACCAGTACGTGGCTGCGGCTCCGTCGAATTCCCGTGCATGCATTTATGCCGCCGCAGAGGTCCAGGTGCTGGCATCTCACGTCGGAAAGCATGAGGCTGGCTGGATCCTGCATCGGTCTGCGGATGAAAACGCATCTGACGCGAACTCATGCTGCCGATCCTCGAGGCCGCCGCTTGACTCCTCGAATCCTCGCCGGATGCCGGAGTCGTCGGGTAAGAAATTCTCCATCTGAAACATATTAGATTTGTACGCAAAAGGTCCCACCTAGCACGTCAACTGTCGGATAAGACAGTAATACATGAGACATAAGGAATTATACTACTTCAGGGCGATATGGGATAGAATGAGGTAGAATGAGATGGCCTAATCATAAGGTCCCTACGCTCCTTTATATAGGCTGAGGAGGTAAGGTTATAACAAGAGCGATCGGCTAAGAGATTGGTTTCCTATTTTGTTACAAGGAGATCTTCTAGATAGAATTGGTTTCTAGATATTTCTAGCTACGCTTTGTCCTCCAAGCTGGTGGATTCGCCTGGCCTTCGTGGGCTTCGACCGTTGTGACCTCTGGCCCCATGGATAGATGTGGTCAAATATACGGGCAGTGCGGATACCTCTGGCCCATATATCCGACAGATAGGTACCTGATAGTGTGGGCCTAAGTATTAGTTATGAATGTATTGTTAGAAAATTAGGCAATTTCAAGTTTAATTTAATCCAGAAAAATAACATAATCAGGAACATCAATTGTGCGCTTGTTCAAGGTAGACAACAACATCATGTATATCATGTAGATGACGCTAACCAGCAAAGTTTTGATCAGAAACTTAAGAGGATGATGAAGAAAATACCCAGCGGCAGAGCCGGAAGCACCCGAATGAAACATGGTGCCTTGTTGATGTAGTCGTCGAGTTCGGTGCAGTGCCGTAAGGAAGCTTGCAGACCTTGCGCCGTCGGGAGGAGGAAGACGAACAACAACCCCGGCGCTGGGAACAGAGAGGACAGAAAAGCGAGTAGTCATGTCACTTGCTGACACTCCCCAAAAACATGATGGCCGCCCTTCACCTGAGTAGGTGAACTCGACGGGCGGAGACATTCCGGAGGCTCTACTCTTCCATCTCATGTGCGCGCAAGAGATGGAACGGGAACTGCTCTGCGCTACGGGAGATGTGGTTGTTCTTCAAGCCAGAGATATGACTGACAGATGTCGAGGTCCATATATTGGACACCGCGGAGAAGAAAGGTTTTAGGAAGGAGTGGAAAAGCCAGCGGACAGGGAGGTGGTATTGGGAGAAACTCCCGCCATCAAGACCAACTCAGTTTTCCAATCAATTGAGCAACTTCCATATTAATGGTGCCTGAGTGGCAAAACCTTTCTCGTTTCGTCCGTCCGCTCGCTTGCCGCCTGCCTACCTGCCAGGCCACACCCATGGCCTCGGCCCGGCCGGCGGCGGCGCGCGCATGTGTGGCATCCAGCTATCCTTTCCTCAACTTCTCAATATAATCAACCAAGATTCAATCATATAAGTCGGGTCAATGTTCAGTCAAATTCTCATTTGGTACTAAATCATATAACATGCATTATTCAGACCATAGAGTTTATTAGTTTTATTAAATATTAAATGGGCTAAGCCCACTAAATATCTAACAATCCCTACCACACTCTATGGTTCGATAAAAATTGGTCTCATAATCACATTCCTTTTATATACCAGTGTTCGATGGAGACTGTTAAGTTGAACGGTCATCTAGAGTAATAGCTACACCCAACCACAACTGAACAATGGACTAAGCCTTGAATTAATAGTTTTGGGTGAGATGAATTTCAATAGAACCCTTAACTCATACTAGGCTGCAAGGAACATCCCCTCTGGTTGAAGCATATAAGTCACACTTCCTGGCCTTTTTATGAGTGTCTAGAGATAACCCATATATCATAGATTGTGACTAGCAATCGAACTCATATAGGTGTGTTCCCTCTAGGATACCCTGTAGGACAACATCCCTGCTTAAACAAGCCATTCGGATCACATTAAGAAATTAGTCAACATGCCCCTTACAGTACTGAAGAGACGGTGCATCTCAAACAAGCCAAACTTTTAATCTAAAGAGTCTCTCCCTCAGTCAACCACTAGCTTTTTTCACCATCCTAATTCACGGAATCTCCGATCATATATATAGGACAGGTACCACTATGGAATGATTTCAAGTGGGTCTCAAGCCCAACTCCCTCGATGCACCTTCTATCACATTACGTGATAGACCCTTAGTAAACTGATTTGTCAGATTTTTTGATGTATGGACATAGTCCAATGCAATTACTCCAGAGTTTCTCAGTTTCCTGACAGACTTCAGACGCCTTTTCACATACCTTGTAGACTTCATGTTGTCCCTAGAACTGTTCACCTTTGTTGTCATAGTTTGGTTGTCACGGTTCATAGAAATAGCCGGTATAGGCTTCTCCACAATCGGTAAATCCATAAGGAGTTCACGAAGCCACTCGGCCTCAGCGCCAGCAGTATCCAATGCTGTCAGTTCTGCTTCCATTGTAGACTTCGTTAAGATAGTCTGCTTGAAAAACTTCCAAGAAATAGCACCACTTCCAAGCAAGAACGTATATCCGCTCGTGCCATACAGCTCATCAGCATCAGAAATCCAATTAGCATCACAATAACCCTCCAATACCCTCGGGTACCCGGTAAAGTGAATACCATAACTCATTGTTCCTTTCAAATAGCGCAGTACTCTCTCAAGAGCACTCCAGTGAGTATCTCCTGGATTTGACACAAACAGGCTTAGTTTGCTCACAGCAAACAAGATATCAGGCCTCGTGGCGCTAGCCAAATACATAAGCAAACTAACTATTTAAGAATATCTCAATTGATCCCTTGAAATTCTACGATTCTTCCTCACTATCACACTTGGGTCATAAGGAGTTAGAGCAGGTGTGCAGTCACTATACCCAAAGCGACTTAATACCTTTTCCACATAGTTAGACTACACAAGAGTTACCCCACTATTTTCTTCTTCTCTTAGTAGCTTTATATTAAGAATAACATCAGCCTCACCCAAGTCTTTCATCACAAAATTATTAGACAGAAAATCTTTCACTTCTTTAATCACATCAACATTATTACCAAAGATTAAAATATCGTCCACATATAAGCACAAAATGACACCATTACCTCCACCATACCGATAATATACACATTTATCAACTTCATTCACTACAAAGCCAGCTGATGTTAAAATCTTATCAAACTTCTCATGCCACTGCTTAGGGACTTGCTTTAGACCGTACAAGGATTTCAATAATTTACAAACTTTACCCTCTTGACCTTTGCAACAAATCCATCAGGCTGATCCATATAGATGTCTTCCTCAAGCTCTCCACTCAGGAAAGCTGTCTTAACATCCATTTGATGAATGAGAAGACCGTGTGAGGCAGCCAAGGATAATAGCACATGAATGGTCGTCAATCAGGCAACTGGTGAGTAAGTATTAAAATAATCTTCTCCTTCCTTTTGTGTAGTCTTTAGCTACTAGCCTTGCCTTGTACTTCTCAATAGTACCATCAGGCCTAAGATTCTTTTTGAATACCCATTTACACCCCACAGGTTTACATCCATAAGGACGATCAACCACTTCCTAAGTCCCATTAGACATGATAGAATCTATCTCACTTTGAACAGCTTCCTTCCACAAGTCAGCGTCAAGAGAGGAATGACTCAACAATGGTTGTGGGAGTGTCATCCACGAGGTATATAATAAAGTCATTACCAAATGATTTTGCAACCCTTTGCTCTTACTCTTTCGAGTGACTATATTATTATCCTCCTCAAAAATTTCTTCATGGGATTCAACATTAGCATGTACTATCAGTTCATGAGATTCAGGGATAGAAACAGAATCATAACTAGATATGCTAGGTGTATTATTCTTCATGGGAAATTCATCCTCAAAAAATGTTGCATCTCTAGATTCAATGATTGTATCAACAGCCATCTTAGGAACACTAGAATTTGTTATTAAAAACCTACAACCCACGCTGTGAATAGCATAGCCAAGGAAAACACAGTCTATAGTTTTTTGTCCAAGCTTTCGCTTTTTGTTTATTGGCACATTCACTTTTGCCAAACAACCCCAAGTTCGCAGATAAGAGAGATTTAATCTCTTCTTCTCCCATTCCTCGAATGGTGTAATTGCTTTATTCTTTGTGGGCACCCTACTCAGGACATGACACGCTGTCAATATAGCCTCACCCCCACCATTCCTTAGATAGTGCCGCAGTCTCCAATATTGCGTTAACCAAATCAGTTAAAATGCGGTTCTTTCTCTTAGCAATCCCATTAGACTGTGGTGAGTATGGTGGCGTTCTCTCATGAATTATTCAATGCACCGCACAAAACTCAGAAAATTCATTTGAGAAATATTCTCCCCCGCGATCGGACCATAAACGTTTGATTTTCTTCTCAAGTTGATTTTTTACCTCAGCTTTATAGATTTTAAAACAACGCAATGCTTCATCTTTAGTTTTTATTAAATACACGTAGCAAAATCGAGTGCAATCATCTATAAAAGTAATAAAGTATCTCTTACCACCTGTCAGTGTTTGACCACCGATAGCCTGCCACGGGCGTATCCGGAACAGTTGTTCGGGCTTCAGCGAATGCTAGAGCTTGACAGGGAACGCAGAGACAGTCGATTTATACTAGTTCAGACCCTCGATCATAATCGAGTAATAGCCTTTACGCCCAGTCGGCGTTAGCCTTTGCATTGGATTGATTGTGTTGTATTGTCTCTCTTTTACAGGGGTGCCCACGCCCTTTCTTTATATCGATAGAGAAGGCCGTGGTATGGTTATAATCCTAGTCAAATCCAAAGAAGGTGTCCTGAACTAACTATAGAAGTTACTTTCTATAGGAATCCGGCTAGTCTGGCCTATTCTACTTGGATTCGGTGTAGCAGACGCTGCACCTCTCCTTGCTCCAGTCCGTGGGCCGGGCCAGGGCCAACGACTCATAGTCATACTACTGTGGAACCTTGTGGGTCCCGCATCAACAAGCCCCCGAGTATTTCATGGTTGAACTCAAAGAACTCTTTGTTTCTCCGGCTTTGCCTGATGAATCAAGCTTTTTCCGGGTTCTTTCGACGTGAAGCCTTGAAGTGGTCCTGTCTTGAAGAAGTCTTTCGAATGACATGTGTTTTTTTAAGAAAAATGGCACTCACTAGGTGTAGCCCTCGAGCCTCTTGCTATTTGGAACAAAAAGTTGGAAGGTCTTAAATTTTGATTGTTGAAAAAATTGAAAATCTTTTCTGAGGCTATGTACCTTGCAGCCCCCGAGCATCTTTCCGGGTTCTTTTTGATCATCAAGAATTTGGATAGAGGGTCTCTTATCATCTTCTTAGGTAGCTAGCTTTATGTCCAAGGTTGGTGGTGGTTGGCAGTTGAATTGAATTCTTTGTAGTCACGAGGTGTATAGTGTTAGTATATTCTTTCGAATATGCTTGTCCTTAAGTGTTGTTCCTTCACGTGTGTGTCCTCTTCTTATTGCTTTCTGTCTTTTCACTGAGAACTTTGTCAAGCTTGTTCTATTGGTGCTCCTGGTCTATGTGCACCGCTCTTTTGCCTATAAATACTCTCCTGGTGTGCTGCTTCGGTTTATCAAGTGTCTTGTTGTATAGTCTGAATTCCTTGTAGTCACTAATATGATAGTTTGTGAAGTAGAGCAGCCCCTGGGCGTAAGTTGTAATTTCTGTAAATCTTGTGGTAGATGGAAGAAGTCTTGTGATCAAGATTAGAGGTAGACTAATCTCACAGCGGCACTGTACCAGGTAGTACGTGCTGGCAGGTGAAAGAAGTCTTGTGATGTTGGATGTGTTCCATCATCCAATATCTTAGGGTTGATCCTTCTACTCTGCCTCGCAACTGTCCGGTGTAGATTGGTACCTGATCCAGTATCACATTGGACTTGGGTAGACTAAGGCCTGTGAGCCTCACCTGGTCTTTGTTGTCCCACTGTGCCGCTGATAGCCGTCCTTTGAAGAAAACAGTGTATCCAAGTTGAGTGTCTTCTGTCGTGTAGTAACTTGGAGCACGTGGTCGTTTCCAAAGCCATGTTCTTTCTGGGCTCCTTATTGATCTCGTCATGGTACCAAGTTCATTGGATTTTGTAAGATCTGTAAATTATGTCCTTTGAAGATATTTGTAATAAAAAATCTTTCTTTCTTAGTTGTTGTCTCCTTTTTTGTTGTCTGAGTGCTTTTGAGTATCATCCGGATTATTTCTAGAAAATTTGGGTTCTTTGGCAGCGTTTTGTAATGTCCTTTGTGTATCTTGCGAATGACAAGTTCTTTCTGAGTTGTGCGAGCTGTAATAATTCGGCAACGGCGCAGTGTGAATGGATAAGTCTGAAATCTGCCCGTTGCACTGTACTGTTGTGAAAAGTTGCATCGTCCGTCATTTCGTCCATGTTAGTTATGGCAAAAAATAGATCGTTGCGTTCTTATGCCGCGTTAAGCGGGCCTAGTGGGCCACGTTTTTATTGTTGTAAATCTATTTAAGGGTCTTTCTTCTTCTTCCCCTTTCTTACCCTGCCTTTGCCTGCTAGCATTCAGCCTTTGCAAAACCCTAATATCTAGAGCTCCGCCGCCACCATTGTCGTCGCTCGGATGCCGCCACTGCTCGTGCTTCCGTCATTCCTTATTGCCGATGTATGGGCAAGAAGAAGCCAACAAGCAGCAAGTCCAATAAAATCTTGGTGGATGAGGTGTCGTTGAGCGTGATCGAGAATCAAGATTTCGTTGCCATGAGGGCCGCAGAGAAGATCTGGCCGTCCCCATCCACGATGAAAGACCAGCTGCAGGTGTAACGGAACCGTCGAAATTATAATAACACAAGTACAAAAACAATCACCGAAGTGATCAAATTCTCGCACTTGAGCCCATATAACTCTGGTAGTCCAATGAAATCACGAGGGATTTCAAACCAACCAACATACAAGCCAAGATCATAGTGATTCAACATAACCAGTCATATGTTACAACCATTTCACAAGTAGTTTAATATACATCGGAGTTCAACATAGTTATTACAACTTAAGTTCAAAAGTAGCGGAAGCAAAGTAATTTGAAACTAACAACACCATTATTTCAAATACATGCCAGTACGAAGGTCGACTTCCAATAAAAGCATTAGAGAGAAGATAACTCAGAAGGATCATACCCATGATCACACTCCGCCACTAAGGCAGGAGCCAACCAACTCTTGCAGTCGCCATGATACATCACAACCTGCAACAAGTGGGGATAAAACCCTGAGTACGAGAAGGTACTCAGCTAGACTTACCCGTCATAAACCAGAAATAAGGTGACACCAAGGATCATGCAAGGCTGATATAAAGTGGGCTAGCTTGACAACATTTTGCATAAAAGCTTATTATGGATAAGTAATCATTAATGCTTAAGCATCAAGTTAATTATCATTAACCTGTCATCTATATTAGAACCTGTACTAGAGCACTCACTTTATTAGGAGCAAACAATATTAACCATAGCAGGTATAAATTGAGGCAACCTTTCCATCGTTATCCAATTAACCATCCGTTCGATTTAATGGAATCTACGTTGCCGCTGCTCAAGTCAAGTGCTCACTAACCGGGAGCGACGGCGATTCGAATCGAATTCCTATCCAGCTGGAGGGGTATTTCTAACACTCACCGCGCAGGCCCCTGCCAGGGTCGCACAAGCCACCTTTCGTACAATTCAGGAATCGCGGGTCCGAATGATGTCGCATCCCCAAGGGCGACACTCTGCCAGGTGATAGGGACTCTAACCCCCCTTGGTCTCACGCCAATGTCCCCAAGCACATCCTTTCTCTCCTCCAAGATGCAACCTACCATTCGATTCCCGGCCTGAACCATATTACTCGGCTTCGCGGTCGGAACGACTTATCCGGCCAATTAAGTGTTAGACTGTGTTCAACATGACTCAAGGACGTACAGCGAATCGGTCCTTAAATGACTCAGATGGGGATAGTTCTACACCCAAGACCTCCATGCCTTGTTGCTTCACTATCGTCATCCCGCCCGGTCTCAAATCATTTTATTAACACATGGTTCCATTCCACGATAGCAAATATAGCTCACCGTGCCATATATGAATATCCCTACATCTCGCAGGTGATAGAAAATCACCTGACTTCTACCGCTTAAAGCAGGGCTAAGCATCTACTCGATCCTAGTCTATATAGGATTCAAGGATTCATATATCTGGACAAGGAATGATATAATGCAGCAAGAGTTTCCAACCAACTCCTATCACCTAATGCAACAATACTTATAACATATATAGAATTAATTGCTTTGAAGATAGGAGGCTTATAATGCTCCGGGGCTTGCCTAGGATCCGACTCAAGTTAGAGTATGTCAGATGAATTCAGTTGGCGAGCATTCCCTCATTCTAGCACTGTTCGATCATTCCATCTCCGAGATAGGTCCACCAACACTATCTTCTAGTTAGCTCCACCTCACGTCCTTCACGTGGTGCATCTAGCGTACCTAAATGAGATGCAAGATGCAAGTGTATGAATATATGGGAATGCAATAGATGATGCATCACACACTAAACAAGGCAAGTACAAGGTTACGCTAAATACACATAAGCACTTTACATCGCTCTAATAAACATCACACCACCTATTATGCTAAGATAGCAAGGGAAGAAATACCAAGCATAACTCAAGATTTACAAAGCCTCAGGTGTACTAACTTCATCACCATGGACATGAATCACACTTAATAACAAGCAAGCAAAGTAACCAAGCATCCATGTATTTTCAATAACTCTAGACATACATGCAGTAGCTGAGTAAATCAATCATATCTGGAGTTCTACAAATCCAAATGACTTGCAAGAAGACATTATAGAAAGCTTATGAAATTGTCTACAATTCATTTATAATCATCACAGCATGATTCCAAAGTTTAGCATGTCAAATTTACACAAACACAGAAACTGGTCTAACAAGACAGAGAGCAAGCAATTCTGTAACCCAACTTTAAACAGCTATAACTCCTAAACCACATGGCCAAATGCCACCAAATTTTAATAGCAGCTAGATACATAAATTATCTACAACTTTTCTATAGACAAGATGCTCAGAAAACATAATTAACCTGGGGTAATCTACATTGCTACCAGAACTGTCCAGAAACTAATAATCGCAAGAAATAATTATTAACATATGTTGTAAACATATAATTGGACAAAACCAACTTTACCAAAATTTCATACATGACTAATGAACATCAGAAAACATAGTGTCCAATGCTAGATAAATTATTTTAATACACTTCTTAATTTATCTTAGATAATTAGGTGGAATTATGACCACATAGTAAAGGTGCTCAATAAATTCTATCAAACTTACAGGGGTCTAAAAATGCTCCCAAAAGTATACTGTCCAAATTTCAATCCATTTGGACAAGTATATCAACCTCTATGAAAAAGACAAATAGCTAGTGAAATAAATCATGTGAGAGCAAGTTAAAACTAAAACTCAATATTTTCTGTGAACACATGGCCATAGTATGAATCAACATCATAGAGCAACCTCATAATAAGGTGATGGAACAACATTTTCTATTTTATCATTTATATATTATTTATAAGCTATTTATCAAGCCCTAAACAAGTTAAATCAATAACTAGATCATACCATAAGTAGTGACCAAGAAATTTATTCCACAGTACACACATATCATGACAAGACTACCATAAAAATTTCACATCATTTGGAGCATCACAACTCAAGATATAAAAATGACAAGCAATATAATGTGGATTTCCTTATTTATCAAGGTCAAATCAAAACATTAAGAAAACAGTGAACAACTAGTGTGTTTAATATTTTTCCTAGCAAGTACATGTCATCACAAAATTAACAAAACAAGAATCACTAATTTTGGAGTTCTAAAACTCCAGATCTTGCTCTGATTAAGTTTAAAGGCATTTCTAGAGCTCTTTTCCAACTTAAATAAACACATTAGAAAACACCTACAAACACCTAAGATTTTATGACTCTACTGCATAGGTATTTTCTCAAGGTTTCCAAAAAGTCTACTTTTGCTATTTTTGGACTTACCTAGCAAGAGATATGAATTTTTGAAGATCTACATGAAATCTGAAATTCAAACACAGAATTACTCAAACCCTATTGAAATTGCTAGGCGCACCCGAACCGATACCCAACCGCACCACTCATAACTCTGACTTGCGGGACCCGCTGCACTTTTGGGCCCGCTTGCCAGACAAAGAGACACGTACACTATACTTCCCTTTCTTCTTCCTTGTGTCGTCGGCCGAGAGCAGGGGAGGGGGAAAAATGGACTTGCGGCTCCGGCGGCAGGACGGCGCCGGCGGCGAGTGGCGGGGCAGTGGCACTGCCCTGGCCTGCCCGCACCTACGTAGGGCCTTAGCTTAGCCTAGGGCGGCCCGTGGTGGCCCGGCCACGCACTGGAGCGGTAGCAGCGGCGGTGACTCGCCGGCAGCGAGCCAGCCATGTCACCGTGGGCGAGGAGGCAGCTCTGGAGAATGGTAGCACCTTGCCGCAACCGTCAGTGGCTTCAGTTCGTGGCGAGATGGCCTAAGGAATCTTGGCCACGGTGGCCGGCATTGTCGCTGTTCGTCGGCCATGGAGGCGTCCGCGGCCGAAGTTTTTGCGGCGGAGAAGGCTCAGGCGAGTGCGCTCGCGGGGGAAGGCACGACGAGGCAGAGACAGTGGCCATGGTGCAGGGCTGTGGAGTGCTCGGTGTGGAGAAATGACGACGGCCATGGAACTCGGTCCGGCCGTCCATGGCGGACTTGGCCGCACTATGCGCAAGCGAGCGCCAGAGAGCGAGGAGGGAGTGTAGGGTGAGCAGGTGAGCCAGGAACGGATCCCCTTCGACGCCTAGCACGCTGGGACACGCGGCCGGGCAGTGGGGTGCTCAGCTCGTGCATGGCCGCCACGCACTAGGCGCGTGTCGCCCGTCGGGGCATTTCCCCGAATACGTGGTGCGCGACGGAGCAGCCGGTTTGAGACGCCGTTATGGGCCAGCTCGGGTGGAAATTTGGACATGGGCCAATTGTCAAAGTTGTTCACCTCGGTATACTCTACAAATTTCATTTAAGCACCATGGTCATAAGACCCACAAATTAGGAGATAATTAAGCCCAAAGTTGGCAGTGTCAATGACTTGATAAGGATTAAGTTAGAGCTCGGTCTTTGATGATTTTGGGATGCCCACATTGCTCAAACGAAGTCCAACTTTTTTCATACTCCCTTCCATCACATTATCTTCAACTTCTACATTTGGCTCAACTCAAGTTGTTTAACAAAAACTCGAGAACGCGGGATGCCACTCAAGTTGTTACTAATCTCGGACTTAAATATTCTAAGTCTGAAAACATTTAGAAGATTCGAAATGGTGATCCCTGTTTAGTAGACTTAGAGATGGATTTAGCCTTTGGCCTTTTAACCAAGTTTGTTGCATACAACTCAAGCTACAACTTTGATTAAAGGCTCATGGACTGGTTCAGCATGGTTATGGAGATAAAGATCACCAAACATGTCAACTTATTGCTGCTAACTCAGGACTTAGAATATTTTCTAGACTTTGAAAAACAGCAACTGATTCCACATTGTGATCTCTATTTGACTAGGTTAGAGGCCAAACTAGCTCTTGACCATTAAACAAAGTTTGTTCCTCATGATATGTAATACAAATTTTATTTAAGGTCAAACCTCATAACTGGTACAGAAGACAAACTTTTACTTTGGTCAAAGTAACAACTCGATAAGCCGAAACTAGGGTTTTAGGCCAATCGAAGCATTTTCTTGACATTTGCTCAACATGAACCCTTCATGACTTTTGTTGTAGAGTTCATCTAGAGTCATTTGGGCAAGTTTGCATGGTTTGGTTGATGATCTATAGTCCATTAACTTAATGGGGCAAATTCCAATAGGAATGGAACTTATCATTTCATGTGACATTTTGATTCCAAACTTCATGAAACTTTTCTAGGGATCAATATAGATAGTTATTGAGGTGGGACATGTGAAGATACTTTGATAGAAACACCCAAGCATATATCTTTTAATTGAGCCTATATGTAAGCAAGGGTGCAATATCCAAGTTTAGGTTAGGGCTTATTTCCATAGGTTTGACCTTGACATCGTCATCTCCACTAATCTATCATGTTTGAGATTAAACCCACTACTTAATTGATGATAAACACCTGGGGTGTTACAGCAGGAGTTACTTAGTGACGGCTAGATCCAGGAGCAAGGCTTTGTGGATTGGAAGACTCCAAGTCAGCATCGGGTTCCTACTCTTAATCCTGGCGAAATTATTTTGTTCGTCTCCTTCATCTGTGCTGGCCTTTGCCTCCCAGCGTCTTCTTTTCTCCATCATTTTCTCTAATATTTTGGGATTTGCTTAAATCACTTGACTCCGAATGGTGTCCTTCACTGGTCGGTGTTTGTCCATCTCTGTAAAATCTTCCTTGGAATCCCCCCTTCCATCTCCTTATTCTGTTATTTCTTTCGTCTGAAACCACACCCCCGGAGTGATAATATTTCTCCTCTGGGTGATTGTGGGATTCAATTCTATCAGGGCAAAAAGAATCTCTTTTTCGACTATGACCTGGTTGATTCTGTGAAGGAGTGGCGTTCCAAGTGGTTTTACGCCAGAAACATGCTCCCCGCTCTTGCTGTTCACTCTGATTATGGTCCCTCGATCAATGATCGTTGGGAGAAGAACCCTCTGTTGAGCAAAGAGCTTAAGAAGATCTAACCATTGCTTGAGAGAATCCAGGTTCTGAAGCAGCAAGGCTTGATTGGCTTCGGAATCATCACCAGTTATCTGCAGCGGCGAGTTCAACCTTTGAAAGCGAGAGAGAACTATGGCTTTGACTACTCTAGAGCCGAGGACCCTTCTCGTATGGTCCCGGCTCTAGAGTTAACCGAAGAGAGGTGTTGGAGCGCCTCAAGAAAATTCTAAAGGGAGTGAGCGTTGTCCCGCACATAGTTTTGAGCACCGTGCTGATAACCCGCCTCCTGTTGTGAGTTGTTTTACTTTGCGAGTACTTTTCTTCATGTTTTCTTTATTGTTGGTACTTTCTCTCTTCATTTCCCTTACTTCTCTTGTTGTTGTTGGTTATCTACAAGACTTGGGTCAGAATTTCGTCGACCCGATCCCTTCTGAGAGCAACCCAGCTGGGGCGGGGGTGGGTGAGAACCTTACTGGATTGTCTTCAATTAGTAAGTCTCCAGTTGTCACAATTCTTCCTAGTGCTTCTTGCAATGAACTCGTCCAATAAGTTGAATATGATCTGAAGTATAGGCTATGTCAACAACTATTTTAGTGCTTAAAACTGGCTATTGAACTAGCCATTGGGAAGCCTTTCTTTGGTGGTCGCCAGAGTTTTCCAATGAACACTTTGATAGTCCACTCAAAGGGCATAATGGCTAGTTCTTTAGTGGCCCTCTAAATAGACAGTGTGGCCCAGCATCAGCTCTCTTAGGCCCTTTTGCTGATATCCACACAAAATAGAGCTCAAGAACACTCTCCACTCACAATTTTTTAGATGAGATTGCAGAGTGAAAGGATCTAGATGCCCAAGAGGGAGGAGGATTTGGCTAGTCTAAACTTCTTGCAAAATTAAAACCTACCGCTTAGCCCATTTCACCCTTTGTGTCCAAATGTGTTTCTAGCCTACTGTACAAAGTTTTGCAATTCCAACCCTAAACTAGCATGGCAATTCCACTAATGTAAATTCATGAAAGTAAATTGCTCAAATGTAAAGAAGAAGTGTTAGGAACATGGCGATGTGTTCCTGAGGTATCAGAGAGTCAACACTCTAAAAGGTCCTTGTTTGGTTTTGGTATTTGAGTGATTGCACTCTGAATGTAGTGATTGCATCTGATTGCGAGTGAGTGATCACTCTCTAGTTCTCCCGTTGTTCTTGTTTCTTGAGAGAGAGTGAGGGGGTGAGAAATGGGAGAGTGAGTGAGGTGGAGAGCTGAGTCTGCTGAAGACTTCATCCATTTCAAGCTAATGACATGTGGGTCACTAGAGAGTAGAGGACAGCTCATTTCCCACTCACTGCTGTTGTTCAATGATCTGGTGGACAATTCTCGGAGTACGATGGATGCTCCATCAACTCTCTAACTCTGAGAATTGATTTAGAATTTGGGATCTTTGGCATTGGGGCCAATCTTGATGTCTGAGACATAGATAACCACTTGACCTTGGTTGACTTGAGTTGACCTGAGAGAATTGGTGGAGTGGGTGATGAGCTTGGAATCCTTGTCCTTGTATAAAGCACTAGGGATCTCCATAGGAGGATGATAAGGCGCTCATGAATCCCTTGTTGAATGTTTTTAGTTGGAACAACTTTGGGTCATTACAACTATACGGTCATCACGAACCGAGGTACAATGCAGTGTGGTTTGTTGATGATATGATATAATTGACCCCTTTCAACCTCAACTTGGTGATGTCCATGGTTGGCTAAAAGAGCACAATCTATGGGTTCAGTTAGGAGCTCATAGGAATCCGGTCCATTATTTGCCACTTGTATAGTCATGGAGGCACCTCTATGCGAAAGTGGGGCTCACTAGACGTTCTAAGGGTATCAGATTGACTCCGTGGGTTACTAACATGGTCATTAAATCACTAGTCACTTTAGCAGTCACTTGTTGTGTGAATTCTTCCTTTAGATCTCGTGTGATTTCAACCCTTATTGCTTCAATATCCAACTAACCCCTGGCTAACTCTTCGAATTGACTAGTTGGGGTTATAAACATCATGTGCACTTGCGTGCACCCTCTGGTAGAAACAGGATGGCTCGGTAGCCCATAGATGGCCCTCCTAAGGGAGTCTTCAGTATCAGAAGGGAAAGCCTGAGGAGTCAAAGTCACCATCGCTCAGGGCTCAAGGGCTCAACAAGGACATGGGGATTCCGAGCATAAGGGGAGCCTTGGCCAAGCCACCGCCCTCGTGGCCATCCCTACCTAGGCTCGGGGCAAACAATCATCTTGTGCCAAGACCAGAAGCTAGCTCCAAAATCTGTCAGGTGCTCAAAGATTGACAAGCACAGAAACACTACACCACCATCCTATTCCACAACCGCGAGGGGCTGCTGGCCACTCCTTCAGTAGGCTCACCCCAAGGGTGTGACATGTTAGGTCAAGGAACTCCTGAAGCCCACAATGAGGGGGTTCTGGGCCCACCTAGCAACCCCTTTGGCTGGAAGTGCCTAGTATGTTAAAGAAGCCAAGAGAAGGTTCACCAAGGGAAGGCACCACTGCGGTAGATAGCACCTAGAAGTTAGCGCTAGGCTGCAAGAGAGGTGCCATGGAATGGTTGAGGTTTTGTCTACAAGACAAACAAGTATGCAACGACACCAAGACAAATGAACGAGAAGCATAAGGGCCATAAACCCTAGATGAAACCCTCCGATTTGTACTCCCATCGCCTTCCCACTATAAATGGGGAGGCATAGGCTCCTATAGAAGGGGACGATCGAACCGAGACCAATTGATTAGATGATCTCACCAAGAACTATAGAACAGCACCACACTATCCCCTACCGCTCTCTCTTGACTACTCCATTGTAAGAACTCTCATTTGAGCTTCCTTAACACGAAGAACACCATACTGCTAGACGTAGGGCTTACAAGCTCAGAACAAGATAAATCGCCCGTGTCCCTAAGTGTTTTGAGTGCTTAAACCACAAGGTCCACACATCTACCCCTAACGAACAACACGATGCTTGATGTGGTTACAAACCCATGACACTACAACACACTTGACCTTCTACAACAATCATGTCGTTGAAGACTAAATTTACGTCAAGTTATGGATTTGGTGACGTGAGCGCGACGAATTCCCATTTGTCACCTATCTTACGTGTTTAAACACCTTTGGTGACAAACACAAGTTTTTTTGTCGCTAATTTTTTTACAATACTACTTTATCACTAAATTTGCGACAATGGTTGTTGTCATTATTTTAGGAAGAATTGTCGCTAACTATTAAGTGCCATGATGCCATGTGGCAAGATCAATATAAGCAAATACATAATACACAGATCATTGTAAGCAAATACATAATACAATGTAGGTCACAAATTGATCATATATCATTGAATAGTTCATTAATTAAATTTTAAACTCACCAACCAAAGTTACAGTAGCAAGTCATACAATACATGTTTCAATGATCATATCCACTGACAACAACAGCAAACCACAATACTAGTTTTGTTCATAGGCCACAATACATCTCACAGAGCATATGATGCACTGACCAAAATTATAGCAGCCACAAGTTCCATTGCTTAAAGGCCGCACAATACTTCTGAGAGGTCGCAAACAATGCAACCAGCGGCATGGTTCAAAAGTTAGAGCTACTAATACTAGGGGCAAACAACCAGCAACCAAACCAAGTTCAACCATCCCTAAGACCAAGCATTTGACGAAGGAAGGACATGGTTTCTTCTTATGCCTTTTTTATTTTTTTCTATCTCCTCAGCCTGTTTTGCCCTTGCTATTTCTGACTCTTTCTTTAAAGTTTCCATTGCCATTTCTAATTATTTCTTCATGGCTTCGAACTCATGCCTAAGGTCTTCTTTTGATTTTTTTTTCAATTTCAAGCTCAGCCTGAAGCTGTTGCACCTGTGCATAAACACCATAAATATGTCAGTGGCTTTACTATGAAATAAATCATCTATTATTCTCTTAGAAGCAATAACCACTCAAGGCAGCAAGGCAAAATATTTGTTTACTGGACATGATCATGTGCAAACTGAACAGCTAAGTACAAGTAGGTTCAAATTGAGTTTACTGCTTTCATATGCAGCACAACTAGGTACAAGTTGATTTAAACTGAACAATTAGGTATTTATTCCTAAGTCAAATGCAAATGCCCAACTAAGGGACAACAATTCATGTGCAAGAGTAGGATAGCTAGGTACTAGTAGAATCAAACTAAACAACTAGGTATTTATTCCTAAATCACAACTAGGTATATATCTTGATGAGGCACAAATCTGGTCTATGTCTTGACGAAGCACAAATCTATAAAGAAAATAACTTCAGAGCATGCATGGTAGGGACTTGATGCACTTGTACCTTTGAGGAAGTGCCACCTTTAGAGCTATTGTTGGAGTTTGGTTGAATTCCTGCAACTTGAAGAAATGTAGTTGATTTCACAACTTGAGAAACAGCATGGTTCACGGACTTTGGTTGCTCTTCATCTTGTACTAGTTCAGTCATGATCGCTTCCATATCAGCCTAGCAAAAAATTACAATTGAGACTTAAATCTTGTGTGTAGTTTATTTTTTCAGATGTACGTCATGTAGCAAAGAAGAAAACAATCTGCAACATGTACGCAAAACTATGGGAACAGAGAAGAAAAGGGAATCAGTCACTCACAATAGCTTTCTTGATAGGCTCACTGAATCCTTTGTTCTTGCTGCAGTGAAAGTCCTTGAAAAGATCAATCACAGTAGGTTATACATCTTTGTATTTCTCTTGTCTCTAAATTATTTGCAAAGAATTACAAACAATTAGGCTGATACAAAAATCAATATATATCCATTACTGATCATTGGTTGTTTAATTTCTCACCACGACATGGGCTTGTGCAATGTAACACCGAGATCCTGTACAATGAAATAACTGTACCTTCTCTCAATTTTGCTAGTTTTTCAAGCACCTTTCCTGTACATGAAACATTTGTTTAAGTGTTTCTACACATAGGACAAATACAGAAGTGAAGTTACAGTAAAATAATAAACATAAGTTCAAAGCATATGTCAACTAATAGATATGTCCTGCTTCTTAGAGGTTCTAGGAGAAAATCGCTATAACTTAAGACCACAGAGCTAATGGTCCCTAAAATAGGAGCAGAGGGACAGCAATGACCTCACACTGAATGTCAAGGTAAGCACATGCAGATGGCACAACTACTTGATTAAAAAATTTCCTAGCATAGAAATTAGGTAAAGGTTCAGGTTCAGGTTTAGGTAAGAAGATTTACAAAAACAGTAATAGATCAAGACAAGTATCAGCTTGCCATCTTAATATCTATTTTACTGTATCTAAGTTCAGGTTCAGGAAATTTGGAGGTTTGTCGCACCTTGTGCTTCGGGTCTGACCACATTTGCACTAAGGCATGCCATTCATTGTCAGTCATATGATTCACAGGCGATGTAGTCCTCACTTGACTTGCAGGCCTAAGTTGATCACTTGTGGGTCTGGGCTTGAAGCCAAGGCTAGATCCCTTGTTTTCTGCCTAGTGACTCTGTTAGGCACATCTTGTTCCTGAGGTGCCACCACTAAATAGATGCTTTTGTTCCTCTAACAGAGGTGTTCCCAGACCTT
This sequence comes from Saccharum hybrid cultivar R570, assembly GCA_038087645.1. Classification (NCBI taxonomy): domain Eukaryota; kingdom Viridiplantae; phylum Streptophyta; class Magnoliopsida; order Poales; family Poaceae; genus Saccharum; species Saccharum hybrid cultivar. The sequence continues at coordinate 14,061,485 of JAQSUU010000602.1, forward strand.
GTTGGATTCTTTGTATGTGCAGCATTAGCAACCTGCAAAGCCTCATTAGGCAAAAAGACAAGTAGAATTGGCACCAAATTTTCTAAATAGCATATTGATACATAATAAGAAACAATAAAGGACAAACAAACATATGCTTAGAAGACTTGGTACCTTGCTAATAACCTCCTCATCTTCACAGTCCTCACTCTCCTGACCACTCTCCTGACCTGTATACAATGATCCAGAAATTTCATGGTCTTCACCCTTTCACTACACAGATGTATTGTTCACTATGGGCACTAATGTTTTGATGCCAAGCCTTTCCAGCTCTCAGTTGTTTTTCATTATTTCTTCATTCCTTGAACGTTCATATTCAGTAATAGGTGCCTCTATAAAAATCATTTGAGAATAGTTAGAATGTTGGAATTTAATGAGATTATATGCCTCTGTAAAACCCAAGAGCCGACATTATAAAATGCTACATGTTTAATTAATTTTGCATATTAGACACTGCTAGTTGTATAGCAAGGATGACTTGCTGCATGCAAAAAAAGATGTTACATGAGAAGTTTTGCCAGATTACACAACCAGCGAATATAAACCCAAATGAGATTGAAATCCAACAGGACTTGGGGCAACCATTGATGAACTCCCATGGGGAAAATTAACTATTAATAAAGGTATAAAAGAATGTGTCACAATAGGTCACAGTCCGTGACTTATTTTTCAGTTAGCTACAAATCCTATGTAGGCCTATCATTGTTTTATTTTACTACTACTACAGTTCCTGATGGACTGCTTTACATATGTGAACCTTGCTACTCTACTGAAAGTCTGAAACCACTCGTCCTTTAGAACTCCCATCTCTGCTTTACATATGAATAAAATTCAGATGTGCAGAAGATTGCAATAGATGGTAGAAGCTAACCTTATTAAGCATCTGCAACGACTATTGATACTGACACTGACAAATAATTTACTGATACACAGATGTCAATCCACCATCTAAATAATAGCCCTCAAAGTACAGCAGAACCCATCAAGGAAAAAATAATACAAATCAAAGGCCACCAAAGATAACAGAACCGACTAAAACGAGGAGAAGTATATGACACAGATAAGTAGCAACAGCAGAAATTCTTTGTTAATATTTTTCTGGAATCAAATCACTTTGTGAGATCATGTGATGAAAAATTGGTCTGATATGAAATTGGCATTGCAAAGTGATTTGAATTATGGCATAATTTAATATGCATGTGCTGCTTATATATGCTTATGATAGCATGGTGATTTGGAATTATTGCATGACATGCTCGTGTGAGGTGTTGTGCGGATTGACTTGAGTCAAGTCTTGGACTTGGGCTCGGACACATTTTGCATGTTTGTTTATGTACAGGTGTTGCTTGAGGTGGAACGTGGTCGATGACGGACTGAAACTAGGTTCAGGAGGAACTGAGGTTTCAGGATTAAGTTCAGGGAGGAACTGAGGTCCTATCAGTCAAGGATGTCATGCGGGATGTTCAGGCTAGAGAGCAATGTACGTGAAGACGATCACTCCGTGAGACGTACGTGGAAAATGTGCAGGTTACGGTGTGGTGTTTGTCTTAGCCGGTGCGGCTGGGACGAGATTGGTCAGACTACGACTGCCAGTATTCTGACAGAAGGGCGAGTAGTGCGTCGTTGGAAGTACCGCATCTCGCGCAGGCGTGGCGTTGATCAGGCGAGCCATGCTAGGCTGCTGGTGCGCGCAAGCATTTGGACGATGGAGTTCAGTTTGCATGGAGCATGGTGCATGTCACACCCATTTTTAAGGATAAAAATAGGATGCATAAAGTACTCATGTGCGCCCCAGGACATGATCGCACACATAAGTAGACAAATTACATAGTATCATCACAGTGCTTAATACATAGCGAACAAATATTTAAAACATAGTCTTGAACGATAAATAATAATGACTAATAGTAGATCTCCAGCGGAAACTCCAAACACAGGGACACGGTTGACTAGTTGACACCAAGACTAGTATTCATTATGATAATCTTCCTCATAATCTTCATCTGTTATGGTGAAAATAGCAAGGGTGAGTCCATGTTGAACTCAACAAATACAACACAAGGTTCATGAGGCTCAAAAGGCTAGACACTGTTTTACTGTGTTTAGCTTTTATTCATCAGGTAATTAGCAATTAAGTAGCAACAAAGTAATCCACTTCCCATTTATGAACCAATGATCAATTGTAATAAAAGTAATGAATAGCATTAACATGAGCATAATAATAACGACAATAATTAAGCATGATATAACAATGGTGATCATCTATCTGTAAATGTTCCAAGGCCGCTCGTATCCGTGAGCACGGCTAGTATACCAGTTTTTAACTTTGCGCAGAGGTGTACACTTTCACTGTGAGTTATGACTTCCAAATGCATGGGTTAGCTAGACCCAAAACACCGAAAATCATATAAAGCCACTTAAAAGTTCGTCTAACAAGTTAGGGCCATTAGATTCACTCGGCAGGCAGATGTAGAACCTCCCTTCCCAGTAGCACAACAACCGCAGCCTATACACACTAAGGACAGGGGCTCGCCCTACACCCAACGTGGCAAGCCATTCTTACGCCATTTAAGGTAACCACTAACAAGCTAGAAAAGGTCCTTTAAGCAACTAAAGCCAGAGCCATATAGCCCTCACAGCTGTACTGTATGTCCCGGATGATCACGTACAGATAAGTCCTTATGGAGAGAAACCAGAGCATCAAAATAACACACATGCTCTAGCCCCTTTTAACAGTAATAAAATCATCTTAATGATTGATTGCTTAATCCATTAATCAAATTACAAGATCATTGTTCATAATTTAAGCACTAGCAATAGCTACCCATATGCATACCCAGGGTTAACAAGGAATCAAGACAACAACCACTAAGTCATAATCTCTAAGGTTGTCAAGGTAAGCACATGCATGTGTATGATAATTTCAATGTTTAGGTAACAAGGATAGTCCTGTGTTATACTTGCCTTGATCAAAACTCTCCGAGTGATACTGCTGATCTGGCTCAAAGTAATACTCCTGATCGTCCAGATACTGCTCACCTTCTATACTCGATCATCAATCAACAACATACATGCATCCAATCAAACATACACGAAGCAAACAAAGAGATATAATTAGAACAGTACACCAACAGTAACAAAACAGTAATAAAAGTTTATAAAACTCTTCTACATGTTCCTACGATCACACAGACGTAAAGATCACCAAATTCGGAGTTAAAACGTGAAAGTTATGAATTTTCTAAGATTTCCTATAGATAATTAAATACTTAATTATAAACTCGAAAATTAAATTATCCAAACTAACTGTACAACTACACTAACATGTAGAGCTCGCAAATACAAACCTAACGCAACTTGAATGGATCAAATCGGAGTTAAAACGAAGATTTTATGACCAAAACAATCCTAGTGGCAAAACAATAAATACCTGAAAACGTATTTTTGATTTAACCGAGAGAAAATACGCTTTCAAAACACGAAAACGCATTTCAGACAATACGCTAAGGACGGCGGGTTCTATTATGAAAAAGTCCAGGGGCTCTTTATGAAGTTTACCCCGCGAAGGGGTATCTTCTAATCTCGGCCCTTGATTTCAAATTGAACGGCTGCCATTCATCCTCTACCTCCACAGTTAACTCCCGATCCCCTTCCTCAGGTCCGGCCGGCGGCCCCCCATAGCCGGCGCACCACACCTCGCCGGAGATGGCGGCTCTCCCCCTCTAGACCACCGTTTGACCCGAAACTTGATCCAAACGGTAGAGAAGCTCCGTGCGAACTCAACTAAGCGGTAAAAACTAGCTACGATAGACCAAACACGACGCGCGGCAAAAAGGGGGCGGTGGCGCCATTACTGCACCATCGGTGAGCTTCAAAATCGCGATTAGAAGCATCTCCATCCAAAAGAAAAGCATAGGATGATAGAGAAGGAGAGTGCGGTCTCACCAATGCGAAGAATACGGCCTCAAATCCACCCGAGAGCTCCACCCGCAATCAACCGAAACCTCCAACTACCTCAAACCCTAAACCTCGATTTCTCACGGTGGAATTCACGGTTTAGATGAAAAACGGAAATAGGAAGGTCAAGGCATCCTATTTATAGCTTCTATTTGCCGTGTTCGCGTAGGATTCTCCGGAAATCACGGGATCAACCGACGTCGTCCGCTTCGGTTTGGAGTCCGGCGTCTTCACGGAAGGTTGAAGACGACCGACAACCGGGCCCCACCAGTCAGCGACCAAGAGAGGGGCGCGCGGCTCATCACAGCGACGCTGGTCCGGCCCACTCGGTGGCGTGCGCGGAGGAAAAACAGCAGCGGCCCAACTGCGCGGCCCAGGCGCCAGCGCGGGAGATCAGACCGTCGGGCCGTCGGCTGCCAGGGAGAAGGTAAGTGTTTCCTTTCTTTTTTTTTTCTTTTCTTCTTTTCTTTATTTACTTGTTTTCAAACTATTCCAAATAAAATTTTTCAAGCCAAATCAAAATGAAATGAATCCACAACACAAAAGAAAATAAATGCAGCAGCATGAATGCAACACCAAATAATTTTTTTAAAATTTTAATTTCCCATTAATTGTTATCTAAATTATTTGTAACCCACTAATTCTAAAATTTAAAATTTTTGGGTGTTACAAATTCTACCCCCCTTAAAAGAATCTCGTCCTCGAGATTGAACTGCTTACTCAAACAACTGCGGATATGATTTCCTCAATTCATCCTCTCTTTCCCAAGTTGCCTCTGCCTCTGAATATCGATTCCACTGTACTTTGCACATCTTAATAATCCGACTTCGAGTAACTCTCTCAGCAGTCTCTAAAATCTTGATCGGAAACTCTTCATATGTAAGATCCTCCTTAACAGTCAATTCTTCTAAGGGTATCTGCTCTTCAGGCACACGCAAACACTTCTTAAGTTGTGAAACATGAAACACATCATGCACTCCAGACAAATTCTCAGGCAACTCTAATTGATAAGCAACTTCTCCACGTCTAGCAATAACTTTAAATGGTCCAACATACCTTGGTGCTAATTTGCCTTTCATGTTAAACCTCTTCACACTTCTCATAGGTGACACCTTCAAATAGACATAATCACCTACCTCAAAAACTAAATCTCTTCTCCTATTGTCAGCATAACTCTTCTGACGAGACTGTGCCACCCTCAAATTCTCACGAATCACCCGCACTTGATCTTCTGTGTTTCTAAGAACATCTGTACCAAACACCTGAGACTCACCTGTCTGATCCCAAAACAATGGAGTTCTACACTTACGTCCATACAAAGCCTCAAACGGTGCCATCTTAAGACTCTGTTGATAACTGTTGTTATAAGAAAATTCTGCATAAGGCAAACTCTTATCCCAACTGGTTCCATATTGCAATGCACAAGCTCTTAACATATCCTCTAATACCTGGTTTGTCCTTTCAGTCTGCCCATCTGTCTGTGGATGATATGCCGTACTAAAATTCAATTTTGTTCCCAAAGATTCATGTACAGCTTTCCAAAAGTGTGACGTGAACTGCGAACCTCAATCAAATACAATCTTCTTTGGAACTCCATGCAAACAGACTATTCTCTCCATATACAAGGTAGCTAATTGTACTCCCGTGTAATTAGTCTTGACTGGTATGAAATGAGCAACTTTAGTTAATCTATCTACTATCACCCAAATAGAATCATAACCTCTCTGAGTACGTGGTAACCCTACTATAAAGTCCATACCAACTTCCTCCCACTTCCATTCGGGAATCTTCATTGGTTGCAACAATCCAGCAGGTCTCTGATGCTCAGCTTTCACCCTCTGACAAGTATCACACAATGCCACATACTCAGCCACATCTCTTTTCAATCCAACCCACCAATATTTCTGTTTGAGATCCAAATACATCTTAGTACTACCAGGATGAATAGAATAAGCTGACTCATGAGCTTCGCGAAGAATTGCCTGTCTAACAGCTTGATCCTCAGGTACACACAGCCTCTTTCCAAACCACAAAATCCCATTATCATCCATTCGAAACCCTGGTGACTTACCAATCACTATATCTTCCGCTATCTTCTTTAGTTTCTCATCCTTCAACTGACCCTTGTAAATTTCTTGCTCGAAAGTAGGTTCTATCACTAATTCCATTGTATTAGCAACAATTCCCAAATTCAAATATTCAAATTCAGCACATAACTCACTAGTCATAAACAATGTCCGTATCTCATTGGCATAACTTTTCCTGCTAAGAGCATCAGCTACTACATTAGCCTTACCAGAATGATAGTGTATCTCAATATCATAATCCTTAATCAACTCTAACCATCTACGTTGCCTCAAATTCAGATCAGACTGAGTGAAAATATACTTCAAACTCTTATGATCGGTGTATATATCACTCTTATGCCCAATCAAATAATGTCTCCAAATCTTCAAAGCATGAACTACAGCTGCTAACTCCAAATCATGCGTAGGATAATTCAACTCATGCTTTCTCAACTGCCTAGATGCATAAGCAACAACTCTGCCTTCTTGCATAAGAACACATCCCAAACCTTGACGAGAAGCATCACAATAAATAGAAAACTTTTTACTCAAATCTGACAAAACCAAAACAGGAGCTGTAGTCAACCTCTTCTTCAATTCTTCAAAACTAGCTTGACATTTATCAGACCACACAAACTTGGCATTCTTCTCTAACAGAGATGTCATTGGTTTAGCAAGTTTAGAAAACCCTTCAATGAACCACCTGTAATATCCAGCTAAACCCAAGAAACTACGAATCTCGCTAACATCAGTAGGTGGTTTCCAATTCAATACATCCTTTACTTTACCTGGATCCACTGATATCCCTCCATTTGAAACAATATGACCAAGAAAAGAAACTTCCTTCAACCAAAACTCGCATTTACTTCACTTAGCATACAGTTTATGCTCTCTAAGTTTCTGCAATACTAACCTCAAATGTTCAGCATGTTCTTTCTCCGTCTTGGAAAATACCAGTATATCATCAATAAATACCACCACAAACTTATCCAAATATTCCATGAACACCTTATTCATCATGTACATAAAGTATGCAGGTGCATTGGTCAAGCCAAATGACATAACAGTATACTCATACAACCCATACCTTGTAGTAAAAGTTGTCTTGGGAATATCAGAGGCACGAATCTTCAACTGATGATAACCAGAACGCAAATCAATCTTAGAGAACACACAAGCACCTCTCAACTGATCAAACAAATCATCAATCCTGGGCAAAGGATACTTATTCTTGATAGTTACCTCATTTAGTGACCGATAATCAACACACATCCTCTGACCACCATTTTTCTTATCAACAAAAATAACTGGTGCACCCCACGGTGAAGAACTAGGTCGAATAAAACCTTTATCTTGTAGTTCTTTAATTTGTTTCTTAAGTTCTTCTAATTCATCTACTCCCATTCTATATGGTCGTTTGGCTATATGTGCAGTTCCAGGTAATAATTCAATAAGAAATTCAATGTCTCGGTCAGGTGGCATACCTGGCAAATCATCGGGAAAGACATCAGGAAACTCCTCAATTACTGAATTCTCTTTAATAGCATCTTCAAGCTAATTCACCATAGCGGTTGGCTGCTTCTGCACTGCTACATCCACATTGATTTTATCTCCATTAGGTGCAGTCACAACTACCACTTTCTGCTGACACTGAATCTCTGCCTGATTTTGTTTCATCCAGTCCATACCCAAGATCACATCAATAACAGATGTCCTCAACACTATAGGAGTTATCTTAAACTCTACCCCCCTTAACATCATACTAATTGGAAGACAACGATTATTGGTTTGCATGGTACCTCCAGGTGAGTTTACTAAGAGAGGTTCTTTCATGGCAAGCTTGGGTATACTATGCATTTTAACAAAAATGTTGGAAATGAATGTATAAGATGCTCCAGAGTCAAAAAGAACGGTTGCAGGAGTGGAATGTACATTGAACGTACCGATCATAACTTCTGGTGCCTCATGAGCTGTATCAGAAGACATGTGATTCACCCTTCCAGTACCGGATTGCCTCTGGTTGCTTTTCTGGCTCTGAGGAGTCTGCTGATTCTGCTTCTTAGGACAATGATAAGATATATGTCCCTCTTTACCACAGACATAGCATCTAGTAGGCGTGTTGGGAGCACTGTTCTTCATGGGAGTGACATTGGGATTTCTAGTGCGAGGAGTCTGTTGTCCATTCTGCTGATACTGTTGACGCGGCGGATATGAAGAACGTTGCTGAGACTGATTATTTTGCCAATTCTGAGACCACCTCTGATTTAGATTGCGATTCCACTAACTAACTGGTCCTTGAAACTTCTGATGAAAGCCATGCTGAGAATTAGTACGCTGACGATTGTTGCTTCCTGAGCTTTGTCCTTTCATCTTTCTCTTCCTATCCATCTCCCTGCGCTCATTATTAAGCACAATAGCTTTATTAGCAAGCTCTTGAAAACTGGCATAATTATTACCCTTCAATTACAAACGAAGATCATAATAAATCCCTTTTAAGAAAAGACGCTGCCTATCTGCATCTTCCCTCACTTCATTAGGAGCATAGCGAGCCAACTGCGTGAACCTGTCATGATACTCACTAACGCTCATCTGTCCCATCCTAAGGTTTATGAATTCTTCCTGCTTCAGCTCAATTATACCTTCAGGAATATGACGAGCTCGAAAATCTCTGACGAACTCATTCCAAGTAATAGGAGGAGCATTGTTAGGACGTGCAGCTTGATATGACTCCCACCAAGTCTGAGCTGTCCCCTGTAACTGACCAGATACATACAACACCTTTTCCATATCATTGCATTGAGCGATGTTTAACTGTTTCTCAACTGCTCTCACCCAATCATCCGCCTCCAAAGGATCAACAGCATGAGAAAACACTGGGGGGCGTCCCTTCAAAAATTCCCCACGCTTGTCCCTCACTTGAACAGGTGGTGGTCCTCCTGCAGGGGGATTGTTCTACATGTGCTGCATGAACATCTGCCTCATCTGATTCTGAGTGTGCATAAGTTCCTCCATAGTAATAGGTGGGTTAGCACCTCCACGACCCCTGCCACGACCTCTGCCTGACATCTGTTTTCAAAATACAGAAAATGAAGTTCAGTACGATCCAAGATGATGTATTCAACAGATAAGCAAAATCTGATTTCTCTGGGCGAATTCCTATTTTAGCAACTCAGTAAAACTGCCATATCTCGAGTTACAGACGTCCAATTCAGATAATCTTTACATGGTTGGAAAGCTTACAAAATTATCTACAACTTTTATTCACAACACTTTTTCTGATTCTGTCAATAAATTACCAAAAACTGAACTTAACCAAAACTGTTTCAGAATTCCAGACTGTGCAGTAACCCCAACTTGGAATAGATATATCTCTTAGCTTATAATAGATAATAAGGTGATTCTTGCGGGGTTGGAAAGATACAGAAGTCTAATTATTCCCAGAAAAATTTCTTAAATTTCTTATTAACGGATTTTAAGTTATTTCTAAAACATCCCAGACTGATCCAAAATCAGCAAAGGACAGAACTAAGTTTACCTCATACCCAACTAATATACTTTGATCAAACTTAATATTCTTACCCATGGAACTTGTAGGCATGTCTACAAAACTCCAGCACACATTACAAAGATCCGAATCACACATTATCATAATAACAATCCATCAATCACACAATTGTTCACACCACAAACTGACTCTCAAAACAACCAAACTTAAAATTGACTCGCAACTACTATCGTTCTTATTACATAGGGATTTTCCTAATCCTAATTAAGCTTTTCATAAATCTTGGGACAGCCTAACTCCGCCCTTAATTGGTCGATCTCCTTATAAGCTTGCTCCTTAAGTTCTTTTTCCTTTAGCAACTCATCCTTCAAATTCACCTCATGGAGAGCTAATTCACGAACCAATCCCACTGTAGCTTGTAAAGTCAAGGATGAATCATCTGCAAGCGGCACAGTCCAAACTCCCTTGTCAGTAAGAAACAAGGAAAATGCCGGAGTGCACCCTGTAATGTCTTGTCCGAGCGTAGACCATGGTAGTAAACAAACGCATTGTAGGCGACATCCTCCATGCTTGTTTCTACGGTTACCCGGCTCACTCGGGTAATGAACTTTGACTCCACCTTAGACTCCTTAGTGGTAGGATCCCTTTTCTTGACCCATAGCTCCGTTTCCCAATAGGAATCCATCCAAGGATAACTATACTCCACACTGCGATACTCCAATGTAGCTTCCCAGTCGTAGTAGTAGTTGTCCAAGGTTCTTGTCAACATTTCATGGAAGAAAGCATCAGCTTTAGAAACCATGATCTGAAACTTCGTGGTCCACCCCATAGTTACATCCTCCATTGGTGTGTCACCAACTCTTGATTCAGCATCAGATAACTCTTGGTCACCATCTACATGGGGCTCCTGGGGTTTGAAACGGGCAACGTACTGTGCAGCTGACAGACGGGGATGAGGAGGCATCTACAAGATTTAGACATAGATTAGATAGAATCAATGTATTTTCACAATAGAATAAAGTAGAGGAAGCATAAAAATTTAGTAATTTAAATAGGTGCAAGGATTAAGCATGAAATAAGTGAAGCATGGATGCTAATAACGACCATTCTAACTAGGCATGCGTCCTACAGTCAACACGGCTCTGATACCAATCAGTCACACCCATTTTTAAGGACAAAAATAGGATGCATAAAGTACTCATGTGCGCCCCAGGACATGATCGCACACATAAGTAGATAAATTACATAGTATCATCACAGTGCTTATTACATAGCGAATAAATATTTAAAACATAGTCTTGAACGATAAATAATAATGACTAATAGTAGATCTCCAGCGGAAACTCCAAACACAGGGACACGGTTGACTGGTTGACACCAAGACTAGCATTCATTACGATAATCTTTCTCATAATCTTCATCTGTTATGGTGGAAATAGCAAGGGTGAGTCCATGTCGAACTCAACAAATACAACACAGGGTTCATGAGGCTCAAAAGGCTAGACACTGTTTTACTGTGTTTAGCTTTTATTCATCAGGTAATTAGCAATTAAGTAGCAACAAAGTAATCCACTTCCCATTTATGAACCAATGATCAATTGTAATAAAAGTAATGAATAGCATTAACATGAGCATAATAATAACAACAATAATTAAGCATGATATAACAATGGTGATCATCTATCTGTAAATGTTCCAAGGCCGCTCGTATCCGTGAGCACGGCTAGTATACCAGTTTTTAACTCTGCGCAGAGGTGTACACTTTCACTGTGAGTTATGACTTCCAAATGCATGGGTTAGCTAGACCCAAAACACCAAAAATCATATAAAGCCACTTAAAAGTTCGTCTAACAAGTTAGGGCCATTAGATTCACTCAGCAGGGAGATGTAGAACCCCCCTTCCCAGTGGCACAACAACCGCAGCCTATACACACTAAGGACAGGGGCTCGCCCTACACCCAACGTGGCAAGCCATTCTTACGCCATTTAAGGTAACCACTAACAAGCTAGAAAAGATCCTTTAAGCAACTAAAGCCAGAGCCATATAGCCCTCACAGCTGTACTGTATGTCCCGGATGATCACGTACAGATAAGTCCTTATGGAGAGAAACCAGAGCATCAAAATAACACACATGCTCTAGCCCCTTTTAACAGTAATAAAATCATCTTAATGATTGATTGCTTAATCCATTAATCAAATTACAAGATCATTGTTCATAATTTAAGCACTAGCAATAGCTACCCATATGCATACCCAGGGTTAACAAGGAATCAAGACAACAATCACTAAGTTATAATCTCTAAGGTTGTCAAGGTAAGCACATGCATGTGTATGATAATTTCAATGTTTAGGTAACAAGGATAGTCCTATGTTATACTTGCCTTGATCAAAACTCTCCGAGTGATACTGCTGATCTGGCTCAAAGTAATACTCCTGATCGTCTAGATACTGCTCACCTTCTATACTCGATCATCAATCAACAACATACATGCATCCAATCAAACATACACGAAGCAAACAAAGAGATATAATTAGAACAGTACACCAACAGTAACAAAACAGTAATAAAAGTTTATAAAACTCTTCTACACGTTCCTACGATCACACAGACGTAAAGATCACCAAATTCGGAGTTAAAACATGAAAGTTATGAATTTTCTAAGATTTCCTATAGATAATTAAATACTTAATTATAAACTCGAAAATTAAATTATCCAAACTAACTGTACAACTACACTAACATGTAGAGCTCGCAAATACGAACCTAACGCAACTTGAACGGATCAAATCGGAGTTAAAACGAAGATTTTATGACCAAAACAATCCTAGTGGCAAAACTATAAATACCTGAAAACGTATTTTTGATTTAATCGAGAGAAAATACGCTTTCAAAACACGAAAACGCATTTCAGACAATACGCTAAGGACGGCGGGTTCTATTATGAAAAAGTCCAGGGGCTCTTTATGAAGTTTACCCCACGAAGGGGTATCTTCTAATCTCGGCCCTTGATTTCAAATTGAACGGCTGCCATTCATCCTCTACCTCCACAGTTAACTCCCGATCCCCTTCCTCAGGTCCGGTCGGCGGCCCCCCATGGCCGGCGCACCACACCTCGCTGGAGATGGCGGCTCTCCCCCTCTAGACCACCGTTTGACCCGAAACTTGATCCAAACGGTAGAGAAGCTCCGTGCGAACTCAACTAAGCGGTAAAAACTAGCTACGATAGACCGAACACGACGCGCGGCAAAAAGGGGGCGGTGGCGCCATTACCGCACCATCGGTGAGCTTCAAAATGGCGATTAGAAGCATCTCCATCCAAAAGAAAAGCATAGGATGATAGAGAAGGAGAGTGCGGTCTCGCCAATGTGAAGAATACGGCCTCAAATCCACCCGAGAGCACCACCCGCAATCAACCGAAACCTCCAACTACCTCAAACCCTAAACCTCGATTTCTCACGGTGGAATTCACGGTTTAGATGAAAAACGAAAATAGGAAGGTCAAGGCGTCCTATTTATAGCTTCTATTTGCCGTGTTCGAGTAGGATTCTCCGGAAATCACGGGATCAACCGACGTCGTCCACTTCGGTTTCGAGTCCAGCGTCTTCACGGAAGGTTGAAGACGACCGACAACCGGGCCCCACCAGTCAGCGACCAAGAGAGGGGCGCGCGGCTCATCACTGCGACGCTGGGCCGGCCCACCCGGTGGCGTGCGTGGAGGAAAAACAGCAGCGGCCCAACTGCGCGGCCCAGGCGCCAGCGCGGGAGATCAGGCCGTCGGGCCGTCGGCTGCCAGGGAGAAGGTAAGTGTTTCCTTTCTTTTTTTTCTTTTCTTCTTTTCTTTATTTACTTGTTTTCAAACTATTCCAAATAAAATTTTTCAAGCCAAATCAAAATGAAATGAATCCACAACACAAAAGAAAATAAATGCAGCAGCATGAATGCAACACCAAATAATTTTTTTAAAATTTTAATTTCCCATTAATTGTTTTCTAAATTATTTGTAACCCACTAATTCTAAAATTTAAAATTTTTGGGTGTTACAGTGCATGCTGCATGGTGTGGACTTGGCTTGGTCAAGTGACGGTTAGAAAAAGGAGGAAGACTAGCTTGGATGGCTGGTGGCGCCATCAGATTTTAACCAGGACGTAAGGAGAGACGATCTGTGTTCACGTAAAGCTTTGTTGGCTTAGCATGGAGTTCGGTCAAGGGACTTACCATGAGGCCAAATGGTTGTACGTGAGTTGAGGTTGGGACCAGCATGCCGTGTCCATGTTGAACATAGCAGGGGTGCTGTGCCTGGCTATAAAAGGACACCAAGGTGTGCACGTCGGTCAGGGAGTGGAGAACCGCAGAAGCAGGCAAGTGCGACGCCAGAGAAAAGAGAGGCAGCGCAGGCTGGGTTTAGTCGGCGGTTGTTTTAGTGCTTCGGGATTTTGTTTAGAATCCTTGTGTGGATGCTTGTAAGTTGCATCTTGTGAACACATTATCAGAGTAATGAAGTCCAGTTCTCTCATATCGATGTGTTGTTAATCTCGTTCTACGGATCAGCTTCTTGATTTACATGTCTAGCTTTTCGTTTTAGATTGATATCTTGTTTGCAAGTTTAGACATGTCTTTTATTTGATCTGAACTGTGCCAAGGCATTGTGCTCGTAATCTGAAAAGTCTCATTGCATAAGCTTTAATAGATTTTGCATAATCACAAAAATAAAGCTGGACCAATTCTCGTCACTATCAGACACAGTGACATTGTTTATTTTATATCTCAAGTTCTAGACCTCCGATTGAGATGATTCCAGTTGGGTTCATTCACAAATTTCATATAGTTTATTGTGTTAAATTTTGATATCAATTGGAGCACATTTGGTGGTCAAGTTTATTTCTATTAAAGGCACAATGTTCTGTCTAGAATTGAAAAAACGAGGGTTAATTCGGTTTTGTGTTTAGGGTGAAGTTTTTAAATTTAATTTTAGCTTCCGCAATCATTCACCCCCCTCTGATTGCCTATCCTAGAGTGAATCGATCCTACAAGTGGTATCAAAGCGAGGTTCTTTTTCTAATTGATCTCAACCGATAATTAGAAAACATGGCGACGGATAGGTATTCGACAAAACCTTTTGTTTTCGATGGTGTTGATTTTCAGTTCTGGAAAGCAAAGATGGAGTCTTATATTAAGCACAAGGCTTTGCTATTTGGGAGAAGGTCTACGAGCCTTATGAGGTGCCCGAGAATGATGTTGTGACTGAGGCGAACATGATACAGGTGGAAGCTAACAGCAAGGCGAGGAACCTGATCATACAAGGTATTGGAAAGAATGATTTTTATCGTGTTGCGCATCACAAATCTGCATATCAGGTATGGAAAGCACTTTCTGATTACCATGAGGGTTCATCTACAATTAAAGAGGTACGTCAAGATATGTACAAAAAGGATTACATGCGTTTTGAGATGAAACCTGGTGAATCACTAGATGATTTCTTTGCTCGCTTTAATAAAATCCTAAGTAATCTTCGTTCTGTTAATGTTACATATACTGATGCTGAAAATGCACGTCAATTACTTGGAGCTTTAGATATGTCTATATGGGAAATGAAAGTTACTTCTATTCGAGAATCTACTGTCATGAGCACACTTACTTTAGATATTCTCTATTCTAAATTGAAAACTCATGAGTTAGATGTTTTTGCTAGAAAAAATATTGCTAATAAATCAATAGCTTTGGCCTCACAATCAAGCAATTCAAATGGTGATAATTCTTCCACTAGCTATGCATTGTCTTCTTTGTCTTCACTAACTGATGAACAGCTAGAACAACTCCCGGAAGATGATTTGGCACTCCTCTCTACACGCTTCACAAGAGCCTTGCAAAATGTGAGATCAAGGAAGAGAGGACACACTGGTCCTCCAAGGTGTTATGAGTGTGGAGATGTTAATCACATCCGTCCCAATTGTCCAAAGTTTTTAGCAAGAATTGGAAGAGATAAAGATGACAATGAAGAAGAAACTGAAAGAACAAAGAAGCACACATTGAGAAGCAATAAAAAGAAGGGTCATTTGAACCGCAAGGTGGTGCATCGTGTTCTTTCAGCTCTTGAGCAAGTCAACATGAGTGATGTGGACACAGATAGTGAGGATGACATTTCCAAAGGAAGGAAAGACTTGATTGGGCTTTGTCTAATGGCAAGTAGTAAAAGCTCTATCGACAATGATGCTTCTGACAATGACAGCTACAACGAGGTAGAACCTTCTTACGATGATTTAGCTAAAGCTATTGAAAAACTCGGTACCATACTAGAGAAAAGAAATAAAAAGATTAAGAAATATGATGTATTGATTGAATCTTTATATGCTGAAATTGAAAGATTAAAAACTTTAATTCCTGATGATGATTCTTGCAAATCATGTGACATAGTGTATACTGAGCTTACTTCATTAAGGGATGTGCATGTTTCCACTTTGGAACAACTTAAGGCTGAAAAAGATAAAAATGAGAAACATGTTTGTGCTATTGTTGAACCAACTTCTTGTGATAAATGTGAATTGCTTAAGTTGAAATTGAAAGATGCTGATGTTAAAATAGCACAACTAAAAGACAACTTTGCAATTCATGAGGTTCTTTCATGCTCTAACTGTGGTAAAAATGATAAATCAAAAAATGATGCTTGTGAAAATTGTGCTACCCTTTTGAAACGTATTGAATACTTGCAAGGGAAGATGGGAACTAAAATGTTGAATCAAATTTTGGAACAAAAGACTAGCACACATAAAACTGGTTTAGGTTTTGATCCTTATGCTCATTCTAAATCTCATGCACCAACTATTTCTAAACCTCTTGGTAATGGTAAATTTGAGATAGCTAATGAAACTAAAAAGATGGTATTTAAATCTGCTGGTATTATGTCATATTCTAATCAAGAAAATGAAAATGCCACTTATACATCTCAATCTAAACATAAAGTCAAGTATACATGCAGTGATTGTGGTAAAGATGGACATCTTGTGCAATTTTGTTTTAGACTAGCCAAACAACAAATGAAAGAAAAAGCTAAGGCTAGGTCTAATTTGAGAAAGACATATTCGTTTGTGACCAGAAATATGAGTGGTAATAAATCTGAAATGATACGCAAGAATCCTCGTTTTGTGCCTACATTTTCTAGTCGTGTGTCTCAGTACTCGATTCCTAAATGTTTAATTTCTAACCCTAGTACTGAGGCCTCGACATCTTGTGTTTATATGTAGGCTTCTCGCGCGAGGAAGGAGAACATATGGTTAGTGGAATCTGGATGCTCACGTCACATGTCTGGTGATAAAGGCTGGTTCTCCTCCCTCTCTCATGCATCTCGAGCAGAAAGTGTCACTTTTGGAGATGCTACTTCTACACCTGTCGTGGCAAAAGGTACAGTAAAGGTAAATGACAAGTTTATGTTTAAAGATGTGGCACTGGTTGAGAACTTGAAATTCAATCTGCTTTCAGTCTCACAAATGATCGATGAAGACCTTGAAATATGTTTTAATAAAAGAGAATGTAAAGTGTTAGTTTCTTCTGGTGATCTAGTTTTTAAAATTTCAAGATTTGGAAGAGTTTTTAAAGTAGATTTTGATGTCTCACATGATGCTAAGTTTAGGTGTTTAGTTGCCAATGTTTCAAAAGACTTATTCTTTTGGCATCGTAGACTTGGGCATGTTGGTTTTGATCATCTCACGCGTGTTAGTGGTATGGATCTTATACGTGGATTGCCTAAACTTAAAAATGAAAGCGATATAGTGTGCTCTTCTTGTAGACATGGTAAGATGTGTGTAGGTTCACATCCTCCACTTACTATGGTCATGACAAATGCACCTGGACAACTTCTACACCTTGATACAGTTGGACCATCGAGAGTTCAGTCTTTTGGTGGTAAGTGGTATGTACTTGTGATTGTTGATGATTTCTCAAGATACTCTTGGGTTTACTTTATGGCATCTAAAGATGAGGCTTTTGGGCATTTTAGAAGTCTTGTTCTTAGATTATCTATCGATCTCCCAGGATCTCTTAGAGCTATTAGAAGTGATAATGGAACTGAATTTAGAAATTCTTCTTTTGAGCTCTTTTGCGCTGAAAAAGGTATTGATCATCAATTTTCATCACCATATGTTCCACAACAAAATGGTGTAGTTGAAAGGAAAAATAGAACTTTGGTTGAGATGGCTAGAACAATGCTAGATGAATATGAAACTCCAAGAAAATTCTGGGCTGAAGCTTTGTCTACTGCATGCTATATTTCAAACCGTGTGTTTTTGAGATCTAAACTTGGTAAAACTGCATATGAGCTTCGTTTTGGACATAGGCCAAGTGTATCTCACCTTAAAGTTTTTGGATGCAAATGCTTTGTGTTAAAATCTGGAAACTTAGACAAATTTGAAGCTAGATCAACTGATGGCATTTTTCTAGGATACCCCACTCATTCACGTGGCTATCGTGTACTTGTTTTGGCGACTAACAAAGTAATAGAAACATGTGAAGTTACTTTTGATGAGACTAGTCTAGGCACTAGTCTAAGTGATGCAGGTACAAGTGCATATATTCAGGGGGAGAGCATATTTATTGATGAAGATGAGGATGACGAAGATGAGGTCACAATTCCTACTATTTCTCCACCTCAAGTTCCTACTACACCTTCTACTACTGCTGCTACAATTGGACATCCTGAAGCTAATGCTTCATCTACACATGTCGAAAATGAACAAGAAGATGCTCTAGAAATTTCAGCCCCTCGTCACATTCAAAGGAGACATCCACCAGAGCAAATGATTGGAGACTTAAATGAAAGAGTAACAAGGTCCAAGTTTACTAATACTGAATCATATGCCCATTCTGCTTTTGTTGCTTCTTTTGAGCCCAAAGATGTATCTCATGCATTAACTGACGAATCTTGGATCAATGCCATGCATGAAGAATTAGAGAATTTTGAACGAAATAAAGTTTGGAAGCTTGTTCCACCACCACCTGATCACACTATAATTGGAACTAAATGGGTATATAAAAACAAACAAAGTGAGGATGGTGTTGTTGTTAGAAACAAAGCTAGGTTGGTTGCTCAAGGTTTTACACAAATTGAAGGATTAGATTTTGATGAAACCTTTGCTCCTATTGCTAGATTGGAAGCCATTAGAATTTTGTTAGCCTTTGCTGCATCTAAAGGTTTTAAATTGTATCAAATGGATGTAAAAAGTGCTTTTCTTAATGGCTACATAGATGAGGAGGTTTATGTTAAGCAACCGCCTGGTTTTGAAAATTCACAATTTCCTAATCATGTTTTTAAATTGTCAAAAGCTTTGTATGGTTTGAAACAAGCCCCAAGAGCATGGTATGATAGGTTGAAGAAATTTTTAATAGAAAAGGAATTTTCAATGGGAAAAGTTGATAAAACTCTCTTTGTACTTAAGCAAGGCAATGATCAATTATTCGTTCAGATTTATGTTGATGATATCATCTTTGGGTGTGCATCTCATGCTTTGGTGACGAAGTTTTCATCAATGATGAGTAAAGAATTTGAGATGAGTATGATGGGGGAGTTGACTTACTTTTTGGGACTACAAGTAAAACAAACAAATGAAGGTATTTTTGTGCGTCAAAGTAAGTATACAAGGGATCTTCTACACCGTTTTGGGATGGAAAATTGCAAGCCTATTATGACACCTATGGGAGCTGCTACATCACTTGATCTTGATGAAGATGGTGAGCCTATCGATTAAAAGGAGTACAGGAGCATGATTGATTCGCTTTTATATCTTACTGCTTTGAGGCCAGACATACAATCTTCGGTGTGTTTATGTGCTCGTTTTGAAGCTTCTCCATGCGCTTCACATCTACAAGCTGTCAAACGTATTCTCAGGTATCTACATGGTACTCTAAACTTTGGCATATGGCTTTCTGCTTCCTCATGTATTAGCTTAAGATCCTTTTCTGATGCTGATTTTGGAGGTTGTAGAATTAATAGAAAAAGTACATCTGGCTCATGTCATTTTTTGGGAAATTCTCTTATTACATGGTCATCTAGAAAACAAACTTCTGTTGCACAATCTACCTTTGAATCTGAATATGTAGCTGCTGCTTGTTGCTATTCACAAATTCTATGGATAGTAGCTACACTTAATGATTATGGGATAAATTTGAATAAGGTTCCCCTTTTCTGTGATAATACTAGTGCTATATGTATTGCTAAGAACCCAGTGCAACATTCAAGAACTAAGCATATTGACATAAGATTTCACTTTCTTCGAGATCATGTTGAGAAAGGAACTATTGTGCTTCATCGTATAGATACTGAACATCAGTTGGCCGACATTTTCACAAAACCTTTGGATTCTTCTCGTTTTGCTCTTCTTCAGGGAGAACTTGGGGTGTTGCATCCATCTGGGTTGTTTTGAGGGGGAGTCTATATTCTTGTACATACTTCATTTTACCTTTTCTATATGGTACTATTTTGGGTCTTTTTGGTTGTTTCCAAGAATTTGTTTTGAACCCTCCTAGCTGCTTCTAGAGTTTGAGCCAAATCCTATCCCTTTTGCATTGCATCTCATCATGTATGATAGAGCATCTTTAAGCTTCATGACTATAGCTATTAGAATAAAATTATGCTCTCTTTGGTATGTTTTGTGCGTACATGATAGTTCTCCTGCTTAGGCTCTTTTTGATCACATTGATACATGTTATGAGCTAAGCCTATTTTTATAATCTATGAACATGTCCATAACTTGATGAAACTTAAAAAAAATGTTCACCATTGAGTTGGCATTAGCTTGTGTATAGGATGTGTTGAGATCCATGTTGCTATCATTTGTATGCTAGGTTGCTATGTCTCATGTTTCTTGAGTAATACACTTGACTTGGACAACTTGATAAACTTGTGCTAAAAATTGAAATCCAAGTTAAGTTATGAAAAATTTTGAGATGGATCTTTACTGTCCCACGTCAAGGTATCAAGACAGCTTCCCATTGCATTTAGGGATGAACTTGAGCCTTGTAGTGCAGTCCAAAACCACTCGTGACGAGACAGCTTCCTATTGCACTTAGGGATGAACTCGGCGTGGTTTATTAAAAAAAATACATACTTCTTTGGTGTGACAGTATTGATAACCTCTCGCATACACATGCTCCACCTAATGCTTGTGTTACGCTGCAAACTATGATAAAACTTTGATAAAAACACAAGTTTGAAATGAGTCTTTGAGACATGATGTATGACCGTTATATGGGGTAGTTCATTTTTGTATACACTTGCTAGCACTAGATTGATCTCCTGCTTATACTTGCTATGTGCTACTCTCATTGGTGACACCTCTTTGAATTGCTTAACACTAAATCAAAAGGCTTAAGTATCATACTTTGTCTCATTTGATCAGTTGCTATGGCTTGTACTTGTTGCTACACACATGACAACACCAACTAGAGCATCTTTTCACTCTGACTGCTATACTCTTAAAGCTTTGCACTTTCTACATC
Organism: Saccharum hybrid cultivar R570; assembly: GCA_038087645.1. Lineage (NCBI taxonomy): Eukaryota > Viridiplantae > Streptophyta > Magnoliopsida > Poales > Poaceae > Saccharum > Saccharum hybrid cultivar. Next base: position 14,082,538 of record JAQSUU010000602.1, read on the forward strand.
TCATAGCATTTGTTGAGGGGGAGTTGCAATCTTTAGTGGTGTTGATTCCTCTTTTGCTCTCTTTTGTGCTCTTGATGAATCCATTGTCAAAGGGGGAGAGAGTTTTACACATTGCATGTTCACAAGAGTGATTTTGTGAGATAAGAAAGGGGGAGAGAGATGATTTCTCTTTTTGGATCTTTTGAGATGATCTTTTCATTTTCACTTTGCCTTTGATTTAAAATTGATTTAGTGGATGTGAATGCCAATGTTCATTATTTATATGGTGTTGCCAATGTTTTCATCAAGGGGGAGATTGTGAGATCATGTGATGAAAAATTGGTCTGATATGAAATTGGCATTGCAAAGTGATTTGAATTATGGCATAATTTAATATGCATGTGCTGCTTATATATGCTTATGATAGCATGGTGATTTGGAATTATTGCATGACATGCTCGTGTGAGGTGTTGTGCGGATTGACTTGAGTCAAGTCTTGGACTTGGGCTCGGACACATTTTGCATGTTTGTTCATGTGCAGGTGTTGCTTGAGGCGGAACGTGGTCGATGACGGACAGAAACTAGGTTCAGGAGGAACTGAGGTTTCGGGATTAAGTTCAGGGAGGAACTGAGGTCCTATCAGTCAAGGATGTCATGCGGGACGTTCAGGCTAGAGAGCAATGTACATGAAGACGATCACTCCGTGAGACGTACGTGGAAGATGTGCAGGTTACGGTGTGGTGTTTGTCTTAGCCGGTGCGGCTAGGACGAGATTGGTCAGACTACGACTGCCAGTATTCTGACGGAAGGGCGAGTAGTGCGTCGTTGGAAGTACCGCATCTCGCGCAGGCGTGGCGTTGATCAGGCGAGCCGTGCTAGGCTGCTGGTGCGCGCAAGCGTTTGGACGATGGAGTTCAGTTTGCATGGAGCATGGTGCATGCTGCATGGTGTGGACTTGGCTTGGTCAAGTGACGGTTAGAAAAAGAAGGAAGACTAGCTTGGATGGCTGGTGACGCCATCAGATTTTAACCAGGACGTAAGGAGAGGCGATCCGTGTTCACGTAAAGCGTTGTTGGCTTAGCATGGAGTTCGGTCAAGGGACTGACCATGAGGCCAAATGGTTGTACGTGAGTTGAGGTTGGGACCAGCATGCCGTGTCCATGTTGAACATAGCAGGGGTGCTGTGCCTGGCTATAAAAGGACACCAAGGTGTGCACGTCGGTCAAGGAGTGGAGAACAACAGAAGCAGGCAAGTGCGACGCCAGAGAAAAGAGAGGCAGCGCAGGCTGGGTTTAGCCGGCGGTTGTTTTAGTGCTTCGGGATTTTGTTTAGAATCCTTGTGTGGATGCTTGTAAGTTGCATCTTGTGAACACATTATCAGAGTAATGAAGTCCAGTTCTCTCATATCGATGTGTTGTTAATCTCGTTCTACGGATCAGCTTCTTAATTTACATGTCTAGCTTTTCGTTTTAGATTGTTATCTTGTTTGCAAGTTTAGACATGTCTTTTGTTCGATCTGAACTGTGCCAAGGCATTGTGCTCGTAATCTGAAAAGTCTCATTGCATAAGCTTTAATAGATTTTGCATAATCACAAAAATAAAGCTGGACCAATTCTCGTCACTATCAGACACAGTGACATTGTTTATTTTATATCTCAAGTTCTAGACCTCCAATTGAGATGATTCTAGTTGGGTTCATTCACAAATTTCATATAGTTTATTGTGTTAAATTTTGATATCAATTGGAGCACATTGGTGGTCGAGTTTATTTCTATTAAAGGCACAATGTTCTGTCTAGAATTGAAAAAACGAGGGTTAATTCGGTTTTGTGTTTAGGGTGAAGTTTTTAAATTTAATTTTGGCTTCCGCAATCATTCACCCCCTCTGATTGCCTATCCTAGAGTGAATCGATCCTACACACTTTATCAATGATGAAGGTGATATAGAACTGAGTAATAAAATGATTAAGCACAAAGAGAATACAGTAGCCATTCACACACAAAAAAATCCCTTTTTTATGTTGTACATGCAATCCACATTTATCAAAACAGTGGCACCAAAAAAATCCCTTCTCAGAAAAATTCTAATCACACCCCTCCATACCCTCCCGCTCAGAATACTCCCACCCGGCCCGCTCCAACTCCAGCTCTAGCTTCCAACTCAAAGCAATACAACCCCCACCAGATGGTCAAGGCTTCAAGGACGGGAAATCCTTGGTGAACTAGATAGATAAGAACCTGTCACACCCCAAAATTTTCAATTTTGGGTTGTGCTTAGAAAACACTAAATAAAATAAATAATTTCAATATTTTAATAAATTTATTAGATAAGTTAAGTTGCTGCTAATTTAAATATAGAAAATTTTGGTTTTAAACATTTTCATATTAATTTGATAATGTGGTGTTTGTGTGATGCTTGTCTTTGGTGTTGGTGAGTGCTATTATTTTCAAAATACCATAGGACAACATTTACTTCTCATCGGAAAACTTTTTGGCATTTTCTGGATTGAAATTTTCAATTTTCATGAGCTTAATCTTTTTCCTTGATCTCTTCATCAATCTTTTCATGAGCCCAAACCTATTTAGTTGAGTTCCTTATCTCCCCAAGAGTCTCCAGGATTTTTCTCGTGATTTTTCGGAGCTCCGGGCTATTTTTCACGGCCAAAAAGGTAATTTTAGATTTTCTGAAATTATTTTATTCGCGGAATTAAAATAATCCCGAAATTAACAAAATCCGAAAAGTTTCCAAACCCTACAACTATATATATGCCGACGTAGCCCTCGACGCCCTGGTTTCAAAAGTACAACCTTATCGCGAGCCGCCGCTCGTAGCTCCCTCCACCCCTCGCCGAAGTTCTTCATCTACAGCTTGCGTTCCGGCGAACTCTCCGACGAGCTTTTCCAGCCAAACCGTCGCGTCCCGACACCAGCCACCACCACCAAGAGGCAGCTCTCGTCGTTCTCTACACCGTGGTATATCCGTTTGCGCGAATCAATCGCTGTTTCATCGACTTTCTATCTCATCTTGCTTCTCTCCGGCAAGGTTCCACCATGGCTGATCGGAGCTCTTCCAAGTCTAAGGTAGAAGATGATACTATTTATAGTTTTGCCACTAATCTTGTTTTGATCATAACATCTCTGTTTTAACTCCGATTTGACCCGTTCAAGTTGCGTTAAATTCATATTTGTGAGCTCTACATGTTAGTGTAGCTGTACAGTAGGTTTGGAAAGTTTAATTTTTGAGTTTATATTAAAATAATTATTTATCTATAGGAAATCTTAGAAAATTCATAACTTTCACGTTTTAAATCCGAATTTCGTGATCTTTACGTCTGTGCGATCGTAGTAACGTGTAGAAGAGTTTTACAAACTTTTTATACTGTTTTACTACTATTGGTGTACTGTTTTAATTATGTTTCTTTGTTTGCTTCGTGTATGATTGCTCGGATGATTGTGTGTTGATGCTTGATGATCGAGAATAGACGGTGAACAGTTTCTTGACGATCAGGAGTATTATTTTGAGCCAGACTAGCAGTATCATCAGGAAAGCTTTGATCAAGGCAAGTATAACATGGGACTATCCTTGTTACCTATTCACTTAAATTATCATACATATGCATGTGTCTTCCTTGACAACCATAGAGATTATAACTTAGCTATTGATATCTTGTTTTCTTGTCACCTATGGGTTGTGCATTTGGGTAGCTATTGCTAGTGCTTAATTATGAACGATGATCTTGTAATTGGATTAATGAATTAAGTGACCAACTCTTAAAGATGATTTTACTACTGTTGAAAGGGGGCTAGAGCAAGGGGTTATATTGTTGCTCTAGTTACTCTCCGTAAGGACTTACCTGTAAGTGATAACCGACATACAGTACAGCTGTGAGGGCTATATGGCTCTGGCTCTAGTTGTTCAAGAGACCTTTCCTAGCTTGTTAGTGGTTACCTTAATTGGCGTAAGAATGGCTTGACACGTTGGGTGTAGGACAGCCTCTAGTCTATGAGTATAGCCGAGAAGGAATTGTGCCATTTGAAAAGGGGGTTCCTATATCTGCCTGCCGAATGAATCTAATGGCCCTAACTTGTTAGACGAACTTTTGAATGGCTTTATATGGTCTCTGATGTTTTGGGCCTTGCAAACTCATGCATTTAGAAATCATGACTCACAGTGAAAGTATACACCTTTGCGCAGAGTTTAATAAACTGGTATACTAGCCGTGCTCACGGACACGAGCGGCCTTGGGGATTCTTACAGAATAGTTGATCACCATTGTTATATCAAGTTTAATTATTGTTGTTATTATTATGCTCATGTTAATGCTATTCATTATCCTTATTACAATTGATCATTGGTTCATTAATGGGAAGTGGATTACCTTGATGCTACTCAATTGCTAAATATATGATGATTAAAAAGCTAAACGCAGTCAAACAGTGTCTAGCCTTTTGTGCCTCATGAACCCTGTGTTATACTTGTTGAGTTCGACATGGACTCACTCTTGCTATTTCCCCCACACCTCAGTGTGTAGTGAGGTGCTGCTCAGAAGAAGGATAAAGAGGTAGTGGAGTTTCCAGAAGTCTTTCAGAAGTGGTTGGCATACGGAGCCACCAGTCAGCCGTCCCTCAGAAGAATGGAGCCTGAAGTTTAGTCACCGTTCTGTGATACTCTGATGTAAGTGTTAATATAGCTATGTATACGTTATATAATAACATTGTTTCTGATACTTTTTCATTCTGACATATGTGTGGACTTCCTGGGCTCACATATGATTAGCCTGGTTTTGTTCTTTAGAAAACCGGGTGTGACAGAACCTGAACATGCAGGAGCTATAAACCCACCGTCGGCAACTCCAAGACAGGTTGAAAAATCAATAATCTCAACGCCTAGCCTAGCCCCTCCTCCCAAATTGCAAGAATGAAGTCCCCCCTCCTCTTCGGCTCGCCTTCACCACTCGGTAGTCTGGGAGCCCCACCCCCCAGGCGTGCTGCTGCTACCTGCTACTCCTCATCCTCCTCCAACCACCGCAAGACCGAGGCCTAAGGTGGCCGCAGCTACCTCTATAACCTGAACTATGAGCCCCCTATACAACTCCCCTAGCCACAAATACAGATCCATGGTGAGATAGAGGTGATACAGAAATTACCTAAGACTTTCCGAGTCCCTAAGGACTTCCTTCCTGGAGCCATCACGGTATTTTGAAGGAGAAGCGACGGCAGCGGCAACAATCCTGCAGAGGGGAAGCGGTGGCGGCAGCAGAGAATGAGGATGGGGCGGCGGCAGGGAATAAGGAGGGGTGGCGGTAGGTAGTAGAGAATGAGGGGACGGTGGATGGAACTGAATCAAGACATTTTACTATACTGTCCCCCAGACTGCGTGGAATATACATCTATTCTCCTTAGCTCACTGGATATATTTGGTATTTCATCTCAAAACACTGTATAGGGTAGGCGGGGGAGCCAAAATCTTTGCTCGGGTGTGGGCGCGTAGATGGAAAAGTTGCACGCGCGGATGCCTAGTTGCGCGCGGGCAGATGAAAATAGTAGCGCCACAGGATGGAAATAGTTGTACATGATAATTTTATAATAATTTTAGGTGTATAAAAAATTATAGAAAATATATTTAAGGTCAATAGTCATACGGAATGAGTCTATAAATTAACCATGATATTTGACCAAGCCTATTATTTATCTTACCATGTACGTATTTGTTTAGATATTTGTGTTTTTTACTTTTTTCACCTACCTTTGTTTTTTGTAAACTTTTTTAAAACCTATTTTTTATATTTGACTCTTACTTAGGAGCTTACAAGAACCAATCACAAAAATTTGGAGCTCAAACAGAAAAAAGATGTGGCCGGTAGATAATAAAATGTGTGATCTAAAATTCGTACCAAAACTAATTCATCTATGATAATAGAAAATTCATGGTCGATGGCATGATGCATTAGTCTATGATAATAGAAAATCCGTCGTCAATGACATACAATCTCTATAACAAATTTAATTCGTCAAAACAATTCTATGTACCAGCTTACGACAATATTTAATGTCGTTCTCGTGGTTTGCGACATTTTTTTGTGACATTTTCTTTGACAATTCTTTTATCATCGCAAAAATGTAGGTCACAACATATTGCGATAGTTTCTAGAGAAAACGTTGTAAATCAATATCAAATTCTTCTTTTGTCACTAGAAAAACGTTACAAAAGGCTATATTTGTTGTAGTGGACGATCATTGAACAATGTATTCTTTGTTTGCCACTAAGGGAATTGCACTTCTTGTTTTTAGATATTAGAAAACATAGTGAAAATATATAGTATAAAAAGATAGGGACTCATTAATGCATGCAAATACGACAAGCTCTCAAAATGGCACCCTGCTCTTCTCATGGGAGGGTCAAGGATTCCACAATGCTACCAAATCACCAAAGCCACTTTCTCGTATGCTGCCAAAAGAAAATTTAATAAGCACAATAAATAGGCATATAAAGAAGTATAATCTAGCTACTACTTAACTCAGTCAATATAATCCCCCTCCACATCCGCTGCCCCTACCTCGCCAATTCTTTCTACACAACACCTCTATTCTAGATCTATGGCTTTTTCAGCAAGAACAATTTCAAGGGAGATGGAGGTGCAGATGGGGAAGGCCCCACCATGTTTGAATCCCTTCCTGATGGTAAAGCCCCTTTTGCCCCCTCGGTATGTCTCTTCCTGGTCATCCAAGCCTTCACTAGTTTTCCAATCTAGCATGAGCAATGGTCATGGAGCACTAGATTTATGTGGGGGAAGAAAAAGGGGCATGAAGGTCGTTGATGTGGAGTACTTGTTCAGCAAGATTCTGACTCCAAGCGATGTTGGCAAGCTGAATCGTCTATTGATCCCAAGGCAATGCGCAGAGGAGTGCTTTCCCAAGATTTCAGAGGCCAAGAGTGGTGAAGAAGATGATGACTTCCTCAATTTTGAGGACTTCTCCACAGGGTTAATATGGCGCTTCCGCTTTTGCCTCTGGAACAATAGCAAGACCTATGTCCTGACCAAGGGCTGGCACGTCTTTATCAAGGAGAAGAGTCTCAAGAAAGGTGATGTTTTATCCTTCTACCGTGGTGCTGGTAAGACTACAAGCACAAACCACATGCTTATTCACATCAAGCCCCATACCGATACCATGTCTTTGCCACATGATGTGCCATGTCCGATCTTCTCTCCATTTAGCTTGATGATTGATGATCGGGTCCATGAGAGCCTTGGCTTTGGTACAAGCCCTGGAATTGTTCTAGCATCGAAGACTTTGTCCTTTGGATCTGGGGAGTTGATGCCTCCAACTAATTTGATGCCACAACAAACAACATTTCCTGAATCAGCATCACTTGAAATTGTAAGGGCAGAAAAGCGTTTGCGGCTATTTGGGGTCGACATTGACATCCCTTCTCATGACTATGGTGATGAGTCTTGCAGTGGATTCACCAAGAATGCTGCTTCAACTATCTTGAACATTTTGGATGAATAAATCACTCTATAGCTCTAGGTGGTGCTACTATGTTGTTTCTACTACATTAAGTGCTATATTGTAAACCAAAGTTGTTGGTTACTTTATCTTACTATTTCCGGGATTATAATCTATCATAAACTTTGTATGTGTCCCTTGCCTTGTCTATCTATCTATATGTTGTCCATTTATTTATATCCATCTAATGAATAAAGCTTCAAATACACAAAGCCAATAAATCTAGTGCTATTTGCATCAATATGTTAGGTAAACCTTAAAATAGTTAAATGAGCCTTGTGAAGGTGAAGGTGATATTTAGATATTCTATTTTCACTTTAGAAGATCTTCATCTATTTATATACATGTGTGGCAACAAATTAAGTGTTCAATTTCTTGTTGTGTAAAATACCATATATGTTTCCTACATGATAATTTTTTTTAAAATGGTTATATATTTTCATGATTTATATTTTTTGCCAAGGGAAGCATAAATAATATTTTTAATGGAATTGTAGAAATAGTTTTCTATATATGCAAGATCCTTATTGATAGATATGTTTATGATTTGGCTACAATCAGATTTGAGTTGAATTAGGGGTTATGACATATTTTAAGTTGGACTCCATATCTTGGGGACATAAATATGAACCCAACCTTGTTTTTTAAACGGAAAATCCTAGCCCTATTGTAACCAAGAGATGACTCGATGACTGGTTTGGGTGGTGACAAGGCCACAAGAGCACTCGGATACCAGTGTAACTGTTGTTTATGTGGACAAGCTATCATAGTCATGCCTCGTGGATGCGGGCAAATGGTGAAACCTTGATTAAAACCATTGTGCCTCAATATTGTTTTTGTTTGTGTATTTTCTTCCATGATATTTATTCTTTCGTATTCTTAGGTTAGTAGATTTGTTGGGATATTTTATTGAGCATGTAGTCTAACAAGTGGTATCAAACCCCACTAGTTGAGAATCCTTGAACATCTCTGGGTCACATGGTGATGGAGGAGATTGTGAATGCCTCTGGGGGGTCATATGCATCATGTGTGACATGGAGAGTTGGACTTAGGCTCTGTGATAATGTCTTTTAGAAGTCATACAAGTTGTGTTATGTGAAGAGTTGGGTCTAATGAATGTTGGATGTTGGTATTTGTCAACACAAAAAGATAAATGCGCAAGCACACAAATATTGTTGTAGCTTTCACCTGACAGTATTCCAAGGTCTCAAATTCCACATGGAACGGGAGTGAACTAGACTAAGAAATAGGACCATCCTATGATAGCTATTGGAAGGTGAAAAGATGGGTAGAGAGGATCTATGTGGTTATGATAGAAGATCAAGCAAGGTTGTACTTCAGTTGTTTACTCCAGTATGTTGACCCAGGTAGCAACGAAAAGGGGTGTGAAGGGCGTTAAACTATTCCATCATGTGGGCCTATGATTTAATAACTCAACTAAACATGGTGGAACATAGAGGATAGACAGGACAACCACCACTTGCTACCTACCAGAATCTATTTGTGGGGCAAGCCTCAAACAAAGACAACCTATTGTCTAAGCACCACACTTACATTAGAGATCACTACTCTAATCCAATACTTAAAATAGACTAGAGTACTGAAATAGTTGAGCGATAACCCATAAACAATAGAAGACAATACTTAATGCTTACCAAAGACCATATAAGAATCTTAAATGCTTACTTGAAGGGAGACAACATCCACCGAGGTACAAGTGGGAGAGTGCCAATAGACCTAGCACTTCCCCGATTTCCTCCTTGCTCTCCCTATTCTTTAACACACTAGAGAGGTAGAGCTTCTCCTTGATACTAAAGTGTAGACTCCTCTAAGCTATGAAGTAAAGTGAGCCCCTCTATTTATATTGGTGGGGAAGTGGCAAAGTGGGATCATGAATCCATGTGAAGACATTTGTCCACCTTTGGATCAAATCGTCTCACCATGCATGGCTAGGATTACTTAGGATTGTGTTTGCTTGCATGCCACCAAAGCTGAGGCGATAGAGTGGATCTGGGGGTCGGGTGACCTGGGGTAGGGTCAACTGACCCCCCTGGTGCCTAGGCCTCTCTAGCTTCTACCTGGTTGCCCCTATCTTGGTGTCTTGCATGGGTACAAAGTTTGGTCAAAGATGGAGCTCCGACACTGAAATGGTGGACCCATTGATTCAAGATAGCGTCCATTTTGATATGAACCGAAATTTCTAAAATAGAAATTTTGACTCTTTTTCCCCTCTATGATAGTCCCTAAGTTCTCAGCTATCACGGACATCCATTTTTCAACTGATTACATTGCCATACCACATTAGAGTGCATAAATAAGATTAATACAATAGTTTGGATAAAAGCTCTTTGGGATAAAGTGAAACAAAAACACTGATATTCTAATCGTCGCAATAAAGCTTGGTGAAATCTCCAATCTAGAGACATCCATGAGAGCAGACGAGACCAACTACTATTTTGAACACAACTACAAGTTAAGATATATGCACACCACTAGATGTGTGCAGGCCATGGTCAGCAACAATGAGCTTTATTGGAAAATAGAAAATAAAGGGATCTGGTGATCCTGTTAGTTTGGTTGTAGTTTGCATCCTTAGCGCATACGAAAAAGCAACAAGTATATTATATATCTTCTGAAAACCAACCAACACACTCATTCTCACCATCCGCTCCACATCTCTTCTCACCACTCATCATCCCTCTCATCACCCTCATTCTCTCAGTCTAAGTGACATGGCGGCCTCCGCGCCCTCTTGTCTCAGTGGCCTCAAGCCATATCTTCGGGGGAGAGAAGCAAAGCATAAGAGAAGCTAGACAGCTGAGCCCTACACACAGGTAAGTGATCATGACCAAGCTCATGACTATACATATAGATTATAGACCTCTATAGAGAGTACACCATTACCCCATAGGAACACCATCGACATGTCACCATCGAGGTGAACACCACCACCACAAACTAGGCCGACTAACACCAGTCCTGTCCACCGGCCGGAATGAAATAAATAGAACGCCACCACATAAACTATCATACCCCAAAATTTTGATTTTGGGTTGTGAATAGAAAACACTAAATAAAATAAAAATGGTTTCATGATTTTTCTAAAATTTTCCAAGATTTAATTATGTTGTTATAATTTAAACAGTGAAAAATGTGATTTTCTTAAAATTTTGGAATTTAAAATTGATATGTTTGTTGCATTCATGCCTTTGCATTAATTTTAACATATGAAAAATGATTTATTAAATCGGTTTAGATGCGAGTACGTTTTGCTCATTGCAAAAAAGGTATTAAAGTTTTATTTAAAAACTAGTTCAAAGTTTTAGTTAAAAAAATCAAATGTCAGTTTCAAAGTTTGAAATTTCAAGAAGAGTTTTCAAATTTGTTTGGTTTAAAAGATTTGAATTTGAACTCTAAATGTCTTAAAAAAGAATAAAAAGATCAAAACCTTTCTCCCTCTCTTTTGGGTCTTTTTCTCAGGCCGGCCCGCCCCATCCTGCGCTCCCTCCTCTTCTCTTCACAGGTCGTGGCCCATTTCAGCGCAGCCGGCCGGCCCACCGTGAGCTCCCCTCTCTCCATGCGCTGACAGATGGGGACCGCCTATTAGGACCTCCTTCCACCTCCAGCCGAACTCCTCTCTCCCCTTGCTCCATCAATGGCACGAACGAGCTCCACCCGAAGCCTCTTCGCTTGCTCCCGCACTGCCTCGACCCTCCGGTAGGCTCTACTACTCCTCTTCATTTAACCCCACTAATCGACCGTTTCCGCCACTCCATCTCCATAACCGCCTCTCGCCATTAATGGCCACCGAGCTCCACCATCGGTCGCTCCCCTACCTATACGCCCCTATAAAACCCACTAGCGGCCTCTCAACTGCTCCCCGCCACCACATAGCTGCTCCACACCCTCTCTTCCGCACTGCAGTGCTGCCACGAAAGCTTTGCCGAACTCCACTCGCAGCCGTTGATCTCCTTGGTCAGATCGCCTCCGATTCAGTTTGGCCCTTTGTTGGACGCGCAAGAGCATGGCCCTCATCCCTAGCTGCTTGATTTCAGGAATCCATGGCCATTCAGGTGTTTCCTGAGCTCGCTGGAGCTCCCTACCGCCGCCGTCTGCCTCTCCTTGTCTCCTTCCGTCTCCGTTCCGAGCTGGTCGTCGTGAAGCCCCTCTTCAAATTCGCGGTGAGCTCCCTCCGTTTGCGCTGGTTCCCGGCGTGCATCATGCTCCCTAGCTCAAGGCCGAGCCTCGTTGCCATGGCGCCGCCGCGTCCCTATGGTCGACGATGACCATAAGCCGGTGGTGCTCCTTGGACCGTCGATCTGAGGATAAGGGCCAGGTTAGATCCCCTCATACCCAATCGCTATGGTCCCGGTCCGCAGTGGACCACAGGCTCAGGCCTTCGCTGGTCCATGGGCCACGGACAGAGTTCATGGAATAGTCAACAGCCGGCCATGTCCATTTTGCAATCTAGCCCCTAATATTTCATGAAATTGGCCAACTATTTTCTATCTTGGTAAACTTCCTTTCTACCCTTCTCATCTACAGTGTTTTCTTTTATTAAATTGAGTTTACTTGATATAACTAATCTTTTTTGGTTTATAAAAATATTTATAATGTTTATTTATTTATTTTTTATAAAATTGATTAATGATGTCATAAATCATATTTAAGATGTTATTAATTTGTTTTATTTGATAAAATAGTTATAAAAATGGCATTTTAGCAAATGATCCTTTAAACTTTATAAAATAATTTTGTCATCCAAATAATTTACTTTTTGGTCCCTGATTTTGAAAAGTAATTATAAAACATCCTTTTATTTACCAAAATGCCCCTAAAACTTCAAAAGCTCTTATCTTTTTAACCATAGATCCATTTTTTATGGTTCTTGCACTCATGAGTTCATAGAAACGAGCCTTACACGTCAATAACCTTTTGTTTTTAGATTATAAAAATATAGTGAAAATATATGGTATAAAATTAAAGATAGGGACTCATTAATGCATGCAAATACGACAAACTCTCAAAATGGCACCCTATTCTTCTCATGGGAGGGTCGAGGATTCCACAATGCTACCAAATCACCAAAGCCACTTTCTGGTATGCTGCCAAAAGAAAAATTAATAAGCACAATAAATAGGCATATAAAGAAGTATAATCTTGCTACTACTTAATTTTATAAATCCCCCACCACATCTGTCCCTCTCCCTGCCTCACCAATTCTTTCTACACAACGCTTCTATTCTAGATCTATGGCTTTCTCGGCAAGAACGATTTCAAGGGAGATGGAGGTGTAGATGGGGAAGGCCCCACCATGTTTGAATCCCTTCCTGATGGTAAAGCCCCTTTTGCCCCCTCGGTATGTCTCTTCCTGGTCATCCAAGCCTTCACTAGTTTTCCAATCTGGCATGAGCAATGGTCATGGAGCATTAGATTTATGTGGGGGGAGAAAAAGGGGCATGAAGGTCGTTGATGTGGAGTACTTGTTCAGCAAGATTCTGACTCCAAGCGATGTTGGCAAGCTGAATCGTCTATTGATCCCAAGGCAATGCGTGGAGGAGTGCTTTCCCAAGATTTCAGAGGCCAAGAGTGGTGAAGAAGATGATGATTTCCTCAATTTTGAGGACTTCTCCATAGGGTTAATCTGGCGCTTCCGCTTTTGCCTCTGGAAGAATAGCAAGAGCTATGTGCTGACCAAGGGCTGGCACGTCTTTATCAAGGAGAAGAATCTCAAGAAACATGATATTTTATCCTTCTACCGTGATGCCGGTAAGACTGCAAGCACAAACCACATGTTTATTCATATCAAGCCCCATACTAATACCATGTCTCTGCCACATCGTGTGCCATGTCCGATCTTCTTTCCATCTAGCTTGATGATTGATGATTGGGTCCATGAGAGCCTTGGCTTTGGTACGAGCCATGGAATTGTTCTAGCATCGAATCCTTTGTCCTTTGGATCTAGGGAGTTGACGCCTCCAACTAATCTGATGCCACAACAAACAACATTTCCTGAATCGGCATCACTTGAAACTGTAAGGGTAGAAAAGCGTTTGCGGCTGTTTGGGGTCGACATTGACATCCTTTCTCATGACTGTGGTGATGAGTCTGGCAGTGGATTCACCAAGAATGCTGCTTCAGTTGTCCTGAACATTTTGGATGAGTAAATCACTCTATAGTTATAGGTGGTGCTACTATGTTGTTTCTACTGCATTAAGTACTATATTGTAAACCAAAGTTGTTGGTTACTTTATCTTACTATTTTTGGGATTATATTCTATCATAAACTTTGTATGTTTCGTTGCCTATTTGTATGTTGTCTATTTATTTATATTGATCTAATGAATAAAGCTTCAAATACACAAAGCCAATAAAACTATTGCTATTTGCATCAATATGTTAGGTGAACTTTAAGGTCCTGTTTGGCAGAATGGTAACATGTAATTGGTTTACAGGTGTAATTTCTAGTGCACAACGATACAGTTGTATATCTTTTCCCTTGGAATAAGCTGTTTGGATTGAAGGTAAAAAAAATTGTCTTCGTTGCTCAGAATAGCCACTACTGCATGCGTCCGCTGAATTCACACACAGACACACTGCCGCTGGATTCACACACACACACTGCGTTCACTGAATTCACACACACACACACTGACGCTGGATTCACACACACACACACACACTGACGCTGGTCCCACATGGCTGAAGGCTGTGAGCTTCTGACATCTCAAGTGACCAAAGTCTGTAACAGCTGGACATCTCAGTGAGCCAGTAAGCACAATCATGACATGGAGCATATAGAAAATTCGACATGTTCAAGCTGAAAGTTAAACAAAATTCATATCCAACAAGGAGCCAAAATTCGACATAGTTCCTTCCAATAGGATCCAACAAAGCTGGTATGCTTGGATTGTTCTTCTAAGCTCAAATACAAGGATATAAATAATGTTTAAAAATGGTTGACTGATGGTTAAAAGAACTGCTAGCATCAAACAATGTTGTGTGACTTCATACCGCTCCACCAGTAAATGCTTCGATTTTGCATGATCTTTAAATGTTGTGGCAACTAACCTGCAAAATATATAGAAATTTAGCTAGCGGCATTACCCCAAGTGTAAGACAGTGGCTACAGAAAGAGAAAGAGAACTTCATAACAAAATGGGAATGGCTATACTTGAGTAATGTATGCCTGTTCTACAATTGTTTGATGGAGATGGAGATATAAGCATATAACAGTAATGTATTAGCGCTACTACTCATTCACATGAAAGGAAGCCAACAAGGCACTATCAATGCTGTAGAGAAATGATTAAGGAGGCAATATAAGAATATTTGGATGGCCAATAGCTTTTCGAATTTTGAAAAAAAGCAAACTTACTTGCATTTGATAAAGTATGGCATGGTGTTTTAGCTCTACTAGAAGCTGCATATAATGCTGGAAAAATAAGCATAATTATTTCTTCATCTTCTTCTTCCTCAGAATCGGTTTCAGTTCTTGTATCCTCTTCGATATCCACCGGATGAATGTATCTACTAGCATTCATAGTCCAGAAAAGGATAGTATATAAATAAGGAATCTGATGGCACAAATTAGAAAGTTGTACCAAAAAAACATAGAAGATGAATACTATATTGGACGATAGGAGTCCTATACTGGTTAAATAACCATTTTTAAAGAACATGATACTGCCATTCGGATGTAATTGAATATTAGGATGATCAGTGGCTGCAGCTGAAGGCAATCAACTTATTCTAATAAGCATATTACTTTGGTTATTACATGTCCCAACGTCTTGGCAATTTACATCTAATAAGCATATTCTAATTTACTCTACCACTCGGAGTTGATCAGTAAATAAAATAGTTTGTCACTACAATCATGCATCTTCTGTTATCCATCCATTTCAATAATGTACTTATATGCTAATTAAACGTGAAAGGAAAAAAAAAGGACAAGAGATGGACTGCAGGCGCTGCTTGACAGAATCTGCAATATTCCTCTCTCTGATGCATTGCTGGTTGCAAGCTGCAAGCAGGCATAAACCAAGCTACAAGCAGTACAACACTGCACTGGTGTCTACTACTGCTAGCCTACTTATCGATCTAGCCTGACACATCGTTCTCTCCTTTAATCAGTGCCCTATGCACTGGTTCAAATCTCAATCACCACATGCTAATCACCACATGTATTCATCTCAATCCGAGCATCAAGGGCTAATCGAACTCCTCCCTCGATGAGGGTCACCAAGAATAGAACATCACAAGAACTTTGACAAAGAAATTGTGAGATGCTAGAAGCTTACCTCACAGTGTTTAGCCACGGACCAAGCCTCTTCACCGCCGATCCATACTTCAACTAGATCATCCTCGCTTGCGCCGTCGTCGAGATCAACGTCTCCTGCCCGGCGCGCCCTTGTCGCAGATCAGGTCGCAGATCTGGCTCAAGCGCTGGCTTTAGACCACCATCGGCTCCAGCGGCGAGGTGGTGGCAGCCGTCGAGGAGTAGTTGGGGGAGGGGGAGGGACCAGCGGCGTGAGGTGGGGGCGACGGCGTGGTTGGGATGGAGCGACGACGGGGAGGGGGAGGGACCGGCGGCGTGAAGGAGAAACCCTCGTCACCAAGCGGCTCGACTCGAGCTGTGCCCGATAGATAGCGTATTTTTTCGCAAACCTTAGGAGATGACACTTTTTTACACCGGTTTTGGGCCAAACCGAATGTAAAATAAGTGGGCTCACT
The DNA here is from genome assembly GCA_038087645.1 of Saccharum hybrid cultivar R570. Taxonomy (NCBI): domain Eukaryota; kingdom Viridiplantae; phylum Streptophyta; class Magnoliopsida; order Poales; family Poaceae; genus Saccharum; species Saccharum hybrid cultivar. The sequence continues at coordinate 14,098,761 of JAQSUU010000602.1, forward strand.
GGTCATCCAAACAAGAACTACAACCTGTGTCAGAAAAAAATACGACCTGTAATTTATAGGTGTTTTGGCCCAATTACCGGGCATCCAAATAGGGCCTAAACAGTTAACGAGCCTTGTGAAGGTGAAGGTGGTATTTAGATATTTTACTTTCACTGTAGAAGATCTTCACCTGATTATGTGCATGTGTGGTAACAAATTAAGTGTTCAATTTCTTGTTGTGTAAAATACCATATATTTTTCCTTCATGATAAATTTTGGACATTGTTATGAATTTTCATGGTTTTATCTTTTTCTACCAAGGGAAGCACAAATAATATTTTTAATAGAATGGTAGCAATAGTTTTCTATATGTGCAAGATCCTTATTGATAGATATGTTTATGATTTGGTTACAATCAGATTTGAGTTGAATTAGGGGTTAGGATAGATTTTGAATTGGACTCTATATACTGGGACATAAATATGAGCCCAACCTTGCTTTTTTAATGGAAAATCCCAACCCTGTTGTAACCAAGAGATGACTCAGTGACTGGTTTCGGTGGTGACAAGGCCACAAGAGCACTCGAAAACCAGTTTAGTTGTAGTTTATGTGGACAAGCTATCATAGTCATGCCTCATGGATGCTGGCAAATGGATGAACCTTGTTTAAAACCATTGTGCCTTAATATTGTTTTTGTTTGTGTGTTTTCTTCCATGATGTTTATGCTTTTGTGTTCTTAGGTTAGTAGATTTGTTGGGATATTTTATTGAGCATGTACTCTAACAAGTGGTATCAAAACCCACTATTTGAGAATCCTTGAGCATCTCTAGGTCACATGGTGATTCAAGAGATTGTGAATGCCTCTAGGGGGTCATATGCGTCATGTGTGACATAGAGGGTTGGACTTAGGCTCGATGATAACATCTTTTAGAAGTCATACAAGTTGTGTGATGTGAAGAGTTGGGCCTAATGAATGATGGATGTTGGTATTTGTTAACGCACAAAGATAAATCCGCAAGGATACAAATACTGTTGTAGCTTTCACCCACGACTCAAGGACACAACACTCTGCTGCTCAAGACCTCGACACCCGAGAAGAGCTCGTCGGCACTCATAGTGCCAAGAGTTACATGGGTTTGTAGCACCTGAGGACAAAGCTATTCGACTAGCTTGTCATTAAGTCTTGCAGGGGCTACTGTCGAATACCTCTTCCCCATCTTCGCTGGCCAAAGCGCCCTCGCCTCCTCGTCATTGTCCTCGCTGGAGCAGAGCACCGCTTCCTCACCAGTCCGAGACTCGTCACCCCCGGGCGCGTGGCCTCGCCTTCACGCGGCCAGCCCCTCATGCTCGTCCTCACCGGCCGGAGTACCACTGCCTCTCGGCCTCATCCTCGTCACCTCCGCCGGCCACGCCTCATCATCCCCGCACGGCCTCACCTCACCCCTGCCGCTGGCATCACCACTATCGTCCTCGTCCCTCAGTGAGGAGAGCCAAGGAGGAGAAGGAAGGAGGCGCCACCGCTGCAGAGCCGTTCACCATCACCGAGCCGCTGCCAGAGCCGGAGACGACGCTCCATTCGTCTGCACAGGCGCAGTAGCTCGCCACTGCACCACCATCTTACCCCCCACAAGCCCCATGGTGAGCCACTTCCCCTGCTCTAAATTCGCATGAGGACCTCGTGAAGACCTTTTGGAATCCTTAAGTTTAGATCTACATAGTAGAGTGATAAAATGATATGTGTTAGTAGAAGGTTTTTGCTGTTTTAATTTATCTATGTTTATTAGGGATAAATTCATATCTAGAGTTGTGGTGCTCTAATTGCTGTGAAATGTTTAAGGTAGGCTACTGAGACTATGTGTGTGATGTGGTAAACATTTCAAGGGCATTGGTTATAGTATGGTTGAGTTATTGATTTAACTTGCATGTTGCTTGATAAATGGTTTCAAATGGTTTATAAATAATTTATGTTTGCAAAAATATGAAATGCGGTTAATTTGCCTTTGCATGATGATGTTGTGACCTAAGAACACTTAATATGGCCATGTGTTTACATAAAATATGGATCTTTAGACTTATCTTGCTCTCATATGTTTTTTTGCAATAGCAATTTGTCTTTTTCATAGAGGTTCCTATACTTATTCAAATGGCCATGATGTTTTCTAGCATGTATGTGATGGTTAGAAACTGTTGGTAACATTGGTTGTGCCCAGATTCTATTTTTTATATGTAGTGAAATATTATTTTGCACTATAATTCAATTATAGTGAATGTTTTGGATAGTTTCTGTTGTTAAGCAAATTACATGATAAAAATGATGTTTTTTGTGATTCTTATCTATAACAAAGTTGTAGATAACTTACTTATCTTGCTTGTGTTAAAATTTCATGGCATTTGGCCAAATGGTTTGTGAGATATGGCTGTTCATAGTTGGTCCTCAGAAATGTCCATTCTCTGGAATTTCTGGATAGATCTAGGAATTTATGGTTAAATGAAGTAATTTTTGTACTGCTGTCCTGAATCTCATGTGAGATATACCTTACCTTAGCATGATAGGTTTATGTAGTGCTTAGTTAAATGTTGTTCCACTGCTTTTTCATGATGTTGTTGTACCATAAGAATAGTCATGTGTTGATATGATTTTTGATATATTGACTTTTGTGAGAAGAGATGGTTGGACGTCATCTCCCTCCACTGGAAATGCTAGGTTTCAGCGGCTATGTAAAGTGGCAGGGATTCCATCCAGTGGTGCTACTGAATGTACAGTCTACTCATCCAAGCATAGTAAGCAACTTTTCTATAAATTAATATGTCAAATATGCTTGTATAAATATATTTTCTGATTTATTATGTATATATATGTGTTTCTTAAATATACCGTAGGTAATTGATCCAATCATTTGGCTTGAAGAGACACTCATACAGTTCCGGGTTCAGCCAGTGAATGTTGAATGCTTTGAGGTAGACAATGGTCAATTGAAGCAATGTCGAGTTAGCTTTTCCATCACCGATAGGAGGGGTACAGGCCGTGTTGTAGAAATATCAGAGGTGGGAAGTAAGACACCTGATAAGGATATTGCAGAAAAATATGGTGTCCTAGCATGTGTAAATAAGCTTGCGACTATTGGGTACAACATGCCTACTTATTCCTCCTTGAATATACAATCTATTGATGCTGGCTCTTATCATGATCTTAAGGGCTTTTGTGCAAGGTTGGCTCAACATAACCAGAATGATGCGGTAAGTCTAAGTCCAACATTGGCAGTATCCAGATTTGTTATTATTGGAAAGCTTGGTTCTCATATCTATTTTTCTGCCAACACTTAATTACAGGTTGAGTTGTATGACTTAACCTACATAGGTTGCAGCTTTATAGCCATTCTTAACCAAACAATGTATGCATTGGGCTATGAATGGAAATATATTGATGATTGGCCAACACTCACTGCGGAAGGATTTTAGGCAAAGCTGTATGCGACTTAGAGGGGATCACCTAACTCACAGCCACTAACCGTGGTGAGTAGACCTTTTGTTCATACTTGTGAAGCAAGGGAGAGTGTCTTGTTAAATACCTTGGATTTCATCAATGAAATTTGTGGATACAAAATTGGCGATCTACACATCACCGAGTTCATGATATGACTTACTCAACTACATAATTCGATGTAGTCAACTTGTGCTTGCAAGAACTTGGTGTGTAGTTGAACTTTGGGGTGTACTTGATGTATTGGACATGCATCTAGTTTGTAATGACTTGTTTTAAATTGTGATGGTTTATATGAACTTGGTGAATGGGGATGATCATTATAATATATATCTAAGCTCTTCATTAGTTTCGTTCTTATTTATGGATGACATACAATAGTATAGCATATATAATACATGTATGAAAACTATTTGAAACGAAAACAAATTGAATGCAAAGAAACTGCACAAGAAAATAAAAAGAAAAAAATAGGCCGAGGATTATTTAGTCACGGTTGGTTATAACCAACCAGCATTAAAATCCCCCAATCAATCCCGGTTCGAGGCCCGGGATTAAAGGGGGGCCTTTAGTCCAGATTGGCAGTCTCGGTTGGGAAACCGGGACTAGAGGGGGTTTCCCAACCAAGACTAAAACCCAGTCCTACACTAGTGTGAAGACCTAAAAATATATCTACATGAGTTACTAATATTTATCTAATATATTCAATGACCTAAATCAAACAAGAAGAATAGAAGATGTACGTACGGACATACCTAAGTGCTGAGCAAGTGAGGAATTGAAGATCAGCAGATTCTGGCTTCTCACAGGGACGGGGGAGGACAGCCATACGGGACTCGGGAGGCCCGATCGGCGAGTGGGCTAGGGCGAGATTGGCGAGGGCAAGCAGCACTGCGCGGCCACAGCGGAGATGCGGAGTCACGAAAGACGAAAACCCCTCGACCATTCCTCTTCTTGTGTACATACGTATGTTTGGGCCCCTATATGGGCTGGGCCCTAGGGTGTTGCACCTCTCGGCCCTCCCCTAGGGCCGGCGACAAGCCCGAGCCCTAGCTTCTTCAACCGTCCCACCAACCTGGCCTGCCCGACCGTTGAGCCATGTCCGGCAAAGACATGGCACCACCGTCGCTGGTCACCCACGACCATGGTCACGCACCTGCGCATGTGAACATGACACAGACATGCAGCCCAGCTCTCCCTAGATTTCCGTCGAACATCTAGCTAGCATGGCCTCTGCTCCCCACTATCCACCTATGGGCTACTAGCCCAACCAATCCAGCCCATCAGCACAACCACGTCGTCCCAGCTTAGGCAAGCCAAGTGTTGACGAAAGTTATCATCCATCATAAACTGTCAACATTGTATATAGAAATGGTTACCAATAGAAACCTAGGGGTTATTACTGACAATTTCCATGAGTTTTGGTGAATTATTATTTTCAGCAGGGATATTCCAGAAAGAATAAAAATGAGGATTGAATTATCAAAAAGGCATGAAGCTTAACTGCGATGAAATATGCACCAGAAGACTCCAGAAGATACCAGAAAGCACGGGGCCGAAGTGGAGGACCAGCAGCTACCAGGTGCAGCCAGCCGGCCCCACCACCATGCCGCCCGGCCCCCCTTAGGATTCTTCCACGCCCTTCTGGAGTATTCCTCCACTGCCTCTTAGGATGCATCTCCATCGTACGTGAAGTTGGTTTGATCCAAGGGCTGACGGTTCTTCCTCGGGACTATAAATATAGGCCCTGACCCTCCTGAAGCACCTGATCATAAGTCAAGAGTAGTCCAAATATTAGGTTTTCCAAAGATTAGATAGAGAGAGCTCTGGTTCTTCAATTTCTTAGTATAGGCTTTCTAGCAAGGTTCAAGTAGAGTTGGACGATTGCTCAGGATTCCGGATCTGTTCGTCTGAAGATTGGTAATTTGCCTTTGTGTCTCATTTAAGACTTTGTTCTATTTCAATAATATGTTTCTTTTTATTATGTTCTTAGTTTGCTCTAGTTATATATTAGATATAGTATTATTTGATGATTTGCATTTGCATATGTTCGTAGAGTACCTAATTCAGTTTGCACGAGAGTTAGGTAGCTTTGATTATGTAAGCGTGGTGCTTAGATATGAAATTCCCTGCGAATGCCGACTATGTGCCACGACGTGTGGTAGATCGCTAAGGTGATAGCTTGGTTGAGTCCTTTGTAGTCCATCCCCCGTATATAGATGACATGGTAGAGCCCAGTCTCGAAGGAGAAGAAGATTCTATTTCCAATTCTCCCTAGTAGATGTTCCTTATAATTTTGACTTGATTCGGTTTTACTAATAGATGAAGATATATATGCTAGAGTGAGCAGCAAGACTTAGTGTTTAGGAATAACTTAGGAATTCTTTACTCTAACCGAATCTCGAGATTAGTCATACTACTTTTAGTGAGTCTCTGTTTTCTATCTCTAGAATACCATTATCATGCTACATTCATTTATCATTTATTTATCTTTTACTTGACTTACCCCTGCTAAAGCATAAGAGTGGTTGGTTTATCATAGGTCTGCACATTTATTTAGACATATAAACATTTGCCTCACAGTCCTTCCTTTTGGATTAAAATAAATAACGATACTCCGAATACTCTAGGTAGAATGCTACAATAGGTGATTTATCTGTGCGCTTGCGGATACTTATGTTTAATATTATTTAGAGTTTTCAAGTGTAGTTATAATTACCAGCATTTTGAGCATCATGCTAGGGATGACAACTTAGTACATAGTGATGTAAGAAATGTCAACACCAAAGCCTGTGTAATCTGGCCTCATAGAAGCCCGAGCCCAATCAAAGGAGGTCCACCTAGTTCTAGCCCTTTTCCTTTTTAGTAGCAACTCCCTTCTTCATGCTGGGGGATTTTTTCCCCATGATTTTTACTCAAAAAATTCACAGAAAATTCATCCCAACTCCAAAAGTTATGAATCCAGTTTCATAATTTTCCAAAAATCGCGCCCTACCTCCTAGTGCAGTCCTTGCTTTCTTTTGAGCAAGTTTTTGTTGCGGTTTTCTTGCTTCTTATTGGTGGCCGTTCTCGGCATTTTCTTTGTGTAGCAACGATTTGAGCTCGGATGGATCCAGAGGCACCTCGGATGGAAGAGACTCCCGTTGATCAGCTACAATGACTTTCGGAGATGCATACCACTACTTGCTCTACACTGCAGGTGTCATGGCAACACCTTTACTTAGAGAATCCTATTAGGCATTGCAAAGTAGAACTACTAGCGCTTTACATTTACTCATTTGCTAGTATATGTGATGCATGCTATATATGCATGTCTGCTTGCTTGCATTTACTCCATCGTACTTACATATATGCCTTGATATGCGATGAGTGATGGTTTGGTGATATGTGGATGGTGGTTGGGGTTTAGCCATGAGGCATCCCCATGAGGTATATGGATTGATACATGACGAGAGCGGTGAATCCCGAGTGGGTGGTGGTGATGTGAGGAGATCTGGAGACATTCCTTGCCCTCGACCTGATTCTTTGGTGATATTGGCTACAGTGAGAGGTTGTTGCGGTGTACGGAGTGTACCAAGGGTAGTTCCAGTGGTGGGAACACAGAGACTTAGAGGGATGGCAGTCCTCAAGGGACATGGGGATAAGGAGTTTGTCGATAGACCACCTCTAAGGGGTGGGTCTCGTGCTCTAAGGCACGTGGTTTTGTGGAAGGTGCTATCACTGGCCAAGTTGAGGACTTGGTAGGTTGCAACCATAAATCATGGGACTGGTGTTAGTCAGCCTAGTTTGTGGTGGCGGTGTTCATTGCCGATGGTGATTCATCGACAATGTTCGTGTGGGGTAATATATAGTGTACTCCTTGCAGAGGTTTATAATCTATATGTATAGTCATGATCTTGCTCATGATCACTTACTTGTGTGTAGGGTTCAGCTGTCTAGCTTCTCTTGTGCTTTGCTTCTCTCCCCCCTAAAGGTATGGTTCGGCTTGAGGCCATTGAGACGAGGGGCATCACATGCAAAGGTTGCCTCGTCGACTAGACTGAGAGTTTGAGGGTGTTGTGAGGGATGATGAGTGGTGAGACGTGATGATGAGTGGATGGTGAGAATGAATGTATGGGATGGGATTAGAGAAGATATATTACTTAGTTGATGCTACTTTGCATACGCTAAGGATGCAAACTAGAGCCAAACTATTAGGATCACCAGATCCCTTTATTTTCCATCACCACCAAAGCTCATTCGATGCTGACCATGGTCTACGCACATCTGGTGGTGTGCAGATTTCTGCCTTATAGTGGTGTTGTCAATGGTAGTTGGTTTGTGATCTACTCTCAAGGATGCCCGTGGATTTGAGAATCACCAAGCTTAGTTGCTATGATTAGATTATTGGTGTTTTGTTTGATTTTAGCCTAGAGAGCATGTAATTAGTCTTGTATTATTCGTATTCATGTACTCTAATGTATTGTATGACTCTGTAATCAGCTAAAAAATAGATGTCCGTGATAGCTGAGATATCCTAGGACTATCACAGAGGGACAAGAGAGTCGAAATTTCAAGTTCTGGAATCCTGGTTTGCTTCAAATGGTCTCTCCATTTTGGAGGGGGCCTCTTAAGAGGCCCACCTAAGGAAAAAAGCCCGAGGCCCAAGAGGCCTAGGAGGATTGATAGCTATGTTCGCATATAATTACGTGAAGTTAGGGTTTGATGCACTCATCTCTCTCTTAGTTGGCTCCCTCTCCATCTGCATCTCATAGAGGCCAAAAACTCCCCCTCCCTCTCTCTCTTCCCCACCTCTCTCTACATCTCATGGTGTCGGTGGGGTTGCAAGACATCTCTTTCAGCCCACGCAGATCCATGGTGACAGCAGCCCTATGTGGCCCCGATGGCCACTCCTGCGGCGATCCTAGGGTAGCGGTAGAGGGCAGATCCGATCGAGACAGTGGTTGGATCTAGTGGCCCAACGATGGATCCTAGCGGTGCACACAGGTGTGGCTCCCGGTGTTGGATCTCAATGATGAGCATGGGCCATGGCACCTTGTAGTGCGAGGATGGGTCCTGGTGGCTGTTGGTATTTATTAACGCACACAGAAAAATCTATAAGCGCACGGATACCGTTATAGCTTTTACCCGGGAGTGTTCCAGAGTATCGTATTTATCCACAGGGAAGCAATGATTAAAAAGATTGATAATTCACCATCATGTGTTTACTAACTTAATACACCAACTAGTCTAAAGTGGAGGTAATGGTAAATGATATGAGTATAAATAATGACATACACTTAGGAGAATTCCATGAATAAAGAGTAGATTAATTAAACTAAGAGGACAACGGGAGAGTTCAAGATTCCTAGATACTTCTCTATTGTTTTGGTTCTATTCTAGTCTAGACTAGATGATAACTGAAATATGGGTAAATATAGCGATCACAATAACACTTCGGAGCAGCAGTACCTTTCCAACTCTCGAGGGGGGTGAGAAAGCGTAGTCGGGGGAAGGCTACCTAAAGCTCTACGAACACCAATCCGAACGTGGTGGATTACAAAGGCCTGGTAAAAGCTGTCACCTATGGGGCTACCACAACTATCTGTGGGATTGGGCGCAATCTCAGCTAACCCGTAGCCTAGACACCATGTATACACTATTAATTACTACTCTAATCACATATAATAACTAGAGCACTCAATACGAGCGGAGATCCCATGCCAAAGTATAATAACTATACTAACCATACACATGAAAGGCATATAAGCAAATAGAGAAAGTAATATATTAAAGCATAAGTCTTACAAAGGTAAAGTACAAAGATATACTAGATCTTTGAAGAATTCTCTATAACCTAGGCGTAGCTCGACTCTTCCTAACTCTCAACTACAACTAATCTACTACATTTGAGAGTCTAACCCTAATTCTTCTAGTGTTATGTCTTGATCTGAATGAGAGATGGTCTCCTAGAGGGGGTCTGGGAGTCCTTATATAGGGAGAGATGGAGTAGCGACCAAGAAATTGCCACGCCATCAATCTGTGTCACCTTTCTCGACCACTGATGGATAAACCGACTTAAAACCGCCTTAAAATCAACGAAGTAGATCATAGGAAGGAGTACGAGCGGTGGAGCAAGCGGGCTCTGGGCTAGGATGGGTGACCTCCTCCATTGGCTGGCCAGCCCACTATGGTGGAGTCTGGGCCCACACTTTGTTGTGGTGTCTTCTGGAACCTTCTGGAGTTGTCTTTCACAATTTTCGTGAATAGAATCACTTGTTGTCGTCGGTTTGCTTGTTTAGAGTGTATGACAGTGGTCCTGGGGCTATTTTCTTGATAAATCCTCCTGCATACAAATATTCACCAAAGCTCATGGAATTCATTAGTTTAAACCCCTATACCTATGTTTGGTGATGGAATCAAGCATAAATGCAGGTTATGTTGACGGTTTATAATTGGTATTAATGATCGTCAATAAGTTCCCCCACACTTAGCCTTTGCTAGTCCATGAGGAAAGCCAAACTTAGTAATGGATCAGGAGTTGTTACAATGCTTTCACACCTCAAAAGTACATATGTGTTCAATCAAAAATTTCACCTCCGGATTAGAATAAACTAATGTGACTTTCAAACTTACCCATATTACCTTCAACCATGGGGCTTCTTAACCTTCACTTGGGTCTTGAGCAATTGAAAGACAGAACAATCAAGTCAAGCACTATGTCTCAAGTTCTTTGCTCCACTATTGTTCTAGGGTTTTTTTACAAGTTTTCAAAATAAAACTCAGAGATCCCAATGTATAACACTCTCAAGTCTCCAATATATGTGGTATTTGTGAATCCTCACCAGGGCAATCAAGATGTTATTCCTTTTTCTCTTTCTACTACTAAGGCTTATGTAGAGTTCATAGGTAGGGAGAAAACTAGAGCATACTTGCAATGCATATATTGTAAAGTCAAATAATAGATGCAAAGAGAGTTAAGTCATACAATCAAATCAAGATGTGCTTGTGTGTAGATATATGGTGGATATATATATATATGGTGCCTAACCTAATTCTACTTTACTCCTTGAAAAGCTTATCTCTCTTTTGAAACTTGGAAATATTTGCTAGAGAATAGGGGCTATCTTATTTATCTCTTTTTTTCTTTTTAGGCGGGCATCTAAGTACCCATTGTTTTAGATACCTCGGACACTTGTCCATTTTTTTAACTCTCTTCTTTTTTCTTTACTTTTTTGAATAACTTTTGCATAGCCCCATGTCTCTTTTCTGCAACAAAACTTTTGAGAAATAGCAACAAGAACTTAGAGCATTTAATTGGTGGATGAAAAATCTAGCAAACATATTTTTGTGTTCACCCCTAATATAGGAGTAGAATATTTTTGAGTGGATCTAGATGGAAGGCATGTTTTTGCGCCTACCCCCAGTGTAGGGGTAGTGCATATGTGGGTGGTGTGTACGTGATCTTGATTTTAAGAGCATGATAAACCTCTCATAAGGGTCAACAAAGCTTGACAAAACTCAATGCAATTGTAAGCAGCATTTAAATGGAAGTTTTTCTAGCCTAAATAACATGTATGGTTATGGTAGGAATTCAAGCTTTATCATACAGGAAATCATCATAGCATTTTTTATGTTTTTCAAAAGATAAATCTCCAAAACTTTAGTGTCATTTGGAACAAGATAAACAACAATGCATACCTTCTCATATCATATCCGTCAATTACCTAGACTTAGATCAAGCATATGTTACCCACGAGTTTCAAGTTCAGAGTAAATCCTTATAAAAAAACAATCTTATCCAAAACTTGAAAGAATTCAAGGCTGAAAACTAGGCACTTGAAAGGAATTACAATAGAGCAACTATTCATCATTTCTATTTTAAGAGATTATCTTTAGAGTCCTCCTTTTATTTATTTAGCTCTTAAAAGAAATTAAAGCAAACTAGACACACCTTTTATTTTCAATTTTAATACTATAGGACTAACTATTTATTTTATTTTTATGTTTAAAGCAAATTAAAGATAACAAAAGGAAAGAAATACTTACCTGGATATAGGGATGCCTTCTCCCCCAAGCTAGTTATTGATGTGGTCGCTCAACAAGGTGGACGAATGTGAAGGTGCTTGAATGGCAGCTATCCTCTCATTAATGGTTATGAGCCTGTTGTCGATTTAGAACTTCCACTTGTAGAATTTAGGGGATCGACTCTCCCACACTTTACTCGAAATGTGTTCTGCTCATCAAGACAAGGTAGAGATCAAGTGCATGGGCTTTGTTGGTGGAAAAGCACCAACCGAACCAAAACTTTATTTACTTTTCTCTAGTCATAGGCATATTGAATCATGATAAGATTGATATTGTATGTATTTTCCATTTATAACATGGGTGATAAGATCAGAAGGATGAGGATGAATATAGCATTTTGATTGTGACAAAAAGAGTGAAGTTGCTTAACCTATGGAAGGATTGTCCATCCTTATATAATGTATCAAACTTTTCATGACTATGACTATCATCTTACAAAGATAAGATATTCAACATTTTAGCTCATTTGGTTAAGACTATGAGATCAAAAAAATGGTGCTATGAACATACTCAAGGAACAAGTCATGTTAAGTTATTCAGGTTGGATTAAGCAAAGTTGTAACTCAAACATGTTTCTTTTTCATGTATGTGCATACCAGGGTCAAGAAGAAAACGATGACCATTTACCTTAGGATGTTACCTTCATCATTGGAGAGTGATGACACCATGTGATGAAAAATAGATGAGTTTCGGTGGTCTTCTCTTTCTACTTGAACCTTTCCTTACTTAAGCTGTTCATGAGCATCTTGTCTCTTATGTCGCACTCTTTCTTTCTCATGCCATCTTTTTGTTCTTTCCTTTGTGGATCTTGTCATTCTGTTGGACCTTCTGCCCTACTTATTATTTCTTCTCTACAAAGGATTAGTAGACAGCACATACCTGAAGGACTATACAAATGATTCAAAATGAGGATAGTGTTGTCATAGAGTTAAAGGTCATTTGTATCCTATGTTTTAAATAATGTGCCTTTATTATTCACCACTACTTCAATCTTTCAACAAGGCTAAGATGTGTAAAATTATTTTGAAGAATACGTCTAGCCTTGATTTGTTTCTACGAATGATCTTCAAACATTCCCAACAAAATTTGAATATTTTATTACAAGGGTTAGTCCACATATACAACTAAATTCTATACAAGTATGTTTGAATGGTATTTCAAAGCATACTTATTACAGAACAAGGAAGCTTAAAAGATTAAAGAGATTCATTTAAGTAGAACCAAGCATATGTATGGTGAACTGAAGAGCATGATCATTAAAATTTGTTTATGATTTAGTAGGTTGAGCATGGCATAAAGGTAGAGATATCCAAGACATATTAGCAACATGTCATAAGATGTTTTGGGAGAACTCTGTCTCCCACACTTGAATTTTGCAGAATGTAGAATCAAGTTTGGTTGATATAATTCTCCTATGAATGTGATTCTATGTTGCATAATACTTGGTTGAATCTACCTCGTGTTTTCCTTTGTTTTATCAAAATTATAAGTGACAAACATATATGAAGAAAATTTGTCCGATGTACCTATCAGTGAGGGCTTCATGGCTTTAGATCCATTGAGCAGGACCCTTCTTGCCTTTAGCTTTTTTTACCTTCCAATCCTGGAGATGAGGTTACAAACAATTACATGCTCTTCTTCCATTAACATTTCTTAATTTTTGTTGATCCTTAGTTGATGAGTTGGGGTTCATTGGAGATGCAAACTCAAGTTCCTCCTTGATTGTCTTTATCTTCTAGCGGCATAGCTGTCACACCCCAAAATTTTGATTTTGGGTTGTGAATAGAAAACACTAAATAAAAAGAATAGTTTTATAATTTTTCTAAAATGTCCAAGATTTAATTAGGTTGTTGACAATTTAAATAGTAAAAAAATGATTTTCTCAAACTTTGAAACTTAATTTGATATGTTTGTTGCATTCATGCTGAGTGCATAAATTTTATTGTGTGAAAAATGATTTATTAAAATCCCGGATAAGCTACAAATAGGTTTTATTCTATTTCTAAAATAAAGTATTAAATTCTATTTGAAAAAAAAAATTTAAATATAAATTCGAAAACTATATTTAAAAAGTGACCAGTTTTGAAAATCTAAAGTTGTTCAAATAGGTTTCAAACTTTGTTTGATTCAAAACAGATTTAAATTTGAGGTTTAAAATGAATTTATAAAATAAAAAGGGGGCTCCTCTCGTGCTGTCCAGGGCCGATTTTGGCTGGCCCACCTCCTCCCCGCGCTTTTTTTTTCTCTTTTTGACCGCAGCCCATCTCCGAGCGCCAGGAAAGCCCAACAGGCGTTTCTCAAAAAAAAAAAGGAAAGCCCAACAGGCCAGCCCATCGCCCTTTCTCTCTTCCAGTCACGGACAGGCGGGACCCATCTGTCGGCACCTCCTTCCACCTCCAGCCGCGTCTCCCTCCATCTCTGCTGCCTAGCGAGCCGCCCGCCATGGCCACCCCTCACTCCCGCTCTCCCTCTCTTTAATTCCGTAATCAAGCCACAAGTTATGGACTCCATCACTCCCCTCCGTTACCCCTCTTCATTTGGCACAATAACTCCTCTCAATTGCTCACCGACCACCATTGATGGGAATGAACCGTGCTTCATTTCCCGTCCACGTTCACAGTTCCTCTCCCTATAAATACCGGACCGAGCTCGCGTGCACACGTTGCTGCTCCTCTGTTCCTCCCCGCACTTCGTCTCCCACGCCAGCGCCCCCAACTTCCGCCGTCGCCGCCATTGCCGAACCGGCTCGAGCTCGTCGATCTCCCATCTCCCACCACCTCTGGACTCGATCAGTTCTTAGCCGGCACCGCAGGGTCGCCGCGAGCTCACCCAGCTGCTCCTCATCGTCGATCAGTGCCGCAGCGTCGAACTCCACCGAGCTCTGCCGCCACCGTCCACCTGCACCTCGTCGTCGTTCGTCATCCGCAGACCACCCCAAGTTCTCCTTCCTCTTCGGTTGGCACCACTGCGTCACGCCGCCTCCGCCGCGCTACACCTCTCGGGTCAGGACGGTGCCACGAGCACTTCATCGTCGCCGTCGGCCTCACCACGGCCGCCTTCCCCTCCGCTCCGAACCAAGCATCGAGGAGAGCCTGCCCGAGACCGCAGTGAGCTCCTACCCTTTTTACTCCATATCTCGCTGTCTTCCATGCCCCTTGCCGAGTTCGCGTTCGCGCCGGCGAGGTCTCGCCGAGGCTGGCCATGGTGCCGCCGTGCTTCTCTGCTCCGGCAACAAGCCCAGCCGTGCGTGCCTTGGTTTGCTCTCATTAGCTTGTTGACATCATGATGACGTCATGATGACATCACACAAACATTTTGGCCGTTATCCTTTACAAAAAATAAATCCAGAAATACAATCCAAATACACCTTCATGGACACGGTCCATGGTGCACCACTCTCACAGCTCCTCCCCGGTCCACGGTTCGTGGACCGAGTGCACAGCATAGTGCACACGCTCTTTGCATTCTAACCCCTATACGTTTCCGTAATCGATCTACTGTTTTCTGAGTCTTGTATATCTTCACTGCTAGCCCCTATAGTCTATATTTAATCATGTTTCAGCCCTGGACAGAGTAGCTTTTCATCAAATAAACCTGTACGTGATTTGTTAATGTTGTAATAAATATACTTTTGATATGAAATGTTTATAAAGTTGTTTTCTCATGTATTTTATATTAGTTCAAGTAATTTTGGGAAATGAATTAAATGGTGTATATATTTACAAAAATGATATTTATCTATGAAATGAATTAGAAGACTAGTTTTGGATATATCTTGTCTTTATAAGAAATAATTATAAAAGTGTTTTAATCTGTTTTGCTTATATAAAAACAATTATGAAATATATTTATAAAATGATTAATGATGCCATAAAATTCTATTTATGATGTCATTAATGTGTTCGTATTTATAAAATAATTCTAAAAATGCATGATAAAAGACCTTTTATGTTTGCAAAATAGTTTTGTGGTCCAAATGTTTACACTTTGGACCCTGTCTTTTGAAAAGTAATTACAACTAAGTCCTTTTTAATTACAAATAAATCTTTGAACCTTCAAAAACTTGTAACTTTTTAATCGTAGCTCCGTTTTAGTCGATTCTTGTGCTCACGAGTTCGTAACGATGAGTAGTACATGTTTGTTATCTTTATAGTATGGTTTTGTAATGATTGATATACTATTTCTAGGTTTGTTTAAGATGCATGTTTTGGTTGCTGCTGACGTTAGAGTGGAGCTACATGTGGAGCGGATCTTTGAGAAGCGGAATCATCAGCAAGTGTTTGGAAGACAAGTGTAACATGAGTACCCCTGTTACCTAATAACTAAATAGTCACCTTTCATCTGCATGTGTCTAATATGATGAACCTCTAAGGACATTACCTAGCATCTTGTACCCTGTATCCTTGTTACCTGGGGTTTATGCATATGGGTAGTTTTGCTTAGCATGCAATCACCAAACCATATGATGTTAATATTGACTAATGGATTATGGAATTAATGATAAAATAATGTTTTTAGCAACATGGATAGAAGGGGGCTAGAGCATTAGGCCTTTTTGGGTGCTCTAGTCTGCCCTCCGTAAGACTGAATCTTAAAGTGACAACCCAGAACATACAGTACAACCATAAGAACTACATGGCTCTGGTCTTAACCAATATCTTGATCTATTCTAGTTTGTCAGCAGCTTACCGAAAGGGCAAGAGGGGGCTGTCAACTCAGGTATAGCTCTTGTCCTGTCGCGGTGTGTGCTGGGCTGCGGTCATACGTGTGCCACTCTTAGAGGAGACATCTATATCTGTCTGGTCAATCCAAAACCTTAGCAGCTGCTACTTATTAGAATGATTGGTGAAAAGCTTCGTAGTGATCCCTACCGACTTACCTTGGAAGTGGGTCAAGAAGTTGGCCGCCTCGGGTAAAGGGCAATCACGACTCGTGGTGAAAGTGTACAAACTCTACAGAGTTGTTATAAAACTGATATATCAGCTGTGCTCACAGACACGAGCGGCCTGGATCCTTTTCGAGATAGATGGTTCTATGGACGGTTGGGGTGATGCTTAATGTTGATGTTAATTATACTTTCACCTTGGGAGCTTAAGTATAACCTAGCAACATATGTTTAATAAATAAAATATGACCAACTAAAACTACTTATCACAGTCAAACCAAGTCAAGCCTTTTGAGCCTTGCATCCCCTCATGTTATACTTGTTGAGTATGGTGCGCTCACACTTGCTTTACAATCAATAAAAATCCTGGATGGATACTAGATGGTGGATCAAGTGATGAGTTTACCAAAGGAGTTCCAAGAGTTCTAGGCGAGTGTTTTCCCCTAGTCAACCGTCCCTGTGGAGTATGGAGTCCCGAAGAGAAGATATAGAATAGTTTTTGCTATGCTTTGTAATAGATGTAAGTCTTGATGTAACTATGTTTCGATATATAATAAAGCATTGTTCTTTGATAATTTTTATATTGGTCGCTATATGTGTCATGTAGACATCCTGGACACACATATAGTTAGCTCTTAGTCTCTTTGGAAAACTGGGTGCGACAATGGTGGAGAGTTGTTCTTCTTTGTTTGTTAGCGATACGTCAGCCATCTTAATGGTCAAGGAAGGAACTTCTTTGAAATTTGCATGAAAGCTTCATCTCCAATGACTTAGGGGGTGTCATGTGTGACCATGGTTGTTCATGGCTTCACAAGACATAGTCGATAGTCCACCATTGATCGTGCTACCAACGTGCAAAATGGCGTCTTCGAAGACAATGAAAATAGGTCTCAAATTGGATATTATTAGGTGAGTTGCACCTTGCTTCTCATCGGCATCCTAGCTTGAGTGTTGGAAAGACTCAATGCTAGGGTGTCTTCAACCTTGCTCATAGCCTAGCGATTTGCTCGCTCACTTCCTATGAGTGAGTGCTTTTTATGGCACCTGTCTTCTTCCTTTTTGTTCTATTACTAAAGTGGCGGCTTGGTTTGGGTTTGTAGGTTCATTCCAAACCACGAACAGGCATAGCTTCTATTGATTCTTCAGTTCTTCCTTCCATGAAGAATAAACTGGACCCTCTTTTGCGCAAAGTTATTGGAGTTCATCGCATGCCTTGATTCATCTCTGATGTGAATTCATCTCTTTGACTTACCCCGATTGATTTTTAGAGTTTTCTACAGGGGTTAGTCCAATAAAATATCCAGTGTCCACACAAGCCATTTTAGTTCAATAATCAAACTAAACTCCATGTCTAATTATGATTAAGGAAGGCATTTCAACCTAGGCACTATGCTTAATTTAAAAGCCTATGAAAGTGTGTCAAATACTTTCAAACCAAATCATATTATAGCAGACAAAGGTAGCATGAAAGCACTATAGAGATTTATTCAAACAGAGATGAAAGAGCATGATCATGGTGAGTGATTTTTTTAAGATAAAGGATGCAAGTGGCATGAATATATGCAAGGAGCTAAACATGCTGTGGATAACGGAGTGGATGCATGGATTATATAAAGTAAACATGCCATGGTATGAAAAAACTAAAAGATAACTACTCATTAAGTTTAAAGTCCATGAGTATGACTATCTCACCTTTCTTGATCATACTTACCATGACTCACATGATGAAATTTGTGAGTAGTGCAGCTTCTATATGCGTCACTTGAGATGTGATTTGAATTATTGTGACGTCGACCTTTTTCTTCAATCTACACATGGTTAGAGAATATATATATATACAAACATGTGAGATGGCAGAGTTCCAATATTAACAGATCTTGAATGTTCAGGCACCCTAGAGTTCTTTAATGTTTCTTCTTTTCTTATGGAAGTTTGCCGAAAGGTCGAAACGGCTTCTACTGTCTTGTCTTATTCCACAACTCAACAGAACAGGGGTAACCCTACTAAAGCTAGTGGTACACTACATTAGCAGACATCAAGATCAATATCAAAATCTTTACGCCAATTGCTTCCCCGGTAACGGCGTCAAAAAGCTTATTGGTATTTATTAATGCACGAAGAAAATTCTGCAAGCTCACAGATACCGTTATAACTTTTACCCGAGAGTGTTCTGAAGTATCGTATTTATCCACAGGAAAGAATGGTTAAAGAGATTGATAATTCACCATCATGTGTCTACTAACTTAATACACCAACTAGTCTAAAGTGGAGGTAAATGCTAAATGAGATGAGTTATGAATAATGACACACACTTAGGAGAATTCCATGAATAAAGAGTAGATTAATTAAACTGAGAGGACAACGGGAGAGTTTAAGATTTCTAAATACCTCTCTATTGCTTTGGTTCTATTCTAGTCTAAACTAGATGATAACTAAAACATGAATAAATATAGCGATCACAATAACACTTCGGAGCAGCAGTACCTTTCTGACTCACGAGGGGGTGAGAAAGCGTAGTCGGAGGAAGGCTGCCTAAAGCTCTACGAACACCAATCCAAACGTGGTGGATTACAAAGGCTTGGTCAGAGATTTCACCTCTGGGGCTACCACAACTATCTGTGGATTGGGCACAATCTCAGGTAACCAGTAGCCTAGACACTATATCTACACTATTGATTACTACTCTAATCACATATAATAACTAGAGCACTCAATACGAGCGGAGATCCCATGCCAAAGTATAATAACTATACTAACCATAAACATGAAAGGCATATAAGCAAATAGAGAAGATAATATATTAAAGCATAAGTCTTGCAAAAGTAAAGTGCAAAGATATACTGGACCTCTAAAGTATTCTCTAGAACCTGAGTGTAGCTCAACTCTCCCTAACTCTCAACTAGAACTAATCTACTATATTTGAGAGGCTAGCCCTAATTCTTCTGGTGTTGTGTCTTGATCTGGATGAGAGATCGCCCACTAGAGGGCATCGTCCTTATATAGGGGGAGATGGAGTAGTGGCCAAGGAAGTGCCACGTTATCAATCCACGTCATCTCGCTCGACCATCGTTGGATAAACCTACCTAAAACCGTCTTATAATCAACGGAGTAGATCGTAGGAAGGAGTACAAGGCGGCGAAGAATGAGTGGGCCCCACACTAGGTCGGGTAGCTTCTCCCGTGGGCCAACTGGCCCACTATAGTGGAGACTCAGCCCACGCTTCATCGTGGTGTCTTTTAGAACCTTCTAGAGTTGTCTTTCATAGTTTTCACAGATTGAATCACTTATTGTCACTGGTTTGCTTGTTTAGAGTGGATGATAGTGGTCCCGAGGCTATTTTTTAGATAAATCCTCCTGCATACAAAAATTCACTAAAGCTCATAGAATTCATTAGTTTAAACCCCCAATACCTATGTTTGGTGATAGAATGAAGCATAAATGCATATTATGTTGACGGTTTATAATTGGTGTTAATGACCGTCAATTGTGAGTTCCCTGAAAAAGATTGGCAAGGTGCTCTGTGCAGGTGGTTCTTCACAATAGATTGCAACAACAAGATCGTGCTGTAGTACGAGCTCACTTTCGGTGGGACCGATTGGTGGACGCCATTCATCGACAAGCTCGTTGTACCGCGCTTGGCGTCCCGGTTCGTTGCCATTAGTGTCGTCCTATTGAATGAAGGGTATGATGTGTTCCACATGCTCATCACCAGGTGGAAGTCAGTCATGCCGCCAGAGTCGATATGAAGAATATCCTAAAGCGCTTCATGGAGAAATGGACCAATGGGTTGTGCCGCTGGTTGTTCGATGCATAACCCACAAAGGAGGAGGTCGTGGCCTGGTGGCAAGAGTGGATGCAGCTCCTGACACTGGATTTGCTTGCCATCGACAGTGAAATGCACAATGGTCTACTACTGATCCATGAAACATGAAATACCGTAGGTAACTTAGTAACCTATTAGTGTATTTCTATTCTGAATGTTGCACCTACATCAGGCATTGTAAATGTTAATCATTGGCACAATGTGTATTACTCTTTTTTGAATGCACACGCAAGAAAGTATGAAACTACGTGATTGTAACGCGTCGGACAATGACTAAATGCTTTCACCTGTGTCAGACATTTTATAAATGTTAATCGTTGGCACAATGTGTACTACTCTGTTCTGAATGCACACACGAGAAAATCCGATACTATGTGATTGTAATGTGCCAGACAATGACTGAATGCTTTCACCTGTGTCAGGCATTACATAAATGTTAATCATTGGCACAATGTGTACTACTCTTTTCTGAATGCACATGCGATGAAGTCTAATACTATGTGATTGTAATGTGCCGAACAATATCTATTACTCTTTTTCTGACTGCACCCGCTGCAACCTATTGCTTAGAAATCCACAGCAATTAAATCTGTATTAAATTTGCATGAAACCCAGAGAGTCCAGTGTGCCTGGTTTAGCCATAAATCTATGAGAGAGGTAAGAGCGAGGCAACCACTCTTCTCTGTCTTCCTGTGGTACTCCTTCGCCTACTCTCCAGCCTCGAACGAGTCACGTCTTCGGCCGGAGTGATGGACCATGGGAAGCGCCCGGTGGAGAACCCACTGGAGGGGAGTGAGCCTCTGTCGTGTCTCTGCTCCCATTTGCGGCGCCTTGGGTAAGGCAGTCTTGTTCTTAGCGGCCGGAGTCATTCCATTCTGATCTCCTTAATCTTTTTAGGGTTATTTCTCACATCGTGATGCTAGAGGTCGGGCGGTTATCTGGTGCCGCCCGCTCTCCGGACGCACGCCCTATGAAACCGGAGGGGTCTTCTCCCCCCAGCCACTGGGAAGTCCACGAGCCCCTCTATAATAGGGATGTGGCTCGTGACCCGCACTCTGACCCCGGGAGCGAGGTTAGTCGGCTCGCACTCTGCCTCAATGTGGCTGAAAGCTCTATGTTTGGTGTTGGTAATTAGTGACAATGCCTAAATACTAATCCTATGCCTAAGTTGTATATAGCATATGAGGATTAGTACATTCCAAGGTTGGTGGCAAGATGGACATGGTGATCATGATGGCCACACTTGGATTTGGACGCAACCCTACATGATCAAGGCAAAGGTATATGCTTAAGGGTTGTGTTTTAGTAACCAAGACACCTAGTGGGTGTGGTTACATTATAGGATAGGTAGCCGTACTATAAAGAGGGGAATGAAGCGGCTATTGAACTCCTAAGTGCCTCTAGGTGTGCATTTCATAATCATATGCATTTGGATAGAACTAATAACGCCTCAAAAAATGATTATAAAAATGCTAACACACTCGCACATGACGTGATTACTTGGTGGTGCTAGCACATTTGCGATGGCGTTGAAGTTTGAGCGGTAGAGAGGGTTTGGGGTTTTCGAGGAATTGAAACGTCTATTTTCCTTTACGCCAATGTCGAGATTTGGAGGCATTGTCACATGTTGTTTCACGAGCTAAAACATGTGTCAAAGTGACACACATACTTAGTCTAGCTCATATGTGAAAGGGTGAATCAAACGGAGGCGAACGGAGGTCACAGAGGTGACCGGACGCGGTCTTTGTTTGACCGGACGCATCCGGTCAGTGCTCAGCGTGTGTCCGTGTCTCGGTTCTCTGATCAGACGCGGTGGCACATCTGGTCACGGTCGACCGGACGCGTCCGGTCGTTGTGGGAGCTTACTGGACTCCAACCGGACGCTGGCACTGTGGCGTCCGGTGCGACTAGCAGCGCGTCCGGTCGCTGTTTCGTTGGAGCATTGCTCTGGCTTGACCAGCGCGTCCGGTCAGTTATGGGACCAGCGCGTCTGGTCAAGCTTTGCGCGTCTAGTGAATTTTTTTTATTTTTAGCCCAAATTTGAAACAAATTTTAAATTTAACCCTAGTTTGAAAAATTTTTTAAATCTAACCCGTTTGGCCCCGCCACCATGCATGGCGGGGCAAATGCACTGAACCCCGCCATGCATGGTGGCGGGGTACACATCCCACGTGGCATGGGTGGCAGCGCGCCTCGCCAGCGTGGCAGGGGTGTACCCCGCCATGATGCATGGCGGGGTAGCCCTAACCCGCCATGATTCATGGCGGGGTACAACCCCGGCCATATAAAAGCCCGGGCACTTCTTGTTTTTGGCCATTCATCCATTCCATTTCCCGCAGCATCCCTCTCTGCCCTAGGACCGAGCTCCCCTCCCCTCAGCGGCCTTCTCCGGCGTCCCTCCCTCCTCCCGTCAGGTATCGGCCCATCGTCGATCCTTGTTCCGGCCACCCCTTCTCTGCGTGTATCGTTGCAGTATGTTTGGTTAATGTAGTTAGTAAAGTTTTTTGTGTTGAAATTGTTTCGTGTTATTAGATGGAGGACTCGTATCGTGAGTCGATTTGGAGGAAAAAGGGTCGTCCTAGAGAGATGTACCCCGACGTGTCTTGCAAGGATGCGCCCGTTCCTCCCGAGGAACCTATACCTAACTGTGACTGTGGTCATCCTGCACACGTGGGCCAGTCGAGACATCCGGATACTGCGGCTCGTTGCTTCTACACATGTTATAGTTGTAGCGTAAGTAATTGTGCCCTTTGTTGTTCTTATTGGTTGCTGATGTTGTATTCGTGATGAGATAATTGAAACTTTTGTATAGCCCTACTTCCGATGCTTTTTCTTCCAATGGATCGACGGCCCGGAGAAGTTTGATCCAAGGATTCTCCTTTTCTACCCCGGCATTGATCATTGCAAGCGTGAGGTGTTTACTCGCTGGGTTCCGCCCCCTCCAAACCCTCCTTCTATGACGGAGGAAGAGAAGGCCGTAGCATCGGCACGGCGGCTCGAGGATCCTCCAAAGTGCCTTTGCGGAGAGCAAGCCGTGATAAACCCACGCAATGAACAAGAGTTCATTTGTCCTCTACGACATGAGGTAAGGTTTGAGTGAACCTTGGAATGTCATGTCCTATATGTGTGTTTTACTGTTTTGATTTTGTAGGATCATGATTTTCCAAAGTGCCGTTTCAAGGAATGGATCTATGGTCCAAAGAGCCATTGGCCGGAGCCGGAGAAGAATGTGGAGGTGCCAGACTGGAAGAAGAAGAGGAGGTCTATTGCGCCTCCTGTGATGTGCAAATGTGGTGTTGAAGCTAGCTACGGCCTTGTCCCTTCAGGCCTTGGTATTGGGCACTTCTGTGGCCACATGATCGATTATGACGAGGTTTGCTAGGACTGTTGACAGTTGGTGCTAATGTTTTATTTTGTTAACTCTGGTACGCTAACTTTGTATTCATCTATTTGTTGCAACAGAGCACTCAGAAATGCAACTGGGAATCATATGATGATGTGTATAATTTCAAGAATGAGTATAAGACAATGGTAGCACTTCGCAATAGCAGAGGATATCCTGCAAGCTACGTCACTGATTTCGTTAAGAACCATAAGAAGAAAATGCTACGACGGGCCCAAGACCTACGTGTTTGTAACCCAGAGAGTATTGCATGGAAGAAGTGGTACGAGCAAAAGAAGAAGGATGTAGAGGAGTACCAGGCACGGAAGGCTGAAGAGGATGCAAGGAAGGCTGCAGAGGTGGCTGCGAGAGTAGAGATGCAAGGCTTGAATGATACTATTGACTCATTATGTGCGAGTGAGTCATTGCGTTTTTGGAAAGTCAATCTTCTTTGTTTGACTGTCAATAAAGTCATTATAAAGATCCTGTTAATTGTTTGCATTTTGTACTTGCAGAAATTGGATGCACCGGCAGCTGGGAAGCAGATATGGCTCGTGCTAGGTACACGGAGAATAGGACAGTAAAGCGGAACGCAGGAGTTGGTGCCACCGCAAGCCGTCCGATTGTGGTTGAAGAGGAGGCCGAGCCGGAGGAAGACGACGACACCGGGAGGATAGGCGAGCTCATTCGTCTAGCCGAAGAATTGGGGTACCCTCAGGACGAGGATGCGTACGACATGGGAAGGATAGCCGAGCTACTTCGTCTTGCAGAGGAGTTAGGACCGATGCCCGAGGAGGATGTTGAAGTAGAGGAGGGTCAGGCAGTGTACCACAGCCATAAGACACCGCTGTTCGACGCATGGGGGCCAACAGACATGACCCAAGAAGAGGCCGAGTTGTACTCTCAGGTCGCAGACGAGGCGGAGGCGGCTTACTACCGGCGTCAGGCCTCTCAAGCCAAGGCAGTCGAGGCCACCAAGGGTAAGGAGGTGGTAGTGGAGGATTCAGAGTCCGAAGATGAGTTGCTTACGCAGTGGTGCACGCAATTTGATTGACGTACAAGTGTCATTGTAATAATTTAAATTGTCACGTGTTCACGTTGTCGTTGTTAGTGTTTGTCGTATGTAGTGGCTTAGAAACTTTGTGTCGTGTACTTTGTCAGTGTTGTACTTTGAAACATGTCATTGTAATAATTTTCATGTTGCCTTGAAACTTCGACCACGTAGGAACTATGCTTTCGTTTTGCGTCAACTGATCGTCACAAATGCAGAATGCCATGTTGAGTACCAAAGATGAAATAAATGCAGAAGCTATGGCAGAAATAATTGCGTTTACGGCAAAGATGAAACGAGTGTTACCAACTACATTAGTCGAATCGAAATAACCAAGTAGAGTACTGCTGCTACACCTACACATAAATTAATTGTTCTAGCACTACATAACTATGATAGCATGTGTCCGGCGTCTGCTAAATATGACTACTCTACTAATCGCCAGGGGTGTAGGGGTCTCGCGGTCTGCGTCGCCTCCTTGGATTCGTAGGGACCACGTTGCTTCTCCAGCCAACGTCTGTGCGGTCCCGTTGCTGCCTCTCGCGTTGCCGCCTCTGTCCACGATGGAGCTGCTGCGTCGACGACGGCCCCTGCAAGCAAGCAACCGGATGAGCTACTCTAAATGTTGAGCTAAGAACAGTAGAATTAAAGAGAAAGCAAAGCATACGGACCTGTTGCTCGGCTGGTGTGTAGTTCTCGTGCTGTGTGTAGTCGACCCCCTGTGTACCAAAAGGAGCACCGTACAGCTGTGAGGCACCCATCTCCTCGTGTCCGGTGTAATCCCACTGGGGAACGTCTTGTTCGTCGTCATCGTCGTCGCCACTCGTCGTGTCATACTGAAGTGCCTCATCCAAATCGTCCGGAGCCACTGGACCCTTCCCTCGATCCTGCGGAGTACGAATAGACGAGGACGCAGCCCTGGTGTCGCTAGCAGAAGCAGCTATGGTGGACATCGTTTGGCTCCTGGACCACGTGGGGTTGTACGGTACGTCCAAAGTCGTATCCGCACAGCTCAGCTTTTGAGCCAACTTTTTGCAGCCTTTTTTCATTCTCTACAGGTTTAGATGACAACAAGCATTATTAAGCGTGAATTTTAAAGGTAACTGAATTTTAAAGGTAACTGAGTTGTAGTCACGAATGTACCTTGACAAAGGCGCGAAGAGGGTTGGTCTTGTCGTCCCTAGTCCGAAAAAGTTGCCTGGAAGCTTCCTCGGAGTAGTTCGACAACTGTTGTGCCTACAACATCACACAACGTTAACTCGATCATTTCAATTGAATTTAAAAACCCTTACCTCGTTTGAGAATGTAAGTGCAAAGTACTTACCACGTATCTATTGAGAGGGGCCCTAAGAAGTTGTGTTTGCCCCCTTTGCGCATCGTCGAACGCATCGGCGATGTCATCCTCATCGGCCGCATCTGCAGGCATGTTCGTGTACGGGACCATGAGATGAGTCCTCGTACTTCGCTGCAGCCATTGAAGGTAGTCCATCCATCTTGCCGGGTGGTGTGGCGGAATTTCGTTGATGTGACGACGAAGCCTGTTATACCATCTATTCAAATGCTGTTCGTGCGTCAACGCCCAATTCTTTTGCGTGGTCCGAAGCCTCCGATCGATCCTGCATTGCCATATTGCATTAGAAATGAGGCGCTTAAGTAGAATAAAAGGGTAGTGCATCTCGATCGTACCCATGCAGCTGAGCGTTGGTGGAGTACAGTGGTGGAATTCCTTGCAACCTCCCGAACTGTCTGTAAACCCTAAAAGGGTAGTGCATCTCGACGATATGGAAGAAGATAAGTGGCCCTTCGTAAAGCCACTCGTCCGCTTCCTCCTCGCAGCGCGGACTAAGGTAGTCCTCTAGCTCCCACCTAGACCACGGTGTCCATGTTACCTGCAAAGTAAACAAACTTAATTTAGTATCAATGTCATTGATAGTGCCTTTAGTAGGAAATGTGGATATAACTTACGTAGTTGTGTGTCAACACGTCTATCGCATCCGTGTACTGCTTGTACCTCCTTTCCAACTCGCCCCTCACTACCTTAGCGTCTTTCCAGATGAAAAGGGCGGTGGGTCGAACGTCTTGATGCTGCCATTCCTGCAAGTTTACACAAACAAGGTGTCACTAATCTCTTTAGTCGTATGAAGATATCAAAGTTGTCAATCTACTCACAGGCAAATGCGGAGGTTGAGTAGGCCTCCCAACCGGAAACCGCTCCCAAATCCATACTTGAAGTAGGTATGAGCAGCCACCTAGGTTAGCATTGTTCGACTGCCGACGACAGGCGGTACAAAGCTGACGGTATGTCCAAGCAAGGACCGCAGTACCCCAGCTATACGTTGCAATATTCTCAAGTGGCTGGATTAGGATCCTCAAGAAAATCCAGCTGATGTTGTCGCCTGAGGAGTCGGGGAACAAGAAAGCGCCCAAGAAGTGCCACAACCACACCTTTGCATACACCTCCACCTCGTGATCTGGAGCACCCAACGGAGGCCCTGCACCAAAGTGCTGGGTTATCCATGACGTCGACACTCCTGAGGTCTTCCTACAATTGCAATTGAAGTATTATTGTACAAAAATAGATGTAGCTGAAATGGTTGTATCAGTGATTTCAATGGGGCGCAAATATGAACTTACTTTGTGCCTTTAACTTCTGCCTCTGATGGCCTCCTACCACAGAACTGCTCCACCAACTGTACCCAATCAGACTCGTCGACGACCCCAGTCACCGGATGACCAGCCAAACTGAGACACAATATCATCTTCACATCCTGCATCGTGACAGTCATTTCCCCACATGGTGTGTGGAAGGTGTGCGTCTCCGGTCTCCACCTGCATCATTACAAGTTTCTGGTTATAGGCAAGTTGACAGCCCAATTTTATAAAACAAAGACAATAAATGAAAAAAGCAATGTTACCTATCAACAAAGGCTGTAAGCAGTGCAGGGTCTAGTGTGGGGAGTGTACTGTTGTACACCCGAACGATCTCAAGGAAGCCCGCCCGCTCTATGTAGGGCGCGTATCGCTCGTCCCAGCTATGTACGCGGTGCGTGCGAACACGAAGCGGATGCAACGGCCTGTGCTGCTCCGACAAGGCCTGGGCCCGGTGGTCCTTGTCGTAGTCAGCCTCAATGAGGCTAAAGCGCGGATGAGGAGCCCGCGCCTCCATCTTGCAAGCCTGAAACTCCCTGTTTGAAAAAAACAAAGAAAACATTAGTAACATTAGAGCAATTAATAACGTTATAAAAAAACAAAGACAAGTACAAATAAAAATTATAATATCATAAATGCATGTTTACAATATATACCACCTCTTGTCTCGCCCGCCTATGAAATCTAGCGTTATGACCAGGATTCTTGCAAATGGAGCAAAGGTTCTGCGCACGTTCTTCGTCAAAGTCCCCGCCACCATACATGTCGGCGCCGTAACCTTTCATATTGTCCATATCGCCTTTCAATCGCTTCTTCTTCCTCCTTCCCTTCCCTACCTTCTTCAGGTCCGGATAAGGCGCGTAGTCCTCACCATAGTATGGAGGCCACTGTGACTCGTCAAGGTATGGCTCGAAACTCTTCTCCCAAACTTTGAGGGTGTTGGCACGGAGATACAAGGGTGACATGTATGGTGCTACTGTGTGGTCAAAACCTCTTAGCCAACAAGAGGTGATCATGTGTGAGCAAGGGGCATGCATGATCTGAGGGACGTTGCAACTGCATTCTACTTTACCAAGATCGACACGGTACGTTCGGCCACCAAATCGTTCGCCGCCCAGGTTTGTGCCCCCTCTAGCTCGTACGCAGAAAACAAGCATGTCCCATCCATAAGCCTCGGCAACCTGTTGTTTGGCCAATTCCTCAGCCTCCTTCAAATATTCATGTGCCGCCTTGCCCCATCTTCCAAGCTCCTCTTCATTCCTCAGGGCTAGGCCATACCGCTTAACAAAATACTCATTGCACTTCCTAAAAGAGAACTCGACAATACCAGACACTGGAAGAGATCGAACGCCTTTGAACACACGATTGAAAGACTCAGAGGAGTTTGTTGTCATGATGCCGTACCGGAAGCCGCCCTCATCAAATGCTAATGCCCACTTGGCTTTATTTTCCATCTGCTGGTCTAACCATGCCTTGCCAGCTTGGTTAAGCATCTTCTCTAGTTCTACCATAGTCTCGTTGAACTCGCGTTCCGTACGTTTATTACAAAGCTCCTTTAACTTGTCAGCCACATCCTTCTTGCGTTGACGCCGCCAGAAATTGGCGGCAAAATGTCGCATGCACCAACGGTGCACTAGGGCCGGGTGACCATCAATGTGTTCATCGGCTGCATTTAGAATTCCAATGTGACGGTCCGAAATCAGACAAATGGTGCGAGAAGGGCCAAGCACATGAACACGGAGCAGACGCATAAACCATGACCATGAATCGTTGTTTTCCCCCTCCGCCAAAGCAAAAGCCATTGGTACTATCTGGTTCTCTGGGTCTACAGCAGCAGCCATCATCAATGTGCCCCTGTATTTGCCGGTGAGGAACGTGCCATCAACAAGAACAACTGGCCTACAATACTGAAATGCATGTTTGCACTGATCGAAATACCAGAACACACGGTACAGAATATGCCTCAACGGGTTCTGAAGATAGAACCCTCCTGTGTATATGAACGATCTCATGCCAGGGTTGAAGTGTTCCATCGCACACAAAATGTGTGGAACCATGTTATAGGCTTCCTCCCAGCTACCCCAACGAATTGCCAGGGCAATTTGCTTTGCCCGCCAAGCCTTTCCATACGTGACCTCATACCCAACAAATGTGACTATGGTCTCCTGCAAGAAAGACACTGATACGTCGTTGTCCTTATCTACAAGACCCAATATACGACGGGCTAGATACCGAGCCGTTAACTGGGGATGGTACCTTTTACCCTCATTAGTCTGGCATCTATGCGGCTGTTCCACCGAAGTTACCTTCCACTTACCATCACTCCGCCTCTTTCGTGCATTCAACTTCCACGAGCACGGGAATCCAGCCTTACATAATATGTGGAATTTTACCTCCTTGTCAGAATGTCGAACCGTATAAGGCCTATGATGATACACAGCATAGTCCTGAAGGAACAACTTCATCTCCGACATCGTATTAAAAAGCATTCCTTTTCTCAGTATTAAATTTTTATGGTTGTACAATGATTCCTTACACATCTGCAAACCCGTGTCACAAACTGCCATATGCGACATACTTACATCGTTGTAATTTGGCACACCGGTAAAAGGCAAGCCAGCCTCCCTCAGCTGTGTAAGCTCTGCCGATGTATAAGAGGGTGGTGCAACGTATTGTTGTGGCTCCCTAACCCTGCTCCATCCTTCATATTGCACTCCATCATCTGGATAACCGGTGGCTAATGTGCCCTGACTCTGCATGCCATGAAGTACCTCAAGCGGTACTCCTGAGGGCATGCCATGAACTGGTGTACACATGGCAGGTGCACCTCCAGAGGGCATGGCTTCAACCGATGCTCGCATGGCATGTGGACCTCCTTCCTCATTTCCTGAATCGTCCGAATCAGTGCTAACATCATCACCAATCATTTCCTCCGCTGCCGCCTCCTCCTCCTCCTGTTCAAACTCGTCTACATCAAAATCATTGCTTATATGACCAACTGGAGGAGAATGAACCCGCTCCTGCGTTAAATTACCATCCAAGTCCATACTCTCCATAGTTTGTTGCATCTGCACACCACAATCTCCTAGAGTATCACTATCCAAGGACGGCTCCTCATTCTCAACATTCTCCAGCACCAACTCAGCCATGCCGACATTCGAACCTTGGATGACCCTATTGTATCGGGACCACTCTGCTTGGTTGCACAAGTCCATCATCACATAGTGTGCCCTATTCTTTCCAACATCGAACCTACCCTTTAGTGTGAAAGCCTCGCCAAACTTCAAACTCAAACGGTCACATAGATCGCGGAAACTAGGGGTGCCATCAAACCATTCCAATTCTTCATACATATCCTCAAACTGGCAATCCTCTCTCCTAACACTTCCTCCGTAAAAAACTCTTACACCGTAATCCATCTACAAAACGATTTGACATCTGATTATCAACTGACCATTATGGTACCACTAATTACTACATAACTAACTAAATAACTAATATTACCTAATAAAATCCAAATAACTAATAATCATTAACTAATTAACTAATAACTAAATAACTAATACGAACCCATTAACTACAAACCAATATTAACTAACTATCAATAATATCGTCAATAACAAATCATCGTTACCAAACTAAATAACTTAATAACTAATATTACCTAATAACTAAATAACTAATAGGTACGTAACTAAATAACTAATATTACCTAATAAAATCCGAATAACTAATAATCGTTAACTAATTAACTAATAACTAAACAACTAATACGAACCCATTAACTAACTAAATAATCATCAATAACAAATATCGTCAGTAACAAATAATCATCAATAATATCGTCAATAACCCTAAACCCTAAATAATCATCAATAACTAATACGAACCAATATTAACTAACTATCAATAATATCGTCAATAAGAAATCATCGTTAACTAACTAAATTACTAAATAAGTAACTAAATAATTCAATAACTAACTAAATAACTATTGTTCAATAATAACTAATTAACTAAATAAATAATTCAATAACTAAATAATCGTTTAATACAATGAATAATAAATAATTAACTAAATAAATAATAAAACTTATTAATATTTACTACAAATAAATAATTGAAACGACAAAGTAAAAAATATTACCGTAAAAATTACCGGGGTGGCGGCGCGGGAACGAATGCCGGAGACGCGGCCGAGGGCGCGGTCGCCGGGGCCGCGGCGCCGGGGGCGCGGGAGACGGCGCGGCGGCGCGGACGGCGGTTGCGGGCGGCGGCTAAGCGACGGCGCGGCGGCGGCGTCGCGGCGGGGCGCGGCGTCGCGGCGGCGGGGTCGCGGCGGGGCGCGGCGTCGCGGCGGGGCGCGGCGGGGCGCGGCCGGGGCGGCCGGGGCGCGGGGGGGGCGCGGCCGGGGCGCGGGGGAGGACCTCCGGGCGAGCGCGGCACCTCCGGCGGCGACTACGGCGGCGGCAAGGCGCGGGCGACGGCGGAGGCGGCGGGGTGAGTGAGAGGAGGCCGGCTCGGGCGTGGCGGGGCGCGGCTTATATTTACGCCGCGCCCCGCCATGACGGGTGGCGGGGTACACCCCGCCATGATGGGTGGCGGGTTTGGCCTACCCCGCCATGATGGGTGGCGGGTTTGGCCTACCCCGCCACCCATCATGGCGGGGTACGCCCCGGGGCGGCCACGTCACCCATGCCACGTGGGATGTGTACCCCGCCACCATGCATGGCGGGGTTCAGTGCATTTGCCCCGCCATGCATGGTGGCGGGGCCAAACGGGTTAGATTTAAAAAAAATTTCAAACTAGGGTTAAATTTAAATTTTGTTTCAAATTTGGGCTAAAAATAAAAAAAAATTCTGTCTAGTCCGCACAACCAGCACGTCTAGTCAGCGCGACTACAGCTGTTTCGAGTGCCTAACGACTCTATTCAAAGGGGTACATCTATAAATACTCGTTGGCCGGCTCAAGGCTCTCTCTCTTGCATTATTGGACATACTTGTGAGCACTTTGAGCTAAGCAACTCCCCTCTCACTCATCTCTCTTGCTTCTTTGCATATTCGAAGTGAGATTGAGTGATCCAAGTGTATTTGCATTGTGAGATTGCATCTAGTTGGCACTTGGTGGTTGATTTGCTGCGGGATTCTTGTTTCTCTTGGTGGTTGCCACCACCTAGACGGCTTGGAGCAGCTTGGAGGCATTGGGAAGAGTTGGTGATTGTTCTTGGCCACCTCCGGTGATTGTGAGGGGTTTGTGCCAACCTCGGCGAAGCGCCAAAGGCAACATTAGTGGATTGCTCGTGTATTTGCAACCTTTTGCCATTTGGTAGGTTCTTGTGGTGCCTTTTGAGAGGCTCGGTGTGAGACCGATTTGCCACCGAACCACGTGGTGAAAAGGGACACAACAGGGACTAGTGTGCCGGCAAGCACGTGAACCTCGAGATAAATATTCGTATCATCATTCTTATTGTGATTAATCGATCCCGGTGGTTGTGTATTATGGAATTCATCTCTTGATCATATTGATTGGTTGGCTCAATACTTCGCCCCTCGGTGATACCCTTCTAACTCTCTCTTGTATTATTTTCTTAGTTACCTTGCTAGCTTATTAGCTTAGCTCTTAGCTTGTGTAGCTAGTTAGCTTTAGTTGTAAACTAAGTTGTGCGGTTTGACTTGTGCGGTTGAGTGCAAATATACTAGAATTGTGAATTGGATAGGTGGCTTGCAAACACCCCGTAGGCTAAGCAAAACTCGCATCTTGCTATTTGTTATATTGATAAACTTGTTTAGCTTGTCTTTGTAGATTTTTTAAAAAAGGCTATTCACCCCCCTCTAGCCATCAAGACCTTTCAAGTGGTATCGGAGTCGTGGTCACCGTTTGTAAGGCTTAACAACCTCGGTGTAAGATGGCTCAAGTTGTGTTCAACCATGTCGGGGGCAAGCCTCCATTCTTTGATGGTGTCTCATCTTTTGATCATTGGAAAAGAAAGATGAAGCAATATCTTGGCTCTATTAATGAGAAGGTTTGGCAGGTGACACATCACGATTATGCTATCATTGATCCCGACAACCTCACCAACAATGACTGCATCAACAACCAATGCAACACTGTGGCTCTCAACACTCTCTACAATGGGATTGATACAAAGGTCTTTGAGCAAATCAAGAATCTTGAGATGGCAAGTGAAGTGTGGACAAGATTAGAGGAAACATATGAGGGCACTTCAATGGTAAAGAGTGCCAAGCTCTATATGCTCAAGGATAAGTTTGCAAGCTTCAAGATGAAGGATGATGAGTCCATATCAGAGATGTTCTATAGGCTACAAGTTTTTGTCAATGATCTCAAGAGCCTAGGAGAAGATGTCAAGGAAAAGTACTTCTCACATAAGTTCTTGATGAACTTACCTAAGAAGTTTGCTATCTTGAGGAAGATGATCCAAAGAGAGGGTTTGGACAAGGTGACTCCAAACCAAGTGCTTGGAGATGTCATGATCGATGCTCAATATGATGATGATGAAGATGAAGATGAGTAGAAGGAGATCAAGGTCAAGCAAGAGAATCCTATTGCATTCAAGGCTTCATCTTCTAAGGGCAAGAGCAAGGTGGAGAGCGATGATGATGATCCATTCGATGATGAGACCATGGCCCTCCTTGTGCACAAGATGGGAAGGTTCATGAAGAAGAAAGGATATGGGGCAAGGAAGAGGAGAGACACTATGAAGGCAAAGACCCTTTGCTACAATTGCAATAGCCCCGATCACATAGTGGCGGATTGCCCCTATGAAGATAAGAGATTTCATAATGGGGACTTGAAGCTCAAGAAAAACAAGAAGGATAAGAAAGAGAAGGAGAAGAAAGCAAAGAAGAGCGTCACATTCAACAAGAAGAAGAAGGGTGGTGGTTATGTGGTCACTTGGGATAGTGACAACTCCGATAGTGATGATGATGCAAGCTCTAGTGATGATGAAAGGACCACTCGGCGAACCATTGCAAGCATCGCCCTCTCCAACAAGCCATCTGTAACACCCCTGGTGTTAGTTAGCCTCATAATGCATTCATAATGCATGATCAGGGCATGACATTACCATAAGCATCATCATTTCATGGCATCCTGGTCTCTTATCATGAGCATAGCATCATGTTTGATTAGTAAAAGTGTGAAACATTCAATTGCAACATTTGAAACATAATTTTGAAACAATTGCAACATTGTGGTTTCTATGTGTTCCTTTATGTGTTGCTAGGGTTTTGTGTAGATGACACATGTGATGTTCTAACATGAGCTCTGGTAGCTTAACTATGCTTAGGACACCTAGTGGAGCACTGTTTATGTGGACCAAAATGACTAATTTGCCCTCTAAAGGGAGGTTTGACTTGGGGTGACCTATAGAGTGCCTCTGTTTGACTGAATAGAAAGTCCAACCTAGAGACCTTGCATGGAGGTGCACCCTTTACCAAAGTTGTAGCCAATTTATCAAGGAACAGAAGTCTCAATATGACCATCCCTTGTAAATGACTCGATTATGCTCAAAAAGGACCCACAATGCTTGAAGCAGTGCTGTTTCAACACTTAAAATTTTCTAAGTCTAGAACTGCAGTTACAGTTTCAAGGTACACTACTTTGGAGCTCTTTATCTTGCGAACCATGATGTTTCAGCTCAAGTCCATATTGACAAAATTGGAGATCTCATGTAGCTCTACAACATTGTTGTTACCACCTATCCCTGAATCGGGCTATATTCGGAGATATGAGGCGATGAACTTCCACTGTCAGTCATCCCATTAACACCGATTCAGAGTTTCAGTCGATCAACGTGGCCGACCGTCCACAGAGCGACGCTGCCGCATGGCTGCGCCGTGGTAGCCGTACACCGGCGTTGCCCCCACCGGTCAGGCCTCGGTGCTCCTCAAGACAGCCACAACGCCCTCAGCTTGACTCTCCCTCTCCATTTGCCTCCTCTCTTCCCTCTGTTGTGCTCGCCAAGGCGGAGGAGCAGGCCGCCAGCGCCGCCGCGCACTCGACGAGCCAGTGCACCGTCATCTTTGCACCTCCACCCAAACCTTGCTGCACGGAGCACCACCGCAACCTTCCCTACCTTCTACACCTCTTCCCGGAGCCAACCAAGTGGAGGTGAGGCCATATTGGGCATTTCCGCCGCCGCGGCCATGGCCTTGACCTCACCAGAGCTCAAGCTCGCCGTGGCCGGCATAGCTAGTGACCACCCCGTCCTCCTTATTCCACCTTGGTAGCACCGTCGTAGTCCCATGTAGCTCGCCCCGCGCTCGGCTGGCACTGTGGGGGTTCACCGTCGCCGGCGTACCACCACCGCCGCCGCCGAAACGCCATACACATCGGCAAGCCATCCCTAATGGCTCCGCCGCTCCTTAAGTTGGGTCAATCGGTGCGGGATTGCGTGGGGAGCGCGTAGATGCCCTCGGACTCGCCGGAGTCATCACCGGCGGCGAGCAATCGCCGGCCGGAGCCGCTCCCCTGTCCGGTGTCCCTGACGGGCGGGGCCCGCCTGTCAGCGCGCGGGATTCCCCCCTGTGTTGCTTGGTTGGGCTGCCGCGGGCTGAGCCGCGTGAGTGGGCCGCGCCGGAGCTCTGGGCCGCGCAATCATGTATGGCCGCGCGCGTCGCGGGGCGCAGAGGGTGCTGGGCCGGCCCGAGTGGGAGGAATGGATTAGGTTTTGTTTATTTGATTTATTTCAAATGTTTGTTTTGGTACTCAAACTTTGTAAATTCGTATCTCCTATTCTAGAGGTCCAAATAAGGTGCTTTAAATTTTGGTGTGCTCTACATAATGTCTAGTTTATTATAAAAATATAAAATGTGCCATGTTTTGTGATGAATTAAATAGTTATTAATTATATCTTTTATTCATGAAGAAAAAGGAGAAAATGATATCTCTTTCTGTGAAGCTCCAAATGACATGAAATTTTTATAGTGAACTGCTCATACCATGAATAGATTATGGTTAAATTTTCATGCAATTTGGATGTGGTTTGGTGGAGTTATATAATTATCTTGTTTGCTTGAATGGATCTTGTGTGAATTTTCATAAATTTTCTATAGATCCAGTGAGGGTGAAACTTGGTGAATGTTGTTCTTATATTAGAAGGATGCTAGGAAAAATATGAAATCTATTGTTTGATACTTTTCAATAGGGTTTCCTATTTATGCTAGAAATAGACATGCCATCTGTTATTTTTGATATCTCCATATTTGCTTGTCAAACTGAAGTGAAATTTTTATGGTAGCCTATGTGAAGCATTAGGTGGCTACTGTAATTTTTGTAGATTTTATATATAGTTTTACTATATGTTTCTTTAATCACCTAATTAACTAAATAAATTATAAAATAATATCAAATAATTTATTTAGAAGTTGGCACTATACTTTCTGGTGTTCCTTTGATATGCACAACAGGTTGGTAAACTTAGTTTGGTCCAATTGTGCTTTTGATTCGTCACTAAATATTTAAATTAGTGACTCAGCCATTTCTGGACAGAATTGCTAGTTAAGAGAATTAACCTATGATAATGATGTTTTCATGCTTTGTGATCTGTAGCAAAGTTGTTGATAATTTCATGAACTAGTTGCTGGTAAATTTTGGTAGCTTTTGGACTTATAGTTTAGAAATGACAGCTGTTCCAAGTTGGGTTCAGTTTTGGGAGTGCTCTCTGCCTTCTAGAACAGATTCTGTACATGTGCTATTTCGACTTAGTAAATGATGAAGTCATGCTTAGATGTTTATAAATGAAATGTAGACAATTTCATAAGCTTTCCAGAATGTCCTCTTTCAGGTCGTTTGGATTGGTAGAACTCCAGTTGTGAGTTTTCTTAGCTACTGTTGATAATATGTTGTAAATACTAATGTCTGGAATCTTGTTACGTGCGTGTTTAGTCTTAACTTTGTGATACTTAGTGGTTTCTTAGGAATGTTCAAACATGTTAATACCGGAGAGGAAATTTGCACCTAAGCTTGAAGTGATTTGAATAGAGCACCACATAACTTGGTTTTGTGCTTACAACGTTGCAATGTCATTGCATTCATCTTCACATCATTCATGCACGTCCATAAATCACCATGTCATTTTTGGATGCATACATGAAATTCATTGGATGCATATACATGCAATAGGTGTGCCAAGAATCATGTTACGAGCGAAGTCCCGCTGGGCGTGGAACCCGAAGTTGAAGTCCGTTCGGGAGCCGGAGGTCCAGTCCGACGAAGCCGGAGAAGACGTGGGAATCGTTCTTGAAGCCGAACCTTGATCTCTCTTCTTTCGGTTAAGGCAAGCCCCGGAGCATTATAAGCCTCCTACTTTCAAAGCAATTATCTATCTATACATGTTAAATGTTTTGTTGCATTATGTGATAGGAGTTGGTTGAAAACCCTTGCTGCATTGATAACACTCCTTGTCCAGCAATTCGAACCTTGAATCCTAAGTAGACAGGATCGTATCTATGCTTAGCCCTGCTAAATTAGACCGGTAGAAGTCGGGTGATTTCCTGTCACCTGCAAGATATAGGGCTTTATCAGGTCACGGTTGGCTATACTTGCTATCGTGAAAGTGAACCGTGTGTTAATAAAATGAAATGAGACCGGGCGGGATGACGATAGTGAAGCAACAAGGCATGGAGGTCTTGGGTGTGGATCTATCCCCGTCTGTGTCGATTAAGGACCGAGACCTGGAGCCTTCTATGTCATTTTGAATGCATGCTTGACATTTAGCTGGCCGGCCTGAGGTTGCCGACCGCGAAGCCTAGTAGCTCAACTCAGGCTGCGAAGTCGAAAAGTGAAAGTCGCCTCGGAAGGGAGCCAGAGGGTCCAAGGGCAGGTGAGTTAAAAGTCCTGAGCATCCTGGCCACTGGTATCCCCGAGAACGCGGCGCTGTTCGGGCCCACTCTGAGTTGTACCAAAGGTTATCTACGGCTGCCTTTAGCGGGGTTTGCCGGGTGAGTGTCAGGAATACCCCCTCAGCTGAGTTGGAATCGATTCGAGTTGCCATCTCTCCCGGATAGTGAGAAACTTGACTGGTTATCTCCAGCGTAGATACACTAATTATAATGATGGTTCGGAATTGATGATAATGATGATGATAGCCTTATTATACCTGCTATGGTTAATATTATTTGATCTTAATAAAGTGATTGCTCTAGTACAGGTGCTAATCTAGTTATTAGGTTAATGATGATCAACTTGATACTTAAGCATATATTGGTTACTTATCCGTATTAAGCTTTTCTGCAAATGAGTCAAGCTAGCCCACTTTATAAAGCCTTGCATAATCCTTGGTGTCACCTTATTTCTAGTTTTTGACGGGTAAGTCTAGCTGAGTACCTTCTCGTACTCAGGGTTTATTTCCCACCTGTTGCAGGTAGCAGATTCATACTTGTTGCTGCAAGTATTGTCTTCGCCATGTGGGCGTGAAGGCTAGACCATATGGGCATGGTCTCTGTAGTATCTCTTCTGGTATGCTTTTACAGGATGTGACTATGTACTGGCAGTATTTGACTTAAAATGATTTCAGAAATTATGTTGCTTCCGCTAATCTTTACTTTGGTTTTGTAATAAAAATATTTGTACTCCGATGTATGAGATTACTTTTGAACTGTTGTAACAAGTGTTGTGTTATGTTGAATCATTACGATCTGGTTGCTCTCGGTTTGGTTTGAAATCCCTCGCGATTTCGTGGACTACCGGAGTTATATGGGCTCAAGTTTGAGAATTTGATCGTCTCGGCGATTGTTTTTGAACTTGTGCTCTTATAATTTGGACAGTTCCGTTACAGCTAGTATCGGAGCAAGATTCAACAGTAAACACATCATTTGTGTATTTAAACAAAAGCTTTTGTGAAAAATCTTAATTCTAATCTAAAAATGTGCCAGTGGTCATATCCTATATGCCCAAATAAGGACTATTAGGTGGCTTACTAAGGTATTAACTTGGGGGTTCTTGCTTGTTTTCTATTTCGTTGTCCATACGGCGTGCTATTGTATGGATGCCATCCGCTTGGGTGGTAATGTATGGATCAAAATACCTCTACGCCCTGGTAAGTGGGAGTTGTGAGAGCATGACCGTCCAACCGTCGGTCTAGGGGAGAGTAGTTGTGGTTACTCGCATACTTACATGTTTAATCATGTGATTATGAGAGTACTTAATTGTGGGTATATCTGTCGGGTAGCTTTGATACTGAAGTATATACATCGGGGGATGTATGTATGGAAAGTATTTAGTTTACTGCTTTCTTGTGTGCTATATTGGGAATTGTTGGGCTGAAATGCAATTTTCTGCAGGTACACTAACAACGTTTCCTGTAGAACGACTAGTTGTCGTTAGTGAGAGAACGTGTGTATGCCACCGAACTATACGCTAGAATTTTGAAATTCTTCCTAGGTTTGTAAGGACGTACAGTTCGTGCATGCACCATGTTCGCATCATACCTTGCATTCTGCATTACTCCCTCCCTTATAAATTGCTTATCCCATTCTTTTAAAATTTTCTTCCCTCCAAACAGTTGTCCCGTAATTAGTTGCATTTCTTTCGTGAAGAATTGGGATTGGTCAACCAACCTAGTGGAGTGGTTAGTAGTGCCAGCCTTAAAACCCAATTCATTCCTGGCCCGTGGAAGAAAGCAAGACATAGGTTCATGATGTATCTACTCGAGCTGGGACGCGTTTTGATCTACAACTTGTCTCCCAATTGCTTCTAACCTTGTATCCATCCTTGTTTGCTACCCCTCTTTGGATGATATTGTTTCTACACGCCT
This sequence comes from Saccharum hybrid cultivar R570, assembly GCA_038087645.1. Taxonomy (NCBI): domain Eukaryota; kingdom Viridiplantae; phylum Streptophyta; class Magnoliopsida; order Poales; family Poaceae; genus Saccharum; species Saccharum hybrid cultivar. The sequence continues at coordinate 14,138,853 of JAQSUU010000602.1, forward strand.
AATTCCTGACACATGAGGATTCCTCATGGGTGTGTGTTCGGTAATGGTGTTGCGATTAGTACTCCATGGTGCCGCGACGAAACCGGGAGCCTCCTGTGGCGCGCGACACAAGGTTGTGCTGCTCGGCACGCGCAGGTATCAAGGATTGCTAGTCATGATCCATTATGGAGCTACACCAATGTGTTATCTTCTTGTGAACCTTTTCCCTTGGATGTCATTCCCTATCTCGGCAGAAGATCAGTACCTCAAACCAAGAGATTTCCTTCTTCTGAGATTGGAATTTGGATAGTTGATATAATCTCTTCCTCCTGCCTATATAATTCGTCAGCAGCCTTCCAACGTCATCAACGCTTACTAGTTTCACCTACTTGCAGATGTCTCGTCAGTTTCGCTCTAGCAGTCGGAGTCGTGTCAATACAGAACCGTCATCGTCTCCTCTGCAACCTTCCTCTGCTGAGTTGCTGTAAATGCTTGCCGAGAGTCAGCGTGCCTTGGACGAGAGTGTCAGAAACCATGTCCATCAGGAACCTGAGCCTGTCCAGTATAGCAACTATAAAGAATTCTTGGATACTAAGCCTCCTATTTTTCGAGAAGCAGAAGAACCACTTCAAGCAGACGAATGGTTGAACACTATCGAACAGAAGTTTCGTGTGCTCAAGGTGGCAGATGTTATGAAAACAGAATATGCTTCGCAACAGTTGCAAGGACCTGCAGGTGTTTGGTGGTGTCACCACCGGAGTACCCTGCCCGAAAATATGGAAGTAGTTTGGGATCAGTTCAAGGAAGCATTTCGGGGACATTACATTCCTGCTGGTCTCATGGCAATCAAGCACACCGAGTTTATGAAGCTCACTCAAGGAGACAAAAGTGTAACAGAATATCTACATGCTTTCATCAACTTGTCAAGATATGCTCCGGAATTTGTTAATACGGAAGTTAAGAAGATTGCAAGTTTCAAAAGAGGGTTGTGTCCTAAATTGATGAAGGCCATGTGCAATAGCAAGTGTGCAACTTTCAACGAGTTTGTCAGTGATACTATCCTTCAAGAGAACTGTAATGCTGTGTATGCTGCTTCTAAGAGCCAAGAGAAATCTCATGAATCTAATGCACCTACGACCCATACTCTGGTGGTGATTACACCTTAGTATTATTCGCCTGACATATCTACCAGATATCACCCATATCAGAAACAGGATCCGGTCAAGAGGAGCAGTATTAAGAAAGGAAAGCCTAAGGCACCGCCAAGTAACCGGCCATGTTGGAATTGCAAGATGTCAGGTCATTGGGCCAAAGATTGTCCTCTCCCTCAGAAGAAATCAAATGGAAATAATATAGATGTGTGTAAAGGATGGGTTCGATACACCACTGTGGAATCTATCCCTACGGGTGAGATTATCACTGCCGGTGCATTTTTAGTAAACCAACATCCGGCAATTGTGCTGTTTGATTCAGGTGCTTCCCACTCTTTTATCAGTTCAACGTTTGTAGCCAAGCATGGTATGAAGGTCGTTACTTTAGATAATAGTGGTTATAATATTAGTGCTGCTGGAAATAATATTTCAACCAACCAGTTGGTCTTAGGAGCAAAGATTGAGATAGAAGGACGTTTGTATGATCTAGATCTCGTGGTATTACCAAGATTGGGCCTAGATGTAATCTTAGGTATGAAGTGGATGAGTGGAAACGGTGTTCTGATCGATACCTCTACGAGAGTGGTTATGTTGAGGGATCCAAAAGATCAACAAGCTTTTCTAGTGCAACTTCCTAGAGACATCAGTCCTCAGACTACAGTTAACGCTATGATAGCAAAAGCAAAAGAGATTGCAGAAGTTCCAGTAGTGTGTGAATTTCCAGATGTTTTCCCCGATGAATTGCCAGGATTACCTCCAGATCGTGATGTAGAGTTCAAGATTGAGCTAATTCCGGGTACCGCACCAATTTCCAAAAGACCGTATAGAATGCCGCCGAATGAGTTAGCTGAACTCAAGACCCAACTTAGTGACCTTTTACAGAAAGGGTTGATCCGTCCTAGTTCTTCTCTATGGGGTTGTCCTGCTATCTTTGTGAAGAAGAAGGACCAGTCTCTGCGTATGTGTGTAGATTATCGACCACTCAATGCAGTCACTATCAAGAATAAGTATCCGTTGCCTCGTATTGATATCTTGTTTGATCAGTTGTCTAGAGCAAAGGTATTCTCGAAGATTGATCTGAGATCTGGTTATCACCAAATTAAAATCCGTCCGGAAGACATACCAAAGACCGCTTTCTCTACCAGATACGGGTTATATGAATATCTTGTCATGTCTTTTGGTCTGACCAATGCTCCTGCGCATTTCATGTACCTGATGAATTCAGTATTCATGCGAGAGCTGGACAAGTTTGTGGTGATATTCATTGATGATATTCTCATCTATTCTGAAAGTGAATAAGAACATGCCGAGCATCTGAGAATTGTTTTATCCAAATTATGTGAACATAAGCTTTACGCCAAGTTCAGTAAATGTGAATTCTGGTTAAAGAAGGTACCTTTCCTCGGTCATGTATTGTCTGGTGAGGGAATTTCAGTAGACCCGACTAAGATACAGGAAGTTTTGGATTGGAAGGCGCCAACGACAGTACATGAAGTTCGGAGTTTTCTTGGATTGGCTGGCTACTATCGTCGTTTTATTCAGGATTTCTCTAAAATAGCTAAGCCTATGACTCAACTACTTGAGAAGGATAGGAAGTTTGATTGGACTCCAGAGTGTGAACAAGCTTTCCGCACTCTACGGACCTTGTTGACATCAGCTCCAGTATTAGCGCAACCTGACATTGAGAAACCGTTTGATGTGTATTGTGATGCATCGGGTACTGGTTTAGGTGGCGTACTTATGCAGGAAGGCCAAGTTATTGCGTACGCTTCACGTCAGTTAAGAAAACATGAAGTTAACTATCCGACTCATGACTTGGAGTTAGCTGCTGTCGTCCATGCTCTGAAAATCTAGAGACACTATTTGCTTGGAAATATATGCAATATTTATACAGATCATAAGAGTCTTAAGTACATATTTACTCAACCTGAGTTAAATATGCGCCAGAGAAGGTGGTTAGAGTTAATCAAGGATTATAACCTCCAGGTGCATTACCATCCGGGTAAAGCAAATGTGGTTGCCGATGCCTTGAGTAGAAAATCTCATTGCAACTCTCTGATAAAAGACGATTTTCATTTGTCTCATCTCTTACATCCTGTTGTAATCTATCATATCACTGTAGATTATTCTTTGAGAAGTAGAATCATGGAGTTACAAAAGACTGATACTGGTGTATTTCACATTAAGAGAAAAATGAAAGAGCAAGAAACTAAGCATTTTCGAATCGATGAGAGGAGAATTCTCTGGTTCAAAGATAGACTCGTTGTGCCAAAAGATAGAGAGCTCAGAAATCAAATCCTATCTGAAACCCATTCTTATAAGCTGTCCATCCATCCTGGTAGTAGTAAGATGTATCAAGACCTCAAGCCGTACTATTGGTGGACCAAGATGAAAAAGGAAATTGCAGCCTACGTCGCTAGGTGTGATAATTATTGTAGAGTTAAGGCCATTCACATGAAGCCTGGTTTACTCCAGCCTTTATCTGTTCCAGGTTGGAAGTGGGACGACATTGTTATGGACTTTATTGTTGGATTACCAACCACCCAAAAAGGTTTTGACTCTATTTGGGTTATAGTTGATCGTCTGACGAAGTCTGCTCACTTTATCCCTGTGAAGAGTAACAATCACCCGCACCAATATGCTGACATTTACTTCCAAGAAGTCATACGTCTTCATGGAGTGCCTGGGTCTATTGTCTCTGACAGAGGGCCACAGTTTACTGCTCGTTTCTGGGAGCGCCTACATCAGAATTTTGGAACTAATTTGGTCCGTAGTTCTGCTTATCATCCACAGACATCGGGGCAGACTGAGCATGTAAATCAGATTCTTGAAGACATGCTTAGAGCTTGTATCATCTCTTGTAATGGCTCCTGGGAGAAATGGTTGCCTCTCGCTGAATTCTCTTACAACAACAGTTATCAAGAGAGCATCAGAATAGCTCCTTTTGAAGCTTTATATGGTCGCAAGTGTAGAACTCCTTTGAACTGGGTGGAACAAGGAGAAAGAAGATTCTATGGTATTGACTTTGTAAAAGAAGCCGAGGAGCAAGTTCGTGCTATACAGAAAAATATATCAGCTGCTCAGGCTAGACAAAAGAGCTACGCAGATAAGAGGAGGAAACCTATTGAGTTTGAAGTAGGTGACCATGTCTATTTGAAGGTGTTCCCTATGAGAGGAGTAAAGCGTTTTGGGATAAAAAGGAAGCTTGAGCCTCGGAATGTTGGACCTTATCGGATTATTGAGAAAGGTGGAAGAGTAGCCTATAAGCTCAATCTACCTCGTGAAATGGGAGCTATCTTTCCAGTATTCCATGTATCTCAACTAAAGAAATGTCTCCGTCTTCCCGAAGAAAGAGTAGAAGTGAGAGGCATCAAGTTGAAATCCGATCTTTCTTATGAGGAGAAACCGGTATATGTTCTGGATACCCTGGAAAGGGTGACTCGAAATCGAGTAGTCAAATTATACAAGGTGGTTTGGAGTAATCACGGTGAACGTGATGCAACTTGGGAAAAAGAGGATTATTTAAAGGACAACTATTCCGCTTTCTATGAAAAATGGTACGACTTTCAAATCTCGGGACGAGATTTTTATAAGGGGGGAGGGCTGTAACACCCCTGGTGTTAGTTAGCCTCATAATGCATTCATAATGCATGATCATGGCATGACATTACCATAAGCATCGTCATTTCATGGCATCCTGGTCTCTTATCATGAGCATAGCATCATGTTTGATTAGTAAAAGTGTGAAACATTCAATTGCAACATTTGAAACATAATTTTGAAACAATTGCAACATTGTGGTTTCTATGTGTTCCTTTATGTGTTGCTAGGGTTTTGTGTAGATGACACATGTGATGTTCTAACATGAGCTCTGGTAGCTTAACTATGCTTAGGACACCTAGTGGAGCACTGTTTATGTGGACCAAAATGACTAATTTGCCCTCTAAAGGGAGGTTTGACTTGGGGTGACCTATAGAGTGCCTCTGTTTGACTGATTAGAACGTCCAACCTAGAGACCTTGCATGGAGGTGCACCCTTTACCAAAGTTGTAGCCAATTTATCAAGGAACAAAAGTCTCAATATGACCATCCCATGTAAATGACTGGATTATGCTCAAACAGGACCCACAATGCTTGAAGCAGTGTTGTTTCAACACTTAAAATTTTCTAAGTCTAGAACTGCAGTTACAGTTTCAAGGTACACTACTTTGGAGCTCTTTATCTTGCGAACCATGATGTTTCAGCTCAAGTCCATATTGACAAAATTGGAGATCTCATGTAGCTCTACAACATTGTTGTTACCACCTACCCCTGAATCGGGCTATATTCGGAGATATGAGGCGATGAACTTCCACTGTCAGTCATCCCATTAACACCGATTCAGAGTTTCAGTCGATCAACGTGGCCGACCGGCCACAGAGCGACGCTGCCGTGTGGCTGCGCCGTGGTAGCCGTACGCCGGTGTTGCCCCCACCGGTCAGGCCTCGGTGCTCCTCAAGACAGCCACAACGCCCTCAGCTTGACTCTCCCTCTCCATTCGCCTCCTCTCCTCCCTCTGTTGTGCTCGCCAAGGCGGAGGAGCAGGCCGCCAGCGCCGCCGCGCACTCGACGAGCCAGTGCGCCGTCATCTTCGCGCCTCCACCCAAACCTTGCTGCACGGAGCACCACCGCAACCTTCCCTACCTTCTACACCTCTTCCCGGAGCCAACCAAGTGGAGGTGAGGCCATATTGGGCATTTCCGCCGCCGCGGCCATGGCCTTGACCTCACCGGAGCTCAAGCTCGCCGTGGCCGGCATAGCTAGCGACCACCCCGTCCTCCTTATTCCACCTTGGTAGCACGGTCGTAGTCCCGTGTAGCTTGCCCCGCGCTCGGCTGGCACTGTGGGGGTTCACCGTCGCCGGCGTACCACCACCGCCGCCGCCGAAATGCCATACACGTCGGCAAGCCATCCCTAATGGCTCCGCCACTCCTTAAGTTGGGTCAATCGGTGCGGGATTGCGTGGGGAGCGCGTAGATGCCCTCGGACTCACCGGAGTCGTCACCGGCGGCGAGCAATCGCCAGCCGGAGCCGCTCCCCTGTCCGGTGTCCCTGACGGGCGGGGCCCGCCTGTCAGCGCGCGGGATTCCCCCCTGTGTTGCTTGGTTGGGCTGCCGCGGGCCGAGCCGCGTGAGTGGGCCGCGCCGGAGCTCTGGGCCACACAATCATGTATGGCCGCGCGCGTCGCGGGGCGCAGAGGGTGCTGGGCCGGCCCGAGTGGGAGGAATGGATTAGGTTTTGTTTATTTGATTTATTTCAAATGTTTGTTTTGGTACTCAAACTTTGTAAATTCGTATCTCCTATTCTAGAGGTCCAAATAAGGTGCTTTAAATTTTGGTGTGCTCTACATAATGTCTAGTTTATTATAAAAATATAAAATGTGCCATGTTTTGTGATGAATTAAATAGTTATTAATTATATCTTTTATTCATGAAGAAAAAGGAGAAAATGATATCTCTTTCTGTGAAGCTCCAAATGACATGAAATTTTTATAGTGAACTGCTCATACCATGAATAGATTATGGTTAAATTTTCATGCAATTTGGATGTGGTTTGGTGGAGTTATATAATTATCTTCTTTGCTTGAATGGATCTTGTGTGAATTTTCATAAATTTTTTATAGATCCAGTGAGGGTGAAACTTGGTGAATGTTGTTCTTATATTAGAAGGATGCTAGGAAAAATATGAAATCTGTTGTTTGATACTTTTCAATAGGGTTTCCTATTTATGCTAGAAATAGACATGCCATCTGTTATTTTTGATATCTCCATATTTGCTTGTCAAACTGAAGTGAAATTTTTATGGTAGCCTATGTGAAGCATTAGGTGGCTATTGTAATTTTTGTAGATTTTTATATATAGTTTTACTATATGTTTCTTTAATCACCTAATTAACTAAATAAATTATAAAATAATATCAAATAATTTATTTAGAAGTTGGCACTATACTTTCTGGTGTTCCTTTGATATGCACAACAGGTTGGTAAACTTAGTTTGGTCCAATTGTGCTTTTGATTCGTCACTAAATATTTAAATTAGTGACTCAGCCATTTCTGGACAGAATTGCTAGTTAAGAGAATTAACCTATGATAATGATGTTTTCATGCTTTGTGATCTATAGCAAAGTTGTTGAGAATTTCATGAACTAGTAGCTGGTAAATTTTGGTAGCTTTTGGACTTATAGTTTAGAAATGACAGCTGTTCCAAGTTGGGTTCAGTTTTGGGAGTGCTCTCTGCCTTCTAGAACAGATTCTGTACATGTGCTATTTCGACTTAGTAAATGATGAAGTCATGCTTAGATGTTTATAAATGAAATGTAGACAATTTCATAAGCTTTCTAGAATGTCCTCTTTCAGGTCGTTTGGATTGGTAGAACTCCAGTTGTGAGTTTTCTTAGCTACTGTTGATAATATGTTGTAAATACTAATGTCTGGAATCTTGTTACGTGCGTGTTTAGTCTTAACTTTGTGATACTTAGTGGTTTCTTAGGAATGTTCAAACATGTTAATACCGGAGAGGAAATTTGCACCTAAGCTTGAAGTGATTTGAATAGAGCACCACATAACTTGGTTTTGTGCTTACAACGTTGCAGTGTCATTGCATTCATCTTCACATCATTCATGCACATCCATAAATCACCATGTCATTTTTGGATGCAGACATGAAATTCATTGGATGCATATACATGCAATAGGTGTGCCAAGAATCGTGTTACGAGCGAAGTCCTGCTGGGCGTGGAACCCGAAGTTGAAGTCCGTTCGGGAGCCGGAGGTCCAGTCCGACGAAGCCGGAGAAGACGTGGGAATCGTTCTTCAAGCCGAACCTTGATCTCTCTTCTTTCGGTTAAGGCAAGCCCCGGAGCATTATAAGCCTCCTACTTTCAAAGCAATTATCTATCTATACATGTTAAATGTTTTGTTGCATTACGTGATAGGAGTTGGTTGAAAACCCTTGCAGCATTGATAACACTCCTTGTCCAGCAATTCGAACCTTGAATCCTAAGTAGACAGGATCGTATCTATGCTTAGTCCTGCTAAATTAGACCGGTAGAAGTCGGGTGATTTCCTGTCACCTGCAAGATATAGGGCTTTATCAGGTCACGGTTGGCTATACTTGCTATCGTGGAAGTGAACCATATGTTAATAAAATGAAATGAGACTGGCGGGATGACGATAGTGAAGCAACAAGGCATGGAGGTCTTGGGTGTGGATCTATCCCCGTCTGTGTCGATTAAGGACTGAGACCTGGAGCCTTCTATGTCATTTTGAATGCATGCTTGACATTTAGTTGGCCGGCCTGAGGTTGCCGACCGCGAAGCCTAGTAGCTCAACTCAGGCTGCGAAGTCGAAAAGTGAAAGTCGCCTCGGAAGGGAGCCAGAGGGTCCAAGGGTAGGTGAGTTAAAAGTCCTGAGCATCCTGGCCACTGGTATCCCAGAGAACGCGGCGCTGTTCGGGCCCACCCTGAGTTGTACCAAAGGTTATCTACGGCTACCTTTAGCGGGGTTTGCCGGGTGAGTGTCAGGAATACCCCCTCAGCTGAGTTGGAATCGATTCGAGTCGCCGTCTCTCCCGGATAGTGAGAAACTTGACTGGTTATCTCCAGCGTAGATACACTAATTATAATGATGGTTCAGAATTGATGATAATGATGATGATAGCCTTATTATACCTGCTATGGTTAATATTGTTTGATCTTAATAAAGTGATTGCTCTAGTACAGGTGCTAATCTAGTTATCAGGTTAATGATGATCAACTTGATACTTAAGCATATATTGGTTACTTATCCGTATTAAGCTTTTCTACAAATGAGTCAAGCTAGCCCACTTTATAAAGCCTTGCATAATCCTTGGTGTCACCTTATTTCTGGTTTTTGACGGGTAAGTCTAGCTGAGTACCTTCTCGTACTCAGGGTTTATTTCCCACCTGTTGCAGGTAGCAGATTCATACTTGTTGCTGCAAGTATTGTCTTCGCCATGTGGGCGTGAAGACTAGACCATATGGGCATGGTCTCTGTAGTATCTCTTCTGGTATGCTTTTGCAGGATGTGACTATGTACTGGCAGTATTTGACTTAAAATGATTTCAGAAATTATGTTGCTTCCGCTAATCTTTACTTTGGTTTTGTAATAAAAATATTTGTGCTCCGATGTATGAGATTACTTTTGAACTGTTGTAACTAGTGTTGTGTTATGTTGAATCATTATGATCTGGTTGCTCTCGGTTTGGTTTGAAATCCCACGCGATTTCGTGGACTACCGGAGTTATATGGGCTCAAGTTTGAGAATTTGATCGTCTCGGCGATTGTTTTTGAACTTGTGCTCTTATAATTTGGACGGTTCCGTTACACCATCCATCTTCGACACTACATCGACATGCCTTATGGCCAAGCCTACCAAGGTAAAATATGATGATAGTGATGATGATTCTTGTGCTAGTGATGGTTGTAGAAGTGATGATGAGGAGGATGAGGACTACTCCAAGGATGATCTATTGGGCATAATAGATCAAATGAGCAAGGGCTACAAGAGGACCACCAAGAGATGAAAGATCTTGGAGCAAGAGCTCATTGCCAAGAGCAATAAAAATGATGCCTTGATGGAGGAGCTTGTTGCTCTCAAAAAGAGTAAGGAGTGCAAAGGAATTGAACAAGAGCTCAAAGCTCTTAGGAAATCCTTTGATGAGCTAGAGGCCTCTCGTGAGTGTCTAAAGGAAGACCATGAGGACCTTGAAGTTGCTCACACTAGGCTTAAGGAAGCCTACTCCACTCTACTTGAGCTCATCAAGAAAAAGGACCTCAAGTTAGAGAAGTTCATGAAGGAAGCTGAGGAGCAAGTGATTGTCACTTGTGACATTGGACTAACATGTGATATTATTGATGATTCTTTATTTGTTGGTCCTACTAATGCTTCATGTAGCTCATCATCATCCACCACAACCAACTCTATCTCTACTACTAGTGATTCATCACTCGTGGTTGAGAATGAGACTCTCAAGAGAGAGGTGGATGATCTCACCTGCGCATTAGGCAATGCCTATGGTGGGGATGCCCGCTTGCTAAAATGCTTGGGTAGCCAAAGGTTCTCTCTTAACAAAAGAGGGTTTGGGCTATACTCCTAAGAAGGGCAAGGCGGCCTTTGCAACTCACAAGCCTAGCTTTGTGAAGAGCAATGGTCGGTTTTACAATAGATGCAAACAAGTTGGGCACCTAGAGCATAACTGCAACAAAATGAACAAGAACAAGAAAAATGCTAATGTACCTTACATTCCTTTTAATTCTTGTTATGTGCTTACCAAGGGTGAGAAAGGTGTGTATGCTAGGTTTGTTGGTACACCAATTGTGGGCCCAAAGAAGAAGGCCATTTGGGTACCAAAGAACTTAGTTACTAACCTCCAAGGACCCAAGCAAGTATGGGTACCTAAAAGGCATTAATTTGTTTTGTAGGTAAATTACAAGGCCGGAGGAAGGCATTGAGTGCTTGATAGTGGGTGCTCTCAACATATGACCGGTGATTCAAGAATGTTCAACTCTCTCAAATCAAATGATAGTGGCATTGATAGCATCACATTTGGTGACACTAGCAATGGTGATGTAAAGGCTCTTGGAAGGATTGCAATCTCAAATGATCATAGCATTTCCAATGTGCTCTTAGTTGAAAAGTTGAAATTCAATCTTCTTTTGGTTGCTCAATTGTGTGATCTTGGTTTCAAGTGCATATTTGGTGTTGATGATGTGGAGATAGTTAGTGTTGATGGCTCCAATTTGATCTTCAAGGGTTTTAGATATGAGAATCTATACTTGGTTGATTTCAATCCTAGTGACACTCAACTTTCAACATGCTTGCTCACCAAATCAAGTATGGGTTGGTTATGGCATAGAAGACTTGGTCATGTTGGCATGAAGCAATTGAACAAGTTAGTGAAGCATGACTTAGTTAGAGGCTTGAAGGATGTCACATTTGAGAAGGATAAGCTATGTAGTGCATGTCAAGCTGAAAAGCAAGTGGGCAACACTCATCCATTGAAGAGAATTATGAGTACTTCCAAGGCATTTGAGTTGTTGCACATGGATTTATTTGGGCCAACTACATACACAAGCATTGGTGGCAACAAGTATGGCTTTGTGATTGTGGATGATTTCACTAGATACACATGGGTATTCTTTCTTATGGACAAGAGTGATGTATTTGACATATTCAAGAAGTTCATCAAGAGAGTGCAAAATGAGTTTGAGACCACAATCAAGAAAGTGAGAAGTGACAATGGAAGTGAGTTTAGAAACACAAGAGTTGATGAGCTATGTGAGGAGCTTGGAATCAAGCATCAATTCTCGGCCAAGTATACACCTCAATCCAATGGCCTAGTTGAGAGAAAGAATAGAACCTTAATTGATATGGCAAGATCAATGTTGAATGAGTATAATGTGAGTCATTCATTTTGGGCCGAAGCAATCAATACGGCTTACTTCTATAGCAACCGCCTCTATTGCCACAAGTTCCTAGAGAAGACACCATATGAGATCTTAAATGGAAGAAAGCCCAACATTGCATACTTTCGAGTATTTGGTTGTAAATGCTACATCTTGAAGAAGGGCACTAGATTGAGCAAGTTTGAGAAGAAATGTGATGAAGGATTCTTACTTGGTTACTCCACTACTAGCAAAGCTTATAGAGTTTGGAATTTGGCTAGTGGTTTACTTGAGTAAGTTCATGATGTTGAGTTTGATGAAACAAATGGCTCTCAAGATGAAGAAGATAACTTGGATGATGTGAGAGGAACTCAATTGACCAATGCTATGAAAGAAATGGATATTGGTGATATTAGGCCAAAGCAAGTGATTGATGTGGATGACAACAAAGATCAAGTGCTCCAAAGTCCAATTACACAAGCTAGTGGTTCTCTAATGCAAAATCAAGCTAGTACATCATCTCAAGTGCAACAAGATCAACAAGTGGCTAGTTCATCATCTCCAACTCATGATCAACATCAACATCCAAGCAATCAAGTCCAAGTGCTTCAACCAACTAACATTGCAAGAGACCATCCATTGGATTCCATCATTGGTGACATACAAAGGGGAGTTCAAACTAGATCAAGATTGGCATCATTTTGTGCTTACTCTTCTTTTGTGTCAATGGAAGAACCCAAGGACATTGATAAAGCATTGAGAGATCTAGATTGGGTAAATGCAATACATGAAGAGCTCAACAACTTCAAGAGAAATGAAGTATGGAAACTAGTTAAGAGGCCTAAGGATCACAATGTCATTGGAACAAGATGGGTCTTTCGCAACAAGCAAGATCAAGATGGAATAGTAGTAAGAAACAAAGCAAGACTAGTGGCTCAAGGTTACACACAAATAGAGGGTCTTGACTTTGGTGAAACTTATGTCCCGGTTTCAAGATTGGAAGCAATTAGGATCTTACTTGCCTATGCTTGTGCTCACAATATCAAGCTATATCAAATGAATGTGAAGAGTGCATTTCTCAATGGGTACATTCAAGAGGAGGTGTATGTGGAGCAACCTCCCAGTTTTGAAGATGACAAGAAACCCAATCATGTCTACAAATTGAGAAAAGCTTTGTATGGATTGAAACAAACACCTAGAGCATGGTATGAAAGATTGAGGGACTTCTTGCTATCCAAAGGATTTGTCATGGGCAAAGTGGATACTACTCTCTTCACCAAGAAGATTGGGAAAGACTTGTTTGTGTTGCAAATATATGTTGATGATATCATATTCGGTTCAACCAATCAAGATTATTGTGATGAGTTTGGGAAAATGATGGCAAAGGAATTTGAAATGTCAATGATTGGTGAACTTAGTTTCTTTCTTGGACTTCAAATCAAACAAATGAAGGAAGGAACATTTGTGTGCCAAACCAAATACATAAAGGATATGCTAAAGAAGTTTGGTATGGAAGATGCAAAAGGAATCACTACTCCAATGAGCACTAATGGAAGCTTGGATAGTGATAAGAGTGGCAACATGGTGGATCAAAAGCTATATAGATCAATGATTGGTAGCCTACTCTATGTAACGGCATCAAGGCCCGATGTGATGTTTAGTGTATGTATGTGTGCAAGATTTCAAGCCTCACCAAGAGAAAGTCATTTGAAGGCAACAAATAGAATATTGAGGTACTTAAAGCATACACAAGATGTTGGATTGTGGTATCCCAAAGGTGCAAGCTTTGAGCTAGTTGGATATTCAGATTCCGACTATGCCGGTGACAAAGTTGAGAGAAAGAGCACCTCTGGGACTTGTCAATTGTTGGGAAGATCACTTATCTCATGGTCATCCAAGAAGCAAAATAGTATTGCACTATCTACCGCCGAACCCGAATACATTGCCGCGGGTAGTTGTTGTGCACAAATCTTGTGGATGAAGGCAACATTGAAGGATTTTGGAATCAATTTCAAGAATGTGCCATTGCTATGTGACAATGAAAGTGTCGTGAAGCTAACCAACAATCCGGTTCAACATCAAAGAACAAAGCATATTGATGTTCGTCATCATTTCATTAGAGATCATCAACAAAAGGGTGACATTGCTATTGAGAGTGTGGGCACCGAAGATCAATTAGCCGATCTATTCACCAAGCCACTTGATGAGAAGAGATTTCACAAGCTAAAGAATGAGTTGAACATAATTGACTTCTCCAACATGAGTTGATGCACCTCATATATGACATGCTCTCCTTCGAGCCCCAAGGTACAATTGGTTGACATGTCATACATTCTATGCTAAGGACTCGTTTAGTGCATCTAGTCATAATTTACATGTTCTAGGCTCATTCATGAAAATCAAATGAGTTTGAAGTTTATATGGTGCCACTATTGTTTCCATGTCTTGTATGATCTAGTGGTAGCATAAAACTTGTTTAAGTAGCTTGTGATCCTAAGTGTTTAATCTAGAAAACTTGTCTAAATATTTGCTTCAACATAGTGCATGATAACCCTTCTAGTGAGGTGTGAAGAAGCTTGCCCTTGGATCAAACCGAAGCATTTTATTTATGCAAGCAATCTAGGTTGAATCACAAACTTGATCCTCACCCCATAATTCAACATGATAATCTATCTAAAATTTGCTCCATTGTGGTCATTGGTGCCAAAGGGGGAGAAAATGTTGTTCACAAAGATCGATTCTAAAGGGGGAGAAAACCTAAAGGGGAGAATTGATAAAAGAAGGAGATCAACTAAAATTTTGAGCACACAAGTAGGGGGAGCAAGCTCTTAAACATGAATGTTGCATTTCCATGTGCATTTCATATGTATGATGCATAGTTATGCATTTCTTTTTCTCTGATACATTGCTTGTGTGGTGACTTGCTAGTATAATTTGAATGGTATATTGAGGTACTAGCATGAATAGGAAGTAGTTAGATTTTTCTTGCTTCATGTTTTTCAAAGTGGTACTAGAGCCTTGCTTATAATATTGATCTCACGAGGTTTCTAGTTATGTTTGTGCTTTTCCAAGTGGTATCTAACTACACAAGGTGCTAAGATGGTGTTTATCGCTACTCCGATGGTATCACGCTTCAAAGGTCTATAATCTCAAACACTTAGCACCTATTGGTAGACAATGCTCCTATTTTTTTCCTATCTAAGCATGTATGCTTCCTAAATCCAAACATATAGCATACATGTAGGGGGAGCCATTGCTATCAATTTGGATTCATGATCACTTATCCGTAATTCTTACACATGGTAATATACTTGGACAATGTGACATGGGTTCAATTAAAATTTTATCATAATATCTTTGTGAAAGGGTTGTCACCAATTACCAACAAGGGGGGGATTGAAAGCTCTATGTTTGGTGTTGGTAATTAGTGACAATGCCTAAGTACTAATCCTATTCCTAAGTTGTATATAGCATATGAGGATTAGTACATTCCAAGGTTGGTGGCAAGATGGACATGGTGATCATGATGGCCACACTTGGATTTGGACGCAACCCTACGTGATCAAGGCAAAGGTATATGCTTAAGGGTTGTGTTTTAGTAACCAAGACACCTAGTGGGTGTGGTTACATTATAGGATAGGTAGTCATACTATAAAGAGAGGAATGATGCGGCTATTGAACTCCTAAGTGCCTCTAGGTGTGCATTTCATAATCATATGCATTTGGATAGAACTAATAACACCTCGAAAAATGATTGTGAAAATACTAACACACTCGCACATGATGTGATTACTTGGTGGTGTTAGCACATTTGCGATGGCGTTGAAGTTTGAGCGGTAGAGAGGGTTTGGGGTTTTCGAGGAATTGAAACGCCTATTTTCCTTTATGCCAATGTCGAGATTTGGAGGTGTTGTCACATGTTGTTTCACGAGCTAAAACATGTGCCAAAGTGACACACATATTTAGTCTAGCTCATATGTGAAAGGGTGAATCAAACGGAGGCGAACGGAGGTCACAGAGGTGACCGGACGCTGGACCGGACGCGGTCTCTGTTTGACCAGACGCGTCCGGTCAGTGCTCAGCGTGTGTCCATGTCTCGGTTCTCTGATCGGACGCGGTGGTGCGTCCGGTCATAGTCGACCGGATGCGTCCGGTCGTTGTGGGAGCTTACTGGACTCCAACCGGACGCTGGCACTGTGGCATCCGGTGCGACTAGCAGTGCGTCCGGTCGCTATTTCATTGGAGCGTTGCTCTGGCTTGACCAGTGCGTCCGGTCAGTTATGGGACCAGCGCGTCCAGTCAAGCTTTGCGCGTCCGGTCCGTGTGACCAGCGCGTCCGATCAGCGCGACTGCAGCTGTTTTGAGTGCCTAACGGCTCTATTCGAAGGGGTACATCTATAAATACTCGTTGGCCAGCTCAAGGCTCTCTCTCTCTTGCATTCTTGGACATACTTGTGAGCACTTTGAGCTAAGCAACTCCCCTCTCACTCATCTCTCTTGCTTCTTTGCATATTCGAAGTGAGATTGAGTGATCCAAGTGCATTTGCATTGTGAGATTGCATCTAGTTGGCACTTGGTGGTTGATTTGCTGTGGGATTCTTATTTCTCTTGGTGGTTGCCGCCACCTAGACGGTTTGGAGCAGCTTGGAGGCGTTGGCAAGAGTTGGTGATTGTTCTTGGCCACCTCCGGTGATTGTGAGGGCTTTGTGCCTACCTCGGCGAAGCGCCAAAGGCAACGTTAGTTGATTGTTCGTGTCATTTGCAACCTTTTACCATTTGGTAGGTTCTTGTGGCACCTTTTGAGGGGCTCGGTGTGAGACCGATTAGCCACCGAACCACGTGGTGAAAAGGGACACAATGGGGACTAGCGTGCCGGCAAGCACGTGAACCTCGGGATAAATCTTCATGTCATCATTCTTATTGTGATTAATCGATCCCGGTGGTTGTGTATTGTGGAATTCATCTCTTGATCATATTGATTGGTTGGCTCAATACTTCGTCCCTCGGTGATACCCTTCTAACTCTCTCTTGTATTATTTTCTTAGTTACCTTGCTAGCTTGTTAGCTTAGCTCTTAGCTTGTGTAGCTAGTTAGCTTTAGTTGTAAACTAAGTTGTGCAGTTTGACTTGTGCGGTTGAGTGCAAATATACTAGAATTGTGAATTGGATAGGTGGCTTGCAAACACCCCGTAGGCTAAGCAAAACTCGCATCTCGCTATTTGTTATATTGATAAACTTGTTTAGCTTGTCTTTGTAGATTTTTTTAAAAAAAAAGGCTATTCACCCCCCCTCTAGCCATCAAGACCTTTCAGCGGTCCAGACTGCCCTTGTCGCCTTGGAGCAGGAGACTGCTGATGCCTAGGCAACAGCTGCCAATGCTTAGGCCAGGACAATCAGTAAGGTTTCCTTCATTGAGAAGCTCTATCCAAATGTCCATGGCCTCGTTTTGATGGTTTTTAGTGTTGTTAGCCCATGAGGAGTTGGCCGCTCTTCGAGAGGTGGCCCTCGTCGCCGTCAATGACATGAATGCAGGGGGTGTCCTGCTAGACGACCGTCTATGGGCCAGGCCAGCTCGGGTTAGGACGGTGGCCCTTAGCGTGGTACGCTGTTGACGGTCCTTAAGTATCAATTATAACTATCAAATAAATAGAGAAAAGGATCCAAATGAAACCAACACCTAGACTTAGGGTTTTATCTGACAGAATTCCACGAGTTTTGCTGTTTATCTATTTCTGCAGGGGGTTATCAGGAAATACGGAAGAAAGGCCCACATGTCGGATTAATGACGGGATATTAACCGAACACGTAATTATCTTACATCTAGAAGAGTCCAGAAGCCACGAGAACGAACGGGAGGCGTAACAGAGCCGGGGACAGGGCGCCCGCCCTAGTCCCTAGGGCGCCCGCCCTGCTGGCTCAGCCAATCAGGCTCCGCCTCGAGGATTATGCTCCACCGACCTAGAGGATCAAGGAAAACCGCACGATCAATGTCGGTTTGATCCGACGGCCCAGATTCATCCGAAAGGGCTATATAAGCAAGGCCCCTGCCCCTGGAGGAGAGGCCCTCGTCTCATACTTCAAACCCTAATTCAGGAGGAGAGCCTCTGATCAAGCCCTAGAGCCACCACATCAACTAGATCTCTAGTTAGCATAGCTACATAGGATTAGAACTAGAAGGAGTCAATCTTCGATTGGTTCCTGGATCTGTCAAGAGGATTCTTGGTAATTCCTCTATTGTTCTTCAATTGTTCATCATTGTTCTTCAATATTATGAATATGACTTTGTTCTATTTCAATATATTGGTTATGACTTTGCTCTACTTGATTATATTTGCAATTATATTGTTCTTAGTTTATCATAGTTATATGCTTGGCTTAGTTAGATTGGAATTATATACATGCCTAGGATCGTATAGCGTTTATCCATGTGTACAGTGGGTGAATGATAATTATTGTGTAGACGTGGTGTCTATACCGTATTTATCTGCGATTGCACCCTATATGCCGGATTGTGGGGTAGTTCGCGATAGTGACAGCTTCGTTGATTCTTATATAGTCCCCCTCTCGTGTATAGGGCAGGCAGAGCAACACTATTACAGGGGAGTGATTGCTATGTTCTTCATCTTCCTTGCTAATATTCACTATGCATGGATATAGTCTTTTCTCACCATGATTGCCAAGTATAATTGCACTAACTATGATATGCTAGACTTTATAGTTAATAATAACTTAGGGAATATCTTTGTAGTTCATCCTAATTCCATGCTAATGACTTGCTAGAATATCTGTTGAGGTGCTTATCATTATTATATGTGGCTAGCTGATCAGATTAATTATCTTTGTCACCATTATCACTTTACCTTTACTTAATGTGACATTTATACCTGTATAAAGAGATTGATAAATACTCTCGGTTATACATGCAATGATGTGTACTCAGTTCCATATTCTCATTCCATTATCAACCATGATACTTAGAAATCCCTTCCCAGTGGTAAAAATATAAATAACGATACCTGGAATACTTCCCGGTTAAAATGCTACATCGGTATTAATCTGTGCGCTTGCAGATCCCTTTTATTATTTATCTTGATGAGCAAATGCATATTTCAATACCGCGTCTCTCATGTCATGCTGGGGATGACAACTTGGCTTAAGTGGCATGAGGGATAGGTTTGGCATTTTTGGCGCCGTTATCAGAATTAGAAAACTAAGTCTACTTTTGGTAGTGACGTTAAGAATGCCCAACAAGCATTTTTGGCGCCGTTGCCGGGGAAGGTTGATTACTAAGTAGGAATGAATACGGAACTTTGAGTCAACATTTGCATCACTAATCTGATCGAGCTTATCAATTCTCTTATACAGTTTTACCCCTGTATTTTCCATTTTGATTATTTATTGCAGGGTGATGCATGAATAGAAGACATCTTCCAGACAACTTTGTTGACGATCCCGAAGCCTTATTCAGAAGAACAAGAGCCAAGCTCAAGAAGACATCGTCAACACTTCAGCACAAAGCTTCATCCAAATCCGAAGACCGCCGAAGTTTCATCCGGAATTTGTCGACTGAATTCGAAGCCATGGCGAACAAGTCGATCCACGAGTTCTCAGCTCCCACTACGGACAACATCCGCACTGGACCTGCTGGGGAGATCGACCGCAACTTCAAGCTCAAGCCTGGGCTCATCAACATGGTGCAAGCTAACCAGTTCTGTGGGAAGCCACATGAAGACGCTAGTGCTCATCTTCAACACTTTCTGGAGATCTGCAGCACTTTCACCATGGCTGAAGTCCCCAGAGACGCCATACTACTTCGCCTTTTCCCATTCTCACTGTTGGGGAGAGCGAAGCAGTGGTTCTACGCTACAAAGGAGAAGAACACTACGTGGGCACTCTGCTCCACGAACTTTCTGGCCAAATTCTTTCCCATGGGCAAGACCAATGCTCTCCGTGGGAAGATTACAAGTTTTCAGCAACAACATGATGAATCCGTTCCAGAAGCATGGGAGCGTTTCCAAGACTACATCCTAGAATGTCCCCATCATGGAATGGAAAGCTGGCTACTGATGCAGACATTTTATCATGGGCTCATTAACAGTGCCCGTGAAACCATGGATGCTGCAGCTGGAGGAGCATTCCTATCACTCACCATACCTCAAGCCACAGCTCTTGTGGAGAAGATGGCATCCAACCAAGGTTGGAATGAAGAAAGAACTCAGACACGCAAGAGAGGTGGAGGTATGCACCAGCTCAAGGAGGTAGACATGCTGTCTGCCAAGCTAGACCTACTCATGAAGAAGCTCGATGATCGAGCTGGAGAAAAGAAAGAAGTCATGCACGTCTACGACTCCCACATGACTTGTGAGGAGTGTGGAGGTACTGGACACTCGGGCAATCACTGTCCTGAGTTGCTGGAGGACGTGAACTACATCAACAATAACAACAACAACTACTACAACCGTCCTCAGCAGAATCAAGGTTGGAATCAACAGAGGCCTAACTACTCAGGTAATTACCAAGGTAACAATTCTTTCAATAATAATAATAATTATCCACCTTTGAGAGAGTTAGTATCCAACCAAGGAAAGCTAATGGATAACCTGTCTAAGAAATTGGCATCTAATGATAAAATACTAGAAAATATAAATAATAGAATGGATAATTTCTCTACTGCCATCAAGAACCAGATTAGCTTTAATAAAATGATTGAATCTCAGTTGAATCAAATAGTTGCTGCTGTTCCTGCTACTAACCCCGGTATACCATCACAACCGGAAGGACTAGAATCTGCAAATCTTGTAGACATGTTTGATGCAGGAGATTACTGGAGTAACCCTATCGTGGAAGTAAGTACTGACCGTCTGCCGGTCAAGAGAGGCGATCCAGGACGCCCCGTCATCCCGATCTCCATCGGCATGCGAGACTTCCCAGAAGCACTCTGTGACTTTGGCTCCAGCGTCAACATCATGCCCAGGGTACTCTATGAAAAACTCTTTTCACAACCATTATTAGAAACAACCATGTGTTTGCAGCTTGCAGATAGGACACTGAGTTTCCCGAGAGGAATATTGAAGAACATCTGTGTCCGAGTGGGTTCCTCGTACGCTCCAGCAGACTTCGTAGTGATAGAGACCGGTTCTGATGAGAGGGCTCCTGTCATCCTAGGGAGACCATTCCTGAACACCGCGGGAGCTGTCATCTATGCTAGTGCTGCCAAGATCAGTTTCTACATCAAGGGGAGGAAGGAAACGTTTTCCTTCAAGAACAAGACCGCACAAATCCCAGAGCAACCCCAATATGAACCAAGGAAGAGGACCAACAGGAGGAACAAGAGCAAGAAGCAAGTATGGACCGAGACAGCTAAGATGGTCACTGCCGTGCACAAAGGTCAAGATCGCCAACTCAAGTCACCGTTCTTGCCTAAGAAGGACGACCCAGGTATGCCAAGCATTTATTGCTCCATTAATGGGTTCCACTTCTACAAGACACTTTGCGACACTGGGTCGGGCGTCAACATAATGGCCAAGGTCACCTATGAACTTCTGTTCGGAACCATGCCCTTAAACCCAACATATATTCAGCTCTAGATGGCAGATCAGACATTCCGACAGGTCGAAGGTACAGTAACTGACGTCCCTGTCAAGATAGACGATCACTTTGTCCATACAGACTTTCAGGTTATTGACATGGGAGAAGATGAATATGATCCACCCATCATCCTTGGAAGACCATTCCTTAGTACTGTCAAAGCAATCATTTACATTGGAACTGGAGAAGTCCACATGCACTTCCCCTCTGAGAAGGTACGTCTTTACTTTACTGACCCTAACTATGTATTTGAAGAATCCAAGCAGGTCAGGACAAGAAGAAGGCGGCGTAACCACAATCAGAAGCAACAGGTCATCAAGGACGGATGGGCAGATTATGAAGGAGAAGTGGTAAGATCTGAAGACATACCACTCAACCAACACTGTCCTGAGGAGACCAAAGCACCGAGACAAGTATGGAAAGAAAAGACAGTTGCACATGAAGAAGAGGCGCTGCCGGAACCACCGACTACGCCATCCACCAAGTCCCAGGACGACTGAACGAATAAGAGTCCCGTTCGGAGGACTTAAAAACACCGAACGCCTTGCCAAGAGGTAACTTGGTAGTTATCCTTTCCTTTTAATTATTTACTTTATCTTAAATAGTTTGCTTAGTTAATCATATTCATACTATCTTAAAAAGAAAATAAAAATGTTAAAAACCCTAAAGCCCCATGTGAGTATGCGAGTGGCATAAAACCCATAAGTACATTCACTGTGGTGGCATAAAAAAATATATATATATATATAATAAATACATAAATATTTTCTTCTGCTTTATAAAAGAAAAAAAACATAAAAAAAATCAAGGAGGCTCAGCATGATAAAGGCTAGATATTTATGCTAACACTTAATCAGTTCCACAAAGCTTTGTTGTCTATTTGAGCTTCACAGAATTCAAGGAGACTAGCAGACAGAGGACATTCTAATCGCTGTCAGGGTGCTGCCGACTTTCAAATACACCTCCGCCATCTGCTAGCTACATCAGAAGAGATTATGTCAAGATCCAGCTTGGGGGAGAGCACCTCCATTATCTTGCTAAGTATTTCTATCTTTATCTTTATATTTATATATACTTCTACCCTATAAAAATAAAAATATACATAACTATGAAAAAAAAACCAAATAAAGATTTTGTGCTTATATATATACCTATATCTTTTGCTTAGTGTGTTTTAATAAATAAAGTGGCTATGCTAAACTGAATCTAGATAATAATAAAACTCTAGCATGGATATGATGAATAGTTGCTTTGCCTAACTTTCAAATTTGAAGTCCTCTCTCTAAGTTTAGACATAACTGTTATCATTTAAAGCTTGCTCTAAACCTGAACTTGTGGGAAGAGAACTTGATCTAAAGTCTAAGTTGTTAACGGATATGATATGGGAAGGTTGAGCTGCTGTTTATCTATTCCTAGAGATGCTAGAATTCTGGAGAATTTTATCTTTGAAAATCTTAAAATGCTACATGATGAGTTCCTGTATGATGAGAGTTTAAGTTCCTACCACAGCCATACATACATGCTTGCTAGACTTTAAGCCATACCTTTACTTTTTACTGCTTATGAGCATTGAGTGTAGTCAAGCTGTGTAGATCCTTAGGAGCTTGTCATGCGGTTAAAATCAAGATTCACTTGCACGATCACTCATACATGCTGCTTCTACTCCGGAAGTACGCATCCACATATATCCACTCATTCTCATCTCCAGATCCACATAAAATTATTCTGCTCCTAATCCGAGAGAGAATAGCCAAAAATATTTTTCCCATTCTTGTTATCCCCTGTGAAATAAATGCTCAAGCTATTTTGGTTACTATCACTTGCTATATTGTTCTAAGGAGATGAGTGCTCTATACGAGGAAATAAAAAGGGGCAAGTGCCCGGAACCTCGAAAAGAAAAAGATACGAGGAAATAAAAAGGAGCAAGTGCTCGGAACCTCGATGAAAAAAAAGAAAAGAAAAAGTGTGAGAAGAGAGGTAAAAATGGACAAGTGTCCGACAGTAGAATTAGGGGGTACAAGATACCCACCTGAGAGAAAAAAAAAAGAAGAAGAAAGAAAATATAGAGCATCTCATTCTCCTCAAGAGCTTTAGAAAGCAAGAAAGGTACGTATCCCCTCAAAAAGAGCAAAAGTAGAATTAGACTTTCATCATTGTTATCATCACTACCACCATACACCATTTATTCGCCACACATGCACATCTTGATTTGACTTATTGGCTTGTTTCTCTGGATCCATGGTTTGACTATGCAATAAATGCCTTGTAAGTATGTATACTTTATCTCCCACCGATGAGCTCCAGATATCAAAAGCCTTATTAGAATAGGATGAGAGAGAAGGCAGACATCATTACTGCTTTGGTGAGGATCCAGAAATACCACAAAAGAGAGACCTGAGAGAGTCATACAAGGAATCTCTGAGTTTTATTTGAAAATCTGCAAAAAACTCCAAGAGCTATAGCTAATCAAGAATAAGAGACATGGCGCTTGACTAGACTGTTCTATCTTTTAACCGCTCAAGACAAAGGTGACGGTTGCAAGCCCCATGGTGAAAGGTATAATGAGTAAGTTTTAAGTCTTGACAGTTTACTTTAACTCAGAGATGAGACTCTATTTGAAAGCATGTGTACCGTCAAAATTCAAAGGCATTTCAGCAACTACTGAGTCTCTCCTTGCTCAGGGACGAGCAAGAGGTAAGCTTGGGGGAGTTTGTTGACGGTCCTTAAGTATCAATTATAACTATCAAATAAATAGAGAAAAGGATCCAAATGAAACCAACACCTAGACTTAGGGTTTTATCTGACAGAATTCCACGAGTTTTGCTGTTTATCTATTTCTGCAGGGGGTTATCAGGAAATACGGAAGAAAGGCCCACATGTCGGATTAATGACGGGATATTAACCGAACACGTAATTATCTTACATCTAGAAGAGTCCAGAAGCCACGAGAACGAACGGGAGGCGTAACAGAGCCGGGGACAGGGCGCCCGCCCTAGTCCCTAGGGCGCCCGCCCTGCTGGCTCAGCCAATCAGGCTTCGCCTCGAGGATTATGCTCCACCGACCTAGAGGATCAAGGAAAACCGCACGATCAATGTCGGTTTGATCCGACGGCCCAGATTCATCCGAAAGGGCTATATAAGCAAGGCCCCTGCCCCTGGAGGAGAGGCCCTCGTCTCATACTTCAAACCCTAATTCAGGAGGAGAGCCTCTGATTAAGCCCTAGAGCCACCACATCAACTAGATCTCTAGTTAGCATAGCTACATAGGATTAGAACTAGAAGGAGTCAATCTTCGATTGGTTCCCGGATCTGTCAAGAGGATTCTTGGTAATTCCTCTATTGTTCTTCAATTGTTCATCATTGTTCTTCAATATTATGAATATGACTTTGTTCTATTTCAATATATTGGTTATGACTTTGCTCTACTTGATTATATTTGCAATTATATTGTTCTTAGTTTATCATAGTTATATGCTTGGCTTAGTTAGATTGGAATTATATACATGCCTAGGATCGTATAGCGTTTATCCATGTGTACAGTGGGTGAATGATAATTATTGTGTAGACGTGGTGTCTATACCGTATTTATCTGCGATTGCACCCTATATGCCGGATTGTGGGGTAGTTCGCGATAGTGACAGCTTCGTTGATTCTTATATAGTCCCCCTCTCGTGTATAGGGCAGGCAGAGCAACACTATTACAGGGGAGTGATTGCTATGTTCTTCATCTTCCTTGCTAATATTCACTATGCATGGATATAGTCTTTTCTCACCATGATTGCCAAGTATAATTGCACTAACTATGATATGCTAGACTTTATAGTTAATAATAACTTAGGGAATATCTTTGTAGTTCATCCTAATTCCATGCTAATGACTTGCTAGAATATCTGTTGAGGTGCTTATCATTATTATATGTGGCTAGCTGATCAGATTAATTATCTTTGTCACCATTATCACTTTACCTTTACTTAATGTGACATTTATACCTGTATAAAGAGATTGATAAATACTCTCGGTTATACATGCAATGATGTGTACTCAGTTCCATATTCTCATTCCATTATCAACCATGATACTTAGAAATCCCTTCCCAGTGGTAAAAATATAAATAACGATACCTGGAATACTTCCCGGTTAAAATGCTACATCGGTATTAATCTGTGCGCTTGCAGATCCCTTTTATTATTTATCTTGATGAGCAAATGCATATTTCAATACCGCGTCTCTCATGTCATGCTGGGGATGACAACTTGGCTTAAGTGGCATGAGGGATAGGTTTGGCATTTTTGGCGCCGTTATCAGAATTAGAAAACTAAGTCTACTTTTGGTAGTGACGTTAAGAATGCCCAACATACGCCATGGGGCTACCTTAGCCCTAGTCATGGCGTAGCTTCGTTCTAGCCATGATCTCTGCCTGCTTGAACCTGGCTTTCCAGTTGGCGCTGATGAGGAGAAAGAGCTCACTGGCGACTTTACCGTCGCCGCGGAGGCCATCGTGGCGGCCACGCATGCGGGAGACGTCGTCCTCGCTGCCTTCTTTGAGCCATAGATTGTATCTAGGGTTATTCCAATCTTAATGAAAGGCTAGTTTGTTACTTTAATTCGAAGAGCAACTTAAGCGCGTCGCTTTATCTTTCATGGTGTTTGCTTCTTGTGCTCTGATGCGATCGGCTTGTGTGGCTGACATGCTCGGATAAGGTGATTAGGAGCTCATGGACCGGATCCTGCCTCCCCTCTTGAAAGGGAGTTAGGTTTTAGGGAAGCTTTCTTTCCTCTTATGAAACACCGTAGGTAACTTAGTAACTTTGCATATTTCTATTCTGAATGCTTCCACTTGCGTCAGGCATTGTAAATATTAATCATCAGCACAATGTGTATTACTCTTTTCTGAATGCACACATGAGAAAGTCCGATGCTATGTGATTGTAATGTGCTGGACAATATCTATTACTCTTTTCTGAATGCGCATGCAATATTTGATTGCGCATGAAAGAAAGTTCCCTACTCTATGATTGTAACGCGTTGGACAATAGATTTCATGTCCAGGTGACTCCTTGACTTGCAATGGGGTTGTTCGACCCTGTAGTTCTCTCTTAAGAGGAACAACTCAAGTTGCAATGAGGTAGTCACACTAGATAGATGTCGCTCATATTGCACTTAGATGTTAGGTTTAATTTACACTAGCAGCATAGTGATAAAAATGGTTCAACATGTACAACTTATTACAGAACCATAAAATAGACATTGTGTCGTAAGAAAGACTTCAATTATTACATCAAGAATTGTTTTAAATCTAAATTTCGATGCCTACATGGCAACATAGTGATAAAAAAGGGTTCAACATGTATAACTTATTATAGATTCATAAAATAGACATTGTGTCATAAGCAAGACTTCAATAATTACATCAAGAATCATTCTAAATCCAAATTTCGATGCCTCTGTTTCCTCACCTTCTACCACATCCCTCCCTTCAATAGTCGAACTATCACCAATCTCTTGTACATCCCTTCCTCGGTAGGGAATCAAGGTGACTACGCATCCAAAGGATGTGGTGATGACGACGAAGCAAGCATTGAAGTCATGACGGGGCTATTGAGGTCGAACTCGCCTGGTGAGTGCATCTCGCCTAGTAAGTACGCTAAAATCTCATCGTCTGAATCCAATGTCTCATCATGCTTAGTGACGTGGTTACCTGGACGAATGGTGGACTCTCCGGTCTGCTGAACTGAAGTAGTAGTGTCAAACCCTAGGGTCGACTCAGCTCTATTAATGGTAGGATTAGTAGGCTCGGTGGTCGCATCAGGCTCTGTGATTGTTGGGGAAGCCCTAGGAGGCTCTATATGTGCCCCTGTGGCACCACACGCATTATCTGGCCCCTCGACCTGATTGGGCGGAGAAGGTCGATCAGCTGCCTCATGAGCTGAAGCTGAACACTGCTTATGTTCGACTGTAGTAGTACTATCATTAGCAGGTTCATGCATCTCGGTCATTGGAGAAGGCCCAAGAGGCTCTGTATGTTTCCTCATGGTAGCTTGCTCCTCGACCTGAGGGGGCAAAGAAGGTGGATCACCTGCCTCATCATAACTTGAAGTTGGCTCAGGTATCTTGGGCATTGGAGAAGCCCTAAGAGGCTCTGTATGTGCCTCCGTGGTGACTTGCACCTCGACCTGAGGGGGTGAAGAAGGTGGATCACCGGCCTAATCAAGACCTGAAGCTAAACTCTACTTATGTAGTATCGTCGCAATGGGTAACTCTGTGTGGACAGTTGTATTATCAGGACCGGTCAGATAACCAGTAAGGGGGTTGACCTGACTACCACATTGCAACAGAAGCATCTGAAAATCAGGGGCCTTAACCCCTGTAGCACTGTACAGTAGATTAAAGCAGCCGATGAACACATTGCACATCAGGTCGATTTTTTTTGGCCTTGTTGGTTGATGGCCTCACAAAAACCAGATGATTGCTGGCTCATCTGCTCTTTGAGAAGGACCACACTCTCTGCATGCTTATCAATACTTGCTTTCAAACACCTGTCTTGTCGTTCCATACGCTAGACTAGCAAGTATCTGTCCAAGCTCTAACAATTGCTGAACGGACACTGGAGGTGGTGCTTGCTTGGCTAACGTCTCTGTAGTAGGTGGAACATCGTCCATCTCTTTGTCGGCCACACCACCGGAGGATGAGCCTCCCTCGACATGGTTGTCTGATGTAGGCACATGGTAGTCGTTGTCATTGGAGTCTGAATCTTGCATTCATACATTCAAGATTCTTCCAATCCCAGACTAGTGCTCTGCCTGCTCTAGGGCTGCATCCACCATTTCATGTCTTTCTCTATCCTGTATGGGTAACAGCTCATGAACAGACCTAAGGGCACGCTATCCATGATGACGATCGTCCAGACTTGCTGGCATGTAGATCATAACCTCGCAGGTCAACTTGTTGTACAGCGGCCCATTCTTTTTAGTCAATCGTGCATAGCAAATAGCTGATGATGTGAGGGTACACGTGCTGACGTCCAGTACTGATAGCATTAGCTATCACATCCTTGATCTCAGACAGGAAAAAGTGTAAGAAGTCAAATTGCTCGCCTCTCCATATTGATAGTAGTATCCACTGCTGCAAGCTAGTCAACGACTCCCTGTTGCCGCCATGAGGAAGGACCGTCTTCCTCAAAGCCATGTGTAGAACGTAAGCCTCTGGACACAGTCTATCTGGTGTATGCAAGGAGCTATCGGTGAAGGGCTCCATGAAGAGCGGCCAAATCTCCTGGTCTATAGGAAAAGTACCTCTAGCCCTGCTATGACGCAGAGGCAAAGCATCTCCATAGACTATCTCGTGGAGCTTCCTGTCTGAAGTGTCAACCTCGAGGAGTTCTTGCAGGCAGTCATGGGGCATTCGCTCTAGCCGACCATGGAGCATAAAAGCAATGTAGTCATGCTCCAGATGAATCCACACTGTTGCATAGAACTGACACACCCAGCTTATCACAATTCGATCAACCTCACTAAAACGGTGAACAAAGCCTAGGAACCGCTCAAAGAGGGGCCAGATGGGTATACTAGCTGCTCTCCTAAGCTCATCCCAACCAAGTATCCTTTGGTTTGCTAATGCTATCCCTCTAGCATGGTAGCTCCTAAAGAAACTCTCCTGAGTCATAGTCTAGAACTATGATTTTGTGCCAGGCTCTTTGAGTAGTGGAAGCCAGAACTCAATATTGCAAAACCTGATGCTCCGTATCTTCTTTGAGCTGTAATACCGAAAGTCATAGAACTGAACCACCTCTTTCTTTCTCACAATATTACTGCTCCTCATAGCACCATTGGCAGACATCAAACCTCCTCGATTGTTCCTCGTACCACCATTGGCAGACATCAAATTACCTCCTTGACTGCTCCTCGTACCACCAATTGTGGCACACATCAAATTACCTCCTCGACTACTCCTCGTCCACCAATTGCAGCACACATCAAACCTCCATGAGTGTGAGCGCATGCGCCCCCATGAGTAGCTGCAGATTTGATCCAGGAAGGTGCAAAGTGACTGGTCTGGTTTTTGGAGTGGACTCGGTCATTTGCTATAGTTGTTCCTCAGTGAGCTCCTCCTCCCTGAGTTCCATTTCAGCACTCTCCTCACACTGCTGCTGTCAGTGGGCCATTCGAGTCCACCTACAAGAATTCCTAAACTCCAGGGCTAGCATAGCTTTGGTTGCTTCTTCCTCTACTTCTCGGATACTGGCCGCCTTCCTCTGCCTCTTCCTAGGCTATGGTGGTGCTTGTTCATCTGCTTCAGGGACACTGTGAGCCTTCCTCTGGCTCTTTCTGGGCTATGGTGGTGCCTGTTCCTCTGCTTCTCGGAGAATGGTTGCCAACCTCTAACTCTTTCTACGATGTGGTAGTTCTACCTGCTTTGATTTAACTCGCGCCATCTGTAACATTCAGAAAAAATTACACATGTGTTTCATCAAACACCATAAATTCATGAAGAAAAAAAGAGGAGATCGCAGATGGCCTCACGTGCCGAGGCGAGAAGGGATCTCTACCAACTTGCTCGCTGGAGGAGTGGCGCGCTGACAGACGGTGGTGCGGTAGATCGTCGTGGCGCAGTAGATCCCTGTGGCACAGAAGGATCTGGGCAAGAGGTTTCGGTGTGTAGGGGGTAGGGGGTGAATGGAGGCGGGAGGGGGGAGGGGGGAGATGACACAGGGTGGGTGGTACTAGTAGGGGCGAACGATGATGGAAATGGCGTGCAAAAGAGGAAAAGATGGGTACTCCTACTGATCAAAGAATGCCTTTAGTAGCGGACTGTCCCACGTGACGCGTAATTGCATCACCGACACATAAACGCTGTCAAGAGTCGTCGTCCATCAAAACTAGGGGGGTTAATTTTGGTGATCCAACGGTTAATACACATTAGTGTATTACTTCGTATTTATCATCACCATTTATCATATTAAATTTGGTCCCTCCTCACAAGACACCAAAAGGGGCGGCGATCTGCCCACGCAAAAATTTGATTTTAGGCAAAAATGAAATCCTCGCACCCAGCAGTGTCGCCTACACGAACCAAAAATTAGATCTCTCTCTTTTGCCCTCCTCGCAGAAAATTAGTTCACCACGCCATTGATTTTAGACAAGGGTATTTGTGGTATTGTGATGGCCACATAAAAGTGAAAGGAGTCATCGTCTCCGCCTCCATCTCCATTCTCCAGCCGGATTAGCCGCACCATCTCTCCTCTCGCTCCAAAGCCTAACCCCTTCTGCCACCTTGGTCCGAACCCTAGGTAGGCGCATCGGCACAGCAACTTGACTCCCTCTCCACTCTCCAACCGTACCCTCTCTCATACCTTTCTGAACCCTAGCCACAGTCAGAGCCGGAGCCGGATCCAGATCCGATCCCCATCGTCGATAGTAGGTCCGCTGACAACGGTAGGACCGCCGTCAGCCGCGGTACACGCCGGATCCAAACCCCCTACATCGGCACTTGTCACGACTGAGCCCCAGCATCATCATTGACAACCACCACACCAGATCTGCTACCCCTTCATTGACGCCAGCGGCACCACTATTGGTAATTGTTAATGCACACAGAAAATTCCACAAGTGCATGAATACCGTTATAGCTTTTACCCAGGAGTATTCCAGAGTATCGTATTTATCCATAGGGAAACAGTGGTTAAAGAAGCTAATAATTCACCATCATGCATCTACTAACTTAATATACCAACTAGACTAAAGTAGGGGTAAATGATAAATGATAGGAGTTATGCATAATGACACACACATAGGAGAATTCCATGATAAAAGAGTAGCATAGCTAAATTAAGAGGACAGCGGGAGAGTTCAAGATTCCTAATACTTCTCTATTACTTTGGTTCTATGATAACTAAAGTTTAGGTAGATATAGCAATCACACAAAAACACTTGGAGCAATAGTACCTTTTCAACTCTCAAAAAGACTAGGAAGGGGTAGTCGGGGGAAGGCTGCTAAAAAGCCCTACCAACACCAATCCGAACGTGGTGTGGATTACAAAGGCCCAGTTAGAGCTATCACCTCTGGGTCTACCACAACTATCTGTGAGACTGGGCGCAATCTCAGGTAACCTATAGTCTAGACACCATATCTACACCAGCAATTACTACTCTAGTCACACATGATAACTAGCGCACTCAATACGAGCGGAGATCCCATGCAAAAGTATAACAACTATACTAACCACACATATGAAGGCATAAAAGTAAATAGAGAAGATATATATTAAAGCATAAGTCTTGCAAAGGTAAGATACAAAGATATACTAGACCTTCAAAAAATTCTCCAGAACCTGAGCGTAGCCCGACTCTCCCTAACTCTCAACTAGAACTAATCTACTACATTGGAGAGTCTAGCTCTAATTCTCTAGTTTTGTGCCTTGATCTGAATGAGAGATGGCCACCTAGAGGGGGTAGGGGGCATCCTTATATAGGCTGAGGTGGAGTAGAGGCCAAGTAACTGCCACGTCATCAATCCGTGTGACCTCCCTCGACCACCGTTGGATAAACCGACTTCAATTGGACGTAGATGGGACCCTAGGAGGCGTAGGAGGAACATTCTAGAAGCTTGGGGTGAGGTGGCGTAGCCAAGGGCCGACCAGCATAGGGTCAGCCCCACCTATCAGCCAATCGAGGTCCGCTTCGGTCTGGTGTCTTCTCGTGTCCTCTGAAACCTTCTAGTATATGCGTGGTCGCGGATTCATATCTTTTTATTTCGAACTCCAAATATAGCAAGTAATATATCCGTTTTGATCATCTCGATGAGCCCTTCGCAATGGTGTACTTCAATTCATCATTTGAGATACTTTTATTGTATGAAAAATTTCATATCCTACAAGACAAATGAGAGCACCAAAACTTTTGGAACTTGTTAGAATCAAACCCTACAACTATACTTTGTAATTCATTTCATATCACTTTATGCAATAGTTGATGGTTATATTTAGAGTTTAAAGACCATCAACAACCACTTCCGTGACCTGGATGACAAGAGGGCGGTGCCAACGACGCAGCGTAGCTAGGAATAGGAAGAGGTACCCAAATTCCTTTTATGATGCGTGCTGTACTCTAGTGGTTGAACCTGGGACATGTAGATATATAGTGATGGGGTTACATGTTTCTTAGTTGATTGTAGTTCACATGTGCTTTATTCAAGTATAATAGCTTCCGTATAAGTTGTAGTTCACATGTGCTTTATTCAAGTAATGGCTTTTGTATAAGCTGTAGTTTAGGCGCCTAATTTGCATGCTCCTACTCTATCTTGTTGACATTCGATACAAGGTTAACTCAATAAATGCCTTTATCATCTACATGTCGACATCCGGAATATCTCCCTGAAGTAGGCCCAAGCATGTTCAGGGATATGGTGATACAGATATAGATTTAGAAGAGCGAGTACCCCTTGCAATTGAGGTGCTTGTTCTATCTTGTTATGTTGGGATGGGAGGGGTGTTGGTTTAGGTAGCAGTGCAATTCAATTCTTTGCTATGTGGGTAGCAATGCAATTTTTATATGCTTGCCGCTTAAGTTTGTTTCTCCAATTTTAGGCAATGGGTTGAACAAGCCGTAGAGAAGTCCCTGCTAGTAGGGCAAAAGGTAGCACCGATATGGGTCCTGGGGGATGACAATCTAAGAGAGTGAAGCCAACTAGTCCAACAGAGTTGAAGTATCTTGTAGTTCCAACTAGGTCCAAAAGTCAGCACATACAAGGCGAACAAATCCCTGTGAGGGACTGGTCACGTGAAGATGACCTTAGCCATGCTGAAGAGGAGACTCCACCTCCCCACCAGTAGAATGACCAAACTTGCGAAGGTTGATGCCAAGATTAGTA
Organism: Saccharum hybrid cultivar R570; assembly: GCA_038087645.1. Taxonomy (NCBI): domain Eukaryota; kingdom Viridiplantae; phylum Streptophyta; class Magnoliopsida; order Poales; family Poaceae; genus Saccharum; species Saccharum hybrid cultivar. The sequence goes on from JAQSUU010000602.1 coordinate 14,171,877, forward strand.
ACGTGGGTAATGTTTTGCTGTCAGTATAATCCTTTAGGTGCCCTAGAGAAGACTCCTTGCACCCCCTTTGTGCCTTGCTTTTGCCCTCTCATATCAACAATGTTTGAGCAGTCAAGGTGTTCTACAAGTCAATTTGTGCCATTGCGAGTCGAAAACAAATTGAAAAGTGTCAAACAACATATTTTAGATTATGATTTTGAGTTGTTGATTAACATTAGAAAGGAAGTCTCAATGTCAAAAGTAGCCCAACAAGGCTAGTTTTGCTACAGTGTAAGTCAACCCAACTTACCGTGCAACTGCACCATGAAGGAAAATTGTACTCAATCTGCTTGCTAGTGAACTGTTTCTCTAGTTTGGTGAATACTTGCAACCTTTGTTGTCTTCCAAGCCTTGCTATCATCCTTCTTCTGCAATGATTTCCAATGTTGACTCATCCTTTGGTACTTTTTGAGTGTTTCTACCCAAGAGGTTGCATCTACAACCACCCAGATAACGGTTGCCGCCTGAAGACAAGGATCATCTTCAGTTTTTGTAAAGTGGCATTGAGCAGACTAGGTCAGCTATCACATTCACTGCTCTCTCAATAGACTCAGATAATACAGTGTTGTCATTAGAGAAAGAGAACTACACACATGGAACTTTATGTAGCATTTCATCGGTTAGCATCTGAGTGGATGGACAATCACTAGCGGCGCAAACACCTTCCACTGGTAGGCTAGTTTCTTGACAAGAAGGGTATTATGGAACATGATTGTTCATATACATGCTATTTCCACTAGAGAAATAGATATTTGTGAGCAGTTAATTTATGATCCAAAACACTCTCCGTATCCCGAGAATGAAGTACTGTGCTATCTTGAATTTCTCCCAAAGTAACAATGATTCATGGAAGTCAATGAAGGAACTTCTTCAGACAAAATTTACTATGAAGAGTAAGTATCAGAAAGTTGTCTTGACCAAATTAGCTTCTCTAATGCTCAAAGCTAAGTAGCCTAATGCTATCACTGATGTTGGAAAATGGATGACATGCTTCTCTTCCCTTAAAAGTCTTTCACACCGAATCTCGGGGCGAGATTCTCGTAAGGGGGAAGGGCTGTAACACCCCAGGTGTTAGTCAAGAGTTGAGGAGCAAATTTGAACTCAATCAAGTGATGTCAACAGATGATTATGGTGGTCTCGGGTTCACAATATTGGAATGATGACAAATGTGTTGAAAGTTGCTCCTAGAGATAAGCCCCAACTCAAGCTTTAGAGGGAAGGACAAAACAATGTTTCCTACAAGTTAACCCTTTTCAAACATATGCATGAGCAATGTTAGACATGCTACTTCCATATGCCTCAACTCAACACCATCTATATTTATCATTGGAGAAGTTTCGTAAAGTTTGGAATAAAAAAGTCACATGAAATGATAAGTTATATCTTTGCCTAAATTGTTTTATTAAGTGATTGGAAACTTGTAATGTCGACCAAGCCATGCAACTTTGCTCAAACTACTCTAATTGAACTCTATAACAAAAGTCATGAAGAGTTCATGTTGAGCAAATGTCAAGAAAAGGCTTCAATCGGTCGAAAACCCTAATTCCAAGGTTTATCATGATACCACTTTGACCAAGGTTAAATAACAGTTTAGAAACAAGTTATGAAGTTTGACCTTTAAGCAAAGTCGAAGTCTAAGTTGAGTACTACAAACTTTGTTTTGGATCAAGAGCCAAATCAGCTTGAAAGCAAGTCAAATAGGTGCTCGAATATTGAATCTATAGCTGTTTTCAGACTAGAAATATTCCAAGTCCAGAATTAGTAGCAATTCGGTTGGCACGTCGCGTTCCCGTGTTTTTGTTAAGCACCAAAGTTTGATCCCAAAATAAAGGTTAGAAATAATTCATTGGAGAAGAGCTTGATAGAAGTTGGATTAAGTTTGACCTTGTTTTGACCAAGTAATTGGAGCTCAAGCAGAGCAAGGCATAACCCTTGTTAAGTCGCTGGTAGTGTCAACTTGGGGCTTAATTAGCGGCTAATAGAGGACTCTAGTGGCCATGCACCCGTAATATAGTTCAAAGACTACTGTGTGGGCTCCAACTTTGCTTCAGGGCCTGTTGAAAAAATCAGCCCGTAGCTGGCCCAAAATCGGCGCCCACCGTACCCACACCGCTGCCTGCCACCTGTTCGATGATATGCCGACGTGATCGCCGTGCATGAACGCCGTGCATCCCTCCTCTGCCATGTACCCTACCTCCTTTGCTAGCACTGATGCCTCAATGTGGAGCGCCCGAGCCCTCTCTCGGTCTCCCTCACTCACTCCCTCTGCCTCCCCCTTTGCCTCGCCTCGCTCTCCCTCGCCCTCTACAGAACACGCAGTGCCAGCCGCCATTGCTGGCAAACTGAGGTCCACGGCCACTGCTCATCCCTCCACCACTGGCCTATCACATAGCCCTAGCCACCACTAGCATCTCTGTGACTCTCTCCTCTTCCTTGCGCTCTCCCTCTCACTCTCTGACCATAGGCGCGCCGCGTCCACCATGGCCGATGGCAGAGCTTGCTGCCACCACCCTTGCTTGTCCTTCGAGCCTCCCCCATCCAGTCGCCCTCACCCTCAACCTCCCTGCTCCATGTTGCCTCCTCTACGTCGCCTTTCTAGTCACGCAGCCGCCTGCAGCCTGCTACCGCCGGAGCGCCGGCCGTCGGGCCACCAGTCGTCGTGGCCAAGCCACCTCGGGCCACTACAAGACAAGCTACAGCCTCCTTAGGTGCACGCACGCCCCTTGGGTGTGCCCCGCCGCTTCCCCGATGCCGGTGATGACCTCACCGGCCGGAAATCGGTCGGCCGGCGATCCTCCTCTACTTCCTCTGTTTCTCCCTCTCTCTATCTCTCTTTCTCTCTGTGACAAGTGGGACCGATTGGGCAGCGGGCCCTAGATGTTAGCGCCCCTAGAGATTGGGCTGGGTACATGTCCAGGTGTGCCTAGATAGATCTAGGGTTTTGGTTATTCGCTATTTTTGTTTTCTAGAAAATGTGTTGATCTTGTAAATTTCATATCTTGAGCTAGGTAGATCAAAAAATAGTGAAACTAATTTTATTAGCTTTGTGATGAAACGCTCTACATGATAGAACCATAAAATGGGATGTTTCATGAAGGTTTATGTGCTGTGTAATTTATTCTTGTAAAGTGCTTTTAAAAATCCTTTTAAGTTTGTTAGATGCATATCTCGAGGTAGGAATGTCCTACAAATGTGATTCCAATTTTGTTAGTCTTGTTAGTCCCATCTCCTAAAAAAGACAAGACGGCGCAGAGGTGCACACCATAACTCCTCCACCAGGCATGACGGCCCAGATGCCATCAACCGCCTGCACAAGACGTCAGCGGATGGGATGTGCCTAGAAGTCGCCCCTTCCACTGGCAAGGAGGCCCTACAATGGCCTCAGGGGCTAGGCCGACTCTCCAAATGGAGCAGCCTGACCCCTCGATCAACGAGTGCTCGGGTGGCGCATCACCTAAAACCAACCAGCTCCCCGGAGTTGGGTCAGGGGCCGCTGAGTAGTGGGCCCAACGAGGGTCCTGTCCAAGGCTCGACGCGCTCCCTGCTCCTCGATCTATGGCCACTGGATTGGGGCCTTCTACTGCAGCCCTCAGAAGGGCATGGTGCTTCGAATGATCAGATGGCCCCAAGCTAGAGCCTAGCGCTCTTGATCACTCGGCCCACGGCAGGCTCCGATCAGAAAGGAGGGCACCCCCGGGCCTAAGGTCGGTGACTCCTAGACGAGTTCACCGAGCCCTCGCTCGAGTTGAAGACCCATGCGACATAGACTCATGAAGGGATCAACACCATCTTTGCTCGGCCCCAACACCGAGCAACACCCAGCACATTGGAGAAAAAGGACCCAAGCAAGTGTTGACGGTAGTTAACAACCATCATGAACTCTCAACTTGACTCAAAACAACTGCATAAAAGGAATCACCAACATAGAATAGGGGCTAAATTAATAGAATTCCACGAGTTTTGGTGAATCTGTGTTTTGTAGGGATTAAACAGGAAAAGAGCCCAAGATGGTCCACATGTCGGACTAAAAATCATATTCCACCACGACCCCAAGTTGAGAAGACTCTAGAAGACACGAGAAGGCGGGCCACCGAAGGTGGGGTCCACCTGGCAAGGGGCCAGGTCGACCGACCCCACCCTTGGTCAGCCGACCTATGGGTCCCACGCGTCAGCCTACGCTTCTATGTCGGTTCCTCCACCGCCTTAGGGTTTTGCATCTTCACCGTTGATCAAGGTCAGTTTGATCCGAGGGCTCTGGTGCATCCCATTAGCCTATATAAGCAGCCATGTACCTCCTGGGTCAGATCATCCTCAATCCTAGGTAAAAACCCTAAGCCTCCTCTACAATTAAGAAACCCTAGATAGGATCTAGAGCTAAGCATTCAAGAGGAGATTAGTCTTGTAGTCCTTCAAAGATTAGGACTAGTCTTATTTAGAGATAGAGAGATAGAGTGTTGGGGAAGAGTTTGGAGGAGTTGCTGGCCTGTCAGTGCCTCCTCTACAGCTTGTACCTGCGGGATCAACTTCCATTAGAGCTTGCTTCTGAAATTTCTTTGGTATTTAACTTCTAATTCGAGTACGTAACATTGCTATTATTGTTCTTTCGGTTTATGACTCTTTTGAGTGCTTTAATCTTGATAGCTCCTTGATTGAAGTAGTATTCGTAGTGTAAGCGTGGCGCTTAGACATCGATTACTCATAGATGCACCCTACTTTCTAGATCGGTGGTAGCTCGCGAGGGTGACTCTACCTCGTTGAATCTTCCATAGTCCACCTCCCGTTTGTAGGACTAGTAGGACCTGATTGCTAAGGAAAACATCCTGTGCTGGTGTCTTTTCTTAAGTAATGTCCCCATTGGAACAATCATAACATAGCTTGCGAAGGTTAGAACTAGAGATCTTAGTGATCTTCTCTATATCCCTATACTCTTCATCCTTGCTTTCTTCTCAAGGGTTTAAGCATAGGCTTAGTTTCTCACACGTTCCTCCCTGTGGTAAAATATAAATAACGATACTCTGAAATACTTCTAGGGTGAAGTGCTACATCGGTATACTATCTGTGCGCTTGTGGATAACCTTATTATCTTGTATACATTTAATTCATACCAACAGCAAGGCACAACACTCTTGTCAGCGGAAGATGTCCCCGCCAAGGAGGGTTTGGTCACCATAAGATCAAATTCAGCCCTTCGTCGCCATCACGCCAAGTGAGGCCACAAAGGGCCTGGGGGCTCCTGATGACATCCTAATATATAGGTATGTTAAGCCTCGGGTCCAATAGTTTTTAACCAGAGAAGACCCCCGACCGACCCCTTCAGGATTGCCCGGGGGCTCAGGGGCTATGCCCATCGGGCACGCTCGCGCGCACCCTCTGGCAAACAGACCCGGCCAAGCCTGACTTGGCCACAACCTCCACCTGGGGCTCGGGGGCTTGCCCATGCCTCAAGCATCCGATCTATGACGCGTCCAGACCTAGCCCTTGGCTCCTGCCCGGCTAACCACGCCAACTAAGGCCTGGGTGCAAGAAGACAAGCCCTGGGCTATTGATGCTTGGGGGCTCCCTGGCTTCACCACCTAGGCGTAGCCCTGCCAACTGCTCCCCCAACAGGGTCACGTCCGGGGCATGACACAAGAAGACAAAGCTTTCCTTTGGCCTCCAGAGGCTCGGGGGCTTTCGGGCCCGCACGTCAGCCCCTGGAGCCAACCTCCTTTGCCACCAAGAAGACTCCAGAAGGTCCACTTGGGGGGAAGCTAGTCCAAGCCGACACAGCCTAACACATGGAGTGTTAGAACAGAACAGCCGGATGATGCCCAAGGCTTCTTCAGCTCTAAGACACCGCCACGGTCCATGACACACCGCTGCAAGACCCTCCTGGACTCTAGCGTACGTAGACTGTAGATTAGTTCCCCCAAACCGCCATGTACCCGACCTATCTCATTATATAAGGGATAAGGTCGGACCTAGGAGGGGAGAGGATCCCAGATCGATCACCAGACACTCCATTCCATTCCATTCCATCCACCTCCACTCTGCACAGGGAGCAAAACCCGAAGAGGGGCACCGAGAGCTCCTCTGCATGTCGCCGTCTTCCTCCTCTCCGACGAGAGGAAAGGCTCCACCGGTGGCGAGTGTTGACATTAATTAACGTAATCGCTAAATAGCAACGGCGCTAAAAATGTATGATAATAAATTAACATGTCTCTAAATACTAGTCACCTTTTATATTTACCCATTACTTCTTAGCATAGAACTAGGTTGTCATCCCTAGTGAAATAAGCTTAGAAGTATATAAGTGGCACTATGATTTTATATGACTAGGCAAAAATATAAATGATATAAAGATATGAACAATTAAGAATAAGAACAATTAAGAACATCTGCAAGCAGACATATAATTATACCATTGTAGCATTTTACCTAGAGTATTACCAGGTTGTCATTTATAATTTTACCACTGGGAAGGTCTAGCTAAACTTCTATCTAGAGTATTGATAAACTTTATATTCATGATAAAGAGAGTAAACCAATGTTATGCACTCTTACTCAATAACAAGGATAAGTCACATGATAAAAGATATATATATGATAAGTAATGATCAGTCATCATAAATAAATAAGTAGATGCACTCCGAGCTCCCTAACTATTACTAATAACGTAATCCAATCAGAATATTAGAGGAATAATCCTAAGTATTCAAGTTACATGGCAAGCTACTACAACTAATAATCATCGTCAAGTAATACCACCATATGTCCCAACCACAATGGAGCCATGAACAGGAGAAGTTGAGTTCAGAAACCTCTTATATATGAATATATCCTTAACCAGACAATGTTGCTCTACCAATAATCCATTGCACAGGGGGAGGACTATAGATGACTCAATGACTCAATGGGCCTATAAAAGTCACACCCACGATCTACCACACAACCCTGAACAACTGGAGGCATCTGCAGATATGCAAAGTATATAAGCACCACGCTTACATAATGCATACCACTCATCTTATGGGCAAATAGACGAACGCTATACGAATATGTGATCGAGCTAAATAGCAACCTAACTATACTAGAATTGAAGTAAACAATGAGCGATGCATTCAAGAACGTAATAAAGATGAAGAATAATGTTGACATTGCAATAATTGTGCAAAGATAGAATTATAATAAGAGCGGAGAACTATAACATAACCAAAACTCCACGCTCACCAACGATCGGGAATCTAAGCTAGGTTGACTCAGCTTGACTTCCTCTAGACCTGATCTAACTATGCTATAGCTAAGAACTAGAGGAACTCTGATGATCTAGGGTTTCTGGCTCCGGATGAACTGATCTTTAAATGACTTGATGCCTTCATGGGGTCTGCCCCTATATTTATACCCTGGTGGGACGCACGTGAGCCATTGGATCAAACCAACTTTACGTAGGGCTAGGATTGATCCTCAAGGTCGGTAGAAGAATACTCTAGAAGCTCGTGGAAGGAGAGAGAAGGGGTAGCCTCCTGGCCACCCCCTAGCCGGCCGGCCCCACCTGGCAGGCACTCGGCTTCCTCTTCGTTCCGGTGTCTTCTGAGGTCTTCTATAATATACTAGTATTTATCTCGCGGTGAAATTCCAAAAATTCTTTTAATAATTAGGTATCTCTCTTCACTTTTCTGCATAACTCCCTGCAAACATTAAAATTCAACAAAGCTCGTGGAATTCGTCAGATAACACCCTAGCCTTCTATGTTTTTATGTATTTTGACCATTCTCTCATGTTTATTTCACTATATATTGGTGACGTTAACGACCGTCAACAGCGAGACAACCTTAGGATTAGCACCGAGTTAACTCCCTACCAAATCTCTCTTTACACTCTGTTGTAACCCTCGATTTTGGGTGTTTTTGAGTACATCAGCTGCTGGATGTAGGGACCGAATTAGCCCGAACCAGGATAAACCGTTACATCTTCTTTGCATTATTCTTGTGTTCTTGAGTCCACCCGAGCCACCGGAGACCCGTACTCTGACATCGACTCGAACAACTATGCTTGCCACGGTTTTGACCCCGTGACACGGACCATGTACCACCAGGGTTCGGTTCAACACAAAGAGGTCCAAACCACCTTAAAAGCAACCGGACCGAGTCCGGTTCCACCAACAGGATCATCAGCCGACGGGGTCCTGTTCAACATAGACCAACAGGACCGTCACACGATGGTCCTGTTGCCCTCGTCATCAGGGTCCGGTTCACTTTTTTATCTTCAAAACAACTTCTATCTCTTCACCCTTGCTCCCAAGTGCTAAACACATTGTGTATCATCAATGTGCACGTGTGTTAGCATTTTTTAAAACATTTTACAAGGGTTAATTGTTAGCACACTAGGTCCTAATACATATACAAGTATGAATTCAACTAGTAGCACTTGACAACCATTTTAACCATGATCTTCATAGTACAACTATCTATCCTAAATACACACACCCTCTATGGTGTCTTGAGTGCCAAAACAAAATCATATCATATACTTTTGCCTTGATCTCCATAGGATTGTTGTTTTCTCTTTCTTCTTTTCCAAGTTGGAGCACTTGATCTTCACTTTTGATCACCTCTATCACCATGATCATCATCTAGCTCCACCACTTGGTGTGTACCACCCTATCTCATATACAACACTTAATGACAAGGGTTAGTACACAAGGTTTCATCAATTGTTAATTATCTTTGTACCAACACGCATTAGATTTTATCAGGTTTGTAGTTTTGTTTAACGGATTTTTTATTCTCGAAACAAAAAATTGCAGATTATCTCTATATAAATTGCAACGAACTAAGATACAATTTTAGTATAAAATATATGCAATAACCATCGTCTTGAAAGGAAACTAAAATTCATGCAATTAATAAATTTTAGGAAGTCCCTAATTTTTCCGTTACATGCAATAACCAATCTTTAATACTAGAAGCATGCCCCGTACGTTGCTGCGGGATTTTCTAAAAAATAATTTTTTATATATATTATTACTGTATGGAATTATGTACATTATGTATATATATGAATTTGACTTGCATATTATTTTATTATATCAGATCCGGTAAAAAATCGGTAAGCTAATAGAAGAAAAACTAATAGAATATTTGATTACATTATAGAAGATTTTTTCTTGAGAGAAACATTATAGAAGATAGGTGATGAAACAAATAGCTTATGTAGATGACTTTATGTTAATAGATTAAAGATTAAAGGTATTGCATATAATTGAGATGATGTGTGTCGGTACCAACAGTATGGGGGTACCCACAACCAACGATAATAAAAAATAACGATTAAGCCACAGCAAAAAGCAGCCCGCCTCAATCGCGTACCGGGTCCATCTCGTACGAGGCCAGCTCGACGGAGTGCCTCGACCGCGCTCCAACTCCGACTCGTACGAGGCTCCCCCGACGGGAACACCTCGACTGCGCCCCGTCCCGTACAACGAGGCACCTCGACCGCGCTCTGACTCGCACGAGGCTCGTTCGGCCAGCGGGAAAACTCCGACTCGCATGACCCCGGGTCGGAACACTCGACCTACTCTGTTCACCTACCTCAAGACAAAAGTCAGAGCATTTAATGCGATTACCTGCTACCACCTACTGATATGGCCACAACCAGGATCGACGTGGGAGCAACGCCAGTGTCAGTCCTCGCTGTTTTACCGTCCATCCCGTGATGGAGGGTGAAATCTGTCACTATACACACCTTATCGTGCATTGTTTATCGCTAGTCACCCTCGAGAGAGGATACGACAAGGCCCGTGTTCCGCGATCTCGGAGATTTGGCCTTATCCGTCCGGCCTCGACCTGGCCTCAACCTAGCCTCGACGCCCAACGCAGATCGATAGGGAAGAAAGGCCGGCGTGGCACCAAGCTCCGGGTCACTTCGCCGTCTCATCCCCGACGTCACCATGGTGTCTAGGGATGGCCGGCCATTCCTGGGACATGTCGCTATAGTCACTCCTACAGGGATCGACAAAACATCACCTCAAGGCTCTCTGGTGCCCTGACCTCCTCTTACCCTATAAAAGGGCAGGCCAGGACCCTACAAGAGGACACGGACAACAGGCAAGACACAAGCCCAAAGCCAAATGCCAGCAATCAAGGCTCCCAACTCAGAGATCAACATCTCAAGCAATCATCTCTGTACTCTTTTTGAGACTTGGGCTCGCCGCCCTCTCTCGCAAGCTTGTAACCCCTACACAGGCACCTCGGTGCAAGGAAATACAAAACTCTTTTCCCCCCGCTGAACGTAGGGCCTTCTTCTGCCCGAACCAGGATAAACCCCCGTGTGTTCTCCTTGCATCACCATCCAGGTTAGGGACACGCAGCACTCACTCGTCGGTTTAGGACCCTCACGGGACCAAACACCGACAATGTGGACATTTCTTTTTGTAGTTATTAAGGCTTTCTTCAACGCAACAGCGTGGCGAACTGTCCCAACGTCCAGCTCGGCAATAATCCACCATGTCATGAACAGTGGTAGCCCTGCAGATATGCAGAGACGCTTGCAGAGGCGTCGATGGCCTCGTCTGCCAAAAGTTGCAAGCAGCAGCGCAGGAATGCGTTGTAAGAATGGAGCAACAGAACTGGTTCACTTTTTCCGGAGGTTGAGAGGAAAGCATCTGACCAAAAGCTAAAGGATGAAGTAACTGTTTATTGTAGCTATATTGGCTTGGGTTGTAAAATCGATAATACTCTGTGATGCCTGTCTACGTGTCCTGATGTTTTTAGCCGAGGTATACACTCCTCACCGCCCGCGTTGGGGCTACCCTAAGGGATGACATGAATAGTTTGCTTAAAAGGATTGCTGAGTCAGTGGTTGTCCGGAAATGATATGGCGGGGAGAGAGAAAACATCTTGTTGGGTTTAGTTTTATAAGAGTATAAGATTGTCGGGTGGGTGACGTGACCATCTCGGTGACATCTTAGAGCATCTCTAAGAGTTTGCCAAAATTCACTTAGCAAATATCATGATTTGGCAACTCGGTAAAGTATATGGCAAGTGAAAAAATAGACTCACTCTAAGAGTTTGCCATTTGGACTTGGTAAAATAAGAAGAGACCCGCTAAGCGAACGAAGAGCGCTGTTAAGAAATGAAGAGCCCCGCTAAGAAAGAAGAGCCCCGCTTAAATTTGTACGTGAAGCCAGATACGTGTTCGCGCTCAGCGCGCAAATATGCGCGTGGAGGGGGAGATTTGTCAAGTTGCTAAAATTTACCACATTAGATGCTAAACTATGAGCATAATTTTTTTCGGTTTTGCCAATAGAATGCGATTCGGAGCTCTTAGTCCCGCATCGTCCGTGCCGACTACGTGAACGAACTACCGCAGCAGCGGCATCTGTTCCCATCTCTTCGGCCTCCGTCTCAATCTCGCCCGGTCACCCCATCTCTATCTCCACCACCACATCCGTCCGCCGCCGCCGCCGCCGCCGACGACGACGACGATGGCCCGCCTCCTCACGCAAACCCTGACCCTAGCCCGCCCCGCCTCCTCCCCCTCCACCACGGCCGCATCCGTCTCCCTCCGTGGCCTCGCCACCAAGGTCGAGATCATCGAGATCGACCTCACCGAGGAAGACGCTAGCTCCTCGGCCCACGGCTCCTCCCCCTCGTCCCCGTCGGTCGAGGTGGTCGGGATCCGGCGCCTTGAGGAGGCCATCCACGGCGTCATGGTGCGCCGCGCCGCGCCCGACTGGCTCCCCTTCGTGCCGGGAGGGTCCTTCTGGGTGCCCCCGCTGCGGCGCCCGCACGGGGTCGCGGAGCTCGTAGGCCGGATCGCGGCCGCCGGGGGCTCCGACGGGGTCGCCGAGCTCGTGGGCGGTATCGCGGCCGCCGAGGGCACCGAGGGGGTCGCTGGGGCCGTTGGCGGTGCGGTCGAAGTCGTGGAGCTCGACGCGCCCATGACGGAGGAGCAGGCGCTTTGCTTCTCCACCACACGCGGCTGGCCCTCGTCCTCTTTCTTCGTCGAAGGTGAGTCCCGTTCGTGATCTGGGGCTTAGAATTTCACATGTTTTGGCCTGTTTTAAGCAAACAGCTGTCGATCGTTGTGTCAGAAAGGCAAACCTTCTCAATTTAATTATGTTATATGCACCCTATTTTATCAGATGTGTAGGAGGATTATTGCTGCGTGTTGGCCTTGCTCTGTATATATGGCTGTTGCTTATTAGCTGTTACTCCTAGTACCCACCAAATTAGCTTTAGGTGGCGTTTGGATAATGCGAGAAATGTTGTGGAGGAATGGGAAACAAGGGGACTCTGGGATAGGGAAATGGGTATCCAGCCGATTCAGTCCCAGTGGGAGAGGTGGGTTTGATCTGGGAAATGAGAAAGGAAGTGCAGCGCTTTCAAACTGATTCCCTTTGCTGTATTCATTGCCTGGAGTGGTTCCCATGTCCCAGGTAGCCATGGCGATCTCGGTGTGTGCTTCTAGGGGATGGAGAATGTTTACCTGACAGTGTTTTCGATGTGTGGCCATGGTGAATGAAGCGGCCATCGTCGGCCTTGTCGCCTGATGGCCAGGGCGGTGTTCTTCAGTTTTGGCTCCAGCACCTGCGGCTAGCCACACCTGTGCTCAAGAAAGGCAGCACCAGCAGGACCCGGCCATCAACAAAGCCTACCATCTTTTGGTTGGATGCGCCACTCGCCTTGCACAGCAGCGCTGCAGAGCTGGGGGTGGGTGGGAGACACTGGGACGGAGCCACTGCTACCTGCTTAGTGCCCCTTTTTCTTGTTCTCCGTCGCTTTCTGTTGACTTCCAAAAGATATGGCCCCAATCAACTCGAAGATAATGAGTATCCAGCATGCGCCATTAAAAGGATAGTTAGATTTGTTGTCTGGAGGACAGTCTCTTGAGTGGATTAGGGAAAGCACAGATGGAATTTACATTACAATGCAATTCTCTATGTTTGTTTCTTGTGTTACACATTTAATGTTAGTTTTTGGCTCATAACCCAGTTGTTTCGAGGAAGAAGAAAGATCTTTTACTGTTCTCCTGGATGTAGATTTGTAAATTTTAGATGATAAGACAACTAATCCTTCAAAGAGGATAAAATTCAGGTCATGTCACGTGCTCATCACTAGGGTAAATGTTGAGGTCTGATTCTTGTATATGGATGCATTGAAAATTTTTGGGATAATATTATTTAGCTTTGGTCCATTTAAGCGATGATGCTCCCAAAGCTAGTTGTCTTGGCATTTCTGCTGGTGACTATTGTCCAAGTATTAAACGTACTGCAAAGGTTTATCCGGTGGCTTTCACTCATGACATGGCTATCTGCTGCACAAGGGCTGTCCAAGACTTCCAATGATTAGGATGCCAAGTCTTCATGGTGCTTTGGTTGGCAAGCAGTTGATTCTTGAATGTCCTGGACCATTTATTCTAACTTGCAAAGCCAAGACATGTAGCACTAATCTGTTTACATAATCACCTGTTTTGGTGGTTGACAGTGTGATTCGATATATAGGCATGCCTCTAAGACCAACTGAATTTTGTTGCTGCTACCTTTAGAGCTTAGTTTGGATTAAATAGTTCTTGGAACAGCACTCTTTAAAAATGTTACAATTGATGCTGTTTGCACCTCTCCATCATCCTCAAGTAAATGGAATATAAACCTGTTATGAGTTAAAAAAAGAACAAAAAGAAAGAACTTATAAGAGGATGCATACATGTGCTGTATAAGCTAATCTATCGTAGTTGGTTTTTTTATGTCTTAGAAGTTAGAACAAACTGTTATCGTGGTTGTGTCATATGTGTCGCAGCTATCTTCTGTATGTTTCAGTTTCATCTCTCAGGGTAGATACTGGTATGATGTTTTCTGTTCCATACGTTAACGCTATTAGTTGTATTGATTTAGTTGTATATGTTTTCATGAATGTAATGATATATCCAGAGGATGAACAATCTTTTGTTTCCTTCTCCATGTGTGCACCTGCAAAAATCCTCTGTGATGGGTAGTATGTAGTAATTTCCTTTGCTTAACTTCATCATTATAGTATATTATTTGCTTATCTGCATGGTTTATCCTGTTCAAGGGAAATCTCCAAATTCAAGGAGGAAATCGAGGAAAGGTGCAACTCAAACTGATGATGAAGAAAGCTGATTTGTTTATGCTACGTTGCAAGGGGTATGGTGATTTTTACTTTTATTAGGAACTTGATAGTAACCAACATGCTGTCTTAATGCATTAACTACCTCCATTGAAATTTCTTCATGTTTGTTTTTTGCTGCTTGCTTTAAGTAATACTTTTTTTAATGTCGAGTTTTATAGGTGATTCTGTTATAATCTGCACCTGATTAGTCCCATTTGCATTTGTTGCCTATGGTTGTGCTGCCATTTAATGCTTGTAAGGAAAAATGACCTATTTGGGGTTTCCATATATTTGCTAATGCAGTTTAGAGAAGGTGCAATCTTAATTCAAAGTTCAAAATTGGCCAACCTTTTCGTATTCTGCTTATATCCATTCCCCATGAGATTTCCTTATTCTCTTCGGTATCATACACTTCCTCATTGAGATATTATTGGATACAGACATTGACATGTCTGTTAATTCTGTGAATTGTCAGGTCAGATATGCCAAAAAGTAATTTTCCCAAAGCACATTTCTCTTTCCATGTGCTTCTTCCTGGATTGTGCTTTAAATATTAAACAGATGTAGGGTTGCTGATTAGTACAGAAGGAAATTGCAATAATCAAATTGGAATCATATATGGATCACAATAGAGAAAGTTGTTATTTCCTTGGCTGAAATGCTTGTTTTTGACTAATAGATTGATTCTTTTTTAAACTAATAATGATGTTTGTGCCTCTGCAAAATGCCCACCAGAACAATAATGAGCTGGAGGCCCACCAAATTTTGGTAACTGGTTTTTCAGTTCTGGAATTGGCAACAATTTGTTTGTGCTTAAAGATAGTGAGATTTTGTTAATGTATATTTTGTTGATAAAGGACTCCTTAATTCATGCAGTACCCCTGTCCCTCCATGCCACAGCCTTACTGATCATACCTGCAATGCACTAACTGCTGTCATGTATGGTGGTTATTGCTGCCTGCACCACAGGTTCCTGTGACATTTTTTGACCTGATAATTAAACTATTGGCCTACAGGAATAGGCCTCACATGTAGTAACATAGTTTATGTCTTGCAGGCTAAAATCCAAATAAATGAAATTTACAGGTTAGATATGGAACTGTTCCCTTTTTATGTATGATTCTGCCACATCTCATCATGCAACATGGCTGGAGCAAGAATGGCTGCTCCTACATGCTTGGATATGTGGGGACAAACATCTTATCACACTAGGAAAATGTAACTATGCAAACAGTGAGATTCTGGTGGACAAGGCCATGGATTGCAAAGGTGGTAGTTATACTTGCTGGTGAGGTTGAGGTGCACCAACAGAATCTTATTATTATTGATGCCTGAGATGGGCTTTGTAAAATTCTCTTACAGTTCTCTCACTTGATTCATACAGTCTTGAAGGCACAATTATTCTTATAAAATGTCATGCAAATTAACTGGCCACAAGATAAGGAAACTTTATATAGACCAGATGTTGACTGATTCTGTAGTTAGTTATTACCTATATGTAGTTGACATTTGTTATCTGCACAAGAAGAATCGTATTTGATATGGTGATGCCCCTTTGGCCAGGCTTCTACAAGAAAACGCAGTGCAGAGTTTGATGACTCTGCCATGATCAATGTACATATGGATGGCAAGGAGCCTATTGCTGGTAAACCATGGCACCCGCTACAGTTGATGTTGCCTCATCCGTCCTGGAAGATAAATCTGTAAATTCGGTCTGAAGCTCAGCCTCAGGTGGTTATTGTATCAACAAGCCCTGGCACAAAGGCTCTTTTGTAATAATTAGCATTGCATGGAGCTGTCTGCTGAATGTGCTACGGTACTTTCGATACTGGGCCCAGCATCAGTCCAGAAGCTATACTCTGAACAAAGATTCTGGATGGCTTCTTGTGCCAACTAGGAACAATGTAAAATTGATGTAAGCATCTCTGCCCACTCCTGATCCATGTAAAACTAAGTTAAAAGTTCAAATTGTTATAGATTGTTGTCATATGGACAGCTTTAGGATATCAATTGCTACTGTTCTCTGCACATGTATGGTGTTTGATTGTAAAAGAAAATCTTAAATTGGTACTCATTAACCAAACACATGAATAGGGTGGAATGCATATGCAAAATAGAGGAATGAAACATACAGGAATTTTGTAGGAATAGCTGTTTGGATGAGTTGCATTTTTTTTTACCAAAACAAGAAACAATGAGGTTTTAATGGATGTTTTTTCCTGTGGTTTTTCTCTGGAATCAAACGCAAAGGAATGTTTCCTATTTTTTTCATGCAAATGATTCTTGCGAACCAAAGGGTGCTATAGTAACTCAACCTATAGAATGAGAACTTTATGTTTTTCTTTTATTTACCCTATAATCCAAAGGGGGCTGAGATGTGGTTTGGTAATACTATCCTAGTCAAGTTAATTTCTGTAGACAATGCTATTGGTAGGAAGGTGTAACTCAATCAGAATGAGAACTCTATGTTTTTCTTTTATTTACCCTACAAGCCAAAGAGAGTAGGAAGGTGTAACTCAATCAGAATGAGAACTCTGTTTTTTTTTATTTACCCTATAATCCAAAGAGGGCTGAGGTGTGGTTTGGTAATATTATCCTAGTCAAATTAATATCTGGAGACGATGCTATTGGTAGGTAGGAAGGTGTAAGAAGAGTGGAATTTCAGAAATATGCAATGGCATTGGTTGGGCAAGAAGATTGGAATTTCAGAAATATGCATTCATATGTGTTATTTTTCACCCTGTTTCAACCTGTATGGACATAATCATGCAAGTAATAATTTTTGTAAGATAAAAAAAACCCACCACCACCATCTAAGATGTAGTCTATTATACTCCCTCCGTTCCAAAATAAGTGATGTTTTAGATTTGTTCTAAGTTAAACTATTTCAAGTTTAACCAAAGTTATAGGAAAGAACATCAATATTTATGACATCAAATAAATAGAATATTAAAATATATTTCATGCTAGTTCTAATAATACTTATTTGGTATCATAAACTTTAGTATTTTTTATATAAATTTGGTTAAATTTGAAATAGTTTGACTTGGGACAAACCTAAAATATCACTTATTTTGGGACGGAGGAAGTAGTACTTAGGGTTCTTAGCTAGCTTGATGAGTGTCCTCTGTTTAGGCTGCCCCAATTGTCCATGTCATCGAGCTAGATAGGGCCTAGGTCCTAGGAACAGAGAATATAGCAACCCCTAGGTAAAACCAGAATCTATGGTGTTTTTAGTATACCATATACATGTCATATGCTGCTCCCTGCTTGCAGCACAACATCCAATTCTAGGAAAGTAAAGGAGATGACAAAGGACGATGCTTGAGACGCATAAAGCGCACTTAGTCCATCCTGAGTGCACTAAGACCCACTAAATTCACCATGTGCCTTGTACTTAAAGAAAATAAACGAGCTCATTAATCCATCAAGAAAAATCCGGAGTAGCGAGTGATCATCATCACCATCATCTTTCGCTCACTTGTGGCCTTTCACCAAGCCCACAGCAACTCATGATTTCAGGCCATGGCTGGTAATCTCTGATCTTCCAAATCAAGAAGCCAAAGCCAAGTCCAAAGATCTTGTTCTTTCTTAACACTCAAGATGTCCATTCTTCCCTTTCCGCCCTCTTATTGGGAATGCATGCATATCTCGTGCCCTTGGTGAGGGTAGTTTGTTGGGGCTGGCATAAGTTGATGCCAAATTAGGTGGCTCCAACCGAAGGCATGAGGGAGGGTGCTGTAGGTGGCCCCACTCCTAAAGACATGTCAGCTCAGGAACCCTGACCTAATGGCAGCTTGGAACTACCTCCTATTTCTTCTTCAATTTACTAGTGGTGCATTATATATAGTATAGCCAAGTGAATGGCATTACAAGGAAAAGTGTAGTAGATTTGTCTAAGTAAGAACATGATCTTGCTATTTTGTTTACCTTTGTTGTTAGAAAAGTATGGCCTTGTTCACCTGGCTTATAATCCGTCTTTTTCAGCTTATTTTTTCAGCCTAAACAGTGTTTTTCTCTCACAACAAATCAGTCATCAGTGTTTTTCAGCCGGCTTATCAGCACAGCCGAACGGAGCCTATATGGTCAAAGTAGTTGTGTTGTCCAACTTGTGATTTGAACAACTTATCGTCCCCACAATCTTCCAGTGATATTAACTGCTAGCCTACATCAATCTTTTCTTCAGAAAATTACTTCAGCGCACGTCATGCAATTTAAATTATATGCAGTTGGCAGTCATTAAACTAATAACATATTAATGTCTAGTATGCCTTGCAACGGTTTGCAATAGAGAAAATTGAGCAAACTAAAATTTCATTTATTATCTTGAATAATATTTACCTTTTCACTTAAAATTAAAAGGCTGTACTGTACAAGTACTAAGTCTAGGTTCGAAAAGATAATTTTTGCAGAAGTGCATGTGTTTATGATCTAGCTGGCCCCTGAAAGAATACTCCCTCTAGTAAAAATATTGGTGTTTTGGACTGACATAATCTCTAATGCATCTTTGGCCACTATTTTCTATTAGCCATTGGTAGTCAATATCGAGAACACAGGGATTTTACTGGATGCAACAACTATAGGAGTTTAATCATGGGTGATGGGATTTCTACTTCAGATATATAATTTTTTTTCATTGGATGGCATTACGACTTTGACATGACATGACCTAAGCTTTGTTTTTTTACACTGAAGTCCAAACAAACTATGAACTATTACTTTTTAGGCCCGTTTGGATCCTTGGAATTGAATTTATTTTAATAATCATAATTTACACACATATTAATTAAGCTAATGTGGTTGTATATGGATTATATTTGTATATTATTATTGGCTACAGGAGAGAGATACTTGTGTGTTGTATTTCTAGGGGAGCAAGTTGAAGAGCGTGTTATAAGTTGCAAAGTAGAAACATAGAATATTGATTTATAGAATCAAATTTCCATCAACCACCCTATGGATCTAGGATAGGCCTATATGCGAACTTTTGAAAGTGGTGAAATGCCTAATTCCAAGTAAAATTTATTAAGTAGATTTTAATTCTTTCAAATAAAAGGATCCAAACGACCCCTTAAAGTTTTCCCAAACAATTAGAGTATCTCCAGCAGTACTGCCTAAAATACACTACATATTCCTTTATTTGCGTAGCCACCTATTTTGCTACTACCTATTTTTTTCTCTCAACTCCAGCAGTACTACCTAAATCATGGCTCTCAAATTCATCCTAGCAGTCTATGATAGGTGGGACTTAGATGTCATCCTCCTCATCCCAGAACTCGACCGTCGGTGCGGGGCGCAGTCGGAGGAGTCAACAATGGACAGAGTAGGGCCACCAGAGGGCTGCCCACTAGAGGAGGTGCTAAGCCGTGGTGCCTCTCGAACTGCCGATGGACGGAGTAGGGCCACCGGAGGGCCGCCCGCTGGAGGAGGTGCCGAGGCGCGGTGCCTCTCGAGCCACCGGCGGTGGGGCAAGAGCGGCGCACCGGCTGGTGAAAGGTTCTAATATGGCTAGAGGGGGGTGAATAGCCTATTAAAAATTCTACAATCTCACTAGAGCAAAAGGTTAGTATAACAAATGGTGAAATGCAATTTTATTCTAGCTCTACAAGGGTTGCAAGCCACCTATCCAACAATTCTAGTCACTATGATCACTATATGAATCAATGGCTAAGTCACTACGAGCTCTCAAAAGCTAGCTACACTAAAGAGCTCAACTAATTGAGAAGCTACACTAGCAAAGATAATACAAGCTCTCACAACTAATTACACTGAAGAGCTTGTTACAACTAGTTTGCGGAAATGTAAATGGAGAGGGTATGATCTTTATACCGTCACGTGGAGGATGAACCAATCACAATATATGATGACCAATCACTAGGAGAAATCCAATCATACACAAGATGAACACAAGATTTTTCTCCCGATGTTCACGAGCTTGCCGGCACGCTAATCCCCGTTGTGTCGACCACCACTTCGTGGTTCGGCGGCTAATTGGCAATCCAAAGCCAAGCTCTCCAAGAGCGCCGCAAGAACCTATCGCAAGTGAGGTAACTCAATGACACGAGCAATTTACTAGAGTTGCCTTTGGCGCTCCGCCGGGGAAGGCACAGAACCCCTCACAAATCACCGGGAGGTGGCCAAGAACAAGCACCACTCTTGCCACAACTCCTCCGCTGCCTCCAAACCGTCTAGGTGGCGGCAACCACCAAGAGAAATAAGAATCCCGCAGCCAAAGATCACCCAAATGCCAACTAGATGCAAACTCACAAGCAAATGCACTTAAGATCACTCAATCTCATTTTGATTTGTCACTCAAGCAAGGCAGATGAGTGGGAGGGAGTATGCACAGCTCAAGAGGATGTTAGATGTCAAAATGTCCAAGAGAGACTCCCCTTAGCCGACCAATGTATATTTATAACGGTCCCCAATGAAATAGAGCCGTTAGGCACTAAACCCTTCTCTGCTCAGGTGCACCGGACGCGCAGGTGCTCACGCACCTGACGCTGACCAATGTTCGGTCGCCACCCCGCCAGCCGCTAGATCGCTACCACGTGTCATCATTTAAATCTTGCGCGTAGATCTCTAACGGTCAAGCTCACAGCACCGCGCTTGTTAAGATAGCACCGGACGCACCGGTGCATAGCACCTGACGCACGCCCGGCGTCCGGTCAATACAATCTCGCGGTGCTGAGTAAGTTGCACTAGACGTAGGATAGTAACGTACCTGACGCTGAGCCTCCTGCGTCCGGTGCGGAACATAGAGCTACCAGAGAGCTCCCAGACGCACCTGACACATCCGCTGGGTACTGATCGGACGCAGCTAGTGTCCGGTCAGTACAAGAACATTTCTTTGTGTCAGAGCCGCTCACACCGGACACTGACGTCACGCGTCCGGTACTTACTCCCTTTTCTGCACCGGATGCGCCGGTGACCAAAACTGGCCAGGCGCCACGCTGCACAACTGACTGGACGTGTTGATGCAAAAGTGGATCTGCAAACACAAAGGGCTAATACCCAAATCGATATCCAAAGCGTGCCAGTCGATTTGACCTGTTAATCGACAAGGATGAAAGATTCGAGTACTTTGGTCCTGACAACAGCGATACGCCCGGAAGCTACGGCCAAGAGGTACTCACGCGAAACTCGAGGATCGCCGAAGGTCGCACTGAAGCGATGCAGCTTGTCGAATCGATGAGAACTCGTAAAAAGAAAATTACGCAAATTGACGAAGTCGCCGAAAAGTAAGTAGATGCAAATAGGAGTAAAATTGGTTTGATATTGATTGATATATCTCTATTACATTGCTCCTCAATCTATATTTATACCCTGATCTAAAGAAATATAACTAAACACGACTAGGACACCGAGTCCATACCTAAGGAAACACGTAACTCTTACATGAATCATACTCTAACAAATATAGAAAAGGAAATCAACACCTATCTATTTTCCTGTCCGCCTCAATTACGATGCAATTCTCATCGACCTCCTCTCCATCTGCATGCTACCTGTTATCATCGGCAACAGTCTTTAAATCTTCCTTCATCGACATGCTTCCCATTATCACAAACTCCATCGGCAGCAGTCTTCAAATCTTCCTTTATCGACATCGGCAATAACATCTCCAATCTTACCAACAATGCCTCTGAATCTAAGTCTACCTTCCCATCGGTCACCACCATTCATCGGCAACAATCCTTACAAATTGATTTTCATCGACACCCTTCTATCGCCATATACAGTAACTTTTCTCGTGCCGATTAGCCCACTCTAATCATTTTGACACGTGCCAAAAATGGTGTCAACACATGCCCCCCAATTTCAGAGTATAAAACCATTGATGCTCCGAAATTTACTCCAGACAACGATTGCCTTCGCCCAATTATCTTAACTCATCCCCCAAGCATAACATAATCTGTTACCAAATCTAATCGAATCTAGTCCCGATCCACACACCTCAGTAAATATCGCACAATTTTCAACCACTCTTGCTCCAATTATGGTTAAGATATCGAAACAATAGTCCATCGGCAAGATCCTAACATAATAACGCCGCCGCTTTCAGATTTAAAATATCATCTGCACAATCCCTTGATTTTCTCCAAGTCATGATTACTTACCATCAAATCATCTGCACAATCCCATGATTATCGTGCGAACAGTTACCATATTCATCTGAACTACCTCGACCTACACGCGCGCGGCAGAGAGATAAGTTCAGAATACCCCTATTCCAACTGGCTTATAAATAAAGATCTTCGGAACGCTCGTCTTCTACCCTCAGACTCCAACCTTTGGCATTCTTCTCTTTCCGGCGGCGACCCCGACGAACAACCGTGCAACCTCAACCATCAAGAACCTTCCCCATCGTCAACCTCGATTCTCCAGTTTGTGCCCCTGTCTTCCTCAGGACAATGGCAATCAACTTCGACGTCCCTGCGGTTCGTTCTACTTCCATTACTTTTTACCTCGATTCTTTTTGTCCTTGCAAGTTCATACAGTTGGTAATTTTTTTCTCTTTTTCTCTGTTCTTCTGATCCTCCAAACTTAGGAACTATGCAACAAGTTAGTTATTCCAACCAATCAGCCGCACTTCCAATGCCTAGGTTTAATGGGCAACCCAGATCCAACTGACCTGATCAACGTAGAGGTCAACAGAATCCCTTTTAGAGCCCAGAATTTTTCTCTGAATTTATGGAAAGATACATTCCGATCCTGGCCCAAAACCACCAAAGGGTGGAAATATTGGTACTTGAGGGTAAACGGGTCGATGCAAGTATACTGGGCAGAATGGAAGTTAGATCAATGCATTAGGCTGTCCATTACCGACATGCAGAAGAACGAGTCGATGATGATCGCTGCTGCTTATTTCTGGTCAGATACAACAAATACGTTCATGTTTGGACATGGCCCAGCTACTCCCACACTTGTCGATGTATATATGCTCACTGGTCTAGATATTTCAACTGCCAATGAAGCCTCCATCTATGACAGGAAATCTGAATATAGAGTGAATACCCGCAACATCGGCGGTTGGACAGGATATATTCAAGAATACCGGAGGACCGGGACAGTTAATCAGAGGGAACATGCCATATTTTTGAATATGTGGTTAGAAAAATTTATTTTCTGTGGTCGATCGGTAGAACCAACCAACGCTTTCCTCCCCGCAGCTGAACTCTTGGCCAATGGTGTAAGGTTCCCTCTTGGCCGATATCTTCTGAGCTCTACTTATCATCTTTTACACCAAGTGTCTCAGAAACTTCTGCTTGGTGAACCCATCGGCAACTTAGGAGGCCTGTGGTGGTTTATTAACATGTGGCTAAATGCCCACATGCACAAACGCTTGCAATGGGATTGCTTTGCCCAACAATTCCTATGAGAAATCACCGAAGATCACGTACTTGGAGATGAAGAATCGGCAACACGCCCACCCCTCAATTTTGGTGAAGTCATAATTGTTCTTCCTGGAACAGAGGCCAATGAAGACCAGATCGGCAGATTCTTTCAAAGTTTCTACAACGGTCTTTCTCGTGATCATCGGGCCTGGGTACCCTACATTGATGAAGAAACCAGATTCCCCCTCCTTTTCAACTTTGCCGATGACACCCTGAACCAGGATAATGAACTCATGATGGCCATCATTACTCCCAGGGCAATCCCAGTGAATACATTCGGCAGTGGGAAAAACACCAATATCACTTATGAATTTTACAACCCATCGGCAGTATCCCGTCAACTGGCTTTTGGACAGCTGCCAATCAAACTTTGTTTTGCCGATGTGATCAAGCCGAGAGAAACAATCACCAGCGGAATGGACTGGAGCAGGGTAGTGCGACTATCCCCCGACATCGATGCTACAGATGTTGATCTATCCATCTAGACGCCAGCATCCTTTATTACTGAATCATATAAGCAATGGTGGCAAGAGTGGAGGGGACAACTATTTGCAACATCCGCTCATACATATCGGCACATGATCGACCCTGAGCATGTCATTCCCGATGACGCAGTAAGTTTCTTTTAACATCCTTTTGCCTTTTCCTTTTATATCGGCAATTAACTTTCTTGTGACAGGTCAACAACCCGGCACCATCTATAAGCAAAAGTGGGAAAGCCTTCGATCTTCAGCCTGTCTCCCCGATATCACCGATCGGCTACAACGCCCCCACCTTGGCTGCTTTGACTCATCAGAGGACTCGTGCCAAGACAATCACTTCCAAATCTAAACTGGCTACAGCTAGAGCCACTCCATTGGCTGCTGCTATGACCCTGATCAAAGCATTTAAGGTAACAACCCTGTTTATTTCAACTCATGCCGATCTCAAACTGTATTAACACTAATTTTCAAGGTGTAAGAACCACTGCTGGATCATCATCGGCAATTCCTCTGACATCAAGCACAACCATCTCTGATAAACCTTTAGAGGTATTCCTTTAACTTTATATTTAATCTGTTAAATATCATATCTTACACCCATTTTGCAGCAACAAATGGGTACATCGGCAAGTGTACCAGATATCCAACCTTCACAGCTAGCAAGTGCCGATGCCCCCCAGTCAACCGTTGATGAAGCCCAAGAAAAGCGCAAAGCTTTAATAGATGTTGAGGCACAGCCAAAATGGCAGAAGTCCGTGTCGATCCCAACAGCTGATCCAGCGCCTCCTAGCCAGCCAGAATCAGTCGATACAACTGAACAAGCAGTTAATCCTCCTGCACAGAGCACACCATCGGCCATCGTGTCTCAAGGGCCAACTACCGATGAGACCATAGAGAACATCCCATCGGCAAGCTCAGCCGATCCTCCATACGGCACACTCCAGACCACTTTCTCCAGTCAAATGCAGGAAATTGCCTTGAAATAGGTAAGCTGATTGACTCAGCCGATTTATAATATTTATACTTATCCTTAACTGACCCATTTTCTTCTTTTCAGGAACAAGACTCTCCAAACAGTCTATTTTTCTTTGCCATTGACGTCTCTGATGATGACGGAGAGGAAGCAAGCTCTTCTCTTGCACTGGGAACAATATCGACAGAAATCAAGTCCAAGTTGGAGGCTCTCTTGAACTTGCTGCAGCAAGATACCGCCCAGCTGGGAGATGACTCGGACCCCGCAAAGGCAATCTTCAAAACAATCCGTGGCCAGATCCCTGCCGATGTTGAAGAAGCACTCTTCCCAGCAGCCCACTTAGAAAGCCGCCAACTGCAATATCAACGGGCTGCTCAACGCATTACCGATAGAGCAGCTCAGGCTCAACTCAAAGAAGAGATGCTACAACTGAAATAGATTACCGATGAGAAGCACAAGGACATTGGCAACTTGCAGACTTCGGGTGCTGAACTTAAGCAGAAAATCTTAGATTTATCGGCAAAGAGGATGGCTCTATTGGCTGAATTGAAAGAAGTTGAGGTAGCCTTAACTCATGCCAAACAAGAAGAAAGCCAGCTACCCGATGCCCTCAAGGCCCTTCAACAAGAAAGAGACATCCAAGCTCGCAAAGCCTTGGTAATGAAGAAAAAACTCAAGCCTGTGGAGGGCGCTGCCGATGAAGACATTAAAGAGATAAAGGAAGCCGATCAGATTCGCTTGCGTGCGATATCGGCTATCCAATATTTATTGAATTTGTAAACCTTGTCTATTGCATCGGCATTTTATGAAACACTGATGTCCTTGCATGATTCTAGCCGATAGGACTGTTATCGGCACTTATACTTTTATGCATCCATCCAGATACTAGGGTAATATTTCTTTAAATATTTTCCGTTTAATGCTCTAGGAAACACAACCCCTTCCAGGGTTTCTAGAATATATGCATTGCCAGGAACAGACTGATTTATCTGATATGGACCTTTTCAATTATGAGACCACTTTCCAAACTTTGAACTTTTAGTCCCAATCAGTAAAATCAACTTCCAAACCAGATCTCCATCGGCAAACTCCTTTACCTTCACCTTCTTGTCATACCATCTGGCTACTCTTTTCTTATTTTCTTCAATGCTAACTAAAGCCCTTAACCGATGACCTGCCACATCTTCTAACTCATCTTTCATAAGAGTATCATAGTCATCGGCTGTTAGTTGATCTTGAGAACATATCCGCCTAGAGCCAGTTTTAATTTCCAAAGAAAACACTGCGTCGTGTCCGTATACTAACTGAGAAGGCGTTATTTTGATTGCACCATGACATGCCATCCGATATGACCACAAGGCTTCATTTAACACTGTATGCCACCGCTTAGGATTTTCTTCAATTTTGCGCTTAATGAGTTTGATAATCCCTTTGTTAGAAGTCTCAGCCTGGCCATTAGCTTGAGCATAATAGGGAGAACAATTCAAAACTTTAATTCCTATACCAACAGCAAACTCATCAAATTCTCCCAATGTAAACATAGTACCCTGATCGGTAGTGATAGTTTGAGGAATACCAAATCGGTAAACAATATGCTCTTTCACAAAATCAATCATATTAGCCGATGTTACCTTTTTCAAAGGAATTGCTTCAACCCATTTTGTGAAATAATCGGTAGCAACCAGAATAAATTTATGTCCTTTGCTCGATGGCGGATAAATCTGACCGATGAGATCGATAGCCCATCCTCGGAACTGCCAAGATTTAATTATAGGGTTCATAGCCGATGCAGACGCTCTTTGAATATTACCAAACTTCTGACACCCCTGACATCCTTTAAAATATTTAAAATAATCTTCAAGAATAGTCGGCCAATAGTATCCATTCCTTCTGATCATCCATTTCATCTTAAAAGCCGACTGATGTGCCCCACATACTCCTTCATGGATTTCACCCATCAAGCTTTTCGATTCATCACCGCTAATACATTTGAGTAAAACTCCATCTATAGTTCGATAATATAATTCATTGTCAAGGAGCACATACTTGGTGGCTTGGAATCTTATACGCCTTTCAACCTTTTTAGATGGATCCTTTAAATAATCGACAATCTTCTTTCTCCAGTCATCGGTATCAACTGCTGATGTTAGCACTTTCTGGATAGGCTGATACCCTGAAGCATGTTGAGCTAGTCGATTAGCTTCTTCATTATGCAATCGAGAAATATGTTCAAGACGAAAATCTCTAAACCATTTCAACAATTGCAAACATCTTTCATAATATGAAATTAAAACTTCACTTCGGCATCAGCACGTATCTCCTTAAGCAATTCTAACCCTTTTATCAAGGCTTGGTATTCAGCCTGATTGTTTGTCGATGTAGCAACAATCAGCAATGAAAACTCATACTTTCTTCCTTGAGGTGAAATCAACACAATGCTGATACCTGCTCCTTCACCACATGTAGACCCATCGAAGAAAAGTATCCAAGGAGCAACCTCCAGAGAGTCCACTGTATTGCAATGTTGAGTGACAAAATCAGCCATAACCTGCCCCTTAACTACCTTAGCCGATTCGTAACGTAGGTCAAACTCTGATAATGCTAAAATCCACTTGCCGATTATACCACTTAATATCGGCATCGACAGCATATACTTGACCACGTCGTCTTTGTAGATGACAGTATATTCGGCAGATAACAAATAATGTCTTAATTTGATACAAGAAAAGTATAGACACAGACATAATTTTTCGATGGCCGAATACCTTGTCTCAGCATCCACCAATCTTCTGCTCAAATAATAAATAATACGTTCTTTCCCTTCAAATTCTTGAATAAGAGCTGAACCGATAACGGTATCATCAGTTGACAAATACAACCTGAAAGGCTTCCCGTGTTGGGGTGGAACTAGCACTGGAGGATTTGTTAAATACTTCTTAATTTCATCTAGGGCTAACTGCTGCTCAGCTCCCCATACAAATTCTTGATCAGCCTTCAATTTAAGCAATGGACTGAAAGCCTTGATTTTACCCAACAGATTAGATATGAATCTTCTAATGAAATTAATCTTGTCGATCAAAGATTGCAATTCAGTTTTACTGGCAGGAGCAACCACCTTGTTAATTGCATCAATAGACTTACTACTGATTTCAATACCCCTCTGATGCACCATAAAACCCAACAATTGACCTGCCGACACACCAAATGCACACTTATTAGGATTCATCTTCAATCCATGCTTCCTTGTGCACTCCAATATCTTTCGTAGATCGGCTAGATGTTTTGTGATATCCCCAGACTTAATCACTACATCATCAATATAGATTTCCACTAATGTGTCGATGTACTCATGAAAAATAAAATTCATAGCTCTCTGATAAGTAGCACCGGCATTTTTCAAACCAAAAGTCATGACTATCCACTCAAACAACCCCACATGACCTGGACATCTGAAAGCAGTCTTGGGAATATCTTCTTCAGCCATGAATATTTGATTGTATCCTGCATTACCATCCATGAAGCTGATAATTTGATGTCCAGCTGCAGCATCAATCAACAAATCAGCAATCGGCATTGGATATCCATCCATCGGCGTGGCTTTGTTGAGATTTCTGAAATCAATACAAACACGAAGTTTCCCATTTTTCTTATAAACAGGAACCACATTAGAAATCCACTCCGCATATCGACATTGCCGAATAAATTTTGCCTCAATTAATTTAGTTATTTCGGCTTTAATGTTAGGAAGTATATTAGCGTTGCATCGGCGCGCTGGCTGCTGATGTGGCCGAAATCTAGATTTGATAGGTAACTGATGTTCAACTATCGATCGGTCTAATCTAGGCATCTCAGTATAATCCCAAGCAAAACAATCTTTATACTCTTTTAACAAATTGGTTATTTGCTGCTTACACTTAGAATCTAACTTAGCACTAATAAAAGTAGGTCTTGGCCTATCGCCATCACCAATATCTACCTCTACTAAATCATCAGCCGATGTGAACCCCTGACCTAATTTTCCATCATCGGCAAACCTATCCATTAAAAATCTTCTTCAGAACTGACTGCTTAGATCAGTGGAATTTCATAATCAGCAACTCTAAGGAACTCTTTTTCCCAAACTTCTCCTGATATGCATTTGGTTCGCTCATAAGTATCTGATTCTGCCGATGCGATAATATAAGAAGAATCACCAGTGACAACCTCAATCTTATCCCCAATCCACTGTACGGGGCATTGATGCATTGTAAAAGGAACACAACAATTAGCATGAATCCAATCCCTTCCTAGAAGCAGATTATATGCACCTTTGCCATTAATAACAAAAAACGTTGTCGGCAAGGTTTTGCTGCCGATGGTCAATTCAACGCATACTGCCCCTTTAGCCGGTGACACATTGCCTTCAAAATCCTTCAGCATCATATCGGTTTTGGTCAAGTCTTGATCTCCCTTACCAAGTTTCCGATACATCACATAAGGCATAATATTAATTGCAGCCCCTCCGTCGATAAGTATCTTAGATACAGGCTGCCCATCAACTCTGCCTTTCACAAACAAAGCCTTAAGATGCTGTCTCTCGTCATCGGTAGGTTTCTCAAAAATAGCCATCATTGGATCTAGTGCCAGCTGAGCTACTTGATCGGAGAGAACAACTTCTTCCTCATCATCAGAAAGTGCCAGAAACTCCATCGGTAACATAAATACCATATTAACATCAGCCGATGGGCCCTTATCTTTGTGTTTCACCTGCCACTGCTAATGTCTAGATCTCTCATTGGAGGAATTTTCTTCTCAGTATAGATCCTCTTGACGCTCACGCTGCATCCTCCTTTTCTGTGTCTTTGTCAGACCCTCAGGGCACCATCGAGGAAGCTTAGTTTTTGAAACCGGCTGATAGCAGGTCCCATTTGATTCTACATGACGTATATTAGGGTCCCTATAGAATATTTCTTCATCGGGAACTCTTGCATTTGCCATCTCCTCAAGCTCCTCTTGATTCCTTGGAAAATATCCAGCGCGTTTACCAAGCCTTTCATGTACACTAAGTCTACCCCCAGCCGATCATGCACTGATGCTCTGCCTCTGATTGGCTCATTGATAGATAAACTCTGATTGCCAGGTTAAAACCTCCTTTCTGACCGATTGACCCCATAATAACCATTGCACTCAGGGCAATTTTCAACAGTTGGCAATTTAATACCTTCTTCCCAGCAATGGATGAAAAACGGAAACTTCCAATGATCTTTATGCCGATACCACTCTTCTCGACGTCTCTCTTCTTGCTGTTGTCGATATCGGTCTCTACGCTGACGCCAACCCTCCTGCTGCCTTCGATGGGTAATCACAATGCCAGGTCGAGGAGATTTTTTGGAACTACTACTTTCTCCCAGCAGACCCTTACTTTTTGCATCATCGGTAGTTATCCGATGCTGGGGATCCACTGATGCGTTTTTCTCAGCAGCCTCTGATGTCAATACCTTGGTCTTACCCTTGGCATCCAACATATTTACTAGAAAAGGGTGTTGATCAATTTTCATCGGCTTCTGGGTCTTGGAATTACCAAACTTAATTCTCCCAGATTCAATAGCCAATTATAACTGTTGCCTGAACACCTTGCATTCATTTATACTGTGTGAAGTTGCATTGTGTCATTTGCAGTACAAGATCTTCTTCAACTCTTCTGCCGATGGGATCACATGATTAGGTGATAGCTTAATTTGGTCTTCCTGAAGCAAAAGATCAAATATCTTATCGGCTTTGGTGATGTCAAAGGTAAACTTTTCTGGCTCTTTCTGACCAAAGGGACAAGATATCAGCTTTTTATTCTTAACCCACTCAGCTAAGCCGATAACTGGTTCTTCATCAGAATCAGAATCTTCTACCTCTTCAACAAATGATACTTTTTTGCTCCAATTCTTTTTATGCTCGAAAACCCTAGTATCTTGATCAGAGATCCTTTGTACAAGATGACTCAGACTTTCAAACTCCTGAGAAGCATATATGTCCTTAAGATGTGGCAATAACCCTTGGAAAGCCAGATCGGCAAGCTGCCGATCATCTAGCACTAGGCTGTAGCACTTATTTTTTACATCTCGTAGCCTTTGTACAAAGCTTTCTACCGATTCATCATTGCGCTATTTCGATTTTACCAAATTGGTAAGCTTCTTTTCATGGATTTCAGCAAAGAAATATTTATGAAATTATTTTTCTAGATCAGCCCAAGTAATAATAGAATTTGGTGGTAAGGAAATGAACCATGTGAACGCTGATCCAGACAAAGATGATGAAAATAATCGAACTCTTAATTCATCTCTGCTAGCTGTCTCTCCACATTGAATAATGAAGCGATTGACGTGTTCCATCGTTGATGTATCATCTTGTCTAGAGAACTTAGTGAAATCTGGTACCTTGTACCGATTTGGGAGAGGAATTAAATCATATGCTGGAGGGTATGGAGTCCGATAAGAATAAGTATTAACTTTGGGCTTTATCCTAAACTGATCTCTCATGATTTCTGCTATCTTATCGGCCCAAAAAGCATCAGCCTCCTGCTGACAAACTGGCTGAATTTTTACAGGAGGTGCCTATTGATATCCCTCCACGTATCTTTGTGGCACACGATCTCCAGCAATCGGCATATTCGCCGTTACTTGTAGTCCATTAACCTGCTGAAAAGGATTCATCGGCTGAGCTGCCGATGCTTAATTCTGAAAACTAGCTTGCATATGACTTTGCTGAATCACTGCAACTTGCTGATTTTGCTGAACTGTATGCTGAACAGGTAACTGTCCTGACCAACCATTATTATAACTCATCGGTACAAAACTTGCCAATGGCTGGTAATTTGCTGACATTGTTGGATAATTAGTATAACCAGCTTGAGACATGAACTGGACTCCAGGTTGACTCATAGCAGGGGCCTTCTGCTGCATCGGCAGTAAGCTTGCCGATGGACTTGTATTGGGTGCTTGAACCAGAGGCATCTGGAAACCTCCTGGAGTTGGTTGCACAGTAGTTGATGTGATATATTGAGGCACATGAGCCATCGGCGAAACAACCGATGGTATAGGAGCTTTTTCTGCTGCATCAAACACTTGAGGTAACCCAGAATTGAAAGCACATGACTCCGGAGGCATACTATATCCCCACCAATTAGCAGAAATCTGGCTATTCTGAGGCACAGGGCCTGACATAGCTGATGCTGATAGATCTGTATTAAGCTGAACTCGTCCTCCTAAAAGTATCGAATCTGATCATATCGGTGTAGATTGAATATTAGGTAAGCTTGCCGATACTGGAGGGGAAGTAACTTCGGTACCCACAACGGCTGAGGGAGCCGATGAAGTATTGACCGATGCCGGTTCTGGTTGGTGATAAGCTGGCCCAACGTAATGTGGTGACACTTGTCCTTCTTTAAAAGTTTGAATCACAACATTATGAACAGTATTGGACAGCACATTGGAGTGATTAATCAAAGCATGACTTACTGCAGAATTAACCATCTCTTGAAATTTACCAGGATTGGAGTCAAAGGTAACCTGCCGAGGCAACGGCAAATCTTGCTTCTGGATAACTTGTCTACTCTTGTTTATGCTAAATGATCTCAAGCAAAGCTGCCTGTATTCTTCTATAGCTTTTTTCATAGCCTGCTTCTGATCTTCCTTAAGATCTTCTTCTGATACCGCGATGATGTTCCCCGAATCAATCTCAGGATTGAACATATTGATCGTATTTATAACACCCTAAATTTTGCTTTGTTTTAAAATAGCTAAATATGATTTAATTAGGTATGTATGTGTGCACTTCACCTATAGGAAACCATAATTTTTGTGAAAATAAAATCAATCATAAGGTTAGAAAATGTTCATGCATGCATGCTGTTGCACAAATATTTTTGTGATGATTGGTTTGAGTCAAAGTTCAAAAGATATTCAAAAACATTTGAAAATTGGATTTGAAAAATCAAATTAGAAAAATAAAATTTCTTTTCCTTCCCCTCTCTCCTTCCGGCCCGAGCGGCCCGTTCGGCCTGCTGCTCTTCCAGCCAAGACGGCCTGCACACGCGCGCCTTCCTCCCCCTCCATTTGCTGGGCCGGCCCGAACCAGCCCAGCAAGAAAACCACCGTCGTGCCCTTCCTCTGAGTCGCTGACTGCCCGGGCCCGCATGTCGGCGCCATCTTCTTCCCCAACCGCCTCCTCCGCTCGCTCGCTCGGTCTGGAGCAACCGCACCGTTGACCGTGCCCACGCTCCATCGTGGGAGCGTCCTCCCCACGCCCGGCCTTCAAAAGGGAGCCAGACCCCTTCACCGCCTCCCCTGCTGCCCTACCTGCTCCTTTTCCGCTCGCAAGCCCCGCACCCACCGCGCGTCGCAACCCGCCGGAGCGTTCCGTCTGCCCCACCGCGTCGGCCGTCACCTCCGAGCCACCTCTGCCCCATGTTTTTCGCTCGGTGAGCTTCGCCTCTCTCTCCTCTTTCTCCCCATCCATCTCCCGTGCTGGATGGTGACCTTTAGGGCCAGTTTCGCGAGCTCCGCGATGCTCTCCCCACTGCCGGCCATGGCGAGCGCCGTGTGGGACTTTCCCCGGCCGCGAAAATGGCACGGTCGAGGTCGCCTTTCTCTCCGCTTCATCCCCATGCCATCGGACTAGAAAATCGTGCACCATAGAGCTCGATTGGGCAACTCCGGCGAGCTTCTCGCCGTCGGACATGGCGGCGCCGCCGCGGTCGCTACTGTTCCTGGCCGGCAGCTCTTTCTCTCACTCTCCCATCCTTTCCCAGTCGTCGATCTTGAGATCTACGGCCAGGATTAGAACATACCCCTTCACGGGTTTTCTTTCTAAAGAGCCCCTCAGGTTTCTTCTTTTTCCGCCCGCGGTCCTCGGCCAGATTGGAAATTCCCGAATTTGATTTATTTTTAAATCGAATTTGAATTCCATCTATTTACAGAATTGCCACTGCAGTAAAACGCTTATAAAATCATCGTTTAGCTCCGATTCGACCCGTTCAACTTGTGTTAGGTTCGTAATTTCGTAATCTACGCATTAGTGCTACTGTTAGACCTGTTAGAAGTTTTTGAATTTCTCGATTAAGTCTAGTTTAATAGCTAGCTTTTGGAACCCTAAATAATTCGCAACTTTCGCGTTTTAGCTCCGATTTTCGTGATCTTCGCGTTGACGTGACCGTAG
The DNA here is from genome assembly GCA_038087645.1 of Saccharum hybrid cultivar R570. Classification (NCBI taxonomy): domain Eukaryota; kingdom Viridiplantae; phylum Streptophyta; class Magnoliopsida; order Poales; family Poaceae; genus Saccharum; species Saccharum hybrid cultivar. Next base: position 14,206,063 of record JAQSUU010000602.1, read on the forward strand.
CAAGGCGTAGAATACTTTCATAAACTTTTTATCTTGTTTTTATACTGCTGGTGTACTGTTCTAATTATAGGTTTATTTGCTATGCATGAATGCTCCTGAAATGTGTATGTTGCCGTGTTGGTCGAGTCAGACGATGAGGAGTACGTTGGGAGCCAGGAGTACTTCGAAGACCAGCAGGACCAGCAGGAGTGTGCAAACTAAGGCAAGTATAGCGTGGGTATTTTTTCTGTGACCATGATCTTGTGACTTAATTAATGTAAGAGCTATGATGGTTGAGAAATGACTTTTTAGCAACATAAGATCTTGTCTGTACGTGAACCTCCGGGATTTACAGTACAACTGTGAGGGCTATATGGCTCTGCTTTAGCTCAGTATGAGGACCTTTTCTAGCTTGTTAGAGGTTACCCTTGTGGCGCAAATGGGGAAAAGCAGACTGTGGATCCCTGGGACTGGTTGTATCACACAGACTGACTTTGGAAACCTAGCGGCCCTAACTTGTTAGACGAACCTTTGAAAGGCTTCATAGTGAACCCTGCCGACCTTCCTTGGAAGTGGGTCAAGAGATTAGCTATCTTGGGCGAAAGGTTAAATCACGACTCACAGTGAAAGTGCACACCTCTGCGCAGAGTTTAATAAACCGGTATACTAGCCGTGCTCACGGACATGAGCGGCCTTGGAGACATCTACATTAAAGATGATGATTCTTGTTTTGTTAAGATGCTCACTTACTTATCGATTATACTTTATATTGATTATGTTACATTGATCATGAGTTTATGGGATCTATACTTGCTATGCTTGCGGAGTTCGACATGGACTCACTCTTGCTATTTCCCACACCTCAGGATAGTCTCTGGAGTTATTAGACTTGTGATCAACCAGTCAGTTTGTTCCTGCGGAGTAAAGTCTACACCCAAAGATCGGAGTTGTTTTTCCGTTGTTTGCACTCTGAGGTTATGTTTTATATACTAAGTACGTTATTTATTAAGTATTTGTCTCTTGGTATTACACTTATCTGCGACTATATGTGAGATTTGGCTCCTTTATTTCACATATAGTGCATATCTGGTTTCGTCCTTAAAATCGGGTGTGACAGTATTGATTTGTCCCACCGAGCGTGCCAAAAGATGTGTTGATGCAAAAGTGGATCTGCAAACACAAAGGGCTAATACCCAAATCGATATGCAAAGCGTGCCAGTCGATTTGACCTGTTAGAGCATCTCCAAGAGTTTGCCAAATCAACTTGGCATCCATCTATTTTTGGTAAAACAGAAAAAATTATGCTCCAACAGTTTGGCATCCAACTTGGCAAATTTTAGCAACTTGGCAAATCTCCCCCTCCACGCGCATATTTGCGCACTGAGCGTGAGCGCGCATCCAGCTTCACGTGCAAATTTAAGCGGGGCTCTTCGTTTCTTAGCGGGGCTCTTCATTCGCTTAGCGGGCCTCTTCTTATTTTACCAAGTCCAAATGGCAAACTCTTGGAGAGAGTCTATTTTTTCACTTGCCATATATTTTAGTGAGTTACCAAATTATGATATTTGCCAAGTGAATTTTGGCAAACTCTTGGAGATGCTCTTAATCGACATGGATGAAAGATTCGAGTACTTTGGTCCTGACAATAGCGATACGCCCGGAAGCCACGGCCAAGAGGTACTCACACGGAACTCGAGGATCACCGAAGGTCGCACTGAAGTGATGCAGCTCGTCGAATCGATGAGAACTCGTAAAAAGAAAAATACGCAAATTGACGATGTCGCCGAAAAGTAAGTAGATGCAAATAGGAGTAAAATTGGTTTGATATTGATTGATATATCTCTATTACATTGCTCCTCAATCTATATTTATACCCTGATCTAAAGAAACATAACTAAACACGACTAGGACACAGAGTCCATACCTAAGGAAACACGTAACTCTTACATGAATCATACTCTAACAAATATAGAAAAGAAATCAACACCTATCTATTTCCCTGTCCGCCTCAATTACGATGCAATTCTCATCGACCTCCTCTCCATCGGCATGCTACCTGTTATCATCGGCAGCAGTCTTCAAATCTTCCTTCATCGACATGCTTCCCGTTATCACAAACTCCATCGGCAGCAGTCTTCAAATCTTCCTTTATCGGCATCGGCAATAACATCTCCAATCTTACCAGCAACGCCTCTGAATCTAAGTCTACCTTCCCATCGGTCACCACCATTCATCGACAACAATCCTTACAAATTGATTTTCATCGGCACCCTTCTATCGTCGTATACAGTAACTTTCCTCCTACCGATTAGCCCACTCTAATTATTTTGACACGTGCCAAAAATGGTGTCAATAGGACGCTGGGGCCAGCGTCCGGTGCACTAAAAATAGTGAAGAACACTTTCGAAAATTCGCCAAATCCTGCCTCGCAAGCTCGGCAGGAGGGAGAGAGGGTCCCAAACCCATCTCTACCGCTCAAACCCCACCTCCTTCACAAATGTGCTAACACCACCATGTGTACATCACCATATGCATGTGTGTTAACATATTTTCACAAACGTTTTCAAGGGTTATGTTATCTCTCCACTAGATCCTAAAGCACATGCATGTAAGTCATCATCTAGTGGCTCTTATGAGACCAAATAGCCAAAGGATTCCCCCTTTATAGTACGACTATCGATACTAAACGTGATCACACCCTCTATGGTGTCTTGATCATCAAAACCAAAACCCTAGCAATATCTTTGCCTTGATTTCCATCGGGTTTTGTTTTTCTCTTTCTTCTTTTCCAAATGTGAAGCACTTGATCATCTTTTGGTCACCTTCATCACCATGACCATCATCTAGCTCCACCACTTAGCATGAGACTTATCATTTTAAGTCTACACACTTAGCATAATGATTAGTCCCTAGGTTTCATCAATTATCCAAAACCAAACTAGGGCTTTTAGCTGGGAGCTCGACGTCGCGCCAGTGGGGAGAAGGGCATCCAGCGGTGGGGATGGCCGAGGGGAGGCGCTCTGACCACAGGACATCGGCGTCGAGAAGGGAGGTGCTCTGGTCATGGGGCACCAGCGTCGAGGAAAGAGGCAAGGCAAAGGTCGCCGCGCTGGGGGCAAGGCCGGCCGGGGTGGGGCAGAGGAGGGCCGGCGGTGGCAGAGGACATCCAAATCCGGCCTGGGTGTGGCGGCGGAGGGCCCTGTGACTGCCAGGAACAGGAGGAGTGCGGCCGGGATCGGGAGGAAGAAGAGCGCGGTAGGGAAACGTGCGAGTAGAAAAAATAGGTAGCCAAGTTTGTTGGCCCAACAGATGTAGGTAGTGGGAAGAGAAATTTGTTGGGCCAACAAAAGTAGGTAGCCCTGTTGGAGTGGGTTTTTTGGCCTCCACTACCTAAAAATAGGATAGGTAGTGGGTTTAGGTAGTCTGCTGGAGATGCTCTTATGCTTTCAAATAGTACACATCTTCTTTTGTATTTTGCAGATGAGAGGACATGATTGATACTCCTGTCATTAAATATATGACATTTAGTAAGATCGAGTTAACTAGAGGAATACACTATGCATTGCAACGGGATGTTTTTAGGAATAAAATTGTTGTGCATGTATGAGATATGGTGTTAAAATTGAGCAGGCTAATTTAAGAATTTGTTCGATAGAAAAGCCAAAACGACATATAATTTGGTAAGGAGGGAGTAATATAAAGATTATAGAATATTAGATCCAATTATAGGAGGATGTGATGGCTAAACAAATGGTATGACGATGATGTCTTGTATGTTGATAGACTGAAAGTAGTAAATACACTTGGTAGAAGATAATGTGGTACTTAGGACTTGTTTGGCTAGGTTCCTTTGGGCTTCGGTTCTGTGATACAGTATTGGAGGAGTCAGAGCCCGGGAGGCACAAATTGTGGCTTCTCCCGGATCCACGTTCATTTTGATAGGAGAGCGAAGAACAACTTCTGTGTGAATAGTGTTGCTACAGCGGCTCTGCCAAACACACCCTTTGCCCTGTTCACTTGGCTAAAAGTATTGCTCGCTGATTTGCTGTGAGAGAAAAAAACTCTGTTCGTTGGCTGAAAAAATAGGCAAACAGGGCCATATAAATCTAATACGTTGATAGCGCATATGCAAAGTTGATAGCTTGCATGCAAAGATTGAAAGTTATTTGGCTTTACTATTATATAAGATATAGATATTAATATAGATATAGATTTAGATTTAGATTTAGATTTATTTGAACTAATTGGATTTTCATGAAGCTTCTAATATTTGAAAATATATGCATGGAGTATTATATTTTTACTCCACATACGCCCTGGCTGGTTATTTTTTTACCGACACATCTCACCTAACTGTTAACTTAATGATATACTTCCTCGGTCCCAAAATAAATAACTTTTAAGGTTTAAAATTTATTTTAGAAAAAGCAGCATTCTATAAAATATGACACACTAGCTCCTAGCGCGGAAGCTAATCACAGTTGCATGCAAACAATACCCGTCAAATCCAGGAGAGATATACTCCGGAAAAAGAAAGAAGACGAGGATACATGTTTCTTTTACCAGTGTCCTTAATCTGTCTAAAGAATTTCAAAAAGTTATTCTTTATAATACGAAAGGAGTATTTGTGAACGAACAAAGCAAGGGGAACAATTTGATCAATGGACAACGTATAGAAAATTAAAAAGAGTAAAATGCACAATTAGTACATAAACTTGACACGTGAGTGCACTTAGGGGTGTTTGGGACTACTCCGCTCCAGTTTTTGCAGCTATGCTCTACCAACTCCGCTATGGAGCAGCTTCACCATGGAGTTTGTGGAGCAGGTGGTACTGTTTAGCGCATAGCCTAGCTCCACCATGGAGTTCGTGGAGCAGGTAGTTACATCATTTTTCTAAATGTACATATGAGTTCGATAACTTGGTGGGTGTGCACACAACTCCTCACGAACGCGCGACACATAGGCAAAAAAACGCAAAAAGTGATGTGGCATATTTTGGTGTTATCTGAAATTTTCCATTCCCATCTTGCAATTTAGTACTCCTATAAAATTATGTGCAGTCATCCCTTTTGGAACGAGACACATGTAAAGTTTGTTTGAGTAATTTTCTTATTTGACAAAAAAAACTTGTTCTTCCCAATTTAGCACTCAAACTTGAAATCTTTCTTATCGAGCCTCGCTTCAAATTTTTTTCCCAAAATGACACTATTATCAGATTGACCATGTAACAGTGTTAACTCAAACGCGAAAGGATGATTTTGCCCCTCCTTCAATTTGCAGTCTGTTCACATGTTTATTGTTCGCTGCAGTACGGAAGTGTTTTGGTGTTTTTTTTTCTTTAGGACCATTTTTGTACCATTTTTTGGACAATTCTTGCACTTTTTAGGACCATTTTGCACCATTTTAAATCCTACTGCTACTTCCGACATGCATGAGAGCTCACCGTTCTGAGCCAGAGCTGTGCCTGCTGGGGGCCTTGCTGAGGGAGCGCCGGGTGGCCCGCTAGGCCTGGGAGGTGCTGCCGCACCGGTGCCTGGAAGGCACGCACCCGGGACACATGGGGTGGTGACAAGGTAGGGAGGGGCCGTGATGAATGCGCCGGTTCCGAGAGGGGCCCACCTGGCCTGCGCAGGGCCGCGACGGTCGTGCGGGGTTGCGACGGGGCGGGCAGGAGCCACACCGGTGCCACACGCCTGGTGCCTACGGTGGCCGCACCGGCACCCTCCATGTTAGGGTCGCTTGCCCAGGCAGCAGGCACTCGCATGCACGCGTGAATGAAGAGTTTTTTTTTCTTTTTCTGTATTGAATTGAGAATACAAGGGTATCGTATTTTGTATGTGGCTCCGCATGACAATTCACGGTAGAGGTGGTCTAAATGGATGGCAGTGTCATTTTGTGAACAAAAAATCTAAATGGTGTGTGTGGATTAAGGATATCCTCTCAACAGGAACTTCATCCATCCTTCTCAATGGGTTCCTGGCAAAGATTTCAAATGCAAAAGAGGAGTTTGGCAGGATGACCCTCTATCACATCTTTTATTGTCCTGGCTTAATTAATAAGGCATATAGACTAAATCTCCTAGGTCTACCTTTGCAAACAGAGAAGTGGATCACTTCCCCATTATACAGTATGCCGATGCACTCTCCTATTTCTACAAGCTGATGCTAGATAGTTATTTAATTTTGTCTTAAAGCTCTTCTCTAAAGTTTTGCTGAGTCAACAGGCCTAAAAGTTAACTTTCATTTGTCCTGCTTGATCCCAGTATAGTAAATGTACCACCAGAGAAAGTGCCTCTTCTTACTGGGATCTTTGGTTGTGTTGAAGGTCAGTTACCTTTCACATATCTTGGCTTGCCTCTCGGCACTACCAAACCTCTCAGACTGTCTTCAACAACCGCGACCCAAAATACAAGACTCATTCGTCCTTTGGGTAGCGCTACAAGCAAAGGGTTCAATACCTATTTTTGGTCTTCTCCAACCATAAGACCTAAAAAGACAACCCTTTCTGCAAATGGGTCTCCAGGAGAGAGGATACTCAGATTTGAGTTATGCCTCTCCTAGCATCCAAAATGGGTCTTCCAAATAGGTACTCTGTTGGAGGCTATAGGTACTGTGTTGAAGACCTATTTTAGGTTTGGGTTCCACAATGGGTCTCCTGTTGGAGACAACCTCATAAAGGATTTTGCGCCCCTCATTTGCTGTGTTGAAAAAGATTATCAGCTACTTTAGTTTTCTTGTCATACTCTGGGAGACTTCAATTGGTCACCTTGGTTTTTTCCTAGGTTCCCACTTAATTATCATATGTGTACCCTAAAGCTTCCAAAGGGTGTGGTGGAGGCTATTGACAAATTTAGGAGAAATTGCATATGGAGGGAGAGTGCCAAAGGAGCAAGAGATTATAATCTCACTGCATGGGAGCTAGTCACTATGCCAAAAGAAAAGGGTGGTCTTGGGGTCAAAAATCTCCATGTACAAAATGAGGGTCTCCTAATCAAGCCAACAAATTCTAAAAATAGGTTGGATGTCCTCTGGGACTCTTACTACAAAAGCAAGGTCCCTCATCTCTTGAGCTCAAGGGGTTCGTTTTGGTGGAGGGATGTTTTCAAGCCTAGTACAATCTATAGAGGCATTGCTGCTTGTACATTCGGCACCGGTGACACCATCATTTTGTGGCATGATTCCTTTCTAGATCAAACTCTCTCTTCACGCCTGCCAACCCTCTTTCATTTTGCTAAGCAGAAGCACATCTCTGTGCAAGTAGCCTAGGTCGCTGATGATCTATTAGGCCTATTCAGACTACCCATGTCTAGAGCGGCTCATGATGAGTTTTTGATACTGCATGACTTATTAGAAGATCTCATAGAAGAAGCACTGGACAAAGATGTTTTGCATTATATCTGGAATTCTACAGAATACACTTCATCAAAATTCTACAAGCACCACTTTGCAACAATAACCCCTCCAGCCCCCTTTCTTTGGATTTGGAAATCCAAATGCATCCCTCGGATTAAATTCAATACTTGGCTTCTTTTTGTTGACTGGTTAAACATAAGGGGTATGCCCAGTCACAAATTCCTTGAAGAAGGCTATAATTGTGTTATGTGCCAAGATGAAGTTGAGGAGACATCAATGCATCTCTTCTTTGAATGCTCAGCTAGTGGGACACGATGGTTTGCACTTGGCTTCCAATGGGACATGCAAGGGGTCTATTCCAAATGCTGACTCGGCAGCATGCAACCTCTCAGCAGCCATACTTCATGGAGATATTCATGATAGCGGTCTGGTGCATTTGGAAAAAAAACGTAATGCTTTTGTTTTCGATAACAAGGTTAACTCCGTCTATGTTGACTAAAAGACTTTCTTGAGTCGTCTCAACATAGTCGGTCCCAAGCCCGGATAAAGGAGGAGGGTGTGTTAAGGTCTGGCGAACCAACAGTAAAAAAACAGCCACACTCATGGATTTGAAACCCACAAGAGATTCATTGGGGCGTAACTCTCTTAGCGACGCGCTACATCGGAACCCGGATGTGGTATTAAATGGGCAAGGGCTGGGTCGTCATCCCCTTAGTGACGCGTCGTATCATGACCCGGGTACGATGAAAAATGAGCAAGGGTCGGGCCGTCGCAACCTTAGTGGTGCGCTACATCTATGCCCGGGTGTAGTGAAAATGAGCAAGGGTCTTCGCACTTCCCTCGACGGGTGCGAAGGGTAAGGAAGCTAGCCGAGCCAACTAGGATTCGTCTAGGTAGCTGGAATGTAGGGTCCCTAGCGGGTAAGCTAAGAGAGTTAGTCGATGCAGCAATTAGGAGGCGTGTAAATATTCTATGTGTTTAGGAGACTAAATGGAAGGGCTAGAAGGCGAAGGAGGTGGAGGATACTGGCTTCAAACTTTGGTACACGGGGACAACATCGGGTAGGAATGGTGTAGGCATCTTGATTGATAGGAGCCTTAAGGATGGAGTCGTTGATGTTAGGAGGCAAGGTGACCGGATTATCCTGGTCAGGCTGGTAGTTGGAGATTCGGCTTTGAATGTGATTAGTGCCTATGCCCCTCAGGTAGGTCTTAGCGAGGGCACCAAGAGGCAGTTTTGGGAAGATCTTGATAGCATGGTTAGTACCGTGCCTATCAGCGAGAAACTCTTCATAGGAGGAGACCTCAACGGCCATGTGGGTGCGACTAATGTAGGTTTCGAGCGGGTGCACGGGGGGTTCGAGTATGGTAGTAGGAATCAAGAGGGGGAGGATGTTTTGAACTTCACGTTGGCCTATGACTTGTTGATAGAGAACACCCTCTTTAGGAAGAGAGAATCCCATCTAGTGACCTTTCATAGTAGACAACACTCGAGCCAGATCGACTTTATCCTTGCAAGGAGGGAAGATAGACGTGCTTGCTTTGATTGTAAGATGTTACCTGGGGAGTGTGTTGTCCCTCAACACAAGCTTGTGGTGGCGGACTTTCGCTTTCGGGTACATGTCCACCGGGACAAACGGGTCAAGATTGCGAGAACAAAGTGGTGGAAGCTTAGAGGGGAAGCAGCACAAACGTTTAAGGAGAGAATGCTAGGCGAGGGGCCTTGGGAAGAAGGAGAAGATGCCGACGACATGTGGCTAAAGATGGCAACATGTGTCCGGAAGGTGGCTTTAGAAGTGTTTGGCGTGAGTAGGGGAGGCAAACGGGAAGCGAAAGACATATGGTAGTGGAATGACGAGGTGCAAAGGGCTATTAGGGAGAAGAAGGAGTGTTTCAAGCGCCTCCACCATAACAAGAGTGCAGCCAACATCGAGGGCTATAAAATAGCGAAGAGGGTTGCAAAGCGAGCTGTGAGTGTAGCAAAAGGTCAGGCGTATGATGGCCTTTATCAGTGGCTAGGCACGAAGGAAGGGGAGAAGGACATTTATAGGATGGCTAGGATCCGCAAGAGGAAGACAAGGGACATCAACCAAATAAAATGCATAAAGGATGGGACAGATCGACTTCTGATAAAGGATGAGGAGATCAAGAACAGATGGAGAGAGTACTTCGACAAGTTGTTTAATGGGGAGAATGAGGGTCCTACCCTTGAGTTGGACGACTCATTTGACGATACCAACAGACGCTTTGTGAGGAGAATTCAAGAGGCAGAGATCGGGGAGGCTTTGAAGAGGATGAAGGGAGGTAAAGCGATGGGCCCTGATGGTATCCCCATTGAGGTGTGGAGATGCCTAGGCGTCAGAGCGATACTATGGTTAACTAAGCTTTTTAACCTTATTTTTGGTCTAACAAGATGCCTGAAGAATGGAGGAGAAGTATATTAGTACATATCTTCAAGAACAAGGGAGATATCCAAAGTTGTACTAACTAACGTGGGATTAAGTTGATGAGCCATACGATGAAGCTCTGGGAGAGGGTTATCGAGCATCGCCTAAGGAGAGTGACACGTGTGACCCAAAATCAGTTTGGGTTCATGCCTGCCGACCATGGAGGTGATTTTCTTATTACGACAATTGATGGAGAGATATAGGGAGCAGAAGAAGAACTTGCACATGGTTTTTATTGACCTCGAGAAGGCATATGACAAAGTACCGAGAAATGTCATGTGGTGGGCCTTGGAAAAGCACAAAGTCCCAACTAAGTACGTTACCCTCATCAAGGATATGTACAGGGATGTGGTGACGTTTGTCCGAACATGTGATGGCGACACCAGTGACTTTCCAATTAAAATAGGACTGCATCAGGGGTCAGCTTTGAGCCCTTATTTATTTGCTTTGGTGATGGATCAGGTCACAAGGGACATACAAGGTGTTATCCCTTGGTGTATGCTTTTTGCTAATGATGTGGTGCTAGTTGATGATAGTAGGACAGGGGTTAATAGGAAGTTAGAACTTTGGAGGCACACGTTAGAGTCGAAAGGGTTCAGACTTAGTAGGACCTAGACCGAGTACATGAGGTGCGATTTCAGCGCGACTAGGCATGAGGAGGGAGACGTTAGCCTCGATGGGCAAGTGGTGGCCAAGAAGGATACTTTTCGGTATTTAGGATCGATGCTACAAAAGGATGGCGACATTGATGAAGATGTTAGGCATAGAATTTCAGCCGGCTGGTTGAAATGGCGTCAAGCTTCTAGCGTCCTCTGTGACAAAATGGTGCCTCAGAAGCTGAAAGGTAAGTTCTATAGGACGGAGATTCGCCCGACGATGTTATACGGTGCTGAGTGTTGGCCTACAAAAAGGCGACATGTCCAACAATTGAGTGTAGTAGAGATGCGTATGTTGCGTTGGTGTTGTGGGCACACAAGGAGGGATAGAGTCCGGAACGACGATATTTGGGATAGGGTTGGGGTGGCACCAATTGAGGAGAAATTGATTCAACATCGGTTGAGATGGTTTGGACATGTTCAACGGAGGCCTCCTGAGGCGCCGGTGCGTAGTGGGGTTCTAAAGCGGGCCGATAATGTAAAGAGCGGTAGAGGTCGACCTAAACTAACTTGGGACGAGTCTGTTAAGAGAGACCTTAATGAGTAGAATATCTCTAAGGATTTAGCTATGGACATGAGTGCTTGGAGACTGGCAATCAACGTGCCTGAACCGTGACCTCTCTCTGTCTTGTGCCATTTATGTCCCTTTATGTGTCTCCCTGTTTATCGTCTCTTTTGGGTTTCATCTCTAGCCTACCCCAACTTGCTTGGGACAAAAGGCTATGTTGTTGCTGTTGTTGTTGTTGTTGAAGGTTCCATCGGTCTCCTCGTGGAAGGTCCTTTTTTTAGCTAAAGTTAAGCTTTATATGAATCAGTTACCGGTTTCTTCGCATAAGTATTTATGGATTGGTTACACAGTTTATAATTTTAGTTGATTGCTTCTTTTCTTTTAGGCCTCGTGCCTTGTGTTTTAGGTGAGTCTTGGTTAGCCCTCTGCTAACCACCCTTCCCTTGGTTTTGTAAGTTGTTTCACTCAATGTGTTTAATATATTCCTAGGGAGCTTTGCTCCACAGTTCCGGTAAAAAAATCCAAAGAAGGCCATATAAGGAACATTTCAAGTTTGAGTGCTAGTGAAATAAGGTTTTTTCTCAATTTGTTTGCATATGAATGATCAATGAACTACACTGATTTTATTGGACACTTTCTTTTCTGACTGACAGGTTCAATAGTACGACATTGCCTATGTAATATACTATAATCTGCACCAGCTCCTGCCAGGCCGCGGGATGCAGGAGAACTGTGTTTGGTTGCCTGGGCTGTGGTCGCGGCCTGGCTCGAGGGGCACGTAGGATTCGACCATCGCTGCCGAGCCTAGCTCAGCTAGACCGGTGCGCAGCCCATGCGAATGCCCCCTCACTCAATTTTCGCGGCCCAAGCTACAAAATCAGGAAACCCAACAAGGATTGGGCTTAGCCTGGCTCAGTTCAACCTAGCAACCAAATAAGCTAGGCTGCATCCACACATCCTAGCTTAGTTAGGCCAGCATCTAGCTCCTAGCCAAACCAGCCTTAGAGCGGGCTACCAAATAGATCTTATGTTACGAAAGCAACAAAATTTTTTTGTTGGTCAACTCTGTGAGTTTTCAGAGCTACCTGTGAACACAGTTGTGGGAAAACTAGAAGCTATACAAGAATGTGCATAGCGTAAATATCTAGCTAAATATAATGTTGTTGGCTAGCCTCTAATGCCGATCTTGCCAGGAACTAAATTGAGATCAATGTGGTCATCATGTACTCTGCCACCTTGTCCCCTTGATCTTCCATATCCTCTGCCGTCTCATTGGTGGCCACGCGGTTGTCCTAATAGTTTGTCATTCTCCTCTTCCAAAGCCCTTTCCATATATTATTTATCAGAAGTTTTAGGAGGATTAAATAATGAAGAAATTGAGGACTATGGGGCTATCTCATAATTACCATAGCCTCCCATGCCCTCAAGCATGCTAGACCTAGTATATCTTTGCCATATCAACGGCCAACATGGCATTTTTTGTCTACATGTCGTGACCATAAGCAATTGTGCACCCACAAGCCAAGTTATTGAACTTATATGTACATTTAAAGAGATGATATACCTAGCTAAGTGCACCCTCTTGCTAAGTTTATGTACTATTTGCACATGAGGGACGTGGGAGACCTAAGCTCGAGATTAGGCTTGATATGAAAGCCGTAAAATATAAGGATGACGAAAAAAGTACGAGCTATGATCAAGCCCCATATAAGGCTTAGTCACATACAAAATAAAGGTGTGACTCGGATGCACCATTCGCTTTGGCATGACTCGGTCACGCTATCATGACTAGCATGACTCGACTTCCCATGTTAATGTCATGTATAGATGTGTCTTTCGTCGTCATGGTATAAGTATATTAAAGTGTCCAAAGAGCTACTTGCTGAAACTAGTATAGTGCCCGTGCTAACGCCACGGCTTCATTTCAGATATGCTCATAAAAACAACCAAACTACGTCGTCACATAAATAGAGTACAGCAAGACAATTAAGGGAGATTCCAATTCATTGCATCATTTTCAGTATAACAATTTCTAAATGCCTGCACTCATGAACCCAGAGTGACAATACCTAGGGAACAGATAACCAATAAGCAATCGAATAAGAAATGGAGCTGCTGGGGCTATAACACCCAAAGGTACAATGTTATCAACTCTGAAATATTTGCATTGTCACCTCCTCAATTGGCTTTGAGGTCAAGCTCCCGCAGATGGGCATGGTCTTTGTTTCCTTCATCTGCCTGCACCATTGCCATGCATGCTTGTTCACAAATATTAAACTGTGATCAAATTAGAGCAGTAATTATCACAATTGAAATTAGTCTATTTGAGTACACAAAAATTAGAGTCTATTTTTAGTCGGGCGAGGAGAGGTCGCGACTCACCTTCGCAGCCTTGAAGAGAGGAGCCCTGCTGCAGGAGAGGCGTCAGACTTGAAACCAGGTGAGGGCGGCGGCCCAAAATCGCCCCCAGCAGGCCAGCACGCCCCAGCAGCCAGCGGACACACCTGCCCAAAAATCGCCGTAAAATAAACAGGGAACAATTCACTGCAGCAACCAGATCACCCAAAGCCCCACCTTCCACATACACATTACTTGCGAAAAAAATCAATCTTTTTCCACATCGCAACAAGTACACAAGTGCTGGTAACACAGTCATGGAACTAACCAGTCGAAGGAAACACAGAGGCCATGGTGCACATACATTCTTCTCAAGGAAGTAGGCTTGCTGGTCTACAAGCATTAAATCTTGGAAGTGGAGCCACAACAGGTTGGTCTACGAGCTGAGCAGAAAAGAATTGCTAGACACTTAGTTTGTCTAGCAATTCTTCTATTTGGAGTGCATTGTCCTGTGGAAGAGAGGGTAAAACAAGAGATGATTCAGCACATGAACCAATTGCATTGAAAAACATAGAGCTGAAACCATAGAGCTGCACGCAAGAAATAATTAAAATAACATCAAATCCATTTTCATTCATGTAAATAGAAGTCAAAATGCAAATCATGATATGATGTCCTTGGTCAATTCTATGCTCGTCATCATCACCCAAAAATGAATATCACTTTAACCTCAAATTCTTATAATCATGCATGTTTGAAGCAACACCGGTAGGACCCCAACCAAATCTCTGTGCTACCAGCAAATACACTGCGATTGCTGAGCATCTAAAAAAAGCAACAGGGTACCTTACTGTGTGATGATGACACCGGTTCGAAATTGCTGAGCATCTAAATGGCTAGCTTGTTTTCTTTAGGCAGAAGTGGTCCTTATAGCTCCTGAATCCCAAGTGAGCTTCAGGATGAAGCACCATTTTGGTTGCTTTGGATAGGACTATCAAACACAAATGGTAGGCTTGGCAAGCAATCAAGTAATTACCTGAATTGTCTGACGATGTTGCTTATAGACATTTATTTGAATTGTTGCTTTCTTTAGTTCTAGATCAGCACTCTTCACCACATCATAATGCAAATGCTCCTGAATAAGGAAAAAAAATAAGCATTAAAAACACATGTAAGGAACATAGATTCAACAACAAAACAAAATGAGCGCCATGTGGAAAAAGAAGAGCTGGCCTAGCGCTGCAGAAGATACTTACACTAAACATGAATCACTACACTGAACTATTATTCACATGGATATGATCATATTTGCTGAAACTATACCAGTAATGAATACTCACCTTTCTAATGAGCGCCATGTGGAAAAAGAAGAGCTGGCCTAGCGCTGCAGTGTTGTACAATGTGAAGACGACAAAAGCCATCTGTGGCAAAAATTGTGGATAAAATTTTGAGCCAAGAACTATGTAAATACAGAAGTGTGTATGCATCATGTACTTACTAATAGTGCTGCATGAGCTCCTTTTGGGAGCCTCGGGTGCAGTCTGTGCTCCATTTCTATTTTCACCCCTTTGCTGTGGACAAAGCAGCGGATGAAGATCGCAATTGCTGTTCCCCCCTCAATGACAAGCTGGTAAAGTATTGTGTCATCATAAGATCATTAGTGCTTGTCAAAATCAAGAAACAAGAAACTACAGTGATGGCAATAACATTAGCATCCACCACCAGCAGGACAAAGAACATAAGTAGAATAAATGTTAAATAGTTCCTTCTTCCAAGGCAATTGTTCAGCCACTGTACAAAACAAACATTAAAAACATGCTTCCAACAGCAACTTGAAAGACAAATAACTTATACTCCACATCAGAGAGACAGAAAGTGATAAGTAATTCCTTTTTTGTGTCCACTGCAAACTGAAGCTATATACATAATAAGGAAGCTTTACATATGTAGAAACTCACCTGCCATATCTTGAGTTTAAATAGTGCATATAGCTGCGTTCAAATCCTTTGCAAGTAATAAGCAAAGGAGGCTCAGAATCATCCCTTGATTTTGCAATTACTGTTCCATCATCAGCATAGACAAGTGAAGCAATGACCTACAAGATGTATAAAGTTTGTAAGAACACTATGCAAAAAAAATAACTCAGTATGATTAGATTTAAAATAAGCAAAAAAAATGACCCTTTTTATCATTCGCAGGTTCACCAAAAGCGTTGGCTAGTACTACTTACAAAAATGAAGTTTCTCCGGCAAAGTTTGTAAGAACACTATGCAAAAAAAAAACTCAGTATGATTAGATTTAAAATAAGCAAAAAAAAATGACCCTTTTTATCATTCGCAGGTTCACCAAAAGCGTTGGTTAGTACTACTTACAAAAATGAAGTTTCTCCGGCAAGATGCCTGCATCAATAAATTTCTATAATTAGGGTAGCCCTTGGTTATTTTGATTTAATCCACGATATGGTACAAGTAATTATTTGCTACTAATTATTTTTTCCAACTCAAGTGCAATTTCTATGCCATATTTTACTGAAATTATCCTCTCTAAAAAAACTGAAACACAGAATTCTGCCATCACGTATGAGTTATGACATGACATCATCTTGTTTACCTTCCCACCAACATGCTCCAAATGCCGTCATCACCCTCTTCGATTCCATCAGAGCAAGAATAGTCAATAGACAAGTTAAATGGTGGGTTTTGCAATTCAATGAGAATCTCACAAGTCTGCACTTACACAGGCACAAAACGACTGGGCGATCCGAGGCCGACGCGGTCTCCTTGGTGGATGGCTGGCGCCCGGCGGCCTGGCGGCGTGGGGAAACCGGCGGGGTGGCAGTCACGAAACCCTAACCGCGACGACGAGTCCATCCCACCGCGTCAACCGCGCCGCCGCGTGCTCTGCGTCCTTGCGCCTCCGCGTCTCCGCACGTCCTTGTGCGCCGCCGCAGCCCGCGGTCCTGGCCCCCGCGCGCCTCCGCGTCCTTGCGAGCCACCGGCCGGCAGCCGCGACCCTATCGCCTCCGCGCCCGCTTGTGCGACCTTGCGGCCATGGGGAGGCTCCGCCACCGCCACCGCATGCCATGGGGGGAGGGGGCGCGGCCATGGGGAGGCTTCGTTGCCGGTTGGGGCAGTGTGGGGTCGCCCAGCCACCGCACCTCGAGCGGCCCGCAGGCCCAGGTGGTGTAAGCAGCCGCCGTGCCCTTCACCAAACCCTAGGCGCGAAAAAGAGACGGAGAAGGTTGGGTTGGGGATTCGATCTCTCGCTGCGGGGGCAGCGTGGGGGCGGAGCGCGTGCGGGGGTGGGGGTGCGTTTGAAGCCTGAGGGCGTGGGGGTGAGAAGCCTCCCATCAAACTTTCATCGCCGGCCATCTGATTTGGTGTGGGTGGGTTCGTAGCCATTGATTTTAACATAGACGATTTTCTGTGTGCATTTCTGTGGGTGCACATTGATTGGAGCTCTCAGCGGGGTACGTTTTTTCAGGTGGACCTAGTATAGTTTTGATTGGTGCATTATAGTATAGATTATAGTACACCACATGTTTTCGTTTTTTAAAAATAGATTTTTTGGGTTAAAAAAATATCCTTAACTTGGTACGAGTAGTTAACCACTCGCTAGCAAAGCCCCTCCGGCCCTGCATTTTGTTCTCTCGTCTCCCTAGCCTACGCGGTCGCTCACTTTTTCTCTCTCTCTCGCGCCTCCCGTTCCCCCCGCGTGCGCTCTCTCCCTCCCTCTCTTGTGAGGAGTGAGGACGACTGGGGCGACCGACGCCGCCGCCGCCGCCAGGTGCCCAGGTCGTTGTCAGGCCCTTCGCCAGCTCTTCTCCGGGCCCTTCGCCGGCGACGAGCACCCACCAGGTACGCCTACCGCTTCTCATCCCCTAACTAAAGCTATCTGCATTCGGATCTGATCTAGTTATAAGTGTAGTACGCATCTAGTGTTTTCCTACTAACTTCGATTTTCCTTTACTGGTCCGCCCCTCGTTATGTGGCTGGATCTGGTGCTGTTTTTCGGATCTGGGAATGGTGCCATTGCTTCGTCTGCGTGGGGTGTGATTCCTCTCATGGCGGGGCTGGGGAGATTGTTCATCTCAGTTCAGTTCGTGCGTAGGATTTGTGCTACTTTTAATTTGCTCGTAGATTTTTTTTAGCTCCGGGTTGATGCTGAAGCATAGTGAAATCGGGCTTTGCGCGAGTGGTACAATTTTTGTTGAGAGTTGGTGGGGCCCTGAGTGCGGACTGTAGGTTGTGCATGTGCTGGCGCTATTGCTTCATGTTGAAATTATGTTGGCACGTACCTGTCAAGTTCTTTGCCGAAGCTTGAAGCTATACTCGTGATCTGATGGTGTCGGTGGCGTGGTGGTTGTTTAATCCGCTGCCCGTACTGGTCGATATCATTTGGTAGGCACAGTTTGCTCTTACGTGGGATGCACTTTGTGACGCTGATGTAACTGTCGCTATCAGTTTTTTCTTGGGGTATTTAGTTCTTTGACTGTGGTCAGGATCGCTATGGCGCCACCTCCACAAATTCTGCCTGTTTTGAGGCGTTTGTCTGTACTCTTTAGCTCTTTAGGTTATTTTGGTCAGAAATGGTTCTTACTTTATCGCAATGATGCGCGTTACACTATATACGTTGCTGAAACCTGAAATGGTGCTGCCAAAGCAACAGGTTTACCTCAATGAGTGTTTGCTGTGTCTACTTGTGTTTGGGCTATATTTTGTTCCATGGAATTAAGTTTTTGCAGTTCGGGTGCGTAACCCTGACAGTTGTGTTTGGCTAACACACATGCACACACCCCTTTTCCTATTGTTAGCCTAGTTAACCCCACCTAACTTAGCCAGACAGTATTTAGGCCAAAGCAGCCAAGCTTATTTAAGATAATCCAGCTTGTCGTAACCTGGAGCTAAATGCAGAGGATTTCAGCATGAGAATCTTCAATTTGCCTGCGCACAAACAGAAGCGCTACTCTGCTAATGCTAAGTATTTGCTCTTTGTTATAAACATGGTAACATTTTAGTCTAGCTGCTCTATATAGTTTCTATTTCCTAATCAGTGGGAACGTGTTTTGGAAGTATTCGTGCCAGCCAGTTTTACGTTACTATGTAAATGCTAATGCTAACGCTCATCGCTTTACGTTACTATTGTAACTGGTAACTCTCATCTATTAGTTAATTTATACTTATTGAACCATCTCTGCTGTGCAATCAGCTGATTTGCACCTTGCATTGCATGGTAGAACACTATGAAAAGCTTCTTCCTCTATGATCGCTTTGATTCTTGCAAATCTTTGTCAGGGTGATACTTTTGTTCTCAACCTTTTTCCTGTGCTGTTTGTTTTAAAGCTGTTCCATCTGGATGTCATCTGCTGAATCTGTTGCGCATACCCGTTTCTTTTCAGGATCAGTGATATGATCAAGTTTCTCTTGTTTTCATCTTTCAGTTGCTGATGCAAGGCTTTCACAAGTTTAACAGTCTCACTTGACACAAAAGCAACACAATCAATCTAAAGGTTTAGACAGTCATTTCAGAGCATGGGTTCACGGTTTCCATCCCACCAGCTAAGCAATGGCTTGTATGTCTCGGGCCGACCTGAGCAACCTAAAGAGAAGGCCCCAGTCATTTGCTCCTCGGCTATGCCATACACTGGTGGGGATATAAAGAAATCTGGAGAGCTTGGAAAGATGTTTGATCTCCACAGAAAATCTGGTCCATTGGGTAATCAACCTTCAAGGAATACTTCCTTCGGTGGTGCTGCCAACAACTCTGGACCAGTTTCTAATGCTGTCGGTCGCTCCAACTACTCTGGTTCTATTTCGTCTGCAGTTCCTGGTACTGGAGGATCTTCTAGAACAAAATCTAATTCTGGACCTCTCAATAAGCATGGAGAACCAACAAAGAGGTCATCTGGCCCCCAATCTGCTGGAGTAACCCCAATGGCCCGTCAGAACTCTGGCCCTCTGCCTCCTGTGCTACCAACAACTGGGCTAATCACATCAGGTCCTATCACCTCTGGTCAGTTGAATTCATCTGGTGCTCAACGGAAAGTATCAGGCCCTCTTGATTCTAGTGTATCAATGAAGATGCGTACCACCTCTTTTGCACACAACCCAGCTGTCACAAATCTCAATGTGGGAGATGGTTACTCAATTAAGGGCAGCATTCCGACCACAATAATCTGGCTGGTTGCGTTGCTCTTTTTGGTTGGGTTCGTAGCTGGTGGCTTCATTCTCGCTGCTATTCATAATCCGATCTTGCTTATAGTCGTGGTGGTGATATTTGGTTTTGTTGCTGCACTGGTGACCTGGAACATCTGCTGGGGAACAAAAGGTGTGATCGGGTTTATCAGTCGCTATCCTGATGCAGACCTTAGAACCGCAAAAGATGGAGAGTATGTGAAGGTTACTGGGGTATGTGACTGATCTCTTTGTTGTAATGTACTAATGTTATTCAGTTATTCTTCATATTAATCCTCTAGTGTTTTCTATGCACTTCTGCTGTTATCTTATGTTTGTATGCTTATGTTAGAATTTATCCTCAAAGTAAACTGTTTCTAGGTAGCATTGCACAAATAAATTCTACATAATCTGATGAGCCTGGTTATCTTTTTGCATTTGCATTTCTGGCTGGTTCTGTTGCACCATGCTTCTAAACTGCCTGCTAACTATATTTTGATGTAATTTCACTGCCTTTTTCAACACTAAGTATTTTGATATAGGTATAAGGTAAATTATGTACACTGTACAGGTATTACACTTCAGGTAGGTTTCATTTTTTAAAAAAGATAATTTGGATGCAGAGAACACAGAAATTTTACTTCACTCAAGCAGGCTTTATGGCTGTCAATAAGAAAATAACCTTATTTATACCTAAATATCGCTCCCCGTACATGGACTAGTAAATGATGTAGCATCATGTTATGAGTTTTCCCATGCAGTGATTTTTCTACTTATAGTTAAAGACATTGGCTTTAAGCACCAGCATTTTTGTGTATCATTAGCAACAGTTAGTCCTCACCTAGTATACTGAACTTTGCAGGTTGTTACATGTGGAAATCTGCCCCTTGAGTCCTCGTTCCAACGGGTGCCGCGATGTGTTTACACTTCAACTTGCTTGTATGAGTATAGGGGTTGGGATTCGAAAGCTGCTAACACTACGCATCGCCGATTTACTTGGGGTCTCAGGTCAATGGAGGTGAGTTTGGTTGAAATACAAGCATGTCATGGAAGAATGCTTGACTCTTGCAATGCAGCTCTTTTCACCTTAATCATTTCTCACGTTTGTTTTCTTCCTGTGCAATATTGGCAGCGACATGCAGTGGACTTCTACATCTCTGATTTCCAGTCTGGACTGCGAGCATTAGTCAGGACAGGATCTGGTGCACGTGTAACCCCATATGTGGACGAATCTGTTGTTATTGACATAAACCCAGACAACAAGGACATGTTGCCTGAATTCCTGAGGTGGCTCCGTGGAAGGAATCTCTCAAGTGATGATCGGATTATGCGCCTTAAAGAAGGGTACTCTTTCTTCCTTCATTTGCTTTCTCCTAGGCACAGCTTATTTTGTGATTACTATCAATTCCATTTGACACGGCCATTGGGGCTGCAGATATATCAAGGAGGGCAGCACTGTGAGTGTGATGGGTGTTGTTCAAAGGAATGAGAACGTGCTGATGATCGTTCCTCCAGCTGAACCCATCTCCACTGGCTGCCAATGGGCCAAGTGCATCCTCCCGGCCAGCCTCGAGGGCCTGGTCCTGAGATGCGAAGACACATCTGACCTGGATGTGATACCAGTCTAGCTAGAGGGATTGGTTCTGGCGATCCTCTGGTGCGGAGAAAGAGAAAAAAAGATGCCTTGACTTTTGATTTGGTTTCTGTGGGTTGTTAGGGTTGAAAGAATGTGCAAATGCAGGGTGTGATTATGGGCTAAGTAAGTACAATATCAGTGGTCGGTCAGTTACCTGGAGCTTGGTCGTATAGTATATTATATGTAATTTTCTCTTCTCTTTTTTGGTTGAG
Organism: Saccharum hybrid cultivar R570; assembly: GCA_038087645.1. NCBI lineage: Eukaryota > Viridiplantae > Streptophyta > Magnoliopsida > Poales > Poaceae > Saccharum > Saccharum hybrid cultivar. Next base: position 14,227,360 of record JAQSUU010000602.1, read on the forward strand.
CCATGGATGGTGCTTGTAACAAGGATGGCTTGATGTCAGTACTACCTACCCTGCCATGGAGCCTGTTTGGAGATTCAGTGGTTTCCAGTTCATATTATGTTCCTGTTTTTGTTGTAGGGTTCCAGCAATGCCTTGAAACCTGCAATTTCCCTTTTTGTACCCAGATCTCCATAGAAATCGCTAGCCTGCACATGGCAGGTATATTTCCGATGGTGAGAAGTCAATGTAATTGATTGATTGATTCCTATCCGTGTGGATGTGTTTCAGCAGCTTACCAGCGGACAGAATCTATTGCCGTGGGTCTGTTGAGATGCTGCTCACATGGATGTACATGTACATGCACGTAGGCTATGGTAGCCGCGCATCTGCAAATGACGCGTTTGGTGTGTGTAAAGAGAAGGGGGTATTTGCTCGATTCGCATCATCCCTCCTCTCCATTTTGACAGGGCACAAGCACGGTCGTCACATCCATACCGACCGGCCGGTGTGCCACACTGTCAACGTTAGGTTAGTGGTTAGCAACACAAGCTGCAGTGCGTTACCGTTGGACAGGAATTAGGAAACAACCGGGGGTTGCCGGGGAACCTTAGCTGGTAGTCTGGTCCTGTCCTGTCCTGTCTGTCACAATCTTGTGCGGCTGTAGCATCACTCACTCGCTCGCTGTCACCATCTACCAACCACAACCACAGCTTTACAAGGCAAGTCTCGACGAATCTCGCAGCATAAATGTATATTTTACTTACGGACGGAAAGCGACGCGAGATGACACAACTGCTACTAGTGGAGCATGTCAAGTCGTTCGTTCAAATGAAATCTTACACCAGCAGCAACAAGCTACGAAATCTTCAAATTTTTGTCAGATTCAGATGTATTATTATTAAAGCAACAACGAGAGTTGAGGAATCATTTAGGTCCTCGTTTTTTGTTTTTTCATGGTTTCTTAGATAAAGCCCTATCAAATGATAGCTCGTAAAACGGCTTGCGAGAAAAGCTACAAAGAGGAGAAGCTGTTTTTTACTAGAAAAGATAAAACCAATAAAGCTGTAAAGGGATGAAAGCGTTTTTCTACTAGAAAGGTAAAACCACCTAAATGAGGCTTCTCTGCTTTCTTTGATCTCTTAGGTGAAGCCGTTTGCAAAGTCTTGTACTAAACATGTCTTAGTTTGATCAGCTCAAAATTTAAGTAATTTCTGAACTTAACTATTTAGAGCAATTCTAGTGGGAGCTCTCAAATCAAACCCCTACTTTTGATTTGAGGCCCCCCTGCATTTGTTGGCCCTATTTTTTATCCTATACTCCAACAATGCCCCTCAAATTTCTTCTCCTGTCAGATGTTTTTACATATTAGACAATACATGTTTACATAAGTTGATGAACACACAAAAATAAAAATATTTTCATATTCTCTACCTTGACTAGAAATATGAGAACCCTAATACAACATATAAGGTGACTATATGCAATAAAATGTAAACAAGCAAACACAATTTTATCAAATGCGACTTGCCTATGCATGACAACCAAATACAAAGGCATAGCATACATTTATACTGGTTTAGATTGTGTTGCATAAGGTCTAATGTAGGCTAAGTGTAACAGAACCGCCCAATTATACGAAATTAAGTAAGAAAATCATCCAACGGAAGGACGATTTAACAAACTTAAGCCCGTATAACCCGGTAGTCCGTGAAATCTCGACGGATTTCAAACCATTTCACATCACAGCCAAGATCGTACTAAGTTTAGCGGTCACCGTCATAAGTTACATAGAAGTTCGCGGCACAAAATACATCAGAGTTTAAACATAGTTATTACAAACCAGTTTCGAATAAAAGTAGCGGAAGCATTAGTTTAAAACACGCACACACACAGCGTTTTGAAATAAAGTGCCAGCTCGCGATCATCTCCAGCAAAAGCATCAGGCGAGAAGTAGTGAATGACCATTGCCCATGGTCCTAAGCTTCGCCCATCGCAGGGTAGAGACAGTTGATACAATAACCATAGTACATCTGTCCATCTGCAACAAGTGGGAACAAAGCCCTGAGTACGAGAAGGTACTCAGCTAGACTTATCCGACAGAACCAAAATAAAAATGACACCAAGGATCATGATAGGCTTTTCGGTGGGGTAGCTGACTCATTTGCAAGAAAAGCATTTTTAACTTAGCAGTTCTTTTTACAAAAGCATGTAGTATTTTAAATCTTTATTACCCTGTCAACTATGTTTGCACTTATGCTAGAGTAACCATGTAATTAAGCAAGCAAGGATTACCATTGATCATTAACAATAATTACCATGTCATTTTCCACATAACTATGCAAGTGTTTCATCAACATTACTACGATGAAGTAACTCAAGTCAAGTGTTCACTATCCAGTGAACGATGGTGATTCGAATCGATTATTGACCAGCTGGTAATTTATTCCTCACACAAACCTCACTCACCCGCTAAAGTGAGGTATTGGTCACCGAGTCAACCATTCAGGTAAAGTCGCGAGCTTGCCAGGAACCACATGTACCCGGGGGCCGCCCGACTGCTCTTTGGCCTTATCATCGCGCCCCCGTTTCCTGCCACTACTGCTCCGGTACAGTGCGTTGCGGACAATCTACTCGGCCCGAATAATCTCCCGGCTTCGCAGTCGAAAGGTACTTTATTCGGCCAGCTAAATGTGAGGCATGCGTTCAACATGACTCGAGGCCCGACATCGGACGGTCCTTAATCGACACAGACGGAAGACACTACAGTCCAGAACCCTGCAAGCTTCCGCCCAGTCTCAGATTCATTTCGACACTTAGTTATTCTCACATGACATTCTTTCACATAAATCCAGGTAATTCCCTATAGCTCGCGGATGACAGGCAATCACCCGACTTCTACCGGTCTAAGCAAGCTAAGCAATTATTGACCGTGGACACCAGGGTAACAAGGATCGGGTAAAGCAAGGTGAAACAAGGTATAATGCAGCAACGTTTGCAAACAACCCCTAAACGTAATGCATCAAATTAAGTAAAGTTAATAATAATAAATTATTTGCAAACCGGGGGAGAAATGCTCCGGGGCTTGCCTCGCTCAAAGGAGCTCGGACGATGGTCGGGGCACTCCAGAAGCTCTTCACCGGCCTCCTCTTCTGCTTCTGTCAACTCCGGCTCTGGCACCTCGGGCTGCTTCTCTGCGTCCTCGGGAACTACTGCCGGGGTCACTTTCTGCGATCCTGTATGATGCAGAAGTATGAGTGCATCATGCTTCGGTGCATTGCAGAGGTGACATGAGATGATGATGATGAATGAATGATATGTAAGTGAGCATATTACATTCTTTGGATTACGTGGAACTTATGACTCTTCTACAAGGTAGTCTACGTCATCCAAGAACATGTACTCGAAAACTACCACCACTATCCTCTACCATGCAAGGGCACTTTAACACCCAAGATGCTTCAAAGATACACCAAAGTATAGTTTACTAATTATTTTTGCATTAAAGAATGCATGTAAACCCTAATTAGCTCTACAAATGAACAACAACACATAGTTTAGTAGCACAGAAAAATCTTAGAAAATTACAGTGGATTACTAATATCAAAACTAGCATGACACAAGATTTTTACTGCATTTGGATTACTAGAACTGACTATACAAAAATAACAAACTAAGGCCTAAAATGAATATTTAAAATACTTTACATTATGAAAAGTATCAAACAACAGATTTAGAAATTTTCCTACTTTCTACACAGTAAACAAACACTATAGAAAAATTATCACTTGCATGTTCTATTCAAATTTATTTAAATAACAAAAATAACAAATATTAGTGATAGAAAGCATTTGAACTACACTTATACATTTTTCTATAGAACAGGCACGAGATAAAATTTCCCTAGCAAGTACATGGCATAAAAAGATTAATAAACTTGGAATCATATTTTTCTGATTTTTCTAGGATTTATTAAGCAATTAACAAGAAAACAGCCATTTCAATAGTTAATTAAAAACTCTATAGAAAAGTATCTCAAATTTGACATGCAATAATTTTATATCATAGATCTGGTTCCATTTTATCTAGAGAAATTTATTTCACAATTTTTGGAGCTGAAATGACTGCCAAAATAATTTCCAAAGCATTTTTATCAAGGATAATAAAAAGAAAATGGAAATGGATTTCTTTATACGGCGCTGGGCCGGCCCGGGAAAAACAAGCGGCCCATGGCCGTCGCGGCCCGGCTTGCGCGCGCGGGAAAAGGACCGAGCCGGGGGGAAACCCGAGCGCGGTCGCCGGCGTTCCCGGCTTCGACGTCGCGGCGGCGGTCGCGGCCAATCGGCCGGCTCCGGCCAACCCGTGACCAACCAAGACGCGCAACACAGTCGCCAAGGAGTGGCCAACAAGCGAAGGCGGTGCAGGAGGGCAGAGAGATGGCGAGTGAGGCGGTGGAGAAGCTCGGCTCGGCGGCACCGTCGCGGTGGCACGGCGAGGCGGGGAGAAATTGGGCCCTACCGTGGCCAACGAGGGGATGGCGATGCTTGTTCGGAGGAGGGGAGGACGGGGCGGAGCTCGGTGCAAGATGGATTCGACGGTGGTGGATTGCCGACGTCGGAACGGGGGAGCGAAGTCGGAGCTCGCGGCGGTGAGCCGTTCGCCCGCTCGGTTTGGGAGAGAAGGAGTGGCTGGCGAGCGAGGGTGGGAGTGAGGGAGCGAGGAGGGCTCAGGCAGGCGGTCTTGAGCGCGCTCGAGCTGGCGGGAGGGCAGAGCGGAGGCGACGCGCGGCGAGCGGCGACAGCGCATGGCCGACACGCGGCGAGCGCGCTCTGTCGCGGCGGCCAGCGAGGCGCGCGGCGCGCGGGAGGAGGAGGGAGGCCGGGTGGTCGCGGGCCGGGCCGCCTGCGTCGCGCGGGCGTGCGCGCGCGGAGAGCGGCGCGGGCCGATTCGGCCAGCGGGCCGAATCCGAGGCGGCGGCCTGTTAAGCCATTTTAAATATTTTTGAATTTTCCAAATTTCAATTCAATGCAAAACAAACTTCAAACCACATTTTGAACAAGAAGAAGACATTTTCTGGAATTGACCCAAAAATAAAAGTTGCTCAGAATTAAATTCTCTACAACTTTGATTAAGGGGCCAACTAAAAATTCCTAATAGATTTTGAATGGCAGAATAAAAGCTAAAATAGGGGATATTTTTGAATATTTTTACTCAATATTTTTGAACAGGTTTTTGACAAAATTTTGAGTCATCTAGTTGCTCCAAAAATTGAACTAAGGTTCCAAGTGATGTAAAATTTATAGTTGCAAGATTTTTGGTGTAATGTGATTAGCATATAAATATATTTCATCACATATATCATTTTCAAGCTTTTATTCCATTCAAGTTATAACATTATCACACATGATTATGATGATATGAAATGCCATGCAATATGATTGCCATGCAAATGCATTGCGTAACACTGGAGTGTTACAGTCCTCCCCCCTTATAAAAATCTCGTCCCGAGATTTGGGTTACGAACCATTTATTATAAAAATCTCCGTATGCTTTTTGTAAGTATTCACCCATTTTCCAAGATGCATCCCCTTCATCATGATGACTCCATTGTATCTTATATGTTTTCACCACACTGTTTCGAGTAGCCCTCTCCTTGGAATCCAAGACCCGAATCGGCTGCTCACGATACACCAGGTCTGACTTAAGTTTTATGCCTCGAGGTTCAATTCTCTCCTCTAGAACGCGCAACCACTTCTTGAGATGTGATACGTGAAAAACTGGGAATATAGCACCCATTGACTCTGGTAATTCCAATTTGTAAGCCACTGGACCCTTTCTTTCCAAGATTTTGTAAGGTCCTACAAATCTGGCGGCGAGCTTTCTGCGTATACCAAACCGTTTCTTTTTCATTGGCGTGACTTTTAGATAAACATAGTCACCAACTTCGAACACAAGCGGTCTCCTTCTCTTATCTGCATAACTTTTCTGACATGACTGAGCTGCCCTCATATTTTGCTGGATGATATGAACTTTCTTTTCGGCTTCTTCTACGAAGTCAATACCATAATACCTTCTTTCTCCTGGCTCAATCCAGTTCAAAGGTGTTCTACACTTTCGGCCATACAGAGCCTCAAAAGGTGCCATCTTGATACTTTCTTGATAGCTATTATTGTACGCGAACTCTGCTAACGGTAACCATGACTCCCATGAACCTCTGGAAGACAACACACAAGCTCTTAACATATCCTCTAAAACAGCATTAACTCTTTCAGTCTGACCATCTGTTTGAGGATGATAGGCAGTGCTACGAATCAGACTAGTCCCCAAACCTTTGTGCAAATGCTCCCAAAAGTGGGCAGTGAACTGTGACCCTCTGTCAGACACTATGGTTTTTGGTATGCCATGCAATCTCACAATCTCTGCAATATACTTCTCGGCATATTGAGGTGGTCTATATTCCGTTTTGACAGGCAAAAAGTGGGCTGTCTTGGTAAGACGATCCACAATTACCCAAATCGAATCGTGACCTTTCTGAGTAGTGGGCAGACCCGTGATGAAATCCATACTTATATCATCCCACTTCCAACTAGGTATTGACAAAGGTTGTAGCAATCCGGCAGGTTTCATGTGAATTGCTTTTACTCTACAACATGTGTCACATCTGGCTACATAAGCTGCAATTTCCTTCTTCATCTTGGTCCACCAATAACGAGGTCTTAGCTCTTGATACATTTTATTGCTGCCAGGATGAATGGACAACTTAGAAAGATGAGCTTCGTCCATAATTTTATTCTTAAGCTCTCTATCCTTTGGAACAACAAGACGGTTGTCGAACCACAACACATCTTGCTCATCCACCCTGAAGTGTTTCGAGGGTTCTTCTTTAATTTTCTTTTTAATGTGGAATATCCCTTTGTCTGCTTTCTGACCTTCTATTATCTTACTCTCCAAGGAACAACTGATCTGAATACTATGTAACACGGTAGGGTGCATTAGATTAAAACCATCTTCAAGTAAGGGTTGCATATTCAAACAATGTGACTTTCTACTCAAAGCATCAGCTACCACATTGGCTTTCCCAGGGTGATACTGCACATTTAAGTTGTAATCTTTGATTAGTTCTAACCATCTTCGCTGTCTCATGTTCAATTCTGGTTGGGTAAAAATGTACTTGAGACTCTTATGATCGGTGAAAATGTTGCACACATTACCAAGCAAATAGTGTCTCCAAATCTTTAATGCATGCACTACAGCGGCAAGCTCAAGATCATGTGTCGGATAATTGATTTCATGTTTTCTCAACTGTCGGGAGGCATAAGCAATAACTCTTCCTTCTTGCATCAGAACACATCCTAATCCTGTTTTTGATGTGTCACAGAACACATCAAAAGGTTTCTCGATGTCGGGCTGTGCAAGAACTGGAGCAGTGGTCAACAGTTTCCGCAAGGTGTGGAAAGCTGTCTCACACTCCTCTGTCCACACAAACTTGTGATCTTTCTGTAACAGACTTGTCATCGGTTTGGCAATCTTCGAGAAGTCTGGGATAAAGCGGCGATAGTAACCAGCTAACCCTAGGAAACTCCTGACTTCTGACACTGTGGTTGGAGTCTTCCAATCCATAACCTCTTGCACTTTACTCGGATCTACAGAAACTCCATTCTCCGATAGAATATGACCGAGGAAGGGAACTTTCTTCAACCAAAATTCACATTTGCTGAACTTAGCATACAACTTATGGTCTCTCAGCCTGGTCAAGACAATTCTCAGATGCTCTGCATGATCTTTCTCATTCTCAGAGTATACTAGAATGTCATCAATGAAGACAACTACAAACTTGTCCAACTCTGGCATGAAAACCGTATTCATCAGATACATAAAATATGCAGGAGCATTTGTTAGGCCAAATGACATAACAAGATACTCGTACAACCCGTATCTGGTAGAAAAGGCGGTTTTTGGAACATCTTACGGTCTAATCTTTATCTGATGATACCCGGACCTTAGGTCTATCTTGGAGAACACTCTAGCCTTAGCCAACTGATCAAACAGAACGTCGATATGAGGCAAGGGATATTTATTCTTGATAGTTACAGCATTAAGAGGTCGATAATCCACACACATCCTGAGAGTACCCTCTTTCTTTTTCTTCATGAACAAGACAGGACATCCCCATTCAGACTTACTTGGGCGGATAAACCCCTTCTTTAATAATTCTTCCAGTTGTTTCTTTAGCTCAGCTAACTCATCCGGAGGCATCCGATAGGGTCTCCTCGAAATAGGAGCTGTCCCGGGGATCAACTCGATTCCAAACTCAACATCTCTATCTGGAGGAAGGCCAGGTAACTCATCTGGAAACACATCCGGGAACTCACACACTACCGGGATCTGGTGGATAGGAGCAACTTCCATGGCACAGGTCACACTCACAAGGTCTGTTCTTTTAGGCAATGGTACCCGGAAAGTACCCTCTGCCTGGGGATCCTTAAGGGTAAGCATCCGACTGCTTGTATCTATGACTGCTCCCCAGTCTTTCATCCAGTTCATTCCTATTATTACATCCAAAACTAGTCCAGGCATAACTACCAGGTTCACTCGGAACTTCCGACTACCTAACTCAAAGGTTGCCCCTCTAACCATCTTATTGGTTAACACATCAGCTCCTGCTGAACTTATGCGATAACCATAACCCAATTCTGTGCATAGTTGTTCATGCTTCCGTGCAAATGCTTGACTCATAAAAGAATGCGAGGATCCAGAATCAAAAAGAACAACTGCAGGGTGATGGTTCACAAGAAACTTACCGGCAGTTACAGGCTCTCCCTCAGGAACCTCATCAATGGTGGTGTGGTGCACACGAGCATTGTAAGTCTGTTGCTTCTTTTTAGGCGAATAAGGGCAGAACTTTGAAAAGTGGCCTGGCTGACCACAATTGTAGCAGGGCCCCTTCACTGTACCAGCAGACCCTATAGCTCCCTTGGAGTTGCTCTGTTCTGCAGCTGCGGTGGTCTTTGTTAGCGGCACGGCCATCTTGTACGGCTTCTGTGGTCCCTTGTAGTTCTGAGTTTTATGCTGTGGCGGCCTGAACCTTGCACCAGGTGCGGACGGACGATAAGAAGAACGATTTGCAGTGACAACTCTGGACTGGGATGGTCCTGACTCAAACACCCTCTTGCGATTCTTGGATGCGGTGTAGGCGTTATTGTTCTTTTCTTGCTTCAAACAATCACTGATAAAGTCGTTGAATCTGGTGCGGGTATTGGTACCCACATGCTTCATCATCTTCGGACTTAACCCTCTCTTGAAACTAGCAATCCTCTTTGCATCTGTGTCAACCATGTCTGGAGCATAGCGGCACAAGTTGTTAAAGGCATGCAGATACTGTGTCACAGTCTTGGTACCCTGATTCAAGGCTAAGAACTCTCCAAGCTTCATTTCAACCAACCCTGGGGGAATATAAACTCCCTTAAAAGCTTCAGTAAAATCTCTCCAAGTAATCTGGGCATTGGGAGGAAAGGTGGTGCGGTGATGCTTCCACCACATTCCTGCCGGTCCCTGAAGCTGATGTGCAGCATACTCTATTTTCAGAACCTCTGTCAGCCTCAACACACGGAACTTATCTTCCATTGTGTTGATCCATTCTTCAGCATCGAGTGGCTCTGCTGCTTCCTTAAAAATAGGTGGCCTAGTATCCATGAAATCCTTGAAACTGCTGTACTGGTTCACCCCATGGCCACCATCTTGATTATTACCTCTCTGAATATTTTCAGCGATGGTACGCAGAAAATCTTCCATGTTCCTCTGTGACTGTTCGGCATTGCGTTGACTTCCAAGGAACTGCGTGAAGAACATCTCTGCAGTGAGCGGTGGAGGAGGGGGCAAATGTGGCTCTGGCTGTGGTCCCTGGTGGTTGACGTTGTTTGCACCACTTCCACCAGCTCCTGCACCATTGCCACCAGTTTCAGCGGCTTCATACGTGGCACGGCGAGTGTTTGCCATCTGCATATTTCAGCAACAAGCAACAATTGAGCGAAGTTGTAGAAATTGTATTTGAATGAACAATCATGCCATACTGAATTCATTGGAGAGAACAAGTCATACAAGAAAACAGAGGCATAATAATCACATTCCAATTAAAACAACAGCACCAATTAAGTTACTTCAAATGCAACATCGTGTTCCATACAACCACGTTGCCAGCATACATACACTGGACTTTTATGCGTTCGGGTATCGCATACACAACCAAAATCCAAAAGATCGTCAGTCTCAAGGTCGAACAGGATACAACATGATACATGGAAACCAAAAGAAGGCCATCGCGACAAAGCCTAGCTACTAACGCAGGACACTATCCTACTCTTCGGGGCCGTCGTCGAGGTCGGAGGCATCACCATCGCTACCTTCAGCAGCAGCGTCGTCGTCGACGTCCATCTGAGCGGCGTCCGGAGGAGCATACGGGCCCATCCCGTTGTAGAGGGCATGAAACTCTTCATGCAAGTTGGTATTGTACTCTTCTATCTCCTCGACCCTCTGCCTCAGAAGGTCCCTCTCGTTCCAGGCTTCATTCCTTTCTTGTACTAGCTGTCCCATCATGCGGTCTGCATTTCTATTGGCCTGAGTCAACCTCTGTACCTGCTGCATGGAACTCTCGCCTTTCTCGAGAGCTCGGTCCCGCTGCAAGCTCATGTCGGCCAACTGCTCCTGCAAGCTAGCTATAGCACGTGCTTGCTTCTTCTTCTGCTTCCTTGCTTCAAGCCGATCATCACCACGTAGGCCAGTCAAGGTCCAATAGGTATTCTCCAGACCTTGGTATGCTCTGATGGCTGCATACATGGCACTCATGGTGTGGTTGTCGCTAGCCCGTCCTTCACTGGGGCCTCTAACCAGGGCACTTCCCTGCGGCTGTACCCAAATGGCATCGCGAGGATCATCTCGAGGGAAAGTACCGGCCAAAGCTGCTGCCAACTCATTGGGGAACCTGCTCATGATGTCTCGGATGACGCGAAAGGCTGCGCCCTCTGCACCCTCAACTGGAGTGCGTCCTTCAAACTCCAGATGCCAACCATCCCATTCTGGCGCATCACCAAGAGCAGGGACGGTGATTTCCACGACAGCAAGTCCATCCTCAGCTAGCTGGCTCTCGCTCCAAGAGTATACCGGCTCTTGACCCTCCGGGTACCCCACATCATGGAGCACTCTCCAAAGTAAGGTGGGCATGCCAAACTCGCTTAGAAAAGTGTCCGTGTTGCGGTGCTCCCGCGGGGCCATCTGACGACGGGGTTCTCTTCCGCCGGTGGACTTACGGGCAGTCTGCTTCGTGCGGGCCATCTGTAGCACAAGTTTTAATTACCCGGTGAGAACATATTTTAAGTGGATGTCACTTTTATCAAAATGGGATAATCCTTTTACAAGGGGAGGAATGCATGTCATGAATGGAATGCACAGACAATATGATGCATGCACGAGTCTTACGTTCTCACAAACTTAGAAAATAAAGACATCTAACGGTGAATTCGGTGGCATACAAACGATCTCTCAAATACGTAACTAATTCGGTCTACATGATAACGCTGTTATGTACCTGCAGAAAATTCATTTCAGCCCATTCCCCATGAATACATGAAAGCAGTAAATCTACCTACACGCTCTACACGAATCCCCAGATGCGTGTACAACGGTAGTAACTACCCAAACACATCGTCCTATTGACGGCATCGCCTCAACGGACGGAACACCCACACATGCGACACTTTCATAAAAACATGTGTAGAACATGTAATTATTCTAGTATCATATAAGCACTCTTCCTAGATCGGCGGTGTATCCGATCATGCTCTCACAGCTCACACTTACCGAAGCGTAGAGGTAACTGATCCATACATTACCACTCAATTAAGTGGCACTCATACAATAGCACGCCGTATGAGCAACGAAAGAGAAATATGGTGCAAGAACCCCAAGTTAGTACATAAATAGCCACCTAGAGTCCTTAACTGGGCATACAGGATATGACCACTGGCACACTTTTAGTTTGAAAATCACACTTTTTAAACAGAATTTTGTTTTAAATACACTTATGAACAGTAATCACGCTAAACCATGCTCCGATGCCAGCTGTAACAGAACCGCCCAATTATATGAAATTAAGTAAGAAAATCATCCAACGGAAGGACGATTTAACAAACTTAAGCCCGTATAACCCGGTAGTCCGTGAAATCTCGACGGATTTCAAACCATTTCACATCACAGCCAAGATCGTACTAAGTTTAGCGGTCACCGTCATAAGTTACATAGAAGTTCGCGGCACAAAATACATCGGAGTTTAAACATAGTTATTACAAACCAGTTTCGAATAAAAGTAGCGGAAGCATTAGTTTAAAACACGCACACACACAGCGTTTTGAAATAAAGTGCCAGCTCGCGATCATCTCCAGCAAAAGCATCAGGCGAGAAGTAGTGAATGACCATTGCCCATGGTCCTAAGCTTCGCCCATCGCAGTGTAGAGACAGTTGATACAATAACCATAGTACATCTGTCCATCTGCAACAAGTGGGAACAAAGCCCTGAGTACGAGAAGGTACTCAGCAAGACTTACCTGACAGAACCAAAATAAAAATGACACCAAGGATCATGATAGGCTTTTCGGTGGGGTAGCTGACTCATTTGCAAGAAAAACATTTTTAACTTAGCAGTTCTTTTTACAAAAGCATGTAGTATTTTAAATCTTTATTACCCTGTCAACTATGTTTGCACTTATGCTAGAGTAACCATGTAATTAAGCAAGCAAGGATTACCATTGATCATTAACAATAATTACCATGTCATTTTCCACATAACTATGCAAGTGTTTCATCAACATTACTACGATGAAGTAACTCAAGTCAAGTGTTCACTATCCAGTGAACGATGGCGATTCGAATCGATTATTGACCAGCTGGTAATTTATTCCTCACACAAACCTCACTCACCCGCTAAAGTAAGGTATTGGTCACCGAGTCAACCATTCAGGTAAAGTCGCGAGCTTGCCAGGAACCACATGTACCCGGGGGCCGCCCGACTGCTCTTTGGCCTTATCATCGCGCCCCCGTTTCCTGCCACTACTGCTCCGGTACAGTGCGTTGCGGGCAATCTACTCGGCCCGAATAATCTCCCGGCTTCGCGGTCGAAAGGTACTTTATTCGGCCAGCTAAATGTGAGGCATGCGTTCAACATGACTCGAGGCCCGACATCGGACGGTCCTTAATCGACACAGACGGAAGACACTACAGTCCAGAACCCTGCAAGCTTCCGCCCGGTCTCAGATTCATTTCGACACTTAGTTATTCTCACATGACATTCTTTCATATAAATCCAGGTAATTCCCTATAGCTCGCGGATGACAAGCAATCACCCGACTTCTACCGGTCTAAGCAAGCTAAGCAATTATTGACCGTGGACACCAGGGTAACAAGGATCGGGTAAAGCAAGGTGAAACAAGGTATAATGCAGCAACGTTTGCAAACAACCCCTAAACGTAATGCATCAAATTAAGTAAAGTTAATAATAATAAATTATTTGCAAACCGGGGGAGAAATGCTCCGGGGCTTGCCTCGCTCAAAGGAGCTCGGATGATGGTCGGGGCACTCCGGAAGCTCTTCACCGGCCTCCTCTTCTGCTTCTGTCAACTCCGGCTCTGGCACCTCGGGCTGCTCCTCTGCGTCTTTGGGAACTACTGCCGGGGTCACTTCCTGCGATCCTGTATGATGCAGAAGTATGAGTGCATCATGCTTAGGTGCATTGCAGAGGTGACATGAGATGATGATGATGAATGAATGATATGTAAGTGAGCATATTACATTCTTTGGATTACGTGGAACTTATGACTCTTCTACAAGGTAGTCTACGTCATCCAAGAACATGTACTCGAAAACTACCACCACTATCCTCTACCATGCAAGGGCACTTTAACACCCAAGATGCTTCAAAGATACACCAAAGTATAGTTTACTAATTATTTTTGCATTAAAGAATGCATGTAAACCCTAATTAGCTCTACAAATGAACAGCAACACATAGTTTAGTAGCACAGAAAAATCTTAGAAAATTACAGTGGATTACTAATATCAAAACTAGCATGACACAAGATTTTTACTGCATTTGGATTACTAGAACTGACTATACAAAAATAACAAACTAAGGCCTAAAATGAATATTTAAAATACTTTACATTATGAAAAGTATCAAACAACAGATTTAGAAATTTTCCTACTTTCTACACAGTAAACAAACACTATAGAAAAATTATCACTTGCATGTTCTATTCAAATTTATTTAAATAACAAAAATAACAAATATTAGTGATAGAAAGCATTTGAACTACACTTATACATTTTTCTATAGAACAGGCATGAGATAAAATTTCCCTAGCAAGTACATGGCATAAAAAGATTAATAAACTTGGAATCATATTTTTCTGATTTTTCTAGGATTTATTAAGCAATTAACAAGAAAACAACCATTTCAATAGTTAATTAAAAACTCTACAGAAAAGTATCTCAAATTTGACATGCAATAATTTTATATCATAGATCTGGTTCCATTTTATCTAGAGAAATTTATTTCATAATTTTTGGAGCTGAAATGACTGCCAAAATAATTTCCAAAGCATTTTTATCAAGGATAATAAAAAGAAAATGGAAATGGATTTCTTTATACGGCGCTGGGCCGGCCCGGGAAAAACAAGCGGCCCATGGCCGTCGCGGCCCGGCTTGCGCGCGTGGGAAAAGGACCGAGCCGGCCTGTTAGGGGCGCGGCCCACAGCGCGGTCCAGCCCACCGAGGGGGGGGGGGGAAACCCGAGCGCGGTCGCCGGCGTTCCCGGCTTCGACGTCGCGGCGGCGGTCGCGGCCAATCGGCCGGCTCCGGCCAACCCGTGACCAACCAAGACGCGCAACACAGTCGCCAAGGAGTGGCCAACAAGCGAAGGCGGTGCGGGAGGGCAGAGAGATGGCGAGTGAGGCGGTGGAGAAGCTCGGCTCGGCGGCACCGTCGCGGTGGCGCGGCGAGGCGGGGAGAAATTGGGCCCTACCGTGGCCAACGAGGGGATGGCGATGCTTGTTCGGAGGAGGGGAGGACGGGGCGGAGCTCGGTGCAAGATGGATTCGACGGTGGTGGATTGCCGACGTCGGAACGGGGGAGCGAAGTCGGAGCTCGCGGCGGTGAGCCGTTCGCCCGCTCGGTTTGGGAGAGAAGGAGCGGCCGGCGAGCGAGGGTGGGAGTGAGGGAGCGAGGAGGGCTCGGGCAGGCGGTCTTGAGCGCGCTCGAGCTGGCGGGAGGGCAGAGCGGAGGCGACGCGTGGCGAGCGGCGACAGCGCATGGCCGACACGCGGCGAGCGCGCTCTGTCGCGGCGGCCAGCGAGGCGCGCGGCGCGCGGGAGGAGGAGGGAGGCCGGGTGGTCGCGGGCCGGGCCGCCTGCGTCGCGCGGGCACGCGCGCGCGGAGAGCGGCGTGGGCCGATTCGGCCAGCGGGCCGAATCCGGGGCGGCGGCCTGTTAAGCCATTTTAAATATTTTTTGAATTTCCAAATTTCAATTCAATGCAAAACAAACTTCAAACCACATTTTGAACAAGAAGAAGACATTTTCTGGAATTGACCCAAAAATAAAAGTTGCTCAGAATTAAATTCTCTACAACTTTGATTAAGGGGCCAACTAAAAATTCCCAATAGATTTTGAATGGCAGAATAAAAGCTAAAATAGGGGATATTTTTGAATATTTTTACTCAATATTTTTGAACAGGTTTTTGACAAAATTTTGAGTCATCTAGTTGCTCCAAAAATTGAACTAAGGTTCCAAGTGATGTAAAATTTATAGTTGCAAGATTTTTGGTGTAATGTGATTAGCATATAAATATATTTCATCACATATATCATTTTCAAGCTTTTATTCCATTCAAGTTATAACGTTATCACACATGATTATGATGATATGAAATGCCATGCAATATGATTGCCATGCAAATGCATTGCGTAACACCGGAGTGTTACACTAAGCCTAATACATGCAACCAATTAGGCCCAATATAACATTAGCTACTATACTAGATTTGGCCGTATTCGCCAATTTAGATTTGCACAAGCCTATGGAAGCAAAAAATAGAATATTCACACATCTCTTACCTCTACTAGGAACACAAGACCCCTACTAGAACATAAAGATGGTTACATTCAACATAATGCAAACAATCAAACACAATTTATCTGTGTAGGATAACCCAGCACAAAGACACCACACATGTTTATGTTGGTTTAGATTGTTTTGCATATAGAGATGGCAATGTGGGCCTGATCTCCGATTCATCGCGAAGAATTTCCCTGTTAGGAGATGGGAACAGGGAAAGTTAGCTCCCACAGGGAATGAAATGAGGGAAAAACTCTCCTTATCGGGCTTCCTGAGGATGGATACAAAGAACCATCTTCATCCCATTCCCCGCATCCCTGCCCCGCAAAGTTAATCCTTGTAGCAACCTTACACCAATCTATTGTATTATATAGATACGGTGTACTAGATATATGGATGTCTATTGATAATTTAATATCTTTTAGTGATAAGTTGGTGGGTTTTCTAAGGTGCTTATAGTTAATCTATTATTGAATTTGTGAGAATTGGTAAACTTAAGCAGGGATAGACAATTCCTGTGAGGTAATTCCCCGGCACGAACAGGACAGAAAAGAAATTATCCCAAATGACATTCACGGGGACAGGGAAAATTCTCCCCCGCGGGAATAGGAACGGGGACCTAACTCCTGACAAGAAATTCCCGTTGACATCTCTAGCTGCATAAAGTATTATACAAACTAAAGCTGATGCAAGCAACAAATCACACTCTTACTAGCCAACCTTCAACATTCAGCTTCAAACTTCAGTAGAGTACAATAACTACTATATTCGAGATGCAGATGGAATTCAGTGCCTGGAAATCGGTATGCACTAGTGAATAGCGAGGCATCCAGCAGTAAAGTTCGTGACGAGGTCAGTTGAATGCTGCACTGAAACAACATCTTGAGCAAATATAATCTATCAAGAATGTACAGAATCAGAGACAAACTGAGCCTAGCCTAAGTAAACCTTTCAGAGGTAGCATACATGGATCTTGATGCTGAAGCTTGCCTTGCTGTCACAAAGTGGATCTGAACAGGAGCTCCATATTTCTCTCGAGCAATCATACTGCAAATGGTCCCTAATCTGAAATAATCCAAGCAACTATCGGTCCTGTTATCGCAGAATTAATGCGCACATGACATAACCTGCAGATTGATATACCATTACAAGCCTCGACAACAATCTAGCACTGGTGGACCAAAGATCAAACCAGCATTCATCTTTGGGAGAAATTCTGATGCGTAGTGTTGCCAGTGTGACCCATGCACCATCATTAGATCAATACAAATAACAGGTTCTGTGCATGTGACGACCCAAGGGCTGAATGAGACATGGTCCTCCTGCATTGAGCTAACTTGTGACTGGGATGCAAAGATCCAAGAGCAGCTCCATATGGTCCCGACTCCCGAGCAATCCTCACGCATTGGATTATTATGGAAAACAACAATTATCCCTCTTCCCATGACTATATGATGGCTCATCAGGTAGCAAAAACAACCATCTGCTCCAGATGGTACTGACGAACATTCTTTGGAACATATGAATTTGACAGAGGAATGAAAATTCAAACCCATATACAGACAGATCAGGCCTTAATGGCAAAATTACAAGGGTCACTGTTCCTTTCACAGATCAGCGACAGGTGTGCGCATGCATCCATGCGCAAACGACAGTTAGGCACCAATTGGAGTATCCTTACAATGTTGAAAACCTGGGTGACATGGTACTGGTACTGGTCACCTCAATATTTATAGGAAGACCTCCAGATTTATCATGAAGCAGTTTTTACAAACTACACCAGACGCTAAACATCAAACCTATGACAATGTCTCAGATTTACAAGGGAACAAAATACACATTCTAGAGATGTAGCAGAAGCTCCACTTGATATAGATGCCCATCAAATCTCAAACCCCAGGCTTCTGCAGGGTGTACAAGGCCATCAACCATTCCACCAAAAATATACACACAGCAACCAGAAGTATCTACACATGCCCCATGGAAGGATCGGTAATTTGGGCACTGACCATCAATTCTTAGTTTTTTCCACATCTTTTTGGTCATTTTCTTGGAACCTGACTCGTACTGAAGTAGAGCTGGTGTATCCAAGATCCAAAAGTCATCCTTTCGTCGCATTTGTGAATCCTCCCCGCCATACACAAGGACCTTGCCACCCAAGGCAAGTATTGCTGAATGCCCAACTCGCGGAAAAGGAAGTTCACCAAGAGCACTAGACAAGTCATACTTTAACTCCTTCCATTTGGGGTATTGATCACTAATATCAAACAGCCAGACATCATTAAGAACCTCAAATTCTGATCCTCTACCACCAAATAATACCATGCGTGTACCACCAATCCAAGTTAAAGAGTGACCAGAACGAGGTGGAGGCAAAGGCCATGTGTTGCCTATTTGGTGCCAACTGCCAGATCGGAGGCCATTTGAGAGATCAAGGAGCCATGTATCACCAAGCCTGCTGCCATAGAGCCCTACCCCACCATGAATTACAATAAACTTGTCATCCACGCAGCAGGCTGCATGAGCTCCACGAGGAGGTGGTGCAAGCGGACCTACCTCCAGCAGTCTCCATGAGATCCGCATCCTTCGAGGCTCTTCACAGATAATTTGACCTATCCATGTATCATTCAAGCGCTGCCCCTGATCTGTGATTCCACCAAACAAGACTAATGTGTCACCAACTAGATTGCATGAATGACTGAATCGACCACCTGGAGTGCCAGAGGCTAATTGCTGCCAGGTAAGTATTGCAGGCGGTCTATTTCCAGCTCCAGTTCCAGCATAAGCCACCCATGTATCATCAAGATGGTGACCTAACTAGAGCAATAGATAACATCAGAAAACTAGTTAGAAACCAAAGACTGGGATAAAATAAAATCAAATAAGTCTTCAGAATTGTAATGAAAGCATATAATCACAGTATGCAATCATCCTTTCACATGGAAAGAGGAAGAAAAAAAGGTAAAAGAGACAATCGTCTCCAATAACTACATATATAGAAAGTGTTATGCTTTAACACCATGTGTCAGGTGTAGCAGCCCTGGGACAGAACATATACATTAAACAGAGCATAAAGTTTTACATCTGGACCATTATCAGGGAGAGGAAGGACTGACAGCATCGATGGAAGGAGATAATAAGAAAATTGAATGTAGAAGCTGGAACATAGATAAGAGAATACATTAGAAAACAAATAGACTAATTTCACTTTCTCTTCTCCTCCAGGACATGATACCTGGCCCTTTTATGGGGATGGATCAAAGGACTCTCAAGTGAAAACTCTTTATCTCCAATAAAAAAAAAAGCCAGACTCAATTATTTGTCTGAATAGCCCGTGAAAGAACTGATCACAACTAGATATATATAGCTCATCATACTTCCTGGATTTATTGCCATCTGTTATCAGATTCCTATATACGCAGTCCGATTACAACACAGAGAACATGGGCAGTGGAACAATGACCACAGTTTTTCGTGTTAGTGGTAGTAAAGCTGGTGAAGTCATAAAGGTTGTGTAGTTGTGCTAGCCCCTTGGTCAAATATAGTGGCGTAGTAAGCGCAGCATCTTGCTCGTCCCTCTTTCAACTTGCTTTCACATTCATAAGTCTAATCAGTGAGACAATTTTCTTCTAAACCTAAGAGGGATTCCTCCCATACCTTGACCATGGAAGAGAAAGCAATAACACAGTGTAAAGCTTCCAGCAGGCATCATAGACTGCCTTGGAGCCTTCCTGAAGCTTGTGCTATCATGGAATGAACTGTATTTAATGGAGACCGCAACCCTTGACCTCACACGAATATGTCAGTGGTTCCCATAATTACTCCATAAAAGTCCAAAACTTGATGAAGAACACTCATCATCATAGCACCTAGATGATAACTGGTCTCTTGCAGAATCCACATCGTATGCATAGTGTCCAATATTTGTGGGCGGTTAACATCTTCTCTGTAGCAAAAGCCATGGTGTTCGATACAAAATGATGTGAAACGGTCTCGTCATGGTCATCCCGTGCAAAAGAAGGATAAATGGCGTGATTTGAAGGAGCATCAGGGGGATCATGTGATAGGCTGATACCTCAACTGAAGTGCATGCACAAGCACCATGAGTGACCAACAATATCAGAGAAATGCAGTGGTAGGCAGATGCAGATGGGAAGGGTTTGGATCTACGCAGCTAAGTTCAGGGTTAGTATTGGCTTTGCACCAATATTAAATCTAGGTAGAATAATCATTCTTGAAGACACCCACACCCTTATCTCCAGAGCTTAAGTATTAGGATGTTAACTCTAAGATGAGTGGATGGCTGTCACCAGATCAGGGACTCACACACCTTTTAGACCACAATACTAACTTACCAGCACTATTCATGGATAAGAAGGCTCTTCTTTAATATTGGTTGAAAAGGTCTTAATCTTATAGCACAAAACGTTGCCTCAATTCTCAGAGTAAAATAACATTTTATTTAGGTGATTGTATTCTCTTTTTTTCTTTTGCTTTTTTTCAAATACATAAATGATTGTGTTCAACCTATAAATCAACGCAAACAAGCAAATCAGGAGTTCAGGAGGACACATGTGATGCATACAGATAGAAAGAGCAATGAAAATCTTCTAATGGAATAACCAATGTAAACATAAAATAGAAGCTCAAATAATAATAATAATAAAGGATCACAAGCAGCACATCAATGGTGAAAAGTATAGCTTCAAGCTGGATAGAGCCAAAAGCAATCTGTTGACAGTCAAAATATGATTGGGTGAGTTGAAGATGGATTGGAAAACATGTGCAGAGAAGAAAAGAGCAAACATGATCAAATTCAAAGTAATTTGGGCTAATATGGCGTTGTCCAGGAAAAACCAGCTTAGACCGGTTTTGAAAACTGGACCAGTTTGTGTAGACTAAACTGGCCCAGGCCGGTTTTGGCAAGGTGCCTATGGTGTTCAGTAGAAACCAGCCCAGGCCGGTTTTGGCAGTCCGAGCCCAAATTCATGTTTTTCCTTTGAAAACTCATCCCAATCTCATGGCAAACTTGTAAATTACGTGTGGAATAAGTTTCCTACTGGGATGAGGCCCCCCTATTTATATGAGAGGATCATGGCCGATTGAGAGATCCATCTATCCAATCGACAAAAAACACATCTACTACACTTTTTACCATACTTTTCCATCTACTACTACTCATCGTTCTTCGTTGCTGCTAATGGCCAGTGGTTCAACGACAACGAAGCTCTAGAGGTGTCAGGCCGGCTAGGGCAGCCCATAGCTGCCGCTGCACGCCCCTACACAACACCCCCACCCCCACCCACACAACACCCCCCCCCCCCCCCCCCCAACCAGGTGTGTGGAGTTTCGGGTTTCAAAAGACCTCGCCAGCATGCGCTCCCAACAAGGCTCCTCCAGCGACTTGTCTTGCGTATCGCCCTAATCACTGGAGGCGCCAACCTAAAAGTCAGCTAGGCTGATCTTTGGCCTGTTTCTACTGAGTGATCTAGCTCCTTGCTGGTGTGTGGCCTAATTAGTGTCAACACAATCATTTCAGGCAAGGCATATCATAACTCCACTCCATAGCTGACCTTTCTTGGACACAGGATATTCAGGGTGTGGTTCCAGTAGGGTGCTAGCTGAATGAATATCTTGATCTCTGGGTATCATTACTCCGCTCCTTAGCTGACCTTTCTTGGACACAGGATATTCAGGGTGTGGTTTCAGTAGGGTGCTAGCTACAGAAAGTTCTCTGGTTTTTCTTTTTCTTGCTTTGGAGACTAAATAGTTTATTAGATAACCAATGTTATCACTCAAACAAAGTACTCTTAAGGGAAGCAACTAACTTGATTTGCAAGACAAATAGTTCCAGCTAATGAACCATTTGGATTTGATCCATAGGATTTAATTCAAACTTGAAATGAACTTCTAAATTTCCATGGAATTCCTCCTACAATCATGACGTAAGTCTTCCTGAAGTTCTGTCTGATGTCCTACACTACCCGCACATACCATGGTATGTTAGAGTCAGGATACATGAGTATATTGGAGGAAGGTTCTCCAAACAATTAGCAAGTCTATCATAACTAACAGAGCTGTGCAAGCTTCATAATCGATATAGCAAAGTATTTTTAATGAAATCATAAGTAAAGTTGAGCACTAAGGCTGCTCGCAACGGGTTGTAACATACATATCTATTAGATGCCATGTAGGATGTTTTGCTTATGTGGCAAAGAAATAATTAAAAGAGAGAATGAAGCTGTGTTACAGCTTTGGCATGAAATCCAACGATTCAGCATTAATTTCAATCGTTTGGACCCACTTTCATAGACAGAAACATATGAAATAAGTTATTGCTATATGAGTCATATCATTGGATACAGCGACATGATATCATGCACTGTAGATGTTGTTTCTTCATAGGAATTTAATACTCTTCTTATGATGTGGCAGATTTGGATATCAAGTATGATACCATGGATTGGGATTAGCCTAAGCATCCTACCTTTTCTGAACAGCTCCCCTGTTGTTTTCTTAAACAGGCATAAACAGAACAAGCAAATCAAAGCATCAATCGGACATCTGCAACAGCAGCAAAGATTCTGCATATAATCTGCAAACTATAAGCAACTTATCACCCCAAACAAATCTATTGGAGTTCATAATGCCCATTCTAGTACTCTGCCCCAGGGATCGAATTTCCCCTCGTGAATTGATTCATAGACAAGGCACAAAGCAATCATCTTTGTAACCTTAATGAACCAATTCTGTAGCAAGAAGGACGTAGTGACACAGTTTGGTGGAAATTACCTCCCTCGCAGCCGCCGCCGAAGAGCACGAGCCAGCCGGCGACGAGGTTGAGCGAGTGCGACGCGCGGGGCCGCGGCGAGGCGCCCCTGACGGGGACGCGGCGCGAGGACAGGGCGCCGAGCCTGGCGACCTCGGCGTAGACCCTCTGCCACGGCGCCTGCAGGCCACCGCTGCCGCCGTGGCGGTCGCGCCGGCGCTCGGCGAGCGCGGCGGTGGCGCGGGCGCCCCAGTCGCGGCGGCACAGCGCCTCCCAGAGCGCGTCCGAGGAGGCCCAGGCCCGGAACGCGCGGCAGGTGGCGGCGAAGGAGAGCACGGCCTCGGGCGGGAGCAGACGGAGGATGGAGAGGACCTGGTCGTAGCCCAGCTGCGCGATGGGCGGCGGCGACGACGACGTCGACGCCCCCGCCTCGTCCTCCTCCATGCGCTCACCGCCGCTGCCAGCCGCCCCGCCGCATCCCATCGCCGGCCATGGTTGTTGCCATTTATCTCGCCCTTGCCCTCCCCCTCCCCCTCCCACCTATCGCTTGATGCCTTCCCGGTTGATTCCTCTAGGTCGCCACGGCTGTATTGTTTCTTGGGCGGTTGGATCCTGTGAGAAGCGGGTTCGATGCTAGTCTTCTTCCCTACTTGGTTTGGATGCCATGGATGATCCTGGAACGGACGTCAAAAAGGAAGGCGAGTGGAAGGAGAGGAGGCTGATGTGTCGGGGGCACTGGAGCCGTGGAGCTCGAGCAAGCAAGCAGCTCTGAGTCTGAGGAGGGAAGTGGCGGGGAGAAGAGTGTGGCCCGCTTGTGCTTGTGGTTGGCGGGTGGCGGTTAAAGGATGAAACAGATGGAAAAGGATGGAAAATACCTTGATCATTTTCGTTTTCATATTTTTTTTTTGACGAAAACGGGAGCGGGAGCCGGATAACCGGCAGCGGAAACGGTAGTAGGATAAATGGTAATACGATAACGGATAAATACGATCGGAAAATAGACAGAAACGGATGGTAGACAGAAACTTACACCGGGATTACGTGCCGCATGAACTCTCACACATATATTAAAGTTAATAAACAATTCCTTTGAGTGAATAAATAAATAAGTTAAGACACCTCAGAAATCACGGACTAATCTGCTCATCAGCTTTGCTTACTGTTCGTACCTGGTGATGTACGCCTATACGGTAGTGCTGCATGCCACATGAGCCACGGCCACACACTAGCAATTAATACGTTTTTTTAAACACAATAACACAGCATGGAAAAGAACGCACTAGCAGTAGCAGGCTTCCTAAGGGTGCAGGATACGGAAGTTAGATGAATATAGATGGGCCGAACCAGGCCTCATGTTTATGAAGTAGGCCAGCAGGTTATCCCGGATAAGCTGTAAACGGGATGAAAACGGGATTATCTCGGTCAAAAACGGTATTATGTAAATATGGATGGAAAAACCGTCGTCCCGTTTTCGATCCCGGTCCCGTTTCATCCCGTCCCGTTTTCGGTCCCGTTTCCGTATTTTCCCGGAAAAATGAAAACAGTCAGGATAAAACGGCAAACGGTTGCGGACGGAACGGGATCCATCCCGTCTGTTTTCAACCTTAGTGGCGGTGGTCACCTGCAGAGCAGTGCAGTGCAGAAATGTCGCTATGCTGATGGGCTGTTTCGAACTGCAATCAAACCTTTGGTTTTGACCGGGCTCCTTCGGGCTCTGGCTTCTCGCTAGAGTATCAGAGGAGCTATAAATCGTGGATTC
Source organism: Saccharum hybrid cultivar R570 (assembly GCA_038087645.1). NCBI lineage: Eukaryota > Viridiplantae > Streptophyta > Magnoliopsida > Poales > Poaceae > Saccharum > Saccharum hybrid cultivar. Next base: position 14,252,022 of record JAQSUU010000602.1, read on the forward strand.
TTCTACTGTTTAGTTTTTTATTAGAAAGAGAAAAATGGCTCATATGAATAGTGTTGCTAGAGTACAAATGTAGGAGGAGCCGGAGCCATGAGAAACCCTGCCAAACACGCTCTCAGTATCACTTGTTTAGATCATGTGCCAATTGAATTCTAGGCTATGAGGTCTTATCATATTAGGCAGCTTTAACAGCCTCTTAAGTTAGCTTTAAGCATTTTTTCATATTTTAATAGAAGAGAAAAAAGCTCTTGATAAGAGCTAAGCTCTTGTACACATTTTAAGGTTATATGAAAGTGGGACGTGGTATGGTCTGCTCATCGGATGGTAAGCACCGTCCGATAAATCCCGCCAATTAATTTCTGTGCGCTCGCAGCTCTCCCACGATGCTGAGCAGGTAGCGCACGCGGATGGACAACTCATGCAGGCTAGCCAATCATGCGCAGGAAGTTTGCATGCGCGGTAAGTTGGGTTCATGTGAGGGGCTTATAAAAAGCCCTTGGCCGGCTCTTGCTCACTCTCTTGGCCATTTCTATTGAGAATACATCCTAGTGAGCATAGCCATCTCTCTCTCTCACTCTTCCTACTTGATTGATTCATCATTTGGTGAGAATTGAGAGCATCCAAGTGCATTGCTGTGAGTGATTGCATCTAGAGGCACTTGGGTGATTGTGTTTCGCTGCTGGATTCACTTGTTTCTCTTGGTGGTTGCCACCACCTAGACGACATGGTGCAGCAAAGATTGTCGAGCGGAGGAAGGTGCTTGTCTCCGGCTCTGATCGTGGTGATTGTGAGGGGTTCTTGACATTTTCCCGGTGGAGAGCCAAAAGGTACTCTAGCGGATTGCTCGTGGCTTGTGTAATCCTCATCTTATGTTGGTTTAGTGGCACCCGATTACAGGTTAGGCATGTTATGCCTATTAGCGCGTGAACCTCCAAGTGGGTGAATCGCCACAACGGAGGCTAGCTTGCCGGCAATCAAGTGAACCTCGGTGAAAAATCATTATGTCATCTCTTGCCACCGGGATTCTATTGTGATTGATAGACTTCATCTTGTGATTGGTTCATTCCTCGACATGGCGGTATAACTCACTATCCCTCTCATGTATTTACTTCTCTAGTGTAGCTAAGCTCTTTAGTGTAACTAGTCTTGAGAGCTAGCTTGTGTCGGTCTTGTGTGGTTAGTGAGGCTCTTTAGTTAGTCTTTGAGAGCTCATTAACTTAGTGTAGTGACATAGCCTTTGTGTGCTTAGAGACTATAGAAACTAGAATTGTGGTAGGTGGCTTGCATTTTTAGTAGGCCAGCATAACATTCACTTTGCCTCATAATCGTCTAACTGCTTTGCTTAGTGTTGTTATAGAAATTTTTATAAGCTATTCACTCCCTCTAGCTACCTTTCAAGTGGTATTAGAGCCATGGTCACTGTGATTTGAGGCTTAATAACCTTCGGTGTTAAAATGGCTCAAATCAACAACACCACGAAGCCATCCCAATTTGATGGCACAAATTATCCATATTGAAAGTCAAAGATGACCACACATATCAAGTCAATTAATAGAAAGGTGTGGAAGGTGGTAGAGACTAAGATTGAGATTGCCAATCCAGATAATCCCACCGCGACCAAAGAAGTGCTTCTCCAAAACAATGACATTACTCTAAGTGCCATTCATGATGCTATTGATAAGAGAACCTTTGAGCAAATCAAGAACATTGAGGTGGCTCATGAGGCTTGCAAGAAGTTGGAGGAATCATTTGAGGGCATACAAGTGGTGAAAGGTGCCAATACATACATTCTTAAGGGGAAATTTGCAAGCTTCAAGATGAAGGATGATGAGAGTGTGCCGGAGATGTTCCATAGGCTACAAGTGCTAGTCAATGATCTCAAAGCACTTGGTGAAGAAGTGAAGGACAAGGACTTCTCTCATAAGTTCTTGAGATGCTTACCTTCGAGATTTGGCATGTTGGTCACTTTGCTAGTGAGGAGTGGTTTGGACACAATGACACCAAACCAAGTGTTGGGAGATGCGATGACCGATGACACATATAGAGATGATGATGAGAAGGAAGAAAAGAAGGAGAAGGAAAATAAGAAGAAGGATGAGAAGAAGAAGAGTGTGACATTCAAAGCCACATCATCATCAAAGGGCAAGGCCAAGCAAGATACATCAAGTGAAGATGATGATTCAAGCTTTGATGATATGGATGATGAGAAGATGACTCTCTTTATGAAGAGATTTGACAAATTCATGGTGAAGAAGGGCTATCGTGCAAGAAGGAAGAAGTCATCATCCAAGAGCAAGGATAAAGCAAGAAGGTGCTTCAAGTGTGGTAGAAAGATCATCTTGTTACTCAATGCTCCTTAAATAGTGACAATGATGATGATACAAGAAGAGCAAGAAGAAGGAGAAGAAAGACAAAATGACATTCAAAAAGAAAAATGGTGGTTCATATGTGGTCACTTGGGATAGTGATGCATCCTCAAGTGATGATGATGATAGTGATGATGACAAGACCACCAAAAAGAAGGCTCTTGCAAACATTGCTATCAATGAGAAGCCTTCTCTCTTTGACACTCCATCGACTTGCTTCATGGCTAAGGCCACTAAGGTACAAACTTGTGATGATGGATGTGATGAGGAACATGATAATGAAAGCGAAAGTGATGGTGATGGTGATGATGAACCCACTAAAGATGAACTAATTGACATGTTAGAAGATGCTAAAGAATATTTTGATATTTAGAGAAGGGAATGCAAAGACTTGCATAAGGATCAGAACTAAAAGCACTTAAGCAAGCCTTTGATGAGCTCAATGCATCTCATGAGAGGCTAGAGAAAGCCCATGAGAAGCTTGGCAAGGCTTACAAGAAGCTTGAAAAAGCTTATTCCTCTCTACTTGATGAGCAAAATGAGAAGGAGCATGTTATAACATGTGACAAAGGCTTAACATGTGATATAATTGATGAATCTTTCTATAAGCCTATTGTTGTTGCTCTCTATAACCCCTTATATAGCTCATCATCCACTTCTACTTCACCGACGAGTAATGGTTTCACTTGTGATGCCTCACTTATGGTTAAAAATGAGACCTTGAAGAAGAAGGTAAATGAGCTCACTCGTGCCTTAGGCAAAGCCTATGGTGGTGAGGACGGATTGCTTATATGCTTGGGTAACTAAAGAGCTTCTATCTACAAAGAGGGATTGGGCTATACCCCTAAGAAAGGCAAGGCAGCCTTTGCTCCTCAAAAGACTAGTTTTGTGAAGAATAATGGTCGGTTTTACACTAGTTGCAATCAAGTTGGTCACATAGAGAAAAATGCATGAACAAGAAATCACAAACTAATGTATTCTCAATTAAGCTTGATTCTTTCTATGTGCTTACTAAGGGTACTAATGGTATTCATGCAAAGTTCATTGGTGCACCATGGATGGGCTCAAAGAAGAAAGTCATTTGGGTACCAAAGAGCTTAGTAACGAACCTTTAAGGACCCAAGCAAGTTTGGGTACCTAAAAAGAATTGATCTTTTTTTGTAGGTCAATTATAAAGACAGAAGAATGCATTGGGTTCTTAATAGTGGGTGCACTCAACACATGACCGGCGATGCAAGAATGTTCAACTCAATCAACACTAGTGATAGCAATGGTTATGATAGTATCACATTTGGTGACAATGGCAAAGGCAAGGTCAAAGGGCTTGGTAAGATTGCAATATCTAATGACATGAGCATTTCCAATGTGTTGCTAGTTGAGAGCTTGAATTTCAATTTGTTATCCATGGCTCAATTGTGTGATCTTGGATTCAAATACATATTTGGGGTAGATAATGTAAAGATTATAAGTGTAGATGGCTCTAACTTAATCTTCAAAGGCTTTAGATATGAGCATCTATACTTGGTTAATTTCAATGCTAGTGAAGCTCAATTGTCAACATACTTGTTCACTAAGTCTAGTATGAGTTGGTTATGGCATAGAAGGCTTGGTCATGTTGGAATGAAATAATTGAATAGATTGGTTAAGCATGACATGGTTAGAGACTTGAAAGATGTTGTGTTTGAGAAGGATAAGCTTTGTAGCTCTTGTCAAGCCGGCAAACAAGTTAGAAAGAACCCATCCTAAGAAGAGCATAATGAGTACTAGCAAGGCATTTGAGTTGTTGCACATGGACTTGTTTGGGCTAACACAATACACTAGCATCAGTGGAAACAAATATAGCTTTGTGATAGTGGATGACTATACTAGATACATTTGGTCATTCTTTCTAGTGCACAAGAGTGATGTATTTGCAACATTCAAATCATTTGTCAAGGGCATTCAGAATGAGTTTGAAAGAACCATCAAGAGAGTTAGAAGTGACAATGGTATTGAGTTCAAGAATACTAGAATTGATGAGTTGTGTGATGATTTTGGAATTAGACATCAATTCTTGACCAAGTACACTCCACAATCAAATGACCTTGTTGAGAGAAAGAATAGAACATTGATTGACATGGCAAGATCAATATTAAGTGAGTACAATGTGAGTCAATCCTTTTGGACCGAAGCTATCAACATGGCTTGATATTATAGCAACCGCTTATATTGTCACCCATTGAAAGAGAAGACACTTTATGAGCTCCTGAATGGTAGAAGCCCAACATTGTATATTTTCGGATCTTTGGTTGCAAATGCTATATCTTGAAGAAAGGCACTAGATTCAGCAAGTTTGAGAAGAAGTGTGATGAAGGATTCTTGCTTGGATACTCCACTACTAGAAAAGCATATAGAGTTTGGAATTTGGCAAGTGGTACTCTTGAGGAAATTCATGATGTTGAATTTGATGAAATCAGGTGTCGAGTTTATAACACCGGGGTATCTCAAGGTATCGATTAGATAGCGGGCCGCATGGCTCGTAACTCAACAACAGATAAAGGCCCAAACGACCGAGGCCCGGCTAAAGCTAAACTGGTCAGGACAGGCGCTAAGGTCGAGGTTATCCACAATCACCAGAAGAGATGGAAAGAGGTCGCGCCTTGCCAAGTGAGCTTGCCCTGACAGGGACAAGCACGCCATACTGACCCCACGGGGACCAAGGCAACAGTAGTCACCTCAACCTGGTCAGACGCCAACCCTATGTTGTGCTACATAGACAAGACAATACCGCCTCGAGGCGGCAATGACAGGTACGATGACCACCGGCCAGATACGGCCCAACAAGGCAGGTATACGGTCTTACCCACCGCAGGATGAAAGCCACGGTGAGGGTCTCAGCACCAAGGCAGTCCAGACCAATTGAATGCCCTGACCCTAATGATCGGCGTCATGGCCCTTAGCCCCGTGAAGCGACCAGACGAACAACAACCCAGGGCGGCTACCTACTATGGGTACGGTGCCCTGGGAAACCTAGAGGCAATGACGAAGACCATGACGGACACCACGTTGCACAAGATGGCTGACGAACCACTAATGTGCCTACAGTGCCTACCACGACCGGCACAGTAGCACCACGTCTTGCTTTGCCGTAACATGGCCACAAGACCATGACGATGGCCACGCCTAGATGAACACCAGAAGATGGCATAGCTTGCAAGCCAAGTTAGTTTGGACCTCCCTCAGGCTCATGACCCGTCGGTCGGGGGAACCTCCTCTTTGTATCAAGCCCTGACCCTGAACTCTATATAAGGGCAATCAGGGTGCCCATCTCGGGAGACGGTCTCATTCTTCATCCTCTACCATTCTATTCATTCACCATAGCAGTAGGGCTCTTGGAGCTTCTCTCTGGGCTACCCCTCATCTAGCATAGGTTCTACCACCTCATTCACCATTCTTGCACCCCCATTGTAAGAACTTTAGATCATTGAAGTGAGGAACACACACTCGATCATCTCTGAGACTAAACGTAGGGCTCCGGCCTAAACCAATATAAATCCTCATGTCTATTAGATGTACCATCGTCTTCCTAGAGTAGCGCGACAATCGTATAAATTTACTAGTCTGGTTTATAAAACACTAACAGTTGGCACGCTAGGTAGAGGATAGTCGCGCACTCTCGATTATTAAGAAGGAAGCGATGGCTCCCTGCACTCACATTGGACTCACTCTTGGCACGGCCCCCGACAGCCACATCTGATTTGGAAGCCTCAAGTTCACCGATATCAATGGGCCAGCTCCCATCAATGGTCTTATCCCCGGTCAAGCTCTACGCTTTGGGGACCTAGACTTCATAGCTGACTGCCTAGGTCAACTGTGGTTGAGCAAAGAGAATATGGCTCCACCGCACATCTTGACGCGTGATCATGGCCTGGCGCAAGGCAGAGGCACGATTGTCGATTCTGGTGTGCTAGTATGCAGGATCGACGCATACCTCGGGGCGACTCCCGAGCCAGAGCTGAGTCGACGCGTGTTTTACATGTTGGCAAATGCTTTCGCCCAACTCTCTGGAGGTGGGCCCTTGCTGCTAGAGGCCAAATTCTAGAACCCTAGCACTCCACTGCCCTTCTATGGCAAAACCATCTGAATCATATGGCCCACATGTACTTACCATTGTCTTTCAGACCTCTGGTAGTAGCACATGAGTGCCCTATAACTCGATAGTCTGTCGGGTGTCCTCGGGAAACCCGAATCATCCATGTTTTGTCTTTCGAGCTGGATCAATTATAGTAGCATTGCAGGATTACAATAGTTATACAAATATACAATTTTATTACATCAGAGAACAGCGAAAGTCTTACAATAACATAAGTTTACAACCCAATATTAAGTTCTTACACACCATCATTATTACAAACCATAGTTTTGCCATACAGGCAGTGGGGTAGCAAAAGGAGGGTACGTCCCTTAGATTACATCACCAAAAGAACTTCACCCTGCCCTAGGGTGCACTTCAACACTCTCACTGCTGGGACTCTTCCTCAGGAACCAACATATATTAGAGTCTAGTGCCAGCCTGCTCATGTTGTTCACCTCCAATAAGGGTTTAACAAACCCTGAGTATAGAGGTACTCAACAAGACTTAACCGACGAAAAGGAAAGACTCCAAGGATATGCAGGCTTAAGGGGAATCAAGGTAAGTCTGTAGCAAGAATCAATAATAACTTTTGCAGAAAAGCTTACTAATAGTGGATCCTTACTTTCAATATTATATCTTCAAGATTAAGTCATTATCAGTATCCAATTTGTACCTAATCTGAAGCAACCACTTCTATAGTCATCACATCCCATGACCATCAGTATTAGGTTTCATTTATTAACTATGATGCAAGATAGTTGATCGAGTCTTCTTCTCCGAGAAGCAGCGGTGATTCAAATCGGTTTGGCCCAGCTGGGGTTTCCTTACCACACGACAAATGTAGGTGGTGAACCTACACTTATCAACCTTCACTCAAATCCTCCAAAATGTGAACCGGTCTAGCGCTACCCGAGAGCACAGTACCCACATCTCTGTGTCATTCGTCCCTGAAGGATTCACAGAAATGTGTACACGATACTCTCACCATCTCCACACTCCTAGTGCACGGTTGTCATTTCACATAATGGAATAGCCAAAGTATTAGGCTTACCGGAGTATGTGGCCAGTACTACAAGTCCGATCACAAGCGATTTTTTTGAGTTATAACACAATTCATCACATATCCATAACTTAGATATAAAATAACATTATTTTTAGTGAGTGCAACACATGATGAGCTGTAACATCCTAGGTGTTAAGCAAAAGATTAAAATTAGTTATGTCATCATAAAGCATAATGCATCATGTCAGTAGCTCATCATGTGTTGCACTCACTAAAAATAATGTTATTTTATATCTAAGTTATGCATATGTGATGAATTGTGTTATAACTCAAAAAAATCTTTTAAAGGCCCGCTTGTGATCGTGACTTGCAGTACTGGCCACATACTCTGGTAAGCCTAATACTTTGGCTATTCCATTATGTGAAACTGAAAGGTCTTGATGGCTAGAGGGGGTGAATAGCCTAATAAAACTTTCTACAAAGATCACTCAAACAATTTAATTAGTAACACAAATGGCGAGATGCGAGTTTTGCCTAGCCTAATGGGGTGATGCAAGCCACCTATCCAATTGACAATTTTAGTTTGGTTCACACAACCGCCACAAGACAAACCTCAAGCTTGCAAAGCTACAAAGCTACTACAACTAGAACTACACAAGCTAGCAACTAAACAAGAGCAACAACAAGCTAAACAAGAAGATGATAAAGTAAGTGCAAGAGGGGATTTGGAATGTTATACCGAGGGGCAATGATTGATCCAACCAAAGTGAATACCAAGATAGCCAATGAAGTAATCAATCACCAGGATGAAATCCAATTGATCAAGCACAATTGAGACATAAGATTTATCCTGAGGTTCATGTGCTTGCCGGCGCGCTAGTCCCCGTTGTGTCCCCCTACACCACGTGGTTCGGTGGCTAATCGGTATCACACACCGAGCCTCTCAAAAGGCGCCACATGAACCTACCAAAATAGTGAGAAGTTCCGACACGAGCAATCCACTAGAGTTGGAATTCGGAGCTCCGCCGGGGAACCACAACAACCCCTCACAACAAGCTCACCGGAGCCAGCCATGAACAATCACCAACACGTGTGAAAGGTCTTGATGGCTAGAGGGGGATGAATAGCCTAATAAAACTTTCTACAAAGATCACTCAACAATTTAGTTAGTAACACAAATGGCGAGATGTGAGTTTTGCCTAGCCTAGTGAGGTGATGCAAGCCACCTATCCAATTGACAATTCTAGTTTGGTGCATACAACTGCCACCAGACAAACCGCAAGCTAGCAAAGCTACAAAGCTACTACAACTAGAACTACACAAGCTAGCAACAAAAAGGTACAACAACAAGCTAAACAAGATAGATACCAAAGTAAGTGCAAGAGGGGATTTTGGAATGTTATACCGAGGGGCGATGATTGAGCCAACCAAAGTGAATACCAAGATAGTTAATGAAGTAACCAATCACCGGGATGAAATCCAATTGATCAAACACAATTGAGACACAAGATTTATCCCGAGGTTCACGTGCTTGCCGGCACGCTAGTCTCCGTTGTGTCCCCCTACACCATGTGGTTCGGTGGCTAATCGGTATCACACAATAAGCCTCTCAAAAGGCGCCACAAGAACCTACCAAATGGTGAGAAGTTCCAACACGAGCAATCCACTAGAGTTGGAATTCGGCGCTCCACCAGGGAACCACAACAACCCCTCACAACAAGCTCACTGGAGTCGGCCACGAACAATCACCAACATGTGCTAGACCTCCACCGCTGCTCCAAGCCATCTAGGTGGCGGCAACTACCAAGAGAAACAAGAATCCTGCAGCAAAAGAACACCCAAGTGCCAACTAGATGCAAACTCACAAGCAAATGCACTTGAGATCACTCAATCTCACTTTGATTAGGCAATCAAGCAAGGGAGAAAGAGTGGAGGGCGTGTGATCAGCTTAAAGAAGTGCTAGAATGATCAACAAGCCAAGAGAAACTCCAAAGAGCCGGCCAACAAGTATTTATAGACGTCCCCAACATGAAATAGCCATTAGGCACTTGATTCTGCTACAGTCGGGCTGACCGGACGCGCTGGTCGAACTGACCGGATGCGGTCAGTGTCTGGTCGTGCCTGAGCGACTTTCCAGATGAACGCCATGTGTCTCACTTTGAATCTCGTTCATTCGATCATAACAGTCACTTAAATGTACTCGCTCACGCACTAGAGTGACCGGACGCACCGATCAAAACTGATCGGACACGCCTCGGCGTCCGGTCGCCACTGATTCGCATTGCTAACCATGTGACCGGATGCGCTGCTTGAACTGACTGGACGCCACAGAGCCCAAGTCCGGTCGATTCCAGTAAGCCCACTCATGACCTGACGCATCCGCTCAGGGCACCACTGCGTCCGGTTAGCTCTTCACTGCGATGCTGCTCCATGCCATGTTGACCGGATGCACCGGTCCCGTGAGGCGTCAGACGCTCCGGTTAGAAACCCTAGCTGCTCCTCACGCTGCTCGTGGCTTGAATTGACCGGACGTGCCAGCCGCATCTGATCCAGCGTCTGGTTCAGAGTTCGGTCAACCCAATGACTTCGTTTTGCCTTTGTTTCTTTACATCCGGCGCAGTGGAAAATAGGCGTTTCACTTCCCAAAAAGCGCCGAATCAAACTCCACCGCCTTCGCAAATGTGCTAACATCACCAAGTGTACATCACCATATGCATGTGTGTTAGCATTTTTACAATCATTTTTGAGGCGTTAAGTTAGCTCTCCACTAGATCTAGATGCATATGCAAATGAATCCTCATCTAGTGGCACTTAAGTGATCAATAGCCCTATAAATTTCCCTCTTTATAGTACGGCTATCGATCCTATGCCATCCACACCCTTTATGGTGTCCTAGATGTAAAATGAAAAACCCTATCATATACCTTTGCCTTAAGCTCCATGATTTGGCTTTGCACCTTCATCCAACTCCATCATGGCAAGCACTTGATCATATCACCATTGCTTGATCCTTGCTTTACCATGTCATTGCACCAACCACATCATAGCTACACACATGTTTTTGCTATGTGGTTAGTACTAGGTATTGTCACTAATTACCAACACCAAACATAGGACTTTCAATGTGCCAGACCTCCACTACTGCTCCAAGCCATCTAGGTGGCGGCAGCCACCAAGAGAAACAAGAATCCCGTAGCAAAAGAACACCCAAGTGCCAACTAGATGCAAACTCACAAGCAAATGCACTTGAGATCACTCAATCTCACTTTGATTAGGCAATCAAGCAAGGGAGAAAGAGTGGAGGGCATGTGCTCAGCTTAAAGAAGTGCTAGAATGATCAACAAGCCAAGAGAAACTCCAAAGAGCCAGCCAACAAGTATTTATAGACGTCCCCAACATGAAATAGCCATTAGGCACTTGATTCTACTGCAATCGGGCCTCCGTCACAGTAGAAAATAGGCGTTTCACTCCCACAAAAGCGCCGAACCCATCTCTACTGCTCAAACTCCACTGCCTTCACAAAAGTGCTAACATCACCATGTGCATGCGTGTTAGCATTTTTGCAATCATTTTCGAGGCGTTACGTTAGCTCACCACTAGATCTAAATACATAAGCAAATGAATCCTCATCTAGTGGCACTTAGGTGATCAATAGCCCCATAAATTCCCCTCTTTATAGTACGAATATCGATCCTAAGCCATCCACACCCTCTATGGTGTCTTGGATGCAAAATAAAAAACTCTATCATATACCTTTGCCTTGAGCTCCATGCTTTGGCTTTGCACCTTCATCCAACTCTTCATGGCAAACACTTGATCACATCACCATTACTTGATCCTTGCTTCACCATGTCATTGCACCAACCACATCATAGCTACACACATGTCTTTGCTATGTGGTTAGTACTAGGTATTGTCACTAATTACCAACATCAAACATAGGACTTTCAGAAACGAGAACCGTGCACTAGGAGTGTGGAGATGGTGAGAGTATCATGTACACATTCCTGTGAATCTGTCAGGGATGAACGACACAGAGAGGTGGGTACTATGCTCTCGAGTAGCGCTAGACCGGTTCATATTCTGGAGGATCTGAGTGAAGGTTGATAAGTGTAGGTTCGCCACCTACATTTCATGTGGTAAGGAAACCCCAGCTGGGCCAAACTAATTTGAATCGCCGCTGCTTCTCGGAGAAGAAGACTCGATCAACTATCTTGCATCATAGTTAATAAATGAAACCTAATACTGATCATGGGATGTGGTTACTACAGAAGTGGTTTCTTTAGATTAGGTACAAATTGGATACTGATAATGACTTAATCTTGAAGATATAATATTGAAAGTAAGGATCCACTATTAGTAAGCTTTTCCACAAAAGTTATTCTTGATTCTTGCTACAGACTTACCTTGATTCCCCATAAGCCTGCATATCCTTGGAGTCTTTTCTTTTCATGTTAAACCCTTGTTGCAGGTGAACAACATGAGCAGGCTGGCACTAGCCTTTGCTATATGTTGGTTCTTGAGGAAGAGTCCCAGCAGTGAGAGTGTTGAAGTGTACCCTAGGGCAGGGTGAAGTTCTTTTGGTGATGTAATCTAAGGGACGTACCCTCCTTTTGCTACCCAACTGCCTGTATGGCAAAACTATACTTTGTAATATTGATGGTGTGTAAGAACTAAATACTGGGTTGTAAACTTATGTTATTGTAAGACTTCCGCTGTACTATGATGTAATAAAATTGTATATTTGTATAACTGTTGTAATCTTGTAATGCTACTGTAATTGATCCTGCTTGAAAGACGAAACATAGATGATTCGGGTTTTCCGAGGACACCCGACAGACTATCGAGTTATAGGGTACTCATGTGCTACTATTAGAGGTCTAAAAGACAATGTAAGTACATGGGTCCATATGATTCAAATGGTTCTGCCACACCTTCGAGATAAGGGACGTGATCGCTCTCTTTGAGTGAGAGCTGGCCAAACACAATGACCACACAACGACGTCAAATTCCCCCGGGTTTGTGGGGACAATGGAGCGGGACCTAGAGTCCCTCTATGACCTCTTGCTAGAAACCCCTGTGAACACGTACTCTAAGTCTGATTCCGAGGGAAGCTGCCCTCCACTGAGGGAATGCAACGTGTTGCACCTCTTGGAGGGTGGGGTAGTGCCGACAGAGGATGCAGAGGACTATGCCTATCCGATTCCTCGCACCCTGGAGAACAGGCCGAGTACGACCAGGAGCGCATAGAGCGAGCCAGGGCATGAGAAGCTGATCAGGACGATGCAGGTCGTGAACACGGGTGCCCTAGCCCCCAACACCTTGACACTGAGGGGGCATGGGCACGAGCGCACCATGTTTATGACCAGATCCAATAGGGCAGAAGGGAGACACCAGTCTTCCCTCGCACCAGCCAGAACATCGCAGTAGCTGCCATGATCATGCAGACGGCCCCTGAACCCTCAACTGATGAGGGAAAGCGCGTCCATCAAGAGCTGCGGGACCTGCTAGAAACCGTAGTGGTGCAGCAGGCCTAAAGCTCCACGGAGAGGCAACATCCCAATGCCAGCTTCATGCACATCTCGTCGGCACACGGTGCCCCCGAGGCGCACCGCGCCCCGAGCGTGCTCCGACCGGACGATGGTGACGCAACGCACAGACGGGACCCCTCCCTAGCGAGCAGCCGTCATGTTGGAAATCACAATGCCTGTCCAACTCAAGGCGTCGGGCACCCTGGGCCTAATTGGGCGAGCAAAGACCAGCTACATTATAGGGACAGCGACCCAGATAACCATGGCCAGCACCATAGGGTGTGAGATGCTCGACACAGCCTAAGCTCGAATGCCTACGGACCGCAGGCGTTTGCAAAGAGAATCCGGTAAATGCCATTCCTGGCGCGCTTCCGCGCGCTGCCAAACATTGTCAAGTATTCCGGGGACACCAACCCCGCCGTATGGTTGGAGGACTTCTGTCTCACTGTTGGCATTTCTTAGCGTCGCTACTAAGAACAGGCTTAGGACCCATCCCTAGCAACGGCGCCAGAAATGCTATGCTGGCATCCCCTAGCAAGGATACTAAGGAACACCAACCGATAGGTCTATACAATTATAGACAATGTCCGCAAGTGCACGGATCTATCATTGTAGCATTTCACCCGGAAGTATTCAGGGTATCGTTATTTATATTTTGCTGAAGAAGGCAGCGATAACAAATGGTCTGACATGTGTTTGAGCAAAGCACTTATGTATGCATAATATCCAGATGATCATAATAGGGGTAAGCATACAGTTCTTAAGATAGTGGACACACACACAAATACACCTACACCTAATCTAGTCAAGTGCTCCCAACTCTCAAGAATAAGAATAAAAGAATGTCCTAATGAGTAGTAGAGGGTTCTAATATAGTTAGTATGCTATGAGCAAAGTTAATATATATGCTCACAAGGTAGTGCTAAGTATGTGTGTATTGGATCGGGAGACTACCGAGTACTGGTCTGCCAGCAACCCTGAATAGCATATTTACGAACTCCTACACCCTAGCCGAACATGGGGGAATACAAGGGATGGATAGGGCTGTCACCACCTGCCCACCCACCCCTCGACCGTGGACTAGGTATGCAAACACCCACCACTATATACCCAGGCACCACGCCCGCATATATATTGACCAGCCTAGTCCCCTCGGGTCCCCGACCCTACGTATCGACAAGTAAGAGACTAGGATGTACCCGAAAGCATGATGAACCACCTCCCCACACACAAGTAGCTTTACTCATGACACATATGTGAGTGTAGCACCTAGGTTAGCTTAGAATATGAATGATATGTAAACTATAGACTAATCTACACATCACAAATATACTAAACAAACCATACATAACCATATATGAAATACTCATAACACATGGACTATAGACTAGTACACATGTCATGAACATATCAATATGACTATAGTCTAGTTCATAGCAACAATTATATGATTATAAGAACAAGACGGTATGATAGAACATGATGATCATAAGGTAGAAAGAATCCAACTTTATTCTCACCAATATTCCACCAAGGAGTCAAGCTCTCCTTGTAGCTTCTCTAATTCTCTTTCTACTTTCCTAATCTAACCTAGCTAAGTGAGAATGAGGTAGAGGGAGAGAGGGAGCTCCTTGAGCTAGAGGGAGTGAGGAGTGAGAGAATGTAGTGTGGTGTGTTGAGTGTGTTGTGTGTGTTGGGTGTGCCCTCTTTATATAGGAGCTGGTGGAGGCTCCCTGGCGTCCAGGTTCGGAGAACCCACCCCCGCACTGCCTCCACTGCATTAATTGCAATTGGCGTGAGCGAGGTGGGGCTGAGCTGCAGTGGGGAGGGCGCGGTCGTGCCCTTGGCGTGCGCGCTAGGGCCGGCACCCCTCTAGCCTAGCTTTGCTCCACCGCCTCTCTTCTGGGCCTAGATTGCTATGCTAGTGTGGGCTTGGCCCAATTCTATCTCGAGCTAGCCCTTTTCCTCTTCTCCCTCCAGTGCGCTTTCGAGAAAGCGCACTTTTCTCCTCTGCTCTGCCTGTTTCCGTCCCTATTTCTGCATTCCTGATAATTCGAGGGCACAACTGGAAACAAGGCATTATCACATGTATATATGTGTATTAATGTTTATTCCTTCCTTTTTAGTAGAATGTTGGCAGTAAATATTTGTTGATAACAACCGCCAACAAACTCCCCCAAGCTTACCCTTGCTCGTCCTCGAGCAAAAGCTAAGACATTGGTTGTTGATCATGAGTTGCTACTATGCCAATTACATTTCAAATATGCATAGATTATAACAAAGTTTTCTACCGAAATTTGAATAAATTGGCTAATGCTTATCCATGTATTACCTTGTAGCATGTGGAGCTTTTTGGCCTTCTCAAGTCATGGGTAGTTGTAAGACAGAATAGATAGATAGACTCGCTTATCCTCTGTTCTTCTGATTGACTATCATTCCGGAGGTTTTGAAAGTTTTTATAAGATGAATGTAGTTCCTCGAATGATACACTCAATCACTCAAAGTGTATAAATTTTCCTCACCAAAGGCTTTTGACTTTGCCTTTCCTTTATCCTACCATTTATATAGGCTTTTATGGAAGCTTGGTATGGACAAAAGTGGCCTACTTGCATTATGTCATGTTGCTAAGTCAAAAACTGGACCGTGGGAGAGACTAGTCATACACTTTGATCAAGATTGTGCAAGTGAATATTTTTGTGTTTTTATGAACTCATATGCCATACCTTTCTCCTTTTTAGATCTTTGAGTGCATGGGCCATATTTATTCTCACTTTTTGGCGGGTACTTTTGAACCCATTTTGTCTCTCTTTTTGGCGGGTATCTAAGTACCCATTGTTTTCTCTTATTTTTTTTGGCACATACCCTTTTGGAATGGCATCTTTTATTTGGCTCATGCTTCTTTGGCATGACATCTTTTGTATATAGCCCAAACTCTTTCTGATCACTTCTGGAGGAAAAGTTTTGACATTGAGTTTTTATTTTATAAAGTGTATGTGAATCTTGATCATGGGTGTATGAAAAGAATCTCAACATTGGTCACAAAAATTTGACAAAGCTCACCATGAATACAAGCAGTATATGACTAAGGTTTTGAATATGTATGTGCCATATGGCTTTGGTACGAATTTTGATCATTGAGGAACTTTTGATTTTAAGTTTTGAAATTGAAATCTCCGGATGATAAGTCTTTCTTTGGAACAAAGTCATGGCAATGTCTATTTCTCTATATCATGTCAGGCAACTACTTAGACAGATTAAGCACTTGCTACCCACAAGATTCAAGTTTTCAGGATAAACATGTTTTAAGCCAATAAACTCAAATATTGGAGAAAGCTAAGCTAGAAGCTAGGCATAGTATGAAATATAATACAGAGCAACTATTCATCATTTCAACAAGGAAGGAATCAACATTTCTACATCACATATATATAGAGTGGAATTTGCTTATTCATTTTATTTTTATTTTATTACTAATAATATTATTAATATTTTTATTTTGGTTTTCTATGCAAGGGAATAAGCAAACATGCAAATAGAAAGCAAATTGTTAGGAAGTAAATATGCAATCCAGCCATACCTAAGCGGGACCCTCCCCCAAGCTAGCTCGAAGCGAGGTTGCTTGATGAAGACTCTAAGGCATGTAGTTTATTTTGAATTTTTATATTTTGAGCTTGTCTTATACTTAGGAAATTTTGGGACAATGACCAAATCAAGCAGATTGTTTAATTTGATCAGGGTAGACTAGTCAACCTAAGCACCATACTTAATTTGAGAAGTCTATGAAAACATGACTCGATGAAACCGTATTTTCAAACCAAAGTTTTACTTAGCATAAGCAAGAGTTTATTTGAAACAGTAAATATTTTTGGTTTGATTTGGTTAATCATTCAAAGTTTTATACTTGACAAGTTTTAGCACAATGATCAAATTTAAAATTTAATCAAGGCAGGTATCCTAACCTTAGCATGAGCTAGATTAAAAGACCTATGGAGTATGATAGGAAAACCATGTTTCAAACTATAACATGTTTCATATAAGACTTTAAACTTTTAACCAAACTTTATTAGGTTATGAAATATTTTTGTTTTCATGTCATATATAACCAATCTAGCTCCATGATCAAGTTAAGAACTTAGCATGGTCAAGGTAGGTTAAATAATCCAAGCATCATGCTTGCATTATGTACCTATGGGAAGGTGATGGCGCAAGCATCGCTCCCCCAAGCTAAATGATTCTATATGAATGAAGTTTTGTATTTTCTAAAGCAGTAAATGTTTTTGTTGTTTTCATTTTTATCATTACTACTATACTAGTAATGTTTTATTTAATTGCAAAAAGTAAAAAGGATAACTACTGTTTACCTGCGGCGAGGGTCCATACCTTTACAGTCCTATGAACAGGACTTCCTCCCCCTTCATTGATTGCTCAATGAAGGGTTCTCCATACCCGCGGGAGTGGGTAAGGATTTCTCCTTGGGTGCCCACACCTTTTTTTCTTTGTTGCTGGTGTGGTGGTGGACTTTGGAGCTTCCTTGAGCGGCTTCTCTACCTTCTTTTTAGAAGGTGAAGGAATAGCCTTCGGACTTACCTTTGTAGGTTTGGAGCTGTTCTGCTCTAGCCTCTTGTTCTTCTTCTTGAGGCCATCCACCAGCTGAGGTTGAATTTCAACCTCGGCTATGCCCTGTTGATTTGGACTGTATTTGATCCGAATCATGGAGCATTGCTCCGACTGTGCCTGCAAAATAGGGTTGCGCTTTTGTTTCCTGGTCCGCTTGCTTTTGGGTTGATTATACATTTTATACCCATTGAATGGACATGTTAATGTTTTATCTTTAATATGAAAACAAGCGAACCTCGTTCCTACATGCAGTTCAGCATGAGTGGTATATAGGAACGGTCTCCCAAGAAGGAGAGGAACTTCCTTATTTGGGCCCATGTCAATGATGACGAAGTCGGTGGGGATGTACTGGTCCTGCAATCTTACCAGTATGTCACATACTATCCCCATCGGCTCACGTGATGTTTGATCCACCATCTGCATTCTGAAGTCTACGAGGTCCAAAGGACCTCCTAGAACCTTATCAAATGTTACCTTGGACATCACATTGATGCAAGCACCAAGGTCGCAGTAGGTGTTCTCAATGACATGTGGGCCAATGCCGATGGTGATTGTCAGGCGGCCTGGGTCTCCTTGCTTGGTGATGAAAGGTGGGTCTATGAAGTAGCCATACCTTTTCTAGGATCTACATTTATCTTTAACTGTGGAGACAAGGTTAACTAATTCAAATTGGTCTTCGGGTTTCCCCGGAGTCTTCTCTGAATCAGGCACATGAATAGCAGCCGCCAATTGAGCTATTTGTTTCTCTAAGTGTTTGTTAAAGCTCAATTGCGTTTGGACAGTTGTCAACAATCCCTCAAGTTTAGTATTCATATTTTCTAAGATTTTATCATTATCACTAATCTTTTTGGTGATATTTTCATTTATTTTAGCTTGGCCTAGCACCAGATCCCTAAGTGAAGGTTGGTTCAAATTATAATTGGAATTGAAATTCGAATTACCTTGGAATGGTGGTCGGGGTTGGTTACTCTAGCCATTATTGTTGCCTCCTTGTTAGCGAAACCCGTTGTTGATGTAGGCGGCGTCTTCGCGGGTCTCTAGGCAATCATTGCCCAAATGTCCAACATTCCCACTGACCTCACACGTCATCTGTGAGTCCAAGGCATTGACGGTGCCAGTGTTGGCATTGGTGGCACGCTCATCAAACTTCTTGAGGAGCAAGTCTATTTTTATGGCAAGTATATCCGCCTCCTTCATGGTATGCATGCCTTTTTGTGTTTTAGCTAAGACTTTGTCCTCGCCCTAGCCCTGATTTGTCACCATCTTTTCAATCAAGGTCATGGCCTCGTTGATAGTGAGTGACAGAAATGCGCCTCCAGCAGCTGCATCTAGGTGCCCCCTTGACATGGGTGTTAACCCATTGTAGAAACTTTGGAGCACCAATGAGCTTTCCATCCTGTGGTGGGGATAGGCTTGGATGTACTCCTGCAGCCTCTCCCACGCCTCCGGTATGGGTTCCATTTGTGTTTGCTGGAAATTGGCGATCCTTCCTCGCAGAGCATTGGTTTTGCCCATGGGGAAGAATTTGGCAAGGAATGCAGTAGAGCATTTGCTCCATGTGTCAATAGCAGACTTGTCCTTGTAGAACCACTATTTTGCTTTCCCCACTAGGGAGAAAGGAAACAGATGGAGCTTGATAGCCTCGGGCGCGACGTCCTTGATGACGATGATGTCGCACAGTTCAAGGAACTGTTGTAGATGAGCATTGGCGTCCTCGCTAGGAAGTCCACAGAATGGACTCGCCAGTACCATTGTGATTAGGCCAGTACGGATCTCGAAGTTCTTGTCCCCGAGGTTGACAGTGTGAAAGTTCTATGTTTGGTGTTGGTAATTAGTAACAATGCCTAAGTACTAATCCTATGCCTAAGTTGTATGTAGCATATGAGGATTAGTACGTTCCAAGGTTGGTGGCAAGATGGACATGGTGATCATGATGGCCACACTTGGATTTGGACGCAACCCTACGTGATCAAGGCAAAGGTATATGCTTAAGGGTTGTGTTTTAGTAACCAAGACACCTAGTGGGTGTGGTTACATTATAGGATAGATAGCCGTACTATAAAGAGGGGAATGACGCGGCTATTGAACTCCTAAGTGCCTCTAGGTGTGCATTTCATAATCATATGCATTTGGATAGAACTAATAACGTCTCGAAAAATGATTGTGAAAATGCTAACACACTCGCACATGACGAGATCACTTGGTGGTGTTAGCACATTTGCGAAGGCGGTGGAGTTTGAGCGGTAGAGAGGGTTTGGGGTCCTCTCTCCCTCCCGCCGAGCTTGCGAGGCGGGATTCAGGCGTTTTCGAGGAGTTGAAACGCCTATTTTCCACTACGCCGGAAGTCAGAAATTAAACGGAGGCGAACGGAGGTCACAGTGGTGACCGGACGCTAGACCGGACGCGGTCTCTGTTTGACCGGACGCGTCCGGTCAGTGTTCAGCGTCTACGCGAGTTTCAGCTTTTTGATCGGACGCGCAGCGCGTCTGGTCACAGTCGACCGGACGCGTCCGGTCGATCAGGGAGCTTACTGGACTCCAACTGGACGCTGGCACTGTGACGTCCGGTCAGTTCTCCAGCGCGTCCGGTCGTTGTTTCATTGTGCGCTGCTCAGGCTTGACCAGCGCGTCCGGTCTGTCACGGGACCAGCGCGTCCGGTCGAACTTCGCGCGTCCGGTCATTGCGTACAGCGTGTCCGGTCGGTGGTTCGCGAAGGAGCCATTGGGTGATCGGTGCGTCCGGTCCGCGCGACCAGCGCGTCCGGTCAGCGCGACTGCGGCTGTTTTAAGTGCGTAACGGCTATATTCGAAGGGGTACGTCTATAAATACTCGTTGGTCGGCTCAAGGCTCCACCTCTTGGACATTTGACATACTTGTGAGCACTTTGAGCTAAGCAACTCCCCTCCCACTCATCTCTCTTGCTTCTTGGCATATTCGAAGTGAGATTGAGTGATCCAAGTGCATTTGCATTGTGAGATAGCATCTAGTTGGCACTTGGTGGTTGATTTGCTGCGGGATTCTTGTTTCTCTTGGTGGTTGCCGCCACCTAGACGGCTTGGAGCAGCTTGGAGGCGTTGGCAAGAGTTGGTGATTGTTCTTGGCCACCTCCGGTGATTGTGAGGGGTTTGTGCCTACCTCGGTGAAGTGCCAAAGGCAACATTAGTAAATTGCTCGTGTCATTGCAACCTTTTGCCATTTGGTAGGTTCTTGTGGCGCCTTTTGAGAGGCTCGGTGTGAGACCGATTAGCCACCGAACCACGTGGTAAAGAGGGACACAACGGGGACTAGCGTGCCAGCAAGCACGTGAACCTCGGGATAAATCTTCGTGTCATCTCTTTCATATTGTGATTACTTGATCCCGGTGTTCGGTTGTCTTGGTATTCATTGTTGATCATATTAGTTGGCTCAATACTTCGCCCCTCGGTGAAACTCTCCTAACTCAACTCCGCATTACTTTCTTAATTATCTTTGGTAACTAGTTAGCTTTGCTAGAGTAGCTCTTTTATGTAGCTTGCTAGTTGTAGTTGTAGTTATCTTCTCGGTTTGAATTGTGCGGTTGAGTGCAAATATACTAGAATTGTGAATTGGATAGGTGGCTTGCAAACACCCTATAGGCTAAGCAAAACTCGCATCTCGCTATTTGTTGTATTGATAAACTTGTTTAGCTTGTCTTTGTAGAAAATTTTAAAAGGCTATTCACCCCCCTCTAGCCATCAAGACCTTTTAAGTGGTATCGGAGCCGTGGTCACCATTTGCAAGGCTTAACAACCTCGGTGCAAGATGGCTCAAGTTATGTTTAATCATGTTAATGGCAAGCCTCCATTCTTTGATGGCGTCTCTTCCTTTGATCATTGGAAAAGGAAGATGAAGCAATATCTAGGCAATATACATGAGAAGGTTTGGGATGTGACCAAAGAAGGATACATCATTCTTGATGAAGAAAATCTCACTCCAAATGACCGCATCAACAAACAATGCAACACGGCGGCACTTGACACAATCTACCGTGCCATTGATGACAAAGTATTTGAGCAAATCAAAGATCTTGAAAAGGCAAATGAGCTTTGGATAAGGCTTGAAGAAACATATGAAGGCACTTCAACGGTAAAAAGTGCCAAGCTATATATGCTCAAGGACAAGTTCTCCACTTTCAAGATGAAGGATGATGAATCCATCCCGGAGATGTTCTATAGGCTCCAAGTCATTGTCAATGATCTCAAGGGGCTTGGAGAGAAGGTTGAGGACAAGGACTTCTCACACAAGTTCTTGATGTGCTTACCCAAGAAGTTTGCCACCTTGAGAAGAATGATCTTTAGAGAGGGATTGGACAAGGTCAAACCAACTGATGTGCTTGGAGATATAATGACCGATGCCCAATACAATGATGATGAAGATGAGGTAGAAGAGAAGAAGGAGACCAAGGTCAAGCAAGAAAAGCCCATTACATTCAAGGCTTCATCTTCTAAGGGCAAGAGCAAAGTGAAGAGTGATGATGATGATCCATTCGATGATGAGACCATGGCCCTCCTAGTGCACAAGATGGAGAGGTTCATGAAGAAGAAAGGATATGGGGCAAGGAAGAGAAGGGACTTCATGAAGGCAAAGGAGGTGCTTTGCTACAATTGCAATAGCCCCGATCATGTAGTGGCAAAGTGCCCCTATGAAGACAAAAGATATCATGATGGGGAGTTGAAGTTGAAGAACAACAAGAAGGACAAGAAGGAGAAGAAAGAGAAGAAGAGCTTCACTATCAACAAAAAGAAGAAGGGTGGTGGTTATGTGGTCACTTGGGATAGTGACAACTCCGATAGTGATGATGATAAAAGCTCTAGTGATGATGAGAGGACCACTCGGCGAGCCATTGCAAGCATCGCCCTCTCCAACAAGTCATCCATCTTCGACACTACATCGACATGCCTTATGGCCAAGCCTACCAAGGTAAAATATGATGATAGTGATGATGATTCTTGTGCTAGTGATGGTTGTAGGAGTGATGATGAGGAGGATGAGGACTACTCCAAGGATGATCTATTGGGCATAATAGATCAAATGAGCAAGGGCTACAAGAGGACAACCAAGAAGTGCAAAATCTTGGAGCAAGAGCTTATTGCCAAGAGCAATGAAAATGATGCCTTGATGGAGGAGCTTGTTGCTCTAAAAAAGAGTAAGGAGTGCAAAGGAATTGAACAAGAGCTCAAAGCTCTTAGGAAATCCTTTGATGAGCTAGAGGCCTCTCGTGAGTGTCTAAAGGAAGACCACGAGGACCTTGAAGTTGCTCACACTAGGCTTAAGGAAGCCCACTCCACTCTACTTGAGCTCATCAAGGAAAAGGACCTCAAGTTGGAGAAGTTCATGAAGGAAGCTAAGGAGGAGAAAGTGATTGTCACTTGTGATACTGGACTAACATGTGATATTATTGATGATTCTTTATTTGTTAGTCCTACTAATGCTTCATGTAGCTCATCATCATCCACAACAACCAACTCTATCTCTACTACTAGTGATTCATAACTTGCGGTTGAGAATGAGACTCTCAAGAGAGAGGTGGATGATCTCACCCGCGCATTAGGCAATGCCTATGGTGGGGATGCCCGCTTGCTAAAATGCTTGGGTAGCCAAAGGTTCTCTCTTAACAAAGAGGGTTTGGGCTATACTCCCAAGAAGGGCAGGGCGGCCTTTGCTACTCCAAAGTCTCGCTTTGTGAAGAGCAATGGTCGTTATTGCAATAGATGCAAGCAAGTTGGGCATCTAGAGATTAATTGTAATAAAATGAACAAGAACAACAACAAGTTTCATGCTAAAATGGATTACATTCCTTTTGATTCTTGTTATGTGCTTACCAAGGGTGAGAAAGGTGTGCATGCTAGGTTTGTTGGTACACCAATTGTGGGTCCAAAGAAGAAGGCCATTTGGGTACCAAAGAGCTTAGTTACTAACCTCCAAGGACCCAAACAAGTATGGGTACCTAAGAAACATTAATTTATTTTGTAGGTAAATTACAAGGCCAGAGGAAGGCATTGGGTGCTTGATAGTGGGTGCTCTCAACATATGACCGGTGATTCAAGAATGTTCAACTCTCTCAAATCAAATGATAGTGGCATTGATAGTATCACATTTGGTGACAATAGCAAGGGTGATGTGAAGGCTCTTGGAAGGATTGCAATCTCAAATGATCATAGCATTTTCAATGTGCTCCTAGTTGAAAAGTTGAACTTCAATCTTCTCTCGGTTGCTCAATTGTGTGATCTAGGTTTCAAGTGCATATTTGGTGTTGATGATGTGGAGATAATTAGTGTTGATGGCTCTAATTTGATCTTCAAGGGCTTTAGATATGAGAATCTATACTTGGTTGATTTCGATGCTAGTGACACTCAACTTTCAACATGCTTGCTCACCAAATCAAGTATGGGTTGGTTATGGCATAGAAGACTTGGTCATGTTGGCATGAAGCAATTGAACAAGTTAGTGAAGCATGACTTAGTTAGAGGCTTGAAGGATGTCATATTTGAGAAGGATAAGCTATGTAGTGCATGTCAAGCCAGAAAGCAAGTAGGCAACACTCATCCATTAAAAAGCATTATGAGTACTTCCAAGGCATTTGAGTTGTTGCACATGGATCTATTTGGGCCAACTACATACACAAGCATTGGTGGCAACAAGTATGGCTTTGTGATTGTGGATGATTTCACTAGATACACATGGGTATTCTTTCTTGTGGACAAGAGTGATGTATTTGACATATTCAAGAAGTTCATCAAGAGGGTACAAAATGAGTTTGAGACCACAATCAAGAAAGTGAGAAGTGACAATGGAAGTGAGTTTAGAAACACAAGAGTTGATGAACTATGTGAGGAGCTTGGAATCAAGCATCAATTTTCGGCCAAGTATACACCTCAATCTAATGTCCTAGTTGAGAGGAAGAATAGAATCCTAATTGATATGGCAAGATCAATGTTGAATGAGTATAATGTGAGTCATTCATTTTGGGCCGAAGCAATCAACACGGCTTGCTTCTATAGCAACCGCCTCTATTGCCACAAGTTCTTAGAGAAGACACCATATGAGATCTTAAATGGAAGAAAGCCCAACATTGCATACTTTCGGGTATTTGGTTGCAAATGCTACATATTGAAGAAGAGCACTAGATTGAGCAAGTTTGAGAAGAAATGTGATGAAGGATTCTTACTTGGTTACTCCACTACTAGCAAAGCTTATAGAGTTTGGAATTTGGCTAGTGGTTTACTTGAGGAAGTTCATGATGTTGAGTTTGATGAAACAAATGGCTCTCAAGATGAGGAAAATAACTTGGATGATGTGAGAGGAACTCAATTGACCAATGCTATGAAAGAAATGGATATTGGTGATATTAGGCCAAAGCAAGTGATTGATGTGGACGACAACAAAGATCAAGTGCTCCAAAGTCCAATTACACAAGCTAGTGGGTCTCTAATGCAAAATCAAGCTAGTACATCATCTCAAGTGCAACAAGATCAATAAGTGGCTAGTTCATCATCTCCAACTTATGATCAACATCAACATCCAAGCAATCAAGTGCAAATGCTTCAACCAACCAACATTGCTAGAGACCATCCATTAGATTCCATCATTGGTGACATACAAAGGGGAGTTCAAACTAGATCAAGATTGGCATCATTTTGTGCTCACTCTTCTTTTGAGTCAATGGAAGAACCCAAGGACATTGATAAAGCATTGAGAGATCCGGATTGGGTAAATGCAATGCATGAAGAGCTCAACAACTTCAAGAGAAATGAAGTATGGGAACTAGTTGAGAGGCCTAAGGATCATAATGTCATTGGAACAAGATGGGTCTTTCGCAACAAGCAAGATCAAGATGGAATAGTAATAAGAAATAAAGCAAGACTAGTGGCTCAAGGTTACACACAAATAGAGGGTCTTGACTTTGGTGAAACTTATGCCCCGGTTGCTAGATTGGAAGCAATTAGGATTTTACTTGCCTATGCTTGTGCTCATAATATCAAGCTGTATCAAATGGATGTGAAAAGTGCATTTCTCAATGGGTACATTCAAGAGGAGGTGTATGTGGAGCAACCTCCCGGTTTTGAAGATGACAAGAAACCCAACCATGTGTACAAGTTAAGGAAAGCTTTGTATGGATTGAAGCAAGCACCAAGAGCATGGTATGAAAGATTGAGGGACTTCTTTCTATCCAAAGGATTTGTCATGGGCAAAGTGGATACTACTCTATTCACCAAGAAAATTGGGAAAGACTTGTTTGTGTTGCAAATATATGTTGATGATATCATCTTCGGTTCAACCAATCAAGATTATTGTGATGAGTTTGGGAAAATAATGGCAAAGGAATTTGAAATGTCAATGATTGGTGAACTTAGTTTCTTTCTTGGACTTCAAATCAAACAAATAAAGGAAGGAACATTTGTGAGTCAAACCAAGTACATCAAAGATATGCTCAAGAAGTTTGGCATGGAAGATGCAAAGGGCATTACAACCCCAATGGGCACTAGTGGAAGTTTGGATAGTGACAAGAGTGGCAACATGGTGGATCAAAAGCTTTATAGATCAATGATTGGTAGCCTACTCTATGTGACGGCATCAAGGCCCGATGTGATGTTTAGTGTATGCATGTGTGCAAGATTTCAAGCCTCACCAAGAGAAAGTCATTTGAAGGCAACAAAGAGAATATTGAGGTATTTGAAGCATACACAAGATGTTGGATTATGGTATCCCAAAGGTGCAAGCTTTGAGCTAGTTGGATATTCGGATTCCGACTATGCCGGTGACAAAGTGGAGAGAAAGAGCACTTCCGGGACTTGTCAATTGTTGGGAAGATCACTTGTCTCATGGTCATCCAAGAAGCAAAATAGTATTGCACTATCTACCGCCGAAGCCGAATACATCGCCGCGGGTAGTTGTTGTGCACAAATCTTGTGGATGAAGGCAACATTGAAGGATTTTGGAATCAATTTCAAGAATGTGCCATTGCTATGTGATAATGAAAGTGCCGTGAAGCTAACCAACAATCCGGTT
This sequence comes from Saccharum hybrid cultivar R570, assembly GCA_038087645.1. NCBI lineage: Eukaryota > Viridiplantae > Streptophyta > Magnoliopsida > Poales > Poaceae > Saccharum > Saccharum hybrid cultivar. The sequence goes on from JAQSUU010000602.1 coordinate 14,278,677, forward strand.
CAACATCAAAGAACAAAGCATATTGATGTTCATCATCATTTTATTAGAGATCATCAACAAAAGGGTGACATTGCTATTGAGAGTGTGGGCACCGAAGATCAACTAGCCGATCTATTCACCAAGCCACTTGATGAGAAGAGATTTCACAAGCTAAAGAATGAGTTGAACATAATTGACTTCTCCAACATGAGTTGATGCACCCCAATGTTATGACATGCCTCTCCTTCGAGCCCCACGGTACAATTGGTTGACATGTCATACATTCTATACTAAGGACATGTTTAGTGCATCTAGTCATGATTTCTTATGTTCTAGGCTCATTCATGAAAATCAAATGAATTTGAAGTTTATATGGTGCCACTATTGTTTCCATGACTTGTATGATCTAGTGGTAGCATATAACTTGTTTAAGTAGCTTGTGATCCTAAGTGTTTAATCTAGATCACTTGTCTAAATATTTGCTTCAACATGGTGCATGATAACCCTTCTAGTGAGGTGTGAAGAAGCTTGCCCTTGGATCAAACCGAAGCATTTTATTTATGCAAGCAATCTAGGTTGAATCACAAACTTGATCCTCACTCCATAATTCAACATGATAATCTATCTAAAATTGGTCCCTTGTGGTCATTGGTGCCAAAGGGGGAGAAAATGTTGTTCACAAAGATAGATTCTAAAGGGGGAGAAAACCTAAAGGGGAGAATTGATAAAAGAAGGGGATCAACTAAAATTTTGAGCACACAAGTAGGGGAAGCAAGCTCTTAAACATGATTGTTGCATTTCCTTGTGCACTTCATATATGATGCATAGTTTTGCATTTCTTTTTCTCCGATACATTGCTTGTGTGGTGACTTGCTAGTATAATTTGAATGGTATATTGAAGTACTAGCATGAATAGGAAGTAGTTAGATTTTTCTTGCTTCATGTTTTCCAAAGTGGTACTAGAGCCTTGCTTATAATGTTGATCTCACGAGGTTTCTAGTTATGTTTGTGCTTTTCCAAGTGGTATCTAACTACACATGGTGCTAAGATGGTGTTTATCGCTACTCCGATGGTATCACGCTTCAAAGGTCTATAATCTAAAACACTTAGCACCTATTGGTAGTCAATGCTCCTAATCTTTCCTATCTAACATGTATGCTTCCAAAATCCAAACATATAGCATACATGTAAGGGGAGCCATTGCTATCAATTTGAATTCATGATCACTTGTCCATACTTCTTACACATGGTAATATACTTGGACAATGTGACATGGGTTCAATTAAAATTTTATCATAATATCTTTGTGAAAGGGTTGTCACCAATTACCAACAAGGGGGAGATTGAAAGTTCTATGTTTGGTGTTGGTAATTAGTGACAATGCCTAAGTACTAATCCTATGCCTAAGTTGTATGTAGCATATGAGGATTAGTACGTTCCAAGGTTGGTGGCAAGATGGACATGGTGATCATGATGGCCACACTTGGATTTGGACGCAACCCTACGTGATCAAGGCAAAGGTATATGCTTAAGGGTTGTGTTTTAGTAACCAAGACACCTAGTGGGTGTGGTTACATTATAGGATAGATAGCCGTACTATAAAGAGGGGAATGACGCGGCTATTGAACTCCTAAGTGCCTCTAGGTGTGCATTTCATAATCATATGCATTTGGATAGAACTAATAACGTCTCGAAAAATGATTGTGAAAATGCTAACACACTCGCACATGACGAGATCACTTGGTGGTGTTAGCACATTTGCGAAGGCGGTGGAGTTTGAGCGGTAGAGAGGGTTTGGCGTTTTCGAGGAGTTGAAACGCCTATTTTCCACTACGCCGGAAGTCAGAAATTAAACGGAGGCGAACGGAGGTCACAGTGGTGACCGGACGCTAGACCGGACGCGGTCTCTATTTGACCGGACGTGTCCGGTAAGTGTTCAGCGTCTACGCGAGTTTCAGCTTTTTGATCGGACGCGCAGCGCGTCCGGTCACAGTCGACCGGACGCGTCTGGTCGATCAGGGAGCTTACTGGACTCCAACCGGACGCTAGCACTGTGGCGTCCGGTCAGTTCTCCAGCGCGTCCGGTCGTTGTTTCGTTGTGCGCTGCTCAGGCTTGACCAGCGCGTCCGGTCTGTCACGGGACCAGCGCGTCCGGTCAAACTTCGCGCGTCCGGTCATTGCGTGCAGCGCGTCCGGTCGGTGGTTCACGAAAGAGCCATTGTGTGATCGGCGCGTCCGGTCCGCGCGACCAGCGCGTCCGGTCAGCGCGACTGCGGCTGTTTCAAGTGCGTAACGGCTATATTCGAAGGGGTACATCTATAAATACTCGTTGGCCGGCTCAAGGCTCCACCTCTTGGACATTTGACATACTTGTGAGCACTTTGAGCTAAGCAACTCCCCTCCCACTCATCTCTCTTGCTTCTTTGCATATTCGAAGTGAGATTGAGTGATCCAAGTGCATTTGCATTGTGAGATAGCATCTAGTTGGCACTTGGTGGTTGATTTGCTGCGGGATTCTTGTTTCTCTTGGTGGTTGCCGCCACCTAGACGGCTTGGAGCAGCTTGGAGGCGTTGACAAGAGTTGGTGATTGTTCTTGGCCACCTCCGGTGATTGTGAGGGGTTTGTGCCTACCTCGGCGAAGCGCCAAAGGCAACATTAGTAAATTGCTCGTGTCATTGCAACCTTTTGCCATTTGGTAGGTTCTTGTGGCGCCTTTTGAGAGGCTCGGTGTGAGACCGATTAGCCACCGAACCACGTGGTAAAGAGGGACACAACGGGGACTAGCGTGCCGGCAAGCACGTGAACCTCGGGATAAATCTTCGTGTCATCTCTTTCATATTGTGATTGCTTGATCCCGGTGTTCGGTTGTCTTGGTATTCATTGTTGATCATATTGGTTGGCTCAATACTTCGCCCCTCGGTGAAACTCTCCTAACTCAACTCCGCATTACTTTCTTAATTATCTTTGGTAACTAGTTAGCTTTGCTAGAGTAGCTCTTTTATGTAGCTTGCTAGTTGTAGTTGTAGTTACCTTCTCGGTTTGAATTGTGCGGTTGAGTGCAAATATACTAGAATTGTGAATTGGATAGGTGGCTTGCAAACACCCTATAGGCTAAGCAAAACTCGCATCTCGCTATTTGTTGTATTGATAAACTTGTTTAGCTTGTCTTTGTAGAAAATTTTAAAAGGCTATTCACCCCCCTCTAGCCATCAAGACCTTTCACAGTGGACCCGGTAGGCACGTTGGCAACAACCGGAATAGAGAACTCACGGAGAGACTTCTGGGCCATGGTAGTAGTAGTAGCCGATACAAACGTGAGTGGAGCGGTTGTTGGTGGTATGGCAGAGGAAGTAGGGGCACAAGTCCTCTTCTTCCTTAGGAGTGCCTCTAGATTGTCAATGAAGTTTTCCGGCAAGTGGCGACCACTCATACACTATCCTGTTTTCATCCACAACAAGGAAGAAAACATAGAAGATTATCCTGTATGAGCAAATGGCTACCATACACACATGTATGCTATGAACATATCCATGTCAGACATTTGTTATCATTTGTCTTCCCCGGCAACGTCGCCAGAAATGCTTATTGGCATTTCTTAGCGTCGCTACTAAGAACAGGCTTAGGACCCATCCCTAGCAATGACGCTAGAAATGTCATGCTGGCATCCCCTAGCAAGGATACTAAGGAACGCTAGCCGATAGGTCTATATAATTATAGATAATGTCCGCAAGCGTACGGATCTATCGTTGTAGCATTTCACCCGAAAGTATTCAGGGTATCGTTATTTATATTTTGCTAAAGAAGGCGGTGATAACAAATGGTCTAACATGTGTATGAGCAAAGCACTTATGTATGCATAATATCCGGATGATCATAACAGGGGTAAGCATACAGTTCTTAAGATAGTGGAAACATACACAAATACACCTACACCTAATCTAGTCAAGTGCTCCCAACTCTCAAGAATAAGAATAAAAGAATGTCCTAATGAGTAGTAGAGGGTTCTAATATAGTTAGTATGCTATGAGCTAAGTTAACATATACGCTCACAAGGTAGTGCTAAGTATGTATGTATTGAATCGAGAGACTACCGAGTACTAGTCTCCCAGCAATCCCGAATAGCATATTTATGAACTCCTACACCCTAGCACTGTTCGCCTAAATGGCCGTTTAGTCCATTTAAACACCGTTTAAATGGTAAACAGAAGTCAGCCATGTTGTTTATCCCCTAAATGGTGAATTAAACGGTTGGGCCATTTAAACCCGTTTAAACCGTTCAATCCCGTCTAAACAGTCTAAACAAAATCAGATTAAACGTGATTAAATGAGCTAAACAATCATTTAATCCATAATTAAGTGAATTAAAGGACTACATCTATCACAATCAACATGAAATTAATTAACATTATAATTATATGAAGTATTGTGGGATTTAGATTTCTTCCAACAAGATTATTTGGTAGAATATTTGATTTTTACATGTGTAAATATGTATGTGTTCTAGCAAATTTTATTTTTACCTACATAAATATGTATATTTTATTGTTATTATACAAAACCGTTTAGGCTGTTTAACTCCGTTTAAACACCGTTTAAATGGTCTAAACGCTAAACGAAGGGTGACCGACTGTTTACCGTTTAGCGTTTAGGAAAACATTGCACCCTAGCCGAACGTGGGGAAATACAAGGGATGGACAGGGCTGTCACCACCTGCCCACCTACCCCTCGACCGTGGACTAGGCATGCAAACACCCGCCACTATATACCCAGGCACCACGCTCGCATATATATTGACCACCCTAGTCCCCTCAGGTCCCCGACCCTATGGATCGATAGGTAAGAGACTAGGATGTACCCAAAAGCATGATGAACCACCTCCCCGCATATAAGTAGCTCTACTCATGACACATATGTGAGTGTAGCACCTAGGTTAGCTTAGCATATGAATGATATGTAAACTATAAACTAATCTACACATCACAAGTATACTAAACAAACCATACATAACCATATATGAAATACTCATAACACATGGACTATAGACTAGTACACATGTCATGAACATATCAATATGACTATACTCTAGTTCATAGCAACAACTATATAAATATAAGAACAAGACGGTATGATAGAACATGATGATCATAAGGTAGAAAGAATCCAACTTTATTCTCACCAATATTCCACCAAGGAGTCATGCTCTCCTTGTAGCTTCTCTACTTCTCTTTCTACTTTCCTAATCTAACCTAGCTAAGTAAGAATGAGGTAGAGGGAGAGAGGGAGTGAGAGAATGTAGTGTGGTGTGTGGTGTGTTGTGTGTTGTGTGTGTGGGGTGTGCCCTCCTTTATATAGGAGCTGGTGGAGGCTCCCTAGCATCCAGGTTCAGAGAACCCACCCCACACCGCCTCATTGCATTAATTGCAGTCGGTGTGCGCGAGGTGGGGCCAAGCTGCAGCGGGGAGGGCACGGCCGCGCCCCTGGCGCGCGCGCTAGGGCCGGCGACCCTCTAGCCCAGCTTCACTCCACCGCCTCTCCTCTGGGCCTGTATTGTTGTGCTGGTGTGGACTTGGCCCAATTGTATCATGAGCTGGCCCTTTTCCTCCTCTCCCTCCAGTGCGCTTTCTAGAAAGCACACTTTTCTCCTCTGCTCTACCTGTTTCTGTCCCTTTTGTTGCATTCCTGATAATTCGAGGGCACAACTGGAAACAAGGTATTATCACATGTATATGTGTGTATTAATGTTTATTTCTTCCTTTTTAGTAGAATGTTGGCGATAAATATTTGTCGATAACAACCGCCAACACTCACCTGTCGAGCAGGTGGGCAGACGATGACCTCTTCATCATACAGTACGTGTCGCTCTACCTCACAGAAAGTGCCCGAGCATGGCTCGAGCATCTCCCCATGAATAGCATCCATTCATGGACAGACTTCAAGTGCATCTTCGTGGGAAACTTTTAGGGCACGTATATGTGCACCTAGGGAATTCCTGGGATCTCAAGGCCTGCAAATAGAAGGTGGGAGAAAATCTACGTGAGTACATCTACCGCTTCTCCAAGTAGTGCAATGAGCTTCTCGACTGAAAGGTCCTAATATGGCTAGAGGGGGGTGAATAGCCTATTTAAAAATTCTACAAGGCACTAGAGCAAATCGGTTAGTAACACAAACGGCGCAATGCAATTCTGCTCTAGCTCTACAAGGATTGCAAACCACCTATTCTAACAATTCTAGTTGCTATGATCACTAGTACACAAAAGAGCTAAGTTACTACTCACTAAGCTAGTGTGCTCGGACTAACTAAAGAGCAACACTAACCAAACTAACAAGCTCTCAAAGACTAGCTACACTAAAGAGCTTAGTAACTAGTTTGCAAGAATATAAATGAGTGAGTAGGGTGATTATACTGCTGCGTAGAGAAGTGAACCAATCATAAGTGAACACCAATTCAATCACCGAGAGAATACCAAAGGGCAAGAGACAACTGATTTTTCTCCTGAGGTTCACATGCTTGCCAGCACGCTAGTCCCCGTTGTGTCAACCAACACTTGGTGGTTCGGCGGCTAAGAGGTGTTGCACGAACCTCATCAACACAATTGGACACCGCAAGAACCTACCCACAAGTGAGATAACTCAATGACATGAGCAATTTACTAGAGCTACCTTGCGGCTCTTTGTCGGGAAAGGTGCAAGACCCCTCACAATCACCGGAGCCGGCCACGAACAATCACCAACACGTGTCGAAGCTCCTCCGCTGCTCCAAGCTGTCTAGGTGGCGGCAAACACCAAGAGTAACAAGAAATCCGCAGTCACAACGATCCCCAAGTGCCACTAGATGCAATCACTCAAGAAAATACACTTGAAATTACTCCCAATCTCACTATGATGATGAATCAATGATGGAGATGAATGGGAGGTATTTGCTTAGGCTCACAAGGATGTCAAGAATGTCAAAATGCCAAGAGAGTGAGCCCCAAGCTGGTACCTTCCTATTTATAGAGCCCTAAGACTCAGAGAGCCGTTGGGAGCTCGCAGGGTGACCGGACGCACTAACTGAATGAACCCTAGCATTCGGTCGGCCAGCGTTCGGTCGTCCCTGGCTATCCACGTGTCCGCATTCAAATCCCAGCCATCGGATCTCAACGATCGAAACAATCCCACTCGTGCGGTTAAGTGATGACCAGACGCACTGCTCAAACCAACCTGACTCGGCTCAATGCAGTGTCTGGTCAACTCCAGTAAGCATCCAAAGAGGACCTTTCTGGACCGGATGCATCTAGTCGCAAGCGACCTGATGCGCCCCAGCGTCCGGTCAGGTCAACATTTCTCTCCACGCACCTGCGAACTGATGTCAGTGTTCGTTAGCATTTGACCTGACATGGCCCTTGCACGTCCGGTCACGCTAAGTCGCCAGCCCCCAACAAGTGACCGGACATGCCGATGGCAGCGTCCGGTCGCTCCTTAGCTCTCTCGGTCTGCTGTGCCACCTCACTTTAATTGATCAGACGTGCCCAAGGTGAGTCCGGTCACCCCATGGCCAGCGTTCGGTCGTGGACCTTCTCTTTTTCTTTTTTAAGTCTATAACCACTTCACCCTTGCTTCCAACATGCTAACCAAAAAGTGTAGAACTTGTGTGCACGTGTATTAGCATTTTTCAAAGAATTTTACAAGGGTGAAAGTTAGCACACTAGGTTCTAATGCATATGCTCATATGAATTTACCTAGTGACACTTGATAACTGTTTTAACCAAGAATTTTCCCTCTTAATAGTATAGCTATCGATCCTAAATCACTTACACCCTCTATGGTTGTAGCACCTGGTTTTCCAAAGAAGACCAAACACCAACTATATGTGTGCCCAGGATGTCCACACGACACATATAGCGACAAAAATGGAAATTATCCAAGAACAATGCTTTATTATATCTCGAACATAGTTACAACAGGACTTACATCTATAACAAAGCTTAGCGGAAGACTATTTCTTAATCTTCACTTTGGGTCTCCATACTCCACAGGGATGGTTGACTGGGGGTATACTCGCCTAGTACTCTTGGAACGTCTCAGGGAACTCCAACTTGGAATCACCATCTGGTACCCATCCGAGATTTTTGTTGATTGTAAAGCAAGTGTGAGCGCACCATACTCAATAAGTATAACATGAGGGGATGCAAGGCTCAAAAGGCTGACACGGTTGAACTATGGTAAGCATTTTTAGTTGGTCATCTTTTATTATTACACCTATGTTGCTAGATTATGCTTAAGCTCTCAAGGTGAAAGTATAATTATTATCAAAATTAATCATATCCCACACCAACCAAGTAACCACTATTCACTATTCACTAAAAGGTCTAGGCCGCTCGTGTCCGTGAGCACGGCTGATATACTAGTTTTATACTCTGTAGAGTTTGTATACGTTCACCACGAGTCGTGATACCCATATGCTCGGGGCATTTCCCTCCCCAAAACACTTCCAAGGTGAGCAGGCAGGGATCACTACGAAGCCTTTCCAAAGACGCCCTAACAAGTTAGTGGCCGCTAGGTTTCAGTTACCCAAGCGTCATGGATACCTTCCTCCAAAGTGGCACACTTCATGACCACAACCCAGCACTCACTTTAGTAAGACAGGACCATAAGCATCATGGTACCCCTTTTGCGCCTTTCGATAACCACTAATAAGTTAGAACTAATCAGAGTAATTGGCTAAGACCAGAGCCATGTAGTTCTCGTGGCTGTACTATATGTCCTGGGTGGTCTGTTCAATGATTAAGTCCTTACGGAGAGGGATCCAGAGCACCAAAACCCCGTGCTCTAGCCCCCTTTGTTAAAACATCATTTTAACATTGATTCCATAATCCATTAGTCAAGATTAATAACATAATTATTTGATGATTGCAGGCTAAGCAAGCTACCCATATGCAAAACCTATAGGTAAACAAGGAATCAGGATATCAAGTTCTAGGTAAAGTCCTTAGCAACAAATTAGACACATGCATATGAAAGTGATTAAAGGGTTAGTGGGTAACAAGGGAACTCATGTTACACTTGCCTTCCAAAAGCTTTCCAATTTCTCCACTTTTGCTTACGGGATCATCCTTGCAGAGCTTCACTTCTAACGATAGAAATCATGTGAACAAGCATCATATGAACCTATAAATAGTACACCAAGCATTAAAAAACGTACTATAAAGGTAACTAACATATACTACTCGTCGCTACGAACTCCTCAGCGCAAGAACCAACTAAAACGGAGCTACGGTTAAGAAGTTATAAGTTTTTGAAGTTTTAAGGACTTATAATTATAAAAGAAATATTTTAACTAAACTAAATATTTGGAAATAAATTTAAGTTGAGAATTGTGATGGGTTATCAGAGACTAGCGAGAAGGATGACAATGACGTGGAAAAAATAAAAGAGACATGGGATTTTATGGGAATACGTGGACTAAATTTGTGAAGGAAGAGATCAATGTGTATAGGACTATAAGATATATCATGAACATATAGGTTTGTGTACTTTTCAATGCCCACGGTATGTATGGAATCACGGATGAAACCAGTACTAGTACAAGATTACTTCGGGTCTGCATGGCCTGTACATGAAGATTTTGGTCAAAGAATCGGCAGCTCAAACAGCCTTTATGCACGACAAAGGAAAAGGTTTTGGAGTTTGCCTATGCATGCGCACACACGCTCTGTACTAGATTATTAGCCAAACAAAGAAATGATAATGAAGATGCTAGATTATAAGTGCAAGATAGAAAGGAGAAACACAAGTATGGTTCTCACATAAACACGGGGAGCAGCAGTGACGCGAGTTTGGCCGGCGAGGAAAAAATGGAGTACGGCAACTGGTGTGAAGACGTCTCTGGTGCGACAACAGAGATGTTACGGTATCAACGAAATCAGACGGCCAGGCAAAAGAAGAGAAGGAAATGATCAATACATTATCGGAGTAGAAATCTTGAATAGATACTATGACAGGGCCCTCACCAAAACATCCACGTGAGCAAGTTTGCTTGCCGAGGAAGACGATCAGCAGCTCGCCGCTGGGAAATGGAAGAATAGAGGGTGCTGTTAGAGAAGGAATATCTAGCCCTCTTTTATAGGCACAAGGATGGAGAGCAGCTGTCTGCATGGATTTAATTATGGAGGACGATAGAGATGGTGCTAGTGTTAAACGGCAGCGTTTCAATATTAAGTACTGAGCACTCCATGCAGTAGTGGTGGAAACGGATGAATAATGGCAGGGTTATTATGACAATACGGAGTGGTTTCCTTGTTACTATTTAGTGGTCATGAAAGGATATCAACAATTAAGCATGCATGAAATTTGGGTGGATTAAGTGAAGTATATAAGTGGCCTGGGGTTCTTGCATGCTTGAGAATAAATGACGTGCGAAGAAAATAAGGTCAAGATGAATGAAAGAAATATATAATTGATAAATGAGAAAAAGGGCCAAAGGATATGTTTTTCTGAAGAAAAACGGCCATAGTGTGTGTGATGTCACCATAGCGTCATCATGATATCAACAAGCTAAAAAGGACCGAAGGCACATAGTGCTTTGCTCACTTGCTCGCCGGAGCTGCTCAGTCGGAAGACGAACTACAGAGCGCGGCGATCGGTGAGAAAAGGCAGAAAAGAAGGAGGAGCTCACCACGAATTCGAGGGTGTTAACGACGTTGGCTCCGGCGCAGAGAGGCTGGGCACCGGGGAAAAATGGACGCGGTCTGGTGGTGCTCCCGTGCGGCAAGGGGCTCGCTGGAGTCGGCCGTGTTGGGGCTCCGCCGGCCAAGGTGCTCCGGCGTGATGCGGATGGAGACGAGAACGGCACTGCAAAGCCACTGGTGAAGATACTGACAGCGGAATGGAGCTGGTGATGGTCGGCGGCGGTGAGACGAAGCTCGGCTCGGCAAGGGTCGCGGCCGAGCGTGGAGTCGATGTTGCGGCCATGGATTTCGCGGAGAATGACGACGGCGAGCAGAGCTCGGCAAATGGCGACGGCGGAAGTTAGAGGCGCTGGCTTTACCCGCCCGTGGCCGGGATCGAGCTCCGCCTGCCGGTGGTCTCCGGCAAAAGGCCTATGATGGCGAGGTAGTCTGTAGAGGGAGATCGAGAGCTCGATAGAGTTCGACGATGGCAGAGTTGCAGCACCGGAATGGAGGTGGCTGGCAAGGTGATGAAAGGACGCAGGAGTGCTGGGTGGATGCGGGGTGCACTTGAGAGGCCTCTGCTGAGTTTTATGGAGCAAAGACGGGAGAGGAAAGGGCCTGGCCGTGGAGCTCGTCTGGCCATTGATGACAGCCGGTTACTGCATGCCAAGAATGAAGGGATTAACTAGGTGCATAGTGAGGTGTTACTGTAGGCTTTGATGTGAATTGATGGCCTCTAATAAGAAGGTGAAGGCTTGAGGGGAGCGACCATGAAGCTCAGGCGGCCTGGTTCTTGCATGCATGAGCGTGTGCGGCAAAGGATGGTTACGTAAAAACTGCTAGTGGCCTGGTTCTTCATGAACATTGAATGCTTGAGATTTGAGAACAAATATGTACGGAAGAAAATGGCTAGAAGAAAAGGAAGAAAAGATATTATGTGGAAATTATTTAATGGCAAGTTAAGACCAAAGTGCCAATCGTGAGATGCATAAAGATTAGAACAAGGATATATTTGTCTTGAGATAATATTGGCTAGAAAACAAGGCTTAACGACTATATATTTTTTTCTAAATTCAAACAAAACTTATATTTTATTTTAGAAATAGAATTAAACCTTTCCGTAGCTTAACCGGGATTTTTAATAAACCATTTTTTCACACAATAAAATTAATGCTCTCAGCATGAATGCAACAAACCACTAAATTAAATTGCAAAAATTTTAGAAACCCACATTTTCCACTATCTAGAATATCAATAGCTTAACTATAGTTGGGAATTTTTTTAGAAAACTGATAAACCATTTAACGTTATTTAGTGCTTTCTAAGTCACATCCCAAAAAGGAAATTTTGGGGTGTGACAATGGTGTCTTGACTGCATAATAAAAATGGCTCCTATCAATATGCCTTTGTCTTGAGCCTATTTTTGTTTTTCTCTTTCTTCTTTTTCAAGTTGAGCTTGATCATCATCAACACATGTCCATCTCCATCTTCATGGACCTCATCTTGCTCAATCACTTGGATTTCACCAACCTAGCTTATATCATCACTCATGACAAAGGTTAGTGCTGGGTTTCATCAATTATCCAAAACCAAACTAGGGATTTCACCGACATCGTGGATGTAGACACGATCGGAGCGGTCATCTCCGGCACGACCAACGAAGCACTCGTCCACGAGCTCGGGCACTGCAAACCATGAATGACACGGGAGTTGCTCGACCTCACAATAGGTCACGTCTCCGACGAGGAGGCTGTCCATGCAATCTTCTGCAAACACAAGGGTAAGGCGCAAGCCGAACCCACAAATGAGGCTAAGGACCGCAATCTGCGAATAAAAGGCAAGAAGGACAGTTGGAGGCACCGTGACAGTGAGTTCATCGCAGCCGTCGATAGGATCCACAAGTAGAAAACTAGCAAGCTTAGCCATGTTAGTTTTGACAAGATAGTCAAGATGCCATGTCACAACCACAACTATCCAATCAAGCACACACTCAAAGAGTGCGATCTCATCAAGTGCTACTTCAGTGGTGACTACAAGATGGCTGGCATGGGCGTGCCGTCCGGACCCACTGGCAATGAAGAGAAGGAGGATGTGTATCCCGACCCGAGAGGGTGCCTCATGATCTTCAGTGGACCGATGGCGTACGAGTCCAGACGCCGGTAGAAGCTCATAGCTAGGGAGGTCAACACGACCGCCCTAGGCGAAGCCGTCCTGGCTTTCCTAAAATGGTCGGAAACCACGATCACTTTCGATAGAAAGGATCACCCTGACCACATTCTGCAACCGAGATGCTTCCCCCTTGTCGTTGACCCGATCATTGGCAAGACCCGCCTGTCTCGATCCTCATGGATGGCGGGAGTGGCCTCAACGTTCTCTACGTCGAGACCTACGACGCCATGGGGCTCTCACGGTCAGCCATACGACCATTTGACGCTACATTCCATGGAGTCATACCTGGGCTCCAAGCTATCCCCCTCAGCCAGGTCGACTTAACCGTAATGTTCGGGGGTCGATCCAACTTCCGCATGGAGATGCTCACCTTTGAGATAGTGGACTTTCCTGGCACCTACCACGCTATCCTGGGCCGGCCATGCTATGCCAAGTTCATGGTCGTCCCCAACTACACCTGTCTAAAGCTTAAGATGCCCGGCCCTCATGGAGTCATCACCATAGGAGGCGACCTTCAGTAGGCCCACCTCTGCGAGTGGGAGGATTACGACATCGCGACTGCCGAATGCTAGCCCTGGGGAATCAGCTCGAGCATGACTTCCCTGCACGGTAGGGGAGCATGTGAAGGCCGCACTCTGCGACCCCGACCATGGCACGTGGTGAGGCAGGCGACGACACTGCGCAAGGATGGCACGATAGACGGATGCCAGAGAACTTGCATCATGGCACATTCCCCGACTTGACCAGCCACACGTGCGCGCTAGGCCTCACCGCGTCAAGTGCTGCAAATAACAAAAGACATGACCAATGACATGGACACCCGACGCTCGCGTTAGAGCTACTCTTAGCCCGTTGAGAATCTTGTACATAGTCATCAATGATCTTCTTCCATTGCCAGAGATCGTGAGCTGACCTAATAAGCGTACGTCGGAGCGACGCTCAAATGATGCGCACGCCCCCAAGGGACCCACATCGATCGGCACAAGACTAATGACATGTCTCACATGCGGGGGCTAAACCGTGGCACACTACATATCGACGCTAGCTGAAAAAATCATCATGACCTACAGAAAAGAGAACAACACCAAGCCCGCTGCCGCTGGACCGCTCCTAAGACACTAAGGTCACGAAAACTGAGCCGCACCTAGCCAGACTACATGGGTCGATCCCCTGGCAAGGCCCACAACCATGGCGTTCAAACGCACAAGATCAACAGCCGACACATAGAAGAAAAAGAAACATGGGATACAAGCTGAAGGGTTGCATTCATCAAAGGACCCTAGGTACAACCTAAGGCCCCTGGCCACCGCCACGGATGATATCCCCCATGTTTGCAGTGGCCATGACAGCAGTAGCAGCAGCAGCGAAGCTGCCAACCAGCGCCGCTCGCTCTGCCTGGCTAGTGTGATCCGGAAACCTAGGTGCCACCTGACGAAAGTCCCAGCCGGTTCAAAAATGCAGGGCGGCAAGAGCGACGCCAGCCCCCTACCAGATTCTAGCCACCACCGTGCATTTGCGGTCCTCCATCAGAAGAACCTCCCAGAGGCAGGCCTCCTTCATCTCGTGGCGGGAAGCCGTCAGCTGCTCCTCCAACACTGGCAACAAGAAGGCATAGCAGCGGTCTCCCTCTCCGAGGCCTCGAGGGCCACCCGGACGGCCTCAAGACAGCACTCCAGCCGACTCACCTCACGGGTGGCATCGGAGAAGTGTTGGCGAGCCTTGTCTGCCTCGCGAACAAGCTCGCAGAACTCACGCCAATCATCCGAGGAAGGCGACGATGAGCTCGACCCCCAATGGGCGGGGTCACGTCACAAATAGCGTCGATAGCCCCCACGGGTGCGGCGTGGGAGGCGGCCTTGCGGGCCACATAGGATCAACATAGGTCGAACCCTCGAACTCGAGAATCATCCAAATGCACTTACCCTTGATCACGCAGGAAAGGACGGATAGGTGGCGGCACCTCACCAGCACCGGACGGCTCTCCTAGCGGCCGCTTGTCGTGACTCATCCTCACCGGCAGGGAGGAAACTCTAGATGAGTGAGAGGAGGAACAGGGAAGTCGAGGGGCAGGTGACTCAAGATGAATGCATCCTCATAGTTCCGCTCCAAGTGTATTTGTAACCAGTAAGGGAACTCAAATCGCATGCGCGCACAATTACATTTACTAACCACTTGAAAACCCTGCAAAGCAAGTGAAGCCATCGGAAGGGAGGCAGAACGACAGTCTCCCAAGTGATGGCACGAATCAAGTAAGTTGCGCACACCCCCACTTTCCTTCTGTCGTTTCAATTTATGCGTCCGCATTTCACGGCACACAACCATTCGCGAGCGATCGCCATCACGCCATGATGTGACCAGGGAGGCCGACCGTCCCCCGGGGATCATGCAGCGAGTGGCCTGCCGCAATCATGACCCTGTGTCGTACTTAGAAAACTCACTATTAGGCCGGTCCTTAGAAGGGCTCGAGGCCACAAAAGGGATAGGGGCAGGGAGGAGATGGCCCCCGCGGCTCTAATCGGTGGTGTGGAGCCATATGACCATCTCTCCCTGTATTCGAGTTGTCTTCTTTGAAGTCTCCCATGTTGACCCTCTCTAGGGGAGGCATCTTGCCCTCTAGGCGCTGCAGAGGCGGTTGGGGACCAACGGGATTGATGGCCGATGATTTACAGGACATCTCACGTGAGGCATAGCTGAACTCCATGTCGATTGGGGAGGATATCGGCTCCCACTCGAATTACCCATAGACCCCGATGAGGCTCACCGCTCTGACCACGTGGTTACGGTGGACATGCCTCTTCCTGTGTGCGGCGAAAACAAACCCGCCTTCAACAAGGCAACACGACCTCTCGAGGTTGGCAAGAATGTCAGGGAAAGATGGAGTAGGGTCCCTATGACCCCGAAGGAAGCTAGGGCCAAGCCACGACTAACTCCTCCCTGCGTCCTAGGTTTTAGACCTAAGGCCTACTCTAGAGACTCATAAACCATCAGGGGTCCATGACCTCTCCGAGAGAGATCTATGGAGCAAAAGGCCCGGGGTGATGCGCAATGCGAAACCCAAACCTTGATCACGACTCGGTCACAAGGAAAAAGCGAAAAGGTCCAAGATCTATGAGGTGATGCATGACTACAAGAA
Organism: Saccharum hybrid cultivar R570; assembly: GCA_038087645.1. Lineage (NCBI taxonomy): Eukaryota > Viridiplantae > Streptophyta > Magnoliopsida > Poales > Poaceae > Saccharum > Saccharum hybrid cultivar. The sequence goes on from JAQSUU010000602.1 coordinate 14,294,608, forward strand.
ACCTCGCGACTGTGCAAAAAGAGATCAGGGAAATGATCCCCCGAAACACCAGGACAAAATAGCCTCTCCAAATGAGCCGAGGTCAAAGAAACGACCCCAAACCCATGGCTCGGGGGCTCACTGCGTAGGCTACGATAAGCGTTAAAAGGAAATTCCTCCAGCAGGAACAAAAGCAGCCGCGCCGCTAAAACGTCAATGAAAGGTGTCGCCTCGATGGTGATGCCAATTGACAACCTAGAGCCAAGCGCCACCGGGGACGGCATCGTGCCTCTAAGAGGCAACGTGTAGGAGTGTCACCGCAACTCCTCTAGCTTTAGAGGAAAGAGCGGCCGATAGCAGCAGTGCGGCCGTGTCGCCATCCTACCCCATCTAACAGGGGTGGAGTGATAGGGAAGCACAGCTTCATCGTCCTCCCATCCCACCGATAGTCTAGGTGGGCCGACAACCAGCGCATAGGCCTCCAAGGGGAGCCGGGAGCGACACCGGCCGTTTCCCATTTCGAGCACACGAGCCACCTAGGCTCGGAGCAAGAAATGGCGATGAGATGGCGCACCGATGTCACAAATAACCCGACACAATGGCCATACTGCCCCTCGCCCTCCGACTCACAAAATCCCCTCTAGCATTCACTATTGGAACTAGCAATGATGGCCTCTGGCCACCATGAAAGGTCTCTAGCAAGACGCATGCCCGAAAACCATGTGTTCCCTTTCAAAGACCTTTCTCTCTCCCCCCTCGGAGCTCAACATCTTGAAGGAGTCAAAGGAAATTTAGCGCTAGAGGTAGCTTGGATGGAGGAGGGCCCTCGCTTATAAGCCCAAGAGTGGATCGAATAGCCTGGAACTCTCTCGCCACGTGGCAAATCAGTAGGAGGCACGAAAGATCAGGAAAAATCGAGGTCTTCCTAAAGGCAGGACCGGTATAGCATCGACAAGACTGCTCGGTCCCACCTGGAACGCAAACCTCGACGCACAACCCATAGACACGATAGTCGAGTACCGCATCATCGGGACGCCCTGACAAAGCAAAACACGACGGCCACATGCCGCATTGAATATTGTTGGCATTTCTTAGCATCACTCTTACTCAGTTGTCATCCCTAGCATGATGCCAGAAATTCTTTATTTTTAAATAATGAATGCCACTTATAAACTCTGAGAAAATAATATTGAAGTTAAGTATCTGCAAGCGCACAGATAAATTACCATTGTAGCATTTCACCCGGGAGTATTCTGAGTATCACTATTTATATTTAATCCACAAAGAAGAGCTATGGGGTTGGGTTGACATTTAGACATTCACTAATATGAATACTTATGATCCAAACCACTCTTATGCTTTAGCAGGGGTAAGTCAAGTGATAAATAAATGATAAATAAAGGGTAACAAAGGTATTCCGGAGATAGAAACAGAGACTCACAAATGTAGTATGACTAAGCTTGAGATTCGGTAAAAACAAAAGATTTCTATGTCATTCCTAGTTACTAAGTCTTTTGTACACTCAAGCATATTTACTCTCATCTATAGTATAACTAACTTTGGATCTATGCATAAGGAACATTACTTAGGGAAGTTTGAGAACAAAGCTTTCCCTTCCTTCGTAACTGAGGTTCTACTTGTTCTATACACGGGGAGTAGACTACAAAGGACTCAACGGGAGTGTCACATCCGTGATCTACCACATGGCCCGGCATATAGAGTGCATCCACAGGCAAGCAATATCTAAGCACCATGCTTACATAGTGTCAACCACTTAACCCACTCGAGTACTAAATTAAGCACTCTACGAACATATGCATATATTCATCGTTAATCATAAATATATCAAGCACTAAACTAGAGCAAACTAGGAACATAATAAATAGCAACATAATATTGAAGTAGCACAAAGTCAAAATAAAGAGATGCAATGGCTAATACTAGTCTCCAGACGGCAGATCAGGAATCCTGAGCAGTAGCCCAAACTCTACTTGAACCTTGCTAGAAAGCCTATACTAATAACTTGAAGAACTAGAGCTCTCTCTAATCTCTGGAAATCCTAATTTCTGGTCTAATCTTGACTTATGGCAGATGTAGATGTCTCTCAGGGGGGTCAGGGTCTGGTTATATGGCCCTGGGAGTGCAACGTGAGCCCTTGGATCAAACCGACTTGAAGGATGGCGTAGATGCAACCCTAGAAGGTGGTGGAGGAAGCTTCTGGAAGCTGACAGGCAGGGGCCACCGTGGGGGACTGGGTGACACCTAGGTGGGGCCGGCCAACCCCACCTGGCAGTCCCTCGGGGTCCGCCATGGCGTGGTGTCTTCTGGTGTCCTCTGGAAACTTCTGGAGTAGTTTTTGTCGTAGTTAAGTTTGGTTCTTTTTCACATTTTAATCCTTTTTTCCTGCTTTCTAGAATAACCCTGCTGAAAATACAGATTCACCAAAACTCATAGAAATTGTCGGTTTAAACCCCTAAGTTTCTATTGGTGATCCATTTCAAGCATTTCTTCAAGTTAAAATGACGGTTTGTGATGAACGATAACTACCGTCAACAAGTTCCTCCAAGCTATACTTTTGCTAGTCCCTGAGCAAAGCTAATCTTAATGATGAATTAGAAGTACATATGCATTCAATAGGGAATTCTCCTCCTGATTGAAGTTCACCAATCTGACTTCAAACTTACTCATATTACCTTCAACCATGGGCCTTTTGAGCTTTTACTTGGGTCTTGAGCAATTGAAAGATAGAACAATCAAGTCAAGCACCATGTCTCAAGCTCTTTGTTCAACCATAGTTCCAGAGTTTTTATAAGTTTTCAAAATAAAAACTCAGAGATTCCTTGCATGACACTCTCAAATCTCTCATATATGTGGTATTTGTGGATCCTCACCAAGGCAATGAATGATGTTATGTCTTCTTCCTACACTAAGGCTTATGTGGAGCTCATGGGAATTGGTAAGTGCATGAAAGAGCATACTTACAATACATATATTATAAAGTCAAACCATGGATCCAAAGAGAGTTAAGTCATACAATCAAATCAAGATGTGCATGTGTCTAGATATATATGGGTATATATATGGTGGCTATCCTAATTCTACTTTGCTCTTTGAAAACATATCTCTCATTAAAAACTAAAAAATATTTGCAAGAAAACATAGGCTATCTTATTCATCTTTTTCTTTTTTCTTTTTTTTCAGGCGGGCATCGAAGTACCCGTTGTTTTAATCATTCGGACACTTGTTCATTTTTTTCAATTCTTTTTCTTTCTTTTTCATGAATAGCTTTAGCATAGCCCTTGCCTCTTTTCTGCATAGTAAATATTTGAGAGAGCACAAGAACTTGGAGCATTTATTTGGTGGAAACCTATATGAAATATTTTTGTTGTTTTCTCCCAGTGTAGGAGTAAAACATTTTTGGGTGGATCTAGATGGAAAGCATATTTTGTGCCTACCCCCAGTGTAGTAGTAGTGCATATGTGGATGGTGTGTACGCGATCTTGATTTTAAGAGTATGATAAATCTCTCATAAGGCATCAACAAAGCTTGACCAAACTCAATGCAAAAGCAAGCAGCATATATATGAGAGTTTTTCCTAGCCTAGATAAACATATTTGGTTCTGATTGAAATTCAAGCTTTGTCATACAAAATCTCAGAATTCAAGTATCACTTAGAACAAGACAAATAACAGCTCAGACCTTCTCAAATCATACCCGTCAATCACCTAGACTTAAATCAAGCATATGCTACCCACAAGTTTCAAGCTCTGAGCAAATTCTCATGTCAAATTAATTTCATCCAAAACTCGGAAGAATTCAAAGCTGAATACTAGGTACTTAAAAGGAATTATAACAGAACAACTATTCATCATTTCTATCATGAGAGATTATCTTCAAGTTCTAGTTATTTATTCTACTCTTAAAAACAAGATGACAAACTAAAGCACACCTTAAGCAAACTTAAGTAAACTAAAGACAACTATATTACACTCTCTTTTTGGGTTTTTATTTTTTAGCTTACAGAAATTCAACTAAAAGATAGACACATACTAACGTAGAGATAATAGCAAATTTTTATTTTTGTTTTTCTAATTATGCATTTTTTAAGATAAACTTAAAATAAAATACTAGAAAGAAAAACTTAACTCGAGTACAGGGGGTCCTCCCCCAAGCTAGGTGTTGAAGTGGTACTCACTGAGGTGGCGGTGGATGGCCGATGTTCAGGCCATCGGACAATCAATCCCAATTGTTCTGTTCTTGTTGCTGATGCTGTCGAATGTCGACAAGGGTCTCTGTCATATGTTCCTGCCATTGGGCATGTTGATGGAGAGTGTTGCGGATTTCTTACTGGCCCTCTTCAATTGTGGTAAGCCTGGTGTCGATACGAGAGAGGTCCACCGGCTGCTCATGGCCCATGGGAGTTGGATGATGATGATGGCACATGCATGGACCATGGAAGCCCAACGTATGGTCGTGGAAGCCCCGTGCAGAGAAGGACATGCGTCCTCCTTGGATGTCACTGGAGATCTCCTCGTACTCCTATTGCTGGTAGTAGTCGAAATTCTCGTGCTCACACTGTGCACTTGATCCTTGCTACCATGATTCCTCCGAGTGATGGGGAGCGGGTTGCTCCTAGCCATCATGCCCTGGATGATGTACCACGGATAGTCCTGCTTGATCGAATCCAGCGTAGTTGGTGAAGGGCGGACCTGCTGGAACGGTGTCTTCACCATGATACCTCGGGTTCGGGTCATGTGTGAATCTGGCAGAAGCACTCCTGCGAGGCTCTTGTCCTTTCTTCTGCAAATTAAAAACAAACGACTCCACCACATACAGACTGAGATTTCGGTCTGACATCTCAAATTCATTTATATAGTCCTTATACATCATTACAGTTTTCCCATTCTTAACCCTCTTGAGCATATGAGCCTTGTTAAAATATACATAATCGATAATCTAGCGAGGGGTAGTAATGTATGTGATAGTGGCATTAGCTAACGGACCCAAATTTCTAGCCAAGCTAGTCATCCATGAAGTGCACCAAACATCCCCCTTAAGCCCAGGAATTGTTAACCAATAATGCATCATTAATTTAATAGGAGAAACTTTCTTCTTTTTAATCATAGCATAAAGCAATTTAAGTTCCTCTATTCTGACTATGCAAAAATCTTCCCTAGGAAAAAGAGTGAAACACAACCACTTATGCAAAAAAACACAAATTGGGGTGATGCAATTCATCAGTGCGGGTAGAGCTGGGACTTAGGCCGTGCCATCCAAGAGCGGGCCATGGCACGGTCTTTTGGCATGACCTAAAGAACGGCACAGCATGAAATATTTTAGGCCGTGCCGGCATGACACGAACACAAGGGCCGTGTCGTGCCTAGGATCTCGACACGGCGGGCTACATGGCTCGGCCCACATTTTAGGTCGTGCTTGGGCCGGCACGGCACGAAAATGGCACGTAGACATTTCTACAACTATACAATGTATTTTTCTTGCATTTACTATACTATCTCTCATCTAATTCTTGAATATATTGTGAAAATTATTAAAACTTTCATTAAAATAGTATACACAAGATATATATATTTCGTATCATGAGCGGAAAAAGAAAACTAGTAGAGATATTTTGAGGGTTGTGCTTGGGCCGGCATGACCCGAAGGCGTGCCAACGTGTCACAGGCCGTGCTTGGGCCGATAAAAAGGTTCACCGTGCCATATCAGCATGGCCCGACGTGCCTCCCATGCCTAGAGGGCATGACCCGAAACGGCATGAAGCAGGAGCATGCCTTGTCGTGCCAGCACGGCCCAGCCCAAATCCCACCTCTAAGTGTGGGGTGGTGACACACTACTTCCTTAGAAATGTCTTGCCAAAATCTAGTTCTCTCAAAATCATTTATTGCAACATCTATGTCAATAGCACATTGTTTCGAGAAACCAAGGAACCTACTAAAGTTCTTCCATGATGGGGAAAATTATTTATTGAAAAGCCTAAAGGAAACTTCCATATCTTTGGGTTGTAGGGTGCATAGAAATTCAATGGTTAAAAGCCTACACCATTGTTCATTTAATTCCCAAGCATTTTCCCATCCAACGTTATTAAAAACAAGCTCAAATTCAGAATCCATACTTATCGTTTGAAGGAGTGCGGGGTTGAAAGCGGGAGTGTGAGTGAATTTCTGGTCCTTCAACTCTCGGAAAATCTTCTTCTCACAGTCATCTTGAAGCTTGATCTGCTTATCCCTCAGGAGCGTGAAGGTTTCTTCTGGGGCTGAGCATGAAGACGATCCGATTGTAGGGGATGAAGGGTCAACCTCCATGTTAGAACCTACATGGGATGAAGAATGACTCCTTGATGAGCGGAATGACACCGCACTCTTGACCTTGCTAACGAAATTACTCATTCTTCCTGCAAAAACAAACACAAAGCAAAAACAACTCGTGGAGACAGATTAGAGAAAATAATTCGTTAGGGGTTAGCCATCCAGGAAGTCAGTAGTCTGAGAGTTAGTCGTCCGAGATGCAAATTTTATGTTGGCACAACCTCTCCCTAATTCTTTTTAATAATCTTTCTCTAGTTGGACAACACCTCCCCACTAATATTAAATTTCTCTACTCAAACTGCAGCAGCACTTTCTTCTCTTTTTTCTCAAGATCTTAACTCTTAGTAGCACACTCACACTCTCTCTAACTTCAACTCACTCAAACTTCACTCAAATGGAATGGATCCTAACTTCAGAATTTGGAACTGGTTTTTCGTGCTCAGAGTGATGAAATGTAGTGTGTGTGAATGAGTTGAGCAGCCAGGAGAAGCAGTATTTATAGAGGGGAGTGGGGGAGACTGGCCGGCCTGTAGGTGGGGCCGGCCAGCACCACACTTTGGCCAAATGGCCTCTCCATCTTACTGAGTGTTCCTTGCTTCGTGGTTAAGTGATCTCTGATGTCCTTTGGTGCTTCTTTGGTGGATTTGGCCGGTGGAGAGTGAAAGTGGAAGATTTGGTGGTGAATAATGGAGGGTGAGTGGAGATGAAGGTGATGGTGGTGTTTGAGTGGTAGGTGGTGGTCGGGTGGACCCCACATGTCTCCCGTATTTATACCATATACATGTATAAATATGCAATAAAAATTTACTTTTATCAAACTATGAAATATAAGAAGATGAATGATGATATTTTTATATTTTTCTGCCTCCACATTAAATATTTCTTATGGGGGCTTTTATGCTCTGTAAAAATTATTCACATGGGGCTTAAATTTTTACTATGCCACAATAAGAATTTTTATTTCATTTTTCTAATGCAAGTGTTAGAAAGTAAATATGCCAATGCAATACAAAAAGTAAATATGGATAAATACCGAGTTACCTCCCAGCGGGGGTTCGGGTTTTTGAGTCCGCCGAACCGAACTTCTCCGTTCAAGTTTAATCTTCGAGTGTATCTTTTGGTCCCGGAGATGGAGACCTTGATACTTGCTTCTCGTGACACTCCAAATTGGAGCATTGTTCCAGTCTTGGCTTTAAAGCAAACCGCTCTTCTTTTCCATTAATGTTGAATTTAATTTCTCTGACTCCAACATCAATGTGGGCATTTGTGGTACTCAAGAAGGGTCTCCCAAGGATGAGAGGTGTCTTCATGTCTTCCTGCATATCAAGTACTACAAAGTCTATAGGAACAAAAAAGTTTTGGATTTTTACCAAAATATTCTCGGCAATTCCTGCAAGGTAGCAGACCGATAGGTCAGCTAGTTGTAGACACATCGATGTTGGTGTGAATGTAGAGTAGCTAATCTTGTCGAAAACCTTCTTGGGCATGACACTAACGCTTGCTCCAAGATCGCATAAAGCATTTTCAAAGTTCTCACTTCCGATCGAGCAATCTATAGTGGGGCATCTTGGATCCTTCTTCTTGATAGGTGATGTGTTTAGGATGGCCGCACTACACTCCTTTGTTAACTTGATCATCTCAGTGGAGGGCAGTGGTCTTTTGTTGTTGAGGATGTCTCGGAGATACTTCGCATAGGTAGGTACCTGAATGGCATCTAGCAACGGAATATTGACATATAACTTTTGAATTACCTCCACAAACTTACCAAACTGCTCATCCATTTTGACTTTCTAATTTCTACATGGAAACGGTAGCAGAGTGGTGTCATGAAAATCTTGTACCAATTCTTGCTCTTGTGGTATAACTTCTTCAACTTCATCGTCCTTCTTCTCCTCTTGCACTACCACTGGTGTCTTACCTGTCCTTGTCGGATAAGGAGGATCACGAATAGACTTGCCACCTCTTATGGTTATGGCGTTGACCTTCTCAAGGTTAGTGGCAAAAGGCAGAGTAGAAGCCAACTGGGCTAATTGTGATTCTATCTTTTTATTAAAGCTTAATTGATCTTTGATAGCAGAAGAAAAACTATCCATTTTAGCATTTATACTTTCTAGGACCTTATCATTAAAAGCAAGCCTTTTTAAAATATTATCATTAATCCTGGCCTATTCTAAGATTAATTCCCTCAAGGTTGGTTGTTTAGGATTGGAAGAATTATAGTTATTACCTTGGTAGGTAGATCATGGTTGTTGATTCCATCCTTGCTTCTGTTGCAGAGCAGAGTTATTAATGACAATGTTGATATCTTCTTGAGATTTAGGGAATTCAACTTCTAAATATTATCCACGTCTGTTTTGAGCATTGAATGCATCTTGAATGGCTTGACGATATCTCTTGTAATTGTCTCGCTGTTCGAGCCAATTCAATAGGACATCCATCTTAGTTGACAATGCACATACCTCTTCTAGGACTTATTTACTTTTGTTGCATGATTGAATGTTACAAGATGGCCAGCCTTGATTAGATGCTATCCTCTCCATAAGAGTTTTAGGTTTCCCAAGAGTGAGTGACATAAATGATCCTTCAGCAGTGGTATTGAGTTGTTCATGAGATTTCTGAATTAATCCATGGTAGAAACTCTGCATGAGCAACCATTCTTCCATTCCATGATGGGGACAATCTAAAACATATTCTTGAAAATGCTCCCATGCCTATGGAATGGTCTCTCATTTCTATTGTTGAAAACTGGAAATCTTTCCTCTTAAGGCATTAGTCTTGCCTACAGGGAAAAACTTTTCTAGGAAGGCCTTTGAGCATCTTGCCTAAGTATTGATGTGATCTTTGTTGGTGTAGAACCACTGCTTCTCTCTTCCCACTAGTGAGAAGGGGAACAAATGAAGTAGTATGATGTCTTGAGCAACGTTCTTGATGACAACTGTGCTACTAATTTCTAGAAAATTCTGAAGATGAGCACAAGCATCTTCATGTGTCTTTCCACTGAATGGGTAGCTTGCACCATGTTGATGAGGCTTGGCTTGAGCTCAAACTCAAGATTGTTGGTGTTGAGTGTTGATCCAGTGCGAATGTTCTCGGTGCTTGGAGCAGAGAACTCACGCAGAGTTTTGTCAGCCATAGCTTCAGAGACTGGCATTGAGCTTCCTCTTGATTTGGTTGATTCTGATTGATGAAAATTATTGGATCACAACCAATTCTGCACTTACCCTATATAAGATATGAACACAAACAAACAAGGGTAAGCCTGCTAAAGCAAAGGTTATTTACTAAGCTTGGGATTTGGTAAAAACAAAAGATTTCTATGTCATTCCTAGTTACTAAGTCTTTTGTACACTCAAGCATATTTACTCTCATCTATAGTATAACTAACTTTGGATCTATGCATAAGGGACATTACTTAGGGAAGTTTGAGAACAAAGCTTTCCCTTCCTTCGTAACTGAGGTTCTACTTGTTCTATACACGGGGAGTGGACTACAAAGGACTCAACAGGAGTGTCACATCCATGATCTATCACATGGCCTGGCATATAGAGTGCATCTGCAGGCAAACAATATCTAAGCACCACGCTACATAGTGTCGACCACTTAACTCACTCAAGTACTGAATTAAGTGCTCTACGAACATATGCTATTCATCGTCAATCATAACTATATCAAGCAATAAACTAGAACAAACTAGAAACATAATAAATAGCAACATAATATTGAAGTAGCACAAAGTCGTAAATAAAGAGATACAATGGGTAATACTAGTCTCTAGACGGCAGATCCGGAATCCTTAGTAGTAGCGCAAATTCTACTTGAACCTTGCTAGAAAGCCTATACTAATAACTTGAAGAACTAGAGCTCTCTCTCTAATCTCTGGAAACCCTAATTTTTGGTCTAATCTTGACTTATGGCAGATGTAGATGTCTCTCAGGGAGGGTCAGGGTCTGGTTATATGGCCCTGGGAGTGCAACGTGAGCCCTTGGATCAAACCGACTTGAAGGATGGCGTAGATGCAACCCTAGAAGGCGGTGGAGGAAGCTTCTGGAAGCTGACAGGTAGGGGCCACTGTGGGGGACCGGGTGGCACCTGGGTGGGGCCGGCCGGCCCCACCTGGCATTCCCTCGGGGTCCACCATGGCGTGGTGTCTTCTGGTGTCCTCTGAAACCTTCTGGAGTAGTTTTCATCGCGGTTAAATTTGGTTCTTTTTCATGTTTTAATCCTCCTTTCCTATTTTTTGGAATAACCATGCTGAAAATACAGATTCACCAAAACTCATGGAAATTGTCAGTTTAAACCCCTAAGTTTCTATTGGTAATCCATTTCAAGCATTTCTTCAAGTTAAATTGACGGTTTGTGATGAACGCTAACTACCGTCAACAAATACACCGACCAGCAGGGAGCCGAGCGATGGAGCCCGAATAAGCTACGACCGCGAGTCCGTGCCACGACGTACGCATGCACCAGTGCCTTCACGATCACTTCATGGTTGCAAAAATGCTCGTGGGCTACTGTCGGGGTTATAAGCCCGGTATATCAAGGCATCGATTAGATAGCGAGCCACATGGCTCGCAACATGTTGGTATTTCTTAACGCATACAGAAATAATCTGCAAGCGCACGAAATTACCGTTGTAGCATTTCACCCAGAAGTATTTAGGGTATCGTATTTCCACGAGGAACAGAGTTGTAAGAATCTCTTATCTAGTTCTTCCATGATAACAAGAAGAAAGATAGCTTGGGTAGTGAGGTTTTCTAGGGATAGAAATCCTAAGTTAAGATAGCCTTGCCACTATAGACTTGCTTCAGACACTGGCGTACACCTGTTCTGCCAAGCGATACTAGCCTATAGCCGATGTCGAACCTGAACGTGGGGGAGTACGAAGGACGGACAGGGCTGTCAGCACCTGCCACCTACCCCTCAACCGTAGGGAACGAGGTAAACAAAGGTAGCCTCTAGCCTAGACACCACGTCTACGTTATCGACTACTACTCTAGCATTGATCAGTGTTATCCGTCTCTATCAGGGCCCTTTACTAGAGTATCCGTCGTGGGAACAGACGACGAACCCACAAGTAAATAATGAATAAAACTAACTTAAAGTAGAACTCACCACCGAAGATAAACATGAAACTTATACTCCAAGTAGTATTTGGATCGTAGAGGTACAAGTGAAGAGGGAGCTGACATTCCCGACATTCCATCCACTACAAATGGAGGTAGCCGACAACCCCAGTACTTCTCCATATCTTTTCTCTTCCTCACTCACTCCCTACTACAACTAGCTAGAGAGCTAAGATATGAAATGGAGCTCTACTCTTCTTGCTACATGGTGTCTCTTGTATTGTGTCTTTCCCAAGTGTGTTTTTTAGAGAGGAGGGGGTGCCCCCTATTTATGAATGAGCTAAGGCGGTGCAGCATAACTATTTTTTGGTGAGCCTATGTTGCACTGCCATAGCATGGGGACATGCCACCGCCACACCGAAGGAGGGGCCAGGAAGCGCTAGGGAGGGAGCGGCCGCCCCCTAGGAGCGGCCGGTCCTTGACCATCGCCTCTGGCGACCACCTTCATGTGGCAGGCCATGGGCTAGACCTCCTTTGCTTTCCTGTGGTGTTTCACTTTGTTGGAGTCAATTTGGGTGGCATACTTGTTGCTCCTTTGTGCAATTGCATGTCAGGAAGCGCCTTTCGGTGAAATCTTCCATGTATTTGTGTTTGTGACCTGCAAAATAACATTCTCCAAATACATGTGGAACTATGTTAATAGTAAATGCATATATACTTAAGATTGTTAATTTCTCCTCTTTTTATATCTTAATTGGCGGCTAGAAATTGAAGTTAAAGACCGCCAACACAACGCAACAATAGATAAAGGCCCAAACGACCGAGGCCTAGCAAAAGCCAAATGGGTCAGGACAGGCGCTAAGGTCGGGGTTATCCATGACCCCTTCCACCTGCCTTGGTCACATCACGCTCGTAAGGCATACGACCTTTCCCTGTTACGACCACCGGAAGAGATGGAAGAGGTCATGCCTTGCCAAGCGAGCCTGCCCTGACAGGGGCAAGCACGCCGCACTGACCCCATGGGGACCGAGGCGAGAGTAGTCACCTCAGCCTGGTCAAACACCAACCCTATGCCATGCTGCACGGACAAGACAACACCGCCTCGAGGCGGCAACGATAGGTACAATGACCACCGGCTAGATACTACACAGCAAGGTAGGTATACGGTCTTACCCACCATGGGATGGGAGCCATGGTGAGGGTCTCAGCACGGAGGCCGTCCAGGCCGGTTGAAAGCCCTGACCCCGATGATCGAGGTCGTGGCCCTCAGCCCTGTGAAGTGACCAGATGAACGACGACCCAGTGCGGCTACCTACTACGGGTACAATGCCCCGAAAAACCTAGAGACAACGACGAAGACCATGACGGACACCGCGTTGCACAGGATGGTTGATGAACCACCAATGTGCCTACAGTGCCTACCACGACCGGCACAGCAGCACCACGTCTCGCTCTATCGCAACGTGGCCACAAGACCATGACGATGGCCACGCCCGAATGAACACCAGAAGATGGCGTAGCTTACAAGCCAAGTTAGTTAGGACCTCTCTCAGTCTCATGACCCTTCGGTCAGGGAAACCTCCTATTTGTATCAAGCCCTGGCCCTGAACTCTATATAAGGGCAGCCAAGGTTCCCATCTCGGGAGACAGTCTCAATTCTTCATCCTCTACCATTCCATTCATTCACCATAGCAGTAGGGCTCCTGGAGCTTCTCTTTAGGCTGCCCCTTGTCTACCATAGGTTCTACCACCTCATTCATCATTCTTGCACCCCCCATTGTAAGAATTTTAGAGCATTCAAGCGACGAACACGCACTCGATCATCTCTAAGACTGGACGTAGGGCTCCAACCTGAACCAGTATAAATCCTCATATCTATTGGATGCTACCATCGTCTTCCTAGAGTAGCACGACAATCATATAAATTTACTAGTTTGGTTTACAAAACACTGACACCAAGGGTTCTCAAGATGAGAATGAGAGCTTGGAAGATGTTAGAGGCATTCAAGTTTCAAATGCCATAAAGAACATGGATGTCGGTGAATTGAGGCCTAGGCAAGCGATTGATGAGGAAGATGATCAAGTGCAAGTGCTCTCTAACTCAAATGTGCAAGATGATACAAATCAAGCAAGTACAAGTGACTCCCATGACAATATGCAAGATCAAGTGGCTAGTACATCATCTCAACCTAATGATCAAGCAAGTGCAAGCAATATTGCAATACTCCAACCAACCTATATTGCAAGAGATCATCCATTGGGCACTATAATCAGAGATATTTCTAGAGGTGTACAAACAAGATCAAGATTGGCCTTATTTTGTGAGCACTTCTCTCTTATGTGTACCCAGAGATCAATCACACATAAGTTAACAAATTATAACGGAAGTACCATCACAAATGTTATTACATCACGATTATTAACACATAGTCTTTACACAAATATAGCGGAAGTAAAAATAGAAATCTCTCGTGGTAGCTCCAATCACAGGCACATTGACTGGTTGACTGCAAGTCTAGTAATCTTCAGGGAAGTAGGAGTAGTAGTCACTATTTGCACCATCTGTTACCCATCCGGGATTTTTATCCAAGTAAGAAAAATAAACAAGCGTAAGTACATCTCGTACTCAACAAGTGTAACATGGGGTTCATGAGGCTCAAAGCCATGACATTGGTTTATCAGCATGTAGCTTTTATTTAGCATAATTTTAGCATATCAATAGCATCAAAATGTCTCAATGTAAAAAATAAACATATGATCCATGTGAAATGATTAACGAATAGCAAAAACATATTCATTAGTAATGATCAACTATTCCATAAGGGTCCAAGGCCACTCGTGGCCGTGAGCACGGCTGTTATAACAGTTTTACACTCTGTAGAGGTTGTACACTTTCACTGTGAGTCGTGTTGCCCATATGCCTGGGTTAATTACTCCCAAAACACTCCCAAGGTGAGCAGGCAGGGAAACACTATGAAGTCTTTCGAAGGTTCGTCTAACAAGTTAGGGCCATTAGATTCACTTGGCAAACAGATGTAGAGCCCCCCTTCCAAATGGCATAATGACACGCAGCCTATACTCATAAGGACAGAGGCTGCACTATACCCAATTCCTCAAGCCATTCTTATGCCAAAAAGGTTACCACTAACAAGCTAGAAAAGGTCCTTCTATATGACTAAAGCCAGAGCCATATAGCCCTCACAGTTGTACTGTAAATCCCGGATGTTTGCTTATAGATAAGTCCTTAAGGAGAGTAACTAGAGCATCAAAAATAACCCCATGCTCTAGTCCCCTTTAAACATTAATCAAAATCATCTTTTAATGTTTGTTGCATATTCTATTAGTCAATTTACATGATCATAGTTCATGTTTAAGCACCAGCCATACTACTCCATGCAATATAATGGGTATCAAGGTATAAGATCAACACTAAGTCATCCTTAACAAGTGAATAGATGCATAATGATATTATTTGCGTATTGTGAATAGGACAACAAGGATAATCCCATGCTATACTTGCCTTGCTCAAACTGGTCCTGAAGATCTTGCTCGTAGAATGACTCTTGATCTCCAACGAATTGCTCATCGTCTATACTCGATCAATCAACAGCAACAACATACATCCAGAGACAATCATGCATAGACAAACAAATTATAATTAGAACAGTACAACAACAGTAAGTAAATAAGATAAAAAGTCTTTAAAACAAATCTACAACTCGCTAGGATCACACAGACGCAAAGATCACGAAAAACGGAGCTAAAACGACAAAGTTATGAATTTACGAAGATTTCCTATAGAAAAATAATTACTTTAATTCAAATTCAAAAATAAATTATCAAAAACCTACTGTACAGTACTACCAACATGTAGAGCTCGCAAAAATGAACCTAACGCAATTTGAACGGGTCAAATCGGAGTTAAAACGGAGATTCTACGCACAATTTAACATAATGGCAGAACTGTAAATAAGTGAAAACGTATTTTCTGAAGTTACGCGATCAAAATACGCTTTACAAAAAAGAAAACGTAAATCGGTAATACACATTGGACTGCGGGTTCCATACTTAAAAATTACAGTGGGTTCTTTAGCAAAAATACCGGCCGAACCGGTATCTTCTATTTACAGCCGTTAGATGTAAAATGAACGACCCAGAGCAGATCGGGGGAGAGCCGGGCGGCGCTCCGGCCGGAACAAGGCCGCGACGGCGGTTCCCGCGGCGGCGCCATGGCTGGAGATGGCTTCCTCGCGCTACAGAGCATTACCTTGCGAAAGAAATACACTAGCGGGTAGAGTGCATCAACGTGAACTCACCACGAGCGAAAACGAAGCCGATGACGAGACAAAGAGGACGTGCGGCTCGGAGAGGCGGGTGGCTAGGGCTATGCCTCGAGCGTGGCCACCTCGGGATGTTGGAGACTATAATTTGCAGGGCAATGTGGAGCGGAGGGGTGCGGCATCCTGTTTTTATAGCCCGGAGGCTGCTCTAAGTATGGAAAGGGAAGATATGGGAGACGGATTCGATCGGTGAAACAAGGGAAAGGAATCCGGCCGGCGTGGGGAGGAAGAAGGTAACCCTGACATGCGGGCCAGCGTCGTCAGCGACAGGAAGAAGAAGGGGAAGGCGCGCGCGCGGTACTGGGTCAGCGGCTGCAGTTGGGCTCGGCCCGAGAAAGCGAAGCGGGGGAAGGGAGACGGGCCGCGCGCGGGAAGGCAGGCCGAGGCGGCGCGCTGCCGGGCTGAGCTGGGCCAAACCGAATAGGAGATGATTTTCCTTTTCTTTTTCTTTTTCTAATTTTTCAAAGCATTTTTCCAAAAAGATTTTGAATCCTCTTTTGAATTTGATTCAAACCACTCAACACAAAAATTCAAATGCAGCAGCATGAATGCTCAATCATGTTTCTACCCTTATATTTGATTTTAAATAAAAAAAATTATTATTCTTCTAGGTTTGTATGCTCACAAAATTGTATAAAAAGCATATTTTTCCTATTTTTAATTCTTTCAAAATTTTAGGGTGTTACAATTCTACCCCCCTTAAGATGAATCTCATCTCGAGATTCGACTGGTGCTTACTCGAACAGTTGCGGGTATGTTTTTCTCAGATCCTCATCTCTTTCCCATGTGGTCTCTTCTGCAGTGTACCGATTCCACTGAACCTTACACATTTTGATAGTTCGACTCCTCGTGACTCTTTCAACGGTCTCTAAAATTTTAACCGGAAACTCTTCATATGTGAGATCCTCCTTAACAGTGAGCTCCTCTAACGAGATCTGTTCCTCTGGTACTCGCAAACATTTCTTAAGTTGAGACACGTGGAACACATCATGTACACCTGCCAAACTCTCAGGTAATTCCAACTGATATGCCACTTCACCACGTCTCTCTACGATCTTGGAAGGTCTAATATACCTTGGTGCCAATTTACCTTTCATGTTGAACCTTTTCACACTCCTCATTGGTGATACTTTCAAGTAAACATAATCCCCTACTTCAAAAGTCAACTCTCTTCTACGAGTATCAGCATAACTTTTCTATCGGGACTGTGCTATTTTCATATTATCTCTAATCATCCTTACTTTCTTTTTAGCATCCTTGAGTACATCAGGCCCAAACACTTGACTTTCCCCTATCTGATTCCAGAACAATGGGGTTCTACACTTTCGTCCATAGAAAGCCTCAAACGGTGCCATCTGAAGACTATTTTGATAACTATTGTTATAAGAGAACTCTGCGTAAGGCAAGCTCTTATCCCAGCTAGTACCATATTGTAAAGCACAAGCTCTCAACATATCTTCCAATATCTGATTAATTCTCTTTGTCTGTCCATCTGTCTGTGGATGGTAGGCTGTACTAAAGTTCAGCTTGGTTCCCAGTGATTCATGTATCTTTTGCCAATAATGAGATGTAAACTGGGTACCCTGATCTGACACAATTTTCTTAGGAACTCCATGTAGACTCACTATTCTTTCCATATACAACTCAACTAATTTTGCACTATTATATGTAGTCTTAACTGACAGAAAATGAGCAACCTTTGTCAGACGATCTACTATCACCCAAATTGAATCATACCCTCTCTGGGTACGTGGCAACCCAACTATGAAATCCATACCAACTTCTTCCCATTTCCATTCGGGTATCTGCATAGGCTGTAACAATCCTGCAGGTCTCTGATGTTCAGCTTTCACCCTTTGACAAGTGTCACACAAAGCAACATATTCCGCAACGTCTCTTTTTAAACCATACCACCAATATTTCTCTCTCAGGTCCAGATACATCTTAGTACTCCCAGGATATATGGAATAAGCTGACTCATGAGCTTCACGCAGAATTGTCCCTCTGATATTCTTATCCTCAGGCACACATAGCCTTTTCCCAAACCATAGCGTACCATTATCATCCTTACGGAATCCTGGTGATTTGCCCTTTGCTATATTCTCCGCTATCTCTCTTAACTTTTCATCTTTCAACTGACCCTTGTGGATTTCTTGCTCCAGAGTAGGCTCTAGTACTAATTCAACTACATTGGTGGTAAACCCTAAGTTCAGATGCTCACATTCAGCACATAACTCTCTTGGCATAGGCATTACTTGTATTTCATTAGCGTAGCTTTTCCTACTAAGAGCATCAGCAACAACGTTGGCTTTTCCCGGGTGATAATGCACCTCTAGATCATAGTCCTTTATCAACTCCAACCATCTATGCTGTCTCAAGTTCAGATCTAATTGAGTGAAGATATATTTCAGACTCTTGTGATCAGTGTATATATCACTCTTGTGTCCAATCAGATAATGTCTCCATATCTTTAGTGCATGAACCACTGCAGCTAATTCCAGGTCATGAGTAGGGTAATTCAATTCATGCTTCCTTAACTGTCTCGATGCATATGCCACAACTCTACCATCTTGCATAAGAACACATCCCAAACCCAAACGAGATGCATCACAGTAGATAGAGAAGGGTTTACTCAGATCTGGCAAGACTAAGACTGGTGCAGTAGTCAATCTTTTCTTCAATTCCTCAAAATTAGCCTGGCACTTCTCAGACCACACAAACTTGGCATTCTTCTCCAATAGTGCAGTCATTGGCTTCGCAAGCTTGGAAAATCCCTCTATAAATCTCCCGTAATAGCCAGCTAATCCCAAGAAACTACGGATCTCACTTACATTGATTGGTGGCTTCCAGTTCAATACATCTTTCACTTTGCTAGGATCTACTGATATTCCTCCATTTGAGACGATATGACCTAGAAAAGAAACTT
This sequence comes from Saccharum hybrid cultivar R570, assembly GCA_038087645.1. NCBI lineage: Eukaryota > Viridiplantae > Streptophyta > Magnoliopsida > Poales > Poaceae > Saccharum > Saccharum hybrid cultivar. The sequence continues at coordinate 14,313,239 of JAQSUU010000602.1, forward strand.
CCTTCAACCAAAACTCACATTTACTCCGCTTGGCATATAGCTGGTGTTCTCTGAGCTTTTGCAAGACCAACCTCAAATGTTCAGCATGTTCTTCCTCAGTCTTGGAGAATACCAAAATATCATCAATGAATACCACTACAAACTTGTCCAGATATTCCATGAACACCTTATTCATCAAATACATGAAGTATGCAGGGGCATTAGTCAGACCAAAAGACATCACTGTATACTCATATAAACCATACCGTGTGGTAAAAGCTGTCTTTGGTATATCACTAGCACGAATCTTCAATTGATGATATCCAGAATGAAGATCAATCTTGGAGAATACACAAGCTCCTCTCAACTGATCAAACAAGTCATCGATTCTAGGCAATGGGTACTTATTTTTGATAGTAACCTCATTGAGAGACCGATAATCTACACACATCCTCTGAGTACCTTCTTTCTTGTCCACAAAAATTACTGGTGCTCCCCAAGGTGAAGAACTAGGACGAATAAAACCCTTATCCTACAACTCCTTAATTTGTTTCTTAAGTTCTTCTAATTCATTTACTCCCATTCTATATGGACGCTTAGCTATGGGTGCAGTTCCAGGTAATAATTCAATAATAAATTCAATGTCACGGTCTGGTGGCATACCTGGCAATTCCTCAGGAAACACATCGGGGAACTCCTCCACAACTGGGTCCTCCTGGTTGGCACCATCATTAAGCTGGTTCACTACAGCGGTCTCCTGTTTCTGCACTTTCACCTCAACCCTGATTCTATCTCCCTTTGGCGTTGTCAGCACTACTGATTTATCCTTGCACTAAATCTCTGCTTATTGTTGCATCATCCAATCCATTCCTAATATGAGGTCAATCCCAGCTGTTCTCAATACTATAGGACTCACTGTAAACTCTACCCCCCTTAAATTGAGACTAATCGGAAGACAACGATAGGATGATGTCATGCTTCCACCAGGTGAGTTTACTAATATAGGGTTCTTCATGGCACACAAATGAATTCTATGTATCCTAACAAATGATTATGATATGAAAGAATGTGATGCTCTAGAATCAAAAAGAACAGTGGTGGGAGTGGAATGGACATCGAACGTACCAAGCATAACTTTCGGCTCCTCCACTGCGGTCTCTTGGGACAAGTGGTTCACCCTTCTAGTGTTAGGTGCTGGCTTCTAGTGACTGCTCTGCCTCTGGTGAGTCTGCTGGTTGGGCTTCTCAGGGCAATTGTAAGACAAATGACCTTCTTTCCCACATCGAAAACACCTGTTGGGGGTATTGGGAGCACTAGTCTTCATGGAAGTATTATTGGAAGGGCCCTGACGCTGTGCTTGATTCCCACTCTGCTGCGGAGGACGTTGGTTGCTATTCTGTGGCTGGAACGGGGGATGTTGTGGGAACTGACTGTGGAAAGGGACCTGACCATGATTCCACTGACCAGAAGGAGGCCTCTGTTGATTACCCTGCTGAAAACCAGTACGTGGACGAGTGTTGCTACCAGAGTCCTATCCCTGAAGCCTTTTCCTCTTGGCATCCATCTTCTTGCGCTTGTTATCCACCACGATAGCGCGGTTCACAAGCGTCTGAAAATTGGGATAGGTATTGGACATCAACTGCAATTGTAGCCCATCATACAATCCCTTCAGGAAGCGGCGCTGCTTATCACTGTCGTTAGCCACCTCACGTGGAGCGTATCGTGACAATTGAGCAAACTTGTCACGGTACTCAGCTACAGACATTGACCCTTGAGTCAAGTTCCTGAATTCCTCTGCCTTCAGTTCTATCATCCCTTTTGGTATATGGTAAGCCCTGAAGTTCTCTCTAAACTCCTGACAAGTGACCGCGCGAGCATTGGCGGGGCGACCATACTCATACGATTCCCACCAATCCTGAGCTTCTCCCTGAAGTTGTCCAGAAGCAAACAACACCTTCTGCCGGTCATCACATTGTGCAATATTGAGCTGCTTTTCCACAGCACGAAGCCAATCATCGGCTTCCAATGGATCAGCGGCATGCGTGAACACTGGGGGTTGACCCTTGTTGACGGTCCTTAAGTACCAAATATAGTTATCAAATAAATAAAGAAAAGGATCCAAATGCAACCAACACCTAGACTTAGGGTTTTATCTGACAGAATTCCACGAGTTTTGGTGTTTGTCTGTTTCCGCAGGGGGTTATCAGAAAATACGGAGGAAAGGCCCACACGTCGGGTTTACATAGAGATAATAACGTGTTCACCGATTTTCTATCATCTAGAAGACTCCAGAAGCCACGAGATCGAACGGGAGGCCGAACGGGCCCGGAGGCAGGGCGCCCGCCCTACTCCCTAGGGCGCCCGCCCTGGCCTGAGAGCCAATCAGGCTCCGTCTCGCGGATTATGCTCCACCGACCTAAGGGATCAAGGAAAACCGTGCGATTAATGTCGGTTTGATCCGACGGCCCACGTTCACTTGAGGGGGCTATATAAGCAGGACCCCTGGCCCCTGGAGGAGGCACTCCCTCATTCTCAATTCCTCAAACCCTAATCTCAGGAGGAGAGTCTCTGATCAAGCCCTAGAGCCACCACATCAACTAGATCTCTAGTATAGCATAGCTACATAGGATTAGAACTAGAAGGAGTCAATCTTCGATTGGTTTCCGGATCTGTCAAGAGGATTCTTGGTAATTCCTTTACTATTCTTCATTGTTCATCTTTGTTCTTCAATATTATGAATACAACTTTGTTCTATTTCAATATATTGATTATGACTATGCTCTACTTGTTTATGTTTGTGATTATATTGTTCTTAGTTTATCGTAGTTATACGCTTGGCTTAGTTAGATTGGAATTATATACATGTTTAGGATCGTATAGCGTTTATCCATCGGATCCATGGGTAAATGATAAATATTGTGTAGGCGTGGTGCTTAGACCATATTTATCTGCGATTGCACCTTATATGCCGGATCGTGGGGTGGTCCGCGATGGTGACAGCTTCGTTGGTTCTTATATAGTCCCCCTCCCGTGTGTAAGGCAGGCAGAGCAACATTATTACGGGGGAGTGATTGCTATGTTTCTCATCTTCCTTGATAATATCACTATGCATGGGCGTAGTCCTTTCTCGCAATGATTGCCAAGTGTACTTGCACTAACTATGATATGCTAGACTTTATAGTTAAGAATAACTTAGGAAATATCCTTGTAGTTCGTCCTAATACCATGCTAATGACTTGCTAGAATATCTGTTGAGGTGCTTATCATTATTATATGTGGCTAGCTGATCAGATTAATTATCTTTGTCACCATTCATACTTTATCTATACTTTATGTGACACTTACCCCTGTATGCAAGAGATAGATGAATGCTCTCACTTATACATGCAATGATTGATACTCATTCCTATATTCCATTCCATAATCAACATTGATGTTAGTAATCCCTTCCCAGTGGTAAAAATATAAATAACGATACCTGGAATACTTCCCGGTTAAAATGCTACATCGGTATTAATCTGTGCGCTTGCAGATCTTATTTATTATTTATTTAGAAGAGCAGTTGCATATTTCAATACCGCGTCTCTCATGTCATGCTGGGGATGACAACTTGGCTTAAGTGGCATGAGGGATAGGTTCGGCATTTTTGGCGCCGTTATCAGAATTAGAAAACTAAGTCTACTTTTGGTAATGACGTTAAGAATGCCCAACAAGCATTTTTGGCACCGTTGCCGGGGAAGGTTGATTTACTAACAAGGAATGAATACGGAATTTGAGTCATCATTCGCATCATTAAGTGATTGAGATCATCAATTCTCCCATACAGATTTACCCCTGTATTTTTTTTCCATTCTTATTGTTTTGCAGGGTGATGTATGAATAGAGGACATCTTCCAGAAAATTTTGTTGACAACCCCGAAGCATTAATCAGAGAGGCAAGAGCCAAGCTCAAGAAGTCAACACTTCGACGCAACACTTCATCCAATCCAGAAGACCACCGAAGTTTCATCAGGAATTTGTCAACAGAGTTCGCAGCCATGGCGAACAAGACGATCCGCGAGTTCTCAGCTCCCACTACGGACAACATCCGCACTGGACCTGCCGCGGCCATCGACAAGAACTTTGAGCTCAAGCCAGGGCTCATCAACATGGTACAAGCCAACCAGTTTTGTGGGAAGCCGCACGAAGATGCAAGTGCTCATCTCCAACACTTCCTGGAGATTTGCAGCACATTCACTATATTAGATGTTCCCAGAGACGTCATACTACTTCGCCTTTTCCCATTCTCACTATTGGGGAGAGCGAAGCAGTGGTTCTACGCGACGAAGGATAAGAACACTACGTGGGCACTCTGCTCTACGAACTTTCTGGCTAAGTTCTTTCCCATGGGCAAGACCAATGCTCTCCGTGGGAAGATTACAAGTTTTCAGCAACAACATGATGAATCCGTTCCAGAAGCATGGGAGCGCTTTCAAGATTACATCCTAGAATGTCCCCATCATGGAATGGAAAGCTGGCTACTTACGCAGACTTTCTATCATGGGCTCATCACTAGTGCTCGTGAGACCATGGATGCTGCAGCTGGAGGCGCATTTCTATCACTCACCATACCACAAGCTACAGCCCTTGTGGAGAAGATGGCGTCCAACCAAGGTTGGAACGAAGAGAGGACTCAAACACGCAAGAAGGGTGGAGGTATGCACCAGCTCAAGGAGGTAGACATGTTGTCTGCAAAGTTAGACCTACTCATGAAAAAGCTCGATGACAAAGCTGGAGACAAAAGAGAAGTCATGAACGTCTACGACTCTCACATGACTTGTGAGGAATGTGGAGATACTGGACACTCAGGCAATCACTGCCCTGAGATGCTTGAGGATGCAAGGTACATCAACAACAACAACTACTACAACCGTCCTCAACAAAATCAAGGTTGGAATCAACAGAGGCCTAACTACTCAGGTAACTACTCAGGTAATTATCAAGGTAATAACTCTTACAACAACAATAATAATTTTCCACCCCTGAGAGAGTTAGTGTCTAATCAAGGAAAGCTAATGGATAACTTGTCTAAGAAATTGGCATCCAATGATAAAATACTAGAAAACATAAATAATAGAATGGATAATTTCTCTACTGCCATCAAAAACCAAATTAGCTTTAATAAAATGATTGAATCTCAGTTAAATCAAATAGCTGCTGCTGTTCTTGCTACTAACCCCGGTATACCATCACAACCGGAAGGATTAGAATCTGCAAATCTTGTAGACATGTTTGATGCAGGTAACTATTGGAGTAATCCCGCTGTCGGAGTACATAATGACCTTCTGCCAGTCAAGAGAGGCGATCCAGGACGCCCCGTCATCCCGATCTCCATCGGCATGGTGGACTTCCCAGAAGCACTCTGTGACTTTGGCTCCAGCGTCAACATTATGCCCAGGGTACTCTATGAAAAATTCTTTACATATCCTTTATCAGAAACAACTATGTGTTTGCAGCTTGCAGATCGGACACTAAGCTTTCCTAAAGGAATATTAAAGAACATGTGTGTCCGAGTTGGTACCTCGTATGCTCCAGCTGACTTCGTGGTGATAGAGACCGGGTCCGATGAGAGGTCACCAGTTATTCTGGGAAGGCCATTCCTGAACACCTCGGGAGCTGTCATCTACGCCAGCGCTGCGAAGATCAACTTCAACATCAAGGGGAGGAAGGAGACGTTTTCCTTCAAGAACAAGATTACACAAATCCCAGAGCAACCCCAACATGAACCAAGGAAGAGGACCAACAGGAGGAACAAGCAGAACAAGAACAACCAAGGATGGACCGAATCAGCTAAGATGGTCACTGCAGTTCAAGGAGGTCAAGATGGTCGACTCAAGTCGCCCTTCCTGAACAAGAAGGATGACCCAGGTATGCCAAGCATTGAGTGCTCAATCGATGGATACTCCTTTCAGAAGGCGCTCTGCGACACTGGATCAGGCGTCAACATAATGGCCACAGTCACCTATCAGCTCTTGTACGGGACCATGCCCTTAAAACCAACATACACTCAGCTCCAGATGGCAGATCAGACATCCCGAAAGGTCGAAGGTATAGTAACCGATGTCCCTGTTAAAATTAACGATCATTTTGTCCATACAGACTTTCAGGTCATTGACATGGGAGACGACGAGTACGATCCACCCATCATCCTAGGAAGACCGTTCCTAGGCACCGTCAAAGCAATCATCTACATTGGAACCGGAGAAGTCCATATGCATTTCCCCTCTGAGAAGGTACGCCGCTACTTTAATGACCCTAACTATATAGTTAAAGATTCTAAGCAGGTCAGGACAAGAAGAAGGCAACGTAACCGTAACCAAAGGAGGCAAACCATCAAGGACGTATGGGCAGACTATGAAGGAGAGGTCATAAGGCCCGAGGATACACAACAGGAGACCGAAGCACCAAGTCGGGTATGGAAAGCGAAGACAGTTACACAAGAAGAGGAGGCGCTGCCGGAACCACCGTCTACGCCACCCAAATCCCAGGACAACTAAGAAGAAAAGAAGTCCTGTTCGGAGGACTTAAAAACACCGAACGCCGTGCCAAGAGGTAAACTTGGTAGTTATCATTTTCCCTTTAATTATTGCTCAGTTAATCATGTTCATTCTGTCTAAAAAAATGTTGAAAACAGTAAGCCCCATGTGAGTATGCGAGTGGCATAAAACCCATAAGTACATTCACTGTGGTGGCATAAAAAAAATAATAATAATATATTTTTTCTGTTCTATAAAAATGAAAATAAAAATAGAGAGTGACATTTATCAAGGAAGCTCAAACATGATAAAGGCTAGATATTTATGCTAACGCTTAATCAAGTTCCACGAAGCTTTGTTGTCTATTTGAGCTCCACAGAATTCAGGAAGACTAGCAGATGGAGGATATCCTAATCGTTGTCAGGGTGCTGCCGACATTCAAATACACCTCTGCACCTGCTAGCTACATCAGAAGAAATTACGTCAAGATCCAGCTTGGGGGAGAGCACCCCCATTTATCCCGATAAGTATTTTTATCTACATTTATACCTATGCTTTATTAAAATAAAAAGATGCATAATCATGAAAACCCAAATAAATATTTTGTGTTTATATATATTTGCTTAGTTTAATAAATAAATAAAGTAGCTATGCTAAACTGAATCTTGAAAATAAAACTCTAGCATGGATATGATGAATAGTTGCTCTGCCTAATTTTCAAATTTGTTCTCTCTCTAGTTTAGACATAACTGTTATAATTTAAAACTGGCTCTAAACCTGAACTAGTGGGAAGAGAACTTGATCTGAAGTCTAAGTTGTTAACGGATATGATATGGGAAGGTTGAGCTGCTGTTTATCTGTTCCTAGAGATGCTAGAATTCTGGAGAATTTTATCTTTGAAAATCTTTAAAATGTTGCATGATGAGTTCCTGTATGATGAGAGTTTAAATTCCTACCACAGCCATATATACATGCTTATTAGAATAAGAGCCGCACTTTTACTACTTATTGCTTATGGGCATTGAGTGTGGTCAAGCTGTGTAGACCCTTAGGAACTTGTCATGTGGTTAAAATCAAGATTCACTTGCACGTTCACTCATACATGCTGCTTCTACTCCGGAAGTACGCATCCACATATATCCACTCATTTCCATCTCCAGATTCACCCAAAATTATTCTACTCCTGACCCGGGAGAGAATAGCCAAAAACATTATCCCATTCCTGTTATTCCCTGTGAAGTTAATGCTCAAGTCATTTCTACTACCACTTGCTATATTTTCAAAAGAGGGAGATTGCTCTTAAAAAAACGAGGAAATAAAAAGGAGCAAGTGCTCGGAACCTCGAAGAAAGAAAAAGTGAGACGAGAGGTAAAAATGGACAAGTGTCCGACAGTAGAATTAGGGGTACAAGATACCCACCTGAGAGGAAAAAAATAGAGCATCTCATTCCCCTCAAAAGTTTCAAAAAGCAAGAAAGGTATGTATTCCCTCAAAAAAAGCATTAGACTTTTGTTATCACCATATACCACTCATTCACCACACATGCACATCTTGATTTGACTTATTGACTTGTTTCTCTGGATCCATGGTTTGACTATGCAATAAATGTTCTTTGAGTATGTATACTGTATCTCCCACCTATGAGCTCCAGATATCAAAGCCTTATTAGAGTAGGGTGAGAGAGAAGGCAATGTCACTACGCCTCATACCATAAATACCACATACTTTGAGAGAGAAGGCATATACCATTACTGCCTTGGTAAGGATCCAGAAATACCACAAAAGAGAGACCCGAGAAAGTCATACAAGGAATCTCTGAGTTTTATTTGAAAAATTTGCAAAAAACTCCAGAGCTATAGCTGATCAAGAATAAGAGACATGGCGTTTGACTAGACCGTTCTATCTTTTAACCACTCAAGATGCAGGTGACGGTTGCAAGCCCCATGGTGAAAGGTAAAATGAGTAAGTTTTAAGTCTTGACAGTTTAGTCTAACTCAGGGATGATACCTTATTTGAAAGCATATGTACCGTCAACGTTCAAAGGCGTTGCAGCAACTTCTGATCCATAATGAGTCTATCCTTGCTCAGGGACGAGCAAGAGGTAAGCTTGGGGGAGTTTGTTGACGGTCCTTAAGTACCAAATATAGTTATCAAATAAATAAAGAAAAGGATCCAAATGCAACCAACACCTAGACTTAGGGTTTTATCTGACAGAATTCCACGAGTTTTAGTGTTTGTCTGTTTCTACAGGGGGTTATCAGAAAATACGGAGGAAAGGCCCACACATCGGGTTTACATAGAGATAATAACGTGTTCACCGATTTTCTATCATCTAGAAGACTCCAGAAGCCACGAGATCGAACGGGAGGCCGAACGGGCCCGGAGGCAGGGCGCCCGCCCTGCTCCCTAGGGCGCCCGCCCTGGCCTGAGAGCCAATCAGGCTCCGTCTCGCGGATTATGCTCCACCGACCTAAGGGATCAAGGAAAACCGTGTGATTAATGTCGGTTTGATCCGACGGCCCACGTTCACTTGAGGGGGCTATATAAGCAGGACCCCTGGCCCCTGGAGGAGGCACTCCCTCATTCTCAATTCCTCAAACCCTAATCTCAGGAGGAGAGTCTCTGATCAAGCCCTAGAGCCACCACATCAACTAGATCTCTAGTATAGCATAGCTACATAGGATTAGAACTAGAAGGAGTCAATCTTCGATTGGTTTCCGGATCTATCAAGAGGATTCTTAGTAATTCCTTTACTGTTCTTCATTGTTCATCTTTGTTCTTCAATATTATGAATACAACTTTGTTCTATTTCAATATATTGATTATGACTATGCTCTACTTGTTTATGTTTGCGATTATATTGTTCTTAGTTTATCGTAGTTATACGCTTGGCTTAGTTAGATTGGAATTATATACATGTTTAGGATCGTATAGCGTTTATCCATCGGATCCATGGGTAAATGATAAATATTGTGTAGGCGTGGTGCTTAGACCATATTTATCTGCGATTGCACCTTATATGCCGGATCGTGGGGTGGTCCGCGATGGTGACAGCTTCGTTGGTTCTTATATAGTCCCCCTCCCGTGTGTAAGGCAGGCAGAGCAACATTATTACGGGGGAGTGATTGCTATGTTTCTCATCTTCCTTGATAATATCACTATGCATGGGCGTAGTCCTTTCTCGCAATGATTGCCAAGTGTACTTGCACTAACTATGATATGCTAGACTTTATAGTTAAGAATAACTTAGGAAATATCCTTGTAGTTCGTCCTAATACCATGCTAATGACTTGCTAGAATATCTGTTGAGGTGCTTATCATTATTATATGTGGCTAGCTGATCAGATTAATTATCTTTGTCACCATTCATACTTTATCTATACTTTATGTGACACTTACCCCTGTATGCAAGAGATAGATGAATGCTCTCACTTATACATGCAATGATTGATACTCATTCCTATATTCCATTCCATAATCAACATTGATGTTAGTAATCCCTTCCCAGTGGTAAAAATATAAATAACGATACCTGGAATACTTCTCGGTTAAAATGCTACATCGGTATTAATCTGTGCGCTTGCAGATCTTATTTATTATTTATTTAGAAGAGCAGTTGCATATTTCAATACCGCGTCTCTCATGTCATGCTGGGGATGACAACTTGGCTTAAGTGGCATGAGGGATAGGTTCGGCATTTTTGGCGCCGTTATCAGAATTAGAAAACTAAGTCTACTTTTGGTAATGACGTTAAGAATGCCCAACAACCCTTCAAAAATTCACCACGCTTATCACGTGGTTGTGCCCCAGCAACTGGCTGATTCTGTTGGTTCTGCACCAGTTGTTGCATAAGCTGCGTCTGCACTACCAATAGTTGCTCAATAGTTGGTGGTGGTGGTGGTGGTGGATTTGGGGGGAACACTTCCACGACCGCTGCCTCTTCCTCTTCCGGCCATCTGCCATCCATAAAAATGCAAACTTTGAGATTTCCATGTTATCAACCACTTATAAGATAAAGAATGATATTTGAAAGTTTTCTGGACGAGTATCAATATTGACAGTTCAGTAAATCAATCATATCTCGAGATACAGAAGTCCAAAAGAGGCGTGCTTTATATGGTTGGAAAGCTTATGAAATTATCCACAACTTTTATTTAGATCCCATGATCAGACTCTGTCGTTAAGTTAATGAAAAATAAGGTGCAACAGAAACTGTTCCAGATTCCAGACTGTGCAGAAACTTTAACTTGTGACAATTATATCTCTCGAACCAGATCAGATAAAAAGGTGATTCTAGTGGCATTTGAAAGGTACTTAAGTCTAGTTTCTCTCATAAAAATTTCATAAATATTGCACGAACCGTTTTTAAACCATAGCAGAAACATTACAGACTGCTCCAGAAAATAGTAAGGACAGAAACGTGACAATACCAAACCCAACTATTATTCCCTTGACTATTAAAATTATTGTTCTTAAAAATGGAACTTGTAGACATGCCTACAAGCCCCAACACTCATAACAAAAATCCAACTCACACATAAGCATAATAATAAAGCAACTAACACACCAAAGTTCAAACCACACGACAGACTCGAAGACTCAACTGACGTTACTAGAAACGTTCTTATTACATAAAGGACTCGTATTTTCTAAGGACGTGGCTCATGCTCTAATGTCTCATAAATCTTGGCCATGCCTTGGTTTGCTCGGAGTTTTGCCTGGCACCTCTTGATGGTCTTCCCCTGTGACTTCACCATCTCCTCTAACTGCAGCTTCCTCTCCATCATATCATAGACAAGGTTCACCATCACCCGAGGTAGTGGTTCTAGCTGCACTGGATCCATCATAGCCCATCCAAGGTCGGGGTGTGCACGAGGGAAGTAGTGATGAATATCATGCTTCATGCTGTCAAAGCGAAGGTAGCGGAGACCCATACATGCTTCAAAGGCGGCATCTTCAATGCTATCCTCCATGGTAGCTCGACAACCCATGTGAGAATACATCCTGTCCAGCTAGTATGCCCCTTTTTCCTCATCCTTGGGAAAAATACTCGCCCTTGCCTTTCAGTAAGTGTCCTCTAGCGGATGTGTATACTCCCAGCAGACGTACTCCATAGCTAGATGCCAATCAGCGAAGTAGGCAGAGAGCATTCCCACAAGTCGATGATGAGAGACAGCGTTCCCTCCATCCTTGTGGTAGATCTTCACAGTCCACCCCATTGGAGGAGGTGGCACATCTCCAACAGCTTCATCATGTGGTGGAGATGGGGGTTGCTCTCCTCCATTAGCTTCCTCCTCTTTATCATCTTCAATCTCAATGATCTCTGGATCTTCTTCAGGCTCGGGCTCTTCTTGGGGAGGTGCTGGTGCTTGGATTGGTGTTTTAGGGGCCTGCTCCTGTTCCTGGGGTGCTTCCTCATGTGGCTCTTCAGGTGCAAGCAAAGCACGAGGTGGGTAGTGTCCTCCAGTGGTGATGCGGGCAATCTTACGGCCACGAACCATCTACAGAATTTTTAGATGTAGTTAGAATAGAGGCAAAATTTCGTAATAGAATGAGACATAAGAAGCATAAAAATTTATCAAATAACAAGAGCAAGATAATAAGCATAAAAAATAGTGTAAAGAAGATACTAAATCGACCATTTCTAGCTAGGCTTGCGTCCTACAGTCAACAAAAGCTCTGATACTAATTTGTCACACCCATTTAAAGACCAAATGGAATGCATACTCTTATGTGTGCCCAGAGATCAATCACACATAAGTTAACAAATTATAACGGAAGTACCATCACAAATGTTATTACATCACGATTATTAACACATAGTCTTTACACAAATATAGCGGAAGTAAAAATATAAATTTCTCGTGGTAGCTCCAATCACAGGCACATTGACTGGTTGACTGCAAGTCTAGTAATCTTCAGGAAAGTAGGAGTAGTAGTCACTATTTGCACCATCTGTTACCCATCCGGGATTTTTATCCAAGTAAGAAAAATAAACAAGCGTAAGTACATCTCGTACTCAACAAGTGTAACATGGGGTTCATGAGGCTCAAAGGCATGACATTGGTTTATCAGCATGTAGCTTTTATTTAGCATAATTTTAACATATCAATAGCATCAAAATGTCTCAATGTAAACAATAAACATATGATCCATGTGAAATGATTAACGAATAGCAAAAACATATTCATTAGTAATGATCAACTATTCCATAAGGGTCCAAGGCCACTCGTGACCGTGAGCACGGCTGTTATAACAGTTTTACACTCTGCAAAGGTTGTACACTTTCACTGTGAGTCGTGTTGCCCATATGCCTGCGTTAATTACTCCCAAAACACTCCCAAGGTGAGCAGGCAGGGAAACACTATGAAGTCTTTTGAAGGTTCGTCTAACAAGTTAGGGCCATTAGATTCACTCAGCAAACAGATGTAGAGCCCCCCTTCCAAATGGCACAATGACACGCAGCCTATACTCATAAGGACAGAGGCTGCACTATACCTGATTCGTCAAGCCATTCTTACGCCAAAAAGGTTACCACTAACAAGCTAGAAAAGGTCCTTCTATATGACTAAAGCCAGAGCCATATAGCCCTCACAATTGTACTGTATATCCCAGATGTTCGCTTACAGATAAGTCCTTAAGGAGAGTAACTAGAGCATCAAAAATAACTCCATGCTCTAGTCCCCTTTAAACATTAATCAAAATCATCTTTTAATGTTTGTTGCATATTCCATTAGTCAATTTACATGATCATAGTTCATGTTTAAGCACTAGCCATACTACTCAATGCAATATAATGGGTATCAAGGTATAAGATCAACACTAAGTCATCCTTGACAAGGGAATAGATGCATAATGATATTATTTGCGTATTGTGAATAGGACAACAAGGATAATCCCATGCTATACTTGCCTTGCTCGAACTGGTCCTGAAGATCTTGCTCGTAGAATGACTCTTGATCACCAACGAATTGCTCACCGTCTATACTCGATCAATCAACAGCAACAACATACATCCAGAGACAATCATGCATAGACAAACAAACTATAATTAGAACAGTACAACAACAGTAATAAAATAAGATAAAAAGTCTTTAAAACATATCTACAACTCGCTAGGATCACACAGACGCAAAGATCACGAAAAACGGAGCTAAAACGACAAAGTTATGAATTTATGAAGATTTCCTATAGAAAAATAATTACTTTAATTCAAACTCAAAAATAAATTGTCACAAACCTACTGTACAGTACTACCAACATGTAGAGCTCGCAAAAACGAACCTAACGCAATTTGAACGGGTCAAATCGGAGTTAAAACGGAGATTCTACGCACAATTTAACATAATGACAGAACTGTAAATAAGTGAAAACGTATTTTCTGAAGTTACGCGATCAAAATACGCTTTACGAAAAAGAAAACGTAAATCGGTAATACGCCTTGGACTGCGGGTTCCATACTTAAAAATTATAGGGGTTCTTTAGCAAAAATACCGGCCGAACCGGTATCTTCTATTTACAGCCGTTAGATCTAAAATGAACGGCCCAGAGCAGATCGGGGGAGAGCCGGGCGGCGCTCCGGCCGGAACAGGGCCGCGACGGCGGTTCCCGCGGCGGCGCCATGGCCGAAGATGGCTTCCTCGCGCTACAGAGCATTACCTTGCGAAAGAAATACACCAGCGGGTAGAGCGCATCAACGCGAACTCACCACAAGCGAAAACGAAGCCGATGACGAGACAAAGAGGACGTGCGGCTCGGAGAGGCGGGCGGCTAGGGCTGCGCCTCGAGCGTGGCCACCTCGGGATGTTGGAGACTACAATTTGCAGGGCAATGTGGAGCGGAGGGGTGCGGCATCCCGTTTTTATAGCCCGGAGGCTGCTCTAAGTAAGGAAAGGGAAGATATGGGAGACGGATTCGATCGGTGAAACAAGGGAAAGGAATCCAGCCGGCGTGGGGAGGAAGAAGGTAACCCTGACATGCGGGCCAGCGTCGTCAGCGATAGGAAGAAGAAGGGGAAGGCGCGCGCGCGGTACTGGGCCAGCGGCTGCAGTTGGGCTCGGCCCGAGAAAGCGAAGCGGGGGAGCGGGGGAAGGGAGACGGGCCGCGCGTGGGAAGGCAGGCCGAGGCGGCGCGCTGCCGGGCTGAGCTGGGCCAAACCGAATAGGAGATGATTTTCCTTTTCTTTTTCTTTTTCTAATTTTTCAAAGCATTTTTCCAAAAAGATTTTGAATCCTCTTTTGAATTTGATTCAAACCACTCAACACAAAAATTCAAATGCAGCAGCATGAATGCTCAATCATGTTTCTACCCTTATATTTGATTTTAAATAAAAAAATTATTATTCTTCTAGGTTTGTATGCTCACAAAATTGTATAAAAAGCATATTTTTCCTATTTTTAATTCTTTCAAAATTTTAGGGTGTTACAATGCTTTGCATGAAGAATTGAACAACTTCATAAGAAATCAAGTATGGGAATTAGTTGAAAGACCAAAGAACCACAATGTGATTGGAACCAAATGAGTATATAGAAACAAGCAAGATCAAGATGGGATAGTAGTAAAAAAACAAAGCAAGATTGGTAGCACAAGGTTACACTCAAGTAGAGGGTCTTGACTTTGGAGAAACATATACCTCGGTTGTTAGATTGGAAGCAATTAGAATCTTGCTAGCCTATGCTTGTGCCCACAACATCAAGCTCTATCAAATGGATGTCAAGAGTGCATTTCTCAATGGCTATATCGATGAAGAAGTATATGTTGAGCAACCTCCCAGGTTTGAAGATGACAAGAAACCCAACCATATGTACAAGTTGAAGAAGGCATTGTATGGATTAAAGCAAGCACCTAGAGCATGTTATGAGAGGCTGAGGGATTTCCTACTCTCAAAGGGATTCAAGATGGGCAAGGTTGACACCACTCTTTTCACCAAGAAGATTGGTAAGGACTTGTTTGTGTTGCAAATCTATGTTGATGACATCATATTTGGATCAACCAATCAAGACTTTTGTGAAGAGTTTGGAAAGATGATGGCTAATGAGTTTGAGATGTCCATGATCGGAGAGTTGAGTTACTTCCTTGGTCTTCAAATCAAGAAATTGAAGAATAGTACATTTGTGAGTCAAGGCAACTATATCAAAGACATGCTTAAGAGGTTTGGAATGAATGATGCCAAGGCAATTAGTACACCAATGGGAACAAATGACAATTTGGATAGTGATGCAAGTGGCAACATGGTGGATCAAAAGTTGTATCGCTCTATGATTGAAAGACGACTCTATGTGACCGTATCAAGGCCGGATGTCATGTTTATTGTGTGCAAGATTTCAAGCCTCACTAAGAGAAAGTCATTTGAAGGCAACAAAGAGAATATTGAGGTACTTGAAGCATACACAAAATATTGGTTTGTGGTATCTCAAAGGAGCAAAGTTTGAACTTGTTGGATATTCGGACTCCAACTATGCAGGATGCAAGGTTGAAAGGAAGAGCACCTTGGGCACATGTCAATTGTTGGGAAGATCACTTATTTCATGGTCATCAAAGAAGCAAAATAGTGTTGCATTATCAACCGCCAAAGCCGAATATATATTCGCTGGTAGTTGTTGTACACAAATACTTTGGATGAAGGCCACCTTAAATGACTTTGAAATCAAGTTCAAGAAAGTGTCATTGCCATGTGACAATGAGAGTGCAATCAAGCTAACCAACAATCCGGTTCAACATGCAAGAACAAAGCACATTGATATCCGCCACGATTTCATAAGAGATCATCAACAAAAAGGGGACATTTGCATTGAGAGTGTGGGCACTGAAGATCAACTTGCCAACATATTTACCAAACCACTAGATGAGAAGAGGTTTTGTAAGCTAAGGAATGATTTGAACATATTAGATTTCTCAAATATGTGTTGATGCACCCCCACTTATATGACATGCCTCTCCTTCGAGCAACCAAGGTAAAAGTTGATTGGCATGGCATACATTCTTTGCTAAGGACATGTTTAGTGCATCTAGTCATTCCTCATGTTTTATAGGCTCATTCATGAAAATCAAATGAATTTGATGCTTGTATGGTACCACTATTGCTTCTATGTTTGACTTGATCTAGTGGTAGCATATGACATGTTTGTGGGCTTGTGAACCTAGTGTTTGATCTAGAAAACGAGCTATAAGTGTTTAACTCAACATGGTACAACATAACCCTTGAAATGAGGTGTGAAGAAGCTTGTCCTTGGATCAAACCGAGTTAAATATCTTTGGCAAGTGTTCTAGATTGAACTAAATTTGGAAAAATGATCCTCACCCCATTGATTGACATTGATAATCTTAACCTATCTAAAATTGAACCTTTGTGGTCATCGATGACAAAGAGGGAGAAGTAATTCACAAAGATAGGGGAGACAAACAAAGATAGAGTGAAAAGATGACATAGGGGGAGAAATATGAAAATAAGAGGATCAATTAAAATTTGAGCGCACAAGTAGGGGGAGTAAGCTCATAAACTTGATTGATGCCTTTGAATATGCATTTCATATGTTTGCTTGCATGGAACAAGTTTTAAATTAAAATTCTATGCTTGTGTGGTGTATGCTAGATGTAGGTTTGAATGATGAAATGAAGAACTAGCATGCATAGGATGATAGTTAGATATGCCTTACTTTGCTTTCACAAGTGGTACTAGAGCCTTGCATATAATGTTGATCTTACAAGGTATCTAGTGTTTGTGTTTTGCAAGTAATCCTAAGTGGTATCTAACTAGCAATGGTGCTAAGGATGGTATATTTGATGCACTCCGATTTATATCACGCTTCAAAGGTCCATCTCTTATACCTTAGCATCATTTGGTAGACATTACTCTCCCGTATTTTCAATCCATGTATATGTGCAAGCTTCAATCCAAACTCTTAGCACATATGTAGGGGAAGCCAATGCTACCATTTTGGGTTCACAAAACTTGTTCATATCCTTTTACACATGATAAATATGCTTGGGCAAGCAACATGGATTCAATTAAATTTCAATTCATATCTTTGTGAAAGGGTTGTCATCAATTACTAAAAAGGGGAAGATTGAAAGCTCTAGTTTGGTTTTGGTGAATTAATGAAACCCTAAGTGCTAACCTATTTGCTCTAGTGATCATGAGAATAGGGAAGCACATTCCAAGTGATGGAGCAAATCAAGATCATGATGATGGTGATGGCATGGTGATGATCAAATGCTCGGGCTTGGAAAAGATGAAAGAGAAAAAACAAAAAGCTCAAGGCAAAGGTGATATCCATAGGAGCTTTTTGGTTTGGTGATCAAGACACCTAGTGGGTGTGATCACATTTAGGATAGATAGCCGTACTATTAAGAGAGGTGAAACTCGTCGTGAAATGCGGTTATCAAAAGTGCCACTAGATGTTCTAACTCATTGCATATGCATTTAGATTCTAGTGAGTGCTAACACCCTTAAAAATGTTTGTGAAAATATGCTAACACACGTGCACAAGATGAAACACTTGGTGGTTAGCACATTTGATCAAGGGTGACGAAGTTGGAGAAGAGGAGGCGTTGTTTTCACTGATCGGACTTAGGTTTCGAAGTGACTGGACTTGGTGTTTGAGCGTCCGGTCAATTTTAGTGAAGATGGCGCTCTTGGGCTCTGTCTGAATCTTGACCGGACGCTGCACAGTATTTGTGACCAGACACAGGCCCTGCGCGTCTGGTCAGGGGTGACGTACGCTGATGTGTGCTTCATTGCTGAGCCAGAGAGGACCTGACGCAGGGGAGTGTCAGTCGGTGCCGAACGGACGCGTCCAATCGTGTTTGGGCAGCTCTAGAACCTCTCTGGATGTGTTCTAACGCTGGGAAGCCACAGGGAGCAGCGCGTCTGGTCATAGCGTGGCCTTGGCGCGCGCGACCGTGATCTAATGTGATCGGCGCATCCGGTCTTCGGGATGGCGCATCTGGTCATTACTTAACCACGCGGGGATGGCTGGTGACTGTTGGGATCATGCGGCCGAGGTTAAATCACGGGGACACGTGGACGGCAATGCATGAACAGACGATGGGGCGTCTGAGTCCGGTCGGTTGGACCTGCGTGTCTAGTCGTCCCGAGAAAGGTGCTGATAGAGGGCCAACGGCTCTATTCATGTGATGGGCTTATAAAAAGCCCTTGGCCGGCTCTTGCTCACTCTCTTGGCCATTTGTATTGAGAATACATCCTATTGAGCATAGCCATCCCTCTCTCACTCGTCCTACTTGATTGATTCATTATTTGGTGAGAATTGAGAGCATCCAAGTGCATTGCATTGAGTGATTGCATCTAGAGGCACTTGGGTGATTGTGTTTCGCTGCGGGATTTGTTTGTTTCTCTTAGTGGTAGCCACCACCTAGACGGCATGGTGTAGCAAGGATCGTTGAGCGGAAGAAGGTTATTGTCTCTGGCTCCGATCATGGTGATTGTGAGGGGTTCTTGATCTTTCCCCGGCGGAGAGCCAAAAGGTACTCTAGCGGATTGCTCGTGGCTTGTGTGATCCTTATCTTGTGTTGGCTGTGCGGCACCCGGTTGCGGGCTAGGCGTGTTATGCCTATTAGCGTGTGAACCTCTAAGTGAGTGAATCACCACAACGGGGACTAACTTGCCGGCAAGCAAGTGAACCTCGGTGAAAAATCATTATGTCATCTCTTGCCACCGGGATTCTATCGTGATTGATTGACTTCATCTTGTGATCGGTTCATTCCTCGACACGACATTATAACTCACTATGTCTCTCATTTATTTACTTCCCTAGTGTAGCTAAGCTCTTTAGTGTAACTAGTCTTGAGAGCTAGCTTGTGTCGGTCTTGTGTGGTTAGTGAGGCTCTATAGTTAGTCTTTGAGAGCTCATTAACTTAGTGTAGTGACATAGCATTTGTGTGCTTAGAGACTATAGAAACTAGAATTGTGATAGGTGGCTTGTATTTTTAGTAGGCTAACGCAACATTCACTTCGCCTCGTAATCGTCTAACCGCTTTACTTAGTGTTGTTATAGAAATTTTTATAGGCTATTCACACCCCTCTAGCCATTAGGATCTTTCAAGTGGTATCGGAGCCGGCCATTCAGACCGGATTATTTTCGGTGAAAGTGTCATGTGGGACTACCTATGTTAAAAGTTATGTGCTAAAAGTTGATACTATTAGAGAAGTTGTCTTAAAGCTAGTAACTAGCTCTACCATTGCAGGTGCCCTTATAGAACTCCACTAGCGTACTCCATCTGTCGCTAAGGTATTTGTGTAGGTCAAACTTTCTTATGTTTAACTAGCTAGGCTTGTAAAAATGCATTGTGTATCTCCAAATGAGTTTATTATAAAAATAAATTTAACGATCTATTTAATGACACTAATTATGTACTATTTTATTGTATCTATTTGTTCAAAGTTAAAAGCGTTTGACTTTTTTGAAAGTGAGAATGACACTTATCCTTATGATATATTTTAGGATCAATTAAACCACGTTATTCTTTCAGTGGTAGGTAATGTGTCCGTCGACTGCGAGACATCTATGGTAACTTCATTAATCTCGAGATTTGCTCGTCCATCTCAGTTCTTCGAAGTTGCTCGTAGAGGTAAGGTGTGTGTGCACGTACGTTCATAAGTGTGAGTATGCGCTCGTATATATGAGCGTCTGCGTCTGTAAATGTGTCTCGCCAAGAAAAGTTTGACTAGATTTACAAAAATATTAACAATATTTATATCTTCAAATAAGTTTATTAAGAAAATATATTCAACGATCTATCTAATGATACTAATTATATATTATAAATATTAACATTTATATATATATTTAATCAAAGTTAAAAATGTTTGTACTAGAAAACGTATGAAATGAAATCCACCCATTCCGACACGTTTAGATTCCGAATGTGAGCTTCACGCACCAACCGGTTCTATATTCAGCTCATGCCTGGCCAGGTGGTGGTGGTGCTAGAATAAAGTGAAGTGTTACGGTCACATGCCGATGTGTAACAGCGCAATTTTCTTGTAAAATTTGAGCTTGAAATCTGATGGCGATGGTTTTAGTTTGGATAGAAATAATTTGGCGGAATTTTGGCGCGTTCCGGTGGCAGCCAATGGAGATGGGACAGAATTCTTGTTTCTATAGACAAGGTGTGTGGGGGCATGCACCGGGCAACCGCTCATGTCCGGATAACGATGCTTTCATCTCCATCTGAGAAAGGCATTTCCTCCTCCTTGCTCTTATCACAAGAGCAGTAGTACTACTCAGCACTCGGGAGCACGGGGTCAACCAAAACTCACCCTCTCCTGAGACCGAGCTTCAGCTCGGATGGCTAAGGCTTGCAGTTTGCAGCCTGCCCACCACGGTTCGAACCGGGTGCCCCCCGAGATTTATTCTCACCGGAACAGTAGCTCCCTAATAAATTTCGTTGCCTTCGCGTGGATGCACCACAATGGTTAGGATAACGTGTTCATCATGTGCGAAGTCTGGAAGACTTCGGATATCTCTCAGCCACGTGCAAGACTCTCCGTATAGGTGTAATTCTAGCTTGCGTACTAGGATGCGTATGTGAGTTTATGTACATGTGTAGTGGTATGAGTTAGGGGGTGTTTGGTTGCCGCCGCAGCTCGCCACAGAAAATCTACCACAGTTTGGCCACTGCTTGGTTGCTGCGCAACTTGTGGCTGCTACCTCTGTCGTTTTCCTCTGTTTCTTGTCATTTTGCGCTGTGGCGAGCTATGAAGTGTGGCGGCCACTTCCTCCGCCACACAGCCGTGGCACTGCCGAACCTGTGGCGTGGCCAGCTGTGACCTGAAACCTTAAGGCGTAAAAAAAAACTCACCCTCTCCTCGCTCCTGGAGTAATAAGGGCCTCCCCCGGTGTCCACCCGTGCGTTCAGTCCATGTCGACAAAAAGTAGTGGTTTTGTAGAGTTCTGAAGTGACCTGGACAGGTACCAGTACTGCAGAAGCAAATGCTGAAGAGCATGTTGTATGTAGAAAACTAACCGCTCGAAAGAAGAGAGGAGCAGAAAAGCTTGTGCAAAGCTGCTGCATGTATTCTTTTTAGCTCTGTAAAACCAAAGCGATGGAACCTCAAGTAACCGATGGATAGTGGTTTTAAATTTTTACTTGCATACGTGGAACTGAACTTATTCTAGAGCTAACACTGGCGTAGGTTTGCGTTGTTGCTGTCCTCACTAGTAATATATACATGTTCACATATGTATCCTAACAAACAAAAAAAATTACTTACGAAACAATGATAGGAAGGTAAAGTACCTACCTATAAGCCACGCTTAGTTAGTACTACCTCTGTTTCTTAAAAAAATGCAATTCTAACATAGCATCACATTTTACTAGCTTAAGTTTGACCAATTATAGGTAAAAAAAATATTTATGTTTATAATACCAAATAAACACTATCGGATTAATTATGAATGTATTTTCATAATAAATTAATTTAAAACCATAAATATGAATATTATTCATTAAAAACTTAGTCAAACTTGAATTACTTTTCGTGGCACATAACTTATAGTTATATTTTTTTTTCGGAACGAAGGACAAAGACGGTTTATTTATAAAGTCAGTGACCAAGCTTTCCTATCAGAGTTGCAAGCAGGACACAGTCATCTGTCATCCAAAGCAGAGAAACCAGGCATCTCTGAACTTCTTCCACTTGCATTGGTAGGCTCAACAAGCAACCAAAGGTAGCGTAACAGATGTTAGGATGTCACGGAAGGTGGATACGTGGCCAAATTGATCTCCTTCACCCTTGCTAGCTAGTCAAGCTAGATGCTGAGTGCTCTGCCAAAGTGAGTCTGACTTGCTGCAAATCCTGTCAAAGTTTCAGATTCACCTCTTTTTGGTTTGGGTACAGCAAGGATTTTCGAGAGGAAAAAGTCCAATTTTTCCCCTCAACTTTGACGTGCGTCCGTTTTTCCTCCCTGAACTGTAAAACCAGAAATCTTTCCTCCTCCAACTTTGAAAACCGTCCGTTTTACCTCCCTGGCCGGTTTTGGACGGTGGTTTTGCTACAGTAACATTGGATTTACTACAGTTAGCCCTGGATACCGAGCTGGCTCAGCTCGTTTGGGCTCGGCTCGTTCTGGCTCGTTAAGATAACGAGCCAGCTCGGCTCGGCTCGTTATCCTAACGAGCCAGAAAGCCAGCTCGGCTCGGCTCGTTAAAAGCTCGAGCTGGCTCGTTAAGCTCGCGAGCCAGGTATAAAAAATACACAAAATATAATATTTGTATTTATTTAAAGTTTGAGAATAATAATAATACAAAAGAAATGCATCTACACCAGTTACCAGTCAATTTATAGGGTCTAGACCAGTTACTAGTCAATTGTAAAGTATAAGACATGAAGTAATACAAAAACTAATACAAGTTTTGATACTTTTTTTCCTGAAAGCTTGGCTCGTTTAGCTCGCGAGCGGCTCGCGAGCTGGCTCGAGTTGGCTCGTTATAGCTAACGAGCTAAAATCTTGGCTCGGCTCGGCTCGTTATCGTAACGAGCCGAGCCGAGCTGAGTCGAGCCAGGCACGAGCCGAGCGAGCTAACGAGCTTCGAGTTTTTCGTCCAGCCTTAACTACAGTGACGGCGGTTTTATCTTTTTTTTTATTTATTTCGGCTGAATCTTTAAAAAATAATAGTAAATCATAGAAAAATCACAAAATAGAAAATCTAATTTTGTTGGACTCTACATGAGTAGATCTACACAGTGAACATATATTATAGTATGTTTTAGTGCAAAGTTTTTGCTGTAGCTTTAGATATATGTTTTTTAATTAATTTATAGCTACAGTTCCTATGGTCCAATTGTGGTGAAATTATACAAAGCCAAGGCATAAAAATTTACTGCAGTTCAAGCATACAATAATTAGTCCACCATAAAAATTTTATCACAATTAGACCATAGGAACTGTAGCTATAAATTATTCCAGTTAATTATAAACAAAATTAGATTTTCCAATTAATCTAAAGCTACAGCAAAAACTTTGTATTAAAGCATACTATATTATATATTCACTGTGTAGATCTACTCATGTAGAGTCCAACAAAATTAGATTTTCCATTTTACGCTTTTTCTGTGATTTACTATGATTTTTTAAAGATTCAGCCGAAATAAATAAAAAAGAAAAAGAAAAAACCATCACACTGTAGCAAATCCACTGTTACTGTAGCAAACCACCGTTCAAAACCGGCCAGGGAGATAAAACGAACGGTTTTCAAAGTTGGAGGAGAAAAGATTTCTGGTTTTATAGTTCAGGGAGGAAAAACGGACGCACGTCAAAGTTGAGGGGGGAAAATTGAACTTTTTCCTTTTCGAGATGCTAAGTCTATGCAGGGCCAGACCCGCGCTCCGCATGCCCAACCGGCTTGGTCAGATTGAAACGCCAGTCCCGCGCTCGTGCTGCTCGGCCCAGCTGGCCTCCCGAGCCCACGAAAACCAGCCTGCCCGGTTTGGAAACCGTCCAGGCCTGTTCCCTATTCGAGTTCGAACCAGTGACTTTTTAAATAAGTTTTTGGACGTATTTTCACATGAAAAACTTGGAGATTACGATTTGGACTCGTTTTCTATTAGGATAAAATCACCTCCTCTATATATATCATAG
Source organism: Saccharum hybrid cultivar R570 (assembly GCA_038087645.1). NCBI lineage: Eukaryota > Viridiplantae > Streptophyta > Magnoliopsida > Poales > Poaceae > Saccharum > Saccharum hybrid cultivar. The sequence goes on from JAQSUU010000602.1 coordinate 14,337,333, forward strand.
GATCACGGCTGATTAAAGGATTCAACACTCAATCGTCTTTTTACATCTAGTGCTGAACTTGCATGGCCTCTTACTCTAAAAAAAGTAACCATACCATCTCTTAAGCCGATTTAAAAGAGTCGGGAAGATGATATGAAATTTACCTTTGATTTGATCCGGCTATGTGTGATAAATATTTTGATGAATCACTTAGAAACATATATATTAGATTGACTCATCCTTTACCATCATCTGAGGAATTGAAAAGAAGAGCTTACTGTAAATGGCATAATTCTGGTTCTCATGCCACTAACAATTGCAACATTTTTCGTTGGTAGGTTCAATCGGCTCTCAACGAGAGACGATCGAGTCTATGAGAGATTTAGGTTGATAAAGCTCCCTTCGCGATGAATGTGCTGGAATGCAACAATCCGGCTATCTTGGTTCAGCCAGATCAAGCTAAATCAACCGTTGAGAAGAATGTGGTGATTCGTGAGCCAAGGAAGGATGAGAAGAAAAATGCTCGCTGTCAAGTTGCTCTTGAGAAAGATGAGATGGACAAGAACAAGCTCACAATTACCATTGGTCCTTCTTTGCAAAAGAGACCAGCAAGAAACAAGCTTCAAAGGTAAGCAAACGACAACGAAGCAGCGCTGGAGGTGGCCAAACCGACCCGCTAGGTTGGTTCCCCAAACTAGCCTGACCGGTTTTGCGCATGCCCAGGCGGCCAGGCCGACTCCTGGAACCGGCCAGGCTGGTTTGGTTGGCGCAGACAGCCCTGAGGGGCATTTGCACACCTACAAGCTCCTAACGTTTGGAGATTGGCACATGGAAGACTAATGTACCCAAAAATCTAGGGAAGATGGTGAGATATCGTTGCACTTTTGACAAACCCATGGACAAATACAAGAAGGAAAAGGTCGATTCCTTGAATCGTCCCTTGAAAAAACAGAGCGCTCACTCCCAAGCAAGATGATTCGTCTAAGCAAATTGTACTAGCTTCGTCTTTGGATCAGCAGAGGAAATCTCCTCATGTGTCTCATTAGGGCCCTCTAGTTCAACCTCCTACTCATCCTATGTGAGGGCCCTATGGTGTGTGGGTGTCATATCCGCCAATGACACATGATGCAACAAATGCAAGTAGTTGCTGCAGGTCCTTCGATGTTTAGCCGATTGAACTTCGGTCAAGCAACAACCCGGCTCATGTGAAGGGGAAGGCACTAATCAAGCAAGTCTATGTGCCAAAAAAGAGGTGCCCGCTGCCCCTGCACGAGAAGTTGATCCTCCCGCTTCTGAGAGTTTATCGTGGCCAAACAGGTTCGTTTTGGAAAAAGCTTTCCTACAGTGCTGTTGGGTTAAAAATGAAAAAAAAAATCTGCCGGCCCTCTCTCGTTTAAGGCTTTCTCCCTCTGGGTGTTGACGTCGATTGGATCTCGGATGTGCTTTAAAGACGACTCGACCATGTTCGCTTGTCTTATAAGCCATACTTTTTCAGCCAACAAACAGTGTTTTTCTCTCACAGTAAATCAGCGAACAGTCTTTTTAACCATGGCTTTTCAGCCAAGCGAACGGGTCATCTCGACTAGTAGGCTATCGTGTGTCAGACTCTGAAGCTTAACGATGGCTTCTGGAACGGAGGTGGCTACAGTTCAGCCACTAGGTGATGGTGTTTTGTTGGTGACCACTTGGTGAACAACAACATGCTAGGAGGTGGCTAATATGTTGTTGGTGTTTGTGTTTGGCTATCTAATTGGTGCCTGGCGCACTAAGTTCTTAGTTCCCGGCTTCCCTGGAGATTTGTTCGGGTGGGGATTATCGCCCCTCGCCAGTGATTTCTTAAAAAAAAACCTGGCAAGGCAGCTTCTCGGCGATCTTCCGTGGACCGCGCTGCCCATGGGTCGACGGTCGCATTCGTCGTCATCATCCATAGCGTGGCGCCATCAGAGCCCGTTGTACTACCTTAGGCGGCCGGTGCGCCTTGCCCTCCTCCTCGTGGGCTTTGTCACCGCCACCTTCGCCGCCTGGGACCGCCTCTCCCTCGTTCGCGACTATGAGGTAAGACTGAGCCTAACGACGTGCCCGATCCGAGCTGTATTGGTGGGGGATCTGGCTGGTTGCCCACACTAGCTAGCCTTTTGGTACCTAAAACGCGGAAGGTTTACTGATAGTTGAAGACTTTGATTAAAGATTGTTTTTTTTTGTGGGTTAGAATTTAGGAACTGATCGGGATGCTTGTTTGGCATCTGTCACAAGTCATTAGAATTTCAACTAGCTGAATCTTCTGTTTCATCAGCTGGTTTACACTTCATTATTCTGTATACAAGTATAAATGATGTTCTGGAGTGAAATAATATGTAGTCCTACATTAGATTTTCTTTCCTTTATGCAGAGCATTGTATAAACATGTTAACTTGTTCCACCATGTCAATTAACAGCTTTGTTTTATTTTTTTATTATTTGCTTGCAGGCTGAGATATCCCGATTGGATGAGGAGGTAAATCAGCTGCATGACCAGGTACACGTGTGTGCACATTTTGTTACAACTTAATGTGCACTTTATAATATTGCTTCGCCTATGCGACTATGTGAATTATGTTGATTCTTTTACGGCCAATTCAACCTTTTAGTGGGTTGTCATGTTTATGTAGTTAAGAATGGCTGGAATTTCTCTTGATGAAAATCCAAATATTGAAAGCATCATCGAGAAACATAATCTAGAAGTTGACCCTGTCAATAATGTGAGGAGAGAAAAGGTTAAGGAAGCTATGCTTCACGCTTGGAACTCATATGTAAAGTATGCATGGGGACAGGATGAGCTCCAGGTTTGTGTCACTTGTACCTACTCTGGTAGCTGCTTTCTTTTAAATTGTATTAAAACAAGCTTTAAAATTATTTCATTTTGCCTTTTGCATCCCTTAATTGTCCAGCCTCAGTCAAAGAATGGTGTCAATAGTTTTGGTGGCCTTGGGGCAACAATTGTGGACTCACTTGATACACTACATATAATGGGATTAAAAGATGAATTCCAGAAGGCTAGAGAGTAAGCTCCTTTTTCAATGCCATTTGTTACCATAAACAGAATACAGCTCCATCTCGTCCATGTTCGAGAAACTAGAATAAGTTTTAATCTCGTCTGCATGGCTAGCCATGTTATGTTCATCTTTTGGGTACCACATTGTCAGTTTGCCCTTTAATTACTAGCATAGAAGCATTGCTGGCCCAACAAATGGTAGAGCTAAGTTGGTTCCCCTCACTAGAATATACATTCTTTGCTTTTTGGAGAGTTTTCCATGCAAAAAATGTTTCTGTGGGTATCCCGAGTTCCCAACTCGTAAGCCTACCAATGTTAAGTATTGCCATCACTTGCTTGGATGGGCAAGACAAGTGATCGTGCATGCAGTACTATGCATGGAGTTTTAAGACCTAGTCATTTGTACTAAAGCTGCCGTTCACTTGCATCCCTTTGAACTTTAATTGCAGAGTTGAAGAATACAGGTTTTGCAAAATGGATTAATTTCTGTGCTTTATTCCACATCTTGCTTGGACTAGACACATAGTTTATTGTTAAGTTTTGATCTGGCTAGTGGTTACCGATCGCTGTAGTGCAAAGTGTGACGACAAAAATTCCCATTATATGCAGAAGTAACTAGAAAGCTATCAGCTTGAGCAACTGTTTATATGATGCAAATTATTGCGCTTCTATTAGCACCATTTGATAAAACTATATAGAGATGATGTCAATCTTAGGGTCCTGGGTTCTGCCTCATAGTTCAGCCAATAGCATGCTTATTGAGTGTGACCTAAATCTCCCTATACTGAAGAGATCATCCTAAGTTTGTCAGTACTCTATTTGGTTATGTATCCTTGCATTTCATGAAGTGTCGGATCTTTCTAAATCAATGAAGTTTGGTTCTTTTTCATTGAATGTTACAATTGTTGACTTCTATTTCTGCTAGTAAATATGGGCATAACTCTTTAAAAAATGTAAATATGACCATATGGCATTGTCCCCTAACAGCATGTGAACCCCTTGATTATTGAAAGTAGACAATACTCGCATTTATCAGTTATATCATATATTTCTGCTCTAACTAGTGTTTCTTGATGATGACAGCTGGGTCGCAGAATCATTAAACTTTGACAAGGATTACGAAGCAAGCGTGTTTGAAACAACAATAAGGTCTGTTATAATATTTAACTTGTTGTATTATATTATTATCCAGAATACTTTGCCTTTGGATCATAGTGGCTTTTTTCCCCTTTACTTTGGGGTAACTATGTTGTGTTAATAAATTGTCTAAGCTTGGACTCTTATTATTCAGAGTAGTTGGAGGTCTTCTCAGTGCATATGATTTGTCAGCTGATAAAATGTTTCTGGAGAAAGCAAGAGACATCACTGATCGGATGTTACCCGCCTGGGATACGTCATCTGGTATCCCATACAATAGAATCAACCTAGCTCAAGGCCAGGCTAATAATCCAGGATGGAATGGTGTAAGGCTCTGCTTTTCTATTTTCCAACTGGCGAGGTAGTTTGAAAAGAACTTCATTGTAATAGCAATCATAATTATTTTTTAACCATTACTTTTAGGAAATATGTTTTTCATAATTGTTGTGGGTTGAGGATTTCTGACCTTCTATTTATTGTAAACATAGATATATTCAAGTTAACTGTTGTACTAATCTTGTTAGAAATTGACATTGTCACATTTTATCTATGGACTTCCATTTTACAGGGTGGCAGTACACTTGCAGATTCAGGCACAGAGCAACTTGAATTTATGTAAGATCTAGTCCCGGCATACATGGCCCAGGCCCACTCTGCCGAGGAGTGATCCCACCTGCGTAGCAATCCGCTTGAGCTTTCGTCCTCGCTTCCCTCAAAACGGTTAACCGAAGATTACTACGCGTCCCTGCCCTGGTATTTAAGCTGGTTGGGGTTGCACAGGGTTCCAATTCGGTGCTACAGTAGTGGGCTGCTACCGTGTTCGAGCTACAATATAAAACCTCTGCAGTGCCCGGAGTCCGGATGTACAATACTCTCAGCTACAGTATCCAACTCACTGTCCAAGCTACAGTACAATGGCCCATCTGTGAATTAGGCCCACTTGACCCATTTTTTGGCTGTTACAATTTATAGCTTTATCACAGAGGACTGGAGATCCAAAGTATCAGCAAAAGGTTTTTCAAACTGCCATCAAATAATGATTTTTTTTTGCGCATTATCACATAATGATTTTACAGGCAAAGCGTAAGAGTCATGCTTGGTTTCTTCATTTTGTTCTTGCTGGTTGCAGTTGAAGTACTAGATACCTATATGAAGAAAATGATGATAGACTTGGTGGTCCAATGATGTAGTCATTGTTTCGCTGAGTGTTAGACTGTTAGTCATGTCAGGAGTTGGTTCAGATAGAGCTCGAGTCCAGGACAATGAGGCTAGTAGATTGGGGAAGAGGAAGAGCTCAATTAAGTCAGGTTAAATTTGAGGGCCAATCAAGTTATGTTGAATTCTCTCTCTCTTTTTTCATTTAGTACCATATATAAGTGTCTGCTGTGCAATAGATTGAATCATGTATTCACACCAGAAAAAAGACATTTTCTTATTCTCTGTGAATTGTAGTGCAGCCTCTCTAGTTACTCCTCTACCCCACTACCCTTTTTCTAATGCTGTAGCACTTGGTTAGGTATGCATACCAATACCATCATTTCATTGAATTGTACAATGAACAGTACAGGGACTGTGCACAGTGTAAACACAAACTGGTGATCGTTCTCAACTAGTGTTAATGAAACCGAAATTTTTCACTTATTAGCCATTTACTCTGCTGATATGCTTTCTAATCATCCACCCCTTTATATTATGGAAATTTCATTGGGAGCATTGTTAAATTTTAGGTGGAGAATGTAATTAGGCAATTTCAGAAGATATTCCCTAGTGATGGCTTGCTTCCTATTAATATAAATCCTCATTCGGGAGCTGTGAAATTGCACTCAAAAATTACATTTGGTGCTATGGGAGATAGGTATCATAATTTTTCTTAACTCTCATCATTGTGCTATACATTTTCCAAAACTTGGAAAATCTGCTTTATATATATGCAATTTCACACTTTCTAACTAGATTAGTGTGAATTGTTTTTGCATCTAACTGCCTTATTCATATCATAGTTTCTATGAATACTTGCTCAAGGTATGGATACAGGGTAACAAAACTTAAAGTGACAAACATTACAGGTTCAATACTATAGTCATCCTTTATTCAGACAGTTTGTCAGTTATGTTCATCAAAGTTTTATAAAATCCGTTTTGTCCTTTTAACCATGTTAGGGAAATGTGGGAAACGTCAATGGAAGGCCTGTTAAGTTTGACAAGGAAAATTTCTCCTTCTAATTTCTACTATGTGTGTGAGAAGAATGGGGTTTTGTTATCTGAGAAGGTAAAGAGTTCCCATGGAGCTAATTATTGACACCTGGATTGTTGTTAATAGTTGTCCTATATATCTTTCTGAAGTTCTGATTTGTTCAGCTTATAACTAGAACAGATGGATGAACTTGCATGCTTTGTGCCCGGTATGCTGGTATTGGGAGCGTCAGGCTATGGCCCCGGAAAAGCAGAGCAAATTATGAATCTTGCAAAAGAGGTGATCTTTGTTTCATCACCATGTGTTCTTTTTTGCTGATTTATATGACATTTAAACCAGTGGTAGTTGTAACTTTGCATATTATACTACAAATTTTCCCATACAGCACGACATATTTCTCTAATTTTTCCACCATTGGAGGCTTCTGCCTATTCACATCACTGTTCCTAATCATTCTGTTACTGCAACTGCTGTTTGTATCGGGTAATTGCTACCTATAAACCAAGATCCTAAAATTAACCCAGAATCACAGAATGACACAACGCACTTGAGCATGACCTTAGAAATATAAGGTGTCATGTCGCATGTTGGTTCACTGAAAAATATGGACTTTTTTCTTTTTAATGAATGTAAAATGCAATGAACCTGTGGGTGTCAGCTTTATACTGAGTTAGCCTGCTAAAGATGTTAATGATATAACTAGTATACTATATTGCACTGCCCAAATTATACTACCATGATAATTTTACAATGTTTAGACTGGATAAATTATGTATCAGAAAACAGTAACCACAAACCAGCATAGTTTCCCATTGTAGCTGTCAAGCCATGTTAGAAATATAATCTGAAGTGACTAATAATATTCCTGTTTTGTACAGAACTTGCGTCTTTTTACATACTCTTTCTTAATTTCGTGTTCTTATTTGTTTCCCCTTTATAGTCACTTTGATGTAGCTTGCATGGACATGTTATAACTTCTACCAATCAACTCCTACAAAATTGGCTGGAGAGAACTATTATTTCCGTGGCGGACAGGTTCAGTTACAACCTGTATAGTTTTTTCATTTTAATCTTTCCCTCTGCACTTCACATAATAGGGTGCTATTTCTTTACTGCCATAGGACATGGTCGTGGGCACATCATGGAACATCCTTAGACCAGAGACTATTGAATCACTTATGTATTTGTGGCGCCAAACCGGTAATAAAACATACCAAGATTGGGGTTGGGACATATTCCAAGCATTTGAGAAGAATTCCCAAAGATGTAAGTTCTCATCATACCAACATAGTTGCCAACTTGCCATCCTTCGAAATGTTCATTATTATTTTTTATAAAAAAACTTTGAGTATTTAGGTGAATACGGGTACAAAAGACGACATGATGCAGAGCTTTTTCCTGGCGGAGACACTCAAGTATCTGTACCTGCTGTTCTCCCCGCCATCGTTTATCTCGTTCGATGGGTGGGTCTTCAACACTGAAGCCCACCCACTGAAAATAGTCACAAGACATGACAATGAAGGTGGCTCAGGCAGTGCAGAAAATAAGGGTATTGCTGACTCTGTAATCCAGCCACATGGAAGGAAGCATGGAAAACCTGAGTAGAAGCTGTCCCGTGCAAAGTACAGGGATTTTGCTCATGCCATCTGATCTAGACATGAATGACAAAGGAAATCCATCTTGATGGAAGCTGGGATTGAAATGGCACACTACCGTAGCATTAAAGCATTGTCGTACCCCAAAAATTTTGATTTTGGGTTGTGAATAGAAAACACTAAATAAAACAAATGGTTTAAATATTTGTTTAAGACTTGACAAGACTAATTTAAGTTTTAGCAAATTTAGTATAGAAAATTGTGGTATTTCAAACTTTTTCAAATTAATTTAGTGGTCTCTTGTCTAATGTAATGTTTGCTTATTGCATGACTATGTGTTGTGATTGTGAAAAGTTTTAAAGCGTGTTTAGTATGTCTTTTATTAGTTATCCGTCTTGTCTCTGTCTTTTTCTACAATTAAATTTGCGCTTTCTCGGTCCTAATCTTTTTATTCTGAGTTTCCCCAAAATCCTTTTTTTCCACTCGAAATCACTCATTTCATTTCATCATCCATCAGGGTATCTCTGAAATATTCCTGGAAATTATTCGGGCTTTGTCGGGAACCTTTTCTTATTTTTTAGGAGAATAATCTATTTTTTATATGCTCCAAATTATATTATCATGAGCTCCAAATACTTTATTTGGGTTCCTCATGTTCCATAATGTCTCTAGAAAATTCCCTCGAATTTTCGGAGCTTTCAGAGTATTTTTCGCGGCTTAAATAATAATTCTGGACTTTTCTAGAATTATTTTATCCACGAAATTAATTAATTCCGAAAATAATAAATATCTCATTTTCCACCAAAGCCCGTGTGCAATAATCCTAAATGTCCATTCATTTATTTACTAATGTGCTTTAATAATTAATTAGACCTATTAGTAAAGATGGAGGGTGCAACGTCAATTAGCACCATATCGCTAGTTGACATGGAGGTGGAGAGTTTTCCTCCCTATATATACGTACCTATCCCATGGGCAAAGTATACCAAAACTACCGTGGAGAAGCCCCTAGTTTGAGAAATCTCTCGTGTAGTAAATTAGATATTTTTTCTCCTTCTCGTGTCGCCCCTAGGCCGAGGGCCTTCAGATGGATGGAGGTAGAAGATGAAGTATTTGCGGTTCTGCCACTGGTTCGTAATATTTTTGTCGTTTCTTCGTTTTAATTCTATTTTACTCCGTTTTAGTTGCGTTAGTTTCGTATAGTTGCGCTCCACGTAGTAGTGCTGACGTATATCGTGTCACCCAATTATGAATTTATTGATTTACATGTAATATTTATTTAATGCATTTTTAATTAAAAGCAACCTAGTACAGTAACTTGTTCTTGTGATTTTACGATCATGCCACAAGCCAAGTATGCTATCTGTTTTCATAACGTGTCCTGCATCCTACCGATTAGCAGTTGCCGACCATGTGTGGCGCAGCCTGCCGACATGTCACAAATGTACCGGCCTTCCATGGTCGCCATGGCCATGCTTGTACTGCTCGAGCCGGTGAAGTAGCCAGCGTCGTTTGCTACCTGCCAGTCCTATAGCCTGTGTTCCAATCAGCCAGAAAACCAGATATGTTGCTATTCACGTCAGCACATGCATGTAGTCCAAGTTCCCTGCTCTCTACAAGTTCATCAATGTCCAAAGCCCGCCAACAGTAAGCATCAACGTGTTTGCAGCTAAGCTACCTATTACGTTCTGGCTTCATGCAAGTTTAATATATTATCTATTCATATGATGTCATTCAGAGCTCTCTTTTTACCCCTTAACGTGAATAACAATCCATGCTTTTACGTCAGCTTTTCCTATATCAATGATAACGTGATTAATATGATTAATATTTATTTAAAAGCTTTCTAATTAAAAGTAATCTAGACTTATAATTCTGTTTTTGTTAAGTTGTGATCGTGCCGACGTAATCTTCACGTTAGTGGCGATGTTCACCCTGTCTTGTGTTTTTTTGAATTTAATCATATTAATTTGATTAATGTTTATGGAATATCTTTTTAACTAAAAGCACTTAGGTCTTAATCATTGCTTTTTCATAGAGCAAATGTTAACTTGATTAACACCAACCTTAATGTGTCTTTGTTAGTTATAATTAGTTTAGTAAACATAAAAATATATAGTTGTTTAGATTAATGCTTATTTAATGTCTTTTTGAATTAAAAGGGACTTAGGTTTATATCTCGACCTTTTGTAAATAAAATGCTAACTTGATAAATAACAACTTAAATGTTTCGTTGTTAATTATAACTTGCTTAATTTAATCACGAAACATGATAAACGATTAGTTGCTGTCTCATGTTCGGTGCTTTCTAAATTATAAATGTTTAAGTGACTTAAATAATATCTATGGGGAATATCGACATTAATGTCTTTTCAATTATGATGACTTGATTAGGTCAATCTTGAAACATGAAATAGTTCGATTAATGCTCTCACATGTTTTATGTTCTTTACGCTATAAATATTTAAATGACTTAAATGCTATAAAATATATATAAATAAAATATAACTAAGATTTAACTTTGGCTTTATAATTTGATTAATTCAACTTTTGAATAATTATCTGAAATGTCTATCACCTTAATTCATTAACTAAAATAAATCAAATGTATAGTTTGTCTTCTCCGATTTGTTGCAAACTCCTCGATAGTCGTGTGTCCTCTTTGATGGTAGCTCCGTTATCCGTCGTTCTTGCGTTTTCGCTATCGTAGCAACGTACCGTATTGTTTAGTGTGTTCTCTTTCAAAGTGTCTATTTTGTTTGATGTTTGTTCATGGTTGTGTTTGTTGTCTGTTCTGCTTGGTTGCTACGAGTAGAGGAAGCGTGGTTCGTTAGCAATGAAGACCAGGAGTTGAGGACCGACAAGTATAACAGAAGCTGAAGATCAGAGACAGAGGCTGAAGATTTCTCAGTAGCTAACTTTGGAAGAAAAGCAAGTATAATATGGGATCATTCTTGTTGTCCTATTCACTGAAATTATCATACATATGCATGTGTCCTCCTTGACAACCATAGAGATTATAACTTAGCTATTGATATCTTGTTTCCTTGTCACCTATGGGACTTTGCATTGGGTAGCTTTTACTAGCACTGAATATAAGCTATGATCTTGTAATATGATTAATGGAATATGCAACAACACTAAAAGATGACTTTTTAATTACTGTTTAAAGAGGGCTAGAGCATGGGGTTATTTTTGGTGCTCTAGTTTCTCTCCATAAGGACTCATCTGTGGACGAACATCTGGGATTTACAGTACAACTGTGAGGGCTATATGGCTCTGGCTTTAGCTTAGTATGAGGACCTTTTCTAGCTTGTTAGAGGTTACCCTTGTGGCGCAAATGGGGAAAAGCAGACTGTGGATCTCTGGGACTGGTTATATCACACAGACTGACTTCTGAAACCTAGCGGCCCTAACTTGTTAGACGAACCTTTGAAAGGCTTCATAGTGTTTCCCTGCCTGCTCACCTTGGAAGTGTTTTGGGAGTCGCGATCCCGGGCATATGGGTAATCACGACTCACAGTGAAAGTGTACACCTCTGCGCAGAGTTTAATAAACTGGTATACTAGCCGTGCTCACGGTCACGAGCGGCCTTGGACCCTTACAGAATAAATGATGAACATTGATGATAATGATAATGATAATACTGATGATATTGATGCTCACTAATGATTATTGTTTCTTGCTATACATTATTCTCGTTTACATGATCATAAGGTTATTTAGGCTTATGGTAAACATGTTGCTACTCAATTGCTAAAAGATGACTCACTAAAAGCTATCGCAGTAAACCAGTGTCAACCTTTTGAGCCTCATGAACCCCATGATATATTTGCTGAGTTCGACATGGACTCACTCTTGCTATTTCCCACACCTCAGGATAGTCTCTGGAGGTAATAGGCTTGTGATCAACCAGTTAGTTTGTTCCTGGAGTGAAGTCTACACCCGGTGTTCGGAGTTGTCTTGCCGCTGTGTTGCTCTCGAAGGTTATATCTTATACTATTGTGTTATGTTTAATAAGCATTTGTCTCTTGATATTACACTTATCTGCGGCTATATGTGAGATTTGACTTCTTTATTTCACATATAGTGTATGTCTAGTTTTATCATTAAAACCGGGTGTGACAGGCATACGGCTGGATGAAACTAGAGGCAGAATCTGTTGGTATAATTTGGATAGTGACCTTGTGCATTGTAGCACAGTGTGTTGTCTACTTTGGGGATCAAATGCTTGTGACCAAATGTGTTGTCTACTTGTCTTGAGTGTTCGGCCATGCCAACCCTCTTTCACCTTAACTTTTTTTTTAGGTTGTATATGGAGACGGTCACTTGCATTTGTGTTTTAGTCATTCAAACTAAGGTCTAAGTGTCATGGATCTTTTGTTTTGAGCAATGAGGAGTTATAGGTGTTATATGGGTGAGGGGATGGAGAATATAGATTTATTGCCACTAGTTAGTTGTTGAAGATGGGAAAGTGGCGTTGATGATGTGTGTCATTTGATTTAGGAATGAAATGTATAACGGATTATGCAGAGCACTCAGCTGTTGAGTTAGTTAATTACTGTTTGCTGCTAAGTTACTGAACCATTTCTTCCCATGGCAAACGTCTCTACAAGTTGTAGACTACAACTTTCAGTGTTTTATGATACTAGGTAGCTTGCCCGTGTGTTGCTACGGGACAACTAAACTTTTATACTAAAAACACACGGATCACACGATAAGATAACAATACTATGAAACTAAATACCGACGTTAAAGCGACATTTAATCTAAAAAGCAAAGTTAGTGAAATTAACACAGTCACGGAGAGCACGGTGTCGTAAGCTTACAAACTCTACTGTATGTCTATATAGACCTTTCTGTGATGTGGGTAAGATAATATTTTATATCGGCAGGAAGAAGTCTCCGATATTCATTTCTTTTGTGCGCTAATAAATCCACGAATAAGTTCTTGTAGTTAGCTCATGGTTGCTGCGTCTTTGGGCATGTCCACTGGCCAGCATCTAACCACTTCTAATACTTCTTCTCTCTTTAGTTTGCAAATCAGGTGAAATATGGACCGTGAGACAATAAATCCCACTTTGCAATCAGGGAACATGAATGACATAGCACAAAGCATACCCTCCCGCTCGCAATGATGACAAGGTCAGTAATGATCTCCGGTGATATTGGACAGAGAAATTCATTTGGGATCATCGAAGATGGGCATTTCTCTAGATATTTTGGTATGGAGACATCCCAAGGATGTTCTTTTCGTCGATGCCTGCAATCTTCTTGAACTTGTTGAGGAGTTCTATTATGTGCTTGGTGCTTTCTGGTTGGTGGCCATTCCTCTCGTTTATGAGCTTTTTAATGGCCATAGTCTCTGCTATAAAATCCACCAGGTTTTGCAGCTTGAGTTTCTTGGCTAGGGTTTCCAATATAGGTCTATCTGCATTTGCTTCCTCCTTTTTACCATCGTAAAATCCATGGAGAGTTCCATGTCCTTGTGTATTGATGAGGTCAACCTGAAATCACCAAAGCAGTTGCGATTTGCATCAGAAAAGAGAACACGATGGATCATTTCATTTTACCAAATGTTGACAAATAATGCATGTATATTACGTGTTCCTTGACTTCATCGGAGATGCCAATCTCAGAGTAAGGCATCCCATTCAATGCAAGAGTCGGGATGATTACTTCTTCTCATGCACGGCCCTGGATCGCTCGAGCACAACTGTAGCTGAATTGAGCCTAAGAAATTTCACTGTGCAGATGCCAACAAGTTTTAAGTGTGGAACTCACAATACTTCTTATAGCATTGGTTATGCCATCTAATAATGCATAGCTTTTTTTATGATACTTCTTTTCACAAGTGCTTAGATCTCCAACTTGTTGTCACTGCAGCAATTACCTCCTCATGTACAATCAGTTGTTAAGATAGAACGTCAGTAAAGCCAAATTATATCGAGGACTGAAAATTAATGGAACCTAACACCATGAACATGTAGTGCAGAGTAACAAAATATGATAAAAGATATCCCCTTAAAATTCATTTAGGCATTACCTTGAAAAATATAAACCATAAGGAACCAAACAACTATTACGTTATTTCTTAGTAGGGAAAACTAAAAACAAATGGAGGGAGTGTATAGGTTCTTATTCATGCAGATCATTGTCAATTCAAAAGAAGACATCATGGCTGACTATAAAACTACAAGCGATGCAACTAAGGACATGTAGGAAACCAATAATTAATTACATGAAGACAAAAGCAAAGTAAATTTTACTTAAAATGCCACTGAGAAAGTTACAGCGACACCCTATTCTATCATGATTTTCATTGTGCAAGGCATCCTGCAGTCAAGGCATCAGTCACTCTTAAAGCTATGATCTTAAAATTACAAAAGAGTGTTCATGTAATGTACAAATAAGGCTACCTTGAGGTTCTCAGTCCCTTAGATTAAAGTTAAGTTTTTAAGACCTTGATCCAGCTCTGGTTTGACTTCTTGTAATTAGCTTCCTCTCCCTGTAGCTGTTGCTGCCTTCTTTGTTTTCTTTCTTCTTCTCCTTTCTAAGTTGAGTGGCACTCCGTTTTTTCTCTCAAGTCTTTTATAAACTGTGCACTCCGGTGTCAAATTGTACTGCCTTCTTTTTTAAGTTTTTTGGTTTTTTAAAAAAGGTACCTGTAGCTGTAGGTTAGCCTGTGTGGTATCTACAGTATCCTTGGCGAAGTGAATTCTCTAAGTTAATAAAACCAATCTGAAATAAAAAGAAACAAAGTACAACCAAAAGAGTTAGCTTTGATAAATATAAAGTTCCTGGTGTCTCATATAACATTGATAATATTAGGTCCAAAAATGTTGTGAAAGCACATCATTGATCATTGTAAACTATGGATCAGCTTTGTCAGGTTACAAAAAAACTTATGCAGTTGCTATTTTTCTTGGCCGCAAAAGAATAAATCAATTTTGCCTGTCACTATTTGATCCAAATAAACAAAAGAGCTACTTGTCAGGTCCCTGTTCTATAAGTTTTTGTTGGAAGTACCCAGCCATACTTAATTTTTTTAAACAAAATGTGTATTTGTTTAGTCTGAACAAATTAGCATGGGGAAGCTCGTTTGCAGCCTCGTCAATATTCTCTGCAGTTTTCTTAATGTTCTAAATAAACAGCTCAGGATAGTGCATAAGACAACTAAGATTTCTTGCAAGGAAATTTATTTGGAAAGTAAGGTACTCAAAATTTAGTGGGAGCCATGACAAATTTCTCTGCCTTTTTTTTTCTATTTTTTGCGGGTAATTTGTGTTAGGAGGCACAGATATGCAAGTCTTCAGTAAAGTCGACACAAACCACACGATGTAATACTGCACATCACCCTGATCAATAGTCAAATTGGATGCATCTCAAGACAAACGCAAAACAGCTAGAAACCAAATATCTCAGTAATCTCTCTTGCTATATATAGTACCTTCTGATCAAGCATAGGCTGCAAGTGAAAGAGGTTCCTGAACTTTGTATCTGTTTGAGGTGGGCTGGCCCCTAGACACCAGTGACGGGGCATAATTAGGCCAACTGTGTCCATGTGCACCAAGCTGCTCCTAGGCCATGGCCAGCTGCACCTACGCCATGGCCGCCTGCCTTTCTAGTTCCCAATTTTGCAGAATCGACAGTGATGCAAATGCAAATTTACTCTGAAACTACTAATTTACCACATCACATGATTAATCGGCCATCAAATATATTGATATTGATATTCTAAAATCTGAAACCAGTGACTTTGAAACTACTAATTGCAGGAACTGAAAGGGAATCAGGGAACTGAAAGGCAACTTACATACGACAAGAACTGAAAGGGAATTAGGGAACTGAAAGGCAACTTACATACGACAAGAACACCCAAGCATGCATCAGTGATGGGGAATCGTTTGGGGTTCGGACTGCTCACCGGTGGAGTGAGGCAGAACGCATGACCCAGCGAGATCTCATGCAGTGGAGAGTCATCGCCGTGTAGGTGGGCTCTGCAGCTACATTACGCCGGGAGCCTCGCCGAAGCACCATGGACCGGCCGCGCCACCTCCTGCCCCGAGGGGCCTGCGTCCGCGCATACCATGGCCGCCTGGGGAAGCTTGCGTGCCAGGGCCGCAACTTCTGCTCCGCCGGGTTCGCGCGTTACCATGCCACCTGGGCTGCGCGCTGGCTTCGCGTGCTCCTATGCCGCCGACGCTGCGCATTGCCGGGGTTGCGTGCCGGGCTGTCTGGCCTCTTCCTCGGCACCTCCACACGCCGAGGCTCGTGTGTACCTCCTCCGCGCGACGTATAGGGAGAGAGGAGTAGAGGAGGACCTGGTCACGCCGGAGGCCTCAACCGCGCCGCTAGGGTTTGCCCTCGCCGGTGCCCCTGTGGTAGCACGACACAGGGTCAGCCACCAGAGCCGGGTAGAGGGAGGAGTGGAGCGTGCGTCGCGAATCGGAGCCAGCGAGGGCGGAGCGGTGGCTTTGCGGCGTCGGCGGTGCCGTGGCTACCAGTGACTGCGGCACTGCCTCAGGGGTAGGGGTGGGGGTAGGAAAACCCTAGCCGCGTCGAGGTAGGGCAAGCATGGAGTGCGATGGCGTGGGTGAGCGCGGTGATGGAGCGGCGGCGCGAGGGCAGGAAGAGAGAGAGGACGCATCGGCGTGCGTGACCGAGCGGGGAGATGGAGCGGAGATCTCATGCATCAACCTGATTCCATGCGGGATCTCGCGCGAGGGGGAGGTGGGTGCGGGGAAATGGACCGCGGAGATCGCATCGCAAGCGGACCGATGAGGCGACCGTTGTTTGTCGCAGGGGAGAGGCAGAGCGATGACCAAAAAAACTATCGTATCATTCGATTGTCTTAGTTTTATTCTTTTTAGTTGCAGCAGATTATTGTTTTGTCCGCTCCATCACCGAATACATACCATTCCTGCTCCTGCGTGTCGTAGAGACGTTGTCGATCTGCACCTTGCATGATTCATGCGGCCTGTGAGCCCGTGAGGTCTCCACTCCGGTGGCCCAGCGCTGAAACACGAACGCCGCAGTGACCCCGTACCGCAGCCCATGCCCCATGCACAGCCTAGGGCCTAGGCACGTGCGGCCTGAAGTGCCACTGCGAGACTTTATAGGTTGGGGCGGCACGTCAAGTGTGAGGGACCTCGTGCGTGTAGGCCTCAATCTCGAGGAGCTTGCGCGGTGCTGCAGCTGCAGGGACAGTAGGACGTACACAGCTGCTCTGCTGCTATTGGCCGCAGCCTGTGATGTGGGCCTCACTTGTCATATGGTCCACTGGCGCACAACGCCAAGCCAAAGGCTTTGGGCCTTGAGGGTATTGTTTCCTGTGCTAAATTAGTACTTCATCCGTCCGTAAAAATATGTAACTATGGGTTACATGCCAGAAAAAGTAGTTCACGTTTGAACAAGTTTATAGTAAATAGTATTCATATTTATAGTTCCAAATCAATTTATTATGAAAATATATTTCATAATTAATCTAATAATATTTATTTGATATCATAAACATTGATATTTTTTTATTTATAATTGGTCAAAGTTAATATACTAAAACGTGATACTGTGCTAGAATTACATATTTTCCTGGACGGAGGGAGTAAAGACTAGTTGGATACGGATGAAACAACCACCTTTAGTGTAAAAGTTTTCTTTATAATTTCAAAGCTTTTCCGTAATATTTAGGCTATGTTTGATTTAGCTTCTCAAACATGCTGGATGTACAAAACGGAGTTAACTAAGCTGATGGAATCTGAAGTTATTTTTTTTCAAAAATCGTTGCTTTCACTTAGTAAAATGTTTATAGCACATTGGACCTTTACTTTGGGCTTTCTTCTTTTTCAAATGGTCAGAAATAAAGAGATGTTTCAAAGGGAGATAGGGAGGGGATATGTTTCATATCTGCTTCAATCAAACAGCTCGTATCTTTTCTATAACACATACTCCCTTTATCCCAAAAAGAATGCAATTATGGGTTACATGTTAGTTAAAGCGGTTCATGTTTGACCAAGTTTATCTAGTGAATGGTATTCACATTTATGGCTCCAAATTAATTTATTATGAAATACATTTCGTAATTCATCTAATGGTATTTATTTGATATTAAAAATATTAATAATTTATAATCTATAATTGGTCTAACTTAAGATGACACTGTACTAGAATTGCATTATTTCTTGGACAGAGGGGTAGCTCATAATAGTATTTTTCATAGCTCACAATAGTTTTTCTAAAGCTTACAACTGAACCAAAACATACCCTTAATACCATGACTCATCTAGAGTTGAAAATCAAGCCAAGCGAGTTCATCTATACCAAACTCATCTCTTCTTTCTCATCTTAAAAATAATGCCATGCCATTAAAAATAATTGCCTATTACTTTATCTAAAAAATGTAGCCCCCTATTAAAGCGGACGACATATGGTTGAGTTGAAAGAGAGAGAGAAAAACCACTCTTTATAATAACCGCACAAACACGATCGCCATCCGGTTGACATGACGAAATAAGGGCGAGTTAAAGTATGGAGATTATGCAATTTCCTTTTAGTTTTTCTTGTGTACTTATGTGATGTGTTTATGATGTCTAGGCTACATCGTCCTTGACTCTACAGGGCATGTGCCTCTACTTGTAATAACATTGATTTGATGCATCTGTAAAAGAGAACGTTTGAAACCGGCATGTTCTCCATATCTTTAAAGAAAAATAGGACACTCCCGCTGCTCTGGTTGATTACAAATCGAAGTGTTTTTATTATAATTTTTGATCATCATGAACATATATACATATAAGAAATATAAGTGGATTGAGGGATACGGATATAAACAAAAGGACATCACTGACTTACTTCTCACACTGGCTTAATTGGGGGGGGGGGGGGGGGGGGGGGGGTGATGGATTTTCGATTGATTGTTGACCACACTGCCAGTCCACGCTTATGATCAGTTCACAATGTCTAATTTTCAAGAACTCTTGGTAATGCAAGGTGCAGTGGCTAATTAGGTACTTCATGCATATGTGACGCCCATATGTCTTGCTTTTAGGTTCCAATCAACTCATCAACAGAGGTGCAGTGGCTAATGACTATGAGGTTATAAACGCTTGCATGTCCCTCCTTTCCTTTTCATATATACGTAACACATAAAGAAATGGAAAAAGAAATGCGCAGGCATATATCCATTTTATCCAAATAAAATCTAGACTGATTTCACTAGTGGAAAGAGCAACGAAAGCCAGCTCATAATTGTTCCTTTTCAAATGAAACATACTTGACACCTGTGGGCATACATACATATATAAACTAACAGCTACTACTACCTAGCTAAGTTGAATGTCGTATCAATGTAAACTTTTTCCTAATAAATCTATACCTAATATTAAAAAACGAAGTGATTATTTTGTTCATGTTTTTTTATGTTCCATAATACTCTTGTGTCTCTCCTTATCTCGTATAGAACTCAAATGAGTTAGAACCAAATGTGTTTATGTGTCTAGCAACGGTATAGAATCCGATTTCAATACATATCGTCGGAACAGATGATGTGACTAATTTTCGAGCCATATACAAGTTGTTAAGATGACCGAGCAACAAGTAATATGTTCCGTTGCAATGTACATATACATTCACCATTCCAATAATAATAAATCAACCATGGTCGCATATCCTTGCTTCGAAGAAGAACGGTTGGTTGCTTTGCTTGAAAGCAACAAGTCAATTACATTATCAAAGCTAGACGTTCCAACCAGATTGTTGAAACAAATCAATGTCGCCTGCCAAAATAAGCACTAGTTTGAAAATACTAATATAACAAAGCATGTTGCTGTGGGAAAGCTATTCAGTTCGTCATTACCCAACAGTCCAACCAAGAGGCCATATATATACTGCACAAGAACCACTTTAATTAGGCCATGGGTCAATTATACCTAATTAAGAAACAAAAAAGCATTTCCAAGTGGCAAGTGCAATATTTGGTACATAAGACAGAATGTTTCCCCATATGGCCCTCCCCAAATGCAAAAAGTAATCATACAGTGATCATGCATGGACCCATCCATTTGTGGATATATCTTCCACCTGGCTGCCACGAATATGCATGCAAGCAACTGTAGAGAGCAAGCTAGCTAGAGCGCGTGTTGTGCCATCCAGCAACAAGTCAAACCAAACAAAAGTGGAGCCGCCGTAGCGGCTGCTAGATGCACACACACTGCACACACATGACCACCGCTAGCTAGCTGCTGCTGGGATCTCTTGTCTTCCTCCCTGTGTCTGCATATTGCTTGTCTTCTACTCTCTTCTTCCAGCTATATCTCACCCTTGCTTGCTTCCCACCTGCTAGCTCAACAACCTTCTAGCTAGTTGAGGTAGACACACAGAGGTGAGAGATCAGAGTACGACGACGACGTAGAGGTAGTAGCAGGATCGGACGACGATGGCCTCGTCAATGGCGGCGGCGTGCTGTGGGGTGGCGGAGGAGACGGTGATGGGGGAGCAGAAGGCGCCGGGGACGTGCCCTCGGTGCGGCGCCGCGGTGGTGGCCACGGACGTGGAGAGCGTGCGGCGGGTGCTCTGCTGCCTGCCGCTGTGCGTCAAGAACAAGCGCAAGTTCTCCTGCTCGCGCTGCCGACGAAGCCTCGCCGCGCTCTACACCCACGCCTAGCTAGCTACCTAGCTACCTAGCTAGCTCCTGATATTATTACCATGCATTCTGAGATTATTAGCTAGCGTAGCGAGCTTGTCCGTCCTGCTAATTGAGTTTCGGCTTCATATCATATTAGCAACGCAAATCAGCATTAGCAGTAGTTATGCAACCCATCTGTTCGTTGAGTTTTATTTGGTCATGTCTAGCTAGCTGTTGTTACTTGTTGTATTTGAACTTGAATGATGTTGGGACGCAAGATCATCAATGATTCATCGTGTTTCGAGCAACTTCTCATTTTTCTCGATTAATTTGCTCGTTTTATGTTATTATTATATAGGAGTATATATATGTTATTACATCCATATTATATATATATTTCTCGCAGCGGCCACCTCAATATATAGATAGATACGTGGTCGTCCTTTTCTTGCCTATCCTTTTCCACAGTGGATAAAGTGTGTGTGTGACCCCAACGTACGTTTCATTTCTTTTTGTCGAAAGCAAGTGCTCCATTGCTTGTACACTTGCCTCCAACTGACCGTGTGTGTGTTTCCATCAAACTATATACATGCTTTCATTAATTTCGTGGTTTTATTAGATAAATGATACCATTATTACATACATCCTTTTAATTTGTATAAATGATGCAGGACGGAGATTTTTTTTTTCATTCAAAGTGGAGCACGGGAAGAATAAATTAAACAAATAAACTACTAACAGCGTGTTCCTACCAATCTATGTTGGATTCGTCCAAACTTATGCTGCCAAACATGGTCCTTGAACAGCCGCTGCACTTACTTGTACTGTACGTGCCAGGACAAAGCACATGCATGCCAACTGCCAAGTGCCAATTTTGACCAGTTTCTGTCGGTTTTAAAAGGCCACACATCGTACCTAGATTCCAAACAGCGCCTGTACTCTTGCTCTCGATGGCTCCTGTCTGACTGGTCGTAAAAACGACTGATGCTGATGCTGATGTGGATTTGTTGTGAGAGACAAATACTGCTGCATAGATGGCTAATTCTGGCTGATAAGTTCAAGCGAACAGGGCATTAGGATGCATTTGTTTTGGGAACGAGGCATGACATCCTGCTTTGATTTCTGAGATCTGAGATGAGACTGTCCAATTTCTGTACTTGGTTGAGGAGTATACATTGTAATTAATATTTGGTTGGAAGGATTCACGGGACAGGATGATGCAAGTTTTTTTTACACTTTTAGCAACAATTATCAATTGGTCTCATATGTTATCCACGGACCCCACCTATCATCAAGGTATCCGAATGAACTTTCTGGTGGGTTTATTCCCGTATCTCAAGAGAGCTGAAACTTCTTTCACAGTACACGTGTGTTCTCAAGACAATTTGGAAGATGACTCTACTTTTGTGTTAACTGTTAACGTTGGAGAAGACCCAAATCATACACCAGCAGAGTCTTAGATGCCCAAAAGGTTGCGATCAACCTCCAACACAGCAAGAACACTGCGTAATCAACAAAAACGATCTAGAGACCGGTTAGACCAATGTAGAACTCGTTCTTGGCTAGAAAAGCTCTCGAACTTCTCTCAGGAAGATCCGTCGAGGGAGGAGCACGTGGAGAATCTCCTAAGATCAGCAAGGCCGTCTAGGATGTCGACAAATGTCACACCCCAAAATTTATGATTTTGGTTTGTGAATAGAAAACAATAAATAAAACAAATAGTTTAAATATTTGTTTAAGATTTGACAAGACTAATTTAAGTTTTAGCAAATTTAGTTATAGAAAATTTTGGTATTTCAAACTTTTTCAAGTTAATTAATTTGGTGGGCTCTTGCCTGATGTGATGTTTGCTTGTTGTCTGTTGTGTGTTAAGAGCGAGCAAAGTCTTTAAAAATGCGTTTAGTGGATCGATCTTTCTTCTCCGGCACGTCTTTATCTTTTTTCGCAATTAATATTCCTTGTTTCTCATCTTAAGTTCTCGTTGGGAGTTTTCTAAAATTTTTTCTTTATAACGTAAATTATTCCTTTCAGTTCCTCATGTGTCAATCAATCTCAGTGAACTCTTCGGGAATTGTTCTGGCTTTTTCTGGAGCTAGTTCACGCTTTTCTGCGAGCGTTATCTAATTTTTAGATGCTCTAAAATATCTTATCATGAGCTCCAAATACTTTATTTGGGTTCCTCATGTTCCCTAATGTCCCTGAAAAATTTCCCCGAATTTTCGGAGCTTTCGGAGTATTTTTCGCGGCTTAAATAATAATTCTGGACTTTCCTAGAATTATTTTATCCACGAAATTAATTAATTCCAAAAATAATAAATATCTCATTTTCCACCGAAGCCCGTGTGCAATAATCTTAAATACCCATACATTTATTTACTAATGGGCTTTGATGATTAATTAGGCTTGTTAGTAGAGGTGGAGAGTGCAACGTTAATTAGTACCATATTGCTAGTTGATGTGAAGGTGGAGAGTTTTCCTCCCTATAAGTATGTACCTACCCCTTGGGCAAAGTACACCAAAACTACCGTAAGAGGAGCCCTAGTTTGGGAAATCCCTCGTGTAGTAAAATAGAATTTTCTATCTTCTCGTCGCTGTCGGCCAACTCCAACGACTCCTCTGTCGAGCTTTTCTGGGCACCTCGAGTATCTCCGGCGAACACCACCACCCTCACGAGGTTTGTCTCATCGGAGATCTCTACATCATAGTATCCTTCTTTTCATGAATCCATCATCATGGTTTAACTGATTCTTAGAGTTTTCCAGCGAGATCTACATACACGCTTTTGAAGTTTGATTGTGTCCGTCAACTTCCTACGTGGCAAGTCGTCGTTTTCATGTCTCCTGCTGGCCACATGGCTCAGCACCGCGCGCAGCCCAGCTCTAGCCCGGTCTCGCCCTCCAAGCTGCGCTGGCTATCCCTCCGTGGGCGCCGCCATTCACACGAGTGTGCAGGGCTGCATGCGTGCGGCTAGCGTCGTTGTCGGCCGACCCCTTCCCAGCAATACGACGCCGCCCCTGGGGTGCCCTGCACTTGCCGGAGCTCCCTTCTCGTGACCATGTTCTGAACGAGCTACAAGCTTGAACGATGTGGTCGCGTGCAGCTGTCTAGCAGTGGGAACAGACATTGTTCTCCCTCACGTGACATTAGTATGATGTCGTTTAATCAAAGGTCAGTTACATCTCCTTGTCCATTATTTTTATTGATTAAATACTATGCCATCGTCATGCATAGGACATCTTCCCAAATAATTTATCTATCTATATCTGAATGGCACCCATGCAAATAGACCGTTCGTGTTTCCACCCTTATAAATCTCTCCAACTTGTAATTCATATCCTTCTTGTTTTAACTCTGTTTCGCCTCGCGCGGCCGCGTTTGGTTGGTAGAGCGCATCCGTTCGCCGCTGCTGTTATGCCGTCCTCTGGTCCACCGCCGTTCGTAGCCAGTTGCTGAGCCCCGCACCAGGTGAAGAAGCAGCAGCAACCGTTTTTCTCGTTATCTCGCGCCCTCTGTTTTTCTCACGTCATCGCCGATCTTCGCATGCAGGGAGCCACCGTCCGCCCTAACGAGCAGCACGCCCTAGCTGTCCCTTCATCGCCGACGAGGACCCTCTAGGTGAGTTCGTCGAGAGTTAATCTCGTTCCCATGCACTTCCCGTCCAAACCCGAGTCGCATACGCCGTTCTCGTTGAACGCTGACGAGCTCTTCATCGCCGGCAATGGCTATCCTCACCGGCGCTACTGTTTCTGGCTAACCCCACATCATCACGTGCCCCGTCGACTTGGTCAGTCGGTAGTTGAGCCCCTTTTACGAAGAGCCCCTGCCTCCGTCTCCTGGCACGCGCACGCACACGCGCGAGCGAGCAGCTGGCCATGCGTGCCAATTGCTAGCTCGATGAAATCACAATGATGTCATGATCATGTCATACGCACATTATTGCCGTTTTCTTTTAGAAAAAAAAAACAAATCTTGAAATACTATGAAAATACACATGTACACGTAACCATCCTGAGCCAACCGTGACCCATGAGCTTTGCCCCACTTTAATCCAACTGCTAGCTTGATGATGTCATATGAGGTCATGACGTGTTTTATGGCCATTTTTCTTTAGCAAAACAAGTCCCGAAATACAATAGAAATACACCACGCATAATCAAGAGTCAATCTCCACCGGCTCCTTGTTTTGACTCCGGTTCAGTTCGTTCTTGCCGTGTTAATTTCATGTCGATACAATCCACATGCTAGCAGTCATATTTAATTTATATCATGACATGTGTCTATAATTAAAATGTTAATATTAACTTGGTTAATTTGCATGAAAATAGTTTTGTAATATAAAAGCAATATATATTCATACTTCGGTGCTAAATACATGAATGTTAATGTGATTAATTGCTAACGAACACAAATGTATTTCTAAATTATAATTTACTTACGGCATATACAATTAGGCTAAATGCTTTTACATGTTTATATCTTTTGCAATGATAAAGTTTAATTGGATTAGATTATATGATATTGTTTACAAACTAAACATGAGTAGTTTCAACATGGCTTTTGAATTAAATTATCTTTTGACTAATCTGGTCTTAATAACTCTTTACATTGTTTTGCTCAATTAAAATAAATCAAAGTATATTGGCCTTTTCTTAAATAGAATATATAAAATTCTCGGTAGCTAGTTGCTTCTTTTTAACCGTAGCTCCGATTAGCGTGCTTTCCGCGTCTGTGTGTTCGTAGCAACGTGTAGGATCTCTTTAAAACCTTTTCACTTGCAATTTCTTATGTTTGGTGTACTGTCCTAATGGTAGTCTTGTTTGCTATGCATGGTTATGCTTGGATGCTTGTGTGGTGTTTTATGATATTGTGTAGTCGGTGAGCTTTACATGGTGATCAAGAAGCAATTCATTGAGGTTTGGAATTGAAGAAGGATCTAAAGTTTAAGGCAAGTTAACATGGGATCATCCTTGTTTTCTATTTACCTTTAATACACTTAATTCATGTGCATGTGTCTACCTTGTTACCCCTAAGGATATCCTAGCTTTTGTATCTTGTACCTTGACACCGGTGGAACATTGCATTGGGTAGTATTTATGCTAGTGCTCAAGATAAATAACCATGATCTGTAACTTGACTAATGGTATATGCAATAAACGTTTAAAAGATGCTTTATAGAAACATGACTCAAGAGGGCTAGAGCATTGGACTGTTTTTATGGTGCTATAGTTTCTCTCCTTAAGGACTTATCTGTAAGCGAACATCCGGGACTTACAGTACAACCATGAGAGCTATATGGCTATAGCTTTAGTCAAGTATGAGGACCTTTTCTAGCTTGTTAGAGGTTACCCTTGTGGCGTAAATGGAGAAAAGCAGACTGTGGATCCCTGCGTGGTTGTATCACACAGACTGACTGATGAAACCTAGCGGCCCTAACTTGTTAGACGGACCTTTGAAAGACTTCATAGTGAACCCTGCCGACCTTCCTTGGAAGTGGGTCAAGAGGCTGATCACCTCGGGCAAAAGGGTAAATCACGACTCATGGTGAAAGTGTACAACCTCTGCAGAGTGTAAAACTGGTATATCAGCCGTGCTCACGGTCACGAGCGGCCTTGGACCCTTACAGAATAAATGATGAACACTGATGGTAATGATAATACTGACGATATTAAAGCTCACTGATAATTATTATTTCTTGCTATACATTATTCTCGTTTACATGATCATGAGGTTATTTGGGCTTACGTAACTTGTTGCTACTCAAATGCTAAAAAGATGACTCACTAAAAGCTATTGTAGTAAACCCGTGTCAGACCTTTTGAGCCTCATGAACCCCGTGTTATATTTGTTGAGTTCGACATGGACTCACTCTTGCTATTTCCCCACACTCCAGTGTGTAGTGAGGTGCTGCTTAGAAGAAGGATGAAAGTGTAGTGGAGTTTCCAGAAGTCTTTTTGAAGTGCTTGGCATACGGAGCCCCCAGTCAGCCGTTCCTGAGAAGAATGGAGCCCGAGCAGAAGCTTAGCCACTGTTCCGCGATACTCTGATGTAAGTGTTTAATATAGCTATGTCTACGTTATATAATAACATTGTTTCTGATACTTTTTCATTCTGGCATATGTGTGGATTTCCTGGGCACACATATGACGAGCCTGATTTTGTTCTTTGGAAAACCGGGCGTGACAACAAATCTCGCTGGGAGACATGCCGAATAGCAAGAGTGGTTGGAAAAAGGAGTAGAGGGTGTAGTAGATGTGTTTTTGATCGATTGGATAGATGGGAACCCAATCGGCTGTGATCCTCTCATATATATAGATGGGTAGTCTTATCCCAGTAGGAAACAACTCCAAGTCGTAATCTCCAAATTTCCCATGTCAAAAATACCAAAACCAACTTTTGGAAGTCTCCTAGTCGGTTTCCAGACATGAGTCGGCTTAGTCGATTGGGCGAGTCGGCTAAGCTGACTTCCTCGGGTTTGGGCAACCCCCGCGGGCTGTATTAAGTGGTAGTCGGCTTAGCCGACTCGGGGGGGGGGGGGGGGGGGGGTGGGTTGAGCCGGCCTAGCCGACTGGCCCGGCTCACCGTCTTCTCCGTGCGATTTCTTTGATATTTTGCTGCGCCTTTTGACATCCAACATGTCTAAGATATTTATAACTTGTTGGTAATCCCCAAAACTACATCGGAACATTTTTGAGTGTCAACATTAACAAAACTACTTGGTCGAGCTCGAGTATGATGCCTGTCATCAGGGCAGCGATATCATCGTCAGCAGGCTGCACAATTTGATTTTTTATACATAGGTCCCATCAGGGAGCACGCCACAAGCAGAACCCATCACGTTTACATAATCAGTGCACTTGTGAGGACTACTCTTGTTAAATCATAGGGCCGGATTCACAATAGGCCGCTAATAATGTGTCATTATTTTTTAAAACATCCAATAATCTATCATGCCTAAAGTATTTCATACATTCTGAGGATTACACGGATTACAGTACATTCTATTTCTTTCGGTTGATCCTCACGGCAAATTGACACTTCAAAGCACATGCTAATTACTGTACTATACATTTTACATCTTGCTCGCTTATTACACAGCACACGCACTGACAAACTTCTGAAATTTGGGGTACACATCTACTGGAAAGTCTTCACTGTAGCAGGGCCGGCCTTATTCTTCAGAGAATGATCTCTGAATAAACCACTAGCCACGGTCCTCTCGGCTCTACAAATCTTATATTGCAACATCACTATACTGCTGCCAAACAGCTCAAAGCATACTTTGCCCAGGTACTGCAATGTTCAGAACTCTGTCTCTGTTGTTCATAGCCATGCACTAACAGGTCACTCACTGCAACTTATCTTTTCTGCATTCTTCAGGAGTTTCAATGCATCATCATTGACTTGTTTTAGCACAAAGGATAAGAAAAACTCCTGGCCTGCTATAGCACACGATGGCCTCTCATGAATATTATGCTGACAGCAAATGAGTCTCACTACTGTTGGTGATGATTTGCAACATGCAAATCCTGCAATCTGCACATTCTTCTTTCTTCCCCTCTTTTACTGAAGCCAATTATTTTCCTGACATCACTCAGTGAAAGTGCATGTTCTCTTACACATCTGCATCTTGGGATCTCACTTCTCCTTCTGTATCAAACTGCAGTCATAACTCTGCTGTGCACCCTCCTAAGATGTAGGACTCTACTTGCTTGCTGTATATACTGAAGTCTATCATTTCTTCTCAACTAAATCTTCTTGGCTCTCAAACTGCAATTCAAAATCTCTCTTTCTCTGAACTCCCAAATTTACTTGCTTTCACTGAACATGCAAGTCTCACAACTGATTAGACACCACTCTACCACTTCCACAGCTCTTGCTTCAGGAATAATGAACTTTTGACAACCACCATTTGCATACCATGTCAGTCTGCAATTCTATCACTCCTTCACTCACACATCTGCACTCACTCTTTTCTTCAGCTGGAAACTCTCTGACTTGCATCTACTGAACTGCACTACTTGAAGCACCTACACTAAATCTGCCCATTCCTCCTCTCTAATGCAGTACAGTGCCTCTGCCTTCTCATGAAATTCAGGCTCCGCCTAATTTCTTGGAACACACATCTGCAACATGTCAGGCCCACTCCTCTGTCAAACTATCACTGCTTTGATCACTTGCGGCATCCTTCTGGCTTTCTCCTATACTAATTTCTATATTTCTCTTCTTTCTAACTGCAACACAACATTTTACTTGCCATCAAAGTTCACACTCCCTTTCTCCTCTACTCAATCTCACTTCACTCACAGATCAAATACTGCTTCCCTGCCACCTCTCTTGCCTCTGCAATCTCCCACTTTCGCTTCTAATGATATTGCTCTTTAATCTGTAACTGTCAAATGAAACTACCAACCTGTTCGCTTGGGCTGAAATCTGGCTGATCTGGCTGGTTTTTTGTGAGAGAAAAACACTGATGAATGGCTGGCTGATCTGGCTGATAATCTCAAGCGAATAGGCTGGCCATCTACTGCTCTATAACACAGGGCCTCTTTAATCAAAAGCCTCTGAAATCTAAAACATTGATCTTATGGCACTTTAGTCTTGTGAAGATCATTAAACTACAACCTCTCTACTCAGAACGACGCCGCATCAACGCCCTTCTTTGCATCTGAATCTCCACTACTCCTGACACTTACTTGAACTTGCAATCACCCCTCGTGGCATCACTCTCTGCCAAAACTACATGTACTGCTTTGCACGGGCTTAAAAGCCTCTGAATCTTGTGCCAATCACCACTTGCAAACTACTGAAGCAATTATAATTTAGTAGATGCCAATCAGTTTTTTTAAAAAAAAATCCACCAAATATTCATGCCTCTGATTTAAAAAAACTTGCTCTTCGTGTTTCCATGAATATTTGGGCCGCTCACCAAGGTGTTGGGCTTGTGCATCCTGACGGGCCGGCCTTCCCGAGCAGCGACGGAGCCACTTGGTGTTGTCGAATGTTGACATTTACTACTCCTATTACTAAACTAACAACACCAGTAAATGTATGGTAATTGTGAGCAATTAGCCTTGGGATTGATTGATTGATTAAAGGGGTACAAGGGTACATTATATAGGCAAGGATCCCTAAGGGTTTATAGAAACACCCAATCAACGGTGATCCTTGCCTTATCAATCTATCTTAATCCCTAAGGTGCTTAACCGCACCGGCCCATAACAGCCCATTAGGGCGCCTATTGCTAACACTCCCCCACAGTCGAAACGTTAGCCACTTTGCATGTTTAGACTGGACCTAAACTCCGTGAACACTGAGGTAGGCAGTCCCTTGGTGAAGATATCAGCATACTGCGAGGAGGTAGGAACATGCAGAACTCGTAGATCACCAATGGCGACTCGCTCCCGGACGAAGTGAAGATCGATCTCAATGTGCTTGGTGCGCTGATGTTGCACCGGGTTGGAGGTCATGTAGACGGCACTGATGTTGTCATAGTACACCAGTGTGGCACGCCGAAGAGGGGCATGTAGCTCCAAGAGAAGCTGACGTGGCCAGGTCGCCTCTGCAACTCCATTAGCCACTGCGCGATACTCGGCTTTAGCACTTGATCTTGAAACTGTATTCTGGCGCTTGGAAGACCAGGAAACGAGATTGTCACCGAGGAACACTGCATAACCCAAGGTGGATCTGCGAGTGTCGGGACAACCAGCCCAATCAACGTCGGTGTAGACAACAAGATCAGTCGAAGTAGCCAGTCGCAGCAGGAGACCGAGGTGGAGTGTGCCCTGAACATAGCGAAGAATCCGCTTCCGAGTAGCAAGGTGAGGCTCTCGAGGGTCATGCATGTGGAGGCAGACCTGCTGAACAACATATGCAATGTCTGGGCGAGTGAACGTCAAGTACTGAAGAGCTCCAGCAAGACTGCGAAAGTCTGTAGCATCAGACACAGGGGCTCCCTCAGCTGCAGCAACCTTAGAGTTGGTGTCAACTGGTGTAGAGCACGGCTTGCATTCGGCCATCCCCGCGCGATCTAAGATATCCAGCATGTACTATCGCTGTGAGAGTAGAAGTCCATCACCACATCGTTGAACATGCATACCGAGGAAGTGATGTAGTTCACCAAGATCTTTCATGGCGAACTCCCGCTGAAGTGCTGAGATGATCCGCCGAAGAAAATCTGACGACGAGGCTGTGAGGACAATATCATCAACATAGAGCAACAGGTAGGCTGTGTCTGATCCGCGCTGATAGAAGAAGAGTGAGGTGTCTGTCTTGGCTTCGACAAACCCAATAGACAGCACGTAAGAGGCCATCCGACTGTACCAAGCACGAGGAGCCTGCTTCAGGCCATAGAGCGACTTCTTCAAGAGGCAGACAAAATCTGGATGGGCTGGATCTTCGAACCCGGACGGCTGCTGGCAGTACATTGTCTCAGTCAGATTGCCATGAAGAAACGCGTTCTTCACATCCAGCTGGTGAATGGGCCAGTGGCGAGTGAGCGCTAAGGAGAGCACCGTGCGGACAGTAGCAGGCTTCACCACAGGGCTGAAGGTCTCATCAAAATCCACACCAGGCCACTGGGTAAAGCCACGAAGAACCCAACGTGCCTTGTACCGCTCGAGGGAGCCATCAGACTGAAGCTTGTGCTTGAAGATCCACTTCCCAGTGACAACATTGGCCCGAGGAGGACGGGCCACAAGATCCTAGGTGTGATTCTGCAGGAGAGCACTGTGTTCTTCCTCCATAGCTGCTCGCCAATTGGGGTCAGCAAGAGCATTACGGAAGGTCTTCGGCACCGGAGAGAGAGGCACAGCGTGGTAGATAGCGGGCATCCTGTAGCCGCTCTTCGAACGGGTGCCCATGGAGTGCTGGTTGGCCAATAGAGGAACAACAACCGCACCCTTGGGCAGCGGGGCTGCTGTTGTAGCAGGGGCGGCCGGTGCAGCAGCTGAGGAGGCTGGTGCAGCAGTCGGGGCGGCCGGTGGCTCGTGCGGCCGACGCATGTAGACGTACGTGAAGTTGCGAGCCGGCCGGAGAGGTGGGAACCCTGGTGGTGGCCCGTGGGGCGTCTGCAGGGGTGCTGGGGAGCCCACGAACGACGTAGGGGATGTCAGGTAGCTCTAGGGCCGCGCGTGGCGCGGAAGAGGGACTCCTGGTGGCCACGCGTGGCGCGGTGGGTGTCCCCGACACCCGCAGCGCAGGGGAGATGTAGAGCGCGGGCGTCGAAGGATCCTTAGCATCCTCGTGAGGCTCCAGGGGCGCCCCAGGCACGGCCTCACGGGGACCGACAGGGGTGCGGGTGGCATCGAAGGTACTGGGAGGAGTTCCTGCAGGCAAACACTTGTGTGACGGTCCAATAGGAGCGGGCACAGCATCAGTAGTGTCATCGGCAAGAAACTCGAGGTCTGCTAGAGTACTAGGAGCATGATGCTCAGTGAAAGGGAAGGCCGTTTCATCGAAGATGACGTGCCGGGAGATGATGACTCTATTGGAGGATAGGTCAAGGCAGCGGTACCTTTTATGATGAGTTGAATAGCCTAGGAAGACGCACAGGACAGACCTAGGGGCAAGCTTGTGAATGGCAGTGGCGGACATGTTGGGATAATATGTACAACCGAAGACTCGCAGATGATCATATGTGGGTGGCTTGCCAAACAAGACAAGATGAGGTGTGGAGAACTCTAGAGTCTTGGTGGGCAATATGTTGAGGAGAACAGTCGCCGTGGAGAGAGCCTCCACCCAGTAGGAGGGAGGCATGGACGCCTCAAAGAGCAGGGAGCGAACAACATTATTTATAGAGCGAATAATGCGTTCAGCTTTACCGTTCTGAGGTGAGGTGTAAGGGCAGGACATGCGAAGGTGGATGCCCTGGGTGAGGAAGAAGTGTCGGGTGCTGGAGTTGTCAAACTCTTTCCCGTTGTCGCACTGTACGGCTTTGACGCGGGCACCAAATTGAGTGGAAGCATGGGAGATGAATTGAGCAAGCGTGCTGAAAGTGTCAGATTTAAGTCGTAAAGGAAATGTCCACAAATAATGAGTGCAATCATCAAGAATGACCAAATAGTATTTATAACCAGAAATGCTAACAACTAGAGAGGTCCATAAATCACAATGAATAAGATCCAACTTGCTAGATGCACGAGAGGTGGACACATGAAAGGGCAGACGAACATGACGCCCTAGCTGACAAGCATGACATAAATCTGAACAATCCTGAATAGGGAATGAAACACTAGACGCGAGCTTTGGCAAGGCCTCGTGACCAGGATGCCCAAGACGCCGATGCCACAGTGGAGAGGAGCCCTGAGCGGCAAAGGAGAGTGCTGGTGGAAGGCGAAGTGGGTATAATGGCCCGGAGCTATTACACCTGACGATCTCTTTCCGAGATGGAAGAACCTTCACAGAACAACCAGCGGGGTCAAACTCAACAGAGCAATTATTATCAATAGTAAATTGGCGAACAGAGATAAGATTCTTAATAATTTGTGGTGACACAAGGACATTATTAAGACGTAAATTGGATGATAACTCTGTGGAGCTAGTGGCAGTGACAGGAATAAGAGAGCCATTACCAACAATAATAGATGAAGGGTTAGGGTACCGCGGGAGAAGAACATGTGAAAGAGAGGAGAGCTGAGATGTCATATGTGAAGTAGCACCTGAGTCGAAGTACCACTCGTTGGTCGAAGGAGGGGTCAGAAACGTCGTGTTGAAGGCGGCGGTGAGATCCGTCGGGTCCCAGGAAGGGAGGCCGGTCATAGGGTTGTAATACCTCGGAGTGACCCACTGCCCAGCGGGCTGCTGGTGAGCAACAAGCACCTGCTACTGCTGCTGAGCGAGTAGGGCCTGCTGCTGTGCCTGGTGTTGCACCTGCTGCTGGGCCTGGTGCTGCGCCTGGAGGTGAGGGGGCACCGGGATGGGTGCCAGAGGCGGAGGAGGACCTCCTGACCACATCTGGATGGTGCCGGACTAGGGATTGTAGAAGCTGGGCCAAGGGCGCCCCCAGCCGGCTGCTGCTGCTGTCCAGCAGCTTGATGCTGCGGTGTGGCACCGGCAGGGGGCCGGGAGCCCTGTCCTGAAGCGCTACTACTACCTTGTCCTTTGCCGCCGCCGCCGTGCTTGCTGCGGCGGCTGTTGGGAGCCTTGGAGCCCCCTCCAGTGCCTCTAGAGCCTACAGAAGGTGGAGGTGTCATGGTGGGAGTAGTGGAGGTGGCGAGTGCAACTGCTGGAGCCTCCTTGCGATTCGCCATGGTGAGTTCCTCAAGGATGAGGTCCTCACGGGCCTCCAGAAATGTGGGGAAGGGCTTGGCTCGGCGAAGAAGCGTGCCGACGTGGGCGAAGCGCTCGTTGAGGCCATGGATGATGTTGAGGACGAGGGTGCGGTTGGTGATGACCTCGCCGAGGGCCGTGAGATCATCGATCATCTTCTTCAGCTTGCGGCAGTACTCGGTGACGGAGAGGTCGCCTTGGACGAAGTTGTGAAACCGCGTCTCCAGCTGAATGGAGCGAGCCTCCCGATTGCCGAGAAACTGCGACTCAACAGCGAGCCAGGCGTGCCGGGCTATGGAGCCCTGGGCACGGATGATCTCGCCCAGGTCATCCGTGAGCGTGGCGATGATCCAGGACTTGATGACGGAGTCCATTCGGGCCCAATCAGGAGAAATCGGGACAGGAGGGTCTTCACGGACATGGCCCTAGAGTGAAAACTTGTCGAGGATGAGCAGAAACTGATCGCACCAACGGTTGAAGTTATCAGAGTCGATGTCGAGGATGGTGGTGACGTGGTTCCAGATGTTGCTGACGGTGACGGCCTAGGAGTGGAGTTGGAGCAGGGCCACGGCTTTGTGGTGAAGCATGGCCACGCAGAGGTCGGTCGGCGCAGGAGCTCCTCCTGGCGGCGCAGTGGATCCTCCCGAAGACTCGGGCACGATGGCAGCGTCGGCGGCTGCCCGCTCCATGGCGGCGCGCGCGAGGGCGGCGCTGGCGCGCTGGGCCGCCTCGTCCCGCTCCTTGGCAGCGGCCGCGGCCTGCTGCTCGGCTTCGAGGGCGCGAGCTAGGGCGGCGTCGTGCGTGGCCTTGCGTTCGCACTCTAGGCGCTGAGTGGTGGCGGCGGCCTCATTCGCCTGCTCCTGGGCGAGCCGCTGGGCAACGTCGTCGGCCTGGAAGGAGGTGGTTAAGCCGTCGTCGTCAACTCTGGGAGTAGGCGGAGAAGAGCCCATGGCGGCGCGGCGCAGCAGGGGCTGGCATGCGAGGGTGCGCGTGGCTGGGAGCGGGCGCGCATGGGCTGGGAGAGGTGCGCGGCTGGGTGTAGCGCGAGGCGCAGCACGACGAGGGCCGGCATGCGGAGGAAGTGGGCGGCGCGGCAATCAGCCGGCGCGCGCGAGGAAGGTGCAGCGGAAGTCTAAACCTAAGCGTGATACCATGTGAGCAATTAGCCTCGGGATTGATTGATTGATTGAAGGGGTACAAGAGTACATTATATAGGCAAGGATCCCTAAGGGTTTATAGAAACACCCAATCAACGGTGATCCTTGCCTTATCAATCTATCTTAATCCCTAAGGTGCTTAACCGCACCGGCCCATAATAGCCCATTAGGGCGCCTATTGCTAGCAGTAATGATTAACATGTCTTTAGCACACTAGTCACCTATCACATACCTACACTCCTAAGCTTGAACTAAGTTGTCATCCCTAGTTTTATAGCTAGAAATGTATATTGGTACTATATAAAGGAATCTATCATTTGATGTGACTAGGCAGAAATAATAAGAACGAATATATGAATAAAACTAGTTCTGCAAGCGGACAGATAATTATACAATTGTAGCATTTTAACTAAAGTATTATCAGGTTATCGATTTATATTTATACCACTGGTAAGGTCTAGCTAAACAGGAAATCTATAGTATTGATAACTTTCTATATATATGATGAATGAGAGATAAAACCAATATCATACACTCTACTCATAACAGGGATAAGTCACATGATAAAAATATATATGATAAGTAATGATCAGTCATCATAATAATAAGATAATAGATTCACTCAGAGCACTCTAGCTACTACAATAACGTCATAAGACCCGAATATTAGAGAGATAATTTCTAATGTAGTTCTTTAATCACAAGTCAATGAATATTCTAATTAGTGCAACTATATCTAACAATTATTGTTAACATTACTACTATATCATTATCCACACATAAAGAGCATCAACTAGAGAGGCTTTTAAGACGCAACTGTCACCTCCGACGCGACCGCGTTCTACATAACCTATGCATAGGGGATGGACTACAGAGGACTCAACGAAGCTATAATAGTCACCTTTCTGATCTACCACACGTCCTGGAACATCAGGGAGCACTCGCAGATATGCAATATATCTAAGCACCACGCCTACATAATGCCAATCATCTACCCTAGGTACCTTAGGATAAACGCTATACAAGCATATGCATGAACTCAATAATAATAAAGTAACTATGCTAGACATATAATTAAAGTAAACAATGAACATTGCAATCAAGAACATAAACAAGATAAAGATTAATGTTGCCATAACACTGTAATAAACACACAATGATGAATAATACAATGAGAGAGGAGAGCACACGAATAATACCAATATCTACGCTTTTGATAACATCGGGAATCCAAGCTAGGTTGACCAACTTGACTCCCTCTAGATCTAATCTAACTAGGCTATCACTATAAACTAGAGAAACTCTGAGGAACTAGGGTTTCTAGCTCTGGATGGCTTGATCTCCAAAAGACTTGATGGCTCCAGGGGGGTTAGGCTCCGTATATATAGTCCGGTGGGATGCACGTGAACCCTTGGATCAAACCGACTTGACATAGGGCTAAGATTGATCCTCAAGGTCGATGGAGGAGTCTCGTAGAAGATGACAAGTGGGGTCCACAGCCAGGGGCCGGTCGGCCTGGGGGCTTGGTGCCGCCCAGCCTCCTCCAGAAGCTTCTGGAGTCCCACTTTCGCCTACTGCCTTCTCATGTCTTCTAGAGTCTTCTAGCGTATCTTTCGTGGTGGAATTCTGATAATCCGTTTGATAATTAGGTCCCTCTTGTTGGCTTTTCTGGAATAATCCCTAGAAAATAACAATTCACCAAAACTCGTGGAATTTTTCAGATAAAACCCTAGAGTCCTCTATTTTCATGTTTATTGATCATTTCTCATGTTTATTGCGCTATAAAATGTTGACGCTATCCACCGTCAACATCGGACCAGGAGCAATAACATTTCCCCATTCTTCAGAGCTGGCATGCCCCCATGTCGGCGCTCTTGGAAAGCGCTGGCGTAGGTACTCGTAGTTCTCCCAAGTGGCCAGAGCCGCAGGCATCTGAGACCACTTAATCAGCACTTGCTCCACAGCGTGATCGCCCGAGGTCCATCGGCGCTGCAATACCTGCTTAGGAATCTGAAACTCAACAGCATCAGAGGGTAAAGCTTGGGATACCGGGGCAACACCATGTGAAGCTTTGAGCTGCGACACATGAAACACCGGATGGATTGCTGAAGAAGCTGGTAACTTGAGTCTGTAAGCCACTGCACTAATCTTGGCTTTGATCTGATAAGGGCCAAAGAATTTGAATGCCAATTTGAGCTCGGCGGGCCAAAGAGGACTGCACGTATGGTTGGAGCTTGAGGAACACCAAATCACCCACTGCAAATTGCTGCTCGGACCGATGCATATCAGGTTGTCATTTCATATGCTGCTGGGCAAGATTCAGATGGTGGCGAACCAGGTCTTGCATCAGTGCTCGCTCTGAAAGCTAGTCGTCGAGCTAGGGTACAGAGGCACCGACGGCTTCAGCAGATAGGCCCAACTGACGAGGAGTATACCCATACAGGACTTCGAAAGGAGTTCGGCCCAGAGCTAAATGAAAGGTCAAGTTATACCAGAATTTAGTGAAAGGAAGTCAATTGACCCACTTAGAAGGACAGGCATGCACAAAGCACCAGAGGTAAGTCTCCATACATTAATTCAGATGCTCTATTTAAACATCCTTCTACGAATGATACACAGTACTCAAGCATAATTCAGTCCTAGCCATCTTGAATAAGGTTTGCCAGAAGGTGCTTGTGAATATCCTATCTCGATTAGAAACTATTATAGTTGGCATTCCATGAAGGCGATAAACCTGATCCAGAAACAACTTAGCCACTGTCTGAGCAGAGAAAGGATGGTTCAATGCAATAAAGTGACCAAACTTGGTAAATTTGTCAATGATCACTAAGACAGCATTGGCTGAACCAGACTATGGCAGCCCTTGCATGAAATCCATGGAAATCACATCCCAAGTGTTGGTATAAATTAACGCACACAGATAAATCAGCAAGCGCACAGATACCGCTGTAGCTTTCACCCAGAGGTATTCAAATATCGTATCCATAGGGAAACATGTGAGGCTAACTATGGTACAACTTAACCCAGAGCAGCAACAAGACTTAAAAAGACTGAGAGTGTAGAGGAGATCGCTACAGTCTTCTAGTTCTAATCTCGGTAAGCTATGCCTTCTACTGTTCTATCTGGGGAGATGTCTTATAAGGAACAAATGAAGAGTTTCTTTCCTATAAGCGATCTATTTCCTACTAGGCCTATTAACGGGAGGTGGACTATAGATGACTCAACAAATGTGTCACAGTTGCGTTCTAATGCTACTTCACGATCTACCACCGATCTAGGAAATATGGTGCATTCATGAGTAACCCGAGTCTAAGAACCACGCTTACACTATGAATTATACTTTAACCTAATGGCCATAATTAAAGCGCTCAAAAGAGACTCGCAAACCAAAGAACAATGTAAACACGTTGCTTACTTGAATAAGAAGTCGATTACCAGAGAAATCGCAGATGTATATTAACTTCCGCCTAGGTACAAGCCATAGAGGGAGCACCGATAGGTCGGTACCTCCTCTAAACTCTTTCATTCTTTCCTCTCTCTATTTATAAAGACTAGATCCTAATGAGGACTAATCTTCTCTTGATAGCTAGCTCTGAGAGGTAGATCCTTTCATGGGACCCCTCTCAATTGATTCTGACTAGAGAATATGAATTAGGGTTTTAGGATGACTCTAGGGAGGGGGTGCAGGCCTGTATTTATAGCCCTGGGTGTCCAATGTGAGCCCTTGGATCAAACCGACTTGAAGGACGGCGTAGATACAATCCTAGGAGGTGGTGGAGGAAGCTTCTGAAAGCGAACTACCAGGTGGGGCCACAGGGGGCCGGGCGGCCTGCTACAGTGGCCTCTCGGCCCACGCTTCATCGTGGTGTCTTCTGGAACCTTGTAGAGTTGTCTTTCACAATTTTCACAGATAGAATCACTTGTTGCCGTCGGGTGGCTTGTTTGGGGTGTATGACAGTGGTCCTAGGGCTGTTTTCTGGATAGATCCTCCTACATATAAATATTCACCAAAGCTCTAGAATTCATTAGTTTAAACCCCTATACCTATGTTTGGTGATGGAATTAAGTATATATGCAGGTTATGTTGACGGTTTATATTTGATGTTAGTGACTGTCAACACCAAGTAGCATTCGGAATCAGCAGAGGCTGGAGTAACCTTGGGCTTTTGCTTCTATCAGGCTTAGCCTGTTGGCAAGTTATGCATTCTCTGACCCAAGTATAGACATCCTTTTTCATAGTATGCCAATAGAACAACTGTCGGATCTTGTAGAATGTAGCAGGCGCACCAGAGTGACCCCCTAGTGAGCTAGCATGCAATGCCAGGAATACCTTCTTTTGTAGTGGCACATTATGATCAAGCCAAATCTTGCCATCATACTTGATAACACCATTGTGCAGAGAAAAATGAGGGTCAGAATTGCCAGCCACAGCAAGCTGAGTCATTAATGACATAGCAGTAGGGTCCTGGTCATAAGTAGCACAAATATCTTGCAACCAATGAGGAACTACCTCAGTGATAGCAAGAAGTTGATCAGTAGATGGGCACCGAGACAAAGCATCAACCACGCTGTTTTCAACTCCTTTTTTGTAAATCAACTTGTAATGCAACCCAAGCAATTTAGTGAATAACTTCTGTTACCAAGGAGTATGGAGCCTCTGATCATTAAGATGAACCAGTCTTTTCTGGTTAGTATGGATATAAAACTCATTCTGGAGCAAATGAGGGCGCCACTGATCAATTGCAACTACAATTGCAAGGTATTCTTTTTCATATGGACAAGCCCTAATTCTTTGGTCCTAGAGCCTTACTAATATATGCCAAGGGGTGCCCCTCCTATAGCAAGACAGCCCCAACCCCAACTACACAAGCATCAGTTTCTATATGGAAAGGCTTGTCAAAATCAGGTAGTGCTAAACAA
Source organism: Saccharum hybrid cultivar R570 (assembly GCA_038087645.1). Classification (NCBI taxonomy): domain Eukaryota; kingdom Viridiplantae; phylum Streptophyta; class Magnoliopsida; order Poales; family Poaceae; genus Saccharum; species Saccharum hybrid cultivar. Next base: position 14,377,233 of record JAQSUU010000602.1, read on the forward strand.
GGTGCTGAAGTCAAAGCATCTTTCAATAGCTTGAAGGCATTAGAATGAATGGGTCCCGAAGAAAACTGCACATCCTTACAAAGCAGATCAGTTAAGGGATTAGCAATGATTTCAAAATGCTTCACAAACTTTATTTAGTAACCTGTCAGCCCTAGGAAGCCTCTGAATTCTTTTACAGTCTTAGGAATTGACCACTCTTGAATAGCTTTGATCTTTGCAGGGTCTGTAGACACACCAGATACACTGATAATGTGACCCAGATATGCAATTGATTGCTGAGCAAACTTACACTTAGTGAACTTAAGCTTCCACTGATCCCTTGTAAGCCACTGAAACACCTGAGCCAAGTGAAACAAATGCTCTTCATAAGTTCTGCTGTACACCAGAATGTCATCAAAAAATACTAATACAAACTTCCTGAGCCCAAGAGCTAGAGTTAGGTTCATGGCTCCTTGAAAAGTGCCTGGGGCTCCAGTCAGACCAAATGCCATAACCTTAACTCATAATGGCCCAAATGAGTCTGAAATGCAGTCTTTGGTTCTTCTCCTTCTTGTACTAAAATCTGGTGGAAACTAGCTCTGAGGTCCAATGTTGAAAACCACTGTGCATTAGCCAGCTCATCCACTAACTAATCAAAGATGGGCACTGGAAACTTTGATTTGATAGTAATAGCATTAAGCTGTCTGAAATCAACACAAAACCTATAAGACCCATCCTTCTTTGGAACCAACAACACAGGAGAAGAAAATAGGCTTGAACTAGGCTGAATGATACCCTGATCAAGCATCTCATATACCTGCCTTTCTAACTCATCCTTCATCTTAGGTGGGTATCTGTAGGGTCTGACTGCTACATGCTTGGAATCAGGCAATAGTGGAATAACATGATTGCAAGGTCTTTGAGGGGGAAGACCCACTGGGGTTGAAACAAACGAGCATAATGTTGCAACATAATCTGTAACTTAGAAGAAAGCCCTGAAAAATCTAGTACAGTAACCTCCCCAATAGCACAGCAGACTTGCAACAACAGTTTATCAGGAAACATAGAATGAATGCCCTGGAGAGTAACATATGATCCTTTATAATGAATTTGAATCCATTTTTGCCTCCAATGAACTTGCATGGGACTGGATGTTTCCAACCAATCCATACCCAAAATAATATCATAATGTGTTAAGGGCAGAATCTTGAAATCAAACACAAATGAAACATGATCAATACTCCAGTTCACATTATGTAAGATTCCTTTGGTGGTAAGCACCCCTCCCCCAGCCACATTGACAGAAATTTGGTGAGGCAAAACTACCTGAGAGCTCAATTGCAAAACTATGGACTCACTGACAAAAGATGATGTACTGCGCGAGTCCAACAAAATGGTAACAGGTATATGGCCAAGAGTACCAACAAACTGGATAGTACTGTAAGCAGGAGCACCAGAGGTAATAGCAGAATTATCCTCACCAAGCATAGGAGCACCAATTGCAGAAAATGACTCCCAAATGTCTTGAACAGCATGTAACACTTCTTGAGAGCACTTGTGATCCTTGGACCACTTGAGGCCACACTTGAAGCAGAGTCCCATAGCGCGGCGATATGCCTTCAGAGCCGATAACTTGGGCTCTCCATCAGACTATGCAGGTGCAGGGAGCACAACCTGCATCTTCGTTGTCGCAGGCGGAGGAGGAAGAGGCATTGCATTCTTGAGGCTTGGCTTGTAAGTCGAAGTAGAGGAAGAGTAGTAAGACTCCTTGGTACTAGCAACACCAGCTTCCTCCTGCAATAACGCCAAGGTACAAGTAGTATCCAAACTTTGGGGGCGTTGCACAAGAAGAACAGCGCGAATTTCAAGTCATAAGCCATCTATGAAATGGGTAGTGTAAAAGACAGGATCGATCGCCTTGTTATAGGCCAAAAGCTAATCAACTAGGGTAGTGAAGCTGGTGATGTAATCGGACACAGATGAAGTTTGTTTAGCATGGAAGATTTGGCGCATCAGCAACTCGTGTTGATCGCGATCGAAACGATCATGAACCAACTAACAGAACTATGCCCAGGTGGCATTAATAAGCTAGGGCTTGACCGGCTGGTACCATAGTTTGGCAGCACCCTGGAGATGCATCTCAGCTACCCGAACCCACATTGACTCCTCAACAGCATACATAGCGAAATGTTTCTCACACAGTGTACGCCACAAACGAGGGCCATCGCCATTGAAGGTTGGGAACGACAACTTAGGCAGACGACCCAGGGCATTTGGATTTGGGGCAGGCGGAGGATGCCGAGGATCAGGTAAGGGAAATGGAGGGGGTGGAGGCGGCCGAGGATTTGGTGTGGTTATCGGAGGAGGAGGTGGCGGTCGAGGATTGGGCATGCCGAAAACCATACTAGATGAGGGTGAACTGAGCGTACCATTGGCCGGGAATTGGGTCGGAGCCGCAAGGGATCCAGACCCAATATCTCGTGTAAGAGTTGCAGAGCCGTGCCCAACAACTGGCGGTGGGCACGCCATTGTCGACGACGGGCTGATGAGGAGGCCCGGGCTATGGGACGAAGAGTCGAGCACCGCGCGGTCGTAGTGCATCGATACCTTCTGAACCTTCAGCCATAGATCGCCGATGACGCCCTCGACCTCGGGACGCCAGGAACTAATGTCCTTGGTCGCGGCCTCCAGAGCGGCGACGTGGGCTTCGCGCTCGTCGTTCATTGGGTTGGAGGCGTGGATGAGCTCGAGGTTGTTGAGGCACGTGGCGATGTCAGACTCCAGAGCGTCGAGATGGCGTACGACATCCTCGGATGGTGGGGCGGTGTACGCGGACTCCAGCTTGTTGAAGCGGGCGTCCACGGCGGCGGTGCGAGTGGTGCGATCGGGCTTGAGGTTGGCGAAGCGCCGCTCCTAGCGCTCCTCATGGGAATTGAAGCGACGGGCGAACTCCAACTTCGATTGCTGGACCTCGTCCAGGATAAGCTTGAGGTGGGGATCCATGGCTCCTAAGGACTGGTGGAGATGGGTGTAGTGGAGGTGGGAAGCAAAGGAATCCAGGACGAAGGAAGCAAGCAGGGGATAGCAGGATCGGTAGTCCGATGCCAATTGTTAGCAATCAAAGTCGGCTTGGGGAAGAAGAAGGAGATAGGAATAGCGACGAGGACGAGTTCAGATTTCAGAATGAATTCGGTTACAATGTTCATGACTTCTACCGCTCACAGCTCCCTTGCCACATTGGGCCGTTCATTAGGGTGTTGGGCTTGCGCATCCTGACAGGCCGGCCTTCCTGAGCAGCGACGGAGCCACTTGGTGTTGTCGGACCAGGAGCAGTAACACCCAACTCGTCACTATCTCTGAACTCCATTCTTTTCGTTCATTCATTCCTCGTCGCCCCCACTCCGTCGGATACAACAGCTCGCCAAGAGCTTTTTGGAATTAGACCATCATGCGAAGTGGGTTTCGTCAGAATGCCATTCCGCAACGGGGCTTCGCCGAATCGCCATTATGAAATAACGTCACCACGCTGAAATGCCATCCGAGAACTTTGGCACTCTTTTCTTCCCCTTCTACCCCTGCCTCTTTCGTTTTTCTTTCACGAGCTGCTCGCCGGGACGGAACGGAGGGAGCCAAAACGGATCGAGCAGGACGTGGTGCTGCTGTCCTCTGCGAGCGGCTCCCACGGCGAGCGGCCCCCTACGGCGAGCAGCCCCCACGGCCCACCCACGGCGAGCAAGGCGGGGGGCCTGCTGTAGGTGTACTGTGGCTATGTCTGACTGCGGCCGCGGGAGCTGCGCTGGCCGCCAGCGGCGGCGCCGACGAGGCGTGCTGCAATTGTGGCGACGTCCACCTGTGTGCGTGTGCTTGCACCTTGCGGCCGCGGGAACTGTGTCGCTATCGGTGGCGATGGCCAAGGAGAACCCGTGTCACGTGATCCACCAAGGAGTCAAGGACATCGATGTTGACGAAGGCACGGATGATGCTTGCTTTGGTTGCGGTCTTCCTCTGCTAGTCTGCTGTCCTAGTGCAGTTTGCCAGGATCCCAGTGCACACTCTGCATCCTGCAGGAGCAGTTCGTGGCCATGCCGCTCGTCGTTTTCTTCTCGCTCCTGGCATTGGCCACGCACGTCGACATCACCCATGCGACCACGCATCCAGTGCAGCCGCTTCCTGCAAGCTTAGTCCATGGTCGCTCGTCGTCTTCTCGCTCCTGCCATTCGCCGTGGGGGCTGCTCGCCGTACGGTCTCATGGAGGAGCTCGTGCGGCTCCACGGCGCGGCCGCGACGCACACGCGCACGCGCTGTCAAGCGCTCGCTGGAGGAGCGCCGTGGAGGCGGAGCTAGACGCGTCGGTGGCGCTGCTGGACTTCGCCAGCGCGCCATGGACGCCGTCGCATCCGCAAAGCAGCACGTGCACGCGGCGACGCGTACGGCCTCATGAGGAGCTCGTGCGGCTCCACCGCGGAGGCCGCGACGCGCACGCGCTGTCGAGCGCTCGCGGGAGGAGCGCCGTGGAGGCGGAGCTAGACGCGTCGGTGGCGCTGCTAGACCTGTGCCAGCGCGCCATGGACGCTGTCGCGTTCGCGAAGCAGCACGTGTGCACGGCGCGGCACGTGGTTCGGAGAGGCGACGCCGTGCTCGCCAGGGCGGCCGTGCAGGGTACGTCCGTGGGGGGGCTCGCCGTGTGGGGAGCTTCCCCGCTCGCTCGGCTTCGGAGAAGAAGCCCCGCTCGATCCGTTTTCCTCCCTTCGTTCCGTCCCAGCGCAAAAAGAAAGGGGCAGGGGCAGAAGAGGAAGAAAAGCAGCCCAAATTCCTCGGATGGCATTCTAGCGGGTGGGTCGCGTTTCATAATGGCAATCTGGCGAAGCCCCGTTGCGGGATGGTAAATCGCCGAAGCCCAATTCGCGTAATGGTATGATTCCAAATAGCTCGCTCGCCAACCGCAGCCATCCGATCCCCCAGAAAACCCTAATCCTAGCGAGCAGAGAAAAAACCCTCGCTCTCCCATAAGTACTCTCCTCTCTCCGCCCGGCCGCCACTTCCTCTCTCCTCCCACCTCGGCGGCCGGCCTCCTCTTCTCTTCACCCACGCGCAGGTAATCGAGGTAAGCTTTGCTGCGCCAGCCTCCGCCTGCCTCTCCAGACCATAGCCCCCGCGCGGCTCCGTCTCCCTCGGCGCGGATCTGAGTTTTCGTTTGGCTCTCTGCCCGCGCAGATGTCGGCGGCGGAGGCGAAGGCGGCGGTGGTCCCGGAGTCTGTGCTGCGGAAGCGCAAGCGGGAGGAGCAGTGGGCAGCGGACAAGAAGGAGAAGGCGCTCGCAGACAGGAAGAAGGCGCTCGAGAGCCGCAAGATCATCTTTGCCCGCGCCAAGCAGTACGCCCAGGAGTACGACGCCCAGGTAAGCACGCGGTGTACCCCGGCCCTTCTCGATCTCGCTGTTCCTTGCTGCTTCCTGCTCTGCGTAGCTGAATAGCTGCTACGACGATGTAGCTTCTGCGTCCGATCTGGCGAGTTGATTTTGTTTCGTATAAGAATTGCATCCGTTTGAAATTGGTGTGCGCATAGCAGTGTTGGGTCAAAATGGGATTGCTGCACTGTTATTGACAGTTATATCTTATCGCCATGTTGATCGTGTCTGTTGATTTCGTGGAAGGAAAAAAAAAGTTTTTCCTGACTTGATGAGGCCAATGTCCATGTGGGGGAGAATAGCGTTTCTCTGATGATTAGAAAAGCTACCATTGAATGCAATCCTGGTTCAGCTGGGAAATAGGATAACATTGCCGTTGGGAAATAGGATGACGTTGCCGATAAGTACTTGTTGTGGGAGAATTCTGCTTTCTGTATTAATAAGTAGGACCTAGAGAATCTCTTGTGATATATTTGCACTTCGTGCAGGAGAAGGAGCTTGTGCAGCTCAAGCGTGAGGCCCGACTGAAGGGTGGGTTCTATGTGAGCCCAGAGGCCAAGCTTCTGTTTGTGGTCCGCATCCGTGGGTATGGCTCTGTCTCATTGGTTGCTGATTCTGTTGCTATGTTCAAGTGTTGATTGTTGTCAAATGTACTGTGTAGTATCAATGCCATGCACCCCAAGACCCGCAAGATCTTGCAGCTCCTGCGTTTGAGGCAGATCTTCAATGGTGTCTTCCTCAAGGTTAACAAGGCAACCATTAACATGCTCCGCAGGGTGGAGCCATATGTTGCGTATGGGTAAGTTTGTATAAATTTATGTTGTCTATTTAATTTAAATTAACATGTCTGTAGAAATGTCTGTGCTTTGTGTTTTTCTGTTCTTGAGGAAAGTCAAATATATTTGCCAAATCTTATTGCTGTGTTAGTTATGCAGGTTGCATCTGGGTTCAAAGAATGGAACATATGATAATTCAATTTGTTTAACCACTTTAGCTCCTTTATTAACTGTACTGTGACCTTTATATTGATGTAATATATGTACTAACTTTTCCAGAGTTTCATTAATTATTCCATATTCACATGAAACAGGCCTGCATGGCCAGATGCCTGATTTTTTAAAAAATTTGGAAGACAGAAATTCCACTTATTATTTTGATGTCCTGAAGGCTGAACATCTATGTTTCATTTCCAGATACCCCAACCTGAAGAGTGTTAGGGAATTGATCTACAAGAGGGGTTATGGGAAGCTGAACAAGCAGAGGATTCCACTTAGCAACAACAATGTCATCGAGGAGGTTTGCCATCTACAACTACTGTGCTGATTCTGATTAGATCCACATTTCAATTTCAGCCTTAAATATTTTCTTTACTTTCTGTTCATTAGGGCCTTGGGAAGCACAATATCATCTGCATTGAGGACCTTGTCCACGAGATCATGATGGTTGGCCCACACTTTAAGGAGGCCAACAACTTCCTCTGGCCATTCAAGCTGAAGGCGCCCCTGGGTGGCCTCAAGAAGAAGAGGAACCACTATGTGGAGGGTGGTGATGCTGGCAACCGTGAGAACTACATCAATGAGCTCATCAAGAGGATGAACTAGGGTCTTGTATCCTGTGAGAATGCATTCTATGTCAGCATGGTTGTTTTACTCTAGTAAGTTGATGGATAATGATGGATATGCAATTTTGGTGTTCCATGGCTGTAATACAGCAAGAATTCCACTAGGATTGTGTCCAGTTTATGTTTGCAGTAGCTTCTGGAGGTTTTTGTGTATTTTGTTCTTATTATTTTCTTTTGTATATGTTGCATAGAACTTTTCAATTGGCTGATGCTGCCGAGCCAACATATAAGCCCTTAACTGGTGTTGTTTCGTTGTAGCAGGTCCCAAGTTCGTTAAGGACGGGGTCCTTTTTTGTGGTTCTGCTAGGCTGAGCTATCGTGACACACATTGGGATGTAGGTGCTTGGCCAGCCAAGTTAGCAGGGCTTCACCGGGCAAATCAGACAGGCCTGTTTGTTCAAGCTTTTCGCTCAAGAAGCTGAAACAAACAGCCTATAAGGTTGTAAGTCTTTTGGGGGTGGATAAGTAGAGATCAATAGATCACAGACAAATTTTAGGTGTACATTTTGCTAGGTACATGTGAATATGGTATTAGAGATCAATAGATCATAGACAGGTATAAGGTTATAATTTATATTTATCTAGGGTGAATGGGATTAGAGCTCTAGGTTAGAATAGTATTGGTAACCCAATTTAAGCCCCAATTTAAGGTTGCAAGTCGTGGCCCAAATGTCCCTAAGTCACGGAGAGCATGTGCTTCAGTGCTTGCTGCGGCTATTGAAGGTTGCAAAAAAAAAAAAAATAGCACTCTTTCCTGTCGCAAATGCAGGTGCTGACTGCAATATTTATGCTGACAACATGACCGCCTAATTTGCAGTCAAGTGAATGACTTGGAAGTTGACCAGAAACGCTCATGCATGTATGAGTCTTAACCTGAGACATGTAGAACCTGAGACATGTGGAAAGTTTGGGCACACCCGTGGTTTGTCCAATCCATACCCTGGAGTCGTTTCCCCAATCCACACCCTCCCCATACCCATTCAAATTATAATGGATAATGGATAATAATTAGTGGGTATGGGTAACCTGCATGTTATCACTTGGTCATCAGAGAGCAATGACCATAGATGACAGAGAGAATAATGTGAACATAAGCATAAATAATTTGGTCATCAGTGAACAATACAAGGCACATACTGAAATAATCTGAACATGACCTCAGAGACAGCTACATGTCCACATACTGGAACAGAAAAAAAATGAAAGCAATTCAAGGAGCCATTCTGTCTCACTATAAGAAAGCAGCATATATCCATGACACATAGGAACTTTCGGTTCAGTCACCAGGTGCTTCACAAATTCATGACAAGGCCTGTACACCTCAAATTTGGTTGCTCATACAAATATCAACTTCTATGCCTTCCTTTTGTTGCTTCCCTGAAACACAGAATAGCAGGTAGATTTTCAGTAAGCGAAAAAGGGTAAACACCAATACAGAAGAATAATACTACACAAACTTTGGATCAAGGATCCAGTAAACTACTGCAGTACTGAAAACTACTGAAGAAACTGAAGAAGGGTCCAATAACAACTGAAAAAAAGACTAAACTACTGCAGTATTGCAAGGATCCTGTGGACATTTGCTGACAAGATAAACGCACCTGAAGATCATGTACATGGCAAGGAGACAGGGCAGCTGAAGGATCCGATACAGATTCATGCATTCTTTAATATAGAGATACTGAAATTTTTTTCTAGCAGCCTGCAGCAAAAGATTGTTTGCCTGGACAGAGGACACTAGCTGACTACTAAAATAACTGATTTTTTTTTTTTTTTGCTCATCTACTGAATGCTTCAGGTTGCATCTAACTGAACAAAGCTACCATTTAGTCAATGGTTAAGCATACCAGAAGCATTAGAGGATACCTGCTGCAATATGCAAACCCTATGAGTCTTTTATGTAATTTCCAACCATCATGAATGTAGTGTGCTGTAATACTCATATAACCACTCATTTCTGTATGAGTCCACATGTCAGATGTTATGCTAAACCGACCTGGTTGTTTATCAAACAGTTGGTGCAGCCTCAACTTTTCCTCATCATAAATCTTCATGCAATCATCTTTTAGAGAAGTTCGGTACACCAATTTGAATGAAGGGTTGCTAATTATAGATGAATGTTCTTGTATAGTAGTGTTCAGCCATGTTAAATGGGTAGCCATGACCAAGAATCATTCTAGAGAAATCATCACGGCTCCGTTGTTGATCAAAAATAGAAATATCCAACCGTGGGCTCTTTCTTTTCTTTGATGACAGAAGTTTTGGACAGATACTTATGTGATACTTCAAGTGACTTGTTTCAGCCCTATTACCAGTTACATAAGCCCTCTTACAGTGTTTGCAGGTTGCCTTATTAGTTCCATCATCGTCAACTCAAAATCTTTCCAGACACTTGACCTCAGCTTTTGTTAACAATCAAAATTTCTGAACTACCATCTTGCTCTAAATCTGGTTGTATCGCACTATCAGAGTAAAGAAAAAAAGACAAAATCAGCAAGGAATAGGAAAAGCATGGGACACATACGACTCCAAGAACCATGTGTAAAAAAGACAACCATGTGTAAAAGAGAAGCCTTACTTGAGATTGACCACTTCATGGTATAAATTATCTGAGCTGTTCTCTCTCTTGAATGTTCCATCAGAACTTGCAGCAATTCCATGAGTTTCGCTAGAGCCTCCAATTGTGCTAGAAGTACCGACTGGTTGCATACTTGTGTATGTAACACTGCAAAATAAAAATAGATATCGTCAATAAGCTATGTAGACATTATGAAAAGATGCACCACTGTTATTCTAATTCCGCATTATGAGCTATTGAAATAAAAAAAAAAGATCAGTTGATTGGACTAGTACGACACGTGTAATAGGAAGATGAGAGAGTCGCCAAGAAGCAAATAAGAGGCATTCAGATCAAACACAAGCTGAAACTTGTTTTCAGTGATGAAGCTGAAGCTTCCCTGATGATAAAGATAATTATATGTTACAAATGCTACTACTAGGACATTCAGACAACTAGTTTCAGCCTAGGAAATTCTGCTGTGACAATAAAAACTTCTATTGACTTGCAGTTTGTTTGCCTATATTAGTTGTTCGATGACAGATCACAGGTTGTTTGCCTATATTAGTTGTTCGATGACAGGACACATGACTGTCCAAAAAATGAGAGTTTGGAAATAAACCACTCCAGCAAAGGGATACTGGACAAAGAAAGCTAGACTCCAGATCTATTTTATCTTTATGGCTGTATACCAAAAACGCTCCTCAGCGAGCCACGTCACCGGTTCTCCCCTTACCGCACGATGCCGCACCGTCGCCATCCAGCACACCCAGCCATAGGTAAAAAGGAACCTCCCTCCTAGCTTCTCTCTCCTCATCCGCTCACTCGATCGCTCCCGAACCTTCTCCTCCCTTCTCGCACCCTCGCACGCTCCGTCCCCGACCGAGCGCCGCCCCTACCTCGGCCATCGCCCCTCCCCTCCAGCGCTGCCCCCGGCAATCCCCTCCGGTGCCGCCCCCTGCAGGGACGCTCTACCCGCCGCCGTCCGCGCTCCCGCCCAGGGTCGCCACGGCCTCACATACAGGACCTCCCCGGCCGGCCAATGCAGGTGCCTGCCACCGGCACGGTCCTCTCCACCGGCCTGCGCTCCGGGCCATCGCCTCGCGGCCACACCGGTCTGCCGTCCGCGCCATCCGCTCCCCAGGTCCCAGCGCTTGGTGCACCGCTGGCGTCCCATCGCAGTCCCCCTCTCAGAGGTCCTCTTTCTCTCCATGCCGTGTTCTCTGTTTGTGTGCTCATGATTCTTCTACAGATCCATTAACCAGGTCTGCTCAACCGAGAATCCTCAACGATGATGCTAGGATGAAGGTACAGATCCATTTTTTGGTCTACACAATCTCTTTTGCAGTGTGCTTCCATTTTTCTTCAAAGCACACAACCATCTACCCATTCGACATCTATATGTTGTTGCGCTATTATCTGTTTACCGATCTGTTAACCGATTCAGGGGATGTCGCCAGGTCCTATTCTCCACGTTGTTCCTGACCACTTCTGCCTCTATTTCCCTGCTGGAGGAGGAGGTTCTGCCTTTGTTTCCGTGCCGAAGAACGAGGTGATGCTTTGTATCATTTACAGTTAATGTATTTTTACCTGTTTATAGATTCCTAAAAATACTTTTGCAGATTCCTGTTCGTTTAGGTTCTAAGATTATAAATTGGCATCGAAACCTAGACACATGCAGACCATGGAAACCATTTTTTAATCTGTGTTCTTATTCTCTACAGCACCTAATGTTTGCATAAATCATAGGCCATTGCCCATAGGAGCAGAGGTATGGCATAGGCGCCATGATGCAATCAGTGCATCCTTGCTTGAAAAAATAAAATCACATTCACTTATATGTGCTCATGTATATGTGCAGAATCTGTTATTGGCGACATCGATTTGATTCCAGGGTTGCGTCGATCCAGCACGGGAGCCCCGGCATGGCCAGACCATAGCAGCGTGGCCCGGCTGGAGGACTGTTTAAGATTATGTGTTCTTCCATTGCTGTTTTCTCCCCTTTTAACTACTGTATAGCGTCACTGAGATTAAGTGTTTATCCATGATTCACCCAGGATTGGGATTTCAGGGGTTCCTCAACCTCGATCCACATCGAGCCTCTCCCTGCCCTCAACAAAAAAATGGTTTCCAGGGGTTTCTTCGGCTAACTCTATTCAAATATAATTCAGATTCCGATCAGTCACTGCAATCCGGTACGTTTACATATTCCTTTCATGCCATGCCATGTCTTCCTTCCTTTGCCAAATAAATAACCATACTTCTCAATTAATTTGTGAATAGCCTCTGCTCCAATTGATCGATCCTCATGTGCCAACAACAAATGGAGATGATGCATGTGTATTGGGTGCTGCCAGTCACCAAAAGAAACATCAGTGCTAGGTGAGGCATCCCACTTTGGTTCCCTTCATCTACTTCATAAAATTTGTTTCCACTCTGATGCAAGCAGAGCATTGTTCCATCAGTATGTTACTTTTAGGGTTTAAAGATGCACACAATTTCAAAGGTTCAGTTTTATCCATTCTTAAGCTTAGGCTTTTGCTTTTATTTTCAGAAATATGCTTATTGAAGGTCCGGTCTCCAGTTACGGCAAAGTGTGATCATCCAAACACGTCGCAACACTCCAACGTAAATTATCTACAATGTCCTGCATTTACTTTTGTTTTATACACTTCAACTGCGCTGTTAGTTCTCCAGAGGTTGGCTCTCACAAAATAACTGCCAATAGATTAAACACACTGCCAAAATGTGAATTAAATATCATACGCTTCTAATTGTTTATAGTCAAAAGATTTGTCACCTAACATGTGTTTCCCTTTTTGTTACACATGAGCTCCACAAATGTATCCCTGATTTTTCATTCAGACCCACAGAGCTCTACTGTCAATTGAACCTATATTTGGACAGTACAAAATAATTTTACAAAGCACTCTGCCCTGATTTCCCCCGAAAGTTTTCTTGGTTTACTATTGCTATTATTCTAGGCTTTGGGCTTTCATGCCTGCTGCGCACTATCGGCCTTCGCCGTCGATCGCTGAGAGGCTGCGACCAATTGAGAGTCCATAGCTTCCAGGTAAGTGCTGTCATGTCAAATACCTGCCACTCCTACTTCACGTATCTGATATATATGATTTAATTTATGGCGCTTCACTGAATTGGGTTACATCATGCAAATAGAACTGTAATGCTTATTTGATTAGGGGTACCGTGCTTACTCTGTCTTTACATATCTTTTATCTACTACTCATACCCTTGAAATAGGACTTTATTGATATCACCGTACATTAAACATATAGAAATAAACAGCAAGTTCCCTGATGCTTAAAATAAAGTACGGACAGTTTTTTTTTCACCAAAAATGGGTAAGTACAGACAGATTTTTCCCCACAAAGCACAGACACTTGGCATCTATGATATATCTACGGTGATATCAATAAAGTCCTATTTCAAGGCTAACTGCTATGTTATTTGGTGCAGAAATTATTTGAAAAAAAAAACAAAACGCTATCATTTCCATTGGTTACAGAGGTCGGTGCTCCACTCTAATATGCTACAGCAACCCGAGAGGTAAACATGTCAACGTCCATCGCCCACACAAGACATAACGGTAAATGCTAGCACTTTGCTCTGTCATTTTTTCAAACACCCCTGAAGCATTTATTTTTTGAAACAATGTGGTATCAACATTCAGAGAAATTCAAACAAGCTCATGTGTTCCATGTTAAAATATGCATGTGTTCCATGCCAAAACAATCAATGCACACTGGACTCTTTGTTTGCCCTTTTTTGAAATACTATTATATCAGCATTCAGAGAAATTCAAACAAGCTAATATGTTCCATGCTAAAAAATTCATGTGTTCCATGCCAAAACAGCCAGTGGACACTGGACTCTTTGTTTGCCCTTTATGCCGCTTCCCACTTTAGTGCAGTCTTCATGAACTTATTTCCGTATTCGGTTGCTGGAATCATCATATGTTGTTGGATTTATGAGCCATTTCACTACAGATAGATTTTTTTCCTCTTTTTTCTTGCAAACCTGAAACAGGTCCAAATTAAAAAGTTTCCAAATACATCTAAGCGTGCTACCTGATGATGTAAGTCCCTTATGTGCTCATCTTCTGCCAATGTGTGTGCTGATCTTTACCTTTTGCTCCAAACTCAGGTACATGGCAAAGCACACGGAGTCTAAGACTAATTGCTTCGATTAGAATTTTTTGCAAAGTACAAAACAGCAGGTTCTGTAAATTGTCCAATTTCGAACCTTTTCCCGTGTATGATTACAACAGACATAACTTGAAGCTTCTATAATTTTTTGTGTCCCAATCAACAACTATGCTTGCTCATGCCCGCGCAACGCACGGGGGAACTGGCTAGTGTTCGATCATGATTGCAATGATCAATCACGCCTTTCAGTTCCCCACATTTCAGCAGTTGCAAACAGATTTACCACTTAGTGTTGAGGCATACCCAAACATGTCGATGCCCTTGAGAACTGCAACTTTTGGAGCCCAAATTGCTCCCATTACAAATGTTCCGAGCTACCTACCTATCAGTATCACCCATCCAACATATAAAGAAAACTCGTTAGGCAGACAGTATTTGTAACAGACATGATCTTGTTGAACGCAGCAGCATCACACTGAGTTAACCACGTTGATACCCTGCCCGTCGTTGGAATTTATATTGGGTTGCCCAATAACCAATTGTCAAATTCCTAATAAATCTCAAAGGCTCATTCATGTGAGAAAGAGGGATATGGGAACTTTTCATGATCACCTTGCTCGTTAAAGTGGAGGTAGCCATATTTAAATATGGAAGTTCTCTCCACTTCCTCAAGTCTAGTGTGAGGAGAAAGAGAAGCCCACATGCGCTCGCCTCGCCTCGCCTCGCCGGGCGGGACGGGGCGAAGGGCGCGGGCGCACGGCACCTGCGTGAATAGTCCGCAAAAATCAGGCTCCTCGCCTTGCGGGAGCGCGGTCTCCTTTTGCAAATTTAGTTTTTGGTTTCTTGGCCTTCACGTTGCAGAGTCTTAAAACGACTTAGATCGTGATCACGACACGAGGTCGGTTGGACAGGACTATATAAGCAACTTATCGGCCACGCCAAAATCCATCTAATTGAGCTAGAGTTTTTGCCTATTCTCGCTGTTGCGCTGCCGCCGTAGCTACTCCAGTCCGATCGCTTGCGTGCACCAGCGACCAGACGAGCAGGTCTCCGAAACCCTCGTCTTTGTGATCTTGCACCGGGAGAAGGCGAATAAGGTTTTTAGGAAGCGCTATCCGTGCGATTGCTCCCAACTTTCACGACGGGTCGTCTTCCATCCAAGTCAGGCGGCACTACGTCCCAGCGTATTCGTCGTCAACTGTGTCGAGCTTTCCCTCCACCTCTCATTGACGACTTCAACGACGACTTCAACATCAATGACTTCGACGTCGACCTCGTTCTACCATCACCACCATCTGCATCACCAACGACTACAGCTACAGTCGACAGGTATAATCCTCGTGATCTAATCTTGTTGTTCATACTATCCAATATGCCGATCTGTCATGCTAGTATGTTATACATGCTTGATCTAGTTCATCTGTTTTACATGATTTATATTTTGTTTTTAATCTGAAAATTATCTAATTACTTAACAATCCAAAAATCTTATTTTAGGCCGTTTCTAGAATTATCTGTGGCTAGTTTTGTTGACGTGCTGAGGCCGGAAACGTTTTCTAGTGCGCATTTTAAGAGGTGGTCTGTCAAGGTCACGGATTGGTTTACTGCCATGAAGTTTTCTGGGTCAAAGATGGCTTGCCTGAGGAAAATATCTCTGATGAAGATATGAGAAAATTCCAGGAAGCAAGTGACATCTTTGTGGGAGCTGTGCGTAATGTGCTTTCAGATCATCTGTTCTATTCGATGATGCACATAAAAGACGCAAAGGTTACGTGGGATCATCTGAATGCTACCTATGATGCTTCAGATACAGACAAAGAGCTGTATATCATGAAGAGCTTTAATGACTACAAGATGGTTGCTAACAAATCAGTAGTCGAGCAAGCTCATGAGATTCAATGCCTGGCTAAGGAACTTGAACTCTTTAAATGTGTCTTACCCGATGAGTTTGTGGCTGAGTGCATTATTGCTAAGTTGCCTTCTTCATGGAGGAATTCCGCCACAAGTCTCAAACACAAGAGACAGAAAATATCAGTTGAAAACCTGATAGCATCTCTTGATGTTGAGGAGAAAGCTCAGGCTAAAGACAACATTGAGAAGGAGAACGAGGAAAAAGCTAGCACCCACTTCATCCAAAGAAACCATGGCAAGAACAAGGGAAAGCCTAAGCAACCTGCTTTCAATGCCAAAAAAAATAATGTCTTCAAGAAGAAGAAGAAAGACAAAGTAGAGCTACCTTGCTTCACGTGTGGAGAGCTTGGTTATTTTGCTAAAGAGTGTCCGAAGCGAGCGGACAAGAAAGAGAAAAAGAAAGCCAACCTCATGCCTGCTAGCAGCGCTGATGACGGATATGGTAATTTTCCTACTGTATCTTTAGTGTTTCAATCTTCAAGTTGGTGGGTTGATATAGGTGCTAATATTCACATGTGTGTTGATATCTCTTTGTTTTCTTCTTACCAGGGGGCTCCAAGGTTCCTCCGTCCTGATGGGGAATAGGTCACATGCTTCTATTCATGGTGTTGGCATGGTAGATCTGAAGTTTACTTCAGAAAAGATCGTACAGCTAAAGAACGTGCAGCATATCCCTACTATTCGCAAGAACCTGGTTAGCATCTCCCTTCTTTTGAGAGATAGGTTTAAGTTAGTATTAGAGTCCAATAAAGTAGTTATGTCTAAGCATAGGTAATTTATTGGTAAAGGCTATGATTGCGAAGGCTTGTTTCATTTATCTTTGACAGATTTTTGTAATAAGTCAGTGAATCATATTTGTGGCACAATTAATGATAGTTCGAGTGTTTGGTATTCTCATTTATGTCATGTGAACTTTGGTTTGATGTCACGTTTATCTAGCTTGAGTTTAATTCCATATTTCACTATTGCCAAAGGTTCTAAGTGTCATAGTTGTGTGCAATCTAAGCAACCTCGAAAGCCTCACAAGGCAACGGAGGAGAGAAACTTAGCACCTCTAGAACTCATACATTCTCATCTCTGTGAGATGAATGGTGTGTTGATAAAAGGTGGAAAGAGATATTTCATGACTTTAATTGATGATGCAACTAGATTTTGCAATGTTTACTTGCTGAAAACTAAAGATGAAATGCTAGGCTACATTAAAATCTATAAGGCTGAAGTTAAAAATCAACTAGAGAGAAAAATTAAACATCTAAGGTCATATCGTGGTGGTGAATATTTTTCTATATTATTTGATAAGTTCTGTGTGGAATATGATTATTCATGAGAGGACAACTCCTTATTCTCCCGAATCAAACGGGATTACTGAGAGGAAAAATCGTACGCTGACTGACTTGGTGAACGCCATGTTAGACACTGCTGGTCTGTCTAAGGCATGGTGGGGGGAAGCTTTATTAACTACGAGTCATGTCCTGAATAGAATTCCAAACAGAAATAAAGAGACAACTCCATATGAGAATTGGGTTGGAAGGAAACCATCACTTTCATACTTACGCACGTGGGAATATTTGGCGAAAGTCAATGTTCCAATTTCTAAGAAGCGTAAGATTGGACCGAAGACTGTGGATTGTGTCTTTCTAGGATATGCTCACCATAGCATTGCCTATAGATTTTTAGTAGTAAAATCTGAAGTTCCTGATATGCATGTGGATATAATTTTTGAATCTCGTGATGCTATATTTTTTAAAAATATATTTCCTATGAAAGATATGTGTAGCAATGCTAGATTTTCCTCTGAGATAGCTCCTGATTTTACTATACCTATTGAGTCTCCTGTTGAGTCATTTGAGCAACACCTGAAGAAGTCCTCGAGGAGAATGACAATGAATTTCCTGCGAGGAACAAGAGAGAAAGATTGCAAAATCCTTTGGTGATGATTTTCATTGTGTATCTTGTGGACGATACTCCTACCTCTATTATAGAGGCATATGCATCTCCAGATGCAGATGATTGGAAAGAAGTTGTTCGTAGTGAGATGGACTCGATTATTTCTAATGGAACTTGGGAGTTATCTGAGCTACCTTTTGGTTGTAAACCAATTGGATGTAAGTGGGTGTTCAAGAAGAAGCTTAGGACTGATGGTACTATTGACAAGTACAAGGCTCGGCTTGTGGCTAAGGGTTATACTCAGAAGGAAGGCGAGAATTTCTTTGATACTTATTCACCTGTTGCTAGAATGACCACTATTCGAGTGCTACTTTTTCTGGCTGCCTCGTATGGTCTTCTCGTTCACCAAATGGACGTGAAGACAACTTTTCTTAATGGAGAGTTAGATGAGGAGATTTATATGGATAAGCCTGATGGGTTTGTAGTAAAAGGTGAAGAGCAGAAGGTGTGTAAGTTACTGAAGTCTTTGTATGACTTGAAACAAGCACCTAAACAATGCATGAGAAGTTTAACACTACTTTAACCGGTGCAGGCTTTGCTGTTAATAAGGCTGATAGGTGTGTGTATTATCGACATGGTGGGGGCTAATCTGTTATATTATGTTTATATATTGATGATATTCTAATCTTTGGAATAAACATTGATATAACAAACATTGATATTATTAATGAGGTCATGTCTTTTTTGTCAAAGAGTTTTGACATGAAAGATCTAGGAGAAGCTAATGTAATTCTAAACATTAAGCTGATTAAGGAAGATAGTGGGATTACCTTGTCACAATCTCACTATGTTGAGAGGGTCTTGAGCCGGTTTGGCTTTATGGATAGCAAGTCTTCTCCAACACCTTATGATCCTAGTGTGACATTGAGAAAGAATAAGAAGATTGCTAAAGATCAATTGAGCTTTTCTTAGATAATTAGTTCACTCATGTATCTAGCTAGCGCAACCAGACCAGATATCTCTTTTGCCGTGTACAAGTTGAGTAGGTACATATCCAACCCGGGTAATGATCATTGGCATGTACTTGAAAGAGTCTTACGTTATCTCAAAGGTACTATGAGTTTTGGGATTCACTATTCTGGACACCCAGCTGTGCTAGAGAGATATAGTGATGCGAACTGGATTTCTGATATTGATCAAATCTATGCCACTAGTGGGTATGTTTTTACTCTTAGAGGTGGCACAATATCATGGAGGTCTTGTAAACAGACTATTTTGACTAAATCAACCATGGAAGCAGAACTTACTGCTTTGGATACAGCTTCTACAGAGACAGAGTGGCTACGTGAGCTCTTGTCTGACTTGCCGGTGGTTGAAAAACCAATACCGACTATTCTTATAAACTGTGATAATCAAACAGTGATCACTAAAGTGAATAGTGCTAAGGATAATGCGAAGTCAATAAGACATGTTAAAAGACGTTTGAAGTCTGTCAGGAAGTTAAGAAACTCCGGAGTAATAACTGTAGCTTATATACAAACAGACAAAAACCTGCAGATCCCTTTACAAAAGGGCTATCACGAAATGTGATAGAAATCGCATCAAGGAAGATGGTATGAGACCCATATGAGTTTGTAGTAGTAGTAACCCAACCTTTTTGATCAGAGATCCCATGACTAAGGATCTGAGAAAAATAAACTATTGGCAAACTGAGGAGAGTATACTTATAACCCTCTCTATGTGAAGATGCAATACTCTCAAAGCGTTGAGACACTGTATGGTAGGTTGGCTAATGCCTTAATATGTTCTATCACTACAGGAAGACGGAGCATTAGTGATAAAATGATGTGGCGAAATTTATCTTTGCCACTAATGCCTATACTATTTGTGACAAAACAAGTTTTCGTCACTATTATGTTGGTTATTAGTGACAACATATTAATTCGTCACAGAAAGCATCTTTAGTGGCAAATCAAGTGGCGAAACATTGTTTTGCCACTGTTTAACATGGTATTTGTGGCAAAACAATATTTACCTCACTGATATGACATTTATTAGTGGCAAAAAAATATCGCCACAAGAGACACAATTAGTGAGAAAATATTGTGGCGAAATTTAAATTTGCCACTACTTGCCATACTATTTGTGAAAAATCTAGTTTTTATCACTCTTATGTTGGTTATTAGTGATAAAATATTAATTCGCCACAAAAAACATCTTTAGTGGCAAATCGAGTGACGAAACATTGTTTTGCCACTATTTAAATATGTGGAAAAACATATTACCTCATTGATATGACATTTGTTAGTGGCAAAAATTATTATTGTCACACGACATACAATTAGTGAGAAAATATTGTGGGTAAGCTATTTGTCCAAAACTTATTCTAAAAATCTAGAGAAAAATTATCTAAATTCTTGGTTCACACGCGTGCTTTGTGGCTGGCAAGATTCAAACCCACAACGTCACCATCGAGCAATACTCCTCTAACAACACTCGCTTATGTTTATATTGGATTTTCTTTCTCCTCGTATTATCCTCAACCGAATTTAAATTGAGTGTTTGAGACCCTAAATGAATTAAAATTAAAAGGTTGTTAACTACAAAGTTGTATAACTTTTCAAGATCTACAACTTTTGTTTTTGATGTTTGTCCATCCGAGGTCATTTAAAAAATTTGAATTTCAAAATTGAGAAATTCAAACATAATTTTCCTTGACAAAATGATTTCAAATTAAAAAGTTGTCAACTACAAAGATGCATAACTTTTTGAGATCTACAACTTTCGTTTTTATTGTTTCTCCGTCCGAGGTCATTTGAAAAATTCAAATTTTAAATTTTAAAAATTCAAATATATTTTTTTTGACAAGATGATTTCAAATTAAAAAGTTATCAACTACAAATTTGTATATCTTCTTAAGATCTACAACATTTATTTAGGTTGTTTCTCCATCAGATGTCATTTGAAAAATTCAAATTTCAAATTTGAGAAATTCAAACGTAGTTTTTCTTGACAAAATGAATTCAAATGAAAAGGTTTTTGACATCTATAACTTTTATTTTGGTCATTTATTCATCTGATTTAGTAGAGTAACATTGTTCACAAATCTTACATATCTCTCATATAGTTCATAAACTATACGAGAGATATGTAAGATTTGTGAACAATGTTACTACAACTTTGTTGGATGAACAAATGACCAAAGAAGGAACACGTCAACACGACTAGAAAAAGGACCGAATCTTTTCTTTAGAATAAAAGGACTGAAATTTTAATGCAACGCAAATTAGGTAAGTATAATAATCAGTGTTACCCCGATCAAACAGAAATACTAGATCTCGGGCGCCCCTTCATTCGCTTGTCTCCTCTCGTCTTCCAACCTCCAACGAGGTCCGTTGTCTCGATCTGGATGTGCGTCCGTGCGCCTCTCACCGCTGCCGCTGGGGGCTGTGCCCAAGGCGTGCGGCGGTGGGGCTGGCAGGCGGCGATCTGGTGGCACGCGGCCCACCGGCACTACGTCCGGGCGGTGGCGGCTGGTGGCCTGCAGCTGCGGCGGCGGCTCCAGTTGCTCGTCCGGGCATCAACGGGAGGAGTGCACCGCCGATAGGGCTGAGCCGCGGTGCGGCCAGGCAAACACGCAGGCACGTCGCTGTCGTTCCACACTGCACGAACTGGTGATCTGCAGGTACAAATATATGACATGCTATATTACTAACCATGAATAATACTAGCAGAACATGTTTGCTTGTCATCTGATATATTCATTTGATGAACCATCCTATTATTAATGCCTGTTCTTATAATTCATTAGCTGAACCTATTTTCATGTCATGTGATATATGATTTCTTACTTTGATTCATCCTTTGTAGATAAAACTACATGAAGCTTCTGCCACACATCAAGAGAAGATTAATTCTGCACTTGTGCCAATAGTGGAGCAGTTCGCACTAGTTGTTCGTTAGAAGCCAAACCATTCACTTGGTGTTGGCATTCGTGCAGTCAATCGAGTTGCCGAGGAAAGGATCAGTCTACAGGTACAAATCGAGGCTTTTGAGTAGCGCGAAGCTGCAGCTCGAGCACGTGCAGATGTTGTTGAGCAATGTGCACAACCACTGAGCGCGCCCTTTTGTGGCTAGACTATTTCCCGGAGTGGCTTGTGGGATTAGCGGCCTTTGATTGTACTCCTGTCATTGATTAATGAAGCTCTGCATTGCTCAAAAAAAAGTTTTGGAAGGCTAGGTCTCGATGGTGGTTGAAACAAATGCACAGTTGCAAGAAGAGCAGTGATCCCAACGTGATGAGCTTAGTTCTTTGTGTCGAACATGAATGCTATGTTTTTTTGGTGATGAAATTATTGCATGTCTTACATTTCTGAAAAAATCATATTGTGAGGAAAACTATTGCCTCTATAATATATAGGTGAGGATGAGTTACATCACAAACAAAATGTATTTGTGTTGATAAGGTGCCACTTTTTCCAATATAAAATGTGGTGATCAAATTGACACAGTTGTAACTAATATAGTGAGAACAAATATGACACTATAAACTTGTATAATGGTGAAACTTTGGTCACTGATACGTAGTCTCTAGTGACAATAAAATTCGTCACTTTTACAATGGTAACTGTGATGATCAAATTGTCATAAATATTCTATATTCGTGCCAACTATTCTCACCACAAATAACACCATAAGTGGCAATTTTTTTTTGCCACTAATGCATATGTTTTTTTGTGACAACAAATGGTGCCACAAATGGCCAATTTACTAGTGACACCACAATTCGTCACTAATAAGTACAACCATTTGTGGGGAACAAAAAATCATCACTAGAGTATTTGTGAGGCGAGTATTTGTGGCGACTAGTGGCGATTTTAGAAGTCGCCACAAAGGTTGGTTTGTGGCGAAAAAACATGCTTTTGTGATGAAAATTTTCGCCATAAAAACCCTTTGCCCTTGTGGTGTATTGGCTTTAATAAGCGAAAGTGTTATCCTACAGAGCATTCTTGAAAGAACATACCTATATGAGTTTGACTATATAACGTCGCAATCTACGAGACTTGGGTGGTCTCTAGTAAGCTCATGAAGAGACCAAGGAGTACGACATATATGCTCCACCCACGGAGTAAGGCTACTGACAACCAAGTACTAGTTTGGTTTTGAGTAAAGCTTATTCGCACAAAACTTACAATTCAAGCTACGAACTAGATGGTGACGCAAGACAGACACAAGGTTTTATTCAGGTTCGGCCGCCGTGAGGGCGTAATACCTACGTCCTGCGTCAGATTGTATTTCTCTGTATGAAGAGATATAATGAGATGTATTTTGAGGGGGCCCTCTGCCCGCCTTATATAGTCCGGGGGGCAGGGTTACAAATCTGGAAACTAATCCTAGTCGGTTACAATTGTCATAGCTGGCCGGATAAGGATTCCTATTCTAACTGACCAGGATCTTGCTTGATCTCCAAGTTTGCTTTCCTTCCTTGCGCAGGACGCCGAGCAGATCGACCGGGTCACGCATCATCTTTGTCATGGGCCGGGCCCACTAATCTGAGCCAGCCCAAGTCTAACCGTGGGGGTATAGGGGTTAATACCCCCACAGATTCATAATCAAGCAAGAGATATGAGTGGGAGGGAGCATGCTCAGCTTACAAGGATGTCAAGAATGTCAAAAATCTAAGAGAGATGCCTTGGAGCCGACCCCGTCTATTTATAGAGCCCCCCAAGTGAATAGAGTCGTTGGCTGTCGAAGGCTTGACCGGACGCACCCAGCGTCCGGTCAGTCAGAGTCCGGTCGCTTCTGGCCGTCCACGTGGCCTCCTTTGAATCTCACACATTAGATTACCACTGACCGGACGCGACCCTCAAAATAACTGGACCCACGTACACGCCGCGTCCAATCAAGTACAGAGAGTGTCCACGGCGATGAAAACGCGACCTGACGCACCCGGTCGAACACGACCTGACACCAGCCCATGTCTGGTCAACGCTGGCTTCCTCTCCGCGCGCGCGACATTAGCCTACGTCAGCGGAACTGCTTTACCTCTGCGCGTCCGGTCGCTTCTCAGCTTCAGCGTCTGGTCGCGCCACCGAACAACGTTTCTTCTCTGCGTGAAGACGACCTGACGTGCAGGTCGCTAGAACCCAGTGTCCAATCATGCCATCCAGGCAGACCGAGACCTAGGGTTACTGGACGCACAGGTCAGCACATTGACCTGCGTCCGGTCAGGTATCCACGCCTCCTTTTCTTTTTCTATCTCCTCAAACACTTCACTCTTACTTCCAACTTGCTAACCACAATGTGTAGAACTTGTGTGTATGTGTGTTAACATTTTTCAAAGCATTTTACAGGGGTCAATGTTAGCTCACACTAGGTCCTAATGCATATGGTCATATTAATTCACCTAGTGGCACTTGATAACCGTTTTAACCGAGAATTTCCTATCTTAATAGTACGACTATCGATCCTAAGTCACTCACACCCTCTATGGTGTCTTGAGTGGAAAATAAAAACCTATTTGATACCTTTGCCTTGATTAACCTTATTTTTGTTTTTCTCTTTCTTCTTTTCTAATTTGAGCACTTGTTCATCAACATTTCATATTCATCTTCAACTCCATGGACCTCATCATGCTCTATCACTTGGATTGCACCAACCTACCTCATATCACCACTTATGACAAAGGTTAATACTAGGTTTCATCAATTATCTAAAACCATATCAAGGCTTTCACCGACATCGTGGATGCAGACATGATCGGAGCGTGACTCTCCCCCAGTGCTGGAAAAGCCTCTTGAAGATAATTTTGCATTGTTCATCGTCAGTGTAATAGTTTTGTTGCCTGATGAAGTATTATATTTCGCAACCGAAACAAGAGACGTTTTTCTTTGAGCTGGTCTTATTTGTAATAGCTTTGGCGGCTGGACGACCGGACTCGATCGTCCACCACGCTGCCGGCTGCCGTCGGCGTGCTTTGCAATTGCAACCACAGATTTGGTAAACAGTGCGATCGACGATCGAGCCCGCAGCGGTAGGGCAGCCAGCCAGCCACATTAGTATTCGTTCAAAATTAAGCACCTTGACTTATACGTACTACAGTATCCGTGCATCAGCGACAGGAGACAAACCAAAGCAGGAAAAGCTAGCTTAGCTGCTTCTCTCTTTTGAAATGACCAGGGATGTTTGGTTCACCGGCGGCACAGCCAGCCACGGCACAGTGGCGGCTCGCCACAGATATTGAAGCCGTTGTTTGATAGGTAACTTAAACTTAGGCAGTCACACGAACCCTAGTTAAAAGACGCGAGAATCTTGTCATAGACTGTGGCGGCTGTGACAGAACCACCCAATTTATACAAGTTCAAGTATAACTGCCTCGTTTAACACATTGACACACATATACTTGCACTCATATAAAACCGGTAGTTCGCCGAGTGTGACAAAGGACCTCGGTAAATCAACTTCACAACCAAGACCGTAATAGATTAAACAAATACACATCACATACACGGAGTTGCAGCAGAAATAATATTACAAAAGAGTTCACAAACGATAGTCATGTTTGGACGCCAAAACCAATTAGAGAAAACAACGTGGCTTTCAAATGATTATAATAACATAAGTTCCAAATACACTGCTAGCAAAAGTGACATCCTCTAACAATATCATATAGACGAGAACATAATTATAGAGTCACCGAGCTCACTGACAGTTAGCCACCATCTTCTATAGGCTGAGAACTGCACCTGCAACATGGTGGGATAAATCATGAGTACGAGGGGTACTCAGCTAAATTTACCCGTCATAAACCAAAAATAAATGACACCAAGGAGTACACAAGACTTTATCGGTGAAGCTAGCTTGACACATTTTGCATAAAAGCTTAAGTACATAACTTGTATATTACATCTTTAACATTAAGTTAAAACCTATTCATTTAGACATATCTAGATTAGCACCTTACTAGAGCAATTACTTGATTAAGGTATAAGCATTAGTAACCATAGCCGGTGAAGCATTGTAATATCATCATCATCATTATAACCACAAGTTCCATTAGGTGTTTCCATGTTACCGCTGCTCAGTCAATTTCTCACTATCCGGGAGAGACGGCGACTCGAATCGATTCTTACCTAACTGGGGAACTATTCCTAACATAAACCCAAGAAACTAGATTAACGGTCCCTTAGGTCACCTTTGATACAACTCAGGAACTAAATTCGCGGGCCCGATCAGCGCCCCACTCTCAGGGACCCCACTCTTCCAGGACGTCAATCTACCCTTAGACTTACGCTAATGGTTCCCCGCACATCCTTACTTCCTCCAGAGTGTGCACTTTTACTTACTGGCTTTCGGCCTGAGTTGAACTACTCGGCTTCGCGGTCGGAATGACTCATCCGACCAGCTAAGTGATAGGCATGCGTTCGACATGATATGAGGACGTACAGCGAATCGGTCCTTCACCGACACAGACGGGGATAGATTCATACCCAAGACCTCCATGCCTTGTTGCTTCTCTATCGGCATCCCGTTCGGTCTCCATTCATTATTAACACATGGTTATTTCCACGATAACACATATAGCCAACCTGACTATATATTCACCTATATCTCGCAGGTGACAGGAAATCACCTGACTTCTACCGACTAAGCATGACTAAGCATATATATTCGATCCTAGACCTACATAGGGTTTAAGGTATGTATATATATATATATCTGGACAAATATATATATATATATATCAAGTGTTTTCCTTCGACCCTTACAACCTAATGCATCAAACATAAATTACTCAATTTGATATTTATAAAAACATATAAGGCTTAGAATACTTCGGGGCTTGCCTGGGGTCCGACACAAATCAGTTAAGTTAGCTTGCACCGTCTTGGGGAACATCTCCACTCCTTGCATGTACTCCAGGGTCCTTCCATCTTCGGCATAAATCCATCAAACACCATCTTCGGGTTTAGTTCTAACATCGCATCCTTCACGTGGTTCATCTAGCATAACTAAATGAGATGCAAGATGCATGTGTATGAATATGAAGAATAGTCATATGAGATGCATCACATAAAGCATTCAAGGCAAACACAAGGTTATCCTAAACATACATAAGCATTTCACGATACTTAGTCAAACATCACACAACCTATCATGCTAGGATAGCAAGGCGGGCAGCATCAAGCATGACACAAGTTCTAAAAGGTCTCAGGTGTATTAACTTAACCATCATCAAAGGCATGAGCCACATTTAGCAACACACAAAGCAAATAACTATAGGTACAAACTCAGATTCTGGACAGCAACACAGTACCACTGTTTCAACCATAACTAGAGTTATACACATCCAACAAACATGAAACATGACTTTCCGAAAATCTTATGAAATTGTCTACAACTTTCTTATAAACATCTCAAGCTAATTCAACCGTTATCAAAGTCAAACACAATAATTCCTCAGATCTGTTCTAGAATTTCATAGAGCAAACACTTCTGACTACAAACTTCAAACAACCTTAACTCAAACCATTTAGCCTATTGTTATTAAATTTTGACATAAGCAAGATAAGTAAATTATCTACAACTTTGTTATAAATATGTTTCACAGCAAACAACATTTTTCTCATGCAATTTGCTCAACAACAGAAACTGTACCAAAAGCTACTTATTGAAAATATAGAGCAAAATAATATTTCACTACATACAAGAAATGGAATCTGAGCACAACCAATGTTACCAACAGTTTACATATATTAAAAGCATGCTAGAAAACATAATGGTCAAGCCCAAATAAATTCTTTACATGCCTTTATTAATTTATTTTGATAATTAGGTGAAATAATAAACATATATCAAAATTACACAGTAAATTCTGAGAAAATTACAGTAGCTCACATATACTCCCAATGGTCTATTGTACAATTTCATGCCATTTGAATAAGCATAGCAACCTCTATAAAAAATACAAATAGCTATTGTAAGAAACCATGTGAGAGCAAGATAAACTTGAAGACCCATATTTTCTGTAAACATATGGCCATATTAAGTATTATTAGGTCACAACATCATTATGCAAAGGCAAAGAAACCACTTTCACATTTTTTTCATATATAAATTATTTATAAACCATTTAAATCAATTTATCAAGCATTAAACAAGTTAAATCAATAACTCATTAATACTGCATCCAATAAGCATAAACTTTTTACCACAGCACACACATAGCATCAGCAGCCTACCATAAAAATTTTACAGCAATTGGAGCACCAAAACTCTAGATATGAAAATAACAATCAAGGCAGGCTAAAATTACCTATTTAACAAGATTAAATCAAAACATTATAAAAACAGTATACAACTAGCATGTTTAATATTTGTTTTAGCTAGAGCATGTCATCACAAGATTCACACAACTGGAATTTACATTTTTGGACTTCTATAACTCAAGATATGCATCTGTCCAACTTAAAAGTATTTCAAAAAGTATCCTTAAAGAATAATTTCCACAGCACATAAACATGCATGATGCAGCACATCTTATAGATCTATCTTGTAGAGAATTTCATAACAAAGCTAACCAAATTTGTTTCACTATTTTTGGAGCTCCGTGGCATGAGATATTAATTTTACAAACTCATCACAAAATCTGGGAAAGATTAAAACAAAAAAGAAACACCTAAACCCTAACATATGCTACGCGTACACAGTTCAGTGCACCCAAGGGGCTGACAGCTGAGCCCTAGGGTCAACCTGGACAACCACGTCATAGGGACAGAAGCAGGGGCTGCGCTTTGACCGGCCGTGGCTCGCCGGCGGCGAACTTTCCGGCGACGCGACCACCACCAAAGGATTCCTCTCGACGAGACGCATCTATCAGGACAGGTTAGCGAACGAATTTCGACTTCCGCGCCGGCAGCGACGGAAGGGGCGGCACTGGGTCCGTGACGACGGCGGCAGGCTCGCTGGCTCTGGCGGACTCGTAGCAGCTCGGCCCTAGTGGCCCACGCTGGAGCATCTACAGCTCGATGCGAACAAGGAACAACAGAGAGGAAGGGTGGTGCGGGCTCAGGGAAGTATGGCCGCGTGCCAGCTCGCTCTCAGGCGGCAATGGCGACCGCCGCGCGGAACCTCGGCCTGAGGGCCCTTACCTTGCGACGAACAACGGCGTGGCTAGGTGGGATAGGAAGAGGAGGCCATGGCGAAGCTGCTGGTGAGTGGAAACGGACGGTGGTGCTTTGGTGGTGGTGAATTTCTGCGGCGGCAATGGCTGCTGCTCGGTTCGTCGTTCTTGACGGAGAAGAACAGCAAGAGGGAGAGCAGACAAGTGAACGGGAGAGGGAGGCAATAGGCACAGAGCTCGGTTTCGCCTCCCCAATGCTCACACGGCGCCGTGGCACTCGTTCGCGCGATGGGAGAGCCACGCGGCGTCCAGGCTCTCGAGCCGATCTGCCATGACCTGCCCCCATCAGATTCAAAAACTGAAGGACTAAATAATACTACCGCGAAAATACTCCTGAAACATCAATCTTCTTCCCTCCGCAACTCCTGATTCGTTTAGTTTTGGCACAATCTGTAGTAACCAAAGTTGTAGATCTACGCAAGATATCCAACTTTTATTAAAGGCTTAGGGTCTAACTCGGCTTGGTTCAGGAGATAAAAAATCTCCAAAGGAGGGTACCCAAAACTGAATTCCTGAGTTTCAGTTTCAAGCCGACTGAAACCGCCAACTTCTCCCCTCTCTATCTCACAAATAATATGATGATTTGATCAAAAAATTTCTCCTTTTTTAGTGCTACGTGAGTAATACACTTTTCCTAAAAGGAGTTTCGTCTAATTCTCAACGGTTTCCAAATGAAAATACGCCAAAGTAGGGTACACGTAAACTGAAACTGAAAGGTTCAGTCACCCAGACTTGCCGATTTTTTAATCCTGAAAACAGCAATGGATTCGATCTTGTGAGCTCTATTTGACTAAGTTAGGCATTGATTCAGCTCTTGGCCATCAAACGAAGTTTGTTCTATATAAAATAAACTACGGCCCTGTTTACTTCCGATGCAAACCCAAAATATTTCTTCTTCCACCCATCACATCGAATCTTTAAACGCATGCATGGAGCATTAAATGTAGGTAAAAAAAATAACTAATTGCATAGTTTGTCTGTAAAGTTCGAGACGAATCTTTTGAGTCTAATTAATCCATGGTTGGACAAATTTTACCAAATAATAATGAAAAGTGCTACAGTAACTTTTCACCCCATTTTTCTCAACTAAACACAGCCTGCAACTTTTATTTAGGTTTCACTGCCATGTAAACACTCTAAGCTACAGTTCAATTCTAGTCAAAGTAGTAACACAGAAAAGGCATTTTTGAGCAAACCAACACTTAGAAGCATATTTGGGCCAAGTCATTAATATAAACTTTGCTTCATTTTCCATCCTAGGTGTGTCTAGGTGTTTTAGTGACCAAACATCAACAACTTGTATTAACAATCATGATCATAAAGCATACACGTGTTGCAACATAGAATAACAAGAGTATGTTTCATATACATGTTTCGTATGTTAATGCTCATATATAAATGAATGATGTTCATGCTCATGCAATGCAAGTACCAAAATGCAAGCCCTCACACCAGGTTGTTACCGCGGCCATTTTCAGTGTCACAGCTGCGTGGGGCTGGTAGTGGCCGGCAACCAAGCGACCTTTGGGTGTTTTTTTTTCTCACACTCAACATGAAAACATCCAACGCCTGGGCAGTGACGAGCAAGGTGCATGTGTCTGAGTACGAGCGCCCGTCACCTGATTTTTCTCCGTTTAGCCTTTTTTTTTTCCCTGTTGCCGCCATTTTTCTCTGGTCTTAATGAATGAACAGGGTACCCACGGCGTGCACAGCGTCGTCTTCAACGCCCAACTGCCTCGCTCTCCGGGCTCCCTGCATCACATTCGCAGTCTCTGGTGGTCAGTCCGCCGCCATTACTGCCGGGTAGGAGGAGCTGCAAAGATCGGCTGGCCTTCCACCATTAAAAGCATGACTGACCTGCTGCTCAGTCTGGTCGTCGTCCTACTATTCATTCAATTCCAAGTCCTCGCTCCGGCGGATGGATCGTCCATCCATGCACTCTGCTGCCAAAACTTTACTCCTATTCGGGCCTGGTTCAGAGGGCTAAAGTTAGAAAAATTTGGCACGTAGCACTTTCGTTGTATTTGCATGAACTAACTAGTTCAAAAGATTTGTCTCGTGATTTATAATTAAATTGTGCAATTAGTTATTTTTTATCTATATTTACTGCTCTATGTGTATATCTACATTCGATGTGATGAAGAGAGAGTGTAAAAACTAGCAATTTTGAGCCCATCTAAGGCCTGGTTTAGATTGCTCCCAAATTCAAGTTTTTTCACTCTCTCCATCGTATCAATCTTGGCACGCATGCATAAAGCATTAAATATAGATAAAAAAAATAACTAATTATACAGTTTGGTTGTAAATCACGAGACGAATCTTTTAAACCTAATTAGTCTATGATTGAACACTAATTACTAAATACAAACGAAAATACTATAGTAACCAAAATTAAAAAAATTTGTAATCTAAACCAGGCCTAAACAAGGCCTCGATCGATCGGTTGGGAGATGGCAACGGCAGGCGGTTGCAGTTGCAGCTGCAATGCTGCATGCGTACGTACTGTACATGCTCATCGACCAGTGCAACCTGCCTCCCATCCGATCCATCACGGCATCACTCTCACTCGCCAGTCACCACGAGTCAACGAGGACGACCACTGGTTGGGTGGATGCACGGAGTATTTATGTACTCGTCCACGTCGTACCGAATGGACGAGTACATAGGCCTCGTTTAGATGGGGTGAAAAAATTTTATTGCACTGTAGCACCTTCGTTTATATTTGAAAATTGTTGTCCAATCGTAGCCTAACTAGACTCAAAAGATTCGTCTCCTAAATTATAGACAAACTATGCAATTAGTTATTTATTTTACCTACATTTAATGCTCCATACATACGTCAAAGATTCGATGGGATGTAGAGAGTGAAAAAACTTAGAATCTAAACAAGGCTATAATATTTATGTACACGTGCTAAGGTCATGTTTAGTTGGTAAAAGAAAAAATTTTAGGTGTCACGTCGGATGTTTTATGCAATATCAGAAGGGGTTTTCGGATACTAATTAAAAAACTAATTACATAACTCGCCGGTAACCGCGAGAAGTCTAATTAAGCCGTCATTAGCACATGTGTGTTACTGTAGCACTTAAGGCTAATGACGGCTTAATTAGGCTTAAAAGACACGTCTCGTGGTTTCCAACAAAACTGTGCAATTAGTTTTTTTTCATCTACATTTAGTACTCCATGCACGTGTCCAAACATTCATGTGATGGGGTGAAAAATTTTTGAGTGTAAACTAAACACAACCTAAAAAAAACCTAAAACCGAAACTACTTCTCCTACGTACCACCCCAAACCAGTCAGTCTCACAGTACCACCCCAACCAATTAGTCTCACCGGACGACCAACAGTTTCTTCTTGTGATTCTAGCGCCCGGACTCCGATGCGCGAGTGCATCCGGACGCTAGCCCCCTTCCCAAACTTGCCCACCTCCCGCGTGAAAACAGAACGGAACCCGCCCTGCCCCCTTCGTATAGAACAGAACCCGCCCCTATCTTTCGCTCCCCACTGCCCCTGTTCCCCAACGCACCCCGTTCCCCACCACGCCCCTGTCCCAAAAAAAAGAACACGAAACACTTCAAGTATAACATTGCAAACATATGGGGAAACTATGTAGTGCAACATCGGGACATAAATACTGCAACATCGAAAAATAAGTAGTGCAATATTAAAAAAACATGTACTGCAACATCGAAAAAAATTTACTGCAACAGCAAAAATTATGTACGGCAATATCGAAAAAATATGTACTACAACATCAAAAAACATACACTACAACATCGAAAAAATATATACTACAATATCGAAAATTATGTGCTGCAACATAAAAAATTATATACTGCAACATTGCAAAAACATCTGTTGCAACGACCCAAGAATCCCTTTGCAATATTAGAAAATCATCTGCTGCAACATCCAAAAAAACACATTGCAACACGGGAGAAACAGCAAAAAAAAGCGTACAAAACAGCTCATGGCCCATCACCTCGAGCTCGCCGGAGGGAGGAGGGAATAGAACCCCAGAGCTCACAGGAATCCTACCCACCGCCGCGTCCCTCAGATCCAGAGGAGGAGGAGGAGGGCTCAAATCTAGAGGAGGAGGAGGATCGCTCAGATCCAGATGAGGAGGAGGGCTCAGATCCAGAGAAGGACCGTCCTACCTTGTCGGAGCCACCACTGTCGTCCTCGTCTCCGGTTGGAGGAATGGGAGCTGGGTCACTGGGGAGTGCAGAGTTGCATGGAGGTCGTGGAGGGGCGAGGGACGGAGGGAGGGAGCACGGGCAGGCGAGGCGCGCAGCGAGCTTGCGCGTGGGCGAGACGTCCCTGTCCCAGGGATGGCCCGGAGAGCGGGTGAGCGGAGCGAGGGGAAAGCGAGTGTGGATGGAGCGGGGGGAGAGCGAGTGCGGGGGAGCGGTGAAAGGTCCTAATATGGCTAAAGGGGGGTGAATAGCCTATTTAAAAAATTCTACAAAGCACTGGAGCAATTGATTAGTATGACAAATAGTGTTGTGCAATTTTGCTCTAGCTCTACAAGGGTTATAAGCCACCTATCCCAACAATTCTAGTTGTTATAGTCACTAAGACAAACAAAGGCTATGTCATTACGAGCTCTCAAAAACTAGTTACACTAAAGAGCTCAACTAGGTGAGAAGCTACACCAGTAAGGATAATACAAGCTCTCAATACTAATTACACTAAAGAGCTTGTTACAACTAGTTTGCGGAATATAAATGGAGGGGATGTGATCTTTATACCGCCGCGTAGGGGATGAACCAATCAATGAATATGAAGATCAATCACCAGAAGAAGTCAATCAACACAAGATGAACATAATGATTTTTCCCCCGAGGTTCACGTGCTTGCCGGAACGCTACCTTCCCATTGTGTCGACCACCACTTTGTGGTTCGGCGGCTAATTGGCAATCCAAAACCAAGCTCTCCAAGAGCACCGTAAGAACCTACCGCAAGTGAGGTAACTCAATGACACGAGCAATTTACTAGAGCTACCTTGCGGCGCTTCGCCGGAGAAGGTGCAACACCCCTTATAGGATCACCCAAGCCGGCCATGAAACAGTCACCAACATGTGCCAGGTGGTAGCAACCACCAAGAGAAACAAGAATCCCGCAGCCAAAGATCACCAAAGTATCACTAAAATGCAAACTCACAAGCACAATGCACTTAAATCACTCAATCTCACTTTGAATTAGCAAACAAGCAAGGGAGATGAGTGGGAGGGAGTATGCTTAGCTCAAAAGGATGTCAAGATGCTCAAATGACCAAAAGCATTCCCCAAGAGCCGGCCAACACATATTTATAGGGGTCACAAAAGAATAGAACCGTTAGGCTCATATTCCAGCACACCCCGACTGCACCGGACGCGCAGGTGCTAAAGCACCTGACGCTCCTCAATGTCCGGTCACCAACACGCTCGCTCGCTCGATGATCGCCACGTGTCACTTTTGAATCCTCGTCGTTCGATCACCAACGGTCAACTAATGTCGCGCTTGCCTACACAGATGCACCGGACGCGCAGGAGGGATGCACCGAACGCCAGATAGTCCGCGTCCGGTCGACTCCAGTAAGGTACCAGAGAGGGAAAACGCGCACCGGACGCATCCGCTGGGGGGCGATCGGACGCACCCTAGCTTCCGGTGATCACTCGGTCTCGCCACGCGCTTACATCATTTGCACCAGACGCTGACGACACGCGTCTGGTGGCCTGCGTCCGCTACCGCCCTACCATGCACCGAACGCGCCGATGCACCGCGGCCAGCATCCGCTCGCTGAAGCCCTTCGCGCGTGCCTCTGCCTGAACTGACCGGACGCACAGGTGCCTCCGAGACTAGCGTCCGATCACTTCCAGTGACCTTTTTTTGTCTCTGTTTCTTCATCGAATCCTGCCGAGCAAGCTCGCCAGGAGGGTGAGGGGGTCTCCACTTTTCTCTTCCTCTCAAAACCCTTGCAAATGTGCCAACCACCTTGTGTATTATCTTGTGTACGTGTGTTAGCATATTTTCACAAACATTTTCAAGGGTTATGTTAGCTCTCCACTATATCCTAATGCACATGCATGTAAATCATCATCTAGTGGCACTTATGAGACCAAATAGCCAAAGAATTCCCCCCTTTATAGTACGGCTATCGATTCTAAACATGATCACACCCTCTATGGTGTCTTGATCACCAAAACCAAAACACTAGCAATACATTTGCCTTGATTTTCATCGGGTTTTATTTTTCTCTTTCTTCTTTTCCAAATGTGAAGTACTTGATCATCTTTTGGTCACCTCCATCACTATGACCATCATCTAGCCCCATTACTTGGCATTGGACTTATCATTTCATGTCTACACACTTAGCATAATGATTAGTCCCTAGGTTTCGTCAATTATCCAAAACCAAACTAGAGCTTTCAAGCAGGATGTGGAACGTTGCGTCCGGCCGTCGGTACATATCATTATGGAAAACCGAAACTACTTCTCCTACGCACCACCCCAACCGGTCAGTCTCACAGGACGACCAACAATTTCTTCTTTGAATAAAATCTGTGACCGTGCCATGAGGCGGCAGACCTTCTTTAGTTTGAGAACCTCTCGAGCTGGAGACCGGACTCGTTTGTTTTTGGAAACTCAACCGACGTCAATTTACCTTCCAAGACTCTTGTTTGTTGATAGATAGACTATGGTTTATAGGGGTCTACATGTCTAGGTCTGAGCCCCTCCTTGTGCTAGGCCCTCGGTCGCACCCACCGCACCCCCTCAGGGACGGCCGTGTGGAGGGAAGGAGAGAGCCTTAGGCTGGTTTGGGTCAACATATATTCTAAGAATGAAATGCACTAATATTGGGCCTTGGACATATTCACATAGGCGAATGAGTTAAGGGATCCCCACCTTTGAAAATGGTCCTCTAAGTCATCTACCTCTAAAAATATAATTACATGTGCAAAGTTTGTCTTTGAGATATATATCTAGGTATTAAGGGCAGCTTGAATGTATGTGCTATGGATGTGCAAACATGAGAGAGAAGAAGAAAAACCGGGTGCAACATGTAATTAAAAAAATAGTGATGTGTTGGGCACATTTAATAAAAGGAGGAATATTTTAATTGTAAAAAGACACAGCCTGTTCGTTTCGCTGGTTTATTGTAGCTGAAAGTACTGTTCGCTGGTTTATTGTGAGAGAAAAACACTGTTAGATGGCTGCTGATTCTGCTGATAAGTCCAAACGAATAGGGTGACAAGTTGTATCATTTGTTTATAATGCTTGTCTCTGAAGCGAACAGGGCCAAGCTTTTTAAACTTGCTCTGGGAGCCAGGCTCTCTCACTTATCTCTTCTTTCCTTCGCAACGGTATTTGCTTAGGTATAAGTAAATTATTGTACTTACTCTAAGTGGATGTACGTACTCGCCCACATGGTATGTACGTGCGTGCGATCGCGTAAGCTAGCTCGCGAAGAGATCTCAAGTCAGGAGGTCGCATGCATGCCTCGTCACGATCGATTTGAGATTTTATTTTATTTCTAAGAAACTGGTGGTCGTCCCGTGAGACTGGCCGGTTGGGGACTCGGGTGGTACAGTACTCCCTCCGTCCATAAAAACATGCCATTCTCGTTTTTCGAGAAGTCAAACAATTTCAACTTTGACTAAATTTATATAAAAAAATACTAATGTTAATGATACAAAATAAGTATCATTAGATTAGTTATAGAATATATTTTTATAATAAATTTATTTGGAGACATAAATGTTAATACTATTTGCTATAAACTTAGTCAAACTTGAGTCAATTTGACTGACACGCATCCTATAATTGCATCTTTTGTCGGACGGAGGAAGTATGTAAGAGTACGTAGTAGCAGACGTGGTAGTTTGGGTTTGGCACGCCAAACCATGGTAGTGGATTAGTGGAGGTTGACGTTCAGATATGAATGAATGGAGGCCCTTGTTTAGATCCGGATTCGAGTGCCCCCGAATGGCTACAGTGCGTATTAAATGTGCACTGTAGTAATTCGTTTGTATTTGGTAAAATTTGTCTAAACTCTGACTAATTAGGTTTAAAATGTTCGTCTCGTAAAGTACACCAAAACTGTATAATTAGTTTTTAACTTTATCTACATTTAGTACTTCATGCATGTGCCAGTATTTTGATGTGATGGGAATCTTCTTTTTACATAGTATAATTTAGGAGTTGAAATTAGGAACTAAACAAGGCCGAGGTAAAGCCTTGTACGTATCTACTCCTAGCTCGCTCGATCGTTGCAACTGCTCTCGATGGCTAGACTACGTAATGAACTGAAACCGCTGACCCCGGGCAGTACTTGACTTGCTTTCGGTCGCACACGTGTGGTGAGGTCGATCCCTCGCTAGTCAACAGTCAACGTTAAGAGTTGAAGGGGAAAAAGCCATCGATGACGTCGAAATAACAGCAATGAATAATCCATTAATTACCATTTCACCATCGGGGGTACGTACGTGTGCGTATGTGCGAGTGTGAATGCATGCACCCACCAAGCAGGCGCCACGGTACGGTGTTTGTTTCGTTCCAAAAGTCAAAGTGGGTTGGATTGGACAAGAGCGTTTCAGTACCAGTAGTACAGCTGCTTCAAATGGGAGGAAGGCCAGGATCGTTCGGACGACCTACCCAAAAGTCCAACGCTACTACTCAACTACTAAGGGCCGGTTTAGATGCAATTTTTTTTACAAAATGATACTGTAGTAAATTTCGTTGTTATTTGATAATTAGTATCCAATCATGGTCTAACTAGGCTTAAAAGATTCGTCTCATCCATTTCGTCTAAACTGTGTAATTAGTTTTATTTTTTATCTATATTTAATGCTTCATGCATACGTCAAAGATTCGATGTGACGGAAAATATTGAAAAATTTTACAAAATTTCTGGCATCTAAACAGGGCGTAATAGCAGTAGCAGATGCTTTGCTTGCATTTGGAGAAAGCAAGCCGCCTCAATATTCAAAGCGCAAAGCAAAAGTCAGCACCCCACCAGCACCAGCACGAGGAAAGCACAAGCACAATGCAACGCAAGTAGTAGTCCACTTGCATGTGGCTGGCCGCGCAGATTGGCTAAAGAAAGGGAGGAACAATACAACTGTTCCAAGCATTTTCCTTTATTTGTACTACTACTAGCAGTATAATATAATTAATATATATAAAAATATATTCTTGTTGATCCGATCAAAATCCAACCCAAAATAATTAATCATATATACTGTTTGACGAAGCTACTCCCTCCGTCCCTTTATATAAGTCGTCCTAGCAGCTCATTCATTCGTCCAGGTTCATAGTCACTGTACGTGCATTTAGTCACGGGCAGTGTCCAGGTACGTGTCTTAGCAGCTCATTCATTCGCTGCACTTGGCAACTTGCTAGAACGACAATTAAAGCGGGACAGAGGGAGTAGAGCAGAGTGGTGGGTTGCACGCGGATTGGACTTGGGGCTTGTTTAGATACCAATAAACATTGTACAACACTGTAGTAATTTTGTTTTTATTTGGTAATAATTGTCCAAATATTGATAAATTATGCTTAAAATGTTCGTCTCGCAAAGTACAATAAAACTATGTAATTAGTTTTTTATTTCATCTATATTTAGTACTCCAAACATGTGCTGGTATTTTGATATGACGGGAATCTTCATTTTGCATAGTGGAATTTGGGGGTGAAATCTGGTACGTAAACAAGGCCTCGGTGGGGTTACAGTTGCATCTATACTATACTGGAGTACATGCCAAAATTGCGCAACTTGTTCGACTTTGTTCCCCGTCATGATAGATGAAGTGCTGGAAAGCTCTTGTTAGCTTCAAATGAAAACGGCATGCGTATGCATGGATTACACGCCAGGACGCATCATGACGGGTGCTTTCCCTTGTCATTCACAATTCTCTAACAAGTGGTGATTAATCAAGGTGTATATGAGGGTGCACTAGCGCTAGAGTGCAAAGGAATATCAGTCAATTCCGTATTTGCCATTACAACTTTCTCGGTGAGACGTGGGGTCTACACATATGTCGCTGACAATGACAAATAAGGAATTAAGCAAAATTACAAATTTCAGTGGTAGGAAAATTTTTTGTTTGCACACACAAAAAAAAATGGAAAATCCCAATAAAATAGGCATTGTCTTTATTATGGACGTGCGGGAGTTTAACGTCCCACACACCCAGATCCTCTCCCTCATGCGCCCGCACCTGCGCACGCCCCCTCTCCACCAATCTCGCTCTCTCTCCTCGGCGACCTCCTCCCCGCCGGCCGCCCCACGCCCCAACTCCGGCGACCTCCTCCCCAGCGCTTGCGCGCGCCCCACCGTGCCCAACGTGCCATGGATGACACGGCTTCAGGTAGATCCGGAGTTGGTGGCCATGGACGACATGGCTTCGGGAGGATCTGGCGTCAGTGGCCATGGACGATGCGGCTTCGAGAGGATCTGGCGGCGGTAGCACCGGCGAGGTATGTCCTCCTCCTCCTCCTCCTAGATCTGCGAGTTAGGGTAACAACGATGTTCTCTCCTCTCTCTCTCTCTCTTCAACTTCGGCGGGCTTCGAAGAGAAGGGGTTTAGGGGAGGAAGACTGGCCAGACGATGGGGATGGCTGGAGGACGATTTAGGGGCTCTGGCGGTGGTGGAGGCGTCGAGGCCAGGTCAGGGCAGGGGAGCTTCGTGGCCATGGCAGTGCTTCGGCGAGAGGGGGGAGAAGGTGGCTGTAGTGGGCGCCCTAGGGTTTCGTTGGAGCTATGTGGCCGCCGCCACAGCCACGGAGCTCCAGTGAAACCCTAGGGAGCCCGCGCGGTGGGTGGGGGCAGCGGTGGGTGCAAGGCGAGTATAGTGCGACCACCGGTGAGGAGGAAGAAGGGGGAGGGGGCGCATGAAGAAGGGTGTGCGATGTTGAAGATGGCCATGTGTTAGCCTTACACACGCACAACCGTGCGTTAGCAACGTCCATTACATTATCGATATTTTGCTGTCACTTTTGAGTTTTACATTAACAGAATTAATTTTCTATAGCTCGACGGTATAAACTTGATTCTTTCTTTTGGATGAATATAAAATTAGGTCATGTGATAAATTGCACGGTCGGGACGGTGTAATCTGGATCATCTCATCTCGTCCAACACAAAACACATGTACATGTTTCCCTCTTCCTTCCTTATGTAGGAAGATTGAAGTTCCATCCTAGACTTCCCCCAACACGTGAATTTGTCTTGAATATGTACCCTTTGTCCAGAAAACAATACAATTGTAGAATAGCATCAACTTAAACAGTTTTGAGTTTCACCAAAATTATAAAAAAAGATATTAATAATTATAATGCAAAATAAGTATTAGTACATTCATAATAGAATATATTTTTGTAATATTTGTATTTGATGTCGTAACAATTATAATATTTTTGAATTAAAGTCAAGATAGTTCGAACTAGGTTTGCATCAGAGATGTCCTTGCTTCTTCTCCACGGCTCATACAGATACAGTATGTATTTTCGTGTGAAACGAGAAGCACCGCTTTGTGTTATCTTTGCTAGTACTCTCTCCGCCCACGAAAGAATACAATTGTGCTATCTTTGCTAGTCAATTGAGCTTATGTTTAACCAAATTTATAATAAATAGTATTAAATAAATTTATTATAAAAATATATTCTATAACTAATCTAATAATCTTTATTTTGAATCATGAATGTTTATACTTCTTTATGTAAATTTAGTCAATGTTCAAATTACTTGACTCCTTAAAATCTGAGAATTACATTCTTTGGTTGACAACAACAATTTCCAAAAGTCAACGGGTGGAAAAGCCGGAGGGGAGAGCACCGAGAGCCAGGCGCCACGAATGGCCGTGACGCCGTCGGTCGAACAAAGGTTGTTCATCGAAGGGCCCAGTACGGTGTCCGACAGGTGGGCCCGTTCGTCGTCCTCGGTTTACACGCGCTCTGCTGGCGCTGGGGCTGGAGAAAGCCAGCTCGGTCAACTCTTGGACACCACCCCAACCCGCACCCCGCCCGGCCCCCAAGTCCACAGCTCCCAACCCCAACCACGGTGTCCGTCCCTGAAAGCGAAAGCGACCGCTCATCGCCTGCTTTTGACCGGCTTTGGTGATGGGCGGGCCCCACGCACCCCGCCCGACACGATACTTAAAGCGCGTAATGATGCCGTGCCCATCCCCTGTCCGTTTCTTTGACTTCTCGTCTTCTTTCAAAGGGTAGCTGCCATGCGGCGACCACTTCAAATCAAATCACCCCCTCAAATTTCACTTTGTGGGGCTGGGGTGGATCATATTCCTACAATTATAACTACTTTCTGAGAAATTCACCGTAGTATATAGAATAGAATAGTATAAATCTGTAAGATTGGAGAAAATTCATGGTGAATTCAAGTTTAGAAGCTCTTTAATTTCTTTACAGAAGCAAGCAAAGCTTGATCTACCACCACTAATCCAAATAACAAATCAAACAAGAGCGGACTACTACTGCTACTGATGATGATTGACTACAGCTGCTACCGACTGCAAGCAAACGATCTTCTTTCAGGCCGCGCGGGCGCGGACGGCGCCGGCGCCGGCGGCGGCGGCGTCGTGGCGATGGTCGCCCTCGTAGGTGACGACGAGCATGGCCGGGTCGTCGGCGGCGCGCTCCACGTGCTTCCGCGCGGGGCAGCCCTTGGCGCTGCTGCAGCGGTAGTAGCCGCGCGGGTAGGGGGACCCCTTGATGGGCTTCTGCCCGTACTTGCGCCACGAGTAGTCGTCGGCGGGGATGTCCGACGACGCCGGCACGTGGGACCCCGGCGCTGCGCCCGCGGCCGCGGGCACGCGGACCGTGCGCCGGGACAGACCCTGCCGGCTCCGCTTCTTCTTCGAGCAGTGGCACCGGCCGGCGGACTCCGCGGGGTGCTGGTGCTGGTGCGGGTGGTGCGCCTGCGGCTGGGGAGCAGCGGAGGTGGGGCAGGGGAGCTTGCGCTTCGGGAGGGGAGGCTTGCCGGAGGACACGGCGAGGCTGCAGCCCTTGGACACGCTCCCTTCGCCGCCGCCCGCGGTCACGGACGACAGGAACGAGGTCGAGGTCCCGGACACGGCCGGCGCCGCCGCCGGGACCGGGACCGGGACCGGCTTGGTGAAGTCCAGCGTCAGCAGGGCCTTCTTCTGCGGCTCCACCGCCGCCGCCGCCGCCTGCGACGCGGCCTGGAGCGTCGTCTCCGTCTCCATGGGCTCCACCACGGCGGCGGCGGGCGCGCGGCGGAAGCGGGCGTGCCCCGTGCGGTCCAGCAGGTTGATGACGCGGCGGAACCGGGACACGGCCTGGTCGGCGATCTGCCCAAGCGGCGGCGACTCCGCCCGCCCCCCCGCGGCGCACGGGGACGACAGCGAGGAAGCCAGCAGCTCCAGGCTGCGGAGCCCCGCAGCGGCCGCCTCCTGGAAGGCCAGATGCTCGTACGCCCCGGCCCCGCCGCCGCAGGACATCAGGTCCACCGCCATGGCTTGGGTTGCTCTGCTGCTGCCTCCTTCCGGCCTTGGGGCTCTGGAGCCTAGATCGGTTGCTTGGAGGGAATTGGAGGTCTCCCCGCGGTGGTGCTGCTGCTGCTTTCTTGGGTTGTAGGATTCTGAGATGGGAACAGGTGGTGATGGGGGGTGGGTTTTATAGGTGGAAATGGGGGAGGAGCTGAGCGAGAGGACCAAATGCTACGCGACGAGCTGCCCCCCGGGCCTGTGCAAAGTCAATGACTTGCTTCTCTTTTTTTTTCTCTCTCCAACCACAAATACACTATAGCATTTCGTTTGTATTTGGTAATAATTATCCGATCATTGACTAATTAGGCTTAAAACATTCGTCTCGCAAAGTACAACCAAATTGTATAATTAGTTTTTGATTTTATCCACATTTAATACTTCATGCATGTATGATAAGTTTGATGTGACGAGAAATCTTTTTTTGCATAGTGCACTTTTCAAGTGATCTAAACACAGCCATAAGTTCTGACTCAGATGTCAACCTTGGCTTTTTCTCAGGTACCACCTTGGGTTACACACTTATTACAGTATCCGACTACATGCAAGTGCACTCTTCCATAAACCAAATCCATTAGCAGTAGAATCGCAAAAAAAAAAAAAATCCATTAGCAGTATTTCTCACTGAATAACTTATGGCTCCTATGATTCGCTATCGACGGGAAGTTACTTTGCTGATTCGCTATCGAGGGAAAGTTACTTTGCGAGCATCGGATTTTGCTCTAATGACGGGAAGACGGAACTCCACTTCATGCTCTATTTTCCATAATTCAACCTAGAAGCATTTTAAATTAAATGACCTACAGGTATGGATTTTTAAACTTCTCCGTGACAAATTATCCAATTCATACAACGGGCCTAGTTAGAAATCGAAATAAACAGCAGGGTCCAACGCAAAAACATGGCGTAATATGTGCACTACAGCGCTAGCGGTGTGATCCATGTTCCGGAGTTGCTGCACTTTGGAAATAACGATCCAACGCTTTCTTTATGGGCCTCTTCTCCAGATTTGGTAGTCGGTACAACCGAACTTTGAATGTCAACTTTAATATGGGATCAAGAGTCAACAGTTTGGAAAATGGTGGCGAGATCCCCCTAGAACAAAGATAAGCATTACTTCTTTCGTTCCAAAATAAATCAATTTTGATAGTTGTCTAAAGTCAAGTAATCTTAAGGTTGACTAGATTTATAGAAAAAAATATCAATATTTATGAAACCAAAATAATGTCATTAGATACACTATGAAATATATTTTTATAATATCCTTATTTCGTGACTCTCGGCGAAGTTAGATCGTTTAAAATTGTTTAACTTAGAACAACGGTAGGAATTGATTTATATTGGGATGGAGATAATTTAATTTATTGATTGAAGACAAGGTCACATACTTCATGCAATTAGTATCTTGCAACTTGAGAACATGCTATTGTACTTTGATTTTGATTAATTAGCTACTCTTTTCATCCACAAATATAAAACTTCTTGGATTTTCATGCAAAACAAGATGTGGAACAGTAACCAGAACATAGAACGATGTGAATTGATGATATATACTGTATTATCAAAAGAGTAAAGTTGGATATCTAGAAGGGCCAGAAGTCCTTATA
This sequence comes from Saccharum hybrid cultivar R570, assembly GCA_038087645.1. Lineage (NCBI taxonomy): Eukaryota > Viridiplantae > Streptophyta > Magnoliopsida > Poales > Poaceae > Saccharum > Saccharum hybrid cultivar. The sequence continues at coordinate 14,421,057 of JAQSUU010000602.1, forward strand.
TCGTGTTCAAATAAAAAACTCATAATAATCATTACACTTGTGGACGGAGGAAGCAGTATATAATTAAGCCCTCATTTAGATTGCAAAAAAATGAACCCGATGAATAGTATCACTTTCGTCTTATTTGACAAATATTATCCAATCGTGGACCAACTAGGTTCAAAAGATTCATCTCGTGATTTCCAACTAAACTGTGTAATTAGTTATTTTTTTACCTACATTTACTATTTCATGCATGGGTCCAAAGATTGATGTGATGGAGAGAGTGAAAAAATTCTAACTTTTAAGGTGCATCTAAACAAGGCCTAACTATAAAAGTCAAAGTTTTGTGTGCTCTGTCTGCCTCTCTCTCCAGCTCGTTAATTGAAAGTCAAAGTTTTAGGGTGATCTCTGTCTCGTCTCTCCAGCTCGGTTCCACACGCCATCGTCGTCCTATGTGTAGTAGTTTAGCCGTTGAAAATCTGCACATGATTTCTTGCGCTTGGCGTGTGGAGGATGATGAGCTGATACTACTAGATTTATTTAATCCAGGAGAGGGAAACAGCGAGACAGAGAGGGTCAATGGATCTAGAAGAGCGTTCGTATTCGTTCTCGTTCTTCGGCCGGCCGGCCGGCCAGGCAGGGCGCTTCCGTTTGAACGGGCCGTGTCCATCCGTGCCGTGCATGTACGTAGCACATGTAGTATACGGCTGTGTTTAGTGAGTGCGAAATTTACTATAGTACAACTGTAGCATTTCGTTTGTATTTGGTAATAATTATCCAACCGTTGACTAATTAGGATCAAAACGTTCGTCTCGTAAAGTACAAAGAAACTGTATAATTAGTTTTTTTTATTTCGTCTACATTTAATACTTCATGTACCACAAATTTGATGTGATGGAAAATCTTCTTTTTGCATAGTGCTAATTTTAGGAAGTTTGAAGGAACTAACCACAGCCACATATACATACTCCTATACATAAGATCCTGTTTAGTTCCCAAAAAATTTTGCAAAATTTTTCAGATTCTTCGTCACATCGAATCTCTGGACACATGCATGAAGCATTAAATATAGATAAAAAATAAAACTAATTACACATTTTAGACGAAATGGACGAGACAAATCTTTTAAGCCTAATTAGACCATGATTGGACAATATTTGTCAAATAACAATGAAAAGAGCTAAAGTGCCATTTTGCAAAAATTTTGCCCTTGTTTAGTTACCGAAATATTTTGGGAAATGTAACTGTAGCGCCACTGTAGCACTTTCGTTGTTATTTGGCAATTATTGTCCGATCATGGCCTAACTAGGCTTAAAAGATTTGTCTCGTCCATTTCGTCTAAACTGTGTAATTAGTTTTATTTTTTATCTATATTTAATGTTTTATGCATGTGTTTAAAGATTCGATGTGACGGGAATCTGAAATATTTTAGAAAATATTTTGAGAATTAAACAAGGGCTAAACGCAGCCTAAATATAAATACAAAATGTACAGTCTGGTGTACAACAGCACAGGTCGATTGATACCGTTGCTGAACCGGTCAGTTTTGAAGCTTCCTCGGCCCTCGTGCAGTGCATGCGACGACGACTGCTCGGTCGCCTGCTTTACTAGCCGGCCGCTGGTCCTGGTCGTCGCCGCCAGCGGCTCATCACTCTTCCTCCAGAGTCCAGAGTCCAGACCGTCAGGCTAAGGATCTCAGCGACTGAAACAGGTTCTTGTCTTCTTTTGTTCATTGGTAATTTTACGTATAGGGCATCCGGACGCGAGATGGTGGGCCGCCCGCGCCAGCCAACGAGCGCCTCAGCTTGTCTGTGCTTTTCTCTCACATCAATTTAGCATCAGCTTTCAGCCACCTGTCAGCCAGCAGTATTTTTCTCTCACAACAAATCAGCACTAGCCACCAGCCAACCGAACAAGGCGAGCTAGCTCCTCGACTCCTCCAACCGTCCTTAAAAAAATTACCTCACCACAACGTCGCTACAGGTCTCCATGAGACCATGACCATGCTCCGCCGTGCTTCCTCAGCGACCGCACTCTCCACAGCGTCTCCCTCTCCACCATGCCTCCACTCTGCCGGCCGGCATCTCCACTGCCCCCTCTCGCCCGCCGCGGCCTTTTTCACTGGAGCGGCGAGCTCCACGCCACCAGCGAGCTCTACACCGGTAAACTCCACGCACCAACGAGCCTCCATTCCGAAACATCAAGGAGATATTGCGTTGAAAGCGCATGTTGCAAACGTATGTTTCAAGTGTTTTTAGATCTTTCAGAGATATGTTGCAAGTGTTTTATGTCGATGTAACAAAAGTAGATTAGGATGTTGCATATGTTGCAAGTGTTTCAAAGGCATTGCAAGCGTTTGCTCAAAATGTTTCATCTGTTTCAGACGTATGTTGCAAGTGTTTCGATCTAGATGTTACATATGTTTTACACATATATGTTGTAAGAGTATGTTCAAAATGTTTCAGACGTTTCAGTCTTATTTTGCAATAAGTGTTTTCATGCTGCCAGTTGCAAGTGTTTTATCTAGATGTTGTATATGTTTCTTTTTTTAGAGGATGTTGCATATGTTTCACACATGTAGCGTGATTTAGTGCGGAGCCCGAGCCTCAGAGAAATCGGCCAAAATCTTACCAAAGCTAGGGGGCCTTACTTAGGGCCTGTTTGGCTAGGCTCCTTCTAGCTCCGGTTCCGTGTTACAGTGGTCGAGGAGCCGGAGCTGGAGGAGCCAAAAATAGTGGCTCCTCATGACTCCTAATCCATTTAGATAAGAGAGAGAAAAACGGCTCTAATAAATAGTACTATGAATAGTGTGCGATTTGGAGGAAACGGAGCCCATGGGAACTCTCCCAAATGCCTCCTTAGGTTAAGTTTGCTGGAGCTCTAACTCTAGGAAATATGTGGATTTTCTAGAGTTGGTCATATATAGCTCTAGAAAATCTTCAGTCTAGAGCTGTAGGCATGTTAGATGCATTTTCATGACTTATTTTGTTTATATTTTATATTAAGTAAAAAATATTTAAATAACTTTAATTTAGTCGATAAATTATAGATGCATAGTAGACTTGGGAGCTAGAGTTGCGCCAAACAGACTCTTAGGGGGTGTTTAGTTTCTCCCCAAAAATGTTTCACCCTGTCACATCGGATGTTTAGATACATGTATGGAGTATTAAATATAGACGAAAAAATAACTAATTACACAGATTGCGATAAATTTGCGAGACAAATTTTTTAAGCCTAATTAGTCCATGATTTGATAATGTCGTTGTTGATGCAAAAGTGGATCTGCAAACATAAAGGGCTAATACCCGAAATCGATATCCAAAGCGTGCCAGTCGATTTGACCTGTTAATCGACAAGGATGAAGATACGAGCACTTTGGTCCTGACAACAGCGATACGCCCGGAAGTCACGGCCAAGAGGTACTCACGCGGAACTCGAGGATCGTCGAAGATTGCACTAAAGTAATGCAACTCGCCGAATCGATGAGAACTCGTAAAAAGGAAAAATATGCAAATTGACGAAGTCACCGGAAAGTAAATAGATGTAAATAAGAGTAAAAGCTGGTTTTTGATATTAATTGATTTATTCCATTACATTGCCCTTCACTCTATATTTATACCCTGATCTACAGAAACGTAGCCAAATACGACTAGGACACTAAATCCAAATCTAAAGAAATATATGACTCTTATACAAATCAGACTCTAATAAACATAGAAAAGGAAATTAATTCCTATCTTATTCCCTTGTCCGCCTAAATTACGATGGAATTCCCATCGACCTCCTTTCCATCGGCACACTCCCTGTTTCATCGGCAGCAGCCTTCAAGTCTTCTTTCATCGGCACACTTCCTATTTCATCAGCAGCAGTCTTCAAACCTCCTTTATCGACATCGGCAATAATACCATTAACCTTATCGGCAACACCCCAATCCAACCTAGCTTCTCCATACACTGCCACCATCCATCGGCAGCCTTCTTCACAAGCTGTCTTTTATCGGCATACACAATAACTTTTCTTCCGTCGATTAGCCCACTCTGATTATCTTGACACGTGTCAAAAAAACGGTGTCAACACATACCCCCCAATTTCGGAGTATAAAACATTGATGCTCCGAAATTTACTCCAGATAATATTTGCCTTTACCTATTTTTCTCAACCCATTCTCCAAGCATGACATAATCCGTTACTGAATATAATCAAATCTAGTTCTGATTCACACATATCAGCAAATATCGCAAAATCCCCAACTACTCTTGCCCTAATTATGGTTAAAATACCGAAATAACAATCCATCGGCAAGATCTCAACATAATTAACGCCACCATTTTAGAATCGAAAGATTTTGTACTGAGATCTTTTCCAAGTCATGATCACTTGCCATCAAATCCCCTGTACAATCCCTTGATTGTCGTGCGAACAGTTACCATATCCATCTGAACCACCTCGACTTACACGCGTGCGGCATAGAGATAAGTCCAGAATACCCCTACTCCAAGCAGCCTATAAATAGATTTCTCCGGAACGCTCATCTTCTACCCTCAGACTTCGACCTTTGGCATTCTCTCTCTCCGGCGGCGACCTCAACGAACAACCGTGCAACCTCAACCAACAAGAACTCCTTCCAGCATCACCTTTAAGTTCCCAGCCGGCGCCTTCACCTTCCTCAGAGCAATGGCGATCAACTTCAACGTCCCCGCGGTTCGTTCTTCTTTCGTTACTTTTACCTTGACTCTTTTGATCTTTGCGAGTTCATATAGTTAGTAATTTTTCCCTTTTTCCTCATTCTTTTGATCCTCCGAACTTAGGAACTACGCAACAAACTGGTTATCCCAACCGACCAACCACCCCTCCAATGCCTAGGTCCAATGGACGACCCAGATCCAACTGATTTGATCAACGCAGAAGCTAACAGAATTCCCTTCAAAGCTCAAAATTTTTCTTTGAATCTATGGAAAGATACATTCCGATCCTGACCCAAACCCACCAAAGGGTGGAAAGATTGGTATTTGAGGGTTAACAGGTCGATGCAGGTGTACTGGGCAGAGCGGAAAATAGACCAATGCATTAGACTGTCTATTGCCGATATGCAAAAGAATGAATCCATGATGATAGCCGCCGCTCACTTCTGGTCAGATACAACAAACACCTTCATGTTTGGCCATGGTCCATCTGCCCCTACTCTTGCCGATGTATACATGCTCACTGGCTTGGACATCTCGACTGTCGATGAGGCTTCCATCTATGGTAGGAAAGCCGAATATAGAGTGAACACACGCAACATCGGCGGTTGGACAGGATACATCCAGGAATACCAAAGGACTGGCACTGTTAACCAGAGGGAACACGCCATATTCTTGAATATGTGGTTGGAGAAATTTATCTTCTACGGTCGATCGGTAGGACCAACCAACGCCTTCCTTCCTGCAGCCGAACTCTTGGCCAACGGTGTAAGGTTCCCGCTCGGTCGATACCTTCTGAGCTCCACCTACCACCTCCTCCACCAAGTATCCTAGAAGCTTTTACTTGGTGAACCTATCGGCAATTTGGGAGGCCCATGGTGGTTCATCAATATGTGGCTAAATGCCCATATGCATAAACGACTGCAGTGGGATTTCTTCGCCCAAGAATTCCCACGAGAAAACGCCGAAGATTATGTTCTTGGAGATGAAGAATCGGCAACACGTCCCCCTCTCAACTTCGGTGAAGCTATAATTGTCCTCCCTAGAACAGAGGCCAATGAAGATCAAATCGGCAGATTTTTCCAGAACTTCTACAATGGTCCTCGCGATCATAGGGCTTGGGTACCCTATATCGATGAAGAGAACAAGTTCCCCCTTCTCTTCAACTTTGCCGATGACGAGTTGAACCAAGATAATGAGCTTATGATGGCCATCATCACTCCCAGGGCAATTCCGGTGAACACATTTGGTAGTGGGAAAAATTCCAATACCACCTATGAGTTCTACAATCCATCGGCAGTATCCCGTCAACTGGCTTTTGGCCAACTGCCAATCAAGCTGTGCTTTGCCAATGTGATCAAGCCCAGAGAAACAATCACCAACGGAACTGAGTGGAGCAGGGTAGTGAGACTCGCTCCCGATGCCGATATCTCAAACGTTGATCTTTCCGCATATCTCAAACGTTGATCTTTCCGCCTGGTCACCAGCGTCTTTTATTACAGAATCATATAAGCAATGGTGGCAAGAATGGAAGGAATAATTATTCGCAACATCCATCCATACATATCGGCACATGATCGATCCTGACTACACCATTCCTGACGATGCAGTAAGTTTCTTTTAACTTTCTTTTGTTTCTCCTTTTTCATATATTGGCAGCTAATCTTTCTTGTAACAGGCCGATGACTCAGTTCCATCCATAAGCAAGAGTGGGAAACCTTTCAACCTCCAACCTATCTCCCCAGTTTCAGTGATCGGCTACAACGCCCCCACCTTAGCCGCTTTAACTTTCCAGAGGACCCGTGCCAAGACCGTCACCTCTAGATCAAAGCTAGCAACAGCTAGGGCTACTCCGTTAGCTGCCGCATCAAGCCTAATCAAAGCTTTCAAGGTAATAACCTCGTTTAATTTCACTCATGCCGATACAAACTATATTAATCATGTAACCATCAGGGTGTAAGAGCCGCTGCTAGATCATCATCGACAACTCTTCCAGCACCAAGTACCACTACCTCCGGTCAACCTTCAGAGGTATTCTTTCAACTTTACATTTTATCTGTTAAACATCCAATATTACACTTGTTTTGCAGCAGCAAATGGGCACATCGGCAAACACACCAGGCGCTCAAGCTTCACAATCAACAAGTGCCGATGCCCCCCAGCCAACTGTTGCTGAGACCCAAGTAAAGCGTAAAGCTTTAACCGATGCCGAGGCTCAGCAAAAACGACAGAAATCTATGCCAGTCCCTGCATCTGCTCCAACACCTGTTAGTCAGCCAACCGATGTAGTTGAACAAGTTGACCCTTCTACACAAAATGTATCATCGGTCATCATACCCCAAGGGCCAACTATTGATGAAGTCGTAGAAGGCATCCCATCGGCCAGCTCTGCCGATCCCTCACATGGCCCCCCTCAAGCTGCTCCTTCTAGCCAGGCCCAAGAAATCGCCTTAAAGCAGGTAAACCGATTGACCTATTCGATTTATAATATCCATATCTATCCTTAGGTAGGATCTCTGACTTTCTTTCCTCTTCACAGGAACAAGATTCTCCCAATAGCTTGTTTTCTTTTGCTATCGACATCTCCGATGATGATGGAGAAGAAGCGAGTTCTTCCCTAGCACTGGGAACGATATCGGCAGAAATTTATGTCAAGCTAGAAGCCCTTCTGAATCTGTTACAACAAGATACTACTCAGTTGGTAAATGATTCAGATCCTGCAAAAACCATCTTCAAGACAATCCGTGGCCAAGTTCCTGCCGATGTTGAAGAAACTCTCTTCCCAGCAGTCCATCTAGAGAGCCGACAACTTCAATATCAATGGGCTGCTCACCGTATCGCCGATAGAGCAGCTCAAGCCCAGCTCAAAGAAGAGATGCTGCAGCTAAAACAAACTGCCGATGAGAAGCACAAAAGCATCAGCAACTTGCAGACCTCAGGTGCCGATCTTAAGCAGAAGATTCTAGATCTATCGGCAAAGAGAGCAGCTCTTCAAGCTGAACTGGAAGAAGTTGAAGCAGCCCTAACTCACGCCAAGCAAGAAGAAGACCAGCTTCCTGACGTCATCAAAGCCCTTCAGCAAGAAAGGGATTTCCAAGCTCGCAAGGCCTTGGCCTTGAAAAAGAAACTCAAGCCTGTGGAGGGGGTTACCGATGAAGACGCTAAAGAATTGAGGGAAGCCGATGAGATTCGCCTGCGCGCAATATCGGCTATCCAATCTTTATTAAATCTGTAATTTTCATCTAGTGCATCGGCAATGACACATTAATGCTTTATTTAACTCTAGCCGATAGAATTGTTATCGGCAATTATACTTTTATGCATCTATCCAGATACTAGGGTAATATCTTTTTAAATATTTTTCATTTAATGCTCTGGGAAACACAACCCCTTCGAGGGTTTCGAGAATATATGCATTACCAGGAACAGATTGATTTATCCGATATGGACCCTCCCAATTAGGCGACCATTTGCCAAACTTTGAACTTTTAGTCCCAATCGGTAAAATCAACTTCCAAACCAAATCCCCATCGGCAAACTCCTTTATCTTCACCTTCTTGTCATACCATCTGGCTACCCTTTTCTTATTCTCTTCGATGCTAGCTAAAGCCTTTAACCGATGACCTGTCACATCTTCCAACTCATCTTTCATAAGGGTATCATAGTCATCGGCTGTCAATTGATCTTGAGAATGTATTCGCCTAGAGCTAGTTTTAATCTCCCAAGGCAACACTGCGTCGTGTCCATATACCAACTGATAAGGTGTTACCTTGGTTGCACCATGACACGACATCCAATATGACCACAAGGCTTCATTTAATACCGTATGCCACCTCTTAGGATATTCTTTAATTTTGCGCTTAATGAGCTTGATAATTCCTTTGTTAGAAGCCTTAGCCTAACCATTAGCTTGGGCATAATATGGAGAAGAATTTAAAACTTTAATCCCCATACTCATAGCAAACTCATCAAATTCCCCCGATGTAAACATGGTACCTTGATCGGTAGTGATAGTTTGAGGAATACCAAATCGGTAAACAATATGTTCTTTCACAAAATCAATCATATTAGCCGATGTCACCTTTTTCAAAGGAATTGCTTCAACCCATTTTATGAAATAATCGGTAGCAACCAAAATAAATTTATGCCCCTTACTCGATGGTGGATAAATCTGACCGATGAGATCAATAGCCCAACCTCGGAACGGCCAAGGCTTAATTATAGGGTTCATAGCCGATGCAGGTGCTCTTTGAATATTACCAAATTTTTGGCATTCTTGACATCCTTTAAAATATTTAAAACAATCTTCGAGAATAGTCGGCCAATAATATCCATTTCTTCTGATCATCCATTTCATCTTGAAAGCCGACTGATGAGCCCCACATACTCCTTCATGAATCTCACACATCAAGCTTTTTGATTCATCAATGCTAACACATCTGAGTAAAACTCCATCTATGATACGGTAATATAATTCATCATCAAGGAGCACATACTTGGTAGCTTGGAATCTTATACGTCTTTCAACCTTTTTAGATGGATCCTTTAAATAATCAACAATTTCCTTTCTCCAGTCATCGGTATCAACTGCCGATGTTAATACTTCTTGAATAGGCTGATACCCTGAAACATGCTGAGCTAATCGATTAGCCTCTTCATTATGCAATCGAGAAACATGTTCCAGATGAAAATTCCTAAACCCTTTCAATAATTGCAGACATTTCTCATAATATAAAATTAAAACTTCACTTCGGTATTCATAAATTCCAGCCAACTGATTTATAACTAGCATAGAATCACCAAAAATTTCAACAGCATCGGCACGTATCTCCTTAAGAAATTCTAACCCTTTTATCAAAGCTTGGTATTCAGCCTGATTGTTTGTTGATGTAGCAACAATCGGCAATGAAAACTCATACTTCTTCCCCTGAGGGGAAATTAACACAATGCCGATGCCTGCTCCTTCACCACATGTAGACCCATCGAAGAAAAGTGTCCAAGGAGCAATCTTCAGAGAATCCACTGTGTTGCAATGTTGAGTGACAAAATCAGCCATAACCTGCCCCTTAACTGCCTTAGCCGATTCATAACATAGGTCAAATTCTGATAACGCTAAAATCCACTTGCCAATTCTACCACTTAATATCGGCATCGACAGCATATATTTGACCACGTCGTCTTTGCATATGACAGTACACTCAGCCGATAGCAAATAATGCCTCAACTTAATACAAGAAAAGTATAGACACAGACATAATTTCTCGATAGCTGAATACCTGGTTTCAGCATCCACTAACCGTCTGCTCAAATAATAAATAACACGTTCTTTCCCCTCAAATTCTTGAATAAGAGCTGAACCGATAACAGTATCATCAGTTGACAAATACAATCTGAAAGGTTTCCCGTGTTGAGGTGGAACTAGCACTGGAAGATTTGTTAAGTAGCTCTTAATTTCATCTAGGACTAATTGCTGCTCATCTCCCCATCTAAATTCCTGATCGGCTTTCAATTTCAGTAATGGACTGAAAGCCTTGATCTTACCCGACAGATTAGATATGAATCTCCTGATGAAATTAATCTTACCGATCAAAGATTGTAATTCAGTTTTATTGGCAGGAGCAACCACCTTATTGATTGCCTCAATATACTTCCTGCTAATTTTAATGCCCCGCTGATGCACCCTAAAACCCAAGAATTATCCTGCCAATACACCAAATGCATATTTATTAGGATTCATCTTTAGTCCATGCTTCCTTGTGCACTCCAGTATCTTTCGTAGATCGGTTAGATGCTTTGTGATATCTTCAGACTTAATCACTATATCATCGATGTAGATCTCTACTAATGTGCCGATGTATTCATGAAAAATAAAGTTCATAGCTCTTTGATAAGTAGCACCGGCATTTTTCAAACCAAACGTCATAACTATCCATTCAAATAATCCCACATGGCCTGGACACCTAAAAGCAGTCTTGGGAATATCTTCTTCAGCCATGAATATTTGATTATAACCTGCATTACCATCCATGAAGCTGATAATCTGATGTCCTGCTGCAGCATCAATCAACAAATCAGCAATCAGCATTGGATAACCATCCATCGGTGTGGCTTTATTGAGATTCCTGAAATCAATACAAACACGAAGTTTCCCATTTTTCTTATAAACAGGAACCACATTAGAAATCCACTTCGCATATCGATACTGCCGAATAAACTTTGCCTCAATTAATTTAGTTATTTCGGCCTTAATATCAGGAAGTATATTAGGATTGCATCGGCGCGCTGGTTGCTGATGTGGCCGAAATCCAGATTTAATAGGCAACCGATGTTCAACTATCGATCGGTCTAATCCAGGCATTTCAGTATAATCCCAAGCAAAACAATCTTTATACTCTTTTAACAAATTGACTAATTGCTGTTTACACTTGGAATCTAACTTAGCACTAATAAAAGTAGGCCTTGGCCTATCACCCTCACCAATATCTACTTCTACTAAATCATCAGCCGATGTAAACCCTTAACCTAATTTTTCATCATCGGCAAACCTATCCATTAAAATTCTTCTTCAGAACCGACTGCTTGGATCGGTGGAATTTCATAATCGACAACCTTGAGGAACTCTTTTTCCCAAGCTTCTCCTTCTCCTGATATGCACTTGGTTCGTTCATAAGTATCTGATTCTGCCGATGCGATGATGTAAGAAGAATCACCAGGAACAACTTCAATTTTATCTCCAATCCATTGTACGAGGCACTGATGCATTGTAGAAGGAACACAATAATTAGTATGAATCCAATCCCTTCCTAGAAGCAGATTATATGCACCCTTGCCATTAATAACAAAGAAAGTCGTCGGTAAAGTTTTGCTGCCGATGGTCAACTCAACGCACACTGCCCCTTTAGCCGGTGACACATTGCCTTCAAAATCCTTTAGCATCATATCGGTTTTAGTTAAGTCTTGATCTCCCTTACCAAGTTTCTGATACATCGCATAAGGCATAATATTAATTGCAGCTCCTCCATCAATAAGCATCTTAGATACAGGCTGCCCATCAACTCTGCCTTTCACAAACAAAGCCTTGAGATGCTGTCTCTCATCATCGGCAGGTTTCTCAAAAACAGCCATCATTGGATCTAGCATTAATTGAGCTATTTGGTTAGAGAAAATAGCTTCTTCCTCATTATCAGGGAGTGCCAAAAATTCCATCGGCAACATAAACACCATATTGACATCTGCCGATGGGCCTTTATTTTTGTGCTTTATTTGCCACTGCTGATTACCAGATCTCTCATTGGAGGAATTCTCTTCTCGGTATAAGTCCTCTTGACGCTCTCGCTGCATCCTCCTTTTCTGTGTCTTTGTCAAACCTTCTGGACACCATTGAGAAAGTTTAGTTTTTCAAACTGGCTGATAATAGGTCCTAGTTGACTCTACACGACGTATATTAGGATCCCTGTAAAATATTTCTTCATCAGGAACTCTTGCGTTTGCCATCTCTTCAAGCTCCTCTTGGTTCCTCAGAAAATATGCAGTGCGTTTACCAAACCTCTCATGTACACTAAGCCTGCCCCCCAGCCGATCATGTACTGATGCTTTACCCCTGATCGGCTCATTGATGGACAAACCTTGATTGCCAGGTTGAAACCTCCTTTCTGAACGATTAACTCCATAATAACCATTGCACTCTGGGCAATTTTTAATAGTAGGTAATTTAATACCTTCTTCCCAATAATGAATAAAAAACGAACACCTCCAATGATCCTTATACCGATTCCACTCCTCTCGGCGTCTCTCTTCTTGCTGTTGTCGATATCGGTCCCTTCGCTGATGCCAGCCCTCCTGTTGCCTTCGATGGGTAATCACAATGCCAGATCGAGGAGGCTTTCCAGAACTGCTACTTTCTCATAGTAGCCCCTTGCCTTTTGCATCATTGGTGGTTATCCGATGTTGGGGATCCACCGATGCGTTTTTCTCAGCAGCTTCTGATGTCAACACCTTAGTCTTTCCTTCAGCATCCAACATATTTGCTGGAAAAGGATGTTGATCAATTTTCATCGGCTTCTGGATCTTGGAATTACCAAATTTAATTCTTCCAGATTCAATAGCTAATTGTAACCGTTGCCTAAACACTTTGCACTCATTTGTACTGTGTGAAGTTGCATTGTGCCATTTGCAATACAGCATTTTCTTCAACTCTTCTGCCGATGGGATCACATGATTAGGTGACAGCTTAATCTGGCCCTCTTGAAGCAAAAGATCAAATATCTTATCGGCTTTGGTGATGTCGAAAGTAAACTTCTCTGGCTCTTTTTGACCAAAGGGACAAGATATCGGCTTTTTATTTTTAACCCACTCAGCCAAACCGATAACTGGCTCTTCATCTGAATCAGAATCTTCTACCTCTCTGACAAATGAAACCTTCTTGTTCCAATTCCTTTTAGGTTCAAAAACTCTAGTATCTTGATCAGAAATCCTTTGCACGAGATGACTTAGGCTTTCGAACTCTTGAGAAGCATATCTGTCCTTAAGGTGTGGCAACAATCCTTGGAAAGCCAAATCGGCAAGTTGCCGATCATCCAATACCAGGCTATAACACTTATTTTTCACATCTCGTAGCCTTTGCACAAAGCCTTCCACCGATTCATCATTATGCTGTCTCAATTTTACTAAATCAGTAAGCTTCTTTTCATGAACTCCAGCAAAGAAATATTTATGAAATTGCTTTTCTAGATCAGTCCAAGTAATAATAGAATTTGGCGGTAATGAAATAAACCATGTGAATGCTGATTCAGACAAAGATGATGAAAACAAACGAACTCTTAATTCATCTCTACTAGCTGCCTCTCCACATTGAATAATGAAGCGATTAACATGTTCCATGGTTGATGTATCATCTTGGCCAGAGAACTTAGTGAAATCTGGTACCTTGTACCGATTTGGGAGAGGAATTAAATCATATGCTGGAGGATATGGAGTCCGATAAGAATAAGTATTGACCTTGGGTTTTATCCCAAACTGATCCTTCATAATCTCTGCTATTTTATCGGCCCAAAAAGCATCAATATCTTGTTGACGATATGGATGAATTTCTACAGGAGGTACTTGCTGATATCCCTCTGCATATCTCTGTGGCCCACGATCTCCAGCAATCGGCATATTTGCCATTACTTTTGGTCCATTAACCTGCTGGAAAGGATTTATCGGCTGAGCTGCCGATGCTTGATTCTGAAAACCAGCTTGCATATGACCTTGATGAATCCCTGTAACTTGCTGATTTGGCTGAACTGTATGTTGAGTTGGAAACTGCTCTGACCAACTATTATTAGCGTTCATCAGTATAAAATTTGCCGATGGCTGGTAATTTGCTGGCATTGCTGGATAATTACAACCAGCTTGAGGCATGAACTGGACTCCAGATTGACTTACAGCAGGAGCCTTCTGTTGCATCGGTAACAAGTTTACCGATGGATTTGAATTAGATGTTTGACCTAAAGACATCTGGAAACTCCCTAGAGTTGGTTGCACAGTAGTTACTGTAGTATATTGAGGCACTTGAGCTATCGGCGAACCAGCCGATGGTATAGGAGCTTTTCCTGCTGTATCAAACACTTGAGGTAACCCAGGGTTAAAAGCAGATGGCTCTGGAGGCATACCGTATCCCCACCAATTAGCAGGAGTTTGATTATTCTGTGGCATAGGACCTGATAAAGCCGATGCCGATAGATCTGTATTAAGCTGAACTCGTCCTGATAATACTGAATCTGATCGCATCGGTGTAGATTGTACGTTAGATAAGCCTGCTGATACTGGAGGGGAAGAAACTTCTGTACCCACAACGGCTGGGGGAGCCGATGGAGTAATAACAGATGCTGACTCTGGTTGATGATAGGCAGGCCCAACGTAATGCGGTGATGCTTGCCCTTCTTTCAAAGTTCGAACCACAACATTATGAACAGTATTGGACAATACATTGGAGTGATTAATTAAAGCATGATTTACTGCAGAATTAACCATCTCTTAAAGTTTACCCGGATTAGAATCAAAGGTAACTTGCCGAGGCAACGGCAAATCTTGCTTCTGGATAACTTGTCCACTCTTGTTCAAGCTGAATGACTTCAAGCAAGGCTGTCTGTATTCTTCTATAGCCTTTTTCATAGCCTGCTTCTGTTCTTCCTTAAGATCTTCTTCTGATACCGCGATGATGTTCCCCGCATCGATCTCAGGATTGAACATATTGATCAGATCTTGTCCCACTGGGCGTGCCAAAAGATGTGTTGATGCAAAAGTGGATCTGCAAACACAAAGGGCTAATACCCGAAATCGATATCCAAAGCATGCCAGTCGATTTGACCTGTTAATCAACAAGGATGAAGATACGAGCACTTTGGTCCTGACAACAGCGATACGCCCGGAAGTCATGGCCAAGAGGTACTCACGCGGAACTCGAGGATCGTCGAAGATTGCACTAAAGCAATGCAACTCGCCGAATCGATGAGAACTCGTAAAAAGAAAAAATATGCAAATTGACGAAGTCGCCGGAAAGTAAATAGATGTAAATAAGAGTAAAAGCTGGTTTTTGATATTGATTGATTTATTCCATTACATTGCCCTTCACTCTATATTTATACCCTGATCTACAGAAACGTAGCCAAATACGACTAGGACACTAAATCCAAATCTAAAGAAATATATGACTCTTATACAAATCAGACTCTAATAAACATAGAAAAGGAAATTAATTCCTATCTTATTCCCTTATCCGCCTAAATTACGATGGAATTCCCATCGACCTCCTTTCCATCGCCACACTCCCTGTTTCATCGGCAGCAGCCTTCAAGTCTTCTTTCATCGGCACACTTCCTATTTCATCAGCAGCAGTTTTCAAACCTCCTTTATCGACATCGGCAATAATACCATTAACCTTATCGGCAACACCCCAATCCAACCTAGCTTCTCCATACACTGCCACCATCTATCGGCAGCCTTCTTCACAAGCTGTCTTTTATCGGCATACACAATAACTTTTCTTCTGCCGATTAGCCCACTCTGATTATCTTGACACGTGTCAAAAAACGGTGTCAACAGTCGTGTTACAGTAAACATGTGCTAATGATGGATTAATTAGGCTTAATAAATTCGTCTCGCGGTTTTCAAACGAGTTATGTATTTAGTTTTTTTATTAGTATCCGAACACCCTTCCAATATCTCATAAATCATTCAATATGATACCTCAAAATTTTTCGCTCAGAAATTAAACACCCCTTACTCGTATGCTTCGGTCCATTCTGTTTGGCCTTTTGCTTGATGGTCCATAGAAAACCCATGCTGTCTGTGTGACTGAAACGGTCAGCCACTCAAATGCTTTGGATGCAGCCAAGAGCTATATATGTAATCAGTAGGTGTTGTCCGTTTGTTAACTGGTTTCGTAATCACTCCAAATGCCAAATCAACCTCGGACCTGAACCAATAAATTAAAGACGAGCGAGAAAAAGCGTCTGAATAATCAACAGGAGGATTATTGAATTCAGCTAGTAGCCTTCAGATTCAGAAGTAGGCTTGTCAAACTAGCCTGCCTGCACCTGCTCATTTACAAATCCAGTTGCGGACTGACTAGGATACTGGCACCAAGGTCGAGCAGTCGTCAACTTCTTAAAAAAACAAATAAAAGAAAACATGCATGTCCCGTCAGCTAAAGCTCAAATGATCAAGGGCTTGTTTATCACATCAAAATACCGGCACATGCATGGAGTACTAAATATAGATGAAATCAAAAACTAATTGTATAGTTTAGTTGTACTTTGCGAGACGAATCTTTTGAGCCTAATTAGTCAATGTTTGGACAATTATTACCAAATACAAACGAAATGCTACAGTGCGCTATAGTGTTGCGCAGTAATTCAGCCGCCGCCAAATCGGCCGAACTAAACACGGCCCGAACATGCATAGCTAGAGGTTAGTAGAGTTGGACCTAGATATACAATGAGATCTACCCTATTCGTTTCGCTGGTTCAGCGGAATCAACAGTCATCCAGTAGTGTTTTTCTCTCACAATAAAGCAGCGAACAATACTTTTAGCCACAATAATCCAGCGAAACGAACAAGACATCATCATGCTTATTTTGTTTGCTTTCAATTTGAGTAATCCTCAAGCTTCTAATAAAAAAATAATTTTAGAAGACAAACTCTCTAATCAGCGGACATTTGAACCTCATCTTTAAAAATGACGAGGCTTACAGTTGGACGTCCAAAGCTGACACCAGTCGATTTATTGGGACATCTACTATATTAATCGTTTAATAGAGGCAGACGTAAAGAGACTGCCTCTATAATAGCCATTTTGCCTCTTTATAGTGCCCGCTTTTTATTGTCTTAAAAATAATTTATTACATTTTCATATGAAGTTAGATGACGATGAATTTTATTACAAAGTTATTTAGCTCGGTGAGATCTACAATTTTGTAGTTGATAAGTTTTTTATTTGAAACCATTTAGAATAAAAAAATCGTTTGAAATTCTAATATTTTGTAGTTTAAAATTTAAAGTTTTCAAATAGCCTTAGATGTTAACATAGTCTATACCAAAGTTGTAGTTTCCAATGCGATCTACAATTTTGTAGTTGAAAAGTTTTTTTGTTGAAATTATTTACAACACTAAATATGTATTTTAAGTTTACATATTGTGAAATTCAAAATTTTTAATATGATACCATGGAATTGGAATAGCTTCAGGACCAAATATCGCTTACGCTGTGATGGTTTGCGAGTGGGACCCCTTAATTCAAACAAAAGATATACGACCATTTTATGGCTAATGCGCGCTGTGACTTTATAACGTGGGACAGACTTAGGTTTGAAGTCAACCCTTGGGAACCTTGCTACGGAGTACCACTTTGCGCGGTAAGCAAATACTGTATTAAAAAGGACAATATGAACAATTTGAGTCTCATGATTATTAGCTAGTCTTCCCCCAGTAGCTAATAATGTGTCCATTAGAGCAGAATATTTTAATTTTGACTTTTTGTCCTCTGCGCATTGTCTTTGATCCCTTAGCTTTGTAGCTCTTCCCAGCAGCTTCCAGATGCCATTGTCCAACGATAATGGTTAATTAGTTTAGCTCGTTGACAATCTCTCCCAAGGTATCTAATCAGAAAATTTAATTTGAAGTGCAACTAAGTTGTCTCATGAATCTATTTATTTATTTTAAAGGAAACCGCATCTCTGGGTTCTTCGCAAATGGTCCTTGGAAAATGCTCGCATAAATGTATTTTGGCAAAATATTTTGGTTCTAACAAATCAACACCTTCAGGTCTTAAAATGCAGGATTTTTTCACCCTGTTTTTCTGTATTTTTCGATCATAATGAACTGATTATGTGAAATTTCTATACAACATCTGTGTTCTAAAGACCCTCAAACTGAACAGTACACACTATACAGCAACAGTTCAGAACATAATCAACATGACAATTACCGAATTCTGTTAGTCTTGCGGCTTTCCAGAGAAGCCTGCTTAGAAAACCAGTTGCGGACTGACTAGGATATACCTATATGGCCAGCAGGGTCAAGCGTCAACTAAAGCGATTGAAAACAAAACAGTTTCTTCGACAAATGGTAATAAAGGTCCTTAGAAAAGTGCTAAAGCTAAGGGCAGTCCCAACTGCATTTAAGATGCCGTTTCTATCCTCAATAACTCCGGCAAAAATTGAAGGCGACACGGGTATCAACGAAGAAAGAGAATGAACAACATCGACACCGTTTCTTCAGAAGGAAATCGCGTCGACTCTTGCAACGAGGCAGGAAGAAACGACGCTTTCGCCGTTGGGAAGAAACCACCGGTTTCTATGCCCATGATGGGGATCGCCGGACGCCGCGTGCTCACCTGCGCTAGCGCGCCCTCGCCAGCACCGCCGCGCGCTCGCCCCGCCGCTGTCGCTGCCGCGCGTTCGCCATCAGCCCTGCGCCCGCCGACCCGCCCATCGTCGCCGGCCCGCTTGCCGTGGCCGCGCCCGCCGGAGCTGCCCGCCGTGGCCGTGCCCGCCGGAGCCACCACGCTCGCACGCCGTGGCCATGCCCGCCGGAGCCGCCACGCTCGCATGCCAGAGCCGTCACGGGCAAGAGCGAGCGCGGCCGCCGCTCGTCCACCGCCCGGCCGAGAGCCGCCGCTCCGGAGAGCGGCCAGATCCGCTGCGCCCATCTTGCCCGAGCCTGACCCCTGCGCCGCCGCCCGCGACGCCGCGCCTGCCCCCGATGCTCGCACGCCTGATCCCTTGCTAGCGCGGCCGCGCTCGCTCCTGCCCGCGACGGAGTGCTCGCCCACAGTTATTACGCTCGCCTGCAGTTATTACGCGAAGACACGGGCCGTTGGGATACATGGTTTCGATGTGAACGTTTTTCGTCTTGGACATCGTGTACGACGTCCGCCATAGGGAGTGCCCTAAAGGTAGTAGAGTTGGACCTATGCACAATGATGCCTACAGCTCCAAAAGAAAAGCTAATATCTTACTTTTTTTAAAAAATAAAACCGTGAGGCCAAATCTCCTGGAAAATTATTAAGAACTGAAAGGGGGACAAGAGATTAAGAAGAGGCTAATCACAACTCACACAAAGAAAGAAGAAGAAAAAACACAATGCAAACACACATATACTTCCTCCGTATCGGATTTAGAAGTCGTTTTGGACAAGGTTTGGGTCAAACATTGGGAATATAAATCATCAATAACTTTTAAGTTGTTGACTTTGCAAATGTAAAAATTATATGAATAGATTTGTCTTGAAAAATACTTTCATAAAAGTATACATATATCACTTTTCCATAAATATTTTTTTTATAAAAACAAGAGGTCAAAGTTGTGTTTTGGAGACCGTGTCGCTGTCCTAAACGACTTCTAAATCCGATACGGAGGGAGTACACACACTAACCTAGATACTCCCGTCTAAAAAAGAATAACGCTATGAGATGCGTATTGGTCAAACTGTCCCAAGTTTTTGACCGGTTTTGTCGAAAATATTAGCAGCATTTATATCACTAAATAAAATTTATTATAAAATATATTCCACAATTTATCTAATGATACTAATTATGCATTATAAGTATTAATATTTTTTATATATAATTAGTCAAAGTTAAAAATGTTTGACTTCTCGGAAAGTGATAATGACATTGCATGGGGGAGTATATTTTTATTAGGGCCTCTGTAATTTGGGGTCAGAGAGATGTCTTCGTTGAACAAACAAAGCTAACGTGTTTTCTCCCCACTTTGCATGCGTGACGACATCATGCTTTCATGCTTACTCCTCCATATGCACAAGTAGCAACTTATCAGTAGTGCTACAATAAACAAAAAAAGAGAAGTGAACTCTAATCTTGCAGCCCAGCTTGCCTTTGTTTATTACAAAATACAGTGTGCGATCCAAGTCAGAAATGCATATTTGAGTAGATTAATCTACACTTCGTTTGGTTCTTCGTGCTCCATAGGTGCCGACTGGTATTGGTTCATTTTTTCAGTCTTCCTTTGAAAAAGGAAAAACAGATGGGATTTTTGGTACAAAGGAATCCTGTAACAATTTTTTCTGTGAAGACTGTTGGAACAAAGGATTATCTTTCTTTAGATCTTATAAGTTCTTTATGGAATGAAATGTTTAGAAGTTTTAGAGAAATTATACCAAGGTGATGAACATTGTGATTTTTTGTCACTCTTTCTAATCGAACTCCTATGTTTTTCTTAGGTTTGAACTAAATTTTCATTCTTGTAGTTTCTTAATTTGTTATCCATATATATTCAAGATATCTACGTATTTTATTCGTACTATATTTCCCTATTTTATGTTTTAAGAACCTGAGATTCGAACAAGACATTCAGTTTATTTGTGCCCTATAAGGGCTTGTTTGGAACTACTCCAACTCTATCGTGAAGCAACTCAAAAAATCTAGAGTTTTTTAGAGTACCTTTTTAGATGTTTCATAAACTCTACTTTTTCTTTAAAGTAGAGCTGGTGGAGCTGTCCCTGTTTGGCTAGCAAAGTTGAAAAAAAATTGAGAGCAGTTGCTAACAAATTCTAAATAAAGAGAAGAGACCAAGCAACCCACTAGTACCCATGCTTCTAAAGGAGCATACAAACATCTTCCATGGATAGTATGCTATCTTTTTATCTCAATATTTCGTAATCTTATACTGAATACTCTGAAATAAACTTAAATAAAAAAGTTTCAACTATAAAGTTTTAATTTTTTTTCAAGCACTATAATTTTAGATAGAATGTGTCTCCATCGAAGATTGTTGAAAAATTCAAAATTTGGAATATCAAAGTATGTGAATTAAAAAAAACTATTTGAAATAATAAAAAATCTCAAATAAAAAACTTATTAACAACAAACATGTAGATTAGGTCGGCCACTACAACTTTGTTAGTATTAACTATGTGAAAATTCAAGGTTGTTTATAAATTCTATATTTTGTTTTTCAAAATTTTTGAATTTAAAACACATATTTGTTACTCTAAATGACTTTAAATTAAAAACTTCTCAACTACGAAGTTGTAGATTGTATCGAGAACTATAATTTTGGTACAGGCCATATCAACATCTGAGGTTGTTGCAAAATTTTAGATTTTAAATAATTTTCAAAACTCATGAACTTAAGACAATATTGAGGCTCTAAATAGTTTCAAATAAAAAACTTCTCAACTACAAAGCTATAGATTGCTAGGCTTTGTGCTACTAGCCATGTGCTTCATACCGTTGAGTCCTGTATTGGTAGACCTTGTGCTGTCAACCGCATGGTTTGGTAGGTTTCACACTGCCGGGCCCATGTTGTTAAGCCTTACACCACCTCACCTCTACTCCAACATAGAAGATTGTGGGGGAGGGCTCTTGTCGGGGTAGACCGCCTAGTGTGTTTCCACTGAGCGAGTGGGGAGGCGGGGGGGTGGCGCTCGCATAGGAGGATTCAAGCAGGAGGCGTACTAGCGGATGAGATAGGAGGAGGTGAGTATGAGAGCGGAGCTTACTAGCGGATAAAAAGAGGACGAAGAAGGATGGTAAGCAAAGTAGGGGTTCAACAAATGAGAGGTGCAGACGGACCTGAAATGAGAGCGAACCATAGTTAATACAAAATTTTGGATCTGAATGGTTTATATCAAAATAATGCATCTTCCTTTCCTAGCTCATTTTTTTAACTTACCTGTAAGGTCCGAAAACAAAATTCTCTTACCTGTATGGCCTTCCGTTCGTTTCTAGCAGTGTTAAGTCAAGGGTAAAATGACCATTTTACACCTGGCGATAAAATGCAGAATTTAGTTTGTCTTTTTTAGATTTGGAGTAATATTGCGCAAATAAGATCACAAAGATAAATGCATCTGATTATGTGTCTTATTATGTACTGTTACGTGTGACCTGATCTGCGCAATATTACTCCAAATTTAAAAAATACTAACTAAACTTTGTATTTTATTTTTTTCCATCAGGGGTAAAATGATTACTTTACCCTTGACTTAACACGTTAAGTGCTAGAAATGGACGGAATGCCATATAAGTAAGAGAATTTCGTTTTCGGGCCTTCCAACTAAGTTCGGAAAAAAACAGAACATGAAAGAAAGACACATTATTTTGAGGGTCATACATGTAAATATCTTTATTGGGATAAGGTCGGTACTCAGGTAGTGTTAGTAGGTTCTGTAGTAATCATACTTGGAATAGTTGCCAATGCCCGAGATGTAGCGTTATTCGCCTCTTATGCACTGTGACTGTGAATTCCTCCAAATCGAAAAAGGCTCTCAAGCTTAGCCCGTTGACGCAGCGTGTCACATGCCGTACAGGTACAGAGACTCGGCAACGGAGTTAAAGGGAAAATTAAAGCCTTCAACTTTGAAGGGGTCCGTTGTGATGAACCGTTCCCGTTCCTTGTCTTCACGCTTCGGCCTCTTGCATTTCAAACGGTCCGTCCGCGCGTGCGTACAAAATGCCGCTAGCTGCTGCATGTACAATACAACCTACATCATGGCTGCTGAACCGGTCAATTGTTCTGCTCCGATTTCTCGGTCGTTCTACGCATGCAGCCTCCTGCTTGCTGCAGGTGTTCTTGTCTGCAGTGCAGACGGCAAAAAGATCTTGAACTATTCTAGACAGTAGTCTTAGTCTCTTCTTTGTTCAAGAAAAAGAAAAAGAAAAAGAAAAAGAGAAAGAGAATGACTGACTAGGATACACATATATAACAAGACTGAACGGGTCAACCACTCAACTGGTCTACTTCGATCCAGCCAGGATCTTACTGTACTGAAATCATCAGGTGTTGTCCGTTGTTAAAATCTTAGCTATTCTGAATGGCAAATCGATCAGCTCCCGGAGCCTGAACCAATCAACACAAGAAGCAACAGCTAGCATCTGAATAATTGTCAACAGGAAGATTATTGAATTCAGCTAGGAGGCTTCAGAGGGTAGTATAGGCTTATATTACAAAAACCAGCTGCAAACAACTAGGACTAGTTGATTACCGACGGCAAACAGGTCAAGTCGGCAACTGATGCTAAAGTTCAGCTTTGAATGAAAATAGAAACAGAAACAAAAGGCATTGAGTTGGACCTGCGTACAAGGTACAATAGGCCGATTTTTTTATTTTAGCCCTTCTTTTGTAAAAAAATTCAAGTTTACACTCCTGCGTGTCAAAACTCCGAGTTTGGACCGTGAGCTCAGTATCGGAAGCCACGGCGCCTATGATAGGCGCCGAGGTAGCACACCCCTTGACAATAATAATATATAATCTTGCTTATTTTATCGTACAAGTTTTACCTAGGAGGGGGACATAATAGAGGTGTGCGTTCAAAAAAAATGTTTAAGGAATTATTAATGGTTGATTAAGATGGCATTGTTTGACTTAGATTTATTCCTTCTCATTTTTATATTTTGCTTTTGTATGGGATCATGCTCCGTCTAATACCGTGACTGACTATAATTATATATAGGGCGTCGCTAGCGCCTGGGCGTCCGGACAGACGCGTGCGCAGCCCGCCTCCGTCCGCCTTCGCCCCAATGCCATCCGCTTCGGCCCACCCCACGTGCGCACTTCACCCCGTCTCTGCGCCCGCCAGTCACCTCTGACCCCCTCCTCTCTCTCTCCACGCGGGCAGAACTCAGGAAGCCGGGATGAGAAGTTGAGGACGAGCACGCCCCTAGCGTGCCTTGACCACAACACCATTGTCCGCTGGGCCCCGGCGCCCTCGTCCCCCGCCCCTCGGAGCGCCGCGCGCCCAGTCCGCTCACCACCGGCCGTACAACATAAAACACTTACAACATAAAAAACATTTAAATGCAACATATATCTGAAAGTAGATGAAACATTTGAAGCATGCACTTGCAATATATGTGTGAAACACACGAAACATCCAGATTTGCAACTTACAACATGAAACCACTTGCTGCAATATAAGACTGAAACAGCTGAAACGTTTGGAATATACTGTTGCAACATATGTGTGAAACATTTGCAACATCAAGATAAAAAAGATTGCAGCATACGTCTGGAAACATATGAAACATTTTGAACAAACGCTTGCAACATGCCTCTAAAACACTTGCAACTTGTGCAACATCCCCCGATCTAATTTTGCAACATCAAGATGAAATAATTGTAACATACATTTGAAACATCTAAAACACTTGAAACATACATATATAACATAGAGGAGGGAAGGCTGAGCCAATCGATTCATGTCGTCGGGGTGGGAGCACTGGCGGACACAGTATGTGGACATGGGTGTACAGATGTACACCCAATAATTTTGAGAAAAAAATTTACAGCTACGATGCATATACATGTATAATATATATAAGTAGACCAAATTATGTATATTTGATCCAAGTAAGAGTTAAAAGGCCATGTTTTCTTATTCTTCCCGTCCACCATCTAGCTGAGTCGGCCTGCTAGCCCAAGAAGGGAAGTCACGGAGGGAACCAGAGCCTGAGATGCCCTCCGCCCGTCCGTGGTCGTGTCTAGCATTCGTCGCCTCCTAGTTCGACTCGAACAAAAAATCCCCTCCTCTCCTACGCTGCGCCGCCGCCTAGGGAAAGAGAGCTGCGCCGCCGTCTATGGCACCACCAGGCGCTGGCCGGTTGCCGGTCATCGTTGCGCGGATCTGAGCTCTAAGGGCGACATGCACCTAGAAGAACCCATGGACGGTGCAGATGCGCCTGAAGCTGAAGCGGAGGCTACGACCGGCTTGGGGACAAATACGTAGTCGCCACACCGGAGCAAGCAGCAATAGTTCAAACAACTTGATAACTTGACAAGGACAACTTAGTAAAACTCGCAAAGTTCAAACAGCTTGACAAGGACAACTTAGTAAAACTCACAAAGTTTTATCCCAAAGACTTTCTAAGCACTGACTTGAGGCGTCTAACCTATCAGCTTGATAACTTTATTGTTGATATGCGTGGTGATGAAAGATTTAGCAATATGAAAAGTATTGCCGAGCTTTCAGTTTTGCTTGTTGCAACAAATAAGCATGTCTTACACTCGTATGTCTATGAGCTTCTGAAATTAGTCCTATTGCTACCAGTTGCAACTGCAAGTGTAGAGAGAGCATTTTCAGTGATGAACTTCATAAAGAGCAAGCTAAGAAATAGCATGGGGGATCAATACTTGAATGATTGTCTGGTTACGGTTCATTGAGAAGCAATTTTTCTCCGTGTTGCCGATGAAGACATCATCTCTCGATTCCAAAAGCCGTCTCGTCGAATAAATTTGTAATGTTCCTTTATTAGTTGAGACTTCACAAATATTGTATGTATTAATTAATTGTACTAATGTACTCTGCTCTAGTACTGTTTGCTTTGAATTGATGGATATTTAGCTTTACACATGTCATAATGGTTTGGTTCTATATGTACATATATGTAGTCCGTACACCTAATTTTCAATTCCTGCGTCCGCCACTGGGTGGGAGCCAGCGGCGAGCCGTGGCATGCGAGCACCACTAGCACTGGGCACACTCGTGGGTGCCCTTGGCTCGGCTGGGGAAGGCCTGAGGCGGCACGCCACGTGTGCCCTAGCAGCCACGGCTTGGTCAGCGACATGCTCAACGACGATGGACGACGGCCAAACGGCGAGGGAGCGAGCAAAGCAGGTGACTGCCACTTAGGTGAGCGTCATAGGGAGCAAGGGCGCGTGGTGCGGTCGGCGATAGGGGAAAGGGCAGGGCGTGGTACCCGATGAGCGCGCGCTAGGGATGGGGGCAGACGGATGAGCAGCCACGCCGAGCGACGCAGGTGGTTGCCACCCAGGAGAGCGGGCAGGGAGCGAGGGCGCGTGGCGCGGCCGGCGATGGTGAAAGGAAATGACGTGGCAGTCCGACGAGCGTGCGTTGGAGAATGGGGCGGACGGATGAGCAACCACACTACTTTGGGTCCAGGTTGATAAGCACAAAGGAGTGGGGGTGGGCTCAAGAGGGAGGTGGATAAACACGAGGGAATGGAGATTTATTTTTGTTTAGGGCCCGCTCCTCGGGAGCCACAGTCGGACACAGAGTCACGAACGGACATATAGGAGTATTATCGTTATATAGCGTGTAGGACTAGGATAAGATTCTCACTTCACCGACGTCATGTGTCCGTTCCTCGAATAATCCTGGCCAGCCCACTCATGCGAAATATCAAATATGTCCCGCACCAAAATGCTCAGCCCATAATAAAATTTTATAGTATATATATAAAAATGATGGTTCCAATTCACAAAAGAAATTGGCTGAATCTTGTAAAGAATCGTTCCAATTCATTAAATTAATTATTCCAATTCACGAGAAGATTTTTTTCCCAAATATATATCAACCAAAAATGTTGCAATGACATTTGATGTCCAACCCACTTCTAGTCTTTTCATGCTCGTCGCAAATGTCCGAGCCATATTCACTCAAGAAGGCGGCACCAGTTTGCTCAGGAGGAAAGACATTGCTGTACAGCTGTTCATCCTAGTCATAGTCCCAGCCATCCCAGGATCGACGTGGTGGATTCAGTGAATGTGAGCTGACTTGCATAATCAAGGACATTCGGATGTGGAGGTATCGTTCCAGGAGGCAGCTTTGAAAAGCCCAAACTCATACCATAGATTGGGATTGTTACCATTTGTGGGTTTCCCCTTATAAAAATTGAAGTTTGAATTGAAGTCAAATTTAAATTTGAGAAGTTTCAACAATTAGCAAAAGAAAAAAAAGCTTGAACAATCTTGTGTCGGTTGGGCTTGGGCGGTTGGCCACTCCCACTTCCAGGCCCAATGGTCGGGCAGCCAGTCCAGCCCAGAGGTAAACCCAATGCAGGTAGTGCATATAGACCCAGAACAACCTAATTTTGGCCCATTAAACTACTACTAGTCTACTTATTACTTTATCATTAAGGCCTAGACGAATGGAGCCCAACAAAGCCTTGCCTCATGTGGGCCATGGCAGCTGTTCTGCAGCGCCTCTGCTCGGCGTTCTCGCCGGACTAGTCGCTGCTTGTGGAGATCAGCGTGTCACGGCGTCGGCAAGCTGCCAGGGCCCAGGGGCCAAGGCACCCAAGCAGTGGAGGCGCAGAGCGGGCACCAGCCAATCTAGTCTGCGCAGCTGCGCGATGGTGCCACGCGCACGCGGGACCTGGCCTGCGCGGCTGTGCGTCTATGCTGCCCCTCTCAACACACTTTGTGGATCTACCAGACTTCGGCCCGACGCGGTGACCTGGCGACACCCCGCCGCCGCTGTCCTTGTCCTCCACATCTGAGCATCTCTAGTGAGTTTCTGAGTAGAGAGTTGGGAGCATAGAGACATATGCTTGAAATTGGTGACTGTAATTTGCGAATTTGCTGCTGAATGATGCTTGCTGCTCAATTTGTGAGTAGAGTACATAGTATATATTGTACTGAGTTGAAAGAGTATTCTCTGCAATGTGTAATGTACTGAGTTGAAAGAGTATTATCTACAATGCGTAAGAATAAGAGGAATGGGTGACCAGTTATTGAATTATTTTTTGGTCATTTTTTTAGCGAGCGTGATATTTTCTCTGTTGTGAGGATGACATAGTTTACACTTCATGGCCATGAAGAAGCCTAAAGAAAAAGCTCTAAATTAGTATTGTAATCTTCTATTTATGAAAGACCTTATCTTATGTTTGAACAATTTATATTGTCATTTATGCAAGTTTTGAATTTGCTTGTTGAATTTAGAGCTCTTTTAGTTACATTATGTTTTCTTTTACTGAACTATTTATCGAATTTTTGCATTGAAGTATACCGTATTAGATAATAGCTTTTATTTTATTTTTGTTACGCATACCGTGGACTCAAATCCTGGGTCTGCCACTGCCAACAGCCGCACCACTACATGCTGGTACGGTGGTGGATCTACATCGGTGTAGGCTCTGCCCTGCCGGCGCCCCACACACAAGGCAGCCTCAGAGGCCAAGGCAGAGGCTCTGAACCGGGTCTACAACAGCGGTACAGGTACAACAATCTCTAACCGAACTCTTGGCAAGCCATAGGCCCGTAGCCACCAAAACTGCCTTGCGCCACTCGATTAGATAATCGATCTGAGGAATTTTGATTGTGCACATACTACTGCCTAATACAGTATTTTGTATCAGGGCATTTTACAACTAGTATGAAATATAGGCTAAATTAGGCTGTGCAATTAGTTTCTCCTTTTTTCTCTTGCAATAGTAGCTAGGCTCTTTAATTACTCCCTCCATTCCAAATTATAAGATGTTTTGATATTTCTAGATACATATTTTTAATTGTGTACTAGACATAATGTATATCTAGATGCGTAGCAAAAACTTTGAATCTAAAAAAGCTAAAATATCTTATAATTTGGAACGGAGGCAGTAGTTAGCGATGATTGTACTCTTTAATTTGTTCATCTCAATTTTCACAAATCCTTGTATGCTTATACAAAGTTCAGCTGGCGGTAATGATGCCGTTGGGGAAGAAATAAATTACTCAGTACCCATACCTAAAAAATCACCCACCCAAATTTATCCATCCCTGCATACCCATACCCAAAAATCAGGCACCCAAATTTATCCATCCCCGAAACGTATAATGCCCAACAGGCATAGATTACCCAGTGGGTAAGCAGGTGATGAAGTAGAAGACACAAATTGGCAAACCAACTCCTGCATACCAGCCTGACATCACCTGTCGCTGCGACCACCCGCCCCACCATGGGACACCCCACTATGTGTCTATGTGTATCTTTGTTCTAACGTGTTTACCTAGTTTGTTTTTTTTTTAGAATTTAAATTTGGCTTTTCACTCTCTCTATCCATCCATAGATCTTTACACGTGGTGTAGGAGACCATTTATGTTATCATAAAAATTTAGAGTGCAGCCTGTAACTGTAATCCTTATTATCTTTTTTCAAAAAATACGATAAAGGAGCTTCACAAAAAGATACCACAAGCACAAGAATTTTAACTTAACATGTAGATAAAAATTGTATCCAACTAATAACATTATTGATTTAAAAGTGAAATGTAGAATCATGAATGTCACAAGACATAAGCTTTAATAAGAGCCATCATAACTTATGTTATGGGTTCAACTAAATGCATATGGAAGGCATGTAGGTGCTTTGCAATAAGAGAGAAAAACAATGGTTATGGATGGTAAAAACATTAAAGTAATTCATAAATTCATCACAACTGGATAGATATTATAGAGTATTTATATAGGTATTGCGTTAGAAAATGAAGAAATAGAGGGAGTACATGCTCAAAGATGAGTAGTTTTGATTAGTTGTACGTACTAAACACGAACTTCTAATACTTATACTTCTTATAAGATTCTGCCCGTGCAGATCTCTTAAAATTAATGGCCAGTGTGGCAGCACATGTTGATGAACTATTTTGTTGAAACAGACGTGGGCACAAGTTCCAAACTAAAAAACAGACACAAGAATACAGTAATATGTCTCTAAGAGACTATGTGCTGACCAGATTAATGAAATATACTGATTCAAGATATGAATAGGTATCCTGACCAATTTGCACAAACAGGTGTTTTCACAAGTTATGAACAGAAAAAGAAGCAAAGAGACACAAGAATACCATAACATTTCTCTAAGAGAGCTTGTGCTCAGTACAGATTAATGAAATACTAATTCAAGAGGATAAATATCCTGACCGTGGGACCCAGTGGTGACAACATGGACATTTGGACAATCATGCTCTGTTGTTCTGTGGGGAAACACTTCCAGAGTATCTTCTCCATAGGGCAATCGGCAATGTACAAGGCCTTGAGCGAGCTAAGGTTCTTTGCCTGCTGCAATTCTTGGCAATCTTGCGCAAGCAAGAGGCGCAGCTTAGGAAGGTTGGATATGTTCCTCAAGGACTTGTTCTTCTTAACCTTGAGCCACACAACCCCGGGATAATTGATAATGTCCTGCAGTCTGTCAGCTCCTTCTATTTGGATCCTTTGTAGATTAACAATTCTGTGAAGATGATCAGGGAGAGCTCTCAACTTGGGGAAATTTATCAGCCGCATGCGTGTAAGGCACGGCATAAGGGATTGCTGTTGTGTGTTGTTGAACAAGGTATCCATGCTTAGTGACCAATTCTACTAGTTGTACATGTCGAGGATCTCAAGCAGCTCGAGCTTTGGAAATGCAGTGGTATGTGTTCCAGATAGGATGCCGTATCCGAGGAGCTCGGCACCGATGCTCACGACTGTCTGCTCCGTTGAGGTGAAGAACCTGCAGAAACGGTAGCTGGCCTGCTGGGGGATGCTTCGGGCAGGATATGCAGTCACAGAAGTGCATATGAGCCAGGTTTGGCAGTTTATTCTGCGGTTCTGAAGATAGCCAAGCTGGAAACATGCGACCAGGGAACCCATCAATAAAGATGTAGCTTAGGTTTGGCGGTGGGCAAAGACTCTCGTAGATCTCCTCAATCCTCTTCACCTCGCTGTCCGGGTAGTGAGTTCGACAATTGGCTTCCTTGCTCATGGTGCAGCGCAGGCCTAGCTCTTTCAGGTAACCCTTATTGCACAGTACGGGCTCAGTTGGTGGTGTGGCTGTCCCCAGCCGGATAACCCAGAGGCATCGTATCATGGAGAGTGCCCTATGTTCATCTACTCTAAAACCACCAGCACCATTCTGGAAAACTGATCTAAGGTTATCCATCTGCCTGAAATTCTCAATACCTTTCGGAACATGTGCCAGTCCTGTGTTTCCTATCTGGAGGAAGCTTATCGTGGTCAGCCTCATCAGACTCGGTGGCAAAGCTGCCAACTTTGTGCAACCAAACACTGAAAGGCAACCAAGGCTGGTAAGGTTTCCGATGGACCCTGGAAGCTCCTTGATCTCGTTGTAGCTGAGATCCAGCAGCCTCAGCAGCGCCAAGTAACCCACCGATGCAGGTATGCTCTCGAGGCCTGCTCCACGTAGAACTAAGATGCGAAGATGCACCAGCTTTCTGAAGATGTCCCTTTTCACCTATCTGCATGTGTCGTGATGCAAGATAATGAGGCACCGTAGGCGTTTCTTCTCTTCTATAGCAGGTATTTCGTCAACAACGCTCCCGACACATAATTGGCAAATACTTGAAGGGCAACGATCACGCTTCTCGTTCATGAAGACGGCTTCATTCCTTGTCAGAAATTGGCCAAGTTGCCTTAACAGGTCATGCATTGTTGATACTCTCTTGTCAAAATACTCTGGCCTTGTCTATAGCAGATTCCTCTTGATCAACTCATGGTAATAATCTTCGGCGATGTTATGTATCGGTTCGCTGCCCTCTTCCTTCACAAAACCTTCAGCAATCCACCAGTACGTGACATCTCGGTGAATATTGAAATTCTGAAGCAACAAGGCACACCAGAGGAAACACTGTTTGAGTTGTGGGGGTAAGTCACTGTAGCTTAAGTACAAAGCACCTTCACAGATGGAAAGAGGATGGCCATCGCATTTCTTAACAAATTTTGCTCCAATATCACTGAAATACTGAATACATTTACTTCATCTTCGGTTCTGAAAGATCTCTTCATAAGCAGTTCTAGGCCATCAGCATCCTTTAGTCTGCATTTCCTTGACATGCACCGCATTCATCTGTGACAATACGTCATGGCTCCTTGTGGTAACAAGTACATGAGCATCCAAACACCTCTCCATCAGAGAACGTAGAAGATTGATCCACACATGAGGACTGGTCATGTTATCCAGCACAAGAAAGACACTTTTTCCACTGATGGAATGCAGTAGAACTTGTACAAGCTTATCCTTGCTCTGGTGCTGATTGGGTCGCCCTCCTGCTTTTTCGATGGCCTCCTTCAGTAAATTGTTCTCCGCAATGCTCTGTGAAATGGACAGCCAGATAAGGACCTGGTGAAATCTCTCTCTTATCTACGATCATTGTATATCTTCTGAGCTAAAGTTGTCTTGCCAATTCCTCCCATCCCAACGATCCCATACTGATATCCTGCTCTGATGGCCATAACCGACAATCATTTCTACCATGCTATCAGTAGCTTCCTTGATTTCTGCTCCAACAACATGGATTTCATCAACCGAAGCAGCCTTGAGGGGCCTGAGCCTGAGGATACAACCCCGGAGGAAGGAACATATCTCTGTTCTTTTGGATTTCTACAAGCCTTTCATTTACACCCTTGATTCTTCTGGCGATCATGTGGTCGAACTGAAGTTGTGCGAACCTAGAGAGCACGAGTAAATCACAACAGTGTTGCTTCCACGAGTGAGCCCTTAAAAGATCTACGATGTCATCAACAGCATACATGACATCTTTCACGTCACTCCACCATACCCCTGTCTCTCTGTGTTCCATTGCCCGAGCATCAGCGTCCTCACGAATGGAATCAAAGTACTTGAGATAGTCATGGAGCTTCCTGAGCTTCCTGATCTCTTTACACACAGATAGTGTCATCATAAGCTCCTCCTCCAGCAGTCCAGCAAGGTTGACAGGTTGTCAAGGCATTTGGTTGATATACAAAACAACATTGAGCTCATGGTCGGCGCCTTTAGTTGTGACGGGGTACTAGCTATACACAGCAAAGAAAGGGACGATGCCTTAGAAACTGCAGGCACACACTACAAGCCTGGAGATGTTAGAATTGAATCTTCATTCTTCAGAAAAAGTGGAAGGCAGAGGGTGGGGAGAGGGGTTAAAACACGAGAAACACTCTGATAAATGCGATGAGGAAATGAAGACCCGGAGCAAGGGACTGACTAGCTTGAATCGTGCAATTGTTGAGGCGTCAGATCTGTGGGTGGTGAAGAGTCAGCCGAAGGCGAGGAGCTGCTGTGGGTGGTGAAGCGAAGGACAGCTGAGCACCAAGAGTGGAGAAGCAAAGGCTTGCTCGGGAAGCCCCTGAGGGGGAGGGGGGAGCCTTCGCTGATATCCTCCAGCCTTCGGCTCTCTAATAGAGCGAGGTGATGAACAGGGCCTTCGATCGGCAAGAGGCAGGCGAAGGCGATTGAAGGAGACGTAACGCCGAGGTCCCTACGGCAGTTTTTTTTTTTTTGAGAGGCCCTACGGCAGCTTAGGTGGCGGGAGTCAGGAGGGCATGGCACGGACGCCCTCTGGGCCGAGGGCCCAGCTCGACAAAGGCCCATCAAGAGAGGTGGTTCAAGTTGGAAAAGGCACAAAGGACCGGAAGAGGAATACCGAGAATTATGTAACCATACCTTATAAAAGGAAGGGCTTGACCCCCAATGAAGGAGAGTGAATACTTAGTTTGAAACCGTAGACAAAACCTTGGTGATTGTGAGCCTCGTTTGTTGTGCCCCTTCTTCCCAAAGGCCACTGCCCCGCAGAGAAGCCTTTGGCGCACAAGGGGAGGGCTGCACCGCGCTCTCCTCTACCCTGTCAGGACATTTGATTCCCAACAGTTTGCTAGTAAGTTTCAAAAAAAAAAGTTTGCTAGTAGTATTTATGTGCCTGCCTGAGACTTTTTTTACAAACTAGCAGATGCCTGTGCGTTGCTACGGCTAAAAACTTGCAACGCAATTCAACACAATAAAAGAGTAAGAAAAAAATGCTATGTTATGATTCTTAAAAATTTCAAGGCAGCAAGAGTATAAAAAAATAGTGGGTCAAAATTAGCAGACAAATATCCAGGGGTTTACAATCCCGTTGCAAGTATATTATCATTGGGAACATTGATAATTTTATGCACATAGCGCTTGTATGGAATATCTTTACACCAACCAAGAATAGAAGTAGGATCAAGCATAGTACGAATTTATTTCGTCCTTGCATACAAAAAATTGAAAACAGATATAATCATCCATATTCTTATATGAGCATCAATATTGAGCATAACCAAACACAATTAAAGTAAAAATCATTGTCAACCAAAAAATGTTCCAGGGTTTCCACATGTATTTGGCCTCAAGCATTGATCACCCAATGTGATTCCTAATAAGCTAATCGGACCTTTTTTTTGGTTGCTTCTCAAAATCTCAAACTTTGTTAATCGCATTGGAGGACACTGTTCTGCATACACTCGTTATGTGAAGGATAATGGCATGCAATGCAAACAAAGAGCAGTAAATTTTAGGAATATCTTTGTTATGCTTGCCACATGTATCTATCATAGTTCAGATATCAGTATTAGAACATTACTTTTGCCATCAATTACAGTTTTGTAAAGATAGTCTGTTAAGACAAACATGCAAACCTTCGTTAGATTTGAAATTATCAGAGATCTTGAAAACACAAAATTTATCAGAATTTTTGAAAGTGCGTATGCTAAAACCATCCCATTAATTAGATTGATTGGGATGTTATAATCTTTGGGGGCAAAATTGACCATTGGAGAAAAAGGACCACTATTCTTGTTTTTTTCAATCTCTGTATTATTATCTTGTGATGCAGGATTTAGTACCAGCCCTATTCCGTTCTAACCTGCATCATGACAGCTCATACACAAAATTAATGCAGAGGCAACAGACTATCCAAAGAAGCAAGATAGAAACTGGAAAATTGCATCCTTGTTAATCCTTGCATCACTGCAAAGCTAGCTATATGGATTGTTTGGCTGCACAACCATTAGTATTTCGATCCCCTTGCTGCTGACAAGAGGATGCCTACCAACTCCTAGTCCTAGGAATTGCTGAAATCTGCTATTTAAAAGAATTTGATGTCATTGTATTGCAAAGACTGGATATTAGAAATCTTTGGTCAGTAATCTAATTCATTTGTACAGCTTCTAGTAAGGTTTCCATGAAGCAGAATAGGGCTGGTACTAATAAATAGGTTAAGGACACATATACTACTAACCTGACAGCACGAGGAGGTTTTACTGATCCAAAAATGTGTCTTATTGAATGGTAGTACCATACAGAACCTAGTATCCATAACACTGAATATCAATATCATTGCGTATATATGGATATCGTCATGTACACATATATATATAGGAGAGTATACTCTATAGCTAGCTACAAAATAAGTTATTTTGTAGCCACCTCTATTTACGATAATTTTATATACTAATTTACGACAATGTCAGCATATATTTACGATAGTGGGCATCTTATTAAGATAGTGGGCAAGGGATATCTGAAGAACTGGCAGTATTGGCATCTGAAGAACTTTTTATTCTTTTTCTTTGAGATAGTGGGCATCTTATTAAGAATTGATAAGGCAAAATTATAACAGGCGAAGGCTGTTTGAAGTTGCATGGAGGCCAAAATAGATTTTCAAAAGTAACCACCGCAGTAACATCTCAATCATTTGAATACTTGTGTAAGCTCTGCTACTTGGAGTTCGTATAAACTGTACAGGTAGGAACATTAATCCAAAGTATGTATTACTGCATACTAAGCATTTTTGTTGATTAATAAGCTGCGCAACTGAAAAGCTAACTTCTACAGTTATACTGTATAAACTGTCTATACAAAACACACACACACACATATATTAAGTTATAGCATGCTTTTGGACAGCATAGCATTTTAGTATTGGAGGGATCTCAGAATTGCAGCCAAGCCACACTGGATGAATCAAGCAAACCTCGAGAGAAGGTAGCGAGGATGAAGCCACACAGGATGAAGCTAACGTGCTAATGAGTTCCTCTTTCTCTTACCTCAAACATAATCTGGGAGGCAAGGGTTCTGATCCTGGATTGGCGGTGGTCTGGGCACTCATGAAGACGAGAAGGCAGCGAGGAACTACTACGCAGTGACCCTTGAGGCCACCCACCAACCTTCTCCACGACGTTATACGGTGGCAGCTCACCTCCCCTCTCCTCTACAGCGTCCCGGCAGCGGCTCGGACCGCCTCCCTCTCCTCCAAGCTCCAGGCACCTAGGACTTGGATTGCAGCGGCGGTGTGGTAGCTGCTGGTAGGACGGGCAGGTGCTGAGCGGCGGCATGTGCCAACTGGGGAGGGAGATGTGCTGCGGATTGAGGACAACGGGGAGGAGCGAGCCTGCTGCTGATTGGGGGAGGATGGGGACACGTGGTGCCGTGGATCGAGGATGGGAGGGCCAAGATACTTACGGCGAGGCGGGCTGCGGCGGCCCTTCGTCGCTGTGTGGGAGGGGCAGGGCTGGGGGGGCCCATTCTGGCAGTGGCGGCATGGGAGGGCAGGTCCGGGGCGGCGCAGCGTCGGGGACAGTGAGGCAGGGGGCTTGGGGTGGCGCTCTAGGAGTTGCGGGCTCACGGCATGGGATGGTGGGGCCGACATGTCGGAGCAAAAAATCGAAGGGTGAAGGCTGAGCACTCCGGGTTCACCACGGGTGGTGAAGGGGTCAGTTTACTCTTTTTTAAGGAGCAGAGACTACTCCACCAACTTCACCGTAGAGCAGCTTTAAAAAAACTAATGAAGCACATCTTTTAGTGCTCTCACAATTGTATATTTTTTCCTAGAACAGAGTTTGTGAAACTACACCTGTTTAGCTAAAAAACATAAATCTGAGCAGTCCCAAACATACCAATATAGTATGCCGTGTGAGAGCAAGGGAGTTCGGTTTACATGTGCAGGCCACAAGAATAGATGAGCTCGCATCAACCAAGAAGTCTATCCGGGGGAGGTGGAGGGAACGACTCTGCAGCAATATTATAATACAACGGACACAGCTGAGCGCAGGTGTTTTTGGGTGTATTCCCAGTCATTTGCTCCACGTGCAGGTCACCAACACACATAATCATTCCTTATATGCTGATTAAGACGCGTTTACATCGGAGCATCATGATGATCGTTAGAGAGGTCAACTGGGACGACATGGGGGCCGGGATGGATTGAACATGCTAAGTTTCCATGAAACGAACCTGAGCTAGCCAGCCTGACATTCCATTTGGATCCTAACATGCCACTTGCCTCTCAAAACATTCCGAGTAGCGTGCCTTGCTCCCTGCCAGCTTCACTTCAACCATGTGATGCATCGCCATCTCGATCAATGTGTTGATTATATATACGTTACTCAGATCGATCCATCACAACAGCAACAACACAAACCAGCAGAAACAGGATACTTGTTGCAGAGTCAATTAGCTAGGTACCATGGCATTGTCATCGTCGTCTTGTAAGCATCGCATGGTTGTGTTCGCGTTCCTTGCAATGGCAATGGCATATAGGACCGCAGTAGTGGCACTGCTGTACGATGACATCGAAATCTCGTGGGGCCAGGACACCTTCTTCTACATGGATGGCGACATGGACACGCTCGCGCTCGGCCTCGACCACACCAGCGGCTCGGGGTTCAGCTCCAAGGATGCCTACCTCTATGCCCGCTTCGACATGGACATCAAGCTCGTGTCCAACGACTCTGCTGGCACTGTCGCCACATTCTATGTAAGTCCACTGCCACGGCATGTCTCTGTCATCCCGGCGCGGTGACAGCGGTCACCATTCATGTTGTTCGATCCCAGACATATGTTTCTCTCTTGTTCGATCCCAGACATATGTTTCTCTCTTGGTCTCCCTTGTGTAAATAAATATGTTTCATCACGGGTGAATGGAATGGCATTGCAGCTGACGCCCGATGACGTGCCATGGGAGTACCACGACGAGGTGGACATGGAGTTCCTGGGCAATACCACCGGCGAGCCGTACACGCTGCACACCAACGTCTACGTCAACGGCGTCGGCAGCCGCGAGCAGCAGTTCCACCTCTGGTTCGACCCCGCTGAAGACTTCCACACCTACTCCATCGAATGGAATCCCAAATACATCATGTAAGTAAACAACAACATCGTCGTCTTGAGTAGCGGTCTATCCTCTCTAGTCTCCATCACGTAAACATCATGTAAGTAAACAACAACTGGTTGGCACTGCATATATAAACTCCTTGCAGATTCCTCGTTGACGGCACGCCGATCCGCGTCTACAAGAACGATCGGGCGCGCGGTGTGCCGTTCCCGACGTGGCAGCGCATGCGTGTGCAGGGGAGCCTGTGGAACGCCGACGAGTGGGCGACGCAGGGCGGGCGCGTCAAGACGGACTGGACGCAGGCGCCCTTCTACGCCTACTACCGCAATTTCCGCGTGACGCCGTGCGTTCCGTCGCCCGGCGTGGCATGGTGCGGCGACGAGCCTGCACAATCCACGTGGTTCGACAAGCGGCTGGATGCGGCGGTGCTGCACAAGGTGCAGGAGGAGCACATGGTCTACGACTACTGCACGGATCAGAAGCGGTTCAAGGACAAGGGGCTCCCCGTGGAATGTACCAAGGCCTAGCTTCAGTGTGTTGGTGTTTGTAAATTACTCCTATTAAACTGTTCTTAGAATTGTTTTAGATTGTTTTAGTCCACCATCCATAATTTTTTTATTCATTGGGTCATCAATTATACCATTAACATTTTAGCCTTTTTACTCGCCATTTTAAGATACGTCTTTTTTCCAAAAAGCTAGCAGACATGTTCCTTTTTTACTGGAAAGCACATAATCCCTTTGTCCACGCCTATTCTGTTTATGAGAGTGTCTACTTACCTATCAACACATATTGTGGTCTAATTTTAATCATCAGCCCTTTGATCAGTATTTTGTTCCAAATGTAGGTTTTTAGTTTTATCATAAATCATGCTTCTCTAACACCAGTTGAATATTTATAAAAATATAATAACATCTAAAATACCAAGTCTTCTTCAAAAAACATCTAAAATACCAAATAAACACGCAATATATATTTCATGGTGGACCTATTGAAACAAATTTGACATTACAGATGTTAACGAATTTTCTAGAAACTCGGCGAAAATTAGAGAAGCCTAACTTAAGACACAACTAAAATGGCTTTTTTTCTTGGAATTGACTAAGGCTTGCTTTAATATATGTATGCCATGGTGTTTTCCACGCTTGGTCTCCGCTGTTGATCAGTTCAATTTGTCGTTATATAATTTTGATTATAGACTTGTTACACTTATGAGATTATTTGTCTCTGTCATTTCCTACTTTTAATGTGTTTGTGTATGAGTAGGTGATTAGTCAATGAAGATAATGTGGATGAAGAATGAGGGAATTATAAAGGACTAATGGGCTCAAATGATATGTAAACGAGAAACGGTCCCTTGAAAGAATGAAGAAACGAAGAAATGACTATGGAATGGTCTCAATGATAATTTTCTTGTAAAAAATAAGTGGAAGTTTGTCCAATGACATTGATCAAGATCGCTACATATATATGAACATGTGTAGTCAAGGGCTTTACAATTGAAGGAAGATCATATGGATGCTTGACTTTGTCTCATGATTGATTTATGATGGAATAAAAATAAAAACATGATTGCTAACACATCAAGAAATGTGAAGAAAAATTCAAAACAATGCATAGTGGAATTCAATGTGGAAATATTGTGATGCAAGTCTATGTTTAACTAAAGATGGTTAACATAGTCAAAGGGTGGAAACTACTCGAATACAAATTACTGCACAATAGGGGAAGGAAAGCAAAGGGTGTGGCTATGAAGGACCCACGCCCTGAAGAAGAGTAAGTATTGGGCTAATAATGATGGATGGAACAAGGCCATGAGTAGTCATAAATGGCTAAGCATGAACCATTATTGAGTCATGAAGACTTAATTGACTTGTGGAGATGAAGTTGTCTCTTGATATATATGTTAAAGGGTCCCAAGTCACTAGCCCAATGAGGATATGCTTAAGAAGAGAAAGTTCCTGCAACCCTCATGAAGTAGAAAATGAAAATGTGGCAATTAACAATATATTCAAGTTAAAGTGTTAAAAACATAGAGTTTATTTTGAAGCTCTTGCTGCTCTATCAAGAGGGATGAAACATTGAAGTGATTGATGAGTCACAGTTGTCAAGAAAGGCTTAATGACATGTTGAAAGATACCTAAACCTCGTAGAATAATCTTGATTGTGGTAGCACTAGGAAGACCAACGAGTTTGGTTTTACTAGATGCTCTAATCGGTGCTCGAGAAAGGATCCTCTGGTTGGTTCTTAGTGTTTTATAGCAATCTTTGGTTTAGAGTAAGTTTGTGAGGTTTTAACGGCTAGTCCATGAAAACTAGAGGGGTCCTTTCTGATTGACTCAAAGTGTAATTGTTGGTTTTAGGAGATTGGGTCTAAATACCATATCACCCCTTCTTTGGTTGTTGCTAGTGTTTCCCATGTTCTAACTTGAGACAAATGCTTGTATAGCTCCCCAACCATTGTTTTGAGAAGCTTGCGTGATTTGTAAGAAATCTAGTAAGTTAGCTTGAGAGATTTGGTGATTCTGAGCACCATATATTTATCTCACTCTTAAGCACTTTAGAGCTTCACTACAAAATTTGTGAAGCTGCTCGCCGGATCTGCGCCTTTGCCGGCTCGTGCCACTGGCCTTGAAAGTCGAACCCCTGCTGACCCGGCTAGATCCTCCTCCTAGGAAAAGTTATCACCACCGGTTCGTGTTATCAACCGGTGATGATAGAGATTTTCAAAAATTCTAAAATCAGGTCAAAAAATAGTAAAAAAAATTGATTTAATCCTAGGACGGCCCCACCAGCTAGCCACACGATCTCCCATCACTAGTCACAAGTCGTGAAATATTTCGCACAATGCTGCGCTGTGCTGGGATTCAAACCTGAGATCTGTGCCCTCACGCATGCTACTCCAACCACTCCACCCTTTAGTCACTTATGTCTATATAGCATGTATTTTTTTTAGTACTAGTTTCTCAGGATTTTAAAATGAATATTTACAACCCTGAATGACTTCAGATAAAAAGTCATAAACTATAAAGTTGTTGTTCTGATCGAGATCTACAACTTTGATGTTGGTGGTTTCGCCATCCGAGGTTGTTTGAAAAATTTGAATTTCAAATCGTCAAAACTTCAGCCATACTGTTGGGACATCAAATGATTTCAAATGAAAAAAGTCATCAACTACAAATATGTAGTTCTCATCGAGATCTACAACTTTGGTTTTGGTCGATTTTCCATCTGAGGTCATTTGCAAAATTTGAATTTCAAAATTTTAGAACATCAGATACAAATTTAAGACCCTAAATGATTTCTAATAAAAAAGTTGCCAACTATAAAGTTGTAGATCATAGCGAGATCTACAACTTTTCTTTTGACCCTTTTGTCATCTGAAGTTATTTATATAATTCAAAAAAAATAAAATTTAAAATATAAGAGCTTCAAACAGAATTCTAGGACTATAAACAATTTTCAATGAAAAAGACATCAACTAATATAAAGTTTGTTTTTATGCGACTTTGTCTGAGAAAGTTATGAATTTTATTGTGCTGTAGCATAAATCATCACCGCCGGTTCGTATTACAAACCGTTAGTGAAATGATTTTCACTCCCGGTTGTTACTACAACCCGGCGGTTAGCCGGTTAAAATAGGTCGACCATCACTACCGGTTGGTAACACAAATCGGCTATAATGATAGTTTATCACTGCCGGTTCATGTTACAAGTCGGCGGTGACAATCGTCTAAATTTTCACCAACGGTTCGTAACACGAACCGACAGTGAAAATCATTTCACCAACGGTCCGTATTACGAACCGGCGGTGATGAGTATCACCGCCCGTTTTTAGCAAACCAGCGGTGAAAGTGGCGGCAGTGATTACCAGTTATGTAGTAGCGGAGGAGAGAGAGAGTGGGGTTGACTAAGAGAGGAAAAGGGCTCACCTCGACAGTTGGTGGTCTGCAATCTTGCTCATTCTCCTTCTTGATGCTTCGCAAAGTCTAACACGCACCCAGTTGCGCTGAGCGCAGAGCGCGCGATGCTAGCCCTCCCCACAGCCCACCCGAACCTCACCGGCCCAACTGCGCCCGCGTCTGCACCCATGCTCGCGTCCTCACTGGGGATGAAGAAGATGCCCATATCCGCGTCCAACTCCTCCCTCCCTCCCCTCTGGCGGAGGTGCCGGCGCTGGCAAGGTCCTCCTCCTCTTCCCCCAGCAAACTCCTCCAAGCGCTCGCGCCCCCACCCGCGTCGGCGAGTTCCTCCCCCTTTCCTTCCCAACTCCGGCGGGTATAGAAGGGCCCGGCCAGGGGGAGGCAGGCCGGCCCGGTGGTGGAGAAGGAGGTCGGGCGGTTTAGGGGCCCTGGCGGTGCCCAGGGCGGCTGGGCCAGGGAGGGGCGGGGGCGCCATGGTCGGAGGAGGTCGCCGCGTCAGAGCTTGCCATCGCGTCGCGGGCAGGGGGAGGGGAAGAAGGTGGCCGCCGCGGGCGCTAGGGCTCGTTGGAGCTCCGACGAGTTAGGGCCGTCGTGGGGCAATGGTCGACGGCGGGGGCGAGGAGGAGGAGGAGGGCGAGGTCAAGGTCGAGTGCGAGCAGCGAGGCTGCGAGAGCGGCCGGTGTTGGGGACAAAGGCGGGGCGGGGGCAGGGGCGAGGTCGACCACGAGCGGGAGGTGGAAGACGATGATGCGGGGAAAGGTCACGCGATAACGTCGTCCTTGATGCTTACTAGCCCCGGCCGCTATCTCCTGCACCAAAGGCCCAGCTGCCTCCTCGTGGGCTGTCCACCTCTTCTCTGACATGGCCGTCTCCCCACGCCTCTTCAGCATGACCACACTACCGCCTCCCATGCCCTACCTAGATCCTCACATCGAGTTCACGCTGTGCCAACCAAGGTGGTGGGCCCCATGCAATTGCCACCAATAGAGGTTGTGAGCCCGATGCGAACGTCGCTGACGGCGTGAGCGACAACATCAGTGACGGGGATGGAGGAGCCCGAGGGTCGAGACCTACAGAGAGAGGTATGGCGTGTGTGTGTGGCTATTGGGCTGTGAAATGAACGGGTTGCACTACTACTAAAAATATTTTAGGAGTCACAATTTTATTACAAAGGAAGGTAAAACTTAATAGTGTCTCCAGAAATGGACTATGAACTCCAGAGGTGGTTTATTCATTTTAGGAGACACTTTGAAAAAATGACCGCCTCCTAAATTGATTAAAAGAGGCGGATCTCTTAAGAGGCCCGCCTCTGAAAATAGGGGCCACTTTCAGAAGTGCGCCTCTTAAGAGGCCCATCTCTACTAATTGTGCCAAGCTCACAAGCCCAAACTGGTCCACTTTGAAACACTAGCATATAAAAGCAGGAGCCCCTCTCACTCATTTCCCTCTCCCTCCCTCAGCCGCCACACAAGTACCTATTTCTCTCTCTCCCTCCGAATAGACGTGGGGCTCCTCCTGCATGGCCTGTCTGTGAGGGCGCGGCTGTCCTTCGGGCACGCCCACGTTCAGTGGTGGCTCGCGAGGGCGCAGACCCTCTGTGAGGATGTGGCCCTCCTCCAGGGGCGGCGGATGCAGATCCGGCAAGGACAGTGGTGGGTCTACATCCGGTGAGGATGTCGGTGGTACAGGATGCGGCGATGGCAGCTATGTTGGTAGGCCCGCCAGCACCCCCTTTTTTGTTTTATGTGATTCATATCCGGAGGCGGGCACAGATCCACAAATTTTGATTAATAGTGATGCCCACTCGGAGGCGAACAAGCTACCCGTATGCGGAAACAGATTTTGACCATCTTTGAAAACTAATTCTATAGCAGTGCCAGAGAGATCCGACTCTAAGAAATTAAAAGGATTCTCAGAGATGGATATCTTAAGAGGCCTATCTCTATAAATCTATTTATAGAGACGTAGTATGGTCGTAAATACATAGTCTGTCTTTTAAATTTAGAGCGTATTTTTATGGAGATTGGCACTTTATGCTTGCCTCATTAATCAAGAAGCTTGTCTGCTAAAATCTTTATTTTTGGGTAGGGGAGGCAGCTGCAGAACGAGTCTCTCCAGATCCTGCG
This sequence comes from Saccharum hybrid cultivar R570, assembly GCA_038087645.1. Taxonomy (NCBI): domain Eukaryota; kingdom Viridiplantae; phylum Streptophyta; class Magnoliopsida; order Poales; family Poaceae; genus Saccharum; species Saccharum hybrid cultivar. The sequence goes on from JAQSUU010000602.1 coordinate 14,464,891, forward strand.
GGGCTCCGACACATTGTCAGGGTCGGCATGGGGTGGCTTGCCAGTGACAGTGCAAACTAGCCAGGCCCGGTTTGTAGAGCGTGTACTCATTCGATCTTCAAAAATTAAAGAGATATTTGGACTTATTTTTATCTTTTTATTTACAGGTAGATAGGCAGATGAATTTCGGGGTCAATTGCGAAAGTTTAGCTGCACGTGAATCTCACCAACACATGTAATGTGCACATTTATATTCCTGGACACACGAAACAGAGTGCGTGTGCAATACCTAAGCCGATTAAGCCGCGTTTACGTCGGAACAGCATGGAGGCAGGTCTTCCATGAAGCTGAACATTCCCAGGAACAACATGCCCTGTTTCGTTATAAATACGGATCCCGAATCCATGGAAAAACTACAGCAAGATCAAGAAGAACAAGATTATAGAGTCATGGCGGCACTTTTGCCGTCTTCTTGTTGTCATCATGCCATCATGGCGGTGGTGGCTGCGCTGCTTCTAATGACAACGGCGGCTCTGGCGGCCGTGGCATTGCTTAAGGACGACATTGAATTCATGTGGGGCCCGGACCACAGCTTCTTCTACGATGACGGCAACACCCTCGCGCTGTGCCTCGAGAAGACCCACGGCTCGGGGTTTCGCTCCAAGGGCGCCTACCTCTACGCCCGCTACGACATCGACGTCAAGCTCGTTGCAAACAACTCGGCCGGCACCGTCACCACGGTCTACGTGAGTTCCCCGGACGCCCCGGCCGCCGCCGCGTCTCATCTCTGATCCATGTTCTGGACGCGGTCACCGCGCCCGGCATGAAGTCACCATTCCTGCAGACGACAGTCACCATTTCTGTTGACATGTTGCATGCATGCGTGCGACGCGTGCGCATGCATTGCTTGGCCATTGTTGCAGCTGACGACGGATGACGTGCGGCCGGGGTACCATGACGAGGTGGACATGGAGTTCCTGGGCAACGTCACCGGCGAGCCATACACGCTGCACACGAACATCTTCGTGGACAGCGTCGGCAACCGCGAGCAGCAGTTCCGGCTCTGGTTCAACCCCACCAAGGACTTCCACACTTACTCCGTCGAATGGACACCCAAACACATCATGTAAGTAAGCGTCATGCAATGCCAATTGTCGAACATCGTCGTGCTCATCGTCGGCGAGAGTACCGAAGCTCAAAGCGTTGGCATTGTGTACGTGTTGGATTTTTGCTTGGCAGATTCCTCATCGACGGCACGCCGATCCGCGTGTACAAGCACGAGTCATCGCGCGGCGGGACGTTCCCGACGCAGCGGCACATGCGGCTGGACGGGAGCCTGTGGAACGCCGACGACTGGGCGACGCAGGGCGGCCGCGTCAAGACGGACTGGACGCACGCGCCGTTCTACGCCTACTACCGCAACTTGCGCGTGACGCCGTGCGCGCCGTCGTCGTCCACCGGCGTCGCATCGTGCAGCGATGAGCCACCGGCGTCAGGGGCGCTGCAGAAGGTGCGAGTGGAGCATCTGCTCTATGACTATTGCGAGGATCAGAACCGGTTCAAGGACACGGGGCTCCCCAAGGAATGTACCGCGGACTAGATGAAGCCAAGTAATGTTCGTGTGATTGCAAATGAAACGGTTTAAGTGTAGTACTATAGTACTCATATATTCGTTCAATTCTTATATGACTCTATTTGAAACTTCATTTCTCTATGAGAGTGGAACACATACACAATATTCTTTGACATTTTCCTCACTTTGGATTGAAATTAATGCATGTTTTCTGAGGCCATGGCCATCCTCTTCACTAATGAAAAGTCACCTTACAGAGAGACAAAAGCTAATTGCCACTTAAATGTTTTGAAGTTTCTCGACACTCAGATTTTAACATTTTGGGACCGCATGATTCATGCTCAAGTTCGCCTCAAAAGCTCGTGCACCAAATGTGGCAATAACCTCAGTAATAAGGTTAGGTCCTCACGTCTCGCCTGGCTGTACACTCACATCTATCAGATGAGTGCAGAGACCAGAACTTTGTTTCCTTTCTGAAACTAGAATTATGACGTTCTTTGTACGTAACGGCCGGAGCCAAAGATTATCACGAAATTGCATGTATTGTGATTAACATCAAGTTGCCAAGGATCAATTTATTGATACCACTACTCCTAATGGACTCCTCTTTTATCAACCAGTACATGCTTGGCAGCTTCTTTTTTTTTCGAGAACATGTCCGTTGACACGTGTTTCGTTAAGAGGAGAAAAGACATTTACAACAGAACACCCATAGCAAACGTGAGTGGCGTAGGCAATAAGGTGACCGCTCACGCGACGCTTAGACAAGCAACCAACCCAAAGCAAGAAGAGAAAAAAGGAGGCGAAAGGAGAAGGACTCTCCGCCTTACAACCCTAGCCTAGTGAGCATGTAGGCGAAGATTACATCAACACAATGGTTGCCAACGAGGGGAGAAGCCATGGTGGCAAAATATCCATGAAGAATCCGCTCGAGACGACTGAAGCGGCAGAGCATCTACAAGATGAGGGGCCATCATGCTCATGGCAGCAAAGCATCTGCCAGAGAGGGGAGAACGATGCGACATTGGCAGCGAAGCATCCGCTAGAGCAGCAACGGCAACAAAGTATCTGTCAGAAGAGCGGTAGTAGTGAAGTATCCGCTACCAAAAACCAACGATTGTGACAACACCAAGTAGTTGGACAAACCATTACGAAGAGGAGCTTGAAGCGCACATAGGCACCACGCAGCAAGGAGCAGCTCCGGCGAGAGAAGCGGAAGATGGAGCAGAGGCATGACCACAAGACTACTCCAACGATGCCTTCTTGAAGGGGAGTGACATCCGCGAATGCCACCATCGTCAGAAAGAAAGCACATGAGTAGGGCTTTCGCCCCAGGGCCTGTCACCGCGGCATGTGCGACGAACGAAATCTTCAACGACGCCTCCAAGGAGGTAGATGACGCTAACTACACCATCGCTGCTAGCCCAGAGCAGGCGGACAGAACCGACGACCTGGGCAAGCGTCCCCATGCGAAAGAGGCCGCTTAGAAGCCCCGCAACTCCACCCCAGTGGTGGCATGAGCCTAGGCATGTGAGTGCACGCGGTGCTCATGTCGTTGCGACCACCACCTGAATGCCTACAGCCGGTCACCACTGACGCGAGCCAACCTGCCATGATGCCCACTTGCTGCTGGCCATTGCAGGCTAGGCCCCGGCCGTCTCTCACCCAGCATGCGCCACCAGGGGCATGGATCCATAGCGGGCCGTGCGTAGTCCGAGTATAGGCTGCTGGCGGGGCACTGCCGCCATGCAAGCCGCGGGCCACACCTCCTCCCAGCATGTGCCCCTGGGAGCGTGGATCTGGCCGCGAGCCAGCCAAGCAGGCTGCAGGCGCGGGCACCGCCACCACGCATAGGCCGAGCCGGGAGTCGGTGTGTGGGCACTGCTGCCGCGCCTGCTGAGGGTGCCACCATCGACCAGCGCGCAGAGGACGCCGGGACCTCCAACTTCCATAGATCTTGTCCCCCTGCACGGATCCAGCCCCTAGGACCCCTGATCTGGCCAAATCATAGACAAATTGTGGGATTTAGGGTTGACGAGAGGGAGGAGGCAGCGGTGGGAGAGGAGGGGAGGACGAGGAAGAAAGTTTTTTTTGAGCCCCCTCCCCCTGGCCGCCACCACCACAAACGCAGAGGCGTTGCGGCGGCAGTGGCTGAGCCGGCAACGTGAAGGAGGGGTGCTCGGCCGGGCGGGCAGGTGCGATGCGAGGGGGGAAACTAGATGCTTTGCAACTTCTCATGACAGAATACGCTATGCACATTACGAAAAGTATTTTGTTTTTTATTTCAAGGAAAGAACAAACCAAAATCTTAGAATAAATATTGTAGAAGGCTTTCTTCAGCTAGCAATCTTCTTCCAGCCACAAAGTTTTGCAGCCCTTCTGATAGAGCACCTACTGAACACTGTCTTTTGAGCCACAAAGTTACATAATTTATGTGTCATCATGTATTCATATAATTTTAATGAATTGTTAATTAGTTCAACTAGTTACATTCTTTTTTCAGAAACTTTTCAGTTCTGGTAATCATTGATCAAGAAATCATAAAAATGAGAAAGGACGACAACCTATCCTTAGACACGGAAGGGCACATCAACGCATCATGTAGGACGGCCATCAGTTTTCCACTATCATATCAGGACCATATAGAGCACAATTACTAACATTTTTTTTATTCTTTGTAATAAAGTAAAATAGCCTAGATTTCTTGCATTTTGGTTTCACTTCTTTCTTGCAAGGAGCCGTTGACGAAATTCCCCAAGAGCCCATATAGGGTACAAGTTGCGGTAGTTCCCGTAATTGAAATATAAGGAACTATTGAAGCACCCAACATGTTCCTGCAATAAAAAATGGGTCATGCACTAGTAACTAAGGACAGATTTAGCATAGCGCTATGTCCATGTTTATCTAGCCTGCATACTAAATTTTAATGTGGCTTAAGTATTTATATTTAGTTTAGACGATAAACAGAATTTTTTTTTCTAAACATTCTCAAGTTATGTAGATCTAAGATTTCTTGGAGTTGGAGCTAACAAGTGAAACGTGACCTTAAGTGAGGTCGAACTATCAGTTTAACTAATGTTATATTGCGCTGTTGAGGTTTGCCAGGACCACATATTCAATTTAAGTAGATTGCTGCAAGATTCAATTTATTTCAGGCCGGAACAAGAACTATCTAGCCACAATGCAATATACTGTAAGGCCTATGGTATGCGGCCGAGGCACAAGTCAGGATGCAAGCGGGGCTTTGCAGGTTTCACAGGACACCGTTGATCACCCGTCGGGCTTAGCAGGGCAGCCTGCTCCAAACCGCAATATCTAAGCAGACTGCCTACATTGCCCAATAGATGTTTTTTGCGGGGCGGGCAATGCAGGCTCGTGGGCAGGCCCGCGCCGCTTGCATCCTTAGGCACAACCTAAAATAGAAACAACATGCCTTATATATTGTTCTACAAACAACCCTACTCTACCAACCTACTTTAACTGTTATTGCATTGTGCTTTTTTTTAAATTGACGATATAGGACAAATTTGGCTAAGAACTGAAGAGCAGAGGACATGGAAGACAAATGTAACACCCTAAATTTTGCATTGTTTCAAAATAGTTAAATTTGATTTATTTGTGCATTTTTTGTGCATTCAAGTGTAGGAAATAATAATATTTGAGAAATTAAAATCAACTATAAGGTTAGCTACATGATGATGCACTCGTGCTGTTGCATTCTATTTTCTGTGATGAGTGGTTTTGATCCAAAGTTAAAAGGTTTTTAAAAACCTTTTGAAAATGTATTTGGAAAACAGTATTGGAAAAAGAAACAAAAAGAAAACCTTATTCTCTCCCTTCCCCCCTCCTATTCGGCCTGCTGACCCAGTCAGCCGAGCCGGCGCGCGCGCCCTTCCCTTCCCCTCCCTCCTCATTTCCTTCCTGGGCCGGCCTATCTCGGCCAAAACCGCCGGCCACCTCCTTCTCCCTCCCTTTCCCGCTGACCAGCCGGGCCCGCACGTCAGCGCCTTCCCCTTCCTCCTGCGCCACTCGCGGTCATGGCGCAACCGCCGCCCGCGCCCACAATTTCCGCGATGTGGGAGTGCCCCGCGCCTCGGACTCCTTATAGAAGAGATCAGACCCCGTCTCCGCACTCCCCCTGCTGCCCCCTGCTCCAATTCCACTCGCGAGAGCTCACAATCGCAGCGCCGTGACCCACCGGAGCGCCCCGTCTGCCCCTCCGCGTCGCCCGTCATCCCCGAGCCGCCTCCGCCTCCGTTTTTCGCCTTGGCGAGCTCGCCAGCTTCCCCTCTTTCTCCCCATGCCTCTATTTTTCTCGAATGGTGGCCTCTAGGGCCGTAGCCGTGATCACCGGTGAGCTCCTTCCGCCGCCGGCCATGGCGAGCCCTGCACGGGACCTTCCCCGACTGTGCTATGCCCCGGCGTGAATTCGCCTTCACCCCCGCTCTCTTCCGGTGCTCTCGGCTTGGCGAGCCGAGGCCCGTAGCGCCCTAGCCGCCTACTCCGGCGAGCTGCATGCCGCCTGCCATGGCAGCGCCGCTGCATCGACATTGTTCCCGGTCGGTGCCCCTCTCTCTCTTTCTCCTTGCTCTAATCAGGACCATCCATCTCGGATCCAACGGCCCTGATCGCCCAATACCCCTTCGCGGGTCTTTTTTTAAAGAGACCCTCGATTTCCTAGAATTAGAACCCGCAGTCTCAGCTGAATTCAAATCCGATTTCTTTTTATTTATTTTAATTCGTTAAAACTTCATAGTATTTAAAGAATTGCCACTGCAATGTTTTTCTTATAAAATCGTCATTTTAGCTCTGATTCGACCTATTCAACTTGCGTTAGGTTCGTAAATTTGTAATCTACGCGATGATGCTACTGTTAGACATGTTTGCAGTATTTAAATTTCATGGTTAAGTTAATTAGTTCATTAGCTATGGGAATCTTGTTTAATTCGTAACTTTCGTGTTCTAGCTCCGTTTTTTGTGAACTTCGCGTCTATGTGATCGTAGCGAGACGTAGATGATTTTCATAAACTTTTATCTTGATTTATTTACTGCTGCTGTACTGTTCTAACCATAAGATTTATTTGTTTGCATTATTGTCTTCGAAATGCGTGTTGTTGGTCCGTGTTGATCGAGTACAGACGGTGAGGAGTACTTCGGGAACCTGGATTTCCTTGAGGAACAACAAGACCAACAGGACTTTGTGAACAAAGGCAAGTATAGCATGGGCCTACCTTGATGTCCTATTCACTTTAATCATCTACTCATTTGCATGTTTCTAACTTTGACAACCATAAGGACATCTTAGTTATTTGATGACATGCTCCTTGACTCCTGCGGGTTAATTGCACAAGGGTAGATTGCTAGTGCTCTAACTCAATATGATCTATACAATGGTTAATGGTTCTATGGAACAAAAGGTAAAACATGCTTTATAACAACTGATCTATAGGGTGAAAGTGCAAATGACGTTGATCATGGTGCTCTAAACCCTTCGTAAGGACTTATCTGTCGGCAAAAGCTGGGATTGATAGTGCGACCGTGAGAGTCACATGGCTCTAGCTTTAGCTCAGTAATAGGATCTTTTCTAGCTTGTTAGAGGTTACCTTTATGGCGCAAGAGGGGCTTGCCACTTTGGGTATAGGACTGCCCCTATTCTTATATGTATAGCCGCGAAGGATTTGTGCCATAGAAAGGAGGGTTCCTACATCTTCCTGTCGAGGAAACCTCGCGGCCTTAACATGTTAGAGAGACCTATGGAAGGCTCCACAGTGTACCCTGCCTGCTCACCTTGGGAGTGTTAGGGGGTCGACGAGCCCCAGGCATTTGGGCAACATGACTCACGGGTAAAGATGCACAACTTCTACAGAGTGTTAAAAACTGTTATAACAGCCATGCTCACGGTCACGAGCGGCCTAGAAAACTCACAGAATAAATGGATACTTGTTATGTTGTTAACTCATGATGATGATGATGATGATGTTATAATGATGTTCAATGACTCTATTTGATTATGATATATGATCATGTGGGTTAATTTGGGAGCTTAAGTAGAACTTGATACTAATCAATGATAAAATCTTGACTTACTAAAATGCTAACTGTAGTAAACCGTGTCTACCTTTGAGCCTCATGAATCCCCATGTTATGCTTGTGGAGTACGAAATGTACTCACGCTTGTTCATTTTCTATTTTTTGATAAGAATCCCCGGATGGGTAATTGATGGTAGTTGGTATGAGGATTATCTAGAAGGCTTCTAGGTTTGAGTCAACTAGTTGATCGTCCCTGTGTTGGAGCTACCACGTTTGAGAGATATCCTTTAATTTCCGCTTGTGTTGTATAAGACTAAGTGTTATATTAAACATGAAGTAAAACACACTATGATGATACTTCCTGTAATTTGTTGACTTATATGTACGACTGTCCCTCGGGCATACATAATATTTATGCACTTTATCTTGTCCTTAAAATAGAGTGTGACAACAAACTGAAGGGAGGGCTGCACAAGGAGCAAAGTTCGCGTGGGGCATGCGGGTGCAGGGCAGCAGCCACACAGGAGCGTGCACCCATAGGGACATGGTCACGGTGGTGGCTTGGGGCATATGGGGCTGCGGCTGAGTAGGCAAGTGTCGGCTTGTGTGGTAGAAGGTGTAAGGGCGGCGGACATGGCCAACACAAGTGCAGCGGGCATGTGAGAAAATGGAGGCAAGGGGGGAAATACGGAGTTCCTCACCACCTTCGTCAATAGCACTACGACGGTTGCAAGGTGAGGACTTGGCTTTGTATACAATGTTATACAATGCAACTCACCTCTATTGCCATGCTCCCAAAATGGAAATTTGGAGATGTACAAAGTGCATGAAACACCCTGTGGTCTACGTAAAATACACAAGTATATATATGCAACATTTGTAAGTGTCAAAAAAAATATTGTATATTTGGCTAACTACCTAAAAATCGTGGACAAGTTTTTAGAGTGTTATGTTGTTGGCCATTTGCCACTACTATTAGAAAATATAAGATTGCTACTAAGAAAACAATTAGTGACGAGAGTCAAACATAGGGGTATGTCAAGTCCTTGGGAGAGAGACTCCCGACCGAGAGACCCCCGACCGACCCCTCTAGGATCGCTCAGGGGCTATACCCCTTGGATATGCTCGCACGCACCCTTCGGTTAAGGATCAGGCGGAACCCGAGAATGCCCTTGGCCTCTGCTCAGGCTTCGGCAGATCGGCGACCCCTGGATCCCAACCGACAGTAGCCCGGGCCTGATCCCTGGACTCGACCCTAGCCTGAGCTAGGTGCCCGGGCTGAACTCCTTCGCCTCGACCATCGATTGGACCGCCGAGCATCCAACGCTCGGGTGCTCCCCAGAGTTTCCCCGACCAACGAGCGCGCGACGCTGATGCCCACTCCTCCGACAAAGTCACGTAGGCGGCATGACACAAGGAGAGAAACCCCTCCACTAGCTCCATGGGCGCAGAGGCTCCCAGGCCCACTCGTTAGCCTCCCGAGCCAGGTGCCTTCATCTCCAAGGAAGCCTCGAGAAGCCTCGAGAAGGCTCACCCGGTGGAGGTCAGTGCAAGCAGACAGCCCTTGACGGTCAGAGCGTCAGGTTCAGAAGAGCCAGGCGGCGCCCGAGGCTCCCTCGACTCCACGACAATGCCAGGGTCCGTCCACACCGCAGCAGCACCCTCCTGAACTCCGACGCATGTAGACCATAGACTCAAACCCCCTGAGCTACCTTGTACCTGACCTTCCTCGGATTATAAGGGAAAGGTCAGATCCTATAGAGGGAGAGGACAAAAAAGAATAGAGAGGGCGAACCGAGAACAGACGACAACGTTCTGAGCTCAACCTAGAGACAGAGCAAGCAGAGACCCCACGGCAATCCGGCGAGAGAGGAGCATTCTTCTTCCTCATCGGGGAACCAACCTCACCACCGACGAGCCATAGGATAGCACCAAGCGATCCCCTGCCAGAGCTCTTACACACTCGTTGTAACCCTCCGATTTAGGTGCTCTTGAATACAAAGAACAGCCACTACTGGATGTAGGGCTCTGATAGCCTGAACTAGGATACATTGTCATGTTTTCTTTTGTCTTTTTGAGTCTACCTGAGCCACCGAAGACCCACACTCAGTGACACCCAACAAACAATGATGCTTGCCGCGGCATCTACCACACAACAATTAGCCACTCCATCAAAAGGACTAATATGTACTAATACTTTAACTCACTTGTAGGAAAATATTAGGAAGCATTTAAACTCTTGTAGTGATGTCGAGAACTGTCTACAAAGGGTGTATGAAAATGTTGTATACTCTCTCTGTAGCAACAACACAAATACTTTTGTGATTCAAAATTCATCCATAAATGATTGTTGTTAGCCATCATTTACGGCATCCTTTAGTTGGAAACGGTAGGACTTTGTTGCATCACTGTGATTTACATTTCTCATAGGGAGGTGTATACATGTCTTTTCCTATCCGGTTTAAACTATCCTAAAATCACAGTAATCATTATGTTCTAACTCTTATATAATCAAGTTCTGATCCCTTGGAGACCATGAAAAAACAATATTGATAAATATTTGTTTCTGAAAGAAAAAGGAACAATCTAATAACCGTGAATCAAAATTTTGTTCTAACTCTTATATAAGAACAAAAAATAATAACTTACTTGTTGGGGAAAGTCACCAGATTCTAGTTGCATATTGATCAACACTTTTGCAGCTTTATATAATGGTGCTGGATCACGTTCCACCTACATACCATGCCCATAATATGAAACAATTAGCATATACTATAATAATTTCCTAAATAATGTAACTGTGGCAATACTAATCAGTTTGTAAAATATATACCTGCCCACCATAAACTAAGGCTAACATTGCCCAAGCAGTGTTCACGGCATGAGGTCTACTAGCATCCACATATTCCTACAAAATAGTTAAGTCTAAACCATGATAAAACTCATTGATACATAGAGTATCACTATGTTCAGTAGAAAAGAGAAGAATGTTTGATATATAATGCATCCCATAACATTGAATTATTGCTTAACAGTTAGTTAAGCGCAGTTAATGAATCATCCAATTTATATTAATTCTAAAGTTGGAAGGTTGTACAACTTTTATATATAACTGAACATTGGACGTGGAAACCCAAGACAAGAGGAGAACAGATTATTTAATTTCCAGATTTTGAGTACCAAAAAATAGATTAACATTAGATTGTATATGAAGAAGTAAAAGTAGGCTGTTTGCAATTGTAGCATACTAACCACAGGTACTTGAGTACGTAACTGCTTGTCTACAGGAAATACTTTCACTTAACCATGTGGTGTGACAACTAAATGAGGTCCAAAAAAATCAGCATAAGTCATGTAATTACCTAAATTTTCATGAAACACTAGAGTTTGTTACTAGGATTCTTTATATAAAAAAAGATTGGATGGACAGTATGTGCCCCCTAATTTATCCAGACTATTATCGTGATGTAACTATAACACAATTATATGTTATACAAAACTGAATATATGATTTTTAGAAAAACTCCACAAAAATAAGTAAAGAATGAACTGAACATTGATTGTTTTACCATCAAGAAACCAATAACCTTGTAAAATCCTAACCCATTACTATTTTTGCTTCGGCTTGTTTGTCCCAAGTGTTTTTATTTTGAGTGAGAATACAGCAGGGGAAACCCCCACTGTAGTTTGTCCCAACTGTTCTGGTTCTAGGTTTAGTCTCATGTTATCTAGATAGGTTGTACCAACTTATAAGCCTTTTGTAATCTCATCCTAACATGTTTATTACATTAACTATATTACACAAAGAAAGGATAAAATAAGTACAAGAAGAGGAGCTACCCATATGCATCACATATAGAAACTTTGTGACTAGAAAGATCATTTACAAAGCATAGGGTACAAAAGAATAAATATATACTTTTGTTAGTTGCATGGTGTCACATGTATTTGATAGAATCCATTAAGTTTTGTAAATAATGTTTCATCAAACAAAAATTTAACACAAACAGGACCATAAGCAACTAGTTGTTGTTTAGAATAACTTGATACTATCAAGTAATGAGAGGCTACTACTGCTAAATTGAATTGGCACCAGTCCGTGAAATTTACTTGTCTTCCTAGATGTACTAAACAGGATACTAGTTGTTGTAAACAAGGATTCATGGAAAACAAATGACTGAATCTAATAAAAACCATATTTAAGCATTGCCATGGGTTAATTAATATCATGTGTACCTGTATATCAAGTTACCAAATATAGAAATATAACATGAACTGAGAAAATCATGCACGAAGTCATATAATGAGACGTAACACTTACCTCAGTTTCACTAGAAAGATAAGTTTCTCCCCATCCACCTGTATGTTGTTGCTTTGACAACAAAAATTTACATGCTTTCCTCATGGTATCATTATTTTCGTAAGTTCTTCCAGAAACAGCTAACCCTTTTATCGCAAAGAATGACCCGTATGTGAAACATACACCCCAACTGCCAAACCTATTATATCATAAGTAATCTAGTTATTTATACCATGTAAAAATGAGAATTATTTGCATACAACAAGCAATAAAATTTTAGAGACCAGGAGCCATCTTTTCGTTGTTCTTTCTCAATAAACTTGGATGCGCTTTCAATGCAATTTCGTATCTCTTCTTTGCGATACCCATGATCTAGGTCTCTGAACATAATCAGAGCTTGTAGCACTGATGATGTGCATTCAACAGATCTGTCAGTTGGTTCAAGACAACAAATCAGCTCCTATTAATATGAAAAACATGAAACAATTGTGTTTATATGATTAAGAAAAATATTTTATTTCTTACGGATAATCAACAACAATATTTTTGAAGCTCTCCGAAGGGTTGAGAACCTATTTCCAACAAAATAATAAGATTAGTGTCAATGACAAAAAATTAATCTAGTTAACTCTCCTCATTGGAATCCATTATATTTATCATGGAAGTTTAGTAGTTAACAAAAAGATATTGCAGCTTAACTTCTCACCTCCAATAAAGGTGTGGTTCTCTTACACTCATATGTTGAGAAAGTGCCATCATTGTTCTTCAACAATAGGAAGAAAATCAATAAGCATAGATAAAAATAAGTGCAAAAAACCTGCTATACAATTGTTAAAAAATATTATCTCCAAACACATAGATTTATTTGATTTTTTGGGATGTGTATCTATAAGTCATGGCCCTTCACATTTACAGGGTGGACAGGACTTCCCTCGTTATCAGTTGAAACTCATACAATTCCTGTGACAAAATATAACTGCTAACACGGATTTGGGCCAAAGTGTAGCCTAGACCTCTACACACGCAGGTCGACAAAGATGGAAAATGAGGTAGCATTTGCGATCCAAATCACCTCAATTTAAAAATGGAAGAATAGTGATTGAATTGGTTAAAACCATATGAATATGTGTATGATGTGAAAGGTTGTTGCAAACATGGGAGCTAGTATTGAGATAGATTGTGTCATCTTGTAGAAGATTAATAGTTCATAAAACTATAAGAACATGACAAATGATGTAAAGATAGTCATACCACATAAGAAAGTAGGCAATCCACCGCATCATACAAACTTTGTCCTTCTATGGGTTCCCCCACAAGATCCGGGGAGATCTTTGATAACAACATCAATGCCTAAAGAAATGCAGTTGAGTGTTCATGGAAGAAAGTTTCAATGAGAAATTTATAAAAAATCAGGTATCATAAATATTTCCACATATGGGCACTCAAAAGGGTTCCATTTAATCATGATTTATGATATAATTGCATATTTGCCTGCACTTGTTAATTTGTTTGAAAAAATAATATAGTATATGCATTATAGAGAAGATAAATCAAGAGCAATAGTGTTTGTTATTCATGTAAGTACTTATGTACTACACATGTTTTATTTATCCCTCTGTCATTTACTATACAAGTCTACAACACAACACTATGCAAATTGTAACATAACTATTTTCTGATGGACTTGCCGAAATAGTAATATATGCCATTATATCATAGCAAATCACTTATAACTTTACTAGGGAAGAACACAATCTAGTTTTTAAATGAATGAGAAACATAAAAAAAATTCATAACCTTCAATGCTTCAGCAGTACAGTCAGATACTGACCACCCATTATCTGCTGTTGAAAGTGTCCATGAACCTTTTGATTTATGACGGTAGTAAGTTTTGTAGTTGGGATGGTTTTCACGAATCTACATATAAGAATGCAAATGAAATTTTCCGTAAAACATTATTTTACAATAATATGAACAAATGGTGGGGAACTTGAACCTGTGAACTTTTAATAAATTCATGGGCTTTACGGAGTGTTGAACCAATCTCATTAATAAGACCTGTGGAGCAATAAGCTTGGACAATGAAAGAAGTCTCCCATGTTGGATTACCATCATAGACCTATCATAGAGAGAGTTTGTGCAATGCTTCTCAAGTCTTAATAGAACAAAATAATTCCTTTAGAAATAGAATGAACACCTCAATGCCATGATACACACTCTTTAGTTCAAATAACTATGATTGGAAATAACCACAAAAAGTTAAGCATACACAATGAACATGAGTTTTGGGGTGAAGGGCCTAGGTTATGTGCTATCAAGAAAATTTTTGGTTGTATGTACTATCATTGTATGATGACCATTGTTGTATGATGACCATTATGAATTCTTAAGGGTTTGACCAGAATGTTGCTACAGCTTGGAAAAGTGGAAGGATATGTGTGGATGTTCAGAATGGTATGATTTCGAGCATTTGGCGTGTTAAAAACTAGTTTTGAGATTCTGAAATTTTTGTTTTGGTCTTTGACATTCTAGTGTTTGAGGTCAAAACAGGGGATTAAAAAGTAGAGTGAATAACAATGAGTACTGAAGACAACTTACATGTATTTTGTTTTTCTGGTTAGGTTGGTAGTGAGATTAATGAGGGCAGATAGAGACTTTTTGTCCATATAAAGGACTTCATACAACTCTTTCATGCATGGTTCAAATGCAATTATATAGTTGGGTGACTGTAGAAATTAGAGAAAAGGGTATAGAACAGGCTTCAATGGAAATGAGACAAGATATTAATTGCTGATGTGCTTGTCTGGTTCAATTCCTAATCTTATTTGCTTGGAGGAGGGGGTCTCCTACACTATGGAAGAGGACACTTGGTGCCCAATGAAAACCCAAGGGATTGATTGGGTAACCCGTTTTAGGGAGAACCAATTTAAATTGGCTTGTCAACTAACTACCAAAACATCTTGTTTGTTTAGGTGAACATTCTAGTATAGGGATAACTAGTTTCCTCAAAAAATATGTGACTTTACATTTCTTGCAATAATTTTGCGTTGTTTTTCCAAAAGCATCACAGTGGATAAACAATAACCAATTTCTACCAAACTATTCAATAGAACCATCTGTTCGAAAACTTGCAATGAAAAATGTTTTATCTAGTTAGATCTCTAATCCTTCTTCATGAAAAATCACAAAGGATACAAGGATATAGTTACTCCAAGTAATTCTTATGTGACCGAATTGCGTACATAGAAGTAAGAGCGCACAAGGGGATTGGTCTTCACTGATTCTTGTGTAGGAATGAACCAAAGATGTAAGAATATTAGAAGATAGTGATTGTCTCTTGTATATTTTGATGTTTAACTAAAAAATTTGTGGCCAATTTTCTGTACATAATAAACTAATACAAATGTTTTCTATGAGCATTGAAGTCAGTAATATTATCAAGAAAGTATGTAAAATTTTGAATACTATCATTTCAGCCACTTGCTAAATAGTGCAAATATTACCAAAATTTAGATAATTTGATCAATTGCCAAAAATGTTTTAAAACATTAAATAAATTATATTTTGAACTTGTGAAAAATTATATCTAGACATACATGCTATTATTTACACTAGTTCACAATAAACGAATCTTCTAAAATCTACAAAATCTGCCATCAAATATTTTTAGTAACAATTATAAGCCATTGCCAACAATGGAAATGGAGAGTGGTAAAATTACAATAAACATATCATCTAGAATATGCAATATTTGACATCAAAGCTTTTCAATAACAGTTATAAGTCATTGTCAACAATGAAAAGTGAAGAGTGGTAAAACTACTACACAAAACAGAGAGTGGTAAAATTACAATTAACAAATCATTTAGACAATATTTGCCATCAAAGCTTTTCAAGTTATAAGCCTTTGTCAACAATAAAACTGAAGAGTGGTAAATTACTACACAAAGCAAGCAAGATAGTACCTGTGCCTTCATTCCATCTTCCGCAAGCCATAACATATCATATATCCTTGGAAGATGGTTTTTGAATGAATCTGAATTTGGATTTTCTGCCCAACAACAAATCATATCTAGTGCCTAGTAGCAAAAAGTTGACAAGTAGCTATATATTAATTAGTATAAGAGTTTTGTGCCTTTTGAAATACAAAAACAGGGGAAACCTTTTATCTAAAAAAATAATTAGTATAATATTACATTCCAAATAATTTTAGTTACATGTAACGAGAGAGAAGTCAAGTTAATTTAGTTATAACAAATTATTTCATGAATCCATACATTTCTCCCTATAAACATTGAAACAAGTCCACTTGAGGATTTGGCAAATTGCTATACTAAGCTAAAAATTACATTTATCCTTGGCAATCGATTTTATATACTGCTACTGAATTTGAAGAAGCAATGCATCATTATAAAAGTTTGTAGGACAAAATTAAATAGATGAACTGGTGTCAGGTGATGTTGAGATCCTTAAAGAGTACCTCGATATCATACTAGTGCCCCTGTTCGGCTGAGCTTATCAGCACGGCTTATCAGCCGTGGAACAGTGTTTTTCTCTCACAGCAAATCAGCCACAGCCGGCTTATAAGCCAAAAAACAGCTTGCCGAACAGGGCCACTATTTTAAATATGTCAACACAGAAGGGTTTTTCCTTTCCCAGCATTAGCTATGTGAGCTAAACTTTGCTCACATAGTATAAAATGGAGTTAGACCTCCTTTTTGTTACAAATAAGCATCAAAATCACTATCAAGCATTTATGCGTATTACCTTGTTTATCGGACATGTACAAATGTATTTACTAGTTTCATCTTCGTAGTGGATATGTTCCATGATGTTTTTCAATGCTATATCTCTTAACTTATTTACTGGCCAACAATTCAGCATTGGCTCTATAACCTTATTAAGGCAGGTCCATACAAGATTTTGTGCCATTGTCCGTGGATATATAAGGTCCACCTGTATGCAAAAGAAATAGAAAATCATAACATAAATAGAATGAGTCAAACATTTAAACTTTGTGCAGCTTTCATTGCTGCTGCTAAAAATAGTACATAATGCAATATATATTCAGGTTTCTTATACACACATAGAGAGAGAGAGAGAGAGAGACTTAAGTATATCAAATATGCCCATCATCGTTTTGTACTCCCCTTTCTTATATTTTTCTTCTTTTTTTACTTCCAAAGAGTAAGATGGACAGCATTTATTGTGGAAGTTCTATTTTGTTACCACAAACTTATAATATGCTCTGACCCCTTTTTTTATTATCTAAATTCTAGTCCCACACACTTTTTATGTGACATATCCAAAAAAAATACTGAATGCATATAAGTACCGGCTTCCG
Source organism: Saccharum hybrid cultivar R570 (assembly GCA_038087645.1). Taxonomy (NCBI): domain Eukaryota; kingdom Viridiplantae; phylum Streptophyta; class Magnoliopsida; order Poales; family Poaceae; genus Saccharum; species Saccharum hybrid cultivar. Next base: position 14,482,117 of record JAQSUU010000602.1, read on the forward strand.
TTTCAAGAACTAAATGTCATCACTGAAGGTACTATGAGAAGAAATGTACTCATTCTCTATGCAAGGATTTAACATGTTTAAATCAGAACACTATAGAAGCGAGGAAAAAAGTTTCCCCTCGTAACAACACCATCCTCTTGTACTATACAAAGCATGTGTGAATTTAAAGACTTTTTGAGAAGTTCAATAGAAAAGTTATTATTTGTGCATGCCATTTAATTTAACATACCTCACCTATTTTCTAGATTATTTTGAGAAACTTCAGACTTATACAATTGATTTGTTATACTACACCAATTGAAATACATAGATTGCTTTCACTTATTTAAAGTAAGTCAATTTATATATACATTTCTTCTAGAAAAAATAATAACAATTGTATAGGGAACTAAGAACCAAATCTTAGTAAATACGAACCTTGGCACAAGTATCACGAGCTTTTTTCCAATCAACCTCACTGTATGGTACGACTACGGAATAGAGCTCATCCCTTAATTCCAATATAGTTGGTGTAATTGTTCCAACAAACTTTTTACCAAAGAGATAAGCCATAGGCAGATACACCATACGTGTAAATACCCAAAATCGTCCTGAACCAGTAAGAAATGTGAGATGCTATTTACAATGGTACAATCATTCCATTAGGTTCGTCCCCAAGGCCTCTTCATTTATAGTTTTAAAACTCGTTTCGGGGAACCATTTTTTCTTAATATTAAAACTTGGCCTGCAGAGATAAGACAACCCCAGACATTGCATTAAGAAAAAAAACCTTCTCTCAAAGGTCGAGAAAACCCATGAACACCAGCCCACCCATATACAGTGGCACCATAGCGCATGTAAGAATGACCACGACCAAGGTCGGGCCTTAGATGATTAGTGCTCTGGCGTGGTATAGAGGAGGGGATTATTTGGGTCAGGCCTTAGACCTATGCTTTGACATGGGACAGACGATGCGATCTTTTTTAACCCTAGCCTGAAAATTCGCTTCCATAGGGAGTCGAACTCAAGCCATCTAATCAACCCAGGTAGAGGCCCTTTCGCTATTTTTTCTCAATCTTCTAGAGATGCTCTTATTAGCAGGTAGTTATACTTGTTCTAGTTATAAATAAGTGATGTCTTGGACATCTACACAGTCTCCAAAATATATCTTTGATTAGTACTTTTTGTTGCAAATATGAATGGGCAGGTCCGTAGATGAGGCAACCGGAGGTGGCCACAAATATGGAAAACTGAGAAAACAAGATATATGTGGATTGTGAGCTTTGCAAAATTGCACCAACAACATAGTCATGTAAACATTTATGCCTGCGCTGAGTAGTGCATGGCAGTTCTCTCTCCCTGTATTTGTTATTCCACAAATGTAACACCTACCGAAAAACTTCCATAAGTTGCTTGAGCAAATTTCTAAACTAATTATGACATTTGCATTAGAAGGTAGGTTAACTATGAAGAGATGGAATGGAATTAGAAAGGAATATCCTGTCGTCTACCCACACTCCTAGCCCTATGTGCTGGCCTCCCAGGCTGCCACATCTCCCTTTCTCCCAGTCCCCAAAAGTTCTGCAGGCTATCCTCAAAGCCTTCAGAATTATGAGGGACATTATATTACCTAAATCCAAGGTTCACAGGTAATTATATTGAGAGAGTAAGAAACAAGTACCTGGATGAATTGGAAGAAAGTGTGGGACAAGCCATAATTCAGGAACTATTGGATTATTTCCAGACCAATCATACAAACCCATCACCTTCATTTAAGAAGATAAGATCATTATTGAAATATTCAGATTGTAAGTTTCATAAAAAGTCTGTAACTACAATTGCAATTTTATGCATCCTGTTTCTGGTAAGATCTTTTTTCAAAGAAGAGGTATAAGAAACATAGAAATATTAAAATTTGTAACAATAGTTTATATTTAAAAAAGTTTTTTCATAGATTAATAGCACCATGTTTATATTCTAGATAAACCCAGATATGGATACTTGGTGACCAGGTCAAATCTTGTCAATTTACCACGTTCAGCTCGAATTAAAGTAATAATTTTCTTCTGCAAAAAATGAAAGGTACTTTAGCGTCCTAATTTAAAAGGAAAAGAATGTTATGATTAATACCAGTATCAAAGGATTAAAAAATTGGATTGTTTAGTACTCAAAATCTGGAATATACATATAGTTTAAAATTTATTTGAAAGGGCATTTCATATTTGCATAGATTTATTGCAAAATATTATATATGGAACCCAGTGGCCTTTAAATACTCATGTATTCATATATATGAAAAAATATTTTATTAAATATCATACCGAGAACCATATCTTTCCCCACTGCGGAATTGCAGCTGCACTTCCATGAGATAAAATCCACTGACGTCCTTTGGTCAATGCAGCATTCGTGCGCTCTTCACTAATAAGTCTTAAGGCAACATAGTTCAAGCATGAGCCGAACATGGTGCTCGGTCCCAACACTTGTTTACCCCAACCACCATCTTCATTCTACAAGGATCATATGTTACATAAAAGATTTATAATAATTTCCCTTAGGAATAGACCAAATGATATTATATGAAAGTAAGTCATAAACGTGCCTGATGATTGTAAATATAGCGACATATCTCACGTCGATGTTCTTTAGATAGGACGGTATTGAGTGATCCAGTGGTATACAAAGCGAATACCTGAAATGATTTAGAATTCTCATAGTGTTGCATGCAGGTCAACTAAGGTATACAGTTCCTTCACAGCTCACAGTTCGTTAAGGATGACTTAGAAGAAAGGATTAAGCTGAATTCCTATTTATATTTCTGATATTTATTCTAGCAAGTAGACAATAGCATAAACACATAATCTTTTTCACTCCAAGTTTATGATACTTCTGTATGGCAGATGCCAATCAATAATGAACTAGCAGGCCTAGCATCGAACATAAACTACCTGATTCTTTTTTTTGAACGCAGAAACTATGGCCTTGTTTAGATTCCAAAATTCACCCCCAAATTCCACTATGCAAAAAGAAGATTCCCCATCACATCAAAATGTCGGCATATATATGGAGTACTAAATGTAGATGAAATCAAAAACTAATTGCACAGTTTTATTGTACTTTGCGAGACGAACATTTTGAGCCTAATTAATCAAAATTTGGACAATTATTACCACTAAAAAACAAAAAGTGCTACAGTGTCGGGGGTGGCACTGTGCCGAGTCGGCCACCCCCGACTCTGGAAACTAAACGAGGCCTATCTGATTCAAGTCAAATGACAGTGTCAGTTTCAAATTAAATGTGTACCAGGAGAGGCATAATGAACAAAATGCCACTATAGTCTGCTGGCCAGCACCCATCATCTGCTTGCAGACTTGAATGTTGAGCGAGGGCTCGCCTCAATGCTACTAACATGATCTCCTCTGTGACTTCTTCATTTTCTGCGAGCTTGGCGGGTGGAGGATCCACATCAAGATGTTTATGTTTTGCATACTGCAGTAGAATACACATTTTAGTATATGAAGAATATACAAAAATCACTTGTACACATATAATTAATATAACTAGAACAATCTTTCACACAAAGAAAATTAAACAGGAAAACTATTTCTGGGATCTTGCTCTAACGTTAAGCTAAGCTGGCAATTATTACTTCAAAACTAATGATTCTGCCTTCAGTGCTCAGCTGGCCCGCCACCATTCACGAGGCTAGCATTTGGTTTGTATACGCAGGTTAGACAGCCACAACACCAGCTCGATTTAGCTGCCACACTTGCAGCGCTGTCATAGCTAGCTCACCGCAGCTGAGGCGTGGTAAATGATGGTCTAGAACCAAACAGCTCCTTAGATAGATAAGAAGACAGGAGAGAGGTTATCGTTAGATAACCCAGAGACAAGACGTGGTTGGACACAAAATATATTCTATAGAAACTATCAATTGCAAACATAATTTTTATATGTGTAGTGTCTACATATAAATTAATAGGTATATATAGAAACTACATGCGGTTTTTAGCATTGGAATTGCCCTTGGCAAATATGCTGGCAAGGCACAATATTAACAAAGAGATAGATGATCAAAGTTTCATGCGAGTAAAATAAGTTTCAAGTGGATGAAACTAGTCTATATTGTTTTCAACGTATGGGAGTTTTGGAAACTGTAACATAAAGCCCCCAAAACTAAGATGGTTTCTATGTCCATTAATTAGGGTGCCAACAAAGCAAAATAATGATGTTGGAATTAACCAAGAGAGATGAGAAAAGGGTTTCTTACATGAGAAATTTTTTCTACACGGGAACCAAGATATGAAGATACTTATGTGATACATAGACAATGTAGAACAAGACATGTGGTTCAACAATTCTTATTTTTTTAAAAAACTATCCATCGGCAAATATGGTTTCTATAAGTAGTGTATGCATGATTTGATAAATATAGGAACTATCTCATAGCTTCTGAGTTGGCATTATCCTTAGCACTGATATAAATTAGTTTCATAAAACAACCACTGTTGCGGGCTCATAAATATGGGTCGTTGTCCTAGCTAGAGCCACATATATATATATATATATATATATATATATATATATATATATATATATATATATATATATATATATATATATATATATATATATATATATATATCCTTCCAGGAGATAATTGTGCACATGAGCCAGAGCCTTATATATAAGTATATCCTTCCTAGCAAACCGGTTGATGATGGATGCCACTAATTCAATTCAATTCAATTCTACACCTTGGGACCATGCACCAAATTGATTTGGTACAGGCGTACAGTGAGCGAGTATTTAATTTGGTACTTGTCCTTGGTGAGAAAATGAATGATGAAGGCTCATGTCTCTCTCATTCCAGATCTTACTATATATCTCGATCACTGTCACTATATATAGCGCTTCTGAAAATGCTAGTCCCGATAAAAAGACTAACGGCCTATTTGGCATGGCTTCTCCATCGGCTTCAGTAGCCGTTTTGTGCCACACGGGGTAAAACAAAACAACGCTACCTAAGAAGCCCCTTAAATCATACTCTCATAGAGGTTTAAGGTGGGATGGAACCAAAAATAGTGGCTTCACTTAGCTTTACCTCGTCCTGATGGACCCTGCATGGGGTTCTATGAGAATATATTTTAAAAAGATCTACATGTGGAGCTGTTTGGCCAAATGATTTACTAAAACGGCTCTAGTTCCATCGATAGAGTTGTTTATGGAGCTGAAGCAAAAAAAAACTCCACTAGTGAAGTAGAGCCGTGTCAAACAGGGCCTTTCCAATGCGAAGAAGGGGACTTTCAGTATCAAAACCATATAAGATTAGGTTCCACTTCCCACTGTTTCGAACCAAATAAACGAATTGAAAGCACAACAGGTTTTCCGTCAAAACATGTTTTTTCCTTTTTTATTTAAGAAGAAACATTGACAACAAGTAGCGAGAGCTAAGTCTATATGCTAAACAATATGTACATTCCTATTGTCGTTCTCCGTGAATATTTGATTGTTTTTTCTCCTGTCGCAACGCACAAACATATAAAAATTTTATCCTTTTTTCATCCGGTCTCCTCCTAACTACCTGTATAGTGATGAGTTTCTTCTATCATACTTTTTTCTCTTGACATATGAGTTCGAACAACTTGCATCTAGCGATGATAGATACATGTGGTCCGAATTTATGACTCATGCTCATACAAGTTAGAACACTCACGCTTAGCAGTGATACGGAGTCTGATCATACAGAGTCTGATTCATATTTGTATTGGGTTCCGTTGCAATGTATGGACACATTTGCTAGTTCTTATATAATATTGAAAAGTAAAAATTTCTCCCAACATAAATTTCGCCATCTAACCGTTCGCCGGTCCAACAGTGCGTCAGTGCCAAACCAACTCCTGCTAGCTAGCATCCAGCGAATTGGAATATATATCCGAATCCGAGGAAGAGCACGAATCAGCCAGTTGCATCCTTCTCCCGCTCGGTCCCAACACCGAGAGTCTGAGAATTTGAGAATAGACATGAGGCGTTGTAGGCTCGGACCCTACTAGGGATGGATTCTGATCGATTCGCATGAACCGAGTCTGGATATCAATATTGACCACATTTTATACCGAATCAGAATACAAATACAGATTCATTGGATACGAATGCAAAATGGATATCTCTGAGTTCAAAATCGCATTTGGATATCTACTTGATTTTTGAAGATAACATGTAGATTTGCTCCTCAATAATTTTATTCTCCAACTTTTTTGAAAGGGTCGGTAAGGGTTGTTCCGTACTAGTTATATAAATATATATAAGAGTATAATATCTAAGTAGCCGTGCAACAAACAAATATCATTAGTATAGAAAAGTTTTTTGTCCGCGGTCAAAAACAATCATCAGGACCGGTTCTTAAAGACCGTTACTATGTCATCGATCGAAAAAAGAATTGATTTTTAAAAGCAGTTTTAAAACCGTTCCTAAATATCGATTTTTCACCGCCCTAAAAAATTTAAGCCTAAAAGACCGACCATACTACCTATCTCACAAGATTTCATTTTCAGCTCGTTTCACACAATTGCAGCAGCGTGGACTCAAACTCACAACGTCTGGTCTCACACGTACCACCTCCTACCACCACACCCTACTGTCAGCTGTGACTATAGATATGATATAGTCCTTGTTTGAAAATGTGTATAAATCTTGTAATTAATATTTTGACTCGTAAACGATCTTAAATGGAAAGATTCTCAACTACAAAAGTTTAGATCTCGTTGAGCACTAGAGAAACAGGATAAGCTATTACATGCATGCGCAGGAGGAGGTCAGAGGACTCCCTCTTCTCGAAGCGGCACTCTGTGAACTCCCGGCGCAGCCTCTCCACCTCGGCGCACTCCTCCGGGGTGCCGAGCTCAGGGTCGAACTCCCAAACCGCCCGCCCGCGGAAGTTGTTGGACGACTTTAGCCACGGCCCAGACCCCTCGGCGACCTTGAGCCTCCACATGATTGCTGGGCGGTGCAAATTAGAGAGAGGTGGAGAAACTGATTGTACGTGGTACCTACGCGTAAATGCAGCTTAGGTAGCAGAGAGCAGGAAAGCTCCTCTTATATAGCAGGCAGAGGCAGCAGACAGCATGCTGTGGTGGGGACGCACACTAACGCCTAACAGTATTTTCGGCTCCATCCATCATTCATGATGAGAAAATGAAAGATGAAGGCCCATGTCTCTATATATAGCGCTTCTAAAAATGATAGTCCCCATAAAGACACAAAATATTCCAATATGGGAAAGGGGACTTTCAGTAGGCCAAAAATGGAATCGAGTAACAAATTAAAAGCACAAGGATTTTTATAGATGGCCAAATAACGGGCTAGATCCTGCCCGGCACAGCACGATGCCCATAGTGGCAGTGCCGGCATGGGCACGACCATAAGGCTGTGCCTAGGCCGTGGCTCCAGACTGTGGTGCTGGTATGGGCACAACACGCCTACTGGGCTGACCATTGGATGGTCTAGGGGAATTTAGAAATGTTAGATATAGATAAGAGAGTATATAAATATCCCAAACCCTAGCTGCCAAATGCTAGTTCCTTATCCCGCTGTCTCTCATCAAAATACGTGCGCATCCTCCACGCGACGCGCTGCCTCTTGCATGAGTCACGATGGCCACGGATCCTTGTCGCGCGACACCCGCTCCCTCTTGTGCGACGCCCGGCGGCGTGACGGCCTTGGCCATGGAGCTGGTGGGCTCCCCGGTGGCCTCAGCCGTGGAGCTAGGCTCCCTTGTGCGGTGGTGCGACACCTCGGCGCAGAGATCTAGGGGGCCGGCAAGCCATTGTGCCCATCGGCACGATACATCACGGATAAGTCATCGTAAGGTCATGCCTATAGGCCAACGGTTGGACACGGCGGCCCGACACGACGTGACACAACTAGGGCGTAGTGCCAAATAGTGTAGTGCGAAATGATGCTAGGGCCAGGTTAGGGCCGGACCACCCGTGTGGCCATCTATACGAATTTTCATTCAAAACATGTTTTTTTCCCTTAATGGAATCGGTGAGAGCAAGTATATACTTAAATATTGTTGAGTGAAAATTTATCTCTTCCTAAATATCATTCGTCTAAAAGCAAGGTTAATAATACAACTTTTAGCCATCGACACTTATTACAACCCGTGTATCAATAGTTGGTTCAACAATGACTCATCCCTTTTTCTCACAATATATTTCTTGAATCTTGTGCTTCAGCTAGCTGTAAAATTTAAAGCACACCTCTCTTCTCTTTTCTCATTTCTCTCCTTCACCTCATCAGCATATAGCCTTCTAAAAGCCTCTAGTTATATTTGCTCTAACTCGGTCACTAGCCCCAACAGTACGAGACCAACTCTCGCTCGCTCGGTCTCCCCGCACACACAACCGCCCTCCACCCTCCCTGCACAGAAAAGGCATCACACAAATCTATTCTTGGAGCGTATACACTCCATCGGCCTTCTCTTCCCGATTTAGCGATCCCCAGCTCCATGTGCTCTGTCCTAAGCCATCCTATCAGGGCCATGCTGATTGCTGAGTTCACGATCACAGTAGTAGACTAGGGCCAGAAATGTTTGGGCAGAAGGAGTGTCCTGCCCATGATCCGGCACGGAAGCGAAAGGCAGAAGAAACACCGTGACGTGGTAGCTGCTGGATCACGGATGGAGCATGGGGAGGCTCACAGTTCGCCCATCCCATGACTGCCCCTGCCATGCTCACGGTGTGTAGTGTGGCCACGCGGTGGCATCATCCTGCCAGGTGGCCACCAGCCCGCCAAGGCAGGTCGGTATCACCCACACCGCGCCGGGGACCCTCCCCCCTCACATGCCCACCTTCGCGCGCTTCTTCCATGCGCTGGCCTATACTAGCGAGAAGAGAGATACACAAGCGGGTTGGATTCACATGAAATTGAAAATGGATAGCACTGTTGATTATATTTTAGTTCTGCTCCACACGGATACAGATATTATCAGATAAAAATATAAAATGTATATCTCAAATTCAAATTCTACTCATATACACATATCTACTTTATTTTGAAGATAACAGGTATATTTGCTCATCAGTAATTTTATAGTAGAGTAAATTAACTGTAAGGATTTAATTTTAATTAAACTATAACTATATAAACTGGTACATAAAGACAACTTCCAAAAATAACATATATATTAATCAATATTTTAATAATCAAATTTATAAAAAATAATAAAATCTTAGATAATTTTTCAATATATATACACATTTACCAATAAATTAAATTAAATACATAAAAATATCATTAAATAATAAATTAAAGTGCTTAAAATTAATATGATTATCCATATTATTATGGTGTCCTAAACTTAACACTTGTCAATACTTGGTTCAAAGAAAAAAATGCACACATCTCATTATTCATATGGTGATTTATTCTCTATAAGGAGTACAGCTGAAAATGCCCAGCACTATGGATTACTTTACTTGCTTTCGTCTCTACTGCTCAGGACAGTCAAATTTATTTGGTAGCGTGCCATCAGAATGTCTATTGTTTTAAGACGATCAATCAATAATGAACCCATGTAACGATTGATAAATAAATCTCTAGTAAACTGTATATTATTCAAGTAACCAAGGAACGAAAAGTATACTGCGTTACAACATATTGCCATCTTTGCTAGTAGATCCTGAAGCACCGTACAACATACACGAGTTGTACGGACCCATATAAGCATGCTGCATAGGCCAGTATTTTTTGAAAGCCTGGCTAAGCGTCAATTATTGTTCACCGTAGAAAAGCACGATAAGCTGTTACCCGCATGCGTAAGAGGAGGTCAGAGGACTCCCTCTTCTGGAAGCGGCGCTCCGTGAACTCCCGGCGCACCCTCTCCACCTCGGCGTGCTCCTCCGGCGTGCCGAGCTCAGGATCAAACTCCCACACCGCCCGCCCACGGAAGTTGTTGCACGACTTCAGCCATGGCCCGCCCCCCTCGGCGACCTTGAGCCTCCACATGATCGCCGGGCGCAGCAAATTGGGGAGAGGTGGCTAAACTGATTGTACGTACCCACGCGTAAGTGCAACTTAGCTATTAGCATAGAGAGCAGGAAAGCCTCCTCCTATATATATAGGAGTAGCAGGCAGAGGCATCAGAGACAGAAGCATGCGGGGACGCATTAAAGAGACCCACAATGTGTCAATATCCAATATTGACTACAGTACAGCAGCAGTTAAGGTCTAAATATGGTATCGTTGTCCTTTGGGAGACCAATAAATTCTCAACGGCCACGTAGAGTACATACCACGTTCCACATGTTGACGGCTGAACCACCAATCGGTCTTGCCGGATCGGTGCTTTTCATAAATATATAAATAGTTTCTACACTAGGTAAATGATTTCAAGCGGGGGTGTTGTAGTGTCAACAAAAATAAAGAGCCTTTTCCATGTGTATACCATTAAAAAAGATGTCCGTTTCCTACGGGCCACTAAAAAGTTCATTCTTGTCTAGGTGCCATGACACTTTATTTCTTTGCCTCCCAAGCCATTCTGTCAATTTTCACTGGAAACGATGTGTAACGGCGAGGAGAAAAGACCAAAGTGCCCTCAGTCCAGGGAGGATGAGTGAAATTGCCCATTCCCTGACCAAGTGTTTGGGCACCAAGACGGCTGACGTGGGCAAGATTTTTGGTGCCAACGGCACTGGCCTTGGCGCCAAAGAGACCCCCCCTGCCTTGGTGCTATAAATAGGCCCTCAGCCCTCTCTTCCCACTCATTCTTCTCCATTTGTCTCTCCTGCTACCTTGCTGCCAATGCCATATCTCAAGCGTCAAGCAGCTATGGGAGGAGGCCCAGGCGGGTCATGTGCCCCAACTGTAGTGTACTAGCTAATCGATTCATATCGATGACTACGCAACCGTGCTTTCCACAAGTGCCCATACTTTGCAATTCATTTCTCTTCCTTGCTCATTCATTCATAAGTTGTTCTTTATTCCCTGTTTGGTGCTAATCTGTTGATGTTGTTGTTTATAGGCTGGAGGGTGCTAGTTTTATCAGTGGGAGGATGAAATGGAGGACACTGTTGTGCACCCACCTACAACACCTGCTCCATTACAGGCCATTCCTCTGCAGGCAATGGCATCACCAGCTCCTATCTCTACCGTAGCTCCTCTGGCCATCGTCCAGGAAGATTCCCAGCCGGCTAGAGTTGTAGGCAATGCAGTAGTGGAAGATAGGGTTCTTCAACAGCTTAGGTGAATTGAAAAGCTGGTGTTTGTGTGCATCTTTCTTGCTTTGTATGTTATCATGAAGAAGTAAGGCCCTATGTATGCAGACTGTGTATGTGTGTGTGTTTCAATGAAGACTAGTGATGCATGAATGAATGGTTTTTATTAGAGAGTTATGATCTAATTTATGATAACATAGTAACTCTGACATCTAAAAAAATAACATCTCAGAACAAACAGAGTTTGATCTTACCAACTAAATATTACAGACCATATTAAACTGAGTTTGATCTCACAAAGTTTCATCTAACCAATAGAGTTCCATCTCATAGTCGTGCCAACTCATAGACATTCATCTCACATTACAGTTTTATCTTACATCACAGTCATGCCAAAATAAAGTGATAGCAAAGCAGCAGTAGTTTTTGCAGCCAAATCACCAAAATAACAACCAAACACAGGTGCTTTTCATTCAAACCCTACCTTCTTCTTGCTCCTGGTATTAAAAGCTAGGCAGGCTGGGCAGGCTGGCACAATTGGAAGCTTCTTTGGTGTAAGCTTCTTTTTCAACCCTATCTTCTTCCTTGGTGAAGGCTGGGGCAAAACATCCTCCAGTGGTTCTGTCTGCACAGTCTCTTCATGAAATGGGGCAAGATGCACAGCCTAGAGGGGAACAGGGTCATTGGAACCAGTTCCAGACTTGTTATAGTCAAGTACTAGGAAAGGACAAGCACACAGTTTCATCAAAAAGTGGAAATGCAGAATTGGATCATGCTTACCTGCTAGTCTGGGAATTTGTATGACATGTTGATGTACGGGTACCTAGGCCCTTGCTTTTCTTGGTAGTTGAAGTACTGGTAGCTGGGCCCTTGCTTTTCTTGGTAGCTGATGCACTAGTAGTTGGGCCCTTTGATGAAGATGATTTTCTCTTCCTCTTCTGGTGTGTAGCATTGGCCACTGCCTCATTGTGTGGGAAAACCATGCCTGATGCAGGAGTTTTCACCACAAGGCTAGTCTCTGTATTGCAGCTTGCTACTTTCTTCTGCCTTTTCTTTGGGAGACCTCTGCAAAGGACAAGGTTACAGTTAGTACATGTATTTAATTTATAGGACAAATGAAAATAAAGAAGTACATGTTTACCTTTCAGCCTCCATTGCAGCAATGTCTTCTAGGTTCCCATTCTTGCAGGTGTACCAGTGGTGGCCTAACTCATGGCATATAGGACACTCATGCTTCTTCGACTTCTTCTTACTGCCTCCCTCAACAGCTGACTTCATCCTGTTCTTCCTCCTACCACCAGTGGACTTGAGACATGGAGGGTGCATGAAGAAGCCATGTGTTGATTTGGGCCACATGGACTTGTCAGGAATGCATGGGATAGAGCCTGCATAGGCATCCTTGAACTTCTGGACAGAGAAGAAATCATCTACATGATCTTCTTGTCTTGAACCTGGAATTGAGATGATGTAGGCAATAGCATGCTTGCAGGGTATTCCTGACCCCTGCCAAACTCTACAGGAACATGTCCTATTTCTTAAGTCCACCACAAACCTAAACCCAGACCCCCCCTTAGCACAAATTTCTGCAACTCCTTCAGGAGAGCTTTTGATCACTTCAATATCAAGATTGTAATTGTAACTGTCATCCTTCAGCTTCTGCACAATATGGGGCAAAATCTTCCCCTTCAAACTTCCTGGCCACCCTCTTCCTATGGTTCCATTTGATAAATATCTTCTGTCTGATGGTGTCCACCAAGTCATCCAGGTGCTTTTGCTTCTCACCCTTTATCTAGTTACTGAAAGACTCAGCCAAGTTGTTAGTCACATAATCAACTTTTGAGGCAGTGCCAAACTGGCTCCTAGTCCATAGCTTCTTGTGAGTCTCTTGAAGGTACTTCATAGCTTCTGCTTTGGCAGCAACCATTGCCTGATAATGCTTTTCAAAGATATATGGACTCCAAGAATATGCAGAAGCCCACAAGTGCTCATCAAAAACTTTACCACTATACCTCTTCTTGAAATTCTGTACTAGATGATACATACACTCCCTATGTTCAGCTTCTAGAAACACTTCACTGACTCCATTCATCACTGCCTGGCCACAATCTGTGGAGGAAGTAAGCCCAGGTGGACTGCCTATTCCTTCCTTCAACCTCCCCATGAACCATACCCAATTTTCATTGGTTTTAGAATCTATGATACCTACTGCTATTGGGTACATCCAATTGTGCCCATCAACTGCACAGGCAATGCACAACTGGCCCCTAAACCTTCCAGTTAAAAATGTGCTATCTACTGCAAGATATGGTCTACAACCTCTAAGAAAGCCATCAACACAAGGTTTAAGTGCAAAAAAGAGCCTATTAAACCTTATCTTGTTGTTGATGGTGTGGTGATCAATCACAACCCATGAACTAGGACTGGTTTCCTCTATCTGGGCCTTAAATCTAAAAAGATTATCAAAACTTTTGTGCCATGGGCCATAAATCTTATCCATGGCAAGTAGTCTACCTTTGTACACTCTTTTGTTGGGCACCATAATCTTGTGCTCATCCTTCAACCTCCTTTGTAGTTCCGTGGCACCCACAGTCCCATCTTCCTTGAGCTAATCAAGCACTTGATGACAGACCCAAAACTGAGTCACTCCTACACAGACTCCTTGCCTCCTGGCGCTCTGGCACTGATGGGAAATGGGTTCCTTTTAATCTGCAAAACAAATGTACATTCCACAGTTACTGCATGCATTTGCAATAAGTAATAACAGAACCAAATTACTACCAGCATTTACAAGAAGTACATACATAGTACCTTAATAGTTACACCATCCTTCAGAGTTGATGCATGGATTATCCACGGGCAGCCATCATTCTTGGTAGTGCAGGCTGCCCTATACCTTCCTGTGTCACTTGCCTCAATGTTATAATGGTACCCATGTTTCACAGAATGTGTAGCTAAAGCCAGCTTAAAGGAAGTAATGTCTGAATAAACAGTGCCTACATCTATAGGAGGGTCCTTGTCATAATCAGCATCAGGCATTTGTTCAGGTTCTTTATCTTTAATAATGTCATCTAAGTCCTCTACTTCACTATCATCATCATTAGACAAGGATTCATCGTCAGAGTCATCACTGCCTGAACCAGAAGATGCCTCACCATTAGAACTTTTAGGCTGCCTTTGCTTACTGCAAACTTGACTGTCAGGTTTGGTAGGTGGGGGATGTTAGGGGCCAAGGTCAATGTACAACCCTTCCTCATCAACACCCACATGCTCATTGGATGGGTTTGGGTTAGCCAGATATTCAGGTTCAACACATTCACTTTGGGTGGCACTCTGGGAGGCATTGCTTGCTTCTGCTTTGCTAGGACAGTGGACTGAAGGGGTGAATGAGGCTTGAACAGAGTTGGCAGGCGGACTAAAATCCCAATCAGGAATCTGAGGCTCACTAGTTGGCCTATTATAGGCAACAGTCAAGAAGCAGCACTTTGATTCATTACTTTTAGCAAACATTTCACGCATATCTTAGTCACTCCTTACTTCAACGTTGACCTTACTCTGGTTGAAGAAATAAAACAGTCGAGCTACCTCACCGAAATCGGGTGGATACTTGTCAACAACATCATGAACCAGATCTTCGAAGTTAGTAAGCTCAGCATCCACAACTTTGTTCAAAGAAAACCACCGAGCACGCGAATTGGGAGTAACAATCCGCATTTCTAGGTTGAAGCTATTGTATGCGTCCATCCTACAGATGAACAACAAGGAGCACACAATCTAGGAGAACGCAAACAACGAGGAACAACACCACAATCATCAAGACGGACCCTAAGCATCCACATTCTGTAAGGTCCAAATAGGCTAGAGGGGGGGTGAATAGCCTAATTAAAACTTCTACAATAATTACTTAACCACAAGTTAGTACAAAAGGTGGCGGAGCAAAATGCACTAGCTCTAACTAATTAAGCAAGCCACCTACACAAGTCTAGTACAAGGCTATCCACTAAACACAACAACAAGCTAGATACAAGAAGTAATACGAGAGAAGAGCTTCGAGAGATTATACCGCCGTGTAGAGATGAGAAGTACCAATCAATCAAACACATAAGAGAAATCCTCAGGAAGAGAATGACACAAGAATTTATCCCGAGGTTCACTTGCTTCCCGGCAAGCTACTCCTCGTTGTGGCGATGCACCCACTTGTCGGTTCGCGAGCTAATCAACTATCAAGAGTTGAGCCCTCGGCGGGCGCCACACAACCGCACACAAGATGGGGATCCTCCAAGCCACGAGCTCCACTAGAGTATCCAATTTGCGAACTCCCGCGGGGAAGGATCAAGAACCTCTTACAACACTTGGTGAGGGCTCGAACAATCTCCAATTGCGAGCTCAATCACCTCCGCTGCTCCAAGCCGTCTACCGTGTCGGGAAACACGGAAGAGTAACAAGAAATTCGCAGCAACTCGAAGATCAAGTGCCTCTAGAATGCAACTCTCAAGCAATGCACTTGGATCTCACTCAATCTCACTCAAGATGTGCAATCAATCAAAGAGATGAGTGGAGGGGTTGTTCTCTAGCTCAAAGGATGTCTCTAGGTCTCAAAATGTGCAAGAGTTACCCTCAAACCCCGGCCACCATCTATTTATAACGAAGGGGTACGCATTTAGCCGTTACAGACGACGCGGCGAAATTCGTGTTGACCGGACGCTCCGGTCAGGGTGACCGGACGCGTCCGGTCACTACACGACAAACGTGAATAGAGCGTGTCAGAACTAGCCGTTGAGCTGACCGGACGCGCTCCTTCGATCGACCGGACGCGACAGTGCCAGCGTCCGGTCGCGTTCCAGTAAGCACCCGACGAGACCGGACGCGTCCGGTCGTATGTGACCGGACGCGCCAGCCGCGTCCGATCGCGCTTCGCTGCGCTCGGCCTCTCTGGATACTTGACCGGACGCTCCGGTCCCGTGAGGCACCGGACGCGCCGGTCGCGCGCTTTTCTTTTTCGCCCGGTTGAACTGACCGGACGCGCTGGTCAGGCCAGACCCGCGTCCGGTCACAAACCCTAGCAGCACCGAGCCGCGTTGAACTGACCGGACGCGTCCGGTCAAACCGAGACCGCGTCCGGTGCAGCGTCCGGTGCAGCGCAGTGACCTACGTTCGCCTCCGTTTCTTTTCCAACTTTCGGCGCAATAGAAAATAGGCGTTTCACTTCTCCAAAAAGCGCCGAATCCAAACCCCTCTCTACCGCTTAAAATCCACCGCCTTCGCAAATGTGCTAACACCACCAAGTGTACACCACCATGTGCAAGTGTGTTAGCATTTCACAAACATTTTTCAAGGCGTTATGTTAGCTCTCAACTAGATCCTAATACATATGCTCAAGACATTGATCTAGTGGCACTTGATTCCCGAGCTAACCGTGATTGCCCCTCTTGATAGTCGGCTATGTATCCTAAACCCGATCAATCACTTCTCTACTCATCTTAGACCGGCAAAAGGAAAACCCTATGGTTATACCTTTGCCTTGCGCTCATAGATCCTTCTCCTCCACTTGATCATCATGTCCATCATTTCATGTGCATCTCCACCATGATCATCATTTCATGTCCATGCACCATCTCTTTGTGATCTTGTGGCCACCACTCCTTGCCACGTACACCTTCATCACATGTATTGCTTATGCCTAATTCAAAACACTTAACACATGGCATTAGCAACTTGGTGTCATTAATTACCAAAACCAAACTTGGGCTTTCAATCTCCCCCTTTTTGGTAATTGATGACAACCATCACAAAGATATGAAATGAAATCAATTTTCAATTTCGATAGTATTAGCTCCCCCTACATATGTGCTTCCATGAGTTGGGTTCAATTGTGCACATATGTATGGATATGAATTTTGGGAGAGTTACTACTATCAAATTGATGCTAAGGTATATAGAATGGACCTTTGAAGCGTGATACCAATCGGAGTTGCCTTTATATACCATCCTTAGCATCAATGTAGCTAGACACCACTTGTAATTCATCACTTGTAAAGATCACAAATACTAAAATACCTCGTGAGATCAACATTATAAGCATAGGTGTCTAGATACCACTTAAAAAGCTACTCTCAACAAATCATCATTCAAGTTCTAATTGTAGCAAACACCATACAAACATGAATATGAATTTAAGCTTTGCAATGCAACAATACATCATGTTAATGCACATTCAAATGCAACAAATAATTCATGAGCTTGCTCCCCCTACTTGTGTGCTCAATTTTAATGATCCCTTTCCAATGTCATTCTCTCCCCCTTTGCAACTTAACTCTCCCCCTTAACTTTCTTCTCCCCCTTTGCAACTTAACTTTTTATCTTTGTGACTTTTCTATCTTTGTGACTTTTCTCTCCCCCTTTGTCAACAATCACCAAAAAGGTGCCAATTTTAGTGAGAGTCAAGTCAATCAATATGAGGGAGTCCAAATTATGGTTCAATCTAGATCACTTGCCTAGAATATGTAATTCGGTTTGATCCAAGGACAAGCTTCTTCACACCTCATAAAGTATAAGGGTTATCTTGACCATGTTGAATTACACATCATGAGCTTATTTTCTAGATTCAACACTAGGTTTGCAAGCCCACAAACATGTCATATGCTACCACTAGATCAAACAAACATAGAAGCAATAGTGGTACCATATATACATCGAAATCATTTGATTTTCATGAATGAGCCTATTTGTCATGCAAATATGTTTATATGTTCTAACCATGTCCTTAGAAAAGTATGAATGGTATGCCAAACAACTTTACCTTGCACTGTCGAAGCGGAGGCATGTCATATAAGAATGTGGAGCTGCACTCATTTCAAGTTGGAGATGTCAAGTATGTTCAATTCATTCTTCAACTTGTAAAATCTTTTCTCATGAAGTGGCTTTGTGAATATGTCGGCTAATTGATCTTCGGTGCCAATGCTTTCAATGCTAATATCACCCTTTTGTTGATGGTCTCTTATGAAGTGTTGCCTTATGTCAATGTGCTTCGTTCTTGAATGTTGAACCGGATTTTGAGTCATCTTGATTGCACTTTCATTATCACAAAACAATGGCACATTCTTGAACTTGATTCCAAAGTCATTCAAAGTGGCCTTCATCCAAAGAAATTGTGCACAACAACTACCGGCACTAATGTATTCGGCCTCGGCGGTAGACAGTGCAACACTATTTTGTTTCTTTGATGACCATGAAACAAGAGACCTTCCTAGTAATTGACAAGTGCCACTTGTGCTCATTCTATCAATCTTGCAACCACCATATCGGAATCCGAATATCCAATCAACTCAAAGTTTGATCCCTTGGGATACCATAGTCCAACATCATGAGTACCCTTAAGATATCTCAATATTCTCTTGGTTGCTTTCAAGTGACTTTCTCTAGGTGAAGCTTGATATCTTGCACACTTGCACACACTAAACATCACATCCGGCCTAGAAGCGGTGACATAGAGTAAACTTCCAATCATAGACCGGTATTGCTTTTGATCTACCATGTTTCCACTAGCATCAATACCCAATTGATCATTAGTGCCCATTGGTGTACTCATTGGCTTAGCATCTTGCAATCCAAACTTCTTGATCATGTCCTTGATGTACTTCCCTTGACTTACAAAAGTGCCATTCTTCATTTGCTTGATTTGAAGTCCAAGGAAGTAACTAAGCTCTCCAATCATGGACATCTCAAACTCATTTGCCATCATTTTTCCAAACTCTTCACAAAAGTCTTGATTGGTTGATCCAAAAATGATTCATCCACATAGATTTGCAACACAAACAAGTCAATGCCTATCTTCTTGGTGAAGAGAGTGGTGTCAACCTTTCCCATCTTGAACCCTTTAGAGAGGAGAAAGTCCCTCAACCTCTCATACCATGCTCTAGGTGCTTGCTTCAAACCATACAATGCCTTCTTGAGCTTGTAAACATGGTCGGGCTTCTTGTCATCTTCAAAACCGGGAGGTTGCTCAACATAGACCAACTCATTTATGTACCCATTGAGAAATGCACTTTTCACATCCATTTGATATAACTTAATGTTGTGGGCACAAGCATAGGCTAAAAGAATTCTAATTGCCTCTAATCTTGCAACCAGTGCATATGTCTCTCCAAAGTCAAGACCCTCAACTTGAGTGTATCCTTGTGCTACTAATCTTGCTTTGTTCCTCACAACCATCTCATCTTGATCTTGCTTGTTTCTAAAGACCCACTTAGTATCAATCACATTGTAGTTCTTTGGCCTCTCAATAAGCTCCCAAACTTGATTTCTAGTGAAGTTGTTTAGCTCATTTTCTAGATTCAACACTAGGTTTGCAAGCCCACAAACATGTCATATGCTACCACTAGATCAATCAAACATAGAAGCAATAGTGGTACCATATATACATTAAACTCATTTGATTTTCGTGAATGAGCCTATTTGTCATGCAAATATATCTATATGTTCTAAACATGTCCTTAGCAAAGTATGGATAATATGCCAAACAACTTTACCTTGCTATGTCGGAGGAGAGGCATGTCATATAAGAATGTGGGGGTGCACTCATTTCAAGTTGGAGAAGTCAAGTATGTTCAATTCATTCTTCAACTTGTAAAATCTTTTCTCATCAAGTGGCTTTGTGAATATGTCGGCTAATTGATCTTCGGTGCCAATGCTTTCAATGCTAATATCACCCTTTTGTTGATGGTCTCTTATGAAGTGATGCCTTATGTCAATGTGCTTCGTTCTTGAATGTTGAACCGGATTTTGTGTCATCTTGATAGCACTTTCATTGTCATAAAACAATGGCACATTCTTGAATTTGATTCCAAAATCATTCAAAGTGGCCTTCATCCAAAGCAATTGTGCACAACAACTACCGGCACTAATGTATTCGGCTTCGGCGGTAGATAGTGCAACACTATTTTGTTTCTTTGATGACCATGAAACAAGAGACCTTCCAAGCAATTGACAAGTGCCACTTGTGCTCATTCTATCAATCTTGCAACCGGTGCATAGACCGATATTACTTTTGATCTACCATGTTGCCACTTGCATCAATACCCAATTGATCATTTGTGCCCATTGGTGTACTCATTGGCTTAGCATCTTGCAATCCAAACTTCTTGATCATGTCCTTGATGTACTTCCCTTGACTAACAAAAGTGCCATTCTTCAATTGCTTGATTTGAAGTCCAAGAAAGTAACTAAGCTCTCCAATCATAGACATCTCAAACTCTTTTGCCATCATATTTCCAAATTCTTCACAAAAATCTTGGTTAGTTGATCCAAAGATAATATCATCCACATAGATTTGCAACACAAACAAGTCATTTCCAAGCTTCTTGGTGAAGAGAGTGGTGTCAACCTTTCCCATCTTGAACCCTTTAGAGAGAAGAAAGTCCCTCAACCTCTCATACCATGCTCTAGGTGCTTGCTTCAAACCATACAATGCCTTCTTGAGCTTGTAAACATGGTTCGGCTTCTTGTCATCTTCAAAACCGGGAGGTTGCTCAACATAAACTTTTTCATTGATGTAACCATTGAGAAATGCACTTTTGATATCCATTTGATAGAGCTTGATGTTGTGTGCACAAGCATATGCCAATAAGATTCTAATTGCCTCCAATCTTGCAACCGGTGCATATGTTTCACCAAAATCAAGACCTTCAACTTGTGTGTAACCTTGTGCTACCAATCTTGCTTTGTTTCTTACAACTACACCATCTTGATCTTGCTTGTTTCTAAAGACCCACTTAGTACCAATCACATTGTAGTTCTTTGGTCTTTCAACAAGTTCCCAAACTTGATTTCTAGTGAAGTTGTTTAGCTCTTCATGCATGGCATTTACCCAATCGGAATCCTTCAAAGCATCTTCTATTTTCTTAGGTTCTTCAAGTGACACAAATGAGTAATGCTCACAAAAGGATGCTAGCCTTGATCTAGTTTGAACACCACTTTGAATTCCACCAATGATTTGGTCCAATGGATGATCTCTTGCTATGTTAGTAGGTTGGAGTATTGGGAGTTGGTTGCTTCCACTAGCTTGACCTTGATCTTGAGCTTCATCATGAGTACCACTAGAGCTTGTTTGATTTGTATCAATTTGCACACTTTGGTTGATCACATGAATATCATCATCATCAACTTGCCTTGGCCTAACATCACCAATGTCCATATTCTTCATTGCATTTGACAATTGATCTCCTCTCACATCATCAAGGTTTAGATCTTCATTTTGAGATCCTTGGGTTTCATCAAACTCAACATCATGAACTTCTTCCAAGGTGCCATTTGTGAGATTCCAAACTCTGTATGCTTTGCTTGTGGTAGAATAACCAAGTAAAAACCCTTCATCACATTTCTTTTCAAACTTGCTCAATCTAGTGCCTTTCTTGAGAATATAGCATTTGCAACCAAACACTCTAAAGTATGCAATGTTGGGCTTTCTTCCATTCAATAGCTCATATGGTGTCTTTCCAAGCTTCCCATGGCAATAGAGACGGTTGCTACAATAGCAAGCCGTGTTGATAGCTTCACTCCAAAATGAATGACTCACATTGTATTCACTAAGCATTGATCTAGCCATATCAATCAAAGTTCTATTCTTTCTTTCAACTACACCATTGGATTGAGGAGTGTATGTTGGAGAGAATTGATGTCCAATACCAAGATCATCACACAATTCCTCAATTCTTGTGTTCTTGAACTCACTACCATTGTCACTTCTAATCTTCTTGATAGTTGTCTCAAACTCATTTTGCACTCTCTTGACAAAAGACTTGAATAGATCATAAATATCACTCTTGTCATAGAGAAAGAACACCCAAGTGTATCTAGTGTAGTCATCAATAATTACAAAGCCATACTTGTTTCCACCAATACTAGTGTATGTTGTTGGCCCAAACAAGTCCATGTGCAATAGCTCAAATGCCTTTGATGTGCTCATTTCACTCTTACTAGGATGTTTATTTTCAACTTGTTTGCCGGCTTGACAAGCACTACAAGGTTTATCCTTCTCAAAGGTGACATCCTTCAAGCCTCTAACTAAGTCATGCCTCAAAAGTTTGTTCAATTGTTTCATTCCAACATGACCAAGCCTTCTATGCCATAACCAACCCATACTAGATTTGCTAAGCAAGCATGATGTCAATTGTGTCTCACTATCATTGAAGTCAACCAAGTATAAGCTACCATGTCTAAATCCTTTGAATATCAAATTTGATCCATCAACACTAATGACTTCAACATCATCACTACCAAATATGCACTTGAAGCCAAGATCACAAAGTTGTGCCACCGACAAAAGATTGAAATCCAAGCTCTCAACTAGCAACACATTAGATATGCTCATGTCATTTGAAATAGCAATTTTACCAAGCCCCTTGACCTTGCCTTTCTTGTTGTTGCCGAAAGTGATAGCATCAAAACCACCATTTTGACTTGTATCAATTGATTTGAACATACAAAAATCCCCGGTCATGTGTTGAGTGCACCCACTATCAAGCACCCAATGCCTTCCTCCGGCTTTGTAATTGACCTACAAGATAAGATCAATTCTTTTTAGGTACCCAAACTTGTTTGGGTCCTCCAAGGTTAGTGACCAAGCTCTTTGGTACCCAAATGGCTTTCTTCTTTAAGCCCATCCATGGTGCACCAATGAACTTAGCATGAACACCATTTGTACCCTTGGTGAGTATATAGAAAGAGTCAAACTTAATTGAGGATACATTAGCATTGGATTTCTTGTTCATGCAATGTCGCTCTATGTGACCAACTTGCTTGCAACTTTTGCAATAGCTACCATTGTTCTTCACAAAACGAGTCTTGTGAGGAGCAAAAGCGGCCTTGCCTTTCTTGGGGTTATAGCCCAATCCCTCTTTGTAGAGAGAAGCTCTTTGGCTACCCAAGCACATAAGCAAACGGTCCTCACCACCATAAGCCTTAGCTAAGGTGTGATTGAGCTCTTTTACCTCCTTCTTGAGATTTTCATTCTCAACTATAAGTGTGGAGTCACAAGTGAAACCATCACTACTAGATGAGGATGATGTAGATGCGCTACATGAAGGGTTAGTGGGAGTAACAACAATAGGCTTATGACAAGATTCATCAATTATATCACATGATATGCCTATGTTACAAGTTTTAGCTTTCTCAACATTAGTTGGTATGTTTTCACATTTTTCAACTAGAGAGGAATGAGCTTCTTCAAGCTTAGTGTGAGACTTTTGAAGCTTCTTATGGTCTACCTTTAGACTCTCATAAGATGCCCTAAGCTCATCAAGTTCTTGCATAAGGTTTTTCTTTTCCTTAAGCAAGCCCTTGCACTCCTTTTTAGATTCTTTAAAATGTTGAGTACAATCTTCTAGCATAGTGATTAGTTCATCTTTAGTGAATTCTTCTTCATCACTATCACTATCACTAGCATTATCATGATCACTCTCATCATCGGATGATACTTTAACGGCCTTAGCCATGAAGCATGATGGAGTGTCGAAGAGGGAGACCTTCTCTTGAATAGCAATGCTAGCATGTCCCTTCTTCTTGCTCTTGTTGTCATCCTCATCATCACTTGAGGAATCATCACTATCCCATGTAGCAACATGAGAATCATTCTTCTTTTTATGAGAGCTCTCTTTCTTTTCTTGCTTCTTCTTTTGCTTCTTTCTCTCCTTCTTGATAGCATCTTCATCATCACTATCATAAGGACACTTTGCAATGAGATGGTCCTTGCTATGGCATCTAAAGCATCTCATGGTATGCTCATTCTTCTTAGATGTGTTCTTCCTCCTCCTTGCACGATAGCCCTTCTTCTTCATGAATTTGCCAAATTGCTTGACAAAGAGAGCCATCTTCTCATCAATGTCATCACTATCACAAGAGCTTGAGTCTTCATCACTTGATGATTCAATCTTGGATTTGCCCTTGGATGTGGTGGCTTTGAATGCCACACTCTTCTTCTTCTCATCATCTTTCTTCTCATTTTCCTTCTTCTTTTTCTTGACCAACTCATCCTTCTCATCATCTTCTCTATATGAATCATCGGTCATCACTTCTTAAAATATTTGTTGAGGAGTTGAATCCTTCAATGTAGTCCTCACTAGCACGATGATCAATGTATCAAACCTCTTGGGCAAGCTTCTCAAGAACTTCATAGAGAATTGGTTGTCCTTGACTTCCTCACCAAGTGCCTTGAGCTCATTGACAATGACTTGCAATCTATGAAACATTTCTGGTACACTCTCATCTTCTTGCATCTTGAAGCTAGAAAACTTTTCTTGCAAGATATATGCTTTAGCGGTCTTTGTGCCTTCGGTGCCCTCAAATGTTTCTTCTAGCTTGGCCCAAGCATCATGTGCAACTTCTATGTTCTTCACTTGCTCAAATGTCTTGTCATCTAATGCCTCATGAAGAGCACTAATGGCAATGTCATTGCATTGGAGCTTCTTCTCTTCCACCGGTGTAGGTGTTTCCGGATTAGCAACCTCAAATTTTGTTTCGGTGACCTTCCACACTTCTCTATTGATTGACTTGAGGTGTGCGGTCATCTTAACCTTCCAATATGCATAATTTGTGCCATCAAAGTGAGGTGCCTTCTTGGTGTTGTTGATGTGCAAACTTAATTGAGCCATTTTTTTCTTCACCGTAGGTTGTTAAGCCTCAAATAAACGGTGCCTCGGCTCCGATACCACTTGTAAGGTCCAAATAGGCTAGAGGGGGGGTGAATAGCCTAATTAAAACTTCTACAATAATTACTTAACCACAAGTTAGTACAAAAGATGGCGGAGCAAAATGCACTAGCTCTAACTAATTAAGCAAGCCACCTACACAAGTCTAGTACAAGGCTATCCACTAAACACAACAACAAGCTAGATACAAGAAGTAATACGAGAGAAGAGCTTCGAGAGATTATACCGCCGTGTAGAGATGAGAAGTACCAATCAATCAAACACACAAGAGAAATCCTCGGGAAGAGAATGACACAAGAATTTATCCCGAGGTTCACTTGCTTCCCGGCAAGCTACTCCTCGGTGTGGCGATACACCCACTTGTCGGTTCGCGAGCTAATCAACTATCAAGAGTTAGCCCTCGGCGGGCGCCACACAACCGCACACAAGATGGGGATCCTCCAAGCCACGAGCTCCACTAGAGTATCCAATTTGCGAACTCCCGCGGAGAAGGATCAAGAACCCCTTACAACACTTGGTGAGGGCTCGAACAATCTCCAATTGCGAGCTCAATCACCTCCGCTGCTCCAAGCCGTCTACCGTGTCGGGAAACACGGAAGAGTAACAAGAAATCCGCAGCAACTCGAAGATCAAGTGCCTCTAGAATGCAACTCTCAAGCAATGCACTTGGATCTCACTCAATCTCACTCAAGATGTGCAATCAATCAAAGAGATGAGTGGAGGGGTTGTTCTCTAGCTTAAAGGATGTCTCTAGGTCTCAAAATGTGCAAGAGTTACCCTCAAACCCCGGCCACCATCTATTTATAACGAAGGGGTACGCATTTAGCCGTTACAGACGACGCGGCGAAATTCGTGTTGACCGGACGCTCCGGTCAGGGTGACCGGACGCGTCCGGTCACTACACGACAAACGTGAATAGAGCGTGTCAGAACTAGCCGTTGAGCTGACCGGACGCGCTCCTTCGATCGACCGGACGCGACAGTGCCAGCGTCCGGTCGCGTTCCAGTAAGCACCCGACGAGACCGGACGCGTCCGGTCGTATGTGACCGGACGCGCCAGCCGCGTCCGATCGCGCTTCGCTGCGCTCGGCCTCTCTGGATACTTGACCGGACGCTCCGGTCCCATGAGGCACCGGACGCGCCGGTCGCGCGCTTTTCTTTTTCGCCCGATTGAACTGACCGGACGCGCTGGTCAGGCCAGACCCGCGTCCGATCACAAACCCTAGCAGCACCGAGCCGCGTTGAACTGACCGGACGCGTCCGGTCAAACCGAGACCGCGTCCGGTGCAGCGTCCGGTGCAGCGCAGTGACCTACGTTCGCCTCCGTTTCTTTTCCAACTTTCGGCGCAATAGAAAATAGGCGTTTCACTTCTCCAAAAAGCGCCGAATCCCGCCTCGCAAGCTCGGCGGGAGGGAGAGAGGAACCCAAACCCCTCTCTACCGCTTAAAATCCACCGCCTTCGCAAATGTGCTAACACCACCAAGTGTACACCACCATGTGCAAGTGTGTTAGCATTTCACAAACATTTTTCAAGGCGTTATGTTAGCTCTCAACTAGATCCTAATACATATGCTCAAGACATTGATCTAGTGGCACTTGATTCCCGAGCTAACCGTGATTGCCCCTCTTGATAGTCGGCTATGTATCCTAAACCCGGTCAATCACTTCTCTACTCATCTTAGACCGGCAAAAGGAAAACCCTATGGTTATACCTTTGCCTTGCGCTCATAGATCCTTCTCCTCCACTTGATCATCATGTCCATCATTTCATGTGCATCTCCACCATGATCATCATTTCATGTCCATGCACCATCTCTTTGTGATCTTGTGGCCACCACTCCTTGCCACGTACACCTTCATCACATGTGTTGCTTATGCCTAATTCAAAACACTTAACACATGGCATTAGCAACTTGATGTCATTAATTACCAAAACCAAACTTGGGCTTTCACATTCACAGCTACCCATCCTAATCGATCCATACCGAGGAGCACGCAATCCAAGGGGAATTGCACTCACCCAGTAGCTTGCAAGTCTGGTCACTCGCCCGCACCCTTCTTCGCCGACATACGCGGCCAATCTTCTGAATCCACGGTGAACTCCAAGCTCCACTACCCCATTCGACGCTAGAAGCACGAGGGATTGATCTTCTTCTCAATCCACTGCCGCCGCTAGGGTTCCTCGTCCGCCGCCGCCCGCCTTAGCTAGGGTTTAGGGAAGAGAACGACAGAAAAGCGAGAGTGAGAATGTGATGGCGGTCAAGGTCGGTCGACAAGGCCTCTCCCTCATATGCCCCTCTGTCTCAAAAGGGTAAGATGGACAAATTTCCTGCCCGGTCCCACTTGTTACAGCTTTCAAACTGTCAAAACCAAACAGAACGTGGACGGAATGGCTTGGGGGGCAAAGAAATAAAGTGTCATGGCACCTAGGTAAGTCTGAACTTTTTAATGGCTGTAGGAAAAGACCATCTTTTTTAATGGTACACGGGGAAAAGGCTCAAAAATAAAAAAACCATACTTTAAGCGGCAAGATATTCACCACATTCCTTTCGTAGCTAGGTCCGTCTACCATTTTCATGATCCATAATCAGAATATAATTCAAATTTTTATGTTAAATACGGCGCGTTGCAATGAGAAAAAATAATGTCATGATAATATAAGTATAAAGGATTGTTAAAAAGAACAATACAACGAGCATGTCCGTGAGACATCAATATTAGATAAGCCTTCATGAAGGATAGACAATTAAAATATGACTCAAGTTTTCATGTGAAACTGAAACAATCAAGTTTATACCGTGAGAACATAATTCATTATGACTATCTAGCTATTCTATCACTTTGGCCCCCTTTGGCTCATGGGAGAAGCGTAGGAAAAACGTAGGAATACAAAAACATAGAAAAGGAAGCGTCGTGGTCGTTTGGAATAGAGGAAACTTTCCTCTAGAATACTGTAGTGAGATGCCTATTTGGTAGGAGACAAAACATCACTCCGTAGTACTTTTCTCTTTCTGCAGTGTAGTGATTTGCGCAAATCATTAGCCAACTCTTGCGCAGTATAGTGCAATGCAGTTCGACTAGTCAGGTTGGTCGGAGATTTGCCTCGGACTTCCGCCAAAACATGAGCTCGAACCAGATGTTTTATTTACTGCGCTCTTGTGAGTGAACGAATCCTTTCCTCTGGAATCAGCACTATGCTTTCCTCCATTCCAAACACCATATGACATCAGTAAACCCATAGGAACTAGATTCCTCCATTTTTCCTACGCTTCTCCTGTGAACCAAAGGGGGCCGATTCTTGTCTGTAACACGCCTAAATAATCTTGAAGTGCTTTAGGAATTGAAAATTTCTTAGTATTTCCTTCGTAAGCCAATAGCTAGATCCAAAACTCATTTCGCATCCTTTCGCCATCCTATGCAAGCTGCTGCGCTGCCTTGATCCCCATCTTCGCTGCCTCCTGCCGACAAAATCCCCACCAGCAAACTAGTCGTGACCTCCTCTTCCTGTTCCATCGCTCGTCGTCGACTGCTAGCCACCAGAGCGCGATCCGGGAGAATGCCGGTGAGGCTGCCACTGTCGGAAGCTCTCCTCCCACGTTGCGCCTTGGCCTGAGATGGGAGCTGCTCCCTCGGCCGCTCGATGGGTGGTCCAGATCCTCTATTGACAACCAGTCAACAAAAGTCATCTTCGTCCAATTAGAAAGTGCCACGTTGCGGGAGGAAGCGTGCCTTCCTGGCGCATGGGACTGTGCGATTAACTTAGGGATATTTTCATCTCCCTCCAAACAAACGGACAAGACGATGCCATTTACGGAAGGAACTTTCAAGTTGGTTCTAGATAAGAAAGTTTAAATTTTTGAACGCTATACACGAAAGAGTAATTTGTTTCAATGCCAAATATATAATTCTCTCTTATACGGAGTATAGCACGCAAGGGAGCACACGCAGCAGAATACTGTGACGGGGACACAGTAATAGCTTATAGTTTTTTTTTACCAACCTTAGGCCCACAATGTGTCGGTGTTGCAACTCTGTCGCCGAATTGGTGGTTCTCAGTCGTCTCGATGTAGCCGGTCACTATTTTCATAGACATCAATGTTTTCCATGGTTGATTCAACTCCAACTGGTACAATATATACATTTAGAACATATACATCACTATATATTAAATAAACTAAAAAAATGGCAATACTGAATTCAGAAAAACAAAACTAGGTTTACCTGTTTTTTTCTGAGCATATCGTTCACGACGCTTTTTATTTTTTTTCATTTCTTTCTTCCTGAGTCATTGCCACCAATCGTGCCTTTTCCCTTTCCCATTTTAGCTTGTTGGCATCCATGATTTCCTTGTTTGATTCAACCCCAACACCTGTTTAGATAATAATTAATGATAATGTATCTGTATGCAAACAAATGTTTGTTCTATGTTTGGTTGTTAAAATTTGTTTGCGGTGGACCTCTCGACCCAGCAGGTAGTGCATTTTCTGCCTTTTTCTTATGATACTTTTCCCTAAGTTTTTTATTTTTTTCATCTCTTTCTTCTTGACTCATTGATGCATATCGTGCTTTTTCTCTTTCCCTTTTACGTTGCACACGTTCATCAACTTGTGCTTGTGAATTTGATGTTGTCTGGTCACCTGTTTGAAAATAAGTTGATAGATATTATTTACTTAACTACCACAAATAATACAAGTGAAAGTATCTATGGACATGAGTATAAATAATTACCTCATTTGATGGTGTTTGTCAAGTCTTCAAAAGGTGTACGACCTTCATTATTTTGCATATTTTCCATTATGATGAAACTGAACATAAAATTAACCAATAAATTAGTATTATCAAACTTGTCCATTAGAGCAGTGATTAAAACTTCCATTGACGTTTGGAAAGAGTGAAATACTCCCTCCGTCTAAAAATGAACTTTGACTAAGTTTATATTAGAAAATACTGATATTCATGATACAAAATAAGTACCATTAGAGATACACATGCTAATACTATTTACTACCTGAATGGGCGCCGCCTCCTATCGTTTTAATTGACGTGGCTGCAGACAACGGCAGGGTCGAGCGGCGCGAGGATGGAGCCCACCTGCACGCTACCTAGTACAATTTATAAAAGAATAAAAAAGTATTGCATTAGTAAATTAGTAAAGGGATTAAAATGATATATGTAAATAAATGTTTATTTCTAAACCATACATTTAAGCTAATATTGTGACTGGTATTGTTGAATTAGTCTATGAAACCTATGCAGAGAAACAATGTTGTCAGACTTGGAGAAATTTTGACGTTTAAAGGGGAAATTTTCTTTTCATGACTTTAATATATTGAGATGGCCATGCATAACAGCAAAAACTTGACATACTCAATACCTTGTATTTATTTTGCGTTTGTACTATCATCAAGGAAACAGACATCAATTCATCAAGAGGAACAAATGCATAGCCAAAACCTCATCTACTGAAATTGTTTGACAGCTCCATTGTCCAGATTATTTCCTATCATTGTCCAGTTCAGGGACAAGGGAATGATGTCACAATTACTATATAGTAGCCTCAATAATCTAGTTTAGTGTAATGTCCACAATTCGATATCATGATACACATTGAATAAGGATACAAGTCCAATATATCTCCCTCACAAAAATAAAGCTCCAATATATCTCAATAGATATTGGATGACATTTCATCTGTACTACCATTTCATCTGTACTACCATTTCAGTGCACTTTTCATATATACTGCCAAGGTATGCCAATGAGTTGTGGCGTCTGGTTCTACACCTGATTGGTTTACAAACTAAGATTCCTATCAGTTCGTAAACCATTTTTCCATACAAGCATTGAACAACAATGACCCTTCCTAAAAGGAAACATATTACTTTAAGAAGACATCTAAAAAAGAGATAACATGTGCATTCTGATTTCAGAGAAAATATACATTATATATCAGGATTAACATAAGAGAGGGTCAGCGACAAATAAATTTTATGCTTTGTGAGCAGTCTTGTCAGAATAAATAATTAAATATAAATGTATATTGGGACATTTAGAAATCGATGACAATGAAGTTGATCAGATCTTGTATAACGACCAATTATTTACATTATGAAAGGGATGGGACTTATTTATCACGACTGACAAGTCCAAGTGCAAAAGACACATCAACTACAGCTCTATAGCTGTTAGGTAGGTCAGGGAACTGGATTCAATGAACTGGGAATGAACTGAAACATAGACAAGAAGAATGGACAACACAAAATACTACCCCACATTGATCAACACCTGAGGGTTGAAGCAAGATGCCGCAAACTCGCGACCAAAAATGCACTTGTCAATGTCCAGCGATGTAACAAATGAAACCACTCAAATTTAATATACTATTAAGTATCTGGGATCCACAAAACAAACATGGCAGGGACGGGCACATGGAAGCATGAGGTGATGGTCATTATCCCTGAGCGATCAGTTTCCAGCTGCACAAAATAACTAATTTAACCCATGACTGAAGAAGTAACACGTTGTATTTTTCTGTTTTCCAATCCTTCAAGAAGTAACACGTTGTAGGTGGTACCAGTATTTTAAACTAAGAAAATGTTATCCCCATTCCATTCCACCAATGGGGACATGGGACAAACTGATGCCATTCCTAGCCCATGCCTGCGAAGGATCCAGATAACTTTGCCTAGTATCAAGGTGGCCACAAATGGTACTGCCTATATTTAAGATGAACGCAAAGTTGTTAGAGGTTTGCACAGCACAACTAAGGAGTGGGCACAGATGAGCTAAATGAATCGCTACCAGATTGGTGCTTAAAGGTTGCTCCGTACGACAAGACAGCAATCGAAATAAGACCAGCACTCCCACAATCCCAGTACCAGCATTCACTCTTGACACGGTCTAGCATTTCAAGACAGCACGGAAGCATCCGTGGAAGCACAACATGGACCGGATCCCCCCCGAGACTGGACAGATCGGAGCCGCGGCAAGAGGAACGAACAACAGTAGCAT
The DNA here is from genome assembly GCA_038087645.1 of Saccharum hybrid cultivar R570. NCBI lineage: Eukaryota > Viridiplantae > Streptophyta > Magnoliopsida > Poales > Poaceae > Saccharum > Saccharum hybrid cultivar. Next base: position 14,514,023 of record JAQSUU010000602.1, read on the forward strand.
CAGTCCCCAAAGGGCAGCAAGATTTCGTGAAGAGATGGATGGCAGACCAGAATCATCAGTGCTGCCGGACGCGACGATCGTGAAGAGATCGACTGCAATCCAGAGGAACGAACAACAGTAGCATCAGTCCCCAAAGGGCAGCAAGATTTCGTGAAGAGATCGACTACAATCCAGAGAAGCCGAGATTCCGAGACACTGCAAGAAGAACGAAGAAGAAGAGGGGGCGAGGAGGAGGGGCTGGGGGGCATTACCGGAGCTCGCAGATCAACAACGCAGCCGTTGGGCGCCGTATGACACTATGCAGGTTGCAGCCGAGGTTCTCGCCGCGACTGGAAGCAGAGATCGACTGCAATCCAGAGGAACGAACAACAGTAGCATCAGTCCCCAAAGGGCAGCAAGATTTCGTGAAGAGATCGACTGCAATCCAGAGAAGCCGAGATTCCGAGACACCGCGAGAAGAACGAAGAAGAAGAGGGGGCGAGGAGGAGGGGCTGGGGGGCATTACCGGAGCTCGCAGATCAACAACGCAGCCGTTGGGCGCCGTGTGACACTATGCAGGTTGCAGCCGAGGTTCTCGCCGCGACTGGATGCAGCGGTTCCCGCCGCCGGGGCTGGCCGGTGGTGGAAGAGGAGAGGGTCTGGCCGCGCCGCCACCCGGGGCCGCTGTGCCTGCGCATGGAAGCTGGGCGACAATGCCGCCGTCGCAAGGGAGGATCTGGGGGTCGCTGCGGTAGGGGAAGGACCGCCCGTGGCCCGTGGGGTCGCAGGGTCGCTGGCAGCCTCCGGTCCTGCAGGGAGGAATGGATGTCGGATCCGGTCGCGCTCGTCGCGGGGAGGAATGGACGCCGGATCCGATGACGGAGCAGGCGCGCACAACGAGATGACGGCGCGGCTGCACGGGGGAACGAGTGGGATCTCGCGAGGGGAGCGCACGCGCGGGGAAGGGGAAGCGAGCGAGGCGTGGGGGAGACGGGAGGGAGGGAATGCGATTAGCGCAGGGGAAGCAGCAAGCGTCGCACGGGGGAAAGGTGGGAGCGAGGGGTGGCAGGGGCAGGCGGATGGAAGTACCAAGCAATTGTCGCACCAAAAAAATGTCCACTCTTTGGTCTTTTTAGTTGTAGGGATTTATCCATCCTGATCAATTCAATCTAAAATAGGGACTAATGAGTAATGACTTGCCTCCATCCTAAAAATATACTTATATATATATATTTATATAGGGACTTATACCAAAAATACTATCGTATTGTGTAAGAACTTGATAGGCACATACAATCAAATGTGGATAGACTGTCTAAGCAATCTCATAACACGGCAGCAATCTCAGAACACGACACCAAACCCAGAGTAGGATTTGAACACGGGTGGGCAGCATGGCCACTGGTAAGCTCTACCATCGAGCTATGTGCTCATTCGCAAAACTTATACATTGGAGGAATGAAATTTTGTCAAACAAAATGTGTCATTCCAACTCTTAGATACTCAATGTGGCCTATGTACATTTAAGTTAACTTCTCTCTTGTCTCAATGGGAAGTTCTGTGACATAGTTAATTACTAACACTGCCACGTCAGTTTTTGTATTAGTAACTGTGCCAAGGGGTTTTATCCAGATAAAACTTTATGAAACTCTCAATGCCTCTCTTTGTAAACTGCCAAGTCATTAAATTTGCCGATGTGTCACAGTATTGAATTAAATGAAACCGACACTAAGACTAGCCTTATTGAAAATGGAAGGACCATTAATTGTTAGGGATATTTATGGTCATTTTACATCTCCCTTAAAAAAAAATAAAATCTTAAAACATAAGTTTTTGAGCTGAGGACATGGTAACATGGAGCATAGTAGTAGCCAACATCCATTGAACTATTGGTGTCCTTAAGCAGTCCCAACCAAGAAACTATTTTAGAAACAAACCCAAAATGCCTGATTTCTTAACGTGGGCCCCAGAGCATGGCAGCACCAATCAACATCTACTCCAGTGAGAAGCCATCAGATCCAGCATATCCGCTCGAAGCCTATCCAGGACCACGATTTTTCATCTTTTTTTCTGCAGCACCTACCATATGTAAACGATGTTCTGCCCAACGCAAAATCCATCGGTTTCCTCGTGCTTTAGATATTGAGGCGACACTGTTTCTCGATCAGAAAAACTGTTTTCCATCTTTTTCTTCTTTTTCTTCGTTAAATCCATTGTCACATTAGGATTTTTGTTTAAGTGACAAGTTATTTAGTTTTATAGAAACTGTCCTAGTTTTTTGGTTGAAGCTGGCATAGAGTGGCCACTGAATTCTAGAGCCACATATTCTTTCAACAAAAAAACCTACTCCCTCCGTCCCGATAAAAGAGTCGTTTTGGCTTTCGAAATTTGTCCCATGGGAAGTGACGTTTTAGCTTGCAAAAGTGGACCCCATGCCTACCAAGCCTACCTTTCTCTCTCTCTCTCTCCCACCTCCGCTCTCTCTCCCACCTCCCCTTCCGCTCGCATGGCCGCTCGGATCTGCATCCATCGTCGGCACCCACCGCATCCGGCCCCGTTGGCGTCGAGGCAGAAGCAGAGTGGGCCGCTGCCGGCGAGGCCCATGGCTGCGGCCTTCCTCCTCCTCCTCCATCGGTACTCCCCTCACACGCTGGGTGAGGCAGAGGCAGGCATGAGGTGGAGTGGCACCCTAGGTGAGGCTGCCGACGAGGTTGAGGATGGGCGAGGACCCTGCGTGGGCACGCCATCGCCGAGATCCACACGCCAGAGGAGCCGTCGCCAAGATCCTCTTGCCGAAGTTGCCATTGCCGAGATCCGCAAGCTAGAGGAGACGTCACCGAGATCCACACGCGTGCATGCCGGAGGAGCCATCCCCCTGATCTGCTGCTCCACCGTGAGCAGAGGCCAGGCTGCCCTGCGGCGGAGGCGCATTGCTGCTCGCCTGGATGCGGGTGTCGGTAGGGCGGGCACGGTCTTGGCCGGTGAGGAGCTGGCTGCTCGCTCGCTCGTTTGGATCTGGACGAGGACGAGAGAAACGCATGAGAGATGGGACGGAGGGAGTTGGGGTATAGCAGTCTTTTGCCATCGTTGTTAGTTTGCACGCTGAGTCCCAAAACTACTCTATTTTTGGGACGGAGGAAGTATATACTACTAGATGAAACATGTTACAACTTCCTTAGCGAGACCAATAAATGAAAGCTTTGTAGAAGTGTTAGGTTGCTCAGTTTTATTTCTCTGGTTATCACCAACAGGCATATATCTTTGCTATAATAAATAAACAACTATATGCAACAGCTAATTAAAGGAACATCGATGTCTTTTCTAGGTAATGATGAACTAGCAAGACATATGAGTGACGTTGGAAACAGTGGCGGACCCAGGATTTTGCTAAGACTGGGGCCAAATTTCACTGGCGAATCACCGATAGCTACGCTATAGTCTGAATGACTATATACACAATATACATAATGCATACTCCCTCCATGTTGGTAAAAGAAGTCGTTTTGGACAAGGTTTTGGTCAAACATTGGGAATATAAATCATGAATAACTTTTAAGCTGTTGAGTTTAGAAATATGAAAACAATATGAATAGATTTGTCTTGAAATATACTTTCATAAAAGTATATATATATCACTTTTGAATAAATATTTTTATAGAAAAATAAAGTCAAAGTTATGTTTTGGAGACCGTGTCGTTGTCTAAAACGACTTCTTTTACCAACATGGAGGGAGTATATATATATGCGTGCCATACAGAAAAATAGAAATTTTCATGGAAAGTTTGCAAACGAAGTATGGAAAAGTCAATATAGTACATGGAATATTAGAAAATAAATACCTAAGGCATGATGATTTGCTGCATTTGTAGTGAATATAGTACACAGTAGAGATTACTTGAAGTGAATCAAGAGAAGAATTGAAGAAATACCTTCACAGTTCAAGTTCTGCTCGGTGACGCGGGGCTCCGGCAAGCTGCCTGCAAGGGCAACGGACCGACGGCGGCCGCGGGGACGAGCCGGCTGGGTGCCGCTGTGCCGGCGCCGGCGAATGCGAGAGCGCGCAGGAGCGGGAGGCAAGAGCAGCGGGCGGCGGCGTGAGTGAGGAAAGAGCCGCGAGTCCGCGACCGCGAGCTGCGCCAGCGCGTGCGAGTTGAGACCGTGGTCTGCCCTGCTCTTTTCCTCAGTGGGCTGTGCCTGTGCGTTGTTGGGCCAAAACTGAGAACTTGTTCCAAAAAATTATGGGCCGCGACTAGGGCCATGGCCCTGCTGGCCCTAGGCCTGGGCCCGCCCCTGGTTGGAAATACTGTTCACCATGAACAGTAAAATGAGTCACTGATGTGGTATACACAAATAAGGGTAAGAGTAGATGTCACGCAATAGTACGGTGATGGACCTTTTGATTATCGAAGGAGTTCACCATGTTTTCATGCCACCAAAATAAATGAAAGGCCAAGCACTAATATAGTAACCAATTTTTGAGATAGCAAGAAATGATCATCAGAGGCGGAAGCAACATCGTCTTTGATTCATGGTTTGTGTTAATCAAATATTTCAGAAGCGACTACATTGTCAGTCTATGGAAACTAGAGGGAAAAAATCACGAGCTCATCGCCCTGCACACCAATGACACCAAAGAGCCCATCGTCCAACCCACCATGGAGCCATCACCATGCCCTCTATGCCGCCACACCCTACAGACTAGAGATGCACCCTACGGAGATCTCCACTCCCTGGATCCCATGTGGTGAAGACCCATACTACGGATGCCGGTCTACTGGTCCATGTCATAGTCGGTTCCTCAATGTTGTTGGCATTGTCATCCAACACCTACCCCATTGACATCTCTTGAGCAAAGGGGGAGTTTGAGAAGGGAATAGAGAGCAACACATGGGACATGTGTGGACACGAATCAGCATTAGTCGCTGCCTCCTCCTAGGATCATCCTTGTCCACCACCGCCTCCTTGGGTCGTTTGTGGCCACTAGTGCCTATATCCTGGCCGCCAACACCGTGGATAGGACAGGGAGAGACCTGTCCGTGCAGGATACATCAGCACAGAAAGGGATTGGCCTTGACGACGATTCAAGTGGGGCTCGGCCCTCACGTTGTTGCCAGATTTATATGCACCTCCGCTGGTAGAGTCAGCCAAGCCGGCCTCTGCTGTGCCACCGTTGTTTCGTACCACCGCTGCCTTCTTAAATATTTTGTTGATCTAGCGGTGATCTTCAATTTTTTCTTGCCTTCATCATACTTCTCAAGCACCACTTTGCGCTCCGAATTCGCTTGGACATTCGGTGCTGCATGTGGTTCGCCGATAATCACATTCTTGCCTTGAGTTTTATCGGTTTACTCTGGACGAATCAAAACAGCGGGTGATCTTGCTTCAATTGTATGCATTGGAAAAGAGACCATGTCAATTTGCATATCAGAAAGACTCAATCGTCCCTCGTTAAGGGCCGATTGGACCTGCCGACGGAAAACATTGCAATCATTAGTGGCATGAGAAAAAGAATTATGATATTTACAATAAGCTCTTCTCTTTAACTCATCAGCTGAAGGCAATGTATAATTAATTCTAATATAACCGAATTTCAACAATTCATCAAAGATTCGGTCATATTTAGAGAAATCAAAAGTAAACTTCATCTCTTCACCCTGATTCTTATGAATCGGTATGAGAGATGGACAAGTAACCAACTATTCTCTGCTGGCCATTTAATTTCAGCAGGATAAACTTCTCTATTCTCATCATCAGAACAATCAGAATAATCATCAACAATATGCACATTATGATGATTAGACTTATAGGCATCACGAGATTCTTTAAGGCGTGATTCAGCTGAAACGGCCCTTTGCAACAATTGATTAACATTTACAAACTCATGATGTTCAAGTTTATCCCTAATACTAGGATGTAAGCTAGCAAAGCATAAATCAGTTAAATCTCTTTCAGAAATCGTTAAATGAAAACATTGGTTCTTGATTTCTCTAAATCGTTTAACAAAATCAAGGATAGACTCATCACGACCTTGACGAACTGATGCAAGATGCGACAATCTAGTTTTATGGATGCCGGTATAAAAATGACTATGAAACTTTTCTTCTAATTCAGCCCATGAACCAATAGAACAAGTTGGTAATGAAGTAAACCATGCAAAAGCTGTGCCAGTAAGAGACAATGAAAAATTGTGAACTTTCATAAAATGATAAGCACTAGCTTCACCCAATTGCGCGAGAAACATGCTAATATGCTCCATGATAGATCTACTATCATCACCACTAAATTTATTAAAATCAGGTACCTTTCACCCATCAGTTGCTTTCATGAAATCAAAGTGTGAAGGGTACGGCTTGCCGTAAGTAGTCTTACTAGGCTTGATTTGTACACCCAAACTTTCCTCAAGCGATTTACACAATTCTTCCCTAAACCGATTCAAAGTATCATTGAAATCGGTAGAGGGAGCAACAGGTGCAACAAGTGTATCATCAAGTATGGGGACCTATCTTGGTGACTTCGGTGGGCTGGGGAGAATGTTTTGCTCTGCCAAAGCTCAACTTGTTGTTGGTCTTTGATTTTGACCATAGACAACCACTTGATTAGTTGGAGCACTACCAGCTAAACCGGTCTTATTGACTTCAATCGCCGAAGAGACCGATTTGCCTTTATTTGATGCTGCATATAAACCTTGATTTTCATAAAAATTCAAAGGCATGACAAATTCAGGTTGTTTAGAAGAAGAATCTAACACCCAATGCATTGCCATCTATTGTTTTCCCTTCTAGCTTATCAAATCGAGCCATGATCATGCTTACAGCAGTCAAAAGATTATTATCTATTACTTTTTTATGATCATCCATCATAGTAGCATAATTGGCATGCATAGGATAAGGATCAACAATATCATCGTACTTAGGTTCAGAAATCCTTACCTCAGGTGCAGCGGGTGCAGAAGAAGTAGAAGTGATCAACTTACTGAAATCCGGCTCCCTGAATTGAGTGACATTTTCCCGCCGATTTTTAGTGCAACTCTGAAGAAAATCCTTCAGAACGGCATTGAACTTGGCCTCCACTTGTTGCTTCAATTCCTCGGGGAGCCCATCCATGTTCATGGGATGATTGATGTTGCCCTCATGAGGGACCTGGGTCCTATTCCCGGTATCTTCATCGTTGCTTCCCATGTTGCTGGAGGAAAACTTGATCTTTCACCTAGCGTTCCCCAACGGAGTCGCCAAAAAGTATGTTGACGCTGAAGATCATTACAAGCCAACACACCAGCGAGGGCCTTGGACGCCTAAAGATTTTGCAAACAACCTACATCGCAGCAAGAACGTAGCGTAATCGGCCGAACCGATCTAGAGACCGACAGGGCTGATGTGGAGCTCGATCTTGGCTGAATAGGCTCCCGAACTACTCCTAGAAGGATCCGTCAGGGAGGACCACGTGGAGGGTCTCCTAGGACCAGCAAGGCCTCCTAGGATGCCAACAAATCTCGTGGAGAAACTTGATGAAAACAGGAGAGGTTGAGGAGAAGAAATTAGGGCAAAGAGTAGATAGTTTTGTTGTGTTTTTGATGATTGGATAGATGGAAACTTAATTGGCCATGATCCTCTCATATATATACAGAGCGGGTGGTCTTATTCCAGTAGAAAACCTCTCCAAGCCTTATTTTTTAAGTTTTCCACGAGTTTGGAACAGTTCGGATCGGAATCCAGAAGGCCAGATCCGAACAGGCCTTTTTATTAGGTCTGCCGAAAATGCCGACATCTGCTAGAACTGGCGACAGTCGCAACTGCCGACCTTTGCCAGAACTACCGACAGTTGGAATTGCTGACATGAGTCGGAATTGCCGACATTAGTCGAAACTGCCGATACTGGAGCATCTTCCCGGGGGCATAACTTTTTCATCCAGACTCCGAATTAGACGTTCTATATATATGTTTTTTGACCGTCTCAACGAGAGGAACGCAATGGTGAAGTCCGTTCTACATTTTGACAACTTCACAAAATAGACATTTTTGAGTGTCAACACCATTCCGCGATACTCTGATGTAAGTGTTAATATGTAACACCCTAAATTTTGCAATTCTTCAAAATAGGTCAAATTGATTTATTTATGTATTTTTGTGAGCATTGAACATAGGGAATTAATAATTTTTGGTGAAATTAAAATCAAATTTAAGGCTAGCTACATGTTGGTGCATCATGCTGCTGCATATTTCCTTATTTGTTGAATGGTTTTTAACTGAAGCACAATTGAATTCAAATGCTTTTGAAAATCATTTGGAAAATTCAGAATTTTAGAAAAGCGAAGGTAATGGAATTTGCCTCTTTGCTACTTTAGGCCACCGGCTTGCCTTCCAGCGTCAGCCTGCCCCCAGTGCTGCACCGCAGCCCTATCTTGGCTACTGGCCCAACCAGTTGGCCCACCCCAAGCATCAGGCGAGTTCCCCCTCTCACTTGTGCAGCTGATGCGTGCGACCTGTTGCTACAGTATCGCCCCCAACCCTCCGACGAAAATGGAGGAGCCCATCCTCATCCCGTCACCGCCGCACAGCATGCCGCTGCCCGCGCCCGAGCCTCTCGGCGCTGATGACGACCTGCACGTGCACGCAACCCTGCCCCATGCAGAGCTCGCAGCTGCCGCACCCTATCCCACAGAAATCGAACGGACCCGTCCTCATCCTGCCGCTACAGTGACACCCTCTACCTCCCTCCGCTCGAGTCGGACGCCAGTTCGCCGAACTCCGCAGCCCCGCGTCCGATTTCGCCGTGGTTCGGGGCGACTCCTATGCGAAGCTCGTTTATATAAGCCGTCGCACCCCTCTGCTCTCATCCTTCTCCATCTACTCGCCTCATCACCTCGCACCAAGTCTGCAGCGCCGTGAAGCCCTAGTTCGCCGTCGCTGACTTCGCCGCGCTGTTCTGCCGATTCTCCATCGCCTGCGACCGTTTGCTGAGGTCCGTGACGTGGTGACGACGCCGTGACTGCAGTTCGTTCCTTGTGTTTCACTTTCGGTCGCTCACGCGTCTATTCCGAATTCTTGCAGGAGCTCGCTGTCCACCCTTCCTGTCGCCTACCATCTCCAGTTCGTCTCCGTCTTTGTTTTCCGTCTTCGGTGAGAACCCCATGTCCCCCTCTTCCATCTCGTACAAATTTTGAGTCGAACTGTGGCCTCTAGGGCCGAGTCCATGAACTTCGGCGAGGTCTCGCTGCCGGCCATGCATGGCTGCTACCGCACTGATCTTCTTCCCCGATCGCGCTTAACACCGGGATGAGGTCGCCTTCATGCCCGCTATCCCGCTGTGCCCTCGGTTCGTGTCTCCGTGGCCGTAGGGCGTCGTAGCATGAACGCCGGCGAGCTCCATGTTGTCGTCCATGGCACTGCCTCGTCGGGTTTCCTGTGTTCAAGCAGCTGATTCATCTATCTCCCTTCCCATCTCTATTTTTGACCGTCCAGATTAGATCCGATGGACGAGATAGGCCAATACACCTTCGCAACACTTTTATTAAAGAGCCCCTGAGCTTTCCTGGTTTAGAACCCGCCGTCCCTGACCAGAATCCAGATTTCGAATCTGATTTATTATAATTCGTAATTAGTTAGCGATAATTACAAAATTGCCATCTAGTTCATATTTTCATCATATCTTACTCGTTTTAAATCCGATTCGATCCGTTCAAATTGCGTTAGGCTCGTATCGACCTAATCTACATATTTATCATACTGATAGTACTGTTTTCAATTATTTAATTTTGTGGTTAGATTTAATTTATTAAAATACCATAGTAAATCGTGTTAAATTCATATCTATAACGTTTTAGCTCCGTTTTTCGTGATCGTCGCATCTATGTGATCGTAGCGAGACGTAGATTCGTTTTACAAACCTTTTTACTTTACTTTTATGCTGTGGTGTAATGTTGTAACCGTAAGCTTGTTTGTCTTGCATGAATGAACTTGGAATGTGTGTTGTTGCCTGTTGTTCGAGTATAGACGGTGAGTACTACGCCGGTGACCAAGAGTACTTTGGTGATAATCCAGATCAGCAGGAGCAATACGAGCAAGGCAAGTATAATATGGGAATTCCTTGTTGTCCTATTCACTTTTTAATTAAAAATCATGTGCATGTGTCAATTTGATAACCGTAAGGACATCCTAGCCTTTGTTATCTTGTGATCTTGTCACCAATGGGTTAATTATGCATATGGGTAAATGCTAGCGCTCCAACTGATTATATACTTGACTTGGATGGAGATTAATGATTATATGCAACAACTGTTAAAATTTGTCTCTAGCAACTGAACCTAGGGCGAGAGAGCTCATGTTTATCATGATGCTCCAACTCTACCTAAGGACTTATTCATTGGCAAAAGTTGGGACATACAGTACAACTGTGAGGTCCACATGGCTCTGGTTTTAGTGAAGTATGAAGACCTTTTCTAGCATGTTAGAGGTTACCCGGAAGGGCGCAAAAGGGGTCTGACGACTTGGGTATAGTTTGGCTCCTGCCCCTATGTGTATAGGCTGCGTGTCATTGTGCCATTTGGGAAGGGGGGACCTACACCCGCTTGCCACTGAAACCTAGCGGCCCTAACATGTTAGACGAACTTTTGAAAGGCTTCATAGTGAACCCTGCCGGCCTTCCTTGGTAGTGGGTCAAGAGGCCGATCACCTTAGGCGAAAGGGTAAATCACGACTCACAGTGGAAGTGTACACCTGTGCGCAGAGTTAATAAACTGTTATAACAGCCATGCCCACGGACACGGGTGGCCCGGAAAACTAATGAAATAGTTGATCACTTGTTGATGATGTTTATAATGATGAGGTATTGATAGTGTTCATTTATTCATGTATATGAACTTGGGGTTGAAGTGGGGCTTGAGCATAATCAAACCTAACTAATGCTAAAATGTTGACTTACTAAAAGCAAACCGCAGTACAACCCGTGTCAGCCTTTGAGCCTCATGAACCCCTTATTATCTTGTTAAGTACGACATGTACTTACGCTTGTTTACTTTTATTCTTTGGACAAAAATCCCGGATGGGTACAGATGGCAATGGATATGAGGATTATTATGAGGAGAGCTAGGTTTGGGGTCAACCAGTCGACCGGATCCTGTGGCTTTGGAGACGCCCTGGAGTTGCTTTAGATTTATCTTTCACTTGTCTAGACTTTGAGTATGTTTATTCATGTATTGAACTAAAGTTCGTTATTGTAATAAGGCACTGAGCTTGATATTCTTTATCTACAATTTGTTCTATATGTTTCACACATATGGTTTACCTCCAATTTTGCTATTCAAAATTTGGGCGTGACATAATATAGCTATGTATACGCTATTTAATAACATTGTTTTTAATACTTTTTACTCTGTTGTTGTATGTGTGGACTCCCTGGGCAGTGGGCACACATATAGCGAGCCTGGTTTTGTTCTTAAAACTGGGTATGACAGCGGGCCTACATGGGCAGCAGTGGTAGGCGCGTGTGGCGACGGGCACTAGAGGAGATAGAGAGATGTCAGAGAGGGAGAGGAACTTGCGGCGGCAGCTGATGCGGGAGAGCGAGCAGAGGAAGCGGGCAGCGTCCAAGTGCGGGCGCAACAAGGAAGGGGCGAAGGGCGTCGAGTGCGGCTGGAACCGGAGAGATAGATAAGGTTGGAGACTTGAGAGTGGGAGATGGACTGGACTATTGCATGTTGGGCCTTTCTATCTAAGAGAGCCTTTCTATCTATCTAAGCCCACTATTTAGCTATTTATTTTTTCTTTAAGAGGATAATATATGTATATTAGTATATATACAAAACGCCTAGGACAACGTCTTAAAACGCCTAGGCTCACTTAAGCTCGTCTAGGCTCTAGGCTACGGGTCATCGCCTAGCGCCCTTTTGAACATTGCTTATAATGCTTTAGCAAAAGTTCACCTGGTTACATTCTTTTTTCAGAAATTTTTCAGTGCTGGTAAACATTGATCAAGAAATCATAAAAATGTGAAAGCAAGACAGCTCTATCCTTAGATACGGAAGGTCACATCAATACATCATGTAGGACAGCCATCAATTTTCCAGTATCATATCAAGACCATATAGAGCACAATTACTAACATACTATAACAGTAATTCTGAACATTTTTTATTCTTTGTAATAAAGTAAAGTAGCCTAGATTTCATGCATTTTGGTATCACTTCTTTCTTGCAAGGAGCCGTTGACGAAATTCCCCAAGAGCCCATATAGGGTACAAGTTGCAGTAGTTCCCATAATTGAAGTATAAGGAACTATTGAAGCACCCAACATGTTCCTGCCATCAAAAGTCGGTCATGCACTAGTAACTAAGGACAAGTTTAGCATAGCGCTAGGTCCATGTTTATCTATAGTCTGCATACTAAATTTAATGTGGCTTAAATATTTATATTTAGTTTAGATGATAAACATATTTTTTTCTCAACATTCTCAAGTTATCTCTACCTCTAGATCTAAGATTTCTTGGAGTTGGAGCTAATAAGTGAAACATGACCTTAAGTGGTGAAGAACTATTAGTTTAACTACTGTATATTGCGCCGTTGAGGTTTGCCAGGGCCACATATTCAATTTATTTTAGGCCAGAACAAGAACTATCTAGCCCTGATGCAATAAGGCCTATGGTGTGCGGCCGAGGCCCCAACCTAAAATAGAAACAACATGCCATATATTGTTTTACAAACAATCCTACTCTACCAACATAGTTTATCTGTTATTGCATTATTGTGCTTTTTAAAATTTGATGCTAAAGAATGCATCAGTGAAATTATAAGGCTGGCCATATTTATAATTTTCCCATAGTTTTTGTTGTTTTGAAATGCAACCTAGATCAATTGCCATGCCTCAAATGGAAAATATGGAGATGTACAAAGTGCACAAAACACCCTATGGTCTACGTAATACATAGGAATATACACATCTAACACCCCCCCCCCCCCCCCCCCCCCCTTAAAGTCTTGGTGAATCAATAACACTATGTTTGACGAGCAAATAACTGCTATGCTTGTGTCTAGGCCTTCATGAAGAAATTGGCTAGCTAAACCTCTGAAGGCATCAACTAATTTTCTTGTTGAGCCCACTTGTAGGAAAACATTAGGAAACATTTAAACTCTTGTAGTGATGTCTGGAACTATCTACAAAGGATGTATGAAAATGTTGTATACTCTCTCTGTAGCAAAAACACGATGACTTTTGTGATTCAAAATTCATCCATAAATGATTGTTGTTAGCCATCACTTATGACATCCATTAGTTGGAAATGGTAGAACTTTGTTGCATCACTGTGATTTATGTTCCTCAGATGGAGGTGTATATATGTCTTTTCCTATCCGGTTTAAACTATCCTAAAGTGACAGTAATCATTGTGTTTGTGGATGGAGGGAGCTATATTAGATTTGTCAAGAAAGGTAATAATCTAGCTACGATCCCTTGTAGACCTTGAAAAAATAATATTGATAAATATTTTTCTGCTGAAAGAAAAACAACCTAATAATCATCAATCAATATTTTGTTCTAACTCTTGTATAAGAACAAAAAAATAACTTACTTGTTGGGGAAAGTCACCAGATTCTAGTTGCATATTGATCAACACTTTTGCAGCTTTATATAATGGTGCCGGATCACGTTCCACCTACATACCACGGCCATAATATGAAACCGTTAGCATATACCATAATGACTTCCTAAATAATGTAACCGTGACAATTCTAATCAGTTTGCAAAATATATACCTGCCCACCATAAACTAAGGCTAACATTGCCCAAGCAGTGTTCACTGCATGAGGTCTACTAGCATCCACATATTCCTGCAAAATGTTTAAGTCTAAATCATGATAAAATTCATTGATACTTAGAGTATCACTATGTTCAGGAGAAAAGAGAAGAATGTAGAAATGATGCATCCCATAAAATTGAATTATGCTTAACAGTTAGTTACAACGCAATTAATGAATAATCCAATTTATATTAATTCTAAAGTTGGGATGTTGTACAACTTTATATAGCTCAAAATTTTACATGGAAACCGAAGACAAGAGGAGAACTGATTATTTAATTCTGAGATTTTAAGTACCAAAATATAGATTAACATTAGATTGTATATGAAGAAGTAAGAGTAGGCTATTTGCAATTGTAGCATATATATACTAACCACAGGAACTTGAGTACATAACTGCTTGTCTACAGGAAATCCTATCAATTAGCCATGTGGTGTGACAACTAAACGTGGTTAAAAAAAATTAGCATAAATCATGTAATTTCCTCAATTTTCATGAAACATCTGAGTTTGTTACTAGGATTATTTATATATAAAAAGATTGGATGGACGGTATGTGCCCCCTAATTTATCCCAACTATTATCATGATGTGTCTATAACACAATTATATGTTATACAAAATTGAATATAGGATTTTTTGAAAAACTTGACAAAAGTAAGTAAAGAATGAACTGAACTGTTTTACCATCGAGAAACCAATAACCTTATAAAACCCCTAACCCGTTACTATTTTGGCTTTGGCTTTTTTGTCCCAAGTGTTTTTATTTAGAGCGAGAATAAAGCAGGGGAAACCCCCACTGTAGTTTGTCCCAAGTGTTCTGGTATGTGGTATTAGGTTTAGTCTCATGTTATCTAGATAGGTTGTACCAACTTAAAAGCCTTTTGTAATCTCATCCTAACACCTTTATGTGTTAACTCTTTTACACAAAGCAAGGATAAAAGTACAAGAAAAGGAGCTACGCATGTGCAGGCTCACACATCACATATAGAAGCTCTGTGACTATAAACATATTTTACAAAGCATATGAGACAAAAGAATAAATATATATACTTTTTGTCAGTTGCATGGCGTCACATGTATTTGATAGAAGTCATTAAATTTTTTAAAGAGTGGCTTATCAAACAAAAATTTAACACAAGCATGACCATAAGCAACTAATTGTTATTTAGAATAACTTGATACTATCATGTAATGAGAGGCTACTACTGCTAAATTAAATTGGCACCGGTTAGTGAAATTTACTGTCTTCCTAGATGTACTAAATAGGATAATGGTTGTTGTAAACAAGGATTCATGGAAAATATACAATTGAATCTAATAAAAACAAAATTTAAGCATTGCCATGAGTTAATTAATACCATGTGTACCAGTATATTAAGTTACCAAATATAGAAATATAACATGAACTGAGCAAACATGCTCTAAGTCATATAATGAGACATAACACTTACCTTAGTTTCACTAGAAAGATAAGTTTCTCCCCATCCACCTGTATGTAGTTGCTTTGACAACAAAAAGTTACATGCTTTCCTGATGGTATCACTATTTTCGTAAGTTCTTCCAGAAACAGCTAACCCTTTTATCGCAAAGAATGACCCATATGTGAAACATATACCCCAACTGCCAAACCTATTATATCATAAGTAATCTAGTTATTGATGCCATATAAAAATGAGAATTATTTGCATACAACAAGTAGTAAAATTTTAGAGACCAGGAGCCATCTTCTCGTTGTTCTTTCTCAATAAACTTGGATGCGCTTTCAATGCAATTTCTTATCTCTTCTTTGCGGTACCCATGATCTAGGTCTCTGAACATAATCAGAGCTTGTAGCACTGATGATGTGCATTCAACAGATCTATCAGTTGGATCAAGACAACAAATCAGCTCGTATTTATATGAAAAACATGAAACAATTGTGTTTATGCAGTTAAGAAAAATATTTTATTTCTTACGGATAATCAACAACAATATTTATAAAGCTCTCCGAAGGGTTGAGAACCTATTGCCAGAAAAATAAGATTAGTGTCTACGGAAAAAATAATCTAGTTAAATTTATCTGCTCATTGGAATCCATTTATCATGGAAGTTATACTATATTTAACAAAAACATACTGCAGCTTAACTTCTCACCTCCAGTAAAGGTGTGGTTCTCTTGCACTCGTATGTTGAGAAGGTGCCATCATTGTTCTTCAACAATAGGAATAAGATCAATAACCATAGATAAAAATAAAGTGCAAAAAAACTTGCTATAAAATTGTTAAAAATATAAGTCATGGCCCTTCACATTTACAGGGCAGGCAGGACTTCTCTCGTTAGTAGTCAAAACTCATACAAATCCCGTGACAAAATATAACTGCTAACTCGAATTTGGGCCAAAGGGTACCCTAGACCTCTACACTTGCAGGTCAACAAAGATGGAAAAATGAGGTAGCATTTGTGATCCAAATCACTGCAATTTAAAAATGGGAGAATAGTGATTGAATTGGTTAAAACCGTATGAATATGTGCATGATGTGAAAGGTGGTTGCAAACATGGGAGCTAGTATTGAGATAGATTGTGTCATCTTGTAGAAGACTAATAGTTCATAAAACTATAAGAACATAAAAAATGATGTAAAGACAGTCATACCACATAAGAAAGTAAGCAATCCACAGCATCATACAAACTTTGTCCTTCTATGGGTTCCCCCACAAGATCCGGAGAGATCTTTGATAACAACAGCAATGCCTAAAGAAATAGAGTTGAGTGTTAATGGAAGAAAGTTTCGATGAGAATTTCTGAAAAATCAGGTATCATAAATATTTCCACATATGGGCGCTCAAAAGGGTTCCATTTAATCATGATTTATGATATAATTGCATATTTGCTTGCAGTTGTTAATTTGTTTGGAAAAATAATATAGTATATGCATTATATAGAGAAGATAGATCAAGAGCAATAGTGTTTGTTATGCAAGTAAGTACTTATGTACTGCACATGTTTTATTTATCCCTCTGTCATTTACTATACAAGCCTACAACACAACACTATGCAAATTGTAACATAACTATTTTTTGATGGACTACTGTCAAAAATTAGTAATATATGCCCTTATATCATAGCACATCACTTCTAATTTTACTAGCGAAGAACATAATCTAGTTTTTAAGTGAATGAGAAACATAAAAAAAATATTTTTCCTGACCTTCAATGCTTCAGCAGTACAGTCTGATACTGACCACCCATTATCTGCTGTTGAAAGTGTCCATGAACCTTTTGATTTATGACGGTAGTAAGTTTTGTAGTCAGGATGGTTTTCACGAATCTACATATAAGAACGGAAATGAAAATTTTGCATAAAGCATTATTTTACAATAATATGAACAAATGGTGGGGAACTTGAACCTGTGAACTTTTAATAAATTCATGAGCTTTACGGAGTGTTGAACCAATCTCATTAATAAGACCTGTGGAGCAATAGGCTTGGACAATGAAAGAAGTCTCCCATGTTGGATTACCATCATAGACCTATCATAGAGAGATTTTGTGCAATGCTTCTTAAGTCTTAACGGAACAAAATAACTCCTTTAGAAATAGAATGAACACCTCAATGCCATGGTACACACACTTTAGTTCAAATAACTATGATTGGGAATAACCACAGTAAGTTAAGCAAACAATATATATTGCTAAACTAGTTTTTTGTGAAAAAGTCAAAACTTTTTTCCATGCATTCCATGGATTAGTTGAACATGAATTTTGGGGTAAAGGGCCTGGGTTATGTGCTATCCAGAGTCATGTTCAAAATTTGTGGTTGTATGCACTATCATTGTATGATGACCATTATGAATTCTTAAGGGTTTGGCTAGAATGTTGCTACAACTAGGAAAAAGTGGAAGGATATGTGTTGATGTTAATAATGGTATCATTTCGAGCATTTGGCATGTTACAAACTAGTTTTCAGATTTTGAAAGATTTTGGTATGGTCTTTGACATACTAGTGTTTGACATCAAAACAGGGGATTAAAAAGTAGACTAATGAATAACAATGAGTACTAAAGACAACTTATGTGTATTTTCTTTTTGTGGTTAGGTTGGTGTTGAGATTAACGAGGGCAAATAGAGACTTTTTGCCCATAAAGGACTTTAAGTTAGTTTACACAATGGATTGATCATGATAATTGAATCATTTTATATACTCATTCATGCATGGTTCAAATGCAATTATATAGTTGGGTGACTGTAGAAATTAGAGAAAAAGGGTATTAATTGCTGATGTGATTGTGTAGTTCAATTCCTAATCATATTTGCTAGGAGAGGGTGGGGTCTCCTACACTATGGAAGAGGACACTTGGTGCCCAATAAAAACCCAAGGGATTGATTGGGTAGCTACTTTTAAGGAGAACCAATTTAAATTGGCTTGTCAACTAACTACCAAGACATCTTGTTTGTTTAGGTGAACATTCTAATATAGGGATAATTAGTTTCCTCCAAAAATATGTGACTTTACATTTTCTGCAATAATTTTGCATTGTTTTTCCAAAAACAACACAATGGATAAATAATAACCATTTTCTACCAAACTATTCAATAAAACCATTTATTTGAAAACTTGCAATGAAAATTGTTTTATCTAGTCAGATCTCTAACTCTTCATCACGAAAAACACAAAGGATATGGGGATATAGTTAATCCAAATAATTCTTATGTGACCGAATTATGTACATAGAAATAAGAGTGCACAAGGGGCTTGGTCTTGACTGATTCTTGTGTAGGAATGAACGAAAGATGTAAGAACATTAGAAGATAGTGATTGTCTCTTGTATATTTTGATGTTTAACTAAAGAATTTGTGGCCATTTTCCTATACATAATAAACCTATACAAATGTTTTCTATGAGCATTGAAGTTAGTAATATTATCAAGGAAGTATGTAAAATTTTGAATAAGAGAATACTATCATTTCAGCCACCTGCTAAATAATCCAAATATTACCAAAATTTAGATAATTTGATCAATTCCCAAAGAAAAATTTTAAAACATTAAATAAATTATTTTTTGAACTTGTGAAACATTATATCTAGACATGCTATTTTTTACATTAGTTCATAATAAACGAATCATCTAGAATCTACAAAATATGCCATCAAAGATGTTTCATAACAATTATAAGGCATTGCCAACAATGGAAATGTAGAGTGGTAAGATTACAATAAACGAATCATTTAGAATATGCAATATTTGCCATCAAAGCTTTTCAGTAATAGTTAGAAGCCATTGTCAATAATGAAAAATGAAGAGTGGTAAAATTACTACACAAAATAGTGAGTGCTAAAGTTACAATAAACAAATCATTTAGACAATATTTGCCATCAAAGCTTTTCAAGTTATAAGCCTTCTCAACAATGAAAAATGAAGAGTGGTAAATTACTACGCAAAGCAAGCAAGATAGTACCTGTGCCTTCATTCCATCTTCTGCAAGCCATAACATATCATATATCCTTGGAAGATGTTTTTTGAATGAATCTGAATTTGGATTTTCTGCCCAACAACAAATCATATCTAGTGCCTAGTAGCAGAAAGTTGACAAGTAGATATATAATAATTAGTATAATATTCCATTCCAAATAACTTTGGTTATATGTAAGGAGAGATAAGTCAAGTTAATTTAGTTATAACAAATCATTTTCATGAATTCATACATTTGTCCCTTTAAACATTGAAACAAGTCCACTTGAGGTTTGGAAAATTGCTAAACTAAGCTAATAAAATTACATTTATCCTTGGGAATCTATTTTATATACTGCTACTGAATTTGAAGAAACAATGCATCATTATACAAGTTTGTAGGAAAAAATTAAAATAGATGAACTAGCATCAAGTGATGCAGAGATCCTTAAAGAGTACCTCGATATCATACTATTTTAAAAATGTCCACACAGAATGGTTTTTTCCTTTCCCAGCATTAGCTAAGAGAGCTAAACTTTGCTCACGTAGTAGAATGGAGTTAGACCTCCTTTCTTTTGTTACCAATAAGCATTAAATCACTATCAAGCATTTATGCGTATTACCTTGTTTATCGGACATGTACAGATGTATTTACTAGTTTCATCTTCGTAGTGGATATGTTCCATGATGTTTTTCAATGCTATATCTCTTAACTTATTTACTGGCCAACATTTCAGCATTGGCTCTATAACTTTATTAAGGCAGGTCCATACAAGATTTTGTGCCATTGTCCGTGGATATATAAGGTCTACCTGTATGCAAATAAATGGAAAATTATAACATAAGTAGAATGAGTCAAACATTTAAACTTTGTGCAACTTTCATTGCTACTGCTAAAAGAGTACAGAATGCAATATACATTTAAACTTTGTGCAACTTTCATTGCTGCTGCTAAAAATAGTACAGAATGCAATATATATTCAGGTTTCACACACACACACAGAGAGAGAGAGAGAGAGACTTAAGTATATCAAATAAGCTCATCATCGATCATTTTGTACTCCCCTTTATTGTATTTTTCTTCTTTTTTACTTCCAAAGAGTAAGATGGACAACATTTATTGTGGAAGTTCTATTTTTTTACCACAAACTTATAAGATGCCCTGATCTTTTTTTTAATATCTAAATTCTAGGGCCATGCACTTTGATATATCCCAAGACAAAACTGAATGCATATAAGTACTGGCTTCCGTTTCAAGCACTAAATGTCATCACTGAAGGTGCTATGAGAAGAAATGTGCTCATTCTCTATGCAAGGATTTAAGATGTTTAAATCCAATATAATGCTACTCTCATTTGTAAAAGTGAGCTTACTTATATGTAGAACAATATACAAGCGAGGAAAAAGTCTCCCCTCATAACAACACCATCCTCTTGTACTATACAAGCATGTGTGAATATCAAGGCTTTTCGAGACGTTCAATAGAAAAGTTATTATTCGCGCGTGCCATTTAATTTAACATACCTCACCTATTTTTAGATTATTTGGAAAAACTTCAAACTTATACAATTGATTTGTTATACTACACTAATTGAAATAGATAGATTGCTTTCACTTATTTAAAGTAAGACAATTTATATATACATTTTTTCTAGAAAAAAAGTAATAACAATTGTATGGGGAACTAACCAAATCTAGTAAATACGAACCTTGGCACAAGTATCGCGAGATTTTATCCAATCAACCTCACTGTATGGTACGGAATAGAGCTCATCCCTTAATTCCAATATAGTTGGAGTAATTGTTCCGACGAACTTTTTACCAAAGAGATAAGCCATAGGCAGATACACCATACGATACGACAAAATACCCAAAATCGTCCTGAACCATCCAGTAAGAAATGTAAAACGTTCAGTATCAGATAATGAGATGCTATTTACAATGATACAATCATTCCGTTAGATTCGTGGCCTCTTCATTTATGGCTTTAAAACTAGTTTTGGGGAACCATTTTTTCTCAATATTAAAACTAAGCCTGCGGGGTAAGACAACCCCCGACATCGCATTAAGAAAAAGATTTTCTCACACAGGCCGAGAAAACTATGAACTCCAGTCCCACCCATATACAACGGCACTGTAGCCCAAGTGAGAATGACCATGACAAGGGTCAGGCCTTAGACCATCTGTGCTGTGGCACGGGATAGACGAGGGGATTATCAGGGTCAGGCCTTAGACCTATGCTTTGATGTAGGACAGACGAGGTGATTTTTTTTAAGCATAGCCTGAAAATTCACTTCTATGGGGAGTCAACTCAAGCCATCTAACCAACTCGGCTAGAGGCTCTTTCGCTATTTTTCTCAATCTTCTGGAGATGCTCTTATTAAAAGGTATAGTGCTTTTTGTTGCAAATGCCAATGGGTAGATCCGTGTAGATGAGGCAACCGGAGGTGGCCACAAATAAAACTGAAAAAAAAACAAGATATATGGCCATATGGGTATTGTGAGCTTTGCAAAATCGCACCAACAACACAGTCATGTAAACATTTATTTATGCCTGCGCTGAGCAGTGCATGGCAGTTCTCTCTCCCTGTGATTGTTAGTTATTCCACAACTGTAACACCTCCAGAGCAACTCCTGTAAGTTGCTTGAGTAAATTTCTAAACTAATTATGACATTTGCATAAGAAGGTAGGTTAATTATGAAGAGATGGAATGGATGTCCTCTGCCCACACTCGTAGCCCTATTCGCTGGCCTCCCAGGCCGCCACATCTCCCAGTCCCCAAAAGTTCTGCAGGCTATCCTCAAAAGCCTTCAGAATTATGTGGGACATTATATTACCTAAATCAAAGGTTGACAGCTAATTATATTGAGATACTAAGAAACAAGTACCTGGATGAATTGGAAGAAAGTGTGGGACAAGCCATAATTCTGGAATTATTGGATTATTTCCAGACCAATCATACAAACCCATCACCTTCATATATTTAAGAAAGATAAGATCCTCAAATTATTCAGATCCAAGTCGATCAACACATTGTAAGTTACATAAAAAGTCTAAGTACAATTGCAATTTTATGCATCCTGTTTCTGGTAATATCGTTTTTTCAAAGAAGAGCTGTAAGAAACATATAGAAATATTAAAATTTGTAACAATAGTTTAGATTTAAAAAGTTTTTTCATAGATTAATAGCACCATGTTTATATTTATATTCTAGATAAACCCAGATATGGACACTTGGTAACCAGGTCAAATCTTGTCAAATTACCACATTCAACTCGAATTTAAGTAATAATTTGTTTTGCAAAAAATGAAAGGTACTTTAGCGTTCTAATTGAAAAGGAAAAGAATGTTATGATAATTAATACCAGTATCAAAGGATAAAAAAATTGGATTGTTTAGTACTCAAAATCTGGAATATACATATAGTTTAAAATTTATTTGAGAGGACATTTCATATTTGCATAGACTTACTGCATAATATTATATATATGGAACCCAGTGGCCTTTAAATACTCATGTATTCATATGAAAAAATATTTTATTAAATGTCATACCGAGAACCATATCTTTCCCCACTGTGGAATTGCAGCTGCACTTCCATGAGATAAAATCCACTCACGTCCTTTGGTCAATGCAACATTCGTGCGCTCTTCACCCATAAGCCTTAAGGCAACATAGTTCAAGCATGAGCCGAACATGGTGCTTGGTCCCAACACTTGTTTGCCCCAACCACCATCTTCATTCTACAAGGATCATGTTACATAAAAGATTTTTTTTGAACTGTTACATAAAAGATTTCTAATTTCCCTTAGGAATAGAACAAAAAAAGTAAATAGCTAGACTGTCATAAATGTACGTGCCTGATGATTGTAAATATAGCGACATATCTCACGTCGATGTTCTTTAGATAGGACGGTATTGAGTGATCCAGTGGTATATAGAGCGAATACCTGAAATGAATTAGAATTCTCATAGTGTTGCATGCTGGTCAACTAAGGTATATAGTTCCTTCACAGCTCACAGTTTGTTAAGGATGACTGAGAAGAAAGGATTAAGCTGAATTCCTATTTCTTTTACTGATATTTATTCTAGCAAGTAGACAATAGCATAAACACATAATCTTTTTCACTCCAAGTTTATGGTACTTCTGTATGGCATATGCCAATCAATGAACTAGCAGGCCTAGCATCGAACATAAACTATCTGATTCTTCTTCTTTTTTGAACGCAAAAGCTATCTGATTCAAGTCAAATGACAGTGTCAAAAATGTGTACCAGGAGAGGCATAATGAACAAAATGCCACTATAGTCTGCTGGCCAGCACCCATCATCTGCTTGCAGACTTGAATGTTGAGCGAGGGCTCGCCTCAATGCTGCTAATATGATCTCCTCTGTGACTTCTACATTTTCGGTGAGCTTGGCGGGTGGGGGATCCACCTGAAGATGTTTATGTTTTGAATACTGCAATAGAGTATAGTTTAGTATATGAAGAATATAATGGTATATAGGCCAGAAATAGTTAAATCACTTGTACACGTACAATTAATGTAACTAGAACAATCTTTCACACAAAGAAGATTAAACAAGAAAACTATGTCTGGGAGATCTTGCTCTAACGTTAAGCTAAGCTGGCAATTATTACTTTTTCATCAAAACTAATGATTCTGCCTCCAGTGCTTGGATGGCATAGAAAGCATATATAGCAGGGAGCCTCCAAAGGGCTGGACAACAACAAGACTTTCTTTTGTTATGCTATACGAATGATTTTGCCTAGTCTGTGCGACATAATCTGCTAGCATAGAATCGGCCCAGGAATTTTTCCTCGAGTAAAGTAACGTTTTCTCTATGTTTTCAATTTGAAGAAATAATTAAGAACCTAGTTAGAGTAATCATGATTATGGTGATTCAACATGTCGGCTAGTATGCATGGATTAAGGCCAGTCTCAATGGAGTTTCCTGTGAGATTCATTTGTATTAAATAGGTTGCCACATAGACATTTTTTATGACATGACAGTGTATTTAAGAAGAGAGAAGAAATATTAAACTCTCTTGCCTCGATTACCAACTCTGAGTCATGGAATTAAATGTCTACGAAACTATAGAATGAAACTTTGCATTGAGGGAGTGGTGTGTCATCCAAGTTTCATTTCATTCTGACATGACAGTCTTTTAGAAACAGCGCCATGAAACTATAAGGCTGGCCTAAGTCTCATGAATGAAAATAGATGGACTTGATTAGTGCACCACAAAGTAGACCGGTTGAATGTGTTGAAGACACACTAGACCTTCAAGTAACTCAAGACATCAAAGAAATAAAAACTGGGCACAATATGGGAGTCTAGCAAACTACCTGTGGTTTCTAGCATTAGGATTGCCCTTAGCAAATACGCTAATATGGCACAATATTAATAAAGAGATAGATGATTGAAGTTTGAAGACAGTAAAATCGGCTTCATGTGGATGAAACTAGTCTACATTGTTTCAATGTATGGGAGTCTTGAAAACTATAACAAAAAGCCCCAGAAACTAGGATGGTTTCTATATTCATTAATTAGGGTGCCAACAAAGCAAAATAATGATGTTGGAATTAACAAAGAGAGATGAGGAAAGGGTTTCTTAGACAAGAATTTTTTTTACACGGGAACCAAGATATGAAGATATGTGATACAAAGATAATAATGTAGAGAGAAGACATGTGGTTGGACAATTTTTTTAAAAGAAATATCCATCGGCAATATGGTTTTCTACTGTCTACATGATTTGAGAAATATAGAAACTAGCTCATAGCTTCTGAGTTGGCACTGTCCTTAGCACTAATGTAAATTAGTTTAAAAAACAACCACTGTTGCAGGCTTATAAATATGGGTCGTTGTCCTAGCTAGAGCCATATATAAGTATATCCTTCTAGAAGATAATTGTGCACACGAGCCAGAGCCTTTATACGTTCCTAGCAAACCGGTTGATGATGGACGGCATTAATTCAATTCAATTGTACACCTCGCGACCAAGCATCAAATTGATTTGGTACAGGCGTACAGTGAGGGAGTATTTAATTTGGTACTTGTCCTTGGTGAGAAAATGAACGACAAAGGCTCATGTCTCTCTCGTTCCGTATCTTATTTCATGTGTTTCCAAATAAATCAATTTTTATAATCCCTGCTAGTCAAATTTTTTGAATTTAACCAACTTTATAAAAAAAGAGTAACAACGTCTATGACATAAAATAAGCAACTTATAAAAATATATTGTATATTAAATCTAATGATACTCATTTAATATCATAAATCTTAGCATTTGTTTTCTAATAATTCGGTTAAAGTTTAAAAAGTTTGACTTAAAACAACTCTAAAAATGTATTTATTCAGGGACAAAGGGAATATCTCGATTACCGTTGCTATATAAAGCACTTCTGAAATGCTAGTGCCGAGAAAGAGACTAAGGTCATGTTTGGCACGGCTTCTTCACCAGCTTTAGAAGTCATTAGGAGCCATTTTGTGCTATACGAGCTAAAACAAAACGACTCTACCTAGGAAGCCCCTTAAATCGTGTTCTTACATAGATTTAAGATGGGATAGAGCCAAAAATAGTAGCTTCACTCGGATTCTCCTCGTCCTAGTAGTGGACCTTGCATGGGGTTCTCTGAGAGCATATTTTAAGGAGATCTACATGTGGAGCTGTTTGGCTAAACGGTTTACCAAAATGGCTTCAGCTATACCGATAAAGCTATTCGTGGAGTTGAAGCCAAAAAAAAAATAGCCTCACTGGTGAAGTGGAGCTGTGCCAAATGGGGTCTAAATATTCCAATACGGAGAAGGGGGCTTTCAGTATTAAAACCATATAAGACTAGCAGGTGGCCCGCGCAGTTGCGCGGGGATTGTTCATGGCATGGGTTTGACTGTTCATATCATGGTGGGACTGTTCATAGACATGACATAACACTATTTATGGGTATGACATGGTACTGTTTAAGGCTGGATAACGAGCCAGCTCGGCTCGGCTCGGCTCAGCTCGATATGGCTCGTTAGGATAACGAGTCAGCTCGGCTCGGCTCATTATCTTAACGAGCAGAAAGCCAGCTCGGCTCGGCTCGTTAAAAGCTCGAGCTGGCTCGTTAGGCTCGTGAGCCAGTTATAAAAATATACAAAATTTAATATTTACATTTATCAAAAGCTTGAAAATAGTAATAATACAAAAATAATATATCCAATAGCCTTAAATTAAATAAAATATTCGTATGAGCTAACATATCAACCATTTGCAGAGTGCAAGAAATGAAGTAATACAAACATAATATAAGTTTTGATGACTTTTTCTCTAAACCTATGGCTCGTTTGGCTCGCGAGCCGCTCGCGAGCTAGCTCGAGTTGGCTCGTTATAGCTAACAAGCTAAAATCTTGGCTCGGCTCGGCTCGTTATGGTAACGAGCCGAGCCAGCCACGAGCCGAGCGAGCTAACGAGCTTCGAGTTTTTGTCCAGCCTTAGTACTGTTCATGGACATGGTACTGCTCATGGGCATGTCATTGCACTGTTCATGAACATGCCGCTGGAAATACTGTTCATCATGTTTGGGTTCCAGTTCCCACTGTCGAAGTAGACCAGAAATCCAACCGAATTAACAAATTGAAAGCACAATGGGTTTTTCGTAAAAACATGTTTTTTCTTTTTTATCTAAGAAGAAACCATTGAGAACATGCAGCGAGAGCTAAGTCTATGCTAAATAATATGTATGTTCCTATTATCGTTCTCCATGAATATTTGATTGTTTTTTCTCACATCACAACGCACGAACATATCAAAATTTATCCTTTTTTCGTCCGGTGTCCCCCTAACTACATGTATAGTGATGAGTTTCTTCTATCACGCTTTTTTTTCTTGACATACGAGTTAGAACTTGTATTTAGCGACGATAGATACAGGGTTCGATTCCAATATAGGATGCCCTGTTCGCTTGAACTTATTAGCCCGTCTTATCAGTTATGATACAGTATTTTTCCTCTCACAGCAACTCAGCATTAGCCTACTTATCAGCCGCAGAAACCATCAGTTAAACAGCTATTCGTATATGTATTGGGTTCTGTTGTAACGCATGGACACTTTTGCTAGTTCTAATATAATATTGAAAAGTAAAAATTTCTCTCAACATTAATGTCGCCGTCTAACCGTTCGCCGGCGCAACAGTGCCAAACCAACTCCTGGTAGCTAGCATCCAGCGAATTGGAACATAATACTTACCCTGTTCGGCAGATGGTTTCTGCGGCTGATAAGCCGGCTGGTGCTGTTTTATTATGAGAGAAAAACACTGTACCATGGCTGATAAGTCGGGCTAATAAGTTCAAGCGAACAGGGCGACTATATCCGAATCCTAGGTAGAGCACGAATCAGCCAAATGTTTCCCGCTCGGTGCCAACACTAGACGTTTGTAGGCTCGGGCCAAGGCAGGTCGATATCATCCACACCGCCGGGGACCCTACTAGGGATGGATTCTCATCGATTCGCATGAACCGAGTCTGGATATCAATATTGACCACATTTTATACCGAATCCGAACTATATATATTGACCACATTTTATACAGATTCATTGGATACGAATGCAAAATGAATATCTCGAGTTCAAAATCGCATTTGGATATCTACTTGATTTTTGAAGATAACATGTAGATTTGCCCATCAATATATCCAACTTTTCTCAAAGGGTCGGGAAGGGTTGTTCCCTACCGGTTGTATAATATATATATATTTATTTAAGAGTATATATTATCCAAATAGCCGTGCAACAAACAAACACCATTAGTACAGAAAAGCTTTTTGTTCCCGGTAAAAAAACGATCATCAGGACCGGTTCTTAAAAACCGTTACTATGAAATCAATCGTAAAATTCAGAAGCTGTTTAAAACTGTTCCTAAAAATCGATTTTCACCACCCTCGAAAATCTGGGCCTAGAACACTGACCATGCTATCTATCTCACAAGATTTAATTTTCAGCTCACTTCATACATTTGCAACAGGGACTCAAACTCACAACCTATGGCCTCACACGTACCACTTCCTACCATCACACCATACCGTCAGTTGTGACTATAAATATGATACAGTTCTTTTTTTACAAATGTGCATAAATCTTATAGCAATTAATATTTTGACTTGAACGATCTTAAATAGAAAAAATTTTAACTATAAAGTTTTAGATCTCATCGCGCACCAGAGAAATAGGATATACTATTACTTGCATGCGCAAGAGGAGATCAGAGGACTCCGTCTTCTCGAAGCAGGCGCTCCGTGAACTCTCGGCGCAGCCTCTTCACTCCAGCGCACTCCTCCGGCGTGCCAAACTCTGGGTCGAACTCCCAAACTGCACGCCCGCTGAAGTTGTTGGACGACTTTAGCCATGGCCCAGCCGACCTTGAGCCTCCACATGATCGCTGGGCATCGCAAATTAGAGAGAGGTGGAGAAACTGATTGTACGTAAGTAGTACCTACGCGTAAATGCAGCTTAGGGCCTGTTTGGTTCGTCCTGTTAAACTTTAACAGGTGTTAACCATATGGTTGACTATAGGGTGTTCGGATACTAATAATGGACTAATTAGGCTTAATAGATTCGTCTCGTAAATTAATCTCAATCTGTGCAATTAGTTATATAATTAGTCTATATTTAACACTCCATGCATGTGTCCAAACATTCAATTTGATAGGTGTTAAAAAAACAAGGGGAACCAAACACCTCCTTAGCTAGCAGAGAGAGCAGGAAAGCTCCTCTTATGCAGAAGCAGCAGAGAGCATGCCGCACTAACGCATAACAGTATTTTTGACTCCATCCATCATTCATGGCTAGAAAATGAAAGATGAAGCAGCGGCGGGAGCATGGGGCAAAATTAAAGAGGGGGGGGGGGGGGGGGGGCTAATTGTACTGTAGCTCTTGAGGTTTAGTCAAGCTAGTATAAATATGGCCTAGTAACTGGGTGGCTGGTTCACTTTCTAGCTGCTACAGCTATATATCGTTGGTAGCACTCGTTTATTGGGACGGATACACTAGTAGCTCTTGAGGATTATTCCTGTGATTACTAGTTATGAGTCATGACATGCATGCTGTCGTACGTCCTGCATCTAGGTCCTCAAAGATCTACACAAACCAAGGGGGAGCCAGGACCCAGGTTTGCCGAGACACTGAGCTCCGCCAGTGAGATGAAGGCCCATGTCTCTCTCATTCCAGGTTTATATATCTCGATCACCATCACTAAATATATAGCACTTCCAAAAAATGCTAGTGCCGAGAAAGAGTCTCCTCTTAAGGACCTTGAGTTTTCTAGGGCTTTGATAGTGACCGATGAGACGGAGTGCGATAGTTGTGCTGTGCACATGTCAAAATTTTCTACCCTGTAAACCAAGTATGCCTCCCTGATAGATGAGCTAGATGAAGTGAAGTCTGGACTCAGTCTTTTGGGTGCATGCAAGTCATGCCATGCTTTGCAAAAGGAGTTAGAGGAGAAGAACGCTAAGATAGCATTGTTTGAGGAGAGCTGTGTTTCTAAGCTTGTAGAGTGTGTGCGCTTTACCAGGGTTTGGTTTTTGAGGTTGAGGCCTATCATGCAATCAAGATTAGACCAGAGGAAGAAAACACATACCTTCGGACTTTCTTGAGCTAGCTACTAGGTGTGTGGGAGTGAGGCATAGTTGGGCTTGATGGTCCAACGTTTAAGCATGATATTGGTGGACCTGGGTTAGACTTTGTTTTAGGGGGTGTTGAGGGTGACAAGCTCTATGGCAAAATTAGAGAGTGTAGTGGTTTGAGGGCGAGAGTCAAATATATGGGTATGTCAAGTCTACGGGATATAGAGTCTCCCGACCGATCTAGCTCATGGGCTCATGGGCTCAGCACCTAGCCCAACCATGGCACAATTAATCATGCCATATCGACTTGACCAGCCCGATAGCTTGATGGGTAGAGCCATCCTAGTATCCTGACAGTCATATGAACATCACAGATGAACGACCAATCCAACTTCTATACAGTATATATAAAACAGATCACATTCATGCATCAAAGAAGTCACGGAATTGGCCAAAATCTAACATAAATAGAGGGAAATGCATGCACCACACAAAAACAGATATGAGATTGGTCGCCGGTAGACTGCGCTACTATAGAAATCTTTCTGAAGGCAAAACTACGTTTGAATTTTTCAAATTTGAAATTCAAATTTTGTAAATGATCTCGGATGGAGAAACTCCCTAAATGAAAATTGTAGATCTCGAAAAGTTATGAAACTTTGTAGCTGAAAACTTTTTTATTTGAATTCGTTTAGGGCCACAAACAATCAATTTACACTCGGTTCAGGACAAAATGTGGGGAACCAAAATGAGTTGTAGACACAAATGATAAAGGGGTGCAGTGGTAGTGGAGGTCGCGTGCGAGAGAGAGGTTGCCGGTTCGAATCCTGGGTGATGCAAATTGCGAAAAAATCACGGAAAAACGTCACGGGAATAGATGGGTGGTGTGTGGATGACCCGTGGAGGCCTCCTTAGGATTAAAAAAATGTTTTACTATGTTTTTTTGGATTTTTTGGCTGAATTTATGTTTTCGGAAATGATTTATAGAGGCAGCACAATATCCAGCCGCCCCTATAAATCGATTTGTAGGGGCGGTTGGCCAGCCGCCCCTACAAATGCTTGATTTGTAAGAACACCTTGCCATAGGCCCTTCTAGAGCATCACCAGCCGTCCCTGTAGTTCCCTGCTGTAGTAATGTCGGAGACGCATTAACGGCTAACAATTTTTTAACCAGCCTTATTAAGAGACCCACAATGTGTCAATATCCAATATTGACCACTGTGTCGCCCAATTGGTGGTTCTGCTGTTCTTACGGGCCCGTTTAGATGGTAAAATTTTTTGAGTAAATTTCTATAGCACTTTTCGTTGTTATTTGGTAAAATTTATCCAATCATGGACTAACTAGGCTTAAAAGATTTATCTCGACATTTACAGACAAACTGTGCAATTAGTTATTTTTTTTACCTAAATTTAATGCTTCATGCATGCGTCCAAAAATTCGATGTGACGGGTACCACACAAACTTTTTTAGCTCTTTTTATCAACTAAACAGTACATTTATTTCCATGCTTGATCAGTACTACTATAGCACTGCAGTGTGTTGACTGCTTACAGTACAGCAGCAGCCAGCAGTTAAGGTATGGTTGTTCTTTGCGTGACCAATAAATTCTCCACGGTCACGTAGAGTGCATACACGTTCCGCATGTTGGTTGCCGCTTCAAAACTTTACCTTCTATCACATCGAATGTTTGACACATGGAGTATTAAATATAAACTAAAAAAATAATTAATTATACACATATTGCGTATAATTTATGAGATGAATTTTTAAGCCTAATTAGTTCATGATTTGACAATAAAGTGCTATAGTAACACATGTGCTAATGACGGATTAAGTAGGCTTAATAAATTCGTCTCGTGCTTTACTGATGGATTCTATAATTTGTTTTTTTTCATTAGTATAAAAAAACCCTATATGACATCCGATGTGACACAAGACCATAGTTTCTACACTAGGTAAATGATTTCAAGCGGGCGAGTTTGTAGTGTCAACAAAAAGAAATACTTTAAGCGGCAAGATGTTCACAACATTCCTTTCGTAGCTAGGTCCGTCTACCATTTTCACGATCCATGAATAATTAGAATATAATTCAAATTTGATGTTAAATGCGCGCGTTGCAATGAGAAAAAAATATCACGATAATATAAGTATAAACATGTGTTGTATTGTTAAAAAACCAATACTACAAGCATGTTCTGTGAGACATCAATATTTTGTAAACCTTCATGAAGGATAGACAATTAAAATATAACTAAAGTTTTGATGTGAAACTGAAACAATCAAGTTTACACCGTGAGAACATGATTCATTATGACTATCTAGCTATTCTCCGTTCTCGCTTCGCTGAAAAGCCATGGCTAAAAGTATTGTTCGCTGATTTGTTGTGAGAGAAAAATACTGTTGATTCGCTGAAATAATTCAGCTCATAAGACAAGCGAATATGGCCCTTGTCTATGGCACGCCTAAATAATCTTGAAGTGCTTTATGAATTGAAAATTTCTTAGTATTTCCTTCGTAAGCCAATAGCTAGATCGAAAACTCATTTCGCATCCTTTCGCCATCCCATGCAAGCTGCTGCGCTGCCTTGATCCCCATCTTCGCTGCCTCCCGCCGACAAAACCCCCACCAGCAAACTAGTCGTGACCTCCTCTTCCTATTCCATCGCCCATCGTCGACTGCTAGCCACTAGACCGCGATCCCAGGGAATGCCGGTGAGGCTGCCACTGTCGGAAGCTCTCATCCCATGTTGCACCTTGGCCTGAGATGGGAGCCGCTCCCTCAGCCGCTCGATGGGTGGTCCAGGTCCTCTATTGACCACCAGTCAACAAAGTCAAGGAAGACAGCCTAGTTAGCATCTTCGTCCAATTAGAAAGTGCCACGTTGCGGGAGGAAGTGTGCCTTCCTGGCGCATGGGACTGTGCGATTAACTTAGGGATATTTTCATCTCCCTCCAAACAAACGGACAAGATGACAGCAGTGCCATTTACTGAAGGAACTTTCAAGTTGGTTCTAAATAAGAAAGTTTAAATTTTTGAACACTATACACAAAAGAGTAATTTGTTTCAATGCCAAATATATAATTCTCTCTTATACGGAGTATAGCACGCGAGGGAGCACACGCAGCAGAATACTGTGACGGGGACACAGTAATAGCTTATAGTTTTTTTTACCAACCTTAGGCCCACAATGTGTCGGTGTTGCAACTCTGTCGCCGAATTGGTGGTTCTCAGTCGTCCTTACATTTAATTTATCCATCCTGATCAATTCAATCTAAAATAGGGACTAATGAGTAATGACTTGCCTCCATCCTAAAATATATATATATATATATATATATATATATATATATATATATATATATATATATATATATATATAGAGAGAGAGAGAGAGAGAGAGAGAGAGAGAGAGAGACTTATACCAAAAATACTATCGTATTGTGTAAGAACTTGATAGGCACATACAATCAAATGTGGATAGACTGTCTAAGCAATCTCATAACACGGCAGCAATCTCAGAACACGACACCAAACCCAGAGTAGGATTTGAACACGGGTGGGCAGCATGGCCACTGGTAAGCTCTACCATCGAGCAATGTGCTCATTCGCAAAACTTATACATTGGAGGAATGAAATTTTGTCAAACAAAATGTGTCATTCCAACTCTTAGATATTCAATGAGGCCTATGTACATTTAAGTTAACTTCTCTCTTGTCTCAATGGGAAGTTCCGTGACATAGTTAATTACTAACACTGCCACGTCAGTTTTTGTATTAGTAACTGTGCCAAGGGGTTTTATCCAGATAAAACTTTATGAAACTCTCAATGCCTTTCTTTGTAAACTGCCAAGTCATTAAATTTGCTGATGTGTCACAGTATTGAATTAAATGAAACCGACACTAAGACTAGCCTTATTGAAAATGGAAGGACCATTAATTGTTAGGGATATTTATGGTCATTTTACATCTCCCTTAAAAAAATAAAATCTTAAAACATAAGTTTTTGAGCTGAGGACATGGTAACATGGAGCAGAGTAGTAGCCAACATTCATTGAACTATTGGTGTCCTTAAGCAGTCCCAACCAAGAAATTATTTTAGAAACAAACCCAAAATGCCTGATTTCTTAACGTGGGCCCCAGAGCATGGCAGCACCAATCAACATCTACTCCAGTGAGAGGCCATCAGATCCAGCATATCCGCTCGAAGCCTATCCAGGACCACGATTTTTCATTTTTTTTCTGCAGCACCTACCATATGTAAACGATGTTCTGCCCAACGCAAAATCCATCGGTTTCCTCGTGTTTTAGATATTGAGGCGACACTGTTTCTCGATCAGAAAAACTGTTTTCCATCTTTTTCTTCTTTTTCTTCGTTAAATCCATTGTCACATTAGGATTTTTGTTTAAGTGACAAGTTATTTAGTTTTATAGAAACTGTCCTAGTTTTTTGGTTGAAGCTGGCATAGAGTGGCCACTGAATTCAAGAGCCACATATTCTTTCAACAAAATGACTAATTAGGCCCTTGTTTAGTTCCCAAAATATTTTGCAAAATGTAGCTATAGCGCTACTGTAGCACTTTCGTTGTTATTTGACAATTATTGTCTGATCATGAAATAATTAGGGCTTAAAAGACCCTTCTCGTGATTTACAACTAAACTGTGTAATTAGTTTTATTTTTTATCTATATTTAATGCTTCATGCATGTGTCCAAAGATTCCATGTGACGGGAATCTGAAATATTTTGCAAAATATTTTGGAAACTAAACAAGGGCTAGGTATATATATCAACTAAAAACCAACTCCCTCCGTCCCGATAAAAGAGTGTTCTGGCTTTCAAAATTTGTCCCATGAGAAGTGACGTTTTAGCTGGCAAAAGTGGACCCCATGCCTACCAAGCCTACCTTTTTCCCTTTCTATCCCACCTCCGCTCTCTCTCCCACCTCCCCTTCCGCTTGCATGGTCGCTCGGATCCGCATCCATCGTCGGTACCTATGAAAGGTCTTGATGGCTAGAGGGGGGGTGAATAGCCTTTTAAAATTTTCTACAAAGACAAGCTAAACAAGTTTATCAGTATAACAAATAGCGAGATGCGAGTTTTGCTTAGCCTACGAGGTGTTTGCAAGCCACCTATCCAATTCACAATTCTAGTATATTTGCACTCAACCGCACAAGTCAAACCGAAAAGGAAACTACAACAATAACTAGCAAGCTACACAAAAGAGCTACTCTAGTAAAGCTAACTAGCTAGCAAAGATAACTAAGAAGGTAATGCGGAGTTGAGTTAGGAGAGTTTCACCGAGGGGCGAAGTATTGAGCCAACCAATATGATCAACAATGAATACCAAGACAACCGAACACCGGGATCAATCAATCACAATATGAAAGTGATGACACGAAGATTTATCCTGAGGTTCACGTGCTTGCCGGCACACTAGTCTTTGTTGTGTCCCTCTTCACCATGTGGTTCGGTGGCTAATCGGTCTCACACCGAGCCTTTCAAAAGGCGCCACAAGAACCTACCAAATGGCAAAAGGTTTCAAATGACACGAGCAATCCACTAATGTTGCCTTTGTCGCTTCACCGAGGTAGGCACAAACCCCTCACAATCACCGGAGGTGGCCAAGAACAATCACCAACTCTTGCCAACGCCTCCAAGCTACTCCAAACCGTCTAGGTGGCGGCAACCACCAAGAGAAATAAGAATCCCGCAGCAAATCAACCACCAAGTGCTAACTAGATGCAATCACACAATGCAAATGCACTTGGATCACTCAATCTCACTTCGAATATGCAAAGAAGCAAGAGAGATGAGTGAGAGGGGAGTTGCTTAGCTCAAAGTGCTCACAAGTATGTCAAAGAATGCAAGAGTGGGAGCCTTGAGCCGGCCAATGAGTATTTATAGACGTACCCCTTCGAATATAGCCGTTAGGCACTCGAAACAGCTGCAGTCCCGCTGACAGGACGTGCTAGTCGAATTGACCGGACGCGCCGATCGCATAGCTCCACCGCCGCGAAGCACCGACCGGACGCGCGAAGTACGACCGGACGCGCTGGTCCCGTAACGGACCGGACGCGCTGGTCAAGCCTGAGCAATGCTCCAACGAAACAACGACCGGACGCGCTGGAGAACTGACCGGATGCCATAGTTCCCGCGTCCGGTTGGAGTCCAGTAAGCTCCCTCAACGACCGGACGCGTAAAGCTATCCGTGAGACGATACTCCCGGCTCGGTTTCGCCCTCCCACAACTCTCACCAAGCACAACGGTGAGACCAAACCCGAACTTTGGCTCGCTGATTTCCGCTTGGCGTGTCAGTTGGGCGGGGCCACCGATGACCGGGTCATCATCCAGCAACTGCCCCTGTTCCTGTCAGACATCGCTCGAGCCTGGCTCGAGGATCTCCCACCTCGGTAGATCCACGACTGGGACGATCTTGTGAGGGTGTTCGAAGGAAACTTCAAGGGGACCTACATGCGCCCCGGCAACTCATGGGACCTCCGGAGCTGCAAGCAGAAGCCAGGTGAATCCCTCCGGGATTACATCCGGCGTTTCTCTAGACAACGTATCGAGCTCCCCAACATCACTGACTCCGACGTGATTATGGCCTTCCTTTCTGGCACCACCTGCAAAGAGTCGGTCCGAGAGCTGGGCCGTAACACCCCGATAACCGCCAACGGTTTAATGGACATCGTCACCAACTTCGCCGCTGGCGAGGAGGCGGTTGGTGCCATCTTTGGCGGCGATCAGGACAAAGGGAAGCACAAGGTCGACGATCCCGTAGGCCCCAGCCGGGGTTCCAAAAGGAACAACAAGAAGAAGAGGAAGAACTAGCAGAGCAAGCTCAAGGCCCCGGCCGATGAACTTGTTGCTGCCACTGAATGCAAGAAGCCTTGAGGGCCCCCGGCGGGGGCGTTTTTGACAAAATGCTCAAAGAGCCATGTCCCTACCACAAGGGGCCCACGAACCACAACCTCGAGGATTGCCATATGCTCCGGAGGTACTTTGAGGGCATAGGCGTCAAGAAGGACAACAAAAAGGAAGATCCCAAGGGCGACGACAAGGATGGGGGGTTCCTCGAAATCCACGACTGCTTCATGATCTACGGAGGGCCCTCGACCCGCCTCTCGACGTGCCAGCGCAAGCGAGAACGGCGAGAGGTTTTCTCCGTGCAGCCAGCGATCCCCCACTTCCTTGACTGGTCCAAGGTGGCCATCACTTTCGACCGTGGTGACCACCCCGACTACGTCCTCAATCCAGGGGTCTACCCACTTGTTGTTGATCCCATCATCGCCAACACACGCCTCACCAAG
This sequence comes from Saccharum hybrid cultivar R570, assembly GCA_038087645.1. NCBI lineage: Eukaryota > Viridiplantae > Streptophyta > Magnoliopsida > Poales > Poaceae > Saccharum > Saccharum hybrid cultivar. Next base: position 14,551,135 of record JAQSUU010000602.1, read on the forward strand.
GTGCTCATGGATGGCGGTAGCAGCCTTAACTTCATCTATGCTCAGACCCTCAACCTCCTGGGGATCGAGAGAACTCGCCTCCAACCCAGCGTCGGGGGCTTCCATGGAGTCGTGCCAGGAAAGCGGGCGGAGCCCATCGGCCGCATCAACCTGCCTGTCTGCTTTGGCACTCCCACCAACTTCAGAAAGGAGACCCTCACTTTCGAAGTGGTCGGATTCCGTGGAACGTACCACGCTATCCTTGGGCGCCCATGCTATGCCTGGTTCATGGCGGTCCCGAACTACACTTATCTCAAGCTCAAGATGCCAGGCCCTAATGGCGTCATAACTGTTGGGCCCTCATATGAACATGCCTATGAGTGCGACATCGAGTGCGTCGAGCACGGAGAAGCAGTCTTGGAGTCAGCAACCTTGGCGGAGGACCTCGACGGTCTGGCCAACGAGATCCCCGACCCTAAGCGCCACGCCGGCAGCTTCGAGCCCACGGAGGATGTCAAGCTCGTGCCTCTCGACCCCGCCGATCTAGACGGAAAGGCGCTAAGCGTCAGCACCACCCTTGACCCCAAATAGGAAACAGTGCTCGTCGACTTTCTCTGTGCAAACATCGACATCTTTGCGTGGAGTCCCTCGGATATGCCGGGCATACCTAGGGAAGTCGCTGAGCACGCCTTGGAGATCCGAGCCGGCTCCAAATCGGTGAAGCAATGCTTGTGCCGCTTCGACGAGGAGAAGCGCAAGGTCATCGGTGAGGAGATACACAAGTTGTTGGAGGCCGGATTCATCAAGGAGGTTCATTGTCCCGAGTGGCTAGCTAATCCTATATTAGTTAAGAAAAAGAGTGGGAAGTGGAGGATGTGTGTAGATTATACCAGTTTAAATAAAGCATGTCCAAAAGTTCCCTTTCCTTTACCACGTATTGATCAAATCGTTGATTCCACTGCGGGATGTGAAACTCTTTCGTTCTTAGATGCATATTCCGGCTACCACCAAATCAAAATGAAGGAGTCCGACTAGCTCGCGACTTCGTTCATCACCCCATTCGGCATGTATTGCTACGTTACTATGCCCTTCGGTCTCCGGAACCCGGGGGCTACGTACCAGCGATGCATGCAGCATGTTTTTGGAGAACACATTGGACCAACCGTTGAGGCTTACGTCGACGACATCGTTGTCAAAACCAAAAAAGCCGATAACTTGATAAACGATCTCGACGTTGCGTTCAAGTGCCTCCGGGAAAAGAACATCAAGCTCAATCCTGAGAAATGCATTTTCGGCGTTCCTCGAGGCATGCTTTTAGGGTTCATCGTTTCCAAGCGTGGCATCGAGGCCAACCCGGAAAAGATCATTGCGATATCCAAGATGGGCCCCATCCGAGATCTGAAGGGCGTGCAAAGGGTCACGGGCTGCTTGGCAGCACTCAGTCGCTTCATTTCGCGCCTCGGCAAAAAAGCGCTCCCTCTGTATCGTCTCTTGAAGAAATCGGAACACTTCTCATGGACCCTCGAGGCCGAAGAAGCTCTTGCAAAACTCAAAGCTACACTCTCTAACTCACCGATCCTCGTCCCTCCAACCCCAGGGGAACTGTAACACCTCAAGTGTTTAGCTCCATAATTGCATTGCATTTGCATAAGCATAAGTATGCATCATTCATGTTATTTTATGTGGTTGCAACAGTTGTGATTGTTTTTAGATTTTGGTTTGGCTCACATCATGTGATACTTGGTAATTGGTGTAACTAAAGAGTAGAGTAGCCAATTATGCCTCACAACATCTTAGTTATACTTAGGGTTACTCTTGGAGCAAGGTTCATGTTGATCAAAATCACTAAAATGCCCTCCAAGAGGTGGTTGACCACCATTTAGCCCTAGGATGCTCTAGTTTGACCAATTAAAAAGTCTAGCTTAGAGACCTTGCATGGAGGAGCACCCTTAAGCAAAGTTGTAGGGAATTTTATGGGGAACAAAAGTCTCAATATGACCATCTCATGAAACTGACCAGAACATGCTCAAAAATGGCTCACAAGTCAGCTAGAGGGGCTGCCTCAACACTTAGAATTTTTCAAAGTCTCCAAGTGTCCCTCTAGTTTTACTGTGGCCTACTTTAGGAGCTTGTAGTTTGCAAACCAGGCCAAACCAGCTTCCACTCATATTGACAAACTTGTAGTCCTCATGTAGCTCTACAACATTGCCAACATCAACCATACCTGGTTCTCAATGGTTTAGGAGATCTAGTGTCAAGAAGTTAGGGTTTCAGTCGGCTTTAATCACTGAAACCACGTTTCAGTTTCACCAGGCACCACTTGAGGGCACTGTATCTCACCAACTAAGCCGAACCAGCTCATGATGTCTTTTACAAACTTGTAGTGATCACATAGGTCTACAACTTTGATAATTTGAGGTTTCACTAACTCGAGCTGGTTTAGGAGTTAATCGTCGACGAAGTTGCCCTGTCAGTCGGTCATGGAAGACTTGGTTTCAGTCAACGAGCTCGGACACCGGCGTGTCGTGGCGCTCGGGCAGAAGAACGGTGACGCATGGCGACCGAGCGCTGCCATCCCCTCCACGTCGCGAGCTCAGGCGCGAGTTTGAACACCGAGCGGCCACCTCCACCCCCTCACTCGCGCTCATTCTCTTCTCCCTCCCTCTCGCTCTGGCCGGGCTCGCCGAGGCGGAAACCGAAGACACCATTGCCGCCGCCGCCGCCGTCTCCGAGCTCGCACACTCACCACCGCACCACCGCTCACCAGACCACGTCCGTCCCTCCACCTCACCGCCCTACACCTCCTCGACCAGTCGGTAGATTTGATTGAGCCCGAGGTGAGCCGCATTGACACCTCCGCCCGCTCCCAAGAGCTCACCGGAGCTCCGCCATGTTCGGTTCACCGTGGCCAGCACCGCACCGTAGTTCTCCGCCTGCCCTCACTCACGTTTCCTCCTCCCTGTCATGTGTAGATGCTAGGGTAAAGATGCTATCGCCAGCATCGGGTTAGCCAGGCCGGAACGAGACCGCGCACGGCCGCGCCATGGCTGTCGGCCAGGTGCTCACGCGGTCAAGCGGCTCCGCTCCATCCCCGTCTGTGTGAGTGGTCTCGAGAGGTCCGCTAGGAGTCCAGGAAGGTGATGCACCCTTCGGTAGGTCGTCCGACGGCCGGGACTCGTCGGCGTACCGCCAGGCACCACGGCCGTCCGCCATCGTCGTCGGCCTAGGTGCTGCGGTGCATCAGCTTTGGGGAAAAGGGCTAGCCTCGATGCGGTTGGGTTTGGGCAAGACGTCGGTGAACTTGGATTGGTCGGAGGAGCCACCGGCGGCGAGGAATCGCTCGCCGGAGCTCATTTCCGCCGTTCCCCTGTCCCCTTTCACTGACACGCGGGGGCCACCTGTCTGTTGCCGTGCACGGGCGGGAGCCCGAGCAGGCCATGCGCGCGCGTCTTGGGCCGCGTCTGTCCCGGGCCGGCCCAGTTCCAGATAAAATCTATTTCATTTATTTTATTTGTCACAGATTTTGTTGAGGTTTGGAAAATGTAGATCTAGGGTTTTACTTGCTCAAAAATCATGAGATAAATTTTGTTAGGATCCACTTGGTATGTAGTATTTTAGAAAAATATAAATCTGGTATGTGATGTTTAGTTTCTGGGAGAATTAAATAGATCTTTCAAATGTGTTTTGAATTGAATGCAAACTTGTTAAATGTGTAACTTGAGCTGTAGTATTCCAAAAATTATAAAATTTGGTGGGTACGCTAATTTATACTTGCCCTAGCTCTGGTAAAAATTTGGGCAGTAGTGCATAAGTACTTTTCAAGTTATAATGCTATCTTGTTATTTTAGGAAATACTTAAATGAATTTTAGTGATTTTTCTACATGTGCAATGTTCTTATAACTTTTTGGAGAATGTCTTGGTACCCTAAAGTGTCCAAGAAAATTAGGAAATCTGTTGTTTGATACTTTTCAATAGGATTTGTTAAATCATACAAAAATCGGCCTTTTGGGCTTGTAGATTTTGTTTAGGGAGTTCCTGTGTAAATTTAGTTCAAATTTTTACAGTAGTCTCTTTTTGGGTTAGAGAGTCCCCTGTAATTTTGGTAGAATTTTAGGAGTAGTTTACATATATGTTTAAAATTTCACTTAATTAATTAAGTAAATTAAGAAATGAGTGTAAATAAATGTTCTAGGTGGGCACACCTTACTTTCTGGTGTTTTTGTGACCTATGTGAACTTGTGGTAACATTAGTTGGGTTTTAAGAGATGTTTGCCACATAAATAAATATTTAATCTTTGCAATTCTAGGTTTTCTGGACAGCTGGTAGGATTCCTAGATTTGACCTTTGATAAAGGTGGTTGCTGGAAAACTTGTAAATACCAAAGTTGTAGTAAACTTGATAAACTGGCTTGTGTCAAAATTTGGGAGTATTTAGCCTAGTAGTTTGGGAGTTGTTGCTGTTTTAAGTGACAGTCCAGAATTGGTTACTCTCTGTTTAAGAGAGGACAGATTCTGGAACTTATGAATTTCGGCATGGAAAACTTAGGAGTTGAGGGTTGAGGTCTGAAAATGATTTGTAGTGCATTTCTTAAGCTTTCCAGATTGTCTTAGATCATATCTTTTGGAGTTGGGAATCTCCAGTTATGTTAGAAACAAGTAGCTGCTGTCCAGAATGTTTTACTGTGGTATTTTGCTGTTGAATGTGGTAACCTAAGTAATGCTACTCTTGTAATTGTTAGGTGTTAGGGCCTTAACCAAAGAAGAACAGCTATATCTTAGGTTGAGTAGTTTAGGTGAGTACTTCTCTACCGGAGAGGAAATTTGCACCTACTATTTGAAGTGATTTGAATAGAGCTTTAAGAATGTTATAATGCATTTCATTCCGAGCATACTACATCTTTCATTATGCATCCATGAGATTTATTATGCACTCATGCAATAGGTGTTCCGGAGGGGGTAACGCTCCTCGAATTCGAGCAAGTGATTCCGGAGGAAGTCCAGAACCAGCCGGAGGAGCCAACAGAACCGGTCGGCGAAGGAGACGCCGCTGAAGACTTGCCGGAGTGCCCTGACCACCGGCCTTCGACTTTTCTCAAAGGCAAGCCCCGGTGCATGCTGAACCCATCGTTTTATAAATATATCTTGAGTACTTTTAATTGTTTACTTCATTAAGTTGTGGGAGTTGTATGAAAACAATTGTTGCATTATACCTGTCCTTGTCCAGATATCGTACTTAAATCCTAATTTAGGTTTAGGCACGTATCAATGCTTAGCCCTGCTTAGTACGGTAGAAGTCGGATGATTTCCGGTCATCCGCGAGATGTAGGAAGGAGTCATGAGTGGCTTTATGGCTATCGTGGATGGAACCATGCTTTAAAATGAAATTGAGACCGGGCTGGAGTTCGATAGTACAGCCGCAAGACACTTCACGTCTTGGGTGTGGAGCTATGCCCGTCTGAGTCGTTTAAGGACCGATTTGCTGTACGTCCTTGAGTCATGTTGAACGCAGTCTAACACTTAGTTGGCCGGATAAGTCGTTCCGACCGTGAAGTCGAGTAGTATGGTTCAGGCCGGGAATCGAATGGTAGGTTGCATCTTGGAGGAGAGAAAGGATGTGCTTGGGGACATTGGCGTGAGACCAAGGGGGGTTAGAGTCCCTATCACCTGGCAGAGTGTCGCCCTTGGGGACGCGACATCATTCGGACCCGCGATTCCTGAACTGTACGAAAGATGACCTAAGCAGCCCTCGCCAGGCGTGACTCGGTGAGTGTTAGAAGTACCCCTCCAGCTGGATAGGAATTCGATTCGAATCGCCGTCGCTCCCGGTTAGTGAGCACTTGACTTGAGCAGCGGCAACGTAGATCTCATTAATTGAACAGATGGTTAAGTGAATGATACAATGTTGCCACAACTTATACCTGCTATGGAAATAATGTTAATAATTGTTTGATGATAATCAAGTGCATGTTTAGTACAGGTGCTAAGATAGATGACAGGTAAGTGCTAAAAATCATTGCTAGTACAGGTTACAAGAGTTTCAACTACTTATGCATTTATGCAAATGTGGTGTCAGCTAGCTTGTTGTGTAAGCCTTGCATAAATCCTTGGTGTCATATTGTTTCTGGTTTATGACGGGTAAGTCTAGCTGAGTACATTCCAGTACTCAGGGTTTATTTCCCCCTGTTGCAGATGATATGCTCTATCAAGGCTTCTGCAAGATGTGTCTCCACCCTGCGGGTGACGAAGACTAGATCACTAGGGCGTGATCATCTTTTATGTACTTTCCTCATGCTTTTGTGGGTTGTTGATCAACAAGACTGGCAGTAGTTAAACAACTGGTGTGTGTGTTATGCTTCCACTACTTTCCAAACTTGGTTTGTAATAATTGCAACTCCGTGGTGTAAAATTATTTCCGAACTACTTGTGAAATGTAACGTATGATGTTGTATGTTGAATGATGCGATCTTGGTTGTAAGCAAGTTGGTTTGAAATCCTTCGTGGTTTCGATTGACTACCGGGATTATATGGGCTCAAGTTCGAAAATTTGAGCGCTTCGGTGCTTGTTTTTGTACTTGTGCCCTTATAATTTGGTCGGTTCTGTTACAGGAACAACTCTCGCTTTATGTCACCGCGACTACACAAGTAGTCAGCGCGGTCTTGGTTGTCGAGAGGGCTGAGGAAGCACATATCCTGCTCGTCCAGAGACCGGTCTATTTTATTAGCGAGGTGCTCTCAGAAATAAAGGTACGCTACCCGCATATCCAGAAGCTGCTGTATGCCATCGTCTTGACACGGCGCAAACTCCGTCACTACTTCGAGGGCCACCTGGTGACTGTAGTTTCTTCTTTCCCCCTAGGAGAGATAGCCCAGAACCGGAAAGCCTCGGGAAGAATAGCCAAGTGGGCGGTAGAGCTCATGGGTGAGACCCTTTCATATGCACCGCGCAAGGCCATCAAATCCCAGGCACTAGCAGATTTCCTGGCGGAGTGGACCGACACTCAACTCCCCCCGGTTCAGCTCCAGGCTGAGTTGTGGACCATGTACTTCGACGGGTCGTTGATGAAAAAGGGAGCGGGCGCGGGTTTGCTCTTCATCTCACCCCTCGGGGTTCACATGCGCTATATCATCCGGTTTCATTTTCCTGCATCGAATAACGTTGCCGAATACGAGGTACTCGTCATGGGCTTGCGAATCACCATCGAACTAGGGAACCGACACCTCGATGTTCGAGGTGACTCCCAGCTCGTGATCGATCAGGTCATGAAGAGCTCGAGCTACCGTGACCCCAAAATGGAAGCCTACTGTGAAGAGGTACGGCGCCTTGAGGACAAGTTTCATGGTCTCGAGCTCAACCACATCGCACGTAGGTATAATGAGGCTGCAGATGAACTCGCGAAAATCGCATCCAGCCGAGCTACGGTTCCACCAGACGTTTTCGCGAGAGACCTCCACCAACCATCCGTCGACCTCGGGTCGGACAGAGGGGCCAATGGGCCGCCAGTCGACCCCCAACTTGAGGCAGAAGCCCCCTCGACCAGGGCCGAGGCCATGCAGGTGGGAGGCCCGGCCCCACCATCTGACCCCGAGCCTGACTGGCGCATTCCGTACCTCGACCATCTCATTCGAGGGGACCTCCCTTTGGATAAAATCGAGGCTCGACGGATTGCTCACCAGGCTAAGTCCTTTGTGATATTTGGCGACAGTAGGGAGCTGTATCGCCGCAGCCCCACTGGTGTCCTCCAACGCTGTATCACAAACGAGGAAGGCAGAAGCCTGCTAAATGATCTGCACTCGGGGGCTTGTGGTCATCACGCAGCACCTCGGACCCTCGTCAGAAATGCTTTTCGACAAGGTTTCTATTGGCCGACCGCAGTCTCCGACGCCGTCAAGCTAGTATGCTCCTGCAAAGGCTGCCAGTATTATGCGAGACAGACCCATCTCCTGGCTCATGCCCTGCAAACCATCCCCATCACATGGTCGTTTGTCGTTTGGGGGGCTCGACCTTGTCGGACCCTTGAAAAGGACAACTGGCGACTTCACCCACTTGCTTGTTGCCATTGACAAATTTTTCAAGTGGATCGAGGCTCGTCCTATCACTAGCATCAGGTCTGAGCAAGCTGTGCTCTTTTTTACCGACATCATCCACCGCCTTAGGGTTCCCAACTGCATCATCACGGACAATGACACCTAGTTCACTGGTAGAAAGTTTCTAGATTTCTGTGACAACCACCACATCCGTGTGCTCTGGTCGGCCGTAGCTCATCCAAAGACAAATGGGCAAGTAGAACGTGCCAACGGCATGGTCCTACAAGGCCTGAAACCAAGAATCTTTGACAAGCTGAACAAACATGACAAAAAATAGGCCACCGAGCTTCCCTCGGTTCTGTGGAGCCTAAGAACAATGCTGAGTCGAGCCACGGGGTTCACTCCGTTCTTCTTGGTCTACGGATCTAAGGCTATGCTCCCCACTGATGTAGAATACGAATCCCCGAGGCTAAAGGCCTACAACGAGAAGAATAACGATGCCACGAGAGAGGACGCCCTCGACTAGCTCGAGGAAGCCCGCGACGTGGCTTTGTTGCATTCTGCCAGATATCAACAGAGTCTCCGACGCTACCACAACAAACACGTCCATAGGCGCGACCTCAACGTTGGTGACCTAGTGCTACGTCGAAACCAGAACACCAAGGGACGGCACAAACTCACACCGCCATGGGAAGGACCATACATCATCGCAGAAGTACTAAAGCCCGGCACCTACAAGCTATCAAACGAGAAGGGTGAAATCTTCACCAACGCTTGGAACATTGAACAGCTACGTCGTTTTTCCCTTAAAAAAGCTTCGAGGCTCTGTAAATTCTTTTCAATCTCATCAATAAAGGATACAACAGTGTTCAAAAGCTTCGTTTTCATAACAACCAGGAAGGATCGACTCTGTTCTCTCAGAATCGACCCTCCCTCGGGGGCTACAAGGAGGGAACCCCCTGCCCCAAAAAAATTCATATTCTTTTTCAAAAAAAGAAAGCTATCATTTAGGTCGACAATACCACGGGAGCGCCCCAAAACTCAAAGGTCACGCCTAGGGGAGCAACCACACGCTAAGTAGACCTAATGACACTTTATAACTTTGAAAAATAAAACATCCTCGGTCGCTCCAAATCAATCTCTTACATGATCTACAAAGCCGCAAACACACCCTAAAGGGTCGAGGGTAGTCGAGCCACGAGATCACCCATGCCTCCGAGGCTATGACACCTCCACTTGCTCCCTTGTGCCAAGGGGTGTAATTACACGCTAAGTAAATCATACGAGAACATGATTCGAGCAACAAAGAAAAAAGAAAAAAACTCGAGCAAAACTTAAACAATTAGTGCAAATTTACATCCAAGTGTTCAAAGCCTCCGAGGCCACCACCACTACAGTTATAAATGCTAACCTATTACATGGGCCTCTATGCCTAGATTCGGCTCATAGTCCCTCGTCGTCGGCAGGCAGAACCACCTCGACCTCGAAGAGTTGGGCCAGGCAACTTCTAGGTTCCTCAGCAGCTTGAATCAGGTCCAGGCAGGCGGTTTCGTTCTCCTCGTCCGTCCGATCCGGATCCGTGATGAAGCCATCGGCGACGAGCTCCATGCCATACACAAACCCAGATCGAACGACGGCCAGTGCCCTCTTCACGCCATGATGAAGGCCGCCTCGTATCCTCTCTCGGACAAGGTGGCCCAGCGCCACCATCTGACGGACAAAGGAGTTCGCCGGGGCGTCCTCCCCGATGTCGGCGTCGGGCTCGACCCCCAAGCCATCGCACACGGAGGCAATGGTGCCCTGGAGCAACTGAGTCCACTGGGCCTCAGCCTCGAAGAGGTTCTGGAATGAGGTCGCCGCCGCCTGAGCCGCCTGCTGCTCCTTCTCCAGCTCTGGAGCACAAATGTTAAGTTAGCACAAGCCTAGGACCTCGACACCAGGGCCACTGCGTTGCAAGAAGCTTACCCTCGGAGTGGGTCTGCCAGCCCACGACCTCGTCACGCAGCTCCCCGCACGCTTTCTCGGATGCTCGGAGAGCCTCGTCCCTGTCACAGAGCACCGCCCTCAGCACCTCAAGCTCCCGGTCAGCGCCCGAGAGAGCCTCGTCCCTCTCTCAAACCGCCCCCAACAACGTCGCAACCTCATTTTCCAAAGTCCCGACGCGGGCAGACGCCATCCCAACCTGGGCGTTGAGGGCATCGCGCTGGCCACCCACCAAGGCAATATCTTCCTCGAGCTCCTTCACACACGCCAGCAGGGGCGCGAGGTCCCCATGAGCTTTGGCAGCCTCCTCCTGAGCCCTCGCCGCGTCTTCACGCGCCGAGACCTCGGCCGCCCGGGCCTGTGTCGCCTCCTCCTTAACTGCCGCATAAGCGGCGCGAAGATCAGCCACCTCGGCGCTCTGGTGGGAGAGCCGCTGGTTGGCCTCCTCGACAAGAGCCCGTTGACGGGAGAGTGCCGCCCACACGCCACTCTCATTGTGAATAAAAACTAACTTGCGGCGGGAACGCTCCTTGAGCTCCTGACCATGATTCAAGATTAAAAATTAGAATCAAGGAAAAAGGGGCAGAGAGAAGAATGAAAGATTACCAAATTTGACTTACCTCAAAAGCGTCCGACATACCCTGTGCCAGGGCCTCCGAAGCCACACGGAGAGATCGCATCGAGTGCTGCCGAAGACCCTCGACGTACTCCCAGTGGTGCACCTCGTCTCTATCGTCGAGCACAAAGACGGGTGCCGCGCCAGGGTTGGCTGCGTCCCTAAACTCAAGGGCTGACCTCCCCTAGCGCGGCAGCTCCTCCTCCGCCCGCACGAGGGCCAGCCCGGCAAGGTCTGGCCATGCGGCCGGTGCCTCGGCCGGATCACTCTTCGTGGTCCGTGGCCTCGGCCCCCTCGACGCCCACCACTTGCATCCCCTTGTCAATAGGGGAACCATCAAGGGTAAGGTCGATCAGGACCGAGGTCGACCCTTGCGCCAGGGCTGCTGCCTCGACCACCGACGCCACCACTGGGACGACGGACGAGGGCGCGTCTGCCCCACTCTCCGCCTCGATCGCCGACTCCGCCGGCTGGTCCCGCTACGGCTGCACCTCCTCCGGTTGCGCAGCCGTCTGTCCCGCCTCCGGCGGGACCTCCACCACCTCCTGTTCTACATCCGCCCGCCCTGCATCGCGGACAGATGCTTCCGCCTCAGCGGCCTCGACAGAAGCCTGGGCGGTCGGCGTCGACCCAGGCTCCGGCCCGCCAGTGCTAGGCACTGCCACCACTGACGGCTCCGAACCCTGAGCGGCAGGGACGGAATCAACAGCCACCTGGGCGCTCACCGCCAGCTAGGCAGCCACCTCCCGCTGCTTAAGCCGCTCCGTCGTGGCCCGTCACTCCGCGACCCAGGCGGCGTCATCAGCTGTCGTCCACATTATGATGGCGGCGCTCGATCGGAGCGCCTTCACGGGGGTCGAACCCGCGAGCTCCGCCTTGCACTTATGCCTCAGGAATGAACAACCACGTCAAAAAATATGATCGCCGATCACAAAAAAGACAAGGCAGAATGGACTTACCCAGAAAGGGGAACCAAGGGCCTCAACCCCGGTCCACCAGAAATTGACGACGGCGCTCGTTGCGGCCCTACCGTCAGACCTCCCACCGGCGGGGCGCTCCCTGGGGCCCTGGTCGGCGGAGCCCCCTGAGCACCCTGCGCCGCCGAGGCCAGTTGACCCCGGGTCCTTACACCTGTTGACGGTGCCCCGGACGTCGACAATGGCGGTGCCGCCCCGGCCGCCGCCTGAGCCTGCGGATCTTGGGCTCGCGGGGGCAGCATCGTCGACCCCTCCTATGGGGTCCCAGATGAGGCGGCCCCTCCCGTCGAGGGGCCCACACCAAACCCCACCTCTTCCAGCTCCTCCTCCACCTCGACGGTCACGGGGGCCAGCCCCGACGCCTGGGAGGTCGACCCCCCGATGGGCTCCAAAAAGGGGCGCATGTCGGGGAGGTCCGCCAGACCGGTCGTGGCGTCATACCATGACAAGGCATCGTCGTCCCCGTCACTGTCGTCATCATCCTCCCCCGAGACCGTCTCGGAGGGAGACTCCTCGAGGGGAAGCCCGTCGAGGCTCTGCTGGCGCCGACGTTTCTTTAGCTCCTCCTTCTCCTTGGCCTTGTGGATCTGGCGCTTCTTCGTAGCATCCTTCGCCTTCTTCTTCTTAGATGCCTGGTGGCGTCGAGCTTCTCGAGCAGGCTGGTCCTCTAGAAGCGGCGGCCGCGTCTCCTTCACAGCCGACAAATCCTGTACACCGACCTCGACTAAATCAGTAAAAGGAGTCCGAAAACAAACAAACTCGCAAGACGCCAACGGTAACCCTTACCAGGGGCTCGAATCCTTGGGTGGGCCGCATCGGCACCCTATCGACGTCCTCCGGCTTGAAGTTCCCCACCATTCGACGTGCGCGCCAAGCGACCTCGTCGAGGGAGAGGGATTCGTGGGACATCCTGCTCCCCTCTAGCAGCGCCTCTAGCATCATCTGGTCAAGCCAGAGTCGACGATGCGTCAGTGGCATCACCCTCCGGCAGTGGAATGTCGTAGCCACTATCCCGGCCGTCAGTCCACGCTGGCGGAGCCTCCAAAGGGCGTCGAGCAGCGGGTCCAGCTTCGACTTCTCGTCGTCCACCACGCCGTACGATCAGTTCTCCCCTCGAGCGACGAGCACCCGGCCGGTATACCTCGGCAGCTGATCGCCGTCATTATGGAGGTAAAACCAGCCGTCATGCCAACCGCTGTTGGAGGAGATCAGCTGCGTCGGGATGTACTGGTCGCTGCAACCGGACCAGACTTGTAGCACGCAGCTCTCTGCGGGCACCGCACGCCACGCTCCCCGCTCTCCCGCCTTCTTGGTGAAGAACTCCGCCCTAAAGAGATGGAGCCACAGATTCCATTGTGGATCCATCCCCAGGTACCCCTCACAGACCGCCGCAAAGATGGCGGCTTGTGAGACGGCATTGGTGGCGAGGTGCTGTAGCTCCACCTTATAGTAGTGGAGAAGCGCGCGCATGAAGGGGCTGGCCGGCACGCCGAACCCCCTCTCATGGAAGCAAACAAAACTCACCACATAGCCTTCCGGGGGTGCCGGCTCTTGGTGGTCAGACGGTGGAACCCTCCACTCCGGCTGAGTCCGACTCGTCCTCGGCCGCAGAAGTCCATCGTGGACCAGCTCTTCCAACCGTTTCTCCGTCACGGAGGAGGTGGCCCAGACATCGGCAGGGAGGAGCTGGCTCTTGCTCGCCATCATCGTCAGAAAAACTACACGGACGGGAGACGGCGACGGCGTGGGGTGAGGGCTAAAGGGCGCAAGGGAAGCAGTCTAAGGCAGGAGGGCGAGAATGCAAATGGCCGGTGAAAGAAAACAGACCCCCGGGTTTTACTCTTATACCCTGGCGGAAGCCCAACGAGCGCATGAAAAGGTAGGAGCAGTTTTTGCATTCAATGCCCTTACCTAACCGTTTCCTCCAAACTCGCAGATATGGGCACATGGCCGCGATCCACGCCATAACCGTCACACCACATCGCCCACTACCACGCCGATCCCGCTTCCCTTCCTAAAAAAGCGCGCCCAAAAACGGGCAGGGGAAGGATCCGCGAACGGATATTCCTAGACGACTGGGTAACGGGCTCCGAGCCCGGAAAGAATCTCGAGGGGGCGAAAGCTGGCCCTCGACCAGGGTTCGACATCATCCCTCGAGTAACAGAGTTAGGGATGACTAGGGATGCGCCCATACAAGGCCAGGGCTCGAGCCACGCTCTCCAGGCACCCCAAGACGTATTCGAGGCTAAGAGAGAAGGTTGACGTAGGAATCCCCTCAAAGGGAGGCGTCGAGCCCTCGAGTCCCATCGAAAGGAATCGAGATCCACACAACTACTCTTCGGCATTCTTGAGAGCGCCCCCGGGCCACTAGCCGACTCCTATCGAATGGAGCACAGGCTCACACTCGAATTTTTCTGTTAGTAGCTCACCAGAGGCCGTCGGGACTCGCCCAAGCGAGGGTAGTACGGCGTCCCCAACCCCTCCTCCTTTTTCTAAGAAAGGGAGCGTGAGGGTCGGACGGTAGAAGACGGTCAAGACTCTGATCAACCTCACGCGTGTGAGGCTCGGGGGCTCGACCGCAAGAAACCAAAAATACAACAGAAAACACCACAATACGAGACCGATTCCTCAAAAGAGCGTGTAAGAGACCTCAGTGGAGTCCAAGTACTCCACCGAGGCCTCGGGGGCTACACCCGGCGGGTGCGCTCGTGCGTCCCTACCGGAAAAGGCTACGACGCTATGACTCCAGTTCATTAACCGATGAGCCTCTGAACGAGTGGCCCACACTCACCCAAAGGCTCGGGGGCTACTGTCAGTACAAACAGTGTAGGGGTACCCACAATCTACGGTTAGTGTGAACGAAACACTAATGGACCCGCACGGCAAAGCCAAAAGGCGGTAAACGATGCACCTCGACTACGTTCCGACTCGCACGAGGCCGGATCGATGGAGCGTCTCGACCGCGCTCCGACTCCGACTCGTACGAGGCACCCTCGACGGGACACCTCGACCGCGTCATGATTCGTACGAGGCCCGCTCGACAAAGCATCTCGACCACCGGCAAAACTCCGACTCGCACGACCCCGGGTCGGATCACTCGACCTATCTTACCCCCCACTCTGAGACAAAAGTCGGAGCATTTAATACAACTACCTACTACCTCCTACCACCATGGCTACCACTGCGATCGACGTGGGAACAACACCTATGTCAGTCCTCACTTTTTTACCGCCCGTCCTGGGATGGGAGGTGAAAGCCTGTCACTATACACACCCTTCCGCATACTGTTCTACCACCGACCACCTGTTGACGGTTCTTAAGTATCAATTATAACCATCAAATAAATAAAGAAAAGGACCTATATGCAAGCAACACCTAGAATTAGGGTTTGATCTAACAGAATTCCACGAGTTTTGCTGTTTATCTATTTTTGCAGGGGGTTATCAGGAAATAAGGAAGAAAGGCCCACATGTCGGATTAATGACGGGATATTAACCGAACACGTAATTATCTTACATCTAGAAGATTCTAGAAGCCACGGGAACGAACGGGAGCCGTAACGGGCCAGGACACAGGGCGCCCGCCCTGTGCCCTAGGGCGCCCGCCCTACCCCCGGGACAAATCAGGTCGAGTCTCGCGGATTATGCTCCACCGCCTTTGAGGATCAAGGAAAACCGTAGGATGAAGGTCGGTTTGATCCGACGGTCCAGATTCATCCAAAAGGGCTATATAAGCAAGGCCCCTGACCCCTGGTGGAGAAGACCCCAATTCATTATTCAGTTGCATATCTCTAGTTAGGGTTTAGAGAGAGAGGTTCCCTCTAGGGTTCCCACCTCTTAGGGCTTAGCATCCAATGTGAAAGTAGAATTAGTTCTACTAGATTGAGAGAGATAGAGTGGAGGTGTAGATCGGAGGAAGCCGGCCTGTCGGTGTCTACTCTGAGGTTGTACCTGCGGGAGCAAGTTCTTCTAACCCGAGGCTTGTTCTCAGGATTCTTCAGTATTTCGACTTCTAAATTCTAGTAAGTTCTTTGTTTTATTGTTCTTTGGTTTATGAGTTTACTTTGATCTCTTCGCGTAGAGTTTAGAGTAATCATCTCTAGCGTAAACGTGGTGTTTAAGCTAGGATACTCATAGATATCCCCTCGTCTAGCCGGACCGTGGTAGTAGCGAGGAACGTGACAATTCCGAGTTACCTTTGTATTCCATATCCCGTTAGCAGGATCGATAGGGTTTATAGGTGCGGGTTGAACATCCTTTGTGGTGTCTAGATTCCGTAAACCTCCCCAATAGAACAGTAGATCATCCTTACCAAGGTTAGAAGAAGAGTGCGGTTGTAGTCTTCTCTATACATCACTCACATCGAATCATAGTGGTTGTAGCCTAAAGGTTAGTAGTAATAGATTTGGTTAGTCAGATGCACTCTTTCTCCTAGTGGTAAAAATATAAATACGATACCCAGGATAACATCTCGGGTGAAGTGCTCACCGATATCCGTGCGCTTGCGGATCCTATTTCCTAATTGCGTTACCAAATATCAACAAGCATTTCTGGTGCCATTGCCGGGGAGAAAGACGGTTTGCTGAGATAACCTTGAGTCTTACTACTAGCTTGTATTCATACTTTTTATTTTCTTATCTTTTTCATTCTTTTTTTTTTCTTTTTACCAAAAATGGAAAACCAAGGTTCTATATCTATCTTTGATGCCGCAACACCTTCAGCAACTGACCTTTTACCATGGGAGTCATCACAGCCTATCCAAACATCCCAGTATAAGTTAAGTTCAAGGTTGATTGCGATGATTCAAAATTTATCTTTTTCGGGAAAGGAAGACGAAAACCCTTACCTTCATATTAGAGATTTTGAGCAGACATGCGATTGTCTTCGCATTGATGGCATCTCTGATAAGACTTTACGTTGGAAGCTTTTTCCTTTTTCTTTAAGAGGAGAAGCTAGACGATGGTATAGTCAGAAGGTAAGTCAACAGCAAGGTGAATGGGGAGTTTTAAGAGCCAACTTTTGTCTAGATTTTTATTCCCTTGACCGTACTGGTGACCTTAGACTCGAAGTCCTATCTTTTAAACAAAAAGATAATGAAACTTTGGGGAAATCCTGGAAACGTTTTTCTGATCTTTTAGAATCTGGTCCAAAACTTTTGCTTGAAGACACTGTTCTTTTATTTCATTTTTTTCGAGGTCTTCAGAAAGATAATAAACAAATGCTGCATACTATGGCTAGAGGTTCTTTCTTTCGTATCCCTACTGATGAAGCTAAGGGGATCTTGAATAGAATCCTAGAAGCTGAGATGGATAATGCCCTCCATGATAAAACCTACGAAGCCGAAGTAGACACTCTGCCAAATTTTTCATCTACTTTAGCTATCCCAGGTTCTGAGCCACAAAAGGAAGAAATTCTACCATCTGATTTCATGCTAGACATAGAATCCGATCTCTTTGCCGATTTTGGAAACATTTCAAACTACCATTCTATAGACCGACCCCAAAACGGCCAATTTAGCATTTGTTTACCAAGTGAACGTCAATTGAGAGAGCTTATCTCGGTTATGAGTAGCGAATGGTTAGAGGAGTCAGAGCTTTCTTCTGAAGTAATCCGAGTGGACACACCCTCTATAACTATACGCTGTGCTTATAATTCTGATCAATTTAACGCTCTCTATAATCCTGTTGTGGGGATCAATATTATGTCCGAAGCTTTTGCACTTAATTTATTTGGGAAACTTGTTTTAACCCCCACAACAAAGGTCATAAAGGAATCTTCGGGACGATTAGTCCCCAGTCTTGGAATTATTAATGTCCTACCCTTTATGGTAGAAGGCTCCATGGTTCATTTGAACTTTTATATCTTTGATATATGGGGTTTCGACCTATTGATTGGACAACCTTTTAGAAGACTCCTTTATGAAGGTCAAACTGGAAAGCTCTACATTTCTTTGGGAAAGGATTTTAAACTTCCAATTACAATAACTCACTCCTTGAATAATAAGACCGAGCCATATCTTTTGCCTGATCCTATGGAGGAGGTAAAGGCTGCATCTCTAGAACTTTTAGATGATCCAGACTTAGAAGAGGAAGCCCCCTTCTTCACTGAAGAAGAGGCCGAACCTTCTGAACCTGAACCCTTAGATGAGTTTGCAGAAACACCTAGACCCCCCATAGAACTCAAAACTTTACCACCCGGTCTTACCTATGCTTTCCTAAACAATAATCCAGAGTTTCCTGTAATCGTTAGTAATAAACTCACTCAGGAGCAAACTCTGCGATTAATGACCATTCTTGAAAAACACCACTCTGTTTTCGGCTACTCACTTCAAGATCTCACAGGAATCAGTCCTATGATTTGTACCCATCGTATTCTGACAGATCCTTCTGTTACACCCTCTCGAGAGCCTCAACGTAGACTTAACAACGCGATGAGAGAGGTAGTTAAAAAAGTAGTTATAAAGTTGCTGCATGCAGGGGTTATATATCCTATGCCGCATAGTGAGTGGGTAAGCCCTGTTCAAGTTGTGCCTAAAAAGGGAGGCATGACTGTTGTTACTAATGATAAGAATGAGCTAATTCCGCAACGCACCGTCACTAGGTGGCGGATGTGCATAGACTATAGAAAACTTAATAAAGCCACGAAAAAGGATCATTTTCCTTTGCCTTTTATAGATGAGATGCTTGAGCGGTTAGCAAAACACTCGTTTTTCTGTTTTCTAGATGGATATTCAGGGTATCACCAGATCCCTATCCATCCTGATGATCAAAGCAAAACCACTTTTACATGCCCATATGGAATGTATGCTTATCGTAGAATGTCTTTTGGGTTATGTAATGCACCAGCTTCTTTTCAAAGATGCATGATGTCTATATTTTCTGATATGATTGAAGAGATTATGAAAGTTTTCATGGATGATTTCTCAGTTTATGGAAAAACTTTTGATAGTTGTCTTGAGAACTTAGATAAGGTTTTGCAAAGATGTGAAGAAAAGCACTTAATTCTTAATTGGGAAAAATGTCATTTTATGGTTAGAGAAGGAATAGTGCTAGGACACCTAGTGTCTGAAAGAGGTATTGAGGTAGATAGAGCTAAAATTGAAGTAATTGAACAACTACCTCCACCTGTGAATATAAAAGGAATTCGAAGTTTTCTTGGCCATGCTGGTTTTTATCGCAGATTTATAAAAGACTTTTCATTTATTGCGAGACCACTTACTCTTTTGCTAGCCAAGGATGCTCCTTTCGAATTTGATGATGTATGTCTAAATTCTTTCAATTTATTAAAGCAAGCACTCATCTCTGCACCAATCATTCAACCCCCTGATTGGTCGTTGCCTTTTGAAATTATGTGTGATGCTAGTGATTATGCTGTGGGGGCAGTTTTGGGACAAACTAAAGATAAAAAGCATCATGCAATTGCTTATGCAAGTAAAACTTTGACAGGAGTTCAACTTAATTATGCAACCACTGAAAAAGAGCTTCTGGCTGTTGTTTTTGCCATTGATAAATTTAGATCTTATTTAGTTGGAGCTAAGATAATTGTTTACACTGATCATGCTGCACTAAAATATTTGCTTACTAAGAAAGATGCTAAACCTCGCTTAATCAGATGGATTTTATTACTCCAAGAATTTAACTTAGAAATAAAAGATAAAAAGGGAGTAGAAAATTCTGTTGCTGATCACTTGTCTAGAATGTACTTTAAGAATTCACAGGAACCCCCCATTAATGACTCACTTCGGGACGACATGCTTTACGGGATTAACAGATCTGACCCCTGGTATGCAGATATTGTTAATTTTATGGTTTTAGGTTATGTACCACCCGGAGCAAACAAGAAGAAGCTTATTCAGGAAAGTCGTTCACATATATGGGATGAGCCATATCTCTTCCGAGTATGCGCTAATGGCCTACTTAGAAGATGTGTGACCACTGAGGAAGGATTGAAGATCATCGACAGATGTCACTCATCACCATACGGAGGTCACTATGGAGCATTCCGTACACATTCAAAGATCTGGCAATGTGGATTCTACTGGCTTACGATGTACGATGACACGAAGCAATATATCAGAAGATGTGTGTAACACCCTAAAATTTGAAGAAAAGAAAAATAGGGAAAATGTGATTTTTATATTTATTTTTGTGAAGCATGCAACTTTAGAATAAGAATAATTTTATAAATTTAAAATCAAATATAAGGGTAGAAACATGATTGAGCATTCATGCTGCTGCATTTGGAGTTTTGTATTGAGTAGTTTAAATCAAATTCAAATTTGATTTGAAAATCATTTGAAAAATGGATTTGAAAAATTGGAAAAAGAAAAAGAAAAGGAATTTACCTTCTTACCAGGCCGCATTCCTCCAGCAGCCCATCTTCTCGGCCTGCCAGCGGCGGCCCAATTCTTTTCCCCGCGCCCCCTTCGCCCGCATGGGCCGAGCCCGAGCCGCGGCCTGTCGGCCCGTTGTCAACGCGCGCGGCCTGCGTCTCGCCTTGAGTCGCTGACGCGTGGGTCCCACCGGTCAGTGACCCGTTCTCGCCTTCCTTTCTTCTTCCTCCGGCCGACGCCGCTTTCCCTCTCTCCCGATCCGATTTGGATCTTCGAATCTCGCCTTTTCCTTAGTTAGCGAACCCTCCGGACTATAAAAACGGGACCGTAGCCCCTCCCCGCTTCACATCCAACCCTTAACCGCAGCTATATCGCCTCGGGGCGGCTACATCCGAAGCACCGCCTCCACCGCCCGCCATATCAAGCCGCACGCCTCCCTCGCCTTGTTCTTGGCCTCAATCTTGCCGTGGGTAAGTTCGCCTTGGAGTTAGCTAGCCATGGGTGTACTTGCTTCGCGATTTCATGCACCGCATCGAGGTTTGGCGTTTTCCGGCCATGGCGCCGCCGCCCGAGTCGACGTCTCGGTGAAGTCCGGCCGGAGCGCCGCCCGTCTCCTCCCCCGATCGATCTGGACCGTCCGATCTAAAACGGACGGCTCATATTAGAAGATAACGGTTCGGCGGTGTTTCTGTTAAAGAGCCCCTGGAGTTTTCAATTATCTAACCCGCGGTCCAAAGCGTAAACCGGGAAAATACGTTTTGATTAAATAAAAACGTAATTCGTTTCGGAAAAAGAAAAATACGCTTTCTCATATTTACAGTTTTGCCACTCAGATTGTTTTAGCCGTAGAATCTTCGTTTTAACTCCGATTTGATCCATTCAAATTGCGTTAGATTCATATTTGCGAGCTCTATCTAATGATACAACTGTACAGTAGGTTTGGATTAATTTATTTTCGAGTTTCAATTAAAGTATTTATTTTTCTATAGGAAATCTTTGGAAATTCATAACTTTGTCGTTTTAGCTCCGTTTTTCGTGATCTTCGCGTCTGTGTGATCCTAGCGAGTTGTAGATTCGTTTTAAAGACTTTTTATCTTATTTTCTTACTGTTGGTGTATTGTTCTAATTATAGCCTTGTTTGTCTATGCATGATTGCCTCTGGATGTGTGTTGTTGATAATGGTTGATCGAGTATAGACGGTGAGCAATTCGTTGGAGATCAAGAGCCTTACTATGAGCAAGATCTTCAGGACCAGTTTGAGCAAGGCAAGTATAGCATGGGATTGTCCTTGTTGTCCTATTCACCTTATGCAATTAATATCATTATGCATTTATTCCTTGTTAAGGATGACTTAGTGATTGATCCTATACCTTGGTACCCATTATGATGCATTGATTAGTATGGCTAGTGCTTAAACATGGACTATGATCATGTAAATTGATTAGAGGAATATGCGATAAACATTAAAATATGATTTTGATTATTGTATAAAGGGGATTAGAGCATGTGTGTTGCTTTTTGATGCTCTAATTGCTCTCCATAAGGACTCATCTATAAGCGACAATCCGGGATCTACAGTACAACTGTGGGGGCTATATGGCTCTAGCTTTAGTCATATAGAAGGACCTTTTCTAGCTTGTTAGAGGTAACCTTTTTGGCGTAAGAATGGCTTGACGAATCGGGTATAGTGCGGCCTCTGTCCTTATGTGTATAGGCTGCGGGTTATTGTGCCATTTGGAAGGGGGGCTCTACATCTGTTTGCCGAGTGAATCTAATGGCCCTAACTTGTTAGACGAACCTTCGAAAGACTTCATAGTGTTTACCCTGCCTGCTCACCTTGGTAGTGTTTTGGGAGTAATTAACCCGGGCATTTGGGTAACACGACTCACAGTGAAAGTGTACAACCTCTACAGAGTGTAGAACTGTTATAACAGCCGTGCTCACGGTCACGAGTGGCCTTGGACCCTTATGGAATAGTTGAATAATTGTTTATGTTTATGTTTTTGCTATTCGATAATCATTTCACATGGATCATATGTTTATTGTTTACATTGAGACCTTTTGATGCTATTGATATGCTAAAATCATGTTAACTAAAAGCTACATGCTGATAAACCAATGATTATGCCTTTTTGAGCCTCATGAACCCCATGTTACACTTGTTGAGTACGAGATGTACTTACGCTTGTTTATTTCTCTTATTTGGATAAAAATCCCGGATGGGTAACAGATGGAGGTAATAGCGACTACTACGCCTACTTCCCTGAGGATTACTAGTCTTGCTGTCAACCAGTCAATGTACCTGTGACTGGAGCTACCACGAGAGATTTTTGTTTATACTTCCGCTACATTGTGTTAAGACTAAGTGTTTAAATATCGTGATGTAATAACATTTGCCTTGATACTTCTGTTTTAATTTGTGAACTTATGTGTGATTGATCTCTGGGCGCACATAAGGGTAAGCATTCCATTTGGTCGATAAATGGGTGCGACAATGTGGGCCATGTCAAAGGCACGGAAACATAAATACAAGGGATGCCATGCCACTCACCAACAACCTTCAGATTGAACTCTTTGATGTCTGGGGAATAGACTACATGGGTCCATTTCCCCCATCAAAGAAGTGTGAGTTCATCTTGGTGGCGGTTGATTACGTCTCCAAGTGGGTAGAGGCACTACCTTGCAAACATGCCGACAATATCAGTTCGAAGAGGATGTTTGTGGAAATCATATTTCTAAGATTTGGAGTCCCCAGGATAGTGATAAGTGATGGAGGATCACACTTCATTGACAAGCGCTTCGAGCACTATCTATCAAGACATGGAATCCGTCACAACGTCGCTACTCCCTATCATCCTCAGACAAGTGGCCAAGTAGAGACTTCTACCAAGCAAATCAAGAACATTCTTCAGAAGATGGTGAACGAGATGGGAACGGCATGGAAGGACAAGTTACCCGATGCACTCTGGGCTTACCGGACAGCATACAAGACCCCAATTGGAATGTCTCCATACCAATTGGTGTACGGAAAGACTTGTCACCCACCTGTTGAACTTGAGTTCAAGGCACACTGGGCCATAAAAAGATGGAATATGGACCTAGATATCGCCGGACAACATAGAAGAATGCAATTATCGGAGTTAGAAGAATGGCGGGAGAAAGCATATCACAATTCAAAGATCTACAAAGAAAGAGTCAAGAGATGGCATGACAAGAGGATCAAGAAGAAGGAGTTCTTACCTGGAGATAAGGTATTACTTTTTAATTCCAGGGTGAAGCTTTTCGGACATGGGAAGCTCCGGAGCAAATGGGAAGGACCATTCAAGGTAATTCATTCATCATCCCACGGAGCTATCACACTTCAAAATGACGAAGAAAACAAGTATGGGGGAGATTCCCTGACATGTCACACACACTTCGATCGCACCTCTCCATGAACCAGGTACACACTCTGCACACTTTTATTACACACTTACACACTCACCTTAGTTTGTGCAGAATTTTATCTCTCTAAACATGATAAATTAAAAGGATAAAAATGCTTATAATCATGATCAATCTCACTCTGTGATATTTCCTGGAAACCTGCAATTATTAAAATTATTTCAAAACCCTGTGTTGCTAAAAGTCATTGTGGAATAAGAGATGGTAAGGGTATGAGTACCTTATTCTTAGTATCTTTATTGCTTGGAGAATTTGTTTTAAAAATCTCAAAATTATAGCTACCATCCTCAAGTTTTATATGCCTGCTAAACATGAAAATATTAATTAAAGCTATCTGCTTTGTATTGAGTTTGTTCAAAACAAGTTAGACCCTTGTTGAGAGATTTATCATACTCCTAAGATCAAGACATTTTTATTCAGAAAGATTCACTCTTCCGAAGTATTATTGCGTTAGAGGTATGGGCTATGCAAAATTATGAATATATCGAGGAAATAAAAAGGAGAAAGTGCTCGATAACCTCATGGAAAAAATGGACAAGTGTCCGGCAGTAGAATTAGGGGTACCTCGGTATCCACCCAAAATGAAAAAAAATGAGATATGATAAAAATATGATGGAAAGAAAATGATAGCCCATGGTCCCTCTAATAAGCAATATGCCAGTAAGAGTGACAAGTTTTTAATTTTCAAAGTCTTTGATCTAAAGAGTATGGTATTCTTCTCCTCGGATCCGGTTGTGACCATACAATAAATGCAAGGTATGTATGCTTAAAGAATTATTTTTGCAAAATCAAAACAGCCTCAGTGAGAAATATAAAAGATAATGAGTGACTCTGAGAGCACCTATGAGGATAAAGGTATGCTAAGTTTTTCTTTTCAAAAATATGTAAAAACTCCAAGTGATAGGGATTAAGAAGAAGAAAGGCTCTTTACTCTGACCATATATTTCCCTGACTATAAGTGCACAGTGGATTTTTACAACACCCTGCAGGTATGAAAGAATGTTTCAACCCCAGATGTTTTATTAACCAACCTTTTCTCGAGGACGAGTAAAAGCCTAAGTATGGGGGTGTTTGTTGACGGTTCTTAAGTATCAATTATAACCATCAAATAAATAAAGAAAAGGACCTATATGCAAGCAACACCTAGAATTAGGGTTTGATCTAACAGAATTCCACGAGTTTTGCTGTTTATCTATTTTTGCAGGGGGTTATCAGGAAATACGGAAGAAAGGCCCACATGTCGGATTAATGACGGGATATTAACCGAACACGTAATTATCTTACATCTAGAAGATTCCAGAAGCCACGGGAACGAACGGGAGCCGTAACGGGCCAGGACACAGGGCGCCCGCCCTGTGCCCTAGGGCGCCCGCCCTGCCCCCGGGACCAATCAGGTCGAGTCTCGCGGATTATGCTCCACCGCCTTTGAGGATCAAGGAAAACCGTAGGATGAAGGTCGGTTTGATCCGACGGTCCAGATTCATCCAAAAGGGCTATATAAGCAAGGCCCCTGACCCCTGGTGGAGAAGACCCCAATTCATTATTCAGGTGCATATCTCTAGTTAGGGTTTAGAGAGAGAGGTTCCCTCTAGGGTTCCCACCTCTTAGGGCTTAGCATCCAATGTGAAAGTAGAATTAGTTCTACTAGATTGAGAGAGATAGAGTGGAGGTGTAGATCGGAGGAAGCCGACCTGTCGGTGTCTACTCTGAGGTTGTACCTGCGGGAGCAAGTTCTTCTAACCCGAGGCTTGTTCTCAGGATTCTTCAGTATTTCGACTTCTAAATTCTAGTAAGTTCTTTGTTTTATTGTTCTTTGGTTTATGAGTTTACTTTGATCTCTTCGCGTAGAGTTTAGAGTAATCATCTCTAGCGTAAACGTGGTGTTTAAGCTAGGATACTCATAGATATCCCCTCGTCTAGCCGGACCGTGGTAGTAGCGAGGAACGTGACAATTCCGAGTTACCTTTGTATTCCATATCCCGTTAGCAGGATCGATAGGGTTTATAGGTGCGGGTTGAACATCCTTTGTGGTGTCTAGATTCCATAAACCTCCCCAATAGAACAGTAGATCATGCTTACCAAGGTTAGAAGAAGAGTGCGGTTGTAGTCTTCTCTATACATCACTCACATCGAATCATAGTGGTTGTAGCCTAAAGGTTAGTAGTAATAGATTTGGTTAGTCAGATGCACTCTTTCTCCTAGTGGTAAAAATATAAATACGATACCCAGGATAACATCTCGAGTGAAGTGCTCACCGATATCCGTGCGCTTGCGGATCCTATTTCCTAATTGCGTTACCAAATATCAACACCACCCTCGAGGACGGATACGACAAGGTCCATATCCCTCAATCTCAGGGATTCGGCCTTATCCACCAGCCCCGACCCAGCCTCGACCCGGCCTCGACGCCCACCACTGGTCAGCAAGAAAGAAAGACTGACGTGACACAGGACTCAGGGTCTTTTCACCGCCTCATCCCCGACGTCATCACGGTGTCCAGGGATGGCCAGCCATTCCTGAGGCACGTCGCTACAGCCACCCCCACAGGGATCGACAAAACTTCACCTCAAGACACCCCCGGCGTCCCGGCCTCCTCTTACCCTATAAAAGGGCAGGTAAGGGCTCCACAAGGGGGCAAGGGGCAGGTCAGAATCCAAGTGCTAGCAAGCAAAGGCACCCAACTTAGAGATCAACATCTCAAGCAATCACTCTTGTACTCTTTTTCTTCCTTTGAGACTTGGGCTCGGTGCCCTCTCTCGCCAGCTTGTAACCCCTACGTAAGCACCTCGGTGCAAGGAAATATAAAACTCCCCCCTCCCCACTAGACGTAGGGCCTTCTTTTGCCCGAACCAGGATAAATCTCCGTGTATTTCCATTGCATCACCACCCATGATAGGGACACGTAGCACTCACTCGTCGGTTTAGGACCCCCACGGGACCAAACACCGACACATTGCATTTACCCAATCCAGATCTCTCAATGCTTTATCAATGTCCTTGGGTTCTTCCATTGACACAAAAGAAGAGTGAGTACAAAATGATGCCAATCTTGATCTAGTTTGAACTCCGCTTTGTATGTCACCAATGATAGAATCCAATGGATGGTCTCTTGCAATGTTAGTTGGTTGAAGCACTTGGATTTGATTGGTTGGATGTTTATGTTGATCATGAGTTGGAGATGATGAACTAGCCACTTGTTGATCTTGTTGCACTTGAGATGATGTACTAGCTTCATTTTGCATTAGAGAACCACTAGCTTGTGTAATTGGACTTTGGAGCACTTGATCTTTGAAGTCATCCACATCAATCACTTGCTTTGCCCTAATATCACCAATATCCATTTCTTTTATAGCATTGGTCAATTGAGCTCCTCTCACATCATCTAAGTTATCTTCTTCATTTTGAGAACCACTTGTTTCATCAAACTCAACATCATGCACTTCTTCAAGTAAACCACTAGCCAAATTCCAAACTCTATAAGCTTTGCTAGTAGTGGAGTAACCAAGTAAGAATCCTTCATCACATTTCTTCTCAAACTTGCTCAATCTAGTGCCCTTCTTCAAGATGTAGCATTTGCAACCAAATACCCGAAAGTATGCAATGTTGGGCTTTCTTCCATTTAAGATCTCATATGGTGTCTTCTCTAGGAACTTGTGGCAATAGAGGCGGTTGCTATAGAAGCAAGTCGTGTTGATTGCTTCGGCCCAAAATGAATGACTCACATTATACTCATTCAACATTGATCTTGCCATATCAATCAAAGTTCTATTCTTTCTCTCAACTAGGCCATTAGATTGAGGTGTATACTTGGCCGAGAATTGATGCTTGATTCCAAGCTCCTCACATAGCTCATCAACTCTTGTGTTTCTAAACTCACTTCTATTGTCACTTCTCACTTTCTTGATTGTGGTCTCAAACTCATTTTGCACTCTCTTGATGAACTTCTTGAATATGTCAAATACATCACTCTTGTCCACAAGAAAGAATACCCATGTATATCTAGTGAAATCATCCACAATCACAAACCCATACTTGTTGCCACCAATGCTTGTGTATGTAGTTGGCCCAAATAAATCCATGTGCAACAACTCAAATGCCTTGGAAGTACTCATAATGCTCTTCAATGGATAAGTGTTGCCCACTTGCTTTCCGGCTTGACATGCACTACATAGCTTATCTTTCTCAAATGTGACATCCTTCAAGCATCTAACTAAGTCATGCTTCACTAACTTGTTCAATTTCTTCATGCCAATATGACCAAGTCTTCTATGCCATAACCAACCCATACTTGATTTGGTGATCAAACATGTTGAGAGTTGAGTGTCACTAGCATTGAAATCAACCAAGTATAGATTCTCATATCTAAAGCCTTTGAAGATCAAGTTGGAGCCATCAACACTAACTATCTCCACATCATCAACACCAAATATGCACTTGAAACCAAGATCACATAATTGAGCAACCGACAACAAGTTGAAATTGAGCTTTTCAACTAGTAGCACATTGGAAATGCTATGATCATTTGAGATTGCAATCCTTCCAAGAGCCTTCACATCACCCTTGCTATTGTCACCAAATGTGATACTATCAATGCCACTATCATTTGATTTGAGAGAGTTGAACATTTTTGAATCACCGGTCATATGTTGAGAGCACCCACTATCAAGCACCCAATGCCTTCCTCCGGCCTTGTAATTTACCTATAAAACAATTTAATGTCTTTTAGGTACCCATACTTGCTTGGGTCCTTGGAGGTTAGTAACTAAGTTCTTTGGTACCCAAATGGCCTTCTTCTTTGGACCCACAATTGGTGTACCAACAAACTTAGCTTGCACACCCTTCTCACCCTTGGTAAGCACATAACAGGAATCAAAAGGAATGCAATCCATTTTAGCATGAAACTTATTGTTGTTCTTGTTCATTTTATTACAATTAATCTCTAGATGCCCAACTTACTTGCATCTATTGCAATAACGACCATTGCTCTTCACAAAGCGAGGCTTTGGAGTAGCAAAGGCCGCCTTGCCCTTCTTAGGAGTATAGCCCAAACACTCTTTGTTAAGAGAGAACCTTTGGCTACCCAAGCATTTTAGCAAGCGGGCATCCCCACCATAGGCATTGCCTAATGCGCGGGTGAGATCATCCACCTCTCTCTTGAGAGTCTCATTCTCAACCACAAGTGATGAATCACTAGTAGTAGAGGTAGAGTTGGTTGTGGTGGATGATGATGAGCTACATGAAGCATTAGTAGGACCAACAAATAAAAAATCATCAATAATATCACATGTTAGTCCAATATCACAAGTGACAATCACTTGCTCCTCCTTAGCTTCCTTCATGAGCTTCTCCAGCTTGAGGTCTTTTTCCTTGATGAGCTCAAGTAGAGTGGAGTGGGCTTCCTTAAGCGTAGTGTGAGCAATTTCAAGATCCTCGTGGTCTTCCTTTAGACACTCACGAGAAGCCTCTAGCTCATCAAAGGATTTCCTAAGAGCTTTGAGCTCTTGTTCAATTCCTTTGCACTCCTTACTCTTTTTGAGAGCAACAAGCTCCTCCATCAAGGCATCATTTTCATTGCTTTTGGCAATGAGCTCTTGCTCCAAGATTTTGCACTTCTTGGTTGTCGTCTTGTAGCCCTTGCTCATTTGATCTATTATGCCCAATAGATCATCCTTGGAGTAGTCCTCATCCTCCTCATCATCACTCCTACAACCATCACTAGCACAAGAATCATCATCACTATCATCATATTTTAACTTGGTAGGCTTGGCCATAAGGCATGTCGATGTAGTGTCGAAGATGGATGGCTTGTTGGAGAGGGCGATGCTTGCAATGGCTCGCCGAGTGGTCCTCTCATCATCACTAGAGCTATCATCATCACTATCGGAGTTATCACTATCCCAAGTGACCACATAGCCACCACCCTTCTTCTTGTTGTTGACAGTGAAGCTCTTCTTCTCTTTCTTCTCCTTCTTGTCCTTCTTGTTCTTCTTCAACTTCAACTCCCCATCATGATATCTTTTGTCTTCATAGGGGCACTTTGCCACTACATGATCGGGGCTATTGCAATTGTAGCAAAGCACCTCCTTTGCCTTCATGAAGTCCCTTCTCTTTCTTGCACCATATCCTTTCTTCTTCATGAACCTTCCCATCTTGTGCACAAGGAGGGCCATGGTCTTATCATCGAATGGATCATCATCATTGCTCTCCACCTTGCTCTTGCCCTTAGAAGATGAAGCCTTGAATGCAATGGGCTTCTCTTGATTGACCTTGATCTCCTTCTTCTCATGTTCATCTTCATCATCATCATATTGAGCATCGGTCATGACATCTCCAAGCACTTGGTTTGGAGTCACCTTGTCCAAACCCTCTCTTTGGATCATCTTCCTCAAGATAGCAAACTTCTTAGGTAAGTTCATCAAGAACTTATGTGAGAAGTCCTTGTCCTTGACATCTTCTCCTAGGCTCTTGAGATCATTGACAATAACTTGTAGCCTATAGAACATCTCTAGTATGGACTCATCATCCTTCATCTTGAAGCTTGCAAACTTATCCTTGAGCATATAGAGCTTGGCACTCTTTACCGTTGAGGTGCCCTCATATGTTTCCTCTAATCTTGTCCACACTTCACTTGCCATCTCAAGATCCTTGATTTGCTCAAAAACCTTTACATCAATCCCATTGTAGAGAGTGTTGAGAGCCATAGTGCTGCATTGGTTGTTGATGCAATCATTGTTAGTGAGGTTGTCGGGATCAATGATAGCATAATTATGATGTGTCACCTCCCAAACCTTCTCATTGATAGAGCCAAGATATTGCTTCATCTTTCTTTTCCAATGATCAAAAGATGAGACACCATCAAAGAATGGAGGCTTGCCCCCGACATGGTTGAACACAACTTGAGCCATCTTACACCGAGATTGTTAAGCCTTGCAAACGGTGACCACGGCTCTGATACCACATGAAAGGTCTTGATGGCTAGAGGGGGGTGAATAGCCTTTTAAAATTTTCTACAAAGACAAGCTAAACAAGTTTATCAGTATAACAAATAGCGAGATGCGAGTTTTGCTTAGCCTACGAGGTGTTTGCAAGCCACCTATCCAACTCACAATTCTAGTATATTTGCACTCAACCGCACAAGTCGAACCGAGAAGGAAACTACAACAACAACTAGCAAGCTACACAAAAGAGCTACTCTAGCAAAGCTAACTAGCTAGCAAAGATAACTAAGAAGGTAATGCGGAGTTGAGTTAGGAGAGTTTCACCGAGGGGTGAAGTATTGAGCGAACCAATATGATCAATACCAAGACAACCAAACACCGGAATCAATCAATCACAATATGAAAGTGCTGACACGAAGATTTATCCCGTGGTTCACGTGCTTGCCGGCACGCTAGTCCCCGTTGTGTCCCTCTTCACCACGTGGTTTGGTAGCTAATCAGTCTCACACCGAGCCTCTCAAAAGGCGCCACAAGAACCTACCAAATTGTAAAAGGTTTCAAATGACACGAGCAATCCACTAATGTTGCCTTTGTCGCTTCGCCGAGGTAGGCACAAACCCCTCACAATCACCGGAGCTGGCCAAGAACAATCACCAACTCTTGCCAACGCCTCCAAGCTGCTCCAAGCCATCTAGGTGGCGGCAACCACCAAGAGAAACAAGAATCCCGCAGCAAATCAACCACCAAGTGCCAACTAGATGCAATCACACAATGCAAATGCACTTGGATCACTCAATCTCACTTCGAATATGCAAAGAAGCAAGAGAGATGAGTGGGAGGGGAGTTGCTTAGCTCAAAGTACTCACAAGTATGTCAAAGAATGAAAGAGTATTTATAGACGTACCCCTTCGAATATAGCCGTTAGGCACTTGAAACAGCTGCAGTCGCGCTGACCGGACGCGCTGGTCGAATTGACCAGACGTGCTGATCGCACAGCTCCGCCACTGCGAAGCACCGACCGGACGCGCTCGTCGCATGGACCGGACACACAAAGTATGACCGGACGCACTGGTCCCATAATGGACCGGACGCGCTGGTCAAGCCTGAGCAATGCTCCAACAAAACAGCGACCGAATGCGCTGCAGAACTGACCGGACGCCACAGTTCCCGCGTCCGGTTGGAGTCCAGTAAGCTCCCTCAATGACCGGATGCGTCCGGTCGGTCGTGACCGGACGCGCTGCGCGTCCGATCAACAAACTAAAACACGCGCAGACGCTGAAATGCTGATCGGACGCGTCCGGTCAAACAGAGAGCGCGTCCGGTCCAGCGTCCAGTCACCTCTGTGACCTCCGTTCGCCTCCATTTGATTTCTGACTTCGGGCATAGTGGAAAATAGTCGTTTCAACTCCTCGAAAACGCCTCTCTACTGCTCAAATTCCAACGCCATCGCAAAAGTGCTAACACCACCAAGTGATCACGTCATGTGCGAGTGTGTTAGCATTTTCATAATCATTTTTCGAAGCATTATTAGCTCTATCCAAATGCATATGATTATGAAATGCACACCTAGAGGCACTTAGGAGTTCAATAGCCACGTCATTCCCCTCTTTATAGTACGACTATCTATCCTATAATGTAACCATACCCACTAGGTGTCTTGGTTACTAAAACACAGCCCTTAAGCATATACCTTTGCCTTGATCACGTAGGGCTGCATCCAAATCCATGTGTGGCCATCATGATCACCATGTCCATCTTGCCACCAACCTTGGAATGTACTAATCCTCATATGTTATATACAACTTAGGCATAGGATTAGTACTTAGGCATTGTCACTAATTACCAACACCAAACATAGAGCTTTCAACCCACCGCATCCGGCCCTGTTGGCGTCGAGGCAGAAGCAGAGTGGGCCGCTGTCGGCGAGGCCCATGGCTGCGGCCTTCCTCCTCCTCCATCGGTACTCCCCTCGCACGCTGGGTGAGGCAGAGGCAGGCAGGAGGTGGAGCGGCACCCTAGGTGAGGCCGTCGATGAGGTTGAGGATGGGCGAGGACCCTGCGCGAGCACGCCATCGCCGAGATCCACATGCCAGAGGAGCCGTCGCCGAGATCCACATGCCAGAGGAGCCGTCGCCAAGATCCACTTGCTGAAGTTGCCATTGCCGAGACCCGCAAGCTAGAGGAGACGTCGCCGAGATCCGCACGCGTCCATGCCGGAGGAGCCATCCCCCTGATCTGCTGCTCCACCGCGAGCAGAGGCTAGGCTGCCCTGCGGCGAAGGCACACTGCTGCTCGCCTGGATGCGGGTGTCGGTAGGGCGGGCACGGTCTTGGCCGGTGAGGAGCTGGCTGCTCGCTCGCTCGTCTAGATCTGGACGAGGACGAGAGAAACACACGAGAGATGGGACGGAGGGAGTAGGGGTATAGCAGTCTTTTGCCATCATTGTTGGTTTGCATGCTGAGTCCTAAAACTACTCTATTTTTGGGACGGAGGGAGTATATACTACTAGATGAAACATGTTACAACTTCCTTAGCGAGACCAATAAATTCAAGCTTTGAAGAAGTTTTAGGTTGCTCAGTTTTATTTCTCTAGTTATCACCAACAGGCATATATCTTTGCTATAATAAATAAACAACTACATGCAACAGCTAATTAAAGGAACTTCGATGTCTTTTCTAGGTAATGATGAACTAGCAAGACATATGAGTGACGTTGGAAATACTGTTCATCATGAACAGTAAAATAAGTCACTGACGTGGTATACACAAATAAGGGTAACAGTAGATGTCACGCAATAGTACGGTGATTGACCTTTTGATTATCGAAGGGGTTCACCATGTTTTCATGCCACCAAAATAAATGAAAGGCCAAGCACTAATATAGTAACCAATTTTTGAGATAGCAAGAAATGATCATCAGAGGTGGAAGCAACATCGTCTTTGATTCATGGTTTGTGTTAATCAAATATTTCAGAAGCAACTACATTGTCCGTCTATGGAAACTAGAGGAAAAACTCACGAGCTCATTGCCCTGAACACCAATGACACCATAGAGCCCATCGTCCAACCCACCATGGAGCCATCACCATGCCCTCTATGCCGCCACACCCTATGGACTAGAGATACACCCTACGGAGATCTCCACTCCCTGGATCCCATGTGGTGAAGACCCATACTACCGATGCTGGTCTACTAGTCCGTGTCACAGTCGGTTCCTCAATGTTGTTGGCATTGTCATCCACCACCTACCCCATTGACATCTCTTGAGCAAAGGGGGAGTTTGAGAAGGGAATAGAGAGCAACACATGGGACATGTGTGGACACGAATCAGCATTAGTCGCTGCCTCCTCCTAGGATCATCCTTGTCCACCACCGCCTCCTTGGGTCATCTATGGCCACTAGTGCCTATATCCTGGCCGCCAACACCGTGGATAGGACAGGGAGAGACCCGTCCATGCAGGATACATCAGCACAGAAAGGGATTGGCCTTGACGCCGATTCAAGTGGGGCTCGGCCCTCACGTTGTTGCCAGATTTATATGCACCTCCGTTGGTGGAGTCAGCCTAGCCGGCCTCTGCTGTGCTGCCGTTGTTTCGTACCACCGCTGCCTTCTTAAATATTTTGTTGATCTAGCGGTGATCTTCAATTTGTTCTTGCCTTCATCATCCTTCTGAAGCACCACTTTGCGCTCCGAATTCGCTTGGACATTCGGTGCTGCACGTGGTTCGCCGATAATCACATTCTTGCCTTGAATTTTATCGGTATACTCTGGACGAATCAAAACAGCGGGTGATCTTGCTTCAATTGTATGCATTGGAAAAGAGACCTTGTCAATTTGCATATCAGAAAGACTCTCATTAAGGGACGATTGGACCTGCCGACGGAAACCATTGCAATCATTAGTGGCATGAGAAAAAGAATTATGATATTTACAATAAGCTCTTCTCTTTAACTCATCAGCTGAAGGCAATGTATAATTAATTCTAATATAACCGAATTTCAACAATTCATCAAAGATTCGGTCACATTTAGAGAAATCAAAAGTAAACTTCATCTCTTCACCCTGATTCTTATGAATCGGTATGAGATGAACAAGTAACCAACTTATTCTCTGCTGGCCATTTAATTTCAGTAGGATAAACTTCTCTATTCTCATCATCAGAACAATCAGAATAATCATCAACAATATGCACATTATGATGATTAGACTTATAGGCATCATGAGATTCTTTAAGGCGTGATTCAGCTAAAATGGCCCTTTGCAACAATTGATTAACATTCACAAACTCATGATGTTCAAGTTTATCCCTAATACTTGGACGTAAGCTAGCAAAGCATAAATCAGTTAAATCTCTTTCAGAAATCATTAAATGAAAACATTGGTTCTTGATTTCTCTAAATTGTTAAACAAAATCAAGGACATACTCATCACGACCTTGACGAACTGATGCCAGATGAGACAATCTAGTTTTATGGATGCCGGTATAAAAATGACTATGAAACTTTTCTTCTAATTCAGTCCATGAACCGATAGAACAAGTTGGTAATGAAGTAAACCATGCAAAAGCTGTGCCAGTACGAGACAATGAAAAATTGTGAACTTTCATAAAATGATAAGCACTAGCTTCACCCAATTGCGCAAGAAACATGCTAATATGCTCCATGGTAGATTTACTATCATCACCACTAAATTTATTAAAATCAGGTACCTTTCACCCATCAGTTGCTTTCATGAAATCAAAGTGTGAAGGGTACGGCTTGCGGTAAGTAGTCTTACTAGGCTTGATTTGTACACCCAAACTTTCCTCAAGCGATTTACACAATTCTTCCCTAAACCGATTCAAAGTATCATTGAAATCGGTAGAGGGAGCAACAGGTGCAACAAAGTGTATCATCAAGTGTGGGGACCTAGCTTGGTGACTTCGGTGGGCTGGGGAGAATGTTTTATTCTGCCAAAGCTCAACTTGTTGTTGGTCTTTGATTTTGACCATAGACAACCACTTGATTAGTTGGAGCACTACCGGCTAAACCGGTTTTATCGACTTCAATCGCCGAAGAGACCGATTTGCCTTTATTTGATGCTGCATATAAACCTTGATTTTCATAAAAATTCAAAGGCATGCCAAATTCAGGTTGTTTAGAAGAAGAATCAACACCCAATGCATTGCCATCGGTTGTTTTCCCGTCTAGCTTATCAAATCGAGCCATGATCATGCTTACAGCAGTCAAAAGATTATTATCTGTTACTTTTTTATGATCATCCATCATAGTAGCATAATTGGTATGCGTAGGATAAGGATCAACAATATCATCATACTTAGGTTCAGAAATCCTTACCTCAGGTGCAGCGGGTGCAGAAGAAGTTGAAGTGATCAACTTACTGAAATCCGGCTCCCTGAATTGAGTGACATTTTCCCACCGATTTTTAGTGCAACTCTGAAGAAAATCTTTCAGAACGGCGTTGAACTTGGCCTCCACTTGTTGCTTCAATTCCTCGAGGAGCTCATCGATGTTCATGGGATGATTGATGTTGCCCTCATGAGGGACCTGGGTCCTATTCCCGGTATCTTCATCGTTGCTTCCCATGTTGCTGGAGGAAAACTTGATCTTTCACCTAGCATTCCCCAACGGAGTCGCGAAAAAGTATGTTGACGCTGAAGATCATTACAAGCCAACACACCAGCGAGGGCCTTGGACGCCTAAAGAGGTTGCAAACAACCTACATCGCAGCAAGAACGTAGCGTAATCGACCGAACCGATCTAGAGACCGACAGGGCCGATGTGGAGCTCGATCTTGGCTGAATAGGCTCCCGAACTACTCCTAGAAGGATCCGTCAGGGAGGACCACGTGGAGGGTCTCCTAGGACCAGCAAGGCCGCCTAGGATGCCAACAAATCTCGTGGAGAAACTTGATGAAAACAGGAGACGTTGAGGAGAAGAAATTAGAGCAAAGAGTAGATAGTTTTGTTGTGTTTTTGATGATAGGATAGATGGAAACTCAATTGGCCATGATCCTCTCATATATATACAGAGCGGGCGGTCTTATTCCAGTAGAAAACCTCTCCAAGCCTTATTTTTCAAGTTTTCCACGAGTTTGGAACAGTTCAGATCGGAATCCAGAAGGCCAGATCCGAACAGGCCTTTTTATTAGGTCTGCCGAAAGTGCCGACATCTGCTGGAACTAGCGACAGTCGCAACTGCCGACCTTTGCCAGAACTACCGACAGTTAGAATTGCCGACATGACTCGGAACTGCCGACGTTAGTCGAAACTGCCGATACTGGAGCATCTTCCCGGGGGCATAACTTTTTCATCCGGACTCCGAATTAGACGTTCCATATATGTTTTTTTGACTGTCTCAACGAGAGGAACGCAATGGTGAAGTTTGTTCCACATTTTGACAACTTCACAAAATAGATATTTTTGAGTGTCAACACCATTCCGCGATACTCTGATGTAAGTGTTAATATGTAACACCCTAAATTTTGCAATTTTTCAAAATAGGTCAAATTGATTTATTTATGTATTTTTGTGAGCATTGAACATAGGGAATTAATAATTTTTGGTGAAATTAAAATCAAATTTAAGGCTACCTACATGTTGGTGCATCATGCTGCTGCATATTTCCTTATGTGTTGAATGGTTTTTAACTGAAGCACAATTGAATTCAAATGCTTTTGAAAATCATTTGGAAAATTCAGAATTTTAGAAAAGCGAAGGTAATGGAATTTGCCTCTTTGCTACTTTAGGCCACCGGCTTTCCTTCCAGCGTCAGCCTGCCCCCAGTGCTGCACCGCAGCCCTATCTCGGCTACTGGCCCAACCAGTCAGCCCACCCCAAGCATCAGGCGAGTTCCCCCTCTCACTTGTGCAGCTGACGCGTGCGACCTACTGCTACAGTATCACCCCCAACCCTCAGACGAAAATGGAGGAACCCATCCTCATCCCGTCACCGCCGCACAGCATGCCGCTGCCCGCGCCCGAGCCTCTCGGCGCTGATGATGACCTGCACGTGCACGCAACCCCGCCCCATGCAGAGCTCGCAGCTGCCGCACCCTATCCCACAGAAATCGAACGGACCCCATCCTCATCCTGTCGCTACAGTGACACCCTCTACCTCCCTCCGCTCGAGTCGGACGCCAGTTCGCCGAACTCCGCAGCCCCGCGTCCGATTTCGCCGTGGTTCGGCGTGACTCCTACGCGAAGCTCGTTTATATAAGCCGTCGCACCCCTCTGCTCTCATCCTTCTCCATCTACTCGCCTCATCACCTCGCACCAAGTCTGCAGCGCCGTGAAGCCCTAGCTCGTCGTCGCTGACTTCGCCGCGCTGTTCTGCCGATTCTCCATCGCCTGCGACCGTTTGCTGAGGTCCGTGACATGGTGACGATGCCGTGACTGCAGTTCGTTCATTGTGTTTCGCTTTCGGTCGCTCACGCGTCTATTCCAAATTCTTGCAGGAGCTCGCTGTCCACCCTTCCTATCGCCTGCCATCTCCAGTTCGTCTCCGTCTTTGTTTTCCATCTTCGGTGAGAACCACATGTCCCCCTCTTCCAGCTCGTACAAATTTTGAGTGGAACCGTGGCCTCTAGGGCCGAGTCCGTGAACGCCGGCGAGGTCTCGCCGCCGGCCATGCATGGCTGCTACCGCACTGATCTTCTTCCCCGACCGCGCTTAACACCGGGATGAGGTCGCCTTCATGCCCGCTATCCCGCTGTGCCCTCGGTTCGTGTCTCCGTGGCCGTAGGGCGTCGTAGCATGAACGCCGGCGAGCTCCATGTTGTCATCCATGGCACTGCCTCGTCGGGTTTCCTGTGTTCAAGCAGCTGATTCATCTATCTCCCTTCCCATCTCTATTTTTGACCGTCCAGATTAGATCCGATGGACGAGATAGGCCAATACACCTTCGCAGCACTTTTATTAAAGAGCCCCTCAGCTTTCCTGGTTTAGAACCCACCGTCCGTGACCAGAATCCAGATTTCGAATCTGATTTATTATAATTCGTAATTAGTTAGCGATAATTACAAAATTGCCATCTAGTTCATATTTTCATCATATCTTACTCGTTTTAAATCCAATTCGATCCGTTCAAATTGCGTTAGGCTCGTATCGACCTAATCTACATATTTATCATACTGATAGTACTGTTTTCAATTATTTAATTTTGTGGTTAGATTTAATTTATTAAAATACCATAGTAAATCGTGTTAAATTCATATCTATAACGTTTTAGCTCCGCTTTTCGTGATCGTTGCGTCTATGTGATCGTAGAGAGACGTAGATTCGTTTTACAAACCTTTTTACTTTACTTTTATTCTGTGGTGTAATGTTGTAACTGTAAGCTTGTTTGCCTTGCATGAATGAACTTGGAATGCGTGTTGTTGCCTATTGTTCGAGTATAGACGGTGAGTACTACGCCGGTGACCAAGAGTACTTTGGTGATAATCCGGATCAATAGGAGCAATACGAGCAAGGCAAGTATAATATGGGAATTCCTTGTTGTCCTATTCACTTTTTAATTAAAAATCATGTGCCTGTGTCAATTTGATAACCGTAAGGACATCCTAGCCTTTGTTATCTTGTGATCTTGTCACCAATGGGTTAATTATGCATATGGGTAAATGCTAGCGCTCCAACTAATTATATACTTGACTTGGATGGAGATTAATGATTATATGCAACAACTGTTAAAATTTGTCTCTAGCAACTGAACCTAGGGCGAGAGAGCTCCTGTTTATCATGATGCTCCCGCTCTACCTAAGGACTTATTCATTGGCAAAAGCTGGGATATACAGTACAACTGTGAGATCCATATGGCTCTGGTTTTAGTCAAGTATGAAGACCTTTTCTAGCATGTTAGAGGTTACCGGAAGGGCGCAAAAGGGGTCTGACGACTCGGGTATAGTTTGGCTCCTGTCCCTATGTGTATAGGCTGCGTGTCATTGTGCCATTTGGGAAGGGGGGACCTACACCCGCTTGCCACCGAAACCTAGCGGCCCTAACGTGTTAGACGAACTTTTGAAAGGCTTCATAGTGAACCCTGCCGGCCTTCCTTGGTAGTGGGTCAAGAGGCCGATCACCTCGGGCGAAAGGGTAAATCACGACTCATAGTGAAAGTGTACACCTCTGCGTAGAGTTAATAAACTGTTATAACAGCCATGCCCACGGACACGGGCGACCCGAAAAACTAATGAAATAGTTGATCACTTGTTGATGATGTTTATAATGATGAGGTACCCATAGTGTTCATTTATTCATGTATATGAACTTGGGGTTGAAGTGGGGCTTGAGCATAATCAAACCTAACTAATGCTAAAATGTTGACTTACTAAAAGCAAACTGCAGTACAACCCATGTTAGCCTTTGAGAACCCCGTATTATCTTGTTAAGTACGACATGTACTTACGCTTGTTTACTTTTATTCTTTGGATAAAAATCCCGGATGGGTACAGATGGCAATGGATATGAGGATTATTATGAGGAGAGCTAGGTTTGGGGTCAACCAGTCGACCGGATCCTGTGGCTTTGGAGACGCCCTGGAGTTGTTTTAGATTTATCTTTCACTTGTCTAGACTTTGAGTATGTTTATTCATGTATTGAACTAAAGTTCGTTATTGTAATAAGGCACTGAGCTTGATATTCTTTATATACAATTTGTTCTATATGTTTCACACATATGGTTTACCTCCAATTTTGCTATTCAAAATTTGGGCGTGACATAATATAGTTATGTATACGCTATTTAATAACATTGTTTTAATACTTTTTACTCTGTTGTTGTATGTGTGGACTCCCTGGGCAGTGGGCACACATATAGCGAGCCTGGTTTTGTTCTTAAAACTGGGTATGACAGCGGGCCTACACGGGCGGCAGCGGTAGGCGCGTGTGGCGACGGGCACTAGAGGACATAGAGAGATGTCGGAGAAGGAGAGGAACTTGCAGCGGCAGCTGATGCGGGAGAGCGAGCAGAGGAAGCGGGCAGCGTCCAAGTGCAGGAGCAACAAGGAAGGGGCGAAGGGCGTCGAGTGCGGCTGGAACCGGAGAGATAGATAAGGTTGGAGACTTGAGAGTGTGAGATGGACTGGACTATTGCATGTTGGGCCTTTCTATCTAAGAGAGCCTTTCTATCTACCTAAGCCCACTATTCAGCTATTTATTTTTTCTTTAAGAGGATAATATATGTATATTAGTATATATACAAAAAGCCTAGAACAACGTCTTAAAACACCTAGGCTCACTTAAGCTCGTCTAGGCTCTAGGCTACGGGTCATCGCCTAGCACCCTTTTGAACGTTGCTTATAATGCTTTAGCAAAAGTTCACCTGGTTACATTCTTTTTTCAGAATTTTTTCAGTGCTGGTAAACATTGATCAAGAAATCATAAAAACGTGAAAGCAAGACAACTCTATCCTCAGATACGGAAGGTCACATCAATACATCATGTAGGACAGCCATCAATTTTCCAGTATCATATCAAGACCATATAGAGCACAATTACTAACATACTATAACAGTAATTCTGAACATTTTTTATTCTTTGTAATAAAGTAAAGTAGCCTAGATTTCATGCATTTTGGTATCACTTCTTTCTTGCAAGGAGCCGTTGACGAAATTCCCCAAGAGCCCATATAGGGTACAAGTTGCAGTAGTTCCCATAATTGAAGTATAAGGAACTATTGAAGCACCCAACATGTTCCTGCCATCAAAAGTCGGTCATGCACTAGTAACTAAGGACAAGTTTAGCATAGCGCTAGGTCCATGTTTATCTATAGTCTGCATACTAAATTTAATGTGGCTTAAATATTTATATTTAGTTTAGATGATAAACATATTTTTTTCTCAACATTCTCAAGTTATCTCTACCTCTAGATCTAAGATTTCTTGGAGTTGGAGCTAATAAGTGAAACATGACCTTAAGTCGTGAAGAACTATTAGTTTAACTACTGTATATTGCGCCGTTGAGGTTTGCCAGGGCCACATATTCAATTTAAGTAGACTGCTGCAAGACTCAATTTATTTTAGGCCAGAACAAGAACTATCTAGCCCTGATGCAATAAGGCCTATGGTGTGCGGCCGAGGCCCCAACCTAAAATAGAAACAACATGCCATATATTGTTTTACAAACAATCCTACTCTACCAACGT
Source organism: Saccharum hybrid cultivar R570 (assembly GCA_038087645.1). Lineage (NCBI taxonomy): Eukaryota > Viridiplantae > Streptophyta > Magnoliopsida > Poales > Poaceae > Saccharum > Saccharum hybrid cultivar. The sequence goes on from JAQSUU010000602.1 coordinate 14,592,567, forward strand.
AGTTTATCTGTTATTGCATTACTGTGCTTTTTAAAATTTGATGCTAAAGAATGCATCAGTGAAATTATAAGGCTGGCCATATTTATAATTTTCCCATAGTTTTTGTTGTTTTGAAATGCAACCTAGATCAATTGCCATGCCTCAAATGGAAAATATGGAGATGTACAAAGTGCACAAAACACCCTATGGTCTACGTAATACATAGGAATATACACATCTAACACCCCCCCCCCCCCCTCAAAGTCTTGGTGAATCAATAACACTATGTTTGACGAGCAAATAACTGCTATGCTTGTGTCTAGGCCTTCATGAAGAAATTGGCTAGCTAAACCTCTGAAGGCATCAACTAATTTTCTTGTTGAGCCCACTTGTAGGAAAATATTAGGAAACATTTAAACTCTTGTAGTGATGTCTGGAACTATCTACAAAGGATGTATGAAAATGTTGTACACTCTCTGTAGCAAAAACACAATGACTTTTGTGATTCAAAATTCATCCATAAATGATTGTTGTTAGCCATCACTTATGACATCCATTAGATGGAAATGGTAGAACTTTGTTGCATCACTGTGATTTATGTTCCTCAGATGGAGGTGTATATATGTCTTTTCCTATCCGGTTTAAACTATCCTAAAGTGACAGTAATCATTGTGTTTGTGGATGGAGGGAGCTATATTAGATTTGTCAAGAAAGGTAATAATCTAGCTACGATCCCTTGGAGACCTTGAAAAAATAATATTGATAAATATTTTTCTGCTGAAAGAAAAACAACCTAATAATCAATTAATCATCAATCAATATTTTGTTCTAACTCTTATATAAGAACAAAAAAATAACTTACTTGTTGGGGAAAGTCACCAGATTCTAGTTGCATATTGATCAACACTTTTGCAGCTTTATATAATGGTGCCGGATCACGTTCCACCTACATACCATGGCCATAATATGAAACAGTTAGCATATACCATATACCTTTTCTAATCAGTTTGCAAAATATATACCTGCCCACCATAAACTAAGGCTAACATTGCCCAAGCAGTGTTCACTGCATGAGGTCTACTATGTCACACCCAGTTTTAAGAACAAAACCAGATATGTACTATATGTGAAATAAAGGAGTCAAATCTCACATATAGCCACAGATAAGTGTAATACCGAGATGCAAATGCTTAATTATACATAACACAATAGTATAAAATATACCTTAAAGAGCAACACAGCGGAAAGACAACTCCAAACACCGGGTGTAGACTTCACTCCAGGAACAAACTAACTGGTTGATCACAAGCCTAACAATTCCAGAATCTAGCAGTCTGGTACCCTTCCTGAGATATGGGGAAATAGCAAGAGTGAGTCCATGTCGAACTCAGCAAATATATCATGGGGTTCATGAGGCTCAAAAGGTTTGACACGGGTTTACTGCAATAGCTTTTAGTGAGTCATCTTTTTAGCATTTGAGTAGCAACAAGTTACCATAAGCCCAAATAACCTCATGATCATGTAAACAAGAAAAATGTATAGCAAGAAACAATAATCATTAGTGAGCATCAATATTATCAGTATTAACATTATCACCAGTGTCATCATTTATTCTGTAAGGGTCCAAGGCCACTCGTGACCGTGAGCACGGCTGTTATAACAATTTTACACTCTGCAGAGGTTGTACACTTTCACTGTGAGTCGTGATTACCCATATGCCCGGGGCGGCCAATCCCCAAAATACTCCCAAGGTGAGCAGGCAGGGTTCACTATGAAGCCTTTCAAAGGTTCGTCTAACAAGTTAGGGCCGCTAGGTTTCAGAAGTCAGTCCGTGTGATACACCACGCAGGGATCTACAGTCTGCTTTTCCCCATTTGCGCCACAAGGGTAACCTCTAACAAGCTAGAAAAGGTCCTCATACTTGACTAAAGCCAGAGCCATATAGCCCTCACAGTTGTACTGTAAGTCCCGGATGTTCGCTTACAGATAAGTCCTTATGGAGAGAAACTAGAGCACCATAAAAACAACCAAATATGCTCTAGCCCTCTTGAGCTATGTTTCTATAAAGCATCTTTTAAACGTTTATTGCATATACCATTAGTCAAGTTACAGATCATGGTTATTTATCTTGAGCACTAGCATAAAGACTACCCAATGCAATGTTCCACCGGTGTCAAGGTACAAGATACAAAAGCTAGGATATCCTTAGGGGTAACAAGGTAGACACATGCACATGAATTAAGTGTATTAAAGGTGAATAGGAAACAAGGATGATCCCATGCTATACTTGCCTTAACTTAGATCCTTCTTCAAGTCCAAACCTCAATGAACTGCTTCTTGATCACCACGTATAGCTCACCGACTAGACAAGATCATAAAAGCACCACATAAGCATCCATTCAATCATACACGAAGTAAACAATAGAAATAAATTAGAATAGTACATCAAACATATGAAACAACGTGTGAAAAGGTTTTAAAGATGTTCTACGCGTTGCTATGAACACACAGACGTAAAGATCACAAAATTCGGATTTAAAACGTGAAAGTTATGAATTTTCTAAGATTTTCTATAGATAAATAATTACTTTAATATAAACTCGAAAATTAAATTTTCCAAACCTACTGTACAGTTCTACCAACATGTAGAGCTCGCAAATACGAACCTAACGCAATTTGAACGGGTCAAATCGGAGTTAAAACGTATAAGATATGGCCTAAACAAGATAGTGGCAGTTTTGTAAATACCTAGTTTCGAAAATAAATCAAAATCTGGTTTTTAATGTGATCTAGACGGTGGAATTCAAGTAAATACCTCTTCTTCTTGGAGTAGAATACCTGGTGGCTTCGTCGGACGGCGACAAGAGAAGGAGGAGAAAATATAATTTACTACACGAGAGATTTTCCAAACTAGGGGCTCCTCCACGGTAGTTTTGGTGTGTTTTGCCCATGGGGTAAGTACGTATATATAGGGAGGAAAACTCTCCACCTCCATGTCAACTAGTGATATGGTGCTAATTAACATTGCACCATTCACCTCCGCTAATAGGCCTAAGTAATCATTTAAGCCCATTAGTAAATAAATGTATGGGCCTTTGAGATTTATTAGGATTATTGCACATGGGTTTTGAGCGTTAGAAAACAAATGAGAGATTTATTATTTTCGGAATTAATTATTTTCATGGATAAAATAATTCTAGAAAAGTCCAGAATTATTATTTAAGCCGCGAAAAATACTCCGAAAGCTCTGAAAATTCATGGAAATTTTCCAGAGACATTATGGAACATGAGGAACCCAAATAAAGTATTTAGAGCTCACTAAAAGGTAATTTTGGAGCATCTAAAAATTATATTATGCTCACAGACAAGTGGAAATAAGCTACAGAAAAAGTCGGAAAAATTCTCGAGAAGTTTGTAGAGATTGATTGATGGACGAGAAACTGAAAGGAGAGATTCAGGTTACAAAGAAAAGATTTTGAGAGGCTCCAAACGAAAACTTGAGCTGAGAAACATGGAATTTGATTGCAGAAAAAGGATAAAGGTATAGCAGAGAAGGATAATTATCTACTAAACGCATTTTAATAAAAACAGTTTGAATTGATTTTGTACCTTGGTCAAAACCAAACAATACAAAAACACAATGCATTAGCATGTATACACAACAATGTTTCTACATCCTAAGATGAATTTTAATTTAACGAAAATTTTTATTTTCCTATGTTTTCATGAGCACAAAAATACATAATTAAATCATTTTAGCTCTATTTCCAAATAAGCAATTTTTCGGGTGTCACAATTCTACCCCTTAAGATAAATCTCGTCCTCGAGATTCGGACGATGCTTACTCAAACAACTGTGGGTATGCTTTTCTTAAATCTTCCTCTCTTTCCCACGTAGCCTCTGCTTTCGAATATCGGCTCCACTGAACATTACACATCTTTATAACTCGGCTCCTGGTAACTCTTTCCGCTGTCTCTAAAATTTTCACGGGATACTCCTCATAAGTAAGATTTTCCTTAACAGTGAGTTCTTCCAATGGTATTTGTTCTTCTGGCACACGCAAACATTTCTTTAACTGAGACACATGGAACACATCATGCACACCTGCTAAACTCTCAGGCAATTCCAACTGATATGCCACTTCGCCACGTCTCTCCAAGATCTTAAAAGGACCGACATACCTCGGTGCTAACTTTCCTTTCCGATTAAACCTTTTCACACCTCTCATAGGTGACACCTTCAGGTAAACATAATCTCCCACTTCAAAAGTCAACTCTCTCCGTCGAGTATCGGTATAACTTTTCTATCGTGACTGAGCTGCTTTCAAATTATTTCGGATCATTCTTACTTGTTTCTCAGCATTCTTAAGCACATCGGGACCAAATACTTGACTTTCTCCCGTCTGATTCCAAAACAACGGAGTTCTACACTTCCTACCATACAAAGCTTCAAAGGGTGCCATCTGTAAACTTTTCTGATAACTATTGTTGTAGGAAAACTCTGCATATGGCAAACTCTTGTCCCAACTTGTACCATACTGCAAAGCACAAGCTCTCAACATGTCTTCCAATATCTTATTAATCCTTTTTGTTTGCCCATTCGTCTGAGGATGATATGCTGTGCTAAAAGTCAGCTTAGTTCCTAATGACTCTTGTACTTTCTGCCAGTAATAGGATGTAAATTGAGTACCTCGATCAGACACTATCTTCTTTGAAACTCCGTGCAAACTTACTATTCTTTCCAAATACAGTTCAGCCAACTTTGCACTGGAATACGTCGTTCTAATCGGTATAAAATGAGCAACTTTAGTCAAACGATCCACTATAACCCATATTGAATCAAAACCCCTCTGAGTGCGTGGTAACCCCACTATGAAGTCCATACCAACCTCTTCCCACTTCCACTCAGGTATCTGCATCGGTTGCAACAATCCTGCAGGTCTCTGATGTTCAGCTTTAACCCTCTGACACGTGTCACATAGTGCAACATACTCTGCAACATCTCGTTTCAAGCCATGCCACCAATACCTCTCTCTCAAATCCATATACATCTTAGTACTTCTGGGATGAATAGAGTAAGCGGACTCATGAGCTTCTCGTAGGATTGCTTCTCTTATAGCTTTGTCCTCAGGCACACATAATCATTTCCCAAACCATAGGGTTCCTTTATCATCCAACCGGAATCCAGGTGCTTTATCTTTCGGTATATTCTTCACTATCTCCTTTATTTTGTCATCTATCAACTGACCCTTGCGTATTTGTTGCTCTAACATAGGCTCTATTACTAATTCCACTGCATTAATAGCAATACCCAAGTTTAGATGCTCAAACTCAGCACATAACTCATTTGACATAGGCATTACCTACACCTCATTAGCATAGCTCTTTCTGCTAAGAGCATCGGCAACAACTTTTGTTTTCTAGGCTACACACTTCCTAGTCATAATCCTTGACCAATATTAATCCAATGATTTGCATCAAAAAAATAATTAATCCAATGATGATGAGTCACTAGCTCAAAACCAACTTTGTGAAGATGTCCTTTAGATTCTTACGATCCACATAGATATCACTCTTATGTCCAGGATTATAAGGCCTCCAATGACCCTCTAATAGAATCTCACTACTCCAAGGTAACTCCAAGTCACAACTGCATCCTTGGGTGTGTTCCAATTCAACACATCACAACCTTCTTGAGTTCTCCATAATTCCACCATTAGCGATAAACTAACCAAGAAGAGAACTTCCCTCAGTCAAAACTTACTCGTCATGCTTGGTGTAACATTGAGGTCTTCTAAGTCTGCGTAGAATCAACTATAGATGTACAATATCTCCTTCCTATGTCGTCAACGCCAACTTGCCTCGGGTATGTTGAAGGTTGAATTCCCTACTGATGATAGCTCGAATCGAAGATCCATCTTAACCAAAATACGAGCTCCTTGTAGATGAACCAACAAGTCACCAATTGTTAGCAAAGGGTACACACGCTTGATGAGGATCTCGCAACAATTGGGTTAACTGATACTTCCAAGTGAAGCACTCGAACATATGAAACCTTGGTCTCGCATCTTCATTAACTTGGCTACCCCCCTTAAGAAAAGATCAGCCAGGGGATGCCAAGGGTAACTTGCATCATCTTTAGTATAAGTTAACTACCATCATGTCCTAATTCTTTAGAGGCTTGTGTATAGAAGTAGAAGCAAATAGCTTGAAGTTTCCTCGCGAGCAGAAAAACAACAGCACAGTAAAACATCCATATCTCCAGTTCTGTTAATCCAATTAAGTTGCACCTTATACCGTTGGAAAGCTTATCAAATTCTCTACAACTTAATTATATAACACTTTTCCATATTCTGCAGCTAACTTGACCGAAAACAACACATAACAGATTCTGTTCCAGGTTTCAGACAACACAGATTCATCATTTTGTGATTTTCATAACTCCCAAACCAGAATAGCTATGAGGGTGATTCTTACGGTCAGAGAAAACATGTTGAAGTATACTATTGTCCAGAAAATTTCCATGATTTGTGGTCATCCAAGAATAGAGGCATAAGCTGAAGAAGACAGACTGCTTCGAAAAGACAGGATAAGGCAGAAACAACAAAACCAATCCGACTATTTATTTCATTAATCCTTATACCTTAGGCCTATAAACTAAATGAAATTGTGGGATCCACAAATTCATTGCAATCATTACAAAGCTCCAAATCAAGCAAAAGCATAATTATAATTCAACAAGCAATAAAGGTGCATAAAACAATCATTGACTCAACTTGCGATACTATCGTTCTCTTTATACCAAGGGTAAAGATCTTAAAGCTCCTCTTTCAATTTCGCAAGAAGGGGGTGAGGAATGGTTCTAAAAAGCATATCAAATCAAGGAGTGTAGATGAGATCAAAGGCTTAAAATAAGCATCATGGAGAAGATGAATATCAAGGGTGGGGATATAATAGAGATGAAATATCAAGGTTTATAGACCAAGGAAGTTATAGCAATTTTAAAACCTTAAGATGACCGATTTCTAATTAGGCTTGCGTCCTACAGTCAGCATTGCTCGGATACCACTCTATCACACCTAGTTTTAAGAACAAAACCAGATATGTACTATATGTGAAATAAAGGAGTCAAATCTCACATATAGCCACAGATAAGTGTAATACCAAGATGCAAATGCTAAATTATACATAACACAATAGTATAAAATATACCTTGAAGAGCAACACAGCGGAAAGACAACTCCGAACACCGGGTGTAGACTTTACACCAGAAACAAACTAACTGGTTGATCACAAGCCTAACAATTCCAGAATCTAGCAGTCTGGTACCCTTCCTGAGATATGGGGAAATAGCAAGAGTGAGTCCATGTCGAACTCAGCAAATATATCATGGGGTTCATGAGGCTCAAAAGGTTTGACACGGGTTTACTGCAATAGCTTTTAGTGAGTCATCTTTTTAGCATTTGAGTAGCAACAAGTTACCATAAGCCCAAATAACCTCATGATCATGTAAACAAGAAAAATGTATAGCAAGAAACAATAATCATTAGTGAGCATCAATATTATCAGTATTAACATTATCACCAGTGTCATCATTTATTCTGTAAGGGTCCAAGGCCACTCGTGACCGTGAGCACGGCTGTTATAACAGTTTTACACTCTGCAGAGGTTGTACACTTTCACTGTGAGTCGTGATTACCCATATGCCCGGGGCGGCCAATCCCCAAAACACTCCCTAGGTGAGCAGGCAGGGTTCACTATGAAGCCTTTCAAAGATTCATCTAACAAGTTAGGGCCGCTAGGTTTCAGAAGTCAGTCCGTGTGATACACCACGCAGGGATCCATAGTCTGCTTTTCCCCATTTGCGCCACAAGGGTAACCTCTAACAAGCTAGAAAAGGTCCTCATACTTGACTAAAGCTAGAGCCATATAGCCCTCACAGTTGTACTGTAAGTCCCGGATGTTCGCTTACAGATAAGTCCTTATGGAGAGAAACTAGAGCACCATAAAAACAACCAAATATGCTCTAGCCCTCTTGAGCCATGTTTCTATAAAGCATCTTTTAAACGTTTATTGCATATACCATTAGTCAAGTTATAGATCATGGTTATTTATCTTGAGCACTAGCATAAATACTACCCAATGCAATGTTCCACCGGTGTCAAGGTACAGGATACAAAAGCTAGGATATCCTTAGGGGTAACAAGGTAGACACATGCACATGAATTAAGTGTATTAAAGGTGAATAGGAAACAAGGATGATCCCATGCTATACTTGCCTTAACTTAGATCCTTCTTCAAGTCCAAACCTCAATGAACTGCTTCTTGATCACCACGTATAGCTCACCGACTAGACAAGATCATAAAAGCACCACACAAGCATCCATTCAATCATACACGAAGTAAACAATAGAAATAAATTAGAACAGTACACCAAACATATGAAACAACGTGTGAAAAGGTTTTAAAGATGTTCTACGCGTTGCTATGAACACACAGACATAAAGATCACGAAATTCGGATTTAAAACGTGAAAGTTATGAATTTTCTAAGATTTTCTATAGACAAATAATTACTTTAATATAAACTCGAAAATTAAATTTTCCAAACCTACTGTACAGTACTACCAACATGTAGAGCTCGCAAATACGAACCTAACGCAATTTGAACGGGTCAAATCGGAGTTAAAACGTATAAGATATGGCTTAAACAAGATAGTGGCAGTTTTGTAAATACCTAGTTTCGAAAATAAATCAAAATCTAGTTTTTCATGTGATCTAGACGGTGGAATTCAAGTAAATACCTCTTCTTCTTCTTGAGTAGAACACTTGGTGGCTTCGTCGGACGGCGACAAGAGAAGGAGGAGAAAATTTAATTTACTACACGAGAGATTTCCCAAACTAGGGGCTCCTCCACGGTAGTTTTGGTATGTATATATAGGGAGAAAAACTCTCCACCTCCATGTCAACTAGTGATATGGTGCTAATTAACGTTGCACCATCCACCTCCGCTAATAGGCCTAAGTAATCATTTAAGCCCATTAGTAAATAAATGTATGGGCCTTTGAGATTTATTAGGATTATTGCACATGGGTTTTGAGCGTTGGAAAACAAATGAGAGATTTATTATTTTCGGAATTAATTATTGTCATGGATAAAATAATTCCAGAAAAGTCCAGAATTATTATTTAAGCCGCGAAAAATACTCCGAAAGCTCCGAAAATTCATGGAAATTTTCCAGAGACATTATGGAACATGAGGAACCCAAATAAAGTATTTGGAGCTCACTAAAAGGTAATTTTGGAGCATCTAAAAATTAGATTATGCTCACAGACAAGTGGAAATAAGCTACAGAAAAAGTCGGAAAAATTCTCGAGAAGTTTGTAGAGATTGATTGATGGACGAGAAACTGAAAGGAGTGATTCAGGTTACAAAGAAAAGATTTTGAGAGGCTCCAAACGAAAACTTGAGCTGAGAAACATGGAATTTGAATGCAGAAAAAGGATAAAGGTATAGCAGAGAAGGATAATTACCTACTAAACGCATTTTAATAAAAACAGTTTGAATTGATTTTGTACCTTGGTCAAAACCAAACAATACAAAAACACAATGCATTAGCATGTATGCACAACAATGTTGCTACATCCTAAGATGAATTTTAATTTAACGAAAATTTTTATTTTCCTATGTTTTCATGAGCACAAAAATACATAATTAAATTATTTTAGCTCTATTTCCAAATAAGCAATTTTTCGGGTGTTACATACTAGCATCCACATATTCCTGCAAAATGTTTAAGTCTAAATCATGATAAAATTCATTGATACTTAGAGTATCACTATGTTCAGGAGAAAAGAGAAGAATGTAGAAATGATGCATCCCATAAAATTGAATTATGCTTAACAGTTAGTTACAACGCAATTAATGAATAATCCAATTTATATTAATTCTAAAGTTGGGATGTTGTACAACTTTATATAGCTCAAAATTTTACATGGAAACCGAAGACAAGAGGAGAACTGATTATTTAATTCTGAGATTTTAAGTACCAAAATATAGATTAACATTAGATTGTATATGAAGAAGTAAGAGTAGGCTATTTGCAATTGTAGCATATATATACTAACCACAGGAACTTGAGTACATAACTGCTTGTCTACAGGAAATACTATCACTTAGCCATGTGGTGTGACAACTAAACGTGGTCCAAAAAAATTAGCATAAATCATGTAATTTCCTCAATTTTCATGAAACATCTGAGTTTGTTACTAGGATTATTTATATATAAAAAAGATTGGATGGACGATATGTGCCCCCTAATTTATCCCAACTATTATCATGATGTGTCTATAACACAATTATATGTTATACAAAATTGAATATAGGATTTTTTGAAAAACTTGACAAAAGTAAGTAAAGAATGAACTGAACTGTTTTACCATCGAGCAACCAATAACCTTATAAAACCCCTAACCCGTTACTATTTTGGCTTTGGCTTTTTTTGTCCCAAGTGTTTTTATTTAGAGCGAGAATAAAGCAGGGGAAACCTCCACTGTAGTTTGTCCCAAGTGTTCTGGTATGTGGTATTAGGTTTAGTCTCATGTTATCTAGATAGGTTGTACCAACTTAAAAGCCTTTTGTAATCTCATCCTAACACCTTTATGTGTTGACTTTTTTACACAAAGCAAGGATAAAAGTACAAGAAAAGGAGCTACGCATGTGCAGGCTCACACATCACATATAGAAGCTCTGTGACTATAAACATATTTTACAAAGCATATGAGACAAAAGAATATATATATATATATACTTTTTGTCAGTTGCATGGCGTCACATGTATTTGATAGAAGTCATTAAGTTTTTTAAAGAGTGGCTTATCAAACAAAAATTTAACACAAGCATGACCATAAGCAACTAATTGTTATTTAGAATAACTTGATACTATCATGTAAAGAGAGGCTACTACTGCTAAATTAAATTGGCACCGGTTAGTGAAATTTACTGTCTTCCTAGATGTACTAAATAGGATAATGGTTGTTGTAAACAAGGATTCAAGGAAAATATACAATTGAATCTAATAAAAACAAAATTTAAGCATTGCCATGAGTTAATTAATACCATGTGTACCTGTATATTAAGTTACCAAATATAGAAATATAACATGAACTGAGCAAACATGCTCTAAGTCATATAATGAGACATAACACTTACCTCAGTTTCACTAGAAAGATAAGTTTCTCCCCATCCACCTGTATGTAGTTGCTTTGACAACAAAAAGTTACATGCTTTCCTGATGGTATCACTATTTTCGTAAGTTCTTCCAGAAACAGCTAACCCTTTTATCGCAAAGAATGACCCATATGTGAAACATATACCCCAACTGCCAAACCTATTATATCATAAGTAATGTAGTTATTGATGCCATATAAAAATGAGAATTATTTGCATACAACAAGCAGTAAAATTTTAGAGACCAGGAGCCATCTTCTCGTTGTTCTTTCTCAATAAACTTGGATGCGCTTTCAATGCAATTTCTTATCTCTTCTTTGCGGTACCCATGATCTAGGTCTCTGAACATAATCAGAGCTTGTAGCACTGATGATGTGCATTCAACAGATCTATCAGTTGGATCAAGACAACAAATCAGCTCGTATTTATATGAAAAACATGAAACAATTGTGTTTATGCAGTTAAGAAAAATATTTTATTTCTTACGGATAATCAACAACAATATTTATAAAGTTCTCCGAAGGGTTGAGAACCTATTGCCAGAAAAATAAGATTAGTGTCTACGGAAAAAATAATCTAGTTAAATTTCTCTGCTCATTGGAATCCATTTATCATGGAAGTTATACTATAGTTAACAAAAACATACTGCAGCTTAACTTCTCACCTCCAGTAAAGGTGTGGTTCTCTTGCACTCGTATGTTGAGAAGGTGCCCTCATTGTTCTTCAACAATAGGAATAAGATCAATAACCATAGATAAAAATAAAGTGCAAAAAAACTTGCTATAAAATTGTTAAAAATATAAGTCATGGCCCTTCACATTTACAGGGCGGGCAGGACTTCTCTCGTTAGTAGTCAAAACTCATACAAATCCCGTGACAAAATATAACTGCTAACTCGAATTTGGGCCAAAGGGTACCCTAGACCTCTACACTTGCAGGTCGACAAAGATGGAAAAAGGAGGTAGCATTTGTGATCCAAATCACCGCAACTTAAAAATGGGAGAATAGTGATTGAATTGGTTAAAACCGTATGAATATGTGCATGATGTGAAAGGTGGTTGCAAACATGGGAGCTAGTATTGAGATAGATTGTGTCATCTTGTAGAAGACTAATAGTTCATATAACTATAAGAACATAAAAAATGATGTAAAGACAGTCATACCACATAAGAAAGTAAGCAATCCACAGCATCATACAAACTTTGTCCTTCTATGGGTTCCCCCACAAGATCCGGAGAGATCTTTGATAACAACAGCAATGCCTAAAGAAATAGAGTTGAGTGTTAATGGAAGAAAGTTTCAATGAGAATTTCTGAAAAATCAGGTATCATAAATATTTCCACATATGGGCGCTCAAAAGGGTTCCATTTAATCATGATTTATGATATAATTGCATATTTGCTTGCAGTTGTTAATTTGTTTGGAAAAATAATATAGTATATGCATTATATAGAGAAGATAGATCAAGAGCAATAGTGTTTGTTATGCAAGTAAGTACTTATGTACTGCACATGTTTTATTTATCCCTCTGTCATTTACTATACAAGCCTACAACACAACACTATGCAAATTGTAACATAACTATTTTTTTATGGACTACTGTCGAAAATTAGTAATATATGCCATTATATCATAGCACATCACTTCTAATTTTACTAGCGAAGAACATAATCTAGTTTTTAAGTGAATGAGAAACATAAAAAATATTTTTCCTGACCTTCAATGCTTCAGTAGTACAGTCTGATACTGACCACCCATTATCTGCTGTTGAAAGTGTCCATGAACCTTTTGATTTATGACGGTAGTAAGTTTTGTAGTCAGGATGGTTTTCACGAATCTACATATAAGCACGGAAATGAAAATTTTTGCATAAAGCATTATTTTACAATAATATGAACAAATGGTGGGGAACTTGAACCTGTGAACTTTTAATAAATTCATGAGCTTTACGGAGTGTTGAACCAATCTCATGAATAAGACCTGTGGAGCAATAGGCTTGGACAATGAAAGAAGTCTCCCATGTTGGATTACCATCATAGACCTATCATAGAGAGATTTTGTGCAATGCTTCTTAAGTCTTAACGGAACAAAATAATTCCTTCGTTAGAAATAGAATGAACACCTCAATGCCATGGTACACACACTTTAGTTCAAATAACTATGATTGGGAATAACCACAGTAAGTTAAGCAAACAATATATATTGCTAAACTAGTTTTTTGTGAAAAAGTCAAAACTTTTTTCCATGCATTCCATGGATTAGTTGAACATGAATTTTGGGGTAAAGGGCCTGGGTTATGTGCTATCAAGAGTCATGTTCAAAATTTGTGGTTGTATGTACTATCATTGTATGATGACCATTATGAATTCTTAAGGGTTTGGCTAGAATGTTGCTACAACTAGGAAAAAGTGGAAGGATATGTGTTGATGTTAAGAATGGTATCATTTCAAGCATTTGGCATGTTACAAACTAGTTTTCAGATTTTCAAAGATTTTGGTATGGTCTTTGACATACTAGTGTTTGAGATCAAAACAGGGGATTAAAAAGTAGACTAATGAATAACAATGAGTACTAAAGACAACTTACGTGTATTTTGTTTTTTTGGTTAGGTTGGTGTTGAGATTAACGAGGGCAAATAGAGACTTTTTGCCCATAAAGGACTTTAAGTTAGTTGACACAATGGATTGATCATGATAATTGAATCATTTTATATACTCATTCATGCATGGTTCAAATGCAATTATATAGTTGGGTGACTGTAGAAATTAGAGAAAAAGGGTATAGCTTGGTTAAAGCTGGTTTTCAAATGAGAATAATGGCTTCAATGGAAATAGGCCAAGATATTAATTGCTGATGTGATTGTGTAGTTCAATTCCTAATCATATTTGCTAGGAGAGGGTGGGGTCTCCTACACTATGGAAGAGGACACTTGGTGCCCAATAAAAACCCAAGGGATTGATTGGGTAGCTACTTTTAAGGAGAACCAATTTAAATTGGCTTGTCAACTAACTACCAAGACATCTTGTTTGTTTAGGTGAACATTCTAATATAGGGATAATTAGTTTCCTCCAAAAAATATGAGACTTTACATTTTCTGCAATAATTTTGCATTGTTTTTCCAAAAACAACACAATGGATAAATAATAACCATTTTCTACCAAACTATTCAATAAAACCATTTATTCGAAAACTTGCAATGAAAATTGTTTTATCTAGTCAGATCTCTAACTCTTCGTCACGAAAAACACAAAGGATATGGGGATATAGTTAATCCAAGTAATTCTTATGTGACCGAATTATGTAAATAGAAATAAGAGTGCACAAGGGGCTTGGTCTTGACTGATTCTTGTGTAGGAATGAACGAAAGATGTAAGGACATTAGAAGATAGTGATTGTCTCTTGTATATTTTGATGTTTAACTAAAGAATTTGTGGCCATTTTTCTATACATAATAAACCGATACAAATGTTTTCTATGAGCATTGAAGTTAGTAATATTATCAAGGAAGTATGTAAAATTTTGAATAAGAGAATACTATCATTTCAGCCACCTGCTAAATAGTCCAAATATTACCAAAATTTAGATAATTTGATCAATTCCCAAAGAAATTTTTTAAAACATTAAATAAATTATTTTTTGAACTTGTGAAACATTATATCTAGACATGCTATTTTTTACATTAGTTCATAATAAACGAATCATCTAGAATCTACAAAATGTGCCATCAAAGATGTTTGGTAACAATTATAAGGCATTGCCAACAATGGAAATGTAGAGTGGTAAGATTACAATAAACGAATCATTTAGAATATGCAATATTTGACATCAAAGCTTTTCAGTAATAGTTAGAAGCCATTGTCAATAATGAAAAATGAAGAGTGGTAAAATTACTACACAAAATAGTGAGTGCTAAAGTTACAATAAACAAATCATTTAGACAATATTTGCCATCAAAGCTTTTCAAGTTATAAGCCTTGTCAACAATGAAAAATGAAGAGTGGTAAATTACTACGCAAAGCAAGCAAGATAGTACATGTGCCTTCATTCCATCTTCCGCAAGCCATAACATATCATATATCCTTGGAAGATGTTTTTTGAATGAATCTGAATTTGGATTTTCTGCCCAACAACAAATCATATCTAGTGCCTAGTAGCAGAAAGTTGACAAGTAGCTATATAATAATTAGTATAATATTCCATTCCAAATAACTTTGGTTATATGTAAGGAGAGATAAGTCAAGTTAATTTAGTTATAACAAATCATTTTCATGAATTCATACATTTGTCCCTTTAAACATTGAAACAAGTCCACTTGAGGTTTGGCAAATTGCTAAACTAAGCTAATAAAATTACATTTATCCTTGGCAATCTATTTTATATACTGCTACTGAATTTGAAGAAACAATGCATCATTATACAAGTTTGTAGGAAAAAATTAAAATAGATGAACTAGCATCAAGTGATGCAGAGATCCTTAAAGAGTACCTCGATATCATACTATTTTAAAAATGTCCACACAGAATGGTTTTTTCCTTTCCCAGCATTAGCTAAGAGAGCTAAACTTTGCTCACGTAGTAGAATGGAGTTAGACCTCCTTTCTTTTGTTACAAATAAGCATTAAATCACTATCAAGCATTTATGCGTATTACCTTGTTTATCGGACATGTACAGATGTATTTACTAGTTTCATCTTCGTAGTGGATATGTTCCATGATGTTTTTCAATGCTATATCTCTTAACTTATTTACTGGCCAACATTTCAGCATTGGCTCTATAACTTTATTAAGGCAGGTCCATACAAGATTTTGTGCCATTGTCCGTGGATATATAAGGTCTACCTGTATGCAAAGAAATGGAAAATTATAACATAAGTAGAATGAGTCAAACATTTAAACTTTGTGCAACTTTCATTGCTACTTACTGCTAAAAGAGTACAGAATGCAATAAACATTTAAACTTTGTGCAACTTTCATTGCTGCTGCTAAAAATAGTACAGAATGCAATATATATTCAGGTTTCAAACACACACACATAGAGAGAGAGAGAGACTTAAATATATCAAATAAGCTCATCATCGATCGTTTTGTACTCCCCTTTATTGTATTTTTCTTCTTTTTTACTTCCAAAGAGTAAGATGGACAGCATTTATTGTGGAAGTTCTATTTTTTTACCACAAACTTATAAGATGCCCTGATCTTTTTTTTAATATCTAAATTCTAGGCCCATGCACTTTGATATATCCCAAGACAAAACTGAATGCATATAAGTACTGGCTTCTGTTTCAAGCACTAAATGTCATCACTGTAACACCCTAAAATTTTGAAAAGAAGAAAAATAGGAAAATATGATTTTTGTATATTTTTGTGAGCATGCAAATTTAGGATAATAATAATTTTCATAAATTTAAAATCAAATATAAGGGTAGAAACATGATTGAGCATTCATGCTGCTGCATTTGGAATTTTGTAATGAGTGGTTTAAATCAAATTCAATTTGGATTTGAAAATCTTTTGAAAAATGGTTTTGAAAAATTAGAAAAAGAAAAAGGAAAAGAAATTCTTTTCTTCTCGGGCCGTTTTCTCTCCCACAGCCCAACTCTTCGGCCTGCTGCGGCGGCCCGTTTCTCCTTCTCCTTTTCTCCCGCGCCCGCCTCCGGTTCCTTGGGCCGAGCCCAAGCCGCGGCCAGCCGGCCCAGATTCGCGCGCGCGCGGCTGTTTTCCGCCCCGTGCCGCTGACGTGCCGGACCCACTAGTCAGCGCCCGTCTCCCTTTCCTTCTTCTTCCTCCGGTTCTTTCCGAAATCGAACACCGCCGCCTTCCTCTCTCTACCCGATACGGTGAATCGAATCCTCCTCGAATCTCCCTCCTTTCCTTACTTACCGACGCCTACGGGCTATAAAACAGAGCCCCCGCACCCTTCCGCTCTCATTCCAATCTTTTGGGCTTGCCGTAGCCGTCTAGCGCCGCCACCGCAAGCTCCACCGCCTCCATTGCCGCCATCCCGAGCTAGCCGCCACTTTCCGGCCGTTCTCCGGTCTCGTTTTCGCGTGGGGTAAGTTCGCTGTGAGCTTCTCGATCTTCCGGTGCCTTCCCTTCGTCGTTTGGTGGCCGGAGATGAGTTTTGGAGAGTTCCGACCATGGCGCCACCGCTGTCACACCCCAAAATTTCTGATTTTGGGTTGTGCATAGAAAACACTAATTAAAATAAATGTTTTAATATTCGGATAAAATTTCCTAAGTTTAGTTTATGATAGCATCAATTAGTTATAAAAAAATAATATCTTTCTTCTCCAACACGTCTTTATCTTTTTCCGCAATCAATATTCCTTGTTTCTCAGCTGAAGTTTTCATTGGGAGTTTCCTAAAATATTTTCTTTGTAACCCAAATCACTCCTTTCAGTTTCTCGTCCATCAATCAATCTCTACAAACTCCTCGAGAATTTTTCCGACTTTTTCTGTATCTTGTTTCCACTTGTCTGTGAGCATAATCTAATTTTTAGATGCTCCAAAATTACCATTTAGTGAGCTCCAAATATTTTATTTGGATTCCTCATGTTCCATAATGTCTCTGGAAAATTTCCATGAATTTTCGGAGCTTTCGGAGTATTTTTCGCGGCTTAAATAATAATTCTAGACTTTTCTAGAATTATTTTATCCACGAAATTAATTAATTCCGAAAATAATAAATATCTTATTTTCCACCAAAGCCCGTGTGCAATAATCCTAAATGTCCATTCATTTATTTACTAATGGGCTTTAATAATTAATTAGGCCTATTAGTAAAGATGGAGGGTGCAATGTTAGTTAGCACCATATCGCTAGTTGACATGGAGGTGGAAAGTTTTTCTCCCTATATATAGGCGCCGCCGCTGTTGCCGTTCGCCGCCGCTGTTGCTGCACGCCGCCGCTATTGCCGCTGCCGCCGCTATTGCCGCCGCCGCCGTGATTTGTTCATACATCCATCCCCTGCATCTGCGCCGTGTTCTACAGGAGGCTACCGCCACTACTACGAACTTCGTCAGATCGTCGCCCGTCTCGTGTTGTCCAAGAAGCTGCCGTCGATCTTTGGAAATTTCTGGTCATCTTCTCTGGTAAAATGCATCTCGAACCTCCATGTCCATTGGTTCAGCCATGCACGAACCTTCTCTATCTCTATCTTGTTTGTATGGCATATGTGACCCCGAGCTCCTGTATGTGCAGCTGCTGTAGTTTCATAGATCTCGCATCACGTCTCGATCTGTTCTGTCCACACTCCACAAGGCTGTCCGTGTTTTCGACTCCAACTCGCTCAGCCTTTTACACTTGGATGCTGCTGTCGCTGCCGGGTTTTTAGTTTTGCGGCGCCTCCCAAGGTCGCCGTCATTTTCTCCAATTCCGACTTCGCTCTCCATCAATGTCTTCTGTGTCTGACGCTGCCGGCGGCCACAAGCCATGACTCGCTTACCTACGAACCGAGCTATCTTGTGCAGCATGCTATCGTGCACCATGATTAACTGAAGGTCAGCGGCCAGATTAGCCCCTCATCACATTATTCTATTGATTAAACCTTATGCTGATGTCATGTGTATGTCAGTCATGCATCATAAAATCATCGTTCCCTATTTATTGCTCAATCCATAAATTGCATCTTTCGTATACGTCGTCGTAGACCTGTCTATGTAGTTATATATGCCCATCACTGTCATTATCTTATTTTCATCATATCTGAATCGATGCATGTTTTCTGGACATCAAGCAGCAGTCGGCCATGCATGAATGAAGCCACGCCAGACATGCCATGCATATTTCTTGTCACCAAGTTTCCCATGTTCCGTTGCCACGGAGTCGACATGCATGTTTTCGCTGGCCGCCGATGCGCTTTTATGGCCGCGGAAGCCACAACCATTATTGGAGCATCTCCACAATGCTGCATGATCAATACTTTACAAAGCCGTCGTTGCCGTGGGAGGTGCGACCTGTATGCTGTCCACCTTCTCCAAGATCAGTCGATATCAATTTCGTCGCCATCGAGCTTTGTTAATTTCTGCCATCAACAATCGCTGGTGAGTTTTTTTCGTCTGATCCTTTTGCTCTCAGTTGTCCGCTCTCACGTTCGCGTATATCCATATTACCTCTGTTCCAAGTCGTTCTCATAGCATTAGCTTCGTAGCGACGCGCTAGGTGAGATAGTACTAACGTTCTTCATATCAAATATTTATGACTTTATTAAGTTAAATATTAATTTAATTAATATATATGCTTGCAACTAGTTTTATAACTTAAATCAATATAGGTTTATTTGTTTGACATTTTACACAAAAGAATTAATATGATTAATTGTTAACTTAAATATGCTTTTAATTATACTTGCTTAGTTTTAATACATTGCATATGTGATGAACTTGTTTTGTTGCGTTAGTTTCATATCACTCTGATCTATGTCCTAGCAGCGACGCTTATCATCTCACGTGTTTATTTGTTTATTATATAGTTAAATATTAATTTGATTAATCTGCATGTAATTAGTTTTCTAATCTATAAGCAATATATGTGTTACATTATGCTATCTGATATATAGATGTTAAATATGATTAACTGCTACATGAATATATTTTCTTTACTTATAACTTGATTAGTGAAACCACGTTGCATATATTAAACTCAAAAATAGGTGTTCTCGCATGTCATTTTATTTTGCTAAGTCAAAGTGTAACATGATTTAACTTCTGTCATCAATGTATTTTTTTTATTATAATTTATTAGCTTGAACACATGTCCTATCTAGTTTGAGTAGAAGTTCTCACATGTTTAATTATTTTCTCTGCACAGATGAAGTTTAACTTGTTTAATATATAAATTATGTGACAATACTTTATCAAATAAATTATGATTAGCTTTAACTCGACTTTAGAAATTAAATATGATTAATGGTTATTCAATTGCCCTTTCTAAATAAAACAATATAGGTTTATACTTCGATCTTTAGTAGTCAAATGCTATCATGATTAATAAAAACTTAAATGTTTCTTAAATATAACTTGTATAGTTTATGCTAGAAGCATATAATGATTCGATTAGCTGTTATCACCTGCTCTATGCTTTCTAATTTATAAATTTTTAAATGATTAAATAATAGATACTCATTTATTCTAAATAAAATATAACCAAGGTTTAGTTTTGGCTTTGTAATTAATATAAATTGGTTAATTCAACTTTAAGATAATTTTCTAAAATGTTTGAAATAGATCAAGCGTATAGTTTGTTTTCTTCGTTATGTTGCAAGTCTCGTTAGTCGCGTGTCCTCTTTAATGGTAGCTCCGTTATCTGTCGTTCTTGCGTTTTTGTGACTATAGCAACATACCGTGTCCTTTAGTGCGCTCTCTTTTAAAGCGTTTCTTTTGTTTGATGCATGTTCTTAGATGTGTGTATTGTTTGTCTGTTTGTGTTGCCTGGTTGCTGCGAGTAGATGAAGCATGGTTTCATTAGCATTGGAGGCCGAAAGTTACAAAAGAGAAGACCGAAGAATTTCTATGAGCAATTACCTTGAGTGGAAGCAAGCATAAAGGCAAGTATAGCATGAGATTATCCTTGTTGTCCTATTTACAATAAATAATTAAATTCATTATGCATGTATTCCCTTGTTAAGGATGACTTAGTCTTGATCCATTACCTTGGCACCCATGATATTGCATTGAGTAGTTTTGCTAGCGCTTAACATAAACTATGATCTTGTAATATGATTAATGGAATATGCAACAACACTAAAAGATGACTTCTTGATTACTGTTTAAAGAGGGCTAGAGCATGGGGTTATTTTTGGTGCTCTAGTTTCTCTCCATAAGGACTCATCTGTAAGCGAACATCCGGGACTTACAGTACAACTGTGAGGGCTATATGGCTCTGGCTTTAGTCAAGTATGAGGACCTTTTCTAGCTTGTTAGTGGTAACCTTCGTGGCGTAAGAATGGCTTGACGAATCGGGTATAGTGCGGCCTCTGTCCTCATGTGTATAGGCTGCGCGTCATTGTGCCATTTGGAAGGGGGGCTCTACATCTGTTTGCCGAGTGAATCTAATGGCCCTAACTTGTTAGACGAACCTTTGAAAGACTTCATAGTGAACCCTGCCGACCTTCCTTGGTAGTGGGTCAAGAGGCTGATCACCTCGGGCGAAAGGGTAAATCACGACTCACAGTGAAAGTGTACAACCTCTGCAGAGTGTAAAACTGTTATAACAGTCGTGCTCACGGTCACGAGTGGCCTTGGACCCTTACGGAATAGATGATCACTAATGACTATAAATGTGTTTTTGCTATTCATTATTCATCTTTACATTGATCATATGTTTAATGTGGGATTAATGCAAACCTGATTCTACTCATATGATAAAACTGTGATAATTAAAAGCTATTGCAGTAAACCCGTGTCAAACCTTTTGAGCCTCATGAACCCCGTGTTATATTTGTTGAGTTCGACATGGACTCACTCTTGCTATTTTCCCTACACTCCAGTATGTAGTAAGGTGCTACTTTGAAGAAGGATGAAGGTGTAGTGTAGTTTTCAGAAGTCTTTCAGAAGTGCTTGGCATATGGAGCCACCAGTCAGCCGTCCCTGAGAAGAATGGAGCCTGAAGTTTAGTCACCGTTCCGCGATACTCTGATGTAAGTGTTAATATAGCTATGTATACGTTATATAATAACATTGTTTCTGATACTTTTTCATTCTGACATATGTGTGGACTTCCTGGGCACACATATGATTAGCCTGGTTTTGTTCTTTAGAAAACCGGGTGTGACAACCGCGGGAGCTCACCGACGGCCGGGAATCAGCCGGAGCGCCGCCGGCGACTTTTCTCTCCCTCCCCGATCCAATCTGGATCGTTTATTTTGAATCCGACGGCTAGAATTAGAAGATACCGGTTCGTTCGCGATTTTGTAAAAGAGACCCTGAGTTTTTATTATATCGAACCCGCGGTCCAAAACGTAAAGTTCCGAATATGCTTTGATCTGTTGAAAACGTATTTCATCTCGGTAAATGAAAAATACGTTTTCTGATATTTACAGTTTTGCCACTCAACTTGTTTTAGTCTTAGAATCTCCGTTTTAACTCCGATTTGATCCATTCAAATTGCATTAGATTCATATTTGCGAGCTCTACATGATTATAGAACTGTACAGTAGGTTTGGATTAATTTATTTTTGAGTTTTTATTAAAGTATTTATTTTTCTATAGGAAATCTTCGTAAATTCATAACTTCGTCGTTTTAGCTCCGTTTTCCGTGATCTTCGCGTCTGTGTGATCCTAGCGAGTTGTAGATTCATTTTAAAGACTTTTTATTTTATTTTCTTACTGATGGTGTACTGTTCTAATTATAGTCTTGTTTGTTTATGCATGATTGCCTCTGGATGTGTGTTGTTGCTATTGTTGATCGAGTATAGACGGTGATCAATTCGTTGGGGATCAAGAGCCTTTCTACGGGCAAGATCTTCAGGACCAGTTTGAGCAAGGCAAGTATAGCATGGGATTATCCTTGTTGTCCTACTCACATTATGCAAATAATATCATTATGCATCTATTCCCTTGTTAAGGATGACTTAGTGATTGATCCTACACCTTGATACCTATTATATTGCATTGAGTAGTATGGCTAGTGCTTAAACATGGACTATGATCATGTAAATTGATTAGAGGAATATGCAACAAACATTAAAAGATGATTTTGATTAAAATTTAAAGGGGATTAGAGCATGGGGGTTACTTTTGATGCTCTAATTACTCTCCATAAGGACTCATCTATAAGCGAACATCCGGGATTTACAGTACAACTGTGGCGGCTATATGGCTCTGGCTTTAGTCATATAGAAGGATCTTTTCTAGCTTGTTAGAGGTAACCTTTTTGGCGTAAGAATGGCTTGACGAATCGGGTATAGTGCGGCCTCTGTCCTTATGTATATAGGCTGCGGGTTATTGTGCCATTTGGAAGGGGGGCTCTACATCTGTTTGCCGAGTGAATCTAATGGCCCTAACTTGTTAGACGAACCTTTGAAAGACTTTATAGTGTTTACCCTGCCTGCTCACCTTGGTAGTGTTTTGGGAGTAATTAACCCGGGCATTTGGGTAACACGACTCACAGTGAATGTGTACAACCTCTGCAGAGTGTAAAACTGTTATAACAGCCGTGCTCACGGTCATGAGTGGCCTTGGACCCTTATGGAATAGTTGATAATTATTAATGGTTATGTTTTTGCTATCCATCAATCATTTCACATGGATCATATGTTTATTGTTTACATTGAGACATTTTGATGCTATTGATATGCTAAAATTATGCTAATTAAAAGCTACATGCTGATAAACCCATGATATGCCTTTGAGCCTCATGAACCCCATGTTACACTTGTTGAGTACGAGATGTACTTACGCTTGTTTATTTTTCTTACTTGGATAAAAATCCCGGATGGGTAACAGATGGTGATAATAGTGACTACTACGCCTACTTCCCTGAAGATTACTAGACTTGCAGTCAACCAGTCAATGTACCTGTGATTGGAGCTACCACGAGAGTTTATTATTTTTACTTCCGCTACATTTGTGTTAAGACTATGTGTTAAATATCGTGATGTAATAACATTTGTGATGATACTTCCATTATAATTTGTTAACTTATGTGTGATTGATCTCTGGGCACACATAAGAGTATGCATTCCATTTGGTCGTTAAATGGGTGTGACAAAATTGGTATCAGAGCTCTTGTTGACTGTAGGACGCAAGCCTAGCTAGAAATGGTCGATTTAGTATCATCTTTACACTATTTTTATGCTCACTATCTTGCTCTTGTTATTTGATAAATTTTTATGCTTCTTATGTCTCATTCTATTATAAAATTTTGCCTCTATTCTAACTACATCTAAAAATTCTGTAGATGGCCCGGTACTGTAAGACTGCCCGCATCAGCTCTGGAGGATACTACCCACCTCGTGCCCTGCTTGCAACTGAAGAGCCACAAGAGCCAGAACCCCAGGAACAGGATCAGGCCCCTGAAGCACCAATCCAAGCACCAGCACCTCCCCAGGAAGAGCCCGAGCCTGAAGAAGATCTAGAGATCATCGAGATTAAAGATGATGAAGAGGAAGCTAATGGAGGAGGACAACCCACGTCTCCACCATATCATGAAGCTCTTGGAGATACGCCACCTCCTCCAATGGGGTGGACTGTGAGGATTTACCACATGAATGGAGGGAATGCTGTCTCTCATCTTCGCCTTGTGAGGATGCTCACTGCCTACTTCGCTGATTGGCATCCAGCTGTGGAGTACGTCTGCTGGGAGTACACTCATCCACTGGAGGATACGTACCGGAAGGCGAGGGCGAGCATCTTTGCACATAAACAAGACAAGGGGGCATATCAGCTAGACAGGATGTTTTCTCACGTGGGTCATCGAGCTACTATAGAGGATAGCATTGAAGATGCTGCTTTTGAAGCATGTATGGGTCTCCGCTATCTTCGCTATAACCTTATGAAGCATGACATTCATCACTACTTCTCTCGTGCACACCCCGACCTTGGATGGGCTATGACGGATCCAGTGCAGCTAGAGCCACTACCTCAGTTGATGGTGAACCTTGTCTATGATATGATAGATAGGAAGCTGCAGTTAGAGGAGATGGTGAAGGCACAAGGGAAGACCATCAAGAGGTGCCAGGCAACCATTGACGAACTCCGAGCAAACCAAGGCATGGCCAAGATCTATGAGATATTAGAGCATGAGCCACTTCCTTAGGAAGTAGGAGTCCTTTATGTAATAAAAACGTTCTTAGTAACGTCAGTTGAGTCAGTCGAGTCTGTCGTGTGGTTTGAACTTTAGTGTGCTTGTTGCTTTATTATTATGCTTATGTGTGAGTTGGATCTTTGTTATGAGTGTTGGGGCTTGTAGGCATGTCTACAAGTTCCATTTTTAAGAATAATAAGTTTAATAGTCAAGGGAATAATAGTTGGGTTTGGTAATATCACGTTTCTGTCCTTGCTGTTTTCTGGAGCAGTCTGTAATGTTTCTGCTATGGTTCAAAAACGGTTCATGCAATATTTATGATATTTTTATGAGAGAAACTAGACTTAATCATCTTTCAAATGCCACTGGAATTACCTTTTTATCTGATCTGGTTCAAGAGATATAATTTTCACAAGTTAAAGTTTCTGCACAGTCTGGAATCTGGAACAGTTTCTGTTATGCCTTATTTTTCATAAACTTAACGACAGAATCTGATCTTGAGGTCTGAATAAAATTTGTGGATAATTTCATAAGCTTTCCAACAATATAAAGCACGCCTCTTTTGGACTTCTGTAGCTCGAGATATGATTGAAATACTGAACTGTCAATATTGCTACTCGTCCAGAAAACTTTCAGATCTCATTCTTTATCTTATAAGTGGTTGATAACATGGAATTCTTAAGTTTGCATGTTTATGGATGGCAGATGGCCGGAAGAGGAAGAGGCAGGGGTCCGTGGAAACATTCCCCCAAATCCACCACCACCACCGCCACCAACTATTGAGCAACTGTTGGCAGTACAGACACAGTTGATGCAACAACTGGTGCAGAATCAGCAAAATCAGCCAGTTGCTGGGGCTCAACCACGTGATAAGCGTGGTGAATTTTTGAGGGGTCGTCCCCCAGTGTTCACACATGCTGCTGATCCTTTGGAAGCCGATGATTGGCTTCGTGCTGTGGAGAAGCTACTCAATATTGCACAATGTGATGACCGATAGAAGGTGCTGTTTGCTTCTGGACAACTTCAGGGAGAAGCGCAGGATTGGTGGGAGTCATATGAGTATGGTCGTCCCGCCAATGCTCCTACAGTCACCTGGCAGGAGTTTAGAGAGAACTTCAGGGCTTACCATATACCTGAAGGGATGATAGAGTTGAAGGCGGAGGAATTCAGGAACCTGACCCAATGGTCAATGTCTGTAGCTGAGTACCGTGACAAGTTTGCTCAATTGTCACGATATGCTCCACATGAAGTGGCCAATGACATTGATAAGCAGCGTCGCTTCTTGAAGGGATTATATGATGGACTACAGTTGCAGTTGATGTCCAATACCTACCCTAACTTTCAGACGCTTGTGAACCGCGCTATCGTGGTGGATAACAAGCGCAAGGAAATGGATGCTAAGAGGAAAAGGTTACAGGGACAAGCCTCTGGTAGCAACACCCGTCCACGTACTGGCTTTCAGCAGAATAATCAACAGAGGCCTCCTTCTGGACAGTGGAATCGTGGTCAGGCCCCTTTCCGTGGTCAGTTCCCGCAACGTCCCCCATTCCAGCCACAGAATAGCAACCAACGTCCTCCGCAGCAGAATGGGAATCAAGCACAGCGTCAGGGTCCTTCCAATAACACTCCCACGAAGACTAGTGCTCCCAGTACTCCCAACAGGTGTTTCCGATGTGGGAAAGAAGGTCACTTGTCCTACAATTGCCCTGAGAAGCCCACCCAGCAGACTCCCCAGAGACAGAGCAGCCACCAGAAGCCAGCACCTAACTCTGGAAGGGTGAATCACTTGTCCCAGGAGACCGCAGTGGAGGAGCCAGAAGTTATGCTTGGTACGTTCGATGTCCACTCCACTCCCGCCACTGTTCTTTTTGATTCTGGAGCATCACATTCTTTCATATCACAATCATTTGTTAGAATACATAGAATTCATTTGTGTGCCATGAAGAACCCTATCTTAGTAAACTCACCTGGTGGAAGCATGCCAGCATCTTATCGTTGTCTTCCGATTAGTCTCAATTTAAAGGGGGTAGAGTTTACAGTTAGTCCTATAGTATTGAGAACAGCTGGGATTGATCTTATATTGGGAATGGATTGGATGATGCAACAACAAGCAGAGATACAGTGCAAGGGTAAATCAGTTGTACTGACAACACCAAAGGGTGATAGAATCAAGGTTGAGGTAAAAGTGCAGAAACAGGAGACGGCTACAGTGAACCAGCTCAATGACGGTGCCAACCAGGAAGATCCAGTTGTGGAGGAGTTTCCCGATGTGTTTCCTGAGGAATTGTCAGGTATGCCACCAGACCGTGACATCGAATTTATTATTGAATTATTACCTGGAACTGCACCTATAGCTAAGCGTCCATATAGAATGGGAGTAAATGAATTAGAAGAACTTAAGAAACAAATTAAGGAGTTGCAGAATAAGGGTTTTATTCGTCCTAGTTCTTCACCGTGGGGAGCACCAGTGATTTTTGTGGATAAGAAAGATGGAACTCAGAGGATGTGTGTAGATTATCGGTCTCTCAATGAGGTTACTATCAAGAATAAGTACCCATTGCCTAGAATTGATGACCTGTTTGATCAGTTGAGAGGAGCTTATGTATTCTCCAAGATTGATCTTCACTCTGGATATCATCAATTGAAGATTCGTACCAGGGATATACCCAAGATAGCTTTTACCACACGGTATGGGTTATATGAGTATACAGTGATGTCTTTTGGTTTGACTAATGCCCCTGCATACTTCATGTATTTAATGAATAAGGTGTTCATGGAATATCAGGACAAGTTTGTAGTGGTATTCATTGATGATATTCTAGTATTTTCCAAGACTGAGGAAGAACATGCTGAACATTTGAGGTTGGTCTTGCAAAAGCTCAGAGAACACCAACTATATGCCAAAAGGAGTAAATGTGAGTTTTGGTTGAAGGAAGTTTCTTTTCTGGGTCATATTGTCTCAAATGGAGGAATATCAGTAGATCCTGGCAAGGTGAAGGATGTATTGAACTGGAAGCCACCCATCAATGTAAGTGAGATCCGTAGCTTCTTGGGATTGGCTGGCTATTATAGGAGATTTATAGAGGGATTTTCCAAGCTTGCAAAACCAATGACTGCATTATTGGAGAAGAATGCCAAGTTTGTGTGGTCTGAGAAGTGCCAGGCTAATTTTGAGGAATTAAAGAAAAGTTTGACTACGGCACCCGTCTTAGTTTTGCCAGATCTGAATAAACCCTTCTCTATCTATTGTGATGCGTCTCGATTAGGTTTGGGATGTGTTCTTATGCAAGAAGGTAGAGTTGTGGCATATGCATCGAGACAGTTGAGGAAGCATGAGTTGAATTACCCTACTCATGATTTAGAATTAGCTGCAGTGGTTCATGCATTAAAGATATGGAGACATTATTTGATTGGACACAAGAGTGATATATACACTGATCACAAGAGTCTAAAGTATATCTTCACTCAAACAGATCTGAACTTGAGGCAGCGTAGATGGTTGGAGTTGATAAAGGACTATGATCTAGAGGTGCATTATCACCTAGGAAAGGCCAACGTTGTTGCTGATGCTCTTAGTAGGAAAAGCTACGCAAATGAAATACAAGTAATGCCTATGCCAAAAGAATAAATGCAAGCATCTGAACTTAGGGTTTACTACCAATGCAGTGGAATTAGTACTAGAGCCTACTTTGGAGCAAGAAATCCGCAAGGGTCAGCTGAAAAATGAAAAGTTGAGAGAGATAGCTGAAAACATAGCGAAAGGTAAATCTCTAGGATTCCGTAAGGATGATAATGGTACGCTATGGTTTGGAAAAAGGCTGTGTGTGCCTGAGGATAAGGATATCAGAAGGGCATTCTGTGTGAAGCTCATGAGTCAGCTTATTCCATACATCGGGGGAGTACTAAGATGTATTTGGATCTGAAAGAGAAATATTGGTGGTATGGTTTAAAGAGAGACGTTGCTGAGTATGTTGCTTTGTGTGACACTTGTCAAAGGGTGAAAGCTGAACATCAGAGACCTGTAGGATTGTTACAGCCTATGCAGATACTCGAGTGGAAATGGGAGGAGGTTGGTATGGACTTTATAGTTGGGTTGCCACGGACTCAGAGAGGGTATGATTCAATTTGGGTGATAGTGGATCGTCTAACTAAGGTTGCTCATGTTCTGCCAGTGAGGACTACATATAGCAGTGCGAAGTTGGCAGAGTTGTATATAGAAAGAATAGTGTGTCTACATGGAGTTTCTAAGAAGATTGTGTCTGATCGAGGTACTCAGTTTACATCTCATTATTGGCAAAAGATACATGAATCGTTGGGAACCAAACTAAATTTTAGTACAGCTTATCATCCCCAGATAGATGGTCAAACGGAGAGAATTAATCAGATATTGGAAGATATGTTGAGAGCTTGTGCTTTACAATATGGTACTAGCTGGGATAAGAGCTTGCCTTATGCAGAGTTCTCTTATAACAATAGTTATCAGAAGAGTCTTCAGATGGCACCGTTTGAGGCTCTGTATGGACGAAAGTGTAGGACCCCGTTGTTCTGGAATCAGACAGGGGAGAGTCAAGTATTTGGGCCTGATGTACTTAAGGATGCTGAAAAGAAAGTGAGAATGATTAGAGATAATCTAAAAATAGCACAGTCCCGACAGAAAAGTTATGTTGATACTCGTAGAAGAGAGTTGACTTTTGAGGTAGGGGATTATGTTTACTTGAAAGTGTCACCCATGAGAAGTGTGAAGAGGTTCAACATGAAAGGTAAATTGGCACCAAGATATATTGGACCTTTCAAGATCATAGAGAGACGTGGTGAAGTGGCATATCAGTTGGAATTACTCGAGAGTTTGGCAGGTGTACATGATGTGTTTCATGTGTCTCAACTGAAGAAATGTTTGCGAGTACCAGAGGAACAGATTCCATTAGAGGAGCTCACTGTTAAGGAGGATCTTACATATGAAGAGTGTCCTGTTAAAATTTTGGAGACTGCTGACAGAGTCACAAGAAGTCAAACAATCAAAATGTGTAAGGTACAGTGGAATCGGTACACTGCAGAAGAGCTACTTGGGAACGAGAAGAGGATCTGAGAAAAACCTACCCGCAACTGTTTGAGTAAGCATCGGTCGAATCTCGGGACGAGATTCATCTTAAGGGGGGTAGAATTGTAACACCCTAAAATTTTGAAAAGAAGAAAAATAGGAAAATATGATTTTTGTATATTTTTGTGAGCATGCAAATTTAGGATAATAATAATTTTCATAAATTTAAAATCAAATATAAGGGTAGAAACATAATTGACCATTCATGCTACTGTATTTGGAATTTTGTAATGAGTGGTTTAAATCAAATTCAATTTGGATTTGAAAATCTTTTGAAAAATGGTTTTGAAAAATTAGAAAAAGAAAAAGGAAAATAAATTCTTTTCTTCTCGGGCCGTTTTCTCTCCCGCAGCCCAACTCTTCGGCCTGTTGCGGCGGCCCATTTCTCCTTCTCCTTTTCTCCCGCGCCCGCCTCCGGTTCCTTGGGCCGAGCCCAAGCCGCGGCCAGCTGGCCCAGCTTCGCGCGTGCGCAGCCGTTTTCCGCCCCGTGCCGCTAACGTGCCGGACCCACTGGTCAGCGCCCGTCTCCCTTTCCTTCTTCTTCCTCCGGTTCTTTCCAAAATCGAACACCGCCGCCTTCCTCTCTCTACCTGATACGGTGAATCGAATCCTCCTCGAATCTCCCTCCTTTCCTTACTTACCGACGCCAACGGGCTATAAAACGGAGCCCCCGCACCCTTCCGCTCTCATTCCAATCTTTTGGGCTTGCTGTAGCCGTCTAGCGCCACCACCGCAAGCTCCACCGCCTCCATTGCCGCCATCCCGAGCTAGCCGCCACTTTCCCGCCGTTCTCCGGTCTCGTTTTCGCGCGGGGTAAGTTCGCCGTGAGCTTCTCGATCTTCCGGTGCCTTCCCTTCGTCGTTTGGTGGCCGAAGATGAGTTTTGGCGAGTTCCGACCATGACGCCGCCGCGGGAGCTCACCGACGGCCGGGAATCAGCCGGAGCGCCGCCGGCGACTTTTCTCTCCCTTCCCGATCCAATCTGGATCGTTTATTTTGAATCCGACGGCTAGAATTAGAAGATACCGGTTCGTTCGCGATTTTGTAAAAGAGACCCTGAGTTTTTATTATATCGAACCTGCGGTCCAAAACATAAAGTTCCGAATACGCTTTGATCTGTTGAAAACGTATTTCGTCTTGGTAAATGAAAAATACGTTTTCTGATATTTACAGTTTTGCCACTCAACTTGTTTTAGTTGTAGAATCTCCGTTTTAACTCCGATTTGATCCATTCAAATTGCATTAGATTCATATTTGCGAGCTCTACATGATTATAGAACTGTACAGTAGGTTTGGATTAATTTATTTTTGAGTTTTTATTAAAGTATTTATTTTTCTATAGGAAATCTTCGTAAATTCATAACTTCGTCGTTTTAGCTCCGTTTTTCGTGATCTTCGCGTCTGTGTGATCCTAGCGAGTTGTAGACTCGTTTTAAAGACTTTTTATTTTATTTTCTTACTGATGGTGTACTATTCTAATTATAGTCTTGTTTGTTTATGCATGATTGCCTCTGGATGTGTGTTGTTGCTATTGTTGATTGAGTATAGACGGTGATCAATTCGTTGGGGATCAAGAGCCTTTCTACTAGCAAGATCTTCAGGACTAGTTTGAGCAAGGCAAGTATAGCATGGGATTATCCTTGTTGTCCTACTCACTTTATGCAAATAATATCATTATGCATCTATTCCCTTGTTAAGGATGACTTAGTGATTGATCTTACACCTTGATACCTATTATATTGCATTGAGTAGTATGGCTAGTGCTTAAACATGGACTATGATCATGTAAATTGATTAGAGGAATATGCAACAAATATTAAAAGATGATTTTGATTAATGTTTAAAGGGGATTAGAGCATGGGGGTTACTTTTGATGCTCTAATTACTCTCCATAAGGACTCATCTATAAGCGAACATTCGGGATTTACAGTACAACTGTGGGGGCTATATGGCTCTGGCTTTAGTCTTATAGAAGGACCTTTCCTAGCTTGTTAGAGGTAACCTTTTTGGCGTAAGAATGGCTTGACGAATCGGGTATAGTGTGGCCTCTGTCCTTATGTGTATAGGCTGTGGGTTATTGTGCCATTTGGAAGGGGGGCTCTACATCTGTTTGCCGAGTGAATCTAATGGCCCTAACTTGTTAGACGAACCTTCGAAAGACTTCATAGTGTTTACCCTGCCTGCTCACCTTGGTAGTGTTTTGGGAGTAAT
The DNA here is from genome assembly GCA_038087645.1 of Saccharum hybrid cultivar R570. Lineage (NCBI taxonomy): Eukaryota > Viridiplantae > Streptophyta > Magnoliopsida > Poales > Poaceae > Saccharum > Saccharum hybrid cultivar. The sequence goes on from JAQSUU010000602.1 coordinate 14,624,823, forward strand.
TAACCCGGGCATTGGATAACACGACTCACAGTGAAAGTGTACAACCTCTGCAGAGTGTAAAACTGTTATAACAGCCATGCTCACGGTCACGAGTGGCCTTGGACCCTTATGGAATAGTTGATAATTATTAATGATTATGTTTTTGCTATCCATCAATCATTTCACATGGATCATATGTTTATTGTTTACATTGAGACATTTTGATGCTATTGATATGCTAAAATTATGCTAATTAAAAGCTACATGCTGATAAACCCATGATATGCCTTTGAGCCTCATGAACCCCATGTTACACTTGTTGAGTACGCGATGTACTTACGCTTGTTTATTTTTCTTACTTGGATAAAAATCCCGGATGGGTAACAGATGGTGGTAATAGTGACTACTACGCCTACTTCCCTGAAGATTACTAGACTTGCAGTCAACCAGTCAATGTACCTGTGATTGGAGCTACCACGAGAGTTTATTATTTTTACTTCCGCTACATTTGTGTTAAGACTATGTGTTAAATATTGTGATGTAATAACATTTGTGATGATACTTCCATTATAATTTGTTAACTTATGTGTGATTGATCTCTGGGCACACATAAGAGTATGCATTCCATTTGGTCGTTAAATGGGTGTGACAAAATTGGTATCAGAGCTCTTGTTGACTGTAGGACGCAAGCCTAGCTAGAAATGGTCGATTTAGTATCATCTTTACACTATTTTTATGCTCACTATCTTGCTCTTGTTATTTGATAAATTTTTATGCTTCTTATGTCTCATTCTATTATAAAGTAAGACAATTTATATATACATTTTTCTAGATAAAAAGTAATAACAATTGTATGGGGAACTAACCAAATCTAGTAAATACGAACCTTGGCACAAGTATCGCGAGATTTTATCCAATCAACCTCACTGTATGGTACGGAATAGAGCTCATCCCTTAATTCCAATATAGTTGGAGTAATTGTTCCGACTAACTTTTTACCAAAGAGATAAGCCATAGGCAGATACACCATACGACAAAATACCCAAAATCGTCCTGAACCATCCAGTAAGAAATGTAAAACGTTCAGTATCAGATAATGAGATGCTATTTACAATGATACAATCATTCCATTAGATTCGTGGCCTCTTCGTTTATGGCTTTAAAACTAGTTTTGGGGAACCATTTTTTCTCAATATTAAAACTAAGCCTGCGGGGGTAAGACAACCCCCGACATCGCATTAAGAAAAAGATTTTCTCACACAGGTCGAGAAAACTATGAACTCCAGTCCCATTCATATACAACGGCACTGTAGCCCAAGTGAGAATGACCATGACAAGGGTCGGGCCTTAGACCATCTGTGCTGTGGCACGGGATAGACGAGGGGATTATCAAGGTCAGGCCTTAAACCTATGCTTTGATGTAGGACAGACGAGGTGATTTTTTTTAAGCATAGCCTGAAAATTCACTTCTATGGGGAGTCAACTCAAGCCATCTAACCAACTCGGCTAGAGGCTCTTTTGCTATTTTTCTCAATCTTCTGGAGATGCTCTTATTAAAAGGTATAGTGCTTTTTGTTGCAAATGCCAATGGGTAGATCCGTGTAGATGAGGCAACCGGAGGTGGCCACAAATATGGAAAACTGAAAAAAAAACAAGATATATGGCCATATGGGTATTGTGAGCTTTGCAAAATCGCACCAACAACACAGTCATGTAAACATTTATTTATGCCTGCGCTGAGCAGTGCATGACAGTTCTCTCTCCCTGTGATTGTTAGTTATTCCACAACTGTAACACCTCCAGAGCAACTCCTGTAAGTTGCTTGAGTAAATTTCTAAACTAATTATGACATTTGCATAAGAAGGTAGGTTAATTACGAAGAGATGGAATTGATGTCCTCTGCCCACACTCGTAGCCCTATTCGCTGGCCTCCCAGGCCGCCACATCTCCCAGTCCCCAAAAGTTCTGCAGGCTATCCTCAAAAGCCTTCAGAATTATGTGGGACATTATATTACCTAAATCAAAGGTTGACAGCTAATTATATTGAGATACTAAGAAACAAGTACCTGGATGAATTGGAAGAAAGTGTGGGACAAGCCATAATTCTGGAATTATTGGATTATTTCCAGACCAATCATACAAACCCATCACCTTCATATATTTAAGAAAGATAAGATCCTCAAATTATTCAGATCCAAGTCAACACATTGTAAGTTACATAAAAAGTCTAAGTACAATTGCAATTTTATGCATCCTGTTTCTGGTAATATCGTTTTTTCAAAGAAGAGCTGTAAGAAACATATAGAAATATTAAAATTTGTAACAATAGTTTAGATTTAAAAAGTTTTTTCATAGATTAATATCACCATGTTTATATTTATATTCTAGATAAACCCAGATATGGACACTTGGTAACCAGGTCAAATCTTGTCAAATTACCACATTCAACTCGAATTTAAGTAATAATTTGTTTTGCAAAAAATGAAAGGTACTTTAGCGTTCGAATTGAAAAGGAAAAGAATGTTATGATAATTAATGCCAGTATCAAAGGATAAAAAAATTGGATTGTTTAGTACTCAAAATCTGGAATATACATATAGTTTAAAATTTATTTGAGAGGACATTTCATATTTGCATAGACTTACTGCATAATATTATATATATGGAACCCAGTGGCCTTTAAATACTCATGTATTCATATGAAAAAATATTTTATTAAATGTCATACCGAGAACCATATCTTTCCCCACTGTGGAATTGCAGCTGCACTTCCATGAGATAAAATCCACTCACGTCCTTTGGTCAATGCAACATTCGTGCGCTCTTCACCCATAAGCCTTAAGGCAACATAGTTCAAGCATGAGCCGAACATGGTGCTTGGTCCCAACACTTGTTTGCCCCAACCACCATCTTCATTCTACAAGGATCATGTTACATAAAAGATTTTTTTTTAACTGTTACATAAAAGATTTCTAATTTCCCTTAGGAATAGAACAAAAAAAGTAAATAGCTAGACTGTCATAAACGTACGTGCCTGATGATTGTAAATATAGCGACATATCTCACGTCGATGTTCTTTAGATAGGACGATATTGAGTGATCCAGTGGTATATAGAGCGAATACCTGAAATGAATTAGAATTCTCATAGTGTTGCATGCAGGTCAACTAAGGTATATAGTTCCTTCACAGCTCACAGTTTGTTAAGGATGACTGAGAAGAAAGGATTAGCTGAATTCCTATTTCTTTTAGTGATATTTATTCTAGCAAGTAGACAATAGCATAAACACATAATCTTTTTCACTCCAAGTTTATGGTACTTCTGTATGGCATATGCCAATCAATGAACTAGCAGGCCTAGCATCGAACATAAACTATCTGATTCTTCTTCTTTTTTGAACGCAAAAGCTGTCTGATTCAAGTCAAATGACAGTGTCAAAAATGTGTACCAGGAGAGGCATAATGAACAAAATGCCACTATAGTCTGCTGGCCAGCACCCATCATCTGCTTGCAGACTTGAATGTTGAGCAAGGGCTCGCCTCAATGCTGCTAATATGATCTCCTCTGTGACTTCTACATTTTCGGTGAGCTTGGCGGGTGGAGGATCCATCTGAAGATGTTTATGTTTTGAATACTGCAATAGAGTATAGTTTAGTATATGAAGAATATAATGGTATATAGGCCAGAAATAGTTAAATCACTTGTACACGTACAATTAATGTAACTAGAACAATCTTTCACACAAAGAAGATTAAACAAGAAAACTATTTCTGGGAGATCTTGCTCTAACGTTAAGCTAAGCTGGCAATTATTACTTTTTCATCAAAACTAATGATTCTGCCTCCAGTGCTTGGATGGCATAGAAAGCATATATAGCAGGGAGCCTCCAAAGGGCCTGACAACAACAAGACTTTCTTTTGTTATGCTATACGAATGATTTTGCCTAGTCTGTGCGACATAATCTGCTAGAGCATAGAATCGGCCCAGGAATTTTTCCTCGAGTAAAGTAACGTTTTCTCTATGTTTTCAATTTGAAGAAATAATTAAGAACCTAGTTAGAGTAATCATGATTATGGTGATTCAACATGTCGGCTAGTATGCATGGATTAAGGCCAGTCTCAATGGAGTTTCATGTGAGATTCATTTGTATTAAATAGGTTGCCACATAGGCATTTTTTATGACATGACAGTGTATTTAAGAAGAGAGAAGAAATATTAAACTCTCTTGCCTCGATTACCAACTCTGAGTCATGGAATTAAATGTCTACGAAACTATAGAATGAAACTTTGCATTGAGGGAGTGGTGTGTCATCCAAGTTTCATTTCATTCTGACATGACAGTCTTTTAGAAACAGCGCCATGAAACTATAAGGCTGGCCTAAGTCTCACGAACGAAAATAGATGGACTTGATTAGTGCACCACAAAGTAGACCGGTTGAATGTGTTGAAGACACACTAGACCTTCAAGTAACTCAAGACATCAAAGAAATAAAAACTGGGCACAATATGGGAGTCTAGCAAACTACCTGTGGTTTCTAGCATTAGGATTGCCCTTAGCAAATACGCTAATATGGCACAATATTAATAAAGAGATAGATGATTGAAGTTTGAAGATGTAACACCCTAAAAATTTGAAAAGAAGAAAAATAGGAAAAATATGATTTTTGTATATTTTTGTGAGCATGCAAATTTAGAATAATAATAATTTTTATTAATTTAAAGTCAAATATAAGGATAGAAACATGTTTGAGCATTCATGCTGCTGCATATTAATTTGCATTGTGTGTACTTTTTGAAAATACAAAAGGCAATTCAAAATTTATTTGAAAATCTGCTTTGAAAAATTAGAAAAGAAAAAGAAAATAGAAAAAAATCAGCTCATCTCGGTTTCGGCCCGTTTCTTTCCGCAGCCCGCAGCGCCGGCCCGCTTACCCCGCGTCCGCCTCGGCCTGCTCAGCGCGCGGCCCGTTACCTCCTCCCGATCGCCCGCGTGGGCCGAGCCGCGGCCGCCGGCCCAAAACGCGCGTGCGCCTTCCCCTCCTCTTCCCGTCGCTGACACCCTGGGCCCACTCGTCAGGCGCGCCTCCTTCCTCAAGCCACCGTCGGCTTCTTTCCAAAATCCTCCCGATCCGATTCCATCTCCCCAAATCCTCCCTTTCCTTCTTTAGCAATGCCTTCGGGCTATAAAAACGGGGTCTCCGCCCTTCCCCGCTCCACATCCGACCCCAAATCGCAGCTACATCGCCCCGGGGTGGCTACGCCCGAAGCACCGCCTCCACCGTCCGCCCCTCCGAGCCGTATGAGCTCTTCGCTTCGTTATCGGCCTCGATTTTGCCGTGGGTGAGTTCGCCTTGAAGATATCTACCCGCTGGTGTATTTGCTTCGCAATTTGGTGCACTGTATCGCGAGATAGGCTATTCCGGCCATGGCGCCGCCGCGGGTGGTCGCCGTCGGGGCTGTTGCCGGCCGGAGTGCCGCCGGGTCCCTCTCCGATCTCATCTGGGCCGTTCAATCTAAAACGGACGGCTGTCATTTCATGATACCCCTTCGGCCGGCGTTTTTGCTAAAGAGCCCCTGAAGTTTTTAAGTATATAACCCGCAGTCCAAAACGTAAAGTTCCGAATCCGTTTTAATCTTTTGAAAACGTATTTCGTTTCGGAAAATGAAAAATACGCTTTCTGATATTTACAGTTTTGCCATTGATCTTGTTTTAGTCGTAGAATCTCCGTTTTAACTCCGATTTGATCCATTCAAATTGCGTTAGATTCGTATTTGCGAGCTCTACATGATGATAGAACTGTACAGTAGGTTTGTGACAATTTATTTTCGAAATTTTATTAAAGTAATTATTTATCTATAGGAAATCTTAGAAAATTCATAACTTTCACGTTTTAAATCCGAATTTCGTGATCTTTACGTCTGTGTGATCGTAGAAACGTGTAGAAGAGTTTTACAAACTTTTTATATTGTTAGTGCTACTGTTGGTTAGGTTTTCTATCTTTAAGTTCCGATGTTAGATTTAATCTATTACTTTACTAAAGAAAATATCGTTTTATTCATAATTTATTTGTTTTAATTCCGAATTAGTCCATTCAAATTTCAATGGATTTATAACAATATGAACTACGTAAAAGTATTAATGTTTTCTTTATCAAAGTCTCTGGAATTTCAATGTTTAGATCTAATTTGATTATTAACTGTGCAACTAGATTTATAAATAAAATATTATTGATTTCTCCTTTACTTTTCTAAATTTAAACGTAGCTTAACCTAAGTCACTTTTGAATATCTATAAAAAGTATTTTATCCTATATGTATAATTTTATAGTTAAAACAAATGAGACCTATAATTTTTCGTTTTATACAACAAAATCTTTCGGTAGTCGTTTCTTTTACCGTAGCTCCGATTAGCGTGTTTTTCGTGTCTGTGTGTTCGTAGCAATGCGTAGAACATCTTTAAAACCTTTTCACTTATTGTTTCATATGTTTGGTGTACTGTTCTAATTATTATTCATTGTTGCTTCGTGTATGATTGCTCGATGTGTGTGTGGTGATTTATTGATCAAGTCCAGTCGGTGAGATTTACGTGGAGATTCAAGAAGCTATTAATTGAAGATTTGGATCAGAGAAAGGATCTTGATTTAAGGCAAGTATAGCATGGGATCATCCTTGTTTCCTATTCACTTTTAATAAACTTAATTCATATGCATGTGTCTACCTTGTTGCCACTAAGGATATCCTAGCTTTTGTATCTTGTACCTTGACACCGTGGGACATTGAATTGGGTAGTATTTATGCTAGTGCTCAATATAAATAACCATGATCTGTAACTTGACTAATGGTATATGCAATAAACGTTTAAACGATGCTTTATAGAAACATGGCTCAAGAGGGCTAGAGCATATTGGGTTGTTTTTATGGTGCTCTAGTTTCTCTCCATAAGGACTCATCTGTAAGCAAACATCCGGGACTTACAGTACAACTGTGAGGGCTATATGGCTCTGGCTTTAGTCAAGTATGAGGACCTTTTCTAGCTTGTTAGTGGTAACCTTCATGGCGTAAGAACGGCTTGACGAATCGGGTATAGTGCGGCCTCTGTCCTTATGTGTATAGGCTGCGCGTCATTGTGCCATTTGGAAGGGGCCTCTACATCTGTTTGCCGAGTGAATCTAATGGCCCTAACTTGTTAGACGAACCTTTGAAAGACTTCATAGTGAACCCTGCCGACCTTCCTTGGAAGTGGGTCAAGAGATTAGCTACCTCGGGCGAAAGGGTAAATCACGACTCACAGTGAAAGTGTACAACCTCTGCAGAGTGTAAAACTGGTATATCAGCCGTGCTCACGGTCACGAGTGGCCTTGGACCCTTACAGAATAAACGATGAATTCTGATGATATTGATATTCACTAATGATTATTGTTTCTTGCTATACATTATTCTCGTTTACATGATCATGAGGTTATTTGGGCTTATGATAATTTGTTGCTACTCAATTGTTAAAAAAATGACTCACTAAAAGCTATTGCAGTAAACCCGTGTCAAACCTTTTAAGCCTCATGAACCCCATGATATATTTGCTGAGTTCGACATGGACTCACTCTTACTATTTCCCACATCTCAGGAAGGGTACCAGACTGTTAGATTCTGGAATTGTTAGGCTTGTGATCAACCAGTTAGTTTGTTCCTGGAGTGAAGTCTACACCCGGTGTTCGGAGTTGTCTTTCCGCTGTGATGCTCTTTAAGGTATATTTTATACCATTGTGTTATATATATTAAGCATTTGTTTCTTGATATTACACTTATCTGTGGCTATATGTGAGATTTGACTACTTTATTTCACATATGGTGTATGTCTGGTTTTGTTCTTAAAACCGGGTGTGACAGAAGACAGTAAAATCGGCTTCATGTGGATGAAACTAGTCTACATTGTTTCAACGTATGGGAGTCTTGAAAACTATAACAAAAAGCCCCAGAAACTAGGATGGTTTCTATATTCATTAATTAGGGTGCCGACAAAGCAAAATAATGATGTTGGAATTAACAAAGAGAGATGAGGAAAGGGTTTCTTAGATAAGAATTTGTTTTATACGGGAACCAAGATATGAAGATATGTGATACAAAGATAATAATGTAGAGAGAAGACATGTGGTTGGACAATTTTTTTTAAAAGAAATATCCATCGGCAATATGGTTTTCTACTGTCTACATGATTTGAGAAATATAGAAACTATCTCATAGCTTCTGAGTTGGCACTGTCCTTAGCACTAATGTAAATTAGTTTAAAAAAACAACCACTGTTGCAGGCTTATAAATATGGGTCGTTGTCCTAGCTAGAGCCATATATAAGTATATCCTTCTAGAAGATAATTGTGCACACGAGCCAGAGCCTTTATACGTTCCTAGCAAACCGGTTGATGATGGACGGCATTAATTCAATTCAATTGTACACCTCGGGACCAAGCATCAAATTGATTTGGTACAGGCGTACAGTGAGGGAGTATTTAATTTGGTAGTTGTCCTTGGTGAGAAAATGCTCATGTCTCTCTCGTTCCGTATCTTATTTCATGCTCGCTCGGTTTCCAAATAAATCAATTCTTATAATCACTGCTAGTTAAATATTTTAAATTTAACCAACTTTATAAAAAAGGTAACAACGTCTATAACATAAAATAAGCAACTTATAAAAATATATTGTATAATAAATCTAATGATACTCATTTAATATCATAAATCTTAGCATTTGTTTTCTAATAATTCAATTAAAGTTTAAAAAGTTTGACTTAAAACAACTCTAAAAATGTATTTATTCAGGGACAAAGGGAATATCTCGATTACTGTTGCTATATAAAGCACTTCTGAAATGCTAGTGCCGAGAAAGAGACTGAGGTCATGTTTGGCACGGCTTCTTCACCAGCTTTAGAAGTCATTAGGAGCCGTTTTGTGCTATACGAGCTAAAACAAAACGACTCTACCTAGGAAGCCCCTTAAATCGTGTTCTTACATAGATTTAAGGTGGGATAGAGCTAAAAATAGTAGCTTCACTCGGATTCTCCTCGTCCTAGTAGTGGACCTTGCATGGGGTTCTGTGAGAGCATATTTTAAGGAGATCTACATATGGAGCTGTTTGGCCAAACGATTTACCAAAATAGCTTTAGCTACACCGATAAAGCTATTCGTGGAGTTGAAGCCAAAAAAAAAACAAATAGCCTCACTAATGAAGTGGAGGCATGCCAAATGGGGTCTAAATATTCCACTACGGAGAAGAGGTCTTTTAGTATCAAAACCATATAAGACTAGCAGGTGTCCCGCGCAGTTGTGCGGGGATTGTTCATGGCATGGGTTGACTGTTCATGTCATGGTAGACTGTTTATGGACATGACATGACACTATTCATGGGCATGGCATGGTACTGTTCATGGACATGTCATTGCACTGTTCATGTACATGCCGCTGGGAATACTGTTCATCGTGTTTGGGTTCCAGTTCCCACTGTCGAAGTAGACCAGATATCCAACCGAATTAACAAATTGAAAGCACAATGGGTTTTTCGTCAAAACATGGTTTTTCTTTTTTATCTAAGAAGAAACCATTGAGAACATGCAGCGAGAGCTAAGTCTATATGCTAAATAATATGTATGTTCCTATTATCGTTCTCCATGAATATTTGATTGTTTTTTCTCACATCACAACGCACGAACATATCAAAATTTATCCTTTTTTCGTCCGGTGTCCCCGTAACTACATGTATAGTGATGAGTTTCTTCTATCACGCTTTTTTTTCTTGACAACAAGTTAGAACAACTTGTATTTAGCGACGATGGATATAGAGTTCGATTCCAATATATAATGCCCTGTTCCCTTGAACTTATTAGCCCGTCTTATCAGTCATGATACAATATTTTTCCTCTCACAGCAACTCAGCATCAGCCTACTTATCAGCCGTAGAAATCATCAGCTGAACAGCTATTCGTATATGTATTGGGTTCTGTCGTAACGCATGGATACTTTTGCTAGTTCTAATATAATATTGAAAAGTAAAAATTTCTCTCAACATTAATGTCGCCGTCTAACCGTTCGCCGGCGCAACAGTGCCAAACCAACTCCTGCCCTTGTTTAGTTTGCCTCAAAGTTCTAAGTTTTTTTACTCTCTCCATCACATCAATTTTTAACCGCTTGCATGGAGTATTAAATGTAGGTATAAAAAATAACTAATTACACAGTTCAGTTGGAAATCACGAGATGAATCTTTTGAGGCTAGTTGGTCCATGATTGGAAAATATTTGCCAAATAAGACGAAAGTGGTACTATTCATCAGTTTGAAATTTTTTTCCATCTAAACAACGGCCTGGTAGCTAGCATCCAGCGAATTGGAACATACTATATCCGAATCCTAGGTAGAGCACGAATCAGCCAAATGTTTCCCGCTCGGTGCCAACACTAGACGTTTGTAGGCTCGGGCCAAGGCAGGTCGATATCATCCACACCGCCGGGGACCCTACTAGGGATGGATTCTCATCGATTCGCATGAACCGAGTCTGGATATCAATATTGACCACATTTTATACCGAATCCGAACTATATATATTGACCACGTTTTATACAGATTCATTGGATACGAATGCAAAATGAATATCTCGAGTTCAAAATCGCATTCGGATATCTACTTGATTTTTGAAGATAACATGTAGATTTGCCCATCAATATATCCAACTTTTCTGAAAGGGTCGGGAAGGGTTGTTCCCTACCGGTTGTATAATATATATATTTATTTAAGAGTATATATTATCCAAATAGCCGTGCAACAAACAAACACCATTTGTACAGAAAAGCTTTTTGTTCACGGTAAAAAACGATCATCAGGACCAGTTCTTAAAAACTGTTACTATGAAATCAATCGTAAAATTCAGAAGCTATTTAAAACTGTTCCTAAAAATCGATTTTCACCACCCTCGAAAATCTGGGCCTAGAACACTGACCATGCTATCTGTCACACCCAAAATTTCCTATTTTGGATTGTGCATGAAAAACACTAAATAAAATAAATGATTTCAATATTTGAATAAATTTATTAGATAAGTTAAGTTGCTGTTAATTTAAATATAGAAAATTAAGGTTTTAAAACTTTTTCATATTAATTTAATAATGTGGTGTTTGTGTGATGCTTGTCTTTGGTGTTGGTGAGTGCTATTATTTTCAAAATACCATAGGACGACGTTTACTTCTCACCGGAAATTTTTTTGGCATTTTCTGGATTTAAAATTTCAATTTCCGTGAGTTTAATCTTTTTCCTTGATCTCTTCATCAATCTTTTCATGAGCTCAAACTCATTTAGTTGAGTTCCTTATCTTTCCAAGAGTCTCCAGGATTTTTCCCGTGATTTTTCTGAGCTCCGGGCTATTTTTCGCGGCCAAAAAGATAATTTTAGATTTTCTGGAATTATTTTATTCGCGGAATTAAAATAATCCCGAAATTAAGAAAATCCGAAAAATTTCCAAACTCTACGACTATATATATGACGGCGTAGCCCTCGACGCCCTGATTTCAGAAGTACAACTCTTATCGCGAGCCGCCGCTCGTAGCTCCCTCCACCTCTCGCCGAAGTTCTGCATCTACAGCTTGCGTTCCGGCGAACTTCCGACGAGCTTTTCCGGCCAAACCGTCACGTCCCGACGCCGGCCACCACCACCAAGAGGAAGCCCTCGTCGTTCTCTACACCGTGGTATATTCGTTTGCGCGAATCCATCGCTGTTTTATCGAGTTCCCATCTCATCTTGCTTCTCTCCGGCGAGGTTCCACCATTGCTGACCGGAGCTCTTCGAAGCTCAAGTAGAAGATGATACTATTTACAGTTTTGTCACTAATCTTATTTTGAGCATAAAATTTTCGTTTTAACTCCGATTTGACCCGTTCAAGTTGCGTTAGGTTCGTATTTGCGAGCTCTACATGTTAGTATAGCTGTACAGTAGGTTTGGGAAATTTAATTTTCGAGTTTATATTAAAGTAATTATTTATCTATAGGAAATCTTAGAAAATTTATAACTTTCACGTTTTAAATCCGAATTTCGTGATCTTTACGTCTGTGTGATCGTAGTAACGTGTAGAAGAGTTTTACAAACTTTTTATACTGTTTTGCTACTATTGGTGTACTGTTTTAATTATGTCTCTTTGTTTGCTTCGTGTATGTTTGATTGGATGCATGTATGTTGTTGATTGATGATCGAGTATAGAAGGTGAGCAGTATCTGGATGATCAGGAGTATTACTTTGAGCTAGATCAGCAGTATCACTCGGAGAGTTTTGATCAAGGCAAGTATAACACGGGACTATCCTTGTTACCTCTTCACTGAAATTATCATACATATGCATGTGTCTTCCTTGACAACCATAGAGATTATAACTTAGCTATTGATATCTTGTTTCCTTGTCACCTATGGGTTGTGCATTTGGATAGCTATTGCTAGTGCTTAATTATGAACAATGATCTTGTAATTTGATTAATGGATTAAGCAATCAACCATTAAGATGATTTTATTACTGTTTAAAAGGGGGCTAGAGCAAGGGGTTATATTGTTGCTCTGGTTTCTCTCCATAAGGACTTATCTGTACGTGATCATTCGGGACATACAGTACAACTGTGAGGGCTATATGGCTCTGGCTTTAGTTGCTTAAAGGACCTTTTCTAGCTTGTTAGTGGTTACCTTAAATGGCGTAAGAACGGCTTGCCACGTTGGGTGTAGGGCGAGCCCCTATCCTTAGTGTGTATAGGCTGCGGTTGTTGTGCCACTCGAAAGGGGGGTTCTACATCTGCCTGCCGAGTGAATCTAATGGCCCTAACTTGTTAGACGAACTTTTAAGTAGCTTTATATGATTTCCGGTGTTTTGGGGAGTCACGAACCCATGCATTTGGAAGTTATGACTCACAGTGAAAGTGTACACCTCTGCGCAGAGTTAAAAACTGGTATACTAGCCGTGCTCACGGATACGAGCGGCCTTGGAACATTTACAGATAGATGATCACCTTTGTTATATCATGCTTATTTACTGTTGATTATTATTATGCTCATGTTAATGCTGTTCATTATCCTTATTACAATTGATCATTGGTTCGTTAATGGGAATTGGTTCATCTTGATGCTACTCAATTACTAATTATATGATGATTAAAAGCTAAACGCAGTCAAACAGTGTCTAGCCTATTGAGCCTCATGAACCCTGTGTTATACTTGTTGAGTTCGACATGGACTCACTCTTGCTATTTCCCCCACACCTCAGTGTGTAGTGAGGTGCTGCTCAGAAGAAGGATAAAGAGGTAGTGGAGTTTCCAGAAGTCTTTTCAGAAGTGTTTGGCATACGGAGCCCCCAGTCAGCCGTCCCTGAGAAGAATGGAGCCTAAAGTTTAGTCACCGTTCCGCGATACTCTGATGTAAGTGTTAATATAGCTATGTATACGTTATATAATAACATTGTTTCTGATACTTTTTCATTCTGACATATGTGTGGACTTCATGGGCACACATATGATTAGCCTGGTTTTGTTCTTTAGAAAACCGGGTGTGACACTATCTATCTCACAAGATTTAATTTTCAGCTCACTTCATACATTTGCAACAGGGACTCAAACTCACAACCTATGGCCTCACACGTACCACTTCCTACCATCACACCATACCGTCAGTTGTGACTATAAATATGATACAGTTCTTTTTTACAAATGTGCATAAATCTTATAGCAATTAATATTTTGACTCGAACAATCTTAAATAGAAAAAATTTTAACTATAAAGTTTTAGATCTCATCGCGCACTAGAGAAACAGGATATACTATTACTTGCATGCGCAAGAGGAGATCAGAGGACTCCGTCTTCTCGAAGCAGGCGCTCCGTGAACTCTCGGCGCAGCCTCTTCACTCCAGCGCGCTCCTCCGGCGTGCCAAACTCTGGGTCGAACTCCCAAACTGCATGCCCACGGAAGTTGTTGGACGACTTTAGCCATGGCCCAACCGACCTTGAGCCTCCACATGATCGCTGGGCACCGCAAATTAGAGAGAGGTCGAGAAACTGATTGTACGTAAGTAGTACCTACGCGTAAATGCAGTTTAGGGCTGTTTGGTTCGCCCTGTTAAACTTTAATAGATATTGACCATGGGGTTGACTATAGAGTGTTCGGATACTAATAATGGACTAATTAGGTTTAATAGATTCGTCTCGTAAATTAATCTCAATCTGTGTAATTAGTTTTATAATTAGTCTATGTTTAACACTCTATGCATCTGTCCAAACATTTGATTTGATAGGTGTTAAAAAAATGAGGGGAACCAAACACCCCCTTAGCTAGCAGAGAGAGCAGGAAAGCTCCTCTTATGCAGAAGCAGCAGAGAGCAGGCCGCACTAACGCCTAACAGTATTTTTGACTCCATCCATCATTCATGGCTAGAAAATGAAAGATGAAGCAGTGGCGGGAGCATGGGGCAAAATTAAGGGGGGGCTAATTGTACTGTAGCTCTTGAGGTTTAGTACAAGCTAGTATAAATATGGCCTAGTAACTGGGTGGCTGGTTCACTTTCTAGCTGCTACAGCTATATATCGTTGGTAGCACTCGTTTATTGGGACGGATACACTAGTAGCTCTTGAGGATTGTTCCTGTGATTACTAGTTATGAGTCATGACATGCATGCTATCGTACGTCCCGCATCTAGGTCCTCAAAGATCTACACAAACCAAGGGGGAGCCAGGACCCAGGTTTGCCGAGACACTGAGCTCCGCCAGTGAGATGAAGGCCCATGTCTCTCTCATTCCAGGTTTATATATCTCGATCACCATCACTAAATATATAGCACTTCCAAAAAATGCTAGTGCCGAGAAAGAGCCTAAATATTCCAATACGGGAAAGGGGACTTTCTAGGCTAGAAATGAAATCGAGTAACAAATTAAAAGCACAAAGGATTTTTATAGATGGCCAAATGACAGACCTCAGCCCGGCACGGCACCATGCTCATAGTGCCAGTGCCAGCACGGGCAAGGGCATAAGGCTCATAGTGCCAGTGCCAGTACGGGTACAACATAGCTAATGGGTTAGCACGATGCAGCCTGAGCTTTCCTTGCCGTTGAATGGTCTTGGGGAATTTAGAACCGTTGGATATAGAAAAGAGAGTATATAAATATATCAAATCTTAGCTCCCAAATATGCGACGTGCTCCCTCATAAACTATATATCTCATAATCTATTTCTTAACCATCCAATTTAGCCAAACGAACGGCTCTCGTTATTTCCAAGCGCCATAAAATATCTCATAAACTATATATTATTCAAGTAACTGAGGAACGAAAAAGTATATTGCGTTACACGGCAGCCAGTAATAGAGCAGCTGCTGCTGGCTGTAGCTGGTCCGGTTCTACTCTTGTGAGTGAGAACTAGCGGCCTTCCTCGCCAATGACGGTGCGTCAACTAGGTCATAGCATATCCAGCAGCTCCCCAATACAACCCTCTCTATAAAATATTATTAGGGTGGCCTAATATTATTTTTTAACTACCAGAGAAGATGTTACAGTAGATCACCAATATTCTCCTAAAAATATGGGACTCACAACAATTTATTTATTTCCTTTTTTTATGGTTCATCTCTCCTTCATCGGGACCGCAGGCCGTGAGCCCATACGAGGAGTTCAGCTTCTCAGGCTTGCCGGCTCGAGCACTGCAGCTGCTCTGTACAGGGGCTCGCCGGTATGGGGACGGGCATGAGGAGGTCTCATGGATGCAGGCGTCGCTGAACCCAGACTATATGACAGTTTTATAAGAATGAGGGGTGGGATTGGGGAGTATTGGAGATGCTCTTAGAGTAAGAAGTCGCGCAAAACCATTTGTAATAAGACCCTCGTGTGCGCTGTGTTCCGAGGCTTTCAGTTTCTTCTTGGTGTGTAACGTTTTGGCTAAAGTTGGTGTCTCGCCTGGGGACCAGACGGCGAATTCTATTCTCTCCTAATGAAACACGCTAAGCGTGTTCTTAAAAAAAAAACTTTTACTTATGAGATGAGAACGTCGTCCGCAGCAATGGCAGTGGCTGTAGAACTGCCTGCCGACTAGCCCATGCCATCTTTGCTAGTAGATCCTAAAGAACCGTACAACATACACGAGTTGTACGGACCCATACATGCATGCTGCAACGGGCGTGTGTTTTTGGAAAGCCTAGCTAAGCGTCAAGTTCAAGTATGATTGACCGTAGAAAAGCAGGATAAGCTGTTACCTGCATGTGTGATCTAGTTTTAAAGGATTTATTGAAACAAATTTAATGATGTAATCGGAATTTAATTTGAATTTGTGGTTTGTCAGTTAAAACATTTTTTAAGTATTGAAACAGTGGGGCCCGCACCTCCCTCCCTCTTCTCTCCTCTCTCCCACACCTCCCTCCCTCTGCGCTCTCTCTCTGGCGGGCCCAGCGCAGGATAGCGCGCGTCCTGGACAGCGCCAAATTTGGCCTGAACGACATACTACCGGAAGATATAACGTACTACGGTGGAGCCATTTCTTCCTCTATATATTACTCCAGTAACATTTGAAGATGCCCAGTGCAGTTCGTCTAACAGGCAGAGAGGCATCAGAGAAAAGAGCTTTCGGGGACGCATTAACGGCTAACAATTTTTTTGACCAGCCTTATTAAGAGACCCACAATGTGTCAATATCCAATATTGACCACTGTGTCGCCCAATTGATGGTTCTACTGTCCTTACATTTATTTCCATGTTTGATCAGTACTAGAATAGCACTGCAGTGTGTTGATTGCTTACAGTACAGCAGCAGCAGCCAGCAGTTAATTAAGGTATCGTTGTCCTTTGCGTGACCAATAAATTCTCAACGGCCAAGTACATACACGTTCCACATGTTGACGGCGCTCTCTCTCTGGCGGGCCCAGCGCAGGATAGCGCGCGTCCTGGACAGCGCCAAATTTGGCCTGAACGACATACTACCGGAAGATATAACGTACTATGGTAGAGCCATTTCTTCCTCTATATATTACTCCAGTAACATTTGAAGATGCCCAGTGCAGTTCGTCTAACAGGCAGAGAGGCATCAGAGAAAAGAGCTTTCGGGGACGCATTAACGGCTAACAATTTTTTTGACCAGCCTTATTAAGAGACCCACAATGTGTCAATATCCAATATTGACCACTGTGTCGCCCAATTGATGGTTCTACTGTCCTTACATTTATTTCCATGTTTGATCAGTACTAGAATAGCACTGCAGTGTGTTGATTGCTTACAGTACAGCAGCAGCAGCCAGCAGTTAATTAAGGTATCGTTGTCCTTTGCGTGACCAATAAATTCTCAACGGCCAAGTACTCCCTCCATACTGGTATTAGAAGTCGTTTATGACATGATTACGCATACCAAGGAGTGCCAAAGAGTGATTAATTAGACGGGAGTTTTTCTTCTTTGCCCTTATTAAATAGGCCTGCGGGTGTCTCCTATACAGCAATTCTTAATAGCCCGACTGGTAAGCTCTCCACGGCCCGAGGCTGGAGGTCCAGGGATCGAACTCCATGGCCGCGCGTCCAATTCTTCACTCGGACCCATAATTCCATGGACGCGCGGCCATGGAGTTCGATCCCTGGACCTCCAGCCTCGGGCCGTGGAGAGTTTACCAGTCGGGCTATTAAGAATTGCTGTATAGGAGACACCCGCAGGCCTATTTAATAAGGGCAAAGAAGGAAAACTCCCGTCTAATTAATCACTCTTTGGCACTCCTTGGTATGCGTAATCATGTCCTAAACGACTTCTAATACCAGTATGGAGGGAGTACCAGTATGGAGGGAGTACATACACGTTCCACATGTTGACGGCTGAACCCTTACCGGATTGGTGCTTTTCATAAATATATAAATAGTTTCTACACTAGGTAAATGATTTCAAGCGGGTGTGTTGTAGTGTTAACAAAAACAAAAAAAAAAAATAAACATACTTTAAGCGGCGAGATGCTCACAACATTCCTTTCGTAGCTAGGTCCGTCTACCATTTTCACGGTCCATGAATAATTAGAATATAATTCAAATTTTGATGTTAAATAATGCGGCGCACGTTGCAATGAGAAAAAAATAATGTCATGATAATATAAGTATAAACATGTGTTGTATTGTATTGTTAAAAAACCAATACTACAAGCATGTTCCGTGAGACATCAATATTATGTAAGCCTTTACGAAGGATAGACAATTAAAACATGACTCAAGTTTTGATGTGAAACTGAAACAATCAAGTTTATACCGTGAGAATATAATTCATTACGACCATCTAGCTATTCTATCACTCCTTGTCTATGGCACGCCTAAATAATCTTCAAGTGCTTTAGGAATTGAAAATTTCTTAGTATTTCCTTCGTAAGCCAATAGCTAGATCCAAAACTCATTTCGCATCCTTTCACCATCCTATGCAAGCTGCTGCGCTGCCTTGATTCCCTTCTTCGCTGCCTACCCGCCGACGAAACCCCCACCAGCAAAGTAGTCCTGACTTCCTCTGTCACTAGACCGCGATCCCAGGGAATGCCGGTGAGGCTGCCACTGTCGGAAGCTCTCCTCCCATGTTGCACCTTGGCCTGAGATGGGAGCCGCTCCCTCGGCCGCTCGATGGGTGGTCCAGGTCCTCTATTGACCACCAGTCAACAAAGTCAAAGAAGACAGCCTAGTTAGCATCTTCGTCCAATTAGAAAGTGCCATGTTGTGGGAGGAAGTGTGCCTTCCTTGCGCATGGGACCGTGCGAGTAACTTAGGGGTATTTTTGTCTCCCTCCAAACAAACGGACAAGATGAGCACAGTCGACTAACGGATGCCTGTTCTAAATGGACGACAGTGCTATTTACGGAAGGAAATTTCAAGTTGATGCTAGATATGAAAGTTCAAATTTTTGAATGCTATATCAATGCCAAATACTCCATTCGTCCTAAAACAAGTGATGTTTTAGGTTTGTCTTAAGTCAAGCTATTTTAATTTTAACCAAATTTATAGGACAGAGCATCAATGTTTATGACACAAATATATTTCATAATAAATCTAATAAAACTTATTTGGTATTATAAACATTAATACTTTTTGTATAAATTTGGTTAAATTTAAAATGGTTTGACTTAGAACAAACCTAAAATATCACTTATTTTAGTACAGAGGGAGTACATAATTCTCTCTTATTTATACGGAGTGTAGCACGCCACGGAGCACAGGCAGCAGAATACTGTGACGGGGATGCAGTATAGTTTGTTTTGACCAACCCTAGGCCCACAATGTGTCAGTGTTGCTACTCTGTCGGCGAATTGGTGGTTCTCAGTCGTCCTTACATTTAATTTATCCATCCTGATCCATTAAATCTAAAATAGGGACTAATGACTTGCCTCCATCCTAAAAATATACTTATATATATATTTATATGGAGAGACTTATACCAAAAGTACTATCGTATCGTGTAAGAACATGATAGGCACATACGCTCAAATGTGGATGGATGGTCTAAGCAATCTCAGAACACGAGCCCAAACCCAGAGGGATTTGAACACGGGTGGGCAGCGTGGCCACTGCTAAGCTCTACCATCGAGCTATGAGCTCATTCGTAAAACTTAACATTGGAGGAATGAAATTTTGTCAAACAAAATATGTCATTCCAACTCCAACTCTTAGATACTCAATGAGGCCTATGTACATTTAAGTTAATTTCTCTCTTGTCCCAATGGGAAGTTCCGTGACATAGTTAATTACTAACACTACCACGTCAGTTTTTGTATTAGTAACTGTGCCAAGGAGTTTTATCTAGATAAAAACTTAATGAAACTATATGTCTCTCTTTGTAAACTGCCAAGTCATTAAATTTGCCGATGTGTCACAGTATTGAATTCAAATGAAACCGGCACTAAAACTGGCATTATTGAAAATGGAAGGACCATTAATTACTAGGATATTTATGGTCCTTTTACATTTTCCTTAAAAAAATCTTAAAACATAAGTTTTTGAGCTGAGGACATGATAACATGGAGCAGAGTAGTAGCCAACATTCATTGAACTATTGGTGTGTAACACTCCAGAAAAACAAAACAATTGTCTAGAGAATTACCACGCTAAACTACAATAACGGAGTATGCGGAAGCAAAGACACGTCTTCTACGATAACATAAGATAAGGCAGCTTCAAACCTAATTGGCAAAGCTCTTGTATTTATTATAACATACAAAACGAATCTACAACCAACTAGCATGCTACAAGAATATGTGATTATTTGAAGTGTACATGTGTGCATGCTACTCTCATCCCGCCAAACATCCTCAAAGCTCAAGTATCTAAGATATCAGAAACAAGCATATGAGGTTTATGGAAAACCTCAGCAAGCAAACTGCCTCAACAAGTCATTTAAATCATAGTTTGATTAAGCATCAAATTTCAATAAAATCATAATAGATACATCCATTGCTTCATAAAAATATAAATATACTTCAGAGTGCAAATGCGAATGATGCAATGCAATACATGACTTCACTTCTACCCACACGTCCCAAGAAGAGGGAGTGAGGGTTGCATCCACATTACTCATCAATGTGCGTTGCTGCAACCACATTGCTCATCAACGTGCATTGTTGTACCGGTACTTACTACACCAATTCGGCTACCGTTTTCTTCAAATGCATATAAATGGAAAAGGTGCAAATGCACATGTTGCAATGTATGCACTTAATGTACTTAATTTAAAGTAATACCACATGATATGAAATCATATACTTCAAAGTAAAGCAAAAACTTCAGATTTTAGATTATATGGCTAGCGTGAGAAACTGAAATTTAGTGGAGGCAATTCAAATAACAAAGCTAAAGCATGTGGACCACGGCGCCATGTTTATTTGCTTTTACCGACGATCAAGCGAAAGAGCTAGGCATGCTTCGAGGCAAACCACCTGATCATAAGACAGCCTCAGTACCAACATCATCATACCAACAAGACAAACAACAAATACACACTAAAGCATCCCAAACCCGCCGTTTAAGCATCTAACGTTTCGCTACCAATCATGACAGCAGCACTGCCCCTTCTCTTTTTCATAGACATTTAACTATACATTCAAAAATTCTGAAAATCTATCAGATGATAGAGAACTCCATTATATATAGCTTTTATATTATAATATTCTGCATAAGAGATCTCTAAAATGGCATAAACATCCTCTGAACTTAACTGAACTTTTCTGACGATCAAAATAGAACAGTCAAATTATAAAATCCACAACTGGAGCTATAATTATCCAACAAATGTGTTCTTTAACAATATGGAAAATTAAGAAAAACTCTACAACGTTCATTTAGACAAGAAGTTCAAATTCGTCCACTAACAGAGTCAAAAAGTGGATAGATCTAAAACTGTTCAGATTCTCACCACTGCAAAGCAGCCTTCTTAGAAAAACCATATCTCCAAAACTACAGAGGCTATCATGGTGATCCTAGTGTCAAATGAAAGATATTGAAGTCCTCTACAACTTTTTCCACAGTGATAAAATTTATTAAGGCCATTAAGATACCCTAAAATGGCGATGAACTAAAACTGCTCAGTCTAACGGAAATTCAGAACTTGAATGAGATCAATTTCGGGAATTACTCCAACTAAACCCTTTCCAATCAGATGATTCGATCCATGAAACATGCTCCAAAGAAAGGGATTAGGATTTGGCATCTCACCTAGGTCAACCACAGCGAACATGACGACAAGTTCTTGGTGATCCACTCCTTTCCTCCTTTCTCTTTTCTACCTCACGGCGATCTATGCCATTAAGACCGGATCGCCGTTCCAATCTACAACAAACGTAGGACATCCATTATGGACAGCGAGGCAACAAGAAATTTGAGGGTAAAAATGGGGATAAGATGACGCCTAACCAGTTTTTGCCGAGGAAGAACGAACACCATAGAGGAGGGTGGCAAATCCTAATCCTCCTCTCCCTTCTCCTCCCTGAGGGCAGCAAATCCTAATCCTCCTCACCCTTCTCCTCCCTTATGTGAAAAAGAGGGGCGGCGGCATAGGAGACCGGCCACAGGAGAAAACTCACGCCCCATCCACGAGATGGACTTGATCACGGTCAAAGGAGGCCCACTTGTATTACTGTAACATTAGAGTTTTTTAAATAGAAGGAAAACATAATTCCGTCATCCGAAGTCCAATTGATTCAAATAAGCAGTCAAACGGCGCATTGGTGGTCTCCATTAGTCCATCCGAGCAATGGATCAAGAAGTCAAATTTACGGTCTCTCCTTAAATCCGGTCGACCTTCGCTAAAAAACACTCGATCCATATTAAAAAAAATCCGTATTTATGGCATTCATTCTCGGGTATTACATTGCGTCCCTATTGTAACACCCAAAATTTTGCATTATTTCAAAATAGTTAAATTGGTTTATTTATGTAATTATGTGTGCATTCAAATGTAGGAAACAATAATAATTATGAAATTAAAATCAAATATAAGGATAGATACATGTTGATGCATTCATGCTGCTGCACTCTTATTTATGTGATGATTGGTTTTGGCCAAAATCGAAATCGGATTTCAAATTCATGTTGAAAATGCTTTGAAAAATTCTGGGAAATAAAAAGAAAAAAAGAAAGGAAATTTCCTTCTCCTTCTCCTTTCTTGGATTTCAACCTAGCTGGCCTGCTTCCCATCTCTTCCCGCCGGCCCGCGCGCCCTTCCTTTCTCCCCTTCCTCTCCTTTCTCTTCCTAGGCCGGCCTAGCTTGAGTGGGCAACCACCGCCTCCTTCCCCCTTCTCTCTGACGCTAACAGCCCGGGCCCGCCCATCAGCTCCTCCCCCAATCTCCCGCATCGCACGATGTCATGGTGCAACCGCCGCGGCCCCACGCGCCACTCGCGTCGTGGGAGCGTCCCCCACCCCCGACCCCTTTAAAAGGAAGTCGCACCCGATGCCACCCTCCCTGCTGCTCCCTTCCCCAGTTTCCCTCGTGCTCACTCGCAGTAACCGCATCGCAGCGGCTCGTCGGAATCCGCCAGAGTTGCCACCGTGGGAAACGCATTCCCGCCGCCTCGCCACCACGTTTCAGCCTTTGACGTGCTGCTCCGAGCCGTAAGGAAGCCCCCATCACGACCATTTTGTTGTCTCTCTTACATGGTCGGTCACCCTCCCTTGCCGGACCTTGCAGAGCCCCTCCGTCCGCCTCTTGCCGTGGTCCGCCGTCTTCGCTTCATCTTCGCCTTCCTTCTCGCAGTGGTGAGCTTTCCCATGTTCCTCTCTCTCTCCCCGAGCCGTTGTCGTCGCGAATAGTGGTCTCTTGGGGCGAATCCGCGTGCGTCGGCGAGCTCCTCGCCATCGGCCATGGCACGCAGGCCGTCCTCCGGCCGTGTTTTGCCCCAGGACAGCTTTACCTTCACCCCCGCTCTCTTCCGGTGCTCTCGGCTTGGCAAGACGAGGCCCGTAGCGACCTAGCCGCCTACTCCGGCGAGCCGCACGCCGCCGGCCATGGAGCGCTGCCGTGGGCTCGTCTTCTTCAGCGAGCCGCGCCGCCCTTCCTCCCTTCCATCGAATCCGAGCCGTCCGAATCTAATCCAGCGGCCTAAGACCAACCATACCCCTTAGCGGGTCTTTTTTTCTAAAATGACCCTCGGTTTCCTAGAAATAGAACCTGCAGTCCTCAGCCGATTTCAAATCTGATTTCTTTTTATTTGTTTTAATTCATTAAAACTTCACAATATTTATAGAATTGCCACTACACTGTTTTGCTTATAAAATCATTATTTTAGCTCCTATTCGACTCGTTCAACTTGTGTTAGGTTCATAATTTCGTAATCTATGCGATAATGCTACTGTTAGACATATTAGCAACTTTTAAATTTCATGATTAGGTTTAGTTAATTAACTTGTTATAGGAATCTTGTTTAATTTGTAACTTTCGCGTTCTAGCTCCATTTTCGTGAACTTTGTGCCTATGTGATCATAGCGAGACGTAGATGTTTTTCATAAACTTTTTATCTTGTTTTATTTACTACTGGTGTACTGTTCTAACTATAGGATTTATTTGCTTGCATGATTGTCTTCGGAATGTGTGTTGTTGTTTCGTGGTAATCGAGTTCAGACGATGAGGAGTACTTCGGGAACCCGGATTTCTTCGAAGAACAGTAGGACCAGCAAGACTTTGTGAACCAAGGCAAGTATAGCATGAGCCTACTTTGATGTCCTATTCACTTTAATCATCTCCTCATTTTGCATGTGTCTAATTTTGACCACTGTTGGGCATTCTTAACGTCATTACCAAAAGTAGACTTAGTTTTCTAATTCTGATAACGGCGCCAAAAATGTCGAACCTATCCCTCATGCCACTTAAGCCAAGTTGTCATCCCCAGCATGACATGAGAGACGCGGTATTGAAATATGCAACTGCTCTTCTAAATAAATAATAAATAAGATCTGCAAGCGCACAGATTAATACCGATGTAGCATTTTAACCGGGAAGTAGTCCAGGTATCGTTATTTATATTTTTACCACTGGGAAGGGATTACTAACATCAATGTTGATTATGGAATGGAATATAGGAATGAGTATCAATCATTGCATGTATAAGTGAGAGCATTCATCTATCTCTTGCATACAGGGGTAAGTGTCACATAAAATATAGATAAAGTATGAATGGTGACAAAGATAATTAATCTGATCAGCTAGCCACATATAATAATGATAAGCACCTCAACAGATATTCTAGCAAGTCATTAGCATGGTATTAGGACGAACTACAAGGATATTTCCTAAGTTATTCTTAACTATAAAGTCTAGCATATCATAGTTAGTGCAAGTACACTTGGCAATCATTGCGATAAAGGACTACGCCCATGCATAGTGATATTATCAAGGAAGATGAGAAACATAGCAATCACTCCCCCGTAATAATGTTGCTCTGCCTGCCTTACACACGGGAGGGGGACTATATAAGAACCAACGAAGCTGTCACCATCGCGGACCACCCCACGATCCGGCATATAAGGTGCAATCGCAGATAAATATGGTCTAAGCACCACGCCTACACAATATTTATCATTTACCCATGGATCCGATGGATAAACGCTATACGATCCTAAACATGTATATAATTCCAATCTAACTAAGCCAAGCGTATAACTACGATAAACTAAGAACAATATAATCGCAAACATAAACAAGTAGAGCATAGTCATAATCAATATATTGAAATAGAACAAAGTTGTATTCATAATATTGAAGAACAATGATGAACAATGAAGAACAGTAAAGGAATTACCAAGAATCCTCTTGACAGATCCGGAAACCAATCGAAGATTGACTCCTTCTAGTTCTAATCCTATGTAGCTATGCTATACTAGAGATCTAGTTGATGTGGTGGCTCTAGGGCTTGATCAGAGACTCTCCTCCTGAGATTAGGGTTTGAGGAATTGAGAATGAGGGAGTGCCTCCTCCAGGGGCCAGGGGTCCTGCTTATATAGCCCCCTCAAGTGAACGTGGGCCGTCGGATCAAACCGACATTAATCGCACGGTTTTCCTTGATCCCTTAGGTCGGTGGAGCATAATCCGCGAGACGGAGCCTGATTGGCTCTCAGGCGAGGGCGGGCGCCCTAGGGAGCAGGGCGGGCGCCCTGCCTCCGGGCCCGTTCGGCCTCCCGTTCGATCTCGTGGCTTCTGGAGTCTTCTAGATGATAGAAAATCGGTGAACACGTTATTATCTCTACGTAAACCCGACGTGTGGGCCTTTCCTCCGTATTTTCTGATAACCCCCTGTAGAAATAGACAAACACCAAAACTCGTGGAATTTTGTCAGATAAAACCCTAAGTCTAGGTGTTGGTTGCATTTGGATCCTTTTCTTTATTTATTTGATAACTATATTTGGTACTTAAGGACCGTCAACAAACTCCCCCAAGCTTACCTCTTACTCGTCCCTGAGCAAGGATAGACTCATTATGGATCAGAAGTTGCTGCAACGCCTTTGAACGTTGACGGTACATATGCTTTCAAATAAGGTCTCATCCCTGAGTTAGAGTAAACTGTCAAGACTTAAAACTTACTCATTTTACCTTTCACCATGGGGCTTGCAACCGTCACCTGCATCTTGAGTGGTTAAAAGATAGAATGGTCTAGTCAAACGCCATGTCTCTTATTCTTGATCAGCTATAGCTCTGGAGTTTTTGCAAATTTTTCAAATAAAACTCAGAGATTCCTTGTACGACTTTCTCGGGTCTCTCTTTTGTGGTATTTCTGGATCCTTACCAAGGCAGTAATGGTATATGCCTTCTCTCTCAAAGTATGTGGTATTTATGGTATAAGGCGTAGTGACATTGCCTTCTCTCTCACCCTACTCTAATAAGGCTTTGATATCTGGAGCTCATAGGTGGGAGATACAGTATACATACTCATAGAACATTTATTGCATAGTCAAACCATGGATCCAGAGAAACAAGTCAATAAGTCAAATCAAGATGTGCATGTGTGGTGAATGAGTGGTGTATGGTGATAACAAAAGTCTAATGCTCTTTTTGAGGGAATACATACCTTTCTTGCTTTTTAAAACTTTTGAGGGGAATGAGATGCTCTATTTTTTTTCTCTTTTTTTTCTCTCAGGTGGGTATCTTGTACCCCTAATTCTATTGTCGGACACTTGTCCATTTTTACCTCTCGTCTCACTTTTTCTTTCTTCGAGGTTCTGAGCACTTGCTCCTTTTTATTTCCTCGTATTTATATATATATATATTTTTAGAGCAATCTCCCTCTTTTGAAAATATAGCAAGTGGTAGTAGAAATGACTTGAGCATTAACTTCACAGGGAATAACAGGAATGGGATAATGTTTTCGGCTATTCTCTCCTGGGTCAGGAGTAGAATAATTTTGGGTGAATCTGGAGATGGAAATGAGTGGATATATGTGGATGCGTACTTCCGGAGTAGAAGCAGCATGTATGAGAGTGAACGTGCAAGTGAATCTTGATTTTAACCACATGACAAGTTCCTAAGGGTCTACACAGCTTGACCACACTCAATGCCCATAAGCAGTAAGTAGTAAAAGTGCGGCTCTTAATCTAACAAGCATGTATATATGGCTGTGGTAGGAATTTAAACTCTCATCATACAGGAACTCATCATGCAACATTTTAAAGATTTTCAAAGATAAAATTCTCCAGAATTCTAGCATTTCTAGGAACAGATAAACAGCAGCTCAACCTTCCCATATCATATCCGCTAACAACTTAGACTTCAGATCAAGTTCTCTTCCCACTAGTTCAGGTTTAGAGCCAGTTTTAAATTATAACAGTTATGTCTAAACTAGAGAGAGAACAAATTTGAAAATTAGGCAGAGCAACTATTCATCATATCCATGCTAGAGTTTTATTTTCAAGATTCAGTTTAGCATAGCTACTTTATTTATTTATTTATTAAACTAAGCAAATATATATAAACATAAAATATTTATTTGGGTTTTCATGATTATGCATCTTTTTATTTTAATAAAGCATAGGTATAACTGTAGATAAAAATACTTATCGGGATAAATGGGGGTGCTCTCCCCCAAGCTGGATCTTGATGTAATTTCTTCTGATATAGCTAGCAGGTGCAGAGGTGTATTTGAATGTCGGCAGCACCCTAACAACGATTAGGATATCCTCCGTCTGCTAGTCTTCCTGAATTCTGTGGAGCTCAAATAGACAATAAAGCTTCGTGGAACTTGATTAAGCATTAGCATAAATATCTAGCCTTTATCATGTTTGAGCTTCCATGATAAATGTCACTCTCTATTTTTATTTTCATTTTTATAGAACAAAAAAAATATATATTATTTTTTTTATGCCACCACAGTGAATGTACTTATGGGTTTTATGCCACTCGCATACTCACATGGGGCTTACTGTTTTCAACATTTTTTTAGACAGAATGAACATGATTAACTGAGCAATAATTAAAGGGAAAATGATAACTACCAAGTTTACCTCTTAGCATGGCGTTCGGTGTTTTTAAGTCCTCCGAACAAGACTTCTTTTCTTCTTAGTTGTCCTGGGATTTGGGTGGCATAGACGGTGATTCCGGCAGCGCCTCCTCTTCTTGTGTAACTGTCTTCGCCTTCCATACCCGACTTGGTGCTTCGGTCTCCTGTTGTGTATCCTCGGGCCTTATGAACTCTCCTTCATAGTCTGCCCATACGTCCTTGATGGTTTGCCTCCTTTGGTTACGGTTACGTCGCCTTCTTCTTGTCCTGACCTGCTTAGAATCTTCAACTATATAGTTAGGGTCATTAAAGTAGCGGCGTACCTTCTCAGAGGAGAAATGCATATGGACTTCTCCGGTTCCAATGTAGATGATTGCTTTGACGGTGCCTAGGAACGGTTTTCCTAGGATGTGGGTGGATCGTACTCATCGTCTCCCATGTCAATGACCTGAAAGTCTGTATGGACAAAATGATCGTTAATTTTAACAGGGACATCGATTACTATACCTTCGACCTTTCGGGATGTCTGATCTGCCATCTGGAGCTGAGTGTATGTTGGTTTTAAGGGCATGGTTCCGTACAAGAGCTGATAGGTGACTGTGGCCATTATGTTGACGTCTGATCCAGTGTCGCAGAGCGCCTTCTGAAAGGAGTATCCATTGATTGAGCACTCAATGCTTGGCATGCCTGGGTCGTCCTTCTTGTTCAGGAAGGGCGACTTGAGTCGACCATCTTGACCTCCTTGAACTGCAGTGACCATCTTAGCTGATTCGGTCCATCCTTGGTTGTTCTTGTTCTGCTTGTTCCTCCTGTTGGTCCTCTTCCTTGGTTCATGTTGGGGTTGCTCTGGGATTTGTGTAATCTTGTTCTTGAAGGAAAACGTCTCCTTCCTCCCCTTGATGTTGAAGTTGATCTTCGCAGCGCTGGCGTAGATGACAGCTCCCGAGGTGTTCAGGAATGGCCTTTCCAGAATAACTGGTGACCTCTCATCGGACCCGGTCTCTATCACCACGAAGTCAGCTGGAGCGTACGAGGTACCAACTCGGACACACATGTTCTTTAATATTCCTTTAGGAAAGCTTAGTGTCCGATCTGCAAGCTGCAAACACATAGTTGTTTCTGATAAAGGATATGTAAAGAATTTTTCATAGAGTACCCTAGGCATAATGTTGACGCTGGAGCCAAAGTCGCAGAGTGCTTCTGGGAAGTCCACCATGCCGATGGAGATCGGGATGACGGGGCATCCTGGATCGCCTCTCTTGACTGGCAGAAGGTCATTATGTACTCCGACAGCGGGATTACTCCAATAGTTACCTGCATCAAACATATCTACAAATTTGTAGATTCTAATCCTTCCGGTTGTGATGGTATACCGGGGTTAGTAGCAGGAACAGCAGCAGCTATTTGATTTAACTGAGATTCAATCATTTTATTAAAGCTAATTTGGTTTTTGATGGCAGTAGAGAAATTATCCATTCTATTATTTATGTTTTCTAGTATTTTATCATTGGATGCCAATTTCTTAGACAAGTTATCCATTAGCTTTCCTTGATTAGACACTAACTCTCTCAGGGGTGGAAAATTATTATTGTTGTTGTAAGAGTTATTACCTTGATAATTACCTGAGTAGTTACCTGAGTAGTTAGGCCTCTGTTGATTCCAACCTTGATTTTGTTGAGGACGGTTGTAGTAGTTGTTGTTGTTGATGTACCTTGCATCCTCAAGCATCTCAGGGCAGTGATTGCCTGAGTGTCCAGTATCTCCACATTCCTCACAAGTCATGTGAGAGTCGTAGACATTCATGACTTCTCTTTTGTCTCCAGCTTTGTCATCGAGCTTTTTCATGAGTAGGTCTAACTTTGCAGACAACATGTCTACCTCCTTGAGCTGGTGCATACCTCCACCCTTCTTGCGTGTTTGAGTCCTCTCTTCGTTCCAACCTTGGTTGGACGCCATCTTCTCCACAAGGGCTGTAGCTTGTGGTATGGTGAGTGATAGAAATGCACCTCCAGCTGCAGCATCCATGGTCTCACGAGCACTAGTGATGAGCCCATGATAGAAAGTCTGCATAAGTAGCCAGCTCTCCATTCCATGATGGGGACATTCTAGGATGTAATCTTGAAAGCGCTCCCATGCTTCTGGAACGGATTCATTATGTTGTTGCTGAAAACTTGTAATCTTCCCACGGAGAGCATTGGTCTTGCCCATGGGAAAGAACTTAGCTAGAAAGTTCATAGAGCAGAGTGCCCACGTAGTGTTCTTATCCTTCGTCGCGTAGAACCACTGCTTCGCTCTCCCCAATAGTGAGAATGGGAAAAGGCGAAGTAGTATGGCGTCTCTGGGAACATCTAATAAAGTGAATGTGCTGCAAATCTCTAGGAAGTATTGGAGATGAGCACTTGCATCTTCATGTGGCTTCCCACAAAACTGGTTGGCTTGTACCATGTTGATGAGCCCTGGCTTGAGCTCAAAGTTCTTGTCGATGGCCGCGGCAGGTCCAGTGCGGATGTTGTCCGTAGTGGGAGCTGAGAACTCGCGGATCGTCTTGTTCGCCATTGCTGCGAACTCTGTTGACAAATTCCGGATGAAACTTCGGCAGCCTTCTGGATTGGATGAAGTGTTGCATCGAAGTGTTGACTTCTTGAGCTTGGCTCTTGCCTCTCTGATTAATGCTTCGGGGTTGTCAACAAAATTTTCTAGAAGATGTCCTTTATTCATACATCACCCTGCAAAACAGTAAGAATGGAAAAATACAGGGGTAAATCTGTATGGGAGAATTGATGATCTCAATCACTTAATGATGCGAATGATGACTCAAATTCCGTATTCATTCCTTGTTAGTAAATCAACCTTTCCCGGCAGCGGCGCCAAAAATGCTTGTTGGGCATTCTTAACGTCATTACCAAAAGTAGACTTAGTTTTCTAATTCTGATAACGGCGCCAAAAATGCCGAACCTATCCCTCATGCCACTTAAGCCAAGTTGTCATCCCCAGCATGACATGAGAGACTCGGTATTGAAATATGCAACTGCTCTTCTAAATAAATAATAAATAAGATCTGCAAGCGCACAGATTAATACCGATGTAGCATTTTAACCGGGAAGTATTCCAGGTATCGTTATTTATATTTTTACCACTGGGAAGGGATTACTAACATCAATGTTGATTATGGAATGGAATATAGGAATGAGTATCAATCATTGCATGTATAAGTGAGAGCATTCATCTATCTCTTGCATACAGGGGTAAGTGTCACATAAAATATAGATAAAGTATGAATGGTGACAAAGATAATTAATCTGATCAGCTAGCCACATATAATAATGATAAGCACCTCAACAGATATTCTAGCAAGTCATTAGCATGGTATTAGGACGAACTACAAGGATATTTCCTAAGTTATTCTTAACTATAAAGTCTAGCATATCATAGTTAGTGCAAGTACACTTGGCAATCATTGCGAGAAAGGACTACGCCCATGCATAGTGATATTATCAAGGAAGATGAGAAACATAGCAATCACTCCCCCGTAATAATGTTGCTCTGCCTCCCTTACACACGGGAGGGGGACTATATAAGAACCAACGAAGCTGTCACCATCGCGGACCACCCCACGATCCGGCATATAAGGTGCAATCGCAGATAAATATGGTCTAAGCACCACGCCTACATAATATTTATCATTTACCCATGGATCTAATGGATAAACGCTATACGATCCTAAACATGTATATAATTCCAATCTAACTAAGCCAAGCGTATAACTACGATAAACTAAGAACAATATAATCGCAAACATAAACAAGTAGAGCATAGTCATAATCAATATATTGAAATAGAACAAAGTTGTATTCATAATATTGAAGAACAATGATGAACAATGAAGAACAGTAAAGGAATTACCAAGAATCCTCTTGACAGATCCGAAAACCAATCGAAGATTGACTCCTTCTAGTTCTAATCCTATGTAGCTATGCTATACTAGAGATCTAGTTGATGTGGTGGCTCTAGGGCTTGATCAGAGACTCTCCTCCTAAGATTAGGGTTTGAGGAATTGAGAATGAGGGAGTGCCTTCTCCAGGGGCCAGGGGTCCTGCTTATATAGCCCCCTCAAGTGAACGTGGGCTGTCGGATTAAACCGATATTAATCGCATGATTTTCCTTGATCCCTTAGGTCGGTGGAGCATAATCCACGAGACGGAGCCTGATTGGCTCTCAGGCGAGGGCGGGCGCCCTAGGGAGCAGGGCGGGCGCCCTGCCTCCGGGCCCATTCGGCCTCCCATTCGATCTCGTGGCTTCTGGAGTCTTCTAGATGATAGAAAATCGGTGAACACGTTATTATCTCTATGTAAACCCGACGTGTGGGCCTTTCCTCCTTATTTTCTGATAACCCCCTGCAGAAACAGACAAACACCAAAACTCGTGGAATTCTGTCAGATAAAACCCTAAGTCTAGGTGTTGGTTGCATTTGGATCCTTTTCTTTATTTATTTGATAACTATATTTGGTACTTAAGGACCATCAACAACCACCATAAGGACTTCCTAGTATTTGATGACATGCTCCTTGACTCCTACGAGATTAATTGCACGTGGGTAGATTGCTAGTGCTCTAACTGAATATGATCTATACAATGGTTAATGGTTCTATGGAACAAAGGATAAAACATGCTTTATGACATTTGATCCATAGGGTGAAAGTGCGAATAACTTTGATCATGTTGCCTTAAACCCTCCATAAGGATTTATCTGTCAGCAAAAGCTGTAATTGACAGTGCAATCGTGAGAGTCACATGGCTCTGACTTTAGCTCAGTAATAGGATCTTTTCCAGCTTATTAGAGGTTACCTTTATGGCGCAAGAGGGGCTTGCCACTTTGGGTATAGGACTGCCTCTGTTCTTATGTGTATAGCCGTGAAGGATTTGTGCCATAGAAAGGGAGGTTCCTACATCTGTCTGCCGAGGAAACCTCACGGCCCTATCATGTTAGAGAAACCTATGGAAGGCTTCATAGTGTACCCTGCCTACTCACTTTGGGAGTGTTAGGGGGTCGATAGGCTCCGGGCATTTGGGCAACATGACTCACGGGTAAAGATGCTCAACCTCTGTAGAGTGTTAAAAACGGTTATAATAGCCGTGCTCACAGTTACGAGCGACCCGAAAAACCCACAGAATAAATGTCTACTTGTTATGTTGTTAACTCATTATGATGATGATGATGATGTTATAATGATGTTCAATGACTCTAAATGTTTCTAGTAAATGATCATGAGGGTTAACTCGGGAGCTGAAGCATAACTTGATGCTAATGAAGTATAAAATATTGACTTACTAAAATGCTAACTGCAGTGAACCGTGCCTACCTCTTGAGCCTCATGAATCCCCATGTTATGCTTGTGGAGTGCGAAATGTACTCACACTTGTTCATTTTCTATTTTTAGATAAAAATCTCGGATGGGTAACAGATGGCAGTTGGTATGAGGATTATCCAGAGGACTTCTAGGTTTGAGTCAACCAGTTGGTTGTTCCTGTGTTGGAGTTACCACATTTGAGAGATATATTTTAATTTCTGCTTGTGTTGTATAAGACTAAGTGGTGTATTAAACGTGATGTAAGATACATTGTGATGATACTTTCTGTAATTTATCGACTTATGTGTGCGACTGTCCTTGGGCACACATAATGTTTATGCACTCTATCGTGTCCTTAATATAGAGTGTGACACCTATGGCAGTCCCAAGCATGAAACTATTTTAGAAACTTAAACCCAAAATGCCTGATTTTTAATGTGGGCCTCAGAGCATGGCAGCACCAATCAACATCTACTCCCTCCATCATGTAATATAGTGCATTCTAGCATTCAAATTTTTTCCTCAAATATAATGTATTTTAGAGTACAAAAACTAATTTTTCATTAAATACTTTCCATTTATCAACCAATCACCTTTAATTGCGTTGATGAAAGCGTAGGATTAGAAAATAAAATGAGGGTACATGCGTCTTTTATGTTCTCTCTTAATTTGTCTTAAATTCATAGAATGCATTATATTACATGACGGAGGGAGTAAGTGACAGGCCCATCAGATCCAGCATATCCGCTCTTCAAGCCCATCTGGGACCACAATTTTTCATCTTTTTTTCTGCAGCACCTACCATATGCAAATGATGTTCGGCCCAACACAAAATCCATCGGTTTCCCCGTGCTTTAGATATTGAGCTGACACTGTTTCTTGATCAGAAAAACCGTTTCCCATCTTTTTCTTCTTTCTCTTCATTAAATCCATTGTCACATTAGGATTTTTGTTTAAGTGACAAGTTATTTAGTTTTATAGAAACTGCCCTAGTTTTTGGGTTGAAGCTGCCATAGAGTGGCCACTGAATTCAAGAGCCACATATTCTTTCAACAAAATGATTAACTAGGTATATATATCAACTAAGAACCTATACTACTAGATGAAACA
This sequence comes from Saccharum hybrid cultivar R570, assembly GCA_038087645.1. Lineage (NCBI taxonomy): Eukaryota > Viridiplantae > Streptophyta > Magnoliopsida > Poales > Poaceae > Saccharum > Saccharum hybrid cultivar. Next base: position 14,659,218 of record JAQSUU010000602.1, read on the forward strand.
TGTTACAACTTCCTTAGCGACACCAATAAATTCAAGCTTTGTTAAAGTTTTAGGTTGCTCAGTTTTATTTCTCTCGTTATCACCAACGGGCATATATATTTGCTATAGTACATAAACAACTATATGCAAAAGCTAATTAAAGGAACATCGATGTCTTTTCTAGGTAATGATGAACTAGCAAAACATATGAGTATATGTCACGCAATAGTACGGTGATTGACCTTTTGATTGTTGAAGGGGTTCACCATGTTTTCATGCCACCAAAATAAATGAAAGGCCAAACACTAATATAGTAACCAATTTTTGAGACGGCCAAAAATGATCATCGGAGGCTGAAGCAACATCGTCTTTGATTCATGGTTTGTGTTAATTAAATATTTCAGAAGCGACTACATTGTCTGTCTATGGAAACTAGAGGAAAAACTCACGAGCTCATCGCCCTGAACACCAATGACACCATAGAGCCCATCGTCCAACCCACCATGGAGCCATCACCATGCCCTCTATGCCGCCACACCCTACGGACTAGAGATACACCCTACGGAGATCTCCACTCCCTGGATCCCATGTGGTGAAGACCCATACTTCCAATGCCGGTCTACTAGTCCGTGTCACAGTCGGTTCCTCAATGTTGTTGGCATTGTCATCCACCACCTATCCCATTGACATCTCCTGAGCAAAGGGGGAGTTTGAGAAGGGAATAGAGAGCAACACATGGGACATGTGTGGACACGAATCAGCATTAGTCGCTGCCTCCTCACTACTGGAAATTGAGACTTTGCAGAGTGCTTTTTATCGGGGCACTCGGTAAATATATATTTTGCCGAGTGCCTTGATAAAAAACACTCGGCAAAATATAGCACTCGGCAAAACAGACTTTGCCGAGTGTCAGGCACTCGGCAAAGTAAGACACTCGGCAAACCGTTACTTTGCCGAGTGCCGCGACACTCGGCAAAGTGTACACTCGGCAAACAGTGCCTGACCTGTGATGGTGGCCACCTACAGCGATATTTTGCCGAGTGCCTAACGGTTGGCACTCGGCAATTTTTTTTTTAATTTTTTAAATGTATTTTGCCAAGTGCCCCTGGACCCGGCACTCAGCAAAGAATATTTTGCCGAGTGCCCCACTTTGACACTCGGCAAAATATTTTTATTTTTTTGATTTTAGGTCCAATTTTTTTGTGTAGCTTTGTGACAGTATTTAAAACTCTACTTTAAAGTTTGGGGCAATTTTGACTTTTTTTGTATATTTTATTAATTTATTTCGTTTCCTCAAATTTTTCCAGATATTTCAAATTTGAACTACAGGTACATGGAATAATGGAATTCGGTCATCCCAAAATTAATATTCATGATATTTAGCGTATGTTGAGGCCGTATCCAAGAGGTCAAATGAAATCTTGAGCACCTCGTTGACATAACATGTCGAAGTACTTGCGGGGAAAGTGATTCAAAATTATATAAAATCGAAACGAAGTCCGAAAATCATGAAACTTGGTGAGGCGTCGTGTTATCGCATGTGAAGGGTCTGGTAAAAATTTGAGATGGTTTCGAGGAAGTTGGAACGTCGGATGCCAAAAAACCACACATCTCTGAAAATTTGAGATAGTTATCGTACGTGGAGATGTGTACGTTTTTGGCATCCGACGTCCCAACTTTCTCGAAAACAATCTTAAATTTTTACCACACCCTCCACATGCGATAAGACGACGTCTCGCTAAGTTTCATGATTTTCGGACTTCATTTGGATTTTATATAATTTTAAATCACTTTCCCCACAAGTACTTCGACATGTTACGTCAACGAGGTGCTCAAGATTTCATTTGACCTCCTGGATACGACCTCAACATATGCTAAATATCATGAATAATATAAATTGGGATGACCGAATTTCATTATTCCATGTACCTATAGTTATAATTTGAAATATGCGGAAAATTTTGAGAAAACGAAATAAATGAGTGAAATATATTAAAGAAAGTTAAAATTACCCCAAACTTTAAAGTAGGGTTCTAAATACTGTCACAAGGCTACACAAAAAATTTGGGGCAAAAATAAAAAAATTTGCCGAGTGCCTAAGTTAAGCACTCAGCAAAATTGATTTAAAAAAAAATAAAAAAACTCTTTGCTGAGTGCCGCCGGGCCAGGCACTCGGCAAAGGCCTTGTGACCTAAATTAAAGTCTGGGCCGGCCCACCCCACTCCTTCCTCCTTCTCCACTCGCCCGGCCGGGCAGCTTCTCTCCCGCCCGCGCCGCCACCCCGCCGCCCGCGCACGCTTCCCTCCCACGAGCACGCTCGAGCACCAGCGGTCCGGCTCCCTCCGACGCCCCCGCCCGCCCGCAGATCCGGCGGCCCGGCGGCGCCCCTGCCCGCGGATCCGGCGGTCCGGCTGCTCTTTCTCCACTTCCACGCTTCGGGCTCTGCCTCGATTCGACACCGTGACAAGGTCGCTCCCAGCGGCGTGAGCCGGTGAGGTGGTGAGGCCAGTGTGACGGCAAGCTGAGCGCGCTCAGATTGGGCCGTCGTCTCTTCGGCAACGCCCTCCTGATTCCTCCGCCGAAGGCCAGATTGCAGCGGGCGGGGGCCTGCGCCTGATTCCGAGCCGACGCGGCGGCGGCGGCGGCCGCTGGGCTGCTGCAGAGACGAGACGACGCTGCTCGCTGCAGGAGTTCGAGGTAGTCGTGATTCCTGAAGCTTGTTTGCGAATCGCAATTAGCGCTTGCTCAGTGGCTCCGCGCCTGTCTAGATGGATTCATATATTACTGAACTATGCATCATTTCATTTTGGCCTAGAATCAAATCTGAACTGTGCGTGCATCTCTGTACTCCCTGCTGCACGATTTGAAGAGTAATTTGCCATAAGTTCTAACAAAATTGGCATACAAAAAAATACATTTCCCTTGCATTTTTTTAAAAATAATCTGTTACACTTCGTTCTAGGTGTCAGACTCAGATCCGTGCGAGTCTGGTAAACTTTTGTTAGGTGAAATCTCGTTATGCTTTTTTCTTATGCTGATTTAGTTCTTCACTTATGTTGTGTCTTAGCACTACTAGTTCAGTATTGTGTTAGGTATTAAATAGGTTGCTTGTGGACAATTCATTGTAATGAAAACAAGGAAGAAAAATGTACTAGAATTTAGAACTAATAGAAAAGAAGAAATTAGGATTACCTACTGACTTACCAGTACAGCAGTACTAGGCGTCAGGCGAGGCTGGTGTTTGCCTGCTTGCTACTTGCAGTCCGCTGAAATCAGCTGTTGGCCTGCTGCTCGCCGTGCAGTGCAAAGGAGCACACAGCAGAGCAGGCACGCAGGGGCGCAGGCAGGGGCAGCCGCTGCTCGCCGTGCAGCCGTGCTGTGCTGCATCTGCCGGCGTATGGATAAGGACATAGACCACGCAATGCCGTTGTTGCTGACAATTACCACTGCACGGGATGTCAGTTTCAGTAATCACCGAATCCACGACGAGCAATGCACGCTAATTGCTCGGGCTGGCCGCCCAAACTCGTTTTTGTTCGTCACCTACTTGTTGTTGTAGCGATCCAGCAGTACATGTCACTATATATACACTATAGTCTAGACCGCCAGCACAAATTCCTCTCCACTGTTGTCACCCTATAGTACTAATTAGTCTTCTAGTACCAATGATTAAAGTGTCTTAAGCCTAGAAATTTTGCTACCTACGTAGTTGTAGTAACAATAAACTTCTCTTGGCCTTTTTACAGTTGCAGCTGATTAGTCGTTAGGAGTAGCTTTCATATCCATTTTGCAGACTATATGTGTGCTACCTGGCTAGCTTATCTAGGTGCTTGTCTGCTTTCACGTCTTGAATTCTTGCATTGGCAGCCTTGCCTAATGTGTGGTGCTAGTGCTCCTGCTAGTGCCCTGGTCTTTTGGATAACAGCTTCACAAGCAGCTTTCTATGTTACTGTACAGCTTTCACAACATAGCAATCTACCAGTAGTAGAACTCACCCAAGCAAATAACAAGCAGAATGCAACTGCTGCCAGCTGGTGTAGTTCATTTGTCTGTATGACATGCAGAGCAACCACAACATAAGATTGCTGATGAGAAACATCGTTTAATAAAATAAAACCACAATAGCAGGAAAAAAACTAACTTTGCAGCAACTCTCTGAGCTTTCTTGTCATATCTATGTTAGAGGCTTAGAGCAAGCTCAAAGCAGCGAGTACTTAAGACTCTAAATATTCTAAATAACAACTAAACCAAATGGAAGAAGCACCAACAGCCTCTTTTAGCAGCAGTAACCTGCATGTAGCCTGCTCTTCAGCTTTGTCTCATCGAGTCCAGTTGCTCAAAAAAAAATGTACTGCTATCTGCAGCACTCTATCACGTCTGCTATCTAGCTGCATTATTGTTTGATACATATACATATATACACACAGCTTTAGGTGTTGGTCCAAATGCTGTTGTGGTTGCCGGCCTTCGTGCTGTTGTGAATGTCGGCCTTCATGCCCTTCTTTTGCAGGTTTTGGAAACCTCCCAGTGCAAGGGAGGTGCTACCGAAATTTTGAATAAACATTAACCTTTTGGTTTTTATGCAGGACAAGAGCCCGTCAGAGGTGACTCGGGGGACTTGCCACTGCGTCGACTTGCCACTGCCTCGGTAGCCTTACTCCACCGACACCCTAGGTATAAATCACCTCTCTTCCCGTATGTTTGTCATCGTATGTCGGCGTATCCCAGTTAGGCGTCTCCCATCCGAAAGAGATACGGTTGGAGTTATGCAGGTCTCTGCATATCTGCAGTCGTATCTGTTTCGGATTATCCATGTTTTTTGGACAGCCCGCGGATACGTAGAATGGTTAGTTTCCATGGTCTGCTCCGGTCCGAGACGGTGTTTCGGCGTCCCCCTGTTGTTCTCCGGATACACACTATCCCTTTCAGGACGTGTATCGGGAGAACAACGGGGAGGTGCTGCCGAAATTCAGTCTCGGATAGGAGTGGAGCTTGGAAACTAACCTCGTCTACAGACCCACAGGTGGGATTAGGACCTATCCTCACCTATTAGAGAGTAGGGACACCACGTAGATGCAATTGATTTGGTCACTCATATGTGTTGATGCGTCTATTAAAGGATGGAGGACCGTGAGTGGATGTACACGCTCCGGAGAGACGCGAAGGATTACGACATGTTGTTTATAGTCAAGGTCGAAGGTTTCTTGAATCAAGCATTTGGCGAGAGTGCTGAAGGCCATTCTCTAGTTGTGTGTCCCTGCTGCAGATGTGACAACAGAAGAAGGAAAGATAGGCTAACCATGGGTCAACATATTGTGAAGTTTGGATTTACTTCAGGCTACCACCGGTGGATCCACCATGGTGAAGCCGATCGTATTAGGGAGGAGATGGTGAGACCCCGGCTCGATGATTTTGATGATGATGTCGGGGTAGCAGACATGCTAGATGACACTCACCAAGCTCAGTTCGCTGAAGGACGTGATAAGGCAGAGATGGAGGCTGCCGCAGATGCCTTCTACAAAATGTTGGACTCGGCACAAAGACCCCTTCACGATCATACTAATGTTTCTCAGCTGGATGCCATTGGTCGTGTAATGGGGTTGAAGGCCGAGTTAAACCTAAGTCGAGAAGGCTTCAACAAGATGGTGGCCATGTGGAGCGGCATGCTACCGACGACACACATTATTCCGCCGAACTTGTACGAGTTAGAGAAGCTCCTTCTTGCACTGAAGATGTTGTATGACAAGATACACGTCTGTCTAAAGGGGTGCGTCCTGTTTAGGAAAGAACACGCGGATGCAAAGTATTGCCCAAAGTGCAAATCCTCCAGGTACGTGGAGGTAAACTCAGGCGATGGCCAGAAGAGGCAGCTTACGATCCCCATGAGAGTCCTACGACACCTTCCTTTCCTACCGAGGCTCCAACGGCTATTCATGACCGAGGAATATGCGAAACAGATGACATGGCACAGAAACGGCACACGGTACAATCTTGACAAGATGGTACATCCATCCGATGCTCATGCATGGAAGTACTTCAATGCGCGGCATCCTCTCAAAGCAGACACATGTTGGCCCGTGTTCGTCATCCCACTCAATCTCCCCCCCGGTGTCTCCTTTCAACGGCATACCGTGTTCCTGTCGTTGATAATTCCTGGACACCCAGGGAGTCATATGGGTGTCTTCATGGAGCCTGTGATAGATGAGTTGATCCATGCTTGGGACAAAGGGGTGTGGACATACGACCGAGCTACGAAGACAAGCTTCAAAATGCACGTCTGGTACCACTACTCCTTGCACGACTTCCTGGCGTACGAGTTAATGTGCGCCTGGTGTGTTCAGGGGAAGTTCCCATGCCCAATATGCAAGGAAGCTGTGAGGTTCATATGGTTGAAGAAGGGTGGCAAGTATTCGTCATTCCACAAACATCGTCAATTCCTCCCTCTTGACCATCCATTCAGAGAAGACGTCAAGAGTTTTACGAAAGGTGTCAAAGTGACATACCTTAGACCACGCTTGAGGACTGGGGCTAAGGTTTGTGCGCAGATAGATGCTCTCATGCCCAACGAAGGTGGTGGTTTTGTGGGATATGGCGAGCAACATATGTGGACTCATAAGTCTGGCTTAATGAGGCTCCCCTATTTCAATGACCTCCTACTGCCCCATAACATTGATGTCATGCACATTGAAAAGAATATCGCTGAGGCACTTTAGGCAATGCTCATGGACACTGACAAGTCTAAGGACAACCCTAAGGCTAGAGTGGACCTTGCGACGTTGTGCGATAGGCCCAACCTAGAGATGCGGCCTCCTGCAACAGGAAAGCAGTGGAGAAGGCCTAAGGCCCCCTATGTGTTGAAAATCAATCAAAGGAGGGAAGCACTTCGATGGATCAAGAGCTTAATGTACCCTGATGGGTATGCAGTGAATCTAAGCAGGGGAGTGAACTTAGAAACTTTGCGAGTCAACGGGATGAAGAGTCATGACTACCACATATGGATTGAGAGGATACTTTCGTTGATGGTTCGAGGCTATGTCCCTGAGCGTGTGTGGCTAGTGCTGGCAAAGTTGAGCTACTTCTTGCGCCAGCTTTGTGCCAAGGAGCTCTCTTTGACAATCATTACAGATTTGGAAAAAATGGCACTTGAGTTGGTCTATGAGCTTGAGATGATCTTGCCGATGCAGCATCTGATTGTGCATCTCCCGACCGAGGCACGGTTGGGGGGCCTGTGCAGGCCCGTTGGTGCTATCCAATCAAACGATGTCTAAAGACTCTTCGCAAGAAATGTACAAATAAAGCTAGAATTGAGGCTTCCATTACGGAGGGAAGCATTCGGGAGGAGGTTGCAAACTTCACGACATCCTACTACAAGCCAAACCTTCCTAGCAAGCATAATCCACCCCCTCGTTACAATGCTGGAGAAGTTGAATCGACCCTCAGCCTTTTCAAAGGCCAACTAGGTAGCGCAAGTGGATCGACCCCTAAGAGATTGGATCTAGAAGAGTGGCACAGAATCACGCTATATGTGTTCACCAACCTTGTCGAGGTTGCACCATTCATTATGTAAGTTCTCAACGAACTTGTTTCAATACGACATCATTATTATGTATCGAACCCCATTGATTCTCTTTGGTATAGGGAATTTGTTCGTCAAGAGTGGCATCAATCAAGGGATCCTACCCCGCACGAACATGATACCCTTCTTGCAGAGGGTGCGGGAGCTGGGAGGCCTGATTTCATTTGTTAGTTCAAACGAAAGGTACTTTCCAATTTAGCTCGTACGTTCTTCGATATTCCTTAGCACCTTGTACGTACTAATGATATAACGATGTATCATGCTTGAGCTTGTAGGCGCAGACCAATGCGTCCATGAGTGATGAGTTGAGTCAGGTTGCAAACAGCTTCAAGTCTAGGGTGAAGTCATATAACGGTTATGACGTGAACGGATATCGCTTCCACACGTCAAGACACGAGCTGACCTAGCCCAGTCGGAAAACCACCAACAGCCAAGTTTTTACGCCGGGCACTAATGGCGTCGAATACTATGGAATAATTGAGGAGATCTATGAACTTGAATATGAGGGATGGATACCTCTTACTCCTATCATATTCAAGTGCCACTGGTTTGATCCTGAACGAACGAGACGGACCCCTCATCTTGGGCTAGTAGAGATTAGACATGATTCCGTCTATCAAGGAAAAGATGTCTATATTGTGGCTCAACAGGCCATGCAGGTGTATCATACGCCATACGCGTGTCAAGACAAAGACCATCTTAAGGGTTGGTCTATTGTGCACCAGGTATCGCCGCACGGTAAACTACCTGTTCCAAACGATGAAGATTACACCTTCGACACAAACACATATGATGGAGAGTTCTATCAAGCAGATGGGCTACAAGGGAGGTTTGAGATAGTCTTACCTGGTGTGCCCGCCCTGGAAGTAGACAATGAAATGGTTGATGACGAGGACCTTGGAGATGTAGTGCTGAATTTGAAGGACATTCAAATGCTTGAGCGATACCATTTAGGCAAAGAGAGAGAAGAAGACACAGAACCTTCGGATAGTGTTGCCCATTTGGACAATTTTGATAGTGATGATGAGACCTATGACCCGGGGGAAGATTATTCCTAAAGCATGTAATACTATATTTTTTTATTAAATTTTGTTATGTTTATTCATTTTGAACTATTTGTAATGTATGTACTAACACTTGTTGTTCATTCTTTGTAAATTGCAGGTGACAGAACAAAGATGGTGGGCAACCGTTCACCGAGGCAGGTAGCCTCAGTGTACCAGAGGCTACGCCCTCCTGATGGAGGCGAGGGGACGTCTTCAGGGGTAGCTAGGAGAGCAGGCCCGGGTCACCCCAGGACGGGGATGGGGACGGGGAGGGGGAGGGGCCGGGGTCGGCCTAGGAGGGACCCGCCTCCTCCCCCGGCTCGTGACCAGTCGGAGGAGGGGTCTCAGCAGATAGAGGACGAGGGGGCTAGGCAGACGGACGAGGGGACTCAACAGACAGAGGACAGTTCTGCTCAGTCGACTCCCTACCTGCGAGGTCCCACAAGCCTCCCTTTGGTTCCACTTCCTGACCGACGCCTAGTGGTTCATCCAGTGGGAAGAAGGTAAGTAACTATAGATGTTATCACTAGTATTTCATATGATACATTGAAAATCAAAAGAAAAACTGATATTTTTTAGAATCACTTATGTAGGGCTAGCTACTTCTGCCGGGTGCTCTTGATCCCCCACGCACCCCCGCTACCGTCCTGGGATGTCTATGCAGGAAACACTTCCCCGGCCTTGTGGACTTGGGAGATGGGAAGCTGGAGCCGGCCTGGTCATGGAATAGGTATGCGAAAGCCATGGATGACGAGCAGGACAACAAGCAGGAGAGGGTTTTGGCGGACTTTTCGGTAAGGGTCTCATACATCTCCATTGGTTATGTCTTTTATTGAAATAGTGAATGGATACATCGTGTTTGTACGCAGGGGTATTTCAAGGCCGAAGAGGGTCGAGAGAACGAGGCAGATCAGACGGCACACAGAGCCTGTCAGAAGTACGTTAGTGACATGATTCACGAGGCGTGACTCCAGGCCCACGTTGACTACTACAGGTCCATAAACAAACAACCCATCAACAAGGCCGACTCAAGAAAGGTGGCGTTGACCAAGGAGCAGTACCTTCAGGTAGGTGAATAATATTGATTCGTTTTGAGATTTAGGTGCTGGCGACATGGTTCACTTCATGATTCACTTGATGATGTGTAGGTGCCGGCCTCGTGGTGCATGTCGTATAGATCGGCATGGGCGATGATCGTGGACAGGTACCTTGACCCGATGTACCTCGAAAAGCACGAGAAAAGGCAAGCAGAAGCGGGCACTGAAGACCGGTCCAACTCACCACCAAGGCAGCCGCAACCTCCCAGCATTCAAGCGAGCACTTGTGCGTGATGTTATTTATCTATTCTAACGCTTAATTTGACCTGATTTCTTATCATCTTGTTGTCTCTCGCAGGAGGTGGCACACCTGGACGTGCCGGTGTCGGAGTTCTCAGCATGGGCTGTGTCCCACATGGGCCGGGTGAAATCCGGTGTCGTCTTCAACCTGGATGCCCCTGCCCAGGCTTACTTTGACCCGACCATCCACGCTAAAGTTAGAGACTACGTGGAGGCGGTCCGGGCAGTCCATGGCTCAGATTACAATCTGAGCACTGAGCCCCTTGACACACAGACGATCGTGAGGATAGGGCAAGGCAGGAAGCACGGGCGGTTGTTTATTGCAGACAGCGCCGACTCCTCGAGCTCTGCATCCTCTCTCTCCAACGTGAGGGCACAGAGCAGCCTTCCCATACGTGCACGGCCTACTCCAACACTGTCGCGGGTCGACGAACTTCAGGTCAGTTTATCCAATAGGGTTAGTTTATCATATTCCAGTATGTTTGTCGCTGTTCAGAGGTATCTAGATGGGTGTGTTTTAGATTCTAACCCTACAAGCTGCAAACACTTCTCAGTTTTAGAAAATTGGGAAATGTGCTGAGAAATTATCAGGAGCTGAAGGATGGTACCTATTTTTCAGCGGCTGCATTTTGTTCTTCTGATAGTCAGCTGCGCCTAATAAAATTCCTCTCCACTCGACAGAATGTCAAATATTCGAGGGGGGCTGAACTGATTGAGCCAATAAGTCTAGTCCTTTGTTTACTACTCCGTATTTCTGGATGTACATGATTTGCTTGTGAATTCAACTTTCCATTTTGTGGGTGTGGATTAGATTAGTAAATCTAATAGAAATCATGCTCTGACGTAGCACTGTGCACAAGCAGTAGGTATTTAGTAGAGCCACTTTTGTTGTACCGGGGCAAATACACTCACTGCACAAGCAGTCACTTCACAACAGTCGTGGCACTGTGCAGGGCCTCCTCAATTCCAGCAATATCCAAGTGATAATCTACCTGCGAGGCTTTCTTTTCTGAAAAAGCCATCCATGTCTCTACATGCATGTACATGTGTGAGATTTATACTTGTACAGGTACTGCATATATCACTCTACCTCTGTCTAGGCCCTGCAGCTGCCGCGTGCTCTCTACATACCACTACTATACCAGGGTACCTGTCTACAACTAACTGCATCAAGAGAGAGAGGGGTTTGGCTGTGGCCTGTGGCTTGGAGTAGTGTTCCGGTTCTATATTCTTCTTAGGATTGGGGTCCTTAGCCTCTCACACCAACCAAACATGTTGCTGACCTCCACCACCCCACACTCTTCTCTCACATCTCTCTTTCTCCAGCAGTGGTGCCCCAGAGAGAGATATAAACCCACACGCTTGCACCGATCAAGATGTAGTCTTTTCTCTATCTCCAGCAGCTGCTAATAAGCTATGGTAATGGCATGGTGTGTGTGAGTAACAACTATTCCTTGATGTCGATCTCTCATGGCAATGGTAATGTCGATCTCCACTCCATGTTGTACATGCATTTATAGTACTTTATTTACATGTAGCAATGCATTACATGTTCCATATGTAATGTACAATACAAATGGATGGGATATACATACTGCAGTTACAGTCAGGTCCTTGTTTGCTTCTAGTACTTATCATCCGCACAGCGGATCAGTACAAGTTAACCATAACCAGCCATTAATTCTTGTGATATTTTGATGATCAAGCTATCATATAAGTACATACCCCAATTCACTACTCAAACAGCAATGATAATAACATTACACTGCAGGCCGAGCTGTCACAAAGGAGACGACCGCGCACCTCACCGCTCAGTTAGAGGCCACGCAGAAGCAGATGGCGGAAATGTACCAGATCATGCAAACCATCGGTCAAGCATCGGGCGTCGTAGTGCCGTTGCCAGCTGCAGCTTCGGGTCGACACTTCACTCCTGTGAGTATGAAAGTTCAATGCCTTCGTGCCGTTCGGATTGTCGGCCTTCGTGCCGTTGTGATTGTCAGCCTTCGTGCGTTTGGATTGTCGGCCTTCGTGTCGTTGTTTCTTGCATGTTGGAAACCTCCCCGTGCAGGGGAGGTGCTGCCGAAATTTTCAATTTTGAGTCTAACACTTCTCTTTTGTGCAGCCTCCGTCGGCGGGTTCAACACTGCCGCTACCGCGTCCTCGACGGTTGATCGCGTCAATCCTTCACCGCAGTCGGGTCCTTCAGCGCAGTAGCAGTCTCCGCCACCGGAGTAGGGATGTTGAACTTTGTGATGTTGAACTTGTAATAATAAACTTTTGTTGTTGAACTTTGCTGGACTTGTGATGGATTTTCGATGGATTTATGAAATATGCATGTGCTTTTGATATATATTGCATGCTGGTGATATAGCTGTGATGATTGATATATATATATATATATATATATATATATATATATATATATATATATATATATATATAATCTGTTACAATGGATTGTAAAAAAATAAAAATTATTTTTTTCAATCCTCGGGGTCTTTGTCGAGTGCCCATATCGGAGGCACTCGGCAAAGTATATTTTTTTAAAAAAATTCAGCAAAACTTTGCCGAGTGCCCGGAACAGGGGCACTCGGCAAAGTTAATATTTGGGAAAAATAAAAAAATCTTTGTCAAGTGCCCATGTCGGAGGCACTCGGCAAAGTTTTAAAAAATAAAAATAAAAAATAAGTTTGCCGAGTGTCGATGTATGGCACTCGGTAAAATATTCGTTAATGGCTGGTGCCGTAACGGCAATAAAAACTTTGCCGAGTGCCTTTACAAACACTCGGCAAAATTTTTCAATATTTTGCCGAGCGCCCCGATAAAAAGCACTCGGCAAAGTATTTTTGCCGTGAAAAAATTGCCGAGCGGACTTTGCCGAGTGCTACGCTCGGCAAAGTCTTTGCCGAGTACAAATGGCTCTTTGCCAAGTGTAAAAACACTCGGCAAAGTCCCAGTGTCCAGTAGTGCCTCCTAGGATCATCCTTGTCCACCACTGCCTCCTTGGGTCGTCTGTGGCCACTAGTGCCTATATCCTGGCCGCCAACACTGTGGATAGGACAGGGAGAGAGCCGTCCGTGCAGGATACATCAGCACAGAAGGGGATTGGCCTTGACTCCGATTCAAGAGGGGCTCAGCCCTCACGTTGTTGCCAGATTTATATGCGCCTCCGCTCAAGCCCAGTCCTGCCAATTTATAAGCCTGGAGAAGTCATAAAAATGGACCCCTTAATACAACTCTAATAATACAATGATGCTCCTAATAATTGTAATTCATACCAAAAAACATTTTTATCAAACAAATCATATATCTTACCTTAAAAATTTCTTCTAACATTTAATGATGCGAAGTCATCTCCTCTACAGCAATTATTGCCCACTCATCTAGATTTCTTGAAGTGTTTGTATTACTCTTAAAATTTTTATCAATAGCTCCTCTTTGTGATTGTATCAAATCATCTATCCTTCTCTTCTTTTTTTCTTTTCTCACTTCCAGATGCGTGCTTTTTGGGCAACTAGATTGAATCCAACATCATAATAAAAATGAGTGCTAGTAAATTACCAGGTTGAGGACTAGAGAAAATGATTATTCACTGCCCTAGCTGCACAGTAAATCCCAAATGACAATTTCAGAGGAGTCCTAAGTGGACAACACGCCAAGTCTTGTATTCTAAAGATTAAAGATCGGAGACAAAGAAAAATTAAATATTGTTTTAACATATATATTCTTGACATACATCAATCAAGGGTTTAGGGGCAATTGGTACCTCCCAGAACGCTCGAACGTAGAGACTGAGTGGGCCCGGGTGACGCCGGCGGCCGGCCACCTGATGGACGCTGGTCGTTGCCGCGACGAACAGGTGAACAGCCGATCGGCGACGGCGATGCCACGATGCGCAGTGGCGCAGGCTCGGAGGTTGCAGTGGGGAAGAACCGAAGAAGCCGCGTGGCGGAATGCGAAGAACGAAACGACGCGGACATGAACAGCGGAGGCTAGGTCGACGCAACACGCAAGGAGTCTTGGGCTCCTGAATTTTTCTATGGGCCAGGGAATACTATACCTATACCTTACACATATGGGGTTGGGCCCCTTGGGGTCAAGGTCCCGGTTTGGTGGCATAGCTCGAACCCCCCAGGGCCGGGCCTGCCTCCTCTAGACCTCAATGCTCTGCCACTGAATCACGACCTTGTCCTCGCCTTCATCTCTAGGGCACGCAAGGTCTTGGCCCAATGTAGGCACCTCATCCCCAACCCCCCTGAGCCCACCCGACCATGGCCTAGGAGAGAGATATGTGAGGGTGAGGGACCAAACAGTTAGGGCCGTGCGACGACTATGAGAGGGTTGTGTGGTGGTTGTTAATGGATTTAGTGGCTTAGTGGGATGCCATTATTTCTTGAGGCGGGCTTGTTAGGAGACCTATCTAAATAATTACATTTATAAAGACCGATGTTTAATAAGAGTGCCTGTAAATATATTTTTAAGAGTTAGGTATATCATTTTAGCATCTTCATTATTTACAGAGGCGGCCCAATAAAATTTCGCCTCTAAAAAAGGCCATATCTACTAAAATTGTTTTTTAACAGTGACTAGCAAATGTGCCCATGTGTTGCAACAGGAGGAAAAAAGCTATCAAGTATTTATGAGAGAACTTAAATAGGAAAATGCTACATAACTATTCTCTCCATTCTAAATTATAAGGTGTTTTGGATTTTCTAGATATATTGATATTAGTATAGATCTCGACATAGTGTCTATCTAAGTGCATAATAGAAACTATGAATAAATGTATTTGAATCGATATATCACATAATTATTATACTCCAAGCAGTATGTAGTTTGTTAAAACAATGGTATAAACAAAGATTAGATATGATTACGTCACATGAAAAACATATGAGAAGAATTTTGTCCATATAATTTATCATATATCAAATAATCAAAACAGAAAAACATAAACAACTTGTAATTAAAATAAATTTTGTAAGATAATTAAGTGAATATTGTAACAAAAAATATATAGGGAACATACCACGCCTAGACCCAATGGAGCAGCGTCGGCACAGCGCTACGGAGTACAGACTGCTCGTCTGCGTTGTGCAGCACGTGAACAGATGCCGGATGCAGACTCCAGATTTGGGCTTGCCAACTGGGCGGATGCCTGATGGGCTTCACTATATATATATATATATATATATATATATATATATATATATATATATATATATATATATATATATATATATATAGTACCGCTTCGCTGGCCACTAGGTTCGTCTTCGTCGGCATATCGTCATAGACGCGTAGAATAGCAATGGTGACGGATCCTCGGTAGTTAGAACTCATAAAAAAACACGGGTACATGTGAGATTCGACACCGGCGTCAACCGTATTAGTGGGTCCACCATTGCATGGTCATGCCTGCATCACAAAGCTAGGTTGTGCTGCTCGCCGTACTGCAGCACGGCATGTGCTACTGACCGCGGTAAACGCACGGATAGGCGACAGCCAAAAGCGCGCACACATCGAGCAACAACAACCAACGGCGCGGGCAGGGTCCGGTTGTCTAGTACGGTAGGCCGGGCGGCAACCGCATCCAAGCCGTGACGTGACTGAAAGGCCTATATATGCCCTGCGCAGAGGGTACATATCTGCCGACTTGGTGTTGGCGAGGGACTCCTGCACTTAAAAACAGAAAAAAAAATAGTTTAATATTACGTACTGACTTGGAACTGGAATAGAGATCGAGATGGACTGGATCATGGAAGGCTTGTTTATTTGAACCCAAGCATGATTTACCAATTGCTAAATTTATAGTAATATTAAAATAAAAAGGCATGATAAATCCGAACTTGAGATAAATCCGAACTTGAGTTTGTAATGAATAGTAAAAAAACCCATGAACAGAAAACGAATAGGAATGACCTAATATGCGTGATCCAGTCGAGTGGAAATCAAATCAATACTACCAAACAGCAGATTAGGAAAAAAACGGAATAAACATCCTGATTGGACTCTATAGATATAGATTGTATTATAGGTATATAGATAGATATGTCCATGTGTTACAATGGAACCCGATAATTTTAGAGTCGGACTCCATTGGCCTAGACGCGAGCTATTCTAACTCGTATTAGCACGGGATATATATAGAGGGAGACGGATCAAAAAATTGGATGGATGAAAAAAACACCTGAAATTTTGCCTTTTTATTATTAGGTATAGAAATATACTATGTTTCCCAAATAAATGTAAGGTCAAACATATTGTATAGTATGGACATGCTGCTGTATTCGACTCTTGGAATACTCAAAAAAAAGGGTACAATGACTTTGAAAGCGTATTGAGCTTGTAAGTGATAGTAATTATTCTTTTAGACAAACAACCGTGTTAAATTTTTCATTGATTCCCATGGTTTTCTTGCAGCGCTTATGGGATGTACATGGAGGATCCCGAATCCATCAATCTCTTTACTGAGAAGAAAAAGAAAAAGAAAAAGCATGGCAATAGAATAACCATCAGGCGCGATTTCCCGGTACATATCAATAGTTCTATGTGGTATTATATCGTGCCTAGGGTGGTGCCAATTGTCCCAACAGCTTGTTTGAACTAGCCATTGTTATTCGGTTCTGTCCGGTGTTGGCACCGCCATGTCCGGTGCCCACGCAGAACTAGTTTTGCTAGTTGAGTAGAGTAGCACTTAGTTGAGCAGCTAGAAGTAATTAGTTGCAATTCTTGTGCTAGCTAGCTCACTAGAATAGAAGTAGTGACATAGCTCATTGATTGCAATAGAGATCATAATTCACTAGCAGTCGGTAGGTGGCTTGCAATATTTTGTAGAGCTAGAGCAAAACAAATTTATCGCCATCTTATTGTCTAACAAGTTGCTCTAGTTGATTTGTAGAATTTTTTATTAGGATACTCACCCCCTCTAGCCTCTTAGTACCTTTTCACCTGGGCGCACACTCAACAAGCTTAGAAACACGGCTCTCCTTCTCAAACAATGCTATCTTAGCGTTCTTCTCCTCTAACTCATTTTGCAAAGCATGGCATGACTTGCATGCACCCAAAAGACTGAGCCTAGACTTCACTTCATCTAGCTCATCTATCAGGTAGGCATACTTGGTTTACAGGGTAGAAAAGTTTGACATGTGCACACCACAGCTATCGCACTCCATCTCATCGGTCACTATCGAAGACCTAGAAAACTCAAGGTCCTTAAGAGCACACTCTAGCATAGCCTTGTACTCGTTTTGCTCACACAGAGCATGCTTAAGCAACTTATCCTGACTCAGCAGGGTAGCGTTACAAGTATCTAGCTCAGCTACAAGCTCATTAGCAGAAAGTTGTACCTCAGAGTGAGAATCGTCACTGCTGACATGGTTGTCATGGCTTCTCGCCTTTCCATTGTGTAGCACCATGCCGCAGAAGCCCTCCTTGATGGAGTCCGCAAGGAAGCACAGTCTGTTCACCTTGTCCTTGACCTCCCTCTCGGACTCATTGTCGCTCAGAGAAGAAGTGCTGTCATGAGAGTCGATGTTGATGTTGCTGAGGGAGGCCAAGAAGACATGCTGTTGTGCCTTGGCAGTCTTGCATTACTATTTCTTGAGCGCTTTCTTGTCGAACGTCCTCCCACTGGACTTGTGCTTGCCAAAGGTGTACTCGTGCTTCTCCTTGTGCTTGCCAGAGTCATACTTGCCCTTGATCTTGGGGCAGTTGGTGATGAAGTGGTCAGGGTTTCTGCTATCAAAGCAGCCCTCCTTTTGTTAACCACGACAGTGGTTCTTATAGTTGTCAGGGAACAACTTGAACTGGTTGATCACCAACGCTAGCTTGTCATCTCCAAGCACCTCAACCTGCTCATTTGAAATAGACATCAAAGAGGACAAAGAAAACAAAGCTGCTGAGGGGTTAGCAGAAGATCGTCCTGGAACCAGACACTTGAGCCATTATAGGGTTTGGCGGGTTCTCTATTTTGACTCTGGATTGCTCATCTATCTTTGTGGACTTGAGCTTGCTAAAAAACTCGTTGACTGTGAGTCTCATTGGAAGCAGATTCAGTGATTGCGGCGACCGTGATTTCTCAAACCCTCTGATCTAGGGCATGTAGCAATTTTAGGGTCCTCTCATGATCATCATAGGGTGGCTGCAGCTTGTTAGCATGCATCTTGGTCACAATTGTCTGAAACCTCAAAGACATCAAATCGATAGACTCCCTAGAAAGCTTCACAAAGTTCTTGTACCCTCGACATGAATCTTAAAGAGTCTGGTTTTGACATGGGACATACCCTCGTGATACCTCTCAAGGATAGACCAGATCTCATGAGCCATCTCAAGATTTGAAACTTGGTCAAACTCGGGCAGTGAGAGACTTGCAAAATGGACGTTTCTGGCATCACTGTTGGCCTTGTGTTGATCAATCTGGAACTAATCAACCTGAGCTGCCAAGACCACATTGTCCTACGCCAAGCAAACCTCCCTCAAATTGATGCTCTGCATGTATACAGAGATATGAACTTTCCAGTATAGTTAGTTAGTCCCATCGAAGAAGGGAGATTTACTACTACTGCACTACATGTCTCATTCACGGATCAGGAACTGGTTAAGATAGAGTGGGTGGGTGTAATGCCCCAGAGTCCAAACGGCTCAGATCCACTCTACACGCTGAGCGAACCACACCTACCACCATCCCACTTAAGCTTTCATCCTCGCTTCGCATAAAAAGATTAACCCGAGGAAGGTGGGATGGACTCTAGAAGCCTTATATGTTGGTCTATCCCACCTTTAACAACCAAGATGGGACTAAACTCTCCACAATATTTGGGGCCCAAACCCAAGAAACCATCCACAGGTGGTTTTGAGGCCCAACCACCAAACACCTTGGAGAAGCATATCCGCTACGCCCCCTCCACGATCTTGACACGTGTCATCGTCGTCCTTGACTACCTGATCACCAAGTCCTCCAGTGCCTCCACTTGACTTGGTCAATCACCATCTTGACTTGGTCAACACGGTCTACTCCTCCACATGTACTCTTGCTTGTTGAGATCCCCGAGTGTCAGCCACCCACTATACAGTTAGTCTTTCGGACATCTTGGTCCATTGGTCCAAGCCTCTCGTCCGCCCTTCACCACTCTCTATCCATCGGCACTATGTCTGACCATCTCTGTGCTCCAAACCTACACACCAAAGCAGCCAAGAGACATGTTGCATAAGGACTCACACAATGGTTAGTCTCCAAACTTAACTAAAGCGCCGGTCATTTGTTAACAATCACTCATCACAACTCGACACACTATGGCACATATCAACCTTGTGTTCGCAATTTCTGTTTGTGGCATAGGGTCGGGCACTATAGATGTGTTGAATTTCTTCTTCTATAAAATAATTATGTGAGTATTATTACAACAGTAGAGTTCTTATAATACTAATCATCCCGATGAAAAAAAATATCTGGTCAATTGTTTCCATCTTAACAAAAGACAGCCGCTGCTCCACCTCGCCGACACCTCTCCGCGCCGCTGCTCCATCTCGCTGCGCCGCCCTGCTCCACCTCGACGCGCCGCTGCTCCAGCTCGTGCGCCGCCGCCACTATGGCGAAAGGAGAGAGACAGGCGGCTCATGGTGACTCCCCTCTCCGGCGTTCGTCCCCTCCCAGTGATCATCTGCAACGTTGATCATCTCCCCCATCATTCTGCTCGCTGCTAAGGTGCATCCCTGCCTTCCCCCAACCCTTTTCTATGGATCTTCCGGTTGAATTGGCTGCAAAATTGGATTTCTCCCATGGGAAAAAGTTTCGTAAAGAGGTCCTTCAGCTCTTTGGATCTTTGGTTCACCATGTTGAGGCCACTCCCGCTGGTTCTTTTTTTCTCCTTGTTATCTTTCGGCGATACACTTTTCGTTTGACTGAGGATTCAGTTGCTTTTGCTCTTGCCTCTTGCCTGGGTGGCGCTCCTGCAGGGTTCCATGTTCAGTTCTTGAGTGATCATCACTTCAGATTTTCAGTAGCGAATAAAGCGGTGGGTTTTCATGTTTATGGCCTTCGCCGTTTCATTGCAAATCATTTCGATGCCTATTTTCACTTATGGAGCAATGGTGCCGCTCACTGGGAGCATGAAAAACGTTTATGGGAATTGGAACAAGAGAAGGAATGGACTAAAATCCCCTCTAAGAGTCAGAAACGTGCTGTGAAATCAAACAAAAAAGTTCGTTTTGCTTCTGTGGTTCTTCAGTCCCTGCCCACCAAAGATCCTCCCAAGTCTCAATGTCAGATGATTTATTTTGGAGCCTTCGAAGTTCCAGTCCAATCTGCTCCTCATAGTGCTATTCTCAGATTTGGTTCTGTTTCTACACCTCATGATTCTCTTGGATCTGCCTCTGTTGATCAATCTGTGCCAGTGAATTCTTCGGATCTTTTTTTGAATTTTGGAACGGCATGCAAAGTGGCAGTTAATGGCACTACTCACGGCAAGATTTCAGGAGAAATTGTGGCCACTCACCACAAGATTTCAGGAGAAAATTTGTTAGACAGTGCTTCTTGTTCAAAATGTCTGAGTCCAGGTCACTGGACTAGCTCCTGCAACAGCCAAGTACGTTGTCTTCGCTGTTTTAATTATGGTCATACGGCCCGTTGGTGCTTAACTCGAGCTAAGCCTATTCTTCGTTGGAGGCCCAAAGTTATTAAGAATTTGATTGAGGAAGCTCCAGTAATCACGGAGTCAGATTCCCTTGAAAAAAGGGCCACCCTCTCGCCTTCCTTGTGCACGCAGAGAAATCCCAACCCCAACCAATCTACAGTGCAATCTCCTCCCTCGCCACCGATGAGTGATCTCCAGCTTACTAGCGACGACATAGCCATGGCCAACTTTGAGGTTGACCTTGAGCCGTGCATTCCACATGGTTGGCCACAAGAAGGAGAGGTTGTGGCTCAAAATGAATTACAGCAGGTCCAAGCTCAAGCAGATGCTCTTATAAATCAGGTGCTCCTACAGCAGCCAGCAGCGCAGCAATCATCAGAAATTGTCAGTGATGAAGTCCTTGGTTTCTTTAGAGCACAAGGCCCACTGATGAGGCTGGAACTACCTTTGGTGCACAAGCATCAGGAAATTATTCCCTATTTTAATAACAATATGGACAAAGAAAGTGACTACCCTATCTTTCAGTTGGCAAAAACACTTAGGATACATCAGGTTTTTGGACCAGTTCCTCCGATGCAAATGCTCATAAGGGACATTTTGCATCAAGCTTCACTCAACCACCATGATTTGTACATTCAGAGCCTCTCAACCTTGGCTTCTCGCAGTTTGGTATTGTTGTTGACTACCAACAAGCTTCTTCAGTTTGCTTTCCAGGTTTCATTCTGAACAGAGATGACAGCTCTACGTTCATAGTTGATCCTTCATGGGGTAACAATTGGGAAGCATCTTCTTCCACTGCACCTTTACTGCCGAGACTGCAGAGAATTTCTCAGCCTCACTTTGGTGAACACAACCTACAGCAGAATTCTTGGGATGAATCCAGTCAATCCCAGCCTCATCTTGGTGATCACAACCTACAAGTGGCTACAGTTACAGGCATGGAAATTGTTCCTTGGAAGCCAGTCCTGGATGTCATAGTCTTGCAGCTCTGGCCACACATTATTAAGTGTCATCGTGCACCAAGAGCTCCAACCAAAGCTGCACCAGTCATCATCCTTGGCGGTCCACAGGATGCTCAAGCAGAACAAGCAGATGGAGGCCCATTTGCTTCTGGTTCAGCAAGTTATGAATTTCAAACGCAGCTGGCCCAGCCTAACATGACTCTAGCAGCAGGCCAGAAGAGGGGCCGATGGCGCCCTAGGAAGGTGTTATCCCTACCAGCACCATCAAGCAACTCAGCTCCGGTAGTGGAGTCCTCTGTCAGGTGTAGCTCGAGGGTTAGCAAAGGTAAAGATGGCTTCCACACTCCTACAGTCATGCTTGAGGAGGAGCCTTCAAAAAAGAGGAACAAGATTGGTGCAGTGCTGATTGATGAATCCATAGGAATGATTGGCCCAGTCCCAATTGAAGTTCTGCAAGACTGGGGAGTCAAGTGCGGCATAGCTCCTGAGGAGCTGAGCCAGGAAGCGCTGATGCAGGCGCCCTCTACCAATCCAGTTCCCAATGAAGATCCTTCTGTTTAATCACCTCTTTGGGGCTGTGTCCCCTCTTCTTTATTACTTTATCGTTTGGGTCCTGAACTTAGTTTCTACTCATGTCAATCAGTGTGTTTATCAGTGTCTCAGAACCTCTTGAATCTTTGTTGCTCTTTGCTAGTTGTTTATCTCAGTGACACTTTGCTTTATCAGATCAATGCCTCTTATTTCATTGATGTTTGTGATATCTCCCCCCTGTTTACACTAGCCGTAGCAGGTCTCGTCTCGCACACACATGGTTCCAATGAATAATAGAAATTGGCACATATTATGTTGGAATGTAAGAGGCATCAATGGGGCTGACAAATGGGACATTGTGCGTGACAAAATTGAAGAAAGTGCATGCTCCGTCTTTTGTCTTCAGGAGACAAAGAAAGAACAGTTTGATCAACAGTTCATTAGAAATTTTGCTCCAATGTGTTATGATAGTTTTGAATTTGTACCGTCTGTGGGTGCCTCGGGGGGCATACTGATCGGTTGGAACAACTCTCATTTCTTGGGTCAGGTCATAGACAAGCAACCTTTCGGCATCACTATCTTGTTTACCTCAGCCCAAAACATGGACACTTGGCGTTTGACTACTGTATACGCCCCCTGTGCAGAGCCGGCCACATCATAGTTCGTCAATTGGTTCAAAAACCATCACATTTTAGACAACGACAATTGGCTTTTCTTGGGGGACTTTAATTTCTATAGATCTTTGCAGAACCGCAATAAACAGGGTGGTTATTTAGCTGACACCTTCATCTTCAATGAAACTATTGGGCATCTTGGGTTGATTGAACTCCAACTGAAAGGAAGAGCATTTACTTGGAGCAGTATGCAGAATGATCCATTGTTGGAGCAACTCGACTCGTTCTTTACTTCGGTTAACTGGACCGTTGAGTATCCCAGTACTGAAGTTTTGCCCATGGCAAAAATCACATCTTATCACATTCCATGCAAGGTGAGCATTGGCACCAAGATTTCACGATCCAACATTTTCCGTTTTCAGAATTATTGGGTGGAGCACACAGGTTTCCTTGAAACTGTACAGAATCAGTGGAGCCAGACAACAGCAATGGATTTAGCCACGAGAAATATCTCTGTGAAATTCAAAAGGCTTCGCAGTGCCCTGAAAACTTGGAGTCAGGGCTTATCCAACCTGACACTCCTGATTACTAACTGTAACAAGGTGATACTGTTCCTAGATGGCCTTGAAGATCGATGGCCCCTATATAACACAGAAAGCAATCTCAGGTTTCTTGTCAAGCACCAGCTAGCCACTTTCCTCCATTACAAGAATGTTTACTAGAAGAAAAGGTACACAGTCAACAGGATCAAATTTGGTGATGAATGTACTAAGTTCTTTCATGCAATGGCAACTATATCACATAGAAGAAACTCCATCCCTCAGCTTCTGAATGAGCAAGGACAGTGGGTTTAGGATCATGAAGGAAAGGCCGGGCTTCTCTGGAATGCTTTCAAAAAGCGCATGGGGGTCTCCTCTAATCCCACAATGGTATTTGACCTTCAATCACTCATCACTGCAGTGCCGGACCTGGATAATTTAGCTCTACCTTTTCAGCAAAGTGAGATTGATAGTATTGTCAAAAGAATGCCATCTGACAAGGCCCCGGGCCCTGATGGCTTTAATGGTATGTTCATGAAGAGGTGTTGGTAGATCATCAAGAACGATTTTTATAGCTTGTGTGAAGAATTTTACAATGGTTCAACTAACCTTGAGTGCATCAATAACTCCTATATCACTCTTGTGCCCAAGGTTAGTAACCCAGAAACAGTCAATGATTATAGGCCTATCTCGTTGTTGAATATCAGCCTCAAGTTGCTCACTAAAGTACTAGTTGATAGACTGCAGTCAGTCATACTCAAGCTTGTGCATAATAATCAATATGGCTTCATCCGCACACGCACTATACAAGACTGTCTTGCCTGGAGCTTTGAGTATATACACCAGTGCCATCACTCCAGAAGAGAAGCTATCATACTCAAACTGGACTTTGAGAAGGCGTTCGACACAATAGAGCATGCCACAATACTCTAGATGTTGCAACAACTTGGGTTTCCAGAACGCTGGCTCACTTGGATTTGCACTATCCTCTCCTCAGGCTCTTCTGCGGTACTACTAAACGGAGTCCCGGGGAAATATTTCAGATGTAAGAGGGGAGTCCAGCAAGGCGATCCGCTTTCACCATTGCTCTTTGTCATTACTGCAGAACTATTACAGAACAAGGCGGCCAGTCAAGGGCTTCTGAGAGCTCCTATTCCGCATGATGATGATGAGTTTCCAATAATCCAGTATGCCGATGACACGCTCCTTGTTCTCCAAGCGGATGACAATCAACTGTTTTTCTTGAGGGCATTGATGAACAGTTATGAAACTGCCTCGGGGTTCAGAGTCAATTTCAGAAAATCGCAGATGATTCCCATCAATGTTTCAGCTCAGAGGTTGCAGCATCTTGCCAATACATTTGGCTGTCAGACCGGCTCACTCCCATTCACATACCTTGGCCTCCCAATGGGCACCACCAAACCGAGGATAGATGACTTGTCACCGATCATGGACAGAGTGGAACGAAGACTGTCTGCATGCTCTACATGGCTATCTTACTCTGGACAGCTGCAAATGATCAATTCAGCAATCACACCCATCATCACCTACACACTTTGCACCATCAAAGTTCCAAAGGGTTTCATTGAGAACATTGACCGTGCACGCAAACAGTGTCTGTGGAGAGGGAACGATGACACTGCAAAAGGAGGCAATCTTGTGGCGTGGCCAACTGTTATGAAGCCTAAAGAAAAGGGAGGCCTTGGAGTTATCAATCTAAGATTGCAGAATGATGCTCTCTTGTTAAAACAGTTACACAAGTTCTATAATAAAGTGAACACACCCTGGTCAGTTTAGTTTGGAATAGATATTATGAAGGCAAAGTCCCACATGATTGTAGAGAGCTGGGATCCTTCTGGTGATGAGATATCATGCGTCTCAATGGCATTTACAAACGCATTGCGAGGTGCACTCTTGGGGATGGTTCCACGGTATCCTTCTGGAACGATCTGTGTTCTGACTCGGTTTTTTCAGTACAGTATCCTAGACTGCACTCATTTGCGAAGAGCAATTCCATCTCGGTGCAGAGCCTGATGCTAGAGCAAGATTTAGATGACATCTTTTTCCTACCACTGTCTACTCAAGCCCATGATGAGTTCCTTCTCCTCCAGAGCTACCTGGAAGATATTGAGTATGATGAAAACACTGCTGATTCCTGGTCGCCAGTTTGGGGAGCTAACTACACCTCTCGGCGCTTTTATGCTCATGTTTTCAGCAGTGTGGAAGCTCACCGATTCTACAAAGCTCTCTGGAAGTCAAGTTGTATACCCAGGATCAAGTTCTATGCATGGTTGATACTTGTGGATAGATTAAACACAAAGACCATGCTTCGAAGGAGGCATATTAACATTCAAGATGATGCACTTTGCATGCTATGTGACATAGGCCTCGAGGAGGATATTGATCACCTGTTCTTTGATTGCCCGTTCGCTGTACAGTGTTGGAACTCCATCAACTTCACCTAGGACACCAGTTTACCAATGATGGAGTGTTTGGCTGCAGCGAGTAACACACATAACCTGGAGTTCTTCACAGAAGCTTCCCTCATTGTAGCATGGGAGCTCTAGAAAGTTCGCAATGACAAGGTCTTCCAGAGGAGAGATCCCACCGTTGCCATTTGGCTTGCTAATTTTAAAAACCAGTGTATTCTTCAATCTGTTAGATTCAAGGAGGATCTTAGATCATCCTTCTGCTTTTGGTTAGATGCCTTTAGTTAATTGAGGTTTGTAAATTCCTGGACCTTTTCTTAAATTTAAATTAAATTCTTACTGTGGGATCTACCCCACAGTCTTTTGCGTCAAAAAAAACAGTAGAGTTCTTACAATTATACAATCAATGTAGATATCTTATAATGCTTTAGTCAAAATGTATAAATTTATCTAAAATACAAGTTACATCCCATCATGTATCATATAATTTAAAATGAATCTGTTAATACAACTGGTTATTCTCTTTTCCAGAACCTTTTCAGTTCTAGTAAACATTGATTAAGAAATCGTAAAAAGAGATAAACCGCCGGCCATAGCTTTGTATTCTGATGGGGAAGGACACATCATGTGCAGGACGGGCATCAATTTTCCACTATCATAATATAGTCATACAGAGCACAGTTACTAACATATATAACTGTAATTCTGAACATTATTTTATTCTTCGTAATACAGTATAAATAGCATAGGCATCATGTATATTGGTTTCACTTCTTTCTTTCAAGAAGCCGACGACGAAATTCCCCAAGAGCCCATATAGGGTACAAGTTGCGGTAGTTTCCGTAATTGAAGTATATGGAACTATTGAAGCACCCAACGTGTTCCTGCAATCAAAAGTCATGCACTAGCAAGTAAGGGCAAATTTAGCACAGCTCTAGGTCGATGTTTATCTATAGTCTACAAACTAAATTTAAAGTGACATAAATATTTATATAGTTTAGACGAGGAAACAAAATTTATTTTCTAAACATTCTAATCTTACCTCTACCTCTGAATCGAATATTTCATGGAGCTGGACTGTAACACCCTAAAGTTTGCTTCTTTTGAAATAGAGCTAAAACAATTTAGTTTTGTATTTTTGTGCTCATGAAAATATAGGAAAATAATCATTTTTTATTAAATTAAAATTTATCTTAAGGTAGAAACATGTTTGTTGCATTCATACCGGTCGCACCTTGTGTTTCTATATGCAAAATATTTTTTAAATACATTTAGGAGACGAATATCTATCTCTAAAAATTTTCAAGCTTCTTTCTGAAATTTAATTCCTACCTCTTTGACCTTAATCTTTATGTTCTAAGTTCCCAACAATCTTTTCTTGAGCTCCAAATATTTTCTTTGAGTTCCTCATTTATCAATTTATCTCCAGGATTTTTCCAGGGATTTTTCAGCTTTGGAGCATTTTTCGTGATATAAATGGTAACTCTAGACTTTCTAGAATTATTCTTATTTCATGATATTAATTAATTTCAAAATTAGAAAAAAAATCCGAGCCTAATTTTCCACCGACTCTCAAAGGCACATGCCTTTATTTACTAATGGCCTTAAATAATTATTTAGGCCTATTAGTGGAGGCGGATGGTGCAACATCAATTATTGCTAGTTGATGTGAAGGTGAGGAGAATTATTGCAACATCAATTATTGCTAGTTGAGGCGGATGGTGCAACATCAATTATTGCCCGAGGTGTAGAATATTATTCTACACCACAAGCCAAAACAGACATAAAAAATACTGAGTACTACTGAACTATGTTTAGTATCAGTCAGTACTACACACAGTACCACGAAATACTGAATAATTACTAAACATTACTGAATTTTGTTCAGTATAACAGTTCGGTATAAAATAGTATTTTACCCCTAGGGCAAAGCATATCATAACTATCATAAGGGGAGCCCATAGGCCCCGTTCACTTCCCATGCAAATCCAAAATATTTCATCTTCCACGCATCACATCAAATATTTGGACGCATACATGGAGTATTAAATATAGATAAAAAAATAACTAATTGCTAAGTTTGTCTGGTTTTTACGAGACAAATCTTTTGAGCCTAGTTACTTCATGATTGGATAATATTTGTCAAATAAAAACGAAATATGCTACAATAACTTTTCACCCACTTTGCACCAACTAAACACACCCTAGTTTGGAAATCCCTAGATAGTAAAATAGGTTTTCTCCTTTCTCTGTTAGTACGCCATCTCCAAAGTCTTGCCTACGCCTTTGCGTCAACATCGTTGATCCCCCGTCATCCATGCCGAGCGCGACTGACTACTACCTTCGTCGACAACTCACATAATCACATCTCCGATCTGCTAATGGAGAAGCTGTTCACGAGAAACTTGATCTCGTCACCCTCAACGTCAATCACGGCCGGCCAGTCATCCTCGCTACTTCTCAGCCGTCGGTAAGCGCCCCCATGCAACACTCTCGTTCCATCTATCTCCTACGTTTCTCCGGCAAGCCTCTCTGGCCGCCGCTTCTTTTTGTCCAACTGCCTAAGTTACGCTAAGTATTCGCATGCCCCTCAACATCAGTACATGCCAACCATGTTCTACCCCGCATACTGCATACACAAGCAAGCACACCATCTCATCTATTGCGAGTTAAGTGCCGTTCCCCATGCAAGCATGTATGTATACCTTTATATTTTGGTTAAGCTCTTGATGCCATGCACCGTGCTCCAATTCCTATTCCTACCTTGATGACATCACATGACATCATGTATATGTTTTGTGGTCGTTTTCCTTTACAAAAACAATTTTAGAAATACAATGGAAATACACATATACATCCAATCATCCTGAACCATCCATTGTTGAATCTATGGCCCAGATCTGGCCATACATTTTCAGCCGCATCTTTTTCAAAAGAGCCCTGCACCTTTCTGTTTTCAAACCCACAGTCCACTTAGATTCAAAATCTTGATTTTCTTAAATTTGAAAATGAGTTTGTCTTATTTTCAGTTTTGCCACTGATCTTGTTTTAGCCATAAAATCTTCATTTTAGCTCTGATTCGATCTGTTCAAGATGCGTTAGATTCATAACGACGAAATCTACACGATACTAACATTGTTAACATATTCTATTCAAGATCCTTTAGTTGAAATGGTAGGATTTAATTGCATCACTGCAATTTAAGTTCCTTATTGAGGTGTGTAATGTACGTATATATTTTCCTATCCGGTTTAAACTATCATCAAATTTGTTGTGAAAGGTAACAATTTAATTCGATACCTTGGGGGACCTTGAAAAATAATATTGACAAATAACTTTTTTGCTGAAAGAGAAAAGAACAACCTAATAAATCATGAATCTAAATTTTGTTCTTCTACGAGAAAAAGTACATAAATAACTTACTTGTTGGGGAAAGTCTCCAGAATCTAGTTGCATATTGATCAACTCTTTTGCAGCTTTATATAATGGTGTTGGATCACGTTCCACCTGCACAGCATGTCCATAGTATCAAACAATTAGCATAAAACACCCCCGTTCCAAATTATAAGATGTTTTGACATTTTTAGAAATAATTCTTTTACTATATATTTAGACATAGTATATATCTAAGTGAATAGGAAAAGCTTTGTATCTAGAAAAGCCAAAGCATCTTATAGTTTAGATTGGATGGAGACCATAATAATTTTATAAATATGTAACCTGAAATTCTAATCAACTTGATACATACCTGCCCACCATAAACTAGGGTTAACATTGCCCAAGCAGTGTTCACTGCATGAGGTCTACTAGCTTCCACATATTCCTGCAAAATATTTAAGTGTAAGGCATGATAAAATTCATTGAGATTTTGATTATTGATATATTCAGTAGAAAGAATAATGTTTCAGATATAATACATCTATAACATTGAATTATTGCTTAACAGTTTGCTATGACGCATGCAATGAATCATCCAATTTATAGTAATACTCAAGTTATTAGAAAGTTGTACAAATTTTATATATATTACATAACATTTTCCTTGGAAACCCATGACAAGAGCAGAACATATTATTTATTTTTCATACTTTAAATGACAAAAAATAGATTAATAGTAGATTGTATGTGAAGAAGTAAGAGTTGGTTGTATGCAACTGTAGCATATTAACCACATGTACTTGAGTTCATAGCTACTTGTATATAGGAAGTACTATCACTTAGCTATAGTAAGACAACTAAACATGGTTGAAAAAATCAACATAAATCATGTAATTAGAGTTTGTTACTAGGATTATTCTTTATATAAAAATGATTGGATGGATGGTATGTGCCCCTAATTTATCCAAACTATTAGCATGATGTATCTATAAACAATAGTATGTGATACTAAACTGAAGGTAAGAATTTTAGAAAAAATCTACAACAAATAAGTAAAGAATGAACCAAATTGATTGTTTTAACATCAAGAAACCAATAACCCTGTAATACCCTAATCTATTACTATTTTGGTTTCGGCGTGTTTGACCCAGGTGTTTTGGTACTAGGTTTATTATCATGTTAGTTGTCTAGATAGGTTGTCCTAACAGCTTATGGTTAACTCTTTCACACAAATCAAGGATAGAAGTAAAAGAAGAGGAGCTACACATATGTAGGCTCACGTCAATAGATATAGAAACTTTGTAACTAGAAACTTATTTATTTACAAAGCATAGGATACAAAAGAATGAATATATACTTTTGTCACAGTTGCATGGTGTCACATGTATTTTCATATAGAATCCATAAAGTTTTTTAAAGAATGGCTCATCAAACAAATATTTAACACAAACATGACCCTAAACAACTAATTCATTCAAGAGTAACCGGACACTGTCAAGAAATGAGAGGTCACTACAACCAAATTAAAATTGCACCATTCAATGAAATTTCTTTTGTCTTCCTAGATGTCATGAAAGAGGATACTAGTTAATGTAAACAAGGATTCATGGAAAACTTACAACTGAATCTAATAAAGACCAGATTTAAACATTGCCACAAGATAATATCATGTATCTATATATTAAATTAACAAATATAGAAATACAACATGAACTGAGCAAAATCCACCACAAAGTCATATAATGAGACATAACACTTACCTCAGTTTCACTAGAAAGATAAGTTTCTCCCCATCCACCTGTATGTAGCTGCTTTGACAACAAAAAGCTACAAGCTTTCCTGATGGCATCACTATTTTCATAAGTTCCTCCAGAAAGAGCTAGCCCTTTTACCGCAAAGAATGTCCCATAAGTGAAACAAATACCCCAGCTACCAAACCTATTATATCATAGGTAATCTAGTTATTGAATCCATATAAAAATAAGAATAATTTGCATATAAAAAGTAGTAAAATTTTAGAGACCAGGAGCCATCTTTTCGTTGTTCCTTCTCAATAAACCTGGAGGCTCTTTCAATGCAATTTCCTATCTCTTCTTTGCGGTACACTTGATCTAGGTCTCTAAACATAATCAGAGCTTGTAGCACAGATGATGTGCATTCAACACATCTGTCAGTTGGTTCGAGACAATAAATCAGCTCCTTTGTATATGAAAAACATGAATCAATTGTATTTTTCCAGTTAAGAAGATATTTCATGTCTTACGGATAATCAACAATAATATTGAGAAAGCTCTCCGAAGGGTTCAGAACCTATTGGCAACAAAATCCTAGTGAGAATCATGCAATTACGGATGACATTAACAACAATAATAGCATTTGGATATTTATGGAAGTATTACAAGATGCACACCCTTGCATAACCCTAAAACCAATGTATTTCATAGTTCATATATATATATATGGATAATACAATAAGTTACGAGTGTGCCAATTGTATTTGTAGCATTAAAGGTAATGTTGAAATCTGGAACATTCTATGTACGGTCTTAGAAGGGGAAGGATGGTAGCAATCTTTTGATTTTTATAAGATTCAATGTCCGTGACAGACTTGATATAGTTAAAATTCTCTTCTCACCAGAATCTTTTATCATTGAAGTTACAGAAATTGTTTTCTAGACTAAAAAAATATTGCACCTTATACAACTCACCTCCAACAAAGGTGTGGTTCTCTTACACTCGTATGCAGAGAAGCTTCCATCATTGTTCTTCAACCAAATAGGAACAAAATAAAAAAACCATTGATAAAAGCAAGTGTACAAAAGTGAAACAAATTAGTTAAAAGAACTATCTCGAAAGACATAGTAGATTGTTTTGATTTGATTGGATGTGTATCCACCGGGCATGGTCCTCAACATTTATAGGGTGGGAGGTCTTCCCCTCTTAGGAGCCAAAACTCAAATAAGTATTATGAAAAAATATAACTTCTAAATCAAATTAGGCTAACAAAAGTGGCCAGGCGGGATCCCAAAACTTGCAAAGCTGGTTTAAAGGCCTAGATCTTTTAGTGGTCATAACTCATCCTGACTCAAAATAGGATGCAATATTGGTGACACAAGTCTATCAATGGCAATAGTACCCTTGTGCTATGCAGTCACTATATCGCCTTTTCAAATTTAGTTCCTCACTATATGTATCACCATTCACCGTTAGAAGCATGTAGTTGTGTTGGTCCCACGTGGCACATGAGGAGTTATTGTTGGTGGGTTTAGTACCACCTTGGAAGCTTAAGAGTGTAAGGGTCAGCTTATAATCCTTCTCATTCCAAACATAGCACCTTTGGGTTAACCGATTTACACGAAGCGAGGAAAAAAATCTAAGAGAGGTGCTACATATATATGCAAGCATGTTCCATGTGCTGAGCTAGGCTGTATAAGCAGATTCTAGATGAATGGTGTTACATGTACCACCAGGCTATCACTACTAGTTATTTTAGATCTAGTAGTGATAGAGCATCACTATTGGTCCGTGGCTTCAACCGGTAGTGATATTTGGACTATCACTACCAGTTTGTGGCTTGAATTGGCAGTGATAGTTGTTTTGCACCAAAAAATAACTTTTCATATCATATCATATTAAGATATGCTTTGTTTCCAAATTGTAGAGTTTAAAGAGATCTAAGACTTTGTAGTTAACAACTTTTTAATTTGAGATGGTTTACAAGTCCAAATATTCAATATACGTTCACAGATCATATTTGGCATGATTAACAATGTCTATGGAGACAAAGTCAATATCAAAGTTGTAGTACTTGACGAGATCTACAACTTGGCAGTTAACAACTTTTTCATTTGAGATTGTTTTGAGTGTTAAATATACAATATAAGATTAAAAAATATTTAGTTAAAAGAATCATGTTAGTTGTATAGTCACATGTGATGTGTAGTTCAGCTGCTATGAGCGTTCGAGGGAACATGAACGTTGAGTTCCCGGGTTCGAATCCTAAAAAACACATGGTTTGTTCTATGTAATGAATATGTGATTTGAAATATTGATGTAAACATGGGAGCTAGTATTGAGATAGGTTATGTCATCTTGTGTGAGATTAATAGTAATAATATATAAGAACATGACAAATATTCTCAAAAGTAGTGTCATACCACAAAAGAAAGTAAGCAATCAACTGCATCATACAAACTTTCTCCTTTTATGGGTTCCCCCACAAGATCTGGAGACATCTTTGATAACAATAGCAATGCCTAAAGAACGGAAGGTGAGTGTTAATGGAATAGAATTTCAATAAGCAATTTCTAAAGAATGATGTATCATAAATATTTCCACTTAAGGGCACTCAAAAGGGTTCTATTTAATCATGATTTATCATAGAATTGTACATTTTCACACATGTAAGTGTGTTTGGAAAAATAAGATAGTATGTGCATTATAGAGAAGATAAATAAAAGCTAATAGTGTTTGACATGCATGTAAATACTTAACTAGTGTACATGTCTTGTTTATCCCACTATCACTTTCTATAATAAAATAGTATGGAAACTCTAACAAAACTACATTTTGTTGACAATGGCTGAAATAGTACTATATATGCTATTATATCACAACATATCAATTATATTTTGACTAGGGAAAAACACATTCAAGTTTTTAGTAAATTAGATATATAAGAAGTGTTTTTTCTGACCTTCAATGCCTCAGCAGTACAGTCAGATATTGAACACCCATTATCTGCTGTTGAAAGTGTCCATGAACCTTTTGATGCATGACGGTAGTAAGATTTGTGGTCCAAATGGTTTTCACGAATCTACATATAAGAATACACTTGAAATTTTCCTTACAAACGTGTTATTTTACAATAATAAGAATAATGATGGGTAACTTGAACCTGTGAACATTTAATGAATTCATGAGCTTTATGAAGTGTTGAACCAATCTCATTGATAAGACCTGTCGAGCAATAGGCTTGGATAATGAAAGCAGTCTCCCATGTTGTACAACCATCATAGACCTATTATAGAGAGTTTTTGTAATGCTTGTTTTTAGAAATAATATGAACAAAATAGCTTGTTTTTAGAAATAGTATGTACAAGAAAGGGCACCATCAACAGTATTAGATAGTTACTAAGTCTAAGGCAAGTTCTTCAATGGTATTAACTTTTTGTACACAACTCATAATATGAATTTTCCCACATGAAAATCTCACATGATCTTGAAGTGTATGCATGAGACTAGCTCTTGATCAAGAGATAACTTTTCTTTCTCTTCTATTAAAATATAAAACAATAGCCTTAGAGCTAGCTCAAAAGTCACCATTGTGCCCTAAATGGCTATGGACATGCTCTTTATTGCAAATCACTATGATTGGAAATAACTATGGTAACTTAAGTGATACCATACCATAGTATCTTTGTGAAAAAAGTAAGACTTATGTCCAAGCATTCCAGGGATTACATGAACATGGCTTTTGGATTGAATGACCTGGGTTATATGTTGCTCCCTCCATTACAAATTGTAGTAATATTTGGCTTTCCTAGATACGTAGTTTTGCTATGTAGATACATAGTACAACCAATGTATCTAGAAAAGCCCAAACATCTAATAATTTGGAAGGGAAGCAGTAGAATAGTGATGTTCAAACTTTTTGGTTGTATTATAGTGTTAGTTTATGATGAATATTATGAATTATAAATGACTTCATGAGAATGTTGCTACAACAAGAAACAAGTCAAAGAATTTGTCTAGATATTGATAGTGGTATCATTTGCAGCATTTGGCAGTGTTGAAAAAAGTTTTCAAATTCTGAATAGATTTTGTTCTGGTCTTTGACATACTAGTGTTTGCGGTCAAAACAAGGGATTAAAAAGTCAGTTGATGAATAATAATGAGTATTGAGGACAACCTATGTATATTTTGTTTTTGTGCTTAGGTTGGCATTGAGATTAGCCTTGGTCTTTTATTGTTTTGGTACCTAGTTTTGGGGAGAAGAAATTTAAGTTGGATGATACTCAACTAACTGCCAGAAAATTTGTTTGTTCAAGTCAAAAGCCAAAGTGTTGTTTGGGTAGCTAGTCTTAGGCAGTACCAATTTAAATTGGCTTTTCAACTAAGCTCAAAAAAATGTTGTTTGGGCATAATAGAATAGGGAGAACATGTTTCCTTAAAAATCAAAACATTGAGTTCTTGTGAAAAATGACTTTGCATAGTTTCCTAAAAACTCCATAGTGGATAATTAAATTGTTACAATTTTTCTACCAGATTATTCAATAACCATGATCAAAACTACCAAACCAAAACCAATTCTCTAGAAAATTGCAACTAAACATGCTTTATTAGCCCATCTCTAAACTCTTCACCACAAAAAAATGCCCAAGGGTATGAGGATATAATAAACGCTAGTTCTTATACGGTGGAATTACATATATAGAAATAAGAGAGCATAAGGGTGTTAGTCTTGCACAAAAAAACTGATACAAATGTTTATCTCATAGCAGTAAAATATGTAATGTTATCAAGAAAGTATGTATAAATGAAAAAGAAAATATTTTCATTTTCG
This sequence comes from Saccharum hybrid cultivar R570, assembly GCA_038087645.1. Taxonomy (NCBI): domain Eukaryota; kingdom Viridiplantae; phylum Streptophyta; class Magnoliopsida; order Poales; family Poaceae; genus Saccharum; species Saccharum hybrid cultivar. The sequence continues at coordinate 14,694,808 of JAQSUU010000602.1, forward strand.
CTACTATCTAGAAAATGCAGAAATTAATTAAATTTAATCAATTGCCAAATTGTGTTTGAAAACATTAATAAAATAATTTCCATTTTAGAAATTAATCTCTAACTTGTGAATAGTAATATCTTGACCTGCTAATTTCTTTTGTACAGTTGCTCATAGTAAACAAATTAACTAGAATCTACAATATCTGTCACCAAAGTTTTGCAGTAACAATTATATTGACAACAATGAAAAAAGGATAGTGGTAAAATACTACACAAGGCATGCAAGGGAATACCTGTGCCTTCATTCCATCTTCAGCAAGCCATAGCAAATCATATATCCTTGGAAGATGTTGTTTGAAAGCATCTGAATTTGGATTTTCTGCCCAGCAACAAATCATATCTAGTGCCTAATAGCAAAAAAGTTGACAAGTACCTATTTATTAGTACAATATCGTTTCATAATTGTTTAACTTATACGTAAGAAAAGATAAGTCAAGTTAGTTTTGTTACAACAATTCATGAATCCATACATTTGGTTCTTTAAGAAACAAGTCCACTTCAGGATTCAGCACATTGATTTACTTAGCTAGTCAATTACCTTTTTATCCATTATGAATCAATTTTAAATACTCCTACGAAACTTCAAGAACCATTGCATCAATGTACAAGTTTGTAGGACAAAATTCAAATAGATGAACTGGTGCCAAGCTATGGCCTTGGCCTTAAAGAGTATCATGATAGATACTACTAGTTAAATCTGTTCTATTTAGAGGTGCCTAGGTCTACATAAAATGTTTTCCTTTGCCAACATTAGCTAAGAAAGCCAAACTTTGCTCACATAGTAGAAAATGAAGCTAGACCTCCATTTTTTAACAAACAATAAATTCACTCTTGAGAATTTATGCATATTACCTTGTTTATCGGACATATACATACGTATTTACTAGTTTCATCTTCATAGTGGATATGTTCCATGATGTTTTTCAATGCTACATCCCTTAACTTATTTAATGGCCACCAATTCAGCATTGGCTCTATAACCTTATTAAGGCAAGTCCATACAAGATTTTGTGCCATTGTCCTTGGATATATAAGGTCCACCTAGATGCAGAAAAACAAAAACATGGCATAAGTAGAATGAGTCAGGCATTTAAATTTTGGGTAGACTTTCATTGTTGCTGCTAAAAATACTACACAAGACAATATAAATTCTGGTTTCTTTTATATATACACTTAAGATAAGGTGGACACATTTTTTATGATCAAAATGATCAACAAAATATGGTGGACTTCACAACTACAAGTAGAACTCCTAATACCTTCCAATTAACAGAAGCATATCAAATAAGCCCATCATGCTTTTTTACACCCCTTGACTTTATTTACATTTTTTATTTTCCAAAGAGCAAGATAGTAAACATTTTTTGTGAAACTTTTTACTTTTTATACCACAAGCATATATGTCTTGGAACATATCTCAACTCTAGGCCCATGCACTTTTTATGTGACATATCCCGAGAAAAAATTGAATGCAAACTTGAATGAAAATATTATTTTCTTCATGCCACATATATACTAGATTTTGTTCCAAGCAGTAAATATCATCACTGAAGTTGCTATGAGAAGAAAGGTGCTCATTGTTTATGCAAGGATTTAACAAATCCAATGTAATGCTACTCTCATTTGTAAAAGTCAGCTTACTTAGATGTAGAATAATGTATAAGCAAGGAAAAGTTTCCTCTCACCATCCCTCTTGCACCATACAAGCATGTGTGAATATCAAGATTGGAGAAGTTCAATACATAATTTAACATAATTTAACACACCTAAGGTACATTTGAGACCCTTTCAAAAATTTTCAGATATACAACTGATTTTTTATACTACACCATTTGAAATATATAGGTTGCTTTGACTTATTTACAATAAGAAAACTTATATATATGTTTTTATAAAAAAAGTAATTAAAAATGTATGACAAAGTAACCACATATTAGCAAAAATGAACCTTGGCACAAGTATCACGAGCTTTTTCCCAATCAACCTCACTGTATGGTACACAATAGAGCTCATTCCTTAATTCCAATATAGTTGGTGTAACTTCTCCCACAAACTTTTTACCAAACAGATAAGCCATAGGCAGATACACCATACGACAAAGTATCCAAAATCGTCCTAATAGCCAGTAAGAAATATAAAAGGTTTAGTATCATATAGACGATATTTACAACGGTACAATTATAACATTAGATATGCTGCCAAGCCTCCTCATGTACACCTTCGCCAAATTTTAGGAGGCCATCTTGGCATGGGAGTAGGTAGAGGAGCATGATACAGATGCACTACCACAAAAATGATTTTAGGAGGCAATCTCTTTGATTAACAGAGGTGGACACATCTAGAGACCGCCTCCGTAAATAGTCAGGTGGACTCCAAGCAAATGCCTACCACTGTTGTTCATTTATAGAGACGGGTAGACGATAGCCTCTATTAATCGATGATTAACAAAGGCGGGCATCTAAAAATGTCCATCTCTAAAAATCCCTATTAACAGAGGCATTCGTTCTAAGGGCTCGTCTCTAAGAATTGATTAACAGAGATAGACATCTTAAGAGATCCGTCTCTAGAAATATTTGTATCAAACAATAACTTATAACTTATCCATATAAAGTAGGATGAAGACAAACTTTATATCAAAATTGTAGCCCTCGATACTATCTATAACTTACAGTTGAGAAGGTTTTTATTTCAAACTGTTTGAAGTCCCAAAATATTGTTTAAATTCAAATATTTTGAGTAAAATTTAAATTTTTCAAACAAACTTATACAGAACGTACTTACAATTGAGCCTTAATTTTTCAAACAAACTTACAATTGAGCCTTAATTTATGAAAACTAAAATTTTCCCAATGTTTCTACCATGTGATTGGCATGCCTTTGTTGCCATCTATCTTACTATGAAGCGCCTTAGGCAAATGGTTTGCCACATTTTTTATGATTTTATGACCATTATATTCCATGTGCTCGTCACTAATTTATGATATTTTCTAACCAATTCATCACTGAAAGTGTTTAGAGATGCACCTTTTATGACAATGAGTTTTTTTTTGTCACTGGTTCATCATAGATTTTGTTTATCAACCTAAAAACTAATGTTTATGACAGAAACTAAGCATCATACAAGGTCACATCTCTGTTGTAGTGATATACTTGTTCTACTTACAAACAGGTGATTTTTTTTAGATAATAGTTACAAATAAGTGATGCCTTGCGCATCTACAGTTTTCAAAATATACCATTGATTTGTTCTTTTTTTGCAAAATATCAATGGGCAGAGGCAACGTGAGGTGGCCACAAAAAAGTAAATCCGCACAAACAAGATACATGGGTACTTTGAGCTTTGCAAAACATTTATGCCTGTCTGGTGCAAGGCAATTCTCTACTCCCTTGATTGTTACAACTCTAACGCACCTCCAGAACAACTTCTATAAATTGTTTGATCAAATTTTAAAATAATTATGATTTTTGCATAGGATCCTTATTAATGATATTCGAATAAATATTCCCTATATGCTGGCCTCCTAGGCTGCCACCTCTTCCGTTTTTCCAGTTTATCCTTTAAGTCTTCAGTATGAGGAACATTGCCTAAAACAAAGGTTCGAAGTTAATTGTGTTGAGATACTAAGAAACAAGTACCTGGATGAATTGGCAAAAAGTATGGGAGAAGCCATAACTCAGGAATTATTGGATTGTTTCCAGACCAATCATACAAACCCATCACCTTCATTTAAGAAGATAAGAACCTTTGAAGTACTCATATAGAACTGAAAAAATATAGTTTACATAAAAAGTACATAGCTACAATTGCAAGTTTATGCATCCCATTTTTTGTAAGATCTTTTTTCAAAAAGGACCCTAAGAACTTGTAATAGTAGTATAGACAAATAAAATTGATAGACTTATAGAAAATTATATTTATATCCTACATAAACCCAGATTTGGACACGTGGCACACAGGCCAAACCATGTCCAGTCCACATTCTTCTCAAATTCAAGTATAATACTTTTTTTTTTGCAAAAAATGGAAGGTACTTTAGCATTCTAATTTAAATGGAAAATAAAGTTTTGAAAATTAATACCAGTATCAAATGATTTTAGAAAATGGATTGTTTAACACTCAAAATCTGGAATATACATAAGAGTTTAAAGTTTGTGAAAGGGCTTTTCATTTTTGCCTAGGTTTATGGCAAAATATTATATATATATGGAGCCTAGTTGCCTTTACATAATCATGTATATACATGAAAAAAGTATTTTATTAAATGATATACCGAGAACCATATCTTTCCCCATTGTGGAATTGCAGCTGCACTTCCATGGGACAAAATCCACTCACGTCCTTTGGTCAATGCAACATTCGTGCAATCTTCACCAATAAGTCTTAATGCAACATAGTTTAAGCATGAGCCGAACATGGTGCTCGGTCCCAACACTTGTTTACCCCAACCACCATCTTCATTCTACAAGGATCATGTTACATAAAAGATTTCTAATTTCCCTTAGGAATAGACCAAATGACATTATAAGAAAGTAAATAGACTGTCATAATAAACATGCCTGATGATTGTAAATATAGCGACATATCTCACGTTGGTGTTCTTTAGATAGGACAGTATTGAGTGATCCAGTGGTATATAGAGCGAATACCTGAAATAATTTAGAATTCTCAAAGATTTGCATTCAGGTCAAGTAATAAGGTATACAGTTCCTTCACAGCGGACAGTTTGCATACTTGTATTAAGGATGACTTTGAAGAAAGGATTAAGCTGAATACCTATTTCTGTTACTGTTATTTATTATACCAAATAGACAAACAAATAATCTTTTTTCCACCATGTTTATGGTAGTTCTGTATGGCATATGCCAATCAATAATGAACTAATAGGTCTAGCATTGAACATAAACTATCTGATTCAAGTCAAGTGACAGTGTCAGTTTCAAGTTAAATGTGTACCAGGAGAGGCATAATGAACAAAATGCCACTATAGTCTGCTGGCCAGCACCCATCATCTGCTTGCAGACTTGAATGTTGAGCGAGGGCTCGCCTCAATGCTGCTAATATGATCTTCTCTGTGACTTCTACATTTTCTGCGAGCTTGGCGGGTGGAGGATCCACCTGAAGATGTTTATGTTTTGCATACTGCAGTACAGCACAGTTTAGTGTATGAAGAATATAATGGTATATAGGTCAGAAATAGTTAAATCACTTGTACACATACAATTAATATATAACTAGAACGACCTTGACACAAAGAAAATTAAACAAGAAAACTATTTCAGGGATCTTCCTCTGACGTTAAGCTAAGCTGGCAATTGTTACTTCAAAACTAATGATTCTAGTTTACTGATGCATATACATACATTGTGGTTATTTTTATTCAGCAGGAAGGTGTAGATTGAGAGGAGCACTACTTGGACTATTGGCAGGATCAATTCAATTAGTTATTCTGCAATGGTAAGGATAGTCCTAACCATAAAACCTTCAGCCATGGTAAAATTTACTGATGCATATACATACATTGTGGTTATTTTTATTCAGCAGGAAGGTGTAGATTGAGTGGAGGACTATTGGCAGGATCAATTCAATTAGTTATTCTGCAATGGTAAACAACAAACGTAGGCGTGCTACTGGGTTAAAACCCACCCCATACCTAGTCAAACACATAGTAAATTAACTCTCTTCTTCAACCCACTCCACCCTATATTTTTATGTTTCAACCCAACCTATTCCAACCTACAAACTAATTGAACTTGTGGGTTTGTTATAAGAACTCATGGGTTTGTCTGTTCGCTTGGCTGATAAGCCATGACTGAAAGTACCGTTGGCTGATTTGTTGTGAGAGAAAAATATTGTACCATGCTGATAAGTCAGGTTGATAAGTTTAAGCAAACAGGGAGTATATATATAAGTTTGTCTGGAATATATCGGTTCGCATTAAAAGTAGGACCCCTAGATTCAAAATATCCCGTTCATGTTATAAAATTTTATCCAAATTGAGTAGAATTTGTTGCAGATGATTTAATGCAACAAGAAGCTACTCACACCAATTAACATTGCTGTATCAAAATGTGGGTTGCATGTCAAAGTCCGACCCTAAAAAAAGGCCCATGTTGTCACTTTAAAATTATAAAGTAATTGACTGGAAATTGTTAAATAGGATTCAAAATATCAGGGAGCTAGTCTGTGCTAGTTAGAGCCCCACATCCGAAATCAGACCCTAAAGTAAAAGCTCATGTTTGCACCTTAAAATTTTAACAAAATTGACTAAAATTTATTAAATAGGATTCAAAATGTCATGAACCTAATATGTACCAGTTAGCACGGCAAGATGTGCATGTGGGCCCCATCTTAGAAGCAAAAGAATAAAAATTCGTGTTCACTCCTTAAAATTTTAAGGACACTCTCTTCGGCTGCAGCAATAAGCTCATGCTGCAGCCTGCTGGGGCTGTTAGTACATTGAATTTAGAGAGAGAGAGAGAAATAATCTGCAGCTGCAGTAAGCAGCTTATTGCTGCAGGCAAACAAGCCAACTGATTAAAATTTATTAAGGGTGTGTTTAGTTTCCCATTTCATCAAAAAAATTTAGGTTTTGACCCATCATTTTGCATAATAGAACTAAACATCATGCAAAATTTTTGGCAAAAAGGTATCCATTCTTCATTTTAGATTTTGGCCTCAAGAGACAAAAAAAAAGGCAAAAAGCCTTCACCCACTACATGAAAAGTTTGGCATTTTGGATGTAACTAAACACACCCATGAAAATTTTGGCATTTTGCATTTCATCATTCCAAAGTAGTTGACATTTTGTATTCCATGGGGAATTAAACACAGCCTAAATAGGATTAAAAATGTCATGAACCTAATAGATGGTGTCTTCTGATGGCCATTAAATTGAATCAAAGATCAGCCAGTTACTGACTAGAGTAGTAGCCAGCATTGAATTGAACTATCGCCGTCGATGCATTCCTTCTACAAAATGATTAGCTGGGAATGTATTATATTACTCCCTCATGTAGGAATAAATTGAAGTCCTCCGCTGGCTCTGCACTGTAGCAAACATTGTTCTACCGCTGGTTACTCTACTGTACACACTATTTACTTCCTCTTTTACTATTTCACTTTTACTGTTCATGCAGAACAAAACCGGCGCGACGGAGCACGCCTCCCATGCTAGTATCAACTAACAACCTATACTGGTTGATGAAACATGTTAGTGCATTCCAATCATGAAACTAAAAGGTTGCTATGCTCGTTAATTAGAGTGTCAACTAAGAAAAAAATTAAAGATGTGGCACTACAATTAAATTAAAAAAGAGAGATGGGGAAATAATTTCTTTGATAAGAAATCGTGTCTATATGAGAACCAAGACATGAAGAGTTGTGATAGTTAGAGAGATGTATGAGAGTTGAGAGACCAAACAGTTAGGATCGTGCGGCGGCTATGAGAGGGTTGTGTGGCGGCTGTTAATGAATTTAGTGGCTTAGTGGGATGTCCATTTTTTGAGGCGGGCTTTAGGAGACCCGTCTCTTAAAATAAGCTTATTTATAGAGACGGATGTTTTTAATAAGCTTATCTCTAAATATATATTTTTTTAGAATTAGGTATATCATTTTAGCATCTTTAGTAATCTTTTGTCTCCTCAAATTATTGACAAAGGCGGCCCAATAAAAAATGCCACTCTGAAAAAAATAGCAATCCAAAATTGCTTTTGTAACAGTGAAATATACTATGCCGCCAAAAATACCTGGGTAGATACCTGTCGCCGCCTACACTAGGGAGGCTGTGACCGCGACTATACTTGGCCATGTGAGCTAGATGCGAGGTTGAAGTTCATTAGTTGTTTGCTGTCTACCGGCGGCCTATATCTCATATCTCTTTTTGTGTGTGGTGCATGTGTTTCCCTCTACTTTGTATTAGATTTTGGCCAATTCCGTGACTTCTTTGATGCATAAATAGGATCTGTTTTAATGTATAGATGTCGCAAAATGTGTTTCATGTAAATTAAACTTTCTCGCATTTGCAGGCCCTAGTTAGGGTTCCGCCTTTTCTAAGTAATCCTAGGAACGTTGTAACCTTTGACATTCTACTTCTACTTAATGAAACACGTGTCATAATGACACGCTCGTGAAAAATAATGTATAGATGTTGGATTGGTCGTTCATCTGTGATATTCATATGACTGTCAGGATACTAGTGGGCTGGTCAAGTCGGCATGGCACGATTAATCGTGGGAAAAAGTCTACATTACCTCAATCAATTTTTGTGAAAGTCTGCTTTTCCTCCCTGAACTCTAAAATTAGGCAAACCACCTCCTGAACTTTTAAAACCATTCGTTTTACCTCCCTGACTAGTTATAAGCGGTTTTCAAAGGCAGTTTTGTCTTTTTCTTTTTTATTTATTTTGGTTGAATCTTTAAAAAATCATAGTAAATCACAGAAAAACCATAAAATAGATAACCTAATTTTGTTGGACTCCACATGAGTAAATCTACACAGTGAGCATATAATATGATATGTTTTAGTACAATTTTTTTGATGTAGCTTTAGATCTATGTTTTTCTGTAATTAATTCATAGTTGCAGTTTTCATGGTCCAATTGTGGTGAAATTTTTATCGTGGGCTAATTATTGTATGCTTTAACTATAGTAACAATTTCATACTTGATTCTATTTTTGCACACTTTTAACTATTTTAAAACTATTTAACAAGTATAAAACTAAATAAATTTATAACTCAGTTATACATGATCCAGTGAGTATAGAATTTTTACTACAGTTCAATCATATAATAGTTAGTCTACTATAAAAATTTTACCATAATTGGACCATAGAAACTGCAGCTTTGAATTAATTACAGAAAAACATAGATCTAAAGCCACAGAAAAAAAATTTGTACTAAAACATACCATATTATATATTCACTATGTAGATCTACTCATGTGGAGTCCAAGAAAAATATATTTTACATTTTATGATTTTTCTATGATTTACTATGATTTTTCAAAAATTCAGCTGAAATTAATAAAAAGAAAAAGATAAAACCACATTTGAAAACCACCTATAACTAGATCAGGGAGGTAAAATGAACAGTTTTAAAAGTTGAGAGAGATGGTTTACCCAATTTTAGAGTTCAGGAAGAAAAACTAGACTTTAAAGGATAGTTCGAGAAGATAAAATAGACTTTTTTTCTTAATCGTGTTGTGCTTGGGCCAGGTGCTCAGCCTGTGAGCAGGCATGCCTTGGCCCAGTACATTTGCTGCCATAATCATGTCATGCCTGACCGTGTGCCCGTACCAGCCTTGGGCCGCCAAACCATCTATATATACATATATACACGCTGCATGTGTCAGTATTTTTTCGAAAGCCTAAAGTGTCAAGTATGGTCATCAACTATATATTCCATGGTAAGGGCGCGTTTGATTTGTAGCCCTGCTTTGCCGCAACGGATGCGCCACAATTTTGGCATTGGTTTGGTTGCTTGTGGCAGTTAGGGCACGCCACATTCACGTGTATTTTGACGCTACAAGCCACCGAAAGTCAAGCGAAGGAATTCATCGCCGCATTTTTTAGCGTGGGCAGAGCCTAAGAATGGTGTGGAGCGGCGACAACCAAACGCGTCCTAAGAGCCTATTAAGACCTACAGTAAGCTTCTATTACATACCTGCATCCGTAGAAGGAGGTCAGAGGACTCCCTTTTCTCAAAGCGGTGCTCGGTGAACTCACGGCGCACCCTCTCCACCTCAGCGTGCTCCTCTGGCGTGCCGAGCTCAGGGTCGAACTCCCACACCGCCCGCCCGCGGAAGTTGTTGGAGCTGTCCTTAGATTTGTTTACATCCAATGATTAGGTCTACGTAAGGGACTACAATAGGACAACTATATATAGTACTCATGTGTCATGTGTATTGATAACTTAAGGTATTGTTGTCCTTTGTACGACTAATAAACTCTAAGGGTCAGGTAGAGTACATCCCAGACAACTATATATAGTACTCATGTGTTATGTGTATTGACAACTTAAGGTATTATTGTCCTTTGTGCGACCAATAAACTCTAAGGGTCAGATAGAGTACATCCCAGTTCCCACATAATGACAGCTGAACCACCTAATCCAGTTGACTCGTACTCGATTTGCAGCAAAGTAAAAAACAATGAGGCTCCTTTTCAAAACATTCTGCATAAGCAAATGGTAATGGTACTAATCAACTTAGATGTAGTGGTTGACACATTGATATGTTTGATTATCAAACTCACAGAATACTGAAACAAACCCACAAACATTCTACATTCTCAGCATCCTAATTGATGAACTCTACAGCTATGCAGTCCACGTCAGTAAAGATATGATCAATCATACACATTATTAGGCATCGAACCATCATATCAATCATACACATTAACAATGTAGCTACAGAACATGGCTCTTTTGGAAGCACATTAGGTCAGATATGATCAGGGCAGAAGCATATTCCAGTAGCCAGAACACATGGCCATTCTACCAATGATTCCAAAAATGAGTTGACATCAACCAACCCCCAATCCTCTAATCACAGGAGTCCCTACTGTAACATGACCATTAAGAACCGAAGCATCAAACCAAAATACATAAATAACAACAGTACTTTACCTAGTAAATGGAGGAAGCTCAATTCCAACACAAATCACATAAAAGAATCGAACCACATCTCAGAGAGCAATTTACTATCATTGTCTTCACCATAAAAAATCATGAACGTGCTGACATCAGATTAGGCTTAGAAGCAAAATGAAACAAAGAACTACCAATAAACAGTAGTCTAATAAAACCAACCTGCAGAAACCAATGGATTTCCACAACAGGAAGAAGCACCCACTTGTTCTGTAGTGCACACACCTCGCAAAATAAGCAGGCAAAACCCAAACAGAACAATGGAATGGTGTGCTGAAATAAAGATAGATTTCTCTGATTGCATTTCTGTTATGAAATTAGAAAAAGCTTTGACAGCGCAACCTTTAACAGAAAAACGACAGATAAAATGAATAGAACTGGGTCTGGATGGATTTGAGCAAATAAAAAACTCACAAAATAATAATTAATGCAGTTCCCAGCACTACATCATACACGGGAATAATTGGAGGACAAATAGTGAAGAAGCACCCAGGATTAAAAAATAATGAACAGGAAGGGAGGACAGGGGAACCATCGATCTGAACAAAACAAAAACTAACATCATGAAGAACTGCAATGGCAGCCACTATCAATGCGTTTGGTTCGTGAATATGTAACGTTATCTGTTATCGGAGGGGAATGGAAAGCGATACTCGCGTTTGGTCACACTCAGGCCGCAATCAGATACAGCGTAATCAGATATGTCCGTATTCACCGCTGATTCCTCCCCTTCTTGAGCAGTATCACATTACTGGCCCCTGCGACACGCTCCCATGCTGCACAACTATGTTACCATGCGATGTAACACGTCTTATGAGAGGCCCCCAACCCAAAGCTAACGGGCCTAGCGAGCCCCAAAGGAGGGCGCTGGCCGGTCTCAACCGGTTCCAGCGCCTCCTAGGGGGGAGCGGTGTCGACACCCTCGCTGCCACCGCCATCCGGAGGAGATTAGAGTAGAAAAGAATATTATGTTAAGAATTTGGTTTGTTTAGGAAAGGATGATCTAATCTATAAGAACATCTCTCATAGTTGCTCGGAGTACAAGTCGTACATGGACTATAAATATAGAGAGGATGTAATCAATCTAGTCTAAGCAAGAATAGAGCAATTGCTCCTTCTTCTATCCCTCTCCTCTCTCCCTACCACTGCCCACCCTCTCCCTGCGCCTCCCTCTCCTCCTACGCCACCAGCCCTAGCCACCAGTCCATCTCCATAGCCACCACCCCCTCCCTAAGTGACGTGTTACACCTGGTATCAGGAGACTAGTCCGATCCCATGCTGCTGCCATGGGTGCCAACGCCAACAGTAGCGACTTGAAAGCCTTATTTGACACCCTCATCGCTGATCTCCACAAGAAGTTCGACTCCGTCAAGGAACAATTTGACACCATCAATGAACGCTTGACGAACATCAAACAATGCGGCCAACCAGATAAGGCCGCCGCCACTACTCATGCCCAACGTGAGCGTGAGGCCGCCGCCGCCAAGCTGGAGGCCGATGCCAAGAAAACCATGGTGGAAGCCGGCCGAGCCTTCCTCAAGCAGTAGGAGGAGTCATCCACGTCTTCCGCAATCCCTGATATTGTAGACGACTTGGAGGGCAAGCTCTTCGACAATCTCCACAAGCCGAACCCCCCAAGATGAACCTTTCGCCATCGTACACGTACTCCGGGACACCGCCGGGTTCCTTCCCTGTCTTGATGCTGCGTATCCACAAGCTATTGTTTCCCACATACCACGGCAAGAAAGATCCATTGCCTTGGATCAACCGCTGCGAGAAATTCTTCTAGGGCCAAAAGACCATAGAAACCATGCAAGTCTGGTATGCATCTTACCATCTGACAAGTGGCGCACAACAGTGGTACATGCACCTCACACACAGGACAAGGCAGTGACAGACTGGGCGTACTTCACCCGCTGCATCAACGAGCTCTTCGGTCCCCTACACGGCACAACCCTCTAGGCTAGCTCGCATCTCTGCGCAAGACCAGCACCGTAGACGACTACATGGAGCGCTTCCTGGCGCATGTGGCTCGCGCTAGGGCCCTTGATGAGCAGCAGCAAGTGAACATCTACACCGTTGGCCTCCTCAAGCCGTTGAAGACATATGTCGAACTCTAGAACCCACAGGACATGGAGATGGCCATGTCTCTCGTCAGGGCATATGAGCGATGACTAGTAGTGATCTCCGACACCAACAAAGCACCGACCACCAAGTTGACCACACGGTCGCTGCCTCTGAAGGCACCCTCATCGGCTCCATCGACACCGACGTCTACACTAGGAGCAACACTAGCTGCTCCACTGCACCCCTTCAAGCGCCTCACCGCCGAGGAGATGGCAAAACGCCGTCGAGTGGGACTCTACTTCAACTATGACAAGCCCTTCACCTGTGGCCTCAAGTGCAAGCACCTCTTCGACATTATAGCCATCAACGACTACAACACTGAGGACGTCAACAACGGCCTCATGATGATGATAGGTACCACACGGTCTGCAGTTCGTGGCTGTCCCACCATGTACCTTATAGGAGTTGTGTCAGGAACTGGCATCAACATCCAGGTCGACACGGGCGCTACACACAACATCATCGACATCAACTTTGCTCGCCTCATCAGCCTTCTCGAGCAATGCATCGATACCACCATCTTCGTTGGCAGTGGCAACGAGTTCTCATGTCGAGCGGCATCATCCTTCAACATACCACTCTGCATTGACGCAGAAGTCTTCTACATCGATGCATTCCTCCTCGATATCGGCAATGACATCGACATCAACTTGGGCATGCCATGGCTGGCAGGCCTAGGATGACTGACTTGGGACTGCACCACCATGGAGCTCCAATACTATCCCAATGGTCACCCCATCACCTTCACCACTATTCAACCCCGACGTGCACCGACAACCATCCTTGCCCTATAGCTGCTCCTCTGATCAAGTGGGCGCCACGTGAAGCACCACCCTCGCCGCCATGAAACATCATGAATCGGGCAAGCCAATCCCGGCGTCCTAATGCCCTCGACCACGTCGACACAACCAATGTCATCTTCGAGAGCCTACGTCGAGTTGTACTTCAACAATAAGAGCTACACCACATTGCCCTCGCCATCACCGACAGGACAGCCGCCCCTGCTTGGTCGTTGGACCAAGGGCTACTCTTCTTTGATAGTCGTCTCTACATCCATGTGGTCTCGCCACTTCTCCAGATCTCTTGCAGGTGCTACTACAAGCAGGCCTAGCACATATGGCGCTCCTAGCACTCGGGTGCCACTCACCCCTGATGGCACCACAACCCAATGTCGCCCAATCGGGCATCCTGCTCGGGCATCCTTGGCCACAAGGTAGCATGGTGACATCCACCACAGTGATCTTCATTGATAACTTGGGCCGCTAGCTCACCCTCATTGACAACGTCTACATCGCTCTATGACCCGACTCCAACCTACATCGCCTCTCGCCAGACGAGTTTGACATGGGCCACTTCATGTTCGGCACCACATTGGACTTGATGACGACTGTTGACACTTCTTAACGTCACGCGTGTTAGGTTGTCATCCCCAACATGACACCAAGAGTGTGGTTGTATTATACTTATGTCATTTAACTAAATAAAGATATTATAGTATATATCCACAAGTGCACAGATAAATACACCCATTGTAGCATTTCACCCAGGTTTTCCTAAATATCGTTATTTATAATTTTACCAAGGAAAGGAAAATTGAAACCAGACTATATAAATAGTTACAATGGCAGTAGAGATAATCATTTGCACTTACTCAATAATAAATATCAAAACAACTAATCACTTGTCATGAAAAGGGGTAAGACAAATAAGATAAATGGTAAATGATAATCAAGGGTATTCCAGAGACAACAGGGAGTTAACATTATTCAAGTCAAGTAGTCATGGAGATTAATTTAGAGATGTAAATTATAAGTATTTCTTATTCAATCAGTCTATTAATCAATCTAGCTATACACAATCATCTATGATATAATCAACATGTCATCTATGAATAAGGAACATTACTGAGAGAAAAGTTAAGAACAGAGTAACGATCTCTTCCCTATAACCGCGTTCCACAAAGTTCTATACTCGAGGAGTGGACTACAAAGGACTCAACAGGAATGTCACACCCGCAATCTACCACATGGCCTGAAGCATAGAGTGCATTCGCAGACAAGCATAATCTAAGCACCACGCCTACAATATGCCAGCCACTCAATCCTATCTAGAATTGGATCAAGCTTTCTACGAACATATTCATAAACTCTCTACTAATCATATTCATATCAAGATGTAGAATAAGAACAATCTCAAGAATAGAATAAAATTGAAATATAGAAATATATTGAAGTAGCATAAAGTCGAATGATGGTTACAACGAAATTACCATGTCTCTGACGAATGATCCTGATCCCAAGCAGTTGCTTGCCTCTACTTGAATCAATCTAGACTAAACTCTAAACTTGAACTAGAACTCTAACTCTCTCTCTGGAAACCCTGACTTCTGGCCTTGCCTTCACAAATGAGGAAGAGATGATATAATTCTTCCACTGATTCCTTGAGAGGAGATCCTGGGGGTTGTTTATATAGCCTAGGGCATGGAACCGCAGCCCTTGGATCAAACCGACCTTGGCGTGGGGTTTAGATGCATCCTTAGAGGCGGTATAGGTAGCTTGCAAGAGAAGGAGCCGAGGCGGTGCAAGGCAGGGCCGGTCGGCCTAGCCCTAGGGCCGGTCAGCCCCACCTGGCGGCGGGTTGGCATGTGTCGCCTCGTGGAGTCGGTTTAGGTCTTCTAGAATCCCTATCCGCATCCGTGACGTGGAGATTAGGCCAATTGCTTCGGTTTCTTCTCTTGGAAGGAGGATCAATTCTGTGTTATGCAGCTTAGCCCCTGAAAAACACAGAATCACCAAAACTCATGGAATTTGTTAGTTTAAACCACTAAACCTATTGTGGTGATCATTTTTATCATTTATTCCTCTTATGTTGATGGTTTAAAATGATAGTTAATTACCATCAACAACGACGACGCCATGATTTATCCCCAATGTTGCCAACAGGATACACAAACTTCATTGCTCCGCCATGAGAGATGCTCCACTTCACCATCGACACAGCAATCCCTCACCCCCTCCTCGTGGTAGCACGCCAGGCGGCAGGATCAAGGGCGGGCGCGGACCGTACCACTACTACTTCTATGGCTACATCGGGAACCACCTCTACTGCCTAGAGTTCGTCCCTGAGCGCACCTAGGAAAACATGATCATAGCCGACCCTTCCATGGTTGTCGTCTTGCTCGCATTGAGGCCATCTTGCTAGGATAGGAGTTCCCATCTGATAGTGTCAACGACTGGGCCCTGCTTTAGCGTGAAGACTCGCTAAGTGGAGAAGGGGGAGATGTAACACGCCTGATGGGAGGCCCCAACGTAGAGCTAATGGGCCTATAGTGAGGCCCAAAGGAGGGCGTTGGCTAGTCTCAACCAGTTCCAGCGCCTCGCGGGGGGCACGCGCGCCCGGGGGAGGGGCGCTAACGCCCTCGCTGCCGCCGCCATCCGAAGGAGATTATAATAGGAAAGAATATTATGTTAAGAGTTTGGTTTATTTAGGAAAGGAGAATCCAGTCTATAAGGATATCTCCCATAGTTGCTTGGAGTACAAGTCCTATAGGGACTATAAATATAGGGAGGATGCAGTCACTTTAATCTTAGCAAGAATAGAATAATTGATCCTTCCTCCTTCCCTCTCCTCCCTCCCTCCCGCTGCCCTCCCTCGCCCTATGCCTCCCTCTCCTCTCATGAGAAACCAAACAAAGAAAGTAATCATCGGTCCCAGTGCTGCTTCCCCGCAATCTATTTCCCATGCCGTTTACATTATCAGTGAGGGAACCAAACACTATGTATATGTAACCCAAGATTAAGAATAGGATGGGACATACCAAATAACCAAAAGTTCAAATAACATCAAGCACCACCATAACCAAAACCAATGAATCCTAGAGGGAAAAGGCATGAAGAGGATGCCAAATCAAATAGATAAAAAATAGCACCCATATCATAAGAAGAAAAGAATATCTGTTGACAACCAAAAATGTACATTTTGTAAAGTTGTCAAAAAGTGTAATGGACTTCACCATTGCATTTCTCTCATCGAGATGGTCAAAAAACATATATGGAACATCCAATTTGGGGTCCGGATGAGAGAGTTATGCCTCTGAGAAAATATCTATCTAAGCTATCACTTCTTCCGGTCCTACACCAGTTGGCGCGAAAATGAACTAGTGGTACTTTCGGTCGGAGATCGAAACTTCCGGTGGCTGGCGGAGGAAGATGCAGTTTTGCACAAAAATGAACTACCGGTAGTTCAGGTCTGAGACCGGAACTTCTGGTGGGGACTGGTACTACTGGTGGAGCCTTACTAGAAGTACCGATAGGTGTTTATTCTGAATCTGACTTTCAGATCTCAAACCGATTTGTTTCTAGATCGGTTTTTAAATGTGAGAAACTTGGAAAATAAACCTTGGAGAGGTTTTCTACTGGGATAAGACCACCCCCTTCTATATATATGAGAGGATCATGGCCGATTGAGTTCCCATCTACCCAATAGTCAAAAAACACAACATATCACCTCTTTGCCCTAATTCTCTCTCTTCAACCTTCTACCCTGTTGTTCAGTGATGTCCCTCCATGAGATTCATTGACATTCTAGGTGACCTTGTCGGTCCTAGGAGATCCTCCACGTGCTCCTCCCCGGTGGATCCCTCCGAGAGTAGTTCGGGAGCTTTTCCGGCCAAGAATGAGCTCCACATCGGCCTTATCGGTCTCTAGATCGGTTTGGTCGATTATGTTGCTCTCTTGCCACGTTGTAGG
Organism: Saccharum hybrid cultivar R570; assembly: GCA_038087645.1. Lineage (NCBI taxonomy): Eukaryota > Viridiplantae > Streptophyta > Magnoliopsida > Poales > Poaceae > Saccharum > Saccharum hybrid cultivar. Next base: position 14,712,369 of record JAQSUU010000602.1, read on the forward strand.
TCATGTGTGCAGCCTATAGGCGTCCAAAGCCCACCGGTGTGTTGGCTCGGATCCGTTTCAACATCAACATACTTTTTGGCGACTCCGCTAGGGAAACCAAGGTGAAAATTGAAGTTTCCATCAACCGGCGACATGGGATCAGATGGTGATCCTGCGAAAAGCTCGAGCGAAGTTCATAGAGACAACATTATCAAGCCCAAGTCTGTGGAGGAGCTCTCCGAAGAATTGCAAGCGCAGTTGTAAGCCAAGATTGCTGATCTCACGAACACCTTCTTGGGGGGTGTTCCAAAGATCGTCATAATCATGTTATGCAATTCAAGGAGCCAAGCATTGCTGATTTCATGGCTTTCACATCATCGGCACATGAGGTAAATCCTAATGATCCCCCTAAGTTCGATGATGGTCCGATTTCACAAGCTGAAGTTGCTAAGTTGGTTTTAGATCAACAAGTTTCACTAACACAAAAATTGCAAGAATCACGTGAAGCACTTGAGGCTAGATTAAATATATTAGAAGGTAAAACAACCGATTCAGATCAATCGGGTGTCTTGCCACCACCTGAATTTGGTATGCCCCAAGGTTTCTTTAAGAATCAATCTTCTATTAGTGAGGCTAGCAAATTAAAATCGGTTTCTTCGGCTTCTTTAGCCGATAAAACCGGTCATGTTGGAACAAGTGCAACAGCTAGTGTTCAACAATCGGCTCAAACATTATGAACCAATTATAGAACATCAAGAGCTTTGGATGGCAATAATATTTTGCCAAACCCACCGAGCCTCCTAGCAGGAATCCTATGCAAGAGAATATTCAGAATTCTCCTTCTACCGATTTTAACGATGTGTTAAATCGGTTTAAGGATGATTTTACCAAGTCTCTTGAGGAAAGTCTAGGTATTCACCTTAAAACTGCTAGAAACATGTACACCAAGCCATACCCTTCAGCAATTGATTATATATGAAATCCTGATGGCTGGAAGGTACTGGATTTTTAGAAGTTCAATGGTAGTGGTAGTAAAACAACAATGGAACATGTTAGTATATATCTTGCTCAATTAGGAGAAGCTAGTGCTCTTGATTACATGAAAATTCACAATTTTCCTTTATCTTTAATTGGCACTGCTTTTGCTTGGTTTACTTCTTTACCACCATTGTGCATTAATTATTGGGCAGAACTAGAAGAGAAATTTCATAGTCATTTTTACACTGGAACCTAAGAAACTAGATTGTCACATATTCTGTTAAGCAAATGTGTGATGAAACTGTTGTAAAATTCTTTAACAAAGTTTGAGAAATTAAAAACAAGTGCTTTCATTTGAGTATTTCAGAAATAGATCTTTAATGGTTTACATTCTAGAATTAGAGAAAAGTTAGAGAATGTGCAATTTACTAGTTTCAATCACCTTATCCAGAGGGCCATTTTTTGGGAATCGCGCCTTAAAGAGTCTCGTGATTCATATAAGACACATCGTTCAAACACACATTCTTTTAGTACTTATTCGGATGATTCGGATGATGAAAATCAAGAATGCATGGCCACTGAAATTAGAAGACTAGCAGAGAATAAAATGGTTACATGTCCATCTCTCAAACCGATTCATAAGAATCGGGGTGAAGAGATGAAGTTTACTTTTGATTTCTCTAAATGCGACCGAATCTTTGATGAATTGTTAAAATTCGGTTACATTAGAATCAATTACACATTGCCTTCGATTGATGAGTTAAAGAAAAGAGCTTATTGCAAATATCATAATTCTTTTTCTCATGCCACTAACGATTGCAATGTTTTCCGTCGGCAGGTCCAATTGGCCCTTAATGAGGGACGATTGAGTCTTTTTGATATGCAAGTTGATAAGGTCCCATTCCCAATGCATACTATTGAAGCAGGAGCACCCACTATCTTGATCCATCCCGAGCAAACCGATAAATTTCAAGGCAAGATTGTGATTATCAGCAACCCACGTGCAACACCGAATGTCCAAGTGAATTCAGGGCATAAGGTGATGCTTGAGAAGGATGAGGAAGGCAAGAACAAGTTGAAGATCACTGTTGGATCGGCATAATTTCTAAGAAGACAGCGGTGCCACGAAATGGTGGCGGCACAGCAGAGGCCGGCTAGGCCGACTGGAGCAGTCGGCCAAGCCGACTCCACCCACTAGCAGAGCCACTCGGCTGAGCTGCCTCAAGGTATCGGCTTAGCTGACTCCTCTACCTCAACCAAGTCGGCTGAGCTGACAGGGACTATCGGCTTAGCCGACTCCCCTGGTTCTAGCAGCAATGTTTCTTCTGATATTTAAGTTTTGCGCATATTTGTCCCACGTAGGCCAGAGATTGGTACTTGGAAGACTAATGAGAAGAAGAACCAAGGGAAATTCGTGCCGAAACCACCATGCACCTTTGATAGGCTTATGGCCAAATACAAGCAAGAAAAGTCCAATTCCCAGAATCGGCTGTTAAAAAAAAGGGAATCCACATCGCCCAAGCAAGAAGATGAGAAGAATAAGCAATTAACAGTGATGCAACCTGCAGCTCCATCTCAGAGGGCTGCACCTCATGTGTCTCGTTAGGGACCTTCGATTCCACCTCCAATCCTACCACAATGGGGTCCCTATGGAGTTTGGGTGCCATATCCTCCACCGGCGACTATCCAAGCTCAACAAAGTGTGGGAGAGCTTGCTGGTCCGATTCCATGGCCTTCTTTCATTAGCCGATTGGACCATGGTCAATCGAGCACTAGCGGTGCTATTCAAGGTTTGGTGGTTCCACCTAAGGTTCATGCTCCTCGTGATCTAGGAAAGGCACCAGTGCAGCAAACATATGTGCCTAAGAAGGTCGAGGCTCCCATTGTTCCTCCGCCAAGGGCTAGCCTCAATCCGTGATCACAATCAGCTCTATGGAAGCTCCTATTAATAACCATATTGGGCCGGTTGTCATTGAGAAAGCTCTAGCACCTAAGCAAGATGAGGTTCCTAAAGAATTTGCTGGAGATGAGAAGAAGGAGCATGCTAAAATTGATTCCAAGTATCTACAACCTAAGTGGTGCTCACCGGGGTTGAATAAAACTCAAGGGCACAAGTGACAACATGCTCGGCACAGAAAACAGAAGCGGGAGAAGCTTGCCAAGATGGAGGGTGAAGTAGTGAACTCCAAACAAGTCAAGAACCCTTCGGAAGATCGGTGTGCCGCTGCTGCTGCTGCCAACCCGGCTAAGCTAGCATACCCTATTGTAGAGATGGCTAAGCCGGCCTCAGAGGTAGCTAAGACGGCCTTGTCTACTGGTGCTACTCTAGAAGCTCCAGAATCAGCTAAGCCAACTTTGGAGTTGGCTAAGCCGACTCCCATTGCCCCGGTGGCCTCCGAGGTGTCCTCCGATGACTTTGCTCATACTGTTGCTGCTATGGTTGGCATGGAGGTTCTTGAGGTCCCGGATGAAGAGATGGTTGACTATGAACCTACTCCGGAGAGGGAAGTCAATGTGGTTGTCTTGTCCGCCGATTATTATATCGTCGAGTACGATTCAGCCGCTGTGGTTTTCAACTTCCCCATAGAAGATGCTACATTCAAGAAGCCCGAAGATCTTGTTAACCATGTCAAGCCTTTGCATATCAAGGGTCATATCAATGGTGCTCCAGTTCATGGCATGTTGGTGGATAGTGGGGCAATTGTGAATGTGATGCCATATCCGCTTTACAAGAAGCTTGGTGGCACTGATGATGAACTGGTCAAGACTAATATGACCATCACCGGTGCTGGAGGCACTCCCATCCTAGCCAGGAGAATTGCTAACTTGGAGCTCACTGTTGGAAGCAAGACCCTGGCTTCTGCGTTCTTTGTGGCAGATGTGCAAGGTAGCTGCAACTTAATACTTGGGCGCGATTGGATTCATGCCAATTGTTGTGTGTCATCTAGCTTGCACCGGTTCTTAATTCAGTGGGTGGGAGATGTTGTGGAGATTGTGCATTCGGATTCATCGGTTGACGTTGCTACAGCCGGTGCTCCCGCGCTTTGGGGGCATGATGTTTTTGGTTGCTTGTTTGGTAAAGATTTTTCTGGCTATGAATTTATTAGTGCCACTAGGCAAGGGTTTGTTCCTGTATCATTGAAACCGATTAATAATTGGTTCAATATCATCATGTAATCTTTTATTAATGGATTCTAATAAAGAATGGTTAAAACATCTTGTTGAACAGTATCAGGCTAATAAGACTGATGCATGTGAAGCTATTGATGATTTTGATGAGCTCGATAAGTTAGGCCAAGGTTTCACGTCAGTCGACCCTTTAGAACAAGTTGATATTGGGGATGGCTATGTGCCCCAGTCGACATTAATAAACCAAAACTTGAAAGTCGATTACAAGCTTGAGCTAATCGCGCTTCTCAAGGAATATGTTGATTGTTTTGCCTGGAATTATACAGAGATGCCAGGGCTAAGCCGAGGCTTGTTGAGCATTGGCTCCCTACCAAGGATGGATTTAGGCCATGCAAACAACAACCCCACCAATTTAATTCTACAATCTATGATAGAGTTAAAGAAGAAATTAATCGGCTCTTGTGGGCGGGTTTTATTCAGCCATGCAGGTATGCGGAGTGGGTCTCTAATATTATACCCATTGAAAAGAAAGATTCTAGGAAGATTAGAGTTTCCATTGATGTCACACTCCAATTAAAGACAATATAGAGTGTATACATCTTATGTGCGCCCCAGAAATAGTCGCACACATCAGCCGATAAATTAACAGAAGTATCATCACTGTGTACATACATCATGTTATTACATCACGTAGTCCTCAACATAACAAACATAAAAGTAAATAACACTCTCAACCGTAGTGACTTCTCCACAGGGAAGGCCGACTGGTTGACCCAAACCTAGTAGTCTTCGGGCAAATCCTCGTAGAAGCTGTCATCTGTTACCCATCTAGGATTTTTATCCAAAAATGAAATAATAACAAGTGTGAGTACACTCGTACTTCGTAAGTATAGTATGAGGATTCATGGGGCTCAAAAAGGATAGACACGATTGACTGCAGTTAGCACTTTTAGTAGATCAACATTTTATTATTAATTATCATGAAATTATGCATAAGCTCCCATTTAACCCACATGATCACCTACTGAAATTATAAAGAGAATTTGATCAATATTATAATCTCATCATCATCATAAGTCATCCAGATGTCAAGTAACCATTTATTCTATGAGTTTTCTGGGCCGCTCATGACCGTGAGCACGACTGTTATAACAGTTTTAACACTCTGTAGAGGTTGTGCATCTTTACCCGTGAGTCATGTTGCCCAAATGCCCGGGTCCCGTCGACCCCCTAACACTCCCAAGTTGAGCAGGCAGGGTACACTACGAAGCCTTCCATAGGTCTCTCTAACATGTTAGGGCCGTGAGGTTTCCTTGGTAGGCAGATGTAGGAACCCCCTTCTATGGCACAAATCCTTCGTCGCTATACACATAAGAACAGGGGTAGTCCTATACCCAAAGTGGCAAGCCGCTCTTGAGCCCTTTCAGGTAACCTCTAACAAGCTAGAGAAGATCATATTACTGAGCTAAAGTCAGAGTCATATAACCCTCACGGTTGCACTATTAATCCCAGCTTTTGCCGACAGATAAGTCCTTACGGAGGGTTTAGGGCAACATGATCAACATCATTTGCACTATCACCCTATAGTTCCACTGTTACCATCATGTTTATTCATTGGATCCATTAGTCATAGTGTAGATCATGTTTAGTTAGAGCACTAGCATTCTACCCATGTGCAATAAAACCCATAGGGATCAATGTACAAGTCATCAATGGCTAGGATGTCCTTATAGTCGGGCAATATTAGATACATGCATAATGAGTAGGTTATTTAGTGAATAGGACATCAAGGTAAGCCCATGCTATACTTGCCTTGGTTCACAAACTGCTGCTGTTGGTCCTGCTACTCCTCGTACGCATCCGGGTTCCCGAAGTTCTCCTCACCGTCTGAACTCGATCGACATGAACCACAACACGCATTCCAGAACAGACATACAAGCAAAATATTACTGCGATTAGAACAGTACACCAAAAATAAATGAAACTGTATAAACTATTTACCAAAATCGTCTACGTCTTGCTACGATCACAACGACGCGAAGTGCACGAAAAATGGAGCTACAACGCAAAAGTTACGAGCTAATTAAGATTCCAAAAGCTAGCTATTAAACTAGACTTAATTGAGAAATTCAAAAGCTTCTAACTGGTCTAATAGTAGCACCATCATGTAGATTATGAAATTACAAAACTAACGCAAGTTGAACGGGTCAAATCGAAGCTAAAACGACGATTTTATAAGCGGGTTACTGCAGTGGCAATTCTGTAAATAAGTTGAACTATTTTTGGTTAAATAAATCAAAATCGGAATTATCCATTTGGATCAGGGCTGCAGGTTAGATTTGCCAAAAGCCGAGGGTCTCTATAACAAAATGCCCCGCGAAGGGGTATTGGCCGATTCTGATCGTTGATCTTGAGATAAGCGGTGGGGATTAGATGGAGGAGGGGAAGAAGGGCGTGGGCTGCCAGAGTTAGAGGTGGAGATGGTGGCTCCACCATTGGCAGTGATGGGGAGCTCGCCGGAGTTACTCCGTTTAGCGCTGCAGTGCACGCTTAGATGAAAGGAGGGTACTGGGAGAGAACGGAAGCAAAGATGATCTCAATGAGGCTCAGTGCGGCACTCACCATGGCCGGCAGTGGAGGGAGATTGCAGGAGTCGTGAAACCAGCCCTAGAGTCCACGGTTGAAGAAGGTAAAGGCATAGGGAGAAAGAGGGGAGCGAGGCGAAGCTCACCGAGCGGTAAAATGAAGACGAGATCGGCGTGGAAACGATGGTGACGCGGAGGGGCGGACGGGCTCTCCGGTGACTTGCGGTGCTATGGACTGCGGCTCTCGCGAGTAGACAAGCGGGGGTTAGAGTGGGGGAAAGGGTGGAGACGGGGTCGCTTTCCCTTTTGAAAGTCGGGCATGGGCCGGGATGCTCCCACGACGCGAGGAGGTTGGCGCGGTCAGCGGGGCGGTTGCTCCAAGACCGAGTGAACGAGCGGAGGAGACAGTTGGGAGAAGAAGATGGCGCTGACATGTGGGCCCTCATTGCCAGCGATAGCGGGAAGGGAGGCAACGGTTGCCAACGCCGACTAGGCCGACCCAGCAAAAGAAAAGGGAGGAGGGAAGGGAAGGCACGCGCGGGCCAGCTTCGGTCGAACTGGGCCGCTCGGGCCGTAAGTGATGAAGAAGGAGGGGAGGGAGAAAAGAATTTCTTCTTTTTCTAATTTGATTTTCCTATTCCAATTTCAATGATTTTTAAACCTTTTAGCATAGGGATAAAAACCAGTCACCACAATAAATAAAATGCATCGGCATGAGTGCATCAACATGTAACCAACCTTATGATAAATTTTAATTTCACAAAAAATTATTATTTCCTACATTTGAATGCACAATTAAATACATAAGTAAATCATATTTAGCTATTTTGAAATAATGAAAAATTTAGGATGTTACAATTGATTTTAGAGATCTGAAAAGAGCAACTCCGAAAGATAAATATCCTATGGCTATAGCCGATATGCTTATCAATGATGCTTCAGGACACTGGGTTATTAGCTTTCTTGATGGTAATGCCGGTTATAATCAGATTTTTATGGCCGAAGAAGACATGTCTACGGTGGCCTTCATATGTCCTGGCTTTGTTGGTCTCTTTGAGTGGATTGTAATGACATTTGGGTTGAAGAATGTAGATGCTACCTATCAAAGAGCAATGAATTTGATTTTCCATGATCTAATTGGGGTGATTATAGAGGTTTACATTGATGATATTGTGATCAAATCGGCTACCCATTGCATCTTGTCTTTGAAAGGATGCGCCGTTATGGGTTGAAGATGAATCCACTCAAATGGGCTTTTGGAGTATCGACTGGGAAGTTCTTGGACTTCATAATTCATGATAAAGGCATAGAGATTGATCCCAAGAGGATAGAGAAGATCAAAGGAGTTCAAGTGCCTAAATGCAAGAAGGACTTGCAAAAGTTCTTGAGAAAAGTGAACTACTTGAGAATATTTATTGCTAACTTGTCCTGGAAAATTATTCCTTTTACTCCCATTTTGAAACTAAAGGATGAATCTAAATTCACTTGGGGGGCGGAACAACAAGCTGCATTTGACAAGATAAAGGAATATTTGTCTACTCCTCCGATTCTTCGTGCACCTAGAAGAGTTCCTTTTAGATTATATATCACTGCCGAAGAGAAGACAATCGGGACTGTTTTGACTCAAGAAGATAGGAGTATGTTATTGCTTATCTTGGTCGCCGTCTTCTTGATCTAGAGACAAGGTATGCCCATATAGAGAAATTGTTCTTATCTTTATATTTCGCTTGTGCTAAGATGAGACATTACCTTTTATCTAGCACATGTGTTGTTGCTTGCCAGGCCTATGTAATCAAACATATGTTATATCGGCCGATTCTTCGTGGAAGTATAGGCAAATGGGCATACACACTAATTTATGACTTGGCTTTTAAACCATTGAAAACTTTAAAGGGTCAAGTCCTTGTTGATTTTATTGTTGAACATGGTATTGATTTAGAGGATGAGGTCAATTACCTTACTTTTAATCCCTGGAAATTATATTTTGATGGATCGGTTTGCAAAGATGGCCAAGGTGTTGGCATTGTGCTTATTTCCCCTAGTGGTGGTGAATTTGAGATGTCAAGCCGGTTGGATTTCTATTGCACTAACAATCAAACCGAATATCAAGCTCCATTATTCGGATTGATTATGTTGCGCTCCATGGGAGTAAAGCATGTTAAAGCCTATGGTGATTCGTTACTAGTGGTGCAGCAAGTTGCTGGAGAATTTCAATACTTGGAAGGATCACTATGAGCTTGTCTCGACGCTTGCCTTGACATCATTGGTTCATTTGCTAAATTTCAAATTCGGCATGTTTCAAGGCATGAAAATCAAAAGGCCAACATGTTAGCTCAGCAAGCATCTTGCTATGACTTTGGTGGGCGTCATTTTTATATTCAAGAACAGTCAATGCATGAAGATTTATGTTTTGTCGTGTAAGTGCGGAAGAATCGACTAAGCCGACTGCCCTAGTCGATCTAGCCGACCCCGATTCCTTGGCAAGCCAGTCGTCTTGGCCGACTTTACCAGTCGGTCTAGCCGACTCCCATGTGGCTGGCCCGACCAATGTGCATGATGAACTCTCAAATTGGCCTAGCAAAACTTCTAGTGATGTTGGGGTGATTTACATGATTGGAGGACTCCCTTATTGGCATATCTACGAGATCCAAGTGCCAAAGTTGATAAAAGTGTTCAGCAAAGTTCTTTCAAATATGTGTTGCACAATAATGAGCTTTACTGAAGAACCACCGAAGATTTGCTGCTGAAGTGCTTAGGAACTGATCAAGCAAGAATAGCTATGGGAGAAGTCCATAAAGGTATTTGTGGTATGCATCAATCGGCCCCGAAGATGAAGTAGTTATTGCATAGAGTTAGTTTCTATTGGCCTACTATGATGACCGATTGCTTTTGCTACGACAAAGGATGTGAAGAGTGCCAAAGGTTTGGAAATATTCAGCTAGTGCCTGCTGCTATGCTTCATCCTATAATCAAATTGTGGCCTTTTCATGGTTGGGGGCTAGACTTCATTGACCAAATACATCCCCCATCTTCTAAGGGACATCGCTTTGTGTTGGTTGCTACAGATTATTTCACTAAGTGGACTGAAGTTGTTCCTTTGAAGAATATGACACATAAGGAGGTTATTGAGTTCATCACTGAGCATATCATTCATAGATTTGGCATACCCCAAACATTAACTACAGATCAAGGGACATCATTTATGTCCAAGGAAGTGAGGGACTTCGCCGATTTATATAAGATCAAGTTGTTCAAATCATCTCTATATTATGCTCAAGCTAATGTCCAAGCAGAGTCTAGTAATAAGACTTTGATCAAGCTTATCAAGAAGAAAATTGAGGAGAATCCAAGAAGGTGGCATGAAGTATTATCTAAAACTCTATGGGCACATCGTATTTCAAGGCATGGTGCTACAAAAGTTACTCCTTTTGAGCTAGTATGGTCAAGAGGCCGTGTTGCCCATCGAAGTGAATTTGGATGCATACAGCCTTGCTAAACAAAATGATCTATCAGCTGTTGTGTATCATAATCTAATGATGGATAATATTGATGAGGTGACTAATGTGAGATTAAAAGCTCTCAAGGAAATAGAGAAAGACAAAGCTCGAGTTGCCAGGGCATACAACAAAAAAGTCAAGAGAAAATCTTTCTAAGTAGGAGAATTAGTGTGGAAAACCATACTACCTATTGGATCGAAGACCAATCAGTTTGGCAAATGGTCACATAACTAGGCATACAACAAAAAAGTCAAGAGCTAATCTTTCTAAGTAGGAGAATTAGTGTGGAAAACCATACTACCTATCAGATCGAAGAGCAATTAGTTTGACAAATGGTCACCTAACTAGGAGGGTCCTTATAAAGTGATCAAAGTCATATACAGTAATTTCTATTTGCTAGAGACATTGCAAGGTGAACGTCTCAAAGTAGCATTCAACGGGAGATACTTGAAAAAGTATTTTAAAAGTGTTTGGCAAGAAGCCTAAGTGCTCTCCAAACAATGGCCGATACATGTATCACCCTTAGAACAAAGATGGCCGATGTATACATCACCCTTAGTCACCATGCAACTGATGAGATGGGTATCATTGCTGTTTAGTTTAATTATGTTTGTTTGATCAAGTGTTTTCAGGTTCATGCATCATAAACCTAAAAAAGGGGTCATATGTTGACAACCAAAAATGTTCATTTTGTGAAGTTGTCAAAATATGTAACGGACTTCACCATTGTGTTCCACTCGTCAAGATGGTCAAAAAAACATATATAGAACATCCAATTTAGGGTCCGGATAAGAGAGTTATGCCTCTGAAAAATATCTGTCTAGGCTACCGGTACTTCCGGTCTGAGACCGGTTGGCGCGAAAATGAACTACCGGTACTTCCGGTCTGAGACCGGAACTTTCAGTGAGGACCGGTACTACCGCTGTAGCCTGACCGGAAGTCCCTATAGGTGTTTATTACGAATCTGACTTTTAAATCTCAAACTGATTTGTTTCTAGATCGGTTTTTGGACGTGGGAAACTTAGAAAATAAGCCTTGGAGAGGTTTCCCACTGGGATAAGACCACCCCCTTCTATATATATGAGAGGATCATGGCCGATTGAGTTCCCATCTATCCAATCGTCAAAAAACACAACATATCACCTCTTTGCCCTAATTCTCTCTCTTCAACCTTCTACCCTGCTGTTCGGTGACGTATCTCCATGAGATTCATTGGCATTCTAGGCGGCCTTGCTAGTCCTAGGAGATCCTCCTTGTGCTCCTCCCCGATGAATCCTTCCGGGAGTAGTTCGGGAGCTTTTTCCGGCCAAGAACGAGCTCCACATCCGTCTTATCGGTCTCTAGATCGGTTTGGTCGATTTACGTTGTGCTCTTGCCATGTTGCAGGTCATGTGTGTGGCCTCTAGGGTGTCCAAAGCCCACCGGTGTGTTGGCTCGGATCCGTTTCGACGTCAACAATATCATTCTAACATATAAAGGGACGTTAGGCCTCAAAGCAAGCCCAATCCAGTAATGGTGGCAGTAGAACTGCTGACATGACCGCAACATTTTAAAATTAACCACAATCAGTAATTACTGGCTTAATGTCTAACAGTGTTGATCGGGTTGCAGTCCGTCTAATAACCAAGGGAGCAGGCCGGCCAGCAATAAGCCTGTGGAGCCAAGCCGCTACCACGCCACCCAAGCCAAGAAGCCCACGGATGCAGCAAAGGGAGTTGACGGATTCAGACCTGTAGTTCATAGATCCTGCCACGGCCATGAGAACTGAGCCTGTCCGCCGGGCCATTCCTGTCGTTTAAAGTGCCATTGGGCTCGAGAAGACACACCCACTGAGATAGGAAGGTAGTGTTTGGTTGAGGGGATTACCTGGGATGGAGTGGGATGATCTTAGGATCGGCGCTGTTTGTATGGGGGCAGCCGGGGGCAAGTCAGTCCCCTCAGCGAATATACCGCTAGATTCGGGACGTCCCCCATCCCATGAAATCGAGGGGACGGGGTCAGCCCAAGTGGGACGAGCTCTAGTGAGGAAGGAGAGAGGAGGTGCACTGCTCACGGATGGTGGCGAGCATAGGAGCGGGTGAGCGAGCTCCCGCAGGGCCAAGCAGCTTCGAGCGGACGAGCTCCGGTGGCCGACGGACAGCCATGGAGGCTGCGCGTCGGCTGGGCGAGCTCCGGCAGGGCTGCGGCTGGGCGAGCGCGCGAGCGCCTCGCAGACTGCTGTGCTGGCTAGCACTGTCGCCTCGTGGTCGAGCGCGAGCGTGCGGGCAAGTGCCACTGCCTTGCGGGCCGCCTCGTGGTTGAGCGCGAGCGCGGGGGAAGGCGACGCGGTGCAGCCTCGCTGAGAAGTGCCGGCGGAGGAGACGAAGCTGCCATGTGATGCAAGTCCAGGCAGTTGGGGATGAAGGGATAAGGAGAGAGAAAGAAAAGGAGAAGAAATAAAATAAAAATTTGACAATTGGGCCCCTCCAGTCAGTTGCAAATCCCACATCTGTTGTCTCTGATCCAAACAGAAAATAGGTGCATCCCATCCCTACTCAACCAAACAGAGAATGGACTTATCCCGTCTCACGAACTAGAGTCAGGACCATCCCATTCCACTTTGACTCCCAGCCAAACGCTACCGAAGAGGCCCCGCCACTGCCATCCTCACGGCCTTGCAGACCTCCAGCCGCTCTGGAAGCGGCAAGGTGGGCTGAAGAACCGAAGGGCCTGGCAGTGACCATGCTTCGCGCTGCCTGAACCGAAGCGAGGGGTGACGTGGGCGTTATTCAAACTACTAATGTACCCTTTTCAAGCCCAAATCCAGACTTTCAATTGTCTATTCTCAAGAAAGTGGCATCACTTGAAAGATAAAGCTTAATCCAACATCGATTCAAAAGTTAAAAAAAACATCTCGATTCAATGCTAGATTTCATGAAATTGCTAAAAACGACACAAAGATAGCAGTCATAATTCCTCTAGGGTTACTTGATTTAGCCTAATCAACCTAGGCAAAATGAAAATAGGGGGGTTTGTACCTATTGATGACAGAAAATCTCACTCGGTTTGGTTGGATGGGTGCATAAATTTAGTCAGCTTGATTGGTCAAGTAAGAACTCATATTTACTTGGTTGGGCTAAATAATTATCAAGCTCGCTCAGTTCAGTCGATAGAGAGCCAGTCGACCGTCTAGTACAATCTAGACGCAGGGGCTAGATGTAACACCCTAAAAAAATGCTCCTTTGGAAATATAGCTAAAATGATTTAATCATGTATTTTTGTGCTCTTAAAAACATAGGAAAATAATATTTTTTCACTCAATTAAAATTTATCATAAGGTAGCAACATGTTGTGCATTCGTGCTGGTGCATTGGTGTTTTTGTGTTGATTGGTTTTGACCAAAACTCAAAAGGATTCAAAGTTCTATTTGAAAATGCTTTAAAAATATTTAAGAAAAAGAAAAGGAAAAAGGACTCCCTCTCTCCCTCCTCAGCTCCTCAGCACGAGCAGGCCCGCTCCCTCCCTCCAGTCCAACCGGCCCCGCACCTTTATTCCACTGACATGTGGGTCCACCCCATCAGCCTCACCCCTACCTTTCTCCTACCTCCGTCTGAGTCGGAGTCTCCCTCTCTCTCTCTTCGTAGGAAATCCACCGCATCCAATACTGGTTCTCTCGGATCGCAAGCTGAGCCGCCCTATAAGAATCCCGAGACCCTCCGCGTCCCCGTTTCCTCTTCTCCACCGCTGCTAGCCCTAGCTTCATCTCACACGGCCGCGCTTGGATGTCACAGAGCAGAGCACGTCCGCCCGCCGCTGCTGTTGACGCCGTCCTCCGCTTCACCGCCGTTCGTGAGCCTTTGCCGAGTTCCACGTAGAGTGCAGGAGTCACGGACCGCCCCGTCGAGCTGTACGTCATCGATCTTCTACTCATCGCTAGAGCTCTTTGTCTGTGAAGATACGCCGCCGCCGCTGGCACCACCAGCTGCTTCACCGCCGTTCGCGACACCCCTGCCGAGGTTCGAGTCGAGGTGATGAATCCTTCGACGCCTCCCTTCCTCCCTCTTTTTGCCCCGTAGCTCACACCACACACGGTATTGCCGAGCTCTTCCGTCGTCCATCCGTCGAGTCCAGTGCCGCTGCAGAACTCTCTCCGATCGCGTCAAGTCCCTTGTGATCTTCCCGTGATCTACGCTACCTCCCTATTAATAGACCACCGATGCCGTAGGCCTTTTTCCCGAGGTCGCCGGAGATACTTCGTCGCCGTCCATGGAGGAGTCCTGTTACATGTAGCAACATCTTCTTCAAATCGAGCACCTAGCGCTCCACAATGCAAAGTTCATTTGGACACCGTGATGCTTCATGTTCAGTAGATGCAATTCGTGACCACCCAGTTCGTCCAACAGCAGAATCTTCCATCGTCGCACCAGTAAGGAGCGTCATGCATGCATGCTTGATGAAAGATGTTCATTATTTTAGTGGTTAAAGATTATGCTGATGTCATATATATGTCATTCATGCATAATAAATCACCATTCTCTATTTATTCCTCAATTCAAGAGAATTCATGTTTTGATGTTCCCTAACTATGTAGACTATAATCCATTAAGTCTATGTACGTCTACTTGTACGTAGAATCTTTGTTTTAGCTCCGTTTTAACCCATTCAAGATGCATTAGATTTATATCGACATAAGTTACTCGATAGTAATATTGTTTAGCATGTTTTAATTTGTGCTTTCAAATAAAAAAAATATTAATTTGATAAATCTATATGCAATTAGTTTTCCAATTAAAAGCAACATAGATTTTCCGTCTCAATCCTTTATAAATAGAATATGATTAGTTTTATCATGTTTTTCTAGTACAAATATAATTTGACTTAATTCAATTTAGGTATTTCTCTGAAATATCATAAACAAGTTTTATATAATTACTAAAATAAATGAAGCTATAGTTTTATTTTTCTCCTATAAAGTGAATCCTACGGTAGTCGTTTCTTTTCCACCGTGGCTCCGATTAATGTGCTTTTCGCGCCTTTGTGTTCGTAGCAACGTGCAGAATGTCTTTAAAACCTTTTCACTTGCTGTTTTACATGTTTGGTGTACTGTTCTAATTTAGTTCTACTGTTTGCTTCATATATGATTGCATGAATGCTTGTGTGGTGTTTTATGATCATGTCTAGTCGGTGAGTTTTACGTGGTGATCGAGAAGCAATTCTTTAAAGGTTGGACTAGAAGAAGGATCTGAGTTTAAGGTAAGTATAGTATGGGACCATCCTTGATTCCTAATAACTTTTAACACTTAATTCATATGCATGTGTCTACCTCGTCAACCTTAAGATATCCTAGTTGTTGATAACTTGTACCTTGATACCTATGGGATAATTGCATTGGGTAGTATTTTGCTAATGCTCAAATTAAATAACCATGATCTGTAACCTGACTAACGGTATATGCAATAAACGTTAAAATATGATTTTTAGCAACATGGAATAAGGGGGGCTAGAGCATTGTTTTTGTGGTGCTTTAGATTCCTCTCCTTAAGGATTTATCTGTAAGTGGATTCCCCCGGAACTTATAGTACAACCATGAGTGTTATATGGCTCTGGCGTTAGTCAAGTATGAGGACCTTTTCTAGCTCGTAGTAGCTTACCGAAAGGCGCAAGAGGGGCTCCGATCTGTATGTTCTCGGCCTTTGGTTTCTTTGTACTTTTGTTAGTCACCCCTTGAGGGGAGTTTATGCTTATTGATGGGGAAAACTAGTGGGCTATACTTGTTAGATGAACCTTTGAAGGACTTTACAATGATCCCTGCCTGCTCACCTTTGAAGTGTTTTGGGAGTAATTATCCCAGGCATATGGGTATCACGGCTCACGGGTAAAGATGTATAATCTCTGCAGAGTGTTAAAAACTGTTATAACAGCCGTGCTCACGGACATGAGCGAGCTGGGCTCCTCACTGAATAGATGATGAACACTAATGATAATGATGATATAGATGCTCACTTATGATTAATTGTTTTTGCTATACATTAATCTTGTTTACATGATCATGTGGTTATTTGGGGCTTATGCTAAATTTGTTGCTACTCAATTGCTAAAAATTATGACTCACTAAAAGCTAATCGCAGTAAACTAGTGTCGACCATTTTGAGCCTCATGAACCCCATGTTTTATTGCTGAGTATGACATGTACTTACGCTTACTTTGTTTTTTTAAATACTTTGGAAAAATCCTGGATGAGTACCAGATTGCTACAGTCCGGAGATGAGTTTAGGCTTGTGATCAACCAATCAGTTGTCTCTTTGAATTTGGAGCTTTCGCCGAAAGATCGGAGTTGATGTCCCACTGTTGTATTCTTTAAGTTCGTTATATATTAAGCATTGTTTATTGATATTACCTCTATTTGCAGTCATATGTGTGATTTAACTTTCTAGATTCACATATGGTGTGTATCTGGTTTTATTCTTAAAACCGGATGCTACACTAGACTTAAGGTTTTAATGACTAGGGTCACTGTATCATCCCATGAGTAGGAGAGGGAGCTAATCAGTGGCTAGGCAGAAGGTTTCGGTGACCAAGGTCACTTATCATCCCATCAGTAGGAAAGGGAGCTAGTCGGCAGATCACCTGGTAGAAGCAGACGCGATAGGATTTTTCTGTCCGAGATGTATTGGATCAAGACTCCTAAGGGCATGTACAACCCATAGACGGGTTGTTGTTGCCACATTATATACAAAAATGAGTAAATAGACAGCTCATACAGTGGTCGTCTATTTGACTGTCTGCAAACTGTTTAATGCACACATGCATCTATGATCAAGCATGTATAAAATCTGTGTGCCATTTTACTGCTTGTTTAACGCAAATAAGATCAAGCATAAGTAAGATGAACATGGCTACATTATCTCTTGTGAACCATCAATTCACTGTTGTAAAAAAGGCTTTTAGAACATTGTAACAGAAGATAGAAAGTATACTCTGAAGAACAGAAAATTACTAATGCAAAGGACAATGAAGAAATAAGAAATAACATAGTTGCAGCTGAGACGACTTTGGATATGACAAGTATTTGTGCTACAAATAGGAAATATGTTGTCTAATAAAAATTTACAATAATCAATTTGACATAGATTTAAAACAACCCCATGACATGCTCTGTCATTGCAACAAAGAACTGGAGAACAAGCTTATATTAATAGGACTTAGGCCACAGACACCCAAATATGATCACAGGGATGCTAAGATGATCACATCACACCAAGCCTGATGCATACCTTCCTGTAGGAGTATTGCTGAATTAAATATAGCTTTGCCAAACACAAGCACAAATCATATAGCTTTGACAAAAGTGCACTAAAACTGAATTCCCTTGAGTGCTAAATTAAATAATCTCAAAACTAACTTGTAGGATTGCAGTGGAAACATTTTTCCCTAGCTAGCAGGATCATATCATAAAAGAAATGACCACTGTGATGATTCAGTTACAGACAAGAACATTTTTATGCAAAATTTTATCTGGCTAAGAGAATGGACATACACATCAGAGAAAAATCTTACTGAAATATCTCTGTAGATACTTCTTTTCACACATCCATACAAGAGCCAGCTAACTCAGATATATATAACATATATTGACAGTGGGATTCCCTACGGAGATAGGCCGGCTGCCAGCGACCGGCACGGTACCTGCGTGAGCCGCGGAAGCGGACTCGCAGAGGGAGCCAGGGAGGCCAGCGGGCGGTGCGGCGGTGTGTGGCATAGCGACGGCCGGCAGGGTGGCACCCACAGCCATCTCCTCGCCTCCTCCTGTGCGGGACTGCGGTGCGTGAGGCCGCGTGCTCATGCGGCATATGTCAGTAGGGAGATGGACAGAGACGGTCGGTGTTTTTTTAAGAAACCGGGCATATATTTCATAGATATTTCTGATAGTTTACAACCCAATGCTTACAAGGACACCCTCGAAAGAAAGGAAAATTACATTCAGGTCCTTGCAAGCTTCTCCCGGTCATCCTCATCGCCAGCGGCTGGAACAGTCACGTTGAAGCCGACCACCCTCCCGACGAAGGATCTTCAAAGGTTTTCAATGGCACCAAGAGCAGCATATCAGCAGCACCAACATGCTTTTTATCCGTTGAACGAACAGGCCTATAAAGATGGCCAGAAGCCATCGCATCGTCGAACAACTGGAGGCCTGACGCCACGACCACCGACAGCCCTGACACGCCAGCCAATAGACCACCCCGGAGGGGAAGCAAACCAGAAACAGTGGGAGCAAAAGACCAACCCGATTTCTCAAGTTGGAGGACATACCTCCCAAGGATTCCGCCGGAGAGTTCAGCAATGGTGCCGGTGCCGACGAAAAAGAGGGAGGGATCGTAGGGACTCTCTTCAAGAACTAGAGCACCAAACCGGGCTCCAGATCCGACAAGAGCACGCTTTATTCTCCATGGATCGACACGGAAGGAAGGAGCTTCAGTTTCTCCGACTCCACCACCGGATCCACCGCATGCACCCCTTCCGACGCCGATCAAGAGGAGCAAAAGAGTCGGCAGCCATCTGACAAGCACCGTCGGAAACCCTAACCCTAACCTATGCCTAATAGGAAACGGTATGTACACCGGACATCGATCCCCCGTCTCCCCTCCACCGCCGATGCTGAAACGGCCACCGGAGGCGAAAAGGAGGCGGCGGAATCGACGCCGGAATCGGAATCGCCCTCCTGTTGCCCTTTTTACTGTAGAAAGAAGAGAGACAAAGGGTCGAGAGAAGTGTGTGAGTATTAAGTGCTTGACAGAGACGGTCGGTGTGAGCTGAGGACGCTAGATTTTGGCGTTGGGCCTTCTCTATTGGGCTAGAAATTACAGTGGGTATGTAAGGTTATTGGGCTAACGGCCAGGCCCAGGTCCGCCCCTAATATTGAGATGGAAATTGAATTGATGCATTCATAAATATAAATATAAAGCTAATTCTGCTCATGCCTATAATTCTGCTAGTGCCTATAATTCTGTTAATGCTCTATCTCTATCCATCAACCATCATTGGGAAGAAAAAAAAGAAAAGGAATTGCCTCATCATGAGTAGGATTCTGAGACACCAGCTTGATTCAATTGTATGGACACCAGCCGTACTTGATTCAATCACCTAGTTTCATCAAGCATTTCATTTTTTTCACAGGGATTTTTTAGCTATTTTCCACTGATATCGTGGTCACCACTCCATTTGCCAGTTTTATCATGGCAACTACACATTTGCCACGGAAAAATGAGAACTAGCCTATGTTTTTGCCATTGTTGTTGACGTGGCGCATCACATCACCACAACACCGTGGATCCTGGCTTGTTCCGAACAGAGAGGCACATGAAAAAGTTTGTTTTACCACACCCCTATCTCTCTACTGGTCACTACCAGTGGGCCCCAGCTGTTGGCACCTTCTTCCTCCATCATATCTCTTTCTTCCACAGTTCCACCTGCGTGTGGAATAATGGCGGCCGTGTGGGAAGATTGGCGTGGCCGCCTTGTTGTCCTTCCTTGTCTGTTTTTTTCTAAAACATATGTAAAACTAGTTGGCCCATTGGGCTTTATTCAGAACAACAACTGTTTTTGTTGGGCCAGAAAAGTTTTTAGGCCTGCAATTTATATTGGTTTCGGGCAAATAGTATGCTCCCAAATAGGGCTAGGGGATGCTATGGTACTTGCTCAGGTTTCTATAAGGGAGGGTTACCCTTGTCATTCTCACAGCAATATATACTGCATCCGTCTCAAAATAATTGTTGTTACGGTATTCACGCTGGTCAAACTTTCTTAAATTTGATTTGTTTTCTAGAAAATATTAGCAACATTTATATCTTTATGTAAGTTTATTATAAGATTTAGTGATTGATCTATCTAACAATACTAATTATGTATTATAAATATTAATATTTTTCTTAGATATTTGGTCAAAGTTAAAAGTACTTGATTCCTCTGTAAACAAAAAACTACACTCGTTTTTAAGGACCAAGGGAGTATATGTATATGTGACGTCCATTACCACTTGATCAAATGCCACTGGGAGGACCGGAGGAGAGGATGCACCAGCAGCCACTGTTCCCCCGATTGGCAACCCTGCAGTCTGTAGATCCTTGGTCCATGTGGACCACGCGCGTGGTGCGGAGACAGTAGAGGCAGGAGGACAGCCCCAGCCAGAACTGAAAAAAGCGAGGAGCAGGGGCCACGGCCCGCGGGCAGCCATCATGGTAGCCAGGCCCTCCCCGTTGGATCATCAGAAGATGGCACAGAGATATACATACCCCTCTGGTACAGTGCGTCGTCACTGGGATCCTCAACATACATCCGGAGAAAGAAATCATGTTTCCAATAATGGCCTTGTTTAGATTCTCAAATTCACCACCAAATTTTACTATGCAAAAAGAAGATTCCCCATTACATCAAAATACCGGCACATGCATGGAGTACTAAATGTAGATGAAATCAAAAACTAATTGCACAGTTTTATTGTACTTTGCGAGACGAACATTTTAACCCTAATTACTTAAAGTTTGGACAATTATTACCAAATAAAAACAAAAATCTACAGTAATTCGGTACAGTGATTTTGGGTGCCCGAATCGGTATCTAAACGTGGCCAATGAAGAATTCGGATCGGATCAAACGATGCAGATAATGTGCGAGAGACGAGTGATTCGCTGGAGCTAATGATCGTATCGTAGATAGCCCCATGCTGCAGCAGCATGCACGATTTGGTCGTGTCCTGTCATGTGAACAGAGCATGCTAGCAGAGCAGGAGCGGTTGTTAGGTCAACACCAGATGGACTGATGACAGGGTGGGCGTGATCCATTCCATTCCTTCCGGTTGCAATCCAGCCAGGCGATCCACATGCGCGGGCGCCCAAAATTCCAATTGCCAAGCGGCGCCAGACGTAACGTAACGTCCGCGAGAAGCGACGGCGGGGCCAGCAACCGTCCTCCGAATCGATGGCTGTGCTGTGGTGACTCGTACGTGGGGCCACTCCCATCCCATGTACAGTACAGTACACTATCGTTTGCAGTTGCGCTCCAGTCATTGCTACTGTTATCGCATACAGTACGTATATGCGCTGCCTGCCTGTGGATCTAAATTTCAATTTGGCACTCTTTCATTGGGCCATGTTTAGTTCTCAAAATTTTACAAAATTTTTTAAGATTATCCGTCACATCGAATCTTTGGATATATGCATAAAACATTAAATATAGATAAAAAATAAAACTAATTATACAGTTTAGATGAAATTCACGAGACGAATCTTTTAAACCTAATTAGACTATGATTAGACACTAATTGCAAAATAACAATGAAAGTGCTACAGTACCGTTTTCCAAAAAATTTCACGAACTAAACCAGGCCTGGGTTTCAAATGGATTCATGCTATTGCGACAGACTCACTTTCATTGGGTTTCACTTTAATTTATTTGATTTGAGGTGTCCTATGTGCATAAAACAAGAACCACATAAACGGTGATATAAATACAGTGCAGGTACGGTGAAGTCCAAACTGCTTTAAAGTTTAAACCCTGCCAAAAAGGGTCTTTGCCCTTGTTTAGTTCCCAACTTCTCCCCCAAATTCCACTATGCAAAAAGAAGATTCCCCGTCACATCGAAATGTCGGCACATGTATGAAGTACTAAATGTAGATGAAATTAAAAACTAATTACACAGTTTTGTTGTACTTTACGAGACGAACATTTTGAGCCTAATTAGTCAAAATTTAGACAATTTTTACCAAATAAAAATAAAAGTTGCTACAGTACAATGTGACCTGCACTATTCTAAGTTGGAGCACCCAACTTGGGAACTAAACACGGGCTTTGTAGTCAAATGTCCTTTTCTTTAATTCTGTGGTTCATTACACGTGCTTGGCTGCCAGCTCCGCGTGTTTTACTTCCTACGGAGTACATATGTACTCTTCCCTTCAACACGGGACTCGTACACACTCTTTTTTTAGAGGGCGGTGCGGTTCTTGTTTGGCTGTGCTGATAAGTCTAAAAAATACCGTTGACTGATTTGTTACGAGAGAAAAATACTGTTTTAATTAAGAAAACAAGCTGAAAAATACGAATTATAAGCCGGATGAACTTAGCATTGCGGCGGTGCCATTCACGCACTGTTTAGTGACCGAAAGAAGCAGCCTGCGGCCGGCCATAGCTTTTTCTGTGCTCATGTTTTGATGAGCAGCAAAACAGACCGTGAGTACACAGACACGGTTTGAGTCCTGCCCCCGAGTACACAGGCACACCGACACCCACGTACGGCCATTTTCTTTCAAGGCTATGTTAGTTCATTCGAACTTTTAAAAATTTTACAAGATTTTCCGTCACATTGAGTCTTTAGATGCATACATGAAGCATTAAATATAGATAAAAAAAATAACTAATTATACAATTTGGTCATAAATCACGAGACGAATCTTTCGAACCTAATTAGCCCATGATTTGACACTAATTGTCAAATACAAACGAAAGTGTTACTGTGCTTCCAAAAATTTTACAGCAGCAACTAAACACCTGGATGAGAGCCTGTTCGCTTGAGCTTTCAGCCGCTTATTTCCAGCCAGCCAGCAGTATTTTTTCTCTCACAACAAATCAGCTAACGGTACTTTTAGCCGCTTATTTTCAGCCGAGCGAACATGCTGTCATCCATCCTGGCATGCACGCTAACCTAGCTACTGAATACGTGGACGCGTCTGGCGGTGGGCGACAAGGGCGGCAGCCCCCGTGGCCCCTGCCAGCCACACCGTCGCCGGCGGCCTTTTATCATCCGAATTCCAGACCAGCACAGGAACGGGAGCATCGTCTCCCAAACTGACACGCACACGGCACCCGCGTCCTGCCAGCCGTATCCGTGTACGACCGCGCGCGGGGCGCGGTGCCTCAAATTGAAAGCGAGCCCCGCCCGCGGAAACGACGGCGACGGCGCAGCGGCCGCGGTCAGAGCCGCGCGCAACGACGCGTGAACCACCGCCCGCACCGGCACCGCCCCCGCTGCCTCGCACTCGTCCGGCAGAGAGCCCGTGAGCCCGTGACGACAGGTACACACTCAGCCCAAGTGCATCCGCGCCCATACGGCCATGCCCAACTTGGCTGATTGGCGTGAACTTGCCGCTAATCACCGGATAATCCCGTCACCATCAACGCCGGACGCCTGTCTCATCCATCCTCTGTTCTGGCATTCCCAATTAATTTGCCAGCGGCTGGAATTGACGTTGCAGTTATGGAGCTTCCGTGGGAAAATTCCAGGAACTCGCCACCTGTTCGTCCAGAGAAAACCTGGGCCGCCCGACACAACAAAAGGTATGCACGCATTCTCGGCCCTCTCATGGATGGAAGTAGCCCCGGCCGTTACCCATGCAAATTCGGTTCCACAGGAAATTGCTACTGATCGGTTCATAAAATAGCTCGGTACCGAGAAAATTGGTATCAGTATTTTCAGTTCGATTTCGGTATTTACCGAAAGAACCGAACATATTACAACAACATGTAACATCAAGTTCAATAGCCAATTTTGATAGAAATTCAACATGATTTCATATAGAATAGCATTGTCTAAATCATACATATAAAAAGCCACAATACTACAGGACAAATACATAATATAGCTGTCCACAATAGATTCATCAAATCATCAATAATATTACATATTACTTAGTACTCAGTAAATTCAGTACTTCGGTTTACCGAGGTACAGAACCGAATATACCTCGGTAAATTCAGTTCTGAGAACTAGGAACCGAACAAGGAACTGAATATTTCGGTTTCGGTACTTTCGGTTCGGTTCTCGATAAATTCGGTTCGGTTTTTGGTATTTCGTGCCCAGGGTGAGATGGGAGAGAAAGAAAGAAAGGGAGTTTTCGCTACAACGACGAGGACAGGAGTGGATGTTATCGAACCAGCGTAACATTGCCACGAGTTATAACTTATAATAAATACACATAATGTTTTCAACATTGATATGGCCGGGAACAAATAGGATCGAAACGTCTAGCGTCCAGACATCCGGACGGGGCCAGCGTCCGCACACCCGCTTCACGTGGGTGCTGGCGCCGCATCGTGTCCTACGCCCGTACCGTGGCCTACGCCGCTTCGTGTGCCACGCCCGCACTGCAGGAGGACCCAGCAGCTGCAGCAGGTGGCTGCTGCAGATGGGTCCCAATGCAACGTGTGCAACACCAGATCTACTTTTGTAACATCTGTAGAAAACACTTGCAACATACGTGCGAAACACCAGGAAAAAGATGTTTGCAGCCATTGCAAAATATAGCAACATCCAAATGAAACACTTGCAACATACGGAGTATGTGTGAAACATATGCAACATCCGGATAAAACACACTTGAAACATATGTCTGAAAAAAACAGATGAAACATTAGGGAGAGACGTTTGCAACATAAGTGTATAACCATTACAACATATGCAACATCATGATCTACTTTTGCAACATCCATGCGAAATCCCTGTATCATACCTCTGAAAAAAAATAAAATACTTGAAACATAGGCTTGGAACATGCGCTTTCAGCGCAGTAATGTCACCTTGCTTGGACGAATGGAGCTTGTCCTTGTGGACCTCGACGCCGGAGCGGAGCTCGATGCCATAGAGTGCGTGGAGGTCATCAGTGCAAAGCTCTTCGGTGGCACGGACCTCGGTAGTGGCCACGTCATCTTTGCTTGCAATATTTATTTATTTTAATATGTTTGTAAAATTTAACAAAACTACAACTTGGATATAAAACTATACTTTCTAAGTCTAACTATGGTGTTGAATTTACTATATCTTAGAAATATATGTGTAGTAGTATTGTTTTAAAAAGAAACATAGGGTGCTAAGAAGTAAATTACCAGCATTAATATGTCATAATATTTCTAGTCAAAATGTATAAATTCATCTAAAGTTATAGCTTACAAAATATATTGCATACTTTATGGTATATCAATTTTTTAGCATACTTTATGTATAAACTCACCTAAACATTGATTTGATGAATTTTTAGTCTATTTTTTTAATGGT
The DNA here is from genome assembly GCA_038087645.1 of Saccharum hybrid cultivar R570. Taxonomy (NCBI): domain Eukaryota; kingdom Viridiplantae; phylum Streptophyta; class Magnoliopsida; order Poales; family Poaceae; genus Saccharum; species Saccharum hybrid cultivar. Next base: position 14,737,556 of record JAQSUU010000602.1, read on the forward strand.
AGAGGTGGTATATATATTTAAAGTGGTTATTTTATATTGATATTTGGGTTATTTATAACTAAAGTTTAAGGGTCATAACGTCAGAAGTGGATAATTTATATGCAAATTTGTTGGTTTATCTTGCATTATCTTTAACAATGGTATATGCAGGTAATTCTAATCCAAATTTAGGAGGTTATTTCAAAATCTTTTTCATAATAGCAGATATCAATAATTTAGATGCAAAATTTCAGGGTTACTTTATGTACTTTTTCATAAAGGTAAGGTTGTTTGTAATTTTTTTAGAAAATAGAATAAATCCAATGGTTATTACTAGTTACAATGGTTGGAGTCAACACCAAATTAAAAAGGCAAGATATTTCTGATTGTTGTAGTTTTTTTAGGCCCTGTTTGGTAGGGCACTCTTGGATTCTGGCTCCATGCTAGAGTACCGGAGCCGGAGAAGCCACGAAACATAGCTTCTTCGGGCTCCTAGTTTATTTCGTGAGAAGAGAAAAAAAGGGTTTCTGAAAATAGTGTTACTACGGTTGCTATTATTGGAGCCGAAGAGCCCCAAGAAGTTATATGAAACAGGCCCTTAGATTTTAATCTTTTTTGTGGCATATCTCTGATGATGAACTTGGATAGTCCAAAAAAATCACTAATATTGTTGTTTAGATCCTATCAAATACTATCATGGCTCTGTTTACAAATAAAAGATAGAACCAACACATCCTCCAGCGATTGGATGGTTTTCAAACCATCCATTATCGCGATTGGATGGTTTACAAATATTCTGTCTAGACCTTGTTCGTTTCGCTGAAATTTGGCTTATGCTGATTTATTGTGAGAGAAAAACACTGTTCGTTCGCTGAAAAGTACTGCTGATTTGTTATCAGTTTAACCAACTTCATAAAATAATATACATTTTTGTAATATCACATCTCTACAGTTGGATTTATCATGTATTATATTTTATAGTATATATATTTGGTGTTTGATACCTTTATATATAATCTTAGTTAAACTGATGTTGGTTTGATTTTGACTATATTTAGGGTTATTCTTTTTTTTTTGGAACGGAGGACGGGGCCACATGAACAGCTAGTTAATTTGATTCACACCCTGGGAAAGCTGTCTGGCAATCTCTTCCTCTTCCGGGCTAACACGGTTTGGCAATCTGCCCGTGTACAAAACACCCTAGAGGAGCGCGCAGATTGCGTTGTCCAGCCCAATCCATCCATGTCCTCCTAGCCCTGGCGAGAATGTCACGATCCGAAGCTTCGCGCCCGCCCGACACCGCAAGCAAAAAAGGGACGGTTGCCGTGGCCCAGGCATCAACAAAACGTGTGCCCCGCCCTCGCCGTGGGCCGCGGGGGCCCCTGCAGTATAAAGCCGGCGCCACGTCCTGTGCTTGGCCGCCGCACCAGACCAACAACTTGCTTCACTCCACTAGCCAGCCAGCTACAGCTAGCCTCCTCCTCAATCCTCATCTCATCTCCCATTCTCCAAGAAGCGAAGCAGAGCAGAGGATGCGCATGGCGCGGCTTGCCGTGGCCGTGTTCCTGGCGCTGCTGGCGGCCACGGCGTCGGCGGACTCGTGGCTGTACGAGAAGTTCACGACGGACGGCAACGTGCGGGCGGACTACAACGCGCAGGGGCAGCAGGTGACGTCTCTCATCCTGAACCAGCAGTCCGGCGGCGCCTTCAGCTCCCGCCAGAAGTACCTCTACGGCGAGTTCAGCATCCAGATGAAGCTCATCCCCGGCAACTCCGCGGGGACCGTCACCTCCTTCTACCTCTCCTCCGGCGACGGCCCGGGCCACGACGAGATCGACATGGAGTTCATGGGCAACTCGAGTGGCCAGCCCGTGGTGCTCAACACCAACGTGTGGGCCAACGGCGACGGCAAGAAGGAGCACCAGTTCTACCTGTGGTTCGACCCGGCCGCCGACTTCCACACCTACACCATCATCTGGAACGACAAGAACGTCATCTTCAAGGTGGACGACCTCTTCATCAGGTCCTTCAAGCGGTACCGGGACTTGCCGTACCCCGGCGGGAATCCCATGTCGGTGCACGCCACGCTGTGGGACGGCAGCTACTGGGCCACGCAGCAGGGGAAGGTGAAGGTGGACTGGTCCGCCGCGCCCTTCGTCGTCTCGTACCGGGGGTACTCCGCCGACGCCTGCGTGCCCAACGGCGACGGCGCCCCGCTCTCCTGCCCCGCCGGAACCGACCGCTGGATGAACCGCCAGCTCGACGCCGCCGAGTGGGGCACCGTCGCCTGGGCCAAGAAGAACTACATGCACTACAACTACTGCGACGACGGGTGGAGGTTCCCTCAGGGCTTCCCCGCCGAGTGCTCCCGCAACTGATCTGCTTCATCTGATTGATGATTTCTTGCTTCCTGTTCTGTTGCTTGATTGATGGTGTTTGTTCGTCACCTCTGTTCTTGATTGATGAACAGGACAGCCCAGATGTTTGCCTTCCATGTACATTTTGGCACCCATACTAGTGTTCTTGAATCTTTCGTTCTTTCTCTCTTTTTTCTTTACAGTCAGTGATTGTTACTGAAAGGGAGTTAATAAAGATAATAAAGGTGAATTCCTACTTAACAACAACACAGTGAAAATGAAAGTGAAGGCAACGTTGTAGCCGTTATAAAAAGGAAAGGTTGTGAATTTGCGACTCCGGCACCTGCACATGGTGTCAGTGTCGACCAGGTGCAGACGAATCATAAACAATACCATGGCATGGCTGTGTTTAGATCTAAATTTTGGAGTGTCAAAATACACTGTCGTATTTCGTTTGTATTTGGTAATAATAGAAAAAGTCTACTTAACCCTCTGAACTATCAGCTAGCGTCTAACTTACACCCCCAACTATAAAATCGTCTGTTTTACACCCTGAACTATTCAAAACCGTTCAAATTACACCCTGAGGCGGTTTTGGACGGCGGTTTTGCTACAGTAACCATGGTTTTGCTACAGTAACGGCGGTTTTGACTTTTTCTTTTTCTATTTATTTCCGCTGAATCTTTGAAAAATCATAGTAAATCACAGAAAAATCATAAAATAGAAAATCTAATTTTATTGGACTCCACATGAGTAGATCTACACGATGAACATATAATATAGTATTCTTTAGTACAAATTTTTTTCTGTAGCTTTAAATTAGTTAGAAAATCAAATTTTATCTGTAATTAATTGGAATAATTCATAGCTACAGCTTCTATGGTCCGATTGTGGTGAAATTTTTATGATGGGGTTATTATTATATGTTTGAACTATAGCAAAAATTTCATACTCATTGGATCATATATAACTTAATTATAGATTTATTTAGGTTTATGTTTAGGTTTATGCTTGTTAAATATAAATAAATCTATAACTAAATTATACATGATCAAATTAGTATGAAATTTTTACTATAGTTCAAGCATATAATAATAACCCCATCATAAAAATTTCACCACAATTGGACCATAGAAGCTGTAGCTATGAATTATTCCAATTAATTACAGACAAAATTTGATTTTCTAACTAATTTAAAGCTACAGAAAAAATTTGTACTAAAGCATACTATATTATATGTTCATCGTGTAGATCTACTCATGTGGAGTCCAATAAAATTAGATTTTCTATTTTATGATTTTTCTGTGATTTACTATGATTTTTCAAAGATTCAGTGGAAATAAATAGAAAAAGAAAAAGTTAAAACCGCCGTTACTGTAGCAAAATCATGGTACTGTAGCAAAACCGCCGTCCAAAACCGCCCCAGGGTGTAATTTGAACGGTTTTGAATAGTTCAGGGTGTAAAACAGACGGTTTTATAGTTGGGGGTGTAAGTTAGACGCTAGCTGATAGTTCAGGGGGTTAAGTAGACTTTTTCCTGGTAATAATTGTCTAACCATTGTCTAATTAGGCTCAAAACGTTCGTCTCGCAAAGTACAACCAAACTGTGTAATTGATTTTTTATTTTATCCACATTTAGTACTTCATACATGTATCGCAAGTTTAATATGCCGAGAATTTTTTTTTACATAGCGCACTTTTTAATGCATCTAAACACAGCCCATGTCGATTGACTCTGAGGGCTTGTTTAGATTGCAAAACTTTTGAACCCCGGGCACTGTAGCATTTTCGTTTGTATTTGGTAATTAGTGTCCAATTATGAACTAATTAGGTTCAAAAGATTCATCTCGTGATTTACAATCAAACTGTGCAATTAGTTATTTTTTTTACCAACATTTACTACTTCAGTGTCCAAAGATTTAATGTGATGGAGAGAGTGAAAAGATTTGGAATCTAAACAAGCCCTGATTTGAATTGCTTTGCGATGCAACGATGCATCACCGTTCAACGTTTTGCCTGGATACGCGGTTTCGTTAGATTCCATCGTGGGAATGGCGCCAGTTAGATTCCACGATGGAGGGGGAGCGCGACGACAGGAGCAGTAATTGTCGTCAGTGTAGTGGGAGCTGGGTGCGGACGAGTGACAACCGTGTGCTTCGCTGTTTCCGTTGCAGTCGTACACAAAAAGAGGTGAGAGCAGGCAGGCCCAGGCTGAGTACAGCCAGCTAGGCAGTGTTACCTATACCATGTTCGTTCGTCGTTCCGGGCGTCGTGCATTTGGTTGGTGCGGTGGGTGCCCACTGCCCAATCTACCACCGTAAAACGGTAAAAGATAAAAATGGGCAAATTCGGAGGCACATCTAAAGATAAGAGAACCTGTGGACCAAACGCGCGCACAGCGTGTACACGGTAGCGAAAAAAAATCTGAAACGTTCTGATCTTGATCGACGGTGCTGGAGGCGCTGAAATGTGGCTTCTTCCTTTGCAAACAGGAGTTTTGAAGAACTGCGGTACGATCCGTCTAAAATCTGTAACGAAAGAGCTTTGAAGAAACGCTGTTGCTTTGCTTGGGCTTATTTGTTCGCCCGAGTTGTACGGCCGGCGTTGCTGTTTGGGTTCGGTGTGAATGGATCATTGCTTTTAGCTAGCCACCTAGTCGAGCCTTGTTCTAACTAAAAATTCAACATAACATCTTATTAACTCTAACATTATTGGTCATGGCAATTTAAAAACTACGAACATAAGTAACTTTAGAAACATGTAACTTATACGTCTATATTTGTATTCAAATACTTCTCTCTTCCTCTAAATAAATACATTCCTAACAAGTTTAAGTCAGATTAGTATGACTGAGAAAAGACCATATAACCCTTCATTAATTGGAGTAGTTGCACATTGATAGGTGATTGTTCTAGTAACATGCAGAGTACTCCCTCCAGATTGGTAAAGAAAGTCGTTTTTGATAAGTTTTGAGTTAAACATTGGGAATATAAATCATAAATAACTTTTAAGTTGTTGAGATTGAAAATGTGAAAACCACGTGAATAGATTTGTCTTTAAAAATACTTTCATATATATATATATCACTTTTCAATAAATATTTTTATAAAAATAAGAAGTCAAAGTTATGCTTTGGAGACCGTGCTGTTGTCCAAAACGACTTCTTTTACCAACCTGGAGGAAGTACTAATTATAGCATTTACTATACACAACCATCTGCAGAAACTCAACACTAGATTAAGAGATGGGAGGGCATGCAGTAAATACAATGAGACTTCAAGAAAAATAAATGGGCCAATGGACTCCTTGGCCTTCTAGAAATTGATTTATTCGTAAACCAATTTTTGAGCTAAGAATCTATTTATTCAGAGACATAGAGAGTATATCTTTGAAAATCTTGATATTTGAAGCATCATTTAGTAGGTAGTACAAATTGGAGTTAGCCAATGGTGAAGGTTAACTTGCTGCTATGAGGGAACAAAGTGGCTAGTAAGGCTAGTCGTGCAACACAAGCACAATCATTAATTATATGAGTGAGCTATTAAATTTACTCTAGGTGATAACTTCATAAAATGAAGTTCATAATTATTCGGAAATGCTATGTGTAGGGCGTCTATCCATTCGGACGCCCCTTCGTGGTCCTGCGGACCAGCCCAATAGACATCTGCTCTGCGCCTCCTCGTTTTTTTATTACAGTGTCTGCATTTGTCCCTTCCGTTGCGCCGATTGGATAAGGAAAGGAGAAGGAGATGAGAGACCTGCTCCGCCTCGGTCACCTTACCTGCTTCGTGCAGCCCGCTCCGCCATCTATAGTCACCCTGCCTGCTCCTTCTCCTACGCCACTGTGTCGCATCACACCACTGCTTCCTGCTGCTACTTCTGCTCTGTGGCCCGCTCCGCTTGACAGCACGGGCACCGCCGCGACCACACGTGGTGATCGCTCTCTCGGCCACCAACTAGCCACTAAGGCCACTGTGGAAGGAGAAGCATCGGACCCTAGGGCTGAAGCCCTTTGGCCTCACCTCCTGCTACGGCTGCGGCGCCCCAATGCAAACGGCGGAGGAGGCTGCATCGAGATACGATGCATGTTGCAAGCGTACCTTTCAAATGTTTCAGTTGTTTTAGAGGTACGTTGCAAGTGTTTCAGAAGGATGTTGCAAAAGTAGATCGGGATATTGCATATGTTGCAATGGTTATACAAGTATGTTGTAAGCTTTTGTCCCCAATGTTTCATATGTTTTTAGAGGTATGTTGCAAGTCTGTTTATCTTGATGTTGCATATGTTTCACACATATGTTGCAAATGTTTTATCTCGGTGTTGCGTATGTTTGCAATGGTTTTCAAGTGTTTTAAGATGTTTTTGCAAGTGTTTTAGACGTATGTTAGAAGTTTTTCAGCTGTTTCTGACGTATGTTCCATGTGTTTCATCTCTGGTTGTTGTTGTAGATGGGGATGTTGCACATGTTGCAATTATACACGTATGTTTCAAGTGTATGTTTCCAAATTTTTCAGCTGTTTTAGACGTATGCTGCATGTGTTTCATCTGGATGTTGCATATGTTGTAGTGGCTATACACATATGTTGCAAGAGTATGTTCTAAATATTTCACATATTTCACACATATGTTGTAGCAAGTTCTTCATGCTGCAAGTGCTTCATGAGCAGGCTTGGGAAGCAGGCCAGGCGGAGGCGGCGTCCCCACGTGCGCACAGGAAGCAAGGCGGGTCTGGGCGGTCCCTATGGAGTGGCGCGAGCGTAGTAGCAAGTGCGGGCGCCGCGAGCAGGTGGGCGGGCAGGCAGACGAGCGAGTAGATGCGGGCAGAAGAGCAGACGGGCAGGCAGGCGAGTGAGCAGGCGGGCAAGCGAGCAGGAGCGGCAACAGGTAGGTGGGTGAGCAGCGTAGTGCGGGAAGGCGCATCAGGCCAGTAGCCGCAGGTGTCCGGACGCTAGCGCCCCGGATCGAACGTCTGGGTGCTAGCAAGTCTGATAATTATTACATCCGGCTTAGAAATATGTAATTTTGTCTGTGTTGTACTATGTAATCGTAAAATAGAAATAATATAATTTAGAATAGTATTAAGTCAATTCTTGTTACGTTTGACCAAATTTATATAAAAAAGATAATAGTATTTATTTGACGTACTAAATATAGATCCATTATATAATACCTATTTAAAGTCATAAATTTAATTTTTAATCTTAATTAAACATAAGATTGTTTGGCTTAAACAAACTTTTTTTTTGGGAATCGTTTGGCTTAAACAAACTAAAAACTGCATTTGTTTCGACGGAGGGAGTATCTCTACTAGGGATGAAAACGGAACAGAAATATTCCGAATTGACCGTTTTCGTTTTCTATATTATGAACCGTTTTTTAACATGAAAAATTGTCAGTTTCAATTGGTTTCACAACTATTTTCAATCATTTTTTGTACTCTTTAATTGCTAAATGTAGAAATATCCCGAACCGACCGTTTTCGTTTTTCTATATCGTAAGTCCGTTTTCGACCGTTTCCGACCGTTTTCATCCTTAATCTCTACCCTATTCAACCCAGCAGTGGGTGGCCATGTCCTCCTCGTAGCAATAATTGAAAGAAGCTGTGACACCGTCCAGGTCCAGGACGGGTGACGATCGAGGGAGGTGGACCAGTGCATTGAAACGTCCAACCCAGGCGCAGCAACCAACGCATTCAAAAATCGCCCGGAGGGGGCGCTACGCAGACATCATAAAAATCGGGGGCGTTTGGTGCTGTCACGGGCTCACAGCGGCGTTTCTTCCTGCGAGCCAGACGGCACCGAGGAGGGTGGCATTGCTCCTGGGGAGCCTAGCCACTTCACGTGTTGCTCCTGGGTGGCTGTCTCCCATTGACCCAATGCAAGTCGCCAAGTCCCAGGCGAGCCACACACAGCATCCGATCAGAGCAGGGGAAGGTCATAATTGCTGGAGATATCATGTTAGCCCTTGTTTAGTTCACCTCAAAATTCCAAGTTTTTTCACTCTCTCTATCACATCAATTTTTAGCCGCTTGTATGGAGTACTAAATGTAGGTAAAAAAAATATCTAATTACACAGTTTAGTTGAAAATCACGAGATGAATCTTTTGAGCCTAGTTGGTCCATGATTGGACAATATTTGTCAAATAAGACGAAAATAGTACTATTCATCAGGTTGAAAAAATCTTCAATCTAAACAAGGGCTTAATTGAGGAGCAGCAGCAGCTGTACCTTCGTTCTTCCAGGGCCTCGTTTAGTTCAGAGAATTTGGGAGAAAAACACTGTATCAGAATTTCTGTAGTATTTCGTTTGTATTTGGTAAAAATTATCCAAATTTTGACTAACTAGGCTTAAAATGTTCGTCTCGCAAAGTACAATAAAACTCTACAATTAGTTTTTGATTTCATCAATATTTAGTACTTCATGCATTTGCCGACATTTTGATGTGACGGGGAATCTTCTTTTTGCATAGTGAAATTTGGGGGAGAATTGAGGGAACTAAACAAGGGGCAGATCAAAAGCAGTTGAATGCCCTGTTTAGATGCCTTCAAAATTTCAAATTTTTACTTTTTGTCCCATCACATCGAATCTTTGGACACGTGCATGAAGTATTAAATATAGATAAAAAAATAATCAATTGCACAATTTGGTTGTAAATCACGAGACGAATCTTTGAGCCAAATTAGTCCATGATTAGACACTGACTGCCAAATACAAACGAAAATGTTACGGTAGCCAAATTTCAAAAGTTTTTACATCTAAACAGCCCAGTCAATGCAACTAGCTAGTACTAGTTGTCAAGCTCCTTTATCTCAAGGAATGTTCCAGTTGAAAGCACCAGAGAGCTGCAAGTCTGCAACACTTTTCTCTACAGCCCCTAACATCTCACACCAGCACCAGCAACGGCTGTTACCACAGCCCATGTCAACTCAAGACAACAAGGAGATAGATACGAAAAGGAACGGAACCGGTAGTGCTTTTCCCTGCTGGATTGCATGGAGAAAGACTGAGACTGTGACTGTGAGACACACACAACGGCAAGCATGAGGACCAGAGTGACCGCGACACATTTGGTGGTTATGTAAAGTGGCTCAGATTTGGGCCAGTAGTGGGACACAGAATAATGCACCCGTGCTTATCCCTTGCAGCTAAGCACATCCCAGCTCGTCCTAGAATGGCATGGCATATGGCTTTTTTTTTAGAAACCGGAATTATATTTCACACATAATTCTGATGATTTACATTCCGACACTTACAAAGACACCCTTGACAAACATGAAAATTACAACCACGTCCTTGCAAGCTTCTCCTGGTGGTCCTCGTCGCCGACGGCCGAAACAGTCTCATTGAAGCTGACCATCCTCCCGATGAAGAAACACAGTTTTTGAGCGGCACCCAAATCGGCACACCGGCAACACCAATGTGCACTTTACTCGCTAAATGTGCAGGCCTAACAAGATGGCTAGAGGCCATTGCATCGTCGGAGAACCAGATATCCGACGCCACAATCGTGGACTGCCCCAGTTCGCCGGGATACACCCCGAAGGGAAAGAAAACCACCAGAAAAGGTGGGATCTAGAGACCAATCCAGTTTCCTAGGTTGGTAAAACATACCTCCCGAGCTTCCCGCTGGAGAATCGACCATCACCGCAGCTGACGCCGACGGATACAAGGGAGGGACAGCAAGAGACCCGCCAAGCTCCGGAGAACTCACCAGGACTCCAGATCTGACGAAGTCACACCATATTCTCCATGGACCGTCATCGAAAGAGGAAGAGGAAGCTTGAGCTTTGCCGACACCGACGCCGGATCTGCCTCCACCGCACTTATGACAGCGCTCCAGAGCAGCAAAAGAGTCGGCAGCCAAGTAACATGCTCCACCAGAAAACCCTAACCCTACTATATAGCTACTTATATACAGGGGAAAACCAATCCGCCGCCGACTCAGCCAGTCTCCCTCCTCCTCTGACGCCGGTGAGGGCGCCTGAGGTAAGGAAGACGGTGAATCGACGGAGGAAACGACGAATCGCTTGTGAGTCGTCGCTCTCAACTATTTCTCTCTGGAAGGGATGAGAGCTTTCCGGTCACATGGCATATGGCTTGTCAATCTGAATAACGCATGGCTGTGCAAGGGACCCAAGAAAGCTGTGATAGGGCCATGGGGGCCCGGCTATCACTGAACGGGGGAATAGAGGTGCCTTCTCATTGTGGGCCTGAAATGGAATAAAGCGTGCTTGCCACACTGGAATATGATGCTTGTTGCCTATACCTAACAGTTCTGGTCAATGGCTGGCTAATCATGCTCCAAATCATGTCACACCAAAGATGCTGCCTGGAGTGCTGATGAATTTTGGGTATTTTGTAAAACAATTCCAATATGCTTCTCTGTTATTCCTACACTAGAGGTGAGTAATTTGGAGCGCATGGTGCGTGGGACTGGTGGTGTAGATAACACGAAGTAATGCCCTAGTTTGGTACTGTAGGGTTCCATATTTTGCACGGGCGGCCGTGACTGCGTGACATATGCTCCTTTTGTGCCTTTTCTTTCCACAAACAAATTTAAGGCGGTCCCTGGTGTGAGAAAAGGAACAAAAAGAAAATGTTATTGGTTCTCGATCAATCGGTGGAATGCCAAAAACAGTTGCTCCCGCGTCACGCATGGGAATAAAGATATGGCATAAATTTATATATGGTATCTCATTTCACTATCTTAGCTTTCAGTTCTCATTCCGTTCCTACCTATGTCCTTTACCTGATCATCAGAAACCTAAGCGGCCTGTTTGGTTCCTACCTATGTCCTTTACCTGATCAGTACTTTTAGCCTTTGGGGGAAACAAACACGTGGCCCAAAAGCGGAGGATGAGTTTTTAGCCCCCATTAGTCCATTAGCCCCTCAAGGTGAACAAAAAAGGGTGACGAGATCCTAACATATAAGTATGCTAAGCCTTGGGATCAAAGGTTTCCAACCGAGAGACCACCCGACCGACTCTTCCAGGATCGCTCGGGGGCTATACCCACTGGGTACGCTTGTGCGTACCCTCAGGCCAAGGAATCAGGCTGAGCCCGAGCGTGACCGCTGCTTTCGCTCAGGGCTCGGAGGCTTGACCTAGCCTTAGGCTTCCGATCGACGGAAGCCTGGACCCGATCCTCGGTTCCCTCCCGGCCTCCGGCACCAGCCAAGGCCCAGGCCCAGAAGGTACGCCCCGAGCCACCAAGGCTCGGGGGCTCCCTGATGCAGCACCGCAAGCGCGGCGCTGTCAACCACTTCTCTGACAGGGTCACGCACGGGGCGGACGCAAGAAGACAAACTCCTCCGCGGCCTCCAGGGGCTCCCGGGTCCGCACGTTAGCCCCTCGAGCCGGCCTCCTTCGCCACCAAGAAGCCTCCAGAAGCCGTATCTGGGGAGGCCGGTCCAAGTCGACACAGCCTGACACTCAGCGTGTCAAAAAGAGCAGCCAGACGACACCTAGAGCTTCTTCGGCTCCACGACATCGCCACGGTCCACGTGGCGCCGTTGTAAGAGCTTCCTGGACTCCAGCGCATGTAGACCATAGGCTCCACTCTCCTAAACTGCCATGTACCCGACCTACCTGTAAGGTCCTAAATGGCTAGAGGGGGGGTGAATAGCCTTTTTAAAATCTACAAACCTTACTCAACAACAAAGTTAGTACAAAGATGGCGAAGCTAATTCTAGCACTAGCTCAACTATGCTAAGCAAGCCACCTACACAATTCTAGTTAACAAGGCTATGATCTCTAATTTACACCACAAGCTAAGTCACTAAGCTACTTACTCCTATATGAAACAAACTACTCTAAGCACACTAGACAAGACATGGTGCAAGAATGTAAAAGGAGAGTGAATTGATTCTTATACCGACAGTGTAGAGATGAGATGTATCAAAGAATCAATTACACACAATCACAATGACAATCCTCGGCAAGAGATGACATAAGATTTTTTACCGAGGTTCACTTGCTTCCCGGCAAGCTACTCCTCGTTGTGGCGATGCACCCACTTGATGGATCGCAAGCTAATCAACTATCAGAGTTGAACCCTCAACGGGTGCCGCATATCCACTCACAAGATGGGGATCCTTCAAGCCACGAGCTCCACTAGAGTAGCCAATTCGTGAACTCCCGCGGTGAAGGCTCAAGAACCCCTCACAATCGCTTGGTGAGGCTCGAACAAGTCTCCAATCGCGAGCTCAATCACCACCGCTGCTCCAAGCCGTCTAGGATGTCAAAAAACACCCAAGAGTAACAAGCAATCCGCAACAAACTCGAAGATCAAGTGCCACTAGATGCAACTCTCAATGCAACCCAAGAGTAACAAGCAAGCCGTCTAGAGTATGCAACCAAGCAAGGAGATGAGAGGAGGGAAAGTTCTCTAGCTCAAAGTGTGCCTCAATATCTCAAAAGTGCAAGAGCGAACCCCCCAAACCCGGCCACCATCTATTTATAGAGAAGGGGTAAGCAACTAGCCGTTACAAGACATCGCAGTGAAAAACGTGATGACCAGACACACCGGTCAGGGTGACCAGACACGTCCGGTCACTATAGGACAAATAGTAGCAGTGCGAGTCAGAGAGAGCCATTGCCGTGACTGGACGCGCTCCACCATTTGACCAGACGCACTGCACCCTGCGTCCGATCGGAGTCCAGAGAGCTCCCCACGTGATCAGACGCGTCCGGTCGCACCTGACCGGACGCGCCACCGCGTCCGCTTCGCGTCACGCCACCAAGCCGCACAAGTGATGCTAAGCGGACGCTCCGGTCCCGGGGACCCTCAGACACACGCTCTCTGTGCGCCTTTCCTCTGCGCCAAGGTGAACTGACCGGACGCGCTGGTCAGGCTAGACCAGCGTCCGGTCACAAACCCTAGGCGCGCTGCGCCTCAGCCCTCGACTTGAGCTGACCGGACGCGTAGGTCCACCCTGGACCGCATCCGGTCCAGCGTCCGGTTAGCGTTTTTTCAGAGATAAACACTCCAGACATTCACCACATTTTCTCGCCTCTGGCGCAATGGAAAATAGGCATTTCATTTTCACGAAAACGCCTGAATCCCGCGCTCGCAAGCTCAACGGGAGGGAGAGAGGATGTAACACCCCGATGTTACGCATGCATTCAGCACCTGCAAATCATGAGCATAAGCATTGTCATGCATTCATTAACATTGCATGAAATAATGATTGAAACATGACCTTGAAACATGTTAATGAAAACATGCTTGTTGCATTGTTTGTTTAAATAGAACTATGCCATGATTGTGCTTGTAATGGTGTTAAAAATGCTTGTTTGTTAGTTTAAATGATTTAGAAATGTTTCACATGCATTTTGGAGCAGAGTTCATTTTGGAAATTTTCCCAAATTCTTCTTCTAACAATAATTCTCAAAAATGCTGAAAAATGAGAAAAATAAATTTAAATCAACTTTTAACCTCCATCTGCAAAACTGTTTAGATTTTGACTTTACTCCTTTTGGCAAAGTCGTAGAGCTCAAACTGTTGAAAAACTTTTGTTTTTGCCCCATCTTGAGAAAAGATTTGGAAAATGCTCAAAATGAGACTTTACTGCTGTTTCATTTGAAAAATAAAAAGAAAAGGAGTTCATTTTCTTAAATAGGTCCGCGCTCCACTTTTCGGCCCGCCTCCGTTTTGGCCTGGCTCAGCCCCGCTCTCTCCCACATGCGCCTCGCCCGCTCACGCGCGCCCCGCGCGAACGCGCGCTCTGCCCGTGCTCAGGCCGCGCACGCCGCGTGGCGCCCAGCCATCGGCGGCGAGCGGCAGTGGTCGACCGCTCCGACCGTCCCCGCGCCCTTATCTCCCTTGTCCGAGCGCCCCTCTTGCACTCGCCACTCCACTCGCGCCTCCTCTCTCTCGCGCAGCGACAGCAGCACGACAGCCACCGCACGACGTCGTTCCGCCATCGCGCAGCACCGCCGTCAATCCGTCCACCGCCGATTCGCCACGGCCTCGGCTCCACCTCACTCTCCTCTTGCCCGTGCTCACGCTAACGTCGCCATTCGCGCACAGGTGAGTACCCAATCGGGCGAATCCCTCCGCCGTGCCCGCCATGGCCGCCGAGCTCGGTCGCCGTGGCCGGAGCTCCACGCTCTACCCTGCTCCCTTTTTCTCTTTCTCCATGTTCGCCTCAGCCTCGCAAAGCCCCTGCGCGAGGTCAATGCACCTAGGCATGAGCACTTATACATTTGCATCATACAGGATCGCAGGAAGTAATTCCGGTAGCAGTTCCAAAGGAGCCGGAAGAGCAGCCCGAGCTGCAAGAGCAGGAGGTGCCCGAAGCTGACGAGGAGGTTGGTGAGGATCTTCCGAAGTGCCTCGATCATCGCCCGAGCTCTTTCGAAAGAGGCAAGCCCCAGAGCATTTCTCTCCCGATTTGCAAATATTTTATTAATTTTTTACCTTAATTGATGCATTATGTTTAGGAGTTTTTTGCAACTGTTGCTGCATTATACCTTGTTTACCCTTCTTATACCCTATCCTTGTTACCCTGGTATTCGCAGTCGAGGAAATGCTTAGCTTGCTTAGACCGGTAGAAGTCGGGTGATTTCCTGTCACCTGCGAGCTATAGGTGGTTACCTGGATCTACTTGAATAAGTATGTCATCTTAAGATAACTAAGTGTTAATTTGAAGTTGAGACCAGACGGAGACTTACAGGGTTTCGACTGTAGTGTTTTCCATCTGTGTCCATTAAGGACCAGCGTTGTTGGGCCTCGAGTCATGTTGAACGCATGTCTCACATTTAGCTGGCCGAATAATGCACCTTTCGACCGCGAAGCTGGAAGATTATTCAGGCCGAGTGGATTGCCCGCAGCGCACTGTACTAGAGCAGGTGTGGTAGGTCATGGGGGCGCGATGATAAGGCCAAAGAGCAGTCGGGCGGCCCCCGGGTACATGTGGTTCTTGGCAAACTCGAGACTTTACCTGGATAGTTGACTCGGTGACCAATATCTCACTTTAGCGGGTGAGTGAGATTTGTGTGGGGAATAAATTACCAGCTGGTTAATAATCGATTTGAATCGCCATCGTTCACTGGATAGTGAACACTTGACTTGAGTTACTTCATCGTAGTAATGTTGATGGAACACTTGGACAGTTATATGAAATATGATATTATGGATGTTGTTAATGATCATTGGTTATCCTTACTTGTTTAATCACATGTTTACTCTAGTACAGGTGCAAATGTAGTTGACAGGTTAATAATGATTAACTTGATATAAAAGCTTCTGGAAAAGGTTCTTTAAATGCTAAAAATGCCTTTTTGCAAATGAGTCAGCTATCCTACTATAAAGCCCTTCATACTCCTTGGTGTCATTTTATTTTCGGTTGTGTCGGGTAAGTCTAGCTGAGTACCTTCTCGTACTCAGGGCTTTGTTCCCACTTGTTGCAGATGGGCAGATGTATTACGGCTACTATATCAACTGTCTCTATCCTGCGATGGGTGATGCTTAGGACCATGGGCAGTGGTCGTTCCCTACGTCTTATCTAATGCTTTTGTTGGAGATGATCATTAGGTGACATTGTACTTGAACTCTGTGTGAGTGTGTGGGTGAATTTGAACTAAATGCTTCCGCTACTTTTATTTTAACTTGGGTTGTAATAAATATGTTTAAACTCCGATGTATCTGTGATGTGAACTTTTATGTAATTTGTGATGGTGACCGCTAAACTTATTACGATCTTGGCAGGTATGTGAGTTGGTTTGAAATCCGTCGTGATTTCACGGACTACCGGGTTATACGGGCTTAAGTTTGCTAAATCGTCTGCTCGGTGGATGATTTTCTTACTTAATTTCGTATAATTGGTCGGTTCTGTTACAGCTGGCATCGGAGCATGGTTTAGCGTGTTACTATTCACAAGTGTATTTAAAACAAAAAGGTGGTTGAAAAACATGATTTCCAAACTAAAAAGTGTGCCAGTGGTCATATACTTTATGCCCAGTCAAGGACTCTAGGTGGCTTATCTAAGTACTAACTCGGGGTTCTTGCATCATATTTCTCTTTCATTGCTCATACGGCGTGCTATTGTATGAGTGCCACTTGTTTAAGTGGTAATGTATAGATCAATTGCCTCTACGCCTCGGTAAGTGTGAGTTGTGAGAGCATGATCGGATACACCGCCGATCTAGGGAGAGTGCTTATATGATGCTGGAGTAATTACATGTTCTACGCATATTTTACAAAAGTGTCGCATGTGTGGTTGTTCCGTCTGTTGAGGCGATGCCATCAATAGGGCGATGGTTTGGGTAGTTACTACCGTTGTATGCGTATCTGGGGATGCGTATAGAGCGTGTAGATAAATTTACTACTTTCATGCACCCATTGGGAATTGGGCTTAAATGAATCTTGTGCAGGTACATAACAGCGTGATCGTGTAAAACGTATTAGTTACGTATAGGAGAGATCGTTGTATGCCACCGTCTATATCGCTAGAATCCATTTATTTTCTAAGTTTGTGAGAACGTAAGAAATGTACATACATCTTGTTACTTATGCATTTCGTTCATGTCATGCATTCCTCCCCTTATAAATTGATTATCTCCTTTTGATAAAATTTGTACCAACTTAAAATATGTTCTCACGGGGTAATCAAAACCTTTTGCTATAGATGGCCCGCACGAAGCAGACTGCCCGTAAGTCCATAGGCGGAAGAGCACCCCGACACCAGTTGGCCCCGCGAGAGCGCCGCAGCACGGACACGTTTCTGAGCGAGTTTGGCATGCCAACCTTGCTTTGGAGAGTGCTCCATGATGTGGGGTACCCAGAGGGTCAAGAGCCGGTGTACTCTTGGAGTGAGAACCAGCTAGCTGAGGATGGGATTGCAGTAGTGGAGATCACAGTCACTGTCTTGGTGATGCTCCAGAGTGGGATGGCTGGCACTTGGAGCTTGAAGGTCGCACTCCTGTTGAGGGTGTAGAGGGAGCAGCTTTTCGTGTCATCAGAGACATTATGAGCAGATTCCCCAATGAACTGGCAGCCGCATTAGCAGGTACTTTTCCTTGGGATGATCCTCGAGATGCTATCTAGGTTTAGCCTCAGGGAAGTGCTTTGTTCAAAGGTCTAGATGAGGGACGGGCTAACGACAACCATGCCATGAGCGCTATGTTCGCAGCTATCAGAGCTTATGTGGGTCTCGAGTGCACTTATTGGACTTTGATTGGTTTGCGTGGTGATGATAAGCTCAAGGCAAGGAAGCAGAAGAAGCAGGCACGTATGATAGCGAGCTTGTAGGAGCAGTTGGCTGACATGACCTTGCAGCGAGACCAGGCTGTGGTGAGAGACGAGGATGCTACGCAGCGAGTGCGGACGTTGACTCATGCCAACAACAATGCAAATTGCATGATTGAGCAGCTAGTTCAGGAGAGGAATGAAGCCTGTAACGAGAGGGACCTTCTGAGCCAGAGGGTCGATGAGCTAGAGGAGTACAACCTCAACTTGCATGAGGAGTTTCACGCGCTCTACAACGGGGTTGGCCCGTTGCTCCTCCAGATGCCACCGGCATGGACGTCGATGACGACGAGGACGAGCCTACAGTTGCACCTATTGACGACGACGACGCCGCTACTGATGGTAGCGATGGTGACGTCTCTGACCCCGATGATGGCCCTGAGGAGTAGGCTAGTTGCTTTGCGTTAGTGATTAGGTCCTACCGCGATGACCTTTCTTTTGGCTTCATGTATCTTGATGTATCTCGTTTCGAACCTTTGAGTCTTGGTAGGATGTTGGAACTTGGTAGGTAATGCGATATCCGAACAAATAAAAGTCCAGTATGCTGGCAATTTGGTTGTATGGACGCGATGTTTGCATTTGAAGTAATTTAATTAGTGGTGTTGTTTTAATTGGAATGCGATTATTGTGCCTCTGTTTTATTGTATGAATTTGTTCTCTCTAATGAATTCAGTATGACATAATTTTTCATTCACTCACAATTACTACAGCTTCACTTAATCATTACTTGTTGCTGAAACTGGTGGTAATGGTGCCGAGGCAGGTGGGAGTGGTGGAAACAACGTCAACCACAATGAGCCACACCCGGAACCACATTTGCCGCCTCCTCCACCGCTCACTGCAGAGATGTTCTTTGCACAGTTTCTCAGAAGTCAGCGTAATACAGAGCAATCTCAGAAAAACATGGAAGATTTTCTGCGTATCATTGCCAATAATGTTCAGCGCGGTAACAACCAGGGTGGTGGCAATAGGGCGAATCAGTACATCAGCTTCAAGGATTTCATGGACACCAGACCACCAATATTCAAGGAAGCAACAGAACCACTTGACGCTGAAGAATGGATCAACACCATGAAAGACAAGTTCCGTGTGTTGAGGCTGACTAAGGTACTGAAGACAGAATATGCTGCACATCAGTTACAAGGACCAGTAGGAATGTGGTGGAAGCATCATCGCACTACCTTCCCTCCAAATGCCTAGATCTCATGGAGAGAGTTCACTGAAGCCTTCCGTGGGGTTTATATTCCACCAGGGCTGGTTGAGATGAAGTTGGGAGAGTTCTTGGCTTTAAATCAGGGCACCAAAACCGTGACACAGTATTTGCATGCCTTCAACAACTTGTGTCGTTATGCTCCTGACATGGTTGACACAGATGCTAATAGAATTGCTAGTTTCAAGAGAGGACTGAATCCAAAAATGATGAAGCATGTGGGTACCAATAACCGCGCTAGATTCAATGACTTTATTAGTGATTGCCTGAAGCAAGAAAAGAACAATAATGCCAGTACTGCCGTTAAGACTCGCAAGAGAGCACTAGAGGGTGGTCCTTCCCAAGCAAGAGCACCTGTGGGAGGTCATCCTCCCTATCGTCCATCGGCACCTGGCGCTAGGTTCAGGCCACCACAGTAGAGAGGTCGGAATTTCAGGGGACCATAGAAGCCTTACAAGATGGCAGTGCAGTCCAACAAGGCAACCGCTAGTGCGGGACAAGGTAGCTCCAAGGGGGCTGTGGGATCTGCTGGTATAGTGAAGGGACCATGCTACAATTGTGATCAACCAGGTCACTTTTCAAGGTTTTGTCTGTATCCGCCCAGGAAGAAGCAACAGACATATACCGCTCGTGTGCACCACACCACTGTGGAAGAGATTCCTGAGGGAGAGCCTGTAACTACTGGTAAGTTTCCTGTCAACCGACACCCCACAGTTGTTCTATTTGATTCCGGATCATCGCATTCTTTTATGAGTCAAGCATTTGCATGAAAACATGAACAACCATGCACAAATTTGAGTTATGGTTACTGTATAAGTTCAGTGGGGGCTGATGTTTTGACAAACCAGATGGTTCAAGGGGCAACCCTTGAATTAGGTAACATAAAGTTTAGAGTGAATTTGATAGTTATGCCTGGGTTAGTTTTGGATGTCATTATAGGGATGAACTGGATGAAAGATTGGGGAGCAGTCATAGATACAGGGAGTCGAGTGCTTACCCTTAAGGATCCCCAGGGTGAGGGTACTTTCCAGGTACCTTTGCCCCGAAGAACAGACCTTGTAAGTGTGACATGTGCTACAGAAGTCATTCCTATTAATCAGATTCCGGTAGTGTGTGAGTTTCCAGATGTATTTCTAGATGAGTTACCTGGTCTTCCGCCAGATAGGGATGTTGAGTTTGGAATTGAGTTAGTTCCAGGGACAGCTCCAATTTCAAGGAGACCGTATCGGATGCCTCCGGATGAGTTAGCTGAGCTAAAGAAGCAACTAGAGGATTTATTGAAAAAGGGGTTTATCCGGCCAAGTAAGTCTGAATGGGGATGTCCTGCATTATTTGTGAAGAAGAAGAAAGAGGGCACTTTGAGAATGTGCGTGGATTATAGGCCACTTAATGCTGTAACTATCAAGAATAAGTATCCCTTGCCTCATATTGATGTTCTGTTTGATCAGTTAGCCAAAGCCAGAGTATTCTCCAAGATAGATTTGAGATCCGGTTACCATCAAATCAAAATTAGGCCATAAGATATACCGAAAACTACCTTTTCCACCAGATACGGGTTGTACGAGTATCTTGTTATGTCTTTTGGCTTAACAAATGCTCCTGCATACTTTATGTATCTGATGAATACGGTTTTCATGCCAGAATTGGATAAGTTTGTGGTAGTGTTTATTGATGATATTCTGGTGTACTCCGAGAATGAGAAGGATCATGAAGAGCATCTGAGAATTGTCTTGACTAGACTTAGAGATCATAAGTTGTATGCTAAGTTTAGCAAGTGTGAATTTTGGTTGAGGAAAGTTCCTTTCCTTGGTCACATTCTGTTAGAAAATGGAGTTTCAGTAGATCCAAGCAAGGTGCAAGAGGTTATGGATTGGAAGGCGCCGACCACAGTTTCTAAAGATAGAAGTTTCTTAGGATTAGCTGGTTACTATCGCCGTTTTATACTAGATTTCTTGAAGATTGCTAAACCAATGACAAGTCTGCTATAGAAAGATCACAAGTTCGTTTGGACAGAGGAGTGTGAAGCAGCTTTCCACACTTTGCGGAAACTGTTGACCACAGCTCATGTTTTAGCACAACCGGACATAGAGAAACCTTTTGATGTGTTTTGCGACGTATTGAAAACTGGATTAGGATGTGTTCTTATGCAAGGAGGAAGAGTTATTGCTTATGCCTCACGACAGTTGAGAAAGCACGAGGTCAATTATCCAACACATGATCTTGAACTTGCTGCAGTTGTGCATGCCCTAAAAATTTAGAGACATTATCTACTTGGTAATGTGTGCAATATTTTCACAGATGAGTCTTAAGTATATCTTCACCCAACCAGAGCTGAACATGAGACATCGAAGATGGTTAGAATTGATCAAGGATTACAACTTGAACGCGCAGTATCACCCTGGAAAGGCCAATGTAGTGGCAGATGCTTTGAGTAGAAAGTCACATTGCCTGAATGCGCAACCTTTGCTCGAAGATGGTTTTGATCTGATGCACCCTGCCATGTTACATAGTATTCAGATCAGTTGCTCTTTGGAGAGTAAGATAATAGAAGGCCAGAAAACCGACAAGGGGATATTCCACATCAAAGAGAAAATTAAAGATGAACCATCTAAGCACTTTAGAGTGGATGAACAGGGCGTGTTATGGTTTGACGACCGTCTTGTTGTTCCCAAGGATCGAGAGCTTAAGAATAAACTTATGGATGAAGCTCACCTTTCTAAGCTATCCATTCATCCTGGCAGTAGTAAGACGTACCAAGAATTGAGACCCCGTTATTGGTGGACAAAGATGAAGAAAGAGATTGCAGCCTGCGTTGCCAGATGTGACACATGTTGTAGAGTGAAAGCTATTCATCTGAAACCTGCCGGTTTGTTGCAACCCTTATCCATACCTAGTTGGAAGTGGGATGATATAAGTATGGATTTCATCTCAGGTTTGCCCTCTACTCAGAAAGGACATGATTTGATTTGGGTAATCGTGGATCGTCTTACCAAGATAGCTCACTTTTTACCTGTCAAGATAGATTATCGACCACCTCAATATGCCGAGAAATACATTGCAGAAATTGTGAGATTGCATGGCATACCGAAGACTATAGTGTCTGACAGAGGGTCACAGTTCACCACTCACTTTTGGGAACATTTGCACAAAGGCCTGGGTATGAGTTTGATCCATAGTACTGCTTATCACCCCCAGACAGATGGTCAGACCGAGCGAGTTAATGCTGTTCTGGAAGATATGTTAAGAGTCTGTGTGTTGCCTTCTAGGAGTTCATGGGAGTCATGGTTACCCTTAGCGGAGTTTGCTTACAATAACAGTTATCAAGAAAGTATCAAAATGGCTCCATTCAAAGCTTTGTATGGCAGAAAGTGTAGGACACCACTAAATTGGATCGAGCCAGGAGAAAGAAGATATTATGGTATTGACTTTGTAGAAGAAGCCGAGAAGAAAGTTCATATTATTCAGCAAAATATGAAAGCAGCTCAATCACGTCAAAAAAGCTATGCGGATAAAAGGAGGAGACCGCTTGTGTTTGAAGTTGGTGACTATGTTTATCTAAAAGTCACCCCAATGAAGAAGAAACGTTTTGGAGTTCGAAGAAAGCTTGCCGCCAGATTTGTGGGACCATACAAGATCTTGGAAAGGAAAGGTACAGTAGCCTACAAGTTGGAATTACCTGAAACAATGAGTGCAGTTTTTCCCGTGTTCCATGTATCCCAGTTAAAGAAATATTTGCGTGTACCGAAAGAAAGAATAGAACCTCGAGGCATAAAGCTCAAGTCAGATTTGGTATATCGTGAGCAACCGGTTCGAGTTTTGGATACCAAAGAGCGTGCTACTCAAAATAGTGTGGTAAAAACATACAAGACACAATGGAATCATCATGATGAAGGGGATGCAACTTGGGAAACGGGTGAATATCTACAAAAAGCTTATGAAGATTTTTATAACAAATGGTTCGTAACCCAAATCTCGAGACGAGATTTATATAAGGGGGGAGGGCTGTAACACCCCGGTGTTACACATGCATTCAGCACCTGCAAATCATGAGCATAAGCATAGTCATGCATTCATTAACATTGCATGAAATAATGATTGAAACATGACCTTGAAACATGTTAATGAAAACATGCTTGTTGCATTGTTTGTTTAAATAGAACTATGCCATGATTGTGCTTGTAATGGTGTTAAAAATGCTTGTTTGTTAGTTTAAATGATTTAGAAATGTTTCACATGCATTTTGGAGCAGAGTTCATTTTGGAAAATTTCCCAAATTCTTCTTCTAACAATAATTCTCAAAAATGCTGAAAAATGAGAAAAATAAATTTAAATCAACTTTTAACCTCCATCTCCAAAACTGTTTAGATTTTGACTTTACTCCTTTTGGCAAAGTCGTAGAGCACAAAATGTTGAAAAACTTTTGTTTTTTCCCCATCTTGAGAAAGATTTGGAAAATGCTCAAAATGAGACTTTACTGCTGTTTCATTGGAAAAATAAAAAGAAAAGGAGTTCATTTTCTTAAACAGGCCCAACTCCACTTTTCGGCCCGCCTCCGTTTCGGCCCGGCTCAGCCCCACTCTCTCCCACGCGCGCCTCGCCCACTCCGACGCGCCCCGCGCGAACGCACGCTCTGCCCGTGCGCAGGCCGCGCACGCCGTGTGGCGCCCAGCCATCGGCGGCGAGCGGTGGTGGCCAGCCGCTCCGACCGTGCCCGCGCCCTTATCTCCCCTGTCTGAGCGCCCCTCCTGCACTCGCCACTCCACTCGCCCCTCCTCTCTCTCGTGCAGCGATAGCAGCGCGGCAGCCACTGCACGCCGTCGTTCCGCCACCGCGCTGCACCGCTGATTCGCCATGGCCTCGGCTCCGCCTCACTCTCCTCTCGCCCGTGCTCACGCTAACGTCGCCATTCGTGCACAGGTGAGCACCCAATCGGGCGAATCCCTCTGCCGTGCCCGCCATGGCCGCCGAGCTCGGTCGCCGTGGCCGGAGCTCCTTGCTCTACCATGCTCCCTTTTCCTCTTTCTCCATGTTCGCCTCAGCCTCGCAAAGCCCCTGCGCGCCTCCTCTAGCCTCACCGTGGTCGGCAACGATCACCGCGCCGCCATGCAGCCACCGCCGTGCACCTTTGCCACCGACGAGCATGCTCCGCCGTGCAATCACCGCCATATTCTAGCCGGCTAGGTGCGGCTCTGCGTCCCGAGCATGCCGGTGCCCACCGCGCCACCGGAGGGCTCACCGCCGACGAGATATCGTCGCCGCAGCTCCTCCCTCCCTCTCGGTGTATGACGAGTGGGACCATGGGGCCCATTGGCAGGGACTCAAAAGGGCTGGGGTGCGCAGATCCGGGGACGCGTAGCGTTTTGGGTTCGGGTTTTTCAGAAAAGAAAAAGAAATGATTTCCTTATTTCAGTAAAAATGCTTTAAAAATTTGTATCTTGCTCATTTTTGCTCCAAATCTGGTGAAACAAATTTTGCTAAGTTTCTTTTGAGTAGCCCTACAGCATAAAAATATTGCATGTTGATTTTGAGATACTTTTCTGTAGAGTTTTATTTAATTCTTGTAATTACTAATTATTTAAGAAAATGAATAGTAAATCCATTGTTGCTCAGAAAAATATGGTTCCAAGTGTGTTAGTCTTCTTTTGTGATGTGCTTTGCATGAAAAATATATGCCATGCTTGTTCTATAGAAAAATTATGATGTGTAGTTCAAGTGCTTTTTATTGCTGATATTTGTTATTTTTGTTAGAGAGAAAATTATGAATAAAACATG
Source organism: Saccharum hybrid cultivar R570 (assembly GCA_038087645.1). NCBI lineage: Eukaryota > Viridiplantae > Streptophyta > Magnoliopsida > Poales > Poaceae > Saccharum > Saccharum hybrid cultivar. The sequence goes on from JAQSUU010000602.1 coordinate 14,762,120, forward strand.
CAAGTGATAATTTTTGTACAGTGATTATTGACTGTGTAGATTGTTGAAAATTGTTTAAATCTGTTATTTGATACTTTTTAAAATACAAAGTATTTTCATGATCATATTTATGCCATATCTTGTCATTTTTGTGTAGGCAGTTCTAGTGATCCAAATGCAATGAAATTTTTGTGGCATGCTAGATTAGATGACAGTAAGTTACTGTAATTTTCCTAGATTTTTATGTGCTACCAAAATAGGTGTTGCTGTTCAAACCTAGTTTCAACTAGGGTTTAATTAACCTTTTTAATGCATGTTTAGTTACTAAGGTTTGCTTTGGTGTATCTTTGAAGCATCTTAGCTTGCTGTGGTGACTTGGCATGTTAGTATAGTGGTTGTTGTAGTAGTATAGTAGTACATGTTTTTGGATGATGTGGACTACCTTGTAGAATAATTGTATTTCTACACTATCCAATAAAGTAAATATGTTCATCTACATCCCATTCATCATGATCATTACATGTCATCTCTACAATGCACCTAGGCATGAGCACTTATACATTTGCATCATACAGGATCGTAGGAAGTAATTCCGGTAGCAGTTCCAGAGGAGCCGGAAGAGCAGCCCGAAGTGCAAGAGCAGGAGGTGCCCGAAGCCGACGAGGAGGTCGGTGAGGATCTTTCGGAGTGCCCCGATCATCGCCCGAGCTCTTTCGAAAGAGGCAAGCCCCAGAGCATTTCTCTTCCGGTTTGCAAATATTTTATTAATGCTTTACCGTAATTGATGCATTATGTTTAGGAGTTGTTTGCAATCGTTGCTGCATTATACATTGTTTACCCTTCTTATACCCTATCCTTGTTACCCTGGTATTCGCAGTCGAGGAAATGCTTAGCTTGCTTAGACCGGTAGAAGTCGGATGATTTTCTGTCACCTGCGAGCTATAGGTGGTTACCTGGATCTGCTTGAATAAGTATGTCATCTTAGGATAACTGAGTGTTAATTTGAAGTTGAGACCGGACGGAGACTTACAGGGTTTCAGACTGTAATGTTTTCCGTCTGTGTCGGTTAAGGACCGACCGTTGTTGGGCCTCGAGTCATGTTGAATGCATGCCTCACATTTAGCTGGCCGAATAATGCACCTTTCGACCGCGAAGCTAGGAGATTATTCGGGCCGAGTGGATTGCCTGTAGCGCACTGTACCGGAGCAGGTGTGGTAGGACACGGGGGTGCGATGATAAGGCCAAAGAGCAGTCGGGCGGCCCCCGGGTACATGTGGTTCCTGGCAAACTCGAGACTTTACCTGGATAGTTGACTCAGTGACCAATATCTCACTTTAGCGGGTGAGTGAGATTTGTGTGAGGAATAAATTACCAGCTGGTTAATAATCGATTTGAATCGCCATCGTTCACTAGATAGTGAACACTTGACTTGAGTTACTTCATCGTAGTAATGTTGATAGAACACTTGGACAGTTATATGAAATATGACATTATGGAAGTTGTTAATGATCATTGGTTATCCTTACTTGTTTAATCACATGTTTACTCTAGTACAGGTGCAAATGTAGTTGACAGGTTAATAATGGTTAACTTGATATAAAAGCTTCTGGAAAAGGTTCTTTAAATGCTAAAAATGCCTTTTTGCAAATGAGTTAGCTACCCTACTATAAAGCCCTTCATACTCCTTTGTGTTATTTTATTTTCAGTTATGTCAGGTAAGTCTAGCTGAGTACCTTCTCGTACTCAGGGCTTTGTTCCCACTTGTTGCAGATGGGCAGATGTATTATGGCTACTGTATCAACTACCTCTATCCTGCGATGGGTGATGCTTAGGACCATGGGCAGTGGTCGTTCCCTACATCTTATCTAATGCTTTTGTTGGAGATGATCATAAGCTGGCACTGTACTTGAACTCTGTGTGAGTGTGTGGGTGAATTTGAACTAAATGCTTCCGCTACTTTTTTTTGAACCTGGGTTGTAATAACTATGTTTAAACTCTGATGTATCTGTGATGTGAACTTTTATGTAATTTGTGATGGTGACCGCCAAACTTATTACGATCGTGGCTGGTATGTGAGTTGGTTTGAAATCTGTCGTGATTTCACGGACTACCGGGTTATACGGGCTTAAGTTTACTAAATCGTCTGCTCGGTGGATGATTTTCTTACTTAATTTTATATAATTGGTCGGCTCTGTTACAGAGGACCCCAAACCCCTCTCTACCGCTCAAACTCCACGCCTTCACAAATGTGCTAACACCACCAAGTGTATATCACCATGTGCATGTGTGTTAGCATTTTCACAATCAATTTTCAAGGCGTTATGTTAGCTCTCTACTAGATCCTAATGCACATTCTCAAGATGATGACCTAATAGCACTTGATTCATGAGCTAACCGTGATTGCCCCTCTTGATAGTCGGCTATCAATCTTAAACCCGGTCAATCACTTCTCTACTCATCTTAGACCGGCAAAAGAAAACCCTATGATTATACCTTTGCCTTGATCACTTTGTTCCATGTCCATCTCCTCATGCTTGATCACCTTGATCATCATTTCATGTGCATCTCCACCATGATCGTCATTTCATGTCCATGCACCATCTCTTTGTGATTTTGTGGCCACCACTCCTTGCCACATACACCTTTATCACATGTGTTGCTTATGCCTAACTCAAACCACTTGATACAATAGCATTAGCAACTTGGTGTCATTAATTACCAAAACCAAACTTGGGCTTTCACTACCTCGGAATATAAGGGGGAGGTCGGATCATTCGCATCCTCACCATTCCACTCGAGCTCTACATCGAGAGCAGAGCAACCCAGAGAGGGACACCGAGAGCTCCTCCACCACATCCATCATCTTCCTCCTTTTCAGCGAGGGGGAAGGCTCCACCAGCGGCGAGGCACCCCTAGGATCAGCATCGAGCGATCCCCTACCAAATCTATCTCTTTCTCCTATACACTTTGCTGTAACCCCCCAGATTTTGGATGTTGTTGAGTATAAGGATCATTAGCTGCTAGACGTAGGGCATCGATTGGCCCAAACTAGGATAAACCGTTGCGTCGCCTCTGTGATTCTTTTGTCCTTGAGTCCACCCGAGCCACTGGATACACGCACTCTAACACTACCACGAACAACAATGCTTGCCACAGTTCCGACCCCGCGACAGAGGGCTAAAGTGCTAACATGTGACTTTACTCTCTATCTCTCCTCTCCCTTTTACCTTTTAGCCACCTTTTAGCACCTGGATCCAAACAACCATCTTGGCCTAAACTTTAGCACCTTTAGCCCATGGTCTAATCTTTAGTCCTTGGGCTATAGAACCAAACAGGGTATAAGGCTCACTGCATGTAGAGTGCGATGTTTTTTCTTTCCACTATGGTGTGCTCCAGAGCACTTGCTCCAGAGTGATCCGGCGCGACTTGTGTCACTACTGAGGGCAGATAGGCTCCCGCACCCGACTTATCTCTGTCTACCCGTGCCCCATGAGATTCAATTGCCCCCTACCTCCTGCCATCGGCGAGCTCGCCGGAGAAGGCTGGGAGTGAGCCCCCTGCCCAGTAGTTAGTAGCTAGTACTTGTAGGTTGCCTGGATGGGTGTCTCCCCTTGGGGAAGGTTCTGTCTTGATGTTACTGCTGCCATCTCTGTAGTCTTCCTTGGTGTCTTCCTCGCCATCGACGGTGCTGCTTCCAAGGTTAGTAGAAATAAAATAAATCCGCTCTCTCAAGCAGTTCCATCTTCACCCCTTCTCTGCCCATGGCTGCTTGAGCTCCATCGCCGTCGCCCTCGGTCAGTCCAGGTTCAAGGACGATTTGGTGGCTGTGCTTCTAGATCAGGTCTCCTACTGGATGGATCCGGTCTCCGGTGACGGCTCTCAAGTCTTCCCTGCTTCGGCTGCTTCATCCGACTCCTCTAACTCCACCGGACACCCCTATGCAGCACTGCACCGAGTGCCACCGGGCCTTCGTCGACCATGTCATCACACGCCCTGCTAATCGCCATCGCATGGCCCTGACGAAGTTTCTACTCCGGTGCGATGCAAGGCGCTTAACTATTGTTCTGCTTCTTCAAGACTCGTCGTCCTTGGTAGGGTGGGTTTTATTTTCAATCTGTGGATGCAACCTCTGATTCACGATCTCTACGGAGGTGTTTGTATGAGTCTGGTATTGCTTACTTCGTATCTTCAGCTCACCTTCCAACCTCTAGAGCTTCAATGCGCAAGGGAGGCCCTTGGTGGTAGTTGTTGCAATTGCCTGGTGATAGCGTTCACCATGTTCCCAATGGGGCACTCGAAAGACCTTTCGACACCTTTAGGAGATTCGAATTAAGAGAACTTATTAAAATTTACTTGCTTAATATCTGCTCTTGGGATGTAGTCTCTTGAAGTAGCCATAGTTTCCTTCCGTGCCACTCGGTGGTTTCTACCATGTAGTTGGGAATTTATTTCCCAAATCTATGTACTCTGGTTCTAATGTCTTAATATATGTGATCTTTAAAAAAAAAAGAGTTATCCGGTGCAACAGTATCTGCACAACTATTTGTGTGCAGATCACTGGTCCGCGCTACAACAGCCTTATGAATTGGGTTGGACAAAAGGAGTCTAAGTGGTTGAGACAAAACAGAGACAAAATGGATTTTTTTAAAGGTCCAGCTTAATAATAAGAGAAAATAGAGTTTTTTTAGTGCCAATAGCGCTACAACAGATTACCATCCTAGTAGACCACTAGGATGGGGTATTAGTAACCTATGTCTATTACTTGCTAATTTGTAAAATCACTAGAGACTTGCGTGAACCCGCTTGCAGCAGAAGCATGGAACTATATATCCTGGATTAAACTATAATAGACACTCCTGTTGCTATAAATTTCTTTAGTCTCTCTCCCGCCAAAGCAACCAGATCGTAAGTATGGCCGAGGTGTGCATAACTTTATTGTTACCCGACTTAAGTTGACATATTTCAGGAGCGGACTGTGTTGAAGAAAGATTCAAACCGAATGTACCCTAGCGAGAGCAGCCGCCACTGCCACTGCCGCTCCCACTTCCACCATTGTTGGTCCCCCTCCCTTCTCCCTCTAGCATCTCGCTAGAGATCGGAGGGAGTACGTAGGGATGCATTGCTTTAATAAGTTTTCTAGTAGATAAAGTTCTTTAGGGTTAAGGTCTCTCCAAGCCAATTTTCTCTGTATTGGGGATTTACCTCATTCTCCTACCCGACGACTGCGAGGGGGCAAGCTGGATTCATTTTCTCCATGGCAGCTGTGTTGAAGATAAGGACGACAACTATGGCTTCATCATCTTCCTCAGAATGATGACATGGAGTAGTTTTCTGAACAACGACAACAAGGTGGAGATAATGTAGGTTTGGATTTGAGATTTAAAGCTATACAGTGCCTATAAGCTTGTGGTTCTTTCTCGCGCGTCCGCCGGGCGCCGGTGGGTGGACGGACATGCACATGCACATGCAGCTGATGATGAGCAGGTAGCCCGCCCGGTGGTGGCGGTGGACGCGGTGCGGCGCCGCGAGGTGACACGGCATAATATTTGTTTTTTTTTGGCCGCCCGCCCGGCCAAGACGACTGGAAGTCTGGAACACATGGCATGTCGTGTAGGGAGGCAGCTGGTAAGCGCGTTGAAGACGGACGCGCGCGATCGAGCGAACGACGACAGCGACACACGGTCCTGTCAAAAAGCACATGAAGATACCGCAAAAGGCAGCGGTCTCTCCACTCTTCCAGCGAAGGGGACGGCAGACTTTGGCCAAAGTGTCAACGGAACAGGCGACGATGATGCTCTACCGCCACACCACCCTGATCACCGAACCGTGTCGTGTAGATCAGAATTCGTTATATCAACAATGCCAACTGGTGTTATTAGTGGACAGCACAAAAGTAGTATCTAGCTAGCTAGACCAATCATATATATACACAGTCTGCGTGGTGCCGGCGGAGCAGGTTAGGGATTGTTTAGTTCCTGAAATATTTTGTGAAAGGATACTGTAGCACTTTTCGTTGTTATTTGATAATTAGTGTCTAATCATGACTTAAGTAGGTTTAAAAGATTTGTCTCGTCTATTTCGTATAAACTGTGTAATTAGTTTTATTTTTTTTATCTATATTTAATACTCCATACATGTGTCAAAGATTCGATGTGACAAAGAATCTACTATTTTTTTCGCAAAATATTTTGGAACTAAACAAGGCCTTAGTATATAAAAAACAATATACCTGCGGGACTGATGCATGCATGATTGGGGTTGGCACAATCGGGTATAGTATAGTTGTATAAAGATGAAGCATATACTACTATATGCATGATATATACAGAGTTCTCTTGTACAGTATGATCTTGGACAAGCAAACGTGTCTATACTAATTGATCGAACATACTAGCTGCATGCGCCCGTGGAGCACCCATGCGTACCATTCGATGCTGTAATGTTGGTGGCGTCCTACATCCAGATTTCCGTGGGACTTCACTGGAATTCCGACACTGCTGAATCGCCCAATGGAAACAGCCAATCCGGGCCGCTAACTAGTATACTTGAGCTGAGTTTACAGTAACCGATGGAAACGCATGACTTGGTTCTCTGTCGCACTACTGGAATCAGGCGCTTTGCCGAGTGTCCGGAGCACTCGGCAAAGCCCTGAATACACTCGGCAAAGGCTTTGCCGAGTGCCACACTCGGCAAAAAACACACGGTAAAAAAACTATCGGTAAAACAGTCTTAAAATAGGATTTTTTAATTTTTTTTAATTGGGGGAGGGACCCACCGATCAGTCATATGGCAGCTGCTCCCAAGTGACCAACCAAAGCAATTTTTCAAAACTTTGCGCCCAGCAGGAATCAAACCTGCGACCTCTCACACATGCGCGAGCTCCTCTATCACCTCTCTTTCATTTGTGTCTATATTCCATTTCGGTTCCCCAAATATTATACCAAATCATGTGTAAATTGATTGGTTGAGGCCCTAAATGAATTCAAATCAAAAAGTTGTCAACTACAAAGTTTCATAACTTTTCGTGATCTACAATTTTCATTTAGGAAGTTTCTCCATTCGAGGTCGTTTGAAAAATTTAAATTTTAAAATTTTGAATTTCAAACGTAGTTTTGCATGACAAGATGATTTCAAATTAAAAAGTTGTCAACTACAAAGTTTCTTAACTTTTCGAGATCTACAAAGTTTATTTTGGTTATTTTCCATCCGAGATCTTTTGAAACATTCGAATTTTAAAATTTTGAAATTCGGATGTAGTTTTGCATGACAACATGATTTCAAATTAAAATATTGTCAACTACAATGTTTCATGACTTTTCGAGATCTTTAATTTTCATTTTGGAAGTTTTTCCATCTGAGGTCGTGGTTCTAACATTATTCACAGATCTTATATATCTCTCTTATAGTTTCGTGAAACTATATGAGAGACGTGTAGATTTTGTGAACAACGATACTATCACTTTGTCGAATGTAGAAATCATCAAAATAAACTTTATAGATCTTGAGAAGTTATAAAACTTTGTAGTTGAAAACTTTTTGATTTGAATTCGTGTAGGGCTTCAAAATGTGCTTTGAAAAACTGTTTTGCCGAGTATAAAAAAAACACTCGGCGAAGATCTTCTTTGCCGAGTATTTTTTTGCACTCGGCAAAGCAGCTTCTTTGCCAAGTGTTTTTAGCACTCGGCAAAGAAGGCCTTTGCCGAGTATTTTTTTGCACTCGGCAAAGCAGCTTCTTTGCCAAGTGTTTTTTTTTGCCGAGTGTTTTTTATTTGGCACTCGGCAAAGAGCTTCTTTGCCGAGTGAAAAAAAAACACTCGACAAACCACGTGGCACTCGTCAAAGAACCAGATTCCAATAGTGTCGCCTGGCTCGCATCGCGCCACTCACAAATGGGAAAGAGCTTTGCCTGGCTAAACAGCTGGCCAAGCCATTTCAGCTTTTCCGTGTTCGAGCATCTATGAGCATCTTCAAGAGACTCTCCATTTCCTTTCTAAATGTCAGGAATAGAGATTTTGGTGAAAAATTACCCTCCAACCGCTCCTCTAAATGATTATCCAAATATAGCGTCTTCTATTCTGGATTTTTCGTTAGCCAAAAATAGAAGACAAGAATGACTCTCTAGAGTGCGCATGAGATTTAGAAGAACTGTTGGAGAATAAACAGATATAGAAAGCGATTTTCATGCAAATGACTCTCCAAATGACTCTAAGAATCTTTTTTAAGAAGGCTCGCTCTCTATATCTTTTCACTTTTCAACAACTTCTCTATATCTTGCGTGTACTCTAGAGAGCCAACTAACCCCACTCTCCATCTTTGGCTAGTGAAAATTTTGAATAGAGGATGACAAAATTTAGAGATCCGATTAAAGAAGCTGTCTGAGGGTATTTTTTTTTGTCAAAATCTCTATTTCTATCGATAAGGAAGGATATAAGGTCAGTCTCAGTGGGAGTTTCATGTTCCAGTTTTCAACACATCTATATTTTGGAAAGAGTGCAGAAGAGTTTCATCCCTATGACACTCTCTACTACCATGAAACTTTTATCATCTCTCTATTCATCAATACAGTGCTATGTCAACATATATTTTTTAGCAGAGCTATGTCAACATATTTAATGCCTGTGAAAGTCTCATAAAACCCCCATGAGATTAGCCTAAAAAGACTCTTGAAGTTGCTCTTAGAAAATGAAGACTCGTCTGCTAGGCAAAAGTATGGTGATAATTATTAGCAACCCAGAGAATACTTCCTCGACAAGCTAACACGTACTGAACAAAGAAACCAAGGAGGCGGGGGCCTCGGTCCGTTGGTGTCTTGGGGCGCAGAAGGCAATATGATACAATCGGAGACGGTTCAAGATTCAAATCAGAAACGTGAAACAAGTGTCTCCAAATTTGGGTCTATGATGCGGACCACATTCATGACATGTTATTTAAGTCTATGATATGGTCTCATTAGAGACAGATTTTTCATAGATCACCGTCTTTGCTATGTTTGTCAAGGTGAGATTTGTATGGCACGCACGTTAGATCAAACTCATTTGAGTCGCTTTACTTTTTTTGCATGTCTCTGATTCAATTCAGTCAGAGACACAGGTCGTTGGACCCAGGTCTCTAATGTGCCTACATCAGAAACGAGATTGTTTTAACACGTGTCTCAGATGTTCCTTATCCCAGAAATGTTTGACATATTTCTACATATCTCCCGTCTCTGACTGGACTCATCTCGAACTCTTTAGGTTGGGACACGTGCCGAAGTACCCACCTTGGCCTGACCCTTGTTAGAGAAAGGTAGGAATCACATTTGATGATAACATAGGCATTAGTATCAATTCAAACACGTCACAGGCTTCCATACACACCTCACAACGGCGATTAATTCATGGATGTACTTAGTACAATAAAAAGCTCGTGTACAACTTATGGATACTTCATAGCATCATTAAAGCTCAGCGTTTGTACATCTAGTTCACAAGCTAAAGGTCCAAGATGATCACATTAGAGATGTGTCTTGTTGATACTTGGCCGTAGACAAACTCGTGACGTGTAATAATAATACACGTCTCTAATTAGACGTCTATAACGCTTCTCATTTTAGTGTCACTGATGCGTCCGTCTTCTTTATATGTTTTTGTCATATAGTTAATTATATTTATATAAACAAACTCTAACAAAATTCTCTGTTTTCTCTCTCTGTTAGTTAGAATACTCTGAAGCATATCCGTTTATATAATAAATGTTTGCTCAGTGACTGTAAAATTAGTTCTCACAACACTTGCTGCATGCCTGTATATATATCCAAAAGCACGATAAAAATTACATGCTCTGCTGTTCAGGAAAAACTACAACCGCCCACACGTTGCTGCAGGGCTGCTTTTTAATCACAAATTCACAAAGAAGAACAAGAATCACATATCCAAGAAAAAGAAACCCAATGAACAATGAACAATGCGCAGTAGTTGGATGAGCCGGGGGAGGCTGTATCAGTATCACTGCATCTCGATCAGTTGCGGCTGCACTCGGCGGGGAGTCCTTGCGGGAACCTCCACCCATCCTGGCAGTAGTTGTAGCGCATGAAGTTTTTCTCCGCCCACCTGACGGTGCCCCACTCGGCGCTGTCGAGCTGCCTGTGCATCCACCCGTCACTGCCTGCACGGCACGCGCCGCCGCTGACGCAGGCGTTGGCGGAGTAGCTGCGGTAGGAGACGACGAAGGGCGCGCTGGACCAGTCGATGGGCACCTTGCCCTTCTCGGTGGCCCAGTAGCTGCCGTCCCACAGCGTGGCGTGCAGCGTCATGGGCTTGGAGCTCGGGTACGGCAGGTCGGCGTAGCGCTTGAAGGACCGGATGAAGAGGTTGTCCACCTTGAAGAGGATGTTCTCCGGGTTCCAGATGATGGTGTAGGTGTGGTAGTCGGCGGAGGGGTCGAACCACAGGTCGAACTGGTGCTCCTTCTTGCCGTCCCCGTTGGCCCACACGTTGGTGTTGAGTACCACCGGCTGCCCGCTCGAGTTGCCCATGAACTCCATGTCGATCTCGTCGTGCCCGTCGCCGTCGCCAGAAGAAAGCTGCAATTATTATCCATACATATAACGTCAGTATATATAGCAAGTGAGTCAGCTGAACATCATATCAAGGTATCTTTTGGTCAGAACGCTGGCTGATGACTTACGTAGAAGCAGGACACGGTGCCGGCGGAGTTCCCCCGGATGAGCTTCATCTCGATGCTGAACTCGCCGTAGAGGAACTGCTCCTTGGAGTTGAAGCCGGCGGCGCCAGAGAGCTGGTCGAGGCTGAGCATCACCACCTTCTGGCCCGAAGCGTCGTATCCCTCACGGACGGTGCCGTCCGTGGTGAACTTGGCGCCAAGCCAGGACTTCGCCGAGGCGGCCTGCAAGAGCGCGAGGGCGACGGCGAGCACCGCCAGAGAACGCGGTGCCATGCTGGCTGCTGCTCTAGAAGAGCTCTTTGGTTATGGGCTTAGAAAGTGGAGGGGGCTTGGTTTGTGGTTCGAAGAAGCACAGCAGATGGCGCCGCTTTATACTGGTGGCGTCGAGGTCTGCCCCTTCTGGGGCTGGGCCATGGGGCACTTTTTTTTTTGCATGCATTATCGGGTGGGCGCGACGGTCGTTACAATTATTCGGGCAGCACATGGGTGCAATCAACGATAATCTCGTTCGGGTGTTCATACATTGGCAGTTTGACGATGTGGTGTCTTAAGGAACACTAGACTATTGTGGGACCAGGAAATTGGGTATAAGGAAATGGGTGGAGTACGTGGAGGATGGCCGACGATGGGCTATTATTGTGTCATATGTCCATTTTATCTATCAGTATGACTACTTCACTGGTACAAAATTTTCACAAGTCTTCTTCGGGAAGAGATAAATAAAACCACAGCACACCTTTGGATATTCAATAGGCAGAACACATATCATTCTTTTTATTAACTAATTGATACTGACAGTGCCTTTTCTATTGATATAGGAGAAAGATACAGGCAATTAGCGCTAGAAAACTATACACAGAAAAGGAGAAAAAAACAACAACATCTACAACAACAACAACTAAACTCTACTCCCCGCTATCTAAAAAAAACAAACTAAACTCTACTCTTGGGGCTTGGGGGCTCAGCCAAGACACAGGGATTCCCAACCTAAGGGGAGCCTCGGCCAAGCCACTGCCCTAGCAGCCGTCCCAATCACCATGATCGGGGCCAACAACCGTCCCAGGCTAAGACCAGAAGCCAGTTTCAGAATCTATCGGGCACTCAAGGCCTGATAGGCACAGAAGCACTACACGCCATCCCGTTCAACGGCCGTGAGGCACAGTTAGCCACTCACTCAGCAGGGTCATGCCCAGGGCGTGACTTGTCAGGACAAGGAACTCCCAAAGCCCATGACGGAGGGGCTCCAGGCTTGATTAGTAGCCCCTCTAGGCAGAACTATCCTAACGTGTCAAAGAAGTTGGGACGCTTCACCCAGGGAAGGCACTGCTACGGCAGACAACACCTGGCAGTAAGAACGCAGCGTGATCAACTATAAACCGATCTAGAGACCGGTTAGGCCGATGTTGAGCTCGTTCTTATAGCCTGGATAGATTCCCAAACCTCTCCCGAGAGGACCCATCGGGGAGGAGCACGTGGAGGTTGCCCTAGGACTAGCAAAGCCGTTTAGGACACCGCCAAATCTCGTCGGGAGATGTGACGGACAACAAGAGGGGTTGGAGAAGGGGTAAAAGGGTGTTTGTAGATGATTTTGATGACCGGAAGTTGGGATCCTCAATCGGTCGTGATCCTCTCATATATATAGAGGGGTGGTCTTATCATAGTAGGAAATAAGTCCAAATCGTAATCTCCAAGTTTTCACGTCAAAAAACGACCAAAAATCGATTTGGAAACAATAATCTGAGTTGGTTTCCAACAAAGGAGTCGGCTTAGCCGACTTGGGAGTCAGCTAAGCCAACTATTTTGGGCACCAGCACAGCTCCTCGGCCAGCCAGGAGGGGGAGTCGGCTTACCCGACTGGGTCGGCTAAGCCGACTGGAGGCTTGCAGGTCGGCTAAAGCGACTGCTGGAGTCGGCTAAGGCGACTGGCTCAGGGCTCGTGCGGCTCGTTTTCTTCTCCACGCATTTCTATCGCTATTTGGCTACGCCATTTGACCTTCAACATATCTATGATATTTATGTCATGCTGGAGAGGCCCATGGACCACGTCGAGACACTTTTGAGGGTCAACAACAGTGTATCATTCATTTTTAATATATTGATACTAACAGTGCCTTCCTATTGATATAGAAGAAAGATACACACAATTAGCCCTAGAAAACTATACATGGAAAAGTAGAAAAAAAATACAATGACTACAACAAGAACAACTAAACTCTACTCCGGAGCTGGCATACAAACCGACACAAGACCCAAACATGGCCACAATTCTCCATGAAAGCTGTCTTGGCGCGCACGGACCTCACAAGAGACCCAAATAGGTAGTTTAGAATGATCTATTTCCAAACAATGCTAATCTCCAATTGACTCAAGAATACGGTATATTTCACGGGAATTTACTTCTAAAATGGTCTATTTTGGGAGAAATCACATTATTTGGTTCTAATCAATAATTTACTTCCAAAATGCCAGTCTCAGTGGGGATTTCACATCACTATTTCCAACACATCTAGATTTTAGAAACAGTGCAGAAGAGTTTCATCCCCATGAAACTCTCTCTACTCTCATGAAACTCTTATCATCTCTCTTCATTAATATGGTGCTATATCAACATAATTAATGCCCATGAAACTCTGATGAAACCCCATTGAGATTGGCCTAATGTTAACAAGCACTTGTGGAAACTACCCTTCAAAAACCAATATTTTTGTCTGGTACCTCAAGTTATGTTGACAATGGATAATCTAGTAAAATGCAATTAGTAAGGCAGTGAAACATGTTGCCTTGGAGCACGCAACTGGTCTAGGCTATAACAGTGCTACATGCATTCGACAACTGGTTAGGAGGTATTAGAAACAATCTAAAGCCATTAATTTTGCTAGGGGAGTCCTCTCCTTGTTGCTCTTTATGTTTAAGCAGAAATGACATTGTTTTTTGAAAAAAAATCTATTTCCCTAGTGCAGGTGTTATTTATTACTCAATTATTGGTCCATACTCGAAAAGCCGGATTCACAGAGTTTGATTGTGGCGGTGTCGTAACAGTTGTGACAGGTGACAAGGGTAACTTTTTAAAGACACCTAGGCCTAGTTTGGTTCCAAAATTTTTTGCAAAAGAACGGTACATTCCCCGTCACATCGAATCTTTAGACGCATGTATAAAGCATTAAATATAGATAAAAAATAAAACTAATTACATAGTTTAGACGAAATGGACGAGACGAATCTTTTAAGTCTAATTAGACCATGATTGGACACTAATTACCAAATAACAACGAAAGTACTACAGTTACATTTTACCAAAAATTTTGCCAACTAAACAAGGCCCTAGTAACCGCCAAATTATATTGGTCTTCTCTTTTTTTTTTTGTGTGCTGTCTGCGTGTTTAGGCAGAGGTTAGAAGTGCTTTTCGATCAAGTCTTCGTATCATCTAAGCTGTAATAATATCTCTGACATTTTAATAGAAAAGTTCCTTTACAAATAAAAAATCATTGACATCTGTGTGGGGCTGTACAAGTCCGGGGTGGTTTTACAACCGGTGCACATAATTATGTCTATAAGCAAACAAAAACATTAAGTGGAGACTCAAAAAATGAGTAGACCTAGGCTCCATCACTGATGATGGCTCGCTGGATAATCTCTGGTTTTCATTGCATTTTATATTAGTTGCACATTCGTACCAACCGGTCGCACGCATCAAATTAGGCAACGTCGTTGAGGACATGCCATGTTAGCATGGATAACGAACTTAAGGAAGATAGTCCTGATTAGCAGCTAAGCGGACAAAACTGTGCTTGGCCCCTATCGCTCAATGATGTATTGCGGGTTACCTCTATATAGATATAAAACGAAAAAAAAACGAGAGATGCAATCATCCACCGGCAGACAAAACCCACCCGACCATGGTTTCTCCTAGCGATTTTTTTTGCTGCGCCAACATGTGGGGCTACTCTCAGTCTCTTCCCTACCCGTCCTACCCCCATATGGCACCCTGATCCGGCGTCGCTATCTCCATCTCGTGTGTCGCCACCTGAGCACTGCTCTCTCCTATTGTGTGACCCCATCTATGCCGGCGTCGCTCCATCTTGGAGCGTGGTCCCACCACGCCGCCCCTCCCCACGCCACAGCCTTTTCGTGTCACACCCTCTTCTGGCACAGCACCCTCAGCTGTGCCCCCACTCTATTGCGTGCGTCGTGCTCCGCTCCCCACACCCTATATATATCCAATCCATCACGTCAACTACAACAAGATCCATGGGTGGCAGGTCCGGATCCATGGGTGCAGTTGCGGAGCAGGTTTGGACCATGGGTGTAGTGGCAGAGGCTGGTTCCACGACGCCCTTCCCCAACGTCGTTGGCCTCCAGTCTCTCTCTCTCTCTCTCCAACTATGAGATCCACTCTCTACGTTCCTCTCTGGATCTGCATCTCTCTTCCTTGATCCATGTCGTCTGTGAGATCCATTCTCTTACTTGCCTATAGTTGATTCTTTAGAATTGAAGTGCCACAAAGTGTTGCTCGTGTTTCTCTCCAAGTCTCCATAAATGCGCTGCTCGTGGCCGATAGCGACGACTACTCAATCCCCTTGCTTTCTACCTGTGTGACCCCCCGATTCGGCAGCCTGGCACCTCAATGTGACATCTTGGCATGGTGTCGAATGAAGACCTTATGACCAAATCATGAGCCGAAGCATTTAATAAATCCTGTATCGAAGTCGGAGGGTACTCCTTGAACTACAGTGCACTTGAAGTACCCAACCATTCATGGCAATCGAATTGCCCGTATAGTGAAGAATAAAGCTATTCGAAGTAACGAACAACTCGAAGATAGACTCGCTGAGTTAGGAACACTTGAATCGCTCAAGAAATATATGCATACTCGAAGAAACTACTCGGTCAATTCGAGTACAATATGTGAAATACATGAAATAAGCGTTTTATCGAATAAAATCCTTTATTTCAAGCTTCATTACATTTGACAGGGTGTACAATAACAAAGACCCTTTGAGAGCTACAAAATGTACAACAACAAAGACCTATTGTGCCGAGATGCGTCTTTTTCCAAGAAACTCGATGAAGAACGCAATGCCTTGTTAAGAGAAACTGGGGGAGAATTCGCCTATACAAGAAGCACCCCAGATCCCCCCCCGAAATAAGGATTGCAAACCTGGAAGCTAGAGATCTAGAAGCGCATCATAGTTCATCTTTTGGTATCTACCATGCATGTCACCAGGTATGGTGGCTATTGACGGTAGTTAACAAACATTATAAACCATCAATATAGCATGTATAAAGGCATAAATGTATTCACGAACAAAAGTCTAGGGGTTTAAACTAACAAATTCCATGAGTTTTAGTGAATCTAAATTTTCTGCAGGGTCTATCTAGAAAACCGTCAAGGTGGATCTACATGTCGGAATAAATCGCACTTATCCGCAATGAGACGGACACCAGAAGGATCTAGAAGACACTAGAGGACACCACGCCGAGACAGAGAGGAGGAGACTGCCAGGTGGGGCTGGCCGACCCCTGGGGCCCACCAGTCAGCCCCACGTTGTTACGTCGGTTCTCTACCGCCTTATGGATTGCATCTACACTGTTTATTCAAGTCGGTTTGATCCGAGGGCTCAGGATTGATGCTCCGGCCTATATATACTAGCCCCTACCACCTCCCCCGGAAGCATTGAAGTCATTTGAGAAGACAAAAACCCTAATCATCCTCAGAGCTCCACCATATCCTAGGGCATAACTAGTTAGGCTAGGTCTAGAGGGAGACAGGCAAGCTCCGCTTGGATTCTTGATCGTGTCAAGAGCATGGTTTGGTATAATCTTTATACCTCCTCTCTTTTGTATCTCTCATTACTTTTATATGTTTGCTACAATTGTTATGACATTATTATTTATACCATTCATGTTTCTAGTTATAATGTTCATTGTCTACTTTGATTATATACTTAGTATATGATGAGTACATTGAGTGGGAAAGTAAAATAGATAATATTTTTACACACTGTCATATGTGTGAACGGAGGAAGATTAAGAATGCATCTAGTGTTTTGAGACATTTAGCATCAATTTGGTGGGAGTCTTTAAGTTCTTCAGATAAACCTCATACATGGAACGATATGAAAATTCTTATGAGAGAAACTTTTGTTAATCCATCTCTTGTAATTAATTCATATGATGAGGAACATCAACTAGACCAATCTTCTATTATTCCTCCTGCTGTGCCTAACCTTTTGCAGGACAATGCAGAAAAGAGCGGGGATGACATGACAGAAAATGAGGTGCTCCCAGTCTCATGTAAAAATTCAACACGTGATACTTCCGCTGATAGTGAGAGCAAAGGTAATGCCAATGATGCTAATCTCACAAAAGATGAGAGTTCTCTTGATGTGCTGAATTTTTCCACCAATCATGTTATGATAGAGCAAATATTAGTGGAACCTTCGCTTGATTTACCTTTGTCACAAGATGATTTGCTTGATGTTGCTTGTGATAAAGATGACTTGAATGATGATATTTATATTATTCCAATGCAACCATTAATGAATGAACATGCTATATGTATGTCGGAATCGAACACTACTGCTGAAAATAGACATGTTATTCATAATGTTAGTAATGTTGATGAGTTGAAGTTGATGTCTTCTTTAAATACTTTGGGATATATTGAATTTGATGTTCTTTGCAATCTTAATTATATAGAGGAGAAACTTTATGCATATGCTGATTTGCCATGGTTATCTAGACATACATATCATGTTTTTGGCAAATATAGCAACCAAGGACAATATATGGTACAACGAGTTTATATTTGTACAAATATGAATTCTTCTTTTGTTGTGCAAAATAATGATCAATTAGAGGACTATAAAATCAACAATGTTGTCATGCCATATTCCTCTAGTTTTGCTTTACAATCCCAAGTGGAATCCAAAGAAGGGGAGTATATGCACACAACAATAAACACCAAAAAAATTGAGCTCAATTGGATAAAAGATGTGGCCTATAGAAAATTAGGATTATGCTCCAAAAAGCATATCAAAACTTGTGGGCCTGGAAACTCGATTTTCCTGATCGAATTTCGCAAATCTAATTTTTACGAACCTAGCTTTGCTAGGCTGAAACGAATCTAAAATTTTTTGGCATTCTCCGTAGATATAAAATTTGCCCTGTTTCGAGTTCGGATACAAAAGTTATGACTATTTTAAGAAAGCTGCTCGAATTCGGGTTTCAGTGGACACAGGATGCAAACTGATGGTGATACGGGATGGCGGCGGGTGGAGAGATCAACACAAACTAGAAAAGAACACAATCTAAACTAGCAACAAGCCCTTGATCAGGACACAAACTCAACACGACAGAATCTGAAAAGAATTATGCAAAAGGCTAAACGTGGTTTCTGGGATAGGGAAAAAACCTAACACTAATTTTTTTTGGCTTTTCTGTGGACTCTAGGACGAAGGCGAAATCAAACTAAACTTGGGTAAAATTGAACCTGATGGTATACCTGAAGCTCTGATTACCAATTGATATCTACTAGGGTTCCCGATCTTCCAAAAGGTTCTGATAACTTTTGATTTGGTGGAGTCACGACACAATTCGATCCGGCTTCTGAACAACTCGGCTCTGAACCCCGCAATCGCAGCACCACGACCCCTCTGGTTATCGACTGGCGTTGCATGGTCGACCTCATCAAGAAAGCTAAGTCCTTGCCTGCGAATCAAGAACACACGCAAGAACACAAAGGAATGCAACCAAATTACAGATTAATGATTAATCTCACAAAGTTGGGGTCTCACAAACCGACAGCGGCGGCGAAACTGTTGTCAACAGAATAATCTAAGCAAAACCCAACCCTAATGTAAGCGGCAACTAATGATTATATAGCCTAAGGGGCATCCAAGGACCCCTATTCGCGTCCCTGGGGAGCGCCGACAAGTTACAAGGCCCAAACGGCCCAAAAGACGGCGACACAACGCCCTGACAGATTCTGGACGGTGACTTGTTTCGACGATTCCTGTTGATTCCGAACAGCTTTTGACGTGGGACCACTTGGGTTGGCTTTCTTATCAAATAAGCTTTCCATCCATATATGGATCATCGAAAATAGAGTCCGGACGCGTCCTGGGTGACCAGTTCAAGGCAGACTGGTCCTGGATTCCGAGGTGGACTCGAACTTGATTTGGGCCTCCACCTTGGTGACTTGAACCGGATAAGCTTTGGGCCTTCTTCTCGATTTGGATGCCCTTGCTGATCTCCTTGGCCTCCATGTAATTCTCCAAGCATGGTCATATGTGTGGAGGCTATGTCCTCATCCGCTAGATTATCATTGTATTTATGCATAAGTTCGTATAGCTAGCGTTCACTCTAAGGTACCATGGGAGAGTGGTCGATATTGTGTAAGTGTGGTGCTTATACGTTGTTTATCTGCGAATACACCATATATTCCGGGTCATGTGGTAGATCGTAAATATGACACTCCCGTTGAGTCCTTTGTAGTCTACTCCCTGAATATAGTTATACAAGTGGGATCTAGTTACGAAGGAGGACAAGCTCTGTTCTAATCTTTCTTAGTAATATCCCTTATGTGTAGATATGAAGTTGATCTTAGCCATGACTACTGGGTGTAATTGAACTAATCAATGTATGCTTTGACTTGTAATTAAGAATGACTTAGAAATCATTCCTCTAATATTCTACTTAACCATGATAATGCCACAGAAATGAGTACTCTGAGTGATCACTGATTAGTTATTACTTACCATTCATATACTTTTATCTCTTGACTTACCCCTGTTATGAGTAGAATATTGGTTATGGTTTATTTCTCCATCATGTGTATAAGTTATCAATATATTCCACCTGCCTGTCATTCCTTGTGGTAAAATATAAATATCGATACCTGGAATACACTCGGGTGAAGTGCTATAATGGTATATTATATGTGCGCTTGTAGATCCTTTTCATTCATAGATATTCTTTCTATCTAGTCATATGAAATACTAAAGAACTTCTTAGTGTCATTCTAGAAGTGACACTAGGTAGTACCATCAAGCATTTCTGGCACCATCGCTAGGGATAACAACTTAGTAAAAGTGATGCTAAGAAATATCAGCAATCAATAGGTGACTACTATAACAAGTGACAAGTTAGTAAATACCAACAATCATTTGTGGCGCCGTTGCCGGGGACAGGTAGCTAGGCAAGAAGGAAGTACTGATAAACTTATACTTATTGACGCGATCGAGATAACCATTGACCTCTGCTTGAACAGGCTTACCCTTGTTTTGTCTACTTTTATATCTTATCCAAGGTAATGTATGACCGGTTTTGACCTTCTGATAAACTACGTTGATGATCTAGAAGCATTAATCAGGAGAACTAGAGCTAAACTCAAGAAAGTCTCAGCTTTAGAATCGAAAGACAACTAGATAAGGCGCAGCTTAACACCAGATTTTGAAGCCATGGCTGACAAGACCCTCTGCTCCAATTATAGCCAACATGCGTGCCAGACCGGCGACCAATGTCGGAGACAATGGTTTTGAGCTCAAGCCAGCTCTCATCAACATGTACAAGCAAGCTAGTTTTGTGGAAAGGCACATGAAGATGCGAGTACTCATCTCCAACACTTCCTGGAGATCTGCAGCACCTTCATCATCAAAGGAGTTACCAAAGATGCCATACTACTTCGCCTCTTTCCATTCTCACTTTTGGGGAAGGCAAAGCAATGGTTCTATGCCAAGAATGACAGAAATACTACATGGGATAACTGCTCCACTACCTTCCTAGCAAAGTTCTTTCCCACAGGCAAGACCAATGCTCTGCGTGGGAGAATTTTAAGCTTCTAATAGCAACATGATGAATTTGTCCCTGAGGCATGGTGTAACAGAACTGACTAATTTATATGGGCTTAAGTAAGAAAATCACCTGTCGAAGCTAATAAATTAACGTACTTGAGTCCATATAAACCCAGTAGTTCGTGAAATCATGAATGATTTCCAACCAACCAACAAACAAGTCAAGATCATACAAGTTTAGCAGCCATAGTCGTATATTACATAAAGTTCACAACATCAACAAAATACATTAGAGTTTAAAACCTAAAGTTATTACAACCCAAGTTCATAAGAAAGTAGCAGAAGCAATTAGTTTCGAAACCACACACACTTAGTTCAAATACAATGCCAGATAACGATCAAGTCCAACAAAAGCATCAGATGAGACATATGGAGTGACCACGCCCATGGTCCTAGTTATCGCCCTTCGTGGGATACAGAAAGTTGATGCAATATCTATAGTACATCTGGCCATCTGCAACAACAATGGGAACAAAGCCTTGAGTATGAGAAGGTACTCACCTAGACTTACTCAATTTAAACGGAAATAAAGTGACACCAAGGAGTATGTCTGGCTTTCTTTTAGTGGGCTAGTTGACTCATTTGCGAAATGCATAAGTTATCATGAATAAACCATTTTAAGTATGAGCATCATCTTTATCATAACCTGTCACTCTAGATAAGCACCTATGCTGTAGCAATCACTTGATTAACCATTAACATCAAGTTACCATATCAGGTTTAGCATTTCCAACATCATCCATATGACCATCCGTGTTCCATCATCATTACTAAGATGCCATAGCTTGAGTCAAGTGCTCACTATCCAGGAGCGACGATGATTCAAATCGATTCCTAACCAGCTAGTGATTTATTTCTCACACAAATCACGCTTCCCCCGTCAGGGTCACTTAGATCACCAATGACACTATTCTGGTAAATGCCGCGGGACAAACTGGGACCGCACTACCTAGGGCCTCATGACTGCCAAGAATCAGGCCCAACCTACCCTTGGGCTCACTCTTCGTGCCCCCGTCTTACTCCCTTCAAGCACCAGTCTGCCAGCCCATGTAGATCCCAGCCCGAATAGTGCCACTAGCTTCACGGTCGAAAGGTACTTTATTTAGCCAGCTAAATATGAGGCATACGTTCAACATGATAAGAGGGACAAGCAACGATCGGTCCTTAACCGACATAGGCAGAAACTACCAGCACCCCAGAACCCTGTCTAGTTGCCCAAACATTTATTCCATTTGGTCTCCAATTATCCATCAACACTTGATTATTTCTAGGATAGCATTCATAGCTAAGGTATTCAGGTAACTATCTATAGTTGCCTAGTGACAGAAAATCACCGACTGCTACCGGTCTAAGCAGGGCTAAGCATTTATTCGATCCTAGACCTAGCAGGGTACCGGATATAACAAGGTAGACAAGGATATAATATATGCATCAACCGTTTCACTCAACTTCTAAAACTTAATGCAACAATATATAGAACTTATATAATTAATTACTTATAAAATAGGAGACCTAGAATGCTCTGGGACTTGCCTCTTTTGAAGGAACTAGGCTGATGGTCCACGCACTCTGGAAGTTTCTCGCCTTGCTCCTCGGCCTCGGGCACCTCCTATGCCTGGATCTCCTACGGATCTGCTCCCACCTGCTCTTCTGGCACCACTAGCGGAACTTGCTCCTGCGATCCTGGATGATGCATAGGTATGTGTCATTTTGAAAGTCATGCATAAGATGGAACGATACATGATGAGCAAGTGTGCATGCATGTAGATGAGCAAATTTCATTTCTATTTTACCGAGTAGGTGCAAATCTCCTCTCCGGTAAAATAAAGCATGTAACTAACAAGACATGCATACATATCACACATCACTAATATGGTAATCATACCAACAAATTATTTAGTGCTTCAAAGATACACCAAAGCAACGCATTTTAACTAAACATACATTAAGAAATCTTAATTAATTCTATTTTAACCAAGGCTTGAACAGGACCCTATATTTTCTAAGCTCATAAAAATCTAAGAATATTACAGTAGCCTCATTATATCTACTAGAGTCTATCATAAAAATTTCATAGCAAAAGCATACTTATTTTAGCCTACACAAAAATGACAAGCTATGATGGATAAATGAGCATGAAAATATGTTATACTATGAATAGTGTCAAACAATAGATTTCAAATTATGTTTAGCTTGTTATTAGCATAAGGAGAGCTCACATAAATTCCCAACTCAATATCTTATGTAGATATTTTACTATGAATTTCCTAAGAATTAACCAATAATTGCACGTAAATCAAATCTACCACTTCAACCACAGAACAGGGCATCACAAATAATTTTCACAGAAACTAAACATCAACACAAGACTAATAAAACAAGAACCATATTTTTCTGACCTTTCTATAATTACTTATGCATTTTTCAAGTTTATCAACATATCAAGAATTAAATAAAGCTCCAAAAAAAAGTATCACAAAAATGATATTTCATATTTTTAAACTATAGATCTACTCTAGACAAACACAACAAAATTGGTTTCACAAATTTTGGACAAGTATTACTCAAGATATGTTTTTGGAAGCATTAACAATTTTTCTAGAAATCATTTTTTGAAAACAAAATGAAACCTAAACACTGGGTGCACCCGGTGCAGTGCAACTGCAGGCGTTAGCAGCTGGGGCCCGCTGGTAAGCTAACCCCACACGTCAGTCGGACCGAGGCAGAGGTGGCGTTGACCGGCGGTAACTCACCGTCGGCGAGGTCGCCGGCGTTGGGGTCACCTTCGCTGGCTTCCCTTCGTCGAGCCACACCTAGCCAACTAGAAAACGGAGCCAAGAGCTCACTGGTGCAAGCTCATCGACGGCCATGTCGAACGGTGGCACTGGCGCGCAGCATTCCGGCTCACTGGAGCCCGGAGCGGCGTCGAAGGCACGAGCTCGAGCTTCTACACGACGAGGCGACTCAATTGCGCTAGAAAACACAGAGAAAGGAAGGCAGCGTGAGGCCGGCGGCGAGGCGCCGAAAGCTCCAGCGAGCTCCGGCCATGGCACCACGACGCAAGAACGGTCAATACGACCAATACCTTTGATGAAAACGGTTGCAAGTGAGTGCAAACGAACGAGGACATCACGGTGGAGTCACAGGCGAGACGAATAGGGTGGAGGTGGAGCAATGACGGCGGGTGGCGCCGATGGAGCTTTGCGGTGGCGCGTGGAGCTACTGCTATGCTACAACTTGCTCTGGCGAAAGGAGGAGGAGGAGGAAATGCAGCAGATGGGGAGGAAGGGGCGCGGCATGGCCGGCTTAAGGGCACCACCCGGCCGGCGTTGCCCGCATACGGCAGCCATGCGGTGGCCGCGACCTGAGCACGGTCAGGACGACGTGTGGCGCACGGGAGCGGGCACGGGTGGTGTGGGCGAGGTCGAGCTGGGCAGGTCTGGCTTCGCGGGCGGGCCAGGAAGGGAGGCGCGCGACCCAGCAAGAAAAGAAAAGCCTTTTCTTTTTATTTTTCAATAAATAGCTCCCAAAAATCCCATTTTGAGCACCGAAAACTCATTTTCAAAAGGTGACCCAAAAATAAAAGTTGTTCATGATTTTATGCTCTACAACTTTGTCAAAAGAAGCAAAGTAAAATTCCAAATGGATTTTGAACTATAGATTTAAAGTCAATTTAAATCGAAAACCCAAATTTTAAAGATTTAATTTAACAGCATAATTTGAGAAAACTTTGAATATAAACTTTGCTCCAAATTGCCCCCTAATTATTTCTACATTGTTTAAGTAATCAAATCAGTACACACAAAGCATAACAAGCATCTACATTGCATTAAATCTATTGAAACAACACATTGCAACATACATGTTTCATTAGCATGTTTCACTTATAGTTCATGTAATGCTTATGAATGCATGATGATGCTTATGCGCATAATTTGCAAATGCTAATGCAAGCTTAACAACGGGGTGTTACACATGGGAACGTTTCCAAGATTATATTTTAGAATGTCCCCATGATGGGATGAAGAATTGGCTACTCATGCAGACTTTCTACATGGGTTGACTAACAGTACCCGTGAGAACATGGATGTTGCTGTGAGATGTGCTTTTCTGTCACTCACAGTCCTAGGTGCTGTCACACCCAAAATTTTCTATTTTGGGTTGTGCATGAAAAACACTAAATAAAATGAATGATTTCAATATTTGAATAAATTTATTAGATAAGTTAAGTTGTTGCTAATTTAAATATAGAAAATTGTGGTTTTAAACTTTTTCATATTAATTTGATAATGTGGTGTTTGTGTGATGTTTGTCTTTGGTGTTGGTGAGTGCTATTATTTTCAAAATATCATAGGACGACGTTTACTTTTCATCGGAAAACTTTTTAGCATTTTCTGGATTTATAATTTCAATTTCCGTGAGCTTAATCTTTTTCCTTGATCTCTTCATCAATCTTTTCATGAGCTCAAACTCATTTAGTTGAGTTACTTATCTTTCCAAGAGTCTCCAGGATGTTTCCCGTGATTTTTCTGAGCTCCGGGCTATTTTTCGCGGCCAAAGGTAATTCTAGATTTTCTAGAATTATTTTATTCGCGGAATTAAAATAATCCCGAAATTAAGAAATTCCGAAAAGTTTCCAAACCCTACGACTATGTATATGTATACGTGCTAGTGTAGTGTCTGGTTCTTTCCCGTCGCTCCAGGCTGATCAGTTGGAATCTAGCTCGGTGGATCAATCGGAGTTTCGCTCAACATCGGAGACAATCAAGATTTTAACAGTTCAGTATATATCATGTGAGGATTTATGTAATCGGCGGCGGCTGCTACTACCGCCGTAAATCCTTCGAAGAAACGCTGCCTGTTGCCGATCCCGGCGAGCTGCCATGGTGACCATCATTATCAGTGATTGAAAGTCTGAACTGCTGTCAGCTCGGTGCTCGAGTCATGCAAGCAAATAGCATCAACATTAGTACGTAAGTGGTTTGATCTAAAATAAAATTGAACTGATTCAAAACTGTTTAAAAGAAACGGATTTGGAAACAGATTTCAGAATATAAAAAGAAAAGAAAACAAATAGCTCCCGTAGCCGAGATGGACTCTAGTCCGATGGAAACACCACCGCCTGATCTCACGTTTGTTGGGATTTACCACGTGGGGATCACGCCTAGGCATCCTATAAAGCCCGGGGCCTTATCCGCGCTCCCGTTTCCTCATCTGCATGTGAGCCGTCGCCCTAGTCCAACGTGCGCAGCCCCTGCTTTTGGATCTAGCCGGGTTTGGAGCTGAAGCTGCCGCTATTGTGCTCGCCGGCCGCGGCCTCGCTGACGTCGAAAAGCCATCCGCCGCCCTTCGTCTGGAGGTGAAGAAGCCGATCGGCCATGGCCGCCTCTGCCTCGCCGTGCGCCTGGGAGCCAACGTTATTGTCATCACCGCTCCATGCTACTGATCGATCCATCGCGATCGGAGCGAGACCACATGAAGCTCGCGCCGACACTTTCATCTCCACGTGCAGCCCGGCTGCACGACGCCGCTGTTCGTACTATGACGTGCTGCACCGGCCATCATCTATCTATCACGTGCGGATGCAAGAAGATGGCGTGCCTCCCTGGATAGTAGGCAGCAAACGTCCATGAGAGCAGTCGTCTACTGGCCATAGAGTAGCCTACCGCATGACCAAGCTGCTATGTCGAACAGAGGCAATTGGACAAGCAGCCGTGTACGCCGTCTGAAGCCCCACCGGTGTTCGCGACCCATTGCCGTGGCGACCACCGTTTGAAGCTTCTTCGATCTCGCCGAGCAGAACCGTCGTCGCCGCCTTCGATCTTCTGCCGAGCTCCGCTGTGCGAAACCATTCGTCTGCCATCTCCATCGGTCTGTATGCATCCTTTGCTGATTTTCTTGCAAGCATCTACTCGAATCGTCGTCCAGGAGCTTCATCAGCATGGCAACTGCTAGCACTCAATGCCGACCATGCACCCTGCCCTGTGGATGCAGTTAGCCGGCCGAGCAGGAGCAGCATGTCGTGAGGATCTGCAGGGCATCCCGAGGAGGTCAATGTCTTCATCCACTAATTTCCACCCTCCGTTCAGAAGTAGTTGCCGGCCATGCTTGCATGTTCACCGTAGAACCTTCCAGGACTCCATCGCCGCCTGTTCCGAGTCCCTGGCCGAGGCCCCCGGTTCCCTCCGTGACTTGTAGCATCAGCAGTACCCCGATTTTCTCCCTGGCTAGCTGCACAGGATTTCAAGGAAGAAAACGAGGTATCGTACTAGTTCGCCACCGATCTTTTAAATCTCCGCCGTTTAATCATTTTAACTCCGATTTGAGTAGTTCTTGTCGCGTTAGGTTCGTATTTGCGAGCTCTACATGTTAGTGTAGCTGTACAGTAGGTTTGGAAAATTTAATTTTCGAGTTTATATTAAAGTAATTATTTATCTATAGGAAATCTTAGAAAATTCATAACTTTCACGTTTTAAGTCCGATTTTTGTGATCTTTACGTCTGTGTGATCGTAGCAACGTGTAGAATAGTTTTGTAAGCTTTCCTAAATGTTTTTCTACTGTTGGTGTACTGTTCTAATTGTATCTTTTGTTTGCTTCGTGTATGTTTGCTCGGAATGTTTGTATGTTGATGCTTGGTGATCGAATTTAGACGGTGAGCAGTACTACGACGATTAGGAGTATTATTTTGAGCCGGACCAGCAGTATCTATCGGAGAACTTTGATCAAGGCAAGTATAACATGGGACTATCCTTGTTACCTATTCACAGAAATTATCATACATATGCATGTGTCTTCCTTGACCACCATAGAGATTATAACTTAGCTATTGATATCTTGTTTCCTTGTCACCTATGGGTTATGCATTTGGGTAGCTATTGCTAGTGCTTAATTATGAACAATGATCTTGTAATTTGACTAATGGATTATGCAATCAACCAATTAAGAAGATTTTATTACTGTTGAAAGGGGGCTAGAGCATGTGGGTTATTTTGATGCTCTGGTTTCTCTCCATAAGGACTTATCTGTAAGCATTAACCGGGATTGACAGTACAACTGTGAGGGCTATATGGCTCTGGCTCTAGTTGTTCAAGAGACCTTTTCTAGCTTGTTAGTGGTTACCTTAAATGGCGTAAGAATGGCTTGACACGTTGGGTGTAGTGCGAGCCCCTGGCCTAGTGTGTATAGGCTGCGGTTGTTGTGCCACAGGGAAGGGGGGGTTCTACATCTGCCTGCCGAGTAAATCTAATGGCCCTAACTTGTTAGACGAACTTTTGAGTGGCTTTATATAATTTCCGGTGTTTTGGGGAGTCGCGAACCCATGCATTTGGAAGTTATGACTCACAGTGAAAGTGTACACCTCTGCGCAGAGTTTAATAAACTGGTATACTAGCCGTGCTCACGGATACGAGCGGCCTTGGGTATTCTTACAGAATAAATGATCACCATTGATATATCATGCTTAATATTGTTGTTGTTATTATCATGCCATGTTAATGCTATTCATTATCCTTATTACAAATGATCATTGGTTCATTAACGGGAATTGGAATACCTTGATGCTACTCAACTGCTAAGTTAATGATGACTAAAAGCTAAAAGCAGTCAAACAGTGTCTAGCCTTTTGTGCCACATGAACCCTGTGTTGTACTTGTTGAGTTCGACATGGACTCACTCTTGCTATTTCCCCCACACTCCAGTGTGTAGTAAGATGCTACTCGGAAGAAGGACAAAGGTGTAGTGGAGTTTCCAGAAGACTAGTAGAAGTGCTAGGCATATGTTACCCCCAGTCAGCCGTCCCTGAGAAGAATGGAGCCTGAAGTTTAGTCACCGTTCCGTGATACTCTGATGTAAGTGTTAATATAGCTATGTATACGTTATATAATAACATTGTTTCTGATACTTTTTCATTCTGGCATATGTGTGGACTTCCTGGGCACACATATGATTAGCCTGGTTTTGTTCTTTAGAAAACCGGGTGTGATAGGTGCAACAGCCCTCATAGAGAAGATGGCCTCCAACCAAGACTGGAATGAAGAACGCCTTTAAACCTGCAAGAGGGGTGGAGGTATGCATCAACTCAAGGAAGTAGACATGCTGTCTACCAAGATGGACTTGCTGATGAAGAAGCTCAAAGATCGAGCTACTAAGAAGCAAAAAGTCAGGTACATTAATGATTCCTGCATGACGTGTGAAGAGTGCAGAAACACTAGGCATTCAGGAAACAAGTGCCTTGAAATTCATGAGATGTGAACTTCGTTAACAACTACTTTCTCCTTAACAAAATCAAAGATGGAACCAGCAATAGAGGCCGAACTACCAAGATAACTATCAATGTAATAACAATTTTAATAATTTTAATGAAGCACCCTTGAGAGAATTAATTTTTGGCCAAGCTAAAATAATGGAGGGTTTTTCTAGAAAGTTAGCTTCTAATGTTAAAATCCTAGAAAACATAAATAATAGAAAGAATAGCTTCTCCACTGCCATTAAAAACCAGCATAACTTTAATAAAATGATAGAATCACAAATGGTTCAGCTAGCGGCCGCTGTTCCTCCGATCTACATAGGTAAAATTTCGGGGCAACTAGAAGATCTAAAAACTATAAATCTTGTCGATATTCATAATGCAGCATACTACTATATACAACAATCGATGGGAAGGTGGATAGATTATTCATTGCCTAAAAAGAAGAGCGATTCAGGGAGACCTATCATTCCCATCGCCATTGGACCTCAGAGTTTTCAAGAAGCTATCTATGACTTTGGAGCAAGTGTCAACATTATGCCCAAGGTAATTTATGATAAAATTAGTGGAGATATTTTGTTGTACACAAATCTGCGTTTGCAACTTGCAGATTAGTCACTTTGCTACCCCAAGAGAGTTCTTAAAGATGCCATTGTTAGAGTAAGACAATCATATGTTCTTGTAGACTTTGTGGTTTTGGAAACAGGTGGAGATGAAAGGGCACCCATCATTTTGGGCCGACCTTTCCTAAGCACTGCAAAAGCCATCATCTACGCGGACAGTGTCGATCTGCTTCACAATGAAGGATGAAAAGGAAAAGTTTTCTTTCAAAAACCGTATCTTGCAATCTCCTAGACATCCACAAATGTCGTACTTGCCTGAAGAGACAACAGTGACCAAAAAGAAAATCAAACAGAGAAAAAGGAAGAACAAAGCTAGGCAGTCACTAGAAGAATCAGTTAACAAGATCAACACACTTCGATCAGAGTACAACCACCTCCTTGCTTCACCATACCATACTAAGGACGATCCTAGTGTACCAACGATCGAGTGTACCATTGGACAAAGAATATTCCACAAGACCTTCTGCAACATTGGGTCGGGAGTCAACATAATGTCTAAGGTAACGTATGAATACTTATTTGGTGATAGACATCCTGCTAGAATTATGCCAATAAGGAAATATTTTGAAACCCACAAGAACGACTAATCTCCGAACGGTGGAACGCTAACCCCTTATCCTAACCTGTTCCACGAGTTTTGGTGTTCTTATTGGTATTTTATAAGATGATATACATAACATGGTCAAAAGCAAGTTCACCCAGTCGACTTCATCCCGCTCCGTCCATGGACGTAGCAAATCTGCTCTGAGAAGGATCACTCAACAGAAGACTATGACAACAACCAGCTTGGGGGAGGAACATCCCCCATGTATCTAGATAAGTATTTCTTTTCCTTTAGTTTTGCTATTAATAAGTTTACTATATACTAATTAGATACAAGAAAAAAAGATGCATAAAAAATTAAAACAAAATATAAATTTATCTTAGCTAGTTATATATATTAGTAATAAGGTGTGATCTTAAAAGTAAGAAGACAAAATAAAAAGTGTGTTTAGTTTTCTTTAAATTTAATTTTTTAAGCGTTGAATAAATAAAAAGGACTCTAAGGATAATCTCTTAAAATGGAAATGATGAATAGTTGCTCTGTTGTAATTCCTTTCAAGTGTCTAGTTTTCAGCATTGAATTCTCCCGAGTTTTGGATAAGACTGGTTTGATATAAGAATTTACTTTGAACATAAAATTTGCGGGTAGCATATGCTTAGTCTAAGTCTAGGTATTTGACAGATATGATATGAGAAGGTCTGAGCTACTGTTTATCTTGTTCCAAGTGACACTAAAGTTCCAGAGATTTATCTCTTAAAAAATATAAAAATTCTACATGATAAGCTCCTGTATGACAAAGCTTGAATTCCTACTAGAGCCATACATGATATTTAGATTAGGAAAACTTCCTCATATATGCTGCTTGTTTTGCATTAGGTTTAGTCAGGCTTTGTTGACCCTTATGGGAGGTTTGTCATGCTCTTTAAAATCAAAATCATGTACACACCACCCATATATGCATATTCCTACATGGGGGTAGGCGCAAAAACATGCCATTTAATCTAGATCCATCCAAAAATGTTTTACTCCTACACTGGGAGTAAACACAAAAATATTCCTGATAGGATAACCACCAGACAAATGCTCCAATTCTTGTTGTTATCTCTCAAAAGTTTTGTTGCAGAAAAGAAGTATGTGGCTATGCAAAACTTATTCTTAAAAAAGAAAAGAAATAAACAAGTGTCCGGGATATTTAAAACAATGGGTACTCAAATACCTGACTGAAAAAGAAAGAAAGAGAGATGAATAATATAGCCCTTGTTTTCTTGCAAAGTTGTTTCCTAGTGTTGGGGGCAGGCCCCACCTCTGGGCACCCCATATGGCTCAATTGCCGCTCTAGCACCTCACATGAGCGGAATGACGGGAGTTAAGGGTATCAGCTCTCAGGCGAGAAGGCGTATCGAGTCCTCTTCTCGGCAGAGCGAAATGAGGGTAGCGCAAGCCGTCCCATTTCTTGATGTCCCTTTTTGTCATAGCGAAAGGGCAGATTCCACGGCAAGGATCAGCCCATGTCCAGTTCCGCTTCTTTCATCCCAGCGAAAGGAGCAGAACCCACTGGGATCAGCACACCGGGTGGCATGCAATTGATCTCGGCTATTCGCTCAGGCGAATAGCTATTAACATTTTAGTTGATTATTTCTATAGGTTTCACCAAAGGAGAAGCCAGCTGCCTTTGCATGGCCGACAGCTTCTATCCGACAGGGGCCCACCCGGTCGGCTGAACAGGCGACATAAGGTGGAGCCGGTCGGGCCTCTTCGGGCCGGCACTATCTGAGGTAGGTGGGGACTCCATATGGCGAACAAGCCCAAAGCTACGGGGAATATTCCCTGAATTTGTAGTAGTTGAGATGGCACTTACATCTTGTGAAAAGCCTACGAGCATGTATAAATAGCCCCCATTGAGGGAATCTAAAGGGGGAAAACAAGTTTAATGAAATCGTTCATCTTGTTTCGCTTAAGCCTCATGTTAGCCATCTTTCGTGCTTGAGTGACAACTGGTGTTCGAAGGCCTTGGCCTAGACATTGGCGCCCACCATGGGTGTTGCTCGAACTTATCATGCACCAAAGAACAAAGCATCAAAAGCACCGACGGACAAGGACGAAGCATCCAAGGCGGCAACTTTTGCAGCCGTAGGGACAACTGCATGAGATGGCACGGCAGCGATTGAACCACCAGCCCCTAGGTGGTGGGAGATAGCATGACGCCTCCTCTTGGGTGAGAGGAGATGCCCATCGGAGTGGTTTAGGAAGTCCAGCTTGATCAAGATAGGATTGAAGTACTAGAGGAGGACGAAGATGGCGAAATCACTAAACAGGCAAGATATCTAAAAAAGTTAGACCAGTATCAACAGGATATCCTCAGGCTATAACATGAAAAGGAGCAGCTACTGAGGAAGGGCGCAGCGTGAAACAGAGCAGAACAAATGCAGTGAGCAATCAAGAGGGCGAAGATAGAAAGAGAAAGGCTGGTACACGAGATTCAGGGTCTACATGAAGCAGCAGCTGGCGGTGGCGCCGGTCGGGGTTGAAACATGATAATACCAGACACTATCCTAGTAGACGAAGAGGAAAAAGCATTTGATGCCACCTCACCCCTATCAAAGGAGCTTCATTTGCACCCATGGCCAGCTGGCTACAAGCCCCGCATCCTAGTTTTTGATGGAAAGACAAACCCGAGAAGGTTCCTCATGAGTTACAAAACCGTGATGACCTTAGCCGGGGGAGATGCCTAGGTTCTCATGAAGTCACTCATCATGGCGGTCGAAGACATTGCCCATGACTGGTATACTTCACTCAAACCTTTATCCATCAAGTCCTAGGGTTAGGTCAGAGCGGAACTCTTGTTCACCTTTCAAGGATACCACCCGGGGGCGAAGACATCGAGAGACCTGCTGAACTGCATTCAACAAGATGATGAATCCTTATCTGACTTTTTGGAAAGATTCATTCGGACCAAAGCTCAGGTGCCAAATGTGCCAGAGGAGACGGTTATCGCAGCAGCTGTGGAAGGATTGGCCATAGGCCAGTGCGCAACTCATTTCGCTAGGAACTTTCCCACCTCTGTAAGATGCATGGTTAGACGATGACTTGAAGAAGTGAAAAGTGGCACACATTCATGGAGGCAAGCAAGAAAGGCCCCTAGACCACCACCAACCCCCATGCCAGTGAAATATGAGGCCATTCCACGCAATCAATAATTTGAAAGAACAACTAGAACATAGCCCAGTGGAGCATGGTCTCCTAGGGCTGCCGCCTAACCAGCAATACAGGAGTTTTGATTAGCTTGCACGTGGTGGGCGAGGAGGCCGATGTCCTCATGGCAGACGTGAAGGCAAGGGAAGGGGAAGAACCCAAAGGGTGCCTTATTGCACCGTCTGCTGTGAGAACACGAGACATTTCATAAAAGATTGCAAATACAAAAAAAATGGCTAGAGAGCTTAAGGAGAAAGACGAGGCCGCGAGAAGCAGCAAAACATCTAACCATGTGTTCTACAACACTGGTTGTGAAATGGTGAACAGTCAGGGTCATGGTAGCCAATATATGGCGACCTACAATAACTCTTTCCATCACCCCAACTTTTCACGCAGATACAACCATCACCCGTATATCTGGCAGCAGCCACCTCTTTCGGTGTACCAGCATTTCTCCCAGCACCTAGGGTAGTCGACCATTGCATCCTCACCAATTTAGCAAGAACAGCAGCAGTCAAGCCAGGCTCAGCCCGCAAAGCAAGAAAACACCTAGGAACACCAAACCGTAAACAATATCTTACCATCACAAGGCCATATATTTGCAATCACTGGCAGATCAAACCAGGAGCACGAAAACAAAAGAGCCAGAAGAGAATTTGAAAGGAGAGTGCACGCCATCTCGCTGAGGGTACTGCTCAATAGGCTAACCTGGTCCATGGTGCCGATTACCTTGGACGAAAATGACTTTCAAGTGCGAGATTTTCCACACACAGACGCTTTTGTAGCAACAACGAATATAGCTGTGTTCACTGTACACAACATCCTCATAGACAATGGAAGCTCTATCGATATCTTATTCATCAAACCTTTTGAGCAGATGAACCTTGACAAGCGAACGCTGGAGCCAGCAGAGAACTCAATGTTCGGTTTTGTGGGAAAAAGATGGATGCCTTGGGGAAGAAGGAAATTCTGGTCTCTTTCATAGAAGGCGAGAAGGTCCACACAAAAACCATAACTTTCGACATAGTCAACATGGATTATTCGTATACAGCAATTTTTGGCAGGGGAGTCCTAAGTAGATTTGAAATCGTGATAAAGCAAAGCTACTTGTGAATGAAGATGCCATACCCTTTCGGGATTAACGCAGTGCACATAGATCAGGCTGCATCCAGGCAAATAGAGGGCAAACCTATTCTAGGATACAGCCTCATAAAAGAAGTTTCCAAGAAACCGCCTAACGAGGAAGCAAATAGCAAAAGCAAAGTCAAACCAAGAGCAAAAGCAGTCAAAGACACTCAGAAGGCCCCATTGTCGAAACTAGTGCCAGAAAATGTGTGCACCTAGGCTCTGACCTTGCAGAGGACAAGAAAGATAGGCTGCTAGTCTTTCTTTATGAGAATCAAGAAGTATTCGCCTGGTCAGCAAAAGACCTACAAGGTATTAGTCAAGACCTTGCGCAACACAACCTGAATGTAGCAAAGGGAGCGAAACCAAGGAAGCAAAAGCTAAGGAAGATATCCGTAGAGAGAACGGAAGCAGCGAAAGCAGAAGTGTAGAGATTACTCAACGCTGGCGTCGTCAGGCTGGTTCAGTATCTAGAATGGCTAGCCAATGTTGTAATAGTCAGAAAAATAGGAAATGGTGAATGTGCGTAGATTTCACTAACCTAAACAAATGTTGCCCAAAAGGCCCATATCTGCACCCAAGAATTGACAAGTTAGTTGATATCGCCACAGGGTGCGAAGTGATGAGTCTGCTAGATTGCTCCTTCGGGTATCACCAAATCTGGCTGAACCCGGACAACGAAGAGAAAACAAGTTCATCACCCTAGGAGGAACATACTGTTTCCGGCGAATGCTTGAGCGACTATGAAATGCAGGCCCAACCTTTTCTAGAATGACTAATGGGGTTTTCAACATACAAAAAGGCAAAAACCTCGTGGCTTATGTCGATGACATCATGGTCAAGAGCGATAAGAGGGAGACCCATATTTAGGACCTCTAGGAAACATTCAAGAACCTAAGAAAGGCCGGTCTCAGGTTGAACCAAGATAAATGCATATTTCGCATCAAGAAAGGCAAACTGCTTGGTTGTCTAGTATCAACAAGAGGCATCGAAGCAAATCCTGAAAAGATAGCAACGATAATGAACATGAAGCCGCTAGGAAGTAAAAAGCAGGTGCAAAAGCTTACCGGCAGACTAGCAGCATTGAATAGGTTCATCTCAAGATCAGCTGAAAAGGGCTTACCCTTTTTCAGAACTCTCCAAAGCTTAGATCATTTCAAATGGAGGCATGAGCAGCAGCAAGCTTTTGACGAACTCAAAACATATTTGACCAAGTTAACAATATTGTCTAAACCTTCACCATCTGCAACGTTGCTGCTATATCTAGCAGCATCGCTAACAACTGTCAGCGCAGTGCTGGATGAAGAGAAGGAACATGAAAACAAGATGAAGTAGTTCCCCATATACTTTGTATCAGAAGCTTTGTCAGGAGCAAAGCTCAATTATTCCAAATTAGAAAAAATAGCGTACACAGTGGTTATGGCATCAAGAAAGATGAAGCATTATATCCAAGCTCATCGCATCAAGGTCCCTTTGGCGCAACCGCTAGAAGTGTTATTTCACAACAGCGAAGCCATTGGAAGAATAGGAAAGTGGGCTACAGAGCTGAACAAGTTCATTGTGGATTTTGAACACAGATCTGCTATCAAGTCCCAAGCACTAGCAGATTTCGTCGCATATTGGACACCGACAGCTTATGATACCACATTGCAATTCGAAAGCCTATTTGGACTGTGCATTGTGACGGAGTATGGGGGAAGACCGGCGCGGGTATAGCAGCCATACTAACACCACTGAAAGGTCCAAAACTTCGCTATGCAGCTAGGTTTGAATTCCTCACAACCAACAATATAGTCAAATACGAGATAGTGCTCCTAGGGTTGTGAAAGCTCAGAGCTCTAGGAGTCAAGAGGTGCATAGTTAGATCAGATTCTCAGGTAATAGTGGGACACGTCAAAAAAGAGTTCACTGCGAAGGAACCCGAGTTGATCAAGTACTTGGCAGCAGTAAGAAGAATGGAGAAGCATTTCGCTGACTTAACTTTTTGCCACATTCCAAGAAGCGAGAATGCGGAAGCCAATGATCTAGTAAAAGTAACTGTGCAGAGAGCACCAATGCCAGCAGATGTTTTTTTTATCAAGAGCTATCAGTCAAAGCAATATGAGAAGAAGAGGAATGACCCAGCACCATGCATGTTATTGCAAGTAAGAATTGGAGATCGCCCATATTCGCTTACCTCAATGGAACCTATGAGCCGCATAGCAAGCATGAGACAGATAGAATGAACTCCAGGATGAAAAAATACTTCATCATAGCGGGAGAGCTGTACAAGAGTGGAATAGTCACACCAATGCTGAAGTGCAGAAGCATAGAGCAAGGAATCAAATTGCTAAGCGAAATGCACCACATGAAATTGCTCATAGAGCGATGAGGCAAGGATTCTACTGGCCGATAGTAGCAGAAGACGCAAATGAGCTGGTTCGCAGTTGCGAAAACTACCAGATGTTCACTAAAAAGGAGAGAGCCCCAGCTAATCCAACGACGTCAATCATCCCAACATGGCCTTTGCGAAGATGGGGAGTCGACATTGTGGGGCCATTACCGACAGCGCCTGGCAACATGCGTTTCGCAGCAGTAGCTTTAGATTATTTCACCAAGTGGATTAAGGCCAAGGCACTGGCAAAAATCACTTTGGGTACCTTAATCAGTTTCGTGTGGCAAAGGATCATCTGCCGTTTCATGGTCCCGTCCTACATCACAGTCGACAACGGGAAGCAGTTCGATTGCACGAAGCTCAGAAATTTTTCCAGTGAGTTGGGGATCAAACTAGGATTCACCTCAGTGAACCACCAAGAGAGCAATGGAGCAGTCAATAGGGCAAATGGCTTGATTTTCAATGCAGTATCAAAAGCACTATTTGACTTCCCAAAAGGAAAATGGGCCCAGGAATTGATCACTTCCTTTTGGGGTCACAACATCTCGCGCACTTGAACAACCGGGTTCACCCCTTTTCGCGTGTTGTATGGCGAAGAGGCAATCATGCCAGAGGAGCACAAGCTAGGGACTTCCCGCACCCAAATTGTAGCAACCACTCCAATACAACGATACGTGGAGCTCTAAGTGGTAGAAAATGCCAGGTTACATGCAGCGACAAACCTCGACAAAAATCATCAAGAGAAAAAGACCTGGAGAGACAAGAAAATTTTATGAAAAAACATCAATCCAAGTCACATGGTGCTGATATGTCACCCTGACAAGCAGGGCAAGCTACAATGCCAGTGGTACGGGCCATTCTTGGTGGCGAATATGGTCAATCCTGGAGTTTACAGGCTACTCAATGAAGAAGGAGTCGAGACAAGCCACACGTGGAATGCGGACAACTTGCGTTGCTTCTACCCATAACTATTTTGCCCCCACAGGGTTGTAATTTTTCTTTTTTGACATTTCTATAAATATCAAAAAAGGGATTTGCACTGTTTTTCCTCACAGGGGAAGCCATAGCAAAAAGGCGTGAGGTTTTTTAATGAGGCGAACCCATGTATCCTTTTTAACTTATGTTGAGCTCTTGCCCACGAAAGATCTAAAAAGTAAGACGTCGAAACAAACTCTAGCTTTGGCAGGTCATGGATATCGACGACGGAAAGCACCAGAGAAGGTTGTGCCATTTAGCACTCGTGCGAAATGTCACGATCGAAAACTAACAACCCAGAGAAAGCCTGGAGGCTGCAAAAACTTTTCGCTTCACCAAAAAGGAGTGAGCAAAAAGAAAAGGTCGATAATCCATAACAACGTCTCACCGCAGCAAAAAGGAGCGTAGCCGAACATAGAAAGCTGGGTAGGCCCAAAACAGTTTGCACCGCTAAAAAGGAGTGGTGACGAACAAGAAAGGCTGAAGAGTCACAAAGCGCACGGAAACAAGGGTTGGAAACATGAGTACGAAAAGATCCACTCACATTATCATTAAAAAGGGCACAACCTGTAAATAAGAGGCTCGGGCACCCCCAGATAGCATATCATGTTTGTCTAGAGCAAAAGCATTGGGTTAGACACCCACGCCGCTCAAGTCAGGAGCAATAATGAGAGAGGAGTCCTTGCTTATAAGGGCAATGAGTGGGTTTCAGAGAGTGTCAGGGTTTTCGGCATCTGTCGAATTAGGGAAGTCTTGACTGTGGGATAAAAGACTGTACAAGCATAAGGCCGCTAGTAGCGAAAATTAGATGTTGCAAGAAACCACATAAAACTTAGGGTGCATGCTGTCCAAAAGGAGCATGCACCCTATATTTGCTAAGAATGGAGCTGAAAGATGAGGCAGCAGGATGTGGGTGTGACATAGCGACAAGCAAACATGAAGGGATGTTGCAAGAAAAATGTAACATTCCCCCATCTGACAGAACCACTAATCGAGGCTAGGTACCTACACAAGACTGGATTCTTACTGCAGCTCTGCACTGGGAAGCACGACACCATAGCACTGCACATCAACTTAGCTAATTCGCCTTGCAATAGTGCTGATTCACTCTAGCGAATCAACCAAACAAACTAGATGTCACAAGCCAAGAAGCAGAAGGAAAGTTATTGATTGTGCATATCTGCTAATACACCTAGCAGCAAAACAAATGTAAAACATCCAAGTAAAGGGGATGCAATATATCAAAATAACAAATAGAAAAATTATCCCCTCGTCATAAAAGATTGGGGTGACAGCGTTTTCTCTTCGCCTAAACAATATGCCAAGGGGCTAGCAGAGAAGCCACCTCGAGTGCTTTCATCTTCGCATATCCCCTCGCCCTAAAAGGTTGGGGGACAATTGTAACACCCTAAAATTTGCATTTATCCAAAATAGTTAAAACGATTTATATAAGCATTTTTTTGTGAGCATTTTTACCTAGGTAATAATAATTTTTATGAAAAATTTAAAACAAATATAAGGATAGAAACATGTTCATGCATCCATGCCGCTGCATTGTATTTTTTTTTGTGATGACTAGATTTGATTCAAATGCAAAAAGGTTTCAAAAACCTTTTGAAAATGAATTTGGAAAATCTTTACAGAAAAAGAAAAGAGAAAACCCTATTCTCTCCCTCCTTTCCTCCTTCCGGCCCAAGTAGCCCAGTCGGCCTGCTGCCGTTTTTCCCTCCCGCCGGCCCGCGCGCGCCCTCTTCTTCCCCCTCCCTCCTGGGCCGGCCCAACTTGGCTGCAACCGCTGCCGCGCCTCCTTCCTCTGTGCCGCTGACAGCGGGGTCCACCTGTCGGCGCCTTCTTCTTCTTCCCCAACTCCCTCTCCCGCTCACGGTCGCTCGGTCTTGAGCAACCTCCGACCCGCCCGCGCCACCGTCTCACATCGTGGGAGCGTCCCACCCTGCGCTCGGCCTTCAAAAGGGAAGGGCGACCCCGTCTCCGGCCTTTTTCCCCCGCTCCAACTCCCGTATTTTCCCTCGCACACGCGCTGGAACCGCAACCGCAGCGCGGCTTCGACCCGCCGAGGAGCACGGCGTGGACCACTGCCCTCACTCCTTCTCCGGCTCCATTCTTGCCGCGGTGAGCTTCGCCTTGATCCTCTCGTCCTTTACGTGCTTTTAATTGAGCGAATCATGGTCGTAGGGCCCTAACTAGCCACTCCGGCGAGCCATCTTCCGCCGCCGGCCATGGCGACCCTACGCGGGACGTACTTCACCCGCGAAATGTACCCTACCGAGTTCGCCTTTGTCCCCGCTTCATCCCAGTGAATTCCAATCCGAAAATGGTTCACCGTAGCGCTTGTTTGGCCAACGCCGGCGAGCTTCTCACCTTCATCCATGGCGGCGCCGCCGCGTTCGTCTCCCCCTCCGGCGGCCGCGCCCTTCTCTTCCCTCCTCCATCTAATCTCTACCGCACATCGCAAAATCAACGGCTCTGAATGACCGATACCCCTTCGCGGGTGCTTTTGCTAAAGAGACCCCATCCTTTTCAATAATTCCGCCCGCAGTCCTCAGTTGATTGAATTTCCTGATTTTTGATTTATTTTAAATCCGAAAATAGTTCAACTTAATTACAGTTTTGCCACTGTAGTAAAACGCTTATAAAATCGTCGTTTTCGCTCTGATTTGACCCATTCAACTTGCGTTAGGTTCGTAATTTCATAACCTATGCGTTAATGCCACTGTTAGTTAGGTTTGCAACATTTAAAATTCTTGATTAGGTTAAGTTAATTAACTCGT
The DNA here is from genome assembly GCA_038087645.1 of Saccharum hybrid cultivar R570. Taxonomy (NCBI): domain Eukaryota; kingdom Viridiplantae; phylum Streptophyta; class Magnoliopsida; order Poales; family Poaceae; genus Saccharum; species Saccharum hybrid cultivar. Next base: position 14,802,484 of record JAQSUU010000602.1, read on the forward strand.
TATAGGAACCTTGTTTAGTTCGTAACTTTTGCGTCGTAGCTCCGTTTTTCATGCACTTCGCGTCGACGTGATCATAGCGAGACGTAGAATATTTTCATAAACTTTTTATCTTGTTTTTATACTGCTGGTGTACTGTTCTAATTATAGGTTTGTTTGCTATGCATGAATGCTCTTGAAATGTGTATGTTGCCGTATTGGTCGAGTTCAGACGGTGAGGAGTACGTTGGGAACCAGGAGAACTTCGAAGACCAGCAGGATCAGCAGGAGTGTGCTAACTAAGGCAAGTATAGCATGGGCCTACCTTGATTCCTATTCATTATATAATCTACTCATTATGCATGTGTCTAATATTGCTCGACTATAAGGACATCCTAGCCATTGATGACTTATACCTTGATGCCTATGGGTTTTATTGCATATGGGTAGAATGCTAGTGCTCTATTCAAACATGATCAATACTATGATTAATGGAACAAATGGATAAACATGATGGTAATAATTGAACTATAGGGTGATGGTGCAAATGATGTCGATCATGTTGCCCTAAACCCTCCGTAAGGACTTATCTGTAGGGCAAAAGCTGGGACATACAGTGCAACCGTGAGAGTTATATGGCTCTGACTTTAGCTCAGTAATAGGATCTTTTCTAGCATGTTAGAGGTTACCCGAAAGGGCGCAAGAGGGGCTTGCCACTTTGGGTATAGAACTGCCTCTGTTCTGGTGTGTATAGCCTGTGGGAATGGTGCCACAGAAAGGGGGGTTCTCTATATCTGCCTGCCGAGGAAACCTCGCGGCCCTAACTTGTTAGACGAGACCTATGGAAGGCTTCATAGTGTACCCTGCCCGCTCACCTTGGAAGTGTTATGGGAGTAATTAACCCGGGCATATGGGCAACACGACTCACGGGTAAAGATGCACAACCTCTGCAGAGTGTTAAACTGTTATAACAGCCGTGCTCACGGTCACGAGCAGCCCGGAAAACTCACATAATAACTGGTTACTTACAATGTTGTTGTGCATGGTGAACTATGATGATATTATGATGATGATGACGATGATGATGATATAATGTTGATCAATAACCCTATTAAATTCTAGTATATGATCATGTGGGCTAATATGGGAGCCTAAGCATAAGTTGATGTTAACCAATGATAAAATGTTGACTTACTAAAATGCTAAATGCAGTAAACCGTGTCTGCCTTTTGAGCCTCATGAATCCCCATGTCATGCTTGTGGAGTACGAAATGTACTCACGCTTGTTTATTTTCAATACTTTGGAAAAATCCCGGATGGGTACCAGATTGCCAGAGATTGGAGCAGACAGGCTTGTGATCAACCAGTCAGTTGTCCCTGTGGAGTGGAGTGTTCACCTGAAGACCGGAGTTGTCTTTCCATTGTTTGCTATCTAAGGTTATATCTTTTATAATAAGTACGTTATATATTAAGCATTGTCATTTGATATTACCCTTATTTGTAGCTATATGTGAGATTTGACTTCCTGGGCTCACATATGGTGTGTATCTGGTTTTGTTCTTAAAACCGGGTGCTACAAAGTGGTATCAAAGCAATGCTGACTGTAGGACGCAAGCCTAAATAGCACTGGCCGCTTAGTGTGCTCATGCCTTCTCTTATTTCTTGCTTACTCTCTAACCTTGTTATTTGCTAAAGTTATTTTCACTTTTGTCTCTTTTTGGTTGTACAAACTTTGTCTCTGTTCTAACCCTTCCCTCTCCACCTATATCATAAACAGATGGTTCGTAATGAGAAGATCGCTCACGTCAGCTCTGGAAGACCATGCTTAACTAGTGGGTATGGCTTAACGGAACCTCAGTATGGGGAAGCTCTTCCTGCCACATCAAGACACACTTGTTGGCGCAAGGAGTACCTTACCACGCCCTTCAGTGGCGAGGCTTTCTTCCATCCTCGACTTGCACGTATATTGCATGACTACTACCCTAATCAACAAGCCAAGATGGAATATAAATGCACTAAGTGGACTCACCCCAAGTATGAGAGCCACTGGAGCACAGAAGCACACATTACGAGGTTGAATGAGTTTACTGGTTCACGTGTGGTGGAATCCATTCACTCGTCTCCCGCTGATCGCTTCGACATGCATGCTGGCATATCTGATGCTGCTCATCAAGCTCTTTTGGTATATCGTGGGAAACACTATGAAGAGATGAAGGATGATATGCAAAAGTATTTTCCTCGACGCCTAAGCCTACCAGGCAGATTGCAAAGTGTAATGGCTGATCCTAGTACAGAGTGGAATGAACAATTAAAAGAGATGGCCTTGACCATCCAAGCCCTGCATCAGAAGCTGGAAGACAGTCAACTAGAATTGGCAGAAGTAAGGCAACACTATGAGGAAGCCCTTGATGAGATTGATGAGTGGAGGAGTCATGCTGGTCTACCCAAGATCAATGAAGTGGAGGACGTGTCCCGTTCATTCCCACGTAAGAGATGCTACCCCGGATGCCGCTGCAGTCACACCGTGTTTAAGGAGTAGAAGTTTATGCCCTTGTGTAATAAAATCGTTAGTAGCGAAGTTGAGTTGAGTCAGCTAGTCTTAATGTGTGGATTGTGAACTTTAAGTGCTTAGTTGCTTTGTGCTTATGTTTATGCTTGAGTTGGATTTGGTAATGAGTGTAATGATCTTGTGGGGATTGTCCACAATTTCATTTAGTTTATGTCTAAGGTATAAGGATTTACGAAATAAATAGTGGGTCGTGGTTCTCTGTTGTTACCTCCATCATGTCTTTCGGAGCCACCTGTCTTTATCAGTTTATATCTCAGCTTTTGGCAAACCATAAATTATGGAGAAAATTCTGGACAACAGTAGACTTCGATAACTTTCTGTTACCACAAGAATCACCCTGATAGCTATTTTGGTTTTGGAACTGTGAAAATCACAAGAAGAAGCAGTTGTGCTGTCAGCAACCTGGAACAGTTTGTGTTGTGCCCAATTTTTGGCCAACTTAGCTGCCAAATTTGGAAACCTGTTCTATAAGAGAGTTGTAGGGAATTTGATAAGCTTTCCAACGGTATAAACTACAACCTCATTGGATTTATGGAACCAGAGATTATAGCCATTTTACTGTGCTGCTGTTTTCCTGCTCGTGAGAAATTTCAGGTTATTTGATCATACCCTTGCACATGAGTTTCTTTGAGATGTCAGAAGGCCTTTATGCTAGTTACTTTATCTAAAAGAAGGTGCAACCTACATTTTGGTGTCCCCTAGTTGATCTTTTCTTAAGGGGGTAGCCAAGTTGAAGAAAGTTGTATGATGAGGGTTTCTTATGATGAAATGCTTCACTTAGAAGTATCTGCTGATCCTAGAGATGAGAAGTTACCATCAAGTGACTGGTATTCTTTGGTCAGAATTGTTAATTCGTTGGACCATCGATGAGGAGTTAAGTGTAAAGAAGAATCTTGCCTATACCAAGTACTCTGTCAAAGTTTTGGAAATAGATGAGTAAGTTATTTGGAGTAAGGTTGTAACGACAGGCAAAGCAGCGTGGAATGGTAAATTGGAGAATCAAACTACTCAAGAAAATGGAAAAGATCCAAAGGCGGAGTATGTATATCTCTTTGTTCACCGTCTTCCGAATCTCGAGGACAAGATTCCTCTTAAGGGGGGTAGAATTGTAACACCCTAAAATTTGCATTTATCCAAAATAGTTAAAATGATTTATATAAGCATTTTTTTGTGAGCATTTTTACCTAGGTAATAATAATTTTTATGAAAAATTTATAACAAATATAAGGATAGAAACATGTTCATGCATCCATGCCGCTGCATTGTATTTTTTTTGTGATGACTGGATTTGATTCAAATGCAAAAAGGTTTCAAAAACCTTTTGAAAATGAATTTGGAAAATCTTTACAGAAAAAGAAAAGAGAAAACCCTATTCTCTCCCTCCTTTCCTCCTTCCGGCCCAAGCAGCCCAGTCGGCCTGCTGCCGTTTTTCCCTCCCGCCGGCCCGCGCGCGCGCCCTCTTCTTCCCCCTCCCTCCTGGGCCGGCCCAACTTGGCTGCAACCGCTGCCGCGCCTCCTTCCTCTGTGCCGCTGACAGCGGGGTCCACCTGTCGGCGCCTTCTTCTTCTTCCCCAACTCCCTCTCCCGCTCACGGTCGCTCGGTCTTGAGCAACCTCCGACCCGCCCGCGCCACCTTCTCACGTCGTGGGAGCGTCCCACCCTGCGCTCGGCCTTCAAAAGGGAAGGGCGACCCCGTCTCCGGCCTTTTTCCCCCGCTCCAACTCCCGTATTTTCCCTCGCTCACGCGCTGGAACCGCAACCGCAGCGCGGCTTCGACCCGCCGAGGAGCACGGCGTGGACCACTGCCCTCACTCCTTCTCCGGCTCCATTCTTGCCGCGGTGAGCTTCGCCTTGATCCTCTCGTCCTTTACGTGCTTTTAATTGAGCGAATCATGGTCGTAGGGCCCTAACTAGCCACTCCGGTGAGCCATCTTCCACCGCCGGCCATGGCGACCCTACGTGGGACGTACTTCCCCCGCGAAATGTACCCTACCGAGTTCGCCTTTGTCCCCGCTTCATCCCAGTGAATTCCAATCCGAAAATGGTTCACCGTAGCGCTTGTTTGGCCAACGCCGGCGAGCTTCTCACCTTCATCCATGGCGGCGCCGCCGCGTTCGTCTCCCCCTCCGGCGGCCGCGCCCTTCTCTTCCCTCCTCATTCTAATCTCTACCGCACATCGCAAAATCAACGGCTCTGAATGACCGATACCCCTTCGCGGGTGCTTTTGCTAAAGAGACCCTATCCTTTTCAATAATTCCGCCTGCAGTCCTCAGTTGATTGAATTTCCCGATTTTTGATTTATTTTAAATCTGAAAATAGTTCAACTTAATTACAGTTTTGCCACTGCAGTAAAACGCTTATAAAATCGTCGTTTTCGCTCCGATTTGACCCATTCAACTTGCGTTAGGTTCGTAATTTCATAACCTATGCGTTAATGCCACTGTTAGTTAGGTTTGCAACATTTAAAATTCTTGATTAGGTTAAGTTAATTAACTCGTTATAGGAACCTTGTTTAGTTCGTAACTTTTGCGTCGTAGCTCCGTTTTTCGTGCACTTCGCGTCGACGTGATCGTAGCGAGACGTAGAATATTTTCATAAACTTTTTATCTTGTTTTTATACTGCTGGTGTACTGTTCTAATTATAGGTTTGTTTGCTATGCATGAATGCTCTTGAAATGTGTATGTTGCCGTATTGGTCGAGTTCAGACGGTGAGGAGTACGTTGGGAACCAGGAGAACTTCGAAGACCAGCAGGATCAGCAGGAGTGTGCTAACTAAGGCAAGTATAGCATGGGCCTACCTTGATTCCTATTCATTATATAATCTACTCATTATGCATGTGTCTAATATTGCTCGACTATAAGGACATCCTAGCCATTGATGACTTATACCTTGATGCCTATGGGTTTTATTGCATATGGGTAGAATGCTAGTGCTCTATTCAAACATGATCAATACTATGATTAATGGAACAAATGGATAAACATGATGGTAATAATTGAACTATAGGGTGATGGTGCAAATGATGTCGATCATGTTGCCCTAAACCCTCCGTAAGGACTTATCTGTAGGGCAAAAGCTGGGACATACAGTGCAACCGTGAGAGTTTTATGGCTCTGACTTTAGCTCAGTAATAGGATCTTTTCTAGCATGTTAGAGGTTACCCGAAAGGGCGCAAGAGGGGCTTGCCACTTTGGGTATAGAACTGCCTCTGTTCTGGTGTGTATAGCCTGCGGGAATTGTGCCACAGAAAGGGGGGTTCTCTATATCTGCCTGCCGAGGAAACCTCACGGCCCTAACTTGTTAGACGAGACCTATGGAAGGCTTCATAGTGTCCCCTGCCCGCTCACCTTGGAAGTGTTATGGGAGTAATTAACCCGGGCATATGGGCAACACGACTCACGGGTAAAGATGCACAACCTCTGCAGAGTGTTAAACTGTTATAACAGCCGTGCTCACGGTCACGAGCAGCCCGTTAAACTCACAGAATAACTGGTTACTTACAATGTTGTTGTGCATGGTGAACTATGATGATATTATGATGATGATGACGATGATGATGATATAATGTTGATCAATAACCCTATTAAATTCTAGTATATGATCATGTGGGCTAATATGGGAGCCTAAGCATAAGTTGATGTTAACCAATGATAAAATGTTGACTTACTAAAATGCTAAATGCAGTAAACCGTGTCTGCCTTTTGAGCCTCATGAATCCCCATGTCATGCTTGTGGAGTACGAAATGTACTCACGCTTGTTTATTTTCAATACTTTGGAAAAATCCCGGATGGGTACCAGATTGCCAGAGATTGGAGCAGACAGGCTTGTGATCAACCAGTCAGTTGTCCCTGTGGAGTGGAGTGTTCACCTGAAGACCAGAGTTGTCTTTCCATTGTTTGCTATCTAAGGTTATATCTTTTATAATAAGTACGTTATATATTAAGCATTGTCATTTGATATTACCCTTATTTGTAGCTATATGTGAGATTTGACTTCCTGGGCTCACATATGGTGTGTATCTGGTTTTGTTCTTAAAACCGGGTGCTACAACAATGCATTTTCTCTTCACCTAATCAATATGCCGAGGGGCTAGCAGAGAAGCCACCTTGAGAGCTTTCATCTCCACATATCCCCTTGCCCTAAAAGGTTCGAGGGGACAACATTTTTTCTTTTCGCCTAAGCGACTTGTTGAGGGGCTAGCAAAGAAGCCGCCTTGGGTGCTTCATATCTTCGCTTATTCCCCTTGCCCTAAATGGTTGGGGGGACGGCATTTTCTTCTTTTCGTCTACACGATAGGTCAAGGGGCTAGCAAAGAAGCCGCCTCGAGTGTTTTTTGTCTTCGCTTATTCCCCTCTCCCTAAAAGGTTGGGGGATGGTGTTTTTCTTTTTGCCTAGGCAACATGCTGAGGGGCTAGCAATGAAGCCACCTCAAGTAGGTCCATGTCTCTGTGCTTCCCCTCGACCTAAAAGGTTTGGGGGACGGCGTCTTTTCGCCCATAGTAAACGACCAAAACACATAACGCTGCAACACAATCGAGAGGGCGGTGCAATCAAGACATGAACAAGATATAGTTCGAACATCACAAAATGATCAATCCACAAAACCAAGCGTACAACTAGACAAACACACTATATGCATAACCAAACTTACACCACTTGTTAAACAAAAACTTGAACATTATACACTGCTTTCGTGCTAAGCTACTCTTCGTCCATGCTGGGATGAAGACAAAAACTATATCGACGGTTCTCCAGATCCAATGACACCTCTTTGGCCGGCTCCTCCTTAGGATCTTTTAGGCCAGACGTCAAGGGCTCCCCGTGCTCCTGCTTGGACTGTCCGTGACGAATCTTTCGCTCTTCCAACACAGTCACATCAAATTCTGAATAGAAGAATCTATTAAGATACTCTTCTTCCCTAAGAAAGCATTGGAAGCAAGACCTCAAAAACCCAATCATGCAAGATCCTAGGAACTTCTTGTGATGGGGAAACTAGGAAGCACCTCCAATGTGAAAACCGTTGCAATTAATCATGAGTGGATATATATCCATAGGTTCCGCAGGCTCCGCGTCTGGAACCTGCGCGCCAAAATTGAAAGTGTTTTAACAAGGTCTTACATCAAGCCGCCAAACAAACATGGTTTTCCAAAAACTACAAACTTTTAATTCTAGTTATCTACCATGCCATGAACCGCATCTTCACCAATGCCTTCCTCAGCTAGGGTCCCGGTGGCAGGGGTTGGCGGCACATCCGCATCGCCTGAACCGCTTCCGTCACACCTTCGTGAGCATTCTGCTTAGAGATATATCTTTTCACTTTCTCCTTGATGGCTGCACACTCTTCAATCGACTATAGAGTAAGTTTCAAAAATGTAAAAATGCATCTTCGCAGTCTATTAGCAAAAAGGCAAACAAGGCGAAAAAGAAAAAGCTTCCAAAATAAAAAGTCACCTTGCCACGGCTCATCGTAGCTCTAAGGAGAGTGAGATCCCTGCCCCCCAGGATGCCAAAACCCTTCAAAAAACTTCTTCCCCACTTCATGAGCGCAAGAAGGGGCTTTCTAGTAAGACTGCGGGTCTTTGATCTCAAATTTCTTGAGATGGTCGCACCGGTACTCTTCCAGGGCCTGGGCGAAGGCGCGAAGAGAAATGAAGGAAGCATATCCTGCCCGACAATCATCTAGTCACTCATGGTGGCCAGCTCATTCGCCAACCACTCCATGAAATCGACTATAGGAGCGTTGCAGGGAGTTTCTGATTCTTTGCCTATGCTCTCAATGAGATCTTTGTACACGTTCACCGCCCTTTGGGTGCCAGTGACAAGCTTGTTCCACTCTTCGAGTTTCCTCTTCTGGTATCCCATGAAGTCTTCGTGCACCTTTTCAATCTGCTCCTCTGCAGTTTTGCAGGCAGCTCCATTCTCTTTGGCCAAATTTTTGGCTGCCTCCAGCTCCTTTTTGTGGGCCTTGATGCTTTCATCCTTGGCTGCAAGATCTTTCTCTAGGCCCTAGCAAAAAGCATGCCCTTGATGCTGAAGCTCACGAGCCAAGAGCATAGCCTATGAAAGTCAAAGGCAACACATGAAACTGCCGCAAGGCGGAAAGTAAATGGCAAAGTGAATGCAGACAGAGACATAAACGCTTACACTAGCAACATGGAAGTTCACTGCATGTATAAGAGACAAATTAGGAACCTGTTGATGTAAAAGTGGATCTGCAAACACAACGGGCTAATACCCAATCCAATATCCAAAGTGTGCCAGTCGATTTGACCTGTTAATCGACAAGGATGAAAATTCGAGTACTTTGGTCCTGACAACAGCGATACGCCCGGAAGCCACAGCCAAGAGGTCCTCACATGGAACTCGAGGATCATCGAAGGTCGCACTGAAGCGATGCAGCTCATCGAATCGATAAGAACTCGTAAAAAGAAAAATATGCAAATTGACGAAGTCGCCGAAAAGTAAGTAGATGCAAATAGGAGTAAAATTGGTTTGATATTGATTGATTCATCTCTCTTACATTGTCCCTTAGTCTATATTTATACCCTAATCTGAAGAAACGTAACCAGACACGACTAGGACACCGAGTCCATATCTAAGGAAAAACGTGACTCTTACATGAATCATACTCTAACAAATATAGAAAAGGAAATCAACACCTATCTACTTCCCTGTCCGCCTTAATTACAATGAAATTTTCATCGACCTCCTCTCCATCGGCATGCTTCCCGTCATCACAAGCTTCATCGGCAGTTGTCTTCAGATCTTCCTTCATCGGCATTGGCAATAACATCTCCGATCTTGCCAGCAACGCCTCTGAGTCTAAGTCAAACGACAACCTTCCCATCGGTCACCACCATTCATCGGCAACAATCCACACAAGCTGATCTTCATCAGCACCCTTCTACCAACGTAATATAATAACTTTCCTTCTGCCGATTAGCCCACTCTGATCATTTTGACACGTGCTAAAAATGGTGTCAACACATGCCCCCCAATTTCGGAGTATAAAATGATTAATGTTCCAAATTTACTCTAGACAACGATTGCCTTCACCCAATTATCTTAACTCATCCTCCAAGCATGACATAATCTATTACCAAACCCAATCAAACCCAGCCCTAGTTCACACATCTCAGTAAATATCGCACAATCTTCAACCACACTCGTTCCGATTATGGTTAAGATACAAAAACAATAGTCCATCGGCAAGAACCTAACACAGTGACGCTGCTGATCTCAGAATTAGAATATCCTGTACCAAGATTTTTTCCAAGTCATGATTGCTTGCCATCAAACCACCTGCACAATCCCTTGATTATCGTGCGAACACTTACCATATCCATCTGAACCACCTCGACCTTCAACATTCTCTCTCTCCGGCGGCGACCCAGACGAACAACTGTGCGACCCCAACCAGCAAGAACCTTCCCCAGCGGCAACCTTGAGTCTCCAGCCGTGTCTCTATCCTTCTCAAGATAATGGCAATCAACTTCGATGTCCCTGCGGTTTGTTTCACCTTCATCCCCTTTTACGGCAATTCCTTTTGCCCTTGCAAGTTCATATAGTTGGTGATTTTCTTTCTCTTTTCCTCTTTTCTTTTGATCCTCCAAACTTAGGAACTATGCAACAAGTTAGTCATCCCAACCAATCAGCCGCACATCCAATGTTTAGGTCCAATGGTCAACCCAGATCCAACCGATTTGATCAATGCAGAGACTAACAGAATTTCCTTCAGAGCCCAGAATTTCTCTTTAAATTTATGGAAGGATACCTTCTGATCTTGGCCTAAAACCACCAAGGGGTGGAAAGATTGGTATCTGAGGGTAATCGGGTCGATGCAAGTGTACTGGGCAGAGCGAAAACTAGACCAATGCATCGAACTGTCCATTGCCGATATGCAAAAGAATGAGTCGATGATGATTGCTCCTGCTTATTTTTGGTCAGACACAACAAATACCTTCATGTTTGGACACGGCCCAGCTACTCCCACTCTTGCCGATGTATACATGCTCACCGGCTTAGATATTTCAACTGCCGATGATGCCTCCATTTACGGCAGAAAATCTAAGTACAGGGTGAATACCTATAACATCGGTGGTTGGACAGGGTATATCCAAGAATACAGGAAGACCGGGATAGTTGGTCAGAGGGAACACGCCACATTCCTAAACATGTGGTTAGAAAAATTCATTTTCTGTGGTCGATCGGTAGGGCCAACCAACGCTTACCTCCCCGCAGCTGAACTACTGGCCAACAGTGTAAGGTTCCCTCTTGGCCGATATCTCCTAAGCTGCACTTATCACCTCTTACATCAAGTGTCTCAGGAGCTTCTGCTTGGTGAACCCATCAGCAACTTAGGAGGCCTGTGGTAGTTCATTAACATGTGGCTGAATGCCCACATGCACAAATGCTTGCAATGAGATTTCTTTGCTCAGCAATTCCCGCGAGATATCGCCGAAGACTATGAACTTGGAGATGAAGAATCAGCAACCCGCCTACCCCTCAATTTTAGTGAAGCCATAATAGTTCTTCCTAGGATAGAGGCCAACGAAGATCAAATCGTTCGATTTTTCCAAAGCTTTTACAACGGTCTCTCCCGTGATCAACGGGCCTAGATGCCCTATATTGATGAAGAAGCCAGATTCCCCCTTCTCTTCAATTTCCCCGATGATGCCTTGAACAAGGATGATGAACTTATGATGGCCATCATTACTCCCTGGGCAATCCCAGTGAATACATTCGGCAGTGGGAAGAACACCAACATCACCTATGAATTCTACAATCCATCGGCAGTATCACGTCAATTGGCCTTTGGACAGCTGCCAATTAAACTTTGCTTTGCCGATGTGATTAAGCCAAGAGAAACAATCACTAGCGGATCGGACTGGAGCAAGGTAGTGCGACTCTCCCCTGATGTCGATACTATAGATGTTGATCTATCCACCTGGGTGCCAGCCTCTTTCATCACTGAATCATATAAGTTATGGTGGCAAGAGTGGAAGGGACAATTATTTGCAGCATCTATTCATACATATCGGCATCTGATCGACCCTGAGCATATCATACCTGATGGCACTATAAGTTTCTTTTAACACTAGTTTTTTTCTCCACTTTTAATTTCATCGGCAACTAATTTTCTTATGACAGGTCGATGACCCAGCACCATCCACGAGCAGGAGTGGGAGACCCTTTGACCTTCGACCTGTATCCCCGATATCACCGATCGGCTACAATGCTCCTACCCTGGCTGTTCTAACTCATCAGAGAACTCGTACCAAGAAAATCACTACCAAGCCAAAATTGGCTAAGGCTAGGGCCAATCCATCAGCTGCTGCTGCGACCTTGACAGAAGCATTCAAGGTAACAACCCTATTTATTCCAACCCATGCCGATCTCAGACCGTACTGACACTAATTTTCAGGACGCAAGAACTACAATTGGATCTTCATCGGCAACTCCTCTTGCATCAAACACTACCATCTCTGACAAACCTTCAGAGGTATTCCTTCAACTCTACATTTAACTTGTTAAACATCATATCTTACATCTATCTTGCAGCAACAAACGGGTACATAGGCAAGTGTCCCAGATGTCCAATCTTCACAACCAACAAGTGCCGATGCCCCCTAGCCAACCATTGTTGAGGCCCAAACAAAGCGCAAAGCTTCAATAGACACTGAGGCACAACCAAAATGGCAGAAGTCCGTACCGATCCCAACACCTGATCTAGCGCCTCCGAGCCAACTAGAACGTGTCAATGCAACTGAGCAAGCAGTCGATCCTTCTGCACAGGGCACGTCATCGGCCGTCGTATCCCAAGGACCAATACTGACCAGACCACAGAGGAATTGCCATCAGTCTTAGCACCAATTAATCCTACAGTTGAAGATATCCCATCGGCAGGCTCAGCCGATCCTTCACATGGCACACTCCAGATTGCTTCCTCCAGTCAAAGACAAGAAATTACCTTGAAGCAAGTAAGCCGACTGATTTAGCCGATTTATAATATTCATACTTGTCCTCGACTGACCCCTTTTCCTCTTTCAGGAACAAGACTCTCCAGATAGTTTATTCTCCTTTGCCATCTATGTTTCTGATGATGAGGGGGAGGAGGCAAGCTCTACACTCGCACTGGGGACAGTTGTTGATGCAAAAGTGGATCTGCAAACACAAAGGGCTAATACCCAAATCGATATCCAAAGCATGCCAGTCGATTTCACCTGTTAATCAACAAGGATGAAAGATTCGAGTACTTTGGTCCTGACAACAGCGATACGCCTGGAAGCCACGGTCAAGAGGTACTCACACGGAACTCGAGGATCGCCGAAGGTCGCACTAAAGCGATGCAACTCGTGGAATCGATGAGAACTCATAAAAAGAAAAAATACGCAAATTGACGAAGTCGTCGAAAAGTAAGTAGATGCAAATAGGAGTAAAATTGGTTTGATATTGATTGATATATCTATTACATTGCTCCTCAATCTATATTTATATCCTGATCTAAAGAAACATAACTAAACACGACTAGGAGACCGAGTCCATATCTAAGGAAACACGTGACTCTTACATGAATCATACTCTAACAAATATAGAAAAGGAAATCAACACCTATCTATTTCCCTGTCCGCCTCGATTACAATGCAATTCTCATCGACTTCCTCTCCATCGGCATGCTACCTGTTATCATCGGCAGCAGTCTTCAAATCTTCCTTCATTGGCATGCTTCCTATCAACACAAGTTCCATCGGCAGCAGTCTTCAAATCTTCCTTTATCGGCATCGACAATAACATCTCCAATCTTACCAGCAACGCCTCCGAATCTAAGTCTACCTTCCCATCGGTCACCACCATTCATCGACAACAATCCTTACAAATTGATTTTCATCGGCACCCTTCTATCGCCGTACACAGTAACTTTCCTCCTGCCGATTAGCCCACTCTAATCATTTTGACACGTGCCAAAAATGGTGTCAACATATGCCCCCCAATTTCGGAGTATAAAACCATTGATGCTCCAAAATTTACTCTAGACAACGATTGCCTTGGCCCAATTATCTTAACTCATCTTCCAAGCATAACATAATCTGTTACCAAATCTAATCGAATCTAGTCCCGATCCATGCACGTCAGTAAATATCACACAATCTTCAACCACTCTTGCTCCAATTATGGTTAAGATATCGAAACAATAGTCCATCGGCAAGATCCTAACATAATAACGCCACCGCTTTCGGATTTAAAATATCATGTGCCGAGATTTTCTCCAAGTCATGATTACTTGCCATCAAATCATCTGCACAATCCCTTGATTATCGTGGGAACAGTTACCATATCCATCTGAACTACCTCGACCTACACGCGCGCGGCAGAGAGATAAGTCCAGAATACCCTATTCCAACTGGCCTATAAATAAAGATCTTTGGAACGCTCGTCTTCTACCCTCAGACTTCAACCTTTGGCATTCTTCTCTTTCCGGCGGTGACCCCGACGAACAACCGTGCGACCTCAACCATCAAGAACCTTCCCCATCGTCAACCTCGAGTCTCCAGTTTGTGCCCCCATCTTCCTCAGGACAATGGCAATCAACTTTGATGTCTCTGCAGTTCGTTCTACTTCCATTACTTTTTACCTCGATTCTTTTTGTCCTTGCAAGTTCATACAGTTGGTAATTTTTTCTCTTTTTCTCTGTTCTTCCAATCCTCCCAACTTAGGAACTATGCAACAAGTTAGTTATTCTAACCGATCAGCCGTACTTCCAATGCCTAGGTCCAATGGGCAACCTAGATCCAACTGACCTGATCAACGCAGAGGTCAACAGAATCCCTTTTGGAGCCTAGAATTTTTCTCTGAATTTATGGAAAGATACATTCCGATCCTGGCCCAAAACCACCAAAGGGTGGAAAGATTGGTACTTGAGGGTAAACAGGTCGATGCAAGTATACTGGGCAGAACGGAAGCTAGATCAATGCATTAGGCTATCCATTGCCGATATGCAGAAGAATGAGTCGATGATGATTGCTGCTGCTTACTTCTGGTCAGACACAACAAACACTTTTATGTTTGGACATGGCCCAGCTACTCCCACACTTGCCGATGTATACATGCTCACTGGCTTGGACATTTCAACTGCCGATGAAGGCTCCATCTATGGTAGGAAATATGAATATAGAGTGAATACCCGCAACATCGGTGGTTGAACGGGATATATTCAAGAATACCGGAGGACCGGGACAGTTAACCAAAGGGAGCACGCCACATTTTTTAATATGTGGTTAGAAAAATTTATTTTCTGTGGTCGATCTGTAGGACCAACCAACACCTTCCTCCCCGCAGCTGAACTCTTGGCCAATGGTGTAAGGTTCCCTCTTGGCCGATATCTTCTGAGCTCTACTTATCATCTTTTACACCAAGTATCTCAGAAACTTCTGCTTGGTGAACCCATCGGCAACTTAGGAGGCCCGTGGTGGTTTATTAACATGTGGCTAAATGCCCACATGCACAAACGCTTGCAATGGGATTTCTTTGCCCAACAATTCACATGAGAAATCGCCGAAGACCACATACTTGGAGATGAAGAATCGGCAACACGACCACCCCTCAATTTTGGTGAAGCCATAATTGTTCTTCCTGGAACAGAGGCCAATGAAGACCAGATCAGCAGATTCTTCCAAAGTTTCTACAACGGTCTTTCTCGTGATCATCGGGTCTGGGTACCCTATATTGATGAAGAAACCAGATTCCCCCTCCTTTTCAACTTTGCCGATGACACCCTGAACCAGGATAATGAACTTATGATGGCCAGGGCAATCCCAGTGAACACATTCAGCAGTGGGAAAAACACCAATATCACGTACGAAATTTACAACCCATCGGCAGTATCCCGTCAATTGGCTTTTGGGCAGCTGCCAATCAAACTTTGTTTTGCCGATGTGATGAAGCCGAGAGAAACAATCACCTACGGAACGTATTGGAGCAGGGTAGTGCGACTCTCCCCCGATGTCGATGCTACAGATGTTGATCTATCCATTTGGATGACAGCATCTTTTATTACTGAATCATATAAGCAATGGTGGCAAGAGTGGAGGGGACAACTATTTGCAACATCCGTTCATATATATCAGCACATGATCGACCCTGAGCATGTCATTCCCGATGACGCAGTAAGTTTCTTTTAACACCCTTCTGCCTTTTTCTTTTATCTATCGGCAACTAACTTTCTTGTGATAGGTCAACAACTCGGCACCATCTATAAGCAAGAGTGGGAAACCCTTCGATCTTCGGCCTATCTCCCCGATATCACCGATCGGTTACAACGCCCCCACCTTGGCTGCTTTGACTCATTAGAGGACTCATGCCAAGACAATCACTTCCAAGTCCAAATTGGCTACAGCTAGAGCCACTCCATTGGCTGCTGCTACGACCCTGATCAAAGCATTTAAGGTAACAACCCTGTTTATTTCAACTCATGCCGATCTCAAACTGTATTAACACTAATTTTCAGGGTGTAAGAACTACTGCTGGATCGTCATTGGCAATTCCTCCGACATCAAACACCGCCATCTCTGATAAACCTTTAGAGGTATTCCTTCAACTTTACATTTAATCTGTTAAATATTATATCTTACACCTGTTTTGTAGCAACAAATGGGTACATCGGCAAGTGTACTAGATATCCAACCTTCACAGCCAGCAAGTGCCGATGCCCCCAGTCAACTATTGCTGAAGCCCAAGTAAAGCGCAAAGCTTTAACAGATGCTGAGGCATAGCCAAAACGGCAGAAGTCCGTGTCGATCCCAACAGTTGATCCAGCGCCTCCCACCCAACCAGAATCGGCCGATACCACTGAACAAGTAGTCAATCCTCCTGCACAGGGCACACCATCGGCCATCGTGTCTCAAGGGCCAACTACCGATGAGACCATAGAGAACATCCCATCGGCAAGCTCAGCTGATCCTCCACACGGCATACTCCAGGCTGCTTCCTCCAGTCAAGTACAAGAAATTGCCTTGAAATAGGTAAGCTGATTGACCTAGCCGATTTATAATATTTATACTTATCCTTAACTAACCTCTTTTCTTCTTTTCAGGAACAAGACTCTCCAAATAGTCTATTTTCCTTTGCCATCGACGTCTCTGATGATGACGGAGAGGAAGCAAGCTCTTCTCTTGCACTAGGAACAATATCGGCAGAAATCAAGTCCAAGTTGGAGGCTCTCTTGGACTTGCTGCAGCAAGATACTGCCCAGCTGGTAGATGACTCGGACCCCGCAAAGGCAATTTTCAAAACAATCCATGGCCAGGTCCTTGCCGATGTTGAAGAAGCACTCTTCCCAGCAGCCCACTTAGAAAGCTGCCAACTACAATATCAACGAGCTGCTCAACGCATTGCCGATAGAGCAGCTCAAACTCAACTCAAAGAAGAGATGCTACAACTGAAATAGATTGCCGATGAGAAGCACAAGGGCATCGGTAACTTGCAGACTTCAGGTGCTGAACTTAAGCAGAAAATCTTAGATTTATCGGCAAAGAGGATGGCTTTATTGGCTGAATTGAAAGAAGTCGAGGCAACCTTAACTTATGCCAAACAAGAAGAAAGCCAGCTACCCGATGCCATCAAGGCCCTTCAGCAAGAAAGAGACATCCAAACTCGCAAAGCCTTTGGTGATGAACAAAAAACTCAAGCCTGTGGAGGGCGCTGCCGATGAAGACATTAAAGAGATAAAGGAAGCCGATCAGATTCGCCTGCGTGCGATATCGGCTATCCAATCTCTATTGAACTTGTAAACCTTGTCTATTACATCGGCACTTTATGAAACACTGATGTCCTTGCACGATTCTAGCCGATAGGACTGTTATCGGCACTTATACTTTTATGCATCCATCAAGATACTAGGGTAATATTTCTTTAAATATTTTCCGTTTAATGCTCTGGGAAACACAACCCCTTCGAGGGTTTCTACAATATATGCGTTGCCAGGAACAGACTGATTTATCTGATATGGACCTTCCCAATTAGGAGACCACTTTCCAAACTTTGAACTTTTAGTCCCAATCGGTAAAATCAACTTCCAGACCGGATCTCCATCGGCAAATTGTAACACCCTAAAAATTTGAAAAGAAGAAAAATAGAAAAAATATGATTTTTGTATATTTTTGTGAGCATGCAAATTTAGAATAAGAATAATTTTTATAAATTTAAAATTTAATATAAGGGTAGGAACATGATTGTGCATTCATGCTGCTGCATTTGGGATTTTGTGATGAGTGGTTCAAATCAAATTCGAATTGAATTTAAAAATCTTTTGAAAAATGGATTTGGAAATAGGAAAAGAAAAAAAAGAAAGGGATTATTACTGCTGGGGCCGTTTTCTTCTAACCGCAGCCCAACTTCCGGCCTGCTTCGGCGGCCCATCTTCCCCTCTCTTTTTCCGCGGCCGCATCCGCCCTACTGGGCCGAGCCCAGGCGCGGTCCGCTAGCCAACCGCGCGCGCTGTTTCTTCACTGAGCCGCTGACATGCGGGACCCACCTGTCAGCGTCCGCTTCCCTTTCCTTTCTTCTTCCTCCGGCTCCTTCCATCGACGAACACCGCCTTCCTCTCTCCAACCGGTTCGGTGATCTGAATCTCCTTCTCTCCCTCCCCGATCCGATCTCAGGCTTCGATTTCGAATCCGACGGTCGAAATTAAAAGATACCGGTTCGCTGGAAATTTTGTAAAAGAAACCCTGAGGTTTTTAAGTTTATGACCTGCGGTCCAAAACGTAAAACAGAAAAATACGCTTTGATTAATTGAAAACGTAATTCGTTTTGGAAAAAGAAAAATACGCTTTCTGATATTTACAGTTTTGCCACTCAACTTGTTTCAGTCGTAGAATCTTCGTTTTAACTCTGATTTGGTTCATTCAAATTGCGTTAGATTCATATTTGCGAGCTCTATGTAACTATACAACTGTACAGTAGGTTTGGATTAATTTATTTTCGAGTTTTAATTAAAGTATTTATTTTTCTATAGTAAATCTTCGTAAATCCATAACTTTGTCGTTTTAGCTCCGATTTTCGTGATCTTCGCGTCTGTGTGATCCTAGCGAGACATAGATTCATTTTAAAGACTTTTTATTTTATTTTCTTACTAATGGTGTACTGTTCTAATTATAGTCTTGTTTGTCTATGCATGATTGCCTTTGGATGTGTGTTGTTGATGTTGATTGATCGAGTATAGACGGTGAGCAATTCGTTGGGGATCAAGAGCCTTACTACGAGCAAGATCTTCAGGACCAGTTTGAGCAAGGCAAGTATAGCATGGGATTATCCTTGTTGTCCTATCCACATTATGCAATTAATATCATTATGCATTTATTCCTTGTTAAGGATGACTTAGTGATTGATCCTACACCTTGATACCTATTACGATGCATTGAGTAGTATGGCTAGTGCTTAAACATGGACTATGATCATGTAACTTGATTAGAGGAATATGCAACAAACATTAAATGATGATTTTGATTAATGTTTAAAGGGGATTAGAGCATGGGGGTTACTTTTGATGCTCTAATTGCTCTGCATAAGGACTCATCTATAAGCGACAATCCGGGATTTACAGTACAACTGTGGGGGCTATATGGCTCTGGCTTTAGTCATATAGAAGGACCTTTTCTAGCTTGTTAGAGGTAACCTTTTTGGCGTAAGAACGGCTTGACGAATCGGGTATAGTGCGGCCTCTGTCCTTATGTGTATAGGCTACGGGTTATTGTGCCATTTGGAAGGGGGGCTCTACATCTGTTTGCCGAGTGAATCTAATGGCCCTAACTTGTTAGACGAACCTTCGAAAGACTTCATAGTGTTTACCCTGCCTACTCAGCTTGGTAGTGTTTTGGGAGTAATTAACCCGGGCATATGGGTAACACGACTCATAGTGAAAGTGTACAACCTCTGCAGAGTGTAAAACTGTTATAACAGCTGTGCTCACGGTCACGAGTGGCCTTGGACCCTTATGGAATAGCTGATAATTGTTAATGGTTATGTTTTTGCTATTCATTAATCATTTCACATGGATCATATGTTTATTGTTTACATTGAGACATTTTGATGCTATTGATATGCTAAAATCATGCTAATTAAAAGCTACATGCTGAAAAACATATATTATGCCTTTTTGAGCCTTATGAACCCCATGTTACACTTGTTGAGTACAAGATGTACTTACGCTTGTTTATTTTTCTTACTTGGATAAAAATCCTGGATGGGTAACAGATGGAGGTAATAGTGACTACTACGCCTACTTCCCTGAAGATTACTAGTCTTGCTGTCAACCAGTCAATGTACGTGTGACTGGAGCTACCACGAGAGTTATTTATTTATACTTCTGCTACATTTGTGTTAAGACTAAGTGTTAAATATCGTGATGTAATAACATTTGTGATGATACTTCTGTTATAATTTGTGAACTTATGTGTGATTGATCTCTGGGCGCACATAAGGGTATGCACTCCATTTGGTCATTAAATGGGTGTGACAAATTGGTATCAGAGCTCTTGTTGACTGTAGGACGCAAGCCTAGCTAGAAATGGTCGATTTAGTATCATCTTTACACTATTTTTATGCTCACTATCTTGCTCTTGTTATTTGATAAATTTTTATGCTTCTTATGTCTCATTCTATTACGAAATTTTGCCTCTATTCTAACTTCATCTAAAAATTCTGTAGATGGCCCGTGACCGTAAGACTGCCCGCATCAGCTCTGGAGGATACTACCCACCTCGTGCCCTGCTTGCAACTGAAGAGCCCCAAGAGTCAGAACCCTAGGAACATGAGCAGGCCCCAAGCACCAGTCCAAGCACCAGCACCTCCCCAGGAAGAGCCTGAGCCTGAAGAAGATCCAGAAATCATCGAGGTTGAAGATGATGAAGAGGAAGCTAATGGAGGAGGACAACCCCCGTCTCCACCACATCATGAAGCTCTTAGAGATATACCACCTCCTCCAATGGGGTGGACTGTGAGGATCTACCACAGGAATGGAGGGAATGCTGTCTCTCATCTTCGCCTGGTGGGGATGCTCACTGCTTACTTCGCTGATTGGCATCCAGCTGTGGAGTACGTCTGCTGGGAGTACACTCATCCACTGGAGGATACGTACTGGAAGGCAAGGGCAAGCATCTTTGCACATAAGCAAGACAAGGGGGCATATCAGCTGGACAGGATGTTCTCTCACATGGGACATCAAGCTACTATAGAGGATAGCATTGAAGATGCTGCTTTTGAAGCATGTATGGGACTCCGCTATCTTCGCTTTAACCTTATGAAGCATGACATTCATCGCTTCTTTCCTCGTGCACACCCTGACCTTGGATGGGCTATGACAGATCCAGTGCAGCTAGAACCACTACCTCGGGTGATGGTGAACCTTGTCTATGATATGATGGATAGGAAGCTGCAGCTAGAAGAGATGGTGAAGGCACAAGGGAAGACTATCAAGAGGTGCCAGGCAACCATTGATGAGCTCCGAGCAAACCAAGGCCTGCCCAAGATTTATGAGATATTAGAGCATGAGCCACTTTCTTAGGAAGTAGGAGTCCTTTATGTAATAAGAACGTTCCTAGTAACGTCAGTTGAGTCAGTGGAGTCTGTCGTGTGGTTTGAACCTTGGTGTGCTAGTTGCTTTATTATTATGCTTTTGTGTGAGTTGGATCTTTGTTTGAGTGTCGGGACTTGTAGGCATGTCTACAAGTTCCAATCTTAAGAATAATAAGTTTAATAGTCAAGGGAATAATAGTTGGGTTTGGTATTATCACGTTTCTGTCCTTGCTGTTTTCTGGAGCAGTCTTCAATGTTTCTGCTATAGTTTAAAAACGGTTTGTGCAACATTTATGAAATTTTTATGAGAGAAACTAGACTCAAGCATCTTTCAAATGCACTGGAATTACCTTTTTATCTGATCTGGTTCGAGAGATATAATTTTCACAAGTTAAAGTTTCTGCACAGTCTGGAATCTGGAACAGTTTCTGTTACACCTTATTTTTCATAGACTTAACGACAGAATCTGATCTTGAGATCTGAATAGAAATTGTGGATAATTTCATAAGCTTTTCAACCATATAAAGAACGCCTCTTTTGGACTTCTGTAGCTCGAGATATGATTGAAATACTGAACTATCAATATTGCTACTCGTCCAGAAAACTTTCAGATCTCATTCTTAATCTTATAAGTGGTTGATAACATGGAATTCTTAAAGTTTGCATGTTTATGGGTGGCATATGGCCGGAAGAGGAAGAGGCAGGGGTCATGGAAACATTCCCCCAAATCCACCACCACCACCGCCACCAACGATCGAGCAACTGTTGGCAGTACAGACGCAGTTGATGCAACAACTAGTGCAGAATCAGCAAAATCAGCTTGTTGCTGGGGCTCAACCACGTGATAAGCGTGGTGAATTTTTGAAGGGTCGTCCCCCAGTGTTCACACATGCTGTTGATCCTTTGGAGGCCGATGATTGGCTTCGTGCTGTAGAGAAACAACTCAATATTGCCCAATGTGATGACCGACAGAAGGTGCTGTTCGCTTCTGGGCAACTTCAGGGAGAAGCTCAGGATTGGTGGGAGTCATATGAGTATGGTCGTCCTGCCAATGCTCCTGCAGTCACCTGGCAGGAGTTTAGAGAGAACTTCAGGGATTACCATATACCTGAAGGAATGATAGAGTTGAAGGCAGAAGAATTCAGGAACCTGACCCAAGGGTCAATGACTGTAGCTGAGTACCGTGACAAGTTTGCTCAATTGCCACGATATGCTCCACATGAGGTGGCCAATGACAATGATAACCAGCGCCGCTTCTTGAAGGGATTATATGATGGACTATAGTTGCAGTTGATGTCCAATACCTACCCTAACTTTCAGACGCTTGTGAACCGCGCTATCGTGGTGGATAACAAGCGCAAGGAAATGGATGCAAAGAGGAAGAGGTTACAGGGACAAGTCTCCAGTAGCAACACCCGTCCACGTACTGGCTTTCAGCAGACTAATCAGCAAAGGCCTCCTTCTGGACAGTGGAATCGTGGTCAGGCCCCTTTCCATGGACAGTTCCCGCAACGTCCCCCATTCCAGCCGCAGAATAGTAACCAACGTCCTCCGCAGCAGAATGGAAATCAAGCACAGCGTCAGGGTCCTTCCAACAACACTCCTACGAAGACTAGTGCTCCCAATACTCCCAACAGGTGTTTCCAATGTGGGAAAAAAGGTCACTTGTCCTACAATTGCCAGGAGAAGCCCAACCAGCATACTCCCTAGAGACAGAGCAGCCACCAGAAGCCCGCACCTAACTCGGGAAGGGTGAATCACTTCTCTCAGGAAACCGCAGTGGAGGAGCCAGAAGTTATGCTTGGTACGTTCGATGTCCACTCTACTCCCGCCACTGTTCTTTTTTATTCTGGAGCATCACATTCTTTCATATCACAATCATTTGTTAGAATACATAGAATCCATTTGTGTGCCATGAAGAACCCTATCTTAGTAAACTCACCTGGAGGAAGCATGCCAGCATCTTATCGCTATCTTCCGATTAGTCTCAACTTAAGGGGGGTAGAGTTTACAGTTAGTCCTATAGTTTTGACAACAGCTGGGATTGATCTTATATTGGGAATGGATTGGATGATGCAACAACAAGCAGAGATTAAGTGTAAGGGTAAATCGGTTGTACTGACAACACCAAAGGGTGATAGAATCAAGGTTGAGGTAAAAGTGCAGAAACAGGAGACCGCTACAGTGAACCAGCTCCATGATGGTGCCAACTAGGAAGATCCAGTGGTGGAGGAGTTTCCAGATGTGTTTCCGGAGGAATTGCCAGGTATGCCACCAGACCGTGACATTGAATTTATTATTGAATTATTACCTGGAACTGCACCTATAACTAAGCGTCCATATAGAATGGGAGTAAATGAATTAGAAGAACTTAAGAAACAAATTAAGGAGTTGCAGGATAAGGGTTTTATTCGTCCTAGTTCTTCACCATGGGGAGCACCAGTGATTTTTGTGGATAAGAAAGATGGAACTCAGAGGATGTGTGTAGATTATCGGTCTCTTAATGAGGTTACTATCAAGAATAAGTACCCATTGCCTAGAATTGATGACCTGTTTGATCAGTTGAGAGGAGCTTGTGTATTCTCCAAGATTGATCTTCGCTCTGGATATCATCAATTGAAGATTCGTGCCAGGGATATACCCAAGACAGCTTTTACCATATGGTATGGGTTATATGAGTATACAGTGATGTCCTTCAGTTTGACTAATGCCCCTGCATACTTCATGTACTTAATGAATAAGGTGTTCATGGAATATCTGGACAAGTTTGTAGTGGTATTCATTGATGATATTCTAGTATTTTCCAAGACTGAGGAAGAACATGCTGAACATTTGAGGTTGGTCTTGCAAAAGCTCAGAGAACACCAACTATATGCAAAAAGGAGTAAATGTGAGTTTTGGCTGAAGGAAGTTTCTTTTCTGGGTCACATTGTCTCAAATGGAGGAATATCAGTAGATCCTGGCAAGGTGAAAGATGTATTGAACTGGAAACCACCCATCAATGTGAGTGAGATCCGTAGCTTCTTGGGACTGGCTGGTTATTATAGGAGATTTATAGAGGGGTTTTCAAAGCTTGCAAAACCAATGACTGCATTATTGGAGAAGAATGCCAAGTTTGTATGGTCCGAGAAGTGTCAGGCTAATTTTGAGGAATTAAAGAAAAGATTGACTACTGCACCCGTCTTTGTTTTGCCAGATTTGAATAAACCTTTCTCTATCTATTGTGATGCATCTCGATTGGGTTTGGGATGTGTTCTTATGCAAGAAGGTAGAGTTGTGGCATATGCATCGAGGCAGTTGAGGAAGCATGAGTTAAATTACCCTACTCATGATTTGGAATTAGCTGCAGTGGTTCATGCATTAAAGATATGGAGGCATTATTTGATTGGACACAAGAGTGATATATACACTGATCACAAGAGTCTAAGGTATATCTTCACTCAAACAGATCTGAACTTGAGGCAGCGTAGATGGTTGGAGTTGATAAAAGACTATGATCTAGAGGTGCATTATCACCCAGGAAAGGCCAACGTTGTTGCTGATGCTCTTAGTAGGAAAAGTTATGCAAATGAAATACAAGTAATGCCTATGCCAAAAGAATTGTGTGCTGAGTGCAAGCATCTGAACTTAGGATTTACTACCAATGCAGTGGAATTAGTATTAGAGCCTACTTTGGAGCTAGAAATCCACAAAGGTCAGTTGAAGGATGAAAAGTTGAGAGAGATAGCTGAAAACATAGCGAAAGGTAAATCTCCAGGATTCCGTAAGGATGATAATGGTACGCTATGGTTTGGAAAAAGGTTGTGTGTGCCTGAAGATAAGGATATCAGAAGGGCAATTCTGCGTGAAGCTCATGAGTCAGCTTATTCCATACATCCGGGGAGTACTAAGATGTACTTGGATCTGAAAGAGAAATATTGGTGGTATGGTTTAAAGAGAGACGTTGCTGAGTATGTTGCTTTATGCGACACTTGTCAAAGGGTGAAAGTTGAACATCAGAGACCTGCAGGATTGTTACAGCCTATGCAGATACCCGAGTGAAAATGGGAAGAGGTTGGTATGGACTTTATAGTTGGATTGCCACGGACTCAGAGAGGATATGATTCAATTTGGGTGATAGTGGATTGTCTGACTAAGGTTGCTCATTTTCTGCCTGTGAAGACTACATATAGCAGTGCAAAGTTGGCAGAGTTGTATATGGAAAGACTAGTGAGTCTACATGGAGTTCCTAAGAAGATCGTGTCTGATCGAGGTACTCAGTTTACATCTCATTATTGGCAAAAGATACATGAATCATTGGGAACCAAACTGAATTTTAGTACAGCTTATCATCCCCAGACAGATGGTCAAACGGAGAGAATTAATCAGATATTGGAAGATATGTTGAGAGCTTGTGCTTTACAATATGGTACTAGCTGGGATAAGAGTTTGCCTTATGCAGAGTTATCAGAAGAGTCTTCAAATGGCACCGTTTGATGCTCTGTATGGACGAAAGTGTAGGACCCCGTTGTTCTGGAATCAGACAGGGGAGAGTCAAGTGTTTGGGCCTGATGTATTAAAGGATGCTGAAAAGAAAGTGAGAATGATTAGAGATAATCTAAAAATAGCACAGTCCCGACAGAAAAGCTATGCTGATACTCGTAGAAGAGAGTTGACTTTTGAGGTAGGGGATTATGTTTACTTGAAAGTGTCACCCATGAGGAGTGTGAAGAGGTTCAACATGAAGGGTAAATTGGCACCCAAGATATATTGGACCTTTCAAGAACATATAGAGACGTGGTGAAGTGGCATATCAGTTGGAATTACCCGAGAGTTTGGCAGGTGTACATGATGTGTTCCATGTGTCTCAATTAAAGAAATGTTTACGAGTACCAGAGGAACAGATTTCATTAGAGGAGCTCACTGTTAAGGAGGATCTTACATATGAAGAGTTTTCGGTTAAAATTTTAGAGACTGCTGACAGAGTCACAAGAAGTAGAACAATCAAAATGTGTAAAGTGCAGTGGAATCGGTACACAGCAGAAGAGGCTACTTGGGAACGAGAAGAGGATCTGAGAAAAACCTACCCGCAACTGTTTGAGTAAGCATCGGTCGAATATCGGGACGAGATTCATCTTAAGGGGGTAGAATTGTAACACCCTAAAAATTTGAAAAGAAGAAAAATAGGAAAAATATGATTTTTGTATATTTTTGTGAGCATGCAAATTTAGAATAAGAATAATTTTTATAAATTTAAAATTTAATATAAGGGTAGGAACATGATTGTGCATTCATGCTGCTGCATTTGGGATTTTGTGATGAGTGGTTCAAATCAAATTCGAATTGAATTTAAAAATCTTTTGAAAAATGGATTTGGAAATAGGAAAAGAAAAAAAAGAAAGGGATTATTACTGCTGGGGCCGTTTTCTTCTAACCGCAGCCCAACTTCCGGCCTGCTTCGGCGGCCCATCTTCCCCTCTCTTTTTCCGCGGCCGCATCCACCCTACTGGGCCGAGCCCAGGCACGGCCCGCTAGCCAACCGCGCGCGCGCTGTTTCTTCACTGAGCCGCCGACATGCGGGACCCACCTGTCAGCGTCCGCTTCCCTTTGCTTTCTTCTTCCTCCGGCTCCTTCCATCGACGAACACCGCCTTCCTCTCTCCAACCGGTTCGGTGATCCGAATCTCCTCCTCTCCCTCCCCGATCCGATCTCAGCCTTCGATTTCGAATCCGACGGTCGAAATTAAAAGATACCGGTTCGCTGGAAATTTTGTAAAAGAAACCCTGAGGTTTTAAAGTTTATGACCCGTGGTCCAAAACGTAAAACAGAAAAATACGCTTTGATTAATTGAAAACGTAATTCATTTCGGAAAAAGAAAAATACGCTTTCTGATATTTACAGTTTTGCCACTCAACTTGTTTTAGTCGTAGAATCTTCGTTTTAACTCCGATTTGGTCCATTCAAATTGCGTTAGATTCATATTTGCGAGCTCTATGTAACTATAAAACTGTACAGTAGGTTTGGATTAATTTATTTTTGAGTTTTAATTAAAGTATTTACTTTTCTATAGTAAATCTTCGTAAATCCATAACTTTGTCGTTTTAGCTCCGATTTTCGTGATCTTCGCGTCTGTGTGATCCTAGCGAGACGTAGATTCGTTTTAAAGACTTTTTATTTTATTTTCTTACTAATGGTGTACTGTTCTAATTATAGTCTTGTTTGTCTATGCATGATTGCCTTTGGATGTGTGTTGTTGATGTTGATTGATCGAGTATAGACGGTGAGCAATTTGTTGGGGATCAAGAGCCTTACTATGAGCAAGATCTTCTGGACCAGTTTGAGCAAGGCAAGTATAGCATGGGATTATCCTTGTTGTCCTATCCACATTATGCAATTAATATCATTATGCATTTATTCCTTGTTAAGGATGACTTAGTGATTGATCCTACACCTTGATACCTATTACGATGCATTGAGTAGTATGGCTAGTGCTTAAACATGGACTATGATCATGTAAATTGATTAGAGGAATATGCAACAAACATTAAAAGATGATTTTGATTAATGTTTAAAGGGGATTAGAGCATGGGGTTTACTTTTGATGCTCTAATTGCTCTCCATAAGGACTCATCTATAAGCGACAATCCGGGATTTACAGTACAACTGTGGGGGCTATATGGCTCTGGCTTTAGTCATATAGAAGGACCTTTTCTAGCTTGTTAGAGGTAACCTTTTTGGCGTAAGAACGGCTTGACGAATCGGGTATAGTGCGGCCTCTGTCCTTATGTGTATAGGCTGCGGGTTATTGTGCCATTTGGAAGGGGGGCTCTACATCTGTTTGCCGAGTGAATCTAATGGCCCTAACTTGTTAGACAAACCTTCGAAAGACTTCATAGTGTTTACCCTGCCTGCTCACCTTGGTAGTGTTTTGGGAGTAATTAACCCGGGCATATGGGAAACACGACTCATAGTGAAAGTGTACAACCTCTGCAGAGTGTAAAACTGTTATAACAGTCGTGCTCACGGTCACGAGTGGCCTTGGACCCTTATGGAATAGCTGATAATTGTTAATGGTTATGTTTTTGCTATTCATTAATCATTTCACATGGATCATATGTTTATTGTTTACATTGAGACATTTTGATGCTATTGATATGCTAAAATCATGCTAATTAAAAGCTACATGCTGAAAAACATATATTATGCGTTTTTGAGCCTCATGAACCCCATGTTACACTTGTTGAGTACGAGATGTACTTACGCTTGTTTATTTTTCTTACTTGGATAAAAATCCCGGATGGGTAACAGATGGAGGTAATAGTGACTACTACGCCTACTTCCCTGAAGATTACTAGTCTTGCTGTCAACCAGTCAATGTACCTGTGACTGGAGCTACCACAAGAGTTATTTATTTATACTTCCGCTACATTTGTGTTAAGACTAAGTGTTAAATATCGTGATGTAATAACATTTGTGATGATACTTCTGTTATAATTTGTGAACTTATGTGTGATTGATCTCTGGGCGCACATAAGGGTATGCACTCCATTTGGTCGTTAAATGGGTGTGACAGAAACTCTTTTACCTTCACCTTCTTGTCATACCATCTGGCTACTCTTTTCTTATTTTCTTCGATGCTAACTAAAGCCCTTAATCGATGACTTGCCACATCTTCTAACTCATCTTTCATAAGAGTATCATAGTCATCAGCTGTTAGTTGATCTTGAGAACATATCCGCCTAGAGCCAGTTTTAATTTCCCAAGGCAACACTGCGTCGTGTCCGTATACTAACTGATAAGGCGTTATTTTGATTGCACCATGACATGCCATTCGATATGACCACAAGGCTTCATTTAACACTGTATGCCAGCGCTTAGGATTTTCTTTAATTTTGCGCTTAATGAGTTTGATAATCCCTGTGTTAGGAGCCTCAGCCTGACCATTAGCTTGAGCACAATAGGGAGAGGAATTCAAAACTTTAATTCCCATACCAACAACAAACTCATCAAATTCTCCTTTTTCAAAGGAATTGCTTCAACCCATTTTGTGAAATAATCGGTAGTAACCAGAATAAATTTATGTCCTTTGCTTGATGGCGGATAAATCTAACCGATGAGATCGATAGCCCATCCCCGGAACGGCCAAGGTTTAATTATAGGGTTCATAGCCGATGCGGGTGCTCTTTGAATATTACCTAACTTCTGACACCCCTGACATCCTTTAAAATATTTAAAACAATCTTCAAGAATAGTCGACCAATAGTATCCATTCCTTCTGATCATTCATTTCATCTTAAAAGCCAATTGATGTGCTCCACATACTCCTTCATGGATTTCACTCACCAAGCTTTTCGATTCATCACCGCTAATACATTTGAGTAAAACTCCATCTATAGTCCGATAATATAATTCATAGTCAAGGAACACATACTTGGTGGCTTGGAATCTTATCCGTCTTTCAACCTTTTTAGATAGATCCTTTAAATAATCGTCAATCTCCTTTCTCCAGTCATCGGTATCAACTGCCGATGTTAGCACTTCCTGGATAGCTGATACCCTGAAGCATGCTGAGCTAGTCGATTAGCTTCTTCATTATGCAATCGAGAAATATGTTCAAGACGAAAATCTCTAAACCCTTTCAACAATTGCAAACATCTTTCATAATATGAAATTAAAACTTCACTTCAGCATTCATAAATTCCAGTTAATTGATTTATAACCAGCATAGAATCACCAAAGATTTCGACAGCATCGGTACATGTCTCCGTAAGCAATTCTAACCCTTTTGTCAAGGCTTGGTATTCAGTCTGATTGTTTGTCGATGTAGCAACAATTGGTAATGAAAACTCATACTTCCTTCCTTGAGTGAAATCAACACAATGCTGATACCTGCTCCTTCACCACATATAGACCCATCGAAGAAAAGTGTCCAAGGAGCAACCTCCAGAGAGTCCACTATATTGCAATGCTGAGTGACAAAATCAGCCATAACCTGCCCCTTAACTGGCTTAGCCGATTCGTAACGTAGGTCAAACTCTGATAATGCTAAAATCCACTTGCCGATTCTACCATTTAATATCGGCATCGACAACATATACTTGACCACATCATCTTTGCATATGACAGTACATTCGACACATAGCAAATAATGTCTTAACTTGATACCGGAAAAGTATAGACACAGACATAATTTTTCGATGGCCGAATACCTTGTCTCAGCATCCACCAATCTTCTACTCAAATAATAAATAACACGTTCTTTCCCTTCAAATTCTTGAATAAGAGCTGAACCGATAACAGTATCATCAGTTGACAAATACAACCTGAAAGGCTTCCCATGTTGGGGTGGAACTAGCACTGGAGGATTTGTTAAGTACTTCTTAATCTCATCTAGGGCTAACTGCTGCTCAGCTCCCCATACAAATTCCTGATCGGCCTTCAATTTAAGCAATGGACTGAAAGCCTTGATCCTTCCGGACAGATTAGATATGAATCTTCTAATGAAATTAATCTTGCCGATCAAAGATTGCAATTCAGTTTTATTGGCAGGAGCAAACACCATGTTAATTGCATCAATAGACTTCCTACTGATTTCAATACCCCTCTGATGCACCATAAAACCCAAAAATTGACCTGCCAATACACCAAATGCACATTTATTAGGATTCATCTGCAATCCATGCTTCCTTGTGCACTCCAATATCTTTCATAGATCAGCTAGATGTTCTGTGATATCCCCAGACTTAACCACTACATCATCAATGTAGATTTCCACTAATGCGCAGATGTATTCATGAAAAATAAAGTTCATAGCTCTTTGATAAGTAGCACCGACATTTTTCAAACCAAAAGTCATGACTATCCACTCAAACAACCCCACATGACCTGCACATCTGAAAGCAGTCTTGGGAATATCTTCTTCAGCCATGAATATTTGATTGTAACTTACATTTCCATCCATGAAACTGATAATTTGATGTCCAGCTGCAGCATCAATCAACAAATCAGCAATCGGCATTGGATAACCATCCATCGGTGTGCCTTTGTTGAGATTCCAAAAATCAATACAAACACGAAGTTTCCTATTTTTCTTATAAACAGGAACCACATTAGAAATCCACTCCGCATATCAACATTGCCGAATAAACCTTGCTTCAATTAATTTAGTTATTTCGGCATTAATGTCAGGAAGTATATTAGGGTTCCATCGGCGCGCTGGCTGCTGATGTGGCCGAAATCCAGATTTGATAGGTAACTGATGTTCAACTATCGATCGGTCTAATCCAGGCATCTCAGTATAATCCCAAGCAAAACAATCTTTATATTCTTTTAACAAATTGGTCATTTGCTGCTTACACATGGAATCTAACTTAGCACTAATAAAAGTAGGTCTTAGCCTATCGCCATCACCAATATCTACCTCTACTAAATCATCAGCCGATGTGAACCCCTGACCTAATTTTCCATCATCGGCAAACCTATCCATTAAAACTCTTCTTCAGAACCGACTGCTTGGATTGGTGAAATTTCATAATCCGCAACTTTGAGGAACTCTTTTTCCCAAACTTCTCCTGATATGCATTTGGTTCGCTCATAAGTATCTGATTCTGTCGATGCGATGATATAAGAAGAATCACCAGGGACAACCTCAATCTTATCCCTAATCCACTGTACGAGGCATTGATGCATTGTAGAAGGAACACAACAATTAGCATGAATCCAATCCCTTCCTAGAAGCAGATTATATGCACCTTTGTCATTAATAACAAAGAACGTCGTCGGCAAGGTTTTGCTGCC
Organism: Saccharum hybrid cultivar R570; assembly: GCA_038087645.1. Lineage (NCBI taxonomy): Eukaryota > Viridiplantae > Streptophyta > Magnoliopsida > Poales > Poaceae > Saccharum > Saccharum hybrid cultivar. The sequence continues at coordinate 14,834,378 of JAQSUU010000602.1, forward strand.
GATGGTTAATTCAATGCATACTGCCCCTTTAGTTGGTGACATATTGCCTTCGAAATCCTTCAGCATCATATCGGTTTTGGTCAAGTCTTGATCTCCCTTACCAAGTTTTCGATACATCACATAAGGCATAATATTAATTGCAGCCCCTCCGTCGATAAGTATCTTAGATACAGGCTGCCCATCAACTCTGCCTTTCACAAACAAAGACTTAAGATGCTGTCTCTCATCATCGGTAGGTTTCTCAAAAACAGCCATCATTGGATCTAGTGCCAGCTGAGCTACTTGATTGGAGAGAACAACTTCTTCCTCATCATCAGAAAGTGCCAAAAACTCCATCGGCAAAATAAATACTATATTAACATCTGCCGATGGGCCCTTATCTTTGTGTTTCACCTGCCACTACTGATTGCTAGATCTCTCATTGGAGGAATTTTCTTCTCGATATAGATCCTCCTGACGCTCACGCTGCATCCTCCTTTTCTGTGTCTTTGTCACACCCTCAGGGCACCATCGAGGAAACTTAGTTTTCGAAACCGGTTGATAACAGGTCCCAGTTGATTCTTCACGACATATATTAGGGTCCCTGTAGAATATTTCTTCATCGGGAACTCTTGCGTTTGCCATCTCCTCAAGCTCCTCTTGATTTCTTAGAAAATATCCAACGCGTTTGCCAAGCCTTTCATGTACACTAAGTCTGCCCCCTAGCCGATCATGCACTGATGCTCTGCCTCTGATTGGGTCATTGATAGATAACCCTGATTGCCAGGTTGAAACCTCCTTTCTGACCGATTGGCCCCATAATAACCATTGCACTCAGGGCAATTTTCAACAGTTGGCAATTTAATACCTTCTTCCCAGCAATGGATGAAAAACGGGCACCTCCAGTGATCCTTATGCCGATACCACTCTTCTCGATGTCTCTCATCTTGCTATTATCAATATCGGTCCCTACGCTGACGCCAACCCTCCTGCTGCCTTCGATGGGTAATCACAATGCCAGGTCGAGGAGGTTTTTTGGAACTACTACTTTCTCCCAGCAGACCCTTACTTTTTGCATCATCGGTAGTTATCCGATGTTGGGGGATCTACTGATGTGTTTTTCTCAGCAGCCTCTGATGTCAATACCTTGGTCTTACCCTTGGCATCTAACATATTTGCTGGAAAAGGGTGTTGATCAATTTTCATCGGCTTCTGGGTTTTCGAATTGCCAAACTTAATTCTCCCAAATTCAATAGCTGATTGTAACTGTTGCCTGAACACCTTGCACTCATTTGTATTGTGTGAAGTTGCATTGTGCCATTTGCAGTACAAGATCTTCTTCAACTCTTCTGCCGATGGGATCACATGATTAGGTGACAGCTTAATTTGGCCTTCTTGAAGCAAAAGATCAAATATCTTGTCGGCTTTGGTGATATCAAAGGTAAACTTTTCTGGCTCTTTCTAACCAAAGGGACAAGATATCGGCTTTTTATTCTTAACCCACTCAGCTAAGCCAATAACTGGTTCTTCATCTAAATCAGAATCTTTTACCTCTTCAACAAATGATACCTTTTTGCTCCAATTCTTTTTAGGCTCAAAAACCCTATTGTCTTGATCAGAGATCCTTTGTACAAGATGACTTAGGCTTTCAAACTCCTGAGAGGCATATCTGTCCTTAAGATGTTGCAATAACCCTTGGAAAGCTAAATCGGCAAGCTACCGATCATCCAGCACCAGGCTATAGCACTTATTTTTTACATCTCGTAGCCTTTGCACAAAGCTTTCTACCGATTCATCATTGCGTTGTCTTAATTTTACCAAATCGGTAAGCTTTCTTTCATGGATTCTAGCAAAGAAATATTTATGAAATTGTTTTTCTAGATCAGCCCAAGTAATAATAAAATTTGGTGGTAATAAAATGAACCATGTGAACGCTGATCCAGACAAAGATGATGAAAATAATCGAACTCTTAATTCATCTCTGCTAGCTGCCTCTCCACATTGAATAATGAAGCGATTGACGTGTTCCATCGTTGATGTATCATTTTGCCCAGAGAATTTAGTGAAATATGGTACCTTGTACCGATTTGGGAGAGGAATTAAATCATATGCTGGAGGGTATGGAGTCCGATAAGAATAAGTATTGACCTTGGGCCTTATCCCAAACTCATCCCTCATAATCTCTGCTATCTTATCGGCCCAAAAAGCATCAGCCTCCTACTGACGAACTGGCTGAATTTCTACAGGAGGTGTCTGCTGATATCCCTCCACGTATCTTTGTGGCCCATGATCTCCAGCAATCGGCATATTCACCGTTACTTGTGGTCCATTAACCTGCTGGAAAGGATTCATCGGCTGAGCTGTCGATGCTTGATTCTGAAAACCAACTTGCATATGACCTTGCTGAATCCCTGTATCCTGCTGATTTTGCTGAACTGTATGCTGAACAGGTAACTATCCTGACCAACCGTTATTAGAACTCATCAGTACAAAACTTGCCGATGGTTGGTAATTTGCTGACATTGTTGGATAATTAGTATAACCAGCTTGAGGCATGAACTGGACTCCAGGTTGACTTATAGCAGGGGCCTTCTGCTGCATCGGCAGTAAGTTTGCCGATGGACTTGTATTGGGTGCTTGAACTAAAGGTATCTGGAAACCTCCTGGAGTTGGTTGCACAGTAGTTGATGTGGCATATTGAGGCACTTGAGCCATCGGCGAAACAACCGATGGTATAGGAGCTTTTCCTGCTGCATCAAACATTTGAGGTAACCCAGGATTGAAAGTAGATGACTCCGGAGGCATACCATATTCCCACCAGTTAGCAGGAATCTGGCTATTCTGAGACGCAGAGCCTGACATAGCTGATGCCAATAGATCTGTATTAAGCTAAACTCATCCTCCTGAAAGTACCGGATCTGATCGTATCGGTGTAGATTGAATATTAGGTAAGCCTGCCGATACTGGAGGGGAAGTAACTTCTGTACCCACAACGGCTGAGGGAGCCGATGGAGTATTGACAGATGCTAGTTCTAGTTGGTGATAAGCAGGTCCAACGTAATGTGGTGACACTTGTCCTTCTTTAAAAGTTTTAACCACAACATTATGAACAGTATTGAACAACACATTGGAGTGATTAATCAAAGTATGATTTACTGCAGAATTGACCATCTCTTGAAGTTTACCAGGATTGGAGTCAAAGGTAACCTGCCGAGGCAAGAAAAATCTTGCTTCTGGATGACTTGTCCGCTCTTGTTTATGCTGAATGATTTCAGGCAAGGCTGCCTGTATTCTTCTATAGCCTTTTCCATAGCCTGCTTCTGATCTTCCTTAAGATCTTCTGATACTGCGATGATGTTCCCCGAATCGATCTTAGGATTGAACATATTGATCGTATTGATCAGTCTCACCGAGCGTGCCAAAATATGTGTTGATGCAAAAGTGGATCTGCAAACACAAAGGGCTAATACCCAAATCGATATCCAAAGCGTGCTAGTCGATTTGACCTCTTAATCGACAAGGATGAAAGATTTGAGTACTTTGGTCCTGACAACAGCGATACGCCCAGAAGCCACGGCCAAGAGGTACTCACATGGAACTCGAGGATCACCGAAGGTCACACTGAAGTGATGCAGCTCGTCGAATCGATGAGAACTCGTAAAAAGAAAAAATACAAAAATTGACGAAGTCGTCGAAAAGTAAGTAGATGCAAATAGGAGTAAAATTGGTTTGATATTGATTGATATATCTATTACATTATTCCTCAATCTATATTTATATCCCGATCTAAAGAATGTAACTAAACACGACTAGGACACCGAGTCTATATCTAAGGAAACACATGACTCTTACATGAATCATACTCTAACAAATATAGAAAAGGAAATCAACACCTATCTATTTCCCTGTCCGCCTCGATTACGATGCAATTCTCATCGACTTCCTCTCCATCGGCATGCTACCTGTTATCATCGACAGCAGTCTTCAAATCTTCCTTCATCGGCATGCTTCCTGTCATCACAAGCTCCATCGGCAGCAGTCTTCAAATCTTCCTTTATCGGCATCGGCAATAACATCTCCAATCTTACCAGCAACGCCTCCAAATCTAAGTCTACCTTCCCATCGGTCACCACCATTCATCGGCACAGTCCTTATGTCACACCCAAAAATTCCTATTTTGGATTGTGCATGAAAAACACTAAATAAAATAAATGATTTCAATGTTTGAAAAAATTTATTAGATAAGTTAAGTTGCTGCTAATTTAAATATAGAAAATTATGGTTTTAAACTTTTTCATATTAATTTGATAATGTGGTGTTTGTGTGATGCTTGTCTTTGATGTTGGTGAGTGCTATTATTTTCAAAATACCATAGGATGACGTTTACTTCTCACCGGAAATTTTTTTGGTATTTTCTGGATTTAAAATTTCAATTTCCGTGAGCTTAATCTTTTTCCTTGATCTCTTCATCCACCTTTTCATGAGCTCAAACTCATTTAGTTGAGTTTCTTATCTTTCCAAGAGTATCCAGGATTTTTCCCGTGATTTTTCTGAGCTCCGGGCTATTTTTCACGGCCAAAAAGGTAATTTTAGATTTTCTGAAATTTTTTTATTCGCGGAATTAAAATAATCCCGAAATTAAGAAAATCCGAAAAGTTTCCAAACCCTACGACTATATATATGCCGGCATAGCCCTCGACGCCCTGATTTCAGAAGTACAACCCTTATCACGAGCCACCGCACATAGCTCCCTCCACCTCTCGCCGAAGTTCTGCATCTACAGCTTGCGATCCGGCGAACTCTCCGATGAGCTTTTCCGGCCAAACCGTCGCGTCCTGACGCTAGCCACCACCACCAAGAGGCAGCCCTCGTCATTCTCTACACTGTGGTATATCCGTTTGCGCGAATCCATCATCATTTAATCGAGTTTCTATCTTATCTTGCTTCTCTCCGACGAGGTTCCACCATGACTGACCGGAACTTCTCCAAACTCATGGTAGAAGATGATACTATTTACAGTTTTTCTACTAATCTTGTTTTGATCATAAAATCTCCGTTTTAACTCTGATTTGACCCGTTCAAGTTGCGTTAGGTTTGTATTTGCGAGCTCTACATGTTAGTATAGCTGTACAGTAGGTTTGGGAAATTTATTTTTCGAGTTTATATTAAAGTAATTATTTATCTATAGGAAATCTTAGAAAATTCATAACTTTCACGTTTTAAATCCGAATTTCGTGATCTTTACGCCTGTGTGATCGTAGTAACGTGTAGAAGAGTTTTACAAACTTTTTATACTGTTTTGCTACTGTTGGTGTACTGTTTTAATTATGTCTCTTTGTTTGCTTCATGTATGATTGCTCGGATGATTGTGCGTTGATGCTTGATGATCGAGTATAGACGGTGTGCAGTTTCTTGATGATCAGGAGTATTATTTTGAGCCAGACCAGCAGTATCATCAGGAAAGCTTTGATCAAGGCAAGTATAACATGGGACTATCCTTGTTACCTATTCACTGAAATTATACTGTTTTGCAACTGTTGGTGTACTGTTTTAATTATGTCTCTTTGTTTGCTTCATGTATGATTGCTCGGATGATTGTGCGTTGATGCTTGATGATCGAGTATAGACGGTGTGTAGTTTCTTGATGATCAGGAGTATTATTTTGAGCCAGACCATCAGTATCATCAGAAAAGCTTTGATCAAGGCAAGTATAACATGGGACTATCCTTGTTACCTATTCACTGAAATTATCATATATATGCATGTGTCCTCCTTGACAACCATAGAGATTATAACTTAGCTATTGATATCTTATTTCCTTGACACCTATGGGTTGTGCATTTGGGTAGCTATTGCTAGTGCTTAATTATGAACAATGATCCTGTAATTTGATTAATGGATTAAGCAATCAACCTTTAATGATGATTTTATTTGCTGTTGAAAAGGGGGCTAGAGCATGTGGGTTATTTTGATGCTCTGGTTTCTCTCCATAAGGACTTATCTGTACGTGATCATCCGGGACATACAGTACAGCTGTGAGGGCTATATGGCTCTAGCTCTAGTTGTTCAAGAGACCTTTTCTAGCTTGTTAGTGGTTACCTTAAATGGCGTAAGAATGGCTTGCCACGTTGGGTGTAGGACAGCCTCTAGTCTATGAGTATAGCCGAGAAGGAATTGTGCCATTTGAAAAGGGGGTTCCTACATCTGCCTGCCAAGTGAATCTAATGGCCCTAACTTGTTAGACGAACTTTTGAATGACTTTATAAGGTTTTCAGTGTTTTGGGAGTAATTAACCCATGCATTTGGAAATCATGACTCACAGTGAAAGTGTACACCTCTGCGCAGAGTTAAAAACTAGTATACTAGCCGTGCCCACGGATACGGGCGGCCTTGGAACATTTACAGATAGCTGATCACCATTGTTATATCATGCTTAATTACCGTTGATTATTATTATGCTCATATTAATGCTATTCATTATCCTTATTACAATTGATCATTAGTTCATTAATGAGATTTGGATTACTTTGATGCTACTCAATTGCTAATTATATAATGAATAAAAGCTAAACGTAGTCAAACAGTGTCTAGCCTTTTGAGCCTCATGAACCCTGTGTTGTACTTGTTGAGTTCGACATGGACTCACTCTTGCTATTTCCCCCACACCTCAGTGTGTAGTGAGGTGCTGCTCAGAAGAAGGATAAAGAGGTAGTGGAGTTTCCAGAAGTCTTTCAGAAGTGTTTGGCATACGGAGCCACCAGTCAGCCGTCCCTGAGAAGAATGGAGCCTGAAGTTTAGTCACCTTCCGCGATACTCTGATGTAAGTGTTAATATAGCTATGTATACATTATATAATAACATTGTTTCTGATACTTTTTCATTCTGACATGTGTGGACTTCTTGGGCACACATATGATTAGCCTGGTTTTGTTCTTTAGAAAACCGGGTGTGACACCTTACAAATTGATTTTCATCGGCACCCTTCTATCGCCGTACATAGTAACTTTCCTCATGCCGATTAGCCCACTCTAATCATTTTGACACGTGCCAAAAATGGTGTCAACAACAGTATCGGCAGAAGTCAAGTCCAAGCTGGAGGCTCTACTGAACTTGCTGCAGCAAGACACCGCCCAGTTGGTAGATGATTCGGACCCTGCAAAAGCAATTTTCAAAACAATCCGTGGCCAGGTCCCTGCCAACATCAAAGAGGTACTCTTCCCAGCAGCCCACTTAGAAAGTCGACAACTCCAATATCAGAGGGCCGCTCAACGCATTGCCGATAGAGCTGCTCAGGCTCAGCTTAAAGAAGAGTTGCTATAATTGAAGCAGACCACCGATGAGAAGCACAAGAACATCGGCAGTTTGAAGACCTCGGGTGCCGAACTTAAGCAGAAAATCTCGGACTTATCGGCAAAGAGGATGGCTCTAGTGGCTGAACTGAAGGATGTCGAGGTAGCTCTAACTCATGCCAAGCAGGAAGAAAGCCAGTTACCCGATGCTATCAAGGCTCTCTAGCAAGAAAGAGATATCCAAGCTCGCAAAGCCCTGACAGTGAAGAAAAAACTTAGGCCAGTGGAGGGTGCCGCCAATGAAGATATCAAAGAGATAGAGGAAGCCGATCAAATTTGCCTACGTGCGATATCGGCCATCCAATCTTTACTAAATTTGTAAATCCTGTTTATTGCATCGGTGCTTTAGGAAACACTGATACCCTTTGTCTGATTTTGGCCAATAGGACTGTTATCGGCACTTATACTTTTATGCATCCATCCAGATACTAGGGTAATATTTCTTTAAATTTTTTTCGTTTAATGCTCTGGGAAACACAACCCCTTCGAGGGTTTCTATAATATATGCGTTGCTAGGAACAGATTGATTTATCCGATAAGGACCTTCCCAATTAGGAGACCACTTGCCAAACTTTGAACTTTTAGTCCCAATCGGTAAAATCAATTTCCAAACCAGATCTCCATTGGCAAACTCCTTTACCTTCACCTTCTTGTCATACCATCTAGCTACCCTTTTCTTATTTTCTTCGATGCTAACTAAAGCCCTCAACCAATGACCTGCCACGTCTTCTAACTTGTCTTTCATAAGAGTATCATAGTCATCGGCTGTCAATTGATCTTAAGAAAATATCCGTCTAGAGACAGTTTTAATTTCCCAAGGCAATACTGCATCGTGTCCGTATACTAACTGATAAGGCGCTACTTTGATTGCACCATGACATGCCATCCGATATGACCATAGGGCTTCATTCAATATTGTATGCCACCACTTAGGATTTTCTTTAATTTTGTGCTTAATGAGTTTGATAATTCCTTTGTTGGAAGCCTCAGCCTGATCATTAGCTTGAGCATAATAGGGAGAAGAATTTAAAACTTTAATCCCCATACCAATAGCAAACTCATAAAATTCTCCCGATGTAAACATAGTATCCTGATCGGTAGTGATAGTTTGAGGAATACCAAATCGGTAAATAATATACTCTTTCACAAAATCGATCATACTAGCCAATGTTACCCTTTTCAAAGGAATTGCTTCAACTCATTTTGTGAAATAATCGGTAGCAACAAGTATAAATTTATGTCCTTTGCTCGATGGTGGATAAATCTGACCGATGAGATTGATAGCCCATCCCCGGAATGGCCAAGGTTTAATTATAGGATTCATGGCCGATGGAGGCGCTCTTTGAATATTACCGAACTTCTGACACCCCTGACATCCTTTAAAATACTTAAAGCAATATTCAAGAGTAGTCGGCCAATAGTATCCATTCCTTCTGATCATCCATTTCATCTTGAAAGCCGATTGATGTGCCCCACACACTCCTTCATGAATTTCACCCATCAAGCTTTTTGATTCATCACCGCTAAGACACCTGAGTAAAACTCCATCTATAGTTCGATAATATAATTTATCATCGAGGAGCACATACTTAGTGGCCTGAAATCTTATACGTCTTTCAACCTTCTTAGATGGATCCCTTAAGTAATCGACAATCTCCATTATCCAGTCATTGGTATCAACTACCGATGTTAGCACCTCCTGGATAGACTAATACCCTGAAGCATGCTGAGCTAGCCGATTAGCTTCTTTATTATGCAATCGAGGAATATGTTCAAGACAAAAATCTTTAAACTCTTTCAACAATTGCAAACATCTCTCATGATATGAGATCAAAACTTCACTTCGGCATTCATAAATCCTAGCCAATTGATTTATAACTAGCATAGAGTCACCGAAGATCTCAACAGCATCGGCACGCATCTCCCTAAGTAATTCCAACCCTTTTATCAAAGCTTGATACTCAGCCTGATTGTTTGTCGATGTAGCAACAATCGACAATGAAAACTCATACATCCTTCCTTGAGGTGAAATCAACACAATGCCGATACCTGCTCCTTCACCACACGTAGACCCATCGAAGAAAAGTGTCTAAGGAGGAACTTCCAGAGAGTCCACTGTACTACAATGCTGAGTGATAAAATCGGCCATAACCTGCCCTTTAACTGCCTTAGCCGATTCGTAACGTAGGTCAAATTCTGACAATGCTAAAATCCACTTGCCGATTCTACCACTCAATATCGGCATCGACAGCATGTATTTGACCACGTCATCCTTGCATATGATAGTGCATTTGGCCGATAGCAAATAATGCCTCAATTTAATACAAGAAAAGTATAAACATGGACATAATTTTTCGATGGCTGAATACCTTGTCTCAGCATCCACCAATCTTTTGCTCAAATAACAAATAACATGTTCTTTCTCTTCAAATTCTTGAATAAGAGTTGAACCGATAATAGTATCATCAGTTGACAAATACAACCTGAAGGGTTTTCCATATTGGGGTGGAACTAGCACTAGAGGGTTTATCAAGTACTTCTTAATTTCATCTAGGGCCAACTGCTGCTCAGCTCCCCCATACAAATTCCTGATTGGCCTTCAATTTAAGCAACGAGCTGAAAGCCTTGATCTTGCCCAATAGATTAGATATGAACCTTCTAATGAAATTAATCTTGCCGATCAAAGATTGCAATTCAGTTTTATCGGCAGAAGCAACTACCTTGTTAATTGCATCAATAGACTTCCTACTGATTTCAATACCTCTCTGATGCACTATAAAACCAAAGAATTGACCTGCCGATACACCAAACGCACATTTATTAGGATTCATCTTCAATCCATGCTTCCTCGTGCACTCTAGTATCTTTCGTAGATCGGCTAGATGTTTTGTGATATCCCTAGACTTAACCACTACATCATCAATGTAGATTTCCACTAATGTGCCGATGTACTCAAGAAAAATAAAATTCATAGCTCTCTGATAAGTAGCACCGTCATTTTTCAAAATGAAGGTCATGACTATCCACTCAAACAAGCCCACATGACCTGGACATCTGAAAGCAGTCTTGGGAATATCTTCTTCAGCCATGAATATTTGATTGTAACCTGCATTACCATCCATGAAGCTGATAATCTGATGTCTTGCTGCAGCATCAATCAACAAATCAGCAATAGGCATTCGATAGCCATCCATCGGTGTGGCTTTGTTGAGGTTCCTGAAATCAATACAAACACGAAGTTTCCCGTTTTTCTTATAAATAGGAACCACATTAGAAATCCACTCCGCATATCGACACTGCCGAATAAACTTTGCCTCAATCAATTTAGTTATTTCAGCCTTAATGTCAGGATGTATATTAGGGTTGCATCGGCGTGCTGGCTGCTGATATGGCCAAAATCCAGATTTGATAGGTAACCGATGTTCAACTATCGATCGGTCTAATCCAGACATTTCACTATAATCCCAAGCAAAACAATCTTTATATTCCTTTAACAAATTGGTTATTTGCTGCTTACACTTGGAATCTAACTTAGCGCTAATAAAAGTAGGCCTTGGCCTATCACCATTACCAATATCTACCTCTACTAAATCATCAGCCGATGTGAACCACTGACCTAACTTTCCATCATCGGCAAACCTATCCATTAAAACTCCTCTTCAGAACCGACTGCTTGGATCGGTGGAATTTTATAGTCAGCAACTCTGAGAAACTGTTTCTCCCAAACTTCTCCTGATATGCATTTGGTTCGCTCATAAGTATCTGATTCTGCCGATGCGATGAAATAAGAAGAATCACCAGGGACAACCTCAATCTTATCCCCAACCCACTGTGCGAGGCATTGATGCATTGTGGAAGGAACACAACAATTGGCATGAATCCAATCCCTTCCTAGAAGCAGATTGTATGCACCCTTACCATTGATAACAAAGAACATCATCGGCAAGGTTTTGCTGCCGATGGTCAACTCAACGCATACTGCCCCTTTAGCTGGTGACACATTGCCTTCGAAATCTTTCAACATCATATTAGTTTTGGTCAAGTCTTGATCTCCTTTGCCAAGTTTCCAATACATCACATAGGGCATAATATTAATCGCAGCTCCTCCGTCGATAAGTATCTTAGATACGGGCTGCCCATCAACTCTGTCTTTCACAAACAAAGCTTTGAGATGCTGTCTCTCGTCATTGGTAGGTTTCTCAAAAACAGCCATCATTGGATCTAGTGCTAGCTGAGCTACTTGATCGAAGAAAACAACTTCTTCCTCATCATCAGAGGGTGCCAGAAAACTCCATCGGCAACATAAATACCATATTAATATCTGTCGATGGGACCTTACCTTTGTGTTTCAACTGCCAATGCTGATGTATGGGCCTCTCATTGGAAGAGCTTTTCTCTCTGTATAGGTCTTCCTGATGCTCACGCTGCATCCTCCTTTTCTGTGTCTTTGTCAGACCCTTAGGGCACCATTGAGGAAGCTTAGTTTTCAAAACCGGCTGATAACAGATCTCAGTTGATTCTACACGACGTATATTAGGGTCCCTATAGAATATTTCTTCATCGGGAACTCTTGCATTTGCCATCTCCTCAAGCTCTTCTTGATTCCTTGGAAAATATCCAGCGCGCTTACCAAGCCTTTCATGTACACTGAGTCTGCCCCCAGCCGATCATGGAATGATGCTTTGCCTCTGATCGGCTCATTGATAGATAAGCCCTGATTACTAGGCTAAAACCTCCTTTCTGGCCTATTGGCTTGATAGTAACCATTGCACTCAGGGCAATTTTCAACAGTTGGCAATTTAATGCCTTCTTCCCAGCAATGGATGAAAAACGGGCACCACCTATGATCTTTATGCCGATGCCACTCTTCCTGACGTCTCTCTTCTTGCTGTTGTCGATATCGGTCCTTACGCCGACGCCAACCCTCCTGCTGCCTTCCTTCCTGTTGCCGTCGATGAGTAATCACAATGCCAGGTCGAGGAGGTTTTTTGGAACTACCACTTTCTCCCAGCAGACCCTTGCTTTTTTGCGTCATCGGTAGTTATTCGGTGTGGGGGATCCACTGATGCATTCTTCTCAGCAGCCTCTGATGTCAATACCTTGGTCTTACCCTTGGCATACAACATATTTGATGGGAAAGGATGCTGATCGATTTTTATCGGCTTCTGGGTCTTGGAGTTGTCAAACTTAATTCTCCCAGATTCGATAGCCGATTGCAACTGCTGTCTGAACACCTTGCACTCATTTGTACTATGTGAAGTTGCATTGTGCCATTTGCAATACTTGATCTTCTTCAACTCTTCTACCGATGGAATCACATGATTGGGTGACAGCTTAATTTGACATTCTTGAAGCAAAAGATCAAATATCCTATTGGCTTTGGTGATGTCAAAGGTAAACTTCTCTGGTTCTTTCTGACCAAAAGGACAAGATATCGGCCTTTTATTCTTAACCCACTCAGCTAAGCCGATAACTGGTTCTTCATCAGAATCAGAGTCTTCTACCTCATTAACAAATGATACCTTTTTGCTCCAATTCTTTTTAGGCTCAAAAACCCTAGTGTCTTGATCAGAGATCCTTTTTACAAGATGACCCAGGCTTTCAAACTCCTGAGAGGCATACTTGTCCTTGAGATATGGCAATAACCCTTGAAAAGCCAGATCGGCAAGCTGCCGATCTTCCAGCACCAGGCTGTAGCACTTATTCTTTACATCTCATAGCCTCTACACAAAGCTTTCTACTGATTCATCATTATGTTGCCTCAATTTTACTAAATCGGTAAGCTTCTTTTCATGGATTCCAGCAAAGAAATACTTATGAAATTGTTTTTCTAGATCAGCCCAAGTAATAATAGAATTTGGTTGCAATGATATGAACCACGTGAATGCCGATCCAGACAAAGATGATAAAAATAATCGAACTCTTAATTCATCTCTGCTAGCTGCCTCTGCACATTGAATAATGAAGCGATTGACGTGTTCCATTGTTGATGTATCATCTTGTCCAGAAAATTTGGTGAAATCTGGTACCTTGTACCGATTTGGGAGAGGAATTAAATCATATGCTGGAGGGTATGGAGTCCGATAAGAATAAGTATTAACTTTGGGTTTTATCCCAAACTGATCTCTCATGATTTCTGCTATCTTATCGGCCCAAAAAGCATCAGCCTCCTGCTGACGAACTGGCTGAATTTCTACAGGAGGTACCTGCTGATATCCCTCCACATGTCTTTGTGGCACACGATCTCCAGCAATCAGCATATTCACCGCTACTTGTGGCCCACTAACCTGCTGAAAAGGATCCATCGGCTAAACTGCCGATGCCTGATTCTGAAAACCAGCTTGCATGTGACCTTGCTGAATTCCTGCAACTTGATAGTTCTGTTGAACTACATACTGAATAGGTAACTGTCCTGACCAACCATTATTAGAACTCATCAGTATAAAGCTTGCCGATGGCTGGTAACTTGCTGACATTGTTGGATAACAATTAGCATAACCAGCTTGAGGCATGAACTGCACCCCAGGTTGACTCATAGCAGGGTCCTTCTGCTGCATTGGCTGTAGGCTTGCCAATGAACTTGTATTGGGTGCTTGAAACGAAGGCACCTGGAAACCTTCTGAAGTTGGTTGCACAGTAGTTGATGTGGCATATTGAGGTACCTGAGTCATCGATGAAACTGAGGGAGAAGTAACTTCTGTACCCACAACGGCTGAGGGAGCCGATGGAGCATTGACCGATGCCGGTTCTGGTTGGTGATAAGCTGACCCAACGTAAAGTGGTGGTACTTGTCCCTCTTTAAAAGTTCGAACCACAGCATTGTGAATAGTATTGGATAGCACATTGGAGTGGTTAATCAAAGCATGATTTACTACAGAATTAACCATCTCTTGAAGTTTACCAGGATTGGAGTCAAAGGTTACCTGCCGAGGCAATGGCAGATCTTGCTTCTCGATGACTTCTCTGCTCCTGTTCAAGCTGAATGATTTTAGGTAGAGCTGCCTATAATCCTCCATAGCCTTTTCCATAGCCTGCTTATGCTCTTCCTTAAGATCTTCATCCGATATGGTGATGATGTTCCTCGTGTCGATCTCAGGATTGAACATATTGATCGTGTTGATTGGTCCCACTAGGCGTGCCAAAAGATGTGTTGATGCAAATGTGGATCTGCAAACACAAAGGGCTAATACCCAATCCAATATCCAAAGCATGCCAGTCGATTTGACCTGTTAATCGACAAGGATGAAAATTTGAGTACTTTGGTCCTCACAACGGCAATACGCCCAGAAGCCACAGCCAAGAGGTACTCACACAGAACTCGAGGATCATCAAAGGTTGCACTGAAGCGATGCAGCTCATCAAATCGATGAGAACTCGTAAAAAGAAAAATATGCAAATTGACGAAGTTGCCAAAAAGTAAGTAGATGCAAATAGGAGTAAAATTGGTTTGATATTGATTGATTCATCTCTCTTACATTGTCCCTCAGTCTATATTTATACCCTGATCTGAAGAAACATAACCATACACGACTAGGACACCAAGTCCATATCTAAGGAAAAACGTGACTCTTACATGAATCATACTGTAACAAATATAGAAAAGGAAATCAACACCTATCTACTTCCCTATCCGCCTTAATTACGATGAAATTTTCATCGACCTCCTCTCCATCGGCATGCTTCCTGTCAGCACAAGCTTCATTGGCAGTAGTCTTCAGATCTTCCTTCATCGGCATCGGCAGTAACATCTCCGATCTTGCCAGCAACGCCTCTGAGTCTAAGTCAAACGACAACCTTCCCATCGGTCACCACCATTCATCGACAACAATCCTCACAAGCTGATCTTCATCGGCACCCTTCTACCAACGTAATACAATAACTTTCCTTCTGCCAATTAGCCCACTCTGATCATTTTGACACGTGCCAAAAATGGTGTCAACAGAACCTTCAAAAGGTCCCTCTCCAACTCTGGAGCCATGAATGAACCGGCGCACGCGTCGGCGAAGCTGGCTGCACCCGGGTTTGGCAAGAGGCCAATCGTGTGGTAGTCCACGTTGGCAATCACACCGAAACTCGATGCGGCTTCTAAAGAACGAGCAATCTGGTAAGTCCCCTTCTTTGCGGAATTCATTTTGCCAGAAGAGCTTGACCCCGAATAAACTCACATATCGCCGTAATCCTCCGGGTGAGAACTTAGCTGCAGCTCCCCATGACCGAAGAGTTGCCCACAGAACAAATTGTTGCTCAAGCGAATGTACTGAGCATAAAATCTAGACTTACCCTGCAGTTGAGAGCCTGAAACATCAGGAGACACCGCAGGACTAGGGACCGAGCGAGCAGAACCCGCCTCTTCGGGAGAAGCTATCTTTGCCTTTTTTGCGCTAGGCTCCTTCGAGAGAAGCTATCTTTACCTTGGCTCCCACGACCACGACCATAGGGAGGAGCGTTGTCAACAGGAAGGCTGGTCAAAGGGCTTGAACGATCGACGCAGCAAAGGCCCATGGCATCAAAGATGCAATTCAATCATCTCTTCCTAGACATGAATTGTCACCTGCCTTTGTGGTCCTTATCGCCATAAAACCCAATAATCCCTTTGGCTTTGTGTTCTATGTAGTTCACAAAGCTAAAGTCAGTCAAAAAAGCAACTGACGGTGTGACGCCAAGATGCAGAATGACATATCCAACCCTTCGGTCAATATCAGTAAACCGAGTTTCACGGCTCAGTGAAGGGCTCTCACAAGCTATCCACTCCTCAACCAAATCTCTTCTAGTCTAAAACCAGAACGTCAAAGCAAAATCATCTGTAGCTTTAGTATCTCGGGGTCTGTCAGCCATAATCTCTGCTAGGCAAAATGCTTTCATTGGAGTCATCTCTGAGATGAGTATGTGTGCCTTCGGCAAGTCATTCATTAGAGCTTCAGTGACATCCTCGTTAGAGCACATGCAATGATAGAACCAATAATCGATACAGTGTGGCCATTTATTTCGATAAGCCGACACAATCTGCACGGTGCCTTTCGTCTTCTTTAGAATGAATTGTATGAACCATAGTGGGCTACCATCTTGACTTTGGTTCACTTGTCCTTGACCATTTTATTATGCAGATGAGTTTCGTAGTATCACGCAAAAGTATCACGCTTAGGGCGCACCTGACCATTTTTAGCGCCATAGCGAACATGCTCAATTGTGAGAAGGCATTGGGAGTCAGGTGATGAATCTGCAAATTGAAGCGTTGCAGAACTTCACCTATAAAATCCTCACACGGAAATCGGGGTCCAGCTTCAAAGAAATCACAAAAAATGATAGCTTCGTAAGGCTCCGGGCGGGGCATCTCTTCTTGTCCTGGAACGCGACATAAGCCATGAAACATAGACTTTAGAAGCCCCTACTCATTGTATTTGTCGGGCTCCGCCTCTATAACACGCAATCGACCAATTTGATAGGTAGGAGGTGTCAAATCAGACTAGCCCTTGATGGTGGCTGGCACTGGCCCAACATTTTAGCCTTCCTCACCCTCCTCCACTATCTCGACATCGATATCAATCTCTTCGTCGACCTCAACATGTCTAGGGCCCTAGACGTTCCTGGCGGGAAGTGCTAGCGCCACGTTATCGTCCTAAGTATTCGGCAATTGAGCCTCTATTCTTTCAGGCATGCCTTGCGAATTAGTGTGGGACTCTGAACTAGAATTGTCAGATGAGCTCTCGCTGGACGAACTGGGCGCTAGACAATGACTCACTTGACATCTATCCAAGCGAGTTCCATACGAAAACCTAAAAACAGGAATCAGTAAAAAAGCAAAAAGAGCAAAGCACTAAAACAATACAAGTGCACTAGAGTAGAGTAAGAACAAACAAAGCAAAGCGAATATGAACCTGCGAAAAAGCTTGGCAAAGGCTGGAGTCCTAGCGGAAGTGGCCAAGCAAACAAAAACCCAAGCGAGAGACAAAGACCGAAGGCTTGGTTCTCAATTGGGGGCTGAAGATGAGACGAGCACACACGGCTCCCTCGGGAGGCTTATATATAGGCACCCCACTATGTGGCACGCGAATCGAGGAAACAACGTGACGGTTCGTTCAACCACCTTGATGGTTTGAATTCTGAGAAATAATTAACTGAAAAATGAAAAACGGTCAGTGCCAAAAAAATAATAAATAAATAAATAAAATATAAAAAATATATATCAAATCAAAGATGCGGACCTCCACCCTTCACCTGGGACGGCATTCGAGCCCCATGGCGCGTCAATCCCATAACTCTGCAAGGCAATCGCGCTCAGATCGAGAGCCTCCTCATGTGATGCCGAGGGGATAATGTTAGGGGCAGGCCCCACCTCTGGGCACCCATATGGCTCATTCGCGCGAGCGGAATGACAGAAGTTAAGGGTATCAGCTCTCAGGCAAGAAGGCGTGCGATAGGAGAAGGGGAGCATGTCGTGTCCTCTTCTCTATGGAGCGAAATGAGGGCAGCACAAGCCGCCCCATTTCTTGATGTCCTTTTTTGTCATAGCGAAAGGGTGGACTCCACGGAAAGGATCAGCCCGTGTCTAGTTCTGCTCCTTTAAGGAGCAGAACCATCTGGGATCAGCGCCACCAGGGGGCGCGCAGTCGATCTCAGCTATTGACTCAGTCGAATAGCTGTTAACGTTTTGGTTGATCATTTCTACATGTTTTGCCAAAGGAGGAGCCAGCCACCTTTGCATGGCCGACAGCTTCTGTCCACCAGGGGCCCGCCCGGTCGGCTGAACAGGCGACATAAGGCAGAGCCGATCGGTCCTCTTCGGGCCGACGCAATCTAAGACAGGCGGGGACTCCAGATGGTGAACAAGCCCAAAGCTACAGGGAATATTCCCCAAATTTGTAGCAGTTGAGAGGGCATTTACATCCTATGAAAAAGCCTACAAGCATGTATAAATAGCCCCCATTGAGGGAATGTAAAGGAGAGAAAACAAGTTTAATGAAATCGTTCATCTTGTTTTGCTTAAGCCTATGTAAGCCATCTTTAGTGCTTGATTTTGCTTGAGCGACAACCAGTGTTTGAAGGCCCTGGCCTAGAACAACACCAAGTTCCAAAAAGAGAGATGATTTCAAGTAGCATAGTAGAATTTGGTTAGCCACCATAAATATATCCACCATACATTCACACACATGCACATCTTGATTTGATTGCATGACTCAACTCTCTTTGGATTCGAGGATTGACTTTACAATATATGTATTGCAAGTATGCTCTTTCATACTGTCTCCACTCCTATGAGCTCCACATAAGCCTTAGTTGTAGGAAGAGAAAGACATAACATCATTACTACCTTGGTGAGGATCCACAAATACTACATATATTGAGAAACTTGAGAGTGTCATACAGAGAAAGCTCCGATTCTTATTTTAAAAACTTACAAAAATTCTAGAATAACAGTTGAACAAAGAACTTGAGACATAGTGCTTGACATAATCGTTCTATTTTTTAGTTACTCAAGACCCAAGAGAAGGCTAAGAAGCCCCATGGTTGAAGGTAATATGGGTAAGTTTGAAAGTCAGATCAGTTTACTCTAATTCGGAGGAGAATTCTTGTTTGAATGCATGTACTTTTGAGGAGTTGCATCAATGTTCTAAAAAATTCCTGATCCATTTACTAGGTTTGATGCTCCGGCCTATATATACTAGCCCTTGCCACCCCTCTGGAAGCATTAAAGTCATTGAGAAGATAGAAACCCCAATCATCATCAGAGTTCCACCATATCCTAGGGAATAGCTAGTTAGGCTAGGTTTAGAGGGAGGCAAGCAAGCTCCGCTTGGATTCTCGATCGTGTGAAGAGCGTGGTTTGGTATAATCTTTGTACTCCATTTCTTTTGTATCTCTCATTACTTTTATACGTTTGCTACAATTGTTATGACATTATTATTCATATCATTCATGTTCCTAGTTATAATGCTCATTGCCTACTTTGATTGTATACTTATTATGGCTAGGTTATCATTGTATTTACACATAAGTTCATATAGCGCTCACTCTAAAGTACCATGGGTGAGTGGTCAACATTGTGTAACTATGGTGCTTATATGTTGTTTACTTGCGAATACAACCTATATTCCAGGTCATGTGGTAGATCACGGATGTGACACTCCCATTAAGTCCTTTGTAGTCCACTTCCCGAATATAGGTATACAAGTAGGATCTAGTTACGAAGGAAGACAAGCTCTATTCTTAATCTTCCTTAGTAATATCCCTTATGTGTAGATATGAAATTGATCTTAGCCAAGACTACTAGGTGTAATTGCACTAATCAATGTATGCTTTGACTTGTAACTAAGAATGACTTAGGAATTATTCCTCTAATATTCTACTTAACCATGCTAATGCCATAGAAAAGAGTACTCTGAGTGATCACTGATTAGTTATTACTTACCATTCATATACTTTTATCTCTTGACTTACCCCTGTTATGAGTAGAATATTGGTTATGGTTTATTTCTCCATCATGTGTGTAAGTTATCAATATATTCCAACTACCCATCCTTCCCTG
This sequence comes from Saccharum hybrid cultivar R570, assembly GCA_038087645.1. NCBI lineage: Eukaryota > Viridiplantae > Streptophyta > Magnoliopsida > Poales > Poaceae > Saccharum > Saccharum hybrid cultivar. The sequence goes on from JAQSUU010000602.1 coordinate 14,854,229, forward strand.
CGGTAAAAATATAAATAACAATACCTGGAATACTCCTGGGTAAAGTGCTACAATGGTATATTATTTGTGCGCTTGCAGATCCTTTTCATTCATACATATTCTATCTAGTCACATAAAATACTAAAGAACTTCTAGTGTCATTCTAGAAGTGACACTAGGTAGTACCATCAAGCATTTTTGGCACCATTGCTAGGGATGACAACTTAGTGAAAGTGATGCTAAGAAATGTCAGCAATCAATAGGTGACTACTATAACAAGTGACAAATTAATAAATACCAATAGTGGTGTGTGCCCCTACATCACTTCAGGGAAAGGAGGACTAGTCTAGGTGCTAAGAGACAACATGGCACCAAAGGCGAAGCTACAATGGAAAACCGTAGGTGCTTTAATGGAAGTGCTGCCTTTAACATCCTAGGGCTCCCATTAGCAATCTATCCCCTCAATTTACAAGCATTCTTCTGATACCTTGATCTGCTGCATCGAGGTATCGACGGGGAGTCACTTGAAGAGTGTTGTCCTAGTGTCGTTGCTTGAACCAACATTGCTTGGAGAAGACTGCCATGGTGGACACTTAAAACACTTGCTAGATCTAGAAATTCCAAGGAGGAAGAAGGTGTAGGGTGCACTAATAAGTCACGGCCATGTCTGGATTTATAGCTCACCCTTGAAGGCATACTTGGTGGACCGAATGGCTTGGATCCATGACTCCTTGATTCACGAGTCCAATAGATGAAGCGGGGAAGATGAGGCACTTTGGATTCCTTGTCTCATTCAACCTTAGCTCTAAGAGGACTTGATAATACACAATAACCAGAAGAACGAATATCATTTTGGCAGCCAAGCACCTGATGGACAAAGCCATCGTTTTGGCTCATCACACAAGTCCTTCGGGGCCTATCGTCACTGATATGGACCTAGGGTACCTTACCACCCATGGAAAAGCCCACTATAGGTAGGGTGGACTCGGGACATCAAACTTGTTGGAGAAACAACTAGGCGAATGGAGCTTGGAGATCAAAATGTATTAGATAGAGCCGATTCTACATGATAGATTTCCTTCTTGTAACCACATAGGAAACCTATATCTCAAGGGATCTAATCTATAACCATGCCTCTTAGATTATATAAGGCAAGGAAGGGAGCCCCTATTCGGCACCTGATCATAGATCATAGCAAACCTAGGCAACTAGTCATCAGTGCCCCTTGTAAACACCAAGCATACAAGATAAGAGATCCATTCTCTATTAGACGTAGGATACCCCATACCTAAACTACTATAAATCTGTGTCGTATGTTATATACACCTGATTCCCTATGTGTGATTTGCTGATCTTCATTACTAGAGTCGATTCCTATTACACTACATTTTTACATTCTATGAAATTTTATACTTGCTTTGCTTGTATTGTCATAAATCAGCAAGATGGGGGAGTTTGTAAGCATCATGTGCCAATGACCATATCTTTTATTGTTGGTGATTAACATGATAACACAAGCTTAGAACTGAAATATGTATGTTGAAGATGTGTTATAAAGGCTGTAGTAGGTCCTAGGGATGTAAGGACAATGTTTGATCAAGATATAATTTGAAATGGAGAAGAAACAATAAAGATGCCCTAAAGATCGATCACCAAAGCATTCACCGGGTCAGTTGACCAAGCCTAGTGGATTATATAGTGGAGTCCAGTAAGTCAGCCAAAGAAGACAAAAGCCCACTAGATGATACGATGAAGACAACAATCACTTCATGGATCATCCGATGCACATCAAAGAGCTGCAACAATCGAATACCATGAAGATCAGTGCGATCGGATGATATGGTGAAGTATAAGGGTGGCCCGACGGAATATCCGGTATAGACCAGTGTTGTGGCAATGGTTAAGATCAATGGTAAGATACCGGATGATATAGTGGACAACAAAGGACATGATGATAGGTCATTTGGTGAAGAGAGCCCAATGTAGGTGAGTGAAGATTCAACAGTCAGCGGAGGAATATACCACCTAGTGGATCATCTTTTGCTTTATGTGTGCTAGAGTGCCTCAAGGCTAGGAAAAATTAGAGCAATGGTTTCTACACTTCATATTCACCCTCTCAAGACATTCAAGATACCATCCATGGCTATGATAGACATTATAGTTCATCCTTTTGAGGTTTAGACCTTAGAGCTTAAGTGTTTTAAGAGAATGGGCTATTACACACATGTATATATTGTTGAGATAGTGCAACTTGTGGTCTTCATGACATTTCAATGAAGGCATGATGACCTTCTTTGTTGTGACCCTCACTCCATTCTCGGTGTGTTGCAGCATCATCTCGATGTGCAGGCGATGAGAGAGGAGAGTTCCTTGCTCACATGGAGAAGCTCCATAGTGTACACGACTTCAAGGTCACTGGAAGAGCCCGATGGTGGTGGTGGTGGTGAGACTTATTGACTGGCTTGTTGTTGGTGGAAGTCTTGTGTGACAAATCTAACATTGTGACCGAAAGAGTACCTTGGTCGAGCACCAACACAAACTAATGGATTATGATTTGGCAACTAACACCACAAGATATATATTACATCTTCGGAAGTTCGCCCTTTCTATTCTTACCTCTTTACTTACTGCATTTGTAGCGTTCGCTCATGCTTACCTGGTGTGACATTTACGTTCCTAGATTAGTTATGGACTTGTTGGTAGGATTACCTATGGGTTTCTTAACTCTTTGCAATTGAGAGTAAGTTAGAACATAGTAGAAAAAATCTTAAGTGTACATCTTGCTAGAGTAGTTTACAGTTGGGCATTGAGTTACTTACAAGAAGCACCATTTATGAAATAGTTGCTTGTGTTCACGTGGGCTTGATATGAACTTGTGATTTTTTGAAGTTCTAGTTTAATTATGTCTATAATGGTAATATCCTAAGTATCGAACTTGAGAGCTGCTTAGTTTCTTTGATTTGAAACTCTGTTTTGTATTAACTTAAAGTTTTGTATCCACTTCATGTTATTCTGAATACTCTGATGCATCAAATTTATGTGAAATTATGTAAAATTTACTTCCTAGAGTGAGATTATGTGTTTGAATAATGTTATAAGATGTATTATGTGGATGATTTGGTTTCCAAAGACACTCCAAGAACTACAGGAATTGTTCTGTATGTTTCAATTGTGTATCAAGCCGGAAGCCCTTGTGATGTGTTGGTAAACGCACTTGAGATGTCTTAATTCTAGCAGTTCCGCTATGTGAAAAGTAGAATCAAGGACTAAAATATATATTTTAATAAACTATAAGAATATGATGTTTGAATAAAAGGTACAATTAAAAGTTAAAATTTAGATTTATGATGTCATAAGATATTGGTTGCAATAGAAAACACCATAATTTATGTTAACGGTTCAACTAAGGGGCTGTTTGTTTTGGCGTTTGAGCCCGCCAAATGTTTACGGTGCAAACAGATAACAGTGTTTTCTGTTTGGATCATGCATCCGGTAACAGATTACACGGTAAATCATTCCAGCCTTATAGAATGCCGCTCCTGCCTCCTTCCAAGTAGTATCAGCTCCCTTTACGCCCTCTCATCTCATCCCGCGGTTTCGATGGCCGTTCCTGTTGCCAGTCTTTAACCAAACAGCACCTAAATGTACATTGAGGACTCAAAGAAGTGCCATACAGGTTGATAAAAACTATGAATATAAATGGAAATATAAAATAGAGTATAACTGATAAATTTATTACTACTGGAGATCACGTTTATTATGTTTGAAAACAAATGGTAAATGACAACACAAGAAAAACTATTCTTTGTTAATCGTGGGACGTTATTCATCTGTTTTAAATTATAAGATATTTTGACTTTTCTAGATACATTGTTTTTGCTATGTATCTAGAAATAGTGTATATCTAAATGCAAAGCAAGAGCTACGTTTCTAGAAAAGTCAAAACATCTTATAATTTGCAATGGAGGCAGTATTTAACAAGAACTTGTAATGATTTTGTCTGCTAAGAGTCTAGCCCATAGGAGCACTGGTGGTATACAGAAATATGTATACAATCTCCTGACTTGATTGAATTGCGCACATTAGCGCCAGTACCATAAACTGAAGATATTAGTCGGCTTGATATGGACTTGTGATTGTTCGAAGTTCTTGTTTAATTGTCTATAGTATCCTAACTATCAAACTTGAGGGCTTGTACATATTCTTTGCTTTGAAACTCTGTTTTGTATTAAATTAAAATTTGTATTCACTTCATGTTACTCTGAATACTCTGATGTATCAAATTTATGTTAAATTATGTGATGTTTGAAGCCGTACTACTCCTTATGTAAGATGATGTGGATGAATAATGTCATAAATTATATTATGTGGATGATTTGGTTTCCAAAGCAGACACTCCAGGAAGAATTGTTCTGTTTGAAATGTGTATCAAGCTGAAGTCCTTGTGACGATGGCAATTAAACAAGCTTGAGATATATATGTTAATTGTAACAGTTCCTCTATATGAAAAGTACAATCAAGGACTAAGATATTTATTTTAATAAAGTATAAAATATGATGTTTGAATAAAAGATATAATTAATAAGCATGTTAAAGGTTAAAATTTAGATTTATGATGTCATGAGATATTGGCTGTAACAAAAGGCACCATAATTTAAGGATTCAACTAAATGTATATTATGGACACACAAAAGTGATAGACAGGTGGGCACAAATTATGAATATAAATGGAAACATAAAATAGAGTATAACTGATATGTTTACAGTATATTACGACTAGGTAGAGGTCACGTGTAATATGTCTGAAAACAAATAGTAAATGACAGCATTAGAATAATTATTCTTTATCAGTCATGGGTATTTTTAACACGAACTTGTAATAATACTTTTGTCTACTAAGAGCCTTCTCGCATAGTAGCAGTGGTGTTGGTGTATCGATGGACTGGTGTATGGAGAAATATGTATACAATCTGCTGACTTGATTGAATCGCGCGCATTAGCGGAAGTACCAATCACTGCCGGGATTACCCGTCGGATCCGGATCATCATCAGGAGCACCGACGTTCCTATAAAAATCTGGGATCCCGTCAGGACTGCTGAAGCTGAGGTCGTAGTCGTCAACGGAGTCGTCCGGTAGCCTCAGCATTTGCAGCCTGGCACACTCCGCTCCCACCTCATCGTTCATCTTGACGTTGAAGCAGTGTCGGATGTCGAGAGACTCGAGACGCACGCAGCCATGGAGGATTGTCATGAGGCCGACGTTGCCAAGGCTGTTGCCGAAGAGTTGCAGGAACTGCAGGCCGCGCATCTTCGCGATCTCCATGGCTTCGCTGTCGCCGATGCCGGACAGCCAGTGGAAGCAGTATTTGTTCAGCCGGAGGCGCTTCAGGAGCGGGCAGGCCTCGGCCGCTGCGTTGCAGGTCTCAGCGAGGCTGAAGAAGCTGGATGTGGTGGCCGCGTCTGAGTGGAGTGACAGTTCTAGCTCCTCAAGCATGTGGAACTTCCTTATTCCTTCGTTGAGGCCGTGCTTGGAGATGCTCTTGCACGAGATGAGGCGAAGACTCTTCAGTTGCGGAGCCCTGCAGGAGCAGTACATGGATACAGACAAAAATTTTGGTCCTAACTTTATCCAAAAATGAAATATATTTCTTTGCTAAAAATCTGAGTACATTACAAGAAATACCTTCTTTCATGGTTTACACTAGGGTGAAGTTCATCATATTTCACTATCAAACTTTGCATGAGTTCGTTTCTTGTCATGCGAATATTGTTACTCTAGAATCTGAAATTTTTTTTACCAATGAATCACTAGTACCGGACAAGTTTAGCAATCCGCTAACTGCTTAAGCTAGGTGATTTTATGTTTTCTAATTTTAATAATAATAGAAACTGGTAGTTTACTTCTAAATGTTCATAAATAATTCATTTTAAATAATAAAATATAAAATCAGTACCTTTTTCCTTAAAATGTAATCGATTTGTTGGTGCTCTAGTTGGAATTATTTATATACTAGTCATATTCATTACTTATTTAAATCATAAATAAAACACTTTGCTTTATTATGTTATATTTGAAATTGACCAAAAGAATCTTGAGGAGACATGAAACATACAAAAGATCTAGAAGATGACACCGATCTTGTAGGTGCTACCTTTACCAAATATATATAGAATTCCAATTAGAATGACTTCGCTAGCCCTCCAAATGTAATTTGATTAATTTGACTACAATATATTTGATACACTATTTGGACTATGGACTCTCTTGTCAACCTCTAAGTTTAATATAACACAAAATGGAGATTTAAAAAAATATCAAGCACGTCTATGCGCTAAAACACTATGAACTAGTACAAATAAAGTCTAATAAATAATTCAAAATCTAGAACCAATTGGCACATTATACTTTTTGAAAATAAGACACATGTTCCACCTGCGGAGCTGGTGCATATAAGCAGATTTTGAATACGGGGTGTTATAGATGGTATTCTTTGCTCATGGAGGGGTGTACCAATGGGAGGTTCTAGGCATCTGCTGCATATGTGGTGAGCTACTGAGAGCGTTAGCCCTTATGGGTGTTGGGGTTCAATGTAACACCCCAACCCATTGAAGGTTGTAGTTGTTGTGTTGTTGGCCTATGTGGCACGTAAGAAGTTATAGATTGTGGGATTTGGTGCCACCTTGTAAGTTTATGAGGGTGAAGGTGAGCTTATAATCCTTGTCCTTCCAAACATAGCATCTCTAGGTTAACGCTTTTACACGAAGCGAGGACGAAAGTGTAAGAGGGGTGCTACGTGTATGCAGGCCCGTTCCACATGCAGAGTTGATCCATATAAGAAGATTTTGGATGTGTAGGGTTTTACAACTTTGACGCAGGGTGTTACAACTTTGACTTAACTTTGACTTAATTGTTACTAGGATGCTTGGCATATATCAATCAAATCTAGGTCCATATCATTGGAAAGCAATTAAGAAAGTCTTGTGTTATTTACATGGACCTAAAAAATACATGTTCACGTAAATGAAATAGGATAACCTTGAGGTTGTAGGTTATTTAGACGTTGATTTTGCGGGGTGTGTAGATACTAAGTAATCTACATTAGGTTATATCTTCATCCTCGCTAGACGTCTATTTCAAGAAAAAGCTCAAAGCAAGTGTTACTGCACGTTGACAATGTTGGGAGAATTATTGTGGCATGTTACAAGGCTGTTGGCTAGGCAATACGGCTAATAATGAATTTTGTCCCAGGATTATGAGTGGTTGACAGCATATCTAATAATCCACTCACATATGCGATAATCAATAGATAGTTATCTATCTGAGTATTAAGAAGTCAAATGGTGCTGCCAAACACATTGACAGTAATTTTCATATTGTGAAAGATAGAATCCATGATGATACCATTAATTTGATGTTAAATATATACACAAAGTTGATGTTGGCAGGTCCTCTTGTAAAGGCCTACTACCTATTGTATTCAATACACTTGTTGCCAGCATGGGTCTGGTACAGAGCCTCAGTGTTGACAATCAAAATTGTCCATCCTCTATGAAGTCATCGAAGTGTAGGATGGACTAAACCATCGCGTTCCAGAGTCTGGATGAAGGAGTTATTCTCTCGGGAAAATCTCAACCTACCAGAACTTCTGATTTTCACTTGGAAGTGCAGGCTTTGTGCGGAAATCAGAACTTCTGATCCCCTGTCATAACTTTTGATGTTCGCTTGGAGGTGCTGGCTTTGTGCGAAGATCAAAACTTCTAAGCCCTGTCAAAACTTCTGATTTTCGCAGTCTAAATCAGGGAGAATCCAAACTCGATCCCAACTCTTCCATAGTCATGGGAAACTTAGAGATTGCATCTTGGGACAATTTCCTGCTAGGATAAGACCACCCCCCTCTATATATATATGAGAGGATCATAGCCGATTGAGTTCCCAACTATCCAATCATCAAACAAATCAATCTACCACCTCTACTCCAACCCTTTTACCCTTTTCTCCAACCCCATGTTGTTCATTCCGTGATCCGACGACCAAGAATGGCGCCCTAGGCTTGCCGGCCGACTTAGGGCAACCCACGAACATCCATGCCCTGACGAGGTCCCTCTCAGGCGAGAGCTTCGACTGTTTCTTTGCTAGTTTTCCTGAAAACTAGCCAGTTGTTCACCATGCAAGAATGTTGGTTATCCTTTGATGGTTTGCTTGTAAACCTCTCCATTCTTCACCACGAAAGACTGACATCTTGTTGCGTTCTTCGGTCCGTAGCGGCCCGGGCGTCCAATGCCCTGCTGGTGTTTGATTCGGACCACCTCTGACATCAACACACCTTTTAGCGACTCCGCTGGGGAAGATTAGTTCTACCTCTTATAGCCGATCTCTCTAACCTAGCCCTAATCTTTATTGATTTTCTTCTTGTGCTCGCCATTACCATTGCATATGGCCTAAAAGGCTGATCGCATCTAGTTTTGACCCCTTGTTATCACGTTTGCAATTTTGCAACAAGTTGCGCTGCTTATTGGAAAATTTAGCAAGGCGGTCAAGTTATAAACCATGTAGTACCAAGGTGTTGCATCACAAAACTACTACAATCACCCCAAGGTATAGCTTGCAAATTATGGTTCTAATAATTATTTTACAAGTTTTATGAACTCTCATGTTGATGTTGCTAATCATAATCATACTAGATATGTTGCTTCGGCTAATACTTTTGATAATGCTCCTCATCATACATCATAATTATGGTCAAGAGCCAATGCATGTTGTAAATTCTTCAAGTTTTGATACTACTAGCAACATACAACATATAAATCATCATTCATCTACTATAAGTTCACAATATGTGGTTTCACCACAAGACATGCCGATGAATGAGAGAATTAGCTATAACAATGCTAATTATTTAGCCAATTGCTCTTGAAATTTAGCATCATATGCCACTGCTACTATTTATAATTTGGCTTCCTATGTTACTCCCAACTCGAGCCGAATTAATGAAAATTCAGCAAGGTATTTTAGTGCTAATACTCATGATTCGGCTTCACGTGTTACTAGTAACCATAGCCGAATCAATGAAAATTCAGCATGTTATGCAAAGATCAATGTCCACAATTCAGCTTCATATTTCGCTCATGACCATAGCTGAATTAGTAAAATTTCGGCAAGGCATTCGAATGCTAAAACTTGTGATTCGGCTCCACATGCTGCTATTAATTATAGCCGAATCAATAAAAATTTAGCAATATGTGTACATGCTAACAGTCGTGATTCGACTTCATATGTTGCTCTCATATCAAGTCGAATCGATGAAGATTTAGTCCATACTAGAAATCCATATGGCTCCTCTGAATGGAAGGTGCCCGCTTATCATAGACCATACCTATTATGTTATGATTACTTGAAAACTCCTAATGGTTGGTGGGTACTTGATTTTTATGAATTTAGTGGTAAAGGTAGTAAAACCGCTGTGGAACACATTAGTTTATATCTCTCACAACTGGGTTTTGCCGGTAAAGAAGACTATATGAGAGTGCAAAATTTTCCTTCATCTCTTACTGGTACTGCCTTTGCATGGTTTACATCTTTGCCCCGATGCACTATTAGTTCATGGTCTCAATTAGAGGAGCAATTCTATGAATATTTTAGAAAGACCGATGGAAAAAGGTCGATTACAAATGAGTTATCAGTTAAAAGAGGATTGCTAGTGGGCATGAAAGAAAGAATTGATTCGGATGTAAGCAAAGGTTTGGCTACAAAAGCCGAACAACACAATATCCTTTCCGAATCAATCACATCTCAAAAAACAAGTCTTGCTACAGAAAAGCATGGAAAATGCTCGAAATTAGCTAGACTTGATTTTTTAGGAGTTAAAAGGGTTGTACACTTATCGAGTGATTACCACATCATTGATAGAGATCAAGCCCCTACAAAAGAAAGGAGGGCTACCTACCTGCTCAGAGTCGGCTAAGCTGACTTTGAAGTCGGCTGAGCCGATTGCTGCCTGTCCTTAGTCGGCTAGGCTGACTTCTTCCCAATCGCCCAAGACGACTGCCCTTGCTGTTGTGCTTGCTAGTGCCCAAGTCGGCCTAGCCGACTTCCAGTCACCTAAGCCGACTTTCTCGGTTCTAGCAGCCACCAATGCATCTTGGCATCTATTGTTGATGATGTTCTAGAGAAGAAGAGCAACATTATTCAAATCAAGGATATACACTTCTCCAACATGATCAACAAGGTACAAAATACAAATATTTTGCTCAAATTCTAATCCGATCATACTATATCAATTTTTGCATCTATTAGAGATATCCTTGCTAGTAGTTGTAAATGACTGATTGAGAATGACACTATATTTGTTGATGATAAAATAAATTTAGATTCTATTGGCCAACATATTGTGCCATATGGCAAGGCCGATAATACTAGTTTGTCAAAGCAAAAGCTTCCCAAAAGCATCTGCAAAGGTGTGGCTGGATAGATTGATGTCAAATCTGATCCATTCGTTTGCCTAGTTTTAAAGCCAACTCCACAAAAGAATCGGCTAAAGAAATCAAAGTGCACCTTTGACTTTACTTTTTGTGATCATGTCTTTGATATCTTGCTCAAGAATAATTTTATTGGAATCATTGATCATAATGCTTTGCCATCTATTGAAAACTTAGAAGAGATTACATATTACAGGTGGCATAATTCATCTGATCATGATACTTCTAATTGCAATATGTTTCGTCAAGAGATCCAGTCGGCCATTGATAAAGGATGATTGAGATTTCCTAAAGCTCAACACATGGACCAATTGGATTCAGTTGGTCTTGACGGCAAACAAGTTTTGAATCATCTTGCATTAGTCGATTCTCTCAAAGCTCCAGGCTTAAATGCCCAAGAGAGAGATGTGAAGCCCACAAGTGAAGACAAGATTGTTGTCCATGAATAAAAATAGAAGACATTTCAAAGGACAGCAAAGTTATCACAATTTCAGAAGACACTAGGGGCAGGTGAAATCTCTCCAACTGAAGCAACAGCCGATTGATCCCGTTGAGCAAGGGAAATCGGCTAAGGATCTTCTTTTGAACCATGTCTGTCAAGATGGGGAAAAGAAGGAGGATGTTCACGAAGCTATTGGAGGTAAAGGCCATGATAAGCCGAAGAGTAGAAGGCCAAAGCTCAGCTTCGAGGAACTTCTAGCTAAATAAAAGAAGATAGCAGAAGCAAATGTCACTAGTCGGTCAAGAAAGGTCCAATAATCAAGATTGCCTCCAAAGCCCAAGTCTCAAGAGTGGAATTGGCAAGGAGATAGATCTCATGCAACAACATATTCTCCTTTTGAGCAACCAATTTCTATGTCATGTGGACCACAGCCCGCATATTTTCATCCTTATTCATCTTGGGTCTGGTTTGATCAAGAGGCACAAGTTCCACCGTATTTTAGGACACAATATGTACAGTATGCAACTCCTAAACATTTAGAGAGATCATCATTTTGTAAAGACCATTTTGATCAAAATCGATCTGGAGCTCAACCAAAGAAGAAAGCGGTAAAGCAAGTTTACCGTGTGAAGTATGATGACCAAAAAAGAAGAGTTTAGATTCAAATTCAACTATTGAAAAGCCGATTACATTACTGAAAAATCTGGCTATTGATGGCAAAGAAGTGGGAAAATCATCTATTGATATTCAAGGTGCCAAATCTAAAGAAAAGAAGGCGAGAGTGCCCAAAATCAAGAAAGATTTGTCGTTGTCCAAAACAAAAATAAAACCGATATGCTCAATCGGTTTACCAAAGTTACAAAAGCTTAGTGCAAAGAAGTTGGATGATGCTCAAGCAAGTGGTGCAACAAAGGCAAAGGAGAGAAGGAGATTCAAAGAATAAATGCCAAGTTGGAGGTTTGCACCAAATCATTAAAATTATTAGTCATGGCATCATGCGTATTCTGTGCCTATGCCTATGTGGAATTCATCCCCTGGTATGTATGATTATCCCTCAGCCCTTATTTTGATCCTTGGTATGGATCTTTATGTTATGGAGGGTTGCCAAATTATTTTGCTTATCGATGACCAAGAGCTAAAATATTTATTTAGGTTATGCAACTCTTATTGATGAATTCATATGGCTAATATTTTGATATTGCCCTTAGTGTAAAATATAGTCGATAAATGCTTGCAATCATCGTGCTATTAGAAAGGCCCCATGGAATTTACTTTGATGGCTTTCAAGCCTAGGGGGCATGATATATGCATTTTGATTTACTTTATGGATATGACAATATGATTAATCGGCTTGCAAATAAGGACAAGGTGTTGGCATAATCATTATTTCTCACAATGGTGCTGTTTGAGTCATCAAGACGATTAAAATTATATTTGCATCAACATTTGAGTCAAATGTGAAGTTTTTTTATTTGGCTTGGCCATATTGCAATCCATGGGTATGACATGTTAAAGCCTTTGATGACTCCTGCTAGTGGCACAACAAGTAGTTGGTGAGTTTCAATGCCTAGAAGGATCACTAATGCTCATCTTGATATGTGCCTTGATATAATTGCTTTCTTTTGCTGAATTTTGAATTTAGCATATTCCAAGGCATGAGAATTTTAAGGTCATCAAGTTAGCTCAACAAGCATCTAGCTATGACATTGGTGGACGTAATTTTCATATTAAAAAATAATCGATGCATGAAAATTTGAATTTTTTTCGTGTAGATACAGACCAGTCGGCTAAGTAGACTAACCAAGTTGACTCAGTCGACCCTCTCGCTGCTGTGGCCAAGTCAGCTAGGCCGACTATCCTAGTTGGCCAGGCTGACTCCTACAAGTTGGCTAAGCTGACTAACCTAGTCGGTTCAGCCAACTCCCCTGTGACTAGCCCGATCAATTTGCCCGAGAAACTCCCAAATCGGCCCGATATAACTACCAGTGATGTTGGGGCCGATTTAGAAGATTGAAGGACTCCCTTGTTAAGATATCTACGTGATCCAAGTGCTAAAATTGATAAAGGTGTTCGAAGGAGCGCTTTCAAGTATGTGTTACACAATGATGAGCTCTATCGGAGAACCACTGAAGATTTGTTGCTTTAGTGCTTGGGGTTAGATCAAGCGAGAGTGGCTATGGGAGATGTCCATGAAGGCATATGTGGTACGCATCGATCAGCCCCAAAGATGAAGTTGTTATTGCAAGAGCGATTTCTATTGGCCAACTATGATAGCCGATTGCTTTCGTTACTACAAAGGTTGCGAAGAGTGCCAGAAGTTTGGAAATATTCAACTTGTGCCTGCTGCTATGCTTTATTCTATTATCAAACTATGACCTTTTTGTTGTTGGGGCTAGATTTTATTGGCCAAATACATTTCCCGTCTTTAAAGGGACACCGTTTTGTGTTAGTTTCTACGGATTACTTTACTAAGTAGACCGAGTCAGTTCCTTTGAAGAATATGACACACAAGAAGGTGACTGAGTTCATCACTGAGCATATTATATATAGATTCAGCATCCCTCAGACATTAAATATGAATCAAGGGACATCATTTGTGTCTAAGGAAGTGGGGGAATTTGCTGAATTATTTAAGATTAAGTTGCTTAATTTATCACCATACTATGCTCAAGCTAATGGCCAGGCTGAGTCTAGTAGTAAGACTCTGATCAAGCTTATTAAGAAGAAGATTGAGGAGAATCCAAGGAGGTGGCATGAAGCTTTTTCTAAAGCTCTAAGGGCACATTGCATTTCAAGGTATGGTGTCACAAAAGTTACTCTTTTTAAATTGGCATATGGTCAAGAGGCCATGTTACCCGTCGAAGTAAATTTGGATGCATATAGGCTTTCTAAACAAAATGATTTATCTACTAATGTATCATGATTTGATGATCGATAATATCGATGCGGTGACAGATATAAGATTAAAAGCTCTCAAGAAAATAGAGAAACAAAGCTCGGGTTGCCAAGGCATACAACAAGAAAGTCAGAGCAAATCTTTTCAAGTGGGACAATTAGTGTGGAAAACCATTCTTCCAATTGGATCGAAGAGCATTCAGTTTAGTGGCCACCAAATTGGGGAGGTCCTTACAAAGTGATCAAAGTCATTCGGTAATTCTTATCTGCTAGAGATACTACAAGGTGAACGTCTCATAAGAACAATCAATGGGAGGTATTTAAAAAAGTACTTTCTAAGTGTTTGGCAAGAAGTCTAAGTGCTCTCCAAACGATGGCTAATACATGTATTTCCCTTAGAACAACAACGACTGATGTATACATCGTCCCTAGTTGCTAAGCAGCCGATGAGATGGCTATCATTGCTGCTTGGTTTTGTTTTTTTTACTAAGTGTTTTCAGGTTTATGCATCATTCACCTGAAAACAGGAGGCATATGTTGACAATCAAAATTGTCCATTCTATGAAGTCATCAAAGTGTAGGATGGACTAAACCATTGCGTTCCAGAGTCTGGATGAAGGAGTTGTTCCCTCAGAAAAATCTCACCCTACTAGAAATTCTGACCCCTATCAGAACTTCTGATTTTCACCTGGAAGTGCTAGCTTTGTGTGAAAATCAAAACTTCTGATATCCTATCAAAAGTTTTGATGTTTGCTTGGAGGTGCTGGCTTTGCATGAAGATCATAAGACTTCTGATGCCCGTCAAAACTTCTGATTTTCGCAATCTGAATCAGGGAGAGTCCAAACTCGATCCCAACTCTCCCAAACTCGTGGAAAACTTAGAGATTGCTTCTTGGAATGGTTTCCTACTGAAATAAGACCACCCCCTCTATATACGAGAGGATCATAGCCGATTGAGTTCCCAACTATCCAATCATCAAACAAATTAATCTACTATCTCTACTCCAACCCTTTTACCTTCTTTGCCATCCCCATGCTATTCATCCCTTGATCCGATGACCAAGAATGGTGCCCCAGCCTTGCTGGCTGACCTAGGGCAACCTATCGATGTCCTTGCCCTGACGGGGTCCCTTCCGGGCGAGAGTTTCGACAATTTCTTTGCTAGTTTATCTAAAAACTAACCGGTTCTTCGTCCTGTAAGCACGTTGGTCATCCTTTGGTGGTTTGGTCACACCTAAAATTTCTATTTTGGGTTGTGAATAGAAAACCCTAAATAAAATAAAAGTTTTTACAGTTTTCTTAAAAATTTTCAAGATTTAAATAGGTTATTGGTAATTTTAAAAGTGAAACATGTGATTTTCTAAAACTTTTATAAATAATTTGAAAGGGTGTTGCATCCATGCCTTTGCATTATTTTTTTGTGGTGTAAAAAAAGGAATTTGAAATTTGTTTAAATCTCGAATAGATTTTTATTCTATTTATCCAACAAAACTTAGCTTAAAATGTTTTGTTTGAAAAAGAAGCTTAAATTGAGTATCTAAATTATGTTTAAAATTTGTTTGAGAAACAAATTTGAAAAGCTACAAGAATCTATAAACCTGTCTGGGCAAAATCCTAGCCCAAATCTTCTTTTCCTTTTTCTTTTAAATTCCATCTCAATTTTGGCCCGCCCACCTCCCCATGCTAGGCTGAATCCGGCTGAAGCCCATCTCCTATCTTGCCCCCCCTCCCGCGCAACTGCTGGGCTAACGGCCCATTTTTGTGGACAAGCCAGCCTAACTCTCCCACCTGCCGTTCATCTCACCAACGATGGGGACCAGCTCGCCATCTCCCACCTCTGGTCGCTGCCCTCCGCCATTGCTGGGTAGAGGAGCACCACGCCCACGCAACCGAGCCATCCCCTGCAAGGACTGAGCCTCCCGCGTCCTCCGCAGCCTGCATATCCCTCGCTCACCTACTCGCTGGATCGACGCGGTCTCGTCTTCGATCCGCCCTCTCCGGCCGCCATAGCCGGCATGGAGCCGAGCTCGGGCCTGGCCCTCCCCTCCTTCTTTCTCCGCCTATTAAGGCCCTCGGCACCACAACTTCGCGCTGCAGCCACTCTACACCTCCTGAAGCCCTCTCTCTCACTGTAGTGCCTCTCATAACTGCCACCACCACCAGGCCGGAGATCCACCGCCACCATCTTTCTCCCTTTGTGAACCACCATTCGCCTGCCTGCCTACTCCATTGGCTTCGCAGGAGCATACCGTAGCCGCCACGCCACTCCCGATGCTCCCTCTCCCTCCTTAGCACTGAGCACCACCACATCGAGCCTTCACTGCTCGCCGCACAACCTGCCGCCGCGGCCATCCTATGCCACCAAGACCCACCACCCTCGCCGTGAATATCCCCACCATCGAGCTCACCATGGCCTCTTCTCCCTCTGCTGCTCGCCGTCGAACCTCGGCCATCGGAGCATCGTCTCTGACCAAGCGCCGGCGACCTGCTGCCATGCGGTGCCCTTACCCTGCGCACCAGCAGAGGAAGAAGACTTCCCCTGCACCGTCCGATCTAAAAACAATGGCCCGAATCGTTTGTTGACCACGGTCAATCGAGCTGAAATGGACCTCCCAGTCAGCACTCCTTCCTCCAATCAGCGGCCGCCACATGTCCGGTCAATCTCCAACTCAGCAGGTCAATACTCCAGCCATCATCGTTTTTCAATCTAGCCCCTGCACTTTTACCTATTCATCCTACTGTTTCCTGTGCCTTGCGTAACTTCCAATCTAGCCTCTCCCATCTACCCAAAATACCAAATATGACCCCAGCCTTGTTTTCTTTGTATAAAATGAGTTTCTTTTGTTTTAAAATTATGTTTAATTATGTTATTTTTATTAATACAATATCACTAATATATTTTGGTTAACAAAAATAAATATAAAATATTTTTATTTTGTTCCATTAAAATGATTAATGATATATAATTACATTCATCATTAATGTGTTTTAACTGATAAAATAAATATGAAAAATGGCATTTTTGCAATAAACCTTTAAAACATTATAATAAAAATGAATTTGTGAACGAAAACTTTACTTTTTGGCCTCTACCTTTGAAAGTATTTCCAAATAAATCCTTTTATTTACAATTTTGCCCCTAAAACTTCAAAAGCTCATAACTTTCAAACCCTGGCTTTGTTTTAGGTGGTTTTCATGCTCATGTGATCGTAGAAACAAGCACTACAAGTTAGAAACTGTTTGTTAGTATGTTTTCTTATGATTGATGTACTATTTTTAGGTTTCTTTGTTGTGCTTGTTCTCATTGTTGCTGTCTGTTGATCGAAGATGAGTTGATCAAGGTTGATCCAGTAGTAAAGATCAATTGTCTAAACAGCTTTTGAAGGCAAGTGTCCTTACCATACTTGCACCTATTTTATTTTATTTTGAGTTACAGTAGTTCGACAATTAGCTGCATGTTGAGTCTAAATTGGAATCCCATGATGGGGTTTACTAGAACTTGTTATATCATCCTTGAAACCTGGTTGAGATGGGTAGAAGTCAATGCTTAGCTTGCAGTCTTGGGTTGAGAAGGGTATAATTTAATCTTGATTAATGATCTATGGAACGGTTCCTTGTAATCTTTTAGCAACATGGTGACTAGGAAATCCGGCAGGATGGATGGGCTTGGTGATGGTATCTGAAAGTTTTTGGTAAATGTTTTCTAGTGGAAGTCAGAAAGGGTGGAATGGTTTGTGCTAGTATCCTGCCTGGATCTTAAGGACCGGTTCTCAAAGCCTGTAACCCGGCTTAACAACGTAGCCATGGGGTTGGAATGGGACGAACGTGGCCGAGTAATTAGTTTCCTCAAAGTTGTGCTACATTAGGATGGTTTTTGTGGCTGAAGAGGGGTCCCTGTGGTCATTGACTTATGTATGGGAGAAACCTTATAGGTAGGTGTAAAACAGGACTTGGAGAGGGCTTTGTAAAGGCCTTGTAGTGTGACCCCGCTAAGCACCTAGGTAGTGTGAAGCGTGATTGGAAAAACATGGTGAATGTGTGCAACCTCTACAGAGTGTAAAACTAGTATACCAGTTGTGCTCACGGTCAAGAGCAGCTTGGACTTCTTCGAGATTAGATGGCTCTGGTTGGTTGGGTGGTTTCCTTGGTAAGGGAACGGGTGGTTCAGTTGGGAATTTGGATGGAATCCAAGTGTGGTGCTTGGACGGAATCCAAGTGTGGTTTGGTCCTTTGAGAGAAGGCAGAATTTCACCTAGTAATTGGTGCTAAGGAAATTAAGGTAATGGGTGTGTCGCTTAGGTGTTGGTGTCAAACCAAGTAAGTCTTTCCTTGCTTTAAGCCTCATATCATAATTTTCCTACACTTGCAGAGTACATTTCGATGTACTCACCCTTCCTCTTTGTCCCCCTGCTATCCCAACCAGACGCTGGAGAAGATGACGTGGAGTACATTGAAGACGGCGCCTTTGACCCCGATGACGTGTACTAGGCTGGTGCTGCCCCTGGTCAACCTTCCTGTGAAGATAGGGGTCCATTTCCGCTGGAAGCTTGGTGATTTTTCTTTTAGACCCACAGGTCATTTCTGTAATAATGTTTCGTTATGTAAGCAACTCTGATTTTGATACTATAATGAAGTCGACATATGTATGAATTATTGATTCTAGTATACATATGTTGTGCATTCAATTTTGTCCTTAAAATCAGGTGTGATAGGATTGCTTATAAACATCTCTGTTCTTTACCACGAAAGAGTGACATCTTGTTGCGTTCTTCGTAGCGGCCCGGGCGTCCAATGCCCTGCTGGTGTGTGATTTGGACCACCTCTGACGTCAACACTTAGATTCTTGAATTAAAGTGGAACAATCATGTAAATACTCTCTATATTTGTATGAATAATCTTATTTTTAAATGAAATGATACAATACAGTGGCTAGGGTTCAATAGCACTTAATTGACTATTCAGATCCAATGTCTTAGTATATTGTTTTATTGAGATATGGTTGATTAACAAGCTATGTCTGTGAATTACTGACAAATGAATCATGGCTTGTCCAAGCCAGAGAGGAGATTAGTTATGCCTTGAGCATCTCCAGCAGTACTACCTAAAACACACCCCCTACTTCTCTATTTAGGAAGCCACCTATTTTGAGACTACTCATATTTTACTTCCAACTCCAGCAATACTACCTAAAACATACTACTCAAATTCGTTTCAGTAGTCAATGACATGTGGGGCTCTTTTGTCATCTCTCTCATCCAGATTTTGCACGGTGGAGAGTAGGGGGCCAACAGAAGTAGAGGGTGGAGGGGAAAAAGTAGGAGGCCAACAAATGTGGGGGGTCTAGTAGGGGGCCTGTTGGAGTTGGTTTTTTGACCTCCACTACTTAAATCTGAAGTAGGGGGTCAAGTAGGGGTCCTGTTGGAGATGCTCTTAGGGACTAAATCCAGCTAATAAGGACCAACCCAAAAACCAATCTAAGGGCATGTTCGGTTGCTACGGATAGACCTCCAGGATAGATTCCTGGCCGGATTAGTTTGTTAATTTGAATAATCATCAGCATCGGCAGGAACGGTTCCTGGGCTCATTCCGGAACAACCGAACCAGCCCTAAAGGTATGTTCCGTAGTGTGCAACAGCCTGTATAAAAGAAGATAAACTCCCATGGTCCTGTGAATCCCTCCTTAGATATAACCATTGATCAGGCAGCTGTTGTTGCACCGGGAAGGCAATTTAAGCTCTATATGTCGTCCAGATCTCGCATGTATCAAGCATGCACGGGACTTCAGCGAGCCTATGGCTAATTCATCAAACGAAGGTTTGTTCAATTTGTTCTTCATGTTCACTCTGGTCCTAAAGCTTATGATCCTACAAATCGAACAATAGTAACTCAGGTATATTTCATATCCCATAAAGGCTAGAAATTCAAGTATACTCGGTCAATCGGACTGTCGGAGTAACATATTTATATCCTCGCAAAAAGAACATTTTTATATGCAGCATCATCTACGGTTGCTAAATTTGTTTAGTTTCATGAGAAAATTTCAGAAGAAAGAAGAGGAAAAGTTGCTCACGCGTCCGCAAGGAAGAGGAAGAACTGGTCACGGTCGACGCCCAAGCCCTGAGCCCAGAAGGCCTCGCACCGGCCCGCGCTGCGTCTCACGGCAGCTCGCGCGGCTGGCTGGAGGTCGACGCGGCTGGCTAGCTTGGCATGGTGGCACATGTCGATGTGGCGCCACAGTTCGGGCTCCTCTATCGTGCAGCGGTGCCAGCGTCCGCACACATGGCCGGGCCCCATGAGGATGTCGACGGCATCCAGCCGGCGAAGCACGGCCAGCAGCGCGTCCAGCGGCAGCTCCACCCAGTCCCTCGTCTCCTCCTCCACACCCTTAGGTTCCATAGGTAGCAGCTGGTGCACCGGAGGCAGCCCCTTATCAACAAGGTGAGGACGGTGATGTCTGTTCGAAGAAGACGCGGCCATCGATCGCCGTCCGGATGGTGGCCTTGCTAGGATGTCGTATTGTCGTTGTTTGAAAGAGTCTCCTGGCACCCGGCTCTGCTTATATGGAGCAGAGGTTGGATGCGAGGCCTGACCGATCGAAGTCCTAGGTCCATTTCACCGTCGGCGTAACGTACGTTGGTGCTGGCTCACTAGAAAGCGACATGTTTGTAGCTTAGCCGTTGCTTAGCTTCTTCAGAAAGTCATGGAAATTCACTACAAGTTCGCTATAGTCGGATAAGCTAGCATTTTTTTTGATAGTGTATAAGTTGTTTATAGGGGGATTTTATTTTTATGTGATTACTAATTAATTTACTATGGAGATATAAACTGTGGTGGATCCAAAAAAGAGGTAGGAGGGCTAGACATAATACAAGGCCACTATGTAATAAGTATCTAAGTTATCTAAACCCAACTCATATACCAATATCCAAATCCAGCCCATATAGCAATTGTTCGCAAAAGGTGGAGTATAAAATGCGAAATTAAAGTGGATATTTTAATTCAACGCTTAGTGTATACTCCCTCAGTCCCCATATAAATCAATTTATAAAATCCGTGCAAGTCAAATTGTCTTAAGTTTGACTAACTTTATAGGGAACAACAATAACATTGATGACACAAAATGAGCATATTATGAAAATATA
Source organism: Saccharum hybrid cultivar R570 (assembly GCA_038087645.1). Lineage (NCBI taxonomy): Eukaryota > Viridiplantae > Streptophyta > Magnoliopsida > Poales > Poaceae > Saccharum > Saccharum hybrid cultivar. Next base: position 14,875,163 of record JAQSUU010000602.1, read on the forward strand.
TTCTACGATATATCTAATGATACTAATTTGATGTTATAAATCATGATAGTTTTTTCTAGAAATTTGGACAAAGTTTAAAAAGTTTGACTTAAGATAACTCTAGAAATCTATTTATTTAGGGACAGAGGGAGTAGTAAATTTGATAAAAACATGATGCAACATAAAATAAATACCTAATTAAAGATGATTTCATTCTTGCTTTGCTTCTCATGTCCCTATTGTTTCTTGTTTTTGTAGAGAACACTACTACAGGATTGATTTTGCGTGACACACTCCAAAACTTAACCGAGTCGGGCGCCCATTTGACGCCTCGGTTAATGCCCCAATTAACGGAGGCGAGCATTTTTTATCGAAAAATTGATTTTCGGAGACGGGCGTCTTCAGACAACCGCCTCCAAAAATACCCTATTTTCGGAGGCGGTCGTCTTAAGATGCCCGCCTCCGTAAATAGATTTTCAGAGGTGGGCACTCTACAAAGCCCGCCTCTAAAAATCATGGCCCAACTCGAGGCCCAGCTGAGCTCGTTCCAAACCCTGCCTATAAAATCTAACCCTAACTCCCCACTTCTCACCTCTCTCTCCACTTTCTCCCCAACCCAACCGCCGTGCCCAACTCCACGCCACACTTCTCTCTCCCACGCGCCCACGTGCCTGCCCCTTCCTATTCACTCTCTCCATCCCCCTCCCTCACTCACTCGGCGATGGTGACGACGCCGCTCTCCTCTCCTGGTGTGGCGGCGGCGGAGGCCTCGCACGCGGCCCCCTCCTCCCTCCTCCTCCAGTCAGGCGCGCCCGGGGCGGCTGGATCTGCGGTGGCGTGGCCCCCTCCTCCCTCTCTGGCGGCCAGGTGCGCCCGAGGCGGCCGGATCCACAGCTGCACGGCTCCCTCCTCCCTCTCCATCGGCCAGGCGCGTGGGGGCGGCCTGATCCGCGGTGGCGCGGCTTACTCCTCCCTCTCCAGTGGCCAGGTGCACGGGGGCAGCCGGAGCCATGGCGGCGCGGCGCGGCCCCCCTCCTCCCTCTCCGGTGGCCAGGCGCGCGGGGTCGGCTGAATCCACGGCGGCGGCGCGCGGGGTCGGCCAGATCCCCTGCAGCGGCGCGCGGGGATTGGGCTCACTAGTGGGCTTGGAACGGGCTCGCCGGCGGGCTCATGGATTTTTTTGTTTTTTACGATCGATTTACCGAGGAAGGCGTTTGTAGGGTGCCCGCCTCCGTAAACAGATTAACCGAGGCAAGCAAGGGCAACTGCCTCCATTATTCCTCCATTAACCGTGACCTTTCATTCGAGGTAGTTAGCCTTGCCTGGCTCCAAAAATTAGAAACGCCTGCCTCGCAAAAGTTTTTATGTAGTAGGCGGTTGTCTTGGTGACCTTGATTGTAATATAAGTGTAGGATCGGCATAAATGATGTCAGTAATGCAAATTGCAATGTAATTATTAGAATCCGAACATTGACATCCATTGAACAAAATATTTTCATTACTCTTAATGAGTCATCACGTAGTGTAGTAGCAAGCAGGGAATTGGGGTCGGCGGGGTGCTGGGTTGCTAGTAGGCCATTATTGTGGCCAATTAGAAGAGCAAGAATATATGGGTGACAAAGACAACATTGATGAGAGTCAAGGACAGGGTTGGACTAAGTCAAGGCGAGACGTGTCATGAGCACTTGGTGAGCCATCGGGACAGGGACATGGAGGATGGATAAGCATTGGTGAGTCATGCTAGCGACGTGTGGAAGAGATTTGTTGGTTTCTTCCTGAAATATGAGAATGGACGGTTTAGCGGTTCGGGTATCACAACAATTGCCAGCAGGTTTGACCCGTTTGGACCCAAAAACTGAGATGAAAAGTTAGAGGGTAGACATGATGTCAACTCAAGGCAAAGTGAAGTCCAGAAGGCATTGAGTTCATTTGATTGATGAACAAAAACTTAGAGGTTTTACCCCTTGGATATTTGGTGTGACTGCTTCATGTAAAGGCAATTTAGAAAATAGCTGGTTGTGTCGGGTACAACTTGAGGATTTGGCTCTCATTTTATTATGTGGTTGAGAGTTTTTCTTAGGGTTAGTGAGGAGGAAGAGAGGAAAAAGGCTCTTCGATTTGAGTTTTTTGCCATCCAAGCTTTGAGAGATGCTAGAATTCGCTTGTAAACATTCATCATGAAGTAATCCAATTGTCAATTTCGTGCATATTTGCTCTCCTCCATTTAAATCTGAAATTTATCTTTTGTGTGTAATTTTCGGAGCTGTTTTGTGTTTTTTCATTCATAGGATTTGGCTGTGACTTTGTGAAATTTCATGGTGCAAATTGTTTCTAGGACATGTGTGAGTTGGTGATCTCTTAACAAATCCTTCACTTGAGCACTACGACTTTGAAATTTGCTCAATTTTCCAATTTTCTTAGTATCAGATTTTATGAAATTGCTGATGAAATTGCAATCTTTTGGGTGTTCTCTGTTGGAGTGGATCGCTCATGGTATGGTAAGGCTGTGGTTAGAATTTGGCTTCCATTGGGGTTTGATTTGATTGAGTTTTGATAATTTTTAGGAGAGGTCGGTACTTGTAATTGTTTCTCATCGCTTCCACAAATTATTGATTTTATTAAAAAAGGGCATTTTAGTCATTGCACAAATACCACTTATCCCCATCCCCTCCCCATCCGCCCGACTATTTACTTGTTTCTTGCTTCACAAATGTTCCTATGAAGATTGATGACTATTACTTTAAGGATTATTTTATCTTAACTGTCTTGCAATTTGTTTGTTAGCAATGGTTGTTTGATCATGGATTAATACACAATTGAAAGTCTGCTCCAAATGTATACGAGCATACTGACAGTATCGGCCCTTGGATCCTGGTCCAAATGTATGCGAGTATACTGGTCTGCTCCAATTGTTAAGGCCCTTCGATCCTAATTTAGGATCGGCCCTAGGGCTTAAATAGGATTATGTATGTGTGAGGAGTGCATGCACTAGTTGGACAGGATCGGATTGAATTGAATGAAGCCACTAAGAATTGGGTTGGGATTGGATTCTTCCCCAATCGCTTAGGATCGGAGTGGGATTGGGGCCGGCCGATCCATTCCTAGGGTAGTACGGGAGCCTTTGTTTTCCACGCCACCCACGCAGCGGCAACAGCAGCAGAGTCAAGCATATAATCAGATTACCCCACAAGTGAGCAGAATATTTCACAAGAGATAAATGATGCAAAACACTTGCATTCACCAGACACAAAAAAAAAACAAATTTCTACTTCCATGCATAACGATGTTCAGCACAAGATACGCAGGTTCACATAAGACACTGTATTACCCAGAGACACTTGAAATTCATGTTCCACAAAGCAAAATAATAAGACAGCCTAAAGCAAAACGTCTGGATCCGCATTCCACAGCCGACCTAAAGCAAAATAATTGTAGAGTTGTTCATGGATTGCTTTTCACTACCCCTATGGAAAGGATGATCGTCTCAAGCAGTTTATCTGGCCTGCAACATCAAATAATGTAATCATTAAAATTAGTTCAAGTGAGTGCAACAGGGAACTACGAAGGTACTCAGATTCGTCATACATATAGCAAGTCTCACCTTCATATGCAAATTCGGCCAGCCACCACCACAGCGCCGCCACTTCCGGGCTGCCCCAATGCACCGCCACCACTGCGCCCGGCCGCCCTGCGCCGCCACCACCGCGCCCGGCCGCCCCGCCGCCACCACCACGCGACTCCTCCAGATGCGCGCCCCGGCGGCATCTAGGCATGGCGCAGCTCCTCCAGATGCGCGTGACCGCCGCCAGAACCCTAGCCGCCGCCGGCCCGGAGCCCGCACGCGTCCGCCCGCCCACGACCTCGTGGCCTGCTTCGCGAGCCCGGTGAGCCAGGGACCTTTGTCCGTCCGCGAAAAAGGCGAACTGAACCATGAACGCGACCGATAAGGGCAGCGGGCGCAGGGCGCAGGTCAGGGCTGCCCGGCACGCCGCCGAAGGAGCAGCATCAGGCTCCATGCGACGATCGGTCGCTGTTTTTTTATTCATCTAATAACAATAGTAATAGCCTTAATTATTGTACTCAAAACATAAATTTTTTTATTTATAAAGTTACCTGAATATCCTTGATTAGAAAAAAAAAACTACAAAAATACAATTAGCCATCCTTTATTTGGCATCGCCTCCCCCCTCAGTTTTGGAGGCGATTGGAAGCGATTTAGCACATATGGTGTTAGAGTAATTGGGCCAGGCCCATTCTAATAAATCAATAAACCTCAAAGGCACACGATTAGTGTTAGGTGCAAAAGTGATTAGTACCAAATGGACTAATCACTAGCAAGGCTATCAACTTAAATAGTGAGCCTTGGGATGCTCCAATAGACAAGATGAGGAGGAGAACCGGGAAGCCACACGCGCGCGCCGCCGCCGAGCCGCGCCGCCCGCCCGCGCGCGCGCGCGTCGCGACGGGCCGGGCCGGGCGTGGGCGTGGGCGTGGCGTGGCCGGCCCGGGCTAGGCTGGGTGGGGTTTTGCCACTCGGCCCAAGGCCCAACCGAGGCTGGGTGGGGTTTTGCCACTCGGCCCAAGGCCCAACCGAGAGGAAACCCTAGCCGCCTTGGACAGGAGCCGACTGGGGCGCGACTATATAAAGGCCCCTGTAAGTACACTAGGGTTAACCTGTGTGTCTCCATCTCTCCTCTCCAGCCGCCGCCACCTTTGTTTTGAGCTCGAGCTGCTGTGCTGCATCTCCGACCAGAGCCTCTGCGAGCACAGAGGACTCTGGTAGCAGGCCTCCGGAACTTCTCCCGTCAAGCGTACTCTGCTCGGGGTAGGCGGGAAATCAAGTTTTTGGGGAGCACCTTCCGGTGCGACTGCTTCCTGTTGTCCCAATGTGACTGCGACTGCTTCTCCTTCGCCAACCACTGCTGTGATGGCCGTCGGTACCAGAAGTACCCCAGCTGCCGGGAATAACGCCGCCCATGACAACTCCGCAGGAGGCGGGGGGGTAGCGACGTCAACATGACTGGTGGCTCACTTTCCGCGGGTACCGGAAGTGCCACGCTAGGGTATAATGCTAATACTCTCTATGCGCTCTATTTTGTCACTGCAGTTCTATTACTTCGCATAATATGTTTTGCTGGGAGTAGTAGCAGTACCAAATATGAAGTTGTCGCTTGTACAATATTTGTGTTAGCATACTGGTTATCGTCTTTATGGAATAATGCATGGTGTAAAATGACTAAATATCCAACAATCCAAAAACTTGATAGGTCATTTTCATCTGCTAGCTTTGCTGCATCCATGAGGCCACCACCTTTGAAGGATGGTGGATCCAACTATAAGATATGGCGATCCCGTTGCACGTTGTGGCTTACCGCTATGCGCTGTGAGCATGCTGTCAGGGGAAGGCGCACGGAACCGCCTCTTTCTCCTGAGGAAGAGAGTAAGTTCTGTGAGGCGGATAACCTGCTCAAGCTGTCGCTCATTAGCGTGATAGATGAGGGTATGGTACCACTGTACATGGACATGCCTACGGGCAAGGACATGTGGGATGCACTGCAGGCCAAGTTCGGAGTTCCTGACGCTGGCAGTGAGCTATATCTCATGGAGCAGTTCTATGACTACAAGATGGTCGATGACCGTTCAGTGGTAGAACAAGCTCATGAGATACAGATGCTAGCCAAGGAGCTTGAGAACAACAAGTGTGCGCTTCCAGACAAGTTTGTGGCCGGCGGTATTATCGCTAAGCTGCCACCTACTTGGAGGGACTTTGCTACCTCTCTCAAGCACAGGAGGCAAGAGTTCAGTGTGACTGATCTAGTTGCTTCTCTCAGTGTTGAGGAGAATGCGAGGGCAAAGGACACACGTGGCAAGAAAGTGCTGACCGAGGGAGGCACTAGCGCCAATTTGGTGCAGAGGAAGGATCCTCAGGCCTTCCGCAACAGGAAAAACAAGAAGAACAAGAATCCCAATGTAAGGCCACAACCTCAAGCTTTCAAGAAGAAGGCAAACAAAGAGAAGAAAAGTGGCTGCTGTTTTGTGTGCGGTAGCACTGATCACTGGGCAAAAGAGTGCCCGGACCGCAAGGATAAGCAGCAAAAGAAGATAGCCAACATAGTTGTTAGCGAGGCTGGAGGATCTGGGTATGGTAATTATATACCAACAACTCTTTCAGTTTGTCACTCCCCCGATTGGTGGGTTGACACAGGGGCTAATATACATGTATGCGCTGACCGCTCTCTGTTCTCTTTGTACCAGGAAGGACGAGGTGCCTCCCTGCTGATGGGAAACGGAACGCATGCGGCTGTTCATGGTGTTGGTACGGTCAATCTGAAGTTTACTTCGGGAAAGACCGTGCAGCTGAAGAACGTGCAGCATGTCCCTTCCATAAAGAAGAATCTCGTCAGCGGGTCCCTAATGTGTAGGGATGGTTTCAAACTCTCCTTTGAGTCCAATAAGTGTGTTGTATCGAGATATGGAACATTTGTTGGTAAGGGATATGAGAGCGGAGGCTTGTTCCGTTTTTCTTTAATGGATTCTTGTAATGTCGTGAACCATGTGAGACATGATGATAATTGTAATATTTAGCATTCTCGACTTTGCCATATTAATATTGGATGTATGACACGCTTAGCTAAAATGAGTTTAATTCCTAAATTCGATTGGGTCCAAGGTTCTAAGTGCCATGCTTGTGTGCAAGCAAAACAACCTCGCAAGCCTCATAAGGCTGTAAAAGAGGCGAGGAACACGGCACCACTAGACCTCATTCATTCTGATTTGTGCGAGATGAATGGCGTGTTGACCAAAGGCGGCAAGAAATATTTCATGACACTCATCGATGACAGTACTAGATTTGCTATGTGTACTTACTTAAGACAAAAGATGAAGCATTGCACTACTTTAAAGTCTATAAAGCCGAAGTTGAAAATCAACTTGAGAAGAAAATCAAACGGTTGCGGTCCGATCGCGGGGGTGAATACTTTTCAAGAGAATTCGATTTATTCTGTGAGGAACATGGAATTATTCATGAGAGGACGCCTCCTTTCTCCCCCCAATCCAATGGGATTGCCGAAAGAAAGAACCGCACACTTACTGACTTGGTTAACGCCATGTTAGACACTGCGGGACTTTCCAAGGAATGGTGGGGTGAGGCTATATTAACTGCGAGTCATGTCCTGAATAGAGTTCCCACAAAGAATAAAGAGAAAACACCATTCGAGGAATGGGAAAAGAAAAGGTTAACTCTCTCATACCTGCGCACTTGGGGTTGCTTGGCCAAAGTGAATGTGCCAATCAACAAGAAGCGCAAGCTCGGACCAAAGACTGTAGATTGTGTCTTCCTCGGATACGCAATAAATAGCGTAGGCTACAGATTTTTAGTTGTGGAATCTGGAATCCCCGACATGAGGGTCGGTGGAATATTTGAGTCCAGAGATGCAACATTCTTTGAGAATGAATTCCCTATGAGAGGGAATGTACCTAGCACATCTAGTGAGGGACCTTCTGATGCTCCCAACACTTTTGTGCCAATGGAGTATAACGAACAACCCATTGATGAAAGTCCTGAGAAAGAAAATAATGGAGTCACTCGAAAGAGCAAGAGACCTAGGATTGCAAAATCCTTTGGTGATGACTTTGCCATATACCTCGTGGACGACACTCCAACAACCATTAAAGAGGCATTTTCCTCTCCTGACGCTGACTATTGGAAAGAAGCGATACGGAGTGAAATGGATTCAATTATGTCTAATGGAACTTGGGAAGTGGTTGATCGTCCATACGGGTGCAAACCTGTAGGATGTAAATGGGTGTTCAGGAAAAAGCTTAGGCCTGACGGTACAATAGAAAAGTACAAGGCTAGGCTTGTGGCCAAGGGTTACACCCAAAAGGAAGGCGAGGACTTCTTTGATACATACTCACCTGTGGCCCGACTGACTACGATTCGAGTATTACTTGCCTTGGCTGCCTCCCATGGTCTTCTCGTTCATCAGATGGACGTGAAGACAGCTTTCCTAAATGGAGAGCTAGATGAGGAGATCTACATGGATCAGCCTGATGGCTTCGTAATAGAAGGTCAAAGAGGCAAAGTGTGCAAACTATTGATGTCTTTGTATGGCCTAAAACAAGCTCCCAAACAATGGCATGAAAAGTTTGATAAGACCATGACTTCAGCAGGCTTTGTTACCAATGAGGCTGACAAATGTGTCTACTACCACTTTGGTGGGGGAGAAGGAGTGATCCTGTGCCTTTATGTGGATGATATCCTAATATTTGGCACGAACCTCAATGTGATTGAGGAAGTCAAGGACTTTCTGTCCAAGAACTTTGACATGAAAGACTTGGGAGAGGCTGATGTGATTTTAAACATTAAGCTACTAAAGGGAGAAAATGGTGGGGTTACTCTTTTGCAGTCCCACTATGTTGAGAAGATACTAAGTCGCTTTGGCTACAGTGACTGCAAACCTGTGTCAACTCCCTATGATCCAAGTCTAATTCTGAGAAAGAACAAGAGGATCATGAGAGACCAATTGAGGTACTCCCAAATCATTGGCTCACTGATGTACCTAGCCAGTGCAACAAGACCTGACATCTCATATGCTGTGAGCAAGTTAAGCCGGTTTGTATCAAACCCGGGAGATGATCATTGGCATGCTCTTGAGAGAGTAATGCGGTACCTAAAGGCTACCGCAAGCTATGGCATTCACTACACCGGGTACCCAAAGGTACTGGAGGGTTTCAGTGATGCAAATTGGATATCTGATGCTGACGAGTTAAAAGCCACCAGTGGGTATGCGTTTACCCTTGGGGGAGGTGCTGTTTCCTGGAAATCTTGCAAGCAGACCATAATTACAAGGTCAACAATGGAAGCAGAACTTGCAGCACTAGACACCGCCACTGTTGAGGCCGAATGGCTTCGGGAACTCCTGATGGATTTGCCGGTGGTTGAAAAACCTGTACCCGCCATCTCCATGAACTGTGATAATCAAACTATGATAACAAAAGTGAACAGTTCTAAGGATAACCTGAAGACCACAAGGCATGTAAAGCGGCACCTAAAGTCTGTCAGAAAATTAAGAAACTCCGGAGTGATAGCGCTGGACTATGTCCACACGTCTAAAAATCTGGCAGATCAATTCACCAAGGGGCTGTCACGAAATGTGATAGACAATGCATCGGTTGAGATGGGACTGAGACCCACTTAAGTTTGCTATAGTGGTAACCTGCTCTATGTGATCGGAGATCCCGTGAATTAGAGTGGTGAAACAAGCTATGAGTAGACTGAGGGAAAAGACCCTTAACTAAGGTCCCAATCTTTCAGATATGCATTTCTTTTCCAAGCTGTAAGGAAGGATGGCATACGCCTTAATGTGATCCGAGTGGCTCATTTGAGCAGGGATGTCGGCCTACAGGACATCCTAGAAGGAACACACCTATGTGAGTTAGACTGCTGGTCCCAGTCTATGAGATTTGGGTGATCTCTAGATACTCACGAGAAGGCACGGAGTTTGACTCATATGCTCCACCCGAGGGGGTGCTCTAGGCAGCCGTGTATCGGTAAAGAATTTGAGTGAACCCCTTTTCACACAAAACTGTCAATTCAAGGCTTAGTCCATTGATCAGTTGTGCAATGAGGGTAAGCTCCTTTTCTAGATGGAAGTTCAACTTAACAGTCTCCATCGAAACTCCGGTATATCAAACAAGCTCAAAACTGAAGGCATTAACTGTGTACCTTTGACGTTTGGTGGGGATTGTTAGAGTAATTGGGCCAGGCCCATTCTAATAAATCAATAAACCTCAAAGGCACACGATTAGTGTTAGGTGCAAAAGTGATTAGTACCAAATGGACTAATCACTAGCAAGGCTATCAACTTAAATAGTGAGCCTTGGGATGCTCCAATAGACAAGATGAGGAGGAGAACCGGGAAGCCACACGCGCGCGCCGCCGCCGCCGCCGAGCCGAGCCGCCCGCCCGCCCGCGCGCGCGCGCGCGTCGCGTCGCGACGCGACGGGACGGGACGGGCCGGGCCGGGCGTGGCGTGGCGTGGCGTGGCCGGCCCGGGCTGCATCTCCGACCAGAGCCTCTGCGAGCACAGAGGACTCTGGTAGCAGGCCTCCGGAACTTCTCCCGTCAAGCGTACTCTGCTCGGGGTAGGCGGGAAATCAAGTTTTTGGGGAGCACCTTCCGGTGCGACTGCTTCCTGTTGTCCCAACGTGACTGCGACTGCTTCTCCTTCGCCAACCACTGCTGTGATGGCCGTCGGTACCAGAAGTACCCCAGCTGCCGGGAATAACGCCGCCCATGACAACTCCGCAGGAGGCGGTAGCGACGTCAACATGACTGGTGGCTCACTTTCCGCGGGTACCGGAAGTGCCACGCTAGGGTATAATGCTAATACTCTCTATGCGCTCTATTTTGTCACTGCAGTTCTATTACTTCGCATAATATGTTTTGCTGGGAGTAGTAGCAGTACCAAATATGAAGCCGTCGCTTGTACAATATTTGTGTTAGCATACTGGTTATCGTCTTTATGGAATAATGCATGGTGTAAAATGACTAAATATCCAACATATGGCTCACCGGTCATAGACATAGTAATCATCTCCCATCGCCTCCCATCGCCTTTGGCCTTTTTGGCCGTCGGGTCGGTCGTTGTGAGCCGTCGAAATTCTCCACAAGTATTGTAAAAAATCTCACTGTTCTTTTTGTTGTAGCAGTACTGCAGTAATTCTGTGTCCAGCAGTAGCTTTGCCATGTTTTCCTATGTTCATTGCAGCAGCTTGGTGTCTGAATCAATTTACTTATCCTTTGCTTGAAATCCTGACTCTTCAATTCTAGTGATCGGTAGTTTAGAAGGCACATGCATAAATAGTTCAGCCGGAGCAGAAATCTGTCACCTGAAGGCTGTTTCTGTCTGCACTTTTTAGTTTATACCACAAACAGTTCGGTGGACGGAAATTGATGTGCTTCTATGATTATTTATTGCTATCAGACAACTTTTAATCCTTGTTTAATCACTAGGTAGCTGCAGTAACCAATTCCTGTAGTTTTGTGGAGCTTCAGTCAGTGTTCTGAATTTCGCACAGGGCATGGCCGGGCAAAAATACCAGGCTTCGGGCCAAAATACCAGGCTAGTCACTGGGCTGGGCCGGACCTGTGCTGTGTCAAAATACTAGGCTTTGGACGGTGCCAACGGGCTGTGGGCTGCATGAACATTATACAGGGCAGTAGCTGACTGTGGACTCAAATTCTTGGGCAATATCCTTTTCATGAACATATATTAATTTACCTTTAAGCGATCATGACTTGCCGCATGTATGCATGGGCACCAGTTTATTGCTGCTTTGTTAAGCTTTTATTTAATCTCTGCTGTTCAATGTTTGATTCAGGGACTAGCTACAGTTCTCGATATGCAGACATATCTTTGGCCTTGTTTAGTTTCCCAAATTCACCTCCAAATTCTACTATGTAAAAAGAAGATTCCCCGTCACATCAAAATACCGGCACATATATGGAGTACTAAATATAGATGAAATAAAAAACTAATTGCACAGTTTTGTTGTACTTTGCGAGACGAACATTTTGAGCCTAATTAATCAATGTTTAGACAATTTTTACCAAATAAAAACAACATTTGCTACAGTGATCTACAATAATTCGGGGTGTGCAAAATTTGGTAACTACACAAGGCCTTCGTTAGTGGTAGTCTTTTAGCTGGTTCCTTTTCTGGTTGGTCGACTAATGTGTTTAGATTATTTAATTTTATCTTGTTCGTAATTCTTCTCATTCGCTCTTGCTTTAATATTTCACATGCTCTGAATCTTTTGTTAGGCCGACTAATTAGCGAGTAACTTAATTTTTGCTTTTTCCAGCTTTGCTTATATGTATACTCATAATTGATTGTGTAGTGCAGTGGTTGGTGGATGTTGAACTAAAGGTCTAGGATTTGAGCATTGAGAAGCACCTAATATATATTTTTGTTTTCTAGATTGCCTTTGTAAATGGCCATACCTCTATTAATGGAAAATCTTTGTTTTAGTTTTCTGGATAGCCTGTATAAATGGCCATGCCTATGTTAAAATATCTATCTCTGAAAATGCTTGTTGTATTTTGCTCACTGGACATATGGCATCCTACCCGAACCAATATAATATCTTTGTCCTATGTACTACCCTTTTGAGATTATACGCACCGGTGGTAAAAGGAACATCGCTAGAATACAATATATTTTACTACATGTGGATAGAATACAATATATTTTACTACATGTGGATCCCACCTTAGTGTGGACTAACAGATGTATTCATTGGAGGTTATATTTAACTAGCAGAACATATTGTGGGTTGTGACATGGCTAGCCTTACACCCTGTTGACGAACACAAGCTTGATACATGCCCATGTGTGTCAAGTTTGTGATGTGTGATTGTGGAGAGATGATTAAGGCTTTGATTGAGTTTGGAGACTAACCAATCTGTGAGTACATGTGCAACATGCCTCTTGGTTGTGTTGGTGTGCAGGTGTGGATCACAGAGACGGTGGACGAACATGGAAAAGGTCAAGTAGAGACGTGTCGTGCCAATGGACTCAGAGTGGTGAAGGATGGATGTGAGGTTTTACCATGGGTGCCTGACACTTGGGGACATCAACGAGCAAGAGTACATGCGGAGGAGTAGACCATGTTGACCTAGCCAATATGGCGGTGACCAAGTCAAGTGGAGGCCCAAGTGGACTTGGTGATCGGGCGATCGAGGATGACAGCGACACATGTTGAGATCATGGAGGAGGTGTAGCGGATATGCTTCTCCAGGTAGTTTGGTGGTTTGGGTCTCAAAACCACCGGCGGATCGCTGGTTTTTGGGTTTGGGCCTCAAAATCCGGTTGGAGTTCTGGTGGGAACAGGAGGAGGCACGTGGCGTCATCGTGAAGCTTGCATCGAGGCGAAACAAATTAAATTCGTGAAGAGTCTGTGGCCATCGGATGCTTGGATCTCAAGTTGGACCATTTTTCCCATGGGTGTAAGGTCCAAATGGCTAGAGAGGGGGTGAATAGCCTATTCAAAATTCTACAAGCTTCACTAAACAACCACATTAGTATAAAAGATGGCTAAGCTAATTCTAGCACTAGCTCAACTACACTATGCAAGCCACCTATACAATACTAGTGAAGCAAGGCTATGATCTCTAATACACACTAACAAGACTAAGTCACTAAGCTACTTACTCCTATGTGATAAAGGCTACACTAGGACTAGTACAAGAAAGTAGAGAGCAAGTGACTTGATTCTTATACCAACGATGTAGAGAAGTAATGCACTCGAAGAATCAATCACAATGATCAACCACAAGAGAAATCCTCGGCAAAGAGATGACACAAGATTTTTACCGAGGTTCACTTGCTTCCCGGCAAGCTACTCCTCGTTGTGGCGATGCACCCACTTGTCGGTTCGCGAGCTAATCGACTATCAAGAGTCGAGCCCTCGGCAGGCGCCGCACAACCGCACACAAGATGGGGATCCTCCAAGCCACGAGCTCCACTAGAGTATCCAATTTGCGAACTCCCGCGGGGAAGGATCAAGAACCCCTTACAACACTTGGTGAGGGCTCCAACAATCTCCAATTGCGAGCTCAATCACCTCCGCTACTCCAAGCCGTCTACCGTGTGGGGAAACACGGAAGAGTAACAAGAAATCCACAGCAACTCGAAAATCAAGTGCCTCTAGAATGCAACTCTCAAGCAATGCACTTGAATCTCACTCAATCTCACTCAAGATGTGCAACTATGCAAAGAGATGAGTGGAGGGGTTGTTCTCTAGCTCAAAGGATGTCTCTAGGTCACAAAATGTGCAAGAGATACCCTCAAAGCCCGGACATCTTCTATTTATAGCGAAGGGGTACGCAGCTAGCCGTTACCGGACGACACAGCTGAAATCGCGCTGACCGGACGCTCCGGTCACAACAGGACAAGTGTGAACAGTGCGCGTCAGAACTAGCCGTTGCCATGACCAGACGCGCTCAAACGTTTGACCAGACGCGATAGTGCCAGCGTCCGGTCGTGTTCCAGTAAGCTCCCGTCGAGACCGGACGCGTCCGATCGCACGTGACCAGACGCGCCGTGCGTCCGATCAGTACTCCGCTGCACTCTGCTCCTCTGGACGCCTGACCGGACGCTCCGGTTCCGTGAGGGACCAGACGCGCCGGTCGCGCGCCCTTCTTCTGCGCACAGGTGAACTGACCGGATGCGCTGGTCAGGCCAGACCAGCGTCCGGTCAGAAACCCTAGCAAGCAGCACTGAGTTGAGCTGACCGGACGCGTTCGGTCAAATCGGGACCGCGTCCGGTGCAGCGTCCGATCGCCGTTTTTCAGTGAAAAACAATTTGGACTTTCGCCACCTTTTCTAGACTCCGGCGCAATAGAAAATAGGCATTTCATTTCCTCGAAAACGTCTGAATCCCGCGCTCGCACGCTCAGCGGGAGGGAGAGCGAACCCCAAACCCCTTACTACCGCTCAAACACCATCGCCTTCGCAAATGTGCTAACACCACCAAGTGTAAACCACCATGTGCATGTGTGTTAGCATTTCACAAACCTTTTCACAGCGTTATGTTAGCTCTCAACTAGATCCTAATGCATATGCTCAAGACATTGATCTAGTGGCACTTGATTCCCGAGCTAACCGTGATTGCCCCTCTTGATAGTCGGCTATGTATCCTAAACCCGGTCAATCACTTCTCTACTCATCTTAGACCGGCAAAAGGAAAACCCTAAGGTTATACCTTTGCCTTGCGCTCTTAGATCCTTCTCCTCCACTTGATCATCATGTCCATCATATTATTTGCATCTCCACCATGATCGTCATTTCATGTCCATGCACCATTTCTTTGTGATCTTGTGGTCACCACTCCTTGCAATGTACACCTTCATCACATGTGTTGCTTATGCCTAGCTTAATCACACTTGATGCAATAGCATTAGCAACTTGATGTCATTAATTACCAAAACCAAACTTGGGCTTTCAATCTCCCCCTTTTTGGTAATTGATGACAACCATCACAAAGATATGAAATGAAATCAATTTTCAATTTCGATAGTATTAGCTCCCCCTACATATGTGCTTCCATGAGTTCGGTTCAATTGTGCACATATGTATGGATTTGAATTTTGGGAGAGTTGCTACTATCAAATTGATGCTAAGGTATATAGAATGGACCTTTGAAGCGTGATACCAATCGGAGTTGCCTTTATATACCATCCTTAGCATCGATGTAGCTAGACACCACTTGTAATACATCACTTGTAAAGATCATAAACACTAAAGTACCTTGTGAGATCAACATTATAAGCAAAAAGGTGTCTAGATACTACTTATAAAGCTATTCTCAACAAAACATCATTCAAGTTTTAATTCTAGCAATCACCATACAAACATGAATATGAATTTAAGCTTTGCAATGCAACAATTCATCATGTTAATGCACATACAAATGCAACAAATAATTCATGAGCTTGCTCCCCCTACTTGTGTGCTCAATTTTAGTTTCTCTCCCCTTACTATATCTTTCTCCCCCTTTGCAACTTAACTTTTTATCATTGTGACTTTTCTATCTTTGTGACTTTTTTCTCGCCCTTTGTCAACAATCACCAAAAAAGGTGCCAATTTTAGTGAGAGATAAGTCAATCAATATGAGGGAGTCCAAATTATGGTTCAATCTAGATCACTTGCCTAGAATATGTAATTCGGTTTGATCCAAGGACAAGCTTCTTCACACCTCATAAGGTATAAGGGTTATCTTGACCATGTTGAATTACACATCATGAGCTCATTTTCTAGATTCAACACTAGGTTTGCAAGCCCACAAACATGTCATATGCTACCACTAGATCAATCAAACATAGAAGCAATAGTGGTACCATATATACATTAAACTCATTTGATTTTCATGAATGAGCCTATTTGTTATGCAAATATGTCTATATGTTCTAAACATGTCCTTAGCAAAGTATGGATGATATGCCAAACAACTTTACCTTGCTATGTCGGAGGAGAGGCATGTCATATAAGAATATGGGGGGGTGCACTCATTTCAAGTTGGAGAAGTCAAGTATGTTCAATTCATTCTTCAACTTGTAAAATCTCTTCTCATCAAGTGGCTTTGTAAAGATATCGGCTAGTTGATCTTCGGTGCCAATGCTTTCAATGCTAATATCACCCTTTTGTTGATGGTCTCTTATGAAGTGATGTCTTATGTCAATGTGCTTTGTTCTTGAATGTTGAATCGTATTTTGTGTCATCTTGATAGCACTCTCATTATCACAAAACAATGGCACATTCTTGAATTTGACTCCAAAGTCATTCAAAGTGGCCTTCATCCAAAGCAATTGTGCACAACAACTACCGGCACTAATGTATTCGGCCTCGGCGGTAGATAGTGCAACACTATTTTGTTTCTTTGATGACCATGAAACAAGAGACCTTCAAGCAATTGACAAGTGCCACTTGTGCTCATTCTATCAATCTTGCATCCACCATAGTCGGAGTCCGAATATCCAATCAACTCAAAATTAGACCCTTTTGGAAACCATAATCCAACATCATGAGTGCCCTTAAGATATCTCAATATTCTTTTGGTTGCTTTCAAGTGACTTTCTCTAGGTGAAGCTTGATATCTTGCACACTTACACACACTAAACATCACATCCGGCCTAGAAGCGGTGACATAGAGCAAACTTCCAATCATAGACCGGTATTGCTTTTGATCTACCATGTTGCCACTAGCATCAACACCCAATTAATCATTTGTGCCCATTGGTGTACTCATTGGCTTAGCATCTTGCAATCCAAACTTCTTGATCATGTCCTTGATGTACTTTTCTTGACTTACAAAAGTGCCATTCTTCATTTGCTTGATTTGAAGTCCAAGGAAGTAACTAAGCTCTCCAATCATAGACATCTCAAACTCTTTTGCCATCATATTTCCAAATTCTTCACAAAAATCTTGGTTAGTTGATCCAAAGATAATGTCATCCACATAGATTTGCAACACAAACAAGTCATTTCCAAGCTTCTTGGTGAAGAGAGTGGTGTCAACCTTTCCCATCTTGAACCCTTTAGAGAGAAGAAAGTCCCTCAATCTCTCATACCATGCTCTAGGTGCTTGCTTCAAACCATACAATGCCTTCTTTAGCTTGTAAACATAGTTGGGCTTCTTGTCATCTTCAAAACCGGGAGGTTGCTCAACATAAACTTTTTCATTGATGTAGCCATTGAGAAATGCACTCTTGACATCCATTTGATAGAGCTTGATGTTGTGTGCACAAGCATATGCTAATAAGATTCTAATTGCCTCCAATCTTGCAACCGGTGCATATGTCTCTCCAAAGTCAAGTCTCTCAACTTGAGTGTATCCTTGTGCTACTAATCTTGCTTTGTTTCTTATAACTATGCCGTCTTGATCTTGCTTGTTTCTAAAGACCCACTTAGTGCCAATCACATTGTAGTTCTTTGGCCTTTCAACTAGTTCCCAAACTTGATTTCTAGTGAAGTTGTTTAGTTCTTCATGTATGGCATTTACCCAATCGGAATCTTTCAATGCATCTTCTATTTTCTTAGGTTCTTCAAGTGATACAAATGAGTAGTGCTCACAAAAGGATGCTAGCCTTCATCTAGTTTGAACACCACTTTGAATTCCACCAATGATTTGGTCCAATGGATGATCTCTTGCAATGCTAGTAGGTTGGAGTATTGGGAGTTGATTGCTTCCACTTGTTTGACCTTGAACTTGAGCTTCATCATGAGTACCACTAGAGCTTGCTTGATTTGTATCAATTTGTACACTTTGGTTGATCACATGAATATCATCATCATCAACTTGCCTTGGCCTAACATCACCAATGCCCATGTTTCTCATTGCATTTGCCAATTGGTCTCCTCTCACATCATCAAGGTTTTGAGCTTCATTTTGAGATCATTGGGTTTCATCGAACTCAACATCATGAACTTCTTCCAAGGTGCCATTTGTGAGATTCCAAACTCTATATGCTTTGCTTGTGGTAGAATTGCCAAGTAAGAACCCTTCATCATATTTCTTTTCAAACTTGCTCAATCTAGTGCCTTTCTTGAGAATATAACATTTGCAACCAAACACTCTAAAGTATGCAATGTTGGGCTTTCTTCCATTCAATAGCTCAAATGGTGTCTTCCCAAGCTTCCCATGGCAATAAAGATGGTTGCTACAATAGCAAGCCGTGTTGATAGCTTCACTCCAAAATGAATGACTCACATTGTATTCGCTAAGCATTGATCTAGCCATGTCAATCAAAGTTCTATTCTTCCTTTCAACTACACCATTTGATTGAGGAGTGTATGTTGGTGAGAATTGATGTCCAATACCGAGATCATCACATAAATCTTCAATTTTTATGTTCTTGAACTCACTACCATTGTCACTTCTAATCTTCTTGATGGTGATTTCAAACTCATTTTGCACTCTTTTGACAAAAGACTTGAATAGATCATAGACATCACTCTTGTCATAGAGAAAGAACACCCAAGTGTATCTAGTGTAGTCATCAACAATCACAAAACCATACTTGTTGCCACCAATGCTAGTGTATGTAGTTGGCCCAAACAAGTCCATGTGCAATAGCTCAAATGCCTTTGATGTGCTCATTTCACTCTTACTAGGCTTGACAAGCACTACAAGGTTTATCCTTCGCAAAAGTCACATCTTTCAAGCCTCTAACTAAGTCATGCCTCAAAAGTTTGTTCAATTGTTTCATTCCAACATGACCAAGCCTTCTATGCCATAACCAACCCATACTAGATTTGCTAAGCAAGCATGATGTCAATTGTGTCTCACTATCATTGAAGTCAACCAAGTATAAGCTACCATGTCTAAATCCTTTGAATATCAAATTTGATCCATCAACACTAATGACTTTAACATCATCACTACCAAATATGCACTTGAAGCCAAGATCACAAAGTTGTGCCACCGATAAAAGATTGAAGTCCAAGCTCTCAACTAGCAATACATTGGATATGCTCATGTCATTTGAGATTGTAATTTTACCAAGCCCCTTGACTTTACCTTTCTTGTTGTTGCCGAAAGTGATAGCATCAAAACCACCATTTTAACTTGTATCAATTGATTTGAACATACATGAATCCCTGGTCATATGTTGAGTGCACCCACTATCAAGCACCCAATGCCTTCCTCCGGCTTTGTAATTGACCTACAAGACAAGATCAATTCCTTTTAGGTACCCAAACTTGTTTGGGTCCTCCAAGGTTAGTGACCAAGCTCTTTGGTACCCAAATGGCTTTCTTCTTTGAGCCCATCCATGGTGTACCAATTAACTTAGCATGAACACCATTTGTACCCTTGGTAAGCATATAGAAAGAATCAAACTTAATTGAGGATACATTAGCATTGGATTTCTTGTTCATGCAATGTCGCTCTATGTGACCAACTTGCTTGCAACTTTTGCAATAGCTACCATTATTCTTCACAAAACGAGTCTTGTGAGGAGCAAAGGTGGGCTTGCCTTTCTTGGGGTTATAGCCCAATCCCTCTTTGTAGAGAGAAGCTCTTTGGCTACCCAAGCACATAAGCAAGCAGTCCTCACCACCATAAGCCTTAGCTAAGGTGTGATTGAGCTCTTTTACCTCCTTCTTGAGATTTTCATTCTCAACTATGAGTGTGGAGTCACAAGTGAAACCAACACTACTAGATGAGGATGATGTAGATGCGCTACATGAAGGGTTAGTAGGAGCAACAACAATAGGCTTATGAAAAGGTTTATCAATTATATCACATGATATGCCTATGTTACATGTTTTAGCTTTCTCATCATTAGTTGGCATGTTTTCACATTTTTCAACTAGAGAGGAATGAGCTTCTTCAAGCTTAGTGTGAGACTTTTGAAGCTTCTTATGGTCTACCTTTAGACTCTCATAAGATGCTCTAAGCTCATCAAGTTCTTGCATAAGGTTTTTCTTTTCCTTAAGCAAGCTCTTGCACTCCTTTCTAGATTCTTTGAAATGTTGAGTGCAATCTTCTAGCATAGTGATTAGTTCATCTTTAGTGAATTCTTCTTCATCACTATCACTATCACTAGCATTATCATGATCACTCTTCATCATCGGATGATACCTTAGCGGCCTTAGCCATGAAGCATGATGGAGTGTCAAAGAGTGAGACCTTCTCTTAGATAGCAATGCTAGCATATCCCTTCTTCTTGCTCTTGTTGTCATTCTCATCATCACTTGAGGAATCATCACTATCCCATGTAGCAACATGAGAATTATTTTTCTTCTTATGAGAACTCTCCTTCTTTTCTTGCTTCTTCTTTTGCTTCTTCCTCTCCTTCTTGATAGCATCTTCATCATCACTATCATAAGGACACTTTGCAATGAGATGATCCTTGCTATGGCATCTAAAGCATCTCATGGTATGCTCATTCTTCTTAGATGAGTTCTTCCTCCTCCTTGCACGATAGCCCTTCTTCTTCATGAATTTGCCAAATTGCTTGACAAAGAGAGCCATCTTCTCATCAATGTCATCACTATCACACGAGCTTGAGTCTTCTTCACTTGATGATTCAATCTTGGATTTGCCCTTGGATGTGGTGGCTTTGAACGCCACACTCTTCTTCTTCTCATCATCCTTCTTCTCACTTTCCTTCTTCTTCTTTTTAACCAACTCCTCTTTCTCATCATCTTCTCTATATGAATCATCGGTCATCACTTCTTGGAATACTTGTTGAGGAGTTGAATCCTTAAATGTAGTCCTCACTAGCACGGTGATCAATGTATCAAATCTCTTGGGCAAGCTTCTCAAGAACTTCATAGAGAATTGGTTGTCCTTAACCTCCTCACCAAGTGCCTTGAGCTCATTCACAATGACTTGCAATCTATGAAACATTTCTGGTACACTCTCATCTTCTTGCATCTTGAAGCTAGAAAACTTTTCTTGCAAGATATATGCCTTAGCGGTCTTTGTGCCTTTGGTGCCCTTAAATGTTTCTTCTAACTTGGCCCAAGCATCATGTGCAACTTCTATGTTCTTCACTTGCTCAAATGTCTTGTCATCTAATGCCTCATGAAGAGCACTAATGGCAATATCATTGCATTGGAGCTTCTTCTCTTCCACCGGTGTATGTGCTTCCGGATTAGCAACCTCAAATTTTGTTTCGGTGACCTTCCACACTTCTCTATTGATTGACTTGAGGTGTGCGGTCATCTTAACCTTCCAATATGCATAATTTGTGCCATCAAAGTGAGGTGCCTTCTTGGTGTTGTTGATGTGCAAACTTAATTGAGCCATTTCTTCTTCACCATAGGTTGTTAAGCCTCAAATAAATGGTGCCTCGGCTCCGATACCACTTGTAAGGTCCAAATGGCTAGAGGGGGGTGAATAGCCTATTTAAAATTCTACAAGCTTCACTAAACAACCACGTTAGTATAAAAGATGGCTAAGCTAATTCTAGCACTAGCTCAACTACACTATGCAAGCCACCTATACAATACTAGTGAAGCAAGGCTATGATCTCTAATAGACACCAACAAGACTAAGTCACTAAGCTACTTACTCCTATGTGATAAAGGCTACACTAGGACTAGTACAAGAAAGTAGAGAGCAAGTGACTTGATTCTTATACCAATGATGTAGAGAAGTAATGCACTCGAAGAATCAATCACAATGATCAACCACAAGAGAAATCCTCGGCAAAGAGATGACACAAGATTTTTACCGAGGTTCACTTGCTTCCCGGCAAGCTACTCCTTGTTGTGGCGATACACCCACTTGTCGGTTCGCGAGCTAATCGACTATCAAGAGTCGAGCCCTCGGCAGGCGCTGCACAACCGCACACAAGATGGGGATCCTCCAAGCCACGAGCTCCACTAGAGTATCCAATTTGCGAACTCCCGCGGGGAAGGATCAAGAACCCCTTACAACACTTGGTGAGGGCTCCAACAATCTCCAATTGCGAGCTCAATCACCTCCGCTACTCCAAGCCGTCTACCGTGTTGGGAAACACGGAAGAGTAACAAGAAATCCGCAGCAACTCGAAAATCAAGTGCCTCTAGAATGCAACTCTCAAGCAATGCACTTGAATCTCACTCAATCTCACTCAAGATGTGCAACTATGCAAAGAGATGAGTGGAGGGGTTGTTCTCTAGCTCAAAGGATGTCTCTAGGTCACAAAATGTGCAAGAGATATCCTCAAACCCCGGACATCTTCTATTTATAGCGAAGGGGTACGCAGCTAGCCGTTACCGGACGACACAGTTGAAATCGCGCTGACCGGATGCTCCGGTCAGGGTGACCGGACGCGTTCGGTCACAACAGGACAAGCGTGAACAGTGCGCGTCAGAACTAGCCGTTTCTATGACCAGACGCGCTCAAACGTTTGACCGGACGCGACAGTGCCAGCGTCCGGTCGCGTTCCAGTAAGCTCCCGTCGAGACCGGACGCGTCCGATCGCATGTGACCGGACACGCCGTGCGTCCGATCAGTACTCCGCTGCACTCTACTCCTCTGGACGCCTGACCGGACGCTCCGGTTCCGTGAGGGACCGGACGCGCCGGTCGCGCGCCCTTCTTCTGCGCACAGGTGAACTGACCGGACGCGCTGGTCAGGCCAGACCAGCGTCCGGTTAGAAACCCTAGCAAGCAGCACTGAGTTGAGCTGACCGGACGCGTCCGGTCAAACCGGGACCGCGTCCGGTGCAGCGTCCGATCGCCGTTTTTTAGTGAAAAATAATTTGGACTTTCGCCACCTTTTCTAGACTCCGGCGCAATAGAAAATAGGCATTTCATTTCCTCGAAAACGCCTGAATCCCGCGCTCGCACGCTCAGCGGGAGGGAGAGCGAACCCCAAACCCCTTACTACCGCTCAAACACCACCGCCTTCGCAAATGTGCTAACACCACCAAGTGTAAACCACCATGTGCATGTGTGTTAGCATTTCACAAACCTTTTCACAGCGGTATATAGCTCTCAACTAGATCCTAATGCATATGCTCAAGACATTGATCTAGTGGCACTTGATTCCCGAGCTAACCGTGATTGCCCCTCTTGATAGTCGGCTATGTATCCTAAACCCGGTCAATCACTTCTCTACTCATCTTAGACCGGCAAAAGGAAAACCCTAAGGTTATACCTTTGCCTTGCGCTCTTAGATCCTTCTCCTCCACTTGATCATCATGTCCATCATATTATGTGCATCTCCACCATGATCGTCATTTCATGTCCATGCACCATTTCTTTGTGATCTTGTGGCCACCACTCCTTGCAACGTACACCTTCATCACATGTGTTGCTTATGCCTAGCTTAATCACACTTGATGCAATAGCATTAGCAACTTGATGTCATTAATTACCAAAACCAAACTTGGGCTTTCAATGGGGTTAAGTGGTTCAGCAAAAACATCCAAGGGCATGTTAGGGGTAGTGTAATAGCTCTATAAGTAAGAGAATGGCTACTCCTAACCAGCCCATCTCTCCAATTGTTATTCTCTAGGTTTGCCTGCCTTTAGTTCCTAGTTTCTGCTATTGAGATCTACAACGGGTGACTGTTATACTGTCTGTGTTTTAGCTTTTCTGTAAATCTTTCCTCTGTGAGAACTAGACCCGGTTGATCCTATGAAATAAAGAAATCATGTCTTCTGACATCTGAGTCTATGTTCTAAGATGATTTGATTTGTTTTTTCCCTTCTCTTTCTCCCCCTCTTCACCATTTTGTTGGATCTTGAGTTCCTGAGGTTTTGGGGATGGTTTGAGTGTGTGAATTCGTGCAAGGACCTTTGATGAACATCCCTGCCTAGTGAGTCGAGTAATTTCATCACGAGGACGATTTTTCACCCATGGGAGGTTTTTTGGGGAAAACCCCAATTCCTTTGTCGGATTTTAAAATCTGCGGTGTTTTTGTTGTTTGTAGTGCTCGATTCTTTGGGGATATCTTCTAATATACCTATAGATTATCTCTGCAAAGTTTAGGATTTTCGGAGTAGTTTGGGTCGAGTTTTTGATTTTGGAGAGGAAGATTTGGGGTCTGGTCGAGCAAACCGGCCTAGCTGCTTTCACCATTCAGCCAAGCCGGTTCTTCACTCCAGTCGGCCTGGCTGCCTATCCAGCTGGCCAAGCCGGTTCGGCAGCCGGCCAGGGAGCCACCCAGCTGACCAAGCTGGTTTCATGGTCGGCCATGCCGCCTTTGCCAAACCGCCAACCAAGACTAGGTGGCCAAGCTAGCTAGGCTACAGCTAACCAGGCCACCTCCTGGCTCCTCTACGGGCTGCTCGAGGCCAGAACCGGCCAGGCCAAGTCTAGGGCCGGCCAAGCCACCTTGGCTGCTGCAGTTGCTGTGCGCTGCCCAATTTTGCCAGATCTTGAGCACAGGTTGTCCGTTTTGCATTCTGTTTTCTCCGAGAGCTTCTGGTTGTGTCAAGGATCGTTTTCTCATCCCTCTAACTATTAGTTGGGTAGGGGATTTCAAGTCAGGCTCTTGCTTCATCTCAATTGAAGTGGAGAGCACCGTTCCGAATTTTCAGTGTTGCGTTGGTGTGTTGTGGTGTCCTATTCTGTTCCTAGTGAACATCCAGCAACCAGTTGGCTCGAGGGCATCACAATTGCAGTGTTCGGTTGTTTTAGAGGGTAATCTTCGGACAATGGCCATTTCAAGAGAAATTTTGAATTGGCTCCCATTCACCACCATTTGATCACCTTTCTCAGTCCTTCACTGTTAACAGTAGAATATCCATGGGGCCAAGTTACGGTCGCAACCAAACAATGTGTAGAAAAATTATGAATCCTAATGCAATAGTCGGGGTGCAATCTAAATAAAAAGGCCTAGAAATTGTTGCTTTTCCTCTTGTAAACGTGCTAAGAAGAATGATGGCTCCTTTGATGATTGAAATCTAGGAATATGGTTCCATTTATACGCGTTGCATGCATGTGCGCTTTCTAGACTCTCGCATGCGCATCCGACGGTATGTGTGTGGACATGTATATGCGCACATGCAGACATGCATGATAAGAGCATAGCTTGCTGGCGACCACGTGCGCGTAGTGACTGCCAAGGGGGTCGGGCGACATCATGCATGCGGCGTCACGGCATACCTTTTGGATTCAGGAATTCAACATTGAAATAAAGATTGGGATTTGGTAAGTAGGACGTCGGTGAGCTCTCCGGCGGCAGCACCGCGGGTGGCGCGGACGGCAGGGCACCCAGGGAGGGCGTGAGTGCGCGGCGGTGGGTGTGGAAGGGACCCCTACGGCAGCGGTGAGGGAAGGAAGATGATAGAATGGGTAGGTGGATGGGGATAGGGTTTGGTGTGTTTTATGTCATAAATGTGGGACTCACGGTGAATAGTAAGGTGCATCCTCCATTTTTTTCAGTGAACCTGCGATGTTGAGGAATCCCATCAGTTTTGACTGGCCGTCAGGACGCTTTTTAGTTTCCTGTAGGTTTTCTAGAAACGACAAGACTATTTTGACCTAAATCCTGTCGGTTTTTAGCAACCGATGAGGTTTTGTTGAAGTTCGTGACGGTTTAGTTAAAGCCGACAGGAGAACGAAAACCGACGGTAAAAACATCAGCTCAAGTCTGAACACGGGCTTCTGTGTCACGAGGAGACACGGCATACTCTACATCCATACTGCATACTGGTGTCTTCTTTGGTACACTTGGGCCGCCAGGACCCCGTATAGCTTAGCACTTGCTGGTTCCCGCGTCGTGCATGTAGTCGGGGTGTGTGTGTGTCATTGAGCGCGTAGCTGAAGACGGGCATTCCTGTCAAAAATTAATTAATATAATGCAAAATACTCCCTCCGTCCCAGAAAGGAGGTCGTTCTAGACCTCAGCTTGCAAACCAACACAGAAGCCAAATGACCTGTATAGCCCTACATTCTCTTTCCTTCTCTCTTCTCTCGTCTCACCGATCGCGTTGCTGCTGCTGCTTTGATTCGACATAAAGCAAGAAAGAATCGAGAGGCAGAGAGAGGTGGGTAGGCCT
The DNA here is from genome assembly GCA_038087645.1 of Saccharum hybrid cultivar R570. Taxonomy (NCBI): domain Eukaryota; kingdom Viridiplantae; phylum Streptophyta; class Magnoliopsida; order Poales; family Poaceae; genus Saccharum; species Saccharum hybrid cultivar. The sequence continues at coordinate 14,901,153 of JAQSUU010000602.1, forward strand.
GCTGCTGCTGCTTTGATTCGACATAAAGCAAGAGGTCCACACTAGAACGACATGTATTTTGGGACAAATTTCAAACCTCCGAACGTCTTTCTTACTAGGACAGTGGGAGTACACATGAAGTGGGCGGCAGACTTCGGCAAAAGTGCCAATAGTTCCCATCTCACCAACCAAGTGCCAGGATTTCAGTGGAATAACAGACTGACGACAATGTCATGCACTGCAACCACCACTGCCACCTCTACCTCCCATCCATACAATCACGCCACCAATCAGTCGGATCACCAACTGCTGCTATTGATGGACAGCACAAAAATACTATGATCTGTGGTGCCCGGAGCACAAAAGTATATATGCACGCCCAATGATTGGAGTACGCGCTTAATACAGCAAGCATATGTTCAATTGTTGTGTCTTTCCAAACATGCAGATTTAAATGTGTATCTCAGTATCTCAATTGATTGAACGCAAGAATATGGAAGTACACTGCTCGTACGTACAGCATCCATTGCACACTTTTTACGCTAACAGATTTGGGGTTGTGGCTTACATTTTGCTCAAACAAACAGGTTAGATTTGGTGATTTCGTCCCGTAATAGCTGAACGTACGTAGAACTGCATTTGCCACAAACAATTAAAATATATGCTTCAGGAATAAGTACCACGTCCTCGTTTTGCAAGATACTCCCTCCGTCCCAAATTATAAGTCATTCCAAAAAATTTGGAGAGTCAAAATATCTCAAGTTTGACCAAATTTATATGATAAGATAATAATATTTATAATACCAACTAAGTACCATTAGGTTCTTCATTATTTATATTTTCATAGTATATCTATTTGATGTCATAAATCTTTGTAATTATTTCTATAATTTTGGTGAAATTTGAGATGCTTTGACTCTCCAAAATTCTTGGAATGACTTATAATATTTATATCGCGTGTGTGTAACACAGCCACACAGGTCACATGAATCTGCAAATACAGACGTCTCTATTTTGAACTGACGCAAATTTAGGTTTTTATTATCATGTTTGTGCACGTCACAAGTATTCCTTTATCCAAAAGTAGAAACAAAGCCTCTTTTTCTTTACAAAGCAAAACTACAGTAATATACTCCCGCCCTCGCGTTGCTGCGTGGCTGCTTTTTAATCACAAAAAGTCACAACAACAGAACAAGAATCGTACATATATATATCCAGCAAAAATAAATCAAGAACTTGGCAATGGACGCCTGAAATGAAAGGATGGGAGACGTCGGCGAACGAATCAGCTGCGGCTGCACTCTGCCGGCAGCCCCTGCGGGAACCTCCAGCCATCGTCGCAGTAGTTGTAGCGCATGTAGTTGCTCTCAGCCCACTTGACGGTGCCCCACTCGGCGCTATCAGGCTGCTTGTTCATCCACGCGTTGCTGCCGGCGGCGCAGGCGCCACCGCTGATGCAGGCGTCGGCGGAGTATCCCCGGAAGGAGACGACGAAGGGCGCGCCGGACCAGTCGATGGGCACCTTGCCCTTCTCGGTGGCCCAGTAGCTGCCGTCCCACAGCGTGGCGTGCAGCGTCATGGGCTTGGAGCTCGGGTAGGGGAGGTCGGCGTAGCGCTTGAAGCAGCGGATCACGCTGCCGTCCACCTTGAAGATGATGTTGGTCGGGTTCCAGGTGATGGTGTAGGTGTGGTAGTCGGCGGCCGGGTCGAACCACAGGTCGAACTGGTGCTCCTTCTTGCCGTCGCCGTTGGCCCACACGTTGGTGTTGAGCACCACCGGCTGGCCGCTCGAGTTGCCCATGAACTCCATGTCGATCTCGTCGTGCCCGTCGCCGTCGCCAGAAGAAAGCTGCACGCATGTACAGTTAGTTCGGGAACATCTGTCAGTGATAGACATGATTCAGGTCAAGATCGTCTGAGGCTATCAACGACGAGTCGACGACGTACGTAGAAGCAGGAGACGGTGCCGGCGGAGTTGCCGGGGATGAGCTTCATCTGGATGGTGAACTCGCCGAAGAGGTACTGCTCCTTGGAGTTGAAGCCGGCGCCGGAGCTGCGGTCGAGGTTGAGCATCGCCACCTGCTGGCCGGACGCGTCGTAGTTGGCGCGGACGGTGCCGTCCGTGTTGAATTTCTCGTAGAGCCACGATTCCGCCGACGCGACGGCCGCCATCATGAGGGCGAGCGACGCGAGCAGAGCCAGAGACCGCCGCTCCATGGTGTCTGGCTGTATGCAGCTGCGATAGACAGCTAGAGCTTCCTGGCAATGGGCTTGTTGTTTAGTGGAGTTTGGTGGTCGTGTGTGCTGCTGTGCGGCGAAGCACGGGCAGGTGGCGCGGCTTTATACTGGTGGCCGGCCGGGCCGGGGCGTGGTGCTGCTGCTGGGATAGAGCAGACGACGACGTGGCGACGTGGCGTGGGGCACATTTTTTTTTTGCTTGTCGGGTGGGCGCGCGGCGAAGGTTCGGCCGTTGGGATCGTTGGGCCAGCACATGCACCGAAGCTCAGTGATATCTAGCTAGCGTTCCTACAAGTATTGGGAGTTTGGTGCGGTGTCCTAAGAAACACTTAGATTATTGTGGGACCTGTACAAATTAGGTGTGAGGAATATGATGATGCCTATGATCATCGCACAGCATATTTATAGCTTACATACAATCCGTCTAATTTCTCGCATTTGTCTCCGCAGTCCTTTTACATAAGACTCGATAATAAACATATAAATAAAACTATATATAGAGAGGGAGGGAGAAGAGAGGTGTTTCCATTAAAAGAACTTACATCTTCTGTCCATGAAAGAGTGTAACTATAAGATTTGTGTAAGTCAAACTAGCTTAATTTTGATCAAGTTTATAGTAAATAGTATTAACATGTATGTCTTCAACTAGATTTACTAGGAAAATATATTGCACAATTAATTTAATTATACTTATTTTTTGTATTATAAATGTATATAAGTTTTCGAAAAGTGAGAATTATATTCTTTTGTAGCTGGACAAAGTATATAGCTAGTTTCATTACCAAAACAAAAAAAGTTACTATTTAACAAAGGTGATGAATAGCAGGATGCAGCTGGTATGGTTGATTTGGTGTGTCGGTGGACGTTCTTTAATTTTTTCCAAAAGAACCGAAGAAGCGTCTCCGCCGGTGCCTTGCCCATAGTCTATTCTGGCTACGGAGAAGAAGGAAACGCGTAACGAGATATGCCAATCTCACCGTGGAAACGCGCCGCGCTTTGAACTGGGTGCGGATCAGCAAAGCAAGGCAAAAAGAAGCGCGCGGAGCATCGGAATCGGCCAAATGAGACGGTCAAATTATTGCGTTAGTTGCGCTTTGAACTGAGGAGTGACGATGATGATGATGGTCGCTAATCTCTGCCAAATTATTGCGTTAGTTGCGCGTTCGTTGGTTAACCACTCGGCGTCGCACCAATCAAATCAGTAGGGGCACCGACGTACGTCGTCGAGGCCGTTCCATGTTACTATTAGCATGGATAACGGACGGACGGGTCTAATTCTGAACGCGATTAGCAATTAGCAATTAGCCGGTTGGTGGCAGGTATCTTCACTCGCACTCCTACGATCTCCTCTGAACGCTACGCTGATGCTGCCGCTGCGCCATCGCTATCTTTCCACGGGGGCATGCTTGCCGGCCTGGCGGCCTCAGCTCGCTTTTAGGCTGCCGATGAGAAGCATGCAGGAGTCGGTGTGCCCGTGTACGTGGCGGACGGGCCGGGTCGGATGTCTGAGTGCAAGATGAGGCCGGCGGCCGGCGGCGTCGCGTCGGTAAGCTACAGTGTGGCTACGAGTACGACTCGTGCCTGAATGTACACGGCGTTCCTCTGCTAGGCTGTCCCTTGCGCGTCACGCTAACATCATGGCTAGATCGTGCCTGACGTCCTGTTTTTATCTAGCGCCCGGACGCCCGGATGCATGGGGCGTCTCGACACATCTAGTTGGTGCGCGCGCTCCGCACGGAATGGCTCCCCCACGAGAAAAAAAAACAGCCCCCACTCCGCCCACAACGCGCTCGGGATCCGCCCCATCGCCGACCTCGCCCCGCCGTAGCACCTTCGCACGCTCGCCAGCTCGTTCTCTAGATCCCCCAGCTTGCACGGGGTCCGCTCATCGCCATCCTCGCCCGCCATATCCGCACGCCCGCCAGCTCGTTCTCCAGATCCCACCCCCAACTTGCATGGGTCCGCCCACCGACGATCTCGCCCGACCCCCAGCACCTCCGCACAGCCGCCATCTCGTTCTCCAGAGGCCACCCCCTTCCCTTGCCGCTGCAACAGTAGGTGAAGAGACTGAAACAACATATCAACACTAGTGAAACGTACATCAGCTGAAACCCTATTGCAACATCAACTGAATATTTGTAGCACCAAAGAAAATTGCTCGTTGAAACATCAAATCAAAGCAAGTGCAACAAATAAAACAAAGCTACTGAAACTTCCAAAAAATAGTAATGCATACATGTTGAAACAAAGGGACTTACTCGTTGAAACAGCAAATCAAAATAATTGAAACAAACATAACAAAACTACTGCAAACATCCGGGAAAAGTGCTAATGCATACTTGTGCAACAGCAACCCAAAAGTTACTGCAACAAACTGCAATGCAAGAATGAAACATCAGCAAAAAAACTAGTGAAACAAAAAAAAAAGAAAAAGCATGTGCAACAGCAAAAAGACATTACTGCAACAACATAAACAGGCGTGGTGCAACAAAAAATCACCACAAACCCTAGCGCCACCGCTGCGTCTCAGATCCAGTGGAGGAGTGAAGGAGCAGGAGGAGGAAGGCCAGATCCAGAGGAGGAGGAGGAGGAGGAGGGAGGAGACCTCGGATCCGCTGCGTCTCAGAACCAGACTAGTGTTGCTCTGTTGTTTCAGTTTCTTCACCTACCGTTGCAGCGGCAAGGGAAGGGGGTGGCCTTTGGAGAACGAGATGGTGGTTGTGCGGAGGTGTTGGGGTCAGGCGAGATCATCGGTGGGTGGACCCCGTGCAAGCTGGGGGGTGGGATCTAGAGAACGAGCTAGCGGGCGTGCGGAGGTGCTACAGCGGGCGAGGATGGCGATGGGCGGACCCCGTGCAAGCTGGGGGGATCTGGAGAACGAGCTGGCGGGCGTGCGGAGGTGCTACGGCGGGCGACGTCGGCGATGGGGCGGATCCCGCGCGCGTTGCGGGCGGAGCGGAGGCCTTTTTTCTCGTGGGGGGAGCCGTTCCGCGCGGAGCGCGCGCACCATCTAGACGCGTCCGGACGGCCCCATGCATCCGCGCCCTTTTTATAAATGTGGCGACAACTGGCAAACCCGTGAACAAGAACTGCAACACACATATGCAAGAAAGAAAGAAAGAAATTTGATGGAATAGTATAATTATAATATAATTATAAGTCACGTACACTCGGTGATACAATTGTCAAAGTTCTTCAACTTCAATTCCACACACTGGTTTCGTTCTCAACTTCCTGTGATCCGACAATGAAACAGGTTCGCGTAGGTCTTAAGTACGCTAACAAGCATATATACTACTACTCCAGTTCCGAAGTTATATAACATTTTCACTCTCTACTACAGGTTTCAACTATATATAGAGACGGTTGGAATGCCTCTTTAGAGACGGTTGGCCTAGCTGCCTCTTCTCTTATGTTGTAAAAAATTGATTTATAGAGGTGGCTGAGAACCGGAGCTGCCTCTAGAAACAGTCGAAAACGCAATGAAAGAAGTGAAATTGTGAAGAAGCGCAACTCCCAGCAAAACCAAATTGGCCAGCTTGGGAAACCGGCCTGCCAGTTTTCATGTGCTGAGAGGGGGAAGCTGGCTTGGCTAGAGATGTTATTCACGGGTCATAGCACATTTAGATCAAGCCCAAAAAAATGCACAATAACTTAGAATGAGGAAATCACAAGAAAGCCAACCAAAATCACCAAAATGAAGACAAATAGAGAGAAGGATGTGGATTGATTCAAAAGACAAAAGGTCAAGTTGATTGAATTGCTGGAAAACAAGTTGACAAAGACGTGGTCTAGCCACCTCCCTTGTACAGATCAGATTCCAGAAGCAAAAGGCAGTTACCCCTCTCTACTGATTTACTAAACAGTTGAACCTTGGCTAACCTGTGCTAATGACTGAGATGGGAGAGATGGTTGTCTTAGGCAGCCTCTATCCTTATTTACAGGGCTTACACATTCCAAGATTACCACCATATATTTTCCCTAAACCACTTAACCACAGGGGCAAAATGGTTCAGTTCCTTGCATTGGACGGCCACGGGCCTTTCATGAAGAAGCTTCTCCTCGACGCAAGTTCTTGATGATGCCACGTGTCACCTCGAGCTCCTTCCCCGAGTTTTGAGGCCCAAACTTGAAAACCTTCCGACCATAGTTTCAAGGCCAAAATTGCCAAACCCAGCTGGAGTCGCGACCGCTACGCCTCTTCCACGATCTCGACGGATGTCACCACTCATCATTGATCGCCCGATCACCAAGTGCTTGCACACCAACTGCTATCTTGATTTTGGTCAACACTGTTTACTCTGTCTTCGCATATACACTTGCTTGTTGATGTCGCCAAGTTTCTTGCCATCCATGGTCCATCCTCTGGCTCTCGGTCCAAGCCTCCACGTCCATCCTTCATTGCTGCCTATCCAACAACATGAACTCGCTTGACCTTCTCCATTGTCGTTGACTGTATCAACGCTCAAGATCTACACATCACAAGACAAAAGACATGTTGCACACACCACTACTCATACCATGGTTAGTCTCAACACTAAACCAAAGCTTGATCATCTCTTGTCAATCACTCATCATCCCACACATGGGCACATATCCACCATGCTAGTCACTAGTCTAGTACAAATAAAGATCGACGATCTCCTGCTACCATAGAGTTTCTATTTGGAAAAACTTGCTTATGTTTCAACAACAAGATTACATTGAGTATGAAAGCAAATAAACATATTGAGCACATTATTGTTCCATTATTTCCTACCATGCTTGGCAAAAAAGGCATGATGAGATGAACCAAGACCTTAAACTTGTTAGAAGAAAAGGAACCACATAGATTTCATCCACAAAACACCACAGGGCACAAAAAAGTATTGTAATGATTACAAATGGATCAAAAACAATGGATGTCCTATTAAAAAGACCATATATTGTCACACATAAGCATGATTGGTAGAGAACTATAACCCAAAGACTGATGAGGCTGTATTGTTTACAAATGGATCAAAAACAATGGATGACATAATAAAAAGACTATATAGGGTCACACCATACCATGTTTGATAGAGAACTATAACCCAAATACTGTTTTGGCTTGCATTCCCTATTTATTCATTGTCTCCCTCTAGCTCGTCACATGTAGCTAAGAATACGAGGCACATCTGAAGCCTTGAGAGGCTTTACAATGTATTCCTCTGCCCCTCCTTCAAGGCACCTGAATAAGGAAAATATAAATAATTTGGTTACATAGATAACATATGTTTCACTCATGCAATACTTCATTGTTTTGCCTTTACTCACTCAATGATTCTTTCTGGGACGACATCAGCGCATGTAATCACCACTAGAATGTGCTTCAATTTTGGTGATTCCTAGATTGGAAACAAGTTTGTTATAAGTTATTTGTGTTTTAAAATACTTAGAGGCATTAGAATAAATATTAAACTAAAATACTATGTCACTAAGCTTTGATTAAGATTATAAATGGCCAAAATAAGATTTACATTCAGTTCCCTAAGCAAATCATAGCCAGTCATATCTGGCATGCAGTAGTCAGTCAAAATAAGGTCCACATGACCATTGTCCTATATGTTCAAAGTTCATGGTTTTAACATGTCAAATATAGTAAACAACCACAACAAAGAAGTACAAAGATAGATATAACAATATTGACATACCGCATCCAAGAATTCCAAGGCTTCCATGGCACCTTCCGCAACAATTACTAAAGAAAAAAGTACACATTTACACACAAAGAACAATGGATCATAGTAAAATAGCATTGCATCCTTCTGATGTTATCTCTACTATAGATAGATGTTGCGTGTTGTGTTTTTACTTTCTATTTAATTTATGATGTAGTTCAAGGTGCAGATGATTGCAAAGGAATACAAGTGATGGTATCATATCTGAGATAATATTATAGAAACATTCTCTATTGTTAAAAACAATATGTGAAATCACATTATTAGAACAGTAAATCAAAACTACTCAATAATTATTTTAAAAACTCATAATAATAACCTGGATACCTCGAATGTTGAAACTATTATGGATAGTTGATGCAACAAGGCAATCAACACAGGAATCATCCACAACAAGAACATGGGGAGTTTGGGTGGCCATGGAACTAGCCACACAGGTTCTGTGTTTATTAAACTTTGGTATAGGTAGTTTGGATTACAATGTTGTGTCCGGTTGAAGGTAGAATAGACTTGTTTATGTAGTAAACCAAGAATAACTGACAATATCCTTAAGAAATAACTATATCCTTAAGATAGAAATAACAATATCCTTAAAATAAGGAGCCAGCAAATAGTAGCTAGATTTGGCTGTCATGTCTTATGACACAACAAGTTGATCTACCATTTAGCAATAGCTAGATCCACCTACCACAACTTGAAATGTGAAGACTGAATATATCTTGCATATTGGTGCCTACTACATCTGTGTATCTATCCCTAAAGATGCACTCAATATTGAGCAACATAGAAATAATAAATAATGGCCCATGGGAGGGGAAAATGCTCATGAGGTGCTAAGGCAAAAACATACATATTTATAGAGTAACTTGTGTGTTTATTTTGATATCTTTAAGATAGATAGTTGTCGTATATGATTGTCATGTGATATGGCACAAGAAATATTTAAATCTTTATAATAGAAATATCATTAGACTTTTAATTCCATTTTGTACTCACCAAGTAGAATTATAACCACCAATTGTGACTAAAATATGGACAAATACACTATGAGACACATATAGGCCCCAATGTGGAGATTATGGGGCACTACTACATATTGAGCGATCACCGTCGCCAGTTTCACTACCGTAGAAGATAGAAGTGATGGTGCGATGCTTCCACCATGGGTTGGATCAATAGCGAGGCTAGGAAAGGAATCAAACCAGTAGATGAAGCTTCTAGCATCGATGGTTGAACCATCATTGTGGTGATTCTAGTGGGGTTGAATTCCACCGACGTATGAAAAGCTGAGCCGACTGGGATATGCGTTGTGGCCGCTGGCCCTTACATGACACTGGCTATAAATTCATCATGAGTGTTGAATGTCCCAACTTTCAACAATGTCTCGCCACTTCCGCTAGGAACCAATGTACCTCATCTTCCTTGATGCCAATGCTTAGATCATGCATCTTAACTGCTCCTTTCTGCTTATCCATCTTCAAGGTTGGCCTATTTAAGCCGAGTCTGGATGCACTTAGCCTCATTCCACACACTCTTCCTCCTTCAATCTTTTAGAATAGATATAGGATGGATACACTCTTCCTCATCCTTGCTCTCTCGAGCTATGGCCTAGTACACTTACCGTGCAACATGCTGACATAGGAGAGCATCTTGATGATTGCACATCTTCTTTCTAGATCTTCTGTTAAGAGAAGATGTGCAATCATCAAGATGCTCTTTTATTCAGCACCTCCATATTCAAGATTGGGTGCTTTATATTCCATCTTGAAGCTCTCATGGTCAAGAAGCAGATCAGCATCCCTTGACCATGAGGGTTGCAAGATGGCCCGCACACATGCCGATGTGCATGATGACTGTGGGCTCGTGGTGGCACTAGCCATCGCACACCCATGGGTGGAAAAGAGGCGAGCTGGGTCAGTGCTGGCTCTAGAGCACAGCAGTGGGAGGAGCAAAGGCGCTCGCGGGTTGTAGAAGGGGCACGACCGGGGCCGATGACGGCTGCTGAGGCGGGGAGGGGCGCGGGCCATCCATGACTATCAAGGTGGGGAGGCGTGCGATCAAGGCCAGCCATGACTATTGAGGTGGGGAGCAGCATGGCTGGGCTAGGGCAGATGCAATCTCAATGGCGCGTGGCTGTTGGTGGTCCGCTAAGGGCATGCGTGGCCAGAAAGTGGCAGCGTGGCTGCCAGCGAGGAGCGGCGTGGTGGCCGATGATGAGCTTGGCAGATGTGTGCAACAAGGAAGAGGAGGGGAAAATAGAATGAAGTGTTTTTTTGTAATCAGTGGTATCGTGGGTGACGAGATCCTAATATATGGGTATGTTAAGCCTCAGGATCAATGGTTCCTAACCGAAGAGACCCTCGACCGACCCCTCCAGGATCGCCCGGGGGCTCGGGGGCTATACCCATCGGGTACGCTTGCACGCACCCTTTGACCAAGAAACCTGGCCAAGCCTGGGCATGGCACAGCCCCCACACCGGGCCTAGGGGCTTGCCTAGGTTTCAAGCTCCCAATCAACAACACGCCCGAGCTCGGGCCTTGGTTCCTGCCTGGCTTGCGACACCAGCCAAGGTCTGGGCACAAGAAGACAAGCCCCAAACCATCGAGGCTCAGGGGCTCCAAGACGTCACGCCCTGGGCATGGTCCTACCGGCCAGTTCCACGATAGGGTCACGCACGGGGTGTGACACAAGAAGACAAGCTTCCTGCGGCGTCCAGGGGCTGGGCATCTCCCAGGCCACGCGTCAGCCCCTGGGGACGATCTCCTTCGCCACCAATAAGTCTCCAAAAGGTCCACCTAGGTGAGGCCGATCCAAACCGACACTTACTGACATGTATAGTGTTAGAACAGAGCAGTCGAACGACGTCCAAGGCTTCATTGGCTCCATGACACCGCCACGGTCCACAGAGCACCGCTTCAAGACCCTCCTGGACTCTAGCGCATGTAGACCATAGACTCATCTCCCCAAACCTCCATGTACCCAATCTATCTTGTTATCTAAGGGATAAGGTCGGAACTAGAGGGGGAGGTCGATCCAAGACAGATCATTCCATTCCATTCTAGTCACTCCTGCTCAACATCGTGAGTAGGGGCAACCTAGAGAGGGGTACCGAGAGCCCCTTCACCGCATCCCACCGTCTTCCTTCTCTCCGACGAGGGGAAGGCTCCACCGGTGGTGAGGTAACCTCAGGATTAGTACCGAGCTAATCCCCTACCAAACCTCTCTTTACACTCTGTTGTAACCCCTGATTTTGGGTGCTTTGGAGTATAAGGATCATCAACTGCTGGATGTTGGGCATCGATTGGCCTAAACCAGGATAAACTGTTGTGTCCTCTCTGTGATTCTTATGTTCTTGAGTCCACCCGAGCCATCGGAGACACATACTCTGACACCGACTCGAACAACTATGCTTGCTGCGGTTCTGATCCCGCGACAGTTGGCACGCCAAGTAGGGGGTAGCATCAAGTGCAATTTAGGCTCTACGGTGAGTGGAGCCACCCACCTCATTGTCAAAGCAAGCGACACCGCCCCAGATGGTGGTGTTCGCTACCCCAGCGAGTTCTCCGTCATGGCTGGTGCCTTTGCACTGGGCCAGGTCCTCCATTTTGGGAGCCAGGCCTATGTCACTGACTACTATGGCGAGCTTCATCTGCTCAATGGGGTTGCGTTAGTGGAGAGCGAGTTCCCAGCGCTACCCCCTCCGCCGAGGCCCCCAGGAATAGATCTCGGGGCTGCGACCGTCATATCTGTCATGGATCGACCATAGACCGTGCATGGTGGGTGCAGCACCCTGTGCCCGGGCTAAGCTCTCCCGCGGGACAAGGGGGATTCCCCTTCACTCCTCAAGCCCACCGAGGCAGGCGGTACCTGGTCTACTAGGAATCCGTCGCCGGTTGGCCAGAGAGTCCTACAACATCGCCAAGGTGCCACGGACAGGTGCTCCCCCATCCACAAGAAGACGAAACACGAGAGAGCTCGCCCCTGATGCGACGTGACTCTACCCCATGATCTTTGGGGGAGGACCGACTTCACTGCCTCTTGGCCCTCCGGGGTCCTGCTTTGGGGGTCAACATGGTGAATAGGGCGCCTCAACGGCACCTCTGCTAGTCAGAGCTGCCCATCACCTTCGGTCGCCAAGACTTCCCTCGGCACTTCCCTAGCCCAGGCTGTTTTCCACTCGTTGTTGGTATAAATTAACGCATACATATAAATTCACAAGCGCACGGATATCACTGTAGCTTTCACCTGGAGGTATTCCAAGTATCGTATCCACAGGAAAACGTGTGAGACAAACTATGGTCTGACTTAACAAGGGGGTGGTAACTGGGTTATGGTTTAACTTAACTAAGAGTAGCAACAAGATTAAGATAAATAGGTGCGTAGAGAGGATAACTGAGGTTCTCTAATTCTAATCTTGGGCAAACTATGTCTTATACTATTTAGCTAGTGACATTACTAAGGAAAGACACCAATAGATGATGCTTTCCATCGCAACCGAGTCCTACTTGGCCTACAAATGGGAGGTGGACAACAGAGAATTCAACGAGGCTATAAGAGTCACCCTCGTGAGCTACCACCAATCTGGAACATAGGGTGTATCCACGATTAACCTAAGTCTAAGCACCATGCTTACACTTATGATTAATACTTTACTCCCCCTAGGAAGAGAATAAAGCACTCAAAAGAGTCACAATCCTGATGAATAATATAAACAAATGCTTACTTAAAGCAGAAGTTGATTACCATAGGAATATCAGAAGCAAGCTTAGGTAAAACTTAGATCCGCCAAGGTACAAGCCATAGAGAGAGCACTGGCAGGCCAACACCTCCTACAAACTCTTCCCTCACTCTCTATCTCGCTATTTTTATTCATAAGACTAGATCCTATGGAGGACTAATCTTCTCTTGCATAGCTGGCTCTGATCCTAAAGATATGAAATAGGGTTTTAGAGATCTACTGAGGGAGGGGATAAACGGCTGTTTATATAGGCCGATGCTTGCAACGTGAGCCCTTGGATCAAACTAACCTAAGGAACATTGAAGATGTAACCTAGGAGGCGGTAGGAAATCGACATAGTAGCGAGGAGACCGACAGGTGGGCCTAGGGGCTAGGTGGCCTGCAGGTGGGGCCAACCGGCCCCACATGGCAGTGTCCTGCCTCCCACCTCGGTGTGGTGTCCTCTGGAGTCCTCTAGAACCTTCCCACATAGGTTTCATGATGGAATTGCATTATTAACTCTAACATGTAGGTCCGCCTTGACAGTTTTCTGGTTAAACCCTACATAAATCATAGATTCACTAAAACTCATAGAATTTGTTAGTTTAAACCCTAAACCTTTGTTGATGATCTCATTTATGCCCTTATACATGTTTCTTTGATGGTTTAATTTGGTTGTTAACTACCATCAACAAGGTCCCCAAGCTTAACCATTGCTAGTCCCTTAGCAAAGCTAAACTCAGTAAAATCGGATCAGGAGTTGCTACTATGCTTTCACACCTCAAGAGTACAGATGCGTTCAATCAAAAATTCTCCTCTGGATTAGAATAAATTGATCTCACTTTCAAACTTACCCATATTACCTTCAACCATGGGGCTTCCTAGCCTTCACTTGGGTCAATTTTTTTTGTTTCACCACTGTTTTGAAGTTTTTATAAGTTTTCAAAATAAAACTAAGAGATTCCTTTGTATGACACTCAAATCTCTCAATATATGTGGTATTTGTGGATCCTCACCAAGGCAGTAAATATGTTATGCCTTTTTCTTTTCCTACTACTAAGTTTTATGTGGAGTTCATAGGTAGGGAGAAAGCTAGAGCATACTTGCAATGCATATATTGTAAAGTCAAACATTGGATCCAAAGAGAGTTAAGTCATACAATCAAATCAAGATGTGCATGTGTGTGGATATACGGTGTGTGTATATATATGGTGGCTAATCCTAATTCTACTTTGCTCCTTGAAAACATCTCTTTTTTGAAATTTAGAAACATTTGCTAGAGAATAGGGGCTATCTTATTCATCTTTTTTCAGGCGGGCATCTAAGTACCCATTGTTTTAGATATCTCGAACACTTGTCTATTTTTTCTCAACCCTTTTTTTTCTTTTTTTCTCCTTTTTTCTTGAATAACTTTTGCATAGCTCCATGTCTCTTTTCTGCAACAAAACTTTGAGAGAGATATCAACAAGAATTTGGAGCATTTATTTGGTGGATGAAAAACCTAACCTATTTTTGTGTTCACCCCTAGTGTAGGAGTAGAATATTTTTGGGTGGATCTAGATGGAAGGCATGTTTTTGCGCCTATCCCCAGTGTAGGAGTAGTGCATATGTGGGTGGTGTGTATATGATCTTGATTTTAAGAGCATGACAAACCTCTCATAAGGCATCAACAAAGCTTGATAAAACTCAATGCAAAAGAAAACAATATATATATATGGAAGTTTTCCTAGCCTAAATAACATGTATGGCTCTGGTGGGAATTCAAGCTTTATCATACAAGAACTCATCATATAGCATTTTTTTGTTTTTTCAAAAGATAAATCTCCAAAACTTTAGTGTCACTTGGAACAAGATAAATAGCAGCTCAGACCTTCTCATATTATATCCATCAATTACCTAGACCTAGATCAAGCATATGCTACCCACGAGTTTCAATTTCGGAGTAAATCCTTATATCAAAACAATCTTATCTAAAACTCGGGAGAATTCAAGGCTGAAAACTAGGTACTTGAAAGGAACTACAACAGAGCAACTATTCATCATTTCCATTTAAGAGATTACTTTGAGTCCTCTTTATTTACTAACAACTCTTAAAAATAAATTAAAGCAAACTGGACACACCTTTTATTTTATTTTTGATTTTACTAGATCACACACTATTACTATAGCTATATATATTTATTAAGATAACTTTTTATTTTGTTTCATTCATCATTTTTTAACTTATTAAAAAGAAATTAAAATTAAAACAAAAGGAGAAAGAATACTTACCTGGATACACGGGAATGCTTCTCTCCCAAGCTAGCTCTTTTAGCGAGAGTTCGGTGTCTTAAGTCCTTCGAACCGAACTTCTCCTTGTGAAGTTCACTGATCGAGTTCCTTGGTTTTCTCTAAAGACCAGGATTCTTATGACGATGCATCTAATGGTGATGTCATCTTCTTTCACCAAACCTATCTTGGTTTTGAGTTTTAATTTTGGTTTGATAGGTTTCAGACCTTCACTTATAGAAATCGGGGAATCGACTTCCCTAAACTTTTCTTGAAGTGTGTCCTGCTCATAAATATAAGGTAGAGATCAAGTGCATGAGCTCTGTTGGTTGGAAAACACTAATAGAACTAAAACTTTACTTATTCTTCTCTAGCTCTAGGCATATTGAACAAGATGAAGTTGATGTTGTGTGTTTTGTTCAATTATGTCATGGGTGATAAGATCAAAAGATTGAGCATGAGTGTAGCATTTAAGCACATTTGGCTAAAATGGTTGAATTGCTTAACCCATGGAAGGATTGTCTATCTGTGAATGATGTATCAACCTTTACATGATTATGACTATCATCTTCTAGAGATAAGATGTGTAACTTTTACCTCATTTGGTTAGAACTATGAAATCAAGAAAGTGGTGCTAGGAACAAGTTTAAAGAACTAAACATGTTGAGTTAATCAGGTTGGATTAAGTGAAATTGTAATTCAAATATGTTTGTTTCTTATTTGTGTGCCTACTAGAGTCAAGGAAAAACTTTAAATAATGACCATTTACCTTAGAATGTTACCTTTGTCATTGGAGCATGAAGACACCATATGACAAAGGGTAGATGATGCGTGATGGTACTTCCCTTTTACTTGAAGTTTTCCTTTCTTTGCTTCCCTCGCATCTTGAGCTATTCATGAGCTTCTTGTCTCCTAGATTGCACCGCTTTCTTTCTTATCCTTTTGTCATGCCATCCTTTGTTTCTTTCATCTTTTTGACATCTTGTTAGACCTTCTACTTTACTCATTTTTATGCCTGCAATGGATTAGTGGACAACACATACTCGAAGGAATATACAATTTTAAAGCATAGATTGTCTGTCTAGAATTTTGTAGTTTCCCTGCATGCTAATGAAAAGATGGTGTTTGAATTACTTTAGCATAGATTTTGTTTATCATGTTCTATACAAGCATGCCTCAAGGCAAAGGTAACTTGCAACTAAAGACAAAGTGAATGATCTTTGATACTTACAGTTCTTTCATCCATGTTGAATGAGGTATGTAGTTCTCACATTTATGATGAATGAGCTGTGTCTTCTTGTGCAAAGTTATTGAAGTTCATCATGTGCCTTGCTTCATCTCTTATTTTAATTCATCTCTTGACTTACCCAAATTGAATTGAGAGTTTCCTAAGGGGTTAGTCCAACAAAATAACCAGTATCTACTAAAGCATACTTTTGTCTCAGAAATCAACCAGACACCACGTCCAATTTGATTTAGGAAGGCATTTTAACCTAAGCACCGCGCTTAATTTAAAAGCCTTTAGAAAGTAAGATCAACACACATCTTGGTTCAAAAATTAAACTAAATACTTTGTCTAATTTATTTTAGGAAGATAGTTTAAACTAAGCACCATGCCTAATTTAAAAGATGTATGAAAATACTTCAAAACCAATACATATACTATAGCAGACAAAGGTAACATGAAAGTATTGTAGAGATTTATTCAAATAGAGATGAAAGAGCATGATTGTTATTGAGCATGATTTAAAAGTAGAGACAGCCAAGATGAATTAGCAACATGGCACATGATTTTTTAGAGAGGCCCATCCCCCAAGCTTGAATTTTGCAAGGCAAAGTCAAGTTTGGATGGATGTGATTCAATGTTGCATGATGATTGGTTGGACATACCTTTAGTTGTTACCCTTCATTCTTTTCGCTTCAAACATGAAATAGTGAGTGATAAAAATACTCGAAGGAATATTTTCACAACTATTTCTATGCTCACTTCATAAGGGCAAAAAGGTGAAAGCTCATGTTATCTCTCGAAAGTTCTTCCTTTAGGATAAAAGCTCGTCATTGGGAAACCTTCTAATTGCGCTTCAAGTTGGTGAAGTGGTTTTTCCTCCAACACCAACCTTCGTGTACCTATCTCAAGATTCACACAACGAGATCTGCAATATTTATGATAAATATATGCATTTACAACCACCCTTTCAAAGTCTTTAGGAACAGAAAGTATGAGGGGGTTGAAGATCTCGTGTGTGGTAGTAGAGAGATCAATTAATTCGGGAGATTTCTCATTCGAGCATGAATTTGATGAGATGTTCATGATGTAGCTTCCATGTCTATTCTTCCTTTTCAAGCTCCAAGGGTGATTCTTCATGGATGTCCATAGGCAAAAACTTTGTCTCCATCATTCTATGCCTATGACATTAATTGGACGTTTTATTATCCAATATTTCCCATGGATGGGTGTCTCTTGGGTTGGCCTTGTCTAGGACCTCCAAACTTGGATGAGTCATGATTGCAAACTAAAAAGACTTAAACTCACCGTTTGAATCTAGGCCAAGTTTAGATTCTACCCATAAGGCTTCGTCCTTGTCCATCTAGTTTTTATTAATGGCATATGAGTTCTTCATACATTCCAGCAATTATCATAGCACTTCTTGGTCATCTGTAACACCCCTGGGTGTTAAGCATGCATTAACATCCCAAAGCATGAGCATTAGCATCACATACATGTTCATCATCACATGCAATATAAGTTCATTGGAATTAAAATGTGAAAAACATTTGTTTCAACCATAATTGTTGCATTTGCTTGCTAGAGTTGTAGAACTTGTTTAGCTACAATTTTAGATAATCTAGAATTAATTAACATGATTTTTGGAGCAACTTTTGTATTCAAAATCTCCATAAATTTTGCTTTTAAAAATATTCTAGAAAAGTGAGTTTTTAATTAAATTTTTTGCTTTAAATTATTAATTCAAAAACTATTCAAAATTTTGAAAAGTGCCCTAAATGAAAGTTGTAGAGAATTAAATTTTGAACAACTTTTATTTTGGGGATAACTTGTGAAAATGCCTTTTTCATCTTCAAAATTTGAATTTGAATCAATTTAGCAAATTTGGAAATTTATTTATAAAAGGAAAAGGAATTTTTGGCCTTAACGGGCCGCCGCCTCCGCTCTGGCCCGCTAGCGCAAGCCGGCCCGGCCCGCACCCGCATCCGCCTCCTCCCGCCCCCGCTCGTGCGCACACGCCGTGGTGCCCGCGGCAGAAGCCGGCCGCCGCGTGGCCGTACGTCGCCGACGCCGCGCGCCATGTGCCCTCCGGTGGCCCCCGCGTCTCTCCGCGCCCGCCTACTCCCTTCGCGCGCTCGCCCGCCTCAGCTGCTGCCTCCATTCTCCTCTCCTCGCCCCACAGCAGCACGCCAGCAGCAGCCGCGCGGCCACCGCGCCATTGTCGGCTCCCGAGCTCCGCCACCGCTTTAGCCGCCGCCCCGGCTCACCGCCACGGCCTCTGTCTTCCTCCTCACTTCGCCTTCTCGTTGCGCACCCCGTGCTCACCACGGCCTGCGAGGATTCGACCCCTAGCCACGGTAATAGCTCGTCGGAGTTTCGGCCGGGCTCACCAGAGTGAGCCGCTCCGTGAACTTCACCCCTCCATCCTCCTTCTCGCCCACTTCTCGAGCGCACGAGCACCGCATTCGCGCGGTGAAGCTCGCAGACCACACCGCGCGGCCCATCTCGGTCGGTGTTGGCCGGCCGACGGCGGGGCAAGCCACTGCGTCACCATGCACGCCGGCGAGCTCGATGTCGAGCTCATCTGGCCACATGCTAGGCACCCCTGGCTTTGCCTCGCAGCGGGGAACACGGTGGTGCCCTCCCCGTCACCGGAGGATCCGCCGGTGGCGAGATCTCGGCGGTCAGCGCCGCCTTTGGCCGGTTCGACTAACGAGTGGGCCCGTTTGACCGTGGGGTCCCTCCTGTCTGTCTCATGTGTGTTCGCAGTGTGCAGATCTGGGGTGCCTGTAGCGTTTAGGGCCGGTTGGATTTTCGGTTTTTAAAGAAAAGGATTTTCCAGAAATTGTGAAAAAGCTTCTATAAATTATAACTCAAGATTTATAGCTCCAAAAATTGTGAAACAACTTTTGTAGTGTTTCTCATGAGCAGATCTACAGTTTAAAATGTTGCATGTTAGTTTTGTGATACTTTTCTGTGTAGATTTATTTAATTATTATAAGTGCTAATATCTTAGAAAATGGGTAGTAAATTAAAGAAAAATCAGAAAAATATGGTTCCTGTTTCATTAGTCTACTTTAGTGATGTACTTTCTAGGAAAAATGTTTATGAGGCATGTGCTATGAAAAATTATTGAGGGGTAGTTCAAATGCCTTTAATTGATGATTTTTGTTAATTTTGGTAGAGAGCAAAAATTGTATAACACATGCATGTGATAATTTTTGTGATGTGCTTGTTTACTGTGGGTAACATAGGAAAAATATGAAATCTGTTGTTTGATACTTTTTCTAGTGCAAAGTATTTTCATGCTCATTATTGTGCTATAGCCTGTTTATTTTGTACAGATAGTTTTACTTATTCAAATTCCATGAAATTTTTGTAGTATACTATTTGGAGTAGGAGTGTGCTACTGTAATTTTTGTAGATTTTTATCTATAATAGAAATAGGTGTTGATGTGTAACCCTAGTTTAAATAAGAAATAAAAGATTATTCTTTATGGATAATTAAAAGTAATAAAAAGTGTTTGTTGTATCTTTGAAGCATCAAAATACCTTGCTGGTGTTACTTGATGTGTTAAGGTATTAGGGTTTGGCAAATAGTGACAGCACTTGTGTGAGCATTATATGCTAACTAGTATAAGAGTAGATGACATGTTTTGTGGTACATGTTCTTGGATGATGTGGACTACCTTGTAGAAGATGTTGTCTGTAATCCATACTATCAGTTCAATGTGCTCATCTGCATATCATGTCATCATAGCATTCCACCGCATCTGATGCACCGTCTACATGGTTACTTATGCAATTGCATCATATAGGATCGCAGGAGGAGTCGCAGGTAGCAGTGCCGGAAGAGCAGACTTGGACCGATCAGTAAGAGCCCTAGGCACAGGAGGTGCCCAAGGAAGAGGTACAAGGAGAAGAGTTGCCCGAGTGCGTCGATCACCAGCCTAGTTCGTTTGAAAGAGGCAAGCCCCGGAACATTCTAAGTCTCCTACATTATAAAAGCAATTCTTTATATATTAGTTTTATATATTGTTGCATTAAGTTATAGGAGTTGAGTTAAACCGTTGTTGCATATATTATTATCCTTGTCCACCTGGCTACCTTTTACCCTGTTAGGTCAGGATCGAATAATTGCTTAGCCATGCTTAGACCGGTAGAAGTCGGGTGATTTCCTGTCACCTGCAAGTTATAGGTGCATACCTGGTTATGGTTTGCTATAATTGTTATCATAGAAAGTAACCAAGTGTTGATGGATAAAGGGAGACCGGGCGGAGTCTTGTAGGGTTTTGGACTATAGTGATTCCATCTGTGTCGATTAAGGACCGATCGTTGCTCGTCCCTCTTGTCATGTTGAGCGCATGCCTCACATTTAGCTGGCCGAATAAAGTACCTTTCGACCGCGAAGCTAGTGACACTATTTCAAGCCGGGATAAACTCGGATTGGTAGACTGGTGCTGAAGGGGGTATGACGGGGACATGAAGAGTGAGCCCAAGGTGAGTCCTGGCAATCGGGCTGTCCCTGGGTAGTGCGGTCCATGATTGTTATCCCGCGGCTACTTGAAAAGTGTTATTGGTGACCTAAGCGACCCCGATAGGGGAAGCTTGGTTTGTGTGAGGAATAAATCACCAGCTAGTTAGGAATCGATTCGAATCGCCATCGCTCCTTGATAGTGAGCACTTGACTCGAGCTACAGCATCGTAGTAACTGATGGAACACGGATGGTTATGTGAATGATGTTGAAAATGCTAAACCTGATGTGGTAACTTTGATGTTAATGGTTAATCAAGTGATTGCTTTAGCATAGGTGCTTACCTAGATTGAATATGTTATAATAAAGATGATGCAAAAAGGACTTAAATTAGTTTATTCATGATAACTCATGCTTTTCGCAAATGAGTCAAGCCAATCCAATTCATAAAGGCCTTGCTTACTCCTTTGTGTCTTTATTTCTGGTTTATGATGGGTAAGTCTAGCTGAGTACCTTCTCGTACTCAGGGCGTTGTTCCCATTGTTGTTGCAGATGGTCAGATGTACTATGGTTATTGCGTCAACTGTCTGTATCCGGCGATGGGCGACAACTAGGACCAAGGGCAATGGTCACTCCGTTCGTCTTATCTAATGCTTTTGTGGACTATGACAACCTGCTAGCACTGTATTTGAACTAAGTGTGTGTGTGGTTTAAAACTACTTACTTCTGCTATGTTAATTTGAACTCGTGTTGTAATAACTTTTTATTCTGAACTCCGATGTATTCAACTCTCGTTACAAACTTTGTGTAGCATGTGACTGTGGCTGCTAAATCAGTACGATCTTGGTTGAATGTTGGTTGGTTTGAAATCCTTCATGATTTCACGGAATCTCGGGTTATACGGGCTTAAGTTTGGTAAATTATCTGCCTCGATGGAAGATTTTCTTACTTAATCTCATATAATCATGTTGATCCGTTACAGCTGGCATCAGAGCATGATTTAGCATGTACTGTTCATGTGGGTATTTAAAAATAAAACTGTGTTTAAAACCAAATTTTAAGACTTAAGAGTGTGCCGGTGGTCATATCCTTTATGCCCAGTAAGGACTCTAGGTGGCTTATTTAAGTACTGACTGGGGTTTATTACATCATATTTTTTATTCGTCGCTCATACGGCGTGCTATTGTATGAGTGTCATTAACTTGAGTGGTAATGTATGGATCAATTACCTCTACGCCTTGGTAAGTGAGAGCTGTGAGAGCATGGTCGGATACACTGCCGATCTAGGGAAGTGCTTATGTGATGCCGAAACACTTACGTGCCATGCGCATGTTTGTATAAAGGTATCCAATATGTGGGAATCCCGTCATGTGGTGACGATGCCGTCAATAGGGTGATGATTCGGGTAGTTGCTACCGTTATACTCGTATCTGGGGATACGTGTAAAGTGAGTAGCTTACTTTACCGCTTTCTTGCATATTTTTCATATTGTGAGGTTTGGGCTGAAGTGACTTTCTGCAGGTACATAACAGCGCTATCGAGTAGTACGTATTCGCTACGTTTACGAGAGATCGTTGTGTGCCACCGTCTGTATCGCTAGTAATTGTTATTTCTAAGTTTGTGAGGACGTATGAAACGTGCATGCATCATGTTTGTGCATTTCATTCATGGCATTGTTCCTCCCCTTATAAGTTGATTATCTCATTTTGATAAAAATGACAACTTAAAATTTGTTCTCACTGTGGTAATAAAATTTTGCTACAGATGGCATGCACCAAGCAGACAGCTCGCAAGCCCACAGGCTGAGTTCCCTGTCATCAGCTTGCTCCACGCACTCATCAGCGTCACACGTTCCTTGGAGAGTTTGGGATGCCTACGCTCTTGTGGAGAGTGCTCAGCTACGTAGGCTATCCTGATGGAATGGAGCCCCGCTACTTCTGGGGAAATGAGCAGTTGGGGGAAGGTCTTTTGGTTACTGTGGAAGCAGTTGTTCGTGCTAGAGGTGATGGTTCTGAGTGGACTGGTTGGTGCTATGAGTCAACTGGCAGGACCGCTGAAGAAGCCACTGAGAGGGTAGCCTTTGGGATACTGAGGGATATCATGGCTCACTTTCCTCAGGAGTTGGCAGCAGCTATAGTTGGAGTCTTTCCGAGGGGCAACCCCTCCACTGACTCGTGGCAGCAGGCAAGGGAAGGTCCTTGGAGATTAGTGTAGCAGAAGCCTAGAACAGTGATAACCCCGCCATGAGTGCCATGTTCACAGTGATGAAGGCCTTCGATGGAGTGGAAGGTAGCCTGCGACATGTGTCTGGTACTCTTGGTCAGGCTCGTGACGACCGACGTCAGCTTCAGAGGGATCATGACGCCGAGATTGATAGGCTCACTGCAGAGATGGCCCAGTTGACTCGTCAGAGGGATCAGGCTACCCAGAGGACTGTGGTTTTTTAGGGAGACATATGTGCACTGAGAGAGCAGGTTGGACGTCTGACCACCGCCAATAGGAACGCTGAGCGCATGTTGACCCATGTGCTCCATCAGAGGAATGAAGCCTGGTCTGCAGAGAATGTTCTGAGGGCTCGACAGTTTGACCTAGAGCAGCAGCTGGCCAATGCAGAGTACAATGACAACCTACATGAGGAGGTTCATCGGCTGAACAACCAACTCTACCCCTATGTTCCTCCTGGTGCGACAGAGATGGATTTGGATGAGGACGAAGATCCCGAAGAGCCCAAGGCAGCCGCTGAGGATGATGACGATGCTGTAGATGGCGACCACGCCAACATCTCCGACTTAGACAACGACCACGATGAGTAGGCTAATAGTTGTTGCGCTAGCTACTAGGGTTCCGTTTGCATGATCTTTTGCTTAGTTGGCACGTTGGGCATGTAATAATGAGTAGAAAGACTAAGGCTTTGATGTAATGTTGGAAAACTTGGATGTGTTTGTGGCGATATCCGAACGTCAAAAGTCCAGTGTATGTATGCTAGCAATTTGGTTGTAATGGACGCGATGTGTGCGCTTTAGTAATCTAATTAGTGATGTTGTGTTAATTGGAATGACTTATTGTGCCCCTGTTTTATTGTATGAATTTATTCTCTCCAGTGAATTCAGTACGGCATAATTTTTCATTCACTCGCAATTTCTATAACATCACCTAATAATTATTGTTGCTGAAATATGCAGATGCCGAACACTCGCCGTACCGTGTATGACGCCACTGAGGCTGGTGGCAGTGCCACTGGAAATGAGGACCGTGATCCACCACCACCTCCTCCTCCACTATACACCGCGGAACAGTTCTTCGCACAGTTTCTCGGAAGTCAACGCAACATGGAGAACATGCAGTAGAATATGGAAGCTGCATTGCGCAGTATTGCAGATAACACTCGTCGTGGAATAAACCCGGGTGGGTATGAAGCAAACCAATATAGCAGCTTCAAGGATTTCATGGACACCCGTCCACCATTTTTTAAGGAAGCCGCTGAACCCTTGGATGCAGAAGAGTGGATTAACACAATGGAAGACAAGTTTCGTGTTTTGAGGATGACCGAAGTGTTGAAGACCGAGTATGCAGCTCATCAGCTTCAAGGTCCGGCAGGGATGTGGTGGAAGCACCACCGCAACACTTTTCCTCCCCATGCCCACATCACTTTGAGGGAGTTCACTGAAGCATTTCATGGAGTGTACATCCCACCGGGTCTGACAGAAATGAAGCTCGGAGAATTCCTGGCACTGAATCAAGGCACGAAGACTGTGACCCAATATCTGCATGCATTCAACAATCTGAGCCGCTATGCCTCTGACATGGTGAATACTGATGCCAAAAAGATCGCTAGCTTCAAGAGAGGTCTGAATCCCAAGATGATGAAACGCGTGTGTACCAACATGAGAACTGGTTTCAATGACTTTGTTAGTGACTGCTTGAAGCAAGAGAAGAACAACAATGTGTATGCTACGTCCAAGACTCGTAAGAGAGCTTTTGAGTCAGGTTCATCCCAGC
Organism: Saccharum hybrid cultivar R570; assembly: GCA_038087645.1. Lineage (NCBI taxonomy): Eukaryota > Viridiplantae > Streptophyta > Magnoliopsida > Poales > Poaceae > Saccharum > Saccharum hybrid cultivar. The sequence continues at coordinate 14,925,754 of JAQSUU010000602.1, forward strand.
CTAGGGCCCCGATGGAAAATTGTCCCGCGTATCGTTCGCCTGCCCCTGGTGCAAGGTTTAGGCCACCCCAGCGGAAGGGTCAGAATGCCCAACAACCTCAGAGGAACCAAAAACCATTCAAGATGGCGTTGCCACAAGCGAAGGCAGGACAAGGCAGTTCATCTGGAGCGTGACTCAAATAAAGGGACCGTATTTCAACTGCAACCAACCCGGGCACTTTGTGAAGTTTTGCCCCTATCCCAAGAAGCAACAGATGCAGTATCAAGCTCGTGTGCACCACACCACCGTTGATGGCATCCTAGAAGGAGAACCTATGACAGCTGGTATGTTTTCTATCAACAATCATCCTACAATAGTCTTGTTTGATTTCGGATCATCTCATTCATTTGTAAGTCAAGCATTTGTTAAGAGGTATGAGCAAAAGATAGTTGAATTAGAATGTGCTTATCGGATCAGTTCAGTCGGGGCTGATCTATTAACTAATCAGATAGTTCAGGGAGTAACCCTGAACATAGCAAATAGACAATATAAGCTTAATTTGATAGTCATGTTAGGACTAGTTTTGGATGTGATTATGGGAATAAACTGGATGACTAAGATGGGAGTAGTAATTGATATTGGAGGAAGAAGTATTTCTCTCAAAGAACCTTTTGGAGAAAGCACTTTTCAGGTGATCCTACCTCGGAAAATAGATCTAGCCAGTACAACTTGTATCGTCCAAACTACTCTGTTAGCCAAGATTCCAGTAGTATGTGAGTTTCCAGATGAGTTACCTAGACTTCCACCAGACCGAGATGTTGAGTTTGCCATTGAGTTAATTCCTAGAACAGCACCGATCTCAAGAAGGCCTTATCGGATGCCTCCCAATGAGTTAGCAGAATTGAAGAAACAACTCCAAGATCTGTTAAAGAAAGGTTTGATTCGTCCTAGTTCGTCTGAATGGGGATGTCCCACACTGTTCGTGAAGAAGAAAAAGGATAACTCCTTACGTATGTGGGTGGACTATCGGCCACTGAATGCTGTGACAATTAAAAACAAGTATCCTCTCCCTCAGATTGATATCTTGTTTGACCAATTGTCTAAAGCCAAAGTGTTCTCTAAGATAGATTTGAGATCAGGGTATCATCAGATCAAGATTATGCCACAAGATATACCTAAGACCGCGTTTTCTACCAGATATGGTTTGTACGAGTATCTTGTCATGTCCTTCGGATTGACAAATGCTCCTACATACTTTATGTATCTGATGAATTCCGTCTTTATGCCACAGTTGGATAAGTTTGTGATTGTGTTCATTGATGACATACTAATATACTCAGAGAATGAAGATCACGCAGAACATCTTAGGATTGTCTTAACTAGACTTAGAGAGCATCGGTTGTATGCTAAGTTTAGTAAGTGTGAGTTCTAGCTTAAGACAGTTCCTTTTCTTGGTCACGTGTTATCTGAAAGTGGAATTTTAGTAGACCCTAGTAAGGTACAAGAGGTCATGGACTGGAAGTCACCAACCACAGTTCATGAGGTTCGAAGTTTTCTTAGTTTTGCCGGGTACTATCGCCGCTTCATACCAGATTTCTCAAAGATTGCCAAGCCAATGACAAGTCTGCTACAGAAGGATCATAAGTTTGCCTGGACAGAGGAGTGTGAGACAACTTTCTGCACCTTGCGGAAATTGCTAACCACTGCTCCTGTTCTGGCACAACCAGATATAGAAAAGCCGTTTGATGTGTTTTGTGATGCATCTCAAAATGGGTTAGGATGTGTGCTAATGCAAGATGGAAGGGTCATTGCTTATGCCTCACGTAAATTGAGGAAGCATGAGGTTAATTATCCTACACATGACTTGGAGCTTGTAGCAGTTGTGCATGCTCTAAAGATTTGGAGACACTACTTGCTGGGGAATGTGTGTAATATCTTTACGGATCATAAGAGTCTCAAGTACATTTTTACTCAGTTTGAGTTGAACATGCGACAGAGAAGATGGTTAGAGCTGATAAAGGACTATAATCTGAATGTGCACTATCATCCCGGGAAGGCTAATGTAGTAGCAGATGCCCTAAGTAGGAAATCACATGCTATTGCTGTGCAGCCGTTGTTTGAAGAGGGGTTCAATTTATTGCATCCTGCTGTGTTGCATAATATTCAGATTAGTTGTACCTTAGAGAGCAAAATCATTGAAGGTCAGAAAACAGATAAGAGAATATTTCATATCAAGGAGAAAATGAAAAGGGAACCGACCAAACACTTTAGAGTGGATGACCAAGGAGTGTTATGGTTTAAAGATCGCCTGGTAGTACCCAAGGATCGAGAGCTCAAAAACAAATTGATGGATGAAGCTCATCATTCTAAGCTGTCTATCCATCCTGGAAGTAGTAAAATGTACCAGGAGTTGAGACCCCGTTATTGGTGGATTAAGATGAAAAAAGAGATCGCAGTGTATGTTGCCCATTGCGACATGTGTTGCAGAGTGAAAGCTCTTCACATGAGACCCGCAGGACTATTGCAACCCTTGTCTATACCAGATTGGAAATGAGATGATATAAGTATGGACTTTGTCATTGGTCTTCCCACCACACAAAAAGGACATGATTCGATTTGGGTAATTGTAGACCGCCTTACCAAATCCGCTCACTTTTTGCCAGTTAAGACAACTTTTCGACCACCTCAATATGCAGAGAAGTATATTGCTGAGATTGTCCGATTATATGGTATACCGAAGACTATCGTGTCTGACTGTGGTTCACAGTTTACCTCTCATTTTTGGGAGCATCTTCATAAAGGATTGGGTACTAGTTTGATTCGCAGTATAGCTTACCATCCGCAGACAGATGGGCAGACAGAGCGAGTTAATGCTGTTCTTGAAGATATGCTTAGAGCTAGTGTGCTATCATCCAGAGGTTCATGGGAATCATGGTTACCTTTGGCAGAGTTTGCTTACAACAACATTTATCAAGAGAGTATCAAGATGGCACCTTTTGAAGCCCTGTATGGCAGAAAATGTAGGACACCTTTAAATTGAGTTGAACCTGGAGAAAGAAGGTTTTACGGGATTGATTTTGTAGATGAGGCAGAGAAAAAGGTCCGTATTATCCAACAAAACATGCAAGCTGCACAGTCCTGTCAGACGAGTTATGCAGATAAGAGAAGACCGCTAGATTTCCACGTGGGTTACTACGTTTATTTGAAGGTTACCCCAATGAAGAAGAAACGGTTTGGAATCAAGAAGAAATTGGCTGCTAGATTTGTAGGACCATACAGGATCATAGAGAAAAAGGGTCCCGTGGCTTATAAGCTGCAGTTACCAAAAGAGATGAGTTCAATATTTCCCGTCTTCCACGTATCACAGTTGAAGAAGTGCTTGCGTGTTCCGGAAGAGAGAATAGAACCTCAGGGTATTCGGATCAAGGCAGACTTGGAATACCGTGAGCAACCGGTTCGAGTTTTGGATACTAAGGACCGAGTCACTCGGAATAAAATGGTAACAACTTACAAGATTTAGTGGAGCCATCATGATGAGAGTGATGCTACGTGGGAAACAGGAGAATATCTACAAACCGCTTATAAAGATTTTTACAACAAGTGGTTCGTAACTAAAAATCTCGGGACGAGATTCTTATATGGGGGAGGGCTGTAACACCCCTGGGTGTTAAGCATGCATTAACATCCCAAAGCATGAGCATTAGCATCACACTAGTATAGTGCCCGTGCTAACGCCACGGCTTCATTTCAGGGAAGCACTTGAAAATAACCAAACAACGATATTTTTTATAGTTCAACTTTCACACAATTGTATATGACCATGTATATAATTTGGAAAACACTTATGCATAAACAAGGCATAATAAAGTTATGTCTCGCCTCAACCATCTAATTTACAATCTGCCTAAGACCTTAAGTAGGCCTTCGAGATCTCCAAGGAAGTTGTCCAAACATTCATTTGCACGGCTCTTCAAAATATCTACAAAAAATTCCTTCCTCAGTGAAGTTGAGAAAACAAATACCTGATCTATACAAGCGAAAGAGTTCCATTGCCAAGGATCGTGGCTGAGCATAGACCTCGTGTATCCATCAGGTGTGCAACAGGCTCAGCAATGCTCTATCAGTGGTGATTTGCCACTGTTTCCTCTTCATCCTTCTTTAAGTCTTCCTTCTTCCTGTGATATCTGTGCAGTGCTAAAGCTCATATGAGAATTTAGCTAAGATACGGTCAATAGAATCACACTACCTGAGTTCATTTGAAGATAAAAAAGAACTGATCAGAGTAGCTAACTGGCTTATATCCGATACGGACGCCACTTGCCATAGGCGCCACAGGTGGTATATTAAATTTATAATTAGCTACTCTTAGCACCACAGTAACTGGAGTGAAGAAAAAACAATGCATTTGACAACCTGGAAGAAACAGGAGAGTACGGGGAATCCATTTGCATATGTACTTCCTAAAATTACAAGTACAACAAGAAGGGCAATACCAGCAATCTAGATTTAGACAAAATAGAAAATGTGAATCAATATTTCTAGCAATGACGATTGGGATAAAAGCATGAGAAAAATACAAAATGCAAACTGTGTTCAGCGAGGAATTCTTGAGATGCCTTTTTACCCATTTTATTTATGGCAGCTTTCTAGACACACGAAAGAGAAATTGAAAATTATTTCACAGATAACAAAACAAAACTCACCCTGATTCCAGAGGGCGGTAACTATTCAAAATTATTTAGAGTGAGCAGAGTTGTAGCAAGAGCAAGCTAATGTTTGGGAGCCTAGCAATTTCAGCAAAGCTCAAGTAACAAGCCTCCCGAAGAAATAGCACTTTGCATTTACCTTTTCCATGTATAGCTCAACGACACTGCACAGGTAAGTGCGTGGTTCGTAGTTGTTGAAGAAGGTTTCCTTTAGGGTCCTCTCGTTCAGGAAGTTCAGTGTGTTCCAAGAATGTCCTGAAGGCATCATAGCAGTCAAGGGTTAAAATAAGCCATAGGTTCAGTATAACAGAAGTTCTTTTTACCAAAAAGGAAACGAGTAGGCAAACTATATATGCCAAATCATATTAGGTCATGAGATGCCAAAGCGAGGATGGGTTAACAGACCTCACACAAAATCGAAAAGTGAAGTTCATGAAATGCCAAAGCGAGCATTATTAGGTCCACATCCTACAATAGTATTCAGAGTGTAAAAGAGGCATAAAAAAGAGAACAATTAGAAGATCAGTGATGTAGAAAAATATTCAAATATTTAGTTAGTCCGTCGTACCAGTCCACACAAGCAGTGCCTTGTGTTTGGATCATAATTCTCCAGCTGCACATTGCACTCTTGTAGCGCATTAGATATCTAGTACAAGCAGCTGAAATCACACATCAGCTAACTTCAGTAATAAGCATACAGGCTGTAGCGCACCGTCAGCACCCAGCACCCAAAGGAAAGTAATCAAAGCAGGTAGGAACTACTAATAGCCAACACAAGTGTGGATGAGCACAGCACATACAGTGGCAGTTCTGCATCGTTGCCATCCCAATCACTGCCACCCTCGCTCCTGACATGCTGCAGGCTTTCCTGCTTCTGCTTCGAGCTCTCCATCCTCTCCTTCCAGGCCACGCTGTCTTAGCCGTAGGCGGCCAAATCCTTGGATGGATCCATGGATCTCAGTTGTCATGAGCACACGGGCAGAAATTATGGCATTCGCATTGGTAGATTCCAACATCAAACATCGTGAATCATGCACCTGGAAGGTCGGGATCCGCGAAGGGGAAATCAGAATTGAATCAGAACTCAAACACATTTCTCACCTTGCCTCGCCATGTTGCAGGTGGCAGCGACGGCGGAGGGTGTGGTTGATGGGATGCCGAGAGCAGCGACTATGATTTGGAGAGGGGCCTGCGCACGAGTTGGAGAGGGACGGATGCCCTGACGGAGAGAGCGATGGCGACGGCTGCAGGAACCGGCTCAGGCTCCTCGACCTGCGGACGCTGCATCCGCCGCCGCCGCTGGCTCCCGCGGCTTGGCGCCCGCGAGTGGCGGAGCCCGCATCCTCCAGGGTCGCGAAGGCATCGCCCTGCCTCGTCCTCGCCAGAGCGGCGCAGCAGCAGCCATCGCGGCCGCGCCGGCGGCGGCCGGAGCTAGGGTTTCGAGCCTGGGGAGACCCACATGGCCTCTGCGCCGGCGACTGGCGACTCCGCGCCGTGGCCACGCGTGTCTTCCTAGCCCCTGCGATCGGCAACCCAGCATCTGCGGCTAGCGGCCTCCGCTCTTGCGGTGTCCCGATGCCGATCTGGAAGATGAGTCGACGCATGGGGGAGAGGATTATGCGGTTGCTCGAGCAAAAATGGACTTGAAAAAGAAAAAAAAAGCTGAGGACGAGGATCGAATCGTGGCTGCGACTGCTAGGCGCGGCGGGCGGGGGCACGGGCGGGGGAGAGGGATGAGGAGGTTGATACACTTAATCCTGGCCGTTCGATTTGATTGAGTAAGGAGAAAGAAGGCTTAGAATAGAATCTGGATGGTTCGTTCGAAAGATGTGATTTTTCTGGGTATAATTTTTGGGGTGTATGAAGAGGTGATATCTCAGCGGGGGAGGGTTTTTTTGGTGGATTTAGCAAAGAAAAGTCGGTGCATTAGTAGAGTAGATACATGTTCATCATAACATGCAATATAAGTTCATTGGAATTAAAATGTGAAAAACATTTGTTTGAACCATAATTGTTGCATTTTCTTGCTAGAGTTGTAGAACTTGTTTAGCTACAATTTTAGATAATCTAGAATTAATTAACATGATTTTTGGAGCAACTTTTGTATTCAAAATCTCCCCAAATTTTGCTTTTAAAAATATTCTAGAAAAGTGAGTTTTTAATTAAAATTTTGGCTTTAAATCATTAATTCAAAAACCATTTAGAATTTTGAAAAGTGCCCTAAATGAAAGTTGTAGAGAATTAAATTTTGAACAACTTTTATTTTGGGGATAACTTGTGAAAATGCCTTTTTCATCTTCAAAATTTGAATTTGAATCAATTTAGCAAATTTGGAAATTTATTTATAAAAGGAAAAGGATTTTCGGCCTTAACGGGCCGCCGCCTCCGCTCTGGCCCACTCACGCAAGCCGGCCTTATTTTGTACAGATAGTTTTACTTATTCAAATTCCATGAAATTTTTGTAGTATACTATTTGGAGTAGGAGTGTGCTACTGTAATTTTTGTAGATTTTTATCTGCAACAGAAATAGGTGTTGATGTGTAACCCTAGTTTAAATAAGAAATGAAAGATTATTCTTTATGGATAATTAAAAGTAATAAAAAGTGTTTGGTGTATCTTTGAAGCATCAAAATACCTTGCTAGTGTTACTTGATGGGTTAAGGTATTAGGGTTTGGCAAATAGTGACAGCACTTGTGTGAGCATTATATGCTAACTAGTATAAGAGTAGATGACATGTTTTGTGGTACATGTTCTTAGATGATGTGGACTATCTTGTAGAAGATGTTGTCTGTAATCCATACTATTAGTTCAATGTGCTCATCTGCATATCATTTCATCATAGCATTCCACCGCATCTGATGCACTGTCTACATGGTCACTTATGCAATTGCATCATACAGGATCGCAGGAGGAGTCGCAGGTAGCAGTGCCGGAAAAGCAGACTTAGACCGATCAGTAAGAGCCCCAGGCACAGGAGGTGCCCGAGAAAGAGGAACAAGGAGAAGAGTTGCCCGAGTGCATCGATCACCAGCCTAATTCGTTTGAAAGAGGCAAGCCCCAGAGCATTCTAAGTCTCCTACTTTATAAAAGCAATTCTTTATATATGAGTTTTATATATTGTTGCATTAAGTTATAGGAGTTGAGTGAAACCGTTGTTGCATTTATTATTATCCTTGTCCACCTGGTTACCTTTTACCCTGTTTGGTCAGGATCGAATAATTGCTTAGCCATGCTTAGACCGGTAGAAGTCGGGTGATTTCCTGTCACCTGCAAGTTATAGGTGGGTACCTAGTTATGGTTTGCTATAACTGTTATCATGGAATGTAACCAAGTGTTGATGGATAAAGGGAGACCGGGTGGAGTCTTATAGGGTTTTGGACTATAGTGATTCCGTCTGTGTCGATTAAGGACCGATCGTTGCTCGTCCCTCTTGTCATGTTGAACGCATGCCTCACATTTAGCTGGCCGAATAAAGTACCTTTCGACCGCGTAGCTAGTGACACTATTTCAAGCTGGGATAAACTCGGATTGGTAGACTGGTGCTGAAGGGGGTATGACGGGGACGTGAAGAGTGAGCCTAAGGTGAGTCCTGGCAATCGGGCGGTCCCTGGGTAGTGCGGTGCATGATTGTTATCCCGCGGCTACTTGAAAAGTGTCATTGGTGACCTAAGCGACCCTGACGAGGGAATCATGGTTTGTGTGAGGAATAAATCACCAGTTGGTTAGGAATCGTTTCGAATCGCCATCGCTCCTGGATAGTGAGCACTTGACTCGAGCTACAGCATCGTAGTAACTGATGGAACATGGATGGTTATGTGAATGATGTTGAAAATGCTAAACCTGATATGGTAACTTTGATGTTAATGGTTAATCAAGTGATTGCTTTAGCATAGGTGCTTACCTAGATTGAATAGGTTATAATAAAGATGATGCAAAAAGGACTTAAATTAGTTTATTCATGATAACTCATGCTTTTCGCAAATGAGTCAAGCCAGTCCAATTCATAAAGGCATTGCATACTCCTTGGTGTCTTTATTTCTGGTTTATGACAGGTAAGTCTAGCTGAGTACCTTCTCGTACTCAGGGCGTTGTTTCCATTGTTGTTGTAGATGGTTAGATGTACTATGGTTATTGCGTCAACTGTCTGTATCCGGCGATGGGCGACAACTAGGGCCAAGGGCAATGGTCACTCCGTTCGTCTTATCTAATGCTTTTGTGGACTATGACTATCTGCTGGCACTGTATTTGAACTAAGTGTGTGTGTGGTTTAAAACTACTTGCTTCCGCTAGGTTAATTTGAACTCGTGTTGTAATAACTTTTTATTCTGAACTCCGATGTATTCAACTCTCGTTACGAACTTTGTGTAGCATGTGACTGTGGCTACTAAATTAGTATGATCTTGGTTGAATGTTGGTTGGTTTGAAATCCTTCGTGATTTCACGGAATCTCGGGTTGTACGCGCTTAAGTTTGGTAAATTATCTGCCTCGGTGGAAGATTTTCTTACTTAATCTCGTATAATCATGTTGATCCATTACATCATCCTTTTGGTCTTCATGACTCCTATGCTTCGATTGTCTTAGTGGATTTCTAAGGTCATCATAAGCCTTAGGAGAAAGAGCAAAAGAGGGATCATCGGGGTTAAGGATGGGTTGAGAGATGGGTTTAGATAAGACATTTAATGTGGGAATAGAAGGGGAGAGGATAGAAGTGTCTTCTAAAGGGCTTGGCTCTCCTTCTATGGTATCACTAGACATGCCATCCTTAAATTCTTCTTGATGTCCTATGTGGGAATAAGGACGATTTTTAAGAGATCCCTTCTTGAGAGGATTTGAATTATATTCACTCGAAGGTCTTTTATGAAGATGAGAATTTAATGTTCTCCCAAAATCAGCCCCAAAGAGGTCATCCTTAATTTCAATAGGGATTTCCAAAGATGGAATTCCTTCTTCTCTTGAGGAATTTTGGGTATTGGTGATTTAGGATTGATAGCTAAATCTTGAGATTGAAGTGGTTGTGATTTGGCTATCAGAACTTCTTCTTCTTGATCAGGAGATGATTTCTTCTCTTTCTCGGGGAGTTCATTATGAATTCTAGTGCAAGGAGTCTTTCCACTAATTCTATCAAGGATAGCCCTTGAGTCACTAGTAGACAAATGAAGAAAAGCTACTCTAGAGGATTCATCAAGGAATTCCATGGAATCCTTGCTAAGACCTATGTAAAAATGTTGAAAGAGCATTGAGGCTGGAATAGCAAGGTCCGGGCCAGTGATGATAAGTTCATTAAAATGATCCTATGATATGCCAAGAGATTCTTCTTCTAGTTGTCTAAAATTTAGAACATCTTTCCAAAGGCTAACCACTTTAGAGATGGGAAAGAAATGTAAACAAAATTTAGAGCATAACGTTTCCCAATCTCCTTGCATACTTCCTACAGTTTGACTGTACCAATGTTTAGCTCTTCCCGTTAAAGAGAACAGAAACAACTTCCATCTTAAAGTTTTGTCACACATGCTAGCGATATACAATGCACAGGTCTGTTCAAACTCTCATAGGTGTGAGTATGGATTTTCATAGCCTTCTCCCGAGAAGGATTTATCCCGAATCAATTTTATAAAATGCAGGCTCACCTCAAAGCCAGCTGTTATGATTGGCTCTAAAGATTTTGGTGGCTCTAGGCTTGCACTCATGGGTTTAGCATATTGATACATAGGAGTGGAATCCATGCTAAAAGAAAATGTAAAATAAAAGAAAGAATAAAAGATAAAATGTTAAGCTAGGCTCGAAGTTAATTCAACAACCGTTTCCCCGGCAATGGCGCCAAAAAGCTTGTTGGTATAAATTAACGCACACAGATAAATCCATAAGTGCACGGATACCGCTATAGCTTTCACCCAAAGGTATTCCAAGTATCGTATTCATAGGGAAATGTGTGAGACTATGGTCTAACTTAACAAGGGGGTGGTAACTGGGTTATGGTTTAACCTAACTAAGAGTAGCAACCAGGTTAAGATAAACAGGAGCGTAGAGAGGATAACTCAGGTTCTCTAATTCTAATCTTGGGTAAACTATATCTTCTACTATTTAGCTAGGGACATTACTAAGGAAAGACACCAACAGAGGATGCTTTCCTTTGCAACTAATTCCTACATGGCCTACAAATGGAAGGTGGATTGTAGAGGATTCAACGAGGCTATAAGAGTCACCCTCACATCATAATGCAGGGTGCATCCATGATTAACCTAAATCTGAGCACCACGCTTACACCTATGATTAATACTTTACTCCCCCTAGGAAGAGAATAAAGCACTCCAAAGATTCATGATCCTAATGAACAATATAAACAAATGCTTACTTAAATTAGAAGTTGATTACCGGAGGAATCTCAGAAGCAAGCTCAGGTAGAACTTGGATCTGCCAAGGTACAAGCCGTAAAGAGAGCACCGACAGGCCTCCAAACTCTTCCCTCACTCTTTATCTCACTATTTTTATTCATAATACTAGATCCAATAGAGGACTAATCTTCTCTTGCATAGCTGGCTCTGATCCTGAAGATATGAAATAGGGTTTGAGGGATCTACTGAGGGAGGGGGTACAGGGCTATTTATATAGGTCGGAGCTTGCAACATGAGCCTCTGGATCAAACTGACTTAAGAAATGGCGGAGATGCAACCTCGGAGGCGGTAGAAAGCTAACATAGTAGTGGGGAGACCGATAAGTGGGTCCAAGGGTCGGGCGCCCTGTAGGTGGGGCCAACCGGCCCCACATGGCAGTGTCCTGCCTCCTGCCTCGGTGTGGTGTCCTCTAGAGTCCTCTAGAACCTTCCCACATACGTTTTGTGGTGGAATTACATTATTAGCTCTGACATGTAGGTCTGTCTTGACGGTTTTCTGGTTAAACCCTGCACAAATCACAGATTCACCAATACTCGTGGAATTTATTAATTTAAACCCTAAACCTTTGCTGGTGATCTCATTTGTGCCCTTATACATGTTTCTTTGATTGTTTAATTTGGTTATTAACTACCATCAACACTCATCGTCAACCCAATCATTGGATGGACACGCCTCACGAAGGTGCTGATGGATGATGGGAGCGGCCTAAACATCCTCTACGTCGGCACCCTCAACCGCATGGGGATCCCAAGGGCAAGTCTCCGCCCTAGCAGAGCCCCCTCTTTGGGGTCATCTGTTGGGTCGAGATGGCAGACTAGAGGGGGTGAATAGTCCTTTCTAAAACTCAATCGCGTCGGCTAAGCGAAACAAATGTAGAAATATAACTATCAGTCTAGCCAAAACTATACCCCTCTATCTATGTTCACAAGCACCTTATAAAGATCCTAAACGAGCAACTAAGGTGCTAGGCTAGCTAGAGCTCTCCTAACCAATTTTAGGAGCAAGGTCACATAAATCTATGCCACTAGTACTTCAAGCACGAGGGAGCTCCTACACAACTAGTAAGCAAAAGCACAAAGCTCCTAAGCTCACTAGCAATACTCAATAACAAGGCAACTAATGTCAAACTAGAGAGCGCAAATTACTTAGTTACACAAACTAAGCAATATTACTAACAAGGTTACTAAAACCAAATTAGCCATGCAAGGCAGCTACTTCTGTGCTACACAAGCAAGAATGCAGCTAGCAAGCTACTAAAGCCAAACTAGTCACAAGAGCAACTACACAAGCACAAGGTAAATGAAAGTAATATGAGCTTGTGTTTCATGAAATGCAAACCACCAAGAAGATGATGAATATAATGTTGACACGGTGATTTTCTTTTGAGGTTCAATTGGTTGCCCCAAGCTACATCCCTGTTGTGTCGACCACTCGGTGGTTTGGCGGCTAATTAGCATCACCTACCAAGCCCGCACGTTGGGCACCGCAAGAACCAACCCCGAAAGTGAGGGTAGCTCAATGACACGCTCAACTAGAGTTGCTCTTCGTGATCCCCATGGGGTGAGCACAGTCCCCCTCACAAATCCTCCTATGGAGCACCGCACAATCTTCTCGCATACTTCAACAGAGTCACAAGCCACCAAGCCATCTAGGAGGTGGCAACCTCCAAGAGTAACAAGCACCACCACCTTGCAACACGATCACCTAGTGCCACTCGATGCAACCTCATGATGCAATTGCACTAGAATCGCTCATTCACTCAATCGGATGAACACTATCAATCACAAGTGAGTTGGAGGGCTCCCAAGCACTCTCATGCATGGACACAAAGTCCCCTTAGATGCTCAACCTCAGCCATGGCTGAGACACCCCTCTATTTATAGCCAAGGGCCAAATAGAGTCGTTACCCCTTCACTGGGTTTTCTGCGAGGCGACCAGATGCGTAGTGTAACACCCCTAGTGTTACTTCACACATTTGCATTGCATTGCATAGCATAAACATGGGCATTGACATTCATTCATAATCTTGAAGCAAGCTACATGAAACATACTCATGCAACAAGTGAAACATGCACTTAAAACTAATGCAACGTTGATATGCAACATGATGTTTCATATATGTTGTTCTATGCTTCTATGTGCCATAGCTAGGCTTTGTATGTTACCTTGATGCAAATGTGTGCCTCTTGTTTTGACAAGACTTTATCCATGCTTAGGGTACATAATCTCAACAAAATTGTATTGAAAGTTTGTGCAAACTCATTTGCAAGGATAGTTAAATAGGTGTTTAACTTGTTCAAGATCCTGTTTTGCTTTAACTGCATGAGTGACCTAGAGACTTGATCTGCTTGTACCACCTTAATAAAAGTTTTAGAGCTTTGCTTGTGGAACAAATGTTGTTTTATGTCCCAAGTCTAGTTTTGAGTAGAACCTGTTCAAATCTGGGGCACAAGGCAGCAGCTTGGGGCAGTTTCCAGCACTTAGAATTTTCTAAGACTGACGAGTTGTTTGAAGGTGCCCATGTTCAGTAGTGTATAACTCTCGATCTAGGCTGTTTCAGCTCGAGGGTTCTACAGCAAAGTAAATGTTCATGTGTAGCTTTCCATTTTTGTCAACTACGGTTTTAGCTGAAACACCACGGTTTAGGAGTAACATCATCGAGAAAACACGCTGTCAGTCGGCTTCGTCAGTACTGAATCGAGTTCCACATTTTCAAAATCTCGGCCGTGGCCGACCGTCGCACGCGTCACACACCACGTGGCCTCCATGCGCCGTCGTCGCCCCCACGCGCACGCGATGTGGCTCGCTACTTCTGCCCGAGGTCTAGCCGCTCACCCATTCACTCCAGCCCTCGCCCTCGCCATTTTCCCCCTCTGCTCTCCACCGCGGCTCGCCATTGCTGCCGTGCCGTCGCCACCGCACAGCTCCGCCTCCGCCGCGCCATTCTTCAATCTAGTGCACACATAGCCCCGCAGCACAGCGCTCTACGCACTCCACCCAACAGCGCCTTATTCCAGTGCCCGTTTAGGTCAGAAAAATGCATCGCTGTCGTGGTTCAGGTTTGCCGGAGCGTTGCCGAGCTTGTGCTCGCCGTGGCCAGCTCTGCTCGTTGTCGTTCGTCTTGCGACCGTACTTGTCTTAGCTTCGCCGACTAGAGCTGATGCCGGAACTGCCTAGGGTTAGTCGCTACCGCGCTGTAGCCACCGGAACAGGCTGGCGCACCGCCGCGCCATGAGCGCCGCCGCTGAGCATACGCAGCCCCGCTCTTCCGGTGACCCCGTGCTGCCGTAGATAGGCTTGTTCTCTTCACCTTGGTGCCGTGCTGCTGTTGCGCATGCCAATTTGACGGATTGTGGCCGGAATCGGCCGGCATACTGCCGGTCAACTTTGCCACAACGCCATCGCTGTCGGTGACCCCGCTCTAGTGGGTCTCCGAGCACGACACCACCACCATCGGGTTTGCGTCATCGAGTAGAGCACGTAGCCGTAGACGATGACGTCGGCGACCTCACCGTCGGTGAGCTATCGCCGGGTCAACGCTGCCTCTGCCCCTGTGTCGCTGCAAGCTGGGCCCGTTGACTGCTGGGTCCCGCGCGTCAGCGAGTGATCTAAGGTTTTCTGCTTTTCTTTTTCTTGTTTTCTTGATTGAACTTTGTAAAATCCTAGAAAATTGAAGAAAAATCAGAAAAAGGCAAATGAGGACTTTTTGGAATCCTTGAAACTAGATCTATGTAATGGAGTGAAAATATGTTAGGTGTTAACAGAAAGTTTTTGCTGTTTTTATTTATCTGCAGAAAATAGGGATAAATTCATTACTAAAGTTGCTGTGCTCCAAATGCTCTGAAATTTTGGTGGTATGCTGTTGATACCATGAATTGCCTGTGATAAAAATTTTAGGGTCAATGCTTGCTATATGCTAGAGTTATTAATTAAACTTGCTCACCCATGTTTACTGTATTTGCACTTTGTATTTTATGCCGAGACTACTGTGCTTATTCATTTGGCATGAAATTTATGTAGTATACTATTGGATGCATGTAGTAGCTACTGTAATTTTTGGTAGATTTTTCTATGCACTTTTGATGCATGTTCATATTCCCACCTAATTATCTAAATAAATTAAGAAAGGCATGTAAATAATTTATTTAGAGTTGGCCACCATGTTTTCTAATGTTCTTTTGATACATGTTAACTGTTGATAACTTTGGTTTTGCTCAGAATACCTTTTTTTAAACATAAGTTATATATTATTTTGTTGGAGTTATTGATTCAGGAGCAGTTTTGGAAATTAGACTATTAAGTAATGCTAATGATGTTTACTGAGAATCTTCTTATTAGTAAAGTTGTAGATAACTTGCTTATCTAGCTGCTGTTAAAATTTCATGGTCACAGGCCTTATGGTTTGAGGGTTACGGCTTTTGGAAGTCTGTAGTTTGACATGTTTTCTCTCTGGAATTCCAGAGCAGTCTGTGTAGTTGGTTCTGTTTGAGCTAGCTCCTGTTTGAATCAGCCAAAGTCATGAATAAGGAAGTTGTAGATAATTTGTTAATCTTTCCAGAAAGTCCTAATTCATGTCTTTGGGAGTAATAGAACTCCAGTTATGATTTTTGCAAGTGACTGCTGTTTAACATTCCAGTGAATGCTTATTTTCCAGTAGACCTTGTTTGATGCTTGTGTTGTGTGTTGGCTTGCTTTGGCTAATTAAGGTACCTTGCTAGCCGCAGGTGTTAGGACTCTTACAAGTAATGAACTTATGTATCTTAGATTGTTAAAACTTGGTAAGTGTGTGTCTACTTTTCTAGAGAGGAGTTATGCACCTACTCGGTCAACAAAAGAAACTTAACTTGGTCTTAATGAATGTTGGATCATCAGGGCTATCATAAGCATCTCATCATAATCGCATGGTATGATTTTACTTTTTGCATCCCTGACATTCATTCATGTTTGCATACATACAGGATCGCCAGAAGTAGTGACACTGCTGGAATTTGAGGCAAAGGAAGAAGAAGTGCCCCCGGAGGTGCCCGAAGGAGGACCAGCAGCTGATTTTCCAGAGTGCCCTGACCACCAGCACCTTTCTCAAAGGCAAGCCCCAGAGCATTATAAGCCTCCTACTTTATAAAAGCACTTGAGTATAATTATATTATATACATATTGTTGCATTAAGTAATAGGAGTTGGATGCAACCGTTGCTGCATATATATTCTTGTTCCTTGTCCACCATGATATAGTTATATCCCTGTTAGGTCCAGGATCGAAAGTATTGCTTAGCCATGCTTAGATTGGTAGAAGTCGGATGATTTCCTGTCACTTGCGAGCTATAGTTGGATACTTGATCACAGTTGGCTATATTTGCTATCGTGGAACATAACCATGTGTTGATGGAAATTTGGAGACCGGGCGGGTTGTGTCATTGTTGCTCCTGTCCATGTCACTCCTAATGACTCTTCCCTTTGTAAGACGTCAGTCGAGATTGAATGCATGCCTCATATTTAGCTGGAAGGATAACTCGTTCTAACCGTGAAGCCTTGTAGAGCTATCGAGCTAGGAATCAGTATAATGTCGTGCATGCTAGAGGAAGGAAGGTGTGCGGGGACACGCTCTGACCAAGGGCAGGCAACGGCTTGATGCATCCTGGCAACTGGTTGGTTCTTGAGTATGCGGTTTAGATCAGACCCGAGATTCTCGAATAGTACCAACAGTGGCCAATGGCTTGTGTGGGGAAAATTACACCAGCTAGTTAGGAATCGATTCGAATCGCCATCTCTCCTAGATAGTGAGAAACTGGACCAGCCGCTTGCACTGTAGTAATGTTACTATGGAACTGGATGATGGTTATAAGGATGAAAAGCCAATATGATATGGTTATTATTGATTGTTTAATCATATTCAAGTGATTGTTCTAGTATAGGTGCTAATCTAGAGATGCACAAATGAATAGGTTAATATGATGCTAAAGTTAACATGCAAGTTCTATGCTTGAGCATTTATGCAAAATGTTGGTCAACGAAGCTTCACTATAAAGCCTTGCATAATCCTTGAGAGTCATTATTTTGGTTTATGATAGGTAAGTCTAGCTGAGTACATTCTCGTACTCAGGGTTTATTCCCTCTTGTTGCAGATGGCAATATGTATGTGGGCTATTGTAAGAACTGCTTCTATCCTGCTGTGGATGAAGAGTAGGACCACGGGCATGGTCGCTTCTTAGTTCTTATCCATGATGCTTTTGTTGTTTATGATCAGGGACTGACACCTTTCTTGAACTCAATGGGTGTGATGTTTCAAACTATTTGCTTCCTCTACTTTATTTCCGAACTCGGTATTGTAATAACTTATGTGAACTCCAATGTATTTAGACTATGTGTGAACTTTATGTAACATGTGATGTGTGTATGCTGGACCATATACGATCTTGGATGTATGTTGTTGGTTGATTCAAAATCCTTCGCGATTTAATAGACTACCGGAATTATAAGGGCTCAAGTATGACGGTTTGACCATTTTGGTGATTGCTTTATGCTTGTGCTCTTATAATTTAGATGGTTTTGTTACACGCAGGTCCCCTACGTCCGGTCACTCTGGTGCCGCCATGTGTCCCTGGTTGTTTGAACTAGCCGTTGCCGCCAACGGCTATCTCTTGCGCATGCGTCACTGTACAGATCAGACGCAGCGAAGCCACGACCTAACTCTGTGTCCCTGTGTCCGGTCTCGCGCCACCGCGTACCAGCGAGCCAGTGACTTCACGCACCAAAGAACTGACCGAGCCAGCATTCGGTCATTTCCAGAGACCTCACCGAGCCTCTGTTTTATGATCAGGGGGCCTTGCTATATATAGACGAGCATGTTACGATTGTTCCGGAGTTCTTGCCGTGCACGGCGTACAGGTTAGACCGATCAATAATCCCAAGGGAAAAAGAAAACAAAGGTTATTCTACTTGGAAAAGGCTGATGGCTAGCTACGAATAAAGGAGAGTTCGCTTGCTTCCTAGATTGTCATCACGTCAACACACAGGCCCAAGGAACAAAGGAAATTAATAAAAAGAAAAGATAGATAAGTGTCAATGAGAGAGAATGGTACAAGCCTTGATCGATTAGTAAAGGTTTGGACTGAGATGGACTAAGATGAGAATTAATTATTTTCAGAATTATTTAATTTCATGACTAAAAATAATTCAAGAAAAGTCAAGAATTAGTATTTAAGCCACAAGAAAATACTCTGATGCCTCAAAAGAAATTCAGGATAAATTTTCAAAGATAGATTGAACACCAAGGAACCTAAATAATGTATTTGGAGCTCATGAAAAGATATTCATAGAGCATCTAGAAATTAGATTATGCTCCTAGAAAAGTGAGGAAAATGATCCAGAGTAAGCGGAAAAAATTCCTGAGAAGTTTTGATAGATAGATTGATGGATGATGAACTCAAAGGAATGATTTGGAGCAGAAGAAGAGGATCTTAGGATACTCCATACGAAATAATCAAGATCAAGAAAGCAAGGATTTGATTACAGAAAAAGACAGACAAGCCGAAGAAAGATAAACGACTTACTAAATGCGCTTTAAAACTTTTCACACTCACAACACAAAGTCAAGCAATAGACAAACATCATGCAAAAGCCCATCAAATTAATTCAGAAAAGTTTGAAAATTCACATTTTCCTATAAGTAAAATTGCCCTAGATCAAACTAAACTTAGTAAATTTTATCCAAATATTCAAACCATTCATTTTATTTAGTGTTTTTTATGCACAACCCAAAATAAAATTTTTTGGGGTGTGACATGACCTCTCTCCAAAGAACCATTCTTGATATTCACTTGAAATAACTAGATTGATTGATCCAAGTGATGGACTTAATTTGATGAGTAACCTTGAATCCTTCTTTAGCTCCTTTTCTTTATATCAAATGATTTTCAATTGTCACTAGAACTTAAACTTCATCTTCATCTTGAGTTTGATCTTGAACTTCCAATTTAAATATCAAATGTGTGCCAAGTACACTCCACAATCAATGACCTTGTACTCTTTTCTTGTTAAGCTTCTAGATTATCTCAAAACCAAACTTAGGTGCCTCAAACACTTATAAATATGATTTCAACTTGAGGGCCTTTCAATCAAAGTGACTCTTGATTAATCCAATAATTATCACTTTTCTAGCAAATTATGTACCCTTCAAAGATAACTCCATAAGTCCCAATGTACAGATCCAAATACCACAAAATTTGGTAACTAAGTCATCTAGCAGCTGTAAAAATTTGAGCTTCATTTGACATCTAGATTGCTACCAAATTTTAAATCTTCCACCACTGCTATATGCTAAAAACTGCTGCACTATAGCTAACAAGATCTACTCCAAAACTGAAGCATCTTTTATCCAATTCTCATAAAATTTGTATAGCATCTTATACCATAAGTCTAGAGCATGCAGACCAAATTTGAAGCCAATCCAAATAGATTTGGTCAGTCAAACTCAGACATGATTTTAGCTAGCTCAGATTTTCAATGAATGATAGATTTCTGTATATTGAGCTATTCTTGATCAAATTGAATCAAACTTAAAATCAACTTGTTTGAATACTTTCACAAGACATATCCATTCAATACACTTACTAAAAGTCATCTTATGAATTTATCCATTCAAACTAACTCAAATTTGATTACTAAGCAATTGATCCATTCAACCATTTCATAGCAAGCAACATATGCATACATATATCCAATTCAATCAACTCATATGCACCCAAATGAATTAGATCTATAAAGATATACCTTGATTAGCTCATGATCATCCATAGCAATCTTCAACTCAAATATTTGCAAGCCATCATATAGTTCCAATAAATCACCAAAACTTGATAAGTAGCATTTGTATGTTGTAGCACTTGGACTTTACTAACTTGTCATGGCATTGGGATAATGATCATTACTTTTCAATACTTGGCTCAATTATATGATCAACAAAATGAATACTACTTGAAGCAAGCCTCCAATGTAGATGATACCTACGAACATTCATCCACTTTTTGATGGTACCCAAACTAGTTTGGGTCATCTCAGGTTAGGTGCAACATACTTAGGCAAATCCTTAGTATGAGTAGCGGGATGTTTTGCAATAGCAACCATAGAGGTACCATTACCATCCTTTCTAAGTACAATATTATTATCAATTGAAATAGGCTTAGAATTATTACCTAGGGTACATTAATTTGCCATGTGTTCCCTTTC
Source organism: Saccharum hybrid cultivar R570 (assembly GCA_038087645.1). NCBI lineage: Eukaryota > Viridiplantae > Streptophyta > Magnoliopsida > Poales > Poaceae > Saccharum > Saccharum hybrid cultivar. The sequence continues at coordinate 14,946,057 of JAQSUU010000602.1, forward strand.
CCAGCATGAGTAGCATTTTCTCTTGGTTAGAGACTTCTCTTCCTTGCTCTTGTATTGCTTCTCATTGCATTGCCTCTCATGAGTTGCTTGAACCTTCTTCTCAAGTTTGGTAGAACACTATGAGGCAAAGTGTCCCGTATCTCCACACTAGAAGCACTTGATGTGAGCATACACCTTCTTCTCATCTTTAGTCTTGCTCATCATCTTGGCATCTTGATCTAGCATTGAATGCCTTGCTCTTCCACCCATTTTTGTTTTCTTCTTCTTCCTCATCAAGTCACCACCATCTTCATGGTTGATATTGATTTGCTCTGGGGGTGTCTTTTCTTGCTCAACTTGTGGCTTTGGTTGAGGCTCCACTTGTTACTTCACTAATTGCTTGGTTGGGCACATAGAGGTGAGATGACACCATGTGCATCACTTGAAGCACTTGACATGCTCTAGCCTCTCTTCTTTCTTCATCTTTTTGAGCTTCTCTTTGTTAGGGCAACCATTTGCAAGATGCCCCACTTCGTGGCACCGATAGTACATGAAATGAGAGAGCTTCTCTCTTTCTTGCTTCTTCATCTTCTTTTCTCTTTTTCTTTCGTCCTTTGTCATCTTCTTCTCAAAGCCAAGCCCACACTTGTCACCTATGTTTCTTTGAGTCTTCAACATATCTTTGAGTCTTCAACATATCTTTAAAGATGACTTTTGAGTTATAGCACCTTTCTAACTTGTTTCTTAAATTCTGCACTTCATTTTTGAGCTCATTATTCTCCTTCAAAAGGTTAGTCTCACAAGACATAGAAGTAGAACAAGCATCTACTTGCGAAGAACATGGCATAGCTAATAATTCATCACAAGAGGTGGATACATGCTTCTTGCCTACATCATAAGGGTTGATCATTTGACCCAAGTGATGAGGTCTCACTAGTTTTAGTTTCTCCATTAGAAAGCTTCTTAGTGAGTAAAGCATGGTCTTGTACCAAGTTATCATGAGCAACACCAAGTTCCTCATGGGCCAATTTTAGCTCCTCATATGAACAAGTAGTAACATAAAGTAGATGCTTTAGTTGTTCACATATGGTCTTTAGAAATGAGTTTTCATTTTCCAATTCACTTGTTTTTGCCATCTCATTTCTTAAAGCCTTGGTGAGTATACATACAAGCTCAAAATTTAGATCATCACAATCAACAACCACAGTACCAATAGATATCTTAGTGTCACCATGTGACATGAAGCAATGTGATGTTGGAGAGCTTGAAGAGACATCACTCCCATAGCCCGAGCATTAATCATCATCATCACCATCAAGAGTGCATGAAGTATTATCATCAATCGCATGACTTGTGGCATCATCATCAACCTTGTCAAGTGATCTTGTGGTAGTCTCATCATCATCATCATCACTTGACCATGAGGTGGAGCAATCTTTCACAATCACCAAATTGTGGTCATGCTCAACACACTCATGCGCCTCCACCTTGGGCTCATCCTCCTTGAACTTGCCATCATCCCATGTGGAGGAGTCACCGAAGGTGTGCTTGATTGATTCCCAAAACTCATGGGCGGTTCCTTTGTGGTTCACCTTGTAAAATAACTCAAAGCTCAAAGCATCCATTAGAAATAAATAAGCATCAGAATCAAGTTCAAAGAGAAACTTTTGAGCTTTGGTTAGATTTTTATGGTCCAAGACATAGGTGAGACCGCTTGTGACAACCAACCAAAACTTAAGTCCCTTTACACAAAAATGATCAAGCATATGGTGTTTCCACTGTGCAAAGTGTGTGCCATCAAAAATGTGTGTGTCATAATCATCTATCCCACTAGACGCCATCCTCTCGAGTCGGTGAAGACCATAAATGAGAGACCAAGCTCTGATACCACTTGTAGGGTCAAGATGGTGGACTAGAGGGCGTGAATAGTCCTTTCTAAAACTTAATCACGCCGGCTAACTGAAAGGTCTTGATAGCTAGAGGGGGGTGAATAGCCAAATAAAATTTTCTACAAAATGTGCTAGACAAGTTGATTAGTAATAACAATTAGCAAGATGCAAGTTTTGCCTAGCCTAAGAGGGGTTTGCAAGCCACCTATCCAATTAGCAATTCTAGTTTTGATTCACTCAACCGTACAAGTCAAACCTCAAGAGTAACAACTAAACAAACTACTCTACCCAAGCTAACAAAGCTACTAAGACTAGCAAAGAACAACTAGAAAAGTAATGCAAGAGAAGGATAGAATTGATTTCACCAAGGGGCGATGAATTGAGCCAATCAATCAATAATTCCAATAGACAACCAAACACCGGGATGAATCAATCATAATCAAGAGATGAAGACCAATGGTTTATCCCGAGGTTCACGTGCTTGCCGGCACGTTAGCCCCCGTTGTGTCCCCTTACACCACGTGGTTCGGTGGCTAATCGGTCTAACACACCGAGCCTCTCAAAAGACGCCACAAGAACCTACCAATGACTAAGAGTTGCAATGACACGAGCAATCCACTAGAGTTGGAATTCAGCGCTCCACTGGGGAACCACAACAACCCCTCACAACAAGCTCACCGGAGCTGGCCACGAACAATCACCAACACGTGCCGAACCTCCACCACTGCTCCAAGCCGTCTAGGTGGCAGCAACCACCAAGAGAAACAAGAATCCCATAGCAAAAGAACACACAAGTGCCAACTAGATGCAAACTCACAAGCAAATGCACTTGAGATCACTCAATCTCACTTTGATTAGGCAATCAAGCAAGGGAGATGAGTGGGAGGGAATGTGCTCAGCTCAAGAGGATTTTAGAGAGTCAAAATGTCCAAGAGAGTCCTCTAGGAGCTGGCCAACAAGTATTTATAGGAGCCCCCAAAAGAATAGAGCCGTTGGCTCATGAAACAGCCAAATTCAGGGTGACCGGACGCGCTGGTCCGGCCTGACCGGATGCGCACAACATCCAATCGCTCCATTGTGACCTCCTCGATGAATGCCATGTGTCTCACCTTAAATTTCGTTCGTTCGATCATAATGGATGAGGACATGGCCTCCACACATATGACATTCTTGGAGAATTACATGGAGGTCAAGGAGATCAGCAAGGGCATCCAAATCGAGAAGAAGGCCCAAAGCTTATCCGGTTCGAGTCACCAAGGTGGAGGCCCAAATCAAGTTCGAGTCCACCTCAGAATCCAGTACCAGTCTGCCTTAAACTGGTCACTCAGGACGCGTCTGGACTCCGTTTTCGATGATCCATGTATCGATGGAAAGCTTATTTGATAAGGAAGCCAACCCAAGTGGTCTCACGTCAAAAGCTGTTCGGAATCAATAGGAATCATCGAAACAAGTCACCATCCAGAATCTGTCAGGGCGCTGTGTCGCCGTCTTTTGGGCCGTTTGGGCCTTGTAACGTGTCGGCGCTCCCCAGAGACACGAATAGGGGGTCCTTGGACGCCCTTTAGGCTATATAATCATTAGTTGCCGCTTACATTAGGGTTGGTTTTGCTTAGATTATTCTGTTGACAATAGTTTCGTCGCCGCCGTCGGTTTGTGAGACCCCAACTTTGTGAGATTAATCATTCATCTGCAATTTGGTTGCATTCCTTTGTGTTCTTGCGTGTGTTCTCGATTCGCAGGCAAGGACTTAGCCTTCTTGGCAAGATCGACCGTGCAACGCCGGTCGATAACCAGAGGGGTCGTGGTGCTGCAATTGCGGGGTTCAGAGCTGAGTTGTTGGGAAGCCGGATCGAATTGTGTCGTGACTCCACCAAATCGAGAGTTATCAGAACCTTTCAGAAGATGGGGAACCCTAGTTCACATCAATTGGTAATCAGAGCTTCAGGTATACCATCAGGTTCAATTTTACTCTAGTTTAGTTTGATTTCGCCTTCGTCCTAGAGTCCATAGAAAAGCCAAAAAAATTAGTGTTAGGTTTTTCCCCTATCCCAGAAACCACGATTAACCTTTTGCATAATTCTTTTCAGATTCTGCGGTGCTGAGTTTGTGTCCTGATCAAGGGCTTGTTGCTAGTTTAGATTGTGTTCTTTTCTAGTTTGTGTTGATCCCTCCACCCACCGCCATCCCGTATCACCATCAGTTTGCATCTTGTGTCCACTGAAACCCGGATTCGAGCAGCTTTCTTAAAACAGTCATAACTTTTGTATCCGAACTCGAAACAGGGCAAATTTTACATCTACGGAGAATGCCAGAAAATTTTAGATCCATTTCATCCTAGCTTAGATAGGTTCGTAAAAATTAGATTTGCGAAAATCGATCAGGAAAATTGAGTTTCCAAGCCCACAAGTTTTGATATGCTTTTTGGAGCACAATCCTAATTTTCTATAGGCCACATCTTTTATCCAATTGAGCTCAATTTTTTAGTGTTTATTGTTGTGTGCTCCTTGCTGAGAAAAAAATATCAAAAGAGCAAAAGGAAGGAAAAAAATTTGGACCAAAAAAAAAGAAAAAAAAATAGCAAAAGAGAAGAGAAGAGATCAAAAAGGAGCACATAAGGAACACTTGATAGCTCTATTGTTTGTTGTGCCTTTTGCCTTGTCCGTATTTTCAGTGCTATCTATCATACTTGTTTCTCCATTTTGTTATCACACATCTGGAATTTGAAACACGTTAGACCAGCAACGAGAGCAAGTATTTGGGACTATAATGCAGCATTACTTTCTGTTTTTGAATTGTGTTCCACTCACATATTTGGCCTGCTTGCCTTAACTCCACATACTTCTTCTGTACAGTATAAGTTTTGACCCCTGTAATCGCAGTGCTACGCCTTCCAGGTATCCTTGACCTTGCTGGTAAGAACCTTGTAAGAGCTTGAGAAGGGATCTCCTTTTGTTGTGATCTTGAGAGGCACTACTCCACCTACTTAGTAGATTATTAGGGATAACTTTCACTGTTTGTTCCTGTTTTGTGTCTACAATGACAGGTTACAACACTCACCGATACGAGACATCAATGATGCATGAGCCACGCACTATTGCTGCTAGACCTCCTTCCGCAGGTCGTTCTATTCTTTCTTCTCTACCTACTTATGATGGTATTGGTGCTGATGAGTACATTGAGTGGGAAAGTAAAATAGATAATATTTTTGCACACTGTCATATGTGTGAACGGAGGAAGATTAAGAATGCATCTAGTGTTTTGAGACATTTAGCATCAATTTGGTGGAAGTCTTTAAGTTCTTCAAATAAACCTCATACATGGAACGATATGAAAATTCTTATGAGAGAAACTTTTGTTAATCCATCTCTTGTAATTAATTCATATGATGAGGAACATCAACTAGACCAATCTCCTATTATTCCTCCTGTTGTGCCTAACCTTTTGCAGGACAATGCATAAAAGAGCGGGGATGACATGACAGAAAATGAGGTGCTCCCAGTCTCATGTAAAAATTCAACACGTGATACTTCCACTGACAGTGAGAGCAAAGGTAATGCCAATGATGCTAATCTTACAGAAGATGAGAGTTCTCTTGATGTGCTGAATTTTTCCACCAATCATGTTATGATAGAGCAAATATTAGTGGAATCTTCACTTGATTTACCTTTGTCACAAGATGATTTGCTTGATGTTCCTTGTGATAAAGATGACTTGAATGATGATATTTATATTATTCCAATGCAACCATTAATGAATGAACATGCTATATGTATGTCAGAATCGAACACTACTGCTGAAAATAGACATGTTATTCATAATGTTCGTAATGTTGATGAGTTGAAATTGATGTCTTCTTTAAATACTTTGAGATACATTGAATTTGATGTTCTTTGCAATCTTAATTATATAGAGGAGAAACTTTATGCATATGCTGATTTGCCATGGTTATCTAGACATACATATCATGTTTTTGGCAAACATAGCAACCAAGGAGAATATATGGTACAACGAGTTTACATTTGTACAAATATGAATTCTTCTTTTGTTGTGCACAATAATGATCAATTAGAGGACTATAAAATCAACAATGTTGTCATGCCATATTCCTCTAGTTTTGCTTTACAATCCCAAGTGGAATCCAAAGAAGGGGAGCATATGTTTCTTGTTAGTACTAATCTTTTGCAGGATAGTATTGACAAAGATCATGTCTATTTTAATCGAGGAGAATACAAGTTTGTAGGAGAAGGCGTGCTGCAAACCGAAACTTATGGTCATATTCTTTCTCCCAACATTGTCATTTCCAATATTTTGGCAACCTCGTTTGTCTTCATGTTGTGCAGAATGGACTTCAAGCAACATCGACGCCGAGGACGGCTTTTCATCAAGAAGGGGAGGATAATGAGGACATGGCCTCCACATATATGACCATGCTTGGAGAATTACATGGAGGTCAAGGAGATCAGCAAGGGCATCCAAATCGAGAAGAAGGCCCAAAGCTTATCCGGTTCGAGTCACCAAGGTGGAGGCCCAAATCAAGTTCGAGTCCACCTCGGAATCCAGTACCAGTCTGCCTTGAACTGGTTACCTAGGACGCGTCCGGACTCCGTTTTTGATGATCCATATATGGATGGAAAGCTTATTTGGTAAGGAAGCCAACCCAAGTGGTCCCACGTTAAAAGCTGTTCGAAATCAATAGGAATCGTCGAAACAATTCACCGTCTAGAATCTGTTAGGGCGCTGTGTCGCCGTCTTTTGGGCCGTTTGGGCCTTGTAACATGTCGGCGCTCCCCAGGGACGCAAATAGGGGGTCCTTGGACGCCCTTAGGCTATATAATCATTAGTTGCCACTTACATTAGGGTTGGATTTTGCTTAGATTATTCTGTTGACAACAGTTTCGCCGCCGCCGTCGGTTTGTGAGACCCCAACTTTGTGAGATTAATCATTCATCTGCAATTTGGTTGCATTCCTTTGTGTTCTTGCGTGTATTCTCGATTCGCAGGCAAATACTTAGCCTTCTTGGCGAGATTGACCGTGCAATGCCGGTCGATAACCAGAGGGGTCGTGGTGCTGCGATTGCGGGGTTCAGAGCCGAGTTGTTGGGAAGCCGGATCGAATTGTGTCGTGACTCCACCAAATCGAGAGTTATCAGAACCTTTCGGAAGATCGGGAACCCTAGTTCACATCAATTGGTAATCAGAGCTTCAGGTATACCGTCAGGTTCAATTTTACCCTAGTTTAGTTTGATTTCTCCTTCGTCCTAAAGTCCACAAAAAAGCCAAAAAAAAATTAGTTTTAGGTTTTCCCCTATCCCAGAAACCACGTTTAGCCTTTTGCATAATTCTTTTCAGATTCCGTCGTGTTGAGTTTGTGTCCTAATCAAGGGCTTGTTGCTGGTTTAGATTGTGTTCTTTTCTAGTTTGTGTTGATCCCTTCACCCACCACCATCCCGTATCACCATCAGTTTGCATCTTGTGTCCACTGAAACCCGGATTCGAGCAGCTTTCTTAAAACAGTCATAACTTTTGTATCCGAACTCGAAACAGGGCAAATTTTATATCTACGGAGAATGCCAAAAAATTTTAGATCCATTTCATCCTAGCAAGACTAGGTTTGTAAAAATTAGATTTGCGAAATTCGATCAGGAAAATCGAGTTTCCAAGCCCACAAGTTTTGATATGCTTTTTGGAGCACAATCCTAATTTTCTATAGGCCACATCTTTTATCCAATTGAGCTCAATTTTTTTAGTGTTTATTGTTGTGTGCTCCTTGCTGAGAAAAAAATATCAAAAGAGCAAAAGCAAGGAAAAAAATTTGGACAAAAAAAAGAAAAAATAGCAAAAGAGAAGAGAAGAGATCAAAAAGGAGCACATAAGGAACACTCGATAGCTCTATTGTTTGTTGTGCCTTTTGCCTTGTCCGTATTTCCATTGCTATCTATCATACTTGTTTCTCCATTTTGTTATCACACATCTAGAATTTGGAACACGTTAGACCAGCAACGAGAGAAAGTATTTGGGACTATAATTCAGCATTACTGTCTGTTTTTCAATTGTGTTCCACTCACATATTTGGCCTGCTTGCCTTAACTCCACATACTTCTTCTGGATAGTATAAGTTTTGACCCATGTAATCGCAGTGCTACACCTTCCAGGTATCATTGACCTTGCTGGTAAAAACCTTGTAAGAGCTTGAGAAGGGATCTCCTTTTGTTGTGATCTTGAGAGGCACTAGTCCACCTACTTAGTAGATTATTAGGGATAACTTTCACTGTTTGTTCCTGTTTTGTGTCTACAATGATAGGTTACAACACTCACCGATACGAGACATCAATGATGCATGAGCCATGCACTATTGCTGCTACACCTCCTTCCGCAGGTCGTTCTATTCTTTCTTCTCCACCTACTTATGATGGTATTGGTGCTGATGAGTACATTGAGTGGGAAAGTAACATAGATAATATTTTTGCACACTGTCATATGCGTGAACGGAGGAAGATTAAGAATGCATCTAGTGTTTTGAGACATTTAGCATCAATTTGGTGAGAGTCTTTAAGTTCTTTAGATAAACCTCATACATGGAACGATATGAAAATTCTTATGAGAGAAACTTTTGTTAATCCATCTCTTGTAATTAATTCATATGATGAGGAACATCAACTAGACCAATCTCCTATTATTCCTCCTGCTGTGCCTAACCTTTTGCAGGACAATGCACAAAAGAGCGGGGATGACATGACAGAAAATGAGGTGCTCCCAGTCTCATGTAAAAATTCAACACGTGATGTGCTGAATTTTTCCACCAATCATGTTATGATAGAGCAAATATTAGTGGAATCTTCGCTTGATTTACCTTTGTCACAAGATGCTTTGCTTGATGTTCCTTGTGATAAAGATGACTTGAATGATGATATTTATATTATTCCAATGCAACCATTAATGAATGAACATGCTATATGTATGTCAGAATCGAACACTATTGCTGAAAATAGACATGTTATTCATAATGTTAGTAATGTTGATGAGTTGAAATTGATGTCTTCTTTAAATACTTTGGGATACATTGAATTTGATGTTCTTTGCAATCTTAATTATATAGAGGAGAAACTTTATGCATATGCTGATTTGCCATGGTTATCTAGACATACATATCATGTTTTTGGCAAATATAGCAACCAAGGACAATATATGGTACAACGAGTTTACATTTGTACAAATATGAATTCTTCTTTTGTTGTGCACAATAATGATCAATTAGAGGACTATAAAATCAACAATGTTGTCATGCCATATTCCTCTAGTTTTGCTTTACAATCCCAAGTGGAATCCAAAGAAGGGGAGCATATGTTTCTTGTTAGTACTAATCTTTTGTAGGATAGTATTGACAAAGATCGTGTGTATTTTAATCGAGGAGACTACATGTTTGTAGGAGAAGGTGTGCTGCAAACCGAAACATGTGGTCATATTCTTTCTCCCAACATTGTCAATTTCCAATATTTTGGCAACCTCGTTTGTCTTCATGCTGTGCAGAATGGACTTCAAGCAACATCGACGCCGAGGACGGCTTTTCATCAAGAAGGGGAGGATGATGAGGATATGGCCTCCACACATATGAACATGCTTGGAGAATTACATGGAGGCCAAGGAGATCAGCAAGGGCATCCAAATCGAGAAGAAGGCCCAAAGCTTATCCGGTTCGAGTCACCAAGGTGGAGGCCCAAATCAAGTTCGAGTCCACCTCGGAATCCAGTACCAGTCTGCCTTGAACTGGTCACCCAGGACACGTCCGTACTCCATTTTCGATGATCCATATATGGATGGAAAGCTTATTTGATAAGGAAGCTAATGCAAGTGGTCCCACATCAAAAGATGTTCGGAATCAATAGAAATCGTCGAAACAAGTCACCGTCCAGAATCTGTCAGGGCGTTGTGTCGCCGTCTTTTGGGCCGTTTGGGCCTTGTAAAGTGTCGGCGCTCCCCAGAGACGTGTAGGGGTCCTTGGACGCCCGTTAGGCTATATACTCATTAGTTGCCGCTTACATTAGGGTTGGGTTTTGCTTAGATTATTCTGTTGACAACAGTTTCACCGTCGCCGTCGGTTTGTGAGACCCCAACTTTGTGAGATTAATCATTCATCTGCAATTTGGTTGCATTCCTTTGTGTTCTTGCATGTGTTCTCGATTCACAGGCAAGGACTTAGTCTTCTTGGCGAGATCGATCGTGCAACACCGATCGATAACCAGAGGGGTCATGGTGCTACGATTGTGGGGTTCAGAGCCGAGTTGTTCGGAAGCCGGATCGAATTGTGTCGTGACTCCACCAAATCGAGAGTTATCAGAACCTTTCGGAAGATCGGGAACCCTAGTTCGAGGATGATGAGGACATCCTCCACTATTACCCACTGGCAAAAACGGAACAAAAAAAGGCCAAGTGGCCTAGTTGTAGTCGGGCGGCGACCGTGTGAGCCTCTGAATAATCCCACCTTGCTTAGCTTGGGAGGAGGAAGCCACCTTAAAAGATAGTCACCCTTCCCCTATCGGACTAGTCTTTTAGGGACATTGGGTCTTTCTCCGAGTGGGTGTGCATAAGAACTATTAGAGTCTGGCCAACCTTAATTTATTGGGCCTCGGCCAACCCCACCTAGGCCGGATGTATCATTTGGTATCAGAGCTGGGCCCTTGTCTAAGGGGGTGGGGATGATGAGGACATCCTCCACTATTACCCGTTGGCAAAGACACAACAAAAAAAGGCCAAGTGGCCTAGTTGTAGTCGAGCGGTGACCGTGTGAGCCTCTAAATAATCCCACCTTGCTTAGCTTGGGAGGAGGAAGCCACCTTAAAAGAGAGTCACCCTTCCCCTATCGGACTAGTCTTTTAGGGACATTGGGTCTTTCCCCGAGTGGGTGTGCATAAGAATTGTTGGAGTCCGGGCAACCTTAATTTATTGGGCCTCGGCCAACCCCACCTGGGCCAGATGTATCAATAACGGTCACTTAAAAGTACTGGTTCACGCACTAGAGTGACCGGACGCGCAACTTGAAAACTGATCGGACGCGCCTCGGTGTTCGATTGCCACTGATTCGCGTTGCAGACCACGCGACCGGACGCGCTGCTTGAACTGACCGAACGTATTACACCCGGCGTCCAGTTTGAGTCCAGAGAGCAACCTTCATGACCGGACGCATCTGATTGCATGTGACTGGACGTGCTGCGGCATCTGCACAAAACTTTGCCACATTATGCTCCTCTGGGTGCCTGACTGGACGCTCCGGTTCTGCGAGGGACCGGACGTGCCGGTTGCAAACCCTAGCTGCCCCTCGCGCTGCTCTCGGCTTGAACTGACCAGACGCGTTCGGTTACGCCGAGACCGCGGCTGGTCCAGCGTCCGGTCACCTCTGTGACCTCCGTTCGCTTCCGTTTCTTCGCGTTCGGTGCAGTGGAAAATAGGCATTTCATTTCCAAAAAAGGGATGAATCTCGCCTCACAAGCTTGATGGGAGGGAGAGAGGAACCCAAACCCCTCTCTACCGCTCAAACTCCACCGCCTTCGCAAATGTGCTAACATCACTAAGGGTACATCACCATGTGCATGTGTTTTAGCATTTTCACAATCATTTTCGAGGCGTTAAGTTAGCTCTCCACTAGATCTAAATGCATATGCAAATGAATCTTCATCTAGTGGCACTTAAGTGATCAATAGCTCTAGAAATTCCCCTCTTTATAGTACAGCTATCGATCCTAAGCCATCCACACCCTCTATGGTGTCTTGGATGCAAAATAAAAAGCCCTATCATATACCTTTTCCTTGAGCTCCATGATTTGGCTTTGCACCTTCATCCAACTCCATCATGGCAAGCACTTGATCACATCACCATTGCTTGATTCTTGCTTCACCATGTCATTGCACCAACCACATCATAGCTACACACATGTCTTTGCTATGTGGTTAGTACTAGGTATTGTCACTAATTACCAACACTAAACATAGGACTTTCACTAACTGAAACAAATGCAAAAATATAACTATCGGTCTAGCCAAGACTACTCTATCTATGTTCACAAGCAACTAAGGTGCTAGGCAAGCTAGAGCTCTCCTAACCAATTCTAGGAGCAAGGTCACACAAACCTATGCCACTAGTACTTCAAGCATGAGGGAGCTCCTACACAACTAGTAAGCAAAAGCACAAAGCCCTAAGCTCACTAGCAATGCTCAATAACAAGGCAACTAATGCCAAATTAGAGAGTTCAAATTACTTAGTTACACAAACTAAGCAATGTGTCTAACAAGGTTACTAAAACCAAATTAGCCATGCAAGGCAGCTACTTCTATGCTAAACAAGCAAGAAGGCAGCTAGCAAGCTACTAAAGCCAAACTAGTCACAAGAGCAACTACACAAGCACAAGGTAAATGAAAGTAATATGAGCTTGTGTTTCGAAGAATGCAAAACACCGAGAAGGTGATGAAGACAATGTTGACTCGGTGATTTTCTCCCAAGGTTCACTTAGTTGCCACCAAGCTACGTCCCCATTGTATCGACCACTCACTTGGTGGTTTGGCGGCTGATTGGCATCACCCGCCAAGCCCGCATGTCAGGCACCGCAAGAGCCTACCCCAAAAGTGAGAGTAGCTCAATGACACGCTCAACTAGAGTTGCTCTTTGCGATCCCCGTGGGGTGAGCATAATCCCCCTCACAAATCCTCCTCCGGAGCACCGCACAATCTTCTCGCGTGCTTCAACGGAGTCACAAGCCACCAAGCCATTTAGGAGGTGGCAGCTTCCAAGAGTAACAAGCACCACCAGCTTGCAACATGATCACCTAGTGCCACTTGATGCAACCTCACGATGCAATCGTACTAGTGTCGCTCACTCACTCATTCGGATGAACACTATCAATCACAAGTGAGTTGGAGGGCTCCGAAGCACTCTCAAGCATGGGCACAAAGTCCCCTTAGGTGCTCAGCCTTAGCCATGGCTGAGACACCCCTCTATTTATGCCCAAGGGCCAAATAGAGACGTTACCCCTTCACTGAGTTTTCTGTGAGGCGACTAGACGCTCAGGTTGTGATGACAGGACGCGCAGGTCCCCTACGTCTGCTCCATCTTGCATCGCCACATGTCCCTAGCTGTTTGAACTAGTTGTTGCCACCAACGGCTATCTCCTGTGCACGTGCCACTGTGCAGATTGGACACAGCGAAGCCACGACTTGAATCTACGTCCATGCGTCTGGTTTCGCACCACTACATCTGCTCCATCTTGCATCGCCACATGTCCCTAGCTGTTTGAACTAGTTGTTGCCACCAACGGCTATCTCCTATGCACGTGCCACTGTGCAAATTGGACACAGCAAAGCCACGACTTGAATCTACGTCCATGCGTCTGGTTTCGCACCACTGCGTACCAGCGAGCCAGTGACCTAACGCACCAAAGAACGGACCGAGCCAGCATCCGGTCATTTCCAAAGACCTCCCCGAGCCTTTGTTTTATGATCGGACGCATCAGGTCAGTCACGAACAAATGCAGCACCCGAGTCCAGTCCTTCATGGCATGTTGTTGGTATTTTTAACGCACACAGATAAATCCGTGAGTGCACGAATACCGTTGTAGCTTTCACCCGGAGGGTTTTAAATATCGTATCCATAGGGAAAAATGTGTGGATCGCCAAAAAATTAGTTTATCCAAGGGTAGTAATCAAGGTTTAAGATATGATGGGTAGAGAGGATTCCTATGGTAATGATCCTATGCAAGGCAAGGTTATGATTCAAATGTCCTTCTAATGTTCACTTCGGGACGCCGCTAGACAAGAAAGCACCACTAAGGATAACTCTACCAACATGACTACGGTCCTACTAATTTAAGAACCTACTCAATTCGGTGTGGACGGGGCTGTAACCTCCCGTAACTACCACACAACCAGAAAATAGGGCGCAAACATAGGTAACCGACGGCCTAAGCACCACGCTTATGCTAAAAATTACTACTCTAATTCAGAGCGCTAACAAGAACTAGAGCAATCATAAGATCTATGAACCAATGAATAAAAGAGTAAGATAAATACTTGAATAAATATTAATTACTAGAAGTATCCCAGATGCAAACACGGAGAATCCTAAATCCGTCGAAGTACAAGCCAGAGAGGGAGCACCGACATGCCAGCATGACCTCCAACACTTCCCTCGCTCTCTATCTCTCTATTTTGCTAAGACTAGATCCTAATGAGGACTAATCTTCTCTTGATGGCTAGCTATGGAGAGGAGATCCATTCAAGGGACCCCTCTCAGCTGATCCCAACTAGAGAAAATTAATTAGGGTTTAAGGGATGGCCCTCCAGGGGACAGGGGCCTTGCTCATATAGCCCTTTAGGAAGCACCACAGTTGTCGGATCAAACCGACCTTGATCTACGATTATTATTCATCCTTAAAGGCGATGGAGGGGCGATCCACGAGATGGAGCCTGATTGGCTGAGAGGGCTGGGTGGCCGCCTAGGGGCTTGGGTGCCCAACTGGCTTCCGAGCCGGTTTCACCTCCCGTTTGGTCCAGAGCCTTCTCATACCTTCCAGATTACAGAAAAGTTATTCATGGCCCTTTTGTCTCTATATAACCTGACATGTGGGCCTTCCTTGGTTCTTTTTAGCAGACACCCTGCAGAAACAGGCATTCACTAAAACTCATGGAATTATGTTAGCAGACCCCCTATATCTATGTGGTAATTATGTGTTAGGTCCTTTTCCATGCTTCGTTGATGGTTAAAATTGACACTTATCTACAGTCAACAAACTCCCCCAAGCTTACCCTTTGCTCGTCCCTGAGAAAAGATAAACTTAGTGACGGATTAGGAATTGCTACAATGCTTTCACGCCTCAAAAGTACACATGCGTTCAAACAAGAACTTTCCTACGGATTAGAGTGAACTATTTTGACTTTCAAACTTACCCATATTACCTTCCACCATGGGGCTTGTAGTCGTTACTTGGGTCTTGAGTAGTTGAAAGAGAACAGTTAAGTCAAGCGCCATGTTTTAAGCTCTTTGATCAACTATTATTCTGGAGTTTTGTAAGATTTTCATATAAAACTCAGAGATTCCTTTGTATGACCCTCTTAAGTCCCTCACTTGTGGTATTTGTGGATCCTTACCAAGGCATTAATGGTGTATGCCTTCTCTCTCTCATCCTACAATTAACAGGCTTATGTGGAGCTCATAGGTGGGGAGACAGCTAATACATACTTGCAAACATCTATTGCATAGTCAAACCATGGATCCAGAGGAATGAGTCCAGCCATACAGTCAAATTAAGATGTGCATGTGTGTGGTCCTATGTATATGGTTTGAGTGGATATATGGTGATAGTGGCAAATGGTGATGATGATAGATGTATGTAGAAATGAAGGGGTAAAGGGATGATAATGGTGAATACCTAATTTTACTTTTGCTCCTTTGAAGAAACACACACCTCTCTTGATCTTTGAAGAATTTTGGGAAGAACTTGGGCTGCTCAAAATCTCTCTATGTTGGGACATTTGTCCTCTTTCTTTTATTTTTGTTTTTCCTCTCTCTTTTCTTCTTTTTTTCTTTCTCTTTTTTCAGAGCACCCAAGCCTCTTTTTGGATATATGGATAGAGGTAGTAGTAAAAGGGATAATTGGAGCTTTATTGCATAACAAAAGGGGCTAGCAACGGATGAAGACAAATTTTTTATGTTCACTCCTAGTGTAGGAGTAGAACAATTTTGGGATGTGTCTAAAATGGAAAGTATGTGGATGTGTACTTCTAGGGTAGAAGCAGCATATATGGGTGGAGTGTGCGTGATCTTTATTTTAACCGCATGACCAATCCCTAAGGGTCGACACAACTTGACCACACTCAATGCTTACAAGTAGAAATATGAGTGGAAGTTTTTCTAGTCTAACAAGCATGTATATATATGGCTATGGTAGGAATTCAAGCTCTCGTCATTCAGGAACTCATCATGCAGCATTTTTATGTTTTCAAAAGATAAAATTTCTAGAACTCTAGTATCTCTAGGAACAAGATAAACAGTAGCTCAAACCTTCAGTTTTAGGTTCAAGCATTTGCTACCCATAAGTTTTAGGTTCAGAGCAAATCTTAGATCAAAACAGTTGTGTCCAAAACTTGAGAAAGTTTGAGGTTGAAAACTAGGTACTTGCAAGGAATTACAGTAGAGCAACTATTCATCATTTCCATGCAAGAGATTACTTAGATAGTCATCTTTTATTAACAACTCTTTTAAGAACAAAAACAAGTAAACTAGACACACCCTTTTTATTTTGCTTTAGCTATTTTAGACCATTATTATTACTAATTAAGAAAACTTGTAAGGAATAAAGTAAAGCTGAGGGAAGAAAATACTTAGCTGGATACATGGGGGTGCTCTCCCCCAAGCTAGATGTTGACGTAGTCGTTCGATCTTATAGTGTAGCAGACTGACAGTGAAGTTGTACTTCCTCTAGTGGAGCATTGATTGATGATGATTGTTGAGACAGTGCTCCACTAGTGGATAGAACACCCACATACTTCTCGGCTCTTCTTAATAACTCCTACACAACTCAAATAGACAACAAAACTCGTGGAACAGATTAAGGGTTAAGAAATTAAGCATTAATTGTCTAGAGTGTTGCCCAAGATTTCTATGCAGAATTTAGCAAGGTATCCTTTTTCTTTCTTTTAGTAATTTCAAATTCTATATAATTAACTATGTCTAATTCTTCTTATGGTAATTGTGCATCAAGGAAAACTTTTATACGTTAGCCATTTACCTTGAAAATCTTACCTTCATCGTTTTGAAGCATGACCGCTCCATGTGATGCTACTTCAATTACCTTGAATGGTCCTTCCCATTTACTTCGTAGTTTCCCATGTCCGAACAGCTTCACTCTAGAGTTGAATAGTAACACCTTGTCACCTGGTTTGAATTCCTTCTTCTTCAATCTTTTGTCATGCCACCTCTTTGTCCTCTCTTTGTAGATCTTTGCATTATGATATGCCTTTTCTCGCCATTCCTCAAGCTCAGAGAGTTGCATCTTTCTTTTCTCCCCAGCTTCTTCAAAATCCATGTTCTATCTCTTTATGGCCCAGTGTGCCTTGAATTCTAGCTCGACAGGTAAGTGGCATGTCTTCCCGTAAACCAGCTAGTATGGTGACATTCCAAGAGGTGTTTTGTAGGCTGTTCTGTAAGCCCATAGTGCTCCATGAAGCTTGTCCTTCCAGCCTATCCCCATCTCATTGACAGTCTTTTGCAGAATGTTCTTGATCTGCTTATTTGATGTTTCTACTTGCCCACTTGTTTAAGGATGGTATGGCGTCACAACATTGTGACAGACCCCATGATTGTGTAAGAAGCATTGAAACTTCCTATCAATGAAGTGAGAACTTCCATCACTAATCACCATGCGTGGAACTCCAAAGCATGGAAAGATGGTTTCTGCAAACATCCTCTTGGCGTGATTGGAATCTGCAACTCGACATGGTAGAGCTTCAACCCACTTTGAAACATAGTCAACCGCCACTAAGATGTATTCACACTGCTTGGACTTTGGAAATGGTCCCATGTAGTCGATTCCCCAGACATCAAAGAGTTCTATTTGAAGATTGTTGGTGAGTAGCATGGCATCTCGTGTATTTATGTTCCCATGCCTCTGACATGCTCCGCATCTCCGGATGAAATCTTTTTTGTCTTCATACATGGTTGGCCAGAAAAATCCACATTGCCAGATTTTTGCATGAGTGCGGAATGCCCCATAATGTCCTCCATATGGTGATGAATGGCTCTTTCAATGATCTTGATTCCTTCTTCCGTTGGTACACACCTTCTGAGTAGACCATCAGAGCAGACTCGAAAGAGGTATGGTTCATCCCATATGTGGAGACGATTTTCTTGAATGAGCTTATGTTTGTTTTCTCCTGGTGGTACATAACCTGCAACCATAAAATTGACAAGATCTGCGTACCAGGGGTTGACGCTCGTGACCTTATAGAGCATGTCGTCTCGCAGGTAGTCGTTGATGGGCAATTCCTATGGATTTTCAAACTGCATCTTGGACAAGTGATCGGCTACAAAATTTTCTACTTCCTTTTTATCTTTTATTTCTAAATCAAATTCTTGGAGTAACAAAATCCATAAGTCATGGCTTAGCATCTTTCTTAGTGAGCAGGTATTTCAAAGCAGCATGATCAGTATGAACAATCACCTTAGCGCCTACTAAGTAAGATCTAAACTTGTCAACAGCAAAAACAACAGCTATGAGCTCTTTTTTAGTTGTTGCATAATTAAGTTGAGGTCCTGATAGAGTTTTACTAGCATAAGTAATTGCATGATGCTTTCTATGCTTTGTTTGACCCAAAACTACCCCCACAGCATAATCACTAGCATCACACATGATTTCAAAAGGTAGCAACCAATCAGGGGGTTGAATGATTGGTGCAGAGATGAGTGCTTTCTTAAGAATATGAAAAGCATCTAAACACTTATCATCAAACTCAAAAGGAGCATCCTTGGCTAGCAAATTTGTGAGGGGTCTAGCAATGTGAGAAAAGTCTTTTATAAAATGTCTATAGAACCCCACATGACCAAAAAAAACTTCGTACCCCTTTGATGTTTGTCGGAGGAGGCAAATTCTCTATCACTTCTATCTTTGCACGATCTACCTCGATCCCATGTTCAGACACCAAGTGTCCAAGCACTATGCCCTCTCTAACCATGAAATGACATTTTTTCCCAATAAAGGACTAAGTGCTTTTGCACACATCTTTGCAAAACCTTTTCTAAGTTTTCTAAGCAATCATCAAAAGTTTTTCCATAAATAGAAAAGTCATCCATAAAAACTTCCATGATTTTCTCTATCATATTAGAAAATATAGACATCATGCACCTTTGGAATGAGGCTGGAGCATTGCACAGACCAAAAGACATCCTACGATAGGCATCAGTTCCATAGGGACAAGTCAAAGTGGTTTTACTTTGATCATTAGGATGGATTGGGATTTGATGGTAACCAGAATACCCATCAAGGAAACAAAAGAAAGAGTGCTTTGCAAGCCGTTCTAGCATCTCATCAATGAAGGGTAATGGGAAGTGATCTTTCTTTGTTGCCTTGTTAAGTTTTCGGTAATCGATGTACATCCGCCATCCAATGACGGTTCATTGTGGGATCAATTCATTTCTCTCATTTTTTTACCACAGTCATACCCCCTTTCTTGGGTACAACTTGCACTAGGCTCACCCACTCACTATGTGGTATAGGATATATTATCCCAGCATGCAAGAGTTTCAAAACCTCTTTTTTAACAACATCCCTCATCGCATTGTTGAGCCTACGTTGGGGCTCCCTAGATGGTGTATAAGCTGGGTCTATAGGAATGCCATGAGTGCAAAGGGCAGGACTAATCCCCTTGAGGTCTTGGAGTGAGTAGCCAAAAGCAGAATGATGCTTTTCTAAAATAGTAAGGAGTCGGATGGTCTCGTATTCAAAAAGTTTATCACTAATTATCACAGGAGACTCCTTGTCATCATTTAGAAAAGCGTATTTCAATCCTGAAGGAAGGGGTTTTAGCTCAATGGGGGATTTTGGAGGTTCCTGAGTTTCATCCAAAGGTAAAGGATTTAACAGTTGTTCTATTTCTTCAATGAAATCTTTGGCGACTTCTTTGAGATCTTTGTCAGATGATTCTAGGAAAGACATTGCCATTATCCCCTCCATTGGTTCTTGCTCGGGACTTAACTCCATCTTGGTGTGGAGTGATTGGGTGATGGGAATGGAAAGGTTTAAGCTTTTCCCAAGATGTACATTTACACTTCCCTTTCTTCCTTCATGGATAAGTCTCTCTAGTGGATGTCCAATCAAAAGGTTGAATTCCCAAGTATCAAAAATATAGACACTAAGGTACAGCTTGGTTTCGTCTACTTTGATAGGAATGAAGTGGAAGATTCCTTCACTAGGAAGGATTTGGCCTGAGAGACTTTTTAGAAGCTTGGTTGTTGGAGTTAATTTCATGTCTTCAAAAAGTGTATGTGCAAAATACTTAGACATGATATTTACTCCTACAACTAGATTGTAATTAGCATCGAAGGAGGTTTGATGAATCTAACAACTAATAGAGGTAGAAGGAGAATCTAGACGAATGACTTCATGCGAAAGCTCGGATTCTCTCAACCAATCATCACTTATGATTGTTGTCAACTCCTTCATATTTTCTTTAAGGAACTTATCTTTGGTTGGATTAGAAAGGTGCTGGTTAGGTGTAGACGGTGCTAAAGACTTCCTAATTGCAAAATAATTCGAGGTGTTTCGAAAATTGGAGAAAAGATACTCCTCGAACTTAAACATGTCTTCCGAAAGTGGAATTTCTTCCTCCTTTGGTAGTTCAAGAACTTGGAGGATAGTTGAGGCTTCAAGTGGAGTAGCTAAAGGTTCAGGCTCAACTATCATAGGTTCTTCCTCAGAAGCCGTCTTAACTACGTCTTCTGGGGATCATCGGGAATGCTAGTGTAAGGAGTGTTTTTAAGGATTTTTGTAAGGATATCTCTCCCTTCACTAGCAGAGAGATGCAAGAAAGAGCCTCCAGAGGATGTATCAAGAAGTTGTGTGGTTTCTCCACAAACACCCACATAAAAGTGTTGCAAGAGCATTTGGTCTTAAATGGAAAGGTCAGGGCCAGAATTGAGTAGGTCATTAAAACGTGCCCAAGCCATACCAAGAGATTCTTTTCTTCTTGTTTAAAAGTTAGAACCTTTTTTTGAAGTTTAACCACAGAGAGAATGGGAAAGAAATGTAAGCAAAAGCTAGAGTGTAAAGTTCCCCAATCTACTTGTACACTCCCTACGGTTCGGGAATACCAGTGTCTAGCTTTTCCTGTTAAAGAGAACGGAAATGGCTTCCACCTTAATGTTTCATGTGACATGCCTTCAATTTGCAAGCATGAACAAATTAGCTCAAATTCCCATAGGTGTGTGTATGGGTTTTCATCGTCTTCTCCTGAGAATGAATGGTCCTGGGCCATATTTATTAAGCACAGATCCAACTCATAGCCAGGTATGAGGATAGGTCTGGAAGATTTTGGTGGCTCTAGTTGGGCACCCGTGGGGGTAGCTTATTGATTGATAGGAGTGATGTTATCCATGCTTGAAAAGGAAAAATACAAGGACAAATTTAGTTTGACGAATCACAGCAACCGTTTCCCTGGCAACGGCGCCAGAAAGCTTGTTGGTATTTTTAACGCAAACAGATAAATCCGTAAGTGCACGGATACCGTTGTAGCTTTCACCCGGAGGGTTTTAAATATCGTATCCATAGGGAAACATGTGTGGATCGCCAAACAACTAGTTTATCCAAGGGTAGCAATCAAGGTTTAAGATATGATGGGTAGAGAGGATTCCTATGGTAATGATCCTATACAAGGCAAGGTTATGATTCAAATGTCCTTCTAATGTTCACTTTGGGACGCCGCTAGACGGGAAAGCACTGCTAAGGATAACTCTACCGACGCGACTACGGTCCTACTAATTTAAGAACCTACTCAGTTTGGTGTAGACAGGGCTGTCACCTCCCGTAACTACCACACAACTAGAGAATAAGGTGCAAACATAGGTAACCGACAGCCGAAGCACCACGCTTATGCTAACAATTACTACTCTAATTCAGAGCGCTAACAAGAACTAGAGCAATCATAACATCTATGAACCAATGAACAAAAGAGTAAGATAAATACTTGAATAAAGATCAATTACTAGAAGTATCCCAGATGCAGACTCGGAGAAGCCTAAATCCGTCGAAGTACAAGCCGGAGAGGGAGCACCGACATGCCGGCACGACCTCCAACTCTTCCCTCTCTCTCTATCTCTCTATTTTGCTAAGACTAGATCGTGATGAGGACTAATCTTCTTTTGATGGCTAGCTATGGAGAGGAGATCGATTCGAGGGACCCCTCTCAGCTGACCCCAACTAGAGAAAATGAATTAGGGTTCAAGGATGGCTCCTCTAGGGGCTAGGGGCCTTGCTTATATTGTCCTCTAGGAAGCACCACAACCGTCGGATCAAACCGACCTTGATCTGCGATTATTATTCATCCTCAGAGGCGGTGGAGGGGTGATCCGTGAGATGGAGCCTGATTGGTTGAGAGGGCTGGGCGGCCACCTAAGGGCTTGGGCGCCCGCTCGGCTTCCGAGCTGGTTTTGCCTCTCGTTTGGTCCAGAGCCTTCTCGTACCTTCTAGATTACAGAAAAGTTATTCGTGGCCCTTTTGTCTTTATGTAAACCTAACATGTGGGCCTTCCTTGGCTCTTTTCAGCAGACACCCTGCAGAAACAGGCATTCACCAATACTTGTGGAATTCTATTAGTAAACCCCCTATATCTATGTGGTAATTATGTGTTAGTTCCTTTTCCATGCTTCATTTACAGTTAAAATTGACACTTATCTACCGTCAACACCTGCCACGCGTCACAGCTTCTCCGCTTGCCACCACGTCAGTGTACAATAGAGACAACTGAATGCGGACCCTACGCATCAGGTCACTCTGCGCGCTAGTGTCCGATCAGAAGATCGAGACCATGCGCTTTTTTCTACCTCTCAACCGGACACGCAGGTCTGATCGAGGCCAGCGTCCGGTCACTCACAGTGACCTCCTTTCTTCTCCTTTTCTTCACCGAGTTGATCCACTTTAACTTCAAACACTTCTCCTTTGTAAATATGCCAACATCACTAAGTGTACACCACCATGTGTATGTGTGTTAGCATTTTCACAATCATTTTTAAGGAGTTAGCCACTCAACTTGCCACACCACTCGATCCTAACATATATGCAAAGTTAGATCGCTCAAGTGGCACTAGATGACCGATATGCAAACAAGTTTGCCCCTCTTGATAGTATGGCCATCTATCCTAAACCTGGTCATCAACTTCTCTACACACCAATGACCGATGAAATGAAATGCCCTACAAATATACCTTTGCCTTACGCATTCCATTCCATCTCCTCCATTATCAATGCAACATATGCACCAACATAATCAACAATGATATGATCCACTCCATATCATCACGTGACCATATTGGTTCATCGATCTTGACTTCACTTGCTCTTCATCGTTGCTTCGATCCATCAGTGCCAAGTCATCACTCAACTTGCCCTTCACACTTGAAACTGGTGTGTCGAGCCAAGTCATGTCTTGATCTTCTCCACCTTGATCACATGACTCAATGTCATGTCTCATGTGCAATGAGCTCCTTCATCACATGTGTGAGCTTTGCAACATTTTTGAACCATTTCACCTTCATGGCAAGTATTGCTCACACACATGTACCTGTGGACTAATTACTTCATACATACCTGTGGACTAATTACTTCATACACAATTAGTCCACCTAAGGTTATCACTCAATTACCAAGATCAAAAAAGGAACTTGTAACGGAACCGTCCAAATTATAAGAGCACAAGTACAAAAACAATCACCGAAGTGATCAAATTCTCGCACTTGAGCCCATATAACTCCGGTAGTCCAATGAAATCACGAGGGATTTCAAAATAATCAACATACCAGCCAAGATCGTAGTGATTCAACATAACAAGTCACATGTTACATCCATTTCACAAGTAATTCCATATACATCGCAGTTCAACAAAGTTATTACAACTTAAGTTCAAAAGTAGCGAAGCAACGTAATTTGAAACTAACAACACCATTATTTAAAATACATGCCAGTACGAAGGTCGACTTCCCACAAAAGCATTAGAGAGAAGATAACTCAGAAGGATCATGCCCGTGATCACACTCCGCCTCTACGGCAGGAGCCAACCAACTTTTGCAGTCGCCATGATACATCACAACCTGCAACAAGTGGGGATAAAACCCTGAATACGAGAAGGTACTCAGCTAGACTTACCCGTCAGAAACCAGAAATAAGGTGACACCAAGGATCATGCAAGGCTGATATAAAGTGGGCTAGCTTGACAACATTTTGCATAAAAGCTTAATATGGATAAGTAATCATTAATGCTTAGGCATCAAGTTAATTATCATTAACCTGTCCTTTATATTAGAACCTGTACTAGAGCACTCACTTTATTAGGAGCAAACAATATTAACCATAGCAGGTATAAATTAAGGCAACCTTTCCATCGTTATCCAATTAACCATCCGTTCAATTTAATGGAATCTACGTTGCCGCTGCTCAAGTCAAGTGTTCACTAACTGGGAGCGACGGCGATTCGAATCGAATTCCTATCCAGCTGGAGGGGTATTTCTAACACTCACCGAGTCACGCCTGGCGAGGGCTACTCTGGTCACCTTTGGTACAGTTCAGGAGCCGCGGGTCCGACTAATGTCGCATCCCCAAGGGCGACACTCTGCCAGGTGTTAGGGACTCTAACCCCCCTTGTCTCACGCCAATGTCCCCAAGCACATCCTTTCTCTCCTCTAAGATGCAACCTACCATTCGATTCCTGGCCTGAACTGTATTACTCGGCTTCGCGGTCGGAACGACTTATCCGGCCAACTAAGTGTTAGACTGCGTTCAACATGACTCAAGGACGTACAGCGAATCAGTCCTTAAACGACTCAGACGGGGATAGATCCACACCCAAGACCTCCATGCCTTGTTGTTTCACTATCGTCATCCCGCCCGGTCTTATTTTATTTTATTAACACATGGTCCCATTCCACGGTAGCAAATATAACGAATCGTGCCATATATGAATATCCCAATATCTCGTAGGTGACAAGAAATCACCTGACTTCTACCGCTTAAAGCAGGGCTAAGCATCTATTCGATCCTAGTCTATGTAGGATTCAAGGATTCATATAACTGGACAAGGAATAATATAATGCAGCAAGGGTTTCTAACCAACTCCTACCACTTAATGCAACAATACTTATAACATATATCGAATTAATTGCTTTGAAGGTAGGAGGCTTATAATGCTCCGGGGCTTGCCTGGGATCTGACTCAAGTTAGAGTTTGTCAGATTAAACTCGCTTGGCGAGCATTCCCTCATTCTAGCACTTGTCCGATCATTCCATCTCCGAGATAGGTCCACCAACACTATCTTCTGGTTAGCTCCACCTCACGTCCTTCACGTGGTGCATCTAGCGTACCTAAATGAAATGCAAGATGCAAGTGTATGAATATATGGGAATGCAATAGATGATGCATCACACACTAAACAAGGCAAGTACAAGGTTACGCTAAATACACATAAGCACTTTACATTGCTCAAATAAACATCACACCACCTATTATGCAAAGATAGCAAGGGAAGCAATACCAAACATAACTCAAGATTTACAAAGCCTTAGGTGTACCAACTTCAACACCAAGGACATGAATCACACTTAGCAACAAGCAAGCAAAGTAACCAAGCATCCATATATTTTCAACAATTCTGGACATACATGTAGTAGCTGAGTAAATCAATCATATCTGGAGTTCTACAAATCCAAATGACTTGTAAGAAGATATTATGGAAATATTATGAAATTGTATACAATTCATTTAATATCACCTAAGCCTGATTTCCAAGTTTAATGGGTCAAAAAGATAAAACTACAGAACCTAGTCTGCTCCAAACAGAGAGCAACCAAATCTGAGACCTGACTTTAAACATCTATAACTCAAAAACTACTTAGCCAAATGCCACCAAATTTTAACACAAGCTAGATAAATGAATTATATACAACTTTGGTATAGACAAGATGCTCAGAAAACATAATTAACATGGAGTAATCTACATTGTCCCCAGAACTGTCCAGAAACTAATAATCGCAAGAAATAATTATTAACTTATGTTGCAAACATATACTTGGACAAAACCAACTTTACCAACATGTCACACATGACTAATGAACACCAGAAAACATAGTGTCCATTGCTAAATAAATTATTTTAATACATTTCTTAATTTACCTAGATAATTAGGTGGAATTATGAACACATATCAAAAGTGCACAATAAATTCTACCAAAATTACAGTGGCCTAAATATACTCTCAATAGTCTACTATCCAAATTTTAAGCCATTTGGACAAGTATATCAACCTCTATGAAAAAGACAAATTGCTATTACAAGAATTCATGTGAGAGCAAGATGAATCAATAACTCACTCATACTACTACCAAAATTCATGAAATTTTTACCACACATCAAACATCATAGGAGTAACATTCCACAAAAATTTTACTTCATTTGGAGCCCTACAACTATAGTTATGAAAAAGACAAATACCACTAGTATTAAAAACCTAATCTTAAAAATCCATTTTTACAGCAAAAATATTAAACTAAAATATAACATATCATAGATCCACTGCATAGAAAATTTCATAAGGATTCCAAAAAGTCCTCATTTGCTATTTTACGAATTTCCTAGCATGAGATATTAATTTTCAAAGTATCAGCCATAATTATGTATAAAAGAAAAAGGAAAAAGAAAAGCTGCACTATGCGATACTATTTAACTGAGTCACAGGTTCTTCATTTAGGCCCCTGCAATAAACTTTAATTGAACTAAGCAAAGGAGTCCCGATGGCACTATTCACATGAGTCTTTAACTTTACACAGCACCCCCTGCTTTTCTTCAAATTTAAGCCCGCGATCCTTCCTCTTCTTCATCTCGTACGCAGAGCAGAGGACAAAGGACGGCCGATTCGGCCAGCTAGGGCCCATCAGTGGCGAGGTAGGGGACGGCCATGGTAGAGGGATAGCCGGCCGCGTCCACGCTGGAGCCCCGGCCCGGCGCGGCTGCTGCAGCATGCAGGCCTACGGTGGCCCGGCCATTCCAGTGCTTGGCCACGCGTGGCTGCTGCGCCGGCAGCTGACCATGGAAGCAGGCAGTTGGCGAGGGCGCCCGCGCGGTGGCTTAGGAGCGTGGCGGAGAGACGCAAGGATGGCCAGCAGTGGGACGAGCAAGCAGCGTAGGGAGCTTTGCTCCGCCCGGCCATGGTGAACGAGAGAGCAAGAGGCAGAGGAAGAATGAAAGAGCGAGAGAGAGAGAGCTAGGAGGGCGCTCGGGCATCAAAGGTGAGCGAGCGGGGCACCGTGGCACGCATGCAGGCGAGCGCACAAGGCACGCGGCACGCAACGACTGTACACTGTCGGCCATTACGGGACTGCAGTTCGAATCCAAATCAAGAAGGTGACAATACCACCTCAAAAATACACTGAAACTTCAAAATTCCTCCCTCTGTAACTCCTAATCCGTTTAGTATTGGCACAAGTTGTAGTAACCAGAGTTGTAGAGCTACGCGAGAGGAACAACTTTGCTTTAAGAATCTTGGGGTGATTCGGTTTGGTTTGAAAGATATGGAGCTACGAAAAAGGGAACCTCAAACTGAAATCTGCAGCCCAATCACAAGCAGACTGAAACTGCCTTCCTCTCCACCTTCTAACTCCAAAACCGTGCACTAATTTGATCAACCATCTTCACCATCAGCTAGATCTACATGAGTACTCCAACTTTGGTTAAAGGAGTTTGGCCAGATTCGCAATGGTTTGCAAAGTAAAATTCGCCGAAGATAGTACCTTGAAACTGAAAACTGCAAGTTCAGTCTACACTTGGCCAATTTTTCAGGGTTCCAGAAAACAGCTTGGGATTCAAACTTTGACCCACTATTTGGCTACCTTAGAGGCTGAACTAGGTTTTGGTCCTTAAACAAAAGTTGTTCTACTCAACCTAAACTACAACTCTTATTTAATGTCAAACCTTGTACCTTGAACAAAAATCATTCTTTCATCTCAGTCAATGCAGCATCACGATAAAAGCTCAAACTAGAGTTTTAGGCCGATTGAGGCATTTTCTTGACATTTGTCCAACATGAACCCTTCATGACTTTTGTTGTAGAGTTCATCTAGAGTCATTTGGGCAAGTTTGCAAGGTTTGGTTGATGATCTATAATTCCATTCACTTAATAGTGCAATTCAAGCACTTAGTAAAACCATTCCAACCAGGATATAACTTATCATTTCATGTGACTTTTTGATTCCAAACTTCATGAAACTTTTCCAGGGATCAATATAGATAGGTACTAAGGTGAGACACATGAAGATATTGCAATAACATTATCCAAGCATATATCTTGAAAATGGCCTATATGTAAAGCAATGGTGCAACATCCAACTTTAGGTTAGGCTCATCTCCATAGGTTGACCTTGTCATCGTCATCTCCACTTAATCTATCATGTTTGAGTTCAAACCCATTGCTTAGTGAGTGACAAACACCTGGGGTGTTACAGCCCTCCCCCCTTAAAAGAATCGCGTCCCGAGATTCGGAACGGAAGACCTTTTAAGGAAGATAGGCACGTTATCTAGTTTCCAACATCTGCTATAGCATTCAGCTACAAAGCTTCAACATCGGTGAACAATTTGGCCAAATGCACTTTCTGATACTTACTCTTCATGGTAAAATTTGTCTGAAGAATTTCCTTCATTGACTTCCATGAAGCATTGTTACTTTGGGAGGAATCCAAGATAGCACGTACTGCATTCTCAGTGTACAGAGATCATTTGGTCCATGAGTGAACCACTCACAAGTATCTGACTCTCTAATGAGCACAACATAGGTCATATGAACTTGACACTAGACCGAAATATTCAGAAGTATACTCGTTGAAATAGCTCTATGTTCACACGGTTTTAAAAAGCAGTTCTCTACCAAAATGGCTTGAGTACAACCTTCCAAAAGGGTGAGATCATAGACGACAAACATCCTCTAAGGCTATAGGATACTGACTAACCAATAGATAGGGTTTATGTTGGTCGTAAATGTTCAATATTCAGATATCAACTAATGGAAAGCTACTTACTATTCCATGTGTGCAGTTCTCTTTCTCTGATGACAACATTGTATTATCTGAGTCTATCGAGGAGTTAGTGAATGTGATAGCTGACTCTGTCGGCGTCTTCTTCCGGCCAACAGCTATCTAATAAGATTCTTTTAGCCAGAGACAACAGTTATCTGAGTTGAATCAGATGTAACCTCTTGGGTAAGAACACTTTAAGATACCAAAGATCAGTGAGTATTATCAATTATTGCCAAAGAAAGATGTAACGAGGCCTTAAGGACAACAAAAGTTGTAAATATTCACTAAACCGTGGGGAGTAGTCTACCACCAAGCGGTTGAGTAAAATTTTCCTTCATGATGCAGTTGCATAGTAAGTTGAGTTGACTTGCAACGTAGTGAAACCAGCTTTGTCAGGCTAACTTTTTACCGTGAGACTTCATCTTCAGGGTCAAATAGTAGCTCTAAGATGGGAAATATGTTGTTTGACACTTTTCAAATTGCTTTTGATTTGCGATGGTATAAGTTGATTTGCAGAACACCAAGGCTGCTCGTACATTGTTGATACGAGAAAGCAAAAGCAAACGAAAGAGTGTAAACTAGTATCTTTGGAACCTCAGAAGGGCCATCCAGTAGCAGCTTTCGACCATTACTTTCCATACCAATCCGATGATGCACACGCTTTGAACTTGCAGGTTACTTTTGCAAGGCAAAACGCATACTCTGCATGGATGACATTCCTACAAGAATAAGGAACCGTTTCTGAATATTCCTCAACACTTCGACCAATAGAGTTATGAACAAACCGTTTGTGGCACCTAAGGCACAAGGATGTTGATCGAAACTGGGGCATGCATTTCTCTAATTCTTCACCGCAGCTGATTGAACACCTTGCACTATCTGTGTGATTGTCCAAGACGGAATTGACTTGATCAAAATGTCTCTAGAAGATAGAATATCACTCAAGTTGTTGGCTAGTTGATTAACTTCTTATTGGTTATTGCTCTGTAAGACATAGCCTTCGTAGCTACCAAAGAGTCGTTACCTAGCTAGAGATTAACCTTCCTATTGGTAACTAATCAGTTGTCTCTCAACACTAAAAAGTTCCAAATCTTCACTCTTGATCATAATAATTGTGGTTGATACAAAGCAGATGGTTGCCATCGAAGTCAGCAGATAAGGAGTCATATCAGAGATGGTTGATTTCGACGATATAGCCACTATGCATACAAAGGTTAAAATTTGCATAATGTGATGATCGGGTCTTATCCAATGGATGACTTGTCCAACATTAAGTGTTGGGTGTCCTTTTTATCCAACAGAGATGAGATATGTTGCTCACAAGATTGAGTTGTCAATACTAGAACAACTAAGTAGAGTCACTTGTCTACCACCTCTTGTAGTATGTTAATGTTTATGTCGGTGACCTGTTCTTCAAAGATTATCCTTTATATAACTTCAAATGGAAGTTCTACTACTTTTGGTCTGAGATATGGGCCTTACGATAAGATATGGAGAGATAACCAAGGAAGAGTTCACCTGAGAATAACACGTTGATGTTGTTCCGCAATGGATCATGACTAGAAACCACGATACCAGCGCGTGCCGAGCAGCACAACCTTGTGTCGGCCGCCCACAGGAGGCTCTCGGTTTCATCGCGGCACCGTTAGTTGCTACTCATAACACCATTACCGATCACATCACCAAGGTGAAATTTCAAGTGACACATTTTGGGTGGTAAAACAAGCATAATACAAGGAAAGAATAGCAAGCAAAGGTAGTCATAAGGTTTAGAATCAATAGGGAAGCTATTCGTAGATCAAAACGCCTCACAAGAGAACATAGCTCCATTGCCAAAAGGCGACTGAGCCAGCGATTTTTGCGTAATACCACGAATACCTGGCATCGACTAAGGAAACTACCAGATAATTAATTAACGGAGATTTGATCATTTTGAGCAACAACATGAGATCAAGATTGATAAACATCCCGAAACTTGGGAAGATTGAGGATGGCTTAAGCAAACTTCATGGACAAAATTGAGGTACCACTCAAAGATTGAGTTGATAAGGTGGTACTACACAATTTGCAAGCAAACGATTTTGAGACCGCAACAAAGAGACGTTGCACCATACTAGCTAACCTTTGGGAGAGGCAACCGGAAGGTCCAACATGGATTTGGGTACGGTCTCCACAACTAGCAACGTACGAACCATGGTCAAAGGCTAGCGTTGATGGAAGTTAACTTGGTTGGTCAGTCGACAAGGGTGTTCACCAAAGGGTATGGGCGTCTACGGCATAAGCAACATATAATGAAACAAGCTTAGGCTTTTTAGGTCAAGTAGATGCACAAACACAAAACATTCATGACTTATGCAAACATATAGGAGAACTAAACTTTGGACTTTCGGTCAAGCAAATGCATGAATACAACATTCAAGGGCTAACCACCAAGTCTACAGGCTTAGGCTCCTAAGAGAGAAAACCTAATTGAAGACAACAACCATACAATTACGTAACGTGAATGTTATTCTAGGATAAAGCTATGCGACCCTCGTATGCTCACCGAGGACAAATGAGGTGACAACTAGGGTACTACCTAGATAACAAGCATACATACACGCATCATAACTTCAAGCAACACATGAAGAAGCTTACACAAACGAACTCAAGCAACTATTACCAAGGGAAAAGCTCGCACACAGCAATCATTACTAATAACTAGGCTCACCCCTAACAAGCTTTATCTAAAGCAAGAACTAACTACAAGTTTAGTCCAAACAAACGTTAGAGGTAGCCAACTTAGCATGTGCCTAGAATCTGGACAGCAACACAGTAGTTACTTGTTTCAACCATAACTGAGGTTATAGACATCCCACAAAGGTGATCCTAGACTTTCTAGAAAGCTCAGGAAGATGACTACACTTTAGTTATTCATACCAAAATCAAATTCATAGGTTAACATGACAAAAAATGCTAATGTTTCAGATCTGTACCAATATGAACAGAAAACTGACAAGAACTTCAAAAATGCATAACTGGAGTCCTAGAGACACAACAAGGCTGAGCCTTAACTTTATGTAAGGATTATTAAGTTTTCTATAACTTTCTTATTATCATATTAAGATGATTATATATCTAACAAGGCCAAACAAGACAAGGAAAACATCTCTGCCCAGATTTGGACAGATTCTGTCATCCCACTTTACAAGCTCATAAGTAGAGATTTAGACCACCAAAATTAGTGTTATAGGACATTTTGGAAAGCTTAGAAAAAGTACTACACTTCTTCTATTATCTCCAAGACTTGATTCCATATGCACACATGTCAAACAAATCAAACATTCAGATCTACTCAGAGCATAAGCAAAACCTGATAGTAAACTTCTAAAAGTTATAACTCTCAAACCATAAGGCCTAGGGTCATGAAATTTTAGGACAAGCCAAATAAGTAAGTTAGCTACAACTTTGGTATTCTCCATAACTACAGAAAACACCATTATGACCACAAAAGCATCACTACAACAGAAAATGTTCTAGCAGCCAACATTCGACAAGCAAAACTAAGCTTGCCTTTGTTCTACTTAACAAGAGAGCGTACAAACATGTTATTCTAGTAGCTCTAAATTTTGTTACCTTAGACCAACACCAATTTAATTCACTCATGAGAATCCAATTTACTTAAGTGAGGTCTAAAGCATTTTCAAAAACTTGTAGGAACAACATATCCACCACTTTGCTAAGCTAGAAGATAACTCTAAGTTCAAGCATGTAGCCACACTCATTTCTAGTAAGGCTAAGCACACATTTTTCTCAAGCATTTCCTATTCAAGCAACATGGAACAAAGCATTCATGTCTAACTCCACACAAGGAAGAGACTGCATAACATCAATCACAAGTCACTTAATATCGAACAAGGGTGAGAGGAGCATAGCTATGCATAAAGCAACAATCATGATAATGCATGCTTCGTCCTATTCGTCCTCACTAGATTGCCAACCTAAGGTGGCAATCACGTTCTATGTCGGTGGCATAACACGCACTCTCTCGATATATAGCTAGTCGTCAGCTACATTCGACTTACGCATTCGTGGTTAGCGTACCTGCAGAAAAGTTTCATTGCAGCCCAACATTTCCCAATATAGCACACAATAAAAATAGAGAAGTAAAATTCTAAGTACTCCCATATACATATACCCTCGTATATATACATGTAGCACCAAAACTACCTGAATTATCAATCACCCACAATTAAGTACCTTCATATATACATGTGTGTAACATGTAAATAATTCAGTAACCAAAACTAGCTCTCCCCTAGACCGCAGTTTGTACGGTCATGCTCTCACAACTCACACTTACCTGAGCGTAGGTGCGATGTTGCATAAAAGTAAACTAGCGACATATATGACTATCTCATATATGAAGGCTACCACCAATCTAACACATCAGGTAGCATAGTGTGGGAGAGTCATCACACATACATACCTTGGCCTGGGCGTAGATGCATAAATGAAAACCCCCAAGTTAGTACTTATATAAGCCACCTAATAATCCTTATATGGGCATAAGGAAATTGACCACTGGCATACTTAGGTTTAAAATTTAGATTTGGCAAACCTATATATAGCTATAAGTTGATAGAACTGATTTTATAAAATAAAACCTTTGTTTTAAATACACATACGACAAGTTTAATGTTGAATCTTGCTCCGATACCAGCTGTAACGGAACCGTCCAAATTATAAGAGCACAAGTACAAAAACAATCACCGAAGTGATCAAATTCTCGCACTTGAGCCCATATAACTCCGGTAGTCCAATAAAATCACGAGGGATTTCAAAACAATCAACATACCAGCCAAGATTGTAGTGATTCAACATAACAAGTCACATGTTACATCCATTTCACAAGTAATTCCATATACATCGGAGTTCAACATAGTTATTACAACTTAAGTTCAAAAGTAGCGGAAGCAACATAATTTGAAACTAACAACACCATTATTTAAAATACATGCCAGTATGAAGGTCGACTTCCCACAAAAGCATTAGAGAGAAGATAACTCAGAAGGATCATGCCCGTGATCACACTCCGCCTCTACGGCAGGAGCCAACCAACTTTTGCAGTCGCCATGATACATCACAACCTGCAACAAGTGGGGATAAAACCCTGAATACGAGAAGGTACTCAGCTAGACTTATCCGTCAGAAACCAGAAATAATGTGACACCAAGGATCATGCAAGGCTGATATAAAGTGGGCTAGCTTGACAACATTTTGCATAAAAGCTTAATATGGATAAGTAATCATTAATGCTTAGGCATCAAGTTAATTATCATTAACCTGTCCTTTATATTAGAACCTGTACTAGAGCACTCACTTTATTAGGAGCAAACAATATTAACCATAGCAGGTATAAATTAAGGCAACCTTTCCATCGTTATCCAATTAACCATCCGTTCAATTTAATGGAATCTACGTTGCCGCTGCTCAAGTCAAGTGTTCACTAACTGGGAGCGACGGCGATTCGAATCGAATTCCTATCCAGCTGGAGGGGTATTTCTAACACTCACCGAGTCACGCCTGGCGAGGGCTACTCTGGTCACCTTTGGTACAGTTCAGGAGCCGCGGGTCCGACTAATGTCGCATCCCCAAGGGTGACACTCTGCCAGGTGTTAGGGACTCTAACCCCACTTGTCTCACGCCAATGTCCCCAAGCACATCCTTTCTCTCCTCTAAGATGCAACCTACCATTCGATTCCTGGCCTGAACTGTATTACTCGGCTTCGCGGTCGGAACGACTTATCCGGCCAACTAAGTGTTAGACTGCGTTCAACTTGACTCAAGGACGTACAGCGAATCAGTCCTTAAACGACTCAGACGGGGATAGATCCACACCCAAGACCTCCATGCCTTGTTGTTTCACTATCGTCATCCCGCCCGGTCTTATTTTATTTTATTAACACATGGTCCCATTCCACGGTAGCAAATATAACCAATCGTGCCATATATGAATATCCCTATATCTCGTAGGTGACAAGAAATCACCTGACTTCTACCGCTTAAAGCAGGGCTAAGCATCTATTCGATCCTAGTCTATGTAGGATTCAAGGATTCATATAACTGGACAAGGAATAATATAATGCAGCAAGGGTTTCTAACCAACTCCTACCACTTAATGCAACAATACTTATAACATATATCGAATTAATTGCTTTGAAGGTAGGAGGCTTATAATGCTCCGGGGCTTGCCTGGGATCTGACTCAAGTTAGAGTTTGTCAGATTAAACTCGCTTGGCGAGCATTCCCTCATTCTAGCACTTGTCCGATCATTCCATCTCCGAGATAGGTCCACCAATACTATCTTCTGGTTAGCTCCACCTCACGTCCTTCACGTGGTGCATCTAGCGTACCTAAATGAAATGCAAGATGCAAGTGTATGAATATATGGGAATGCAATAGATGATGCATCACACACTAAACAAGGCAAGTACAAGGTTACGCTAAATACACATAAGCACTTTACATTGCTCAAATAAACATCACACCACCTATTATGCAAAGATAGCAAGGGAAGCAATACCAAACATAACTCAAGATTTACAAAGCCTCAGGTGTACCAACTTCAACACCAAGGACATGAATCACACTTAGCAACAAGCAAGCAAAGTAACCAAGCATCCATATATTTTCAACAATTCTGGACATACATGTAGTAGCTGAGTAAATCAATCATATCTGGAGTTCTACAAATCCAAATGACTTGTAAGAAGATATTATGGAAATATTATGAAATTGTATACAATTCATTTAATATCACCTAAGCCTGATTTCCAAGTTTAATGGGTCAAAAAGATAAAACTACAGAACCTAGTCTGCTCCAAACAGAGAGCAACCAAATCTGAGACCTGACTTTAAACATCTATAACTCAAAAACTACTTAGCCAAATGCCACCAAATTTTAACACAAGCTAGATAAATGAATTATATACAACTTTGGTATAGACAAGATGCTCAGAAAACATAATTAACATGGAGTAATCTACATTGTCCCCAGAACTGTCCAGAAACTAATAATCGCAAGAAATAATTATTAACTTATGTTGCAAACATATACTTGGACAAAACCAACTTTACCAACATGTCACACATGACTAATGAACACCAGAAAACATAGTGTCCATTGCTAAATAAATTATTTTAATACATTTCTTAATTTACCTAGATAATTAGGTGGAATTATGAACACATATCAAAAGTGCACAATAAATTCTACCAAAATTACAGTGGCCTAAATATACTCTCAATAGTCTACTACCCAAATTTTAAGCCATTTGGACAAGTATATCAACCTCTATGAAAAAGAAAAATTGCTATAACAAGAATTCATGTGAGAGCAAGATGAATCAATAACTCACTCATACTACCACCAAAATTCATGAAATTTTTACCACACATCAAACATAATAGGAGTAACATGCCACAAAAATTTTACTTCATTTGGAGCCCTACAACTACAGTTATGAAAAAGACAAATACCACTAGTTTTAAAAACCTAATCTTAAAAATCTATTTTTACAGCAAAAATATTAAACTAAAATATAATATATTATAGATCCACTGCATAGAAAATTTCATAAGGATTCCAAAAAGTCCTCATTTGCTATTTTACGAATTTCCTAGCATGACATATTAATTTTCAAAGTTTCAGCCATAATTATGTATAAAAGAAAAAGGAAAAAGAAAAGCTGCACTATGCGATACAATTTAACTGACTCACAGGTTCTTCATTTAGACCCCTGCAATAAACTTTAATTGAACTAAGCAAAGGAGTCCCCATGGCACTATTCACATAAGTCTTTAACTTTACACCCACCCCCTGCTTTTCTTCAAATTTAAGCCCGCGATCCTTCCTCTTCTTCATCTCGTACGCAGAGCAGAGGACAGAGGACGGCCGATTCGGCCAGCTAGGGCCCATCAGTGGCGAGGTAGGGGACGGCCATGGTAGAGGGATAGCCGGCCGCGTCCATGCTGGAGCCCCGGCCCGGCGCGGCTGCTGCAGCACGCAGGCCTACGGTGGCCCGGCCATTCCAGTGCTTGGCCACGCGCGGCTGCTGCGCCGGCAGCTGACCATGGAAGCAGGCAGTTGGCGAGGGCGCCCACACGGTAGCTTAGGAGCGTGGTGGAGAGACGCAAGGATGGCCGGCAGTGGGACGAGCAAGCAGCGCAGGGAGCTTTGCTCCGCCCGGCCATGGTGAACGAGAGAGCAAGAGGCAGAGGAAGAATGAAAGAGCGAGAGAGAGAGCTAGGAGGGCGCTCGGGCATCAAAGGTGAGCGAGCGGGGCACCGTGGCACACATGTAGGCGAGCGCACAAGGCACGCGGCACCCAACAACTGCACACTGTCGGCCATTACGGGACTGCAGTTCGAATCCAAATCAAGAAGGTGACAATACCACCTCAAAAATACACTGAAACTTCAAAATTCCTCCCTCTGTAACTCCTAATCCGTTTAGTATTGGCACAAGTTGTAGTAACCAGAGTTGTAGAGCTACGCGAGAGGAACAACTTTGATTTAAGAATCTTGGGGTGATTCAGCTTGGTTTGAAAGATATGGAGCTACGAAAAAGGGAACCTCAAACTGAAATCTGCAGCCCAATCACAAGCAGACTGAAACTGCCTTCCTCTCCACCTTCTAACTCCAAAACCGTGCACTGATTTGATCAACCATCTTCACCATCAGCTAGATCTACATGAGTACTCCAACTTTGGTTAAAGGAGTTTGGCCAGATTCGCAATGGTTTGCAAAGTAAAATTCGCTGAAGATGGGTACCTTGAAACTGAAAACTGCAAGTTCAGTCTACACTTGGCCAATTTTTCAGGGTTCTAGAAAACAGCTTGGGATTCAAACTTTGACCCACTATTTGGCTACCTTAGATGCTGAACTAGGTTTTGGTCCTTAAACAAAAGTTGTTCTACTCAACCTAAGCTACAACTCTTATTTAATGTCAAACCTTGTACCTTGAACAGAAATCATTCTTTCATCTCAGTCAACGCAGCATCACGATAAAAACTCAAACTAGAGTTTTAGGACGATTGAGGCATTTTCTTGACATTTGTCCAACATGAACCCTTCATGACTTTTGTTGTAGAGTTCATCTAGAGTCATTTGGGCAAGCTTGCAAGGTTTGGTTGATGATCTATAATTCCATTCACTTAATAGTGCAATTCAAGCACTTAGTAAAACCATTCCAACTAGGATATAACTTATCATTTCATGTGACTTTTTGATTCCAAACTTCGTGAAACTTTTCCAGAGATCAATATAGATAGGTACTAAGGTGAGACACATGAAGATATTGCAATAACATTATCCAAGCATATATCTTGAAAATGGCCTATATGTAAAGCAATGGTGCAACATCCAACTTTAGGTTAGGCTCATCTCCATAGGTTGACCTTGTCATCGTCATCTCCACTTAATCTATCATGTTTGAGTTCAAACCCATTGCTTAGTGAGTGACAAACACCTGGGGTGTTACAGACCTTTCATCATCACAGGGATTCAAGCCAATCCTCTCGGGAGCATCCAACTCCCTGTCACATTCAGGGACCCCTCTAACTTTGGGAAGGAGGTGGTCGACTTTGAGGTGGTTGACTTCGCCAGCCCCTACCACGCTTTGTTGGGGTGGCCGTGCTGCGTGAGGTTCATGGCCATCCCGAACTACGGCTGCCTAAAGATCAAGATGCCTAGCCCACGGGGGGTCATTGTGGTGGCCCCGACCATGGCTGACGCGTACCTCTGCGAGCAAGAAGGAACTGCCCTTGCTCCGGTCGACGTCACTACCGCTGATTGCGCTCGAATCCGGCATCAATCGGGAGAAGGGCCCCCTCATAGCACAAAGGGGAACTCGGTGGCGGCCTTTCGCCTGGCCAACAACACCAAGATGGTCTGGATCTATCCTCAAGACCTAGAGAAATGACTTTGTATAGGCACTGACATGTCCCCAAACATAGAAGCGGCCCTCACAAAGTTCTTGCACGACAACGCAGGCATCTTCATGTGAAAACCCTCATACATGCCCGACATCCCCCGCGGAATCACTAAGCACCAACTTAACATCAAGGCTGACGCCAAGCCAGTGCAACAGCGCTTCTGCCGCTTCGATGAAGAGAAGCGCAAGGCAATTAGTGAGGAGCTCACCAGGCTCCTAGCCGTCGGCTTCATCCGGAAGGTCTAGCACCCCGATTGGCTATCGAACCCAGTCCTGGTCAAGAAGAAGAATGGGAAATGGAGGATGTACATCAACTACACTGGCCTCAACAAGGCCTGCCCAAAAGACCCATTTTCCCTTACTTAGATTGACTAGGTGGTTGATTCCACCACTGGCTGTGCGGCCCTCTGCTTTTTGGACACGTACTCTAGGTACCACCAGATCACGGTGGACCCCTTTGATCAGCTGACCATCGCTCAACCACCACATTTAGCACCTTTTGTTATACTTCCATGCCCTTCGGCCTCTCGAACGCTGGAGCCACCTTCCAGTGGTGCATACAAAAGTATTTCGGCGAGCAGATCGGCCGCAACCTAGAGGTCTACATTGATGACATTGTTATCAATACCCGCATGGCCACGTGACTGATCGATGACCTAGAGGAAACCTTCTCCAACCACTGTGCCAACCACATCAAGCTCAACCCAAAGAAGTGCGTGTTTGGAGTCCCAGTCGGGAAGCTCCTGTGTTTCATCATCTCCGAGCACCACATTGAAGTTAACCCCAAGAAGATCTCTGCGATCATGGACATGGAGCTGGTCAAGAACCTAAAGGGGGCTCAGAGGCTCATCGGGTGATTGGCGGTGCTCAGCCGCTTCATATCACGCCTTAGGGAATGAGGTATGTTGCTGTACAAGCTCCTTAAGAAATTTGAACGCTTTGAGTGGACATAGGAAGCCCAGGATGCGCTTACAAGGCTAAAGGACTTCCTGACCATGCCTCCGATCCTAAGCTCCCACACCAAGGGGGAAACTCTGCTCCTATACACAGCCGCCACCCCCACACCATTAGCGCAGCGCTGGTGGTAGAACGCAAAAAGGAAGGCCACATCCTCAAGGTTCAGCGACTGGTGTATTTAGTTAGTGAGGTCCTCTCTGACTCGAAGTCCCGCTACCTAAGACTCCAAAGACTCCTCTACACCGTCCTCATCACCAAACGCAAGCTCTAGCATTACTTCGATAGCCACCCTATGGTAGTCATATCTTCTAGCGGCCTGGGGGACATCATCAACAACCGAGAGTCCACTGACCACATTGCCAAGTAGGGGCTTGAGCTCATGGGCCTCAACATCACCTATGCCCCCCGCACGGCATTCAAGTCCCAAGTCGTCACCGACTTCGTGGCAGAATGGACTGATAAACAGGCCTCGATCATCCTTGCTATGATCGAGTACTGGACCATGTATTTCGATAGCTCCCTCACCTTCGAGAAGGTAGGCACAGGGTCCTCCTCATATCCCCCAGCAGAGACAAGCTAAGGTAAGCCCTCTGCTTTAGTTTTGGGCCACTAACAATGTTGCAGAGTATGAGGCGCTCCTCCATGGCATTCGGGCGGCCACAGAGCTAGGGGCACAGTGCCTCTTCGTACGAGGAGACTCTGAATTGGTCATCAAGCAGGTCATGAAGGAGTCAGCCTGTTGTGATGTGAGGATGGAGGCCTACTGCGTGGAGGTTCGAAAACTAGAAGACAAGTTCGACGGCATCGAGCTTCATCACGTCCTTCGGCGGGACAACAAGGAAGCCAATGCCTTAGCAAGGCTGGCATCTTCTCAAAGGCCCCCCACTGCCAAGGGTCTTCCTCGATGTTGTCGACGCCCCCTCGATCCACCTGGAGGGGACCAAGGCGCTAGCCCCGGCTGGCGTCACCGTGACCTCAAACACCATCACCGATGGGGCATCGTCTCCATAGGAATGCGTGCTCATGGTCACCATGCATAGTAGGTGGGGCTCTAAGCCACTGGCTGGCACCCTCCCTAACCCTCTGGCATGTCCTGTGAAGCACAGGAGACAAGAGTTAGCCACCCCCGGTAGGGTGGCCGGTGGACAATCTACTGAGGTCCCCACAGCGGCCTCGTAACCGACAGCCGATGCCCCTAAACGCTGAGGCATGCCACCATCAAGTCTAGAGCCAGTTCACCAGAACACCGAGGGTGCACCAAGCGAGAGCTTCCCCCGGTCACCCGAGGCTTCAGAAGATTGGAGAACCCCATTTCTTGAGTTCCTCGAGCGGGGGATCCTCGCCACCGACATCGTGATGCCCGCAGGCTAGTCTAATGTGCCAAGAGCTATAGAGTCCTCTGCAGGCAGCTCTATCACTAGAGCGCCTCCGAGGTGCTCCTATGGTGTGTCGCCCCGAAG
The DNA here is from genome assembly GCA_038087645.1 of Saccharum hybrid cultivar R570. Classification (NCBI taxonomy): domain Eukaryota; kingdom Viridiplantae; phylum Streptophyta; class Magnoliopsida; order Poales; family Poaceae; genus Saccharum; species Saccharum hybrid cultivar. The sequence goes on from JAQSUU010000602.1 coordinate 14,987,120, forward strand.
GATGGGAAAAAGCTTCTCCTCGGCATCCATGGCGGCATCTGTGGGCACCACATGACGCCAAGGGCCCTCATGAGGAAGGCCTTAAGACACTGCTTCTGTTGACGATAGTTAATAACCATATTTAACCATCAACATAACATGTAAAAGGGCACAAATGAGATCACCAACATAAGTCTAGGACTTAAACTAACAAATTCCACAAGTTTTGGTGAATATGTGTTTCCAGCATGATTCAATCAGAAAACCGCCAAGGAGGACCTATTCTTCAAACAAAATCATGGAAATATGCCACGAGAACTACATGGGAAGACTCTAGGAGACTGTAGGAGGTTCTCCACCGAAGTAGGGCATGAGACCCTGCCAGGTGGGGCTGGTCGATCTCCCCCTCAGGCCGCCCGGTCCCTGGTGGGCTCCACCTGTCAGCAACTTCTAGAGTGATCCTTCACCGCCTCCTAGGATTGCATCTACATCATTTCTTAAGTTGGTTTGATCCAAGGGCTCACGTTGCACCCTTTGGGCTATATAAGCAGACCCCTGCCCCCTCCCTAGAGCTATCTCTGAAACCCTAATTCATATTCTCCTCATGAGGATCAGAGCCAGCTATCAAGAGAAGATTAGTCCTCCATACAATTTAGTCTTATGAATAGAAATAGAGAGATAGAGAATGAGGGAAGAGTTTGGAGGAGGTGCTGGCCTATCGGTACTCCCTCTATGGCTTGTACCTTGGTGGATCCAAGTTCTACTTGATCTTGTCTTCGAGATTTCTCTAGTAATCAACTTATGATTTCATGTAAGCATTTGTTTATATTGTTTATCAGGTTTACGACACTTTTGAGTGCTTTATTCTCTTCCTAGGGGAGTAGAGTATTAATCTTAAGTGTAGGCGTGGTGCTTAGACTTAAGTTAATCGTGAATGCACCCTGCATTCCGGATCGGTGGTAGCAGTGGGTGGTGATAGCCCCGTTTGTAGTCCACCTCCCATTTGTGGGACAAGTAGGACCCAGTTATCAAGGAAATCACATCCCCTGTTGGTGGCTTTCCCTAAGTAATGTCCCCAGCTAAATATTAGAAGACATAGTTTACCCAGGTTAGAATAAGAAAGCCTTAGTTATTCTCTCTATGCTCCTATTTATCCTAATCTTGTTGCTATTCTTAGTTAAGTTAAACCTTAACCAAGTCACCATCCCCTTGTTAAGTTAGATCGTAGTTAGTCTCACAAGTTTCCTTCTGGATACGATACTTGGAATACCTCCAGGTGAAAGCTACAGTGGTATTCGTGCGCTTGTAGATTTATCTGTGTGCATTAATTTATACCAACAGCTTCAACTAGCCAACCGCCCTCGCTGATGCCCGGGACCTTGTCAAGACGTGCAAGGGTTGTCAGTACTATGCCAAGCAAAGTCACCTGCACACCCAAGAACTCTAGACGATCCCCATCACCTGGCTATTTGTGGTCCGGTGTCTCGACATGGTCGGGGAATTCAAGAAGGCTCCCAGAGGCTTTGACCACCTGTTGGTCACCATCGACCAGTTCACCAAGTGGATCGAGGTCTGACCTATTGTCAACCTCAAGTTGGAACGGGTGACCGAGTTCATCCAGGACATTATCCACAGGTTCGGATTTCCCAATCGCAATATTACTGATAATGGCACTCAGTTCATAGGCCGCAAGTTTTTGGATTTCTACGACGCCTGGCATATCTAAGTGGATTGGGCTTTAGTCTATCACCCCGTGTCCAACGGCCAAGTCGAGCGCGCCAACAGGCTAGTCCTCCAAGGGATCAAAATCCACATCTACAATGAGCTCAAGATCCACGCTGGCCGCTGGGTGTACGAGCTCTCCTCCCAACTCTGGAGCTTGAGGATGAGCGTGAATCGCTCGATGGGGTACACACCTTTCTTCCTTGTCTACATGGCTGAGGCGGTCATCCCCTCTGACCTCGACTTCAACACCGCATGCATCCACTTCTACGACGAGCAACGAGCCGAGGAGCAACGCTGGGCGGACAATGACATGCTCAAGGAGGTGACCTCATCCTCCGAAGAGTCGCCCCATCCAAGAAGGGCCACAAGTTAACTCTGCCTTAGGAGGGCCCCTTCTATGTCTAGCAGGTGATCTGGCCAGGCACCTACAAGATCAACACCATTGTGGGGAAGGAGCAAAATAGTGCGTGGAACATCCAACAACTACATCATTTCTATCCATAGCTCGTTACTTCCTGTATTTCAATACCATACCTCTAACCTCCTGGCAGGATCCCACCACTTAGTGGGATGGAAGGGATGCCCCCGCTAGAAAGGGACGCCTCTCGGGGTTCAAGGCTGCCCTAGGGAAAGATCTGAAGTGCGAGGGACGCTTAGGAGACGAGCCCATGTGGCTAAAGCCAGGACGCCCAGAAGTGTCCTGACCGTCTGGATGAGCAATGTCCGAGTACCGACCTTGAGCCGCTCATGGTGACCCATCGAGGGAGGTAGTAAGCCCCTGAGCACCAATAGATGGGCTCGGGAATTATACAAGTGGCTTAGTCGAGAAACTGAGAATCTCCCCTCTAGGGGACATGACCAAGGCACGGATCAACCATAAACTTGGGGTTCTCACGGACTTACCCACTACTAGCATGGGCGCAGCAATCTTGGCCACCGAGGATATTGTCGTAGCAACCCAACCCCACGAGGGAGCAGCAGCCCCGAGCTGAAGGGTCATCCGAGCCCTTAAGAAACTCTGAGGCCCTATGATGGCCTTAGGGGCTGCACCGGCTCCCCAGACAGAGAAGCTCGACCCCTCGATCGATAGGGGATCAGGCGGCGCACCCCCAAAACCAACCAACTCCCTGGAGTTGGATCGGGAGCCACCGAGCGATGGACCCAATGAGGGTCTCCCATCCAAGCTTAGCGTGCTTCTTGCGCACCGACCTATGGCTACAGAAGGTCGGCCCCAGAAGGCCATCCCGAGATGCTCTCAATCACCCAACCCACGATAGGTCCCGACAAAAAGAGGGGTGCCCCCGGGCCTAAAGTCGGTACTCCCAAACTAGTTCACCGAGCCCTTGCTCGGGACGCAGACCTATGCAACATAGGAACAGAGAAGGGGCTAGCACCACTACCACTTGGCACCAATAGCAAAGCACCCCTATCACACTAAGGGCAAAAGCCCCACGCAGGGAGACACGCTCCCATCAGTAGAAACTATCTCCACCATGGCTAGGTCGGTCACCAGAAGATCAAATTTAGCCCTTCGCCGCCATCATGAATCAAGCCAAGTGAGGCCACAAAGGGCTCGGGGGCTCCTGACAAGATCCTAACATATGGGCATGTTAAGCCTCGGGATCAATGGTTCCTGACCGAAGAGACCCCCCAACCGACCCCTCTAGGATAGCTGGGGGGCTCGGGGGCTATACCCATCGAGTACGCTCACACGCACCCTTCGACCAAGAAACCTGGCCAAGCTTGGGCACAACGCAACCCCTACACAGGGCCCGGGGCTTGCCCGGGCTTCAGGCTCCCGATCGACGACACACCCGAGCTTGGCCTTGGCACCTGCTTGGCTTACGACGCTAGCCAAGGCCCAAGCACAAGAAGACAAGCCCCGAACCATCGAGGCCGGGGGCTCCAAGACACCGCGCCTTGGGTGCGGCCCTATTGGCCACTTCCATGATAGGGTCACGCATAGGGTGTGGCACAAGAAGACAAGCTTCCCGTGGCTTCCAAGGGCTGGGCTGCTCCTAAGCCCATGCATCAGCCCTTGGAGCCAACCTCCTTCGCCACCAAGAAGACTCTAGAAGGTTCACCTGGGGGAGGCCGGTCCAAGCTAACACCACCTGACACGCAGAGTGTCAGAACAGAGGAGTCGGACGACGTCCAAGGCTTCTTTGGCTCCATGACACCACCACGGTCCATAGAGCGCCGCTACAAGACCCTCCTAGACTCCGGTGCATGTAGACCGTAGACTCATCTCCCCAAACCGCCATGTACCCGACCTATCTCGTTATATAAGGGATAAGGTCAGGCCTAGATGGGGGAGGATGATCTAAGATAGATCATTCTATTCCATTCCAGCTGCTCCTGCTCAGCACCAAGAGTAGGGGCAACCTAGAGAGGGGAAGGCTCCACCGGCGGTCCTAATCGAACGAGAAGGACAGGGGGCAGTTAGGGCCATCGAGTGCATCTGTTCTCTGACTAAGATAGACACGCTCGATAGGACAAAATGACCATCCCTTGGGATGCGGGATTCCGGGGCAGGATGCCATCCCTCTAACCACCTTAGCACGGACAAGACTACACTTCAAGGTAGCGACTATAGGTACATCACTGATTGGCCTGACAAGACGGGCATACGGATCCACCCACTATGGGATGGGCCTCACAATCTCGGTCCAGTCCCCTAGGATCGGCCGAACTGGAGAGAGCTTCGACCCGGCTTCTCGGGGTCGAGTTCAACACGGGCACGGTAGGGAGGGCTAACCGTCAACCTAGAATAGTCGCCTACCCCCGCATCGTCTCCACGACGACCACCGGGCTTCACGGAACCCAGACGGAGGCTACGCCAAGCCCACGACGCACAAGGGAGTTGGTAAGCAACCACCATTCTCACAGTGCCGCCACAGCCAGCATAGTGCCCCCCATCATATGCTATGCCTTGGCATGGGGAGCAAGACCTTGACAACCATGCCTGGACATACAAACAGAAGCCAGAACAAGACAGGTTGGATTGCTGACCAAGCTTACTAGCTTCTTCCTTCCTCGGGCTAACGGCCACTCGGGTCGGGACAACCCTACACTTCTGTATGTATCCTAGCCCTCATGGCTATATAAGGGGAGCTGGGCCTTCTTCTTGAGGGGATCGAAGCCCTCTACCTCTAGCTTTCCACCTGTAGGACCCTAGCTTATGAACCTCCATTGTAAGCCCTCAGAGCATTTGAACCGAGGAACATGAACTCACTACCCTCTGAGACTGGACATAGGACTCCGTTCCAAACCAGCATAATTTCCCTGTGTCTCAAGTGCTACCATCGTCTTCCTAAAGCAGCGCGGCGCTAAAAATTTACTCGTCGGTCTTCAAAACACTGACAAGGCGCTTAGTTTAGATTTATTAGTTTTACTAGTTTAGCTCTCTGACGTATCTGGCAGAGTACAATGTACTCTAATGTATCTCTTTTTATTAATGAATCATGAATGAAAATTAATTTGTTTGTCTAATTATATGTGTTTATGTTGTTTAATGTTGCATTCTAGGACAATCCGGTTGTACTTAGTTGTTCAACGTCTGACAACCGTTGTATAATACGGATATGTTAGCACAGCAATCGTCCGCTTAATATGGACACTGTTCAACATTATCTCAGGTCGTTCGTTGTCCCTGCTAATAGATCTGGACCCGCCGTTCTGTTTAACCCTAGCATTGCCCAGCACGTTCCCCAACATTTTAAAGCAATAAACAACGGTCATTTAAATCACCTCATGTCTTCATATAAATTAACCAACAAATCAATTATCAAGCTATCATAGATCTACAATGAGTCATGTATTCATATTAGAAATAGAAGAACAAAGAATTGAGATAGTTCGGGTATACAGGAAGTTTAGCCATGTGGGAACATTACCCAAACTACCTGAACTAAATTTGGGGTTTTATAGTTACTATCTGTAATTCGGCTACTTGAGGTCTAGGTCCAGTTGAAATAATTTGAGCTCGGGAATTGAGTATCGGATATTTTGTCCCTGAAATCCATCTCAGGTCCATACTTTTATGAACCGAACCCATTAAAGCTCTATTTGTTTTGCCCTCAATAACCAAGGGGGGTTGAGAGGGATTTGGAGGGATTAAATCTCTTACAAGTCAAAATTCTCCTCTGACCCCCTTCGATCCCCGAATCTATGTTTAGGGATGCAAAGAACAAGGTCTAAATCTATTTTAACCTATGGATCTCTGGAATGCGAAGGCCCTGCTAAAAGAGAAATCCTTTCTTCCTCTTCGTGTTGGGCTTTGGTCTTTTTTTTTGTGACAGGTGGGCTTTGGACTTGAGCTCGTCGGCACCAGCATCTCACTTTCAGAATGCACGACATGTGCTCTCTGTAATTAGGACGGCCAGACTTTCATATATCATCTTTTTGTTAGCTGTGTTTAGAGCAGGGAGGTCCAGGCACGTTCAGTTCGTAAATTGGGCTTGGTCCTGGACACTATTCTGCAGACTTCACATGCGTCCTGGTTATGGTTATGACTCCCCTGAGTCCCGGTTGTCTCTGCGCACATGGATGATCTACTAGAAGTAGAGAAAAAGATGGTGTGTTGAGCAGAGACACAGAGGCGGCCATGCCTGAGCTGCTGTTAGATCTTATTGGGGAGGAGGGGGAATTCTTTGAGCTCAAGCAGGGAATATACATTTACGGTCCCTCTGTGTTTTGCTTTGGCGTCGCTGGCGCCGGATGCTAGTCCCTATCCGGACGCCTACGCCTATCTGCCCGCACCTGCTATTGCTCGTCCATCTGTTGCTACACATGCTACCCGCCTACTGCTGCTACACATGTTGTTACACCTACTGCGCCCACGGGGACCGCCTCATCCTGCATTTACTTCCCGCGCCTACTAATGAAAACACTCATAACATGAAGCACTTGCTGCAACATACGTCAGAAATAGGTGAAACATTTGGAATATACGCATGCAACATATGCGTATAGCCATTGCAACATATGCCACATCCAGATAAAACACTTGCAACATACGTCTAAAATAGCTAAAACATTTGAAACATACACTTACAACATGCATCTGAAAAATAGCTGAAACATTTAGAACATACGTGTATAGCCATTGTAGCATATGCAACATCCCGATCTACTTTTGCAACATCCAAATTAAACATATGCAACATTTAGATGAAACATCTGAAACACACTTGCAACACGCGGTTTCAGCGCAATGTAACCTTGCTGCTTGAATGAATGGAGGCTCGTCGTTGCAGAGCACAACGCCAGCACAGAAGTTGGCGGTGGCGCATGGAGCTCGCGCGGTGTAACAGAACCGACCAAATTATAAGAGCACAAGTACGAAAACAAGCACCGACGCGCTCAAATTTTCAAACTTGAGCCCATATAATCCCGGTAGTCAATCGAAATCACGAAGGATTTCAAACCAAACTGCTTACAACCAGGATCGCATCATTCAACATACACATCATACGTTACATTTCACAAATAGATTCGAAATAAGTTTACACCACGGAGTTGCAAATATTACAAACCAAGTTTGGAAAGTAGCGGAAGCATAACACACACGCTAGTTGATTAATTACTGCCAGTCTTGTTGATCGACAACCCGCAAAAGCATGAGGAAAGTACAAAAAGACGATCATGCCCTAGTGATCTAGTCATCATCACCCGCAGGGTGGAGACACGTCTTGCAGAAGCCTTGATAGAGCATATCATCTGCAACAGGAGGGAATAAACCCTGAGTACTGGAATATACTCAGCTAGACTTACCCGTCAAAACCAGAAATAAGAATACACCAAGGATTATGCAAGGCTTACACAAGAGGCTAGCTGACACCACATTTTGCATAAAGGCATAAGTAGTTGAAACTCTTATAACCTGTACTAGCAGTTATTTTTAGCATTTACCTGTCATCTATCTTAGCACCTGTACTAAACATGCACTTGATTATCATCAAACAATTATTCATATTATTTCCATAGCAGGAATAAATTATGGCAACATTGTATCATTCACTTAACCATCTGTTCAATTAATGAGATCTACGTTGCCGCTGCTCAAGTCAAGTGCTCACTAACCGGGAGCGACGGCGATTCGAATCGAATTCCTATCCAGCTGGAGGGGTATTTCTAACACTCACCGCGCAGACCCCTGCTAGGGTCGCACAAGCTACCTTTCGTATGATTCAGGAATCGCGGGTCCGAATGATGTCGCGACCCCAAGGGCGACACTCTGCCAGGTGATAGGGACTCTAACCCCCCCTTGGTCTCACGCCAATGTCCCCAAGCACATCATTTCTCTCCTCCAAGAAGCAACCTACCATTCGATTCCCGGCCTGAATCACATTACTCGGCTTCGCGGTCGGAACGACTTATCCGGCCAACTAAGTGTTAGACTGCGTTCAACATGACTCAAGGACGTACAGCGAATCGGTCCTTAAACGACTCAGACGGGCATGGCTCCACACCCAAGACGTGAAGTGTCTTGCAGCTGTACCATCGAACTCCCGCCCGGTCTCAAATTCATTTTAAATCATGGTTCCATCACGATAGCCATAAGCCACTCGCGACCCAATCCTATCTCTCGCGGATGACCGGAAATCACCCGACTTCTACCGTACTAAGCAGGGCTAAGCATTGACACGTGCCTAAACCTGAGATAGGATTTAAGTACGATATCTGGACAAGGACAGGTATAATGCAACAATTGCTTTCATACAACTCCTACTACTTAATGCAGTAAACAATTAAAAGTACTCAAGATATATTTATAAAATGATGGGTTCAACATGCACCGGGGCTTGCCTTTGAGAAAGGTTGCAGGCCTGTGGTCCGGGCACTCAGGAAGGTCTTCTTCGGAAGCTTCTCCGCCGGTGGGTTCCTCTGCTGGTTCCGGCGGGTTCTGGATCTCCTCCGGTACCACTTGTTCGAATTCGAGGAGTGTTACCCCCTCCGGAACACCTATTGCATGAGTGCATAATAAATCTCATGGATGCATAGTGAAAGATGCAGTATGCTCAGAATGAAAAGCATTACAACACTTTTAAAGCTCTATTCAAATCACTTCAAAAGAGTAGGTGCAAATTTCCTCTCCGGTAGGGAAGTACTCACCTAATCTACCCAACCTAAGATAAAGCTGCTCTTCTTCAGTTAAGGCCCTAACACCTAACAATTACAAGAGTAGCATTTCTTAGGATACCACACCACATCAATAAGCAATTACCACAGTAAAACCTTCTGGACAGCAGCTACTTGTTTTTATCATAACTGGAGATTTCCATTTCCAAAAGATATGATCTAAGACAATCTGGAAAGCCTAAGAAATGCACTACAATTCATTTTCAGACCTCAACCCCAAACTCCTAAGTTTTCCATGTCAAATTTCATAAGTTTCAGAATCTGTTCTCCTTCTAACAGAGAGTAGCAGATTCTGGACTGCCACTTAAAACAGCAATAATTCCCAAACTACTAAGCCAAATGCTCCCAAATTTTGACACAAGCTAGTTTATCAAGTTTGCTACAACTTTGGTATTTACAAGTTTTCCAGCAACCATTTTTATCAAAGGTCAAACTTAGAAATACTACCAGCTGTCCAGAAAACCTAAAATTGCAAGGGTTACATATTTATTGATGTGGCCAAAGTCCCCTAAAACTAAACTAATGTTACCAAAAGTTCACATGGGTTACAAAAACACCAGAAAGTAGGGTGTGACCACCTAGAACACTTGTTTATACTCATTTCTTAATTAACTTACTTAATTAAGTGAAATTTTAAACATATATGTAAACTGCTCCTAAAATTCTACAAAAATTACAGGGGGCTCTCTGACCCAAAAAGAGACCACTGTAAAAATTTGAACCAATTTTATTTACAGGAACTCCCTATAAAAAATTCCCAAGTCCAAAAGGCTGATTTTTGTATAATTAATACATCATATCGAAAAGTATCAAACAACAGATTTCATATTTTTCTTAGACACTCTAGGGTACCAAGACATTCTCCATAAAGTTTCAAGAACATTGCACATGTAGAAAAATTACTAAAATTTATTCAATTATTTCCTAGAATAACATGATAGCCTTATAACTTGAAAATTACTTAAGAACTAATGCTCAAATTTTTACCAGAGCTAGGGCAAGTATAAAGTAACCTACCCACCAAATTTCATGATTTTTGGGATACTACAGCTCAAGTTATATATTTAACAAATTTGCATGCATTTCAAAACACATTTAAAGGATCTATTAAATTCTCACAGAATTTAAACATCACATACCAGATTTATATTTTTCTAAAATACTACACATCATGTAGATCATAACAAAATTTATCTCATGATTTTTGAGAAAGTACAACCCTAGATCTACATTTTTCCAAACTACCACAAAATCTGTGACAAAATAATTAAATAAAATAATTTTCACTTGGAACTGGGCCGGCCCGGGAACAGCGCGGCCCATGACGCGCGCGCACGGCCCGCTCGGAATCCCACCCACGCGCGGCACTGACGGCGAGGGCCCGCAGGCCAGAGAGAGAGAGCGAGGGGAGAAGACAGTCGCGACTCCGGCGAGCTCCAGCTCGCCGACGGCGGCGCCTCCGGCTGCGGGAAGAGCACCAACGGCTTCCCCGCGACTCCCCGTGTCGACCAAACCTAGATTTGCTGATCCTAACCCAACCTAGCTACGACGGCCATGGAGACCGCGGCTCTGCGGCGGCACCCGGTGGTGGTCCGGCGAGCTCCGGGGACCAGGGACCCGAGTGAGGTGTGCTCCGGCTCCCTGAGGACATGGCGGACCTCTCCATGCCAAGGAATAGGACGGAGGTGGAGCGAGTGTCGCTGACCGCGTGAGCACCGCACCGGCGGCCATGGCGCGGTAGCGCACGACGGTGTTCCGACGTGTACCGGCCATCCCATCCGGTAGCGTCATCACCTAGGCGGCGCTACCAAGCCCGGAACCCAGAACACGTGGTGGGACGATTGGAGGATGACCGTAGAGAGCTGGCCACGGTGAGCCGCCGCACGGACAGTGTGCCGGCGATGACTCGTGGTGGCAGAAACCGAAATTCGCCCTCACCTCTGCACAATCCGGTCAAGCAACGGTTGACGGAGGTGGAGGGGATGCTGGCGGAGCAGTGGACGGGATTTGGAGGGCGGTGGTGAGACAGTGAGCTCGCGCGAGCACGGAGAAGGCTGCGGCGGCAATGGCGTCTCCGATTTCCGCCTCGGTGACCCCGGCCAGAGCGAGAGGGAGGGAGAAGAGAGTGAGCGCGCGTGAGGGAGGTGGAGGTGGGCGCTCGGTGTTCAACTTCACGCCTGGCTCGCGACGTGGAGGGAACCGCAGCGCCCGGTCGACACGCGGCGACGCTCTTCTGCCCGAGCGCCACGACGCGGCCGGTGTCCGAGCTCGTTGACTGAATCGACGCTGCAAATGTGACATCGGTGGTCGACTGACAGAGCAAGTTCGACGCTGATTAATTTCCAATACAGCTCGATTCGGTCCAAGGTGACAACATCAAGTTTGTAGAGCTATGTTAGGGCAACAAGTTTGTCAATTAGTGTTTGGGCTGGTTCAGCCTATATTTGAAACTACATGGCCCCAAAGTGGTGCTCGGTGAAACTGAAACAGGTTTTCAGTTAATGACACCGACTGAAACCCTAATTTCATGACACTATATCTCCTAAACCATTGAGAACCAGGCTTGGGTGATGTTGGCAATGTTGTAGAGCTACATGAGGACAACAAGTTTGTCAATATGAGTGAAAGCTGGTTTGGCCTGATTTGCAAACTACAAGCTCCTAAAGTAGGCCTCAGTAAAACTGGAGGGTCCATTTACAGACTTAGAAAAATTCTAAGTATTGAGGCCACTCCTCTAGCTGACTTGTGGGCCACTTTTGAGCATGTTCTGGTCAATTTCATGAGATGGTCATATTGAGACTTTTGTTCCTCATAAAATTCCCTACAACTTTGCTTAAGGGTGCTCTTCCATGCAAGGTCTCTAAGCTAGACTTTTTAATTGGTCAAACTAGAACATCCTAGGGTCAAATGGTGGTCAACCATCTCTTGGAGGGCATTTTTGCAATTTTGATCAACATGAACCTTGCTCCAAGAGTTACCCTAAGTATAACTATGGTGTTGTAGAACATAATTGGCTACCCTACCTTTTTGTTACACCAACTATCAAGTACCCCATGATATAAGCCAAACAAAACTCCTAGAAACAATCACATGTGTTGCATTACATAAAATAACAAACATGAGTGATGCATGCTTATGCTTATGCAAATGCAATGCAATTATGGACTAAACACTTGAGGTGTTACAGCCCTCCCCCCTTATAAAAATCTCGTCCCGAGATTTGGAAAGCGTACCATTTTTCATAGAATTCCTTATAACCATCCCGCAAATAATCTTCCCGTTCCCACGTAGCATCACTTTCACTACCCTGATTACTCCACATCACTTTATACCACTTTACCACTTTGCTTCTAGTTACTCGTTCCTGAGTATCAATCACTCGGACTGGCTTTTCTTCGTAGGTTAGGTCGGATTCAAGCCTGATATCTCCTAAAGGAACTTGTTCCTCAGGAACTCGAAGACACTTTTTAAGCTGAGATACATGGAAAACGTTGAATATGGCACTCATTTCAGGAGGTAACTGGATTTTGTACGCAACAGCTCCACTCTTGCCTATGATCTAGAAAGGACCCACGTATCTTGGTGCAAGTTTCCGTTTAACACCAAAACGTTGGACACTCTTCATTGGGGACACTTTCAGATAAACGAAGTCTCCAACTTCAAACTCGAGTGGCTTTCTACGACGATCAGCGTAGCTTTTCTATCTCGCTTGGGCTGCGGCCATGTGTTTCTGGATAGTGCGGACTTGTTCCTCGGCTTCCTGGACAAAATCAATGCCATAATACCTTCTTTCCCCAGCTTCTACCCAGTTCAGTGGAGTTCGACACTTACGACCGTACAAAGCTTCGAACGGTGCCATCTTAATACTCTCTTGGTAACTGTTATTGTACGAGAATTCGGCTAAAGGTAACCATTTTTCCCAAGAACCCTTGGACGAAATGACACATGCTCGCAACAGATCTTCCAAGATTTGGTTAACTCGTTCCGTCTGACCAGATGTCTGGGGGTGATAAGCAGAGCTTCTCACTAACTTG